>OY015314.1:3975787-6764618 GCA_955612985.1 Cheilosia scutellata | reverse complement strand
TTTTCGAGTGGTGTTGGGGTTTATTCTTTCTTGTTTTTGAAGATTCGTATTTTTATTTTGTTGCCAAGTATTAGAAGGTTTGGGTTTAGGGCGTGGGATAGATAGAGTGCCCAAAAGTTGCAATAATATTCTAGTTTTAATATTATGTTTTTATTATTTCAATTCCTTTTCTTTAACGCTCCGAATTTCCACGTTGCTTATAGACATTCAACGGCTAATTCCACTTGACAGAAACCATCTGCGCTCCATATAGGCTTGCCACCCGTCCTCCTTTGAGGAGGACAGTCCTCCTTTATAAGGTGATGTCCTCCGTCCTCCACAAAAAGAAAAATGTCCTCCAAACACATAATTACTATAACAAACAAAAAATCAAATTCAGAAGAGAGGGTTTCATGTTTCTCATCTCTTCAGTTACTTTTGACCTCTGCATCTGCATTGACCATTAAAGCCTAGTACGCTGCTGCTGCGGAACGAAAAATCTCATACAAAAATGACACGACATGATATCATGAAAAAAAATGTCGCACCACCTTTCGTTTTGCAGTACGCTTCTGCTACTGCCGAAAAGTGGGTAATTGTAGTTAATTGCTTGGTACAATTCTCCACTATCTCTTCGCTTGCGAAATTTTACAATTCTTTTGACGGTGGCTACACGATTCATGGGAATGAATTTAAAGCTGCTCCCCAACTTTTCTCTCCAAACATTAGATAAAATCCTAGCTAAATTTTGACATAGAGTGCGTTGTGGATATAAGAGTCAGAGAAAACAGCTGTTCTTAGAATCTAACTTCCTTCAAAAATGCATCAACTCTAATGTCATTTTCGGTTGGTCGTCCAGAACCGTCCGGAAGAACTCTCCGCGATTCTGAATTCAAATCCAGAAGAAAATTTCTCTTCTTTTCAGGAGAAGAACTGTCAGATGAGTGCTTCCGGACGGTTCTTGACGACCAATCGAAAACGACATAAAAAACACAAGAGAAAAAACCCAACGTGATCTGTCAAAATTTAGATTGATAAAATGTGCCGAACCATTAATCGGCGCCGCGTTAAATTTTGACAGATATATGAAGTACAGTCAGATATGAAAATTTGATTTTTTAGCTGAAGTAGCGTACCGCTCGGCGGATTTGCTTAAATTTAGCTCAGCAAATTGTTGGAGAGAATTTTGTACTGGAATTAAAATTTAGCGCGAGCAGCGTACTGTGATTTTATTATTACTTATTTTATAATAATTGGGCAATATACGCATTTTGGGTATTAAAAAAAGTTAAATTTTTTTAAGTCCTCCACGAGATTTCCGAGAAGGTGGCAAGCCTAGCTCCATACCTCTGACAGCCATATAAGTGCTGCCAACATTACATTGTTTTTTCTTATTGGGCCTTACAAATAATCACTTTTAATCTTCAGTTTAAGTTTGTTGTAGGTCACAATAGATAAATTTTCATATGGAAAAAATTGCTACTGTGAGATCGTAAAACTTAACCTGGGGGCTTATTCCCATAAACGCTGCGGATCGCTTTTCATTGCGGATTTGTATTTTTGTATTTCCAAAAGCGAGTTGCTCCATTCAAAAGCGATAGCTGTTTAAGGGACGGATTGCTGACGAATAGTTTGCGGATAAAAAATAAAATAAATCCCTGTGACGGAAAAAAAACTGTCAAAGTTTTAGAAAAATTAATGGAAAATTAGAAGTCAGAATGGAAAAAACTGGAAAGCACATTTGAGAATAACCAAGAGCGAAGACGGTCGAAATTGAGGTAAGGCTTTCAATTTGAAAAGAAGAGTGCCTACAGTTCTTATGGCTAATTTCGAATTCTATATTTCAATCAATTTTCATATTTCCGATGATAAAACTTAGGCAAATGTTAGGTAAATGTTTTGGCGAGACAAGTGAAACATGTAGCCGACACAATTAGAAATGTAGATCCATTGTGAACCTACAAATTCTGACAATTTACTGCGGAGAGTTGTCCTACTGATGTACTTCAAACTTTTTACGTTACGTTTGGTAATGAGTCTAACTATGGATAAAAACGTGAAAGTCCGCATACACAATGTTCTTACAGAAAGCGACTTGTATTAAAAAAGGCGTCAAATTATAACGACTCTTTGGTAAAAATCAGGGAAAAATGTGATATTACTGGAAGGTTATTTAGAATGCTAAGCATATAAAAAGACTTAAAATCACGCCTTAACCCGGTTTTAAAAACTTGAAACGCTTCCGTTTTTGTTGCGCCACATGTGACCTGAACATCGTAGAGCCATATCGTGTGGTTTTCTCAGACGAAAAAAAAATTAATTCAGAAGTCCCCGATAGCTATAGCTATTATTTCCATAACCTTCGCTCTACTCACCGGATTTCTATGTCATCAAAAATATTAGGGGATGGTTGTATATGGATCGGGACAACATTATTCGACTGTATCTGAAGTAACTAAAGCCTTCGAATTAGCTTGGAGCTCGATTTCGCTAAATTATTTGGCCAGTTTATATACATCCCTTCCAAACCGGATGTGTGAATTTTGGAGCAGAAATGTGGCTAAAAACACTATTCAACAATTTTGTTTTTAAATTAAAATACTTAAAAAGAAGCAGAATTCTCTAAAATGTTTTTTTTTCGTTTAAGTGTTCTATTCAAGTGGCGCAAAATTTGGACTCCATATTTTGCCGGTTTTTAGTTAATAATTTTTTGTTATAGTTTTAAATCTTCCTTATGGTGAAATCACAACAATTAAATGAAAAAAGTTTCTAGAATGCTTGGTTTGGGAGCAGTGGGCGATAGGAAACAGGACCTACCGGGTGTGCTATCCAAGTGGCGCGGAGTGTGTATCAATTTCAATGACGATACTTGGTGTGGTCAAAAATTCTTTCATTTCTTAGACCGGTGATTTTACATAAATCATTCATCAATAAAATTTTAGGTGGACCTTTAGACTCCCATATATATCCACTGCTATTTTAGTAAATTTGCTTGTTTTCAAATGTAGTTTCAAAAAATCTGACGAATCAAAGTCTCCATAGTATCGATTGTGACAACTGTGAGACCGCACCACTTATTAATCAATCAAAAACTTGTTTAAAAAAACTTTTTTTGTTTGAATGTTTTCAAAATATGCCTATGGCAAATAAAATGCTAATAAAATTTAGTGCCAGTTTCAAGTCTAGCTGATTTAGTCTCTGATAGCCTATCAGGAACTTATCTGCCAGATAAACTTAAACTTTTGGTTTCATAGGTCTCGCCTAGTGATATGTGACAGATAAAAGTCTCCGGTTCAAGTGACTGTTAAAGCCTTAAGCTTGAAGAGAAGCAAAATATTTATTTGAAATGGCTGGAAAAATATAGTTTCAAAGCATTTTGACGAGCGTAAATTGCAGTCACAAGAGTGTCCTAACAAGGATTTATTTGCATTTTTAGAAAACGAATTTGATGAATATTACGACCATATTACACGGCCCCGTAGAAACAGAGTATTTTGCCCAAGACTAAATTATTTTGAAACCCTCGACGATGAATTTCTGAATTTTCACAATTTTTTTTTAACTTTATCTATGTTAAATTGGGAACACCACTTGTCACCGACAAAAAAAATCTCGAATCGACAAAATGTCGAAAAAAAATATCGAGATTTTTGGAAGTTCACCAAAAAAAAAAAATTAATCGAAAAAAAAATCTCGAGAGCAAAAAATGTCGAAAACCAAAATCTCGAAAAAAAAAATTCTGAAAAATGTCGAAAAATTTCGAGATTTTTCAAAAACATTTCATTTTGGTGAAATCGATTTCTAATACCCTAAAACATTATTTTGTCGCCTTTAAAAGGACGGTAATTCACGTAGTTTAACTTAACGTAGAAACTAAGCACGGTTTGTCATAGGCTCCATAGAACCTATAGACGGTTAAGTGTAACTCAGAAGAATCGATGAGATTTTATTAAGTTCACTTCCCCTACTACAATCTCTCCTATGTTCACTCCGTTCTTAGGGAATCGGCTTAAGCCCGAACCACACTTCTAACGCGTGTGGTGTTGCGGAGTGCTGTGTCGCTATCACTGCTAGGTATTTCATATTTTGTAGAATCATTTTTGTCTTGTGTATTGTGTCGCAGTGCAGTGTAGTGTGTTGTGCCCTAAGCTCTTATGGTCCGATTGCGCCATACTACTGTGTGGCAACACACCACACGTTACAAGTCTGGTCCTGGCTTTAGAAAGAAATATTTATTTTTGGTATATTTTTCTCTTAAAGTACACAAAATTCTTGAAAGTACCGAAAGACAAAATCTCGAAAATACCTGAAAATGATTGATGTTAAAAATCGCCGCGATTTTCAAGTATTTTTTAGATTTTTTATTTTCGAGATTTTATGGTTTCGAGATTTTTTTTTCGAGATTTTGTTTTCGAGATTTTGGATTCGATATTTTGAGATTCAGTTAAAAGTGTCCAACCCTGTTAAATTACCAACAATAGAATAACACAATTCACTTAAAAATAGTTTACGTGTAGCTAAGAAACACAAAATAAACAAATGGTCTTACCAATAATCATTTTCAACCTTCAACTTAAATATTTTGACGGTCACAATAAATATTTTTTTATGAATATTTTCCCCATTGTGACTTTGTAAAAGTTAGCCTGGGCACTAAAAATGATTATTATTAGTACCGCGCAAACACAAAACAAATGACATGTGTATTGAAACAGAATTGTCATACAAAAGACAGCATTGCCGTTCGGTCAAACAATCAGTGGCTGATATATTTTTCTATCAGTTAGTTTATCAGAGACTTTGTTGATGAAACAGGAAAAAATATCAGCAACTTATAACTTTTGGATAGCGTTATGTGTCAGATAACAATCCGAAACTTTTCGAACCTTTGAAACTGGCACTTACCCTCGATGTTTTGGACTCAATTTTACTAAATTATTTCACTAAATTATGAGAGTCCTCGAACTATAGTAAAAGGAAACTGGGATTTTACATAACCACATATTTCGTGTTTTCCAAGTCAGTAACACAAAAAAAAATGGTGTCTCACGCGACTTATAAAATTTGTTTTATCGGAAAATGCGCGACTTAAAGATGGTAGTCACTTTTGGATTCAAAGAATCCTAATTGTGGAATAAATTTTGTAATTATTCGATAAAGAAACAAAAAAAAAAAAAAATACAAAATTAAGCGGCCCATAAACGATACATTTGTGTTGTCAATATTTTGGCTTCTTATCAATTTTAGCATTTTGTAAATCCGTTGACAGACCAATTTCAAATTGTTCCAAAAATGAGAGTACTTAAAAAAAATTCTTACTTTTAAGACTGAAATTTATAGAGCGCAGCGGTTGGATTGGCTCTCTGTGTATCGTCTATGGGGTGTTTAACGTTTTTTTTTTCTTTTTTTTTTGTTGTAAATCCAGAACAGTTTGAAATAAAACAAATGATTAGGAATTTTGATTTATTTATTGAAATGAGTTTCTGTTCAACAAATTTTGTTTGTCTCCTCTTTTACTGCCGTCCAACAATTACGCCCATCTTCAAGGCATAGACAGGTCGTTGAAAGTTTAGATACGCCTTTGCAAACCCAACACGATTTGCTTCTTTTTTCGCAAGTAATTGGTTTCTTTCAATAATTGCATACACCCGTTTTCACCACCCCCGATCAATAACACGAGCATCTGCATCCTGGTGAATAGAAATAAATAAATTAATAGTCATCATAAAATAGCATGCCCAACAGCTTAACAACAACGGAATTATGAAACAAATCATATCCTGTGTTATACATAAATTTGCATCTCCTTCCGTGCGTGTGACAGTGTCCTCGCCTTACTGCATTATTGTTGGCTTAGCATGTACTCAGTGATTTTATAAAAAAAAAAAAAAAATAGTTTCCCATGCTTGCTTCCGCTAATCGCTGCCAACATTAAAGAAATGTAGATACATACGTCGCTATAGGACTGAGTCCTATGGTGGCTGTTACAGTTTTACACCACAAAGCTTTCAAAGATTCAGCTTTTTTTTTTTTTTACACAAACACGCATACACAGAAAAGTAAGTAAAAATTGGCAAACATTCGTACACCTTCATTACGCGTTTGACTTACAGCACACACAGTACACACACACAAAAATTCAAAGGACCTAACAGAAGCACCTAATGCAGGGAAATTTATTATTCCCCCACAGAGTCTTGACGTTTGAAGTGGAAAGAGGTACGCATTGAACTTGGCAGGCATTCTTGGCCCATTAATGCTCATTAGTTGCAGCCGCCCTAAACGTTCACTCTGGCCCATAAATCGTGAGCCCTGCCGAAACATACATTTCGCATTCGCTGTGTGTAGGTACCTCCTCTTTTCATGGTGTTTCCTTGAACAGAAGGACACCACTTGGTATATGGTGAGAGAACGAACGAAAGATGTAAGGTTCTACCGCATGGGTGATTTAAAATTCAGCTCAACTACTGGAACTACCTCATGTTATACGTTACGTACACTCGGGCGATGACTTGCTTTTTTTTTTTGCCTCCTTTTTAATTGTTTGTAGTAAACTTGAAATGAGGTCACACTTGAAGGCATTTATTTTATAAGAAATGTGGCCAAAGACGGTTGGAAGTGTGACAAAGAGAGTGATGAAAAATGACCAAAAGGGAATTAAGTTACCACCATTGTTATATATGGCTGGCGTGACACGTCCTTTACGATCAAAATGTAAAAGGTCGTTAAGTTTTTAGTTATATACGAGTTTTTATTATTTTTTTTTTTTTTGTAACACGTGATTTTTGAGAGGACCAAATTGAGCAGATTTTTAAAATGTTGGACTTGGCATGTGAGTTTTTTTTTATTTTCGATAAGGAATTCAATGAAATGGAATGACATTTTTTCACCCTAAGGTGACCGGTCAAACGGGTACATTTGGCCATAAATAATAATCGAATCATGGTTTTATAGATTTGAAGGAATTGTAGGTCTATTCTAAGTGCACTATATATTTTTTTCCCAACTCATGTTTACAGGATATGCTTTTTTCGTATATAAAAATGTATAAATCTCTCCCTTTTCAATAGTTTACTATTTTCACAGGAAGTCAAGCTTCCTTCTAAGCCCTACAAATTATCCCTTCCATCACCAAAAGGCTTCGAACTTTGTAGTAAATGTAAAATTCGCTTGCACACTTTTGGAGTCCTAAGTTTGACCAAATTGTAGCATTGTACACTCGAGTCTTCTTAAGAACATAAAAGTATAGTTCCCTGCAGATAGCCTTGAGGTACTCCAACTTGTATGGCCTTCATCATGAATAGCAGTAGATTTTTTGGCAAATTAATATCCACTTAAAAATGATGATGACTAGTTTTCTAGACCCTTCAACAAAAAGGTCCTTTACTATTTGCACTATGTTATGTGTCGCACATTGATAGAGGTTGACAACGGTTCTCAACACCAGCAACAATATTCATATTGTCCTCGAAAAAGTGTCCGTATTTTCTAATTTCTTACCCAGCCATCATTCCCCAATTCGTCCCAAGAAAAGGACGACAATACTATATGTGAGTAAACCCATTAACGTTTTTTCTAAGATGATTTGCCAGTTTTCTTTAGATTTTTTTTTTGTAATTCTCTCGAAACAAAGTGCCTCCCCGATATAACAACTCACTTTCAGTCCCAGGATATCACATGATAAATGGCATTGTCGATCTTATTTCTAAAAGACATTGTATCCCTGAGCGCTGGATAGTCAAGCAAATCTATCCTTTTTGTTTGCGTGGTGGCGGTGGCGGCAATAAAAAAAAATCGAATTGCAATGTAGTGTTCGTTGGGTGTTTTTGCTTGTTTCTTTCCTGATCAGGATTATTACCCCCCAAGGGCTTGTGTAACCTCGTTCCCACATGGGTCAATCATTAAGGATAACAGAAGAATACTACCCTCGCCTACCCCTACTCAACTGAACACTCAGATAAGCTCGAGTACTAAAACTAGTGTAACTATAACTCTGCAAGTCATGGTGGTGGGATCGTTTATTGTTTTTTGGCTGTAATGGTCTATTTTTGTGGTTGTGAAAACAAAAGGGAAAGAGCAACAAAAAAAAATACGAAAACAGGAAACGCCAATGGCAGAACAAAAAAAACTCTAGAAAGGAAATCTGAAAGAGAATAAAAAAAAAAAACACCCAAAATACGAGTTAAGAGCTTATTTTTATGTGAACGGCGGGGTTTGTTTTCCTGTCCAAAAAATGTTGTTTTTTTGTTGAGAGAGAAATTTATGGCTTTTTACTATGGAAACTATGTAGTTGGAGTAATTTTACGAGAATGGTCGAATGAATTTCTGTTGGTTTTGTAAATTTTGCATTGTTTGGGCTGCTTTATGTTCAGTGAATACAATTGAAGAGCAATAAGTAAATTGGATTGTATAAATACGAGAAGAGGCAATACCATCGGTTTGGATACCGCCTATCAGTTGACCCAGATTTAAGTGGAGCTTATTAATGAAAACAGCTGGAAATTGGACAGAATTGCGGTTCTCACGTGTCAATTAATTTATTCACTATTGAAAGTACAATATTTTATTATTTATTCGAAGTGTATATTGATGAATGTGTGTCAACATTTGGCATCACTGTTACATGTTTCATCACTTTCATAGACTAAAACGAATTTTGGTGCACTTGTCACACTGCAAGAAAGAAAGAAAGAGCGACGCAGAGATTATTCATGTTTATAAACTGTTTGTGTAAATAGTTGGCAGCACTGCAACTGTCATAACGGTTTAATTATGCAACACATTTTGGTGCACACAACACTGCAAAACAAAGCGAAGGGAAAATCATTTATTCTATTACATTTATAAAGTTAAATTTAAGTGGAAATACGATTATTTGGTATCACTGATAAATGTCACAACAGTTTCAAAAACTAAGGAGTGTGTACCAAATTTTGGTGCACAAAGCTTCAGTGTGAAAAACTGCAGCACAAGTAGTTTCTTTCATTATTGCATAATGTTTTCAAACTGTTTTGTGCGAATGCTTGGCACCACTGCTGCTCTAAAACGAGGTACTCAAATATATCCGAATGCGTTTTGTTTCGAAATATTTATGCCCTCAAATGTCAGACAAATTTAAAGCCATTTAACATTACCATCGAAGACATTTATGGCTTCTGCCAAAAATTACAAATCCGATTGTGTAAACGAAGTTATATAACTTTTCAAAAGAAAAAATGAAACAAATGAAATGATTCCATTTCCTCTTTGTTCCTGCGACTTTTGCAAAAATCATTTTTAAAAATGCCTAGCTCTTTAGTCCCTTTATATCAAAGAATGTTAAGGTTTTTTATGTTTCCCTATCAACAAGGTAAGGGTTTTAATCTAACAGTGTTTTTTATATATTTTTCTGTTAAGGCCAAATTGTTAAAGTCGCAACTGTCAGAATGGCTAAACGTTTCGATGTAAAAAACTTCGCCTGTCACATACTTCGCATCCATTTCTAAATTTATCTCCAATTTTAGCCCAATTTGTGTTAACCCATTCATAACAACATCAAAAAAAAAAAAAAAGAATCACAATCGAAATTTATTTTCGTCAACTAAACGCACAATATAATCCATATATCCTGCGTTTGTATTAAAATTAGTCCAACAAACTAGACTAAAATAGAAATTAAATTCAACATGCCCGGCCAATTTTGTTGCATTGCAGATGTTCCCCGTTTTTTTTTTTTTGTCTTGCCTCGTCAAACAGTTTATCCTTTTTCTCTCGTCCTGATGTGGCACATATTTTATAATATGTTTTTTTTTTTTTGCTTTCATTCTGGCATGATCTACTTTTGTTTGCAACGATATGAGAGGAAACGAGAGAGAAAAAAAAAACACAAATAACCAAAGCAGATGGGTAGAGAATATTGAATAACCACTGTTGCACTGACACCTCCTTGTGTTCCAGAATCAAAAGACCGCAATGCATCTAGAGAGTCCTAGACGTGAGGTGGATTTTTGTCGAGTGCTTTGATGTGTTTATAGCGTTTTGCAGATTATTTCTTTCTTCGTGTCACATTCCACGACGCGGTAGATGGTACATAAGCAGGGGAGAACTCAATATGAAAAGAAGATGAAAATGTGGTTATTAAAGGCTTTCGCCAGAGGGTCTAAGCCCAGCAACGGCGGTAACGCCAGATAACTTATAGGAGTCGCCCCAATGATGAGCAGCAGTACGATGGCGACGATGATGATAGTGATGATGATGATGATGTTGATGGTGATGCTGTGATAGGTTGATGGTTGGCTATATTATTTTTATGATTATAGTTGGGTTTTTGGTATAATGTCAGTTTATCGTTGATGGAGTTGATGATGCAATATGAAACCAGATGCGGCTGATGTCTGCGCCGTGAGAGGGAACGGCTTTAATGGAGGCGTTAACGATATCCGAACCACAAGAACTCGTTGTTTGTTACATGGATGCAAATTTCGAACATGGTGTATCAATTTTTATAACTTGAGCCCTATTAGCTATATCGGAGTTAAAAAAATCAGTTTTTTCAATTGGATCCGGATAATTTATGAATTTTGAATTACTAATTGCAAAAAGTGTACATTGTCAATATTTTCGAAATTTAAACCACTATGTAGTTGGATGTTAGGAATATTTCAGTAGTAAGTAAGTAAGTTATGCAATGCTACCTCCATGATCTGTCATTTTATGTGCCCTGCGTTGTATTTGTTAGATTTTTTTTCTGCACAAGCTACAGAAAGGGAAATGTGGTAAAGAGGCTAGTGTTTTGAGTATTTTAACTATGCCTCCGTCCTAATAAATAGAAAATTAGGTTAGGTTAGGTTGAATAAGGTGTGAAGTCATCACAAAAGACTAGGCACCATATTTGGCCCATCGCCATTCCTGGGGAAGATTCACGGTCAAAACCTAAACCAATTCGCCCAAGCACTTAATTTCCCTAGAGAACCTAAAAATGGTTTCAATTTTCGTTTGAGAAGCCAACCTTCTTCAAATTGTTGAAGAAGTACCTTCCTAGGTGTGTCTTTCTATTCCGAGCAATAACTTGATATTCGCAGAGAAAATGAGTAATGTCCTCTGCGACCTGTAGGTCCTCACAATACCTGCACGTGTCCGTATTGGCTAAGCCTAATCTCCTAGCGTACTTCCTAAGAAGGGAGAGGATTCTACAGAATTTTTCCGATCTAACTTAGGCCACAGAGCCTCTGAGACCATGTGACCTATTACATTAGTCCATCTTTGGTCTGCCCTATTTCTAGTTTTCTCGAGAATAATTCTCTTGGCCACGGCTATTGGTGGTCTTATGCCGTCAATAGTTTCGATTTGTGGAAGCTTTGCTCCGTTTTTGACCAGAGCGTCAGCCCTTTCGTTATCCTCAATATTACAGTGTCTGGGAACCCAACGCAGTCACATAATGGTCTGAGCATTGTGCGGCATCTCCTGGCTAGTTCAGATTTGGTGAGTCTCTAGCGCCTTTAGCGTAGCCTGACCATCAATGTAGATAGTGATATTCTTGTTGGATATTGATTCCATTTCAAGTCGATCCGCGGTTTTAAACATGGCTAGAACCTCTGCTGGGAACACACTGCATGTGCCCGGAAGTCTTAATAACACGTGTAGGTCTATATCACTAGATTATATACCTGACCCTGTAGCCTCCTCAGTTTTGGACCCACCCGTATAAATCGAAATTTCATTTCTTTTGAAACCTCATTCTTTTGCCAGTCTTTCCTATCTCGGAATAGCACTTTGTACGGTGTGTCGGAGTCAAGAGCACCCAAACTTTCATCCGCTTTATCAGGGATGTTAGACAAAAGTTAAAAAATAGAAAAAAAAACGTTTCCATATAAAATTCAAAGCCAAGCTTCTCAGAACCATTCGTTTGTGTGGTGATTTTTATTACCCGATTCCGAACGACTGAATGGAGAAGCGTTTTTCATGTCAGTTTGTCAGACATTTGCTGGGACAGAAAAAAACCTTAAATTGTGATTTCAGAGCCTCTCGTTCAGTAGTCCAGCACACTAACCGCTAAGCCACTCTGGTCCAAATAAATCTTTATATAATTCTTCTGTACGTGTGTTGTAATTGAACTCCTCCTAAACGGCTGGACCGGTTTTGATGAAATTTTTTGTGTGTGTTTGAGTGGGTCCAAGGATGGTTTAGATTCACATTTGGTGAAAATTGGGCAAAAGGGCTTGGCACCTTCTATATAAAAAAAAACCTAAAAAGTCTTATACATATCTAGAAAACTACCGAACTGATTGAACTAAAATTTTAAGAAAATATTTGTGAAAGGTGAATGTTTGGTAAAAATTTGACAAAGGGACATGGCACAACCCTTACAAAAAAATTATTTAAAACACTATATCTGAACATTGCCTGATTGAAGCATTTTAAAAAACCTGGCAGGATCGGACAAAAGTTCGTGACGGTTCTCATAACAAAAAAATACACTTCAAACTCTATTCTTCGAAAGTGAGACAAAAATATATCTAGACAATACAATTCCTGGGCACGAGCAAAGCTGGGCGGGTACAGCTAGTAAATAAATAAATAGATGGCGTACGAGGTCCGTATAGGGACCCTAGGCCTATACCTTCTTATAACCATTTGTTTTGTTTTTGGGACGAATAGAAGGGACCTACAATTTTATGCTGAGTCCGAACGGCTGAATTGAGAAGCTTTTTCATGACATTTATACTCTGGGATGTTTTTGAGTTTCTCCGGGAATAGAACCTGGGACCCTTCGCACAGTAGCACACTGAGCCATTGCGCCCACCTAAACAATTTTTAGATTCCAAAATTAGATAAAATTTATATATCAGTTATTAAACATTTCTTTTTAATTCATCATACATGCGATGATTTGCATTATTCTATTTTGGAGGATCTATTCGATGAGCTCATCAAAACGGATATTTATTGGGTTTTTTAAAATTCCGTTCCTAACAAATACGACGAGAGAGCTAATTGTGTTTTGCAACAAATTGGCCATCTGGCAATTTTCCAATGATGACGTTCATCAATGTCATAGTTTCAGAATTCTAGCAATTTTGGAGTTGTTTTCAGATTAGTTCCAATTCCATTTGAGAAAATAGTTCAACATTGTAATATGGACCTCCATACACACCAGACAGATGTATTTCCTACATACATGATCAATATCTAATTTCATATATGAAACACATTTTAATTTAGAATGCGAGTTCGAAGAACTCTTCTTAATTCGAATTAAGTGAACATTTAGCCACTGGGTGTATTTTAATGGCACTATGCAGGGAAAGACGCAACAACCCTGAATGCAACCAGTAGATAACGGAATAATAATCAACATCGACACCACCATTTGAATAATTGTGCTGACAGATTAACAGTGAACGAGTTTGACTGCTGCCTTAATAAATCGGACATTAATTCACTTCATTATGTTAGATCGTCTAGAGTGTCAACATCAGTAGCGTCGACGACGTTGACTGCGACAAAGCAGACGGTTTCAGCGCTGTAAAAATGTTTGAAAGTATTTTCGGTGAGCCCTCAAAAAATATTGTCGAAAACAGTAGATAATACTTCTCTATTCAACAACAACAAAAAACTATCACTTTTCTTCTTCGAATTCACTTTCTGTCTATTATAATATTTTAATTTTTATTTTTTAGAAAACACAAAAAAAAAAAAAACATCAATTTAATTTGAAAACACTAATTTTGCTGTCCTTTTCTATGTTCTTATTTTTCTTTCCAGAAACGGATCATGGTAATAACGTCACAATCATAAAAGCTCCCCTATTCCCCACGGACCTCTTTACAAGGGAACAGTTAGAAAATGGTGCTGTTTTATGTCATATAGTTGGTGTTATATATATGTTTGTCGCATTAGCGATTGTTTGCGACGAGTTTTTCGTGCCTTCATTGGATGTGATCATCGAAAAACTAGGTATTACAGACGATGTAGCCGGTGCTACATTTATGGCCGCTGGCGGTAGTGCGCCCGAGCTATTCACATCTGTTATCGGTGTGTTCGTATCGTTCGATGATGTTGGTATCGGTACAATTGTCGGTTCGGCTGTATTTAATATCCTATTCGTGATCGGTATGTGTGCGTTGTTCTCGAAAACGGTGCTGTCGTTAACGTGGTGGCCATTATTTCGCGATTGCTCATTTTACAGTGTTAGTCTGTTGATATTGATATATTTTTTTCGTGATAATAAGATTTATTGGTGGGAGGCGCTGATACTGTTTTTCATCTACCTGGCCTACGTGGGATTCATGAAATGGAACCAACAAGTGGAGAGATGTGTTAAGAAAGTCATAACGAAAAATAAGGTGACTCGCGTTCGAAGCACTGATCAACTAATGCCTGCAGTAAGTAGTTGGGAAGTTTTTTGTGTGTTTATTTTTTTTTATTTTTATTTTTTTTTTTTTGTTATTTAATTTTCTTACGCACGAATGGAGAAATTTTTAATTTTGCATTAATCATCATTTTGTCACTGGATATATTTTTTATTTTTGTTTTTTGGTTTGTTATGCCACCAGCATATTATAGTATTTGCTATTAATTTCACATTTGCATTTATTTGTGTGCAAGTCGTGCATCTCTAGGGGAGGGGGGAAGAAATCAAAAGATGCCCTTAAAATATACTTTGTCTGACGGTGGATAGGTGCTGCCATCTGTTGGCGAGGGATTAAAGCGCGTTTTTTTTTTAAATATATGTCGGATACAAGCCGACAAATTGGGGCTGATCCGTTGTATTGCTGGGGCGACTCGCAGGGGTTCCCAATCTTTTTCATACTGCGACACCCTAGAGAGGGTGAAATATTTTTTTTCTACGCCCTTCTAAAACCACAGATATATCTTTGAATAGAAAAGCTGATCTTACTGAAGATTCACTAAATTGTTTTTCAATAAGAACGGATCGACGTTGAGATATCGTCCCATATTTATGTTAATTTTGCTTGTTAACATACCCGCATTCATTTAAAAATGCGCCTCGTCGTTAAAGATGATTTTTCGGCCAAAATTTGAGTCCTCTTCCAAAACGCTCTGAAGCCAAGTCAGCGAACAAACGGCTTTGTCTATGTTCATTAACTTTGAGATCCTGAATTTGTTGGATCTTGTACGGGCGTGAGCCCAAGTCCCGATGCAAAATTCGCCAAGTTGGAATATACGAAAGGCCGATTTCTTGTGCATGGCGAAAAATTGATTGCCTCGGGTTCTCCTATATACTCTAATGGAGCGGGTCAATGCTTCCGACGAATCTGGCTGGCAACGACCCTTACCAATTGAAAAACCCTTATTTTGAGTGCCAGGCAAATATACGAGTGACAGCCTCCAAGCGAGTCTGACTATAAATGCGGGAAACACAAACGCGCTTAATCTGCAATGTTAATTGGGTTTCGCTTCGGCTCTTGTCTCTTGGTATTCGTAAAGAGAAACGTAATGCTTTTCCATTGTTCGGAGTCTTACAGCAGAGAAAAAATTAAACTTTGGAAGGATAGCGCCACTATGCCCCAGGGAGTCGCAAGGCACAGTTAGGGAACCCCTAGATATAACGAATACCAGAACACGTGAGGTACTCAATGTCGAGCAACTTATCGGTGATTTTTTAAGCGTTTGGTTTTAAAATTAAAAAAAAAAGAAACTAAGAAAATTTGCAAAATTGAGTGAAATGTTTATTAGGGTCGATAAATCAACTCTTGCCTTTTACTTTTTGAATATTATTTCATGTAAATGTTGACCGCGACTACGCTTCAAGTGACCCATCCGGAATGTCCAATTTTGGCATATTTTATCCAACATATCGACTGGTATCTCACCAATAACATGAGTTATGTTGTCTTCCAAGGTGGCAATAGTTGCTGGCTTATCCGTATAGAGAAGAGACTTCACATATCCCCACAAATAGTCCAGCGGCATCAAATCCCCCTATCTATCGTCTCGCAATATGTCCATGGATTCGAATGCTGTGTGACATGTCGCGCCGTCCTGTTGAAACCACATGTCGACCAAACCCAGCTATTCCATTTTGGGCAAAACAAAAAGTCCGAAATCATCGAATGATAGCCAGCACCATTGACGATTGCGACGACCATAAAAATGACGAAGTGCTCTAAAATTCAATAATTCGCAAACATTGTTCAGGCGTAAGTCTATCTATAGTGAAATGGCTAATGGTTGAGCATATCTTACTTTGATACGTGTCACGTATCACACGTGAACTATCAAAAAAATCACTCTGAAAACCAAACCGCAAAAAAATCACCCTTTACTTCTTCGGACGGAAATAATGGACGCTCTTCTTGATATCGCTAGGTGCGGAATTTGGTCATACTCAACGTATTACAGTAGTGGGTCTAGGACCGAGCCTTATGGCACACCGATAGTTACGTGCGTCGTACTCTTTTACTTAGAGATGTATCATTCCGACGATAATCGTCCGACGTGACCATGGTCCTTTGTCCTGTTACTGACGTTTGCTGGTACAGTGTTGGGGCTCAATAAAATTGCTGTTACTATGCGTTCGCAAGTTACACTGTCTTTAAATGAGTTCAAAGTTGACTACCCGATATGATGAGTAATTTTACTTCAAAGTCCCTTTCAGTGGGTAGTTTTTGAGAGTCCATGTGTGGCTTGCTGATGAATCGAAAAGTAGTTCTTGCGAACGGAAAATTTTGATTTTTTCCTAATGTTCGTTCAAACTTAGAAAAGGGAGAAAAACACACAATTGGATTGTGCCTATAAATTCTGAGGATCTCAAAAAATATATATCATATATTTATACATAATACTTTTTTTTTGTGTTTAAATGCCCTGCCCATTCGTGGCCCCTCTATAAACCTCACTCGTTTAAACCGCCCCAGATAAAGACAAGTAAACTTAATTTAATGTGATTATTCAAATACCCATTTTATATGAATCGAATCGCATTCCGCCCATGTCTGACTCCGTCGTCTTTCTGTCTCTCGCCTTTGTTGATCATAAAATCTACCAACCTTTAAAACATAAAAAGTTCCCCCTTGAAAAAAAAAAATGATTATTATTATTATTTAACTTTATCACAATTATTATGGCAAATCAAAAATTTGCATTTTTATGGATGTTTGCACCATTCAAATGCACGAGTAGTACCCACATGTGTGTTTCTCACCTCCCCCTTTGGAGCACAAGACAGCCGCCATTGATGTCTGACTTTATTATTTTCAATTTATCCCTAATGACACACATAATGCCGGGTGCAATCCTCCTCTTCAAATGTAAATGACAAAATTGCCAGCAATAAGGACGTTGAAAGAGGGAGACCGATAGAACCGCCTTTTGAATTAACATCATAAATCAGAAAAAATGTTATAGCATTATTAAAGAGAAAAGTTCATGCAAAAGACTTAGACACACACACACAGGATCTTAGTGTAAGAAATCAGGTGTAAAATGAAGTAGGAGGTGCACGATGATGATGATGTCAATTCACATTATTCTCACTTGTCACGCGTTTACTTATATATTTTTTTTTTTTTAGTTTTAATTTTGATTTTATACTATAATTAAATTTATCACCAACAGCAGCTAACAAAAAAAAAATAATGCCTCACATGCCTGCAATGACTTTTCAGCATAAATCTGAGAAAAGGCTTTAACGAGTAAGGCTTACAGTTGGCGTTAATTGTTTTTATTTTTTTTATTTAAGAGTTTTTTTTATTTTCCCTATAGTAAATATTTTTATTTATATTTGGTTTGCTAATTTGGTGCTTGATGAATTTTGTTTTGGTTTTAATTAGCTAGAATAGAATAGAATAGAGAAATATCATCATTACACTTGGTTTTAGTTTTGTTTTTAAAAGTTTTATATATAGTTTTTGTAGGTTTTGTTGAAGATTTCTTATAAACTTTTGAGGTTCATGGTTTTACTTTTGAAAAATGCCAAATAGCATTTTGCACGATAAATTGTTTTTTTTTGTTTAAGATTTGAGAAGCGTTTGTTTGGTCTTCATTTATGTAAATTTTGGATCATAATGGGACAACTGTTATTGTTTACCGGGTGGTGCTTCTGAAGGAAATTTGTAGCTAACAATCAAGTAAAGGTGCAAATAGAGCACCGGGCGATGCACAACTTTGGGTGCCAGTGTTGGCATCAGACACGTTTACCTTGAACCCTTTCGCACAGGCTTTTCCTCAGAAACGCTTATAAGGGTGGGCCATGGATGGACACCAAACAAATTTACAATTTCTATATAATTTTTCTTTAACTACTGCCTAACCATTGGTGTGGACCAGACCACTCAGTTATATCGGTGTTTGGCTCTAACTACTCGTACCTTCAGTTATGCATCTCCATTCTTCTACTAATTTGAATCGCGTCGGTGTCGTTCTAATCTTTGTATATATAATTCTTCTGTACGTGTTTGTAACCGAACTTCTCCTAAACGGGTGGACCAATTTTAATGAAATTTTGTGTGTGTGTTTGAATGGGTCTAAAAATGGTTTAGATTCAACTTTTCCCCAAAATTTCAAATAATAAAAACTCAACTATAAAAAAAAAATTAAAAAGCAAGAATAAGCTCATGAATAAAATTTCAAATAATAAACACTCAAAAAAAAAATCATTAACAAAATTTCAAATAATAAAACGGCTGCAAAACAATTGACGGACAATGAAAATGTACGTGCGGGCAAAACAACGTTTGCCGGGCCCGCTAGTTATACTACAAATCTTAAAAGACTGATGTTTAATTTTCTGTGAACCGTTAAGTTTCCTGATTTCCTCATCCTCATCCAATGCCCTTCAATATAAATGGGATATAAAATCACTTAAAAAATGTTTGCTACTCATGAATAACGGATATGCAAGCTTCAACACCATAATCCTGAAAGCATCTATTTAATAATATTTGAGTCTTGTTCGATATCGGAATAAACCAGACCAATCACTCCACGACCTAAGAACGGCCATGCCACCCATAGATTCGAGAAAGAGCTATCAATCTGTCTTACACACTTAAGTTCGGACCTGGTAAGTTTTCCCGTGTTGAGTCAAATTAAGCCGCAGGCTCCACTTCTGGTGGTGCCCTTCCGACAATTCCTTTAAGTTTCAGCTTTGCAACCATGCTTCCTCCGGAGCCCAAAAGCTTTGGTTTCCCTGGAAGCGACTAAGAGAGCCATAGTATAGTAGCTACATCCAATTGCTAGCTGGCATCATTTATGGTTAGAACTAGGGCGGTATCTGATCGCCTTCGAACCTCTAACTTTAATTCCTGATCATTGAAAACATCTTTGACAAATGCTTTTGCTTAAGTTAGTCTTACGACGGTCCAATAATTTCACCTATCGCGTCGTAATACTAATCCCCTGCTGCTTCTATTAATCATTACCTCTTGATCTAAAAACCAATGAAAGTTGAACCGAGGTCTTATTTCATTATTCCATGCAGAAAATATTCAGGCATTTGGAGCCTGCTTTAAGGACTCTAATTTGTTCAAAGTAACTGTACCGGACAACAACAACACTCGATGAAGAGCACTGAAGTAGGTTTATCCATATTTTGACTAATTTTGATTATCAATTGAAGAACTCAAGAGCTCAGATATGAAACCGCTGTCGAGTTTAACCTTTTCTTCAGTTTTTTTTAAACAAATCTTCAGTTACTTCAGCAAATCTTGCAGACATATGTACCCTCAGAAAAGATACTAGTCTTCCTAAATGCCTCCGGAGTAAAAAGATGGCTCTAGGACCTCATCAGGGAATGCAAAATAGGCTCCTTTAGAGAGGCGGCCGGCAGAGCTAGAGTCTAATGTAGTCTCTCCCGACTTATAATCTAATCTAATCTAATAGTCTTAGGATATTTAGGGACATGTGGTTTGAGTGTGGAATATTTTTATCACTTATGGTCAAACAGACACCTTCGTTGTACCAACCCGTGAGTAGTTTGTATGGAAACATTTTTCCCTCATTTAAACGGACGTTTACTCCAATATGTATAGAAAGTTTTCTCTTGAACGGACACCTTTTGTACTTTCCTGACCACCGATGGAATGAAATCCTGACTCATTTCAACTGACATCGCAAAACCCACATTACAGGTCAAAGTTATAGAAATTTCTCCCTTTAACGGACAGAGAACAGAACGATATTCGCCAAAACAAAATCCAGGTCATAACAAATTAACCATTGCTTCCTTCTATCGAGCTTTTCTGATTGCACATAGTTATTAAAGACACGATAAGAAGGCCAACAAGTGATTAGTAATGATGATAATAGCTACTAGTCAAGGTTTTATAGTACCGTACAATTAATTTCAGCACAATCGGAATACTCTGCACTACATGATCTATAAAAAAAAAATAACACCATTCCAGTCGAAAAAAAAAAAAAAAATAAAAACCGAATCCAACATCCTTACATCGCATGATACAAACAATTAAATTAGCCGACTTACAACCGAAAAGAAACGCAAAAATAAAAAAAATAACAACAACATCTCAGCCTCGCACAATTTCAATTAATTTACCAACTCTCCTCGCACCCTTACCGATGTCTACTACAGCCAACAACAAAAAAAAAAATTAAAATCACAATCCCTTGTACCTACACCTTAACTTTAACATACATATCATGTCTCGACTCCTATTCTATGTTAAACTTTGTTCCTCCACACAAAACAAAATAACAAAAAAAATGCGAAACACTCCCCGTCTTTACCACTCGTTCGCACCCCTCCACCACCTATCCAAAGTCCACCTGACAAATTGTACAACAATCACGAGGAGTAAACGCGCGCGCGGCAACTTAATTTATTATAATTCAAGTCAATGTAACCTTTCTCTTGTTGCGCAGCGAAGAATAGTAATAGTGACACCACACTACCACTAACGAAACTAGGACATGTCAGAAATTGTTTATATACTTTAGGCCCAAAGTATTGGAGTTGCCAAGTTTGTTGGTTGTTATGTTATGTGTATGCCTCTGGCAGAACTAATTTCTTTGATTAGCATATTACTTTCGCGAGACCATGAGAGAGTAGGACCTATGGTGGAGATTTGTAACGCAGGAACAGGACTGGGTGGGGAGTTGAAACAATTTATCGATTACAATTAGTCGGGCGATTGAAACACAAAATAGTTTCGTGTTAATTGTATATTAGAGTGCAGTGCGCTGCGCATAGACGTCAGACGGAAGTAGTTAATGCCAGTTATGGCAGTTAAACCATTTGAATTATATGCCAAGTGGATGGTGGTGGTAGGTCAACGAAAGGTGATGTACTTGGGGCGTGATTTGATGATTCTACGATTCGTTACGCATGAAATCAAAGGCAAATTATTATGTGCTGGTAAACACAATGAATAATAATAATCGAGTATAATGACCGTGATATTAAAGAAATTCAAATGTTGATTGTGCAAGTTAGTGTTTCCAGTGGGATAGGGTGGCGTATACGTAACATTTTTTTTTATGATGGGGATTTGCTTTGTTACAATCAAGATGGAAGTAGTTAATAGAGACCCATATTAGAGTAGGTAAAAACAAGTAAAAGTGTTATCATCGGCCTGGCCGATGCTTTAATACCCTCCACTGCATAAAAATCAAGCAAAATGTTCGCCATGCGAGCTATGTACTGTACACGCATGGTCTAATAGTGGTTTTGTATGGGAGGTACCAGAACTACTTTACCAACATAGACAATTTTCAATACCAACCTAACGACGGTAAAAAGAAGTCTTCTCACAAAATTGCATTCACCTAAGTCGATTCGTTTGGACGCTATCGTGTTTTCAAGAGAGAGAGAGACACATGGGCCAAAGATTGTTTTTGTATCGGAGGTACCAGAACTACTTGACCGACATAGCTCATTTTCAATACCAACCTGACGACGGTAAAAAGAAGTCCTCCCACAAAATTTCATACACCTAGGTCAATTCGTTTGGACGCTATCGTGTTTTCAACAGACAGACAGTTTTTTCCCTTTTCTCACCATTTCAAATCTGTATTTTTCTCTCAAATTTTCACCTCTAACCTTCAAGTGACACACTTTTTGAAAGCGCGATAAAAACTACTACATGCACAAAAAAAGTTTTCGTCAATTACTGATCTCGCCAATAGAGGGATCTGATGCGCATTTTTGTTTAATTGTTAGCATGGAAACGAACCTTTTTTGATAAATTCATTAGCACAAAAGGGCAACTGCGTTTGTGTGTGAGCTTGCACTTTCTGACTTTTTGCCGAATGTAGTTAAGCCTTAAGGCATTCTCAAACCAACCCAGTAAGGCATATACCAGCGATGGCGTTTACCGCGCGAAATTTGCTCCCGCATTCGTCTTTTCGCGTTGGTGTGAGCAGACCTTAAATGCAAACCAATGCGAAAGCGGGAGCGAATTCCGCGTGGGAAACGGTGGGCTATATTGCCATCGCCATGTAGTTATTTCCCGCTCCCGCTTTCGCCTTGGTTTAAGAATGCCTTTAATCGTTTTACACGATTTTTTTTACCACGTCGCTCAGTATCGCTCGTACAGCTGGTATAGAACGGCGGTAAAACCTGTTCTCTGTAAAAAAAAAAATCGTACAGATCCCTTTTGTGGCTCTTGCATTCAACCAATCTTAACACATTAGGTGTGTGAAAAGAAATAACATTTTCGTGAACACCAACTGAATGCACCTATAATTTTTATTTCTTAGTTTTAACATATAAAAAAAAACTCGTGAGAGTTCTCGCACGTCTACATCTGGTAAATAGTACAAACACTTTTTTAACCTCTCCAACCAATCTTAACAAATGCATTTTCAGAAGAATAAGATTCCTGCAGAACCGAGGAATTTTAAATGTACTTTACAAATACTCATTATTTATAAACGCATGAGAGTTCTCGCATATGAATATTTTGTGTCAATAGTATAGCTATATTTTAGCGAATGACAGTCTCTAGAAATTGTAACAAATAAGGAAAAGAAAAATGATTTCCTTGACAAACAAAGAATTGAATATTTGCTTTGTCTCAGTAATTTCTTTATATTTACAAATAAAACGCATGAGAGTTATCGCATGCGTATATATAGTTTCAATAAAATAAATCAAATTACATCAAGTGGACAAAAGAAAATCTATTTCATTGTTAAGCAATGTATTAAGCAAGTATTACCGATTTATGTATTAAAAAAAAAATCGCACGAGAGTTCTCACATGGGTATAAATAATTTCTATAATACAGATATCTTTTTTTCAAATGCAGTGCCGAAAGAAAAACAATTTCCTGCAGTTACATCAAAGTACGTTGTAAAAAATAACGATTTGCGAAAAAAATCGCACGAGTGTTCTCGCATGGGTATAAATAATTTCTGAAAAAATAATAATTTTTTCAAATGGAGTATCAAAATAGAAACGATTTTCTGCAACAGAGTTAAAAAGTTAAAAAAGTTAAAAGTTAAAACCAACGATTTGCGAAAAAAAATCGCATAAGAGTTATCGCATTGGTATAAATGGTTTCCATAAAATAAATCCTTTCCCAACAAATTATAGCAAGTGGACAACAGAAAATGTATTTCATTGTTAAGCAAAACAAATGCACATTTTCTTTATATTACTGATTTATTTATTAAAAAAAACGCATGCGAGTTATCGCATGGGTGTAAGTAATTTCTATAATACAAATCTCTTTTTTTTTTTCAAATGCATTGCCAAAAGAGAAACAATTTCCTGCAGTCAAATCAAATTACGATATAAAAAAAAATAACGATTTGCGAAATAAAATCGCACTAGAGCTCTCGCATGGGTGTAAATAATTTCTATAGTACAGACCTATTTTTTTCAAATGCAGAGAAACAATTTCCTGGAGCACAGTTAAATGAAATTATGTACGATATAAAAACATAACAATTTGCGAAAAAAAATCGCATAAGATTTCTCGCATCGGTATGCCAGTGTTCAATGATTTCCTTTGTCTCTGAAGGCCTTTTTTTGTCGAATTTTGGTTTAGTTTTGCATATGTATTACCAATTCTTGTTATACGAAATACATAAATCTCTTGTCAAATTTCTGTCTACGATACATCAGTCCTTTATAGACCTCTGCTCTCTATCCCTAAATACAAATCACAAATTCATGTTTACGGTGGATTATTTATTTTTATTTTGCTTTTAGTAAATGTGTTAAAAATAGGTAGAGAACTCGTAATTAGTCGATCAGTAGGGTAAAATAAAGAAAATAAAAGCACATACAAAAACACACACACAACTGCGAAATTATTGATTGCTAGCTAGTCCTTCATCGAGACGCGTTGTCCTTGGTTTATAAATATTTGAGATGGATTAGGCAAGGGTTGGTTGTTTTATTATTTTGTACATGATTAGGGTTAGGAAAAGAAAAGAGAATACAAAAAGGGACACAATTACGTCACTTGATATTACAGACAGTAAATGAGCAATGGAGGAATTTCTGATGAGTAAAAAAAAAGGGTATTGTTGAAATAATACTTGAAAGGCTCTTACTTAATGTATAGATAATAAATTTGGCCATTTAAAACTTTTGGATCCTTTGAACGTTATGTCGAATACCTGGACACATGTAATATGCCAGAGGACTCTGTCGCCAAGCAATGCACAGGGTTTAGCAATTAATTACTTCCTTACTGAAGGTGGCGCTACAGTCCGGGGTGGACCTGGGCCTCAACCAACAAGCGTCTCCAGCCAGCACGATCTTCGGCCAGCTGTCTCCAGTTTCGCACGCTAAGTGTGTTAAGGTCCCCTTCCACTTTCGTGCGCCACCTGAGTCCTGTCCTTAACCACCTCAATATTATATCTGTCTATAGTGACATTCTGCGCAGTAGCGCAGTGGTTAGTGTGCTGGACTACTGTGCGGGGGATCCCACTATCCAAGGTTCGATCCCCGGAAAAACCCAAATTACATCTTAAGGATTTTTTTCTACTGCGCCACCTCTCGCGAACGCCTGACAAACATCCGAGAGTATAACTGTCATGAAAAAGCTTCTCAATTCAGCCGTTCGGACTCGGCATAAAATTGTAGGTCCCTTCCATTCGTCCCAAAAATAGAAACTCACACAAACGAATGGTTGCGAGAAGCTAGGCCTAGGGTGTCTACCGCCTGTTGCGCCACCTATTTATTTTTTTTTATAGTGACATTCTGTCCGAGTCGTCGGTGTTGGTCGTCCTTTCTTCTTGACATCATATGCTTAGTCTTGCCCTCATTGACCGCCAAACCCATCTTCGCCACCTTTACTATATTAAATTATGCGAAACCATTTCGACTGAAAGGTTAAACGGGACTTATGTTTGGCAGAAATTTAATTTAATATTCCTGGTACTTGTATTATTTCATTGGAAGTTGCTTTATTTAAATTCAATCAATCGAATGAATGAATTTCTCTTTGATGTCCTTTTATTCTATGAATGCTAAATGAAATTCGTCGAGCACATTATTACTCGTTTCTTGTCTTTGGCATTATTTTCGTATAAAATTTCCAATCAGTGGGGCAGATGACTTGCACGAATTCGTTACGTGATATTTTAAAAAGGGACTTGCGAATTTAAGTAACGAATTTTCTATATATTCTCACGGCGGCGATTCATCCCCAGAAAATCGGTCCAAGTAAACGCATAAGTCCTAGTCCCAAGTAGCAACTTCATAAGCTCTGTTCTAGTCCTTGGGCATTGTTCAGAATCAAACTAGGATATTACACAATCCATGGCTGGGAGGTTGTAGGATGTTCTCAGTTTTCAAATTACTCAAACCAATGGAACTGTAAACAACCACAAACCATATATCCTAGATACCTAAAATGCTTTTTGGAAAAACAAACCCATACACATAAAAAATACTCGTAAATCTTCCATGTTAATGTAAATGTAATACGTTTGAGATTTTGTTCGAATTTTTGTGAGTTTCTCTTTTATTTGGTTTCTGTTTCTGTGTTAGTATTTATATTACTACCAACCGAAGGAGCGGAATTATGAGTGAGCTTTTTGTTTTCTTTTATGTGTGCGTGTTTATGGTTTTTTTTCCAGCTTTTCCAATGAATGGATGTTTTTTTTTTTGTTGTTTATAGGTCGATGATGTATCTATCGGTTTGCATATTTTTGGTGGGATATCTTTAAGTACTAAAGAGAGGACAACTTTACTTTACAAAATACTCGTAGGGTCTGGAAAATTAGGAAATTAGGCGAAATAAAACAACTAGGTGATAATCTGCTCTAGCGAGGTATCCGTCGAAAAGGAAAATTCTCCGATTTCATACGAATTTGAGCCCCCGACGGAGTATGCGTCTAATGGCCGAACCGATAAACAACCAACTAATACGAGTCTGAACGACGTCACCGGACTTATTCATAACATTTTAATTTGAGATTCGTGTACCCTTTTTCTATGACTGTCTTCATAGCCAAGCCAGTAAGCCTAGCCTGCTTTTTTTCACCACATTTTGAAAATCCTTTTGGCTACAAGATAAGTAAATTTTGGAACTCGCTTTCTGTGGACATATTTCTAGAGGACTATAAATTACAACAATTTAAGTGCAAAACTAACATCTATCTGCAAGCGTCTGGGGTCGCGTTTATCGCGTTATGCCTTTTGGCTACAAGACAAGTAAACTTTGGAACTCGCTTTCTGGGGACAACTTACAACAATTAAAGTGCGAACTATCATCTTTCTCCAAGCATCTGGACGTTATCCTGATATACCATACCAAGAAAGTGAGAATCAGCACGAATAAAATGGCTCTGCGAAATAAGGCCCCAAAAAATTATACAGGAGACAACAACAACGATTTTTAATAAAATTTTGGGTGTTATTTCCTTTTTTAGGGCATTATTTCCTAATGAAAATTGGGGTATTATTTCATTATGAAATTACACCCCAAAAAGGAAAAAATGAAATAAGACCCCAAACGAAAAACGACAACGTTTTGTTTGCAACCCCCCTGCCTGGGTTTACTGTCACATTTGGGGCCTTATTTCATCGCAGTGGGGTTTTATTTCATATTTGAAATTTGGGTATTATTTCATTATGAAATAACACCCCAAATTTGGGACTTTATTTCATTTTCTCTTTTGCGGCCTCATTTCATTGGGGCCTTATTTCCTGCAGCCAAATAGAATGACCTGTTCAGAGAATGTGGCGACGAGGAGTTTTCAAAAATAATACGCAAACACGGATCCACTGCGGGCCCGCGCGGGAAAAAAACGCAAGTGTGCACCGGCTCTTAGTGTTTTCCCATGAATTAGTATGACGTCCATTGAGACTTACACATTTTTAATTTATTTTGGGATATCAGGCATTATCTGCTGGAAGATTTCACACAACCTTTAATATTGACCCGAGACGGTTATTGTGAAGTTTGGTAAACTTCGTCTCGCCCCAATTTAACGCCTTCAAATTGGCGTTTTTTTTAAACACAGATAGTGGAATCGAAATCAGTAGAGAGCGATGTGATAAACTATGTTTTTCGATTTGTTTTCCGGCGCAAAAATAAACAACGAAGACGGTTTGCCAACACGCGAACATGCAACGTACAGCTGACCGTGCGAAAAACAGGGAAATTCGAGATTAATCCCACAGACTTCCAAAGATTGGTCTTGCGATTATTATTGATGTTGGAATAATTGGAATTCGTGGGATAAGGACATCCTCTCCTTTGAATTTGCCCTTGATGATCGTCGCTTGAATCACATTGTTCATCAGTTTCTTGAAGAACAACCGCGTACCGTTGCTCAATTTCGGATAAATCAGATTCCGCACCATGATTATGATCGATCCCTCCTTCAGCTGTAAATTATGCGGTGGAGTTCCTGGCATATCAAGCGAGTTCAAAAATTCCGTCGGATAGTTGGTCGCTTTTTATAATTTTGTGCAATTCCGGGGAACACTTGGTGATGAGTTCCTCCTTCGACGATGAGAACTCGCAAAAAATATCCGGGAAGGATATCAATCCAGTCGAAACATCAACGGGAATTTGGCCATTGCCCAGCGCCAGCAAGTTAACTTCTCCACCCAAAATGCACGCAAAACGTCTTTTATCACAATGAAGTTCACAATTATTTGAAATTTTCCAAGCTTCACAACGAATTTTCCGCCTTTACATAATTTTCCATTCGAAAATTCGAAAAAAATTTGAGCCAAATCGGTCCAGCCGTTCTCAATTGATGAATTACTATACATTTTTGCCACCATTTTTAAATATATGTATACAGCTAGGTTCCAGAAATCGAGTGAATTCGTTTTCAGTGTTCTGCATTTCGAGCGATTCGGAAACTCCGAAATTTTTTCGAAATCACAATTTCACTTTGTCTTAATTCCGAAAATTTTGAAATCGAAATCGAATACAGTGAAATGTAGAACACAAATATTAATTTCCCATTTCATTTCGAGTGAAAGTGAAATGTGGTGTGGAGCCTAGCAGATAGATTCGAAACATCCAGTCATCCTTTTTAATCAGTGCCAATCAAAGCCTCATAACTTTTGCCGAACATTTTTATTAAATAAAAAGTATCCTGTTAGGGTGAATCAATCAATCCAATAAGTCATTTGTAAGTTTATAAGTTTATCCCTAATTTTGTCTACGTACGTCTAAACACACACTTGTCCCGAATTTTGTCACAACATTTTGCATTTACCCATTTATCGCATTTGAAACTTTTATTTAAATCTATTGCTGACGAGCTCAAATCCTTGTCAGTAATAAATCGTAAATACCCCTTTTCGTAGTCCATTATCCTTCTTCGAGTACATAATTTGTATAATGTTCCATCGAAAGGGTTCCAATTCCCATTCCAAGTGCAAAGTGCTGACAAAGTTGTTAAATATTTATCGAACCGTCTTTTATCCGATTTTTCCTAAATCATTTTTGAGAAAATTCCCTCCCAACTCAATCATCGTCTTAAAAAAAAATAAGTAAAACTCCAACCATTTTTTGGTTGGTTGATAATCTTCTCTGCTTAAGAACTAAGTACACGAAAAGTACATAAATTGGTATGGCCCTTCAACGTAACATTGACATGACATGCTGTCAGCTTTGAGTTGAATGAATGGCATCATACATTGCATACACAACGTACATATTTCTGTATGTTCGTTTTGAAAAATGTATACATTTTTTTTTTGAATAAATACCCTTGAAAGCATTCAATCGGACCGCGTCGCGTACCTTGTCGTTAAAGTTGACATTGACAGGCTCGCGATGTAGGAGTAGAATATGGTGAAGGACATTCCTTTTCATTTTCACACTCAAAACCAGATGATTAAAAAGTTTTTTTTTTAATATGAGTGAGTGGAGAATTCTGTGGGTTTGGCAAATAAAATAAAAGTCTGTAGCTACCCAGAAACAATAAATATTCCAAAATGTCAACCAGAAAATGTCTGGTATTACTAAATGCTCTACAGTAAATTATATCGCAGATTGGAAAGACCACAACGTTTATTTTGTGTTGTTGGTTTTGATAGTATTGCATGAGTGTGCAGACTACAGAAAGCAGACCGGAGAAAGGACAAAAACCATTGTAATTTTTAGAGAAAAAGGTTATAGCCTGTGGTATTCTTTGTCTGGATATTTTGTTCGTCGGATGTGAAATAATTAAGTAAGTGTATGTTTAACCACAGTCGAGTTATTTATTATCTCTGAATGACGTATGAAAATTGAATATCCTTTTTTTTGTTTTGCAGAGGAAATGAATTTTATTTTAGAAATAGATTTTGTTTTCAACTTGATAATATTGTTAGCTCTATAAATAGAAATTTAGCGAGTGCCGACAGTATACTCGAGTGCATTATATAAAAGCGAGTGGCATCATACATATACTACTTTAAAAGTGACAACAAATTGGAAAAGTTGGAGAATCGAATAGGATAGGTAAAGGCAAATATCTTCACATCCCAATAAACCATTTTTTGTTCTGTATTTAGTTTCATGGGATATAAGACTTCATCGACATAGAGGGCGTTTTTAGTTTTGAAAAAAAAAGGTTACGTATACGCCACCGTTTTGCTGTTTTGATTTGGCGTCCTGTGTTACTCTGCTGGCGAAGAAAAATATGATGAACTTAGAAAGCTATTTCGAACACCTTTATACAGCCATTACAAATCTGTATTTTCTATCAAAATTACATTTTGCGTGAATTATGGGACACCCTTTACATTTTTTACATACATTTTCAGTGGTCCGCTTGTTCATTAAGTGGGCCGCGGTTGTAGTTTGCTCAAGTGGACCCTCCATAGCTCTCGATCCTCCGCCATCGACACCAAATCATCAAGGGCAATCCCCATACGGGTACAGGAGAAATTATGGACTTGATCTAACCATCTCATCCTAGGTCTACCTAGAGGGCGCCTGCCCGATGGTACGGATTCTATAGCACGACGTGGGATTCTGGAGTATGCACCGCTCCGTCCGGAGAAGTAGCTGCTCGACATTGAGTTCCTCACGTATTCTGGTATTTCTAATGCGATCTTTACGAGTCACACCAGCAATACAACGGAGAAATCTCATTTCGGCAGCTTGTATCCGCGATCTTATTCTTTCGGTCATTACCCAAACTTCATGACCATAGGTAAGAGTTGGAACAAACACCGAATTAAAGACTGACAACTTAGGTTTGACACCAAGTTCAGTCTTCCTAATAACAGAATGACCAAGCTGTCTCAAAATTTACCCAGCCTGACCAATCCTACAGGAAAGCTCAGCATTGCTCCTTCCATCACTCGTGAATAAGACCCCGAGATACTTAAACTTCTCCATCTGTTTCAATGGGACTCCACTAACATGCCGAGTGCATTGAGCAGGCGTTCTGAAGACGACCATCACTTCATATTTGTTCACGTTAACCTTCATCTCAGCTTCAACACAGACGGCTACAAACCGATCGAGTGCGAGCTGAAGTTCAGTCTGAGAGGACCCAAGAATGACCAAGTCATCAGCGAAGAGAGAATGACTTATCCTCAGATCTCCCAATTTGAAACGTTCTTCGTCAAGATTGCGCTGTAGCATATAGTCCATATAAATAATGAAAATGACTCCTGGCGAAGACCAAAACCCACGGTGAAAGGTATTGATTTAACGCCGTTTACACGAACACAGCTTTTACAGTTTGTGTAAAGAGATTGAATGGCTCTCAAGAGAGAATCGTCAATTCCATACTCCTGTAATACACTCCAGAGTTTACCTCGAGGGACTCTACGAAGCATGCGTAAACAGTTTTAGCATACTCCCAAGCCTGCTCGAGTACCATTATGAGAGTGAATAACTGTTCGGTTGTGCTTCTACCGGGACGAAAACCGCACTGCACATCTCCTAATCGTGCCTCGACCACAGCTCAGCAACGCGTTTCCAGCATCTTGGCAAAGACTTTTTCCGGGGGAGACTTAAAAGTGATATACCCCTGTAATTAGATCAATCCCTTTTATCCCCTTTCTTGAAATGGGGCACAATCACCCCAATCTGCCAATCGCTGGGAGTTTCGCCGTATTCCCAGGCCACTTTAATGACACGGGAGAGCCATTTAACTCCCTCTTCACCTAATGCCTTTAGTATTGGCAGAGTTGCCAGCTTTTAGCGATTCGATCGCAAAAGTGACTTCCTCTACCGTGGGACTATTTTCCGCCCTACTCAAGGCGATGGATCTGTCATCCTCAATGCCCTGGATTGGATTGAGCAATTCAAAAAAGAGCTCGCTCCATCTGCGCAAGATGTCCTCCTCATTACAAAGAAGTGTACCATCTTTGGATTTGACTCATTCAATAACGTGCTTCCTAGACGGGACACCCTTTATATAGAGAAAATATACACTCCGCTCCACTTGAATAGCACACCCCCTAAGGTCGATTTTCTATCACCCACCGATCCCGAACCAATTCAATTTGCGCGGAGTGTAACATTGAAAATAGTCTATTGGCATTTAAAGATTTTTCAAATTCACGCATTTTCAAAAAATATCGTTTTGTCAATGGAAATGATAGCCACGCCCACTTTTTGGGGGTGTATTTTTTTACCAATGTATTGTATTAGCCGAAAATTATTTAGAAAATGAACAAGGATGAACTTAAAAAGTCTAAATACAATATACAGCCAGGTAGTATCCTTTTTAAAAATTCGCTAAGTTGATTGTTTTGGTAGTGTTTTTGCTATACCTAATTTTATTTTTTTGACAACTATTAAAAGAACGAAATAATAAGATTTTTATATGAATGCCAGGGCATTCACCCCTCTTCCCGTTGGCGTTTGTCGTAAACGACTAGTATTTCAGACAAGTGAATTGAAATGATCATAAAAAAGGAAATAAAATTGTTAACAAACGAAACATGAGTCGCATATGACAAACGCCAACGGGAAATATGGGTGATTATCTCTTCTTTTTTAGCTGAGATCTAAACCAACAACTGTCGTTGTTATAAAAAAAAAAAAAAAAAAAAAAAACAAGTCTAACACTAGTTGGAAGCTAAAAATATAAATTTTGAATCAATCTTGATCCTGTGAAAACATTGAGATCCCTACGTTATCCCCTTTTCCTAAATCCCTTATTGGACATAATCTCTCTTTCTTTTCTTTTTTTCTCTTTTTCCAAAATCGGGGCGGGTTTCCATTATGAACACTGAGCAAAATTATTTATTTTTTTTCTGGCTTAAAATGGCCTAAAAAACATAAATATAATATTTTTTTCCTGAGGAAATGAAATTTTTTTTTTTTGTCTAAATTTTAATAATTTTTTTTTTTAATCAAATCATGTTTATGTGACTAATTCCAGTTACATAGCTCAATAAGTCTATACCAAAAACTGTCATATAGGCGCCTGTAAGAAAGTCTAGTGTATTTAAAGTATGGGGTGGGTGGCTCGCTTCGCTCGCTAACAGGATTTTAACCCTTTTTCGCGGGGTTCAGCCGCTCACGCGACTTCGTCGCTCCGCTTAGGGTATGTCAACAACTGTCTGGCAGGCGCCTGGTGCTAAAGTTTAATTATATTTACTCTGGAGTAGGTATAATATTTTCAGTCAATAAAAATACATGCACTTTTCTGTGAAAATTGAAAACTTTAAAATTAAAAAAAAAAAAAATAGAAAAAAAGTTTCCGCAGAAAAATTATATTACAGTACATCTTAGAATAAGTCTATTTAAACAAAAAAAAAGTAAAAAAAAAAATTAAAATTTGCTTAGAAAATTCAAGGAAAATTGAAAACTTTAAAATTAAAAAAAAAATCTCCCCTACGCCAAAATCTCCCACAAGCAAATCCTACAGTGTCCACAAGCATGGGGGCACCAATAACATCAGGGTCTTTTGGAGTAAGGGATTTCAGCACAGGGGATTTTGAAAAAGGAGATTTCATCACCAACCCGAAAACATTTAACAGAAAACCGCCCTCAAGATGTTTCCGTTCTTTGATCTGGCTTCAGTTTCAATTAGTCCTTCAGGTTACTCTTAAATCGGTTCCATTTTATACCAGCTTAATCTTTTAATATTGGGGAGACTTTGAATTGACACAGTATACTCAAACTCAAATGGACAGTATCTTTCATAGGACAGTATCTTTCATAGGACAGTTTTGGGGTTTATGGTTTTTGTCTAATTTTTTAACGTTCCATATATAAAAACAATTGTAAATCAAAGTTTTACAAGAAATAATATTTTTGAGAAACTTTGTGGACATTTCCACTATACTCATCTAGCAACACTGGCAAAAGGGAAATTTTAGTTTTCTTTTTCATTACATACATCTACGACTATGCGCTTGAAATTAAACCTAACATTCGTAATTAATTGTGTCTATCGTTCATCTACTGGATTCCTTACATTTTCCATCCACTATTTCCTAAATATTAATTCATTTCGAATAACCTTTCCAAAGACCTTCGTCCTTCCTACAACAATTTCATTTCATTTCATTTCATTTCATTTGGAACCTTCTTTTTCCTTCCTCTATACCAATATATGAGTAATATGACGTGTGATATTGACATTTTCCGAATTCATGTCATTATTTTTTGTTTCCATCAAGCTTGTCCTATATAGTATATCCTGTCGACTCCTGTGTTTTGATAATTTTTATGGGTTAATATATTTCGATTTGCCACGCCTGCCTGAGCCCACTTTGTGTGTGCGAACGAAGCGCTATCATGGCATGCAATATCAAGGACTGCGCTGCCTTTAGTATAGGGGTTCCTCGCACTGACATTTCCTTTGAGCTTGTTTGCCGCCACCCCTCAATTGGTAAGGAGTAAAGAGGAAATTATTATTTACGAGTTGTGAGTTGATTTTTTTTCTTTTTCATCTTTATTCTCCTCCGCCCGTTTAATGTTTGGCATTTTATTATTAGAATTTTCTGTTCATCGTTGTCGTCGTCAGTCTCTTCTTTGTCTGGGAAAATTATAATTCCAAAAAGAAGGTAGGTAGATATGCGAAAAAGGGCAAACGATGGAAACCCAGAATGACAAGGTTATGAAAATAAACACCAAGAAAGAAGAGTGTATAGAGTTCAAGTGTATCGAGGTATTTGCACCAATGAATGGAATATCCGAAAAATCTTTCTCTTAGAAGGGAGGGTTGTGTTTTTTGTTGTTTCCCCCCTTCCGAGGGTGCAAAGGATGTGAGGGTATTTTTATTGAATTGGATTATAATAGTGGATGTCGGGCAAATTAATTTCGTTATTAAATTTGTGCTCAAACTATGGTATTTTGTCGAGTGGAATGATCCTAAATAAATGATAACTATAGGAAATAGGGGAGGCAAAAAACTTTTTCTGTAGATATATAGGATGTGAGTACAAAAAATGTTGGTTCATTGTTTTGGAGACCTAGATAAGTATTTTTCGCCTAGATAAGTAAAATAAAATAATACGTTTTCTATATCCCTTTGTCACGGTCCATCTGCTTGTGGATGGGGATAATATTGCAGAAGATTCTTTACCAGCATGGTCCACAGGAGCGCATTTCCCTTTTACACCTAATAATTTAACTGATTTTATTCGAAACTAGCTTCGCTCGCGTAGCCCTCAGGATTTGGACACAGAGATTCCTTCACAGTCAGTTAGTTGCCTCTTTTATATTTATATATCGTGCAGGAAACCTACCCAAGAAAGTACCTAAGAAGCAATTAGTATCTCTGAAAAATATGTCTAACGTCCTATTGGAGAAAACAGTTCAAAAATTATATGATCAATATTATTGTTGGTGAAGCGCTGGCATCTCAACATAGATCATACTATAGCAGACTGAGTCACTATCTACGGGACAAAACATATTTCTTTGCTGGCAAATACACCGTTATGATGAGCACCATCTTTAGACTAAGGGGGAACACTTACCCTGCAACATACATACAACGTATGCAACCAGAAAGATCGTGAGGATGTGTATCTACCACTTTCTAGCAGTATGATCCAATTCTTACAGAATTCCGCTTCTTCTTTGGAGTACATACGCTGGAGTTAGATGAAGCGATAAGCATACTCAACGGCGACAGAGATTGAGAGGGATATATTACAAAGTGTCATATTGATACGACGAACGGTTCGTGAGTTAAGAAGAGGGGCCCCTTAAAAGGGGTAATCGCCAATAACTCGGGCCTCAAGCAAAATTTAAAAAATCGGAGAAATCATTTTTCTTTATTTCTCATAGAGAGCAAACAAACCGAGTTTGAAGTCGGATAAAACATAAAAATGTTACCATACAAACTTTGACCTCCCTTTTACCCCTTAAGGGTTGAATTTTTAAAATCGGAGAAGTGGTTTTCTTTATTTCTCATGGAGAGCAAACAAACCGAGTTTGAAGTCGGATAAAACATAAAAATTTTACCATACAAACCTTGGCCCCCCTTTTACCCCTTTAGGGCCTTTAGGGGTCGAATTTCGAAAAATCCTTCCTTAGTGCTTGTATATATCATAAAGGGAACCTCTGTGCATTTCAGTTTTCTAGAGCAAAGGGTTAAGGCTCGGCGTTGATGATCAGTGAGTCGGAATCTTCACTTTTATATATACAGATAAAGGGTGGCCCAAATTTGTTCCATGTATTATGGCTTTATTAGTAAGAGCAAACATTTCCATTAATTAAGGAACACAACGTCGTTCAAGTATAGCTGACTCGTTTGGATTCGCAGTAGCGTATTCTGTCACTCCAATATTCCAAGACCTTGTTGATGGTTTCGGGCTCACAGATTGCTTGGATGGATTTTGGCCTTAAGTCCTTGAATCGTTTCCGGATTGTTGGCATAGCATCGGTCCTTCACGGTTCCCCACAAAAAAAACACCAAAGGGGTCAAATCGGAGCTACGACGCGGCCGATTGACATCGCCAAGACGGCTGATAACACGATTTGGGAATTTGGGAAGATCGATTGTGGCATGGGCTGTGTGGCATGGCGCGCCATCCTGCATGAAGAAGAGGTCGTCCAAATCCATGTCTTCAATTTCAGTAAAAAAAAGTCGGTTAACATGGCTCTGTAATGCCCCGCGTATAGACCGAAATGTGTTCCCAGCCTCATTTTCGAAGAAAAATGGCCCAATGATGCCACCACTAATCTGCAGCAAACTGTCACTCTCTATGGATGTATTGGCTTCTCGACAATAACGGGCGGGTTTTCCGAGCCCCAGATACGGCAATTTTGTTTGTTAACGTAGCCGCCGAGATGAAAATGAGCCTCGTCAGAAAATATGTTTTTTCTCCCAAAATCTTTGTCCAATTCCAGCCGTGCTCCTTCAACTGCTTAGTCAATTGGACCTTGTAAGCGAATAGTCGGAGATCTTTCTTCAGAATTCTCCTCAGGTTAGTGCGTGAAATGTTGAGATCGAATGCGAGTTGTTGTTCGTGAATTGAGTCTCACACTCTCGGCCACAGCAGCCACATTCTCGTCTGTACCGCACAACGACGGGAACCATGAGTGTTGTCCACATTTTTTTCAAACATTTTTCACAAACTTTCGTGCAGCAGGCGCGGTTAGTGCTTCATTTCGGCCAAACCTTTTTTTCAAAAAATGCACTGTTTGTGCTATACAGCACTCACTTTGGAAATAAGTTTTCAATATTTCCCAACGTTGTTCAAGCGGAAAGCGATTCATTTCGTTCCGCGGAGGTATGATACTGACTTTCTGTCAAGATTTCGAGCGGCAAACAGCTGTCAGTGTCAAACTAACCTATAATTTAAAAAGAAACCACTAGATGACCCACTCACTCGTTTCAATTTTAAATGTTTATTCAATACCTCAAAAAGTGCAATAGTCGTTTCAATTGAGCTCCAGGTCCAATTATCCTATTCTCTGATCAATAGACTTGAAAACCAAAAAAACGAGGTGACAAAAACTAAACATTCCTCAGACTTGAATTAAATTCGAAAAGTTTCAAAATTCCAATCAGGGTGTCTTCGCAAATTGGATAAAAATTAAACTCTTGAACAGAGAATGACATTGATTGCAATTATTCAAAGAGTGATTAAACATTGATTGTTCAGCAGGAAAACTATGCAGCAAATAAAATGCGTGATGAAAATCGTTAGACATTGGATATACCAGTACCAACACAAATGACATATATATCCCATGGACAGCAATGTTTGTCTCTTCTGATTCTTTCTCCCATCTGCATATTTTCTACTTTGTTTCATTCCTCTGCTTTATTACAAATGAGTGAAAGCCTGATCCGTATCGTTTCACTAATCTGCCAAGTCCTACCTTTTTTTTTTTTTTTTTGGTGCGTCCTCAAAAGGAATAGAAAACTGAAGCAGAAAACTTCCCACAAAGAAAAAAAATAAAAACAAACGGATACAAAAAAAGGGGGATTGGGGAGAGAAACATCTTCCTAAAATGCGAGAATGGTTTTGTTTAGATATTTTAGTATCTATTCCTAAACCATTATAAGAGCAACGGCAGATACAATATTATACAGGTACATACTATCTACATATACATAGAAACAAATTTCCTAAAAAAAAGGAGCAAAGCAAAGTATAAACCTAAAATGAATTAAATGAATTGCTTGACCTGGTTCTTGTGTGTGTGCTGTTTTTTTTTTTGTATTTTGCTTAAGGTATAGGCACAACAGAAGCACACCGTGTGCTGAAGAAGGGGGGAAACTTCATTTCTGGTCTTTTTCCGGACATAAAATCTAGATAAGTAAAATGGCTACGTTGTATATACATTATATATCTCTTTGGCACGGTCCACCTCTCTCTCTTTCCCTCTCTTCGACTCGATTGGCAAGTGAAACGAAATTCCTTGCCATTCCTTGGTTTGCCTTGCCATTTCTAGCACATATAACCCCTCGAAGCTGGTTCGGCTTGAACACGACCAACATGGCAATAACAATGCGAAAAAATACCCAGAAAAAAAAACAAAAAAAAAAAAACAAGGACCGTGCGAGGGAGGGAAACAAAGAAAAAGACATAAAGTCACCCCTTTCACAATTATATCGTTGGGGTTGTCATAAAGTTTTTGCTTTGCAAAAAGTTTTCTTCTGAAATTACTGTTGGGGATTTTCTTTGGTATGGGTGGGTGACAAAAACAAAAATTCGATTTGCCATCCGCCAGACATGCAAAACGAACACAAAAAACGGATATACGATGAAAAGAGTGTTGACGGGATACACCTAATGAATGCGCTGTTTTTAGTACTCTCCCATTCATAAAGAAGTAGAAACTCACTTTGGTCCACTTTTACAATTGTAACCGTGAACAAAAATTCAAAAGCTCAATAGATCTTCAATAAGCGCTTTTATATCGTGAATTTCTGATCGTACATTCTTCAGAAAAAGCAGCCTTCAATCGACGCGGGAATGTTTACATTGTGGTGGTTAACCGATGACCCTGAACGATACACGATAACTGTTGATCGTTGGAAAAATTACTGATCGTGATTTTGGTTTTAAAACCGATCGCATCCAACTGCTGATCAATAAAGAGAATCGTCTGTCAAATATCATTACTACAGTACAAATTGGCGATCCTGGCCATGAATGTCAACTAGCTCTTCAAAATTTTCTAATGATCTTAACTATCGATCGTTTGAATTGAATGAATGAATGCATCAATGAAACTATGATTGATCAATCTGAGGGTAGACACTTTTTCAATATTAATATCGACGTGATCAAAGCGATCGTTGTCTTCTTTTCTTCAAATTCTGATGATGATCTTGACTATCGTCCTATTAACTGATCGTGAGAAAATAACTGATCACAGTCTTTACGATATTGCTGAGTGGGGAAGCCAGGAGTAACAACGATTCTCGCTATTTGGAATTGATGCTGACAATCTATAGACATTGCTGAGATTTGGAAGATCGTAATTGCCGACGGAATCTGCTGATCGTTAGTAAATGTTAGTAAAACGATCACTAATAGTCTAGACGATCGTAACATTGATCTTGAGTCCTTTCTTCAAAATCTGCTGATGATCATTGGTCGTATAAGTCTAGTTTTCTTCAAGAAGATCACTAATTTTCTGATCTTTGCTATCGTTTGAGTTTTCCTATCGGTAGCAAATAACTGATCGTAGTCTTAATGATATTACTGATCGGCTTCGAAAATTTTTGACTATCGTAGTTAGTTTAAAGTCTGTTCATACCACTGGGATTTGGTGATTTATTCCTTTACTGGCTACTCAGTCGTTTATAAAGTTGACGGCGCTGGTATTACCTAGAACACTGAGATCATTGAGAAAATAGTTTCCAAAGTGGGCCTTTCTTAAATTTGCCAGGGCAGGGCAACTGCAAAGAAAGTGAGTGATGGTCTCATCCTCCTCTTCATCTCTACAGCTTCTGCAGAAGTCATTGTGTGGCAGACCGAGCCATTGCGCGTGTCTACCTAATATGCAGTGCCCGGAGATGACATTAACGACTTTCGAGATGCTGGATCTTTTAAGTCCAGCGCTGGCCAGGTGAGCCTAGCAGCATCACAATAACCAAGATGTTTCTATCTGAAACTTGCTAAGCTTGCTGCGTCCGCGTGAAATATTTGCTTAGCGTATAGGAAAGTGGTGCATACACGCTGTGCAGACTTATACTATTCACGCCAGAGGAGTCTAGCATTGCTAGTTCGTCTGCTGCACAGTTCCCTGGGATGTCACAGTGATTAGGAACCCAGCACAGGTTGAAATTTTTCTGTCCAGCCATTTTGTTAATAGATACCCGTCAATCTTCCACCGCCTTAGATCTTATTTCACTGGAGGTTAGGGATTTGATTGCAGAGAGACCCAGATTCAGTTGTTCTTTTGAAAAGACTCCGCCGCCAACTCCCTCCAGTGTTTTCGAACTGTCTGTGAATATTGACAGTGATTTGTCGTGTTGGACATTTTATTAGTCCCATTGGTTCCTGTCCGGTATTTCATGGGTGAAGTTGATTTTCGTAGACAAGTAATCGGTAATAATGAACAAGAGGATCGTCTCTAGAAGGATGCTGGCGTGTCCAGTCGGTTGCCCTCTCCAGTGTTTCCCCTCCCTTAATCTAATTGCCACGTTTGTGGCGTATTCTTTACTGACGATGACGAGATGTCCTCAATACGCCCGTGATGCAAAAGCATGACAAGCGCTGAGGTTTCTGTAAGACCTTTAGATTGGAACTTTTGTTCAAGGCCGGCCACCACAAAACGAAAATCACTAAGCCTGTCAGTCCAGATAACATTGGTCGGGAGTCAACACTTAAAAATCGAATAATCACTAAAAGGCGATCACCATAACTTCTTCCATCATACATTACTTTTTATATTAGAGGTCCAAAAATCGAGCCTTGGGGAACTCTGGTTGTAGCAACGCCATCGTTAGCCTTGTACCTAAATTTTTGTTAAATGCTTGTCTCGGGAATAGGGGATTTATAAAGCTTGAGCAACTCCTCGATATGCTTTTAGATAGGCATTTCTTCAACTTTCTTTTGGCGAAGTAGCTTTGGAGGTGTTTTTAAAGTCGGGCTACCGTTTCTTTGTGGTTCGAGCTTGGCTAGGAGGTCATGAACTTTCAGGCGACCATTCAAAAACACAAACAATACCTACCTTTCATTTCGAATGTCCTCAAATGTGTTCGTCTTTATAGTTGATATTTGCAGATGAGGATGTTGTACCTACGTGCTTCTGGTGAAATCATTATCGACCAATAACCGAGAAAATTGCTATTTTTAGGAAATATTCACGCACTTAATAAAAAGAAAACATTTTTAAAACGACCTCTTCAATGGAGCGCCACTGTTTTGGGGTTTCACTGGTTAGCCCTACAAAGTATAGTCACTTGAAACTTGTGTCCAAGTGCTATTATTAAAACCATACGTCTTCTCAGTTAAATATAGCAAAGGTCCTACAAGCCCTCGAAATCCATTTTATTTATGTCTGCATATTACGCTCTCCGACGAACAACAGAAGAACCACAAAGAGTGTCATGCAATTCAATTATGCACACTACATAACAAAAGTCTCAACACGATGTCGTCGTCGTCGTCGTCTCCCTCACTTATTGATTCAGGTTGCGTGTGTCTGGGCAAAGCGCACACATGCAATACAGAAAGGCCAAACTCTACCATACCCCCCAAACAGTCTGAGAACAGCGCGGGGTGGTAAGTTTTCTACCTATACTCACACAAATTAATATACATAACAGGTGCACATTAAATATTAAAATAGGCAATAAATCGGATAAATAAGAGCAAACGAAGACGACAAGGAAAATACATATATCATGAGTGACCTTATTGGCATACACGTTTTGCAACAACACAATAATTTTGCTCTTACGTGCTCCTTCAATCTGGTACACTACACACACACACACATAACATATCCGATGATGTACAAGGACACCATGCAGATGAAAAGTGTGTATAGACTTACGGATACGTTAGCGTACATGTATCTCAATTGTGTATCCTGCGTAGAGATGCAACTTTAATGCAAGGAGGAAAGGAAAAAGTATGCCATGCCGTTGCCAGTCCATCCATCCTTTCGCCAGTAGTCAGTATAGTTGAGCAGTAGCCCAGTAGCGCTTTTTAGCCATTCAGTCATAGTATGTAGTAATAAACATAACACAGTAAAGCTGAGGCAAAGGCAAACACTACGAACGAGAGAAAGGATAATTATTCAGATCCTTGAGGCGTTAAAAATGACTATGCTCTCGTAATGTCCCTCCCTTTTGTGTCTCTGCTTAATTACGTAGCTGAACTTTGTAAATAGCGCGACAAGGATATCCTAGTAGGACAGAAATTTGTCTAGTATATGTATGTGCAGAGTGTAGGGTGACAGCGACGCGCACAATTGTGTGCTGAAGAAAAATTAAGGATACTAGAAAAGTTGTACCATGTGTGCATAGGACGTTAAATTGTAGTGGACCTCTTAAACATTAGGTTCCCATACTCAACACACTCGGATGAAGAAAGAAAAAAAAAAAAGAAAAATTCAAAAAATGCATCCTTGATATTTATATATATTTTGCGTGTCCTCTTGTTTATTTTTCCATATCGAATCTAGACCGATAATGGCTGCAATGAATTTCAAACACCATACAAGCGTTTGGTTCATATGAGGAATTTTTACCAAAACGCCCAAGGTCATCGAGGTGGTTTTTGAATGCCCGTACTCGTGCATATGGGATTTTTATTTTTCCCTGCATTTAATGGTGTACGACCATTAAGACTCATAAAAGCCCAATTTAACGACATACAGCCAGAAAATGAAAATATGTACAAACACAAAAACTTCTGGCGGAGCAGCACACACATGAAATTTGTTTTCGTTTTTTTTCGGGTGGAAATTTTACGGTCTAAGTGGATTTTTTATGGTATACTTTCAAAGTCATTGTTGCAATTGTTTGATGGTTGCAGTTTGGATGATGGAAGTTTTCCTTTTTGAGGTTTTATCGTTTTATCGCCTCTGGTCATTACCAAAAGTGATTGCTTATCCAAGAGCGAGTACTGACACAATGTAGAACTCATACAAATTTGAATGTAGAAAGTGCCTTTTGGGGAATACGTTTAGGTACACATAAAGATTTGAAATATTCACATATTATTGTTCTTTATATCCAACCCCTTGCATATCAAACCAATGGCCTCATCTTTTCATTTCTTCAATCAGCAAAGTTCTGAATTTTTTTCTTAAAATAATTTTTTTTTATTTAAAGTCTTGTTGATTGCGTATTAATTTTTAATTAATTTTTGTTGGGCTTGTTTGTTGTCAGCAAGTCTCAATGAATCACATTATGAAATTCAGATAAATTGCATTTTTTAAACTCCTAAGTTTTGAATGATTTCTATTTTTAATTTTTTTTTTCTTATTTTTAAAATAACTTTTTTTATTTATTATTTGTATTTTTATTTATTTATATATTTTTTTTCAGTTGCAAACACCTTTAATGAACGACATATCGTTAAAGCCGACTACAGAAAGTGTTGTGAGTAATCAAATCAGTACATTTATTCTAAGGCTTAGTTTATTACTTTTTTCTAATTCAATTTATTTTTTATTTAAATTTTTGGTTAATTTTTTTCTTCTAATATCATATCTCTTTATAATCAACGAATCAAAAAGATTACTAATATAATTTGACAGAAATTTGCAAGCTCTTATTTAACGTCTGCATTCATAAACGTTTCACTTACACTTTTCTATATCACGAAATATTTTCCAATCTCCGAAACCGAAAGGTTTGCAGGTTACTCTAGTAAAATATGGTACTAAACTTCAAATTACAAAAATCGACCTCCGCCATCTATCAGTCAGTAATGAGCAACTACGCAGGTTAAATTTAAGTTTTAATAACGAGTTGGGCACCAGCTTCAGCTCCATTAGGCCAACTGAATTGCACCTGCATCATAAAGCTAAGTACGCAGCTCTAGCGAATCTAAATTTTAGCTGCTCTTCAATTTTTTTCTCCAAACATTAGCTAAATTTTGACATGGAATCCGTTGTGGATGAATCCGTGTGATGAAAAGAGCTGTCCGTTGTCAATAAGTTCCTTCAAAAATTCTCCAACGCGAAATAGTGTTATATTTTCCTTGCGGTTTAATTTTTCCTTGTCTGCTTCTTTGATCTTAAATTTTTCACTTTCAAAGGATTCCTCATCGAGGTATTCATTGAGAAAAAACGCATCCTTATTAACTTATCCGCAACAAAACACAACAGAATAAAAAAACAACAGATCTGTCAAAAATTTAGCTTGAGAAAATCTGCCGAGCCATTAATGGGCGCGCTAAATTTTGACAGTTGTATGAAGTACATCTGAAGTACAGATGTGGGCGCAGTAGCGCAGTGGTTAGTGTGCTGGACTGCTGTGCGAGGGATCCCAGGTTCGATCCCCGGAAAAACACAAATTACATCTTAGTGTTTTTTTCTACTGCGCCACCTCTCGCGAACGTCTGACAAACATCCGAGAGTTTGACTGTCCTGAAAAAGCTTCTCAATTCAGCCGTTCGGAATCGGCATAAAATTGTAGGTCCCTACCATTCGTCCCAAAAATAGAAACTCACACAAACGAATGGTTGCGAGAAGCTAGGCCTAGGGTGTCTACCGCCTGTTGCGCCACATTTTTTTTTTTTTGTATGAAGTAGAGTCTGAAATGAAAATTTGATTTTTTAGCTAAAGCAGCGTACCGATCGGCTAAATGGACTCATACCTCCAACCGTTCGGACGTGTTTTTCTTTTGCTCCCGCTTCGCGAGTTTAAATAATTTAATTCCAATTTATTTATTTGCATACTTGCAACTTTTTCCCTGAATTCCTATCTATTAATTGCCATTTGATCGCGAAACATTAATTGACCCAATTTAAGAACTATGAAGACTTTAGTGCTGATTGGGTAAATTGTAATAAGCTATGACTCGGAAAATCATTCATACTCTCTTCATAGGGGTAAGTGTTCCATTACCTACCCGATTGAATTTAACAACAATTTCCTTTTCTTTTGCGACGAATGCAAGGGCATATCTCTTACGCACGTTATGCTCGCGATAAAATGCATTAGTGACTCCCTTTAACACAAATTCCTCCAAATGCAAAATGCTCTACAAACAAATCGTGAATCAATTTGCAAAGTATGATGAGTTGTTCAAGAGTGTGGCAGAAATATCCAACAGCATAGATGTCTCTACCATTTTTTGCAAATCAAAATTCAAAAACATAGACAAGAAACTGGTAAGTCATAGTCTAATGTATAACCAAAAAGTTACCGACTGAGTTTAAGTCGAAGTTTTTGAATTTAAAAAGTGATCTGAAATCTGACATTAACACAATTCTTAACCCACATAATATCAACGATTAATGACCATTTCAACTCCTTTCGCACCTACCTTTATACCAACCTACAAAGCCCTTCAACACCAAGTGCTACACCCCATCAACACGTCGATCCACTACTGCTTGACATTATAAACAAAATCAATGAAGTCAGCAATGATGTCGCAGCTTTCCGATTAGTCAAGCAAAATTGATTTCATACCAGAGTTCATTCAGCCACAATCAAGCCTAGTCTACAACACGTACCGAAATCCTGGAATCAGCAGAATATCCAATCCCATTTAATCCTTAACCCACAAGACAGGCTGCTACAGTACACTTGACAACCGCGAGGACATCAACTTTCCAAAACTCCTTCTGTTACAGGTCAAGCAAACTTTGGAACTCGCTTCCTGAGGATATATTTCCAGAAGACTATAATTTGCAGCAATTTAAGTGCAGAACTAACATACATCTGCAAGCATCTCAGGGTGCTATTGAAGCATTATAGGTTCGTCTTTCCCGGGAGAAGTATTTAAAAAAAAAACAGTGACTTCAACAACACCAACAACCACTACAACCGCAGCAATGTCCACAACTTCACACCCACCCCGACAACCACATCAACGACGACTACAACCACAACAACAAACACTAGCAATGCCCACACCCACCCCGACCTCAACGTCAACTGAATCAGGCACTCTACCACAAAGTGCTTCGGTGCCCTTTAACCGATACGAGACACTTTTGACACTCGTCGACTGGAATAAAAGGCTCGAAAAATAACACAGAATTGCCTGCGAGTATAATTCCTTTTTAATAAATAGTCCTCAGTATCTTGAATGAACAACTTTTTCCTGCAGAAATTTGGCATCTACATCCGTAACTGCCAGATAATCTCTCTGCAACTAACACCGATTTAAGTTCGACTTACCTTCCAAATACTTCTGGCTTTTTTCGTGCTCGTCAACCGACGTCTTCAGCTTGGGAAATATGACTCAGCAAGTTGAACAATACAGGAGAGGTGAAGCTTTTGTAATAACAATAAGCCTAGTATTAAGCCAAATAAAGAAAAACGTAAGTCTAAGACTCATAGCTCTAAATCTAGTCCTAACCCTGACCCAATCTGAAGCTTTAAAGTTGGAATATTTCCTCTATTCTAAAATAAAAATCTCTATTCTATATAAAAATAGTTGGCGCAACAAATGTGTATACACCTTAGGCCTAGTTCTCACAACCATTCGTTTGTGTGAGTTTTGTTTTTCGGTCGAATAGAAGGGACCTACAATTTTATGCCGAATCCGAACGGCTGAATTGAGAAGCTTTTTGAGGACAGTTATACTCTCGAATGTTTGTCAGACATTCGCGAGAGGTGGCGCAGTAGAAAAAAACTTAAGCTGTAATTTGTGTTTTTCCGGGGATCGAACCTGGGACCCCTCGCACAGTAGTCAAGCACACTAACCACTGAGCCACTGCGCCCTCTATTCTACTATTATTCTACACTCTCACTTTTCAAACAAACTCTTCTCAAGCAACCACTTTTCCTCATACACATTTTAACGTAGCACTTCCTCAAGGTACCCCTCATCACCCCACGGTAACTTCAAACTCACATAAGATTCTCAATCCTGCCCCGCCTGTCTCCAATTTTGCTCTTCACGTTACAAAATCTTCTCAACCAACTACTTCTCCTCATACGAACTTAGCATCGTCTCGCAAGGTACCAATCATCACCCACGGTAATTTCAAAGTTACGTAAGCCTCAACGTAAGCGCGTATCATTTAACTTAAATCCAGATCCTAGTCTCCCCTCTGATTCTCCGCTAGCCTCTGTTAACTTTCCATCGACTTCCAATTATCCGAACTTCATACACTCCCATGTTCTCAATTCTGTCCCATCTACCTCTGCTGCCTCCAATTCTGCTCTTCCCACTATTTCTCCCCATAAAAAGACATATACCCCAATTTCTAAGGCTTCTGCAATGTTTGATCCTCTACTCAACTCTACGTAGCTCAGCTAAATTTTGGAGAGACTTTTATATGGAAGCTACAATTTAACTCCAGCAGCGTACTCATCTTTATGTGTAATATTTTTCCACTGTAAGCTATTCATTAGAAAGAGACAATTTTTTTTTAACTACTACAATCGTCGGATAGATGTCGTTGTATGTCGTTGAGTAAGTTCGCCACCAATTCGCCACATGTATGATCGGTAGTAGGTATACGAAATTATGTCAATTTTGCATATAAAATAAATCCGAGTTGCCTTTTATTATTGATCGTTTAGAGATGAGATTTATTATTTAATTTTAAGAAATAGCTTAGCCTAGACACACACCAATAGCATAGGTCAAACAAGTTGCCGCTGCAGCGCTAGTTTTGTCATCGTTTGCCCGTTTGCAACTATTTGTATTCTTTAGCGACTATAGAAAGCTTATGTCCTATCTCTGATTCTCACTTATGTCAATGTCGAAAATTTTGTAAAAAAAAAAGCCACCTTAAAAAAAAACCTCACTTTCACCCATCAACTTGAAATTCTTTATTTCCATCATAGAATAACTTAATGCTAGTCACATATTTGCCCGAATTATTCGCACAACACCCGTTCTGTGGCATCTTATGGCCTGGCATCACTTTGTTTGTGTGTGCCTGCTCTTCGACAATAAACTTCCTTGTGATGTTTCTCTCGTACTTTGGATTCGCTTGCATCGCTCTCAATAGACGACTTGTTGGAGTGCCCTCATAGGGACTCCTAAAGGTAGACAATGGCCTTGGTTTTCTCACATTTGGTTCTGGATAGCGTCTTTCATCGTCCTCCACAATCGACGCTGCATTCTCATTCTCCAACACCAATGTTATTGTCTCTGAACAATGTGGAACCTTGGCCAACAAATGCTCCTCAGCCGCTGTCCAATTTGCATTCGCACTACCATCAGCATCACCACATCTCTGATGTGCTTGTGGCGCTGCGGAACTTTGCATTTTGCACTTTTTGAAGAGGCACACTATTATGGCATGCACCATCAGATACACGATAAGAAGAAACAATGCGAAGAGCAACGCTTGACCCAGATGATTCACTATGCTCGGAGGACGTATGATGAACCATATTATCGGGAATATAACGAACCAATAGATACTAAATACACAAATTAGAACTTTGTTCATTCGAGAAAGTTTTGCCATTTTGTCGACGAGGAGGTTACGAGGGCTACGACACGACAACGACAACACGTACAAGTGAGAGAGAGGTCGTCTTGTTTCCGTCCGACTTGAGAATAGAACTGAAATTTTTTTCGAATGAAATGTTTTCCAAACTATCGTCAAAGTGGGAAAGTTGTTGTCGTTGACGTCGAGTCGAGTCCAGTGATGTGGTTTTGAGATAAAATTTTATTTAATTTCAATTTGTTGAGTTTAACTAGAGCACGATATAGAGAGAAGTCGGATATCGTAGCATGATTGTGACCTTGATGCATATTTTTGCCCTTGAGTCACTGGCTTATCAGTATAAGCTTGGCATGGGAAAGCAAAGTCGATAACACTCGAAGTTTTACTATACAAATTCACAGCTAAAGTCTGAACTTGCAGTTCGTGTATTTATAGCCAGAATCTGATTAGGATTACCCTTGTGGTTTGAAAATAGTTGCCAGTTATTGTTGGAATTTTCAGGTTACTTTTGGAACTTGTCCGCTTTTATGTACATATGTTTACAATGCTCTGATAAATTTGGGTTTCTTCTTATAGAACGATTTTTTTTTAAGCACATTTGACAAATATATACAGAATTCATTTGTCTCTAACCAACCTAAATTGACTAGACTCATATTCACGATTCACCTATAGGTGACTGAGCGTAGTTAGGTTAGGTTAGGTTTGTGGGCTGGCGAGGATTACTCCGTGCCGCACTCAGGTCAATGCTGACCCATTGTGATGCCCGTAGGGGTACAAAGAACCCTGTATTCAATTTACTTACTGTACTGCTACATACAAACCATCCTGATGATTTGACGAAGTTCACTATCTTGTCTATTAATGTGCTAGAAAGCTGGTCTAGGTTGTTCAAGAAGTGCCTCCCTAGAAATTTATACCTGGTGTGTTGCGAGACCTATGCAGTGATATAGGAAGTGGGTTGTGTCCTCAAGAGCTCCCTCATTACCGCAGCCTCTACAAAGTTCTTCTTCCGTTAAGCCCATTTTCTTTATATGGGTATTGTGTCCCGTTATGATTCCTACGAGGGTGGACAGGGATTTCCTATCCTTCCGTATGGTACTCTCGGATCTGGTTTCATTGAAGGACGGCCATAGTATTCATGCGGTATTACAAGTACTTAAGGCGGCCCATCTAGCGTTGGCCTCTCTTGTGGCTTTTCTCCCTGCTTCAAGCTTGAGTGTGCAAGGCGTGATGTTCACAGAGGAATCAGCTTGTTCTGAAACATCTGTCGAACCTTGTCTGGCTAATTCGTCTGCTTTCTCATTGCCTGGAATGCCTTCATGTCCCGGAACCCAGCAGAGCGATACTTTGTTCTGTGTACCAAGAGCCTTGAATTCTTCGCCACAGCACTATACAAGCTTCGATTTTATTTCTGGTGCAGTTATGGCTTTTATTGCTAACTGGCTGTCGAAAAGGAAGGTAATACCTCCACTGTTATCACTGCCAGAACCTCTGCTTGGAAGACGCTACTATGGTCGGGGAAGCGTATCGATTTTCATATACCCAGCGATTCGGAGAAGACACCTGACCCTACCGCAGTGTCCATTTTATAACTATCTGTAAATACGGCTGTGGTTTGCATGTTATGTAGGTACGAGTCCGTCTCTCCATTCTTCCCTGCTGGGATATGCGTTCGAGAAAGGTCTCGTAAATTCTAGATAAGGCGTGATTAGTCCGTGATAGGTACATGGCCAAAATATTTCTGTAGGATCATCAAATGTCACATTTCCTTCAATTTCCACTTTATTGATTGGCTGATTCTCATGGCATTAATTGCGGCTGATAGTTGTACAAGAATGTCTAGCGGAAGCAGGTGGAGGATATAGCCTCAAGTCCTGCGGTTGGAGTTGTCCTCATCGCACTAGTAGTGCCGATACACGCGACTGAGCGCAGTTGTTAAATGGTTAGTGCGTTGGAGCAGAAGTACTGCGCGTTGATTGCCATTAGAAATTTAATCCATCGAAGGGTACGGGTTGCACTTGAGTTGGTACACATCCTTGACATTGTCCATGGTGTAGTCGTTAGTGTGTTTGCCATCAACCCGAATGAGAAACCAATAACATCTCAGCTTATTTCACCGAAAAGTGGTATCGTATACATCTAGTGGTGAAATGGGTTATCAGTGCCTTGTCATTTTCATGGTGTAGTCGTTTTGCGATAAAAAAAAACACCCCCCCAATTTTTGTAGGAGAAGAAAATATGCAAAGTTCACCAAACTATAACCGAACTGTGTAGGCGAAATCCAGCTTCGGGTCTAAAGACATTCTCTAAAAATTCTTCTTTATCCTGCCGGCCCCCAATTTGTATGTATAAAATCAAATTTGCCACCTTCTTTAAAAGAAGACCCTAGAAAACAAACTAAACATGATTCACAAAGGAAATGTCCTTTTTTCCATGTGCTTTCATCATTCCTATATTTGAACGGTTATTGCTGATATAATTGGTACAGTTAGCATCCCTTCCACCAAACGACATGGTGAAAAAAAAAATTCCTTATAATAATCGGAGAGTTATGACTTGGGCAAAATATTTTTATGCACACTCCAAAATAAGAAGGAAACAACATGATTCGAACTTTGACATTTATTTTGCTCACATTTGCTCGCATTTTCAGATATTTTTTAGTGCAATATTTGTACTTCTTTTGCTCTTAACATTTTCTAATATTATATATGGCAACGCGGAAGAAGTACCCTTTAAAGAACTTCCCAATGAGTAATGTTATTGTAACAGATCTTTTGGTTAGGGAAGAAAACAGGTCAAGGCATTTGAAAAGGACTCGTACGTACACTCCGCGAAAGATGGGTGAATTTTTGCGTTCGATTCTCTTCTCCTCTGACGGTAGTATCTGTGTCTTTTTATCTAACAAATAATGAACTATTTTTGTTGAAAAGGTCAAGAGAAAAGTTTGTAAGCTTCCGCAAAAGGTTATAGATACGAGTATAGTATGTGTTTGCAACTGTTGGCAAATACAATATTATATATTGAGCCTTAGGAAACTTTGGAAAAAAAACTTCTTGGCAAGTGGCCAGATGGAACGCCTTAGAAACTATTCCGGTGAATGAGTAAACAAATTAAATATTCAATTTGGTATGGCAAAGTATTATCATGGCGTTGCATCTGCTTGACTTGGTAATTACTTGATATTTGCAGAGAATACAGAATTTTTACAAACACAAGTCTCTCCCAAAGTCTCATTTCTACTGGCTGTAAACAATGTATATTTTAAATGAAATGTTATATGGAAAAAATGAACTAATGCTCTAAAATGATGAACACACTTTGGAAATTGGACATAGAATAATAACGACGATGGTTACTAATTTCTCATTAGCAGATTTCATTTTCATTTGAAAAAGAGCGCATTGTTCATTATTTTGGTTAATCCATTCATTTTTTTTAACTACCTCCAGACAGAGAAAAAATAAATTCATGCAATTTCAATCGATAACTTCCCGATTTAATGACAACAGTAACTTAGTTCACACAAACTAATTATGCGTCCTTATGCTTCAGCAGTAAACATAATTAAATGTCCTACACTCGATTTGGCAGCATCTGCATTTCCTTTTCTCTATCGCAGCATTTCCCTCGGATGCACATCACCTCCACCATTATCCTTGTCTGCCAGTTTTGGCAATCAGTTTCTAATGAATTCCGAATGCAAATTACCGTAACCTTAAACGGCTTTGCTGTGGTGATAATTTTCATCAGAATTAATATTATTCAACATTTCATGGCAGTTGCGATCAGGCAGGTTAGCTTTCTAGTATACTACAGCTTTTGAGTCCACCCTCTGCCATACACTTGTAAAGATTTCATTCCACAGAGCCTAATGAGATGCCAGCCGCTAGACTATTAGTTTTAATTAAGGTTTCCTTGTCAAACGGTATGGAAAATTATCTTGCAGGACTTTTGATAGAGCAGGAGGACGAAGAAAAATTATTATTATTGTTTCATGTTGTGAAGAGTTGTTAAATAAAATTGGGATCTGGATGGGACCTATGCAGTTGTAGTTTAGTAGGAATGGACACTCTGTTTCTGGTGGTTTGCTGAGATGATTGTATTGGGAATAATAACTTCAAATTATATAGCTCTGTGGTTCTTTCTTCAGTACATGATACCAGTGCAATGGGAAGATGCATGTTCTGAAAATTCGGGAAGAAGTTAGGAAACTTTGCTGTCTTGCTTTATTCCAAGGAAGAGAACTGTTTATTAATGAACATTATCTAAATGACTGACCAAATATATAATAAAAATGAACGATTGCCCGTAAATAATAAACCATCGTATGGAATTAATGAAACGTTTTTTTTACAAGTGTGGAGGTCATGCTTATTCTGGGAATTTCTTTCGGATCCAGACAGAATAAATTTTTATTCCAAAGCAAGACTTTAAATGAATGACCAAATATATGAGAAAAATGAACGATTGCCCGCAATTAATGAACCATTGTATGGTATTAATGAAAGGCTTTTTTTACCAGTGTGAAGGTCATGCTAATTCTGGGAATTTCTTTCGGGTCCAGACAGATTACATTTTTATTCCAAAGCAAGACTTTAAATGAATGACCAAATATATAAGAAAAATGAACGATTGCCCTCAATTAATGAACCATTGTATGGAATTAATGAAAGGTATTTCTTTTACTTTTTCGCACTCTATAATTGACATGTTTTTTTTACAGAGGGCAATTACAAAGAACGGCAGTCAGTTATCTCTGTATGCATCGCTAGTTATTGAATAATCTTTGTAGTAAAGTGCAATGAATAAATGTATAGGGCAAGTTACAAATGATCCTTTCAATTTACTTGATGATCAAATTTCAATTCAATGGACTTCTTCATATTTCCGGAGCATGCATCTTTTGTACCTACTACCTCTCTAAATTTAAGATTCCATATTTGACTATTCTTGAACCTCGTACTGAAAAATCAGTAAATCTTCCTACCTGCAGTTCTCGACAAAAAATTCAAATGTGAGCATCGTAAACTCCTTTTTACTACAAAGCAATTTTTTGTGTTCGTACAAATAAAACTTGGAAATCTACATGACCTCAATCTTTTTTAAAAAGTATTTTCAAGTGTTGCGGATAATTGCTAAATTCGTATAGTACCGCATAACGGAGATAAGAAAATGAAAAGACTAAAATCTGTATACGAACTACATCCTTGGTAATAAAAAGCACACCCACCGCCCACACTTACAGAGGATGTAGTGGAAATATTTTTTTTTTCTTTTCAAATCCTAAAAGCGGGAATATCCCCTTAAGCGGAGGAAAACGGAAAATAACTGACAAACAAAAATTTCAAGAGGACGAATAAGTTCTTCAACCATTGTTTTTGCTTCCTGCATATCTCTCTATCTCTATCTATCTCTCTCTTGCTGTCAATGGTAGACAACTGAAGGAATATGTACTTCGTTTAGAAACAAGATATATTTAAATCAAATGATGGATATAAACTATCCGTCTGTCTGGTGAAGATTCCTTTTTGTATGACATGTAAATTATAATAAATTATATACAAGTTAATAAACAATTTCTTCTACTTCAAAATGTTCTTTTTATTTGTTCTAGCCATTTTTATACTCGGGTCGAATATTCCGGTACTAAAAGATTGTGCCTTTCTATCCTGTGTTGCCTGATTAATGACGCTTGCTGTATGTGTATATCCTTGCGCAATATTTTAATTTATGTTTTAATTTAACATACCTACTTACCCATTTTAACTACATGTATATAGCATTTGCTAAGATTTTACTTATCCAGTTACTTTCTTAAGGAAAGGCTTTAAATTTAGGGAACACTTGCTAAAATGTACTTTTTTGAATCCAAAAATGTTCCTTTTTTTTTAATCCGCCTGAATTCACCGTATGTACCTAGAAAAACCAAAAAAAAACCCTCGCGATAGGCGTAGTGATTATGAAAATAATCCCAGCCGCAAAATAAAACATAAGGGATTTTATTTTTAATAAATCCGCGTCTTTACGGCCAAACTCATTTGAAGAGCCATTAAACCAACAGAAAATTATTATTTCATGGTTATAAACTAAAGAATTTATGTTAACATTTGGAAGTGTACAAGAAGAAAACTAAAATAAATTCAAAATACTCACTAAGTCGGTTACAGTGGGGTTGATGATGTTGCATGCTGACAAAAAAATTATTTTAGTTGGTAACCTTTTTCGTTATTTAATTGGGTAACCATTTTTTATTTAATTGGAAAACCAAACCAGAGAGAATAGACCACCAGCTTCGGGCAAAAAAGAGAATTCCATAGAGCCAGTTTTGAAATGAGTAGCGCCGCCTCTTTTTCTATCTGTGAATACGTGTTGTACCACAGAAATAACTGTAAATGTTATTAGGTGCCAGTGTATGCCTGACCAATTCGCCCTCCATTTACTTTAGCATGGCACACATACTTAACCACCTAATAACTTTTTGAAACTGGCTCTATGGATCTCTCATTTTTGGGCGGAGCTGGTGGTCTATTCTCTCTGGTTTGTGGTTATAATCACCGGATAAATATTAGGGGTATTCACGATTCGGTGTAGCAGGTCTTTATCATTGTGTGCCTAAGATGTAAGGATTAAATCTCAAAGAGGCTGAGGAAAATTTGTTCCGTTCATTATCACATAGCTTACGCTTCTGTAGTGTTAATCGCGTTAAGTAGGTACCTTTTTAACGAACGCAATACCGTCATTACATCCGATTTTTTCCTTACAGCGCTAGGTCGAACGGTCTTGTTCTTTGTAGTCGGCGCTCGAGGTTTGTCACGTCCAGTCCAAAGTATGTACGGATTATTTCAGTTTTGCAATGAACATGAATACGAGTGTGAAGTTTGCGAGCAAATTTTATTACTTCGTCACTCACGGTAGCAATTCCTAGATCTCTGTGAATATCACTTATCCTTATATACCACTAGCGAACCCCCTGCACACTTCGTAGTGCAAAAAATGCATTTAAATTAGTGATAAACTGTTTTTATTGTAATGCTCTGTAGTACACAACATTTAACAAACTTTGGCTCCCATGTGTCAAAGAGTTTTCAATGTTTGTTTTGTATGGTCCAATTTGAACAATCTTCACTGGAACACTCCCGCGGGCCAATACCTAAGTTTGTCCGAAAATTTGAGTTCAATCGATTCGGTGGATTTCGAGATTGAATGTTTTTTTTTATGTATTGCAGGAGCCACGCCCCTTTGTACAATTTTGACCATTCTTCGTAGGAATACTCCTGGGGCAATGCCCAAGATTGTATGTAAATTTGAGCTCAATCGATTCGGTGGTTTTTGAAATATAAGATTTTGAATGTGTTTTTTGTATGGGAGGTGCCACGCCTCTTTGTCCAATTTTGACCAATCTTTACAGAAATATTCCTGGGCCAATACCTAAGATTTTCTGTAAATCTTAACGCTATAGATCTGGTGGTTTTCGAGATATAAGATTTTGAATGAATTTTTTGTATGGGAGGTGCCAAGTCCCTATAACTTATGAACCAATCCACATACAAAGACCGTATACACTTATAAACCATGGTATTAACGTCACCTTTCATGAGAAATTTCCAGAATCAAAATCTTTTCACGCATTACAGAGAACATTAGTTACAAACACAATACAACTTATTTTTATATATATAGAAGATAGAAGATGGACCATTCACGATTGCTCTTAGCGTTTTGTTTTGAAATGTTTTTAATAGAGTCATATTGGTTGGTTTGGTATAACCTTAAAGTTCTATACCGTATGTCCAAGACGGTTTTAGCATTTACTTATACAGAAGCAGGTTGTTGTATATGCTTAATTCGCCGTGTGGCATGTTATGTTTGAAACCAAAGCACTGTCGCGTCATTGCATTTCGACTGAGGAACGAAAAAGTCAGAAATCATGTTTCTATAGAGCTCTCCATTGACCGTAACATTCTGGCTGACCGAAATCGTCTTTAAATAAATATTGCCCGATGATTCCACCGGTCCATAAAGCACACCAAACAGTGAGTTTTAATGGGTGTAAGGGCGTTTCGACAAAGGCTTCAGTTGTGGGTTTTCTTCACACCAAATTCATTCGTTCCGATTTATCGTGTTCCGAATAACTTGCTCAGATGGACTATTATTTCGGCCGTAAAATGGACGTAGCGCATGATAAGTTTGGCGAACCGAACCATGGTTTTCAAAATAAGTTTGCACAATTTGCACGCGTTGTTCTGGTGTTAATCTATTCATCGTAAAACGTACCAACCACAAATCAACTTTCAACTGTCAAATTGACAATCTGTAGAAACAGTGTTTAAACAGAGTTTAAATACTAACCCTCTAAAAAAAACACCCTTTATGTAAAATTGATGTGCGTTGACTTGGTCTCGTTAAGGACGATTCGCCAGGTCTTTGTCCACTTGCATACTTAACGGTCGGATTACTATTACACTCCCTTACTATTTTTGTTGTAAAATACAAATTTTGCCAAAATAATCTTCAGTCTATCCCACTGTAGAAAACCGATAAAAAAAATACATAAAAACGCATTTCGCTTATCTTGTTTTATTTGAGATACTTTTTTTGACATCCTAAATTGGCTTTTGTAGAGTGTATTCAATTGCAGTCCTTCTGTGGAGCATTTTTTTTTTCTCTATACCTCTCGTGGTGTGTGTTTTCGGAATGATTCCCCAAATGGTTTACACAAGGATTTCGTTAGCCCATACATTTAGTAAGAGAATGAGATTTACTTTATTTTTCCTCTGTGTTTTTTTTTTTTTTTTTAACACAAAGGACGACATACTAATTGAGAAATGTTCACATAGTGGGCTCCCTTACCTCCCAGAGATCCTTCGTAAAGTTTATTCTTAATTTGCACTATGTAGATCTGTTGTTTGGTTAGTGTTATGTGTGCATATTTTAGTAGAATACTGCAGGCCAAAATGTGACTCCAAAGGGATGGAGGTTTTTTTTTTTTGTTTCGTCCTTGTTTGAGGAATAAATACGTAGGGAATTTTTGCTCGTGTTTGCTGATGTTTTTGTTTGCATTCGTAGAGAAAATGTGCGTGTATGTTGGTCATTCGTTTTAGCTAAAATGGATAACTGAATTATTTAGATAATTTAACAAGGACAATTATTCGGACAAGTGGATCTGCATTAAATGTGTGTGTTTTTTTCTTAATATGGAGATAAATATAGGTATTAAAATTGGACACTGACATCGGAAGGCCTTTAGATTGTTTCACTTACAAATAAATTATAATTAGTAAGGACAAGCCTGGTTTTTCACAACCATATTTGGTTTCCTGAGTTTTATTTTTTGGCACCAATGAAAAAGGTCGTGTAAATTTTAGGACATGTGCATTTTATGCCATATTCAAACGATTGAATTGAGAAACTTTCTTAGGGCAATTATTCCATCGGAAGTTTGTCAGACAAGCGTAAGAAAATGCAGCAATAAAAAAAAACAGGGTGAACCCTACTATACCACACTTAGGACCTCATAGACCCATTGTCCCTCCTTCTTGTATTTACCCGACACCGTCCAGCTATCCTGATATCCTCAAAAACCTCTAAAGATCGGAAAGTGAGACATCAGAAAGTTCTTGTAAGTCATCTAATTAATAACATCCAAGTGTTCTGTTCCTCAAGTGACAGAGACAGACATAGACTCGGGCAGTGACAGAGGAAGTGATGTGTGTCCTCATGGACCTCTTCGTCTCCGCAGCGTCTACATATATCGTCTTTTTGAGATTTAGTTTCATTATATGATTTCTTTGAAAGTTATGACCCATTACAGCCCCTACCAGCTCAGACAGCGAAGACCTGTCAAACTATAGAAGTTTGATGGTTCGGCCACTGTCATACTCTGGCCAAAGCTTCCGTCATACTTCATAGGCCGTTAGTTCTTTCTACCCGTTGTTGGTTTTCATACGAATCTTGTTCTCGACTTTCAGATTACAGAGTGGAAGCTTGATAGATTGTAGTGCTATATCAAGATCCCTCTCTTGACAGTTCGTCAGCCATCTTGTTGCCGGCTTTGTCACTGTGTCCAGGGACCCCGCAGAGATTCGTAGTGTGCTGCGAGCAAAGAACATTGAGCTCTTCGAGGCAGCGGTTTACGAGCTTAGATTTTATTTCAATAGCAGAGACTTTTATAGCCGCCTGGCTGTCAATAAAAATGACAATGACACCTTTCGGGTTGCTTCCGCGATTGCCAGAACTTTTGCTTGGAAGACACTGCTGCTATCAGGGAGCATTGATTGAGCATTGTATATTTAATTCCTCTGGTAATATACTGGCACCGCTCCACAGTCCATCTTTGATCCATCTGTGTAGATAGATATCGATTTCCTCTTAGTGGGTTCATTTGTTGTCCAATCATCCCTACTCGGAAAAGAGCAAGAGAATGGACTAACAAAGTTTAAATGGGGATACATGTAGTCAGAAGTGACAACGTGGCCAAAATTACCTGGGTTTCAAGTTTTTGTTTAGCTAATCCTTGCGACACTTTTGGTAGCAGATTCCTCCATGTATAGGTCTAGAGGAGTCAGATTAAGAATTGTCTCCAGTCCAGTTGTAGGCGTGGTTCTGACTGGTTGTCCCTATACATGCTAATCTTTGTATTTTTGGCATTGACCTGATATTGGTCGTCTTGCCTGCGCCTTGTCACCAGACCACGCTGCCATTTGTGAGTATTGGCCGCACGATTGCCGTGTATATCCGCAGGATTATTTTAGAGTTTGGTCTCCATCTCCTGCCAAAGATGCGGTTATAAATAGGTGGCGCAACAGGCGGTAGACACCCTAGGCCTAGCTTCTCGCAACCATTCGTTTTGTGTGCGTTTCTAGTTTTGGGACGAATAGAAGGGACCTACAATTTTATGCCGAGTCCGAACGGCTGAATTGAGAAGCTTTTTCATGACATTCGCGAGAGGTGGCGGTTGCATGCGTAGAAAACATTAGCTGCTTTCTTCACTCTTTCATTGACATACGGGTTCCAATTAAGTTTCCTATCGAGGATAATTCCTAGATATTTCGCCCTATCTGTCACCTTTAGAGGTATTCCATCAAGAGTGAACAGAACAAGCTCAGTTTTCTGGGGAACTCAAGGCGGCATTGTTTTGTCAACGTACTGAGTATTCTTATACTCTCGGATATACTCTCGACATTGTCGACCTTTTTATTGAGGGCTTCATAAATTTAACAGAAATCTGTATGAATTTCTTGAATTCTCCTAAAAGCACTTAAAAAATATAGATAGATATACTTCCAACGTTAAAGCTATCCCAAAATGTATACCTAAAATATTTCCCCACAAAAAGTCAAGCTAAATTAGGATGTAATAATTATTTTTCATTTAAAATGTCCTTGACTATAGGAGCCTCTATATCCCTCCACAAATCGCAGATATATATTGCATTCATTAAAAATGCCACAATTGTCAAAAAGCTATTTTAAAAACGTCTAACACAGGAATGTATAGTAGGTATAACTGAATTAATTAAATGTCATTAATTTTGTTCCTCGTTTTTTTCTGTCTCAAGCATACACATAATCATTTCGTTTTCATAGCTTCTCGGTACACTCTGTACACTCTACAATTATTTATCTAAAGCAGGGTATCTTTCATCTTGTGTGCGTGCATTTAATGGAGATATATAGCTGTAGCTTAATGCGGAACACGCACAAGTTGTGTGCCTTCTTCGGCCACACTCCAGATGATGGGGTTGTTTTGGGGGAGGATGAGTTTTCAAAAATATAACATCGAATTCGTGAGAAGAATTCTAAAATATTCCACCGCAATTCCGCACGTCGGGAGAATTGTTCTTGCGACACCATGCCTCACATTCGAGAATAGAAGATTGCTTAAATGATAAATATTTACAAGGGTATTTCCGTCCGTCAAATGTGGTTTAGGGTTTTGTTTTTTAAAGGTTTCTCCTACATCCCCCAAAAACCGCACACACATGGCGCGACGCGCACACACAAAATACTCAAAAATATGTTTAAGGGTTTTTTTTGGCATTCCAAAACTTTACACTCGGTTGTAGGGTTGTGCAGGGTTTGTAGTAGTTAGGGTGGTGGAAAGTCGATATCATTTCATACCTATTTTTCGAGTTCTCTCAACTAAATTTTCCAAGGAATAAAATCCGCCATAATTCGATTAATTATGGTTATTCCTAAGTAAGAGAAATTCAATCAAATATTATAATAGCCTAAATTATTCAGAAGGTATGGTGTACATTTTATAAGACTTTGGGGCTTGGATTTCAATTAAGCCGCCGCCGTCAAATGTGAGGTACATATTTAAATTTTGTTACAATGAGAATGAGAATTTTAATTGAAATATATTAGATTTTAGGATTAAAAATTCGAAAACAGTATTTGGACCCAAACTATTGAACGTTAAAATACCGCCAACTATGACGAAAAATTATTTGCATTCGAATTAAGCCGTCAAAATCCCTGATTCAATATTAATTAATAATATGGCCAGGGGCAAATACTTTTTGCCGCACATTTTGTTTATTTGGCTTCTGTGATGAGAAATTAAATTTTACGTTAACATAAATAATTAAATCAGTTTCCCAATGAAATTAGTCCCCAAAGTGCACAACGAAAAAAAACAAAAAAACAAACAATATTGTTTATAATAAAAATTTTAAAAATAAAATAAAACATTAAATTCCGATTGGTGGTAACCTTTTTTTGTTGGAGCGTTTCAATTAGCACAATGTGAGCCATCCTGTAATCATCAGTATAAAACCACCCCTTCCACCACGCATCGTCCTCATCATTATCATAATTTCATGAATTTGCATATGCGGTTTTCTATTTGTTTGTCGATGGGGTTTTTCTACTTTTTGGTTCAATTCGCAACGCTGGCAGGATGCAAGAGTTTTTTTTTTGTCCCGCAGGAGACGCGCGTTAAATGGAATCATAGGAAACCATTAAAACCATTCGAAAGCATTTATTCGCGCCAACAATCCGTAACCACGAACTTATCAGCGTGCTATCTTTATATCTTTATGGGTCCTTCTCCATTATTCATATTTTGTTGCATTTACGTTCCAACACTTGTAATCGGCGTTGTCGTCCTTCTCATCGTGGTGTTGATTTTTTTTATTATTTTCGTTTCTCTCTCTGAACCGAAAGTGGTGAATCAGAGTGAAGGCAATTTTATCTCGTCGTGCGGGAATATTTTTTGTACCCTCTACCGAATAACAGAAGTTCTTTGCTTTCCGCATCCTGTGACAATTATGTTCAGGATATATTATATTTTCAACGTGCATTTGTAATTATTACATGGTGTTGTGAGGGGATTTTTTTTTTGTCTTATTTTATGGAATAACTAATTGGGTTGGGCTATGCATAAAATCGTCACTATTTCGCTTTTAATTGGAAATCTTGGAGAAATAATTTACTGGAATTTATTAGAGCCCGTGGGCTGTATACAGTCAGATCTTGGATTTATTTTAATTTATTTTTTTTTTCTAATCGCGTATTCACTGGATATCGAAATTGTGCACAAATGGGCCCAAATTGATGGGCTAAATAAACTGTATCTAATGTATTCATTTGTACCAAGCTCCATGTCATGTATGACTAGCAGTCAGCCGCTGCTTTTCTCAATATATTTATTTATTACTAGCGCACTTTGTATAGTGCAAAATATTTTAAACCTCGTCCAAAATCATAAAATCACGCGATAAAATGCAAAATTTCGTCGAAAAAAAAATTCAAATTTTGCGCGTTTTTCCGGAATTTTCTATTTTTTTTATTCGAAAAATAATAACATAAAAAATATGTTTGGCCCCTAATATGGGGGCCATTGAAAAAAAAAATCTTTTGAGGGTTTTGAGAGATAGAACCTATTTCTAAATAAAAAATCTATTCATTTATATTCATGTGGTGTCCCCTTTCAAGGTAACTATCATTGACTAACGACTTCTTCTTCTTCTTAATAGGCCCTCAACTAAGTAAGCACTTTTTCTATCTGCATTAAAACAGACAGGGGCGCAGTGGCTCAGAGGTTAGTGTACTGGACTACTGTGCGAGGGCTCCCAGGTTCGATCCTCGGAAAAATACAAATTTAATAAAGTTTTTTTCCACTGCGCCACCTTTCGGGAACGTTTGACAAACATCCGACAGTATAACTGTCCTGAAAAAGCTTCCCAATTCAGACGTTCGGACTCGGCATAAAATTGTAGGAATGGTTGTGAGATGCTAGGCCTAGACTTAGGGTGTCTACACGCCTTTATTGCCAACTATATATTTTTAAGGATTTTTTTAAAATAACTTTCTGCAAAGCCAAACTTCTTAAAGAAAAAAAAATATCAGAAGTACACTGATCGTTTTTCGAAATGAAATTTCATAGAATATCTATCAGCCTATCCTTATGATCCACCCTGTACTGTCGTTGTTTCTTTACCCAGCATTGTATGTCACTGTGTGTCACCGCAAAGCACACCATGCCGCTCGTATACACTACAGTGTTTCATTAGCTTGAAAATTGTATCAGCATGAAATCATTTAGCGCAGAATGGTAGTAGGGTAAGGGTGAAGAATACCACCACCATCTGTTCTGAGAGCCTAGAGGAAACTAGGACAAGTTGTGTACTAAGTAGCAGATGAATTCTTTTTGAGTGCACACATCCGAACACTTTGCCTCTTCAATATATTGATCGAAGGGCAGGACCATATCGCACCGCACCGCACCGCACCACATAAAATTGGATAGGGTTGATAGTTTTACATAAGCTCGTTTTCGCCTACTGCTTGCTTTTCCGTGGCGTATTCATTTCTCTACAAGGGCGGCTGCTGAGCTTAATGGCATATCGTAAAAACGAAAATTTTCCCAGCTCTAGGGGCTGGTTGTATGTTTGGGAATTTACTTCGTTTATCCCAGTCCCTTGTACTTTCGCTATATATATGGCCACCAATCGACTTCTTGGCAAAGTTAATGGTTTAATTATGTATTTTGCCTTATTTATTCATCTCTGGGGTGCGTGTGATAGAGGATAATCACCCAATTTTTCGGTTATCGGAATAATGGAGTGCTACGCTTAGATAGGCACAGAGGGCCAGAGAGAAAGATATACACTATATATGATGTTGAGATTGAGAAGAAATATATTCTATTTCTAGAATGGACTGGGATTGTTGGTTTTAATTGAGGCTTATCTTCATATGGGACATTTAATGGTTAGAAGTGGTTAGAATGAAGTGTTCGATTATAACGAAGATGGACGCAAAAAAATAATAGGAGCATTAGAGACGACCTCTGATATAAAAATGAGGCATCAACATCTTTATATCGTAGGTTGATAGTTCATGTCTGAATTTGGTGAGAATATTCTACAACTTAGGGAGATAAATTCTATATTTTTTTTTATTTTTGCGTCATTTATTAAGCCCACAATTTTAGCCAAGACTTGTTAGGCAAAATGTTTAAGAGTGCCAAAAATTCCTCCAGACAAAGCAGCGTTAAGAATATCACTGTAGAAAAAATGTAGGCCCAAATATACAGCCTTGTTGGACCCCACATTAAATCTCGAACTATACTGGGCCCATATCGGGACAGTAGCAGTCACTGTTTATTACCACAGGTATGATAGAGATAGCTTCCATGAAAACGATATCGTTGAAACGTTTTTATTTCACGTGATCTGACCCCTGATATCTCCTCAACAAACTGCAAGGAACACGAAACGGCTCTCCTCAGTTATCACATGCACTTTGTGGATCTGTCCTACTGCACTCCAGAAATGGGAATTTTGAGTGTTCCCAAGACCATTTAAGCTTCGTCACTTAACACAATTTCTCAATAAATAAAAAATAAGTGTGTACGGCGCATGACAAGCGATTACATCGCGTGACACCGTGACACGATTATATCTTATAGTTTCAGCTGTTGAGGTCATACAAATGTAGCGCGTTTGACATTTTGCATAGAAATTTGCGGATTACGGAATTATTCAAATATGTATTATGCACATAAAATGCAGTTTGTTGAAATTCCAAATTTGAGTTTAAAATTACAGAAATTATAATCTTCAACACACATTATAACAACAACTAAAGAGTTTCCCATAATTCATGCGCCATTTAATAGTACAGTGATGCCAACGAACCAAAATGGTATCAATGTGACAGCTGACAGTTCGGGGTTAGTAAAAATGGAGCGAAGAAAATCACCGTCAGTGATGAAGCCCATTTTCATATTGATGGCTTCGTTAATCGTCAAAACGAATCGTCCTTAGCGCTGTCTCTAAATTACCATCATTGTCATTGCTAGTATTGAGTTTGACATCAGTAGTAAATAATAAAGGAGGTGCCTTTCAATATTTCCATCGACACCCTCGGACAACGTTTTTATTTAACTGTACACTATTTTAACAACATAGGCATGTTGTCAAATCAAAAGAGCGGTCATTCATACGAACAACAGCAGGGAAAAAACTTGAGAATCTTGAGAATCGTACCATGTCACGCTGTCAATCGGTGTCAAAAAAAAAAAACATGGTCATTCAGTCACAACAGCATTGACAAGACGATCAGTCATTAAAATCAGTCATTTGGTCGTGACATTCAGAATGATCAGATTAATAGAAATTCGGACTCTATAGTGACAGCAGCATGTCATGGAATGACACGCTTCGTGTCATGTGTAGTCATTTACGCTCGATATACCCGGACAAAAATCACAAATCAAGCTACATGAATCGACCAGACAGTCCAACTCAATCATTTGGTCGTAAAGCTATAGTGACATCAGCACGTCACGGAATGACACGCTCCGTGTCATGTGTTATCATATCTTTACGCAGGAAAAATTAAATTCACAAAACAAGCTGCATGAATAGTATAGTTTGGTTTGATTTTTATCATAAAGAGTAGTCGGTCTTATCACCTTCGCGTGCACCTATCCTGTTATAATTGACAAGCCTTCTAAAGCTCTAGATAATGAGTATTTGATCTTCATAAACATGTGAATGAACCTTCTAAATTTAATTTAAAATGAACTCCTTCCGGTCCTTTGGTAAATACAAAAGAACATGCCAAATTTCAAATTCACAATACCTATGCAAAACGAGTGACCACATATCAGACCTGTCGTCTAACCTATTATTCACATATCCATATCCTTTAATGATATTTTAATCGGTTTCACAATTCCAGTTTTGCATAATATAAATCTAAGCACATTTTGTACACCCCACCCGCATGAAACTTTTCCCCCATATCACTCAGACACATATATCCTTCGTTTCGTAGTCCATCTATTGAATTGAGTAGAAGAAAGATTAAGGCTGGATATACGATGAGGCTATGGGTAAAAGGCAGAGTTACGGTCGAGTTGAACCGTATGAAAGTTGCATTTCCGGAGAAATCTACTTACGATACCCAAGTGCCGAGAGTACATTTGCATATCAGAGTGAATGTATATATAAGGATATGTGTATTCCTTGTGGAAACACGATGCAGAGAGGCTGAATGAAATATTTTATGGAAGGATGCATTTCATGCATGAGTTGTTTTTTTTTTTTTTTTTAATCCTCGAGTAGGTATATTCATATATAAATGAGTGTGAGATGATCAGGAAGGAAATTATGCATTTTGCTAAGGATAAGTGTTTTGTATATATTGAAAATTCGTGACCAAGTTTTTTTGAGAGCTGCCGTAACGTATAGAGTGGACTATAAGCGGATTTATTTAGACATTATAGTGTATATTGAAGTCTATATTGAGAGGAGATTTATTCGATTTGGGAAAGGCCAACAATAAATTTGTTAAGTTTGCAGTTTTGGTTTTAGTCCAATTGCAATTTTTTTTTTTCAAGAAAATGGGATTAAGTGACATTCTTGTCTCAAGTTTGGAAAATTTTCAAATAAGTCCAATCAATTGCAAGTTTGGTCTGTTTTCTATTGCGATATTTGGACCCGGTGAACTGCTTTTAGCACTTTCAGACAGCGGGTACTAGGAAAACATTGAATAATAGATAGAATCCGGGAAAATACTTAAATACGCGTAATCTACTTACTTCAAACTTCTGACGCTAAGAAATATTTCAAAAAGCCATCTATCGGGCGATGACGGTAGCTAAAAAGCAAAAAATAAAATATATGTGTAATAGTAGTGTAGTAGTAGTAGTTGCACGCTGGACGTAGGTAGGTACTTCTTTGTTGCCCTATTCATTGATCTACTGGCTTTGACCTTAGGAATAACTGACGGGTGTCAGACACTTGAAAATTTTTCAAAAAAAAAAAAAAAAAGCCATCTATCGGATGCTGGTCGTAGCTAAAAGCATGAAAAAATATGTTAGTAATAATAGTACCCAATCAGTTGCACATTGGACGTATTTCTTTATTGCTCTATTCATTAACTTCAAACTTGGAAATAACTAACGTGCCTCAGCCACTTAGGAATATTTTAAAAAGCCATCTATCGGACGTTGACCGTAGCTAAAAGCAAGAGGTGAAAATATTAAAAATATATTAGTAATAATAGTACACCATCAGTGGCAGGCTGGACGCATTTCTTTGGATCACTCTATCATAAGGCAGTCCGCTTTGAAGCTACTGTAAATACATCGAATCATCCATACACCTATATAAAATGCAACATCCGTCTGTTGGACCTCCATGACTTGAACACCATTTGTCAGATTTTCATGATTTTTTTTTTTTTTTAATTTTTCTAGATTTTTTTTTTTTCTAATTTATATTGGTGAGGAGTAAAGGGGTCGCGCGGAGTAAGGGGGGTCTTTTGAACCGTTACCCGTATGAACGTGAAAGTTCGTATGTAGATAGATAGGTCAAAATTATCACATGCCTCATTCATAGTTTTCCAAACTTCGTCCTATAAAAGACAAAAAAAGGGGGGAGGGTGCAAATTCGACCTTACTACTCTCAACTTGCCATTATACTCATAAATCTATGTAGGCAAATTCAAAAAAAAAACTTTTAATTGTTAGACAATACTTCACCAAGTATTTTGAGCTACAACACTCATTTTTCTTGTCTTAGATAAATCCCAGTCCTAAAGCGATTGTCCTAGGCTCCAGGTTATCAGTCTATCTGATGTTCTACAATTAAGAAAAAAAATACATTATAATGAAACCAGAAACTGCATTATCATCTGTTGATATTTTTTCATTTAAAGAAATTTAAATCTTAAAGAAAATTCGTCTCTTACGACATTTGTGTCGTACTTAACCGTCCCTTTTGGCATATTACTTATGTTCATCAAATATTCTTCTCAAAAAGGAAACAGGAAGTTATTTATAATATTTTTTTTTTCGCCTTAACATCGCATTTTCATTGTACTAATTGTCGTTCAGTTGGCATTTTCTGGGTGTTCTACTTATATTGAAGCAACTAATTAACAACAGAGTTAAATTCAGTTTTTACACACAACAACACAAGAAAAAAAAAAACGCAAAGTTTTGTCCCACTGGGACTTATCTCTACCTCCTTCGTTGGGAATTCCATTCACTTGAATTCTTAATTTTCCTACCCCTGCAGTGTGTACTTTCGAAGGATGTAGTCTCTGAACTGTGAATGTGAAGCCTCTGCTGCGTTTTCTTAGAGTAGTAATTTTCCTGCAATTCCTTCAATTTCTTGTTCGCTCTTGTCCTTTAATTAAATGAATGAGAAATAATGGAAACCCAACAGATGGCGGGAATATTTTTTTAAATAAAAAAAAAAATAGTACAACACAAAATATATATGGTAAACTATGAGATGAATTACATTTTTTTTTTCTTGTGGAAGAAGAATGTACTTCGTAGATGATTGTTGGAGCTTTGTACTGATGGTTGACTGGTAATTATAGGGTTTTCAGATTATTTACTCTCATTTATATTTGAATAGTTTTTTTTTTTTTCTAACAAGCCGGCAAAAAAATAATAATTTGTTTGCTCGTTGACGTTCAAATAATGAGAATGCAAAAAAAAATAATTAGAATTTATAAGAGAGTCATTTTCTAAGTCTGCGAGTCCTTTGGAAGGGAGGCAATCCGAAATTTATGCTGACACTACCTTCTAGCAAAAATGTGCTTACTTACTTAAGGTCCGGAATGGACCTGAGCCTCAACCAAGGAGCGTCCTTAGCCAGCACGATCTTTGACACCACCTGACTCTCGGTCTTCCTCTACTGCGCCGGCCATCCCTCGGGTGTGGATTCAAAGATCTTTTATGACATCGAAAGTCTCGGTGATTTCTTTACCGGTCTTGATTGAGCAGCGTGCATTCTCCATTGTCATTATGCACATACGGACGAGTTTGGCAGGGATACGAAAACATTGCTCTGTAGTATAGCTCGTCTCTATGCTGTTATAGGCGGCCTTAAAATCGATGAAGAGGTGCGGTGGATACCGATTTGATCTTCCTAGGTTTTCTCCAGGATCTGTAGCAGTGTGAATACTTGCAAGACAAACAAGGGCATGTAACGCCTAGCTTTCGAAACTCTTTTCCGGCTTTGTAACTTGCTTGCAAATTTTTCAGTTTTGTGAAAACTGAATACAAACATGTAGCTAGTTTCGGGACATCGTTTCAACGATAATTGTCTAAAAAGTTACCTGATTAGGGTCTTGATAGTGAGAACGTTTATTGAATGTTAAAACGCACGCAAATCGAATTCCACTATTGGGTTGTTATATGAAGAGTGAGTCTTCCAAAAACGTTTCACTTTTCGTTACGCTCCTAATTCAAAACATACCAAATTACCCTTCAACAGCAGATTAAGTCGAAATAAGAAATAAATAATTTTTTTAAGAGTTCATTATTTAAGAAATCAAAAAATTATTTAATTCTTGCCGCAATTCCGTTAGAAACGCAGATCAAACTAAAGAGTCGTACTTTTCTAAATTTAGAATTTTGCGTTTCAGACCTAAACACTTTTCCTACTTTATAGAAATTAATTCGTCACATATAAACGAACCACAAAACTAAACATTCTCATCATTATTCCTTTCCCACAACAAGGATAAATCACCATGAATCGATATATAACTTCGTGAGGATGTATCACTTGATATAGTCGGTACTAACTCATAGTCGAGATGATGCTTACAAATGATTGTAGAATTTGTGCGCCATTAAAGCAATTTATCTAATGATATCCTCGTCGTTGTGCTCTCATTTCACAATATCCTTTAAAAATAAGAAATAAAAAAAATTATATATTAAAACCGCACGTAGAAGCCAAAAATATAGAGCAAAAGTCAGCAGGAAAATCTATGCCCAAGGGTTAGAACGTTTATATTACAGAACGTGGGGATGGAGAAATCGTCCAAAAAGGATTATGCTTAGGACAACTAAGTAGAACAAAAAAGGATGAAAAATAATAAAAATAATAATCTCTTGTGTAAGGAAAAACGAGAGAAATGCCGCCTGCCTTGGGTATTTCTTCATTTAGAAGTATCTACTCGTACAACCAACAGACAAAGTGCATGAATGCAGGATATGAGATGGTGCATTGCATTCCTTATGCATCTCCAAGGATATTACGAAGTTCTCTTTGGGGATGTGTTTGTTTTCGCGAACGAGGATATTCGAAGTGTGTAAATTGCACACTTTAAGCGGTCTGGAATTATTTTCTTTAAAAGAAGACTCAGAGGCGGAGAAAAATACGTCTTTGTGTCTCAGAGGTAATCCGAATAAGATTTAGATTTAGACCATGTGAACGGGAAGAGTTTCTGCTCAATGATGGCAGGAGATTCTACAGCTTACAGATTTTTTTCACTAAATATTTGGCAATGAAAGGAGGCTTATAATACGGATTTGCTAAAGATTTCGTAATAAACGTGACATAGTTTGAATATTAGGCCATTTGATGGGATTTTTTTAAGCTTAAGATATGGTATGATGCCCGTCGACCTTAAACCTTAAAGATCTATGTTGTGCTTGAAATGTCTGAATTTATGTTTAGGTTTGTAGCGTATCTACTTTCCTAATGTGACTGATGATACATTCAGCAGAGAAGATTTCCTTCTGACTTCTTAGAATAGGTACTTCTAATACCACAAATGACTTGGCATTTACATATCATATGCCCAGCTCTTTCGTCTTCCTCAAGACATGGTCGGCACTACGGTGAATCGACTAATTGCATTTTTATTAAGATGATAACGCAAACCTTGGTGTCCTGTTAGATAGTCTACCAATTTTTTAATATTATGCCTGCGTAGATTTAGCATCTTTTTGGCATCTGATTTGAAAGGCTGAATAGCTTTGTTGGCCTTTCTGAGACCTGAGGTTTCCTCCCAATATGGCACAAACTTGTTGTGTTCCCAGTTTTTTATAGCCGAATTTTTAGCTGATTTGGAGATTGCACAAAAAGGTTCAGGTCCTATAAAAGGGGTTTCCGAGCATCTTCTGGCTAATTCATCAGATTTTTTCATGTCTTTCAATTCCCTTCAATGGCCGGGGATCCACCATAATCTGGATTTGTTCTTGGTACAACAGATCCCCGCCAAGGCGTCTGAGGGAGCTCGTTAGTGACCGGTTTTACCCTCGATATTAAATCCTTCGGCACGGTTTGCTTTCTGCTCGCTCCACCACTGGCATCAAACAAATGGACCACGACGTACGATTGCAACGTAAGCGTAATCCTTAGCTGACACTAACCAGAAAAGCTAGCTATCCATTTGCAAGCGGGCGCCCGCGAGAAGGACAACCAGGATAAGGATTTTTCAGCCTCAAATGTCTGAATTATAGATGAGGGTTGCGCTCTCTTTAATGGCATGGAAATGGAACTCTACCTGAAATACACTTTGGGTTTTCCTCATAGATATTATTGAGACGTTTCGGTTTGGTCCACACCCGAGTCTATTTTGGAACCATCCGTATACCACTTTAGGCCGATTTGGCAGTTAGGTGGGTTGTTGCTAACACATGCTTCTCACTGTTTGTGATCTCTGTGGAAAATTTTTTGTTGAAGCATAGGGTCTTTGGTAGGCGGTCTGTGACCCCGCAGATCATGTCATGTTCGGGAATTTCCGAAAAGAGTTTCATTAGTTCAAGATGTTCGCTAATATTTAACTCTTTCGATTGTGTTAAAATTAGTGGTACGCATGCCTCTGAAAGTGCTCCGTAAGCCGTTGTGCCTTGCTGAGCTTTTTTATGACTTTTTTTCGGTGACTTTGTTCCACCATCCTATCGAAGCGTATGTTATAATGGGCCTGACCATGACTGTGTAGATCCAGTGTGTGATCTTTGGAGAGGTTTCCCAGGTTCTACCAGGCCCAGAAAGCTTTTTAATTTTGTTGTTTATATGGGAGTTCCAACTTAGTCTTTTATGTAGGATCACTCCAGGATGCTTAACTTCGCCGGAGTACTCAATGACTGTATCATTCATTCATTCATTTTCAATGGCCCGCTTATCCATTAAGTGGGTCGCGGGTGTAGGTTGCACAAGTGGACCCTCCATAGATCTCGATTCTCCACCATTAAATCACCACCTTAAATCATCAAGGGCAGTCCCCATACGGCTAGAGCAGAGATTATGAACTGGGTTTTCCACGATATCTCGAAAAAAAAAAATCTCGAAAGCAAAAATCTCGAATGTAAAAATCTATTAAAATTGGTGTTAAATAGTCAGATGCGTATGGAGGGGCATGCTGCCCCCCTGCAACCCCCTGCTTGGGTATACTGTTTGGCTATGGTATGGGTGCAAAAAAAAACTCGAATTTCCTTTTTATTTTCGAGATTTTTTCGAGATATAGTCTTTCGAGATTAAAAAAAATACTTTTCGAGATTTTTAGCCTTCGAGATTTTTGTCATTCGATATTACGTCATGATGCCTTATGAACTTGATCTAAAAATCTCATCCTGGCACATTCCCTAGCACTTATTATTGATTGAAATTTGATTTAGCATTTGATGAGATATTCAGTCCAAAAATTTCGTGTCACTTTTCAGATTGTTGAAAATTTGGTGGTCAATGAGATATATCGTGATACTTCAAGTACATTTCGTAACACTTTTCAGATTTTTGCGAATTTGATGTTCAATGAGATATTTCGGGTCAGTTTTCCTTCTGTTCCAAATTTGCTGTATCATGATCCAATATATCGTGACACTTTTCATAAGACATTTCGTGACAATCGTATTTTTTTATGTTGGATGGTGGAAAGTGATCTTGCTTTGATTGGCGATTGCCTTTTGACAATTTTAGTTCAGAAATTTGCTTATAACATCTGAACTTAAGGTCACTTAAAATGCCCAACTATGTACCTATTAAAAAATAAATAATTAGTTGACGCAAGAGGCGTGTAGACACCCTAGACCTAGCTTTTCACACAACCACTCGTTTGTGTGAGACGAATGAAAGGGACCTACAATTTTATTCCGAGTCCAAACGGCTGAATTGAGAAGCTTTTTCAGGACAGTTATACTCTCGGATGTTTGTCCGATTTTCAGGAGAGGCGGCGCAGTGGAAAAACCTTAAGATGTAATTTGTGTTTTTCCGAGGATCGAACCTGGGACGCCTCGCACAGTAGTCCAGCACACTAACCACTGAGCCACTGCGCGCAACGACCTATTAAGGTGGCAGCAAAATATCGGACGTCAATTTTCAACTAGTTACGTATTTCTAAAGAAGTCGCAAAAGTGAGCGCCCCTTAAAAAAGACTCCACTTGACATAGTCCTGAGTATCAAACTCCTTTGATGATTTTCCAAAATGCACTCCTCCAAAAACAGAATAGATAAAAATGGCTTAATAGAAAAATTAAATTTGTTTGAATGCATTTAATGACTAATAGTCCTACATCATACCAGACGTAAAGAGCCTAAATTTGATACTATACCCTCCTTTAGGACAAGATCAAAGGGAGAACCATCCCCTGTACACTTACACGTGTCCACTCAATTATTCAAATCATTTCGTCTAGCCAACAACAACAAAATCTTTGGCAGTTATCAACTCGACAAACTTTCACTCCTATATTGACCTTAAAATGCATGCAATGTCGGTGACTAATACTTGCCCAGGTGTTCATTTTAATTAAAGGACTTCTCCGGTGATAAATTGTGGCCCCCCTTCCTCTTGCAGACAATCACACATACCCAACATTGGTCAATTCAATAAAGTGCCTTCGGATTTAAGTCATTCGTTTTCGAGAGTCTCTGCCCTACGAGTGGTTACAAATTTATTGACTTCCTTTCCGTCGCTCTTGTCCTTCCTGCCTTCTCTGTTTGCCTAGATTAATGTTGTTGGTTGGCTTGCATAAACGTTGATTTGCGATTTCAATTTACGATCAAAAATTTGTCTCCATCTCGGCCTCTGGCGAGGTTATCACAATTTTAAATAAAGTTGCTGTCCGGAAATTACATACCACAGCCCCTGACCGAAGTGTGTTATCAGCATCCGACGTACACAATGCACATGTGACCGCTATTTTAATAATAATAAAAAAAGCCAAGCCATTTGTTTCCACTTTCATTTTCTATACGGAAGGACTGGTGTTCAACGGCTATCAGTGATTTTCGCTTGAAAAGTTTATTTTATATGCGACGCGGTGGCATTTGCATTCGAGAACAAAGTTTTGAAGGTGACTTAATTAAAACATTGGTTAGGTTAGGAAGGGCTTTAAGCGCCATACTGGCTGGTTGGCTGGTGGTGGCGATGTTAGTGCCGTGAACTTTCATTCTGCTGATCTAACCTCTCCTTTTGTTTGTGACGGTTGTTGAACATTGTTCGGATAATGAGAAAGTTTGCTACACACCGTTATCATCGCTTGAGAATGATTGACGTATGCAGACCTCGAACTTTCTGAGGGTATGGGGCAGAATAAATTAAAATTAAATGCGGAACTGTATAGATGTACGAGTGTGTGTGCAGCATTGTGTTAGGCACAATCTAAGGATGGTGATAAATTTCCAATTTATCTGGGGTTGGGGTATGCAACTTGTCCTCCCTTCCCCTCATGTGGTTGGTACCTATGTGCAGCAGTGGCATTCGGTGAGTTGGCCTCTCTATGATTTGTGATTGGTGGGGGGGGGGGTTGGGAATTCATTTGGGAAATCTGTAGAAGTTTATTGAATATTCATAGCGATTCTTGGCTCTTGGTGAGATATGGTCAAGTATGATAAGGGACTTAATTATGCACAAGGATAGGTGCTCTGCGGGCAACTTGAAGGCACTTAACTATGAGTGCAGCTTACAATTTTGTCTTTACTAAATGTTGGAACCTTCTAAATTCTAGAAATTCATAGCCTTCATCAGTTTTTTTTTTTTTTTCTACATACCTTTTTAATACATATCTATCTTGAATGTTTTCGGTTCACAGTTTCGCTTAAACCTTGAACACAGTTCATTCTGTAGTTTAAGTTAAACGACAGTTTCCTGCCCAGATCACTTGACAGAGTGTCATTTTAATTTGAAGGGTGCCGATTGTGAAAAACACAAATATTTAACGATGTTTTGCGAGTTCTATGAAAGGAAAGTCAAGAAACGATTTTGGAAAAGTCGTATAAAATCAAAGTTTCTGCCAAATTCTATTCATTAAATTTCTTTAAACTGCGTTCAATAAATTGAACTGAAGTTTAGTTTTATATTAGTTTAACCAGACGAGCTTAAATTTAAATTTAAAAACAAGTTCATGTTCGGCAGAAATTTAGTTTAAACTTCCACTGTGAAACTACCGGTTAATAGCTATAATTTCGAATTAAAAAAAGACTGATCTTCGAACTCAATCAATTGCAGTGTTCCCATGTCCATAGGATAATTTTTCCCTCAAGTTGCAGCTGCTTTTCCCTTTGTTCCCAAAATCTCTTGAAATAAATCCCATCCAATATTTGTTTTGAATAAAGACTAATGGCGTTTTATTTAACATTACTTTTTATATTAATCAAATATAAATAGATCTTGTAAAAGCTTTAGCAAAATCTTGAAATTTTTATAATTCCTTAAAATAATAAGAAATCTATTATGCCCAAAACACATGTGCAGAAATTCTGAACGATTCACTACAAGCAGTACTGCAGATGAAACAGATATGCAGAATTCAATTTGCATCGATTGCTGTCAATGCGGGGAAAAATACGTGAGTGAAACACAGACAACAAATAATTGCCGTCTCTCCTTTCCTCGTATGCATCGGTAGCTGAATTTAAAAATTCGATGCTACCAAGTCTATTTAATTTAATTCACTGCGTTGCTATGCAGTGGATTCAGAAATAGAGACATGTTGCAGTGCTGCGGTGGGTGCAGAATTTACATTTGTATCACCACATAAGAACATATGTATTCTAATCAGGTCATTCTGCACATGTGTTTTGGGCATTAGGGGCACTTTGCGATACTGAAAAAGAAAATGTATATTGTATTGATAGAAGAATAATAAAAAATTTTAAAACAAATAGAATCTGATTTAAGGCTTCCCAAAATATACTATTTTTTTCGAACCTTGTTGGTTTGCTTTTATTTATTGAGCAGCAACACAGTAAAAAAAATGTAGTAGAGACACGATATATTGGTGTATTTTTCCTTTGAATAAAAAACAGTGTTTCCTGCCTTATTTTGGCAATTGTTCTATGTATATTTTTCCTTGCAAGACAATTTTTGGTTGCTGGAATTTTATGAGAAGTTTAAATTCCCACGTCACTATAACACTGTTCAACCATAATTGCTGTGAATCAAGCAAATGCGGTCTCAAATATTCCCTTCTAAATTTTTTAAATTATCATTGACAACAAAATCACAAATAATCTGAATCGACTGCAAAATTTTACCAAGCTAAATTTTCCAAAGTCACAATTGCGAAATCTATTGTGACCTATAAATTCTGATATATACATATATAAAAAATGGAAATTACAACTCACGGATCATCAACGTCCGGCCCAAACCCTTTACTCTAGAAAGCAGACATTTTGCACAGAGGTTCATTTTATGATGTATACTAGGAATAAGGAAGGATATTTCGAAATTCAATCCTTAAAGGGGGGAAATTTTTATTTTTCAACCGATTGACTTCAAACTCGGTTTTTGTACTCCCTATGAGAATTACAGAAAACTCATTTCTCCGATTTTGTAAATTCACCCCTTAGGGGGTTAAAGGGGGGTCAACATTTGTATGGGAACATTTTTATATTTCATCCGATTGACTTCAAACTCGGTTTGTGTACTCTAGATATAGAGACAATTCATTTTTCCAATTTCCAAATTTTGGCCCGAGTTATTGGCAATGACCCCTTTAAAGGGGGCCATTTGTATTGCATCCCAACCTCTGTCGCCGTTGAATATGCTTATCGCTTCATCTAACTCCAGCGTACGTACTCCAAAGATATTCAAGCGGAATTTTGTAAGAATAGTGTCATACTGCTAGAAAGTGGTACACATCCTGGATATTTAAACACCGCCTTCCTTTGGTTCACCACACAAGAATCGTGATTAATTTGTTTTAAATATAATTAACATTTGTCAATATACCTACTCCTACACATCTTTAAATGCAATCATCTACAATAATTCGAATGAAAAACGTTCCAACGTAATTATTCCTTCGTTATCTGCACATCCACACATTCCCATTCATAAAAGATACTAAGCAAACTCTTTTACTAAATAAAACGTGTTGTTAGTATTTTAAATCACTTCTCCCCCTTTAACTCTTCTATGTGTTTGTGTGTATTTTCCAAGCAATTAAGTCAAAACAAAAGCTCTTCAGTTAGCAAAAAGCAAATAACATTTCAAAAACAGGAACAAGTTGTTAAGTCGACTTACATTATACACCGCCTCTAGGTCCTGCTCTCCCCTACGCCAGACTATCCCATATGTGATAATTAATTTTGCAAAGTAATGAGAATTTTATTTAATACATTTTCTGTTTTCCACTTTATTCCCAGTTGTTTTTATGGGAATAAAATGAGAAAAACAAATTACTCCCCAAAGAATGCTAATTAAAGTGCAAAAGAAAAAGTAAAAAAAAAAAACAAAAAAAAAGTTTTTTGTTTGTCCGTTGGTTTGCTTTTAAGTTGCTTTTTCATATTATTTGTTTAAATTTTGTGTACAAATTCAAAAGGCACACAAATGGGGGTCAAATGTGTGCTATATGCTGAGGTAGGGTCGAATATTTCTCCAGTAGTAGGTACTCACTTGATGTAATATGTTGAGCAAAGATGTTTGTTTTTCCAAAATTTTTTTTCCCTGCGATAAGATAAGAGGTAGATGGATATTTTCCATTAAAATAAATTAAAGGGAAATAATGAATTTAATTTAATCTTTTATGCTTTCCCCGTTGAAGTATTTGCTTTATGTTTGTTGAAGTTTGAAAAATTATTACAAATATATATTGCTAATGAAAAGTTGTCTGTTGAAATGAAATCTGATGGAAGTCCTTTTTCTTGCTAATCACTGATTTAAGGTTGGTTGAAAGGATTACCTACACGTAGATTAAAATTTGTAAGTTCATAGTTAGGAGAAGTGACGAGTGAACCATGAAATTGTGGATAAGTTGAGTTTATTTCAAAGACAAATTGTACACAATCTTAAAGTGAGAATTTGCTGAGGAAAAGGAAACCAATGGTATGGTAAATTGACAAATTCAGATGATTATATTAGAGACAAACTGGCACTGAAGCGTTACCCTTCATCTCTTTCTTTCTCTTTCAACAAATTAATTGGCCTCAATTTGAAGAGTTGTTTTGTGGGTTATTTCAATATATGCACACAATTCTGATTGACGACGCCACAAAGCTTTCACTGAACTTAAGTTTTATTCATTTTAATTGTAAGAATTTAATTCTACATAAATTACGCCCAACGTAGGGCACATGTATTAAAATCATCTTCTTCTCATTATATAAAAATGGAAATAACGACACACAATCTGAATCGCCCAGCGCAAACCCTTGGCTTTAGAAAGCTGAAATTTTTCACAGAGGTTCCCTTTATGATGTATACAATGAATAAGGATATTTTGAAATTCAACTCTTAAAGGGGTAAAAGGGGGGTCAAGCTTTGTATGGGACCATTTTTATATTTCATCCGATTGACTTCAAACTCAGTTTGTGTACTCTATATGAGAAATAAAGAAAATGCTTTTCTCCGATTCTGGATATACATACAACCCTTAAAGGAGTAAAAGGGGGGTCAAACTTTGTATGGGACCATTTTTATATTTCATCCGATTGACTTCAAACTCGGTGTGTGTACATACTCTATATAAGAAATAAAGGAAATCAATTTATCCTATTTTGGAAATTTTGCTTGGTGGGGCCCACGTTATTGGCGATGACCCCTTTTAAGAGGGGCCCTTTTCATAACTCATGAACCGGTCGTGTGGTATCAATTAGAAACTTTGTAATGCATCCCAACCTTTGTCGCCGTTGAATATGCCTGTAGCTTCATCCAACTCCAGCGTACGTATACTCCAAAGATATTCAAGCGGAATTCCGTAAGAATAGGGCATACTGCTAGTAAGTGATACACATCCTAACGATCTTTCCGGTTGCATACGTTGGCCAGTATAGGAAGATCTGGGCGGTAAGGATTTATTTATTTATTTATTTATTTATTTGAAATAGAGTGGTTTCGTACAATTAAGAACCAAGTTCTTTTACTAGTACATAAGATACGGGAGAATACAAATTATAACAATATTTAATACATAAATTATAAATAATAATAATAACATTTAGGAAAAACAGAATACAAAAGAATTTTAACATAGATTTGGAATTTTTAAAAAGACTAACAATTACAGGTATTTTTAAATTTTACAATACAAATTTGAGAGCAACAAGTGTGTTTTGTTTAATTTTAAATCTATTTATTTCGTTTGTTGACCCTATTTTTGACTATTTTTGTGTCCAGTCAGCTTTAGAGACTGCTATATCTGCTATATCTCTCTCTGTTGAGATGCCAGCGCTTGACTTACAAATTGATCATATAATCTTTGACCTGTTTTTTTTTTTTTTTTTTTTTTTTTTTTTTTTTTTTCAAATATAGTGATGAGCTCTTTTTTAAGAGATACTAACCACTCCTTAGGTACTTTCTTATGTATGTTTCCTTCGCGGTATGTAAATTTAAAAGAGGAAACTAACAGACTGTAAAGGAATCTCTGTATACCAAATCCTGAAGGCTACGCGAGCAAAGCCGCAGGCAAAATCTAGGGACGAATCGCCGCATCCGTGAACGAGCTATACGTACACGAAATCAACCGATTTTACACGCAAAGCAAAAACAAATTCCGTCACGTATTGCTCATTTACGGATGAGACGATTCGGCCCCTAGTCTTACAATAAAAATTAATTGATCAAATTCTGCTCAAATTCATTTTCTAAACTCTGATTCTCCAGAATTTAACAAAATAATATCAAAATATTTGATGTACTTTGGGAGTAGCAAAATCAATTTAATTTCATAACTATTGTGGAGAGTAAGTGTAAAAGCCAATTAAAATATTAATAAGACAGAAAAAAAAAACCCGAAATAATCAACTGAGTTTGGTCAGCCCAAAATGTTGTAATGGTTACTTTACAAATTAAATTCAGATATATTTAGAATATCTGCAAACAGAAAGCAACTCAATTAAATAATTTACTTTTAATATTTAATTTTATTAATATTTCAATTCATTATTTATTTAAATGTTGTCATAAAAATAGCATGCGTTTTAATGTTACTCTTTACTCACTTGCACTATTCCCATCCACATCATAGAGAACTATTTTTGTACATAAAAATTAAATTAAACCATAAAAATTAAACTAACAAACTCAAAAACGAAATTCTCAATTCATCCCCATTTCTAGAAGTTCTTCAAATATTTCTATTCTTTTATATATTCATATATATATATTTCCATTTCTAGAGCGTTTTCTTTTATCAACAAAAAAAAAATAAACTGTTGTTATTTATTTTACTAAAAACTTCCCACTGCGCTTAATTGAAATACAAAAAAAACTAAAAATGAAAAACAAAACAAAAACTAATAATAAACATTTATATATTATTACGTATATTTACTAAATAAGAATTTTATTAATTCCATTTATTATTAATTTTTATTTCAACAATGAAAATAATTAAAAAAAAAAAGTTCTCTTTTGCTTTGTATCTATCTGGCAACGCTTTTTTACGATTTGATGTTATTTTCGTTTCACAAAAATAAATAAATCACTAAATTTAAAACAAAAAATAATAATTTTTACAATTTATTAAAAAAAAAATACTAATAAAATTAATTTATTATTTTTTTTTTCCTTTCTATTTTTATTTTTAACAAAATTCAAAAGAAAATTCCATTTAGTTTATTCTAGCCAAAGTATTCCGCCCCCCAAAAATAACTAAATTGCAATTTTCTATTTATCTAGGGCAATGCGGCGAATTCCTCGGAAACCTCAATGGCAACGCAACCCGGTGGTTCGGTAACATCGCGGGCAGCATCGGAAACACGTTCGGGGCCAGCGGGCTCGAGTAGCGGAGCGACAGGTAATAGCAGTGGTGGAACTGCTGGTAGTACACAGACCGGTGCAAAATTTCGTCATGGCCTATTGCAGCTTATGATTCACACAATAGATCCGCTCCATGATGGTGAGTTCATTTTGTTTGCACACGACGATCCATCTTGGCCAACAAACTACTAAAACTAAATTTGTGTTTTATTTTTTTCCGTTTATTTTATATATAAATATTTTTTTTTTTTGTTGTGTTTTTTGATTGTTTGTGTTTGGATTTAAAAAAATATTGTGTTTATGAAAATTTGCTTAAAAGTGTACAGTTTAGTTAAAAAAAAAAGAAAACAACTTCAGTTTAGTTACCCCGTTTTTGTTTTTCTAAATGTGTACGTTTGGAGTTATTTATATTCGTGTGCTATTTTTTTTTTGGGAAAAAGGGGAGCTCTCTTTTATTTTCTCATAAAAATTATCAACTCAATCTTTTTGCCATAATTTGTGTGGTGAAACAAAATCGACCCTTTCCCCTTTTTTCCAAACTTGATGTGAATTAATATAAAAAAATATATATTTAAAACTATTAATTTTCAATATGTGAATGAAGTTTGTTCGACTTTGTTGTTTGTTTTGAAAAATACGATCGATTGGAAATTTTCGTTGATATTTTTATTTTATTGATTTTGTCGGTCTATTCATTTTGGCTTTATTTATTTTATTTAAAGAGCAAACTTACGTTCAAATATATTTTTAATAGTACATTTTGTGTGACTGTGTCAAAATATCATGTGGAAAGTTAGGGGGAATTTATTTTCACAGTATATTTATTTATTTATTGTGACAGTAGTATATATAGATAAATTATCTGACAGCCTTATGTAGTCTCGTGTACGTCGTTGTTATGTGACGATTTTGGGAAGCTCTGATTTCTACAATTTTCTGATTTTTCTAAACTATTAGCTTTTGCCCGCGACTTCGCTCGCGCAACCTTCAGGATTCTCTTACCTTGGCCACAGAGACTCCTTCACAGTCATTTAGTTTGCTCTTTTCTATTTATTTACCTGTACCGGCGCGACTATGCCCGTGCTCAGGAATTACAATGCACATCAATGTTCCAAGTTTTAAAATTTAGCTTCCATAAGTATTGAGAAATAGCGTTTGCAAATTTTGTTTTTGTATGAGAGATGTCCCATTGTCCAATTTTGATCAAACTTCACAGACAGAAACCCTCTCAGCGCCAATACCAAAGAGTGTCTGAAAATGTTAGCTTAATCGGTTCGGTTGTTTTCGAAATATACGATTTTGAACGCTTTTTTGTATGGGAGGTGCCACGCCTCCTTTGTCCAATTTTGACCAAACTTCACAGAAATACTCTGGGGCCAATACCGAAGAGTGTCTGAAAATTTGATCACAATCGATTTAGTGGTTTTCGAGATATACGATTTTGAATGTTTTTTGTATGGAAGGTGCCACGCCCTTTGTCCTATTTTGTCGAAACTTCACAGAAACTTTCTCCTGTTAATATCAAAGATTGTCTCAAAATTTGAGCTCAATCGGTTTGGTGGTTTTCGATATAAACGAGTTCGAACTTTTTTTTTGTATTGAAGGTGCCACGCCCATTTGTCCAATTTTGACCAAACTTCACAAAAACCTTCTCGGGCCAATACCCAAATCAATGAAATCTGTCAAACTATTCCAATATTAAATTTATTTCCACTTTGCGACTTAACCTTGCAAATATTTCCCCATATACCGACAAATACAGGTATGTTCACTAAAATTCCTATAACTCATGAACCAATCCACACATAAAGACCGTATATACATAAAAACCTTGGTATTGACGTCACCTTTAATGGAAAATTTCTAGGAACAAAATCGGTTCACGCATTACAGAGAACGTCAGTTACTAACACAATATTTTTGAGTAAATTTAAAAATTTCACGGTTGATATACATATGTTCGAAGGCCTGATCATTAATCTTAGTTATCGTAAGCTACTGTCACTTACAAATTAGTTTAATTGAGCGGGGAGTGTGACCCACCCGTATGTTCGGATTGATGGTGTCCTTTGTGTTCTCTCCAGGCGAACATTCCAACTAAATCACAGCTTTCCTAATTGCTAAATTTCCATGTTACACACATCGTATCGATTTATTTCTCCACTACAATTTGTTGCATTCTGCATAAAAGTACATAAATTGAATATTTTCCAATTTAATGCTTCATTTCATGTTGTTGTGGACATAAACCCACATGTAAGGATTAATCACATTACACACACATGGTCAGCCTTCAATTGCCTATAGTTTCTCATTTGACCATGTATACCATGTACGAATACATATCAATAAAATAGAACACTGTAACCACACTTAGCGATTAATTGCGTACCCATACACGTCTTCTAATTATACACATTAAATTCATTTAAATAACAATTAACTATAGGAAAGATGATGTCCTTGTCCACCAGCCACCGTTCTCATCATCATTATCATAATTAAAGCGTCAAAACATATAAAATTAGCGTAAATATTCCAGTTAAACGAGTCCTGGCCTAATGATCTATTGAAGCTAAATGAGAAACTGTCTTCTTCTTTGTGGGCCAACTAACTCAATTCAAAACTAATTGTCCAAGGATGCTCAACGGCTGGATGGAAATTATTTGTTTAACCATAAAAATAACTTGAAAAACTTGTATTTTCAATTAAATCCGCAAAAGCTTTTTCTACTATCGATTATTCTATTATTTTAAAAGGTGCCACCGCGGGTGGGTACACTGGTTAAGTGGTGGTGGTTCAATTCATTTGGGGTTAAACTCGACCGGCGGATTTTTTCGTGTTGAATTTTTAAAAGGCTCGTGTATGTGTATGAGAAATTTATTGGCAAACTAGGCACGGCTATAATTAAAATCACTGTCTTTTGTGTCCTAGTTTCGATGTAATAAAAAAAGAAAAGAGAAAAGGATTTGATGTATTATTGCTGGGAATATAGGAAAATAGGACTACAAGGCTAAAAGCGAGCTTATATTCGGTATTGGTTTCCTTTGGTTCGAAGTTGAATGATTAAAATTACCGATCCACTCAATTCAGTTGAGGATCTACATAAGAAATTCGGAAACGGAATTGATGCCCCCGATCACTATATTTCTTTCACTTTATTACACTTGATAAATTATTCCCTATATGAAATTCTCACTGAGTTCTTATACTTTTCTATCGACTATACTTATACATCTACTTTAACAATAAAAACGTACATTTATTTAGTAGAAGCTCTAACTTACCTTTTATCATTACTTTTGAATATTTACTCATTAATTTCCTCATCTCTGTTGATGTGGCACATTAAAAAAAAATCTAGTACAAACTTCCACGTCAATGGCGAATAGGAATGACACCTCACTTATAATCTATTACAATCTTCTCTTCTCTTCAGCAAATTGCCTTCTGTGAGCAATCTTTTATTGTGATCTCAACAATTTCTTTTGAAAATTCATTAGACTCTGTCAAAAGGCAGTACTGCCAGACTTGATTTAAAAATTCCCACGCTAAAAGCTAAAATTTCCTTTTTTCGCACTATTTCAAAAAATGTGTACATTTTTCCCACTTACTAAAAACAGCCATAAATTAATACAATCTCACTCGTTAAAGTTGTTAATAAATTAATAAAATACAATTTTTTTTACGACAATCTTGTAAAAAGGACCACAAGTGTTGTGCTCCATTTTTAAGTACAAATGTATTCGTAATTAATGCAAATTTTGAGAAGGTTGTTTTTGATAGTTACAAACAATTTTAACAATTGAAAGAGTTTTTCCTGCAGCACCGAAACATTTGAAAAAAAAACCCAATCGCCTAAGAATTTTTTTTTCACAGGAACGCTACCCAACGTTGCATTTTTTTAGTTTACCAATTGCTTTTGTAATTTGTAAATATTCACATAATTGCATTGAACAAGTAGCATTTTAAAACTTTAAATATTTTTTTTATTTTAAAATGAAGCCTATTTAAAATAAAAGCCTGTCCTCCTCAACGAATCGTAGTTAATTCGCATAAAAAGTTGACTCGGTAATGCCTGGCTTTTATGTCCCACATTGGATTCACAAAACTTTCAACCAACAAAAATCAATTACACAAACACGGACTACGTTTAAAAGTTTACAATTCAATTAAATGTCCTTATTTCGAGTGACATGTAGACAAATTGGCTTAGTAAAGTGCAATCCTCTCACCAAAACCCCCGCCACAAAAGTGACACCATTGAATTTTATCCAGGTGCAAGTGTAACCATGTAAACCACGTCTAGCTGGGCAACCTTAAATCCTTGAAAAAATCCTCTCGGCTTATATTCCATTACGGTCCACAGTGGGTATACCTATAGAGCCAATGATAAGCTCTAAAGTGTCACTGCCTCTGTATCGTTGTATTTCCGACAACACTACGTGTCTGTGGGCATAATTTAAAAAACAAAGTATCTACTCCATTCTCTCCTTTTTGCAATTCCAACATCATCATCATCATCATCATTGGCATCGATGGCGCACCCCCATTCCAACATTTACTATATGCCATAGTGCCATGGGATTATGATGGCTCCGACCATGCAGGAAGTTAACAATACTGTCAGAGAGAGGTTTTGTCACTTTCATTCCATTTTGACACCTAAATTTGAGAAGCATTTCACAGTGCACCATATGTCCTCGCATCATGTGCGGGATAAAAGGGACTTCGGTTGGTTTAGGGATTTCCCAAAAAAAACATTGCGTGTCACACAAAATAAGGAAGTGTATCGGGATGAAAGATATATCCTTCCAACACATCGACACACAACCAACCATAGAATTTCGCTAACACAAAATCATGTAGACAACAGCTTGTACAAAGTGTTCGTTTTGGTCGACAAAATGGACACAAAACATTGAAACATAGGACGTCGAACATGGACATGTGTAAATTGCGCATCAATTTCATGTTTGCATATGTGGCTTTGGCATTGAGACTATAGAATTTCGTTTTAAGTAGTTTGTGGATGAGGAACTAAAACAGGGTATTAAATAAACCTTGCTTTATATTTAAAATTTAATTTAAGTTTCCTCTCTTACCGGGAAGTCTTCGTAGCGTTTTTAATGAGTTGTTACACAATCACTACAAATAGTCATGTCGGTTACTCGTTACTCGTTATTTTGCTAATTTTCCCTTTTCTGACATTTTTTATGTGAGTCAAACGAGCTGAAATAATTTAACTGTTTAAATCACAGTTTTATTTTGTTTTTTTTTGCCCTAATGAGATATATTCCGCCGAAAAAATCTTTCTTTTTCGAAAAATTCTCTCTATTTGGTAAAATTCTCTATTTTCAATTCTCTATTTCTTATTCTCTTAAATAGAACTGGGTTATCTGTCAAACAAGCTGTCACATTAAGATTGCTTTTTGACACTTATAATCGGTATAGCCTCGCAAGTCACCGGGAACATGACCAAATTATTCAAATTTACTTTGAAAATTATCGAAATTAAGGTGGGAACGTTTCGAGATTGAGATTACCTTGCGGCGCTGGATGACAGTCACTCCATAAACTGACATTTTGTACATTATGTATTTCACTTCCTGACATCGATTACAACTGTCCAATTCTTTCGTACTTCTATCCCGCCTAAAACCATATTCAAGTCTGACTTTTTCCATCAAGATGTGTCAAAAATACAAAAAAAAAACCTTTTCAATGACATTTTTGTCAATTACACTCGTACTGTCAAAGCATTAACTATGCAAACAAATTATAACAAACCATTGATAAAATTTGTCTTTCACATGAGAGGTTAACCGAAATACCTATTATCCTTTACCATTTCACAACATTAAGTGTATAATTTCCAAGAATATATATAAATAATAAACAAACTTTTTTGACAGCAACTGGGGAATTATCTTGAAATACCTTTTTCGCTTTTGTTTTGCAAAAAAATAAAAGCGTTTGCAATTTTCCTGAAATATTTCGCTGTTTCTATTTGTGTGTATATTATGGCACCGTATGTGCGGTTTTGATTGTTCCATCCTCGAAGCATTTTTATTTAAAGCAAACAAAATTCACACACATACTATCTGCGGTTGTTGTGTGAGCATAAGGCACGTATAGCTATATCCTACATCCAGCGGCAATTCGGATGGTAAAAGGAAATTGTTTGACTTTTTGTTGTATGCCTTGTTTCTTACCGTATAGATGTGTATTTACCGTTATACTGATGTGTCCATTATTTTTCACACAAACACAAACACACACGTATATTTAATACAAGTGCGAAACATTAAATAACACCCAATTGCCCAACAACATGATGGTGAGCCTGAGCATCGCTATATAGAGAATGATAAAAATGGATACAAATAATGATTTAAGCCAGCAAGAACTATACCAAGAAGAGAGAGATATAAAAGTGGGTCTATATATCAACAAGCGCGTTGCGGTATTGATCCTTCTACCTACTCCAGGATTTAATAGAAACTTTTGTGTTTGTTTTCAACGAATGTGCGGTCTTAATTTCGAATGCCAAAAGCGATGCGCCGTGATGCCGCCATATATCCTCTAATGGGAATATAAATAAAGATAAAAATATGCACAGAGCGACATGATGATGGCAGACGGCATGCAGGACGAACGAAAAATAAACACAATCAAATTTTTGCTTTGCCATGGTACTTAGCCTAATTAAAAACAGGTCGGGGTCGTTGTCGAATATTGATTGTGTGTTTTGAACCAGAAAGTCCACAAAAAAAAAATTGCGCACTGCAAAATCTGCATTGAAATTGAAATTCAATTACATTTTCTAGTCATGATGATGGGTGTGTGTCAATTTTAAGGATCTTCATCGCTTTTTGACGCATTAAAAACAAAAAGTCTTTTGTTGCTCGTCAGTACATAATAATTTATATGCGACCACCTAAAGTCTTCCATTTAAAGGTTTCATTGTAAATTTTGTGATATTTTTAAACTTTCAACTATAAAATTGTCATTCTTTGACAGCTGTCAAGATGAAATTATACGGTACAAGGAAATTTAAAGAAATTGACTATAAAAAGTTTGTCGCTTGTTATTCATTTTTTTGTGGGTAATAGCCTTGGCCTTTGACTATATGTTGGCTTAAGCTGGCTTACTCCTATGGAATTTTATTGTTATTTTGACTATATAGGTCGCGTTTCTATCTTCTTTTCCATTCGTCCTTCTCTCATAGAATATTGAAAAATCCGAAGTTTTCTTTTGTCGTCATTCGCCAAGGTTTCATTGTAAATTTTGTGATATTTGTAAACTTTTAAACATAAAATTGTCATTCGTTCACAGCTGTCAACTTGAAATTATACGCTGCAAGGAAATTGAAAGAAATTGAAATTGAAAGAAATTGAGAAAGGATGGGCCATCTAGTGGTTTGTTTATAAAACATAGGTTATTTTGACACTGACAGCTGTTTGCCGCTCAAAATCTTGACAGTAAGTCAGTATCATACATCCGCGGAACGAAATGAGTTGCTTTACGCTTGAACAACGTTGGGAAATATTGAAAACTTATTTCCAAAGTGAGTGCTGTCTAGCCAAAAAGTGCGTTTTTTGAAAAGAAGTTTTGGCCGAAATGAAGCGCCTGCTGTACGCAAGTTTGTGTAAAAAGTTCGTCAGACTGGTATGCTAGTGACAACAGACGGAGTGTGACAGTTTGCTGCGGATTGTGGAGTGGTGGCATCATTGGACCATTTTTCTTCGAAAATGAGGCTGGGAACAATGTTTCCGTCAACGGTAGATGATTTCACATCTGTGACTGTGTGATGTAGCCACATTCACATGCCCACTGTTCACCATGGGAGGCTCTATTCTCGCACACTTGAAGATGCCGGTCCACGCAATGTCGTCCGCATAGCCCAGTAACTGAGCCGATATTTTGACAATACTGGTTTCTGTGTTATTCCTTACCAAATCCGGTGTATTTTTGGAATTTTTTGGAAGAGCTATACTTTCAAAAATAGTCCCGAAAAAGTTGGGAACAAACTTCATATTTCATTGTTCAGTTGAAGTTTCTATTTGAAGCGAACTAATCATATTCCGCAAACGAACGTACAGTACCCTATATCCTGCGAAGAGCTGCACCCCCACTTATAACTAACTTAACTAACAATGGTCTCTAGAGAGCCTTGACAACATAGATTGCAATATATTTCCATTGTTGCCCTAAAGCATTCTTAAACGATTTTCGGGCTTCCATTGGACCACAAAAATAATCATCCCGCTTGTCTTTGAGAGGAAATTCCAAAACATTTAACTCCCCATGTCCTTCCATTTCCACACAAATTGACAAATGCGCTCCCCCACCCCCCTTCGCCTCGTTGAAATAACTCCCGAAACAAACAACTCAATTTACTTGAAACCTTGGACAATGCAATTTAGGAAAAATCCCTGACAAAACTCCAACCACAGAGAATGTAACCAGAGAAATGGCTATCTTCCAAAATGGATTCGTTAGCGTTTAATCTATCTATGGATACATATATAGACCGCGCGCCGGGACAAGAACAAATGGCAATCTATTTCTCTCTCTGAGTGCACACCATATCATATCGTCCTGAAACACTGCAACTATAACTACTCAACCGGAGAACATTGGTTTTAGTTTCACAACCGTCTTCCTTTCTCCTTCCCTTTGGTTTTGACGTTGCACAACTTTGATGTCCTTATAAAATTTTGCTAATTCTCAAAAAATGAATGTATCTCCAAAAGAAAAAAAAAATCCATTTACTTACCATCATACCAGTACTATATGTGTGCAAAGGGTGTGATGTTGGTGATTATGCCATACATCATGGTGTCCTTGCTTCGCATTCTTTACATTTCTATTTCTATTGCATTATTGTACATTTTTAATCCCTTGACGCCTTTTGTGTTAGAAAAATACATAAATACTGCAGAAAAGCACGATGGGGAACAGCTATATGGAAATGAAAAGGATATGCGTTCGGATATGTATGAAATGGAGACGAAAATTGTGACGAAGGACATCACGTAGCATATACACATATTTCCATCTCGCGCAATCAAATGGATTCCTCTTTCCTTCGTCTTGTGTCCTTTATCGCATACACAGTCGTAAAACGCAAACGGATTGTATTTTTAATGTTTACATTACTATTATGCAATTTCCGTAAATTTATTGCATAAACTGAATTCCATTTCTCTGTGCCTGATCCTGTATATCCCGCACTATGTGAGTCGCATAATAATTAATGCAAACGAATCGTTATTCCCCAGCACTCTAATGTGTCTGTTGAGTGACATTAAAAACGGGAAAAGCGTACAAATTGAAAAAGAGGAAAAAGCAGGAGTGCGACATAAAAAAAAAAACACATTTCTAAGGCCTTGCGGAACAAAAGGACGCTCTTTCTGTCTCAACCTCGTCAAGATTAAGAGTCCGTCTATAGCACAACAAAAAAATGTGCGTCAGCATGGCGGCTGGTGATGATGATGATGATGAAGATGATGACACAGATCCTTTATGACGAACTCGAATTTATAATTCAATTGTGAATTCCCAAAGCGGATAGTACTTGAGACTCTAAGCACCCTTAAGGACATGCAAACAAAACAAACAAAAAATTCACCTGCATCGTGGTGGTCGCACATATTCAAACACAAGAAGTGCAACTTTTATGTGTATTAAAATCATGGCGTTTTTGGTGGTTATTTGTGCTTCTGTTTGAATTATATTTTTGCTTTCTTAATCTTCGCACAGATAAGCGGCGCTAGTGGTGGTGTTGATGGTATGCTGGCAAAATTTATCCATAGCGCGCTGTGTCCTTTTCGCTTTTCCAATATTTTTCAGAGTGCAAAGTTTGCAATCATCTCTACGGGGGGGGGGGGGCGGGTCTATTGGTCCTTCGCCTAACGAGAACACAAAATTCAAATTCTTTTCATCCCTCAGCAGCATCCTTGAGAGTTTCGTTATCTGATTTAGAATTATGATCCTCCTTGGAATGGGAATTTGAGGGAATCCTTTTTTTTCCTGAAAGAAGTATAAGTATCTGCAACGAAGTGAAAAGTTTCCACTCGTTTGGGTGAAGAGGAAATCCATTGATTTATTTAACTGAAATATTGATAAGATTAAGGGGATGTGATGGATGCTTCATAACATCACGTGTTGGGAGGTATTCGTTTTTTTTTTTTTTTAGATGGAATTGTAAATATCCAGGCACAAAGTTTGCAAAAATATAATTTTGACATAAACTTTGGCAATGAAGCAAAGTTGGCCGAAAACTTTACACCACGTGATCTACCCAACTAGCTATTAGTAGTTATGTAGTTACCTGTCAATAGGTCACGTTAGATTCCACATAAATGTTGGTAGGATAAAGACGTCAATTTTAATTTTTCGATATTCAATTGACTCTTTTGACAATATTTTGGCAGTTGATGCTACTTTTGTTTGATTTGCCTTTCTTTTTTTTCTCTTAGAACACGCCCCTCCAGTTAGCCCGATCTTTGGCTAACCGCCTTCAGTTGCGCACTCCAAGTTGATCGAGGTCCCTTCCACTTGTGAGCGCCACCTAAGGCGAGGTCTTCCTCTACTGCGTTGTCCCTCCCGGTTGGAATCGAAAACTCTTCAGGCGGGACCGTTGGTGTCCATTCGCTCTATATGTCCTAGCCATCTTAGACGAGTGATACCAACTCAATGTCGTTGTCCAGCTCGTAGAGTTCGCTGTTAAATCTCCCCCTCCAAAGGCCGTCAACGCAAACGGGACCGAAAATCCGAAGAATTTTGCATTCGAAACGATCAAGAAAATCTTCATCCGCCTTTGTTAACGTCCATGCTTCTGTGCCATAGAGTAGGACTGAGATGTTGAGGGTCTTAGTGTTTCTTGACAAGACCTTACTTGTCAGTTAGCTCTTTAGGCCGAAGAAATAGTGGTTGATTTGGCTGATAGCTCTTTTGACATGTCTAGACCACTTATTCTATAGACAACATGTCACTTGACTTTGTTACTCGTAACACCTATCATGACAAATTTAGCGCGAATTCCGCATCGGTGTGCTGTCAAAAGCGTCCTCTTTGTCAACGAAAGGGTGAGCAAAATACAAGTTTCTTTTTAAAAATGCAAATAAGTTTTCAATATTTCCCAACGTTGTTTAAGCGTAAAGCGATTCATTTCGTTCCGCGGAGGTATGATACTGACTTTCTGTCAAGATTTCGAGCGGGAAACAGCTGTCAGTGACAAAATAACCTATCATTTAAAAAGAAACCACTAGATGGCCCACCCTTTATAAGGAATTATTTTCTGTCATCAGTTCTACCAATCAGCGCAGTTTCATATAGAGTACGTCCTTGAAGAACAAGCGTACGAGGGGTATAACTGATAGGTCGAAAATGATGACGATACCTATACATACTTTAGTTCCACCTAAATTCAAACTTTCAATCGAATTTGAAACGTAGACTGAACCCTCCTTCCTTCATGTTGGTCAGGCGCGACGACGCGACGAACAATCTCATGCAATATTCCGATTAAATTGACCACCTTTTCCCACACCAACAACATCTACTCTACAATTTCCTCCAATCGAACTAATTAGGCAGCAACAATCGCTACCCAACCAACAATTTCACCCAAAAACTAAACCCGATCCATTCACAAACAACCCCCTCTTCAGATAAAGGTGTGCGACGACCGACGACGGTCTCCCCTCGAGGTGTTTGAAAATCACAAAATCGCATTAAAAACCGGTCAAATGCACCTGAGTGCATGTACACACAAAGGCACACACACCCATACAATTCTGTGTGCATTGATTGTTTGCAAAATTCATAACCGATTACATGGCTCCCCGGAGGGTGTCAAATTGCAGTAGCAGTACTTTACATCGACCAGAGAGCTCTCTATCTATTGGATCTGGATGGTGTGGTGTGCGCAACCAGATCCTTCTAACACATCAATAAGGATTTGTTTGCAAATGAAATCATTTTCAGTGTTGTGTGTCCGCTATCCGAGAGTCCATGTCCTCCCGAACGTTGTCGCCGGGCGGCAATTAGGCAAAAATGTTTTTTTGTCGTTCTTTAGCCGTTTTTATAGCTAAAAAAAAAAAATAAACAACAACTTCAAACCCTTTCATGTGAAATCGTGGATAAATGGAATTGCAAAAGCGGTGAAAACGGACTTTAAATGGAGGGCGGAGGGTTTTTAAAAAAAAATTGAGCACAAGGCTGCAAGTTGACATTATATGATTGGTTGCATGTTTCCTTAGGGTTGTAAACATATGAAGACATTATGGTGGATTGACTTTTTCATTTCAATCGGTATTAGCTTTGCACGAACATTGAAGGCGAGCAGAAATGAGCCTTTTTATAAGACAGGGACAAAATCGAAGGTTTTCGAAGTTCAATGTTTTAATTATTATTGGTCTACATGGGACATGCGGATTCAGATAGAGTCAGATCGCTAGATCAATTCCTTCTCCTTCTCAATTAAGCCGTTTGGAATCGGCATATAAAATTGTAGGTTCCTTCCATTCGTCCCAAAAATAAAAACTCACACAAATGAATTTGTGAGCAGCTAGGCCTTAGGTTCCTATGACCTGTTGCGCCAACTATTTATTTCTTTTAAGTCTTCTGTGTTCTTCTTTTACCGGAGGCTCACTGGTTCCAAATTCCATTGCATCGCGCTGATAGCCATTGAAATGCTAGTACATATTGAAATTGCTTTTTGTCCCGTTGTCTGGTAAGGATATTTCTTAGAAGAGTTGCGGTTTAACTACGAAATCCTCTAAATATGTTTCGTACACATGGCACACGTTTGCAGCTGGGCATTGGGCAAGTCCATGGTTTGGTACACTGCTTAGTAAAGATCTCCCCGAATCCTAATTGCACTCACTTTCGATTGGAAAGAAAAAATGCCTGTGATTCCTTGCTGATTGCTGTATTGTTGTTGGTCATGTACTCTGTGATAAATGTGAAGGATTTTCTTGGAACTTTTGCAATTCAAAAAAAAGAATCATGGATGTGTCTATCTACTACAGACTGCAGCCTTCCATCCTCTACGATCCCTGACACGCTGCTTCCAGTTGGCAATACCAAGCCCTCTGACATCCGCGATGACTTGGTCTTTAAAACGGAGGTTCGGTCTTCCTTGTCTTCTCCAACCTGCGAGCTGCGATTCGAAGACCCTCTTAGCTGGAGCATTATTGTCAATTCGCTCGATGTGGCCGAGTCATTGTAGTCGAAGTGTTTTGGCTTTTTGGATTACATCCACATCTTGGTACTGCTCATAAAGTTTGCGGTTGAATCTTCTCCTCCATTCGCCCTCCTCGCGCACATCAGGACCAAAACCAAAAATCCGGGTGTATCTATCTATAGTTTGCTTCACTCAGTCAGCATGAATGGCTAAACTAACCTAACTATTAGCTCCAGAGTAGCCTAGTCTAGCTAATTCATCTGCACACTTCCATGGAAAGGCATTTACCCAGCTATTTTCGCTACGGGATATGCAGCTCTGTAGATCTTATTGCCAGCTTTGCTGTCGATGTTTTTGATAATATTTTCTATGTTTTTTTTTTACACATTTACTGATTATTGACGGAAAAATGTAATTTTAAACTAACATTTTAAGATCCGTCAAGGCTCGGTAATGGTCAGTGGGAAAGAACAATCCGTTTTTCCCGATAGTTTCTGTCTGGTCCTTTGTAATTGAAACCTTCTTCGAAGTCGGTCTTCGTAAGGTAATTACATAGCTTAACGATATTTTTTTTTTTTTTTTAACGATATTTTGGACAACATTCCAAAAATTGGGACTAATCCGTCGAAAGATATTGGAAAGTTTCTACTCTACATACTTACAGTTAGGTTAGGTTAGGCGGCCCATCTAGCGTTCGCCTCTCTTGTGGCTTTTCTCCCTGCTTCAAGCTCGAGTTCTTGTTTCTGAAACAGCTGTCGAACCTTGTCTTGCTAATGCTGGAATGCCCTCATGCCTCGGAACCCAGCAGAGCGATACCTTGTGCTGTGTACAAAAAGCCTTGAGTTCTTCGCGACAGCACTTCACAAGCTTCGATTTTATTTCTGGGGCAGTTATGGCTTTTATTGCTGCCTAGGTGGCGATAAAGAAGGTAATACCTCTCGGTGGTATTGCCCTTACCACAGACTCAAGGACTGTTGTTGTCACTGTCAGGAAGACGCTACTATGGTCGGAAAGGCGTATCGATTTTGATTTACTCAGCGTTTCGGAGAAGACACCAGATCGTACCCAAGTGTCCATTTTAGAACCGTCTGTAAATACGCAGTTTTCATGTTAGGTACGAGTCCGTCTCTCCATTCTTCCCTACTGGGATAGGCGCTCGAGAAAGGTCTTGTAAACTCTATATAAGGCGTGATTAGTCCGTGATAGGTACATGGCCAAAATATTTCTGTAGGATCATCGAATGACACATTTCGTTCAATTTCCAGTTTATTGATTGACTGATAGTTGTATAAGCGAGAGAAGGTTGGGGATAGCCTCAAGTCCTACAGTTAGAGTTGTCCTCATCGCATTAATGGTATTTGAATTTTGAAAAACTGACCAAGTCCTTCTTTCACTGTCTAAAATACGTCAGTGCTACAAAAGTCACATCCTCGACCTACCTACCAGACGTCACTTTTAATGAGGCAACCATATTAGTACCACTTAACACCGCAATCGGCTTACCAGCATTCATTCACCTCAGTGGTTCGCCTGACATTTTTTAAGGCTATACCAATTGTCTCGTTTTATTTTGAAAATACACTTACCCAACGAAACGGTTTTAAAAATAAATTTCAAAGTGACCCAATTGGTTGTGGGTATACATAACCAAAAGCCTGCACGTGGCCTACACGATTTTAGTCACTTTGACAACGTAACAGAAAAAAAAAATAAATTAAACGAAAGCAGAACTTAGTTGACATAATCGATTCCAAAGCCTAACCACTAGGAAAACATATGACTATAGAGGAGACATATAACATTTGACTGATCAGGTAAAAGTTGATGCATTCACTAATCGGCTTTTATATGTAAAATAGTTTTTTTTTTTCTATTTATTTGTCTAGATGGGGAAATGTGTATAAGCTTTGACGTATAGGCAGCACTTTTATCGTTCAATCAATACCCATGAATCGAGTGTGTTGACATTACTCTTCACCTTCATGAGTGATGTCAAAGGTATAAGATGTTTGGTAATAATGTGTGTGACATCATTTGACCTCAAAATGATGTTGACAAAGGTAAAAGTAAAGTGTCATTTGAGTGTTACTTCTGAAAGGGGTTTTAGATTAGCCGAAGGTAAATTTAAGAAATGACAATCCAAGGAATGGGAGGTATTTTTTTTTTTCATCAGCTTCCTGACGCAGATTGTGAATAATGTATAAATTTTGATATGTCACGATGTGTTACTAATTTTACACAGTGACAGTGCAATAAGTGGCTTTAGAAATCAGCGCTGATTCATCGTCAAGAACTAAATCTTTTGGCAAGAGATTTACTGTCAAATTTTCATATAAATATTGCCAATATTGCCTAATCGCAGGTTCTTTGGACTGCTTTTTGCTTAAATGGTTTTAGACATATTTTTGATAATGGAAAACCCAGTCTTTCTAAGGAGATAGGTGATTTGAAACACACCTTCACCTACGATTGAATATTGGAAAAGTTGCATCGACCTACTAATTCCTATAAATCTACACTTGCCATCTTTACCTTACACTCGACCCAACTATACTCTTTCAGACTTAACGTCTACCGCTGACCCAATTTAGTCATTAACCAGGCGACTTCGTCATCAATTCTCTCTGATAATATCCACTTTGGGGAATTTTAAATCTAAGCCACCAAACACACACATATGCACAAACAGCACTTGATGTGGATCAAAATTTCAACCATGGTATTAGGTAATAACTCACACTCAAAATACCTCTACGGTATAGCGAAGACTAAGGACACGGACAGGGACACCCCTTGTGCGAATCTCGCTCGTTTTAAAAAGCAGAATGTCATCGTTCATCATTTAATGTTTGTTCGCCTGCTATATTTTCTCTGTGAAAAGAAAAATGAGACAAAAGGAATAAAATTCTCCGAGTGGGATGAAATTAAAGTATTTGCTTCGAGTTTCCCATTGTGCAAAATGGGGGTGAGCTAAGCGAATGTAAATAGTCAAAACAGTAATTCTAGTTTCATTGTGAAATGTCATCCATTTGGTGTCGAGAGACAGAAATGTCTTTTGTCTGTTTTGTTTTCTATTCAAGCATGTCATTGTCACAGGACACGAATAAAAAAAAGGAAAATTTCCCTCGCATCACAGTTGAATGCTGTTCTCATTTTACTGTAGCCTTTGTGGAATAAGGATTAGTGTCTAGGATATTGATTATGTTATGAGAACTGAAATAACTTGAATTTGAATGGAAACCGACAAGGACCACTAATTGAGTTGCTTGCTTTATAGTGGAATTTCTTCTGACCCAGCTCCTGATCTTTACTTTCATCCACCAATTGAAAAGGTTTGATGTGCAGTTTCCGAGACACACCGTCATCGGACTTCCGTTTATTCAACATTTTTCCTCCATCCATCTGATATGCTATTTTGTATAGAAATCTCTTGTAGTGGAAACTTCCTTAAGACGGAAAAAAGGACGAATAACTGGGGCACTATTAACAACTATAAATCTTTTAGACGTTTTCGTTTCCGATGCAAAAACTCGTAGCTCTCTCAAGTGGGTGATTAATTAATTTTCAATATCAGGACCTTTTTTTTCAGAGTAGGTACCACACCCACGCACATCTTTTGGCGCTCACTACAAATTCACTGCAAAGCGATTACTGCACCACTTAAGCTTTGACTGCTTTCAAATTTATTTCGTGATATACGACTTATTGAAAGTAACTCAATTCGCGTTCACCTAAATTGCATAATTGGATATTTGCCATATCTGCTTGAGCTGGGAGAACATCATTTACCATTTCCGCAGCACAAAAGAGAAGGATACAAAAAAAAAAAAAAGTTCTTTGCAGCGACTACATAAAAGTTTCTCCGTTATGCAAATATAACCAATCTCCCTCTTGGTTGTCGGTTGTTCGTTGCAAAACAAGAAATCCCTTTCCTTTGCTATGGTGAATTTTTGCCTTTGTTTACTTAGCCACACGTATACATTTATACCACACACAAAAAGGATTTCCCGCATGAGTCTTTGCCAAAGGATTCTAACCAACTGGCAAAACAACGCTCTCTACTCAATCAAAAATATCCTTGGCACTAACTTTGACTTTGGTCTTTGTGGATGAAAACGGGATTCTTTCTTCTCAAAGGAGGAATACAAAAAGTAACCTCAAATGACACACTTGATATAGAAGCATTCAAACTTTCATACAAAAAGGGCAACGACTAGTACTGATTTTTTTTTTATTATTAATGGTTGCAAGGGTTGTTGTCGATGACAAAAGAATACGAAGGGCTTGAATACATTAGGAAAGATTGATGGCACAGGTCTAATTGATTGTAATTTGAATCGAAATGAAAATCGAGAAAACACAACAGAACAGTAGTCACTTGATGGAATTTGCAATAAATCGAGTAAATGTCAGGACAAATGTCATCAACATACCAAGACATCGAGTACTTGTCTTTTTTTTTTTTTTGTATCTGCCACAAAACATTAAATCAATTGTAAAGAAATGTTTCATTGATGGAAGAGATAGAAATGGTTTTCCACTCGTTGTCATGTTTTCTTGAATTTAATAAACCACAAAATTGCCTGACAGACAGAGGTGGAGACATTTCATACAATTGTGAATATCAATGTGGGAATGACAGTTAATATGCATTTTGAGGCTCACATGGAAATGTGTAAAGGAGGATGCACTATGGGGGAGAATTTTGCAATATTTCGAGTGTCAATTTTAGATATTTTGCTCCCACATTGACGTGTGTGTAAATGTGTAAATGTGTTTGGAATTTGATGTTATAAAGTATGATCTTTCCAATGTCTGCTATTTGTATAAATATTGGAAGGAGCAGATAGTTTTGAACAGTTTGTGGGGTAATCAAATCTATTCGTTTTGTGTTTGCATTTCTGTGATGGTTATTTTGAGATGAAAGTCGGCTTTTAAAGTAGTTATTCGGAATGTTAATTCAAATGAAAGCCAATAAATCAATAAGGGAATGAAAGGAAGAGACTGTCAACTGGATTTAATTGTCTTGATGGGTTTTACAATCAGGAAAGTTACAACTTTCTTCTTCATTTGAGATAGAATTCTCTATAGATTGACTCCCATCTAAAAGTAGGAATACTCTCCAGCAGCGCCTTAAAGTATGCTGTATATTATTTTATTGTAAATTAAAAATAGTGGGAGTGGGTAATAGTGGTTAATATAGTGGTGCACTGCGGTTGGGAATTATTTCACTTGATATCTTTCGTTTCTGCCTTTGTAGGATAAAAAGTGTTATACGTTATAAAAGGTGACCTAACCGGCCTCACAGGGAATCTATTATTAGGATGGTTGAAACTTGATAATATTGGTCACAGTTACTCTGTTTAGTTACTATACGTAACTTAAAATAGCTGTATCCGCCTGGTCTTATATAATAATGTTCTTTCGTAAAATGCGAAAAAATGAGATTTTCTGGAAATTTCTTTCTGCCTAAACCTGAAATACAACAGTAGGAAGAAAACTTTTTTGTATGGCAAAAAATTGGCCCTTTTGTCCAATTCTTGTTGCCCATGTTCCAAACCTGAAATATAGCAATACGAACAAAACAAAAAGAAAATCATGAAAATCTTTCCAGCGGCTATCGAGTTATAACGTCATCGAGTTTCATCCTATAGAAGATGTTTTTTGTGTAGGAGGCGCCACGCCCCTTTCTCAAATTTTTAACAATCTTCACATTGTCCGACAATTTGAGCTCAATCGATCAGTGGTTTTCAAGATATGAGATTTTGAATGTTTTTTTTTATATTGGAGGTGCCACATCCCTTTATCCAATTTTTACCAATCTTCACAGGAACACTTCTGGAACAATACCTAAGATTGGCTGTAATTTTGAACTCAATCGATTCGGTGGTTTTCGAGATATCGAAATGTGCGTCTACAACACACTCCCGGGCCAGTACCTAAGATTGTCCGACAATATAAGCTCAATCTGTTTAGTGGTTTTCGAGATACATATAAGATTTTGAATGTTTTTTTTTTATATTGGAGGTGCCATGCCCCTTTGTCGAATTTTGACTAATCTTCACGGGAACTTTTCTGGAACACCTAAACATTGTCAGTAATTTTGAACTCAATCGAATCGGTGGTTTTCGAGATATCGAAATGTGCGCCTACAACGCCACCTGTTGAGAATTTTGCCGCTTTTATTTTTTTTCTAAACCTTCGCGTAGCAATTATGAACAAACACGCATAAGAAAGTATCCAATTTGGTTCAGTCATTTTCTAGTTTTGAGCGTCCTAACAAACCACGATCCATTTTTATATATATAGATTCCATACGCTGCAAACTAAGTTGCGGGCACAGCTAGTCCCTTTACACAGGCTTATCCAAGACAAATGAAACATTTACTTACTTACGTACTATTTTTTCTGACAATTCGCATGTTGGAAATAAGTTCTACTACAATATCGTCAAATACATGTTGATAAACTAAATACAAGCCTCAGTTACTTATTATTATTATTATTAATTACTGATGATGTTTAAAATTCAACATGTTTGGTGTACTTTTTTGGTTCATCTTAATTTCTCTCTTTATTTAGTTTAGGCATTCAAACTTAGTCAATCTTGGTAAGTCTTTCTCTACGCATTGTAAAACAAGCCTTTCCGGGTTTGGTATTCCTTATTACATATTTGTATGGCTCTTGTATGGATGGATCTGCCTAATTTTTTTTTTTTAATTTATTCTATGTGTTGTTTCTGTTTGTTATCGTTTTATTTATTTTTTGAAAAATGTATAATATTTGGAATTATCAATCCGAGCAAAAAAAAAAAAAAAAAGTTAAACAAATTTTGAACCCGCTTTACTTAGATACCATTAAAATGCTAATCATTTAATCAAACTGTAGCTTGTTGCTTATTTAATTACAGTTTCATTGTGTTGTGTTTGAATACCAAATGAAATTTGCAGCTACAAGCCTTTATAGTACACACACACATCCACCAACCGAAAACTAAATTCCCATTTACACATTCAAATAGAAACATCAGTAAAAAAAAAATCACACAACATTCACACACATTGTAAAATAATCTCCATTTCAAAAAATCAGAAACAGCATAGTTTTGGTGTTTAAAAAAAAAAGTGTTAACCTAGTTTTTCATTCTTTGCAACCGATTTGCTGTGCCAAATGTTTAATCCGATAAACAATTTACAAAATAAAAATTGCAAGTAAATTGAAATTATTGCAACAGACTTTTATAACAAAAAAAAAATTAAAATAGTCTGCCTAATTCCAACTGAGATACACTTTTCAAAATTCTTTTAATTTTTAACAATTCTTCATTTTCTTTGGGTTTTTTTCCAAATGACATATCAAAGATGATGTTCCAGGCAAAGTGGACGAAAAGGCAACACAACTCCATGCGATCGCATCGCTAAAGGTCCTCCTCGATGCGACAAAGCCCCAACGTGGAGGTGCTACCACCTCGGCAGCGAATCATGTGAAAATCAATTTAAAAGAAACAACACTGGCCGATCGTCCCAATGGAAACATCGATACCACGTTGGATTCGGTGAGTTAAATCGTTTATTTTCCAAATTTATTTACCATCAGTATTATTTTAATTTCTCAATTTTCATAAGCATATTTGAAAAATACATAATTTTTATGCAAAAAAAAATCGTGTCACACACACAGTCTAATATCAACTCCACTGTGTTTATGTTTTATTTTTTTTTATTTTTATTTTGATTTTGTGTTGTAATAGACTATCATCAGTCACACACTCATCGTTTTTCTGTTTTAAATAACTTTTCACCATGAAAATAAATAAAAAAGAAAACAAACCTCTATAAGATTGCGTGCATCTACAATAAAATGTTTTAGTGTATCTATCATTTCGGAAAAAAAAGGAAATGCTCAGAATATCGTGAATGTATGAACTAAACATTTTACTCCTTTATTTTATCCAAAAAAGAGATGAAATGTAACTTTTTTGTCAAACGAATGCTTTTAAATTAAAATTAATTTTTTTCTTTTATCTGGATTCTTCTTCACGTGTTATACTTTAAAATTCTCTTACAAAAAAAAATGTTCAAAGAACTCTGTGCATTTATGTAGTGTTTTTAAATTTATTTCATTGTCAGGCAAGGATGTTTTTAATATAAGGTGTGGTGTGTGGTTATTTTTTTTTATTGTCTTGTGTATTCCATTATATTACGTGAGGAACGTATACGCAACATTTTTTTTCCCAATGAAACACGTATACAAATCATTTTAAAAAGATGACTCGGGCGTATACGTAACATTTCTTTTATTATTATTCAATCAATCAAAAGCTATCACAAATTTTAAATTTGAGTGGCCTCTATTCACCACATCTGATCCAGACGCACTCTGTTGCTCGATTTTCACCGAGACTTATGATATTTCAATTACCAGTTAGGGAATACTTGAAGGTATTGGTCGATAAGGGGAAAAGTACTAATCGTCCTTGTTTTTATAAACGTTCGGCTCTTACAAAAACACGTATTTCCCCAGCGGGTCATTTGAATAGGAACAACGTATCTAAAAATTATTTTACCTTATATCTTTCGTTCCTAACTTTCTAGGATAAAAATTGTTATACGGTGTGAAGGGTTACTCAATTGCCCTCTAATTAAATATATTATAACGGGTGTCCCATAATTAAAGCAAAATGTAATTTTTGATAGAAAATACAGATTTAATTAGAAAACTTAAATTTTGTATTGATTCATAGGGTATACAGATTGGTGCCGTGGCTTTGCTGGCAAGTACGTACTCTTTTAATGAAATTTTCTATGACCGCATAAATGTGTCTGAATTTCATTAATACACCTCCCAATTTCCTCTTTCAAAGAGTTGGTGGTAGTGGGCTTGTTTGCATAGACCTTTGACTTCAAAAAAACCCCAAAAGAAAAAAGTCCAATCGCGTTAAATCGCAAGATATGGATGGCCAATTCTGATCGCAAAAACAGCCGATTACACGATTAGAAAATGAGTCATGCAGTAATTGAATTGTTTCTCTTATATCTTGATAATAAGTCACTAAAAACTGGGCTATCATGCCACGATAACGAACACCATTAATTGTTACTGCTTGACCAGCCGCATTTTCGAATTCGAAGAAGAATGGTCAGTATCCATTTGTTGTTCCAAAATTCATTCAACGAACTCTCTTCGTCCTGCATGGTCTTCAGTTCTTGAGTCAATTGAACTTTGAAAGCATGAAGTGCCAAGTCTTTTGTGAGATATTCGCTGTAGAGTGTAGAGAGCTTCTCGAAATTCACAATTTTTCACTACGGTGCCGAATTGATGTTCCTGGACTCTCGTGAACTGCTTTGATGTTTGTCTGTTGAACAACTTGTGACAGGACACCCAGAGTGTTTTTTAGATCACTAATTAGTCCAGTCTCCCTGAATTTTTCAATTATTCTCTTCACAGTTGATGGTTTTAAATCACTATGACGGTCATATTTTGTTCGAAAATTGCGGAAAGTAGCTGACAAACCTTCATTATTTTTAAAATATTGGACAACAATGAAAATGCGTTGTTCTTTCGTATAGCGCTCCATTTTTACTACCTCGAACTTTCAGCTGTCACATTGTTATCTTTTTTTGTCGTTGGCATCACTGTACTATTAAATGGCGCAAAATTCAAATTTTTGCTTACGCATTTGGTATGTTTACCAATTTTTTAGCTCACTTAACTTTGATGATCTAAAAAGACTACCCAAAAAAGTAGATCAATAGAATAGGGACACTAGTGATATTTGTACCTACTGCTTTTACCCCAAGTAACAAAAAAAAGTATGCATTTATTTTTTTAATTCTCCTTTAATAAAAACTAACACAAAAATTCTATTAAACATGGAATCGTACAGGGACTTTAACCACCCAGTTTCACAGAGGAAATTTAAACTATAAAGTTCAACAGCCGGATTTCACAATGTAATCTGAACTTCAGTTGAATTGAACGCAGTTTAACTAATTTTAATGAATAGAACTAGTCTGGATTGTACAGTACTTAGCCTTTATATGGCTTTTTCAAAATCGTTCGTTGTCTTTTCTTTCAAAGAACACGCAAAACAACGTCAAATGTTTGTGTTTTTGACAATCGTCACCTTTGAAATTGAAATGTCACTGTGACAAGTGATTTGAGGTTTAAACGGCAGAATAATGTCGTTTAAGTTAAAATACACCGAGTTTAAACTAAACTGTCAAACTGAATCAATTGTTGAACTGAAGTTTAAAGTTTAAACTTTCACAGTGAAACTGGGGGTAAGGCCTTGTGTCAATTGGCCTTTATTCTCGGTTAATTTTCTGACACTTATGAAAGTGTTGAATGAAAAGTTCACCAAACTCCCAATCTTAAAAAAGAGATTTATCGAATTTTACGCTCTTGATTGAAATTCAGTATTTTATTTCCTCTTCAACAGCTCAAGCTCAAGAAAACGTCAAAAAATTAGCATTTAGAATAATTTATTATCTTGCAGGATCACTTTTTGACAGCTAAAAATTAATTTTCCACCACGATAGTGTCAGAAAATTATCCGAGGATAATTATTTAGCCCAATTGACACACGGCCTTAAATAAAGCAAAACCAACACAATAACTTTAGGCAGTGAAAGAAATCACATCAACTCGGTATATAACTCTCTATTTAATTAATTACAACTAAACACAACGTAAACATCAATCATGTCAAAAACGAGACCACACACGAGAAGTCGCACATCAATCAAATGACAAATAAAAATAAATACTATATAACCAGTTTTTCTTCTGTTTTTGCATCATCCTTCGAACTAATATATCTCGACAGTTAGATGTTTTATACCCCCCCAAAAAGGGAGTATTTTGGATGCTAATGCAAACAAACGCGTGTTCTCCCTACTCCCTCTGCGACTAGTAGTAATTTAATAGGAGGAATACTCGTAAAGTGATGATGATGAATATTTGTCAAGGATAATGTTAATTAGTAATTGGCGAAATTAATTAATCCTACAGCAAGCGAATAATAGAAAAAAAAAATACGTTTGGGGGACAAAGCAATTAATTAAGAAGCTGCATAAAATATATACTTAACCTTAGGCCAACGCAATATTTTATTTTATTTTTTATTTTTCTGTTCTTATACACAAGGACCATTAGTAGCACAGATTGAAGTGGAATTTTTATTTGTGTCACACCACACCACAGATATGTATTGTATACACACATAGCAGAGGTGGATGGCATTGCATTTCTGCATGATAAGGAATTATGGTTTATCCTTCGTCGTTGTTTCTTTTTTTTTTTTGTACACCTCCATATTTTTGATGTATTCAATTCACGATGTATCGATAGGCTACAGGATGCAACAAAATGTTTAACAAACAATCATTAACGCAATAAAATATCTATACACTTCAGTATCTACTAATCATAATCAATGTTCACTTATTTTTCGTTGTTGTTGTTATTATTTAAAAAAAAAACATTGAAAGGACGAACACTTTAAGATGCACTGTATTGTAAAATTTGTATTAGATATTGGTCACACTTTCTATCTAATTGAATGTATTTTGTTCCAGAGATGTTTTTTTGTGTTCTAGAGTTTTTTTTTCGACGATTGCTTCTTTTGAACTTCCATTTCTAGAATAGAAGAGAGTTCTAAGATAGAAGAGCAAATTTGTATATACATTCACATTAGCCATGAATCCTTGCTTATTTGTTGGTTATTTCGTAACCGCTTAAATTTTTACCCAACGCTTAAACACGAACCTTAACCTAGAGGACCGCATTCTTTTTGGTGAATCTTCTGCTCCCACCAATAACCGCCCTATAGCCCTTTACGACCATTCTTTGTTAGATTATGAAAACGCGGATAAATTGTCAGCTTATAAAATAGCTACAATGGCAGGATCTCATAAATGACCGGCAGTATGGTTTTCATGGCACCAGATTCACTGGGTGATTTGATGGCTTATTTCATCCAATTTCATCATGAATCCGGTGAAACGCAGATTGTTGTGCTTGATATTATAAATGGAGTTGACAGAGCTTGTCATCAAGCTCCGACTTTAGTTCGAAAATGCGTCCTTGTAGGATCGATGCGCCCCTATTCAATGAATTAGGAACTACCTTTTTGGTCGTGGCTCCAAGTCTGAAACTCACCACGAAACTGCTGATGTTCAAGGCTCTGTTTCTCATAAATGACCTTATTTCTTCAGTTTCTAATACAATTCATTTCTTCACTGATGACAGCACTCGCAGCTTCTCATATGCATTCCAGAACTCAGGTCCCTGCTCTTTGGGTGTAGAAGTGGAAAAGCAATGTTTATTATGCCCAAAACACATGTGCAGAAATTCTGAATGTTTCACTGCAAGCAGTACTGCAGATGAAACAGATGTGCAGAATTCAATTTGCAGCGGTTGCTGTCAATGCGGAGAAAAATACGTGAGTGAAACACAGACGACAAATAATTCCCGTCTCTCTTTTCCTCGTATGCATCAGTAGCTGAATTTAAAAATTCGATGCTGCCAAGTCTATTTAATTTAATTCACTGCGTTGATATGCAGTGGATTTAGAAATAGAGACATGTTGCAGTGCTGCGGTGGGTGCAGAATTTACATTTGTATCACCACATAAGAACATGTGTATTCTAATCCTGTTGCGCGGTGAATTCTGCACGTGTGTTTTGGGCATTAAGGTCATTGAAAAAATGTGGTTCTTCTAATACATATAGTGAAATTTAGTGCTTTAAAAATACATCTACTGCCTCTAAAGTCAAACTCGAACCGGCAACTATTATCCATGAATGCCACTTGTGTCGCCAAATTAATTTTGATTTACTACAAACTCGCTAAAATGCTTCTAAAATGTGTAGACTTCCTACAACCACCTTGGCTCTAAATTTTGGTGCATATCTACTATCTGGTCCGATGCGTCGAAACCCACATTTCATCTACTGTATTGGATCCAAAACTGTGATTTAAAACTAATCGCAGACACTAATAATGCATGTAGTGAACTATATCAATTTCTTTGGCTAAACATGATTTAAACATAATTCAAACATGATTAAAACAAAATTTGTTAAAAATTTCTGAGACTGAGATCTATACCGCACTAATAAGTTGCAATATTGTCCAATAAACTCTCTGTCCATATACATTTTTAGAACCAAATTTAAAGTTTAAATTCATCACAGTAAAAGCAACAACATAAGTTTCCGTCCTTTCACTCGAAAATCATCTAATCAACTATTTCCTTGTGATGAACAATTTCTTTAATTTTTATTTAAATTCTATCTTTGTTTTCTAAAATATTCATTTCTTTTCCCTTCTGAATAGAGCTGATTCGGAAATGAATTTAACATTTTAAATAGCTACTTAAAAAAAATTAAATATTTAAGAAAAAAAAGTCATTGCTTTGTCCTTGGTTTCGCTTTGCTTACTTCATAAACAAAAACAAAATCATTGAATACAAAAAAAAAATCTCATTCATTCCAAACAAATGTTTATGAAATGTGTTTTAAACTTAGGAACAAATATTATATTATTTAATTGATGTAGTTATTTTTGGTGTAAGAAAAGAAAATGTATAATTGTCCAAAAAGTTTACAAAACTTCTTCGTTTTTGTGTTTTTTTTTTTTTTTTATTTTTCTTTTCTGAAATTTGAGTTGACAAAGCAATCGTGCGACACATTCCGAGTTGGGCCTAAATCTATATTTTTAACCAAATGAAATACATATCTCCCTCTATATCTATTTATCTACTAATCTTTCTCTGTCCTCTTTATCTCTCTACGTATACTTATTCGTTTTTAATTTCTTAATAACAAAAATATATTTTCATCTCCTTAAATATATTTACAATTCAAAATCTACTACTATTTCGTATTATACTCTTATCGTATATACACATAAAAAAAACAACTTACAATAAAAAATTAAAATACTTAAATTTAATATTATAATACACAAAAAAAGCCATCGTTGAATGCTCGTCGTCCTAGCTGGATTGAACAGAGGGTCAAAATTCAGACAAGAAGATTTAGTACCAAAGTTAGTTTTTATCAATTTTTTACAATTTTTTCAAAATAGTTCAACTTTTGTTTTAATTTTGAAATAATTTGCGTTTTAATTAAAGAAAAATTAGTATAGTAAAGGATACATTTTTTTAGCGATGCTGTTTTAATTGGTATATACATAGAGCTTAATAATTTTTTTTTTTTTTTTTTTTTGTCAAAAAAAAAAATATATTGCCCTTTGGAAAAAATAGAAATTTTGTAAAAAAAAAATTGGCTTCTTATGGAACATTTTTTTTATTAAAATTTTAGTATATACTTAGATTTAAATAATATTTTAAGGTGAAATTTAATTTGTTCTTTCTAATTTTTAGTTTATTGAGCTTCCATAATATTTGACAAAATATTTACAAAATACACGAGTCATATTGCTTTCAATGTGCCTTCCGATATCTATATGTGTCTATATGGATTAAAAGTGTTTAAAAATTCTATGGTATTTAGTGTATGCATGAAAAGTGTACTTAATTTTTTTTTAGAACACGCTTTTGAACACAAACACGATGTACCTTATTTTTTTTTTTTTTCTATTTTCTTAAATCTTTCTAGAATCCAGAAGGGGGTTAGGTACTGAAACATAAATTTGAATGCTTGTGCGTTGGTTTTAAAAATGCAAAAAAAAAAATTAAATTCAGTAGAACTCTGGTGTGGCTAATTAAATTAATTGTTTTCTTAATTTTTAAAGTAAACAAATTATTTATTCCAAGACAAGTTGGGTCGTAGAAAAACTCTACTGAAACAAATCAAGATATAAAATCCCTTTCACCCCCAAAAATGAGTTCTTCTACAATTTGAAGGACATTCTTTTATGTCACTACCAAGGCTATTCTTTGCGTGCCCACAGTCACAATTCCATTTATCTGTGCGGCAGCGGCAACGGCAGTAATTCACTCTTGCTCGATTCTTCGTAAATTACACTATCGTTCACGGCACGTGTTACGATTCATTAGTGAAAAAAAAATCTCCATATCCACTGCCTCCACTGTGTCCAAGTGAGGGTTGCAAAATTTTACTACCGATACTTTATTTTCCACCCAAATTTACCCAATAAAAAAAAAAGAAAAAATTTGAAACCCCCAAAAAACAACCAATCCGCGCACGTGAGTTCTCCGAAGGACATTAATCAAAGTTGATAAATTGAGTTGATTTGATTTTTCGATAGCCTTCGGTATATCGTATACTTTACCATAATTCCGAATAATTAGTAGATTAGTGCTTATGCCTGTTGCCCCTTAAATTATGCATCACGACAAATTTACTCACTGAGTGTAGGTCCTACTACACTCATTTTGGGCCGACGATTATTACAAAAGAATTATAAATTATTCACTTCATGGAAAAAGCGAGTGGAAAGATTAAACATCGATTATGGACTACCCTTTCTAAAAGGGATATGTGTGTCCATTTACATCTCCTTCTTCGCAAAAGAAAAAAAAAAGGAACACATCCTGTTCATGAAATTACAAACAAATCGTAAGGTTGTGTAATAAATTTCTCTTCCTCCACGTTGCTTTTGTAATCCTCGTCTGCACCTGTGTCTGTATCAGAAAAAATATAAATTTTTTTATTAGTTTTTGGGGCGTCAAAAAATCGTTTTTTACATATATGTGAGGCATTTCCACGACTGGAAAAGTTATCCGTAACTGTTATTCGATGAAAACTTTTCAATCTATTTAAAGTGTTTTTTTTTTTTCGTTTCGAAAAATAAGAACGATTGAGAAGGACTTAAAGAAGGATTGATTGGTTATAATAAATTGGAAAGGAAAGTTTGATTTTTCCACCCCTTCATCCATTTTGCCTACTATGATGGGGTAATAGAAAAAAAATGAATTAAATGAGCCATGTAAGAAGATACGAGCTTCGCATGCGGGATTACATTATTTAGCTTCGTACAAGAAATTCGCAACCAATTAAGAAGTGGAAAGTGAGCATTTTGATTCGAAACTTTAGCGATCTGCAATTAAGTTGAGGTGGAAAAGTTTTGCAATAGATTGAAGTTGGACAAGAACTTTAAATTGGAGCAAAGTGCATAATGATGTAATTACAGGAGTGGAGTTTATTCGGGTCTTGTATCCTTAGGAAGATCTTTTTACCTTCTGACAGAACTTTCGAATATTGCCTACCGCCCGCTTCTCGTGCTTCTATTTTTTCCTTCGGAGAAGTCGATGTTCATACCTTTTTTTTGTTTCTAGATCGAGCAGGTTTGTCAGAGGCATTTTTTTTAGTCTACAGCACTTCGTTCATGGCTGGTTAGTGGTCACATTAGTGGCGGCACTTCTGTTGGTACATTGACATTGGCAGTGTTGCCAGTACCCACTGACTACCAAGTCCTCTTCTGTATATCGAGATGTGGGAATCGTGTGCTAGCAATGATGAAGTTTCGCCCCGCAGGTAAGGTAAGCCTAAGTCCGTCCCGATGGTGTTGTCATGCAGGCTGTGCTTTCCGACTTTCCTTTTCCGGGTTTTGGCGCTAAAATCACTAAGAACAATCTTGACGTTGAACTTCGGGCACTTGTCACACGTCTTCTCGAGAAGATCGTATGGTTCTTCCTGCTTCGCTCTTTTAAAAATTGACCGTGATGCGGATTGAATATCCATCTTTCGTACGAGACATACTCGTATGCAGGAGGCACGTACTTGGGGTAGACAGCCATAATATCTGCCGTAGAGATATTCGGCAGTATTTCTCCCTGAACTCAGAATCAAATTTTAGCACCAGATACCAGATAAGGCCAATCTCGTTACTCTCTTCTGATTTTTCGTCGGCTTTCAATTTATGATGCTTGACCATCCACAAAAAATTCAAGAAATTCACCAAATGTCACAAATGTCGTTCACAATTCACACACAATTATCGCTTTTTTTTACCACACTTACCTACATAACATACATAACTATTTGCTTTAAAGTGTTATAGCCTGATTTTTTTTAGATAGCTTGCTTTCAAAATATGTATTTTTGTTAAATTTTTTTTTAATGGAGCTCATTAATATTTGCTTGCTAGATTTTCGTTACACAAAAATAAAATACTATATACCTTGTATCACTCATTTTGCATTAATTTTCACAACATTTTTGCATTTATTTCATTATTCATTGCGTTGTAGTTGCTTTTTTGTTTTAATTTTTTTTGCAAAAATAAAATTCACATAAACCTTATAAATGTATAAAACTATTAAAAAAAAAAAACATTAAATTAATCAACAAAAAAAAAAACATTTAATTCAGATCCATATTTTCCTGTCAAATTTTTATTTTTTTACTTTTTTGTATTTTAATCAATAACTTGTTTATTTTAAACGATGACAGAAAAATAATTCAGTTTATTTGATTTTTGTTTTTCCTAAATTGTTCCCCATTCAATTGGATATAAAGCAGGGCAACGAAGTCGAGGAACCACCAGAAGCCTTAAGTATGGCATGGCCATCAACCGCACGAAAACGATTAACATATGTTCTGGTGGCACCGCTTCTCTTTCCATTATGGTTAACATTACCAGATACAAGAACACCCAGAGGTAAACGATTCTTTCCGGTGACATTTATTGGTTCCATTTTATGGATAGCCGCATATTCATATCTTATGGTGTGGTGGGCTAACGTAGCCGGTGAGACTGCACAAATACCACCTGAGGTAAGTTAAAAAAAAGTTTAAAAAAAAGCTGAAATATTTTTAAAGGTGACTATATTTTTTTTTAAATTTATAGATAAAGTATAAAGAGATGTTTTGTGTCAGTACGGTTAAAACCTTGAGTTCCGTCTTTAACTTCTTTTAGGGGTTCACAATCAGGCTGCGAAACCTAAGACGCAAATGTGTCAAACAAAAAGTCTTCGTTGTAACTTTTCAGGACGCGGTTTACTGGTTGATGAGCTGTCCGAACAAACAATTTTTTTTTTAGTAATCAGTTTTTTACACTTTGCCTGACATTTTGCTATTGAAAACTTCGCCTGCAAGTTATATTGAAAGTCTTTCTTTCTCTAAGAAATAGTTTGTCTATAGTATTGACAGTTTAAAAGTGTCTTCCTACAAAAGTCTTTGTATTGAAATTACTTTTTGCAAAAACTGAAAACAAGTTTTCCATTGTTTGAAACATTCTGTCAAAAAACTTCAAAACTAATAATTGTTTATTTACAGGTTATGGGTTTAACATTCCTCGCTGCTGGCACATCAATACCTGATCTAATTACCTCAGTGATTGTTGCTCGAAAAGGATTCGGTGATATGGCAGTTTCCAGTTCAGTTGGTAGCAACATATTTGATGTAACTGTGGGGTGAGTACTTAAATATACAAATCGTTTTTCTTTTATTATAATAATTTATAAATCATAACATTATCTTAAATGTGACATGTCAAGTTAAATTTTTTTTTGTGTTTGGAGGTTCGCTGAAAGACGTTGCAGAACTATTTAGCGAGGGATCCTTCTGCAATAGTGAAAAACTTTAATTCGATCTAAAATAAACTCCCGAGGGGACTGACATTCGTCATCCCGAATTAGATTGCACCTATAGTCATTCGACCAATCAGCAATTTATTTTTGATTCATTTCAAAAAAAAATTGAGAAGATGAATCCTCCGTTTGTCGGATTTCTATACTTTTTTAATTGAAAATATTGATCAAGAGGCTTTACCCGCCTTAATCTAGTGATTACATTGTCAGTATTTAAAAGTTCTGTTATTTCTAAGTTAACATGGTTAAGTCTACTTCTGTGCCTTTGGGAAACTTTTTTAACTTCTTCCTCAACCATTTCAATGTTTAGATCTTTATGTAGATCAGCGTTGCGTATGTTCCAAGGTGCACTGGACCTAGCACACTGCCTTGTGGTACACCAGCTTAAATTTGACTTAGTGTGGAGTACTCTGTCTCCTGTTTAATTCTGAAGAATCGAAGTCGAATCGGAGTTTTATTGACAACTCTGCGTTTTCAACTTTTCAACTTTTGGTCTCTATAACTCGAATTTATTTTCTTTCATTTTGAGAGTTCGACTTATGGAAGTTCCACTGTACCTATTTAAATTGTTTATTATGGTTTTGTCGCTCAGCGCCCTTGACTGTTGCCAAAGTTTTCTAGCTTTCCATTTTTTGTTTGTTGTTTTGGGAGTTGCAGCCTATGCAGCTTTTTGTATATTCGGTGTAAATACTGCACTGCTTCTTCTAGTTGGTCTTCTGTTTGAATAGCTGATGATAATTGGATACTTTCTTCCAACTTCTACCTGAAGTAGGTCCAATTAGTCAGTCTATTAACTAGTTTTGGGTTTTCGTCTTTTATTATTATTTTATCGCCAAGTGTTAGAAGTATTGAAGAGTAATCTAATTGAAGATCAGGCCCTTCTTCTACATTTTTTTTATTTGTCAAGTTTAAATCACAATACAATTTGACACGTTGCGATATTAAATACGAAAAAAAAGTAGTAGATTACTCGGGTGGGCACTTCCATTTGTTATTGACTGCAGTTTCACATTAAGGATATTCATATAGTATTTATCTGATAAATTTATGCAGCTCGTAAATGTATACATTACTGCGGTGCTTTAAGCGAACACCCCACGGAAAAGTCATTGCGTAAATCACGTAAATCGACTGTAAACCTGGAATCAAACAAACAATTCATACGACTCTCTGTCAAAGTTTGACATTTGTGATTTGCGTAACTTTCCGCGGTTGATTTCCGAGCCTAAATCGTCGCGGAAAGTTATGAGGTCTGCGTAAACTATTCTCCATACAAAATCTGACAGTTCATTTACGAGGTGGTAAATTTCTGCAGTTTACGCAGTTTATGAAGCTTTTGTCAAGTACTAGTTTAAATATCAGGTTTACTTCACACCGACATTATTGACATTGGACGAACTTTCATCGGACGCGAGGTGAACAATTCTCTAGCATTGACATATTATATATGGACAGCTAGTAAAATGTCAGTTCATAAAAATGTTGCCCAGAAAATGACGCCAACATAAACTAGCGCTCTTGGTTTGAAGCGAAAAATAAGTAAAACAAAATGACAATTCAAATTGTTTACAATAGATGGCATTGCGAAACGGAGCTAATGCGACAACCATCTTTGATTTCTCCATAGAATGCTAGAGACACCTATTGGGAGTTAGTGAATTTGCCAAGTTAAAAGGTTAAAATTAAAATTGTTGCGTGTTAACAATAGATGTCACTTAAAAAAAGTGTGAGTTTCCAATTTATTCCGCTCCGAACCAAGAGATCTAGATGTTATGTTGGAACCAACGCGAACGCGAAGACGTCTACTAGCACTGCATATATAATATTTCAATGTTATCTAGTAAATCAGCAAGTGGATGTGGATCGAATAGTCGGAAGCGATAATTCGCTATTCGAATAGTAGAATAGGCTCTTCACGTGAAATAATAGGCATAAATGAGTAACCATTTTTCATCTTAATCTTAAATTTATTGTAGGTCACAATAGCAAATTTTATAAGACAAATTTCGACATAACGAGCTCGTAAAAGATAATATGGACACTTAAAACGATTGGGCCTTACCAATAATCATTTTTAACCTTCAACTTAAATATTTTGATAGCCACAATATATAATTTTATATAGAAATTTTCGCCATTGTGACTTCGTAAAATTAGTCTGGACTTAGTGTCTAATGTTTATTAGTACCGAGCATTTTTCGTAAACCTCATTCATTTTTTTAATCTTTGTCTAAAGATTATTGTGTTGTAGGTGTAGGTCACAATAATAAATTTCGTATGGTAAATATCGTCGTTGTGAATTCGTAAAATTTAAGGTTAACACGTGAGTGCCATTCACATAAAAATTTATTTAATTTTTTTGGGACTGAATAGTTATGCGATGGAAAATGCATGTGTGCCTCCAGCCTAGGTCATCTCATTTCATATTGATGTTTGTATTCTGAAAATTGGCAAAAAATGTTTGTGAATTTCCTTTCTTCAACTAAAACTTCATCAATATTCTGCGGGTGTGATCTAAATTTATTAAAATTTTACGTAAATAATCAGTGCAACTTGAATTTATTAAAAACAACTATTCACCTTCATCACAATGAGTCCTAATTCTCGCAGATGACAACCCCTTTCTATATAAAGCCTGATTAGCATACACTTGGTACACTTGAACTGAAAGTCACTCGGTATTTAGAATACACCTGTGTGCGCACTGTCGTCATCAATTCTTCCTTTCGGTTCGTTTGGCATGTCAATCTACTACTACGTCAATTATGAAACATTGACATTCTTCGTGCTGTAAGCATCTCGGCAACAATTTTCTAAAGAATGCACTTGACAAATGCCGCATGTAAGACTCTTCGAGCGGATTTACATGCTATCCCTTCCGAAACGATGTCACACTACTTGGCGGGTAGGTGGTATAGGTATGCTTGCTACCATTGGTATCGAACGGGCATTATCAGGAGGGGGGAAAACCTACCATACTATGTATAGTTCTGAAAAAAAAAGTCGTCAATACTTCGTACATGCATTATGTAACAAAGTATGATGACGACGATGGATAAGTGGGTGCTAATGGTTTTTGCACTTCCCTTGGCTTAGATCTGGGGTACACTCTACCCCGCCCGGATTAGCCCACAATTACGCCTTAGCTTTGCTAGTGATGCTCTACACATGCGAGTCATAAACGTATGAATGGATTGAGGTAGATATAAAATAAGAGGAAGAAAAAAACACAGCCCTGAAGGTTGTTAGTTTAATTCAACTTATTTTTTTTCTCGTATCCCTATGCGGTGTATGTTTCTTTTACACCGACAACAACTGGGGTGAAGGTTACATAAGTGTAGCGAGCGAGATGCATACATATGGGGGTAGCTGATGGGGTGCTCTATAGATGAGCATTTCGAGGATGATGATAGGGTATCGTCTTGAATGTCGACTCTGATGAGAGGAACGGAAAAGTATCCTTGGTTGTATTTTCGAAAAAAAAAATCACAAATGTAGTGCTTTTTAAGGATTGTTTCCTGCTCATGCTCGCAGCCTTGGCTCACCTTTCAAATGGAAGCAAAACCTTTTGCTCTATGTCAAATAATTAGAACATAATACTCGTTAGGAATTGTGGTTCTTTGTATACGATACGGGCTTAAGTGCCACGCAATTGTCAACCTGAAGAAGAGGTTTACTGATGAGTGAAATGTCCTAGTTACGGTTCTCTAAATAAACAATTTTAAGGCGATTTAAAGAGGCAACAGTAAAAAGAGCATTCAAATTGAATGGAATATGTTTCATAAGAAGCACGGTCGCCTAAAACACCTGGGCTTTGCCAACTCAACGGAATGTTTCATTACATTTTCGTTCTTATTGGTCACAAAAATTCCCTCCCGTGGGGATTTAACTCACACGAAACATCCCCACAATAGTCTGCCATGCATCCGGTGTGTCCCGAAATTCCTTAGAGAATTTATTACCACATGATATTGTCGGTGGGTTTTTGTTGTGTGTGTCTGTTTTTTGTTTTTTTTTTCTTTATTTTGTCCTGTGCCACTAAAATGTTGGACAGAAAAGATGGTCGCCCAGCATGAGGCCATTCCCCGGTGGTAGTAAATTTCGTGAACATTCAACGATGTAACGTGAGTTTCGTTTGGAATTTAATTTACTACTTTCTCTATACCTACATTGTTATGTCGACGATGAATTTTAAAATGGATGTGGAGATGATTGCGAATTTTGTGGAGAGATTACCGAGTGGAATTATTTTGCTGTACGTGGTAAAAGTGATTTAAACATTTGAAAAGTGTCCTTGACTGTTGGCTGTATGATATTCAACAAATTTTGTTAAGAAAAGGAACTGAATTTCCTGTTAGGCAAAAGTGTCAAGTGTTCGGTACTGTATTTAAATAACCGACCCGTTTTTGATAGGTAGAGGTTTGGATTTTTTTATTTGAGACTTCACCAAAACAGCTGACTACACAATTGTTGCACTTTATGCGCAAAACATTGTTTCACAGCTTAAATGGCACACGTATAGAGCCGTCCTACTGGAGCTAGAGCTCGTCAAATTTCAATTCCTTAATTTATGATCGAAAATCGGTTTAATACCTCTGGAACTGTCTCCGCTGGCGCTAACGTTTTTGCCATCTTTATTTTTCAGGCAAAATAGGCCAGTAGTGCCGCCTTTCAAAAAAAAAAAAGAAACGCATCCAACAGTGCATTTTCTGAGTGCACAGTACGAATACGCAGGCGTAGTTACATTTCTGACATTTCTTTTGAAAATTTACAACTATTTCGGCAACAGAACATAAACTTGGGAAAGTGTATTGCAATTTTTTGGAGCGTTTTCTATCCATTTCTATACGGCGCCAAGATCTGATATTGTTGCCATGCGGTCCCAGCAATTATACAGCATAACCCCTTCTGTCAAACATGTCAAAAATCGTGGCATTTTTTGACGCACTAACGTCAATATGACGTCAGATTTTATTCTTACGGTGTCCTTCACGGTTCCCCACAAAAAAAGTCCAAAGGGGTCAAATCGCAGCTCCGAGGCGCCAAGATGGCGGATAACAAGATTTGAAAATTTTGTGCCCAAAAGATCGATTGTGGCATGGGCTGTGTGGCATGGCGCGCCATCCTGCATGAACCAGAGGTCGTCCAAATCCATGTCTTCAATTTCAGTTAAAAAAAAGTCGGTTCACATAGCTCTGTAACGCCCACCGTTGACCGAAACGTTGTTCACAGCCTCATTTTCAAAGAAAAATGGTCCAATGATGCCACCACTCCACAATCCGCACAAAACTGTCGCTCTCTGTGGATGCATTGGCTTCTCGACAATAACGTGCAGGTTTTCCGAGCCCCAGATGCGGCAATTTTGTTTGTTAGTAGCCGCCGAGATGAAAATGCCCCTCGTCAGAAAAGATGATTTTTCGCCCAAAATCGTTGTCCAATTCAAGCTGCTCTAAGGCCCAAAATGCGAAGCGATAATGGAAGCGAATAATCCAAGATCTTTGTGCAGAATTCTCCTGAGACTATTGCGTGAAATGTTGAGCTGTTGAGATCGATGACGAGTTAATGTTCGTGCACTCTCGGCTACAGCAGCCACATTCTTGTCTGTGCACCGTACGACGATGGGGTTCATAAGTGTTGTCCACAAGCATACCACTCTCACGAAGCTTTTGCACAAACTTGCGTAGGTACAGCAGGTGCGGTAGGTGCTTCATTTCGGCCAGAACTTATTTTCAAAAAACGCACTGTTTTGGCTACACTTTGGAAATAAGTTTTCAATATTTCCCAACGTTGCTGAAATGTAAAGCGACTAATTTCGTTCAGCGAAGCTATAATACAGACTGCCTGTCAAGATTTCGAGCGGGAAACAGCTGTCAGTGTCAAAATAACTTATAATTTAAAAAGAAACCACTAAATGGCCCACCCTACAAGTCATAACGCCGTACGAATTCTTAACATTGGGCTAAATTTTTCAAAGAAATTCATCCGAAAGGAATTTCAAAAACCACATTTGGCATATTCGAGGTTTTAGTGCGACCTTCAAACCTCCAACGACGTTAAGCAGCTTGTTGTCGCCTCCTCCAGTGTTAATACTCATTTTTAGTGTCCAGGCTATAACTTTTACGAAGTTACAATGGCGAACTTTTTTCTACAAAATTATCTATTGTGACCGTTAAAATATTTAAATTTAAGGTTGAAAATGATTATTGGTAAGGCCCATTGACTTTTTGGAGCTCTAAGAGTATTCAATTCGGGCCTTGTTAATAATAATTTCCTACGGTCCACTTTAATTTATTGTAGATCACAGTAGCCAACTTTTAGCCAGACGCTAAAGTGTGTTCCACCTACCGGGTGCTATGCTAATAAGGTAGGATATTTTATTGAAGAGAGCGAACTAACGAAAACAAGTTTATAAACAGTTTAAATAACGAAATTTCGAATTCTAAACTTTTTGCCGCGAACGAAAACACCCTTGGCGCGAATTGTCAAAGTGTATTCGCAATCCACAACATTAAGCCGAGTTCCACAAACTAGCAAAAAAAAATCGTTGCGGTTAACGCAAATGAGAAATTCCTGGTAGAAACTGATGTCGGAAATTCGCGAGCTGCGGCGATCGAGAAAACTGTCAAATTTTGTAAATAATCGTTCGTTCGTATATGTAGTTGGTCGCTCTCATGTGAATTCCTTAACGGTCGATAATGCAGCCGAACTCGTGTCAATCGTGTCGGGCATACAAATGAATACAGTTTTGTGCCAATTAACAATTTGGTAAAATCGATTCCACTCCAATTCTAAAGAGATTTCAGGCCTGACCGGAATTCTAAATTTTTCCAATTAAATAAAATCTTGTCTTAAGTCTAAAATTATTCATTACACATGTATAAATCTGAATCCAAATACCGAAGCTGATTTAATTTCCCATTCACCTAGTTATCATCGAACAAATTAACTGTCTGTGCCGAATCTACATCAGGTTCCAATTCCATTTGACTGCCATTCTAGGTCGCCATGATTGACCACTCTGAACGGATTTTATTTCGAAAAAAAATCAATAAAGGGAAGAGCACCTCAAGTCCTCATATTCGCTGTGAAAAATGTATTTTCAATTTAAATTCCCATTCATCCACGTCATTCCATCATGCAACGGGCCAGCTAAAGCTCATCGGTACGGTATACCTTGTGTAGATTCTGGTCGTGGACTGCCGCCCATCTCCAGGCTATTCTGACAGAAAAGCGATTGAATGGTAGATAAATATTTTATGAAAGAAAAAACAGAAAAAAAAAGAATCTAGTGGAGACATCACGACGATTGGTTGTGATATAATCCTCTCCTGCTACGAGAAGGTATGCATTCAATGACTTCTATATAGGATACCAACCATATAGTGTCTGACAACGATGACAATGACTGCAACTGCAGAAAGAATGGAAAGTATGACAGAAAACTACTCTATCGAGTTCAATGGGAAATCAAAACAGATGAGGAGTGAATAGTTGCTGTCTATATAAAGGATTCCCCGTAGTATTTTTTTTATAGTTTCATGGGATTAACGGATTGTAGAAATTTTTTGAATTCAAGATGGAGAATGGGCTGATATGTCACGTTTGTTTTATTTAAAAAAAATAGTCCTGCAGTCATATAGAAAGTGAAAAAAAAAATGAAATAATCTCCATAAATTTAAGTAAAGTGAGATTAATTTCCGAGCAGGAAATGAATTAAACAAAAAAAAAATAATACATGTACATGCATGAAGGTACCAATGTGACAGTTGGCAAAAACCTGCCTTATCGTCCAGCCGCGGAAGAACAGTAGGCTAGTTGGAAAAAGAAAAATTTCAGGATAAATCATCACAATATCCGCGGAAGGGAAACTTTTTTTTTATCCGAAAGGTGGTTTTATTAAAGTAAAAAAACAACCGAACAGGTGGCATACTCGTACAAATCAACATTTATCTAATTGCGAATAATTTAAAATTGTCAAGTTTGCTTGGTAAAGTCTATTTATAGCCCTGTTCAGAGTTTTCCCATAGGGAGTGCCGAACGAGAGAAAAGTTCGTTTAATGAATTCCTTTATTTTTCAAGGGCGGAGCTGTTTTAATTGCATTTTCGTAGCACTACTCGTCCTAATGAGGAAATGTGCTATTTTGTGGATTTCGGGAAACTTTACTCTTACATTAAAAGTTTAAATGTTTTATAGACTGGAAAGGGATAAGCTGAGGTCGCATACATATACTCGTAAATGTGTTATTATGATTCTTCGTTAGTCACATTTTCCGACATGGATATCGTTTGGAGCAAATTTAAGCTTGCAATGTTTTATAATGTTCGAAGGAGGTAGAAAGGGTTTGTTTTTTGTTTTCATTTGGATTCGAAGTTGTTTTTACATAATTTTGTTGTAGTTATTCATTTCCTTTAGGTACATATTACCATGTTTTAGTTTGATTCTTACGCCAGAGTAGATCGAATTGCGATAGTATGTCGCTATTCCACTGATAGTTTGGAGCGATCTATGGAACGGTGGGGACTTTTATAGAGACTTTTTTTTGTTTAGAAATGTTTAGAAACGCTTGTCGCAACAACAACAAGTCTAAATTTGGAATGCATGGAGAATTGGAGAGTCCTGCAGTTTAAGCCGTATCCATGGGCTGATTTGAAATACTTTTAGTTATAATATTGAATGTTTGTCAGACGTTCGTTTAGTAACCCAACACACTACCCACTCAAAAGTTGTATCCACGAAAAGTTTCCAGATCTAGGCCGTTAAATTTCAAGATTTGGTGATATATCCATTCAAATACAGTGTGCGGTTATTTGTTGAACCAAAGTAAAACCTAACTTAACGTAAGGTTAGGTTAGGTTAGTGGCTTGGCAAGACAGAAGGAACCTGTCCGTGCCACACTTTATGATTCCCATCCAACCATCCCGAACTATTTGCAAATTTCCTTTCCTTTTTTTTCATTTCTTTTCTTTTTTCTTCTGTTTATTATAGAATAGCCACATTTTCCTAGTTACTTACTGAAGGTGGCGCTACAGTCCGGGTTGGACCTGGGCCTCAACCAACAAGCGTCTCCAGCCAGCACGATCTTTGGCCAGCTGTCTTCAGTTTCACACGCTAAGTTGGTTAAGGTCCCTGAGTTGCGGTTTTCCTCTACTGCGCCGCCGCCGTTTGGTGTGGATTCGAATATCTTTCGGACCGGAGCATTCGCGTCCATTCGTTCTATATGACCCAGCCACCTCAGTCGTGGGATCTTCACTCTGCTGGCTAGGTAGATATCGCTGTACAGTTCGTCCTTGTATCTCCTCCTACATTCACGGACCGAAAATTACTCGAAGAACTTTCCTCTCGAAACAACCCCAAGAAACCTCATCCCCTTTTGATAGAGTCCACGCCTCTGCACCATAGAGAAGGACTGGGATGATTAGGGGCCACTTTAGTTGTTCGAGAGATCGCTTTGCTACTCAGTTGCTTTCTTAGCCCAAAGAAACAGCAATTGGCAAGAGTTATTCTTCGTTTAATCCCAGCGCTGGTGTCATTATCTGAGCGGAGCCTAGGTAGACAAAGTCCTTAATCACCACAAAATTATATCTGTCTATAGTGACATTCTGTCCGAGACATCGCGATCGTCGGTGCTGGGTGTCCGTTTTTGTTGACAGCACATACTTTGTCTTTCCCGCCAAAACCATCTTCGCCGCCTCCGTCTAAATACTCAGGAACGCGCCAGTGACATCAATCTGCGTTCTGCCGATTATGTCGATGTCGTCGGCATAGGGTGAGTAGATGGACGGACTTTTGAATGATGGTGCCTCTTCTGGTGTTAGGGTTTGAGTTTTGCGCTATTTTTTCAAGAACGATGTTGAAGAAGTCACATGACAGAGCATCGCCTTGTCTAAATCCTTTTTTTTACATCGATGGAGCAGCGTACATTCTCCAACGAGTTTGGCATGCCAAAACTAGGCATTGCTCTGTATAACTCGTCTCGGCCTTAAAGTCGATTAAATGGTGGTGGGTATGAATTTGACCTTCCTGGATATTCTCCAAGATCTGCCGCAGTGTGAATATTTAATCGCTGGTGGACTTTCCTTTCCTTTCCTGGTTATGACACAGAAATCTAGCTTGATCCATCTTTTATTTGTAGCCATTAGTATTTTGTTCCCAATCGTCTGTCGGAGATTACAGAGGGAATCATTAGTTTAGTTTAAGAGAGGGTCCCTTTCTTGCCAGCTCATCAGTTTGTTCATTTCCAGACACCGCCGAACCCAGCATAGTCTTGCGTTATGCTGCGCACCAAGTCCCGTCGGTCGTAGCTCTTCGAAGCGACCTACAAGCCTTAATTTTAGCTCAACGGCAGAGATCGCTTTTATTGTTCCTTCACTGTCAAAATGAAGAATCTAAATATTTCTACATCTACATGGGGTATTAGCGTATTGCCATCATTACGACCTGATTACCAGCTGTTGTCACTGTCGGAACCTCTGTCTGTCTGATTGAACTGGATAGTCGGAGACTTTCTTAAAAATGTATTTATTTAAATCACCTTTAAGCGGAATTCTTACAAGACATTCGCGCGCTGGTCTAAGAGAATTCAGTCTTCCTATGGAATTTAGAGAGGATTACCTGAATGGTCCTACGTAATTTTTAAGGCTAGCTTTGAGCGTAGCTTTTCTGTCATTCCAGACCCAGGGTTATTTCCAAAAGCGCGGCAGATCGTATTGAAAGCGATACCTCAATTACGACCGACTTCGTTTTTGGTTATTCTCAAATTTTAACGAAGGCGAAAACGATATTTCCAGTGCTTTCCAGTTTTTTTTCATTCGGACTTCCAATTTCCATTTAATTTTCCAAAAGTTTGATAGCTTTTTCTCGTCACCAGCGTTGCCATAAGTGCAGATTTGTCTGCATTTTGCAGATTTTCAACCCAGACGTAGACTTTTAAAATCTCAAAATCTGGCTTGCAGGTTTTGTCTGCATATATTTGGTTTGTTTAGTTATTCTGGGCTCCATAGAAGAGAACAGAAAAGTAAATTTTTTTCCTGCATAATTGCAGCTTTGTCAAAATATTTTCATGGCAACACTGCTCGTCACAGGAATTTAGTTTATTTTTTATCCGCAAGCAATCCGTCACCTAAACAGCCATCGCTTTTGGAAATACAAAAATAAAAATCCGCCATGAAACGCGATCTGCCGGGCTATTGGAAATAAGCGCTACAGATACTTTGTTCCCTCGCCTTTGTTATAATAGGATCAGGATGTCTGTTGCAAGACGGATGAATTAAAAATTAAACTCTGACAATGAGGTAGTAACACGGAAGAACCAGTGCCAGCGCCGAAACCCTGCTCCTGGAATTAGGAAAATATGAAAACATTTGTACCCTGGTTATGCCCCTTGCGAAAAATAGTTTACTTAAAGTTAAATGTCCTTTAGTATATGCGAGTATGAGTATTAAAAATCTTTTTTTTTATATTTTTAAAACATTTAGCAACTTATTGTTATAATCTCCACAATTAATTCCGTGTTTTTATGATTTTTCTTTTCAGATTACCAATTCCCTGGCTACTCTATGGCATCATTTACGATCAACCGGTTGAAGTTAATTCCGTTGGAATGGTCTGCTCTATAACAATACTCTTCATGATGTTACTATTCGTGGTATTGTCTATCGCGTGTTTCCGCTGGAAAATGAATAAAGGTCTTGGCTTTACAATGTTTTTGTTATATTTCGTATTCGTAGCTGTATCACTGATGTTCGAATACAATATTATAGTATGTCCAGTGTAAAAGGCATCATTACTCTTACTACATATATATATACTTATATATATAAACTCTAATATTTATGGTTAAGATTATTACGAAATTAAAAAAGGAAAAAAAGAAAAAAGAAACTAAGTACTAAAACTTCCCTTACATAAAACTATATTTCTCCTGTTTAACCAGTTTTGTTAATAATTTCCCTCATTAATAACTAATATTATTAACAACACTATCCATACAAAAATGATAATTATCTTATAAACAAATTGAATGAACAATACCATCGTTTTATTGATTGAAATTTATTTTGGTTTTTTTTTTTTTTCTTTTCTTTTGTAGATAAGAGAATATATATATTATATACTAGAAATCAGTTGATATTCAAGTTAAAAAAAAAGAAGTGAGATAAAAGGCACAATTTTTCAGTATATAACGATAACAATAAACAAAAGTATCTCATAAAAAATAAAACGTTTATTTAAAAATCAGCACAAGATACATTAATTTTTTTTTCCTTGTTGTTTTTTTTTTTTTTTTTTTTTCTTAACTACAAAATTTATATCATTTCGAAAAATATATTTCCAAAATTCTCAGATATTGAAATTAATTTGAAGAACGAAAAAAATCTCGAATTCTATTTTTTAAGCTAAAGAAAAATTTATATAGTCAAATTTATTATTATGAAACTTTAAAGAACAAAATATAAAATGCCTCAACTATGTATAGACAAAATGAACAAATTAAATTATATTCTCTACTTCTCACTTAACTAACGAACATTTAAATAGAATTTTAACTACAAATCAAATTCTTATAACTCGCATGCTCATTTTAAAGCGCTAGCTTTATTTTTAGCAAATGTTAAGATTTTTCTTTTTCTTTTCAAATTAACATTTAAACTATATTGTTAATAGTGTTTCTATATAACATACGAAAATAACCTCATTTAATACTTTTTTGTTTCATTTTTTATTTATTTATTGATGTAACAATAATGCATTTTTTAATCTACCAAAAAACACGCCATGTTCACAAAAAAAAATAAATAAAAAAACAAGCAAACATTAGGAAGAAACGAGTGAACTAGTAACTAAATTGGTTCAGCAATTTAATAGAGATCTCGAACGTCACTTAAACTTCTTAAATATTATTCAAAAAATTGTGATAAAAGCACTCGAAACTACATTTCTGGCAGTGCTCTGTTAAAAAAAAAAAACCAAAGTACATTATATCTACTCCCAAAAACTCCCATCTTGAGTTCAAGAATAATTTTACAATCCAATAATATATGATTTATTTTTCTTAGACATAATTACCATTAAGATCAAATATCTTACATTTATAAAAAAAAATTTCCGATAAACAACAAACCCCAGTAAGTTGCAGCAATTTATTTGCTTGCGAAATATTAAATCGAAATTAAAATATATACTTCTCTGCCAATTTTTCTAAGAAACATAGTACTTTCAAAAACTGGAAAAAAAAAACACAAAAAAAAATTAACAAAACTAATGTTTAAAACAAATAAAAAAACTCTAGCTAATTACAAATTGAAACTAAAAAAAATAAATCTCCAAAAATTACGGAAATACAAAGATGAAACCATATTTTATAATATGAAAGCAATAATTATTTATAAAGTATTTATATATAAAAAAATGAACTTGACATTTTTTTAAGAACAATACATAAACAAAAAAATAAAAAAGGGTGTGCTAGAGAGTAGAATAATTGCAGAAAATATTAAAAAAAAAAATCCTCGTATTTTTTATTCTTATATGTCTTTCAAGCATAATGAAAACATATCCAAGGAAAAAAAAGAAAACTTGCTTTAGAACAAAATTTTAAAATTTATATATTATATATACATTATGTATCTAATGAAGAATTATATACCCAATCTTAACCTTCAACAAAAACGCAAAAATTAAAACCAATTATAAACTATTACTAAACAAAATTGTTAATGAATATCTTTAAACAAAAACGAAAACAAAAAGTTTTATTGAATATTTAATCTTTATTTATTTTGCTAAACATTGGATTGCCTACTTAGAGTTAATTGACAATTTTTGCTAAGCGAATGTTAAGTGTACATTTTATTTGTGTTTATTTAAATATTTATGCTGTATAATAATGTGAAATTTGTTTAAGGTTGCAGGTCAGTGGTGATTAAGGGTAGTTATTCAATTCAATTATTATGTCAAATTCAAATGTCTCTTTTGTTCAATTCGTCGTCGAAATTATGAACTTTCCCTTTCTGGAGAGAAGTAGTACCACATTGAAATCCGACTATTGGATCATGTGCTCTCGAAATCAGTTTATTCAAAGAAAAAATAATAATTTGCCAGTTAGACAGGTTAGGGTGGCAGGCCGCAGTACGCGCAGCCTCACTTAGGCCAGAGGAGGCCCATTGTGATACCACAGGATCGAATGATCTCACAACTACCCGTTTAACCAGCAGGAGCTGAGAATGAAGCGTTACATTGGAGGTGAAGAATTGTCTCTTCTTCCTCCTCGTCCATGCAGCTTCTACAGAAATCATTGGAAGGGAGGCCCAGCCTGAGAGCATATCTTCCAATAATGCAGTGTCCCGTGATGACACCTACTAATGTGCTTATATGGGATCTTTTTAGTGTCAAAAGATTGGTGGAGCGCTTGAGATCTAGCGTAGGGCAGATCTGTTTCGGGATGGAGCACGGTGCAGTTTGACCACCTTCGATTAGTGGCGCTTATCGCATTTTGTTTAATTAAAAGTTTACATGTAGCGGGAGGCATATAGAGATTCTCCTTTTCCGGTAGAATCGACAAAGTTGTGCTATGAGTTCGTCGGCCTTGCAATTACCCGGAATGTCCCTGTGGCCCGGCACCCATACCTAAGGTGAATGTTGAATTGTTCCGTCATCTCGTTAAAAGATAAGCGGCAATTGATGGCACTTTTGGACTTGAAGATGACCGAATCCAGGGATTTAATCGCGGCTTGACTATCGGTAAAAATTACGATATTCTTAGCGAATATTACATTACCTATACCGTAGCCACGACAGGGCCTCCTTGATCGCTATGATTTCCGCCTGGAACACGCTACACTACAGCCAGCTAGACAACTAGAAAAGAATAGGACTACTGCAAGTAGTCCAATTTCGAAAGCCGATTTACCGTGTACAGTCAGTATTAATGCATTTCTTGCAACGAAAAAGAAACAAGTCCTAGTATCAAACAATAATTCACACACCGACTGTACATTTAAAATGTTGACTTAAAAGTTAGGTTAGTAAGATAAAAGACATGTTTTTGTTCCAATTAAAAACTCCTAAATTTTCTAGATGGTTCTGTTACCTTATAATTCTAATGAACTTCACGTCACATTCCGCGGTACTAATAATCATTTTTAATGTCCAGGCTAACTTTTACGTGCTCACAATAGCGAAATTTTCCATATAAAATTAACTATTGTGACCGATTGGTAAAGCCCAATTGATGTCTTAAAAAGTTTGTTTATTTATATGCAGTTTGACAAGAACTTGATAATGTCGCTAGTCATCATATAATTCACAGCCTTCCGTATGTTTCGGAGGGCTTTAATTCTCAAAGTCATAGTTTCCATGGTAAAATTACTCCAGGTACATAATTTTGTATTTTTATAGGCCTAGAACGCTTCTCTAAAAATAAAAACCAACTCTATCCCTAGCGGTTTAGACATAAAGGGTTATCCAAAAGGGAGAAAGACATTTCCACCTCCAAAAATATGTAAATTTTAGTTCAATAAATTTCTTTGGGCTGTCACAAATCAACTGACTGATTTATTTCATTTCATATGCGAGTATATTTTGTAAATTTTTTTTGAAAAATAAAATGGTTGCATCCTTTAAGTCAGATTTTAATTACTTCAAAGGAAATACGCTCGCAAAGTCTTAAATATGAATTTTCACTCGCCAATATTTAAATGCCCTCGTCTAGGTCAAAGTGTTTCCATTCCTTACTTCTAGGTTCATCGGAAAACTCTTTGAAAAATATGAAATTTAGACATCATTGGGTCCAGAATGTACGATTAAAAGCCACCCGAAATGAAGGTAGTTAAACAATTTTGATCTTAAGAATCTAAGCCGATCATTACGTAAAATCTGCATTCTATGAGCCTTACCAATAATCATTTTTAGTCTTCAACTTAAATATTTTGACGGTCACAATGGATAATTTAATATGGACATTTTCGCCATTGTGACTTTTTAAAAGTTAGCTTGGACACTAAAAATGATTATTAGTACCACGATATGAAACTAGGTACCTACTTTAAGAAACGTCACCAGATCATTTTAATAGCGAATAATTCTTCAACGACGTAACGAGCTAAAGTAGATCCTGGAAAAGTAGAATAGGCACCTCTCAAAAGAGCTAAAAAGCACTAAATCTAATGATGCGGTGTAAAAACTCTCCTGATCTCATCTTGGTTCACGCGCGAACTGGGATACTAGTTCTATTGGGCTCAGCGGGCTTTGTCGTCCCCAACCGATCTGACTTTCGTGAATTTAGTTTCGTAATTTCTTCCGAACAAATATTCCCTCTAATTTAATTAGGTAATTATAACAATTTCCGAGCAGCCATAAATAATTTTTCAAAAATCCCCAAAATTCTATGGAAAAAAAAATAACCTCCAAAAAAAATCTTTAAAATCGGCTGGAAAATTCATCTCGAAATACTAGTCGCCCAGAAATTCTAGTAGGCATAGTCAACTGGTACAATAATGCTGTCATCTGAGTGCAATGCTGAAAGTAGTAGTTCTGACATCGGATACCTCTAGTACCAAAATAATGCCACCACATTCAACACCTACGAGTATGCAATGCAAATATGATCACTAGGTGCACCAATTGGCTTGACAGAATCGCTAAGCATAGCATACTTATTGGTGGCACGTTACTGGTGACAATTTTTCAGTAGGTGTACCTGCTGCTGATTCTGGGCGACTAGTATTTTAAGAAGAATTTTTCAGCCGATTTTTCAGATTTTTTTTGTTTGAGGTTATTTTTTTTTGGAGGTATTTTTTTTAAAATACAAATAAATCTGAGGAAACTGCTGAATGGATTTCAATTATTGACCACTCATTTGAAAGGGAAAATCTTCACGATTTTGGTAAAATTATTAGGAATGCTCAGTGACCACACCCACTAGTTTTAATGGGCGGGATTTTGGGCATGGGTGATATCATTAATTCGACAGGCTTTCCGAAAATGGTGGGGAGATAAGCTTACCTGGATGACAGTTTTGTGTGAATGGATATTGAATCGCTTGGTCCATTTTTTTAATGGGTAGAGTAAACTTACCTCAACTAGGACAACCTAAATATTTTCCGATTTCCTGCATTTCCTGCATGATATTTTGTCATTTAGTCAAACTTCGTTAACGTGCGCCAGAGGTTGGACAAAATGTCATGGGCAAAAATTTTCTGTGCGAAAGACAGAGTCACTAAAAAGTACTACTGGAACGAATTAAAGAACTAAATTTTGACGAAGCATTCAATTATCGAAGTGGGAATATGTAAACCCCTCAGGTTATTTGCTACATTTGAACTTTTTATGTACGTCTCTCTCTCTTGACTCTTTTCTAAAATTTCAAGTATACGGGAAAGTAGGTTGGTTCAATTTCATAGTGAAAATATATTCCGAATGGGAAAAGATTTTTTTCTTATTTGGGCAAGAATAGAAGCCTGATTGTCGGTGGAAATCGTGATATCCATGAAAGATACTTACTTAACCTTAAGCCGGAATACCTACGGGGCTTCATTGGACATGTTTATTTCCGAATGACGCTGCAGTCAAATAATGTGGTAAGGCATTTCGGAGAACCTACTTGCCTACTCAGACTCACTAGATTAACCTCTCACCCACCAGTAAGTAACTGATTCTGGGGCTTGTTCCCAAAAACGCGGTGGATCGCTTTTCATGGCGGCTTTGTATTTTCAAAAACGATTTGCTCCATTCAAAAGCGATTGCTAGTTTAGTTAGGTGACGGATTGCTGGAGGATTAAAAGCAAACTAAATTCCTGTGACGGGAAAAAGCTGTCAAATGGAATATTGTAAGTCAGGGGCCCTATTCGTTCCGAAAGGGAAAATTTCCGAAACCGAATATTTGGTACTCTCTATTGTGAAAGCGAAATGAAATCTCCAAATGTCAAAAGCATTGATATACGGAAAATCGAAAGTATTACAGAGTACGAAATCAAAAGAGGCACAAAAAGCAATTTCGAATAGGATATACTTTCGAAACCAGAATGGAAAAAAACTGGAAACATCATTTTCGCCCTCGTTCGCATTTGAGAATAAAGCCTAGTACGCTGCTGTTTCGGAACGAAAAATCCCATACAAAAGTGACAGAACGAAATCATGAACGAAAAATTTCGCTCTCCTTTTCGTTTTGCAGTACGCTGCTGCCGCGAAATGATGGCGAAAAGTGGGTAATTGTAATAGATTGCTTGGTACAATTCTCCACTCTCTTTTCGCACACAATTTATTGTCCGGGACATTAATTGCTTGCGAAAATTTGACATTTCAATTTCTTCGGGGTTGTTTTGTGTTAAATTTTTATATTCCGAAGCGAAAAAGTGAAAATGATGTGTTCGCGACCTAGTTTCAGCATCCAATATAATACATTCGTGATTGCAAGTGCAGTAAACCAATATTAGGAAGATGACCCACCACCATTAGCACGGTACCATCAGTGCAGAAAATGCGAATAATCAAAAGAAAATCCGATTTAACATCAGGCGTATTTTTTTGGGAATCTATAGCTAGCTCACTTTTACTTTTACATGCAAAACTGGTATACTCACTTTTGGTTTTGGTAAACTCACTTTTGGTTTTACATGCAAAACTATTATATTCACTTTTGGTTTTGTTATAGGTACCCACTTCCCAAAAAAATACGCCTATCATTGTTTTAATTACATCGTTTTTAATGACCTAGTTTTTTTATTTCTATAAAATTCTATAATTTAATTATAATTGCATTCAATTACAAAATACACATTTTTGCTGTTTTCAAATGTCACTTGTGTAGCAGCTGACGGAATTCTCCACAAATTATTTTCCGCGGTCTTTTCGCAAACGTTTCGCTGTGCAATTGGAGACCACCGGAAAATTTCGTTTCGCAACAGCAGCGTACTAGGCTTAACCAAAAGCGAACACGATCGAAATTGAGGTCGAGATTTTATAAATGATAACCTTATAACTTTTCACAGAAGGAGGTAAAGAATTTATTTGAAAATACCGTTGGATTAAATTAACTACCCTCACCGCAACTTACCAACATCTTAACTTTTTCTAATATTTTTTCCTTGATTTTCAATCATTTGAAAACAATTTATTATCAACAACATTTTTAAAAACAAAAGTTATCACTATTTTATTCTTGAATTTCCTCAAATTAAAATTAAAATTAAAACATTTTGCTTAAACTAAAAATATAAAATTAAAAAAAATGTAAACTTAAAATACTCATAAATAAAAATAAAACTTCAGCTTTAATGACAAAACAATTTCTATAAGAAAACACTTTAAAAATGACTCTGTTTCTTCCTCACACATTTTTTGCTATATACCAACCAAATTTTCACACTTACCAATAAAAAAAAGAAGAAAACTAAATTATATATTCCAAAGGAATAAAATGCGGTGCAAAATAAAATTCAAATCCATTGCGTCCTAGTTAAAAAAAAGCGATAATTTAAAAAAAAATATATATACAGAAAGAAAAAAAAGTGTTTCAAATAAGTTATTTAATAATTCACCGCGACAGATTCAATAAAAAGCTAAATGAAACCAAATGCAATGTAGCTAAACAAAAATACTTAAAAAATAAATAAATCGGTTACCAAATAATGTTTAATTTTTCAATTTTGCTATAAAAAAAATATAACAAGAAACCACAATGAAAACCAAAATTCAATTCAACAAAATGAGAAGCCTTTTTATAAACACAATACACAATATGTATTATGAATAAATAAAATTAATGCAAATATAGACATATATATATAAATTATATATTTAATGACAATTTAAGTTTGTAAACAAAATATATATATACATACAATAAATAAAACAAAAGATATATATATATATACTGTTTAAAAGAGGATATAAAAAAGTTTATAGAATTTTTTTTTCTTTTACATTTTATTAAAAGTTTTATTTCACAATAAATTTACAAAAAAAAAAAAAAACAAATAAATGAAACCTTTTTAAACAAAATTACGGAGAAAGAGGAAATAGTTAACATTGTAGCCTAAATAAATTATTATTATTATTAAAAAGAAAATTTTAAAATACCAAATTTATTATGATATATATTTTTTTTCCTCCGATATTGTATTTAAAAATTTGTTCTACATAATTTAACGAATAAGACAGATCATTTTATGTACATTTTTGTGGTGAGTTTACGAGGAAATTTGTAAGACTCTTTTTGTTTTGTGAAATTTTCGTCTACATATCTTAAACATATCAAATGCATAGACATTTTATTTCAAAACCATATCTTCTTAAATTGATTTTTTCTTTTTGGTTTTTCTACAAACTTTTACATTGAATTGGGTCATTTTTGATTGACTATTATTTATGCGAATATTGCTAGTTCTCATTTTTAATGTGATTTACATTATTAGTGCTAGTGGTAAAGAAGGCAGAAAGAAAAAAATGAGACATTTCATTGAAGTGTTCTTATGATTTTGCATATCTCTTTAGAAGTTATTTAATGTTTGGGGTTGCGTTTGACATTTTAGTGGATTAGGTAAACCTTTTGCGTTACTATATGCATTTATTCTCCGTGCTGTATGATTGACATCAGCTGATGTGTCAAATTCGAGTGTAAAAGTCAGCAGTGATTTGGATAGTTTTCGCCTTCAAGAAGAAGAAGAAAAGCAAAATGTCTTTCACTGCATTTCTAACTAATCGGTGATTATAACGTAAAAAATCAGAAGTTGTTTTGAATTCTATTTACCGAGGACACTTGACAGTTCATGTTCCGTCTACTACGTTTTGTATATATGTACATAGCCCACATTGCAGACGCTGCAAAAAATGTACTGTACCTATACAATTAAGTGATATCTCTGTTCACCAAAGAATATCTGAAATATTTCCATTCAGAAACAGCTATGTAAAGGGTAGGAACAGATCGCCGCAAGTATTCGTTTCCTAAAACTGTATTTATCGCCTTTTCTCATCAATTGATATGCACTTAGTTCGCTGTCTGCAATTGAACTTTTAATCGGAGAACAATTTGCGTTTTAGCAAGTTCATAATGCTTTATATTTGAAATGTTTGCACGCGTTCAACGAATTAGTCTAGCAAGGCTCGCGTGCACTAACAAACTGTTAAAAAAATAGTTGTATACGACATTTGTGTCAACGGAATGATTCCCATTCAGCAATTTCATTTACATGGCTGACAAGGGAAACATTTCCATCGGAATTTATTCGCGATACCCCTAAATAATGGTTGCCTTAGGCTGCAGTTATAACCATCAGTAAAATCCATCCGTAAAAAAATTGTTTCACTTTTTTGGAGCACTTAAACTCAATCGTTGAACTCAATCTTGGTCTTAAAATGTTGCTTTTGAATTATAAAACTAATTGGTAAAAAAAAATTAAGCAATTGATCTTTAAATTTTCTAAAAAAAAGAATTTCTTTATTTTTCCGTACGAAAAACTTTTTCTGTTCAACTTCTCAACCAGTTTCACGAAGTATTCCACTGAATTCCTATGATATGCTATGGTTAAATGTTTCAGTTTTGTTCTGTTTCGTGGTTTTACGGATGGATTTTACTGATGGCTATAACTGCAGCCCTAGGAGCATTAAGCAAACTGTATTAAGCTTTGCTAAATTTTAAGTCGAACAGAGCTCAAGCCTTTACTACAAAATGGCGCTACAACCGGTCTGTCAGTTTGACTGGTCTAAATGTTGAGTATGTTAGGTTGATAAGGGAAGAACGACCCGTGTACAACACATAACGAAAAATGAAAGTCTTTAAATAATGACGCTTTAATGACACATGTTTTAGAGTAAGAACGTAATGAATATTGAGGGCGTTCAAGAATCTAGTTTAGTACGTCTGACAGCTCTCACAAGAGCGCGTTACACCGCCGCGTTTTAACGCTTGAGAAAAAAAATACAATTGTCACGAAGTGTCATACCGACAATTCAAGTTAGTTTTTGCGTTCAGTGGCCTATTTCACCAACTTACAAATTTGTATTTACAATAATTTTTTGACAATTTTGTCAGAAAAAGAGACGAATTCTGTTTCACCACAATTATTCTTAAAGCAAAATTGTAATTTTTCTACAGATTTTGTGAAAAAATAAATTGTAAATACAAATTTGTAAGTTGGTGAAATAGGCCACAGGTGCATATTGAGTTCAGGCAATTTAAGTCGACTTACGATGATTAGATTATTGAAAATCACTTTACTGTTGGGTAGCTGTCAGTGTAGGACATTCAATCGCGTTTCAACTTCTGTTACGCTCCTATTTGCTCGCACGCCAACCAAGAACTATAGCACCAAGAAAAGTTAAACTTCAAAAACGATCGTTATTCAGAGTTAAGACAAGTTATGCGGCGAATTTGTTGAGCTCCACTCGTTTCTAGGTTGCAAAAATTGGCGTCATGTCTAATAGTAAAAAAACGTTTACTATAGCTAAAAAAATATAAGTATCTGTAATAAACACAGCTATCGTATAGAGTTGAGCTAGACAATACATGAAAAATAATTTACATTTCAAGGTACTTTTTTTTTAATCTATATCATTATACATTTGTCATATTTCTCTCTCTCTATATATATATATATCTATCTCTCTCTTTATTCATGTTTAAAATATATTGAAAACCCTAAACTTACCACAAAAACCTAGAAATGCGTTGCAGAGGTATATTTGTAAATTTTCTCTCATATAAAAAAAGAGCTACCTTTGTTTAAAGAAAAAAACTTAAGCAAATAATAGTTATTACGAAAAAAAAATTAGTTAAAGTTAAAATAAAAAAAAACATATATACTATACACATTATGGTATAAGTAATAAATACGCTTTTACTTCCTAAGGACTGTATAAATTAAAAACAAAGAACTTAAAATTCACATTTAGAAGTTTTTTAGTTATAAACAAAAAAAAAATCACTAACAAGTTAAGTTTATAGAAAAAATTGTAATTCATATAATATAGACATTAAAAACCAAAAGTTCACGCTTCTATTAAAACCAAATATTTAGAAACAAAAGAAAATCGTTATTAAAAAAAAAATAAAAAAAAATTATAATGAACATAAATAAGAGACAATTTAATTGCATTTATTCATTCGCAAATACTATAGTTTTAAAACAACAATTTTGATGTAAAATTCGTTTCATGTTACTAATTGTTTAGTTGGTTGTTCTCTCCTTTCTTTTATTTTTTTTTATTCGCTGAAATATGTACAAGTACGCGTATTACCCGGCATTAGTTTTTCATTTAAACGAAATCATTTAAGGGTTAAATAAATTAAGACCGTATATACATAATAATACAATTCAAAACAAAAATCAAGTACTTAAAATGCAAAACAACGATACACTTAATGGACAAACAAACAAAAAAAAATTAAATACTTCTAGTTGAATGGTTTTATTTTACTTTTACAACAACAAAAAGGAAATCGAAATAAAGGTTTTTTTATGAAACAGAAAAAAAACAAAACAAAAGCAAATTATAAACGCTGAATTATAACCCCACAAAAAAACAGAAAAGATCTTATATATACATTTATAGAAAAAAGAATTATTATTAATAAAACAAGAAAAAAAAATAAAAAACAAATTATATAGAGAAATGATGAAAATATGAAAAAATAAAAAAAAAAATAAAATAAGAAGAAACATGAGCGATGAAGAATTATATTATAATGTTAACTAGTTATGTAGGTCAGTTAAATAATATTTATTATAAATCATTAAATTATTATTATTACGATTATTATAAACGAAAAAAGAACAACAAAATAAAAGAAAGCAACTACTTAGCAGTTTAAAAAACAAGTTGTAAAATACAAAAAAAAAAAAACCAATAACAGTTGACGTAAGTAAGTAATCAACGCGGGGGCTTATTAAAGACAAAATAAAAAATGTTTAACACAAACCAAACAACCCGAATGAATATGATTATTTATTTAAGATAATAAGATTCAGCAACAGAATTCAATTTGTTCGCTAAATTAATACAAAATTATATAGTTATTAATATAATTAAATAAATGAGAAGACATAAATAAAGATCAACTAAAAAATTTAGACTGTGTGTTGTTTTGTTGCCTAAATAAATTAATACTGATATATAAAAGAAGAGAAAAATAAATAAAATTAATTATGTAAAATTTAAACGGAGAAATATTATAACACAAACAATTCAGAACAAGAACAAGGTGAAAAAAGAAGACAAAACGAAAAAAAAAAAAACAACCAAAAAATATATAATTTATTCCATTCTAAATAAAATTGAATTGTGTTTCATTTTGGTGACGTATACATAATAAACATGTTAGTAAAAATGCAGGTGGATGTGTCAGTACTACCCAGCAAACAGGACGGAAGAAGATTTCGATTTCGCTGGCGAGGTTAACTAAGAACCCCAGGCGATAAATCTTTCATGTTTTATATGTAGAGTAAGTGCGGCAAATGTGGCACACCCTTAACATTTTTTAGAATAAAACCATGAATTTAAGTCGAATTCATTTCTGTTTTTTTTTAAACAGTTTTACAAAACATTTGTACTTCAGTCTTTATTATCTAAAATAATAACAAAAAACGTAACAAAAAGATATAAACAAAAACGTAAAGGAACTCAATTTTTCAATTTTAAAAGAAGTGCGGGTAATATGGCCCACCCTGTGTTAAATATGGCCCAGGGTGGCTATCTACTATTAGCCCATGGTGGGCCATATTTAACACTATCGTTTTCAAGAAAATTGAGTTTGGTTTGCTAGAATTATTTCTTCTTTGACCCGGGCCTATTGTTGTTTTGTGCTCTTGTTGGAGCTAGAAGCCATTTTATCTGTCAAACGTTCAATTAATATCAGATGTCAAATATGGCCTACTAGGTTACATGGGTAGGCCATATTAAACACACCCTGATTTTTTCACTCATTTTTATTTTTAATACAACTGATAAACTTTTTTTAACTTCTGATGCCACACAAAATAAGAAAAGATTTAACATTATTCACTCTTAGAAAATGATTATCGAATTTAAGCAAAATTCAATGCGAAAAAAATTAACAAAACTTCCCAAAAAATTACATCGAAAACGAAAAAAAGCTACTATGGTCTATATTTTACAGATCCGTCGAGCTACGCCTACCATAATCGACAGAGACAAAACCGGTCTTAACTTGTTTGAAATGTATTAGTTTTTATCTACCTGCGCTTTTTGATTCAGGATATATAATGGTGGGCCATATTACCCACCTGGGCCACATTTGCCGCACTTACTCTAGTTAACTATGCACTGAAGAATCGGGGTGATTTTTTAAGCGGTTGGTTTTTAAAATGACAAAATCAATTTTTTCCATTTACTTTTTGAATATTATTTCGTGTAAATGTTGACCGCAACTACGCTTCAAGTTGTCAATCCGGAATGTCAAAATTTGGCATACCTTTTCCAACATATCGACTGGTATCTCACCAATAACCCGAGTTATGTTGTCTTCCAAGGCGGCAATTGTTGCTAGCTTATCCGTATAGACGAGAGACTGCACATATACCCACAAAAAATATTCCAGCGGCGTCAATTCGCACGATTTAGGCGGCCAATTCACAGGTCCAAAACGTGAGATGAATTGCTAACCAAGTTTGCCTCACAATATGTCCACTGAGCACGATTTTTGGTAATAAAATTCAATAATTTGCAAACGTTGTTCGAGCATAGGCTATTTATGGTGAAATGGCAATCCTAACTGAGCATTTTTTACTTTGACACGAATCACGCGAGAACTGTCAAAAAATCAGGCTAAAAAACCAAACAGCAAAAAAATCACCCCTTATTTTATGGTGAGTAAATTCTTGAGGGATCCCTGAAATGTATCTACGAGTAGAATAGGGCAGAAGCGAACCCTTATAACTCGGGAAAACGTTGCGGGAGTTCAAGCATTCTTCAGTTTCCCAAGACATTTGATCATAACCTATAGTATTTTATTATGCAGGATTTCAAAACTATATGGAATCAGACTAAATGTGGTTCCAAAACGATGGGGAAAAGCTGCTGACTTTTTATAGAGAAACCCTCACTGTTCCTTAATTGTCCTACGACTCCTGGATATCATAAAGAATCAACATTCGGTCACAAATTGTATAACTATAGAAAAAATACTTCTTCGATGTGTGAACTATGAAGGATGTCATTTGTCTAATATATCCCTTTCAAAATGGTATAATAACAAATTTCCAATTTTGTGTGAGACGTAAACAATTTAAAATGTTAGATTTTTAAACGCTAAGCTTGTTTTATTTCAGGTTGAAAAAAATAGATGGCGCGCGCAATCCTGTACATTAATCAGACTTCTATGTGTCGCACTAATTCCAAAAATGTAAAGACAACAGGCTAAAAAATAATTCCCAGACACAACTTAACGATTTTGGTAATACATCAAACTGTGTATGTCAGCATGACAGAAGATCTATCTCCAAGTTTGTAGGTGTTCTCTCTGTTCATAACCTATTAGCGAACCACAAAAAATTATAATGAGACCCATGAAAAATAAACCTCATTTATTTAGAACGAAATGAAAATACCTTCCTTCTCGACTTAAAAATCAAGCGAAGAAATAGAAAAGTAGATTTAGCTTTTTACCGAAAATTAACGTCAACCGATCGCTATATAACCAACGATTCTGTCTGCTAATATCACCAAAATTTGGCTGTTTTCCAATCAATGGTACACCGAATATGTCACTGATGCAATTATTAAAGAACTTTCTGATATGTAACTGTAAAATCTTCAAAAATGTCTGATTCCAGAATAGCTTGACAGTGCATAAATAACTAAAAATTAAGCTCACATAGCCCATAGTGGTGTGCATTGAAAAGCATTATTGCTTATAAGTAAAAACAAGAAAAAAAAACCACAGTAAGAAGCAGCAAATCATCAGTCCTCACAAAATTGTGAATTATTGTATGTCAAAATTGATAGTTTAATCATTAAATAAAAAATCTATGTGACAGACTGAACTATTGTGAATTGTGATGAAAGCGCGTCAAATTGAACCGTTTCGGTACGCGTATACAAAAAAATAATAATACTATCGAACACACCTAATAAACTACCTCTCCCATGTCATTCCGCTGAAGTTTACGGAACACTGACATTGCAACGAAGAAAAAAAAAAGCCAAACACAAATATTTTGCACTTGTGTTTTCTTTCGTATTTTTGGATACAAATTGTTTCGAAATTAAAACAATTTTCAACCTTTTCACATTTGTTTCGTTATCTACTTTGTTTTCTCAATATACATTTATAAACCCGATATGAGTACAAGTGGCGATTCAACAAACAATGGACCATACCATGAATACTTGGTCAAGGAGGAGGACGACGGGTCTGGTAAGTTATACAATATTATTATTATGTGCAAATAGTTGTTATGCTAACGCAATCAATTTGTAGATGATTCTAGCAAGAACTCCAATCCATTTATGCTCCGTGAGCAGGATCGTTTTCTTCCCATCTGCAACATCATCAAAATAATGAAAATCCCCGTGCCGGAAAAGGGAAAAATAGCTAAAGATGCCCGCGAGTGTATACAGGAGTGTGTTTCTGAATTTATATCGTTCATCACCTCCGAGGCCATCGAGAGGAGCATTTCAGAGAATCGAAAGACTGTCAATGGCGATGATTTGCTGTATGCATTTGCGACACTGGGCTTTGATAACTATGTAGAGCCGCTTTCGATTTATTTGCACAAGTTTAGAGAGGTAAGTTGATTTGGCGGGTGATTTACATAAATCAAATCGTCATTTCCTTACTTCTCTCGTTGCAGTCCACGAAATCAGATCGCAATCTTGCATACGGTGATGCACTGTTGTTCGATGATTCATCGAATGACCTTCGCAAGCCTTAGCTTCGAATTGAAGTATTTTAATGACTTAGTTGGTTTTGTTTTTTTTTTTTTTTTTTTTCTTTTTTTATAAGATATACGAGTATAAAATAGCATTAATATTGAACAAACACATTTCCGAAGCAATAACAAACACAAAATAATATCAACCAGGTATAGAAAGACATCACATCTGCACAATACGTTTACCACATGACCCACCACCACCCAACAAACATTTTTGATATACTGACAAAGACTGGGTGCCGGGACATCCAAATTAATTTGAATCTTATCACTGAACGAAAGACAAGTAGACACATTTGCAACATAATAAAGATGTAATCGATTCATGTATTTATTTTGAAACAAGATAAAGTGTTGTTGTTTTTTTTTTTTTAAGAGAGTTGGGAACAGTAAGTATCTCCCTAGTGGTGGACAGAAACATACGATTAAGTTATCAGCTAATGAGATGGTTGAAATTTCTGGTTCATATTTTAACCAGAACTGTAAGGTAATTCGTTATCTGCGAGTTTATTTTTGGGACGAATGTAAGGGACCTACAATTTGATGCCTAATCCCAACGGCTAAATTGCGAAGCTTTTTCAGGACAGTCAGATATCGTTCTTAGATATTTATGTCAGACGTTCGCGAGAAGTGGCGCAGTGGAAAAGCCTTAAGATATCATTTGTGTTTTTCCGGGAATCGACCTTGGTACATCTCGCACATTAGTCTAGACTCTAGCACACTAAACAATGAAATGAGCCACTGTTCAGTTATTTTAAATAAAATTTGGATTAAGAAAATTTAATCAATACCATAAAGCAAATTTGTTTTTCAAAAGGAACATACCCAATGAACAATTGACATTTTGTTCCATATTCCATTCGACAAAAATGAATTGATTGTGCATTTTGTCAACTGGAAATGGAAATAAACCAATGTGGAAAAAAGGAATCATTTTACCGTGTGGTTTGTTCTTCCATTTCTTCTTTCATTTAATTTTTTTAACTAGGAATTCGTTTGTTTAATTAAAAACGTTCGCGAAAACCAAGTTCAAAATTCGCAATCAAAATGTCAGCTGTAGAAACGAAAATTGAAAGTGTTGCAGTCGTCGATGAGGTGGTTGCCGAAGGCGAGGTTAAAAAGCAGAAAAAGCCAAAGCCGAACAACAAGAAACTTCGGCAAGGTGAGTACGGAGTGTAGCTAGTCAAAGCACCATCCCCCCGGCCTTGTGGGGTTGATGGCAGTAGAATGGATTAAATGAGGTCGCATTTTATTTTTCTGTTGCAATTGCAATTTGCGTGGTTGTGACAAAGTTAATAAAAGATAAGGTGTTTACCGGGAAAATTATTATGGAAGAGCAAAGGGTAATAATGATCCTACTCTTTCTTGGCCTAAGGTTATGTTGAACAAGGGCCGAGCGAGAATGCGGTTTCTATAAATGCGATCATAAGACGTGTTTTGTACGATAACCAATCAATGCAAATGACATCGTAAATAGCAAACACAGTCTATCCTAACATTTATTTTAATTTTTTAGCTGAAGCGGCTGCGAAACGTGCAAACGATGGCGAAAATGACGCAGCCGCCGACGAAGAAGCATCAAAAGAAAACGGCGTTGAAGTCGCTGGCGGTGACGATGCCGATAAGAAAAAGAAGAAGAAGCAAAACAAAGGCAAGCCCAAGGGGGCTCCTATGACTCCTATTGCTGCGCAGTTTCCCGATGGAAACTTCCCAGAGGGGGAGGTAGTAAAGCACCCAGTGCCTAAGGATGTCGACGAGAGAACAGCAAAGGACCGCTTCACCAGTGAAGAAAAGCGTGCCCTGGATCGCATGCACACAGATATCTACAACGAATTGCGTCATGCCGCCGAGGCTCATCGCCAAACACGTCAATACATGCAGAATTACATCAAGCCTGGCATGAGTATGATTCAGATCTGTGAGGAGCTTGAGACAACTGCCAGGAGGCTGATCGGCGAAAACGGTCTTGACGCTGGATTAGCGTTCCCAACCGGTTGCTCATTGAATCATTGCGCCGCTCATTACACACCCAATGCGGGCGACACCACCGTCTTGCAGTACGATGATGTGTGCAAGATTGACTTTGGAACACACATCAAGGGCCGGATCATTGACTGTGCCTTCACTTTGGCTTTCAACAGCAAATACGATAAATTGCTGGAGGCGGTCAAGGACGCTACAAACACTGGCATTCGCGAGGCCGGAATCGATGTCAGACTGTGCGATATTGGAGCGGCCATTCAAGAGGTCATGGAATCGTATGAGATCGAGTTGGATGGCAAGACGTATCAAGTGAAGAGCATCCGCAATTTGAATGGACATTCAATCAGTCCATATCGTAAGTACTTTTTCAGAATCTGTTATCGGAGAGTGCCTCTTGACATTTTTTTCTACTTTCAGGTATTCACGCGGGCAAAACTGTGCCAATCGTCAAGGGTGGTGAATCGACCCGCATGGAGGAGAACGAATTCTATGCCATCGAGACATTCGGTTCAACTGGTCGAGGATTGGTTCATGACGACATGGATTGCTCGCATTACATGAAGAACTTTGATGCTCCGTATGTCCCGTTGCGTCTGCAGTCATCCAAACAGTTGCTGGGAACAATCAACAAGCATTTCAGTACTTTGGCGTTCTGCAAGCGGTGGTTGGACCGTGCTGGTGCTACCAAGTATCAGATGGCACTGAAGGATCTTTGCGACAAGGATGTAGTGGAGGCATATCCACCATTGTGCGACATCAAGGGCTGTTACACAGCTCAATATGAACACACAATCATGTTGCGGCCGACATGCAAGGAAATTGTTTCAAGGGGCAGCGACTACTGATCGCAATGTTGGTTCCAACTCTTTGATGATGATTTATACTTATTCTATAATCAACTTAAAATTGTATTGTTTTTTTTAACGAATGCTGGCGTTTTTTTTTTTTTTAATCATTTATTGAAGATTTGTAGCAGAGGAGAAAGATAAATTAAAGTTTTGAAATCAATTAGTTGTGGAATTACATTTAACAGATTCGCAAAGTACCTACTTGTATCGAAGGGCATCATCTACCCATATCAGAGAACGCTGAAGAGAAAATTTACTAAAGTAAAATGTAGGAAAGAACGGGACAAGATTTCGTCGTATTCAAGTTTGTGTCAAATTTTGATAACGATTGTTTTTCTGTATCGTTATTTAAATAGTCATCTGGCAAAAGTTGCTGATAGTGAGAACACTAAATTGTATACAACAGGAATAGGGTGAATTAGTCAAGTAACGAGCCGAATGTTGCTAGTAATTATTTTTAAGAAATCGTGGTTTACCTTCTTATTGCGAATGCATGGGCAGAAACCTTCTGATAGATTATTACGACGCTAATAACCCGTGATTCAACTCAGCGAAGAGACTGTAGGTTACTACCCACCCAGAGAAAACGAGCCCATGACATGATGATGAATGTAGGTATTCATTGAAAAAAAAAGGTGAAAGAAGAAGTACAGAACGACACTTGTTGCAAAGCGATTGGTCTGGTGGGTAACTAAAAAACCAACATATCCGGGATCTTAGAGAGAACCAGTTAAATACCCCTTCAGTTCCCAGCAGTTTAAATAGTCATGGAACTACGACTTTTATTTGAATAGAAGTCTGGGCGCAGTGCGAGAGGTCCCAGGTTCGATCCCCGGAAAAACACAAATTACATCTTAAGGTTTTTTCCACTGCGCCACCTCTCGCGAACGTCTGACAAACATCCGAGAGTATCTGTCCTGAAAAAGCTTCGGACTAGCTATACATAAAATTGTAGGTCCCTTCCATTCGTCCCAAAAAATATAACTCACACAAACAAATGGTTGTGAGAAGCTAGGCCTGTGTACACGCCTGTTGCGATTGCGACATCTATTTGTTTTTATTTATTTATTAGAAGAGTGAAAAACAACCTAGTATCGAAAATATTTTCCACATGAAAGCCAATTATAAGTTATCCGACATATAATTTAACTAACGCACGTATTTTATTAAGATATCGTAAATATATTAAGGGTATTCATGCAACGTCGTAAGTTTACCATTTGCGTAAAATGGTAAGTTTACGACAAACGTTTCATGAACGCCCCAATTTGCTCTTTGTGGTAAATGGTGGTAAACCAATCAGCTGTTTCACATGAGAGGGAACGAACGAATTGATAAAATGCGAACAAACCACTTTTGATATAATTATAAAGAGAAAATTGCACATTTTACTATTCCAAGTGCAGGATAATTAGTTAATCCATCAAATTGTATTAAGAATACAAGTTTTAAAAGGGTTTAAATAACGAAATTTACAATACCAATATTTTTGTTGTGAACGAAAACTCCCTTGGTTTGGAATTGGAAATTTCGTTATTTAAACCCTTTTAAAACTTGTTTTCTTAATACAATTTGATGGATTACCTAATTATCCTGCACTTGGAATAGTAAAATCTGCAATTTCTATTAATAAATTCATCAAAAGTATTATAAATGCATGCAAAGTAATTTTTTTTCTGATTTCGCGCCTTTATTTCAAGTGTGAAATGTCACAATAACCTCGTCGTAAGTTTACCATCTCGGTTTTCCACACAAATTCGCGTAGTAAGTTTACCATCTCGTCGTAAATGATTTTCCATACAAATTTTGACAGTTCATTTACCACGTCGTAAACCTACGATGTTTACGACGTTTACGACGAGTTTACGACGTTGCATTAATACCCCTATTAATTTGTTTTTCAAAACTGTATAAATTATTTCACGAACATTATTGTGAATGTTCACAATCAAATATGTGACTACGTCTGGCAATGCTTCGCCATTTTATAATATTTTATCACATCCAACTTCACTTCTAACAACCATTTTTCTCAACCCAGCTGTCAGATTTTCTACGTCGACCTCTGTGTATGTGCTATCGACGAAAAATCGCCCTACAACTTTGTGTATCGAATCAATAAAAACAATTGTGCTCAGGTAAGCTAAATTCAATATCCCTGCCATGGACATTAATTAAAATCACATCTATTTCACATTTCAGTCCAGTGGATATCATTTAGAAAACGATTACTCAGATCCGGCGGCGTCGTCGTCAAAACAGAACAATCTGTCAAATTTTTGCCTGCAAGTGCAAGAACTAGAATCCGACACCCCAACATTTGAGCAGAACAAGTGCGAACGAGAGAACCATCTTAGCAGCCACGTCGGCCACGTCATTTTTGGAATCGTGTATGCGGTCTAGCAAAATCTCTAATTTCCTTTCGATTTAATGCTTACAGTGTTCCTTTTTTTTATTTCTCGTGTGTTTTTCATTTAGTTTTTTTGTGTGAAAAAAGTACGCGCGCTCCATCAACACTGACACAATGAATATCTTTCGATTGGCCGGTGATTTGTCCCACTTGCTGGCGATAATAATTCTGCTGCTCAAAATCTGGAAGACTCGCTCGTGTGCGGGCATCTCAGGCAAATCACAGATTCTCTTCTGTGTGGTATATGTGACACGGTATTTGGACTTTTTCACCACCTATGTGAGTCTTTACAATTCAGTGATGAAAGTGGTCTTTATTGGCGCATCGGGAGCAACAATCTATCTGATGTATGTGAAATTCAAAGCAACCAATGACACAAATCACGACTCGTTCCGCATTGAGTTTTTGCTAATACCGTGCGCTCTACTGTCGTTGGTTGTCAACCATGAATTCACACTGATGGAGGTGCTGTGGACGTTTTCAATTTACCTCGAGTCGGTCGCAATTTTGCCACAACTATTCCTGGTCAGCAAGACGGGCGAAGCCGAATCAATTACCAGCCATTATCTGTTTGCATTGGGTTCGTATCGGGCATTGTATCTGCTCAACTGGGTCTACCGGTATGTCATCGAGTCGCACTATGATTTGATTCCCATCTTTGCCGGTGTCGTGCAGACAATCTTATACTGCGACTTTTTCTATCTGTATATCACCAAAGTGTTGAAGGGCAAGAAACTTCAACTGCCTGCCTAAGCAGCGACACGACCAGTTGCTGGCCGGAGGAGGGAGTCATTCGATTGTAGTTTGTAGTTATAGTAGTAATCGTTCTTAAAACGTCCTTCTCCTCTGTCTCTGTATTCTTCTTTAATTATAAAAAAAAGGAAACAAAAACCAACAACCGAAATAAACAATTTACAAAACAAAAGTTATTTAAGAACTCAACTGAGAGATATTGTATTTGATTGGTAGATCGAGAGGAATAGGGGAAGAGGCAACTTGAATTGACGATATTGCATTCTCGCTCTTGTGCTGTATTTTTTATTTAAAGAAAACAAAACAACAAATTGTGTAAAATCGGTCTTCAGTTTCATGTGGGAAACAAACAAAAACAAGAAGCGACCGAAATGAAGAAAAGTAAAACCGAAAAATCATTTGTAATAAAAGAAAACGTTATAATTAATAAACTTAGCGATTAACTTAAAGATAAAATAAATTAAAAAAAAAAAAAACAATCTATGGTCGTTTCGTTTGTTTGTGGGATTATTTCAGAGCAAATGCTAAAGTAGAGTCCTTTGAAGTGACAAAATATGACACATCTTGACAGGCTGAGAAACGAAGTATATGGGATGAAAAGAAGTAAAAAGAAAAACTCATCTGGAACACATCTAAATCGAAACAACATGTACAAACTTTTTCAAGGAACGACCTATTTTAAATTGAGTCAATTAGATAAGGAACTCCACATTTGCATGAAGCTGCAACGTGCATGCAACAAATTTCGTTGGGCATGACGTCAGATCAATGACAGACAGCCCGCAGTTACAGAAAACATGGATGTTCTTCGTTCTCTACAACGACTACACAAATCATTTTGGAAGTAAGCTATACAATACATAGTTGTGAGCTACCTTACCTCTGGTTGTGAGTAGCTAGGCCTGGGTCGTATGTGCTATTGCGCCAACTACTTATTTCTTCTTTCTTTTTAAGTTATAAGATCGAGACGAGATCCTTTACCTTAGGAAAACTCTACAGTCTAAAGTGAATTGACGGTTTTTTTAAAAACTGTACACAGTGGACATAGGACTTTGTCGGAAGTACATCTGCTCTCCTTCGCATTTCTTATTTAAATGGACTGAATGTCATCATAACCAAATTCGCTTATGACTTCCTTCATCTTAGGATGCTCCCAGATAGAACCCAAGCCAAGGGGTCTGTAAGGTCTGTAGGCTTCTGTGTGCAGCTAAGATGAAGGTAGGCAAATCCGCGAACAAATCTGAAGTGAAGGCTGTCCCCAGTTTAATGCACTCTGCTTGTTACTAACCAACATTAAAACAGATTGGGAAGTTTATGAAACTCGGGTTCTTATTGACGAGGAAGCGACCGAGTAGTTCTCAGTTTTCCTGTATTGGTCGGTGTATTGCATACATAAGTGCACAAAGCTTAAACAAATTTTGTTTCTATGATCAAAAGCAAAGCAAAGTGTGTGTGATAGGAAAATGTGCACTAACCTGAAAGGAAGGCTCTTCACATGTTAAACAATTTACAAAAACGATTAATATATAAAACATCGCTATACAGTAGCAGAAGAAAGGTAGGTCTAAAAACGTTTGCCACCATCGGCTTTTTGATTGGTTGCAGTGATGAAATGATGTCGAATCGGCGAGCTACACAGACACACCTCTTTCAACCCAAATCATAGTTCACAAACATTCCCGATTGAGAGAGGTCGAGAATTGCAAACATGCTGTGCAAATAAATAAGTAAGAAGTCAAAATAAGGTTTACTGAACAGGGTCCACCGTTGAGACACATAATTTAGTTGTGCAATGGCCTATAGATCTCACCGATCCTCAGTTCAAATCGACGGTATTATAGACTGACTATTCGACAACTTCTTTGTTTGGGAAAACTTGTGGACGCATAATATAGATAAACTCTACAACTATACACAAGCATTAGCTACGATTACAATATCTAGCACTGATAATGAATATTAATTTTAATTTCTCCCTCTTAATTGTTTTATCATTTTCTAAATTGTTGTCGTTACTCATTAATTGCCAAATTATTCTTTGTATCTTATCAGCCTTTGTGATAAGGCATACAATTTTCTATCAATGCCATTGAACAAAATAGCTTGGTACGACCTACATCTTCAATATTTCAATCTCAACGTATTCTACAAAATCTATCTATCTATCAACTTCCTCTATGTGCATGTACATAAATTAGTTTGTCTACACAACGGTAGTAGTGGAGTCTGGAATAATAATAATGATTATGCTACTGCGAGAAAAGGTTATCGAACTCCTAGGCTAATCTATCAAAGAAAAGAACCAGAAATGGAAATTCATAAAAAACAAAGAGAGAACGCGAGAGCGTTTGAATTTTAACTGATCGGATCGGTCACATGCGATGACACGTTTTATATTGACGCGAATAATTAACCACCTATTATGATGTAAGACATGTCAATGCCAACTATTAGGTGGGCGAGAGAACTACCTATAAAACGACCGGAATGTTATCATTAGAGAACACACACGATTCATCGATTTAGTAATAGGATCGTGTTGTAGTGAATGTGATATGTGATAAGAAGTCGTCACGGACAATGAGGTTTGTAGGTTTGTTTTAATAATGCAGGTAGTAATGATTTAGGATCGCTCATATGCTCAGGCACATATCAAACGCATGCTGTCGCATGTCGTAAATTAAAATACTAAACTGGAAGTGATATATAAACGTGAAATAAATCGTACGTGACCTAAGAGCGCTTCATTCTTAATTGAGCGTTAAATTATTACATTACTGTCGAGGCTGAGACGATCATTTGAAACATCAAACACATTTGTTGCAATTTTCGTTTACTCGATTTCATCAGACAGTAGTTAATTCCATTTTCCCTAGGAAATAAGCAATTGGTGCGACAAGTCCACAAAGGAAGAAGAACCCCAGACCTAGCTTCTCATTATGCACCCCTATTCCTGTTGGCGTTTGTTGTAAACGACTCGTATTTCACTTCGTTTTTTATTCGGTGTTTTTAGCTTTTTTGAGACAAATGAATTATTGAAATGATGGTGAACACATAGAAAAGGAAATAAAATTGTTCACAAAAGTTAAAAAAAAAAAATCTGAACATCGTTTTACAACGTCACGAAACATGAGTCGTATACGACAACCGCCAACGGGAATAGGGGTGATTACCTATTTGTTTTTGTCAGTTTTAATTCTTGTGACGTATGAATGGGACCTAGAATTTCATGCCAAATAAGAAAAGCTGAACCGAGCAGCTTCCACAGAACGATTATACGGCTGAAAAAGTCCTTCAGGTGGGATTTGTGTTTTTGCGGCTCTAGAAAATAAGAGACCTTTCTCATTAGTCCTCCAAAATGGTGTAGGCGTTATGTTAAAAATTGACGAATGACCTGTCTAATAATTGCTATACTTCTGTAGGTATCACCGCGTATTCACCTAAGCATATAACCCAAACCGTTAACAATCTATAACGTACAACAACAACTCTTCTGGAATATTTTAAATAGCTCCTCTTGCCTGCAAACTTAGGGATCACACGCAACAGAACAAATCAAATAATTACTTCTCACTCACCATATTATCCGGCTTTGTGTTGTTTTCTTTTTCAGCGATCTCATACTTTGCTGCCACAATCGAAATAAAAAGTTTATCGTTTCAAAGCTATAGAAAGAAAATGTGTTTCTTAAAAAAACAAAAACCTTTACAGTCAATTTGTTCAAGAACTCACCAAAAAATTACATAATTAAAGATATGGATGCCCTTTTCATATACTGCAATGCACACACCATCTACAAAATATTCAGTTTAAACATTTATTACACAAAGCGTTTGAATTTATAAATTATATTGTGACAAGCAAAACAAATACATTTTTTCATCTAACCCCTGCTGAATGCTTCCCTCAAAGAGACAAAATACGCCACTTTTGCAACACACCCGTAAAATAAATACCTCCTCTTTGACAGTTCAGTAAAAATTTCCCTCATCGCCGGCCGTCGTAATTGTAGGTAACTTTAGCAACAAGAAAAAAATCGACATAAACAAAAGCCGTACGTCTCGATTTCTTGTAAATTTTTCATCGCCCCATCGCGGCTTCCAAATTCTAGTTCGTATCGTAAATTCCGCAGCACACATACAATGTTCAAGAACACATTTCAGTCAGGATTTCTGTCGATCCTCTACAGCATTGGCAGCAAACCACTGCAGATCTGGGACAAAAAAGTACGAAATGGACACATCAAACGAATCACCGACAACGATATCCAAAGTTTGGTTCTGGAAATTGTCGGCACTAATGTCAGTACAACGTTTATCACATGTCCGGCAGATCCAAAGACTACGTTGGGCATAAAGTTGCCTTTTCTCGTGATGATTATAAAGAATCTGAAGAAATACTTTACATTCGAAGTGCAGGTGAGTAACAGAAGACATGTGCTTGCGATGGAGAGCATAAACTGTATTCTATTCTTCCTCAGGTTCTCGATGACAAAAATGTGAGAAGACGTTTCCGAGCAAGCAATTACCAGTCCACGACCAGAGTGAAGCCTTTCATTTGCACAATGCCGATGCGATTGGACGAGGGATGGAATCAAATTCAGTTTAATCTTTCAGACTTTACGCGACGCGCGTATGGAACCAACTATGTTGAGACCCTGCGAGTGCAAATTCATGCAAATTGCAGAATAAGGCGAGTCTATTTCTCCGACAGACTCTATTCCGAAGATGAGCTTCCCCCCGAGTTTAAATTGTTCCTGCCGATACAAAAGCCACTTGCAAAGACTGCCAGCCAGCAGGTCGCATTAGTGTAAGAGGGGGTTACCAGTTAATAGCCATATTTGTAGATTATTCACTTTGCAACTAAAATTTTAATAAAATGCACAAAAAGCAGGACACAACTCTACAATCTCTCTATTCGGCGATGGTTAGAATTTCGGGTCCATTATCTGTGACCAGAATCGTATGCTCAAATTGAGCACTACGAGCCCCATCAACGCTAATGGCGGTCCAACCATCTTCCTGTATCTCTACATCAGGCCCGCCTAATGTTAGAATAGGTTCAATGGTGAATGTCATACCTGATTGCATCACGCCCGGCATGCTGTTCTTGTAGTGGAGGATCTCTGGCGGACCATGAAAGTAGCTACCAATGCCGTGCCCAATAAAAGCTGGTATCAGCCCCAAATTTTTCTTCTTCACGAATCCGGCGATAAATCGCCCAATTGCATTGAATTGCAAGCCGGGGTGGCAAAGTTTAATCGATTCCATGAGACACTCCTCCGTGCATTCGACCAAATAACGACCCCGTTCGTCTACATTGCCAACCAGAAACGTTTTCGAGCAATCGCCATGGTAGCCATTGTAATACACGGTGATATCGACGTTGATTATATCCCCGTCCATAAGCGCGCGACTATCCGGGATGCCATGGCAAGCGACGTTGTTTACCGATGTACACACAGACTTAGGAAAGCCGGCATAACGTAGTGGGGATGGGTACGCATTGGCGGCAATGATTTTCTCGTGAACAAAGGCGTCAATATCGTTGGTGGAGGTACCCGCCTAAAATGTAAATATTTCTTGACACATCGTAATGGAAAATCACCCATTTACCTGTATGATTTCGTCACATTCTTTGAGAATTTTCGCTGCCAATTTGCAACTGGCACGAAGACTGTGGATTTGTTCGCGATTCTTTATTTCCACTTCACCTATTGTGTTTCCTGGCGGCATGTATTCAAAATAGTAGGCCGGTTTGCGGATGTTTTCTGGTACTGGCCGTTCAGGTGATACCTGCCCAATGACCACGGCATTACATACGCCAAAATCTCTGCAAGGGAACATAACAAGTGAGAAATAAATGTAAATGGATTGTTTATTCACTTCTTTTTGCGTAAATTAAAGATCGAACGACTAGATGGACGTGCAACTTGTTTAATTTGATTTAAAAACAACATTGTAAGCAACCGAATAGATCTCCCTGCCGCCGCGGTAAGCCGCAGCCTTGAAAATTGAAAACCTTCGCAAAGTGTTTTGGTTGGAATGGAATTGATGGAAGACTCCACCACTTTACGGTAGTTTGTTTTTCCTGTGCTGTCACCCAGCTGTGCGAATCAAATGTCATAGTTAGGGCACGAACCATGGATTAAGTGTGGTGAGAAAGTTGGGCGGCAAAAATATCCCCTGTACACTGGAGACAAATTTCCCATTTGTAGTTGAAAAATCTGTATCGGAATCGGAAACATTAAAGGGCAGCCATTTAAAACTTAACGGTTCCTGCACAGGAAATGCATACGTCATAATTTTCCATATTTTCTGATTTCACTTGCTAAAGAATTTGAAACCACGCTCTTGTTTGGCGAAAAATCATCGCACAGAGATATAATTTTTGAATAAATATATTTTTCCAAATCTAAGCTCATAATTTTGTCAAAGAATGTGAAAAGTTTGCGCTTAGATATACCAATACTAAAATAATAGAAAAATATTTCCTTGACGAGGATTGCGGAAAAAAAGTTCCAATAAAAGTGATGCAAACATAGGGGCGGTCAGTGATTTATTATAGGCCATGTTTGTAACCACGTTCGCTTATTTTTCACTTTGGTCACCAAAACGTATAGCCATGCTTAATAGTTAGTTATTAGAACAATTCATTTATGGTTAAAATAGGTTATTTGTTGGATAGTTTGTTTTCGGTAAGTATTTTATTAACTTATGATTGAACAAAATGGCCCTTAGAAAGTATAAATATTCCAAAGTGACAGGTGTCAGACTAATATTTTAATATTTGATCTGAAACCAAATTTCCGGCCTTTTTTTTGTCACGGTTAAAACTATGACCTTAGCTGTCTCTTTTGCATGTTTGTGTCCTAAATATATATAATGTAATACCTGAAAACACGAACGAACTCTCTGTCTAATAATGATGGCTTACATTTTTGTTTTCGGCAACTTGTGACAATTAAAAACATAAACTGAGTCTTTATTTAATAATGCACTCCAGCTATACCCCCGAATTAATAAGCAAATTTAATTTGCACTATTCTTATGTCCATTTTTGGGCCAGAAAAAACACTTTTTTAGATTTAGACCAGTTTTTCTGCTCTAGAAATCAGCTGTCTGTCAAATTCGTTTTCCATTGGGCGGAAAAAAAGCGATTTTTTAAAGATTCAGATCACTTTTTTTTGTATTTTCCAATACCAAAACAAGAGACATTTGTAAACGCAAATTGCAATAAAAAAAAAAAATAGCTGACTGTCAACTACTAACACACCAACACAAATGCAAAAAAAAAGTAATCTCATTTCATGTTCCATTGGGGCAGGAAAAATCTGAGATATGAGAACAAAACGGTAAAAGCCCAATGGAAATCGACATTAGTTACATATAGCAGACGTCAGATAGCACACAAAAATCAGATAGACGTCAGATAGACTCCAAATCATGACAGATTCTATTTGAAATCCGATTTCATTTTCTAAAATTAAATCTATTGTAGTGATTTTGTAATTTTGAAAGTTTTAAAACATGTCGAGCGTTTGGCATCTGCCACAGCGGAAGCGTATTGAGAACATGTTAGACTGCTATAATTGCATGAACTTATCTACTTATCTAATTATTCCAATATATGCTACACACAACTACCGCCGCCATTATACCCTCTTTCCAAAATGTGACCACTTCTTTCGTCAAAGTTCTCATTATAATTGCAGCGGCATTATCCTCTGTTTTTACGACCAGGCAAAGAACAATCTGATGCAATACCAGGAAGCCTAATCTGAACTGAAAAATCTTTCACATCGCGCGAAATCTTGTATAATGGTTTTTTACAAGGGCAGAACAAAAACCATCCCCAATCACACACATTTATGGATATGGTGTCAGGTTCGGTTTTCATACTGAGTTGTTCCATGTATTTGAAGATTTCGTTTATCGTCCTCTTTATTTATTTATTTTTTTTTGGTTTGTACCTTTGATGAGGTCGGACACTCTGATGATGATGACCATTACAGTTTCCAAGAAATAAAATGCTAACTCGTGCATTGGCATTTGGCATTTTGTGCCCTCTTCACTTCCTTACCGCCAAACCCACCTCCTCGTCGAAAATGCAACCGCACTACAAATATTTTGTTATCATTTGACAAAAGGACATAAATCATGCTGTGACACACAAGATCACAAGCATGATTCCTAAAAAGGGTAATAAAAATAAAATCAACCAACGACTTGGATGAGATCCGCAAAGAAAAAAAAGGAGGCCCGACACACACTTCATTCGTTATTTAACTCATTTTTGTGTATGCGCGCGCGCCAGCGCGAATGCCCTCCCGAAAAATAGTGAAAAGGAACACAAGATCATCGGCATCATCATCATCATCATGATCGTCATCATGATAGTCCCGTCCCGGTTGTTGCATGGCATGGCACCAGCTCTTGTGAAATTTCGGCTCATCGAAATGGTGGGAACAAGCGCACAACAGCAGCAGAAGCTCCAGCAGCGAATTAACCGCATTATAAATATCCCGTGCAGTCCTAAGTGACTGACTGAATGACTGACTACCAAAAATATACCTGGTGGTACCTCGTTCTTCGTACCGCCCCTAGAAATTTGTTCGCCATGAACAGTTGTGCTTGAAAACACTGCGCATTTGTTATCATTTTTGAGATTACTAAATGGCGACTTTATTAATTGCACTTTTGTCAGCTAAACCTCCATAAACGTCAAATGAAAAACTGGTAGCATAATCAATCGAGGCCAATTAAAACACTGATGCAGTCAGACTTACTAGACTATAGAGATCCCAACCTAACCAAATGTAATTTGTCAAGCAGCTACTAACTCACAGACAGTTTCTTTCTTAAAAAAAAACTCAAATGAAAACCTTGCTAGAATTGCATGGGATTAATCCAGCTTAAGCTAATGTGCGATTGAAATTGCTAATGTGATCTTAATAGAATCAATGGTACACTTTAAGCGTTTGACAGCTAGCTTGAGTGAACTTTCGTTCATAATTGTTATTAGCTTATGCTGGGTTTCCACTTGTCGATTTTAAATTGACAATTGACGTATTTTTATGACAATTAAAAAATTGGCAAGTGGAAATAGTGCAAAATTGCTTATCAATGGCCGCGTTCCATTGATCGCTAGATGACTATAGCAACATGTCAAACTCCATATAAAAAAACTGACATTTCACCATTTGCGCTAGAGCTCTAGCACATTTTGTGAAATATCCTTTTCTGGGAAATTTTTCAATCTAGCGCAAAATGAACTGCTGGATTGAAAAAAATAACGAACTGTCAAAATAAAAGTGAAAGTGCAGAAGTCAAATATTTCCAATTTGGTGTAAAATGGGAATTCCAACTTCTATGGAATTAATATACATTGTATTTGATTATTTAAATTATAGTGTAATAATAAATATGCGGCATGATGGCACAAAATACATTTTTGACTCTCATGAAGATAAAATAATACGAACTCAAATTGGGTCTAATGTCACTTTGCCGCTGCCGCTAGATCTCTAGCACCAGCGTTCCTTCATCAGGGATATTATGTGCTAGACGTCTAGCGGTCACTGGAACGTGGCCAATGAATTGACAAACAGCGTTTGCAAAAACTGACAAAGAATTTGATTGACAAGTGGAAATAGCTGAATTGTCAAACAAAATGTCACTTTGTCTATAATTGACAGTGAAAATTAATTGGCATCAAGTTCATAAGTGTGTCAATCAACTGACAAACGATTTTTTGCCAATAATTGACACAAGTGGAAATGAACTGCCGGTGGTGTCGTTCAATGACATAAACGCGAGAGCTGTCAAACTTTGTCCATATGTGATCCAATTATGGTTGAACTTAAGTCTGCTTACGGAACAACCATACAATTCATTTAAAACGAATGAAACTCCACAGTTCCACTGTACAAACTGCACAGAATACAACAACAAAAAAAACGAACAAGAAGGAATTATTTTTATTTATTTACCTTTTTGCGTACGACGCGGACGTACTCGTATCCTGTGGGAATGCATGCGCATATCTTTTTTGGTTGTCGTCATTTTGCTGGCTCTACATTTATAGATGGACTCGACCAAGTCTTAGGTGGGAAACCCTGAAACAGAAAGAGAGACTCTCGTATAGGGTCATTGTTCCTTATTCTTAATTCCTAAGTTGTAATAATAATGACGATGATGAAGAATCCCGCATTCGCGGCCAAAAAAATAAAAGAAGATTCCCCAAAATCCATCCCAAATCACCGACCGACGTGTAGAGCTATATGTGTACTTATGTACATATGAATGCAATCCTTGCAACTACGAAATAACTTTTTGAGAAAAAGAATTATTTCTTCATTTGTCTCAGGTTTGGCCAGAGCTGGGTAAATGAAATTTATTCAGTTGCAAGGCTTGGAACCTTTTTTTTTTTGTGGTGCTTGTCCTTTTCTCGGATTGTCTTGGAAACACGTCCAGAAAGTGCAGCAGTAGAAATTCTCTTTGAGTTGTTGCACTGAAGCCGGATGATAGAATTTTGCGAAACTTTTTTTCTTATAGACGTTTTTTTTTCTGAACTTGGTTAGGTCGTCTTTTTGGAAGTTGCATGCCCCTTCGCTTGGCGGTATATGCGCGCTCACAACGGAATACCTTGATCTGTTGTGCATAACTTTTTTATTTATCAGAAACTTTTTGGAACTTTTTTTTTTTCGTTTGTACCAAAAAGAATCGTTTTTGGGATGCATTTCTCGGTGTCCTTTGATATCTCGTTTCGCGAAAGTGGGCTGTGTCTTGCGCGTGGTAATTGTTTTTGTTTATAAAAGTTTTTCTCCGTCAAATTTGGTCAGAATGCATTTCTACCTTCTAGTTGGCGTTGTGGTGCGTTTTGTTACTAATGGATGCATTCATTTTGGGACTTTGAGTGGCGTTTTTTTTTTTGTTTATTTCCCTTTTTCTCTTTCGAATGAGAAACGACGAGTGAATTTGATGTAAATAGCTATTGTAAATTATACAAAGGCTTTTCTTTTTTTCGGCTCATTTTTCGAGAGGACAAAAAAAAAGTCATTATTGTAGTCGTAGTTAGGAATTTTGGTGGAAATAATAATTATTGCGAAGTTGTGAAACTTGTACATTAGATAGATAGATTATAAGTCGGGAGAGCCTTCATGGGGCCTAGCTTCTAGCACTGCGGCCTCTTTAAAAAGGATCCTAATGTGCCTTCCCTATAGTGGGGTCCTAGAGCTAGAGTCATCTTTTCACTCCAGAGACAGACATAGTAAGACGATGACGATGAAGTTACGATTTCCTCGTCAAGGATAGTCTTTCTGAGTCGGAAGTGGACATTCGCCATGAGTATGTGAAGAGAGATTATTTTTGTCCATATTAATGAGGAAATGGCATTTCTGGAGGAGAATTTTGGGATGAATAGTCTGGTGCAATTTTGCCCTGGTGTTTTAAGCCAGACTTCGTTGGATTTGATTTGAGCCAAGCTTTTGATGTGATTCCTGAAATGTTTTATACTGACCGACGAATGGCATTGTCGCGCCGAAATTTGTGTCCATTTTTTCGTTTCCAGCAAAGCCCTTGTGGGCTGGAATCCAGTGAAGAACGACTAGGTTATTTTTTGCAAATTCGTATAGATGGCCATATAATGTTTCCAAGATCAGCTTCGATTTTATGACAGATGAGTCAAGGGCTTTGAGACCTGCTTGGCTGTTTGAGAAGATAAATATAGTTTTACCACGTGTTTCAGAACTTGAATTTATTTTAGCGCAATGGCAAGGTCTTAAACAAGGAATATGGAAGAGTTTTTGCGAAGGCTCACTGAATAGTTCGCCTGAGGTGATTCTCCATAAATGCCAGAACTAGTCCCTCAACAGAAGTTGAGGAGCAGTTAGCAGATCAGTTATCTAAAAATACGTAGCCAAGTAATGCCTAAAAATGGTTTCAATTTGTTTTTTGTATTGATTTAGATTTATGACTACCTATATATATTTTAGTTCTTTATTAATGTACAAAATTTCAAATTGATATGAAGAACGGTCCGTGAGTTATGAAAAAGGCCTAATTGGGATCATGCGACAATAACTCGTCCTTAAGAAAAATTTTCAAAATTTAAAGGGAACCTACTGTACAAAATTTCAGCTTTCTAGAAATTAAAAATTGGCTGCAATTTCCCCAAAATCCTACGCGGAAGAACGAAATGTGAACATTTAGAGGAAGCTTATGCGAAATCAAGCAGACATTTTATGCAAACTTCCTAGAGAACTGTGTGTAAATTTAGGAGGAACAATTAGATTAGACTATATGGATTATATTTTGGGGAATGTATTTAAAACACCGCTTTTACGAGACAAAAAGTTATAAGCTTTTATTTTAGAATATATACTATACATATTTGATTTTACAATTACGTTAATAGAAATATTATCTATTGCCAGAAGACCCAACCGATCCCGACCTCAACCAACTACGACTGACTTAAAAAGAAAGACTCTGACATTTTTAATTTTAAAATAGGTCTGTTCCTTTACTTTTAAATCTTACGAATTTTTACGCATTTTTACTCAATGTCGTTCCTCCCCTCGAAAAAATCGTAAAAGAGAGCGGCTTCGAGATAGCAAGATATTACCCCTCCACTGAGAATCTTACAAGTTTTTACTCAACAAATTTCTTTGATTAAGGCCGTCTGTGTCAATTGGGCTAAATAATTATCCTCGGATAATTTTCTGACACTATCGTAGTGGAAAACGAATTTTCTGCTGTCAAAAAATCATCCTGCTCTCCAGATAATAATTTATCCTATAGGATAATTTTTTGACGTTTTCTTTAGCTTCAGTTTTGCTAGAATGTTAGGAAGAAAATAAAACACCGAATTTCAATTAATTCATAGCGTGAAACTCGATAAATCTCTGTATTAAGATTGGAGTTTGGTGAACTTCTCTTTTAACACTTTCATAAGTGTCAGAAAATTAACCGAAGATAATTATTTAGCCCAATTGATACACGGCCTAAGAATTGAAACAACTGTCAGTCGCCTGAAAATTGACAAATGATTTGAAATTTGATTTAAAGCGCGTGTAACGACTATTTGCATTTATATTTTGATTTCCTGCGATATGAGAAACAAATTGATATGAAAATGATATCAGAAGGTGGGAAAATAATGTAGATTTTTTTCTCTTCTCGAATGATCAATCACTTCAAACTCTTCCACATACTTGGTTTCATACTCACATGCAATTTATGGAAATGCATCTGTCATTTTTCATAGATTACTACAAAAGACAAAAGAGTTCCCTAACGTTTTCGTAAGTTATTCTCTTTGAAAGAGATTTTATCCCCACCACAGCCATTTTGACAGTCTTTTCCGTTTTTACTACAAAAGTAAAGGAATAGACCTAATGACATATACAACACCATGTACGTTTCAGATTGACGTTTCTTTCGGGTGTGTTCGTAAGTTCTTGTCTGTCCGTTCTGTTTGTTTGGTAAACTTATTAGCGTCTACCCAGTTGTGTCTGTTCTGTCGTTGCTACAATATGACTTCTATTTTCTATTTGTTCCTATAAATACTCTAGAAAATGAAAAACGTTTGATTCCCCGTCAATTGTTTAAGCACTTACGCCAACTGATCGAAAGTGTGACGACCATTATGCACCCTCCTTGCACTTGATCTTAAACTAACTAGGTGCTAAGGCAGTAACTTTACCCCCCGCTAAATATCACTTTCATCTTAACCTTACTTTAACCCAATATCCATTATGCATCATCACCATTTTACACAAAAAAAATTAACCATGAAGAATTGGAACTTGTATTTCTTGCATGGAGGGCGTATACCATACATAAACCGCATCATACATCGTCCGTACACTTAATTATATTTAATTATGCATTAAATCAGAATCTATCCACCGGTCAGATTGTAGTTATAAAGATCAATCACTGTGATGAGCCATAATTTTCCTATAAATAAACGCTACCCCCGGACCTGGAAGACGAATAAAAATAGTTCTATAGCCGCAGTCTTGTACTATGTACTTGCTCTTGAAGAGATCATGTATTGATTAAACTCTGGGCAACAGTAGTTAGTTCGATTAAAATTTCGTTGGCAATCCATTGTAAGGACACAATCGAGCCAGATACTATATAGCGACTGGACGTTCTATGAAGGATGTAAATTCATAGACATGAGCATCAGCGAGATCCGAACACAGCCATCTATTTTGAACGACGACCCACAGGGGCAGGATGCTAATTCCAATCTGTATAATTAGAGCGGCTGGTTAGTGGTATAGTCGCTGTCGCAACGCAGCCGCAACTGTGCCTAGTTGCGTTGAGGTCTAGTAATTATTATTATCATGTTGCTGGTAAATGTCTATTAACATTATATAACCCAATGGAATGTGCTGGTGATGGAGTTGCACTTGGACGCTGAGACTTGAGAGTGTGGGACAGGTTCGTCGTAGTGGGTTTCTGATGCAAAGTAGACGTGAGAAGAAATTTAATTTCTCCTTCATCAAGTGATGTGCTATGCAGAACAGGATGTGATGGTTGGCCATATGCGAAGGTGGAAAATTTAATATAAGATTTAGATTTATGGTGAATGCAGGTTCTCTTCGAATATGGTGGGACACTATAGTTCCACTAGCTCAATATTTAATTTATTAGATATTATGTATCTCATACCCCTACTCTACATACATATATCTCATGTATTTTTTAGATCATATACATATATGCATGGATATGATAGTCTATAAGATGCCTGACAGTATTTTACCATTGCCAACTAGTTTAAGACAAATCACTTGTTGGTGTTATTTACGACTTTGCCCGGTAGGATATCGATTCTAATAGCTGGCATTGGGGTCACATGGATATAAGACCTGCTTACGCGCGACTTTTTTTACGTTATATATATTTGTCTTTGGACATCCATCAAATTCCTTTGAGCGAGCGCAATAATTGCATTTAGTAAGAATTACAAATTGGACGGTGATTAGACAATAGACAGTGAATTAGAAAGGAATTTGTATCAGTCGAATTTATTAAAATTAAATTCGCATAAGTGAGCCATATTTTTTATGTATTACGAGTTTCCTACTGTACCTATGTCATTCTAAGGACAGGGCCACACAAGCCTTTTTCACTAAATGTTGAAATTGTCTTTTATTTGTTATCTCCATTCTTCAAAATAACTATAATTGTCTTTTAGTTAATTAAAAATTAAGTGCACATACTTTTTTTTAGCACATTATCACACAGTCGTCCGCAAAATTGTCGACGACAGAAATGTATCATTTCCACGACAAAAACGTCGGCACAAAACGCTTCACGCAATACCGACATCGTCGTCGAAAAATACAATCCACATTTATTGACATTTCAGGCGCCATTTTTTTTCTTTTCTCAACTAACCTACAAATTTACCTGACTCGATCGATAAGACTTTCACGGAAGGCACGTGCGGCCCTATTCTAAGATATGCATTTTATTATTTATTTTGTTAATCGGTTCAAGAAACTAACCCCCAGTTTCACACTGAAAGTTTAAACTAAAGTTCAACTGAACCTGAACGTGAGTTTAAATTTGAAGTTCAACTCGTCCGGTTTCAAATATAATCTAAACTTCAGTTCAATTGAACTCAGTTCAACTAAATTTAATGAATGAATTTGATAGTATTGTACAGTACTTAGCTTTTATACGACTTTTCTAAAATCGTTCCTTGTCTTTGCTTTCAAAGAATACGCAAAACAACGTCAAATATTTGTGTTTTTGACAATCGGCTGATCTGAGGTTTAACGGCAGATTAACTTAAACTATAGAATGAACTCTGTTCAAGGTTTAAACGAAATTCTGAAACAGAATTAATTGTTGAACTAAAGTTTAAACTAAAAGTGTAGTTTAAACTCCTACTGTGAAACTGGGGGTAAGAAAAATCTATATGAGCTGGTGACTTCATATAAAAAAAACTAACAGTTGATTTTTCAAAATGTCAACTGTCACGAAAATAAAGTCTGTTCCTTTAGTAATGAAATCTCTCTCAAAGTGAAAAACTTACGAAAACGTTAGGGAACGCTTTTGAAGTAATCTATGAAAAATGACAGATGCATTTTGTTTTTCCATAAATTGAATGTGAGTATATGAATACAAGTAGATAAGGATGGTGAAGAATTTGTACTGACTGAACTACCTACAAGCATTCGAGAAGAGAAAAAAATCTACTTTATTTTACTGCCTTCTGATACCATTTTTATACCAATTTGTTTCTCATATTGCAGGAAATCAAAACACAAATCCAAATATCCGTTAAACGCGTTTCAAATCATTTGTCAATTTTCAGGCGACTGATAGTTGTTTCAATTCTTAGGACGTGTATCACTTGGGCTATATAATTATCTTCGGATAATTTTCTGACACTTATGAAAGTGTTAAAAGAGATGTTCACCAAACTCTAATCTTAAAACAGGGATTTATCGAATTTTTTATGAAATTCAGTGTTTTATTTTCTCCTTAACATTCTAGCAAAACTCAAGCAAAAGAAAACGTCAATTCTCCTCCGTTAAAAGGGGGGGGGGGGTAATATCTTGCTCTCTCGATGTCGCTCTTTTTTGCGAGTTTTTCAAGTTTAGGAACGACATTGATTAAAAATGGGTAAGATTTAAAAGTAAAGGAACAGACCTAAAATGTCAACTTATACGAAAACAAAAAATATAGAAAGAAGCTAGTTTCTGGATGACCCTGCGTTTGACAGTGAATTGGAAGCAGAGGGATGAACTTTACAGCATTTATGAAAACAATAGGGTGCACAAATGTTTCAATAGTTTTCCTCTTACTAGGTATGTGTTAACATTAATGAGGTCGTATTATAGAGAAAAATGTCTCCTACTTATTTAAATTCAATATTTCACGAATTTTATACTGAGAAAAGTATACAAGAACATTATCTGCCAAAGCTTGCTTGCAGCTTGTTTGCAGCTTACATAAAACAAACGTAGCTCTGTCCACTGAGCGGCAAAGTCGCATCTGCGACTACAAAAATGCGAGCTGCAAGGAAGTTACAAGCAAGCGTACAAGAAGCTGCAAATGACGAAAGCGTGCGTATGAAACGCAGCTAGGTGGACAGTAGGCCCTAAAGTATCCTGTCAATGGTTGAATCACAGTAGAGATACTGGGCAATTCGATCTTCTACCTACTGTCAGAAAACACCCACTACTGCGAGTTTTTAGGTTAGGGTTTAGGAATGCCTGCTGTGTTTTAAAATAAGGATCCATCTCCACACAGACTTCAACATCGTGAATTGTACCAATAAAGTTGTGATCTCCCAAATACTTAATGGGCCTTACCAATAATCATTTTTAGTCTTCAACTTAAATATTTTGACGGTCACAATGGATAATTTTATATGGAAATTTTCGCCATTGTAACTTCGTAAAAGTTAGCCTGGGCACTAAAAATTATTATTAGTACCGCGGAATATAAAAACATAATGCGCGGTACTAATAATCATTTTTAGTATGCAGGTTAAGTTTTACGAACTCACAGTGGCGAATTGTTCCATATAAAATTATCTATTGTGACCAACAATAAATTTAAGGTGAAGATTAAGAATGATTATTGGTAATGCCCATTCTCCTTTAATGTCCCGCCTATAGCGTTTTTAGGAGGATATGCTAGCTACATACAAATTAAAATGAATATGTACTTGATTAATGATTATGAAGATTGAAGGTTTTACTTCCGCTAAAAATATAGCACGTATCCCTATGATGACTTCTGAAAGAGTTGCAATAGGATGAGATCTCTCCACCTCGATTTGGCAATCAAAAAACCTACGATTACGATTAACCCCTTTCTTTATAAAAGATTCGTTTGGTTACAATGCACCACTGGTCTAAGTCTACCTAATACTACGACTGTTACCGATTTCTTTCCATTAAAAATCCTAAAATCCGGTTTGGAAAACCGGACTGATATGTTCTCTACGAGAGGAAAAATTTAAAAAATAAGGAAGCGATTTGAACAGCTTGTTTGTCAGCTTACGCTTAGAGGTAAGACTTTTTTTTGTGGTTTTGTGCAATTATCGCGGTTTTCTACGGTTGGTTTAGACGCAAGGAGAATAAATAATAGAAGGATAGAGGTTCATTCAGTCGGAGTGTCACAAAATTAATGTAAAGCGCAAGTAGAAGTATGATACTGACAGTTCCAACTACACTACAATTTGGCTAATGAAAGCTATCATGAAATTTCAACCGTTCCCCCCCACTAACAAATTCACACCAAGTGAACAATTTCTTAATATATGTACTAGGACACAAATTTCCTCACAAAATGACATCAAAATTACGCTCAAATGCTTACCCACAAAACGTTCAGCTTTTTCCAAAACACGATTCGAACTCGATCACTTTGACGTTTGACCACAAAGCACTACATATTCAAATGAGAGCGAACGTACGAATTAATAAAACGCGAACAAACCACTTTGGATGCATTTGAAAAAAGAAAATTGGACATTTTACTTTTCCAAAAGTTGAGAAATTAATTAATCCATTAAAATAGATTAAGAAACAAGTTTAAAAAGAATTTAAACCAAAACGAAACTGCGAACTTATTGCCGCGAATGAAAACACCCTGCCCGCGAAATGTTAAAGTTTATTCACAATCCACAACGCATTCCACAAACTAGCGAAAACAAAATTTATTCGAACTGAAACTGGGGGCTTATTCCCAAATGCGCGGCTTTTTCATTTTTCATGGCGGTTTTGTATTTTTGTGTTTCAAAAAGCGATTTGTTCTATTTAAAAGCGATAGCTTTTACGGATTGCTGGCGGATTGTTTGCGGATGTCAAATAAACTAAATTCTTGTGACGGGAAAGCTGTCAAACTTTTGGAAGAGTAAATGAAAAAAAAACTGGAAAGCACTGGAAATATCAGTTCGCTTTTGATAACAAGTAAAAGCGAAGACTGACGAAATTGAGGTATTGCCCACAATGAATGAAATTCGCGAACTGCTGCGACCAAGTGACTTGCGAATATTTTTTCGTTCGTACGTAGTTTGTTGCGGTCGCTCTCATATGACTAAGCCTTAAACACAAAAAAATTCAAACACATTGCCCAGTTAAATTAAAAAATCATTTATTTATTTTTCACATATTTTACATTGTTGTTTTCCTTCTATTTTTATAACTCTTTCTGTGTTAAATGCATGGTACAAGTTAGTATGATAAAAAAAATAAAATAAGAGTAGAAATTACAAAATTAATCTTAAAGGCAAATCAAAAAAAAAAAATTAAAATAATCTGTAAAAAAGATGTTTTGTTTGATGTATTTTTTTCTTTCTTCAACTGACCTAAAAAAATTGTTCTAAAAAGCACATTTACAAAAAATATTGTTTCTGTTCAATCGTTTTTTTTCACATCTTCAATTTTTCTAAATAAAATTACATAAAACAAAATAAAAAAAATTTACATAATAAGGAAACAGATGAATCACAAATTAACAATGGCATTGGTCGAAATTTTGATCTTAAACAACTATAAAAAAAAATACATTTCCTTTAAATATATAAAATAAAACAATTTCAATTTCAAATGCCTCTAGGTATAATTTAATAAAATTTTGTTAAAATTTTGGTTTAGCTTTTTAAAGAAAATACAAATTCGGAGGCCATTTTTTTTAGCTGAAAAAATATTTCTTAAAATGTAGGTATTTTTATTTTTGTTAATTACTATTATTATAATTTTAAGAGAAATAAAACAAAAATTTACAAATGTGTCTATGGACGATATCGTTCGTTTTGTGTTCTATTTCAGACTTGCCTGCACCGGGAAATTATTGTCCTTAATTTTTTATTTTTTTGTTGAAGCAAAACTGTATAAGCAGATTATGTATGTCTATAAGTATGTATGTATTATTTGTTTTATTTAGAAAAGTATAAAATGAATTGCTTGTGTGTATTCTTTTACATCTAACTATGAAATATTTTAACTAAAATTTGCGTATTTAATATAAAAAAAATATAATTGTAAAAAATAAATCACATTCACTTGAGCTTCAAATTCTCTTCGTGTTACTTAAAAGCTAAGACTTAAAACTTAATTATTCAATATTTATATCGAAATTATTTTACTTTTTTGTTAAGTTAATTTAGTTCTATAGCTTAAGAGGGATATGAAAATTTAATGAACTATGTTCACTCTAAAAATCACATCTTTTTTAGTTGGATGTTGGTTTTTTTTTTTTTTTTGTTAAATATAATCTAAAGTTTAAAAATTATGTATGAAATAATTTCCTATACAATTTTGAATAGGTTGAACGACCTGAAAAGTTCTTATTGAAGTACACATGTATTGGCGAGGAATATCAAAACAAAAACTGTCTATATGGTTGGAAATAATCTAGTTTTCAAAATATAAATGTTGCGTTTTCAATGTACGAGAGAATAGGTTGAAAAATTCGAGATTTATCCATCGAGGGATCAAAAAAATACTGAGTAGCTTTTTAATCGCTTTTTTGTAATATTAGGTCTGTTCATGTCATATTTCTCTTTATGTGATTGAATTCGCTTACAGTAGCACTGCCACAGGGTACTCAAAAAGTACGGGAACGGCTTAAGCCACAAATTTTCAAATAAATACTGCATTAGAGAATTTTTCTTCGGCGAGAAAGTTAGCTATTTTTCTACAAAACAAAACTAATGGCAGGGACCTACATTTTATACTGATTCTGATTGAATAGGTACTCAAATTTGACGAAAATAAATATTCGAATGCCAGACGACAAAAAAAACTCTGACAGCCATCATCATGAAACTCTCGCTTTATTGGATTTTGTGTAGACTTGCATCATCATCATCTCTTTCTGGTTTGATCCTTCTCATGTCAATTTTGCAAGTCAACGTCATTTCGGCGAATATATTTATACGTCCATGACATTCAACATAATGGGAAGAACTAGGCGAATGCATATGCATAATTAAAGGTTAAAAAATTAATAAATGAAAGCAGAAGAAAATATTTATATACTGTCTTTGCACGGGTGCAATACCGATGTACCTAATTGGTAATTGGTTAAACTATGACATATTATGATATGTATATAGAGAGAATCTTCAACTCTACTCCAGATGGACAACGGGGTAGAGTAAATTCTGAGCTTTGGCGGGGCTCCTAAAACGGGTTTAGATGACGAAGAATGAGAGGCGGATATTTGTTGAAGCCCGGGGAAATATGACATTTAAAATAAACCCAATTAAAATTTTACAAAACTTCCATAAGAAAGTTGGTTGGTATAAGCCCTTTCCCTCGTACAAAGTAAACCAAATAAAACAAGAGAAAAAAATAATAATAATAACCTTCTGTGCCGAAAAATCTGTTGTTGAGATCATCTTTCTATAAAAAAAAAAATTCTCTATAGGCACTTGTGTAGTATAAAAACAAAAATAAAACATTCGTACACTCGTCTAAATCCCGCCTCATCTGTAAAATGTTTTAAATAAATTCATTTTGTTTTCAGAAAATAATAGGATTACCATCCAAACGCCAACTTTAGCTATTCATAGCATTCCCTCCACCAAGTTGAGTATGCGCCAACATTAATATATCCTTTTTTTCCTTTGGAAATCTCAGCTCACGTCCAGCCAACCGTGCAGTCTCTAATTCTCTCTCGGCCTGTGCCAATTCTCTGCCCAATACCCCAGGATTCTCTTGTTCGCGGGCAATCCAATCCAAAGCCATTTGAGCACGCATATCATCGTCCAAACTGCGATTGGAGTAATGTGCCACAACTTCTTGCCGAGAGCATTGACGTTCACGCATCGCTTTAAGCGACCCATTCCAATGCAACAGCTGAAACACGGTCATTAATTCTTGAAACTCTAACATAGTTCGACCTTTGTTCGCCTCTAACATAAATCTGCAAAGACCATTAAAGTCAAGAAAAATGTTATTCAACAAAATAGACGAGAGAAACTTACCGAAAGGCTCCAATACCAGTATCAGGACCATCACCTTCCTGAGCATCACCTTTGAATGATGCTCTAGCTTCTTGTACAGCTTTCTCAATAAATTCATCGCTTATTCGTCGCGATGGATGCTCATTGAAGACAGAATTCATTAGAGCAATTTTCGCTGAACTTCGACGTGCTTCAGCCTTGGTTGGACAGTTCTAAAGGAAAAAGAGTTATATAAATCTATACTGTTTATGATAACGATTGGTTTTGTTCTTACTTGAAAACTTCCAAAACAGCTTCCACCGGGCAGGGTCACATAGCAAACATACGGCTGACTATTTGACGGTACCGATTCATAGATCACAAGGGCACCATTTTTTAAGTCAGCGCCACGTGCCTGCTTCATTTGCCAGAATTCTTGGAGAGCTTCGACAACGTTAACTGCAAAAAAAAGAAAACAAACGAGATGTTAGTTGAGAACAAAATAAATCAAAGTAAATCGATTTAAACAACGAGTAATGACAAAATGAACAATGTTCAAAATTATATACAGTGGATTCCGCTTTATTGGGACACCGGATAATCGGGACAGCCGCTTAACTGGGACAAATGCTAAAGAACGGAAACGAATGCATATTTATACCCGGTACCACACTGTGGTGAGGGTATATTCAATTTGACATTCCATTTGTAACGCACATAAGGAGGCGTTGTAGGTATGACAAACTACATATATATATTATTGATCAGCATCACTTTCTTAGTCGATCTAGCGATGTCCGTCTGTCTGTCTGTCCGCACGATTACGGCCGTAATTTAAGAGCTATCGACTTGAAATTTGGTACGTAAGCTTTTATCCACCAAACTGAGGCTAAGTTCGAAGATGAGCAAAATCGGATGAAAACTACTACCACCTCCTATACAAAAATATCGGATTTATATAGCATTTTGATGTTAAAAATTAAATTTAAATAGCTAAAGTAAAGATAGCAAGTTTAAACTTTGCACATATTGTTTTAATAATATTTAAAATTTTTTGACAAAAAATGATCTTGTTCGAATAAAAACTACCCATACCTCCCATACAAATATATAATTTTTTAATACTAAAATATTTCTTACAATAATATAGTACCGGGTATTTGAGCTTCGGCACAGTCGTAGATAATTGTCTTACTGGTTTAGATTGCATTTTTTTCGCTTATTGTGGACAGCAGCCGCTTATTCGGGACATATTCATCACACATCTTAACACATTTTGACATAAAAAATATCGCCATATTGCTTGTCTGTCTATCACCGAAGATGAAAAAGCATATTGACCCAGTGCTATTTAAGTAACGCCATTTTCTCGTGGTGTTGCGCACCTTTTTGCCTTTGTGCAGTTCTAGAAGTGTCAAAATGTGCCCAAAGCGGTTTGTTGTTGTTTTGTCAACGTGGATTGCTATTAGTTTCGTTTCAGTAAGTTGCCGAGAGAAGTACATCGACAAGTAAATGTGAAATAATCGACATTATAAGTCAAATAATTATACCCGGTACCACACTGTGGTGAGGGTATATTCACTTTGTCATTCCATTTGTAACGCCCATAAGGAGGCGTTGTAGGTATGACAAACTATATATATTATTGATCAGCATCACTTTCTTAGTCGATCTAGCGATGTCCGTCTGTCTGTCCGTCTGTCTGTCTGTCCGCACGATTACGGCCGTAATTTAAGAGCTATCGACTTGAAATTTGGTACGTAAGCTTTTATCCACCAGACTGAGGCTAAGTTCGAAGATGAGCAAGATCGGATGAAAACTACTACTACCTCCCATACAAAAATATCAGATTTATATAGCTTTTTATGTTAAAAATTAAATTTAAATAGCTACAGTAAAGATAGCAAGTTTAAACTTTGTTTTAATAATATTTAAAAATTTTTGACAAAAAATGAGCTTGGTCGAATAAAAAGTACCCATACCTCCCATACAAATATATAATTTTTTAATACTAAAATATTTTTTTTATTTTATATTAATATAGTACCGGGTATTTGAGCTTCGGCATAGTCGAAGATAATTGTCTTACTGGTTTTTTGTTGTGTTTTTTTCATACTTCATCATGACTTCGTATTATTGGGACAGCCGCTTAATTGGGACAAAACAGTCTAGCCCGAAGTGTCCCAAATAAGCGGAATCCACTGTATATCTTTATATCTTCTTTTTATATATAATTCTTCTGTACGTATTTGTAATCGAACTCCTCCTAAACGGCTGGACCAATTTTAATGAAATTTTGTGTGTGTTTGAATGAGTTTAAGGATGGTTTAGATTTAAAATTGGACCCGGTAGGTGGCGCTGCGATCCGATTCCACAAAATTTCAAATAATAATCACTCAACAAAAAAGAAAAAAAAAAGGGCAAAAGCTTATGAATAAAATTTTAAAATGCTGGACCAGTTTTGTTGAAATTTTTTGTGTGTGTGTTTGAATGGGTCTAAGGATGGTTTAGATTCACATTTGATGGCACCTCCGATACAAAAAAAAAAACCAAACAAATCGTATATCTAGAAAACTACCGAACTGGTTGAACTTAAATTTTAAGAAAATATTTGTTATTGGCCCAAAGGTGTTTCTGTGAAAGTTTGATCAAAATTGGACAAAGGGGCGTGGTACCTCACATATAAAAAAATATACATTTTAAATGCTATTTCTCGACACTCATGGGAGCTAAAGTTGTAAAATTGTAGACATGAATGTGGGTGGGATTGAAAAACGGGCCATTGCACCACCCTTACAACAAAGTTATTTAAATCAATATATCTGAACATTGCCTAATTGAAGCATTTTACAAAACCTGGCGGGATTGGACAAAAGGGAATGACATTTCTCATAACAAAAAAAAATACATCATTTCAAACGCTATTCTTCGACAGCCATGGGAAAAAATATATCTAGACAATACAATTCGTCTGAGGAAATATCGGTCGAAGCACACGGAGTACAGAATCAGTCCGGTCCGGACACATCGGTTAAATAAAACGGCCGCAGAACAATTGACGGACAATGAAAATATACGAGCAGGCGAAACAACGCTAGTTTTATTGTAAACTCCTTAAAACATTTTTGACACAGAATGTCCGCCTTCCTATACTGAAACCTTTAACACACTTACCATTTACCAAACTCCACTAATTGAATTAAAGTATCTTTTTCCTCTCTCTTGACTTTCTTTTCCTTGTTAAGATACGAGTACCTATACCCACTCCGACACGACACACTGTAGCACCTCTGGTTCTTAACAATTTTATCAATCAAACTGCAATTTCCAGTTAACACCATTCAACAAGTCCTATACCTTGCTACGGATGCATCCACTTAATTAGAACATAAGCGTCCAGTTTAATTCGGATTCATGCGGCAATGAAGAAATATACTTTATGGGAAGATTCGCGCGCTATCTCCTCGCGCTCAGTACAGCTCTCACACTAACTAATGCTTTGGCGGACAGATTTTGCTTCTTTTCCCTTGTTTGTGTTAATTAAAACAGTTTCCGCAAAGAATGCGGGCACGCAAATTAATTTACGATCGCACATAATCGCTATCAGCATTTGCTTATCTTCATCTTTCAACTTGTCCACGCCGACTTGTATTAGAGCAGTTGCAGTCGAAGGATTGAAATTGAAATCCGTAAATCTGTGGAGGATTTACGCTTTTATGGAGCATTCATGCTTTCGTTTCTTTTCATTTCCCGAATGAATAATTTTAATTTGGTACAATTTGAAGATAAGAAGAGGCGAGCGGTGAAGTTATTTAAAAGTATTTAATGACCAGAGATATGCATATTTTTTTTTTTTTTTTTTTGAAAGAAGGGAACTGTGTAAATGTGTGCAATGTGATACGTGTGAAATGCTACGAGTTGGTGTGAATGATGTACGTATAGATGGGAACTCAGTTCGAATGTCCATTCTCACAAATCACGCGGGAAAATGTGTCTTTATTCGGTAATTTTGACAGTCCAGGCGAATTGGCGGATTAAATGGACATTCCAACCAAAAATAGTATGAAAATTAACGAGGATGTTTATGTTTATTTTGTATAAGGAACCGATTTCAATTTGAAAGTTCCAGCAAAAAACAAAACAGTCAAACAACGAACTGGTAAAAGAATTTCGTTCTTTAAAAACGGGAAAAAATTTAATATAATCGTCGCAATTCATTGAGGAAATTGAATCTTTTAAATTTGTTCCACATTTTATTGTGGTCCAAACGACTACAACAAGTCTTTCATTGAGTTTGCATTTGAGATAAAAAACAAAAACAAAAACTCCACATGCAGTCAAACAAGCGTGTCCAATAATAAAACTCGATTGCGAATTGCTTTCGATCGTAATAATTTAGTTAAGATGGTTTCTACAATAAAATAGATAAACAGATACGCCTCTCAAAGCCGAAGATACTAGTTATACGTTTCGCACAGATTAACGTTATATCAACCTACGCAATTGATAGCCCAATGCAAAGTGGGTTGTTTTTAATCTCGCACTCATCTCGGATATATATCTTTTGAAGGAATAAGATGTTATCAATCGTTCCGCGATTTATTCTTGTTTTTTTTTTTTTTTGAAATACGACAACATATTCAAGAGATTTGTGTTGGCTATGAGAGGACTTCATTTATGCAGCTGGACTTGTTTTGCAGAGGATGTAAGTGGGTCAGGGTTTGGACAAATGAAGTTATTATTTTGATAGAGAATTTAAGAGTTGCGGTGGTTTAAAGTTTGATGTCATAATGATTACTACTCGATTACTTAAATACCGACATGTACAGTAGTCGATTTCATTGATAAATTGGTTATGGCTTCAAATAAAATCTACAGCAAGTACAACAACCACTGAAGTAGACTTTCGAACTTTAAAAGTGGCTTAAAACAAGTAAAAGTGTTTTGATACCCTCCACTGTATGTACTGTACAGGTACACACATGTGTCTAATATTGGTTTTATATGGGAGGTACCAGAACTACTTGACTGACATAGTCCATTTTCAATACCAACCTGACGACAGTAAAAAGAAAAAAATTTCAAAAAAACACAAAATTTCATTCGCTTAGGTCGATTCGTTTGGACGCTATCGTGCTTTCAACAGACAGACGGACATGCCTAAATCGATTCAAAATGTGATCCTGATTCAGTATATACATATAATATTCTTTAGGGTCTTGCGTGAATCCTTCTTGGCGTTACAAATGTATTGACAAAGTGATGATACCTTCCTGTGGAGGGTATAAAAAAGATATAGTTGGCGCAATAGGCATTAACTTCTCATAAATCATTCGATTGTGTAAGTCATTTTTGGGACGAATAAAAGGGACCTACAATTTTATGCCAAATCCAAACTTCTGAATTGAGAAGCTTTTTCAGGACAGTTATACTAGGTACTCTCCGATGTTTGTCAAACGTTCGCGAGAAAAAAACCTTAAGACGTAATTTGTGTTTTTCCGGGGATCGAATGTCAGACGGGAGTCGGACAGAATCCCGAAAAATGTAATCCCGAAAGCCCAAAATCCCGAAAATGCAAAATCCCGAAAACCAACAATCCGGAAAAGCCAAAATCCAGAAAAAAGAATCCCGAAAACGAAATCCCGAAAAATTATATAAAATGAAAAATTTGCGCAAATAGCCACGATTTTGGATTTTGGATATGCGGGATTTAGGATTTTCGGGATTTTGGTTTTCGGGATCGTGTCCCCAATCCATGTCGGACCCCTCGCACAGTAGTCCAGCACACTAGCCACTGAGCCACTGCGCCTACTAGTGACTTACTATTCACAAAAAAAAAAAATAACACTCACACTTGCTGGGCTTAGGTGAATCTGGTGAAAAGCTCTGTCACGTCAATGCCATTCAACTGTGGAACGAAGAACTCAGAAATCACGTTTCTATAGCGCTCTCCATTGAAGGTAATCGGTAACATTCTGGCCGGCAAGGTCCTTAAAGAATTACACTGGTCGGTATAAGTATTTTGACAAAACTAAAGTTAATTCTACTCATAATTTGAACTTACTTCATTTAAATTTTGGCATCAATGGAAAGGTCATTTAAATTCCGTTTGAATGATAACACAACTTTCCTTAACCCATTAAGTACCCATTGAAAATTTAGAACTTTTGTGAATGTCTATTTTTTTGACTTTTTTCCTCGGTATCCAAAAAAAAAAAATGTTTTGATGCAGAAAGTTTCTTCAAATAATTCTAATAGTGAATGCAAAAAAAAATTTTCAAAAATCTCTTCTCTTCTCAGAAAAATGTTGTATGAAAAGGAGGAAAAAGTTGCTAAATTATTCATTTTTAGCAATTTTCAAAAAATCATAAAAAATATTAGCGAAGAGATTTTTGAAACATTTTTTTTGCAGTCACTATTAGAATTGTTTGAAGAAACTTTTTGCATCAAAACATTTTTTTTTTGGGACCGAGAAAAAATGGGTACTTAATGGGTTAAAGAAAGTTATGTATCATTCAAACGGAATTTAAATGACCTTTCCATTGATGCCAAAATTTACATGAAGTAAGTTCAAATTATGAGTAGAATTAACTTTAGTTTTGTCAAAATACTTATGCCGACCAGTGTATGGGCCGGAGATTCAACCAACCCATAAAGCCATTCAAACAGTGCGTTTTAAGGCTTCTGGGTTTTCTCCAATCCAAATTCGGCAATTTTACTTGTTCACATATCCATTTAACCAAAAATGAGCCCCATCGGAGAACAAAAGCTTGCGTTAAAAATGAGTATCAAGCTGAATCATATTTTATCCCATTTACTGCATCTACAACGCGTATTTCAACTCTTGCACAAGCTGATGGATCTTATAAGCTTTTAAGCCAAGATCTTTTCGTAAAATCTTCCACAGAGTGGATGGGCATCGCTCCAATTGCTGTGCACGATGGCGAATCGACTCATTCGGATTCTCCTCAACACTGGCGCTCTACAACGGCAATAACTTCTTCTGTTTGTCGTCATTGGAGATGCGTATTATTCACTAGAGTGTACGTGGTCCGAAAACGATTCATTGTGTTCCGAATAACTTGCTCAGATGGACCGTTTATGTCGACCGTTCGCACGATAAGTTTGGCGAACGGAACCATGGTTGTTCTGGCGTTAATCTATTCATCGAAAAAGGACAAAACATACTAACCACAAATCAACTTGCATCTGTCAAATTGACAATCTGTAGAAACAGTGTTGCCAGTTTGAAAACCAAACCTCTAAAAACAAACACCGACACCTTTTACTAGTTTCCATTTTTGAGCTGTTTTTTCACAGTATCATCAAATCCCAAAGCTTTGTAAAACTAGCAATTATTTTTTATATCAAAGGCCATCTATTATATGTCAGACATTACTCACCTGATGACGTATACATGTATACCCTCATTCTCTAAGGCTAAGCCCTACTTAGAGTCAAAGCGAACCTCAAATAATAGAACAAAACAGACAAAGCTATAAACCTGCAAATTCCAAAAGCTCCATAAATCACAAGTCATCTGGTGTCTAACTTCATCGTATGACGGCCACCAATGACGCTACTATATATGCCCTCACAAACAGCACTTTGCGTCTCAGACAAAGCAACATTATTGTTGGTTCGCAAAAGTAGGTTAAACACCCATTAGGCCATTAGTCATCGTATAAATTTTAATTGTTATTGACAACTTAACAACTCATATTGTATCTCGGACGTAATATCTACAATATACTCATTTTTCCATAATAAATTAAAGAATTTGTCAAAATTGCCTAACAATAAATATATATCACCTTTCTCTCTATATCTCTGACTGAACATGGTGTTTGACTTTGAGTTTGAGTTTTCCTCCTTCGTTTTGCATTTTCCTGTATAATTTATGAACTGCCAACATGAATTTACCAACTCACGGGTATAAGGTACACTGGATGTTGTCTGCGGCTGCCCTCGGAAAGAAAGATATATACAATGTTGCCTGACACCTTCTCGCGTACCCATCCATTATAAAGTTCTCCGTTTATTTTTCACTATAAGCCCAATGTATGTGAAACGAATTAAATTTGTTAAACCATGCAGATTGCCATTAATGAACCAGTTTCATGGTGTAGATACAAAAGTATCTACACACAGGCATTCGCACAAATTAACCTACTTTAAGGTATTAGGCGGTTTTCAACTTTTCTCTCTTTTAATTGATCTTTAGATTTTATTTTGCATTCTAACTGTAATACATGTTGGATGGATCTGCTGCAGTGTGAACGAGGAACAAGATGTACTCGCTGCCGCCTTTTTTGTTTGAGCCGCGTTTTTAGTTGAAAATATATATAAAAGCCAACGAGTTAGTATAGTAGAACAGGCCACTTCGTTGGACACATTAACATTTTGAGATATAGATACTCTTGCTTGCGACTTTGTCTTCGTTTCTTCATCTTTTTTTTTTTTTTTTTTTCATTCTGTCGCTTGACTTATAGATAGTTTATCCAAATTAATGAAGAGACTACGTTTAGAGTTCCAGAGATAACCGACAACGCAACATAGTAGAGAGACACACCGACACCGACACGGACACATCAGTGAGTGATGATTCTATAAGTGGTATCGGGTGCCAGGTGGGTGGAATTAATTTTCAGATAACTTTTTGTTGGTCAATTCGAGAGTGCCAGATTTGGAGAATCTCAAGGAACATAAATTAGCACACACACAAGTCTAATGAATAAATAAAATTTCGAATTTTGGTGCGGACACGCCGACACGGATATATTGTATTTTGTTGCGTGGAGCGGTTATTGGCTTCTGGAAATTTATTTGAAAAATATAAATGTTATCTTTTGGGCGGTTATCTATTTAGTGGCGAATACAAATGGTAGAATTATTGAAATGCATTGAGAATAGAAATTCAAGAGTGAAATATCACCGCAAAGGTGATTTTGACACGGAATATTAGCCATAAGTCAAGTCAACTAGACGATTAGACTTCTATTATTTGGGATTAGAGAAGCGGGTTTTGGTTTGTTACAATAGCCACAAATGATGTCATTTAGCTTGAAAAGTGGAATATTAAAGCTATTGAATGGATTGGGAAGCTTTTTTGCTACTTGGGTGTATTTTAATTGATTGCTATGTTGGTTGTGGGAGCTTGTTTATTTGTCAAAACTGACTGATTTATGACTGAACGATTAGGAATAAATTTTGCAAGGAAATGTATGTATTTTTTTAACTAAGGGACATCCTTCTGTAGGTTCTTTGTAAAGGGTGTTTGTTTTTAGGGGTTTGGTTTCTAAACTGGCAACACTGTTTCTACCGATTGTCAATTTGACAGATGAAAGTTGATTTGTAGTTGGTACGTTTTGCGATTTAACGATGAATAGACTAGAACACCGAGTACAAATTGCGCAAACTTATTTTGAAAACCATGTTTCCGTTCGCCAAACTTATCGTCCATTTTACGGTTGACATAATCGTCCATCTGAACAACTTATTCAGAACACGATGAATCGTTTTCGCACCACGTATACCTACATTCTAGTGGATAATGCGCATCCCCTAAGACGGCAAACAGAATAAGTTATTGCCGTTGTAGAGCCCCAGTGTTGAGGAGAATCCGAATGAGTCCATTCGCCATCGTGCGCAGTAATCCCATCCACTCTGTGGAAGATTTTACGAAAAGATCTTGGCTTAAAAGCTTATAAAATCCAGCTTGTGCAAGAGTTGAAACCGCATGACCATTATACGAGCCGTAGGTTCGGTGAATGGGCCGAAAACATGATTCAGCTTGATCCTCATTTTCAGCGCAAAATTTTGGGGTTGGTGATGAAATCCATTTTTAAATTTGGTGTTATTAATTCTGTTGCCGCGACACCTAAAAATGGTGTTAAAGAGATTTTGGCATAGTGGATTTCGTCCCGGGAGATTTTGGAAAAAGTGAAGAGAAAAATGAGAAATTTTGTCCAATAAGGGATTTTGGAAAAGGGGATAACGTAGAGATCCCAAAATTTTGTTCTCCGATGAAGCCAATTTTTTTGGTTAAATGGATACGTAAACAAGTAAAAATGTCGAATTTGGAGTGGAGAAAACCCAGAAGCCTTTATTGAGACGCCCTTACATCCATTAAACCTCACTGATTAGTGTTCTTTATGGGCTGGTGGAATCTCCAGCCCATGATTCTTTAAGGATGGTGCCGGCCAGAATGTTACCGATTACTGTCAACGGAGAGCGCTATAGAAACGTGATTTCTGACTTCCTCGTTTGGTCTCAACAAGATGGCGCAAAATATCACACGGCGCGCGACACCATCAATTTATTGAGGGAAACATTAGCTGAGCTCACCTGAGGACCAGTGAAAAGGCCTCCATGATCCTGTGATTTCACACCTTTAGATTACTTATCTTTGACGTTGGACGTTGGGCGATTTGGAAGTCAAAATTCACTGTGTTATTGCTGATCTTAATTATACGGCCCCAGTTACTCGATAAAGTTGTCGAAAATTGGACTTCGCGACTTAATTCGACCTAACCGTGGCGCGAATATGCCCGAAATCATTTTTAAACAGTAATGGCATAAAATTGTCTATAAAGCTAATATCATAGACATTAACATTAGCTTCAAGTGTTTTATTTCATATTGAATTTGTATACCTAAAAAAAAAAATAGCCTTTACAAAATAGTTTCAACAACCAAGTTTGCTGTTCAACTCTTTTGTCTTTTGTTTTATGAACAAAGGGAACTCGTCTTACCATTTACGAAAATACAATTTGTGGAAATAATAGCAAAGATGAGAATGCCTTCGGTAATAAGCCAATTACCAGCGACATCTACCTATACGAAAAACACACTCGAATCCGAATTTATTAGTCGAAAACGTTCAAACCCTGATAGATCAATCTGGGTTTTCCAAACAGGGGTTTATTTTGAAATCCAAAAGTGGGGTGCCACAAGATAGCATAATATAGAGACGCTTCTAGTAGTTTCTATTACAGTACCATAGAAGAAAATGGAACACATCAAACAATGCCAAACCTTTCTCCAAACCCGCATTTCACATATCGAGACCATCAGTAAATTAAATTTCCATAAATCACATCATTCAATGATATTGTTACTGCTGTCATTATTTGCTATCGATATACCAACTTCATCCCCTAAGGCTGTCATGTTCACACACATAAAAAAAATAAGCCAAAAAACAAACCCGAAAACCAATCAGACAAAGTGCCAAACACCTCCAGGGCGATCATTGACTGGACTGGACTTAGTATGGATAGTTTCTCTTTTTCCTTGTTCCTTCCTCTCTACCTACTCTATATATACTCTATTCAATTATTATGATCAACAAAAGATCAATTCATGTCGATCGAATGATGGAATTATGGTTTTCTGCACGCCAACCGCACGCAGCTCGAACCCATAGGCTAGACCAGATAATGTACACACTATACACTGTATACACACCATCATCATGTTTGGGGCGAGGAAATCATGCCTTGATTTAAAAACAATTTCATTCGACACTTTTGAGAGTTAAAAAACAATTTTCACACGCAATTCCGAGATCGAATCAATTCCTGCGGGCCGACTGAACTGGTTGTCTGCCTGACGGCCAGGAAGGGTATGCACTTAATTTACGTCGACAGTTTTGACTTTAATTTGAATGAAAAAAAAAATAATACTGCAATGTTGCCCCTCGTCGAACTACTGCTACATATATGGATTCATTTAGTTGTACTGTGAGAAATTGGTATGAAAAATTCATTCGATAGACGCGCGAATACGACGCAAAATAATTGCATCATTATTAGTTAAAAAAAAAGTTACACTGAATAAAATGGTAAAACCAATTAAGTCGCATGAAGTTCTGCTCCACTTTTGGCGAGGTATAAATTTGTTGACTTGAATCTATGTTAACAGTTATTAAAAGCTAAGTAGGTTATTTATGGTTAGGTGACAGCTAATTGAACAGGATTTTTGTATAATGTTTTTGGCTATGCATAGTAATTACAGCAAATTGACACGGAATACTCTGTGGATAGATGGGACCTTAATTGCTTGGAAACGTTTTAGCAACTATAGATTGAGGTTATAGTCGTTTAAAAGAAAATCTTTTTTTCAAAATATACAAATATTTTTTGCAAATAGACAGAATACTAATTGCATGGCTCTGGCAATGACAACACTTTGACAGTATATGGAGAAAACTCAAGCCTCCAGATGTAGATCCCTCAATGATCAATCGTCTGTCTGATTTGCTTATACTCAAACTATGATAGTTCAACTCGATTAAGTTGGCTAGGACAGAAGAGAGTCTTCGATTCCAAGCAGTAGAGGAAGACCTCGCCTTAGGTGGCGCCTACAAATGGGAGGGGTCCTCAACCAACTTAGAGTGGGCAACTGGGAGGCGGTTAGCCAAAGATTGGGCTAAATTGAGAGGCGTTTTGGTTGATTGAGGCCCAGAGGCCTTCCCAAATTTCGGGAACCATAGCCAGAGGGCGTGGCACCTTCCAAAACCTTTAAAACTCTATATCTTTGCATTTTTGGAAGATATGGTTGAGAAATTCAATGCATCGACGCATATTGTAGGTACAGTGAGTGTAAAAATTTGGGTTGGTGATGAAATCTCCTTTTCCAAAATCCTCTGTACTGAAATCCCTTACTCCAAAAGACCCTAAGAGAAAATCTTCACGGGACAAATCTCCGATATTGTGTTATTATTTCTGTCGCCGCGACACCGAAAAATGGTATTAAAAAGTGAGTTACGTTTGGGCAACCCCCCTGCTTGTGGTCACTGTAGGATTTGGAGAATTGCCAAAGGACGCGTATGGCACCAGTCATTTAGCGAAGCCATTTTATACGCTATATCTTGGAATTTAGCTTTAGTTTTGGATGTATTGTTTGTCCATATGCGTTAACAAAAAGTAGAAGAGCGGTTCGATAGAAAAAAAAACATCGCACAGGCCTTTAATTGCAGGACCAATCTAGCTAAATGGGGAAGAATTAGGCCTACAGTAGTTGCGTTTCTTACGCACGCTTTCGTCATTTGCAACTTGTTGTACGAAGGGCAGCTACGTGGATAATAGGCCTTAAGGACAACTGAAATTGATTACTTGAAATCACAATTGTGGCAGAGGCCTCAAAACCCAACAAAGTGTGTAACTCAGCCTAAAAACGCTTAACTACAAAAAAATCAATTTTCCTCTAGAATTTTGTTCAAAAATATTATAAACTTAGTTGTTCCCGTCAAAACGGCTTATTTCTGTTATAGCTGAAAATAGTTTGTCGCTATTAAAAACATGGAGTAAGTATAAACAAAACTGATTGATATCGGCGAAATTAAATCCGTCTTATTTTTCAGAAATCCAGAACAAGACGCTGGAAAGATGGATCTGCAGAAATGTTTATTCACCCATTGGCAAGGAGCTGTCACATTCAGTCTTCCGTTTATATTCGTCATTGCCATGTTCATAAATGATACTCTGGTAAAGTTATATATTTTCAATGATTGCCTTCAAGAAATATTAAGTTTTTTGCGCTTTCTAGCCATATCGATGTTTGTACGTAATAGTTGCGATGTTTATTTGTTGGGTGACAGAAGTCTTCCCGCTAGCAATCACTGCAATGTTCCCAATTGTAGCGTTTCCCTTAATGAATATTATGGTAACTATGGGTCAATTTGAACAGTAACAACTGATGGCTGGGATATTTTTTTTTAACAGGCTTCCGACAAGGCATGCTCTTTATATTTTAAAGACTCGTTGGTAATGTTTATGGTAAGTATTATGATTGCATGTGCAATCGAATTTACCAAGTTACACGTGCATGTCGCCAGCATTGTTTGCCATGCTATGGGATCAAATTCAAGGAGGTAGAGATTTTCAATTAAATTCTATATTTAGTAACTTTTAGTTGGAATTTTTGTCTAGGATACATTTTTTGCTAGTGTCTGTAACTATGTTTCTGTCTATGCTTATACCGAATGCCGTGTGCATTGCTTTGATGTATCCATTTACGTATGGCTTTTTGGAACGACTGTCGCAGGTAAAATTTTTATCGATAAAGGGGGGTCCACAATTGGATTGTATTGGCGTAATCTAGCTTAAGCTGATACAATTCTATAGGGAAGGAATGATTTTTATTGTTTTCCTTACAGCTAGGAATCTGCAAACTGTACGAAGACGATAGCCCAGATGTCCCAAAAATGGAGTAAACAACATTTGCTGCTCCAAAATACGCTTTACTAATGCAATTTATTTTGTTCAGGAAAAAGCCATCTAGAATCGCCATTTGCTTTTACCTTAGTGTAGCTTATGCCTCGTCAATGGGTGGCAGTGGTAATTTGACTGGTAGTCCGACAAATCTTGTATTTAAGGAGATATATGAAGAGTGAGTTAATCTGTCAAAACGAGTGGATTAGAACAGATTTTTTTTTTCAGACGATTTCCAGACAGTCCAGACCAGATTGACTTTGCAAACTATCTTTTTTATGCGTTACCTCCCATGTTGGTGTATACAGGATTAATGTGCATTATTATGGAATATACATACATGGGACTATTTCGGTATATACGGTTTTTTTCATATTCCATTTAACTAGATTTTTAGGTTGCATCTTTGTATTAAAAGACCAGGTAGCGAGGACGCCATGACACTGAGACTGAGTGAAGAAGAAAAGGCCGCTGTCAAGCGTATGACAAATGAAAATTACGAATCGATTGGAGAAATTACGGTAGCCCAATGTACCATGGCAAGTCTTGTTATCGGCTTGATTTTATTGATGGTCACAAGAAAGCCTGAATTTGGTGATGGATGGGCCGATATCCTCAATGAAAAGTATGTACATATTTTTTTTAGATTCTAACGAGATTTTATACATATGATGCCAAGGGGAGTATGTTTTTTTTAAGAGTATGTGAACGTTTTAAAGAATGCGAGCTCATGCAAAGACTTAACTTGAGTTCAAAATTGCGGGGTTGTGAACACTAGTCGTTGAAAAAGTCGGTTGATTAGCAAAAATTGACAGCTCTGGTTTATGTCATTGAATGACACCTCCGTCAGATCATTTCCACTTATGTCAATGGGACCGTTCCAGTGACCGCTAGTCGTCTAGGACATAATATCCCTGATGGAGGAACGCTGGAGTTCGTTATTTTTTTCAATCTGGCAGTTCATTAAGCGCTAGATTGAAAAATTTCCCAGAAAAGGTTATTTCACAAAATGTGCTAGAGCTTTAGCGCAAATGTTGAAATGTCAGTTTTTTTTTATATGAAGTTTGGCATACCGCTAGTCTAGTCACTTAGCATCAGTCGAACGCGGCCAATTAGGTAGGTATTGGCAAAATATCGTTTGGCTCTTCATTGACAATGAAATTTTGACAAGTGTGTTCGCACTTAAAACTATTTCAACTTGCGCTGTCAATTTGGTATTGTCATCTCTTTTTCAATTGTGAATTTTGGCGTCGCGCCTGAACAAGTACCTACATAAAAGAAATAAGTTTTTCTTTTTGTAAAATCCAATAAACAAATTGAATGAAATAATAAATGAATCACCCTCGTTTCTTGTGTTTTGTTGAAGCTGTACACACAGGACGAACAAAGCCGAAAATTTGCAAAATACAAATGCCAAATGCGTATATGAAATGATTAAAACTGACTTCGAATTTATTTTGCGAGGGGTGAAACCATCATTCATAAAAAAACACATTCATGCGACCCACTCCTTGGGACCTGTAGAAAAATTCATTGTCAAACATTATGCCAAATAATTTTCATTAACAATTAAAGATAAAGTGACATTTTGTTTGACAATTCAACTATTACCACTTGTTCTTTCTTCGCCAGTTAGTCGTTTTCGGTTGGTCGTCCAGAACTGTCCGGAAGAACTCTCCGCGATTCTGAATTCAAATCCAGAAGCAAATTTCTCTTCTTTTCAGTAGAAGAACTGTCAGTTGAGTGCCAATCGAACGGTTCTGGACGACCAACCGAAAACGACATTAGTCAATTCAATGACAATTCGTTATTTTTACTTGCCAGTTTTTGAATTGATATAAAAATACGCCAATTGTCAATTTCAAATCGACAAGTGAAAACCCAGGGGGCTTATTTAAAAAAGCGCCGGATCGTTTTTCATGGCGGATTTGTATTTTTGTATTTCCAAAAGCGATTTGATCGAATCAAAAGCGATAACTGTATAGGTGACAGATTGTTTGCGAATAAAAAATAAATTAAAATCCTGTGGCGGGAAAAAGCTGTCAAAGTGTTGGAAAAATAAATGGAAAATTGCAAATTAGAATGGAAAAACTGGAAAGCACTGAAAGTATCATTTTCGCCCTCGTTCGCATTTGAGAAAAGCGAAGACGGTCGAAATGGAGGTATCGCTTTCAATACGATCCGCCGCGCATTTGGGAATAACCCCCCAGCATTATGTACGAAAAACGATTTCGGGCTATTACGATTTATCTACTGATATGAAAGAGCGACGCTCATGTTGGGACCCTATCACACATTGCAGCTTTAACAATAACATTAAATGATAATTTTCCTTTCTTAAATTTCATTGCAGAGAAATTCAATTCACATCAATTACAACAATATTCATATTTCTGGTATTCAGTTTACCAGCAAAGTTGGTATTTCTCAAATGCTGGGATGGTAACTGAAAATATTTATAAATTTATAACTACTCGTTGCTAATTCTGAATCATTCGCAGAACGCTCAGTTGGAAAAACACCCGGACTATTAAATTGGAAATTTTTAAATTCCTTTGTTCCATGGGATCTTATTTTTATAATTGGTAAGACAACGTTCTTATTAGATTTCCAAATTATTTCTTGATTCTATTATTTTATTTTATTAAGGCTGCGGTGGTACACTAGCTGAGGGTTGCATATCAAGTGGCCTAGCGGATCTACTGGGTGATCGTCTAATGGACCTTAAAACTCTTCCAAGCCCAATCAGTCTTTTGATCGCTATTATTGTAATGGAACTTTGTACAAATTTGACAGTCAATGCGGCTGTTATGAGTGTTGTTGCACCGGGTATTATTGATATGGTAAATACATATTTCGAGCCCTATCCACAAGTTTATCGTAAGCGACAATTTTTCCGAAATTGACATTCGGCCAAATTTGACAAAAATTGAGCGTGAAGACACTTTACACGACATTTTACATAGAGAAATCGGGCTCGATTCCTTAAATATACCTACAGAAAAACAGTGACTCCTGTAAAATTCAACATGTCGCCTACGATAAGCCTTCGGTTAGGGCTTAATTTACTTGTTATTTTTTCAAAACATTACCGGTCTTTATGGTCGTTTGTGCAAGTGCGATTTAGTAGTAGATTCTTAAAATATTTAACCCGGCCACCATTGCTATAAAATGCTTCGTTGGGATAACATTAGGCGATCGCCAAAAGTTTTTGAAAATTTTTACTGTGGACCAGAAAAATACACAACACTTCTGAAAACAAGAAACTCAAAATTTAAAAGCCTGACAATGACAACTAAAGTATTGCATATCGCTTTGATTTTTGGCAGTTTCTTAAATCTGTTCTTTGGCAATTTTTGGGATTTATTATTTTCAGATGTAATTGCCAAGTCTGATGCGATTAAGAGTTTCTTTAAAAAAAAGCAAGCGATATATTTTTCCCTTGTAAAATAGATTAATACAGAATTAATGATAGAATCACAGAATTTCTCTCATTTATCTCAAAAATTATTTTACATTCATCCAACAATTTCCCGTATACATTTATCCGCAACTACTTGAGGGAAACATTACCCAACGGACATAGGCCGGATTTAAGAATCGTAAGTCGAAATGAATTGTCTGGACTTAAATTTACCTCAACAAAAAACTAACTTGAATTGTCGGTAGATGTCACTTATTGACAATTGTATTTGTTTTTTCTCCTGTGTTCTGACTTCGGAGTTTCTGATTGGTGCTCTATGTGCTCTCCGATGTGTCCCAATAGAATGGAAGTGTCAAAACTGAGTTCTCCGGAGTTTCGGACATATCTTGTCACAAATAGTAATAGACGTCAACTTAGTTAAATTCTTGACTTGATTTGTCGGTGTTGCGGTTATAAACATCACCTGAGAAAACTGTTCACGTAACCAGTTCAGCCCAATGAAAACTCAGCAACATTAAGTTAGAGAGCTGTCAGACTTAAGACTAAGATTCTTAAACGCCTTCATACTCATAGTAACACTACAAGTGACGATGACAGTGAAATATCATAGAATTTCTGCGAAAAAGTGAATTCGATAGAGAGAGGAGTTTTCGAAATTCGAAATACATAATCAGGGCTTATCGTGAATGCCTCAAAATGATTTATCCATCATTTTTAAATAATTTTTTTTACCAAATCAGATAACACATATTATATATTTTTTTTAGGCTATTGCATCCGAAGTCCATCCTTTATATTTTCTAATGCCTACTGGCCTAGCTGGAAGTATGGCATTTTTAATGCCATCAGCTACAGCTCCAAATGCTTTGGTAGCAGCATATGCAAATATCAGGACAAAGGATATGGTAAGTTGTTTTTTTTTATTCTCACCAGTTCTACGTATTAAAAATATACAGAGCAGATAATTGCTGAAAAAAAAAAAATAAAAACTATGTCTGTGTCCGTTTGATATGTAACTAACCCTACTTTGCATTTTAAAATTCCTCAGATCTACGCTGGACTTGGACCAACGATTGCGTCTGTGATAACTATCTATATATTTGCACAAAGCTGGGGATTTTTAGTTTACCCCGATTTGATGAATTTTCCTAAATGGATTACAGAGAACACAACCGAAACATACTAGTATGTATTTGAATTTTTACGATTGGTTGTCATTATATTCGAAATAATAAACATTTTTTTAATTTTCTGGTTCAAATTAGAGCACATTTTGTTAAAAAATAAATATATACCTACTTATATGACAGCGGAATAAAAAAAAACAACTTTCTTTAACAAAGCTATGGTACGAATATTATAAAATAAATAAATAGTTGGCGCAACAGGTCCGTATAGGTACCCTTGACCTAGCTTTTCACAACCATGAGTTTTTATTTTACGAACGAATGGAAGGACATACAATTTTATGCCGAGTCCGAATGGCTGGATTGAGAAGCTTTTTCAGGACAAATATACTCTCGGATGTTTGTCAGAGGTGGCGCAGTGGAAAAAACCTTAAGATGTAAGTTCTGTTTTTCTGGGGATCGAACCTAGGCCCCTCGCACATACATTAACCACTGAAACTGCGCCCAAAATACCATTTTGCTTATAAAATCGAACTTCCTCGTATATAGCAGCGTTTTAGAGAAGTTGTCTGTAGACATCCAAAAAGTAGGAGTGGCTATAAACGACCTAGCCTAAAGCATTCTCGGAGTCTGTTTCAAAAAAGTTTCATCGAAATTTGTCAATTAGTTGTCATTGTCACGTCAATCGCGAACAAACTTAAAACTCCACTTTTATATTATTATAAATATCAACTTCACGCAGATCAACCATTTATTGGCCTCTTGCATTCCACAAAATCCTGAACCTGATTTTTATCTATTTAACTACCTGTGGGTGTGCTAATATATTAAAAACAGTCTTGTTCAATTCATAAATTAGGGGATTAGCTGGGATTACAATATATTCGTCTACCCACTGATAGATAGTCCACTCAACTACATTTAAATCACCAGCTGGTAACTTTCAGTTCGCTTCCAATATAGTCATTTCTGACATATTCAAGATATCTTTTAATCAACACAACATCATCATGAGTGTATTACAATCTGCATGCAGATCTACACACAAGTGTGTAATTAACGAAAATTAAACTAGAAAAAAAATAAAACCTACCATGACGACAAGTCAGATTGTGATTATGGCGCAAAAAAATTCGAAACCGAGACCGCCTCCGACCTGTCCTGTCTGTCTAGCTATCTGTCTGTCAGATTGGTTTCTGTTTTTTTTTTCCTTTGGTCCCATGTTTGTGTAGCGCAACATAATTCAAGTCAATATGCATTTTTGTATGTTTCAATCAACAGGCAATTTCATAATCAACACATGGAAAATTACAATTTACCAGTACTGACAGTTGAACGGTTGTAATAGAGTTATTATTACAGCAGGTACAAAAATATTAGACAAAAAAAAAAAATACTTAAACTTGTTATGCCAATTGAGTTGAATTTGATTTGAGTTTTTTTTTTACTTACCACGATAGTCACTTTCGTCGTACAGTCCTGGAACGGTGGGTAACGCCCAAAAGGGCTCTTCCGGATAAACCATCATCATTGAAATATTCACTTTGTAGTTGTGAGAGTATAACTTCGAGGTTGTGATTTTAAAAGTTTTTTGTTAATGTTTTTTTTTTATGTAGCTATTGTGAATATTTTTATTGTGGGTCGGATATTTTACGTATTTGTGGGTATATTTTGTGTTTCGAATTGATTTGGCAGCACTTGGGCACTAAGTAGACTATTTTCGCAGGTGTTAAATCAGTATTTAGGCTTTAGACAATTTTCGCAGATGTCAAATTTGCATTTATATGATTTGAACTTAAGATAAATAATAAAGGATTTGGCAGCACTTTGGCAATTGGACAATTTTTAAATTAAATAAATAGATGACGCAAAAGGCGGGTAGACACCCTAGGCCAAGCTTCTCGCAAACATTCGTTTATGTGAGTTTCTATTTTTGGGACGAATGGAAGGGACCTGCAATTTTATGCTGAGTCCAAACGGCTGAATTGAGAAGCTTTTTCAGGACAGTCATACTCTTGAATGTTTGTCAGACGTTCGCGAGAGGTGGAGCAGTAAAAAAAAACCTTAAGATGTAATTTGTGTTTTTCCGGGGATGCGCACACATTTAGGACAATTTTTCATTTATATGATATCAACTTAAGATAAATAATTTAATTTCAAGAGCCTGTCATTTCGAACGTTCGAGAACTCGTTTTCGTTTGTACTAGATCTTGTAAAAGATTTCGCTACTATTCAAAAAGAATAGTAGGTTCCTTATAATGTCCAGTTCTGACACTAAGGCGCAAATCAAAAGACATTGGCAGCACTTTAGTTTTTAAAAAAATGTCAATAAGACAACAATTTTAATTTAAATGGATTTTAAGTTTTGTCAGATTCAGGAAACACCATGCTTTCGACAAGTTTTTTCTTATTTCTGTCCCGACTTTTTTTCGATATTTTTGACCCGGTTTTTTGATCCATTTTTAAGAAGCTTTTAGTAGACGCATTTCTTATTGCTTTGTTTGTCGTATATTTTCTTGTTAAATTGGTTTTCTCACACTTTTCAATCCGTTTTTATTGTCTTGTCGCGTTTTTCGACCCTTTTTTTTTGTATTCGATTTCTATCGCTCCATTTCTTTGGGTAGCTTTCGAGATTAGTTTTTGGTATTTTGACGCAATTCTTTATCTTTTCTGCGATTTAAGACACGTTTTAGATGAGTTCTTGATCTAGTTTTTTGATGCGATTTGGTGAGTTATTTCACGCCCTTTTTGGGTTTTTTATTCCTTTTAATATGTGAGTTTTCGTTGTGAATTTAATGCATTTTTCAATTATTTTTTTGTCGCGTTTTCACTAGCTAGTAGGTTTTTGATAAGTACTTCAATATGTTTTCGGTCGCGTTTTCAACCAGTCTTTCCATGATGTGTTGCGGAGAGATTTTCAGTGAGTTATTTTACATTCTTTTTCACTTTTTTAACTCGTGAATTTGTATTGTTTTATAAAAATTGCAGGCAATACTGTTGCCTTGATGTGAGAATAGGTTAAAATAAAGTTGCGTATTGCTTATTGACAGCTGCTAGTTGCTTATTGCTTGTTGCCTCAATCTGAGAGCCGCCTTAAGAAACATTTCAAAAAAGTTTCATCGAAATTTGTCGAGTAGTTGTCACGTCAACCGCGATCAAACTTAAAACTTAAATAGACGCCTATTTTTGTATTTTCAGGCTTTTCTGACGCTTTTTTGGCGATCATAGATTTGGTATTTTGAAGAGTATTTTAATGTGTTTTTTAATGCATTTTTAAACGTATTTTTTGTTAGACTTTTTGCTGCGGTTTTAACATTTTTTTGTTCGGGGTTTTCTATGAGTTTTTGAATAATTTGTTGATAACTTTGAAATGCGTTTTTGAACACGTTACTTGATGAGTGTTTTTAGTGGCTTTTAGACAAGTTATTGTATGCACTCAAAGGAAGGCATTTGCGGCTATAGCTCTTGCGCCAATTCGACAACAGTATGGGTGACAAAGGAAATGCATTTTTTGTTTTGAGAAGAAATGTCAATTGTCAAATTATCATTTCCTCTTCTCATACCATGTTTATCGAAACGAAATGACTAATGATAAAACAAAACCGAGAACATGTAGATTAACCTCCACTGATGACTGATCTAATTACAAATTTTTGAGTTGACGTTTACAGTCGGTGACAATTTTAGTCATTTTGGATGATTTTTCGAAAAAATTAAAAAGTCGTCAGAATTGTATTCCATATTATTGATTATTCTAACACCATGTACTTGTAGTTGTCATCAGTCCCAATATATCATTTAAAAATATATCAGGTAGAAGTGGGACTCAAAAAAAATATACAGTTCGAACTGATAAGTAGCAAAATGTTTGACTATGGTTGCACAATTTTATTCTGTACATAAACTACTGAATTACTAATATAGTTGAACCCATAACACCATATCACCGACACCATACACACATCATATTAATCCAATCGTAAAAGGTCAATTTGCATGGGCGTTAATACATCCATCCTCCGATCCACCTTAAAATGTGCAATACCTGTTTGATATGGCATCAGTTGAGTACGCTCAAGCTCATTTTATGGCTCAATATGCATGTCAATCAAATCGGACAAGGAACGAATATAATAGCACAAACTTAATGCACTATCAACTCGAATGCATTGACAGACGCGCATCTTACTTTATGCGCACTGGTGGGGCTTGGAGACTCTGATCTGCCGCCACTTATCGATAGTAATGACAGTTTAATTGAAAAGCGTGTTTAATCGCCAATGTATGGGGGCACTTAAGCGTAAGCCTTATGGCGTTTTAAATCGAGTCGTGATGGATTTTTTATTTTTTTTTTTTCGCTTTCAACTCCTACTATACGAGTTTGAGTATGTTGTATATGCAATTCCACTTTCAATTAAGTCAGTTGATAGTGCATTAAAGTCTTTTCTTTTTTTTTTGAAATTCTTTGTTTAAGGATAAGATGACAGTATTATATGCTGGCATGGACTTTAACGTTCTGAGATTGGGGTAAAGTAGTGCAGTTAAGTATGTGCAATGTTGGGTCGAAATGCATGCAACACAAAATTTACACAGCGCTTGAAAACAAGTGGAAGTCTGAAGGGAAAGCAAAGTTAAAGTTTTTGACTAATCAGATAATTGATCGAGTCCTCAATGCATTTTTAAGGTAGGGTATATTTGACTGAAATTTAGAAGTCTCTTCAAAAGTCCTTGATTCGAAAAGCCCGGAATATAATAAGAGGCCGAAAATAAAAGCCCGGGAAACAGCTGAGCTGGAATAACATTCACTTCTGGTGGGTGGTTCTTTTGTGAAACTGGACAAAAAAAGTTCCGAACAGTATTTTCCATTTGTAGGCTAGGCTATTTTTCCACCTTCAAAGGTTTGTTCAAAATTTGGTAGGATATAAAGTCACCTCGACAATTTGTCCCTATTTAGAGAAAAAGGAAAAAAGTCAGAGGAAAAATAAACCCCAGAACAAGTTCTTGAATCATACAATATCCCAAAAACTCAACGCTGATTCAAATTCAGACAAAATTCCCATGTGCTTGCCAAAAAATCACAATGCCGCTACATGTTGAAAAAAAAAATTCTGACAACCATTCATCGTCCTAAAATCTGCACTTTCAAATCCAAAATCTAAAGCGAAGAATCTTGTTCGGCCACTTTTTCTTTGCCAAAGAGGTTCGTTATCACAACTTCTCTTTTTTTTTTCTTCTTCTTCTTTTTCTTCTTTGTTGTGCTTAAATTCATGTGTATAAAACAAAAACAGAGAAAAACAAGTAAGATCCAAATATCTCTCCAATATCTGAACCACTTTATATTGCGTCGTCCGCCAGAGATTACTTTTAAACATACGCACATAGTAGTTGCCCGTTTCTCATTTTAATAACACTCGCATGACTTGAAACCAATTTATAACCTACTTACTTGGACACAGGGCATCATGGACTGTCGCTGGATGAATTTATGTGTATTGGCTTCAAAAAAAAAACTATGGAGAGGCAAAAACGTTCGCCAAAGGAGACAGTGCAAATATATTACTTATAATTGTTATCATATACAACTTCTGGGTACCCGTTTTTTTTTTGCTCGCCTTCCTTTTTTCTTCCTCTGCGAGTGTTCTTTTGCGGTATCCTTGCATCAGTCAAGGGGGACACAAAAAAGTCTCGACGTTGAATAAAGAATAAAGTAAGCAATTGCTTTATCGGCAGTATTTCATATTAAAGTTTATGTACGTTAATTGAACCTAAACTTATGAGCGGTGTTTTATACTTGGATGGGTTGTTTTTTTTTTTTTTGTTAATGGGAAAGGAGGAAATATTCAAATTGAGGTTATGAATCTGTATGTTTTTTGAATTGTGAACAATTTTGCAAAGGAAATTTAACATTTTTGACGTATATTTGTTACTCAACACATTTTTTTAGGTTATTTTAATAGATTTTAAATCAATCTCATAGGTGTGGGTTGTTGCAGTTGTTTGGAAGTTGTTTGTACTAAATTTTGTATCAAGTTGGGTCAGTTATATTGATGTACATTGGCCGCATTCAAAAATCTAGTCATCGTAAGTCGACTTAAATTGTCTGGACTCAAATTTACCTGAACGCAAAAACTAACTTGAATTGGCGGTAGTTGTATTTTTTTTTTCTCAAAGAGTTCTGAGGTTCTGACTGATACTCTACGTCAGGGCAATTGAAATGTCAAACTGCGCTCTCCCATGCTCTCCAATAACCCAACAGAATTGTCAAAACTGAGTTCTCCAGATCCAGACACAATAGACGTCAAGTTAGTAGTAAGTCGAGAAATTCGTGACTTGATTTGTCGGTGTTGCGGACATAAATGTTAACTGAGAAAACTGTTAACGTGACCAGTTCAGCAAAATGAAAACTCAGCAACTGGTCACGTTAGAGAGCTGTTAAGGACTATTCACATGTCAGCGACCAACTACCGATTCACGAGTTTTGACAGTTCACATGAACACTGTAGTTGGTCGCGGCATTTCACGAATTTTAGCCATCAGTTTAAACCAGCAATTTCTAATTTGAGGTTAAGTTCGAACGAATGTTTTATTCGCTAGTTTGTGGAACGCGAATTAATTTATGTGGATTGCGCGAATAAATTTTAACAATTCGCGGCAAAAAGTTTGGAATTCGAGATTTCGTTGTTTAAACTGTTTCTAAATTTGTTTTCTTTATACATTTTGATGGGATAATTAATTATCCCACACTTGGAATAGTAAAATGTGCAATTTTCTGTTTAAAAATTCATCAAAAGTCGTTTGTTCGCATTTTATATCAATTCGTTCGTTCGCTCTCATGTGAATGGTCCTTAAGACTTACCTACTAAACTAGATTTTTGAACGCCCTAATTTTAAGACATTTTATTTTATTGAAATTTGTTCAACGGTTCTTTTGTGATGACTGACGAATTACAAACATACGGACCAAATATAAAAGACACGCCCGGTATCTATGCAACTTTTGAATAGTTCTGTGGATAGAATATGTATAAACCACCGTTACAAATGGAGCAGCCATTTGTAACTCTGTGTTACAGGAATATGTAACACTTCTAGAAATTCACTTGTACAATAAATAAATCAAGTAAATAATTACTGAAACAGGCTTGTATACGTTAGGTACCCAGATTTAGCTTCTCACAACCAGTTTTTATATTTTGGGACGAATGGAAGGGATCATTCAATTTTAAACCGAGTCCAAATGGCTGTTCCAAGAAACTGTTCTAGAACATATTTATACTCTCGGATGTTTATTGTAATTTTAGACAATCGACTGGTAACAGAAAACTATTAGCAACAAATGAAGGATGGAGTTTTCTTAACAAGGATAATGACAGCCGCTCTGAAAAAAACAAAAATCCAAGAGAATCTTACAATATGGAGGGTCCCCTTGAGTAACCTACAACCGCGACAATGGATAATGAATGAAGGCATACGTTTTTTTGTCACTGCCCAGTACCCTGTCACATTAGCAATAAAATTCTTGGAAGTTACTTTTTTCAAGGCTTTAAAAGAACTTATCGCTAAGTCTGTAAATGAATCGCACAAATTCATAAACGCCTCAAGATGGCTTGAAAATCATTATCAATTTATTTCGAATTCTAATGAAGTCCAATCAGATATATAGACCATTGGCAACATGTTGCTACAAAATTTAAATATGTTCATATTTCTGATGTCGCCCATTTGTAAAGCAGATGTCGAAAAGGCTTTTAAAATAGTATCGCTGTCAACTTTGGAGCGTAAAATGCTACATCGACTTATTGCAACATGTTGCATTGATTGACATTTACTGTCTGGTGAAGACTACAATTTAAATCAAAAGGAAACACTCCGCTGCCACCTTATTGACAGCCTATTGGTAGTCCCCTCCCAAAGAACCAATTACAATTGCTGATACGATTGGGAGTATATAATGGACATTGGCAACATGTTGCTACAAAAAAAAAATGTCCCTAATTTAAATATGTTCATATTTCTTATATCGTCAATTTGTAAAGTAGATGTCGAGAAGACATTTTTTTCGTCAACTTAGGAGCGTAAAATGTTACATCGACTTATTGCAACATGTTGCATTGATTGACATTTATTGTAGCAAAATGGAAGATAGATATGCATATGACTGCAATTCATAGCCTATTCATAGTTCCCCCAAAGAACCAATTATACAATATGAAACTTCTCAAGCGCACATCAAACGGTTTACATGTTTCTAAATACCATACCAACTCCACCACCTAATCCGCATAATGTTACCTATCTCATTTAACTAAACCGTTATATGAGCAGCAAACAACTTCCAATAAATTTTATGACCAAAACAACCTCATTTCGAGGTATGACTTCGAAACACATTCAAAACACAACCAATTCCATGAAGTTTCTTTTAAATTAGATATACATATCGAATAGGGCAGTTCATGGGAGCACCAAATGCCCTCTAACTACACCATTTCAATTTTTTATTGTCGATCATTAAAATTGTCCACTGCCACCCACTCTTTTGATTCGTCTCTGGATCTATATAGCTTTTGCGTCTTGTACAGCAACGGTCGGCGCGGCGAGGCGAGGCAGCAACACTAAATTTTGCTGTACTTTACTTCCTCCTTCTTCATTTCTTCTATACTCTCAGTCCAGAACGAGACTTGTACTTCCTTCCTGTCCCTCCAGAAGCAGAGTTCTCCTGCTCTTCCTCCGACGCCGCCGCCGCCGCCAAGACTTGGTTTTGTGTTGGCTTCTGCTATGGGTCGCAACTTGATTTGCGTTGTGCGATGTACATTTTCGCTGTTGCCTGTGCTGTGTTGCTCTCCTAAAGATGCCTTACAAAATTGTGTTTCTATTTGGCAAGAAAACCAAAATCAAGCACTAAAAAAAAAAAAATCAAACTCGGCTGGTTACATAAAACTACACTACCAGCCGATGAGTATGTGTTTTATTACCCACAAAGTTGAGTGTCGTTTCAGTTAGGAAAAATCACCCCAACTAACTTAACTCTCCAGCGATTTGTATACCCGGTGGTGTACAAAGAGGCCGGAGAGATGCTGCAGCAGCAACAGCAGCGCAGGCAGGCACACACAACATGCAGTATAAATAGTTGGCCTTTAAGGCGCACTGTGCACTGCACACACGGTCTTGTTTGGTTCCCTCACATAAGAGATATAGATACGTATAGGATATACATTTATTTTTCCTTTATTTATAGCATGGAACAAAAGTCGTCCTGCAGTTGTCTCGTTATTCAAACATAGATATATGGGGAGCATATAAATAAATAATAAAAAAAAAAAACAATCTCAAAAATAACTCAACTTTTTTGCAAATATAAATCGAAGCGCAGCAGCCGCAGCAGTGAAGAAATGAAACTGCAAATGAACGAACAAAAAAAAAATAGAATCCACGGACTCCAACTCACAACAAACGAACTCTAAAAGATGAAGAATCTGTGTGGTGGGACTCTGTTCGCGAGGTGGTTTGTTGTTCCGATCTTTGTTGCTTTTTTTTTTTTGTTTAGTTCAAAGCGCGAATATTTTTGTGTTTGGAATTTATTTTTTAGTTTTATTTGCTCGGACGACGTCTTTGCTTGCCCACCTTGTGTGCCTTTTTAATAAACTCAAATTGAAAATATAAGTCGACACGGCAGAAAGAAGCTGGATGTTGTAGATAATGTTGCTGAATGTTGCCAAGATATAGTATATGCATTGCAAAAGCATTTTAGTTGGTTAATGTGTATTCTATAGATAAGGGTTCTTCACTGGGCTTTGTATGGACTTTGGCAACATGTTGCGGTGTGATAGTCTCTCACTCTTTTGTAGTCATGTGGATTACTTAACTTTGCAGTTGATCAAAATGAGGAAATGGCTTTCAGTTGGTAATTCGTTGTAAAGGTACCAGTTGGTATACTTTAGCAACATGTTGCAGACATTTCCATATATTTTTAACATAATTTTCAGTTTGATTTTTTTCGATTGCTCTATGATTTTTTGGACTGGACAGAAAAATGTAAGAATGGATTGGATGTACCTTTAGAATATGAAGCAACATATTTACATTTTCTAATATGTATTTATCAACATTTTTACATGTTTCTATAATTTTTAGTTCTTGTAACATTTTTTTTGCTCAATAATTTCCACAAATTTGTCTCCACACAAATTTTAAAAATATAAGTACCTACATGTACCTAGCTCTTGTAGAAGCATATAGGCATATGGAATGTTTATATACACCTCTCTATCGTTCCGTTGGATTGGTCATTATGTAAAAAAAGGCTTTCTGTTCTCGTGCAGGTAGAAAAGAAACGATCTTATGAACTGCGACTGATGTAGCAACAATTGACATGCTGCTAGAATGAAACTCTTCTCAAATATTTTCTTTGCAACATGTTTAACATGTTGTGGAAATGTTTTTGAGAAGTTGATGCAAAAAACTATACTTCCTGATAGCCTTACAAATGAATAATATGTATTTTGATCAAAACATAAGCGAAAAGGCACTCATTTCTTAGCAACATATAAGTGAAGATATATGTTCATGTGCATGGTCATGTCTTACGACTGACCAAATAAGCATGGTCGTTCGTTCTGTCTTCAATCGAAGATGAGTGCAAGGCAATTATTCGCATGTTGCACTAAAATTGAATAACGATTCCGTTGAATAACGCCCACTAAACTAGGGTGAAATGAACAAAAAATACATTGACCCTGTCAACGGTCGTTTTGGGCGAAGGCTACTAAACAATCTTAAGAAAAAACATTTCCTTCAAAAGTGTTCATTAAGTAGAAAAACGTTTGTTTAATCAAAAATTGCACTAGCAACATGTTGCTAATCGATACACATAGCAAAATAAGATAAATAACCATCATTTGTGATTGAGACTGACGTATGAAATTAACTAGCAACATGTTGCAGCACATTAAAAAGGTCTGAAATCATTTATTTATTTCCAACAAGTATTAAGTCGTTTAAATTCATCACCAAACCAAGCATTAATTTAAGATTTATCCTAAACTATGTAATCATTACCAATAGTCCCTTCAGCTAGGCAACATGTTGATTATAATCTTCTCACGTTACAATGAGAAAAAGGAATTTATTTAAAAATATTCATGAGATTCTTAATATGTGACTTGAATATTGAGCCTCTCCGAAACTGTGTTTATTGATGTAAAACAAGAAAATTCAAATTCGTCTCAGGTTCAACAAGTCATTATGAGATGCACCGAAAATGTTCATTAATCCTCTACCGCATTATTGTTTAATAGATTTTTGTTCTTTTGATGAAATTAACAATCACAGATAATAATTTTCCCCCCAAGTGCTTTTGCTATAGTAAAATAACAAATCAAACCAAAACAAGTTGAAAACTAAAAATAGCCACACAAAGGAAACCCACAAATGGTAGTAGATATAGCCGACAAAACAAGTAACAAGAAAAAAATTGTGTGTTTTTTTTTTTACTCTGCTTACACTGAAAATCCAAAGCTGTTAGGTTTTACTCCAATATGTAGTGCAACAATAAAATTTTGCAAGTTTTTATGTAGTTTTTTTTTTTTTTTTAGAAATTACCACAAAATCAAAATAATGAAATTTAGTTTATCAAGTTGTTGGTTTTTTTTTACACTTAAGGTAGCACAAAATACACGTCAATACACGTTCGACACATATCTAAGACTAAAAGGAGAGAGTTTTGCCTTTATCCCAGGTACACACTATACATTAAACCAGATGTTATGGGTTGCCAGGGTGTCTCGGACTTTTGATATTCCTACAGGTACCAATAAAAGACAAGAGAGGAAAAAAAAAATATTTAACCAAAAAAAAAACTTGCCCAGGCGTCTGCAATCAAAATCACCAGAGAAAAGAAAAGAAGGAAAATCGAATCTTTTTTTGTTTTTTAGATTATTTTTCTCAGTTTCTTCTTACAAGTCGTCTTCTTCTGGTAGATGGCAAGGTAACCTCAGGGTATCCAGAGAGCGGAAGGTACCTGTTGAGTGTTTATTTTCTTTTTTGTACTCTCTCAGTGGTGTTTTTTTTTTTTTTTTTCTTTTTGTTGATAATCATTTTTGGATTTTTTTGGCATTTGTTTTTCTTTTTATTTTACATTAATTTCATTCGACTGTGTAATGTGTAAAAAGCGAGCTATCGGTTCGGTACGCAGATAAGAGTTCATATCTCGTGCTTAAGCAATATTTTCTTTGCTTTAGTTTTGGATATCCTTCTTTTTTTTGGAGGAGGAGGAACAACGGAACGAAATTAAAAGTAATCGAAAAAGTTTGATAACGGCGCATTGAGTGAGGTAAAAGGTGGCTCTCCCTCGTTTCGTGTTGTATATTAAGTGCAACAAGGGATCGATAAATGTATGTAGGTACCTACGGCATGAATTCAAAGAGGTGAATGTGCTTTTGATATTCAATTCGAATAAGTGAAGAGATGGTGAAACTGGGGGTTTTTTTTGCACGCCAAGAACATTGTTTATTAATTAAAAAACGGAGCAGTGTAGTTGGTTATCGTGTGACTTAAATTTAAACACTTTCTGGACTCCTATCGACGAAAAAAAAGTGAAAATAAAAATTCAAAACGAAAGAGTTTGACAGCGAACTGGATATTGAAGTAAAGTAGGTACCTACTTTTGAATTTTAGTAGAATTTTAGTTATTTCCCATGAATTTCCCGGGTAAATCAAAAGTAAGAATTGATTTCATGAACAAGTTCGGAGGTGTATTGCTTAAGCTATCAAAAATAATCCTACGAACTAGAGGTTACACCCTACAGACTCAAAAATGTAAGCCCTGCAAAACCTATTGAAACCAATACCAAACCATCGAACTACTTGTGGAGGAAAAAAACCTCGAAATGCGTATGCAATAGCAATCCAGTCTAAAGACATCTCACAAAGTTGAATAGCAATGTGTCCAATGTATAAAGGCGAAAGTTCCAAACAAAGATCTTCGATCTACTGGAGATGACATAATGATTATACTCATACACTTGGCGATATCAATGTCAAAAACAGGGCATCTTCGTCGCTATATGCGCTCAGATTCCATTAAACTCCAACAGACTTCACGGCTAACTACGGAGGGGCTTACAAAAGTTCCCTGAATTGGTGTCAATTTAGTAGTTTTTGAAAAAAAGATGCATTTCTGTAGCTTAACAATATTTATTAATTTCAGAACAATAAGTAAAAATGGAGACGAGAACGAGTAAAATTATTGACGTAAGCTCGGCTTCAGTTCCACCGCCAAAACGGCAAGAAATTAATTTTGCAATTCTTTTCGGATTTCAACGTCAACTCCCGCCAGTCAAAATTCTGCACGAATGCCAAAATGCATACGCAATAAATGCACCATCTCTTTAAACTATTTCAAAGTGATTTCGAAGTTTCCAGACTGGCAATTTTTCTGTGGAGGACAAATCTCGTGAAGGTCGGTCCAAATCTTCGACCAACGATACAAATGTGGTCCTGGTGAAGGCTAAAATTGACAAAGATGCCTTCTCGTGCGAGGATGACACAAGGAAATGATTGCGAATGAGGGATGGGGTTAAATGCCATGGCTGTATCTGGAATTTTATATTACCTATCATCATTCTAAGAAGTCAGTTCCAAAAGTAGCTCGTGTTCGTTTTGTTCAATATTTCCTGGATAAGTTTGAAAATGGAGAGTAAAGCTGCGTTGTCCCTCCGGGATGGAAACGAAGACTTTTCGGGCGGGAGCGTCGGTTACCATTCACTCTACATGTCCCAGCCATCTTAGACGACTGATGTGTACTTTTCTGACCAGGTCGATGTCGCTGTACAGCTTGTAGAGTTCGCTGTTAAATCTCCCCCTCCAAAGCCCGTCAACGCAAACGGCACCGAAAATCACTCGGAGAATTTTGCGTTCGATGCGACCAAGGGATCTTCATCCGCCTTTGATAACGCACATGATTCTGCGTCATATAGCAGAACTGGGGTCTATATAGAGTCTTCTTGGTGTTTTTCGACAAGGACTTACTAAACAATTGCCTTCAAAGGCCGAGGTAACAGCGGTTGGGACGATTATTCCGATTAAATAGAAGCTCATTGCTTATTCACATAAATTGTAATTCTGTTTGCTTCAGAAATATCTGACATTTTGATGCCAATTGTACCAACAATGACACTTTTCGATCATAAATGATGGCCCAATTTATTTAAACTCGATGGATAAAATGTGTGCTCTACAAAACCCTTCTCCTGCCAGTACTGCTTTATGGCGCCGAGCTGATACTGGGCTCCTTCGAAAGAAAAGACCAAAAACGCCAAACACGTCGACTACATTGGTTCGGCCACATCGAGCGAATGGACAGTAATACTCCGGTTGAGAGGGTCTTCGAATCCCAGCACCCAGGTTCGAGAAGACAGGGAAGACCGATCCTCCGTTTCAAACACCAAGCCATCGCGGAAGCCAGGGGGGTTATTCCCAAATGCGCGGCGGATCGAATTGAAAGCGGTACCTCCATTTCGCTTTTGGTTATTCTCATATGCGAACGAGGGCGAAAATGATATTTCCAGTGCTTTCCAGTTTTTCCATTCTGAGTTGCAATTTTCCATGTATTTTTCCAACACTTTGACAGCTTTTTCCCTCCACAGGAATTTAGTTTATTTTTTATCCGCAAACAATCCGCCAACAATCCGTCACCTATACAGCTATCGCTTTTGATTCGATCAAATCGCTTTTGGAAATACAAAAATACAAATCCGCCATGAAAAGCGATCCGCCGCGTTGATTTGGGAATAAGCTCCCAGAGTGCTTGGTCTGGCCAACTCGAAGCAGCGTGCCCGGGATCGTAGAGAATGGAAGGGTGCTGTGTGTCAGACAGAGACTTTTCACGCGTCGAAAGCCCGAGAAGTAAATTAAGTAAGTATATCGTCTACAATTATTGGACACCGAGCAAATGCTGGAAGAAAGTTTGACGCCACAACCGTATTGCGATTAAAAGAGAAGAGACTGCATTTGCCGGCAACATTGTTTTCAATCTCTCGAAAAGATCGCCAGATTCAAGAAGGCATGTGCCAGTGCTGTCAGGAGACCATGGGAGCTATGAGCTACACTAACATCAAATCTACAACCGCCTGCGCACAAGAGACTAGTCACTTCTTTATGTACGCACTACCGTGACCTGATGCTCCGAGGAACTTAAAAAAAAATTACTCAAAATGACACCTAAGATAAGGTCGCCCTCTACCGCGTTGTTCTTTTTCGTATCCGAAAGGACATTTCTTTCTCTTGACAGAAAGTCAACTTGGCTATTTTTTCTATCATTGTTTAAAGAGCAACACATAACTTCAAAGCCCTCACCTCATACCTCTAAAACAGTGGGAACACTGAACAAGTGCAAGTTTTACCCAACCACGTTGTTGGTACTCTCGCAGCAATATAGTAATTCACTCGACAGAAAGAGAACGACAGAAAGAGAACCAGAAAGAAGAAACCAAGAACATGTTTTATGCAATATCCAATAGAATCTGGTTTATTTATGTGCGTGTATGACAGGACAGCTACACCATCACAAAATCGAATGCCAGGACAAAGTTTACAATCAACTTTAAGCAGATATTCTCTATATCCTCATTGATTTCGAAAAGATTAGTTCACTAAACACTAAACATCAGTGCCTACTATTTTTTTCCGGGCGCCTAGAGTTGCCAACATGTACGAAAAAAAAAACGAATACTGATCACCGAGCATAATTATCATCAACTTGTTGTCTCGCTCGTGTGTAATAAAATAGTGTAACAAATCCATTCGAGCCTCTTATACGAATTATATATGTGTTTGTTGTTGTCTTTACCTTATTTATTATTTTTTTTTTTTTTTTTTTTTTGAATTTTCATTCTTCATTTTTGAAGATTCAATTTGGTGATAAACCGAATTTTATATCACACTTGGAAGTTGGTAAAATTGTCTTCTTATTTAGCATTTATTTAAATTTATTGATTTTATGGTTCTATTACTGTTGTTTTCCGTTCTTTGGGTTTTATTGTACTTAAGTATCGTGTTTTTTTTTTTTTGTTTCCCTTGAGTGTGATATGGCTTCATAACAAATGAATAACGAATTGATTCTTTGAAGCTAGAGAGGCAGGTACCTACATTAGGGCATTTGGAATAGGGACGTTTTGATAAAAGATCTTTCAAATTAAGTATGTTTATTATTTTGTTGATTCTTTGCATGTTTTCGCTATTAAGAAAGGAAAGAAATGTTAATTTCCCTTTGGAAATGGTTTTGTGATCAATGATTGATTTTTGGGGAACGCATATGCAAGTTAAATATAAAATTTGGACACGAGTTGAAAATAAATTTAGCACACGCTTGACGGTAAAAAAAAAGTTGCGAAAGTAGGCTTACAGACAATTTAATAATTTGTTTATCACAAAGTCTAACTTAACAAAAAAAAAGAAACAGTGTTTGGTGAATAATGACCAGTATAATGACGTGAGTATTGGGAGTAGGCTGGCTTTGTAGTAGATAAACTAGACTGACAGTCGACTGTTTGTCGAAGATGTCTTGTGTTATGACAGAAGGGGCATTATCGCACAGAGAGATCCGTTGCTCGTGATATTTTTTCCGCAATCACTCTCCGAAAGTTATCTTCCGAATGCCTTGATTTCGGATATCGGTAGACTTCGTTATATTTTTGGAGGCTGATCTGGACGCGCAGTAGCGCAGTGGTTAGTGTGCTGGACTACTGTGCAAGGGATCCTAGGTTTAGGTTCGATCCCCGGAAAAACATAAATTACAGCTTAAGGTTTTTTCCACTGCGCCACCTCTCGCGAACGTCTGACAAACATCCAAGAGTATAACCTGAAAAAGCTTCTCAATTCAGCCATTCGGACTCGGCATAAAATTGTAGGTCCCTTCCATTCGTCCCAAAAATAGAAACTTACACAAACGAATGGTTGCGAGAAGCTAGGCCTAGTGTGTCTACCGCCTGTAGCGCCATTTTTATTTTTCATTTTTTTATCTGGACGCATCTCTCAGTTGGAAATCTATCGCTTCGACAACAATCGTCTAAAAAGTTACATAATTACAGTCCCGTACAAAATAGTAGGTCCCTTCCGAATGGTTGCGAGAAAACTAGACCTATAGACCTAAGACGGTTTAATTGCCGAAATTTTCAAGGCAGCGAGAGATGGCTTGGTAGAGAGCATACACCAACTCGTCTCCAAAATGTTGGCAGAGGAAAGTATGCCTGATGAATGGAGCCTCATCATTGTTTCCCCAATTCCCAAGAAAGGAGACCGTCAAAACTTCGCCAACAACAGAGGCACCAGTCTCCTTAACATCGCTTACAAGATCCTGTCTGCCATACTGTGTGAACGCCTGAAACCATTTGTCAACGAACAATGGTTGCAGTTTTAGGCCCGGTAAGTCCACAACCGACTAAATATTCGCACTGCGGCAGATACTGGAGAAAACTCAAGAAGTCCAAATCGATACCCACCACCTGTATATCGACTTTAAGGCCGCATATGACAGCATTTATAAAGAGAAGTTATATAGAACCATGTCTAGTCAAACTCGTCAGATTGTGCAGAATGACGATGGAGAACGCTCGCTGCTCCATAAAGGTAGGAAACAATCTCACCGAGAACTTTGATGTCAAAAAAAGGATTTAGACAAGATGATGCGCTGTCATGTGACGTTTTTCAACATCATTCTTGAGAAAATTGTGCGAAACTTGCGAAACAGAACGTCACGATAGACAGCTATAACTTTGAGGTAGTTCGGGACTTTGTCTACCTCGGCTCAGCTATTCTGGGTTATCAGAGAATCCGTCGTATTCGGAATTTTGCTACGAACCCCGAAAGAACTATCAGAGAATCCGTCGTAATGGAAATTTTTGCTACAAATTTAATCCGTTTAATTCGTAGCAAAAATTTCCACTACAACGGATTCTGTGATAGTTATTTCGGGGTTCGCAGCAAAATTCCGAATACGACGGATTCTGTGATCACCCAGATTAACTCTGAAAATGGCATCACATCGGAAATCAAGCGAAGAATTACACTTGCCAACCGCTGTTACTTTGGCCTAAGAAGGCAATTGATTATTAAGGCCTTGTCGAGACTCTATATAAGACCCTCATTATCCCAGTCCTTCTTTATGGCGCAGAATGATGGACGTTATCAAAGGTGGATGAAGATCTCCTCAGTCGCTTCGAACGCAAAAATCCTTCGAGTCATTTTCGGTGCCGTTTACGTTCACGGGCTTTGGAGGAGGAGATTTAACAGCGAACTCTATGAGCTTTACAACGACATCGACTTGGTCAGAAAAGTATGCATCGCAGTCGTCTAAGATGGCTGGGGTATGTATAGAGCGAATGAACAGCAACGTTCCAGCCCGAAAAGTCTTCGATTCCAACCCGGAGGGACAAGGACAACGCAGTAGAGGAAGAACTTGCCTTAGGTGGCGCGCGCAAGTAGAAGGGGACCTCAACCAACTTTGAGTGCACAACTGAAGGCAGTTAGCGAAAGATCAGGCGTTCTGGGTTGAGGCCCAGGTCCACCCCGAACTGTAGCGCCACCTAAGTAAGTATGGACCAACGTTTGCGTCTTAAAATTTTAAAATCATATATACCCCCTGTGGGACCATTACCCAATTCTGTCTTGTGACAAAAAAAAAATCTATTCATCAGATCAATTGTTACATCATATAACAGTCCACTATTGCCCAATACAATACTTGCGATCAAGTAGACACAGCGGGTGCCCTTAAAGTCCCACCTTTCTTCAAGTGTGGAGGAGGATTTCAAGTATAGAAAAATCCAAAGAAAGATCATTATCGCTTAAACATTTACTTTCTCTGCTTTTGTTATGATTGCGCGGGCTGCCTTTGAGATATTGTTAACAAGTTCATCGAATTTCTTATTATATCGAGTGGACAACTCCTACTCCACCACTCTTCTCGCCATTTCATTTCATCCCACAACAAGGGATCAGAAATTATTCAAATTAAGTCATTCAGTTAATTTTTCCACATCAATCTATATTGAAATGTATTTAAAAAGTGAGAAGAAGAAAACAAAAAATTATTGTGGGAGGCTGTCATGCAACACACTCTCTGTTGTTCATTGAAAAATCCAAGAAGACAAAAATCTATCACAATCATTTTTCTCTACCTGGTTTGACGTTGTTCCCCTTACGGATACTGGGGATTAGTTTTTTTTTTTTTTTGTCAGTCAACCATTTTTTGTAGGCGTATCTGAATCAAAATGAAACGTAAGTAGAATAAGAGATAAGAAATTGGGTATTAAGTTGTTAATAGGATTATCAACTTCTGTTTGTCGTTAGATTTATTTTTATTTAGTCAGTTATAATTGGGATTGCAGAATAGATAAAATCTAATTACACGGCATAATACAGGGTAGCAGTTAGTCCCAGATTCTGCATCGCAGCGTACAGATCTCTGTGTATGCTGGACTGGACACTTTAGGGAAACTTTTGGAGAAGATGTTGAGACCGAGACTGACTACTGGCAGTACAAAGAGGAGGAGACCTCTCTGAAAGACAGTACGATCGGAGCGATTGAAGAAGTAGTAAGGGCCACCCAATTCGCCCAACAACGGGGAAGCAACTATATTCAAGGAAGATCGTACTGCTGGCAACTCTAGATGTCAGGAATGCTAGGTGAAGTGACATGCTGAATGCCCTTGAGCCTATCTCTTACGAATGGTGAAAGACTAACTCAGGGACCGGGAGTTGATCTATGAGACCACAGAAGGCCAAAGAAGAATGCGAGTAACCTCAGGAGCAGCCCAAGGATCAATTTTGCGGCCTGATCTCTGGAACATCTCATATGATGACATTCTTCGCATGGAGTTGCCGCAAAATACCTTCCTGGTGGGGTATTCAGATGACATAATGGCAAAAGACACCGAAAATGCGCAAATGAAGCTAAACCAGGTCATGCGACGAGCAACACAGTCTCAGTTTGGCTACAGAAAAAACCGAGATAGTCCTTCTGAAGAAGAAAAGGATCCGGTTCCGGACTTTAATCGACTTCCAAATCGGCCAGGAGGTAATAAGAAGCAAAGACGCCGGCCGTGAAGTATTTGGTTGCGACCATCAACACCAAACTTACTTTCTGGCACCAGATAAAGAACACAGCGGAACGAGCGTCGAAAGTGAATGCGTCACTGAGCAGGCTGATGGCGAATGTAGGCGGCCCAACGGCCAGCAAGCGAAGGCTCCGGATGTCGATAACGCATGCCACCCTCCCTCTACGGATGTAAGTGTGAGATTTGGGCAGACGCACTTCGACAGGAAAAGTACAGAAGGCAGATGGCAGCTGTGCAAAGACGCGGAGCTCTACGCGTGGCAAGTGCCCACCGAACGGTGTCGCAACCAGCCGTTCTTGTTGTCGCAGGGGTGACCCCAATAGACCTCTAAGCGGCAGAAAAGAACTACGTTTACGACAAAAAAACAACAACAATTGTGGAATTGGAGCATTTTAACATATTGCTCCGATAAATTGCTACTGTTTAACAATACTTGTTGTTTCGTGGTATTGGCCTCCGGGGTGCATTTTTAGGTGTTGAAAACAGATTTTCGCAATTTTTGGCTAAACTGTGCATCCTAACGAAAAAAGGTTTTAGTAAATAAAAAGGTCTACAACTTTCGTATTTACCATTTTCTCCTTAATCTCTTTTTTTTTTTGTTTTAATTTTTTTCTTTGACAAACAAATTTCTAGAAAGCTGAAACTTGGGCAAAAAATACCTTTTAGTGTTGCAAAAAGGCAGTAATTTTTTGCAGATGGAAATATTTAGAGGTTGTTGTTAAATTTAATTTTTTTCAAACAAAAAAGTGAAGTTTTTAACTGTGATTCCTCTTAAAACTACACCTCCTACAAAGTTCTGTTTTGGCTCACTTACTCGTTGTTATGTAGGTATACTTTCGATAAATAGTAAAGAAATTGTATACTGGAATGGAAAAAAATGACCGGAAATTTGCTGCAATTCAAAAAGCCCGTAAATCATATGCCAGAGACCGTAATTGTATGGGGGGACATACTGGCCCCCTGCAACCCCCCTGCCTGAGGTAACTAGGAATTGGATTGAGTGCAAGTCCGTAAAAAAAGGGTTTTTTTGAAAACGTGCTTCTGTATTACAGACTTTTATTTTACGGTAAACTTCGAAATGCTTTGTTTGCATTTACTGGCTTCTGTGAATATGTGCTAAAGTTTTACGGTCAAACATATCGTTTCGTTTCTATCTCTGTGAACTGTTTCAAATAAAGGATTTTTCTGAAGATTTTGGGCTGATTTTTGGAAAATTTCGTTGTTGGGTCAGATATTTGGGGAGTTTTGACGGGGCTATTCAAGAAAAAGGAACACTAAATTGTATTTTAAAAGTACCATTAAAAGCGGTATATTCTATATATTTAAAATACTAATCTATTAAAAAGAGTACATACCTTAATCTATTTAAAATTAATGTTTGATTGTACATACCTGTAAAGAAAAGGAAAAAATAAATAAATTGTAGTAGAAATAAGTGAGAAATAGAGTTCTAAAATTAGATTCAAATTTATGCACTTATTAGGCGTGTTTTTATTGTAATCCTATATGGGCTTAGCAAACTTTCCACGCAAGCCCAGATAAAAACTGTTCTACCAATCTACGATTGCCAAAGTGACATTAATTTGACAACCATAATTAATAAAAAAAAGAAACAAACAATCAAGAAAATATGGACAAATATGGTTTGCAACGCAAAATTTGGACTCTGGAGTAGACACTTCGGCTGCTGAAATGCTACACGTAAGGACTTTGTGCACTGCCACTGATTCGCTGCTGGAACTTGAATCATCCGTCCTGCAATCGCTGTTACGGCTGGAAATTTTGTTTGTGAAGACAGAAATAAAAACAGGTGAAAAGTCAAATGTCAACTAGCATAGTGCTGCCAAGTCACAGTAAGGCGTTTTTTTTTTTTTTTTGTATTTTATCTAAGCCTATAATTATAAAACTAGCTGTGCCCGCAACTTCATTCGCATCGTGAAATATAAGTTGCTTAGTTTATAATAATCTACTAATAATCATAGTAACTAAACCTATTTCATAATATCAAGTTTCAGTCATCTGCGTACCTCCTCAGACAAACATTGCTGTTATTGATTATATTACAGATCACATGATTCTTCTTCCAGTCGTTTTCTAAGAGACAATAGGTGTTTTTTTGGCTATTCTATATAGGCTTAGAAAAATAATTTCATACATTTGTTAGCCCGGATAATTATAGGGGCTTATTCCTTAGCCCCGATAAAAACTGTGCGACCAAACTATCTTAGCTTTAAATGTTATCAAAAAATGCTATCGATTCTGTCATAAATGACATCTGACATCACAGAATTTATTAAAAATAAATCAAAGCATTTGGCAAAAATATGCCTATAAATTACCGAATTTTTATTTTTCCGTTCATTTTCTGTTTATAAATTTGTTTGAATCGCGTCTATAGTGTTTGTGAATTTGTTTTTCTTGTGATTTTTCAGAATTTTTTCATTTTCCTGATGTTTTTTTTTTTTTTTTGTGAGTGACATTTTACGAATTTCTGTGATCGGAGTGCTGCCAAGCTTTTATGAAGAAAGAGCTAAGCCCCGATAATCGTTTTTTTGGAAAGCTATATAGAGTAGACTAGCCAAAAAACCACACCTAATAACAAAGGGGAAATGTACTAAAATGAAGAAAACTATTATAGTTTCAGTCACTCGAAAAACTCACTCAATTTGTATTCACACCACCACACTTGCTGTTGTCTCATTTAATCTCACCAGCCATCTGCGCAGTTTGTCCTTCTTTATTTATATTACATGCACAACGTAGAACCACGATCAAGAAGAATTTTTTTTTTTTGTATTGAATAAACATACCGCGCTATTATGGCTATCAAATATCAATTATTTGATACTTGATAAGATCTATCAATTCATTGATCATTTGGTATTATGAGTACCAATTGATAAATTTTACCCCATTGTGAATACTTATCAAAATATCATTGAGAATGGGTCCTGTTTTGACGTTTGACGTTTCTGATTTGTAGTTGGTTTTTGTTTTATGGCTGAAGACTCGTTTTCGTTGAATAATGTTAGTTGTTTTTATTAAACAAAAGTCGTTTTTTTCGCAAATCAAACGAATGACCAACACTGTTGATTGTGCAATGCCAATATTGAAGTTATTCCCAACGTTCAGTTGATAGTTTCCTTTTTGCAAATAATTTTAAAATCGCCGCTACTCGTAGTTTAAGTACATTTGGGATGTCTACCGCTGACCTTTCGCTCTAAAGTCGTTATTTTACATTAAAAACGAGGATACACATTTTTTAATTTAATGCGCCCGAATATTTGATACGTATCAACGAGAAATTTGTGGTTGATAGAAAATTTGATGAATATAAAATTTTTTGATAACCGTAATACCAAATTTATCGATAAAACTATTCACAATAGATCTTAAATCTAATACAATTCACAATTCATCAAAAATGTTGATAGGTTGATAACCATAATACCGATTCATTCATTTTGTTGATACGTATCAATTATTATCAAATATCGTGTTGATATTTGATAGCCATAATAGGGCTGATAATGTACTTGATAATAGGCAGTAAACAAATTTGGTTAAAAACTATTCCAAAAAACGTAGCTATAAAAAACATAGCCTAAAACCATCTCACAGTCTTAAAAAACATTTAAAAAAAATTTAATTGAAATCTGTCCAGTAGTTTTCGCGGTTTGAGGTAACAGAGAAAATTCCCTACAATTTATATTCAATATAATATAAAGTCATTTAGAGACATTTTTAAAATCAAAAATCTACCTCCGATGCTACTTTTAAGATAAGTTGTGCAGTAAAAATCTAGTTTTTCATTTTTATTATACTTGACCATCCGCTTCGTATTTCCCTGGACAGTCCCGTATTTCAATCGACTGTCCTGATTTTTTTTTTAAGACATACAACAGTCCCGTATTTAATTTTTAGTGCCGTATTAGTCCTATATTTCCACATAAACTTTTTAAGTTATTATTTAAAAATTGTATTAATTTAAAAAAAAATTAATTTCCATATAATGTAACTAAGGCCAGACCTACATGCGTATGTGGCTTTCTACATTCCGTGTACTATCACCTTTACTTCCAAGGGCCGTTTTTATTGTCGTATTTAAAATACTTACGTAATATGTGAATGGTTACTATGGAAGATTACGACGCTTATGCGATCGTAAAATGTATTTTTGTAATACGACAATCGATTTTATTTTTTCAAATTTGATAGTTTTTTATGGTATTTCAAGTTTATTTTCTTGTTTCTTGTTCCTCCATTTATTTATTTATTTTTTAAATGCTTTTAAGAGGCGATGAAAGAGCCAGTTTATAATTGTATTTATCACACATTTTACGAATAATTGTGAGCTTTATTGTAATTTTGTGGTTTTAATGCTTCATTTTACATATAAAGTTGGAGACACATTTCTATGAAATATTTTAAACATTTTATGTGCTTTGCAAAAACAGAATAATCGATTACTTAGTTAATAATAATTGGGATTTTTTTTATTTTATGGATGCATATATGAATGCTGATCAGTGATCAGGATCATTATAAAGGATGATTTTTTGGCTGTTTGGTTTTTCAGCCTGATTTTTTTGACAGTTCACGTGTGATTCATGATACGTGTCAAAGTACAAAAACAACGTTTGAAAATTATTGAATTTTATTACCAAAAATCGTGCTCAGTAAAAAATCAGTTTAGAGAACTTCGTCCATTTAAACGTACGTTAATAATCAAAATTTCGGAGAAACCAGAAGCATTGCAAGAACCGTGAATTGTCCCCCTAGATCATGCGATTTGACGCCGGTGGACTACTTTTTGTGAGTATATGTGAAGTCAGCAACTATTGCCGCCTTGGAAGTCAACATAACTCGTATTATTGGTGAGATACCAGTCGATATGTTGGAAAAAGTATGCCAAAATTCGACATTCCGGATAGATCGCTTGAGGCGTAGTCGCGGTCTACTTTACACGAAATAATATTCAAAAATTAATTGGCAAGAATTGATTTATCGAACCTAATAAAAATTTCAGTCAATTTTGCAAATTTTCGTTGTTTTTTTTTTTTTTTTTTTTCAATTTTAAAAACCAAACGCTTAAAAAATCACCCTTTAAAACTAGGCTTAGTCTTTAACGAGCAATTGGTTTGTTATGTAAAATCTCGAAAACTCGATCGCCGATCTAGTTGCAATGATCGTTAAAATCAACTCTTGATGGCTGGTATCCTTAAAATTGTCACCATTCTCTAAATAAGACAAATAGTAAAATAGAAAATCGTTACAACTACAAGTCTAACAAGTCCCTAGCTGGCATCTCAACATTCGACCCGTAACTTTCTGTCTTTTTTATAATGTAAAATGCCTAATGCTCAATCTAAAGTTCTTATAAAATTATTTACTTTACGTTGAAGGTGTTCAACAGCGGGATCACCCCCAACTTCAGACGGACGAAATAATTAGTAAAAGAAATTTAGAGCAGAAATTAAAATTTTACTTGTCACTGATCGTCTTCTTGGCAAGGGAAGTTTGCATTGACTTTGAAAGTACAAATCAGTTGAGTTGAGTCATTATCTCTGCAGTATTGAGATGAAAACGATCTACTTTCAAGGCAGACATTGTACAGACTGATCTATACCCTAGGTCTGGAGCTAATCAATGATCTGATTTCTAGAGATAGTCTGCAGTAGATCACTGATCTCTATATCTCTCTAAACAAGTTCTAAATTCACTCTATAGATCAACTTTGAACCACTGATCATAAGTCATCTGCTCTCTTAGAAGAGCATGGAACCCCTTTTAGTTTACACTCTCTAGTCTAGACAAATACATAAACTGCATAGATCTCTGATCAACATTTATTGAATGTGATGGTCGAAAACTCCAAACCGATCACCGCCGATCATCAGCCAAAACATCGTTAATCATTCAAAATCACATGTACTCTCAAGCCGTGCTACCCTCAGTTCACTCCGCCTCCCCCAATAATTCTCTTTCAACACTTCCCTTTCATTCATATTCCAGATTTTTATTTCACTCGATTTGCGCCTATTTCATCGAAACGCCACCCATTATCCATTTCCCACCCAGACAGGCAGACAACGAGGGAAGCGCATCCATGGATATTTCATCATCTTTCCGCGGTTCTTTAAATTCGAATTACACCTGCGCGCGTGCCCACCAGTATAATGAAGTAATTACACTTTAAGTTGGTACAAATTCGTGATCAGTTTCAGTACTTTGCGCTTTATCAATGAAGCATTCATCCCAAAGAAGATGGTATGGCACGCACTTTCAACTCAAGCCAGAAAGACAGAGAGAATGCGAGCTCTGGTATATACTTGCTGGTCAGTCAACAGTCATATCTCTCGTTCGCCCAAAGGAGTGACCGAATTATCTTTGTGCACGTGATTGAATAAAAAAAAACCCGCAAGATCGTGATCGATAATTTAAGTCCACCGTTCGCGCTCTTGTAGACGCTTTCAATTGATTTTAAAAGATTCTTACACAGATTGCGTTTACCTCGACACGCTGTGTCGGTTCGGTTTGTTGCTCTATATGTCTGTATATATGCCTATCTCTTGATCACTGTCAGTTACGCTGGTGCTGCTTGTCTGGATTATCAGATATCCAATGGATTATGGTGTTTCTGATCTAAAAAAAAAAAAAAAACAGTCGGTTGCATTTTGAGATACGTGTGACCTATCAGCTGCTTTGCTGGTGGTATATTTTATGCGCTGTTGAATTGCATGCAACCGGGTAAGGGGTGACCTCATCAGTCATTGGTGCACAGACAGATAGATAGGGCTACCTACCAAGCACCTTGTAAGATATTATCTTATTCGATGTATAATCCAATTAAAAATAAAACAAAAAATTGACAGAAATACAGAGGCTGCGATCCAGCAAGTGAGGAAGCGAGATAGAAAAAACGGGGAGAACATTGATTCAGCAATACAGCACGTACTTCTGAGTCGACCTTGGTTATACCATGGCAAGAGATTTGCTATAGCTGAAGCTAGAAAAGAGAAGGGACATGGCACAAGTTCCATCTATGTCTATCCGCAAAGCTGCCAAGAGATATCGATTGCACAAATTTTCACATACAGGAACCTACGAACTGGGTGATCATACGCAGTGATCATGCACAAGATCACTCTACTAAGTCAACATCTCTATGGTCCACCTGCTACTCTGATAACCTTAAATTCAACGGCAATTGAATTATCTCGCCAAATGATCGTGTAATTACTGTGCCATTAAACGGTCGTCTTTGCTCGATCCATCATGTGGAAATTCAACTATACGCTTGATCACTGAGCAACTATGTTTAATTTGCTAATCGTTCAATCAGTGATCTAGGAGAATAAATCGAATGATGATCGCTAAACTACTGAACTATAGATAAGAATGGATTACTGATCTTTAGCAGATAGAACTGACTGATGCCAAATAATTTAAATATTTCTATAATATCTCCGCCCAGTCCGTGCAGATACAGATATATAAGATTATAGGTTTCTTTTCTTTTCTCCTAAATTTTTGAACTGTAGATCAAGATCACTGATCGGGCATTCTAAAATGGAACAACCGATCCTCGATTTACTGATCGCCCGAAATGCAGATCACTGATCTTCACTTTGCCAAACATAATTTGAACTGTAGATCACTGCGATCGGGCATTCCAAAATGGAACAACCGATCCTCGATTTATTGATCGCCTAATCAGCGATATCTGAGAATTATTCGAATGTCACTTAGGCTATCGATCTGTAAGCTACGGAATTACACCGATTGGCCTCTCAAATCGATGCAATCTAAAGTAGACGTGTCTTACTGGTCTATACAAACAGGGTGGAATTTATAACTGATACCATAATTGACTTAGATACGTATATCAGTCCAGTCGACATGCAGATCACTGATCTTCACTTTGTCAAACATAAACTGTAGATCACTAACTGATCGGGCATTCCAAAATGGAACAACCGATCCTCGATTTACTGATCGCCTAATCAGTGATATCTGAGAATTATTCTGATCGCCCGAAATGCAGATCACTGATCTTCACTTTGCCAAACATAAAACTTGAACTATAGTTCAATGATCTCTGTCAATCCCGACTGTCTGTTCGTATTGATCACTGATCTATAACCTCTAAAGACAAAAGGATACCTTATATAACTATATAACAAACGCATGATTAAAACAAGTTCATTTCGTTTGAAAATCCCATTAGTGCAACGTTTCCTCGATTTCTATAAACATATTTGCCTTTTTTAGAACACCTGCTTTCCAGTAGGATTTGTAAAACATTTAAAAAATGCTTCCCATACTCTTTTCACGCTATCTTTTCCAGCAATTCATCTGTCACAGAGCAACACGCAAGTAACATAAAACATTCCACAATTAAAAAGAAATCAAAGCAAACGTCTCATCATAAAGCCACATAATATCCTACCAAACAGCATAGCTTGACAAACGTGGACGCACAACAACAGCAACTGCGTATAATTCGTAGAATCTTCGATCTGACATATCGTCCGCGCTTGCGAGAACCTATGTGAGCTATGTCTATTTCGCACGAAACTTCATATAGCCTCACGAATGCATGGAATTCCATCATTGTCATATATCGTTTATGCGACAAATATTCGTTCGATATGTCTACTGATAAAATTGTATCACCGCCGCCGCCGACGACGACGACGACGAGGATGTTGTTGTACGACTGCGGCGGTGGCTGTTAACTTGATCGCCAACAACAAATGCTTAGATACGACGCGTCAAAAAACGACGCGTGATGATACAAATGGATGAGCGGCGACGCAGAGAACCAACCAGCGCGCACAAAGAGCCTAACAAATTATCTTAAGATGATGGCAATCATAAAACCAGATCTGGCAGTTTGATCGTCCGCAATTGGTTGTGAGGATCGCTGCACGGGCTACTTGCTCTAGATACATTTTTCCCGAGTAGTCCTCATAATTTTCTTCCTTTTTCCAGTTACCCGCCATCAATTTACTGGGTAGTACGAAGAAAGTTGGCAATAAAACTGTCGCCACAGTATAGCAAGAATGATCGAGCTAGCTGAATGTTTTATCTAAGCTGGATGTAAGTGCGTGGTGGCTTTTGATGCAACAACTACTTGTTATAAACTGCGAGCTAGTGTGAAGGACTATTCTAAGAAATATCTATACCCATTTGTAAGCGTGTACATACCTACATAATTATGTTCATTATGCTGATTTGTAATTACTGGCCGATATGTAACGACATCCATACTACTATATAAAATGCAACGTCCGTCTGTTCGTCCTTCCATAACTCCGAGAACCATTCGTCCGATTTTCATGATTATTTTTCTGATTTATAGATGTGTGGCCAAATTTGGCAGTAGGGTGGGTGAGAATTGTTGAGGAGTAAAGGGGACGCGGGGAGTAAGGGGGCCTCACGAACCGTCAGCCGTATGAACTTGAAAGCTTGTATGTTGATAGATAAGTCAAAATTATTACATGCCTTATTCATCGTTTTTCAAAATTCGTCTTATAAGGGTTAAAAAAAAGGGAAGCTGGCGGGCGGACCGCTGGCGAGGCTAGTTTAGTGCCAGGGAAGACTAATTTTAAAGAGTGCCTAGTGGCAGAAACTGATGGGCGAAAATAAGCCGAAGATACACTTTAAATTGTCCTGCTATAGATGCCAACGGGGAGAGCCAACAATTTGGAATTCTGCAGCAAATCCCTCATTGAACCATAGACGATAAGGGTGGACCAAATACAAGTTTCTTTTTAAAAATGCAATAAAATGAACAAAATTAAAGCTTTTCCATGTAGGTATTATGGCTTTATTAGAAAGATCGCGCTTTCGAAAAAAAAGTCGGTTAACATGGCTCTGTAACGCCCAGCGTTGACCGAAACGTTGTTCCCAGCCTCATTTTCGAAGAAAAATGGTCCAAAGATGACACCACTGCGCAATCCGCACCAAACTGTCACTCTCTGTGGATGCATTCTCGTCTGTGCGCACCTTTACGACGACGGGAACCATGAGAGTTGTCCCCTAGCATACCAGTCTCACGAACTTTTTGCACAAACTTGCGTACAGCAGGCGCTGTGGGTGCTTAATTTCGCCCAACACTTCTTTTCAAGAAACGCACTGTTTGATGGGCTGCACTCAATAAGTTTTCAAAATTTCCCAACGTTGTTTAAGCGCAAAGCGACTCATTTCGTTCAGGGGAGATATGATACCGACAGCTGTCACTGCTAAGTTCCACATTTCACTTTCACTCGAAATGAAATCGGAAATGAATTTTTGTGTTCTACATTTCACTGTATTCGATTTCGATTTCAAAATTTTCGGAATTGAGACAAAGTGAAATTGTGATTTCGAAAAAATTTCGGACTTTCAGAATCGTTCGAAATGCAGAACACTGAAAACGAGTTCACTCGATTTGCAATTTCGATTTCACTCGATTTCTGGAACCTAGCTGTCAGTGTCAAAATGACCTATGATATAAAAAGAATCCACTAGATGGCTCAGCCTTGAGGCATGTAAAATTCAAACGTTTACTAACTCAATATACCCATTGGCCCGTACCTTACTTATGTGGCATTTTTTTGAACTCATCCAGTTCGCTATTGAACTCTTTCGTTTTTTTTCGTGTTATATTCAACGACGACTCTGCAAAATCGATAAGTGTTCAATGATACAACACCATACTCCACTTGACTGGAAAATTTAAAGCCGTACAACTAAAAGAAGAAAGTTTTCCCGCACGATAACTTCTTGTACGAACACATTTTTCATTTTTCTAACCATCAGCAGCGAGTTTCACTTACGAAAGTCACACTCTTCCACTTGTCAGGGGAAAAAAAACTATCTACAATCAAACGAGATTTTCCGATCCAGTTTTGGTCATACCCACAAGTGAAGTGACTCTTAACAAACAAATAGCAAATCCCTAGTGAATATACAACTCGTTACTTTCCTCAGCGAATGCTCGTTGAATTTTCACTTATACCGCGGCGAACTACATGGATTAGCATTTGCGTTTGAAAAACCGTCTGGAATTTCACTTAACATCAACGTGTGTACCTACATACTTCATCCCGATGTGGATGTGATATTCCATTTGCAATAAAATGAAAGTCTTCATTATACCATGCGAATTCGAATCGATGAACGTAAACAAATGAACCGGCGCGGTGCGGCGTGTGTATTCCAATCGATTTCAACTCAATTGAACGCCCACCGCATACAAGATGTGGGCGTCAAATGATCACTTAATCATGGAAATTCTCTTTCGCGAACTCGCACACTTGTGGTAGCAACAAGCAGCAACGGCAGCAGCCGCCATAAATCCGTGAGGAATTGAGATTACTTTTGAGAAATTTATCAAAAAATCATAAGCGCACTATACCATCATCATCATCATCATGATAGCCGTTGTAGCATGGAGTCATACGCCACCACCAACACACCGATTGGCGGCAAAACGGCTATACCGGTTTACAACAACAGTAAGCACTAAGCAATCAATGATCAATAAGCCCGAGGAATCTAATTCTCTTTTAGGCTTCACAACACAACCAGCTTCAGAGAGTTTCGACGATCCTCCTGCAAGTCATATATACTTGTATACGGATTGGGATAGCAAAGCCGCGCAGGCGCAATATTAGTAGGAGGTGATGAAGTTAAACCGAACCCGGCGCTGCTGTATCAGCTCTGTGCGCGGTCAATTTGAATGAATGTAAATTATGTTTGATTTAGAGCGCGAGAGGCTGATTGCCGAGGACCGATTAACATATGGAAGCAGAAACAGATACTAGATCTGTGCGTTTATCTGCATCTGTGGCAATCAACCACAAGAGGCAACTGTATGGCGGTAATGAATAGTAATTAGATTGAGTGAAAAATATTTGTTAACTTTGTGAGATATTCTCTTTGCATGGTGGTTTGGCAATACCTGTGGGCGGTAACTTAGTTGGAGAGTGGCACGGATATGTGTAGTGTACTGTATCGTGTATCTCACTCAGCGGGTGATTGATATGAATGCTGCAGTTGGGTGTAGCAATTTGAAACTTTATCCCCCATGAGAAAATGTGTTCACATATTGATAGATTAACAAAAAATAAATAAAAACAAAAACACGCCCATTTTAGGGAGTGGCTTTTACTTAAGAAATATGCAGTTCGAACTTTGACAGACTTCAAATGTAAGAATTTGTCAACTGTCAGTTGAAAACAAAATGGACAACAGGCGCAAAATTATTGCAGTAGAGAACTTCGACTCAACATTCGTGATATCAATCCACACACATCTGCTACGAATATTATTCGAATTCGATTTCGAATTTTAAGTGTACTCAATTTCGAACTAGTTCTCTTCCATTTTGTTAAATATTTTGCCTCTCAATCAAAGGAAACATAATTAAATAAATGGTATATTAAAAACGACATGCAAATTGAACACAAAAAAAAATTCGAAATCAGCACGAACTCGAATTCGGTTGGAATTTTGTGGTGCTGAATAAAAATAATTCAATTTCTCTAAAGAGGTATGGAATTACCAAATAGTGGGACCCTAATCTGTATTTCGTTCCGAAAGTACAATTTTCCAAAACCGAATATTTCGCAGTCTCTAATTCGAAAGTGGAATGAAATCTCCAAATATCGAAGGCATTGATAATACGGATAATCGAAAGTATTACAGAGTCCAAATTCAAAAATGGAAGGAAAAGCGCTTTCGAACAGGATTGACTTTCGGAACGAAATAGAGAATAGGCCCCCAGAAGTCAATGCGTCTGTAGATGAATACAAATTCATATTGGATACACCAAAAATTCGAAATCCGCACGAATTCAATTTCGACCAGAATTTGGCACGGGCACAATTTATCGTATGGAAATTTCGTCATAAATGCAAAGTTCGAAAAATTAAATATTTTCGAAAAAGGGTAAATTTTCGAATTTCGAAAAAAATAATCACGGAATTTATTATTGGTTGGTGAGTTATTTATAAGTAGATAGTATAACCCGAAAAAAGCTTCGGTATTTGCTGCTAGGTTCCACATTTCACTTTCACTCGAAATGAAATCGGAAATGAATTTTTTGTGTTCTACATTTCACTGTATTCGATTGCGATTTCAAAAGTTTCGGAATTGAGACAAAGTGAAATTGTGATTTCGAAAAAATTGTTGAGTTTCTGAATCGCTCGAAATGCAGAACACTGAAAACGAATTCACTCGATTTGCAATTTCGATTTCACTCGATTTCTGGAACCTAGCTGTTGATTTAATTACGGGTGAAATTCTAAAAAAAAACTGTTTAAACCAGTAAGACAATTGTCTTCGACTATGCCGAAGCTCAAATACCCGGTACTATATTATTGTAAAATAATAATTCGATCTTGCTCATCTTAGCCTCAGTTTGGTGGATAAAAGCTTACATACCAAATTTCAAGACGATAGCTCTTAAATTACGGCCGTAATCGTGCGGACAGACAGACAGACAGACGGACATCGATAGATCGACTAAGAAAGTGATGCTGATCAATAATATATATAGTTTGTCATACCTACAACGCCTCCTTATGGGCGTTACAAATGGAATGACAAAGTGAATATACCCTCACCACAGTGTGGTACCGGGTATAAAAAGGTATGAAAAAAATAGCACAGATTATAAATGCCGCGTTTAGACTAAGGTATGTTCCACGCATGTGGAACGCGGAAGTTATTATGGTACCAAAGTAAAGTAAAGTAAAGTTACCTCATATCGTCCGATTCCATCAAAGCTATTCGAAAAAATTCATCTGAAACGGCTTAATCCGATTATAGAAGAAAATACACTGATACCAAACCATCAATTTGGATTTAGAAATAGGTACTCAACTCTAGATCAGGTTCACAGAATAACTGATAATGAATAGAAAAGCCCTTAGAAAAAAACAAATATGGTCTACCTCTAAAGGATTAGTCCATAAGCTACAAAAAAATTTTCCCAAACAATACTCAGAAATACTAGAATCATATATCTACGGAGTATGATCAATTCCTATAACTCCGTCGGAGGGGATAGGCGGGGGGTTAGACTGTTTCGGTCACCCCTTTGCACCCACGTCTGTTCCGAAAACTATTTATTTTATTTAATAAGTAATTAAGTTCTTTTCCGGGGGACATTTTTGAATTATTATCAACATTTTATTATAATTGTGGAGACTGAAATTAATCCTGCTCTCCTTAGCACCAGACTTGCCCAGCTTTTGATGTTTATCATTTCGACAAAAATTTTCGGAAAAATTACATGTTTAGGGCACTGTACTTGTCTGCTCTTTTCTGTGCAGCTTAGAGAATAGATACATCATTAGGCTACTATTACACATGTCAAAAATCGTGTCAATTTTTGACATGCTGAATTCAATATAACGTCAGACGTCAACATGTCAAATTGGCACGATTATTAAAATGTGTAATAGTAACTTTATAACAGTTCGAAGAAATGACATCGAATTCTGTTAAATTGAGGAATTCAAGCTCATCTTACACTTAGGCAAATTGTAATTCACAGAGACATACGTTTTAGTACAACAGAACGACTATAAGGATTTAAAAAAAAAAAAACACTTTAAATAAGTACATATCTTTCGAAAGTATACATATCTGCCTAGAAAAATGTGTTCATTTTGCCCTTAAATAGTTTAAAGTTGTAGTCCTTTAGAAATAAGTCTCCAGAAAGCAACTTTTGCTCTGCATGTAGCTAAAGAAATTTTGCAAAAGTGACACCCTTGCGGTTATCACATGTACTATAAAGTGAAGCCCTGTCTTTAAACATTACCGATCTATCTTATCACTTACAAATTGCTACATTGGTCATCAATTTAGGAGGTGGTCTCTGATATCTTTTAACAAAATCCATGCAACCATTTCCCCATTAATAAATCCTTTCAACTATTTAATTTCATTTCAGAACAAAAAAAAAGCCAATCAATTGAACATTTCATTAGCCAACTCACGACCACATAACTGCCACAAAAGACCACCACCAGATTGCCTGCTAAATGCGTAATTCCACCTACGAAATCCGGTTCCACCACCAACGCTTGTCGCGCGACAACGACATTGACCGCATCACCGTCATCATCACCACCACCACAGTCACACGACGACGATCCAACAGCCAACAGGGCAATCATCACCATCACCATTAATTAAGTGCAAAAAACCAATTCGCACTATTTAACAATATTTTATTGGAAGGGAAATAACAGAACCTCCGGGTACATTAAAAAATAGTTTATGCCAAAACGTTGCGTCACTTACGTCACAGGTTCAGGTTAACTTCGATGTGCATCAGCATCAGCAGTTTCTTTTTTTTTTTTTTTTTTGCAAATTATCATAAAAATACCAAACGGAATAATTTTCAAAGGAAGATGAAAAAAAAAGGAAAGAATCTCACGCCACCACCAACAAGCGCCTTAAATAATCTAACAGCTCAATCGACGGCAATGGCTTACAACAACATATCGCCAGGACAACGGTACGCGCGCAAAAAAAAAAAAAAAAACTAATCCCAACCAGCAGGAAGCTGAAGCCTGACTAACCGCTCTGGTCTTCCTGTTCCCCTACTCCTCGTTTATATGGTTGTACCTTCAAAATGCATTCTTAGTTTTCAATGTTAATGGGCCAATTAAAAACAATGTTTATATTGAATGTTTATATTATTGCCATTATGGATGCAGATATAACCACCAAGATATTGGCAGCCCAGCTGAAGGGTGTCCTCCTCACAGGCGGTCGATCGATCTCGCATCGAGGCGGAGGCAGGGACTGTGCAGTACATACTCTCTATACCACTTTGGAATTCAATTTTCCATCCAGAGGCGCACATGCAGATGCACAGGCCGTCGTCGTCGCCGCCACCGCCACCACTAGAAGCAACATTTGACCACATTTTATTTGGCATCTCGTACTTCTCGGCCAATATACAAATTGAGTGCCACCAATAAAGTCCGTATGTTGCGCGCAGCGCATATGCATACAACTGCTGCCGTGCTGCATACTGCTGCTGTAAGACGTATGTGTCACTCGCATAGATATTTTAATATATGTTATTGGCATATGGTCGCAGAGATGTGTGAGTGAGTGAGAACGCAACCGGCACAAAATATGTTAATGACTTCATTTGGTAGACGCAACTCGGTTGCAAGATGCGGCTCAAACGGGCTCGTACCTGTGAATTGAAGTATACATCTCAAAGCGCCGCTAAAGAGGACAGGTTGTCGCCTGTGTGTGGCTAGGCACCGTGATTAGGCCACTTTTTGAGTAAAATATGTTTGGGGGAGGGAGCGATCCTGAGCGATTTATAAAAGACGTTTTGCAGGAAACGGGCTGTAGAGCTGACAGCTCGTTACAGACATTATGAGCTGAGGCTATGAAGGATCGTTAGTTTTGACAAACGAACTGTGGTTTTTTTAACCTAAGAATGTACCAATTCTCCTGTCAAACTTATTACTGGCCACCATTTAATAACAAATGGCGGAGATCATACAGTAATCACTTCTAATTCATGTCCATCATCATGACTTCGTCATCACTTCAATTGCAAAAGTCATCTTTTTCTGGCTCATTGGCAATTCGTCTTCCACTTCCACTCGAAGACTCCAATCGACCCCAAACCATATTCCTCTTCTGTCAAGCTTCAAGCACATAGCGCCACAATGATCCCATGTCACGATCAATTACAATTCCATTCCGATGCATTCCTACTGTGTCCACTCGCTCTCGACTGTAGAGTGGTTCTTCTCAACTACATATACTACTATTGTGACACCTGTAATTTAATTCATTTGCCCGCAATTAAAATCAAATTCATCTCTCTCTACCGGGACACAGCGCAGACAACACCAAGAATCAAGAATCACAGACGCTAGCGACTACTCTCGCATCCTCATTCTTGAGGCTAAATGTGCCATCAGAAGCTGGAAACAGATGAGCGTTCATCATCGTGCTTCACTACACTACGACTACAGCACTCCGGACTTCGACTTCGGTGTCGTCGTCGTCGTCTTCGGGATACTTATTCAATTACGCGCAGCTGACTGAACATGCGGTGAGTGCACAAATCTATCCATAGAACAGCTCAGGCAAAAACATCAGCGCAGATATGAAACGAAGATTCCATGTGACACGAGTTGGCTGCAATTTGTGGCCGTGCCATAGACCGAGCCACAAATGTTGCAAAAACAGGTGCAGGAATTATAATGTCATCGCTGAATGATGATCGTTCTAGCTCTAGCTAGCTGTATTCGGATGCGATGCACAGTGTCATTTGGCTTGAAATCTGGCGCAAACTTTTCAACACTCTTCTCGCGGCGGCGACGGCACTGCCAATGTCAAAATGTGTATAATTGCTTGTGAAGATGTCATGACTGAGTATGGCAACAACAAACAATTGGAATGGAAACTTAGAATATATAGAAATAGACGATGTTGCGCAAAGGCAACAGATTGTTGGCCTTTCAAGATGCCAACCACATGGTCGCATAGTCGTATTGTGCCACAGGCACTGGAGCAGATGACATTTACCAGATACAGGTCAGGCTTTAAACTTTTGACGGCTGTTCTGCGCACGGCCCGAGGTGATGGTGATGGCGAGTGGTAACTAATGGAATAGTGTTCTACTCCAATATCGTGCACCGAATCGATAAATGTTCATTCGGGCGACATTAGTTTCGTGCCGTAGTAACTCGATATGACGCAAATTAGATCGTGTTACGATGACGATGACGATGACGACGACGACGAGTATTTTTGTTTGGCCTTCTGTTGTTCTGTTCGCTTTTTTGTCTGCTTTGGTAAAAGGATATGGAATTGCTGAAGGGATGTCTACTTCTGTGCTTTTCGGGAATCAGGTTGCTGCAGGACCAGATTAATCAACCAAGTTTATCGACAATTTAAAAATATTTTGGATATTAAATTTCAATGGCAAATTTTTAGTTAAAAACCGTGGGAGAAATATATAGTAGCCAACCTGGATCTAATACCTTGAATGACCTTCTGAACAGAAGGATATCAAGTCGAGTGATTCGATCTTGGGACATTTTTGAGCGTATTCGGCTCGTTAGACATTCATTGAGGTAAGTAAAACAACACCGGGTGTTTGCCGATTGAATAAATCGATGAATAGCCATTTGATAGAAGATACTTCTTAACAATTTTATTTGCCACACAAAAATTAACAACTGCAAGATATATTCACTAACTCATTTTAAGATCTGGCCTCTGAATTGATAGGTTTTATTTTAACTGTCAAACAGTATTTGACAAAGACAGAGAATATTTTGCTGTCAGATAATGCCAGAAATCATTTGAATGTTCGATAAAAACAAGTCTACAAGGTTTGTGTGTGTGTGTGTATTATGAGGGATGTCCAATCTGACTACATGGTCCCCGGTAAGCCAGTTGTAGTGATCACTATTATTCTGGCAAAATCTTTATGAGTTTTGCTCAGAACGTGAGTTTGTTTTTCATTGGTGTAGCTTAGTCATATCTTTGGGGATATTACACAGTTCGTTCTAAATAAAAACCACGAAAAATATATCCCCAGCTCACCAAATAACTATCTCCAGCTCTACCAACCACACACCGGAAAGTATGCAACGTTTTTTTAATGTAGCCGAAAACAATAGGCTATACCAGGGGTTCCCAATCTTTCTCATACTGTGACTTCCTAGAGAAGTTGAAATATTTAAGTGACGCCCTTCTAAAGCTCAGATATGTGAATAGAAGCTGAACTTACTGAAGATTCACTAAAGGGTTTTTCAATAAGGACGGGTCGACCGACGTTGAAATATCGTCGTCGATGATTTTTCGGCCAAAATTGGGATCCTCTTGCAAACGCTCCGAAGTCAAATCAGCGAAGAAACAGCTTTGTCTATGGTCATTAACTTTCAGCTCATGGAATAGTTGGATCTTGTACGGGCGTGAGCCCAAGTCCCGATGTAAAATTCGCCTTGTTGAAATCTATGTGAAAGAGCGATTTCTTGTGCACGGCGAGGAATTGTCTCCCTCGGCTTCTCCTATGTACACTCTCATGGAGCGCGGCAATGCTCCCGACCAATCTGGTTGGCAACGACCCGTCCCAATTGAAAAACCTTTTAATTTTGAGTGCTAGGCAAATAAGTCTGACTGGAAATGCGGAAAACACAAACGCGCTTAATCTTCGACTGCAGTGTAACTATTAGATTTCGCTTCGACCTTGCTCTTGGTATTCGTAAAGAGAAACGTAATGCTTTTCCTTTATTCGGAGTCTTACAGCAGTGAAAAAATAAAACTTGCGACGCCCTTAGGATAGCGCCAAAACGCCCCAGGGCGTCGCGACGCACAGTTAGGGAACCCCTGGGCTATACAAAGACGTTTCTTTGGATTTCATTAATGCCGGTACCTTAGGACCCTAGTCAGTAATCACTAACGAATGAAACAACTTTCGGACAACGGACCTAAAACACCATATCCAGGTCTACCAACCACGCACCGGAAAGTATGCAAAGTTTTCTAATGTAGGCGAAAACAATAGGCTATACAAAGGAGTTTGGTTGGATTTCATTAATGTCGGTACTTTAGGAAACTAATCACTAACAAATGATACAAATTTCATTGACGGTTCAAGATCAACCACAAAATCATACGTTCGCTGTGGAACTCTTTTAAGTTAGAAATATGCATGGATCATCAATCAATGGACCAACACGTTTCATTCCTATTTTATAAATAAACAAATTGTTGGCGCAACAGGCGTGTACAGTGTACACACCCTAGGCCTAGCTTCTCACAACCATTCGTTTTTGTGAGTTTTTTATTTTTGGGACGAATGACAGCCGTCCGAACGGCTGAATTGAGAAGCTTTTTCAGGATGTTTGTCAGATGTTCGCGAGACGTGGCGCTGTAGATGAATGTGTGCATTTTTATGTTTGCGTCGAATGGCGCCCAACGGGAGGCTCCGTCCCAAGTAAACTCAAGTGCTTCAGTTAGTGTTAGACGAGTTAGTGTTACACTTCTGGCCTGAGTTGTGTTAGACTTCAATTCTACAATTCATGACAATTTCATGATGAATCCGAATAACTGAATTGAGAAATTTGTCAGAACAAGAGGTAAGGCAGTGAAATGTAAGATCGAATTTCTATTTTTCCAGAAGTTGAACCTAGAGGTTCTCAGAATAACCACTGAGCATCTGCGACAAGTGTTCCTAATATATGACAATAATAATTATTTCTTAAAAAAAAAAATTGTTCCCTCCGGTACTTTTCCCAACAACCAATCTCTGAATAAGGGAAAGTTCTCCATCACCAACCCAATTGACCTGATTTTCAAGAAGATATTGTCCCGAAAAAGACTGATTGCTTTCACGCGCGTGCTTTCTTCATTAACTGCAGTCCAACCCTTGATTATTTACGCGACGTGCATGCTAATAAGCATCGCCATATATGCAATTAAGTTTAATGGAATACCAAAGTGTGTGGAATGCTGCCACACGCTCGACCAAGCCTCTCGAATGAATTTCGGTGAAAGACAAGAATTCTAGAGGACATCCTCACGATCATCGGTCAGTATATTTTCTGCGAAAACATTCCACGAACGGGGAAACTAAATTAATTCCTCCTCCTTGATGCATGATATTAATGACTCAACAATACACACTTATGCACTGGTATTATATGCCCCACCAACCAGTTGCCGAATAAATTTCTCTCTATTGGACCGGGGCTTCAGTGGTCTTTCGACGTTGGTTGGTCGGCCAGATTTTACCTATTTATAAAAATGTACTTTATATTCGCACACACGCACACTTCTTTACAAACAAACTACAAGTGAAATTATATTTTCAAAAGAAAGGAATAAAATGTAAAAAAAAAATGCAGCCCGCATCTCTAAGACAAACATGGCACAAAGCGCGCATCCGTGAAACAATTAAACGTGAAAATTTCCCACGAAAATTAAATGAAACCAGCAGGAAAGTTTTCTTCGTCATCTTCTATGGCTTTTTTTCTTTGTTGGTATTCTTCTTTTTTCCATCCTGCCTGATTGCATTTTACCATAGGGTCTTGGGTTTTTTTTTTGTTAGTAAGCAAGCGAGACTCACTGGTATGATCATAACTTATATGTCATGTCCGACGATTATTTTGTAATTAAGATTCAAGGAACTTGTGCGTAATTCATCCACCACCAACTTGACCGCCCTCTTTGGATTCTTCTTCGGTGCCATCGGGCGCATACCATTCAGTAACCCAAAATCTAAAGAGAAGCTGTGGGTATTTATGGAGAAGTAGAGAGGGCTGATGGAGAATTCTTCTTCTTTGTATAAAGTCGAAGAGGGTACACGAAGTTTGGTGGACAGTGAGTCACGGAAGTAAGTTTAATCTGTCAGAAAGTTATTACACTGAACACAATTTGACAATAACTTAGAAAAATGCATGAGGTTTATATCTTTCGATAAATTAATTTATTTAAAAATTTATTTTGTATTTACCTATATTGCTCTCGTCAAATTTATGCCCAAATGTCAAAAGCTTTCATCTGTCAACGACGACGAATACTCCTTCGAATTATTCCTTTTGAGGGCGTTCACAAATCTAGCTTAGTAAGTCTGACAGGTCTATATCTTCATGTTACTGAGTTTTCATTGGGCTAGACAGATCGCGGGAACAATTTTCCCAGTTGACATCTATTGCCGCAACAACGACAAATCAAGTCAAGATTAGACTTACTACTAATGTCGTTTTCGGTTGGTCGTCCAGAACCGTCCGGAAAAACTCTCCGCGATTCTGAATTCAAATCCAGAAGCAAATTTCTCCTCTTTTTAGTAGAAGAACTGTCAGTTGAGTGCCAATCGAACGCTTTCAGAAGCGTTCGGATTGCTTCCGGACGATTCTCTACGACCAACCGAAAACGACATAAGTTGACGTCTATTTGTGCCAAGATGTGTCCGGAGAACTCAGTTTTGACATTTCTATTGGGTTATCGGAGAGCATGAGAGAGCGCAGTTTGACATTGTAATTGCCCTGACGTTTAGAGCACCAATCAGAAACTGAGAACCCAGAAAAAAAAAATACAATTGTCAATAAGTGACATATACCGACAATTCGAGTTAGTTTTCGCGTTCAGGTAAATTTGAATCGAGACAATTCAAGTCGACTTACGATGACTAGATTCTTGAATGCGGCCACTGTAGCGAAACTTCTTGAGTCTCATTATGATGGACAATTGAATTGAAATCCAAAAGGAACTGTGGCGTTAGAAAATACTCTATTGTTGCTGGACTGTCAAAAATAAATTAATTGAAATTTGATTGCCAACATAAATTGCCAAGCTAAAAGAATTAAGCTTGAGTCGACTCTTACTGCAACACTAAATTAATTTCCGCTCTATTACATTTTTTTGTTTCTTTTTAGTAGTAGCCTAAAATTAGTTTAAATGTTTTGAACTGTTCTTTTTTCTTGATCGGGGGTAGAGTGGAGTTACGTGCTAACTCTTAAAGGACCATTCACATAAAAGCGAGTGCGACCAAATCACTTTTTACCACAGAAAATTGGACATTTTATTATTCCAAGAGGAGGATAATTAATTATCCTATCCTATTAAGAAAACGTTTATAAACATTTTAAATAACGAAATTTCGAATTCTAAACTTTTTGCCGCGAACGAAAGCACTCTTGGTGCGAATTGTCAAAATTTATTCGCAATCGTTCGAACTTAACCTTATTCCAAGAGGAGAATATCTTGGAATAATAAAATGTGTAATTTTCTGTTTATAAATGCATAAAAAGTGGTTTGTTCGCATTTCATCAATTCGTTCTTTCGCTTCCATGTGAATGGTCCTTAAAAGTTTTCATGTGACAGAACTGTCAAAACTTGTGAATATTCGTTGGTTCCTAGGTAGTTGGTCGCTTTCATGTGAATAGTTCTGAATAGCTAAATAATAAATTTGACAAATTTTCTGATTCACTGTAATTTTCATCCATCAAGTTTTTTTTTTTTTCATGCTGCATCAATTTTCAATGCACAAAGAGCAAAGATATAGAAACCAAAAGGAGCGAATATAATGTTCTTAAGATACTTATTACGTATGCATGCATGTCGTTGAATTTTGTGTCGTCCTTTGTGGACACTTGTGCAAGAATTCTGCATTTTTTTTTGTCCTCCTCCTCCAGCTACTGAGCTCTGGCATGAACGTTCTCATCTTTCTTGGTTTTTTGTATAGCTTTTTTTTGTAGTTTTTAACTCATCACGCAGATGGAATTATGATGAATTAAAAGGGTAAAGCATTATTTCAAGGACATAGAACGATGAGGATGACAAACGAGGTCATCGTCATCGTGTCGTTCGTGTTGTCAAGACAAAATTCTAGTAGCAGTATAGGTTTTATCAGAAGCCACAATGTGGACCAGTTAAGGGAATACTCTCTAGCAAAAGTGGTTTTTAGTTTTTAGTTTTTAATTTTCAGTTTTCGTGTTCCAGGGTATACAACATTGTTGTGTGAATGGTGGAATTTTTTTATGTGTGGAGTAATTTTTAATGAATCCCTGGGAAACTATATTTATAAGAAAGGGATTTCGTTTTCTCTGTCTGAGCTAATAAATCTATTCAAAAGGGAGGCACAATATAATTCTGTTTGGTTGTTGGTTTTGTAGATCTTTTTTTTTTCGGAATTCATTCATTCATAGAAAATATTGACGTTGCTATGACTCATTTTAGAGAAATAATTCGAGAAATGTGAGTCATGCAATCAAGACCTTTAGCGCAAATTTACTCAGGGATGTACTATCATTCATTTTGCGCTTTTAAATATTTATTTTCTAGATAGAACATAGAAGGTCAATACAAAACTCCGGTTGGGCCCCCATATTGTCGAAATGATATATTTATGTACTTAGACAAGTCGATAAGTTCAAGAAAAGTCTATAAGAAATTGGTCTCAATCGGGAAAATGTCTGATCTCCGGTTAGACCTCCATAATGTGAACATTTTTTTTAGGTACGTAGTCGTCATTATCAAGAAAAAATTAAGCCATTAAAAAAGATGTCTAAATAGTATAGTGATTTCAATCAAAACTATGTAAATATGTAATATATGTAATCCCGAACCCCGGTTGGATATTCTCGACTTAATTTCACAGTTCCCAACAAAAAAAAAAGAACTAGCCTCGATCAAAAATATGCAAACTTCTGTAATGACGAACTCCGGTTGAACCCCTATATTGTGAACATTTTGTTCTAGATGTAGGCCGATGTACAGACAAGTAAAAAAATGCAAACATCTGTAAGCACGAACTCCGGTTGAACCCCTATATTGTTGAAAATTTTGTACTGGATCTAGGGGCCGGTGTACAGACAAGTAAAAAAATGCAAACATCTGTAAGCACGAACTCCGGTTGAACCCCTATATTGTGAAAATCTTATTCTAGATGTAGGCCGATGTACAGACAATTTAAAAAAAATCTGTCAAAAATTTATCTCAATCAAAAAAAATATTGAGTAGTGGTCAATGCACAATACAATTGACCATGAAAAGGACCTGCAGCGCCCTTCTCCGTATAACTCTGTAAGCCATTGCTAGTGCTAGGAATGGACTAGAGTTCATTCACTCAAGACACTTAATTTAATTTACTTGGCGTGTGCGTGCTAAACAAAAACGCAGCATACAGTTCCACCTGTTGTCAGTCGAATGTAATAGAGCCTCCCATTATAATGTGATTATATTCCTCAGTTTAACACATTTCCAGGAAAAGTCTCTATTTATTCCCAAAGACACTCTGTGGTGTGGGTCATTCTTGGAATTCCTCATCTATTGACGCACAGCTAGTCTAATGACTAGCACAAATATGGAATTCCTTCAAATGACCCACGCAACTATGTGATGCTCCAATTAACACATTTAGACCAGTAAGCCTCTGAAGAGAAAAATAAGACCAACTAAACCGATCCTCTCTAATAAATTAAACAAACGCTTCCTGCAAGTGTGCGCAAGAAGTGTCCGTATCATATACACATAAGCGAACGCTAAATACTAAACGCTAAACGCCGAACGGCGCGCTTCCTGGATTTCTCCGTTGGTATCTAAATGCGTAGACAAATATTTACAAGGCATCAGTGTCTGGAGTGTATATAGATGCAGCAGCAACAACTGGCCGACCAACCGTCCAAGTATACACGCTTCGGTGCCAGCCATAGAGTGAAGTAAGCGTGCACGTCATGTTGCATCATTCATCATGGGTATACAGAAGGATCAAAATATGTCTTCTGCCCATCATATTCCTCGCACATAGAGCGCGAGAACAAACCGGCAGATTCACATCGAGTCCGTTGGTGATACACAGAGTGGTGTCGCCATCGCCGCTGTTATGCTCGCCTACCACCCATAAGGAAGCCAGATCTCTCTCCTTCACCCTTCCCTTTCCCAAGGTGTTTCTCTTCATCTGGTGTGTCGCTGATGCCACATGGCTTTAGCTGTGTGCTGGCTTCACGCAATTCATGTGCTGTATAATTTAATCCTAAGGAATTTAGTTTAAACATTTGTAATGCGGCGGCAACGTCGACAGGGCGAGTTCCAGGAAGAACTCCCCGAAGAAGAAATAGCAGTAGCCCGACCGAACACAAGTGCGCTTATTTGCAGTGGGGTTTTTTTTCTTTTTCTTCTCTTTTTCTCCGTTTAAGTATTCTATCAGTTTTATCATCATTTGTCCAGGCTCTTTGGAAGGAGGAGCATTTAGCAAACATGGGGTGCACCTGATTAACATGATGGTCTCATTGTTGCATCTTTGTGGTGGATGCATTTGGTGGATCCTCGCGTACACACTGTCCATGAGTATTATACAGGTACTTGGTGATGATGCACTACACGTATTGGGTGGTGGTCATTTATTATGCAACAAAAAGTCAGATGGACAAACAACATGGACTGTGGAATGCCAAGTGGTATTTGAGGAGTAAATATTTGCTGTGGAATTTTTAACCCTTACATGGGTGGTTGTCTGCCACTTATGCAGAAGCGTAAACCTTTGTGATAGTTTGTTACTTGGCTTTTGTCAGATTTTAACCGAGATATGCAGTTTATTTTTGTCACTAATCAGCAGTGCTATCACAGATGTGAGGTTATAATAGAACCTCTTGGTTCCATAAAAGATATTACTCATTAAGAGGGTAAACGATCAGCAAAAAGAAAATTGTATTTGATCAACACTATGTAATTGTAAAAACATTTGTTCTTTCAATTAAAAATCGTGACGTTCCAGAAGAATTTTGAGCTCGAACATCACTTCATCAGATCACCCACTACCGAATTTCGAAATCTATAGCATTTAACGCTCTAAGAGCTCGATCCTAAAAATGTGTCCAGCCCTCCAGCAGTATATTTTAACCAAGTATATTAAAAAAAAAAGAATACGTATCGATCTGACGTTTCAAATAATTTTAACAAACTTTAAACGTACTGAACGCACACACAATTCACAAAGCTAAGTACGTTGCTCGAGCGAAACTAAATTTTAGCGGCTCGCCAATTTTTCTCTCCAAACATTAGCTAAAACCCTGGCTAAATTTTGACATGGAGTGCGTTGTGGATATAACATATCTATACTCGTAAGTGTCACAGAAAACAAATGTTCATTGAAATTAATCGACACGATGTTTTATTTTCGTAGCGCTTTCTATTTTCCTTGTCTACTATTAAATGCTTCACTTCCAAGGGATTCCTCGTCGATGTATTCATTGCAAAAACGCATCCTTATTTATTTTTCCGCAACACAAAAACCCAACACATAAAAAAGCAACACCATCTGTCAAAATTTGACATGAGAAAATGTGCAGAGCTAATTATTAATGGGCGCGATAAATTTTGACAGATACATGCAGTACAGTCTGAAACGAGAATTCGATTTTTTAGCTGGAGCTTCGCACCGCTCGGCTAAAGGGATTCGCTTAAATTTAGCTTAGCTATATTTTGGAGAGAATTTTGTATGGAAGCTAAAATTTAGCTCGAGCATTAACTAAACTTAATCCGCCTTACCAATAATCAACTTTAGTCTGGCAGCTAACACAAAGACTCAACACTTTCGAAAATGCCCATACCAATAAACAAATTTAGTTGCCAGAATATCGTTAACTGTAGGGTTAAATGTTAATGTTGAGAAAGTCATGTTTATCTCGGCCATTAGCTAATTAAATCCACCCTAACGTCATTTTCAAGAGGAGTGATGCCCATACGATCAAAATTAGAGTATCAAAAATTGTAATAGGAGTGGATTGTAATACCCTGCATATGCTCTAACTGAATAGATTATTGGTATTAATTAATTAATTTTGGTAAATTGTAACGTGATTCCTTATTTTATTGATTGGGATAAAACAATGCAAATCTACACGAAATAATAGAATATTCCATTTCTAAACACAGTAAAAACCAAAATCTAATGGAAAAAAACGATACAATTGTATATTTTTCTGTGCAAGTGCAAGGTAAAAGAATGTGCTCTTAGTCGACAAAGGGATAATATAATATAAACAGGTAGGTTGTATGTATTTCAACAAAACTACAACATTTCTTGCACTCTTTTCTTTTCTACATCAAAAAAGTATAGACCATTCCATTGGTAGACTATTCAAAGCAATATTATAAATTTCTTATGCCACGTAAAACTCAACCAAATACGCAAAATGCAATGCAATGTCTAAATTGTAACCAATATTTTTGAATGATTCAAGTTTTATATATCGCAGTTCATATATGAATAATAAGTAATATATTACTTAAATATGCATACTATTTTGTAGCTGTCCAACACCAGACCCTCCAAATTCTTTGAAAGGAAGTTTTCGTTTGCTGAGAATCCTTGGTGAAACATGTTTTGTGTAAAATGGTTGATGTCGCGCCAAATGTAGTTGTAAGAATTGCCGAAGACCTTCAGAACATTACGTTTACATTTTAAATAACTTTTCAAAGCTATTTTATAAAATGTGATGGCTTATACACTTATATATAATTTCGTGTCACTTTCATTCATATACTATATTCTATATATCAGTGTGATTTTCTTGGAAACAACGTTCCATGAAATCGGCAGAAAGTATGTTCACATATTCGTGTGATGTTTCAGTTGTTGTTCTATTCGTTACATTGTATTTGTGATTTGTATACTACAAATAAATTTCTTTTTTGATTCATTAGCCTACGAATAATTTATAAACCGTGTTTTTATTATGATGCAGTAATCTGAAATGAATTTTATTAGAACAGCATCAATTTTCGAAATTAATACAAAAGTACCTAAATGCATAGGATAACGTATTGTAAATAGTATTGAAAATAGATCCGAATTATATGATATGGCAGTACTAATTTTCGTATGAATTTGACAAAACAGCTGACAATTTGTAGATTTCCTAATTGGGGTTTCGGTTTTTGCTTTTAATAAGCGTTTTAAAGCCTTTGGGAGAAATCTGATGGGCGAATTTAATTGTAATTTGTGTATAAATTCGTTTAGAATAATTTATTCGGCATAAAAATGATCAGTGGCCTTGTTTTCCGCGAAACCAAATTATGGAATTTGAGTCCTGCTATGACAGAAAATGTAATAGATCCTAATAAAGTTGTCGCACTAGTAAATGTGGAGATCAAATTGTTTATTGGTACCATTTCAATAAAGCTATACATTTTAGGTAAACCTGGCAGCCAACTAGTAGTCGGAATTAGGGTTTGATTATTAGTAAGGCCGAATGTGTCAGAGCGATAAGATATTAATTTTAGCCATTTATTTTAACGATTCTTGAAATCAATGAAATCAAGCAAACGGTGCATCTAGATCAGAAAATGGTGATAATCTGGTGATCAATTTATTTTAACAAATTTAACGTTCAGCCCATAAAATTTAACCCACCTAATAGATGTTAAATTTTGCCAAGGATTGATGTTTTAGGTGCGAAAAAATGGACGCATCGATCTGACATTTTAACGAAATAAAATGCGTCCAGTCGATAAGACGTTCAAAGATTGGGCAATGAGGGCGTTTAAGAATCTAGTTTAGTAAGTCTGACAGCTCTATACCTTCATGTTGCTGAGTTTTCATTTGGACAGACAGGTCGCGTGAACAGTGTTCTCAGTTGATATGTATGCCCGCAACACCGAACAATCAAGTCAAGAATTCCTCGACTTACTACTAAGTTGACGTTTATTTGTGTCAACATGTGTCTGGAGAACTCAGTTTTGACATTTCTATTGGGTCATCGGAGAGCATGAGAGAGCGCACTTTGACATTTCGATTGCCCTGGCCCTGGCCCCAGACGTGTGTAGAGCACCAATTAGAGACGCAGAAGTCAGAACCCAGGAGAAAAAATAAATACAACTGTCAATAAGTGACATACCGACCGATTGAAGTTAGTGTTCGCGTTCAGGTAAATTTGAATCCAAACAATTCAAGTCGACTTACGATGACTAGATTCTTGAATGCGGCCAGTGCTGAACTGGTCACGTGTACAGTTTTTTCAGTTGACGTTTATGTCCGAAACAACGACGAATCAAGTCAAGAATTTCTTGACTTACTACTAACTTGACATCTATTTGTGCCAACATGTGTCCAGAGAAAGAGAACTGAGTTTTGACATTTCTATTGGGTTATCGCATCGGAGAGCATCAGAGAGCATGGGAGAGCGCAGTTTGACATTTCGATTGTCCTGACTCCTGACTGACGTGTAGTGTGTACACACAGCACCAATCAGAAACTCAGTACCCAGAAGAAAATAATACAACTGTCAATAAGTGACATACCGACAATTCAAGTTAGTTTTTGCGTTCATTTAAGTCGACTTACGATGACTAGATTCTTGAATGCGGCCAAAATCTTTCGAAGTGACGCATCGATCTGACAATTTTGCTTCGAAAGAAGGAAGAGGTAGGAGGTAGCTAGACATTTTTAGCAAACAGAAAAATGAGTAACTTGTCAGTTGCACTATGCTTGCGAAAATTCTATTTGTCAGAAAGTTTGGTTCGTTGGTCAATTTCATTGGTGTTAATCTATAGCAGAAAAACAAAATCCAAACTATAGTCTGATGGTAAGAAAATACACTACGAGAGAATACGAAACCAATTCACTATACGTCAGCTCGTTTTTCAAGTAACACGACTATGAGAATACGGTTGATTAATCCAAATGATACGCTGTCTGTCCGAAGATATAATAATCCTTCCGTCTGCCATAGTCAGAATTCGCTTCCCACCTCAACCGAATAAAGAAACAGTTACCTACGACAGTCCGGCATCGCCTATATACATATTTATATCTGGCACGTTCAAAACAACAGCTATACGCAGTGCAGGAAAATATCTCTCTCTCTCTTTGAGATATGTTGTACCGCAGCGTGCAAAATTTCTTCTCGCAGTCACAGTCTTTCTTTCTTTCTTTCGGTTTAATTGATTTATTTTTATTTTCCCCACACTTGTTGGCCAATTTATCAAATCAATGTGTGAATACACCCAAACCGTGTTGACCGCTTTTTTTTCCACCGTCTCTCGCACCCCACGCACACACTTCTTCTTCACCTTCGTCGTCGTCGTAGTCTTCTTGATGTAGGTCGTCAAAGTATCCCAACGAGATGCCAAATAAAAACAAGCTAACCCGCTGATTAGCACCAACCGAAACCAAATATAATTCTTGCCCGCCACGGCCACACAAAACTGCAATTTCGCGCCGCGCATTGTGATGGAGGAGTATACTCAGTTGAGTATAGTATAGGTATCAAGTAAAAGATATCCTTTGCTTACTTTCATCCTAATGAATATTTGAGTACACTCGACAACGGCAACAGCAACAGCAACTTTCTTAATTATCGAATAAATCTTTGGTTTCCAGTCTACACACACACGGGAAAATAATTACCAAAGATTACCCCCAAACAGTCAGATAGAGGAAGAGAAGGACCAATGTGGGGGATTGGCGTTTAAATTGATTAATCATGTTTTGTTTTTCGTTCGTCTGCCGACAGAGAAAGATTGAAATTGAAACGAAAAGAATTATTGGCCATAGTACCCATGCCCATATATGATATGGTATATCACAACCCCCTCGTCGACTGCGCGCCCCCTCATGGACACTGTGTCCATTTAAACGTATTTGCTTAAATTAGTGAAAAGATCGAGCGAGCCAGCGAGAGACTGCGAGTGTGGGGGGTAGCAGGTAACTTATTTTTTGCATCGCGAAAGTGGAACAGAAAAACGAAAGAGTTGACCAGCAAACTCGAGTGCGTTTTCATTTACATTTCGAGAAGAGATGAAGTGTATTATATCTGCCCGGCCGGCACTTCGACAAGGTCCCTCTCGTGGTATAACTGTAAAGGAAGACAGAACAACAGACAGTTCTTTTTTTTATTTATTTTTTGCTTCTCCCTACACGTGTTGTATATAGTATACGGAGGAGACTTAAGCGCTGAGTGGCTTTGACTTGAACATATTTGCGGCTGATTGCCAAGTGAAAAATTGACTTTTTAATTGAATATTCTCATTATGTGCCGATGCATGGCAGTTTGTTCTTTTCGTTTTTTGTCCAGATCTCTCTTTTTCTTTGCTGATCTCTCTCAACAGATCATTTTCAGTTTTCATTAATTTTTAGTCAATTTTAAATAATGCGTCGCCGCCAGATACGTATAATGTACAATGCAATGCATCTGTGTGTGGGTATCCGAAAATAAAAAAAAGCGTTTTGGAATGCACTTTTGAGGTACATACTTTTTTTGGGAGGTTTTTTTTTGTTGCCAAAAACTGTCTTGGATTTTGGAATGGCTGGTCATGATGACAACTTCGATATGCGTGGAATGTGGTGGCGCATATGCACGTGTGGGAATGAAGTTAAGTCAAATATTTGTGTGGTGTAAAAGGAACGATTCAAGCGCCTAGCACTTGCTAAAGTGTGTATGGATCAAAAAACTATTAATGAATTCCGTAACCGTAGCCATTGACCAGCATGCAAAATTGGCACAATTGGGCATTAAAAGTAGATCACTGGGCAGGGCATATTTGGATCTCTAGTTTTTAAGAATCAACATTTGCGCTTATTGCGCACTTAATTTCCTGTCAAATTGAAAGATATTAGACTCTTGTCACCCGTTTTCTATTTGATAACTGACAAATAGCAATTGACAGCTGGATAGTTTAGCTTTAGCATGTCGACTTCAAAGGTTGAATTGACGAATTACGACTTTGTATCTATATAATTGAAAGCAATTGTCAAGATCCCACTGTTGCAGCCTCCATATCTTAAGCGATCAACTTAGTTTTGACAGTTGGTTTCAACTGGTATGTGACACTTGTCTAAGACGACTGTTAAATGAAATCGATTTCCAAACAGTGTAAAGAACATGACATGACAGTTGAGTTTTTTTATTTTGTTAATAGAGGAGTTAGCGACAACATCAGTGTCAAATGAAAAAAAGTAGAAAAAAAAAAACAAATGTCAGCTGTCACTTTTTTGAAATAAAAAGCAGATTCTATATGGTTTTGTGTTCTGCGTAGCTTAGCTTTTGGATGATATGATTGATAGATTGAAATGTGTATTTAAAGAAGTGTTAGAAGAGGTAGCCACTCAAATATTAATTTATTGTTTGAAAAGACAGTGAAGAAATTTGGCCAATTGCTCGCTACTCGTTATTTTGCTAGTTCTATACCTTTTTTTTGTCATTTTTGATGAAAACGTAAATGAACTTTGGACGATTGCGATCGATTTAAAGTGATTTCGTTCAAGAAAATTCTCAGACATGTAGAGATCGATTCAGCTGAATACTCTTTACTCGTTATTTTGCTAGTTCCCTATTTTTTCTGTCATTTTTAATGAGAAATTGTAAGAAATTTAACGATTATTATAGATTTAAATTGATTTTGCTCAACGAAATTTTCAGACATGTTGAGATCGATTAAGCTAATTACTCGTTATTTTGCTAGATCTCTTTTTTTCAATCATTTTTGATGAGAAAGCGTAAAAAATTTAACAATTCTGATAGATTTAATCTGATTTCTTTCAACAAAATTCTCAGACCTGTTGAGATCAATTCAGCTAATTACTCGTTACTCGTTATTTTATTAGTTCTCTATTTTTTCTGTCTTTTTGATGAGAAAGTCTAAGAAATTTAACGATTATGATAGATTTAAAGTGATTTCTTTCAACGAAATTTTCAGACCTGTTGAGATCGATTAAGCTAATTACTCGTTATTTTGCTAGATCTCTTTTTTTCAATAATTTTTGATGAGAAAGCGTAAAAAAATTAACAATTCTGATAGATTTAAACTGATTTCGTTCAAGAAAATTCTCAGACCTGTTGAGATCGATTCGGCTAATTACTCGTTACTAGTTATTTTATTAGTTCTCTATTTTTTCTGTCATTTTTGATGAGAACGTGTAAACAATTTAAGGATTATGATAGATTAAAAGTGATTTCGTTCAAGAAAATTCTCAGACCTGTTGAGATCGATTCGGCTAATTACTCGTTACTCGTTATTTTGCTAGTTCTCTATTTTCTCTCTCATTTTGTATTAGAAAGTGTACGAAATTTAACGATTATGATAGAATGACTCTCCAGAGCCATTAAGCTACTAATCACTCGTTACTTGTTATTTACCAGAGAAACATGTTTTGTAAGGCTAATCGGTTGTCTATGACTATGTCAATGGGAATTGAATGTGGGAAACCCCGAGGTAAAATTGGGAAGCAACCGCCGGGACATTCTAGTGGAGTTTTGATTTGAAGTGCGAAAGAAAAACTGGGCGCAGTGATTATGTCGACGAGAATAATTTCTCGAAATCAGTCCTATTTGTATTTGACTGTCGGAGAAGTGCGTTTTTTAGTTGGTGTCCCTCTTTTTAGCAGTACAATCATGTAAAACAAACTTAAGGTGGGAATTTTAATCCGGAGCAGATTTATCTAAAAGTTTGGGTTCTCTAAATATGACCAACAGTTTATATAAATTAAAATTGCACAGTACAACTTCATAATAATAATTAAAACCACCCAACAAAAAAAAAAAAAAGGATCAAAAGCAATTAGCTCATGAAAACTCATATAGAATTCACTTTAGAGCTATGCATTCACTTTGGAATTTTCACTTCCATTTCGTATTATCCGTTGTCATTAGATTACACGCATAATTTATTTAACTTGATGCATATTATGTACATTTTTAACCGGACTTGGCCAGCCTACAACTGGTTATACATTATAGAAGCAGATGAAGAAGACATCTCACACCATCATCGCGCATACAAATAAACAGAATGTGTGACTATTTGTTAACATTGTCATTTGTGGTATGTATTCCTGTTTGGAGAATGTTCCGGCCTAACAACATCATTTAGGAAATCTTCAAGTGTATACATTCTAATCCATTGGAAACATTTTAATTTCATCGTGTTCTCTACAACGAACCATCAGTGTGTGATGTGGCTACCATCATGCGCACGAAGGGCAGGACTATTTGCATTTCAAATATTTATCAGATATAATATTGATGGTTAGACGACCACTCCTCAGAGTGCTTCGCAGCATCAATGTCATAATCGAGAATCATCGATTGGCATCATGTAAATTATGCTAATATTTATACGGGTTTATTAAGTTAAATAAAGGAATATCTTTAAGAATGCGTTGAATGTTGGGAATTTTTTTTTTTGAGAAGGTTTTGTTGCTAAATTTGTAAATTTTGTATATGTGGAGATGGATACACTGTTTCAATTTATTGTTTAAAATTAGCAATTTCTTTTATAACAAACAAAAGGACTTCTGTATACCTAACCTATCTATGCGATGGTGTTTTTAAGAAATTCGGCTCGTGGGGCGAGTTCAACGAAGATTCAATGAGGTGCTAACCCGTGAATGTTGCTGCATGTGACTTTTCAATCAACTTGTCCTCAATTAAGAAATGAGACCAACCTTTGAAGTGTGAGATTTCGGACCATCAGGCAGTGAAGAATATCCGCCTCTTAAATCTGCGATGTCTTGATATTGGAATCTTAATCAGTCGTTCTTGTCATCTCAAACCTGGCGACTGGTAGTAAGTAGATCGCTTGAGACAACTCTCGTGGTATAAATGTCACCAAAACTATCTACCTTTTGGCAGAATAAAAAGTTGTCCGAGGATGTTAATTTATTTCATTTCTTACTACTATATCTTTTGAACATACAAAGTCTCTATCCTCGAGAGAGATACACCATAATGCCGGTTTACCTTTACTTTTTTAGTAAAAAACCCTTTTCAAAACTATTTGCACTCTCTCGAAAGTAATTCTTTCTAAGCCATCATTAAACTGGTTCTCGTCTTCAATATACACGCTTAATCATACAAAAAAAAAACAAAAAGAACAACAACAAAATAGATATACTGCAACGACCAAAGAGAAATTAATAAATAAATCCCCGCAGCTAAATCAATCAATTTATTGTACAGAGTGCATCCCATTGGGTTTGAGAGAGTGCGCGCGAGCGCGCTTACATTTCTGATATCCTTCCAACACACAGGCCATCCCAGTCAGCTATCCGACCACTCACTCTCGCGTCGTATCTCCTACATCCATCTGATAAATGTGTCCTTTGAACCTTTCAATTTATCATTGAGTGGTCGATGTGTGTCAGATGAAGATGGCGAACAAAAAAAGAGAAGAAGCAGCCCCACCGACCGACAGTCACTGGCTGGATTGGATTCGGATTGGCTTGGCTTGCGAATGCAGCAATGTGAATGCACCGATTCTGAGATTTGTAATGCGTGAAACCAGTTTAGAATTACTGCGCCTTTGTATATATAGTATAAGTGCCTATAGATATAGTGAATTTACCGCAGGATGTCAAACTGAGAGACACCACCAATCATCCGTTTCGAATGTATAAAATTGGAATTCACTAAGTGCGCACGGTCGCGCGCTCAGATTACTCACTGTCCTGGAGTATTAACATCAAAAATTTCCTATAAACCGTTAAATAAGTAAGGATCATCACCAGAATTCGCTATCCGGACAGTTGTCCAACACGTTCTTATACGATGTCATCTAATTATATTTCAGCAAAACAGAACAGAGAGTCAATGGGAATATTATGCTACAGATGATGACTAACGACAAGACACATGGACATGAGTAATCCGTTACTGTTTTAGACATTCACCTTGTGGAATCTGACCATCTAACCGGATTGAAGTTCATTTTGTTTTTTTTTTATCGATTTTCTGTTGTCGCACCTTTCCCAGGGGTTCGGTACACACGGTAGTTAGTATAAGCCAACAAAAATGTGAAAGAATCCTTCTAAAGTTGCGTCTGTGCACGCAATCAAAATATGTTGCTTCTGAGGAAGCTTCAAGGATGTGTTGCATGCTTACGATTTTGAGAAAATGTCGCCGCAAGGCTGATTGGTTAAATATTGCATAATAAAAGGGTAAAGCTGTTTTGTTGTTACTCTTTTTTCTTGTATTCATTTGATGAGGTTTTTAGTGCACAATTTGAACATATTGTGTTCTTATAATATATTGAATTTATATTTATAAATAAAAACGAATAGTCGAGTAATAAAAAGGCTTTAAGAATAATAAACAAATTTGAAGACTCCAGAAGAATTATATGTACCCAGTCCGGTAGAACCATAAACTGGGTATAAAAGTTACCCACCAGTATAAGAAGGAAGACTAAATTCAAAGGCAAGGTGGACTAAAGCCACAAAATTCGAGAAAAATTACACTCTTTTGCCTACAAGCAGTGATTGGACTTCTACCACTTTTTGCTCTACCTCTACCCTCAAATCTTAGTTTATGAAGATTGTACCTTCATAAAAAATTGGTAGGTTGGCTGGACAAGTTTTCAAATTATTAAATAATTTATAGCGGCCCCGGTAAACGTTCTTTTGCCTGCTCGTACATTTTCATTGTCCGTCGATTGTTCTGCGGCCGTTTTATTACAATTTGAAATTTTATTTATGATTATTTTTTTTTTTTTTTTTCAGTGTTTACTATTTGAAATTTTATTCATGATTTTTTTTTTTTTTTGTTGAGTGTAGGTATATTATTTTAAATTTTATTCATGGAATTTTTGCGTTTGAATCTTTATTTTATTGTTGAGTGGTTATTATTTGAAATTTTGTGGAATTGGATCGCAGTGCCACCTACCGGGTCCAATTGTGAATCTAAACCATCCTTAGACCCATTCAAAAACAAACACAAAATGTCTTTAAAATCGGTCCAGCCGTTTAGGAGAAGTTCGGTTACAAACACGTACAGAAGAATTAAATTATAAACGAAAAACTTGCCAAGTAAACCTACCAATTCTACTATTCTATTCATTTAAATATCATTCAGCAGGTAGATTAATTTCTGTTCATATTATAAGTAAGCAGATTCCACGCCCCTTAAATGGAAAATTTTTATTTTTTGATATTTCTCCTTTAGTACAATGCAGGTCCTACCGCTCTACTAAATTTCAACATTCTACGGCAATGGGAAATGGCCCAAATAAATAATAACCAATTTTCAAAAGTGGGCGTATATCGCGCCTCCTGAATGATAACTTTTTGATTCTTTCCTGTCTGTATACTGCAAGTCCTACCGCTCTAACATTTCAACATTCTACGACAAAAAAGGGCTACAAATAAATGATAACCATAAAAATGGAATAATTCGTTTCACTGAAATGTTTCACATTTCATTTCATTCCGGAAACAATTTTCTTGCAGTTGATTTACTTTTGTGATTTGTTTTTTTTACTGAGACATTTTTCTGATAGCTATGCACTGTTTCGTCTTTTTACGTATAGATACCCTTTCTTGGTAACTATAACTAGTGCCTTAGCTTTTCCACAGAAGTCCAGAATTCTATCTCCCTTCAATTCGATTCAAAAGTATAATTCACATAAAAAGTTATGTAAACACTTTGTGTGTCAGTGATCAGTAATTTCGAATTAATGTTGATTTATTTAACGTTTTCAAATTTACCCATTGATTCATTATAAGAAATCGGTCCGTTTCAGTCCTTCAATTTGTAAACTTGATGCGACTTGCGAGTTCGCATGATTCTTTAGAATGAAGTGAACTATTTTCGGGAAGAGTAGCACGGAACATATTGTAGGCAACGAATTTACACTAGAGAATGTGCCATTTCAATGTGGTTAACTTGAATATTAGTGAAACGTTGCGAAATTGAAATTTTATAAATATTTAGGGGCCAGTTATATCTATGCATCATTGGAATGGAACAAATCAGTGGAAAGATGGTTTCAATTTTTTTGACAAGTCAGTTATAGCAATTATTGAAAAATGTCTGTCACTGGGAAGGCCCTGTCAATGAAATGAAAATGAAAACAAACACACCAAAGAACAATTTGGCAACAAACAAATCTAGGTTTTGAGGTTAGAGTTGATTATTAAAATCAAAACTAACAGATGAGAATATAAAGAGAATCGAACACATCAGTAAAACGAAAAAAAAAAATAGAGAAACGAAAATCATTTCTGTTCATTGAAATCGATTTCAATCAGTGAAATAATATATGTGAAAAGTTTTAATAAGAATTACCTAAGTAGGTAATATTTTTAGTGGAAAAAATTCTATAAATTATTATCTTTATTTTTGATTGTTTGCTTAAACGTCTTAAAATCTGAAATCAAAATTTTCAATGGATTTTTTGTTTGGTAGATAGCTTAGAAAACCCTAAAGGTCAAACCAGAATAGAGTCGCTGAAAGATACGATTTTCGTAAACACGACGTGCGTTAAAAGTTGGTTAACTTAATTCAACTTAAACGAATGCGGATGATTTGAGGTTGGAATGAGGTTGGAAATGAAGCAGACACATTCATACTGCCGCAGGCTACAAAATTGTATAGCATAATCGACGACGTAGTAGGGAAAGATGCCAAGACCGACTAATCCTGGACAGACAGCGCCATCTGTCTTGTGTTGACCAAATATAGAGCGAAGTTTATTTAAAGGGGATTTTGTATTTGTGTAGTAGTGGAGAGACTCTGGTACATTCGATTAACTTTATGGCCGGTGTCATGGCTGTCCCCCGCCAGGTCACAAGCAAACACTCTAACATAAATCTAATTCATAGCCAGACCTAATAACACGACCTGCAATTTGTTTATTTGTGAGTGCACGATTAAAAGAATAGAGGCAATGGGTACCCGTACCAGGTACCCAGCAAAACTTATAGCAATCTGTCAGCTGTCACTTTTATGACCAGTGAAGCAAATCATATATATGTTATCTCGCTTAAACTTGAGTCTGTATAATATAACGAGACTCTGTACATGATTATAATTATGTGCCTATACAGAAGAAACAACACACACCTGGTGAATTGCCATGGAAACATTTTGGTACACGAAACCAGACAATTACCATCATTTATAGCGAAGAGGGCAAACCCCCTTATTCGATACGTATCCGCTATTAAGCTATTATGACCGCGAGTGTTGCAAAATTTTTTGATGATAGATTAACAAATTAGTTATGTTGTTGTGTTTTTTTTTTTTTTTTTGCAAAGATAATGGAAATTGATAATGATTGTAATAAACAAGGAACAATTTTTCAATTATACTCCTAAGTCTATCAAATTGATGCGTATTATGACTGAGGGTAATCAGTGTGACGCCTTTGATCGTTTTCGAAAGGGACGAGTCGGTTTGTTTCCGCAAATCTTACAAAGTAAGGTTTTGGGATTCCAAATACAGTATCTATTTATAGACTCCTCCTTCCGTGATGAAGTAACCAACATACAGTATACAGACTGCTTCCGTTATTCTCTAATAAAATTCTCCTTTAACTAATTTATCGAACTCGCTAACCTTCTAACCTTTCTCTACACGTCCGCCCAGTAGATTTATGAAAAAAAAAATCCATCCAACAAATACGACCGACAACAAATCCGTAAACCGGATGCAAAAGCGCATACAAAGAAGTCTCGTGTCTCACTTCGTCTAAGTTGCAAGCTAGTACAATAACTTGGTTTTATTGCGCACACACAGGATTCATCCTTTTGAACGAGGGAACAACGTCCAATAAAATAACGAAATCTTCGAACAAATGACTTAACCGGGCTCGCATTCAATCCGATATTTTTCGCCATGCGGTTTACACTATATAGTAGTGGACGCCGCACCGGAGATGTAGGCGCAAATTGTGTCCAGTTTGTTTGCGCACACGACGACTCCTTCACAACCCACTTCCAGAAGAAGAACCATTCTAGTTTGTCCAGCCTAACCACCACCACCACCACCACCACCACCACCAACACCGGACGCGGTCTACTTATGGAAAATCCGATAAAATGCATGACTAGCTAATCTGGTTGTGGAACTGCTCTTTGATGGTGGACATACTCGCTGTCCTTTCTTTTCTTTTCCTCATTTTTTTTGGGTAACTAATTTTGTGAATACACTTTTCACGCAAAAGATGACACACATACGCTGCACACAAACTTTAGCTGGACGAGCATTGTCGTCAGCTGCATCAAGCCGCGTATATGCCAATCATTGATTATTTCAGTTCCAATAATGGAACCCTGTGGTAGTTCATAAATCATCACAGCCATCGCCCAACAGATGGGTCGCGTGTTGTGTTGGCTTTTTGCAACGCGTACACAAATCACACAAGTCTTGTTCTTGGACTTGGGTAGGTAGGAGAAGGGCATGCGGATTAATAAAACAAAAATCTCCTTTCCCCTACCTAAAAATTGGGTGCGGGACAGACAGCGACGGCCAGCGGCTGGGATTATTTGTTTGCGCAATGCCGGACATGACAGCTATGCTATGCACTGATTGAGAGAAAGAGAGAGAGAGAGAGGAGACAGCGAAGGCAATATGACATATAGGGAAAACGTAAGATGAAGTGAATACCGAAGATAACATCTGGAAATGAAGATAAAAGGATTTTGATCTGCAGAATGCAGGAAGAGATTTTCGGCCTGACTGACATTTTTATTTGGCACACAAATGTGTCAATCCACTCCTCGCTTTTACCAACGCCATCTGTTGGTGATATTTTTAAAGCACTAAAAAGAGTATGAAAAGGCATTTGTTAAATTAACGATCAGTCGTAAGATTATGACGATGTTCATTCCACATCGAAAAAGAGATGTCGCGTGTGTTTATTGCGAGCCACTCAAACCTGTCAGCCTGTCACCGGTCTACACCTATACAAGTGTCAAATGTCAAACAAATATATACACATCACCTGGCAAACCGATAAAACTGACTTTACATTCCTTTTATTGCCATAGCACACTGCGAATTTGCATGATAACGACTGGTGTTGGATTTTATTTATATTTATATTATTTCCTTTTACTACGCGACACTTATATCGTAACGTATAAAATGGCCAAGCGGAGACAACTTGCGAAAAAATAATAAAACTCCAGTTTCATGGCTTAATAAACAGCAAACGAGTGTTTGAAGGAGAGATAACATAAGCGTTTAGGGAGTAATTCCACAAATGGCCAAATGGCCAAATGTGAGCCGCCGCCGTATATAGGTAGGTACCGTATCTACCACCAATACTATTGTTGTGACTTTTTCTGTTTGGCAGTAGAAAAAAAAATCACTAAAGTGAACCGTTCTCGTTGATGCTAGTGCACAAAAAAAAGGTTAAATGCACGTGCAACTAATAAAAAGCTATAAAAAAATAATAAAAAAAACAACGTAATGTAAGTCAGCGGGAAGTTAAATTTATTTAACGTCCAGTGGCGTTTCAAATGGATAAACCAAGTTTTATCTACCGCCTTGTCGGCATAAGGAATTTTATTGGCGTATATAACATTCCCTGCTTCTAACATTTCGAAGAGATGTGTGTTAGTTGATATGTTTTGATGAATAACTTTAAACAACAACTGTGTTTTGACCTTAAAAGCCATGTACATGTACACATAGCCTAGGGTGAAAAATGGGAAAGAATTTCATAAACGGTTTTTTTATGGTGGATAACTATCAATGGAGCAGATATCACTGACCTATACCAAACCGATTGCTTCTGGATATACGGATAATAATCCATTTATATTTCTGTTATTGCACTCCTCAAGAAGAAATTGAGGCACTTACAAAAAAAGAGACTTAAAAACAGAAAATTACAGCGTTCCATTGTCAGCTAGATGACAGAAGGTATTTATTGTTTACTATAGCAATCGCGAACTATCTCAGTCACCATATTTTTCGCCTATTTTTGAAGGAATAAAAATTGATAACAACGGTAGCGAATAGAAGAACAAAGTACAAAGGGGGATGGAGCGGAAACCGCCCTCTATACCGAGGGTTCTTAGATGGATATCGGTACAGGTGGAACTACGAGAGTCATTTAAAATCAGCGATGATTTTAGTGACTTCAAGCTATAACCTAAGCTCTGGGCAATGAAGAAGCGGATTCGCTGGTAAGAAATGGATAAAAATTTAACCCATCCTTGGAAATAACTTCATTCAGTAGGTACTCTTGTAAGGAAAACAAAACATCCATTATTACCGAGCATAAATAAGCATTTCTGCAGATTGTTAAACGGTGAAGACGACACAAATTCCGCTGCCAGGCAGAATGAACCATTCAACCTGGGCGATGAAAGCCAAGACTTCCGTCCAAGTGACCAAAATGAAGTGAGGATAGCAATATCCAAAGCTGAAGTCCAATATCCAAGCTGGACCGCACCGAGCTTGGCTTGGTAGAGAGCATACACCAACTCGTCTCCAAGATTTGGTCAGAGGACAGTATGTCTGATGATTGGAGCCTCAGCATTATTTGCTGCTTAATCTACAAGAAAGGAGACCCTCTAAACTGCACTAACTATCAGTCTCCTTAACATCGCTTACAAGCGTACTGCATTTGTCAACGAACTGATTGGACCCTATCAGTGCGGTTTTGGACCCGGTAAGACCACAACCGACCAAATAATCACACTACGGCAGATAGTGGAGAATGACGATGGAGAACGCTCGCTACGCCATAAAGGTCGGAAACAATCCCACCGAGACCTTTTATGTCAAAAAATGATGCAACTACTTGAATACGCTGACGACATCGACATCATTGACAGAACACAGCGAGCTGTCACTGGTGCTTTTGCATGTATTAGTACAGAGGGGGCAAAAATGAGTTTAGTGGTGAATGAGGGCAAAACAAAATACATATGCTGTCAACAAGAAGGGACACAACATCGACGAATCACGATAGACAGCTATAACTTTGACAGTACTCGCGACAGAACGTGACTATAGACATCTATAACTTTGAGCCAAACATCTGGCTAACTGGAGAGGCGTGTTGGTTGAGGCCCAGGTCCACCCCAAACTGTAGCGCCATCTATGTAAGTAAGTAAGTACCTAACACACGTGTGGTCTTGGTGTTAGTTCGAGTAAAATTAAACTGATTCTGTTCATCACCAAAATTCAAAAATTTATTTTCTGAATCGCAAAACATTTCAAAATCCTACAGTTGGAACAGTGTCCGGCATTAGCCAGGTCAGGCAGCGATCTCTACAAAAGCCCTACTGCTTGCGGCTTCCTTGATGAAATCTCAGAGAACAGTTCCTGAACTCCCCAGATTCTAGACTCTCGTCTTTAATAAACTTCAAATGAGTTTTGATAACTGCTAAAACTTGAGAACGAACAAATTTTGGATCTCATTTTGGATGACATTTTTCCAGAGTAATATTGAACTGTATAAGAGTTACGAAATACAAGAGAATTCCAATCGAGAATAATTATTATAACTTCCACGATAGCGGCTCTAGAGTACAGAGTGCCTGCCAACTTTGTACAATTTTGCCAAAAATCTGTGGACCCATATGCCCAGATATAAAGTGTCTAAATGTGTCTTCTGTATATGGCCAAGTTGTTTATAAACTTACCCGATTTGAAAAAGTTATTACCAGAGTTCAAGAGAAACTTTTTAAATATATCCTTACGTTATTTGTAGGACAAGTATAACCAGCATAAACCCCAACCACCAACTGGCAACTATGCCAAGCCTCTCAAAAGATTAACACTAACGACTGCTTGACGTTCCACCCCAAAGATATAGATACTAAATCGATTCAATATGGCCCAACAGATTGCACTTAACACTCCTAAAGAAAGTAATTTAAAGTAAAACAAGACTCACCTCTGCCATATCCCTGCGTATGTTTGGCAAAACTATTTACTACCGCATCGACAGCTTCTTTTAGCACTTGCTTGGCCCGAGCATCAGGTGCCGTCCCAACTGTTGTGCCATTTGTTTGTACGTTGGCCGATGTTGGTGGCGGTGGCATTGGTGCTTGAATTTTACCATTCCCCCGTACGACAGAATGATTGCCGGTTACTGCTGCCGTCGCTGCCACTGTTGCTGCTGTTGTTGCTCCTGTTGTTGCTGATGCTACTGCTACTGCTGCTGATGATGCCACTACACCCGATGTTGGTCCTGTTGTAATCTGTTGCTGTGTTTGTGGATGTTGTGTTGCTTGCTTTTTAACAACCATTGATGCGGATGCGTTTTGTTTCTGCTGTGATGCTGCTGAATGATGGTCACTGGATAATTGTTGCTTCTGTTGCAATTTTGTATTTGGTTGACCAATACTATTGTTCATTATAACGACACTACCATTACTAGCGAGAGTGCTTAGACTGCTGCTGCTCCGGCTACTGTTGGTGCTTTCGATAATGTCCTTACCATAGAAACGTATGCTATTTCGGAGATGCGACTGCTGATCCTGACCACCGAGTACATTGGGTTTATGCGATGTCACCAGGTCACTGGATTTGAATTTGTTCATCACTTTAGAGGACTGATAATGATCTAGTGTTGGTGGTGGTGGATACTGTTGATGCTGAGGGTTTATTGTGAGTAGGGACATTCTTTTTGTTGCTCATGATTAGTTTAAAATACGTTTTTTTTTTTACATAATGTTTGGGACCGAGCAAATCACATAATATGTAGTCAAATGGGATAGTGTTCCGCGAATGTTGCAGGCGATGCTAGAGGCATAATGAAGAAGGTTCAATTTGTGTTGGTTCTGAAAAAAAAAGAAAAAAAAATTATACATATTAGTTGCAAGAAGAATTTTCTTTTAAAAATGCATTTTAAATTCTCTTTGTTGCCCAAATGGCAGCTGGTAGAATTTTGTATATCCAAGGTTTAATCTCATGCCCAGTTGCACAGTGGCCACTTAAGTATCGATTTTCCCTCAAATTTTCATTAAAAAGGGTCGATTTCTGTTTCATACTGCCATATTTAAATTATAAAACTTAAGCGCCCAATATTGGACACTTAAGTTTTACGTCCTCGTAACTCTGACAAGTGGCAAGCTACTCAACTGTCAACGAGCTGACGTTTATACTGAATTTTGTGGAAAATAAAATATTGCTGTTTTCTGTTTCTTGATTTAATTCTTAAAATATTTGATAACAATTTGTAAGTATGGAATCAGATTATGATTTAGATTGAAGAAGTGACTGGGAATAATGACGAATTGTTTAGTGGTGTAGTTTTACGTCGTTTTCACTTAAGTTTCATTTTCACAATCCATTTTGAAATATAAATTCAAATAAATTATCAAATAATACTGTAGAAGACATTGTTTTAAGTGCTGCCAAGTTTTTTGTACCATTTGACTCGAGTATTTTGAAATGACATGAGTGACACTTATCTGATCGTCTCCACTTAAACTTAAACTATGTATACTTAAGTGCCACACTGTTAAACTGGCCCAATTTTCATCCTGGCGTTTGACAGTTTATTTCCATAATTACAAAAACTTTTCTTAGAAACAGTGCGGGAATCAAACCTGAAACCCCTCTCACAGTACACTAATCCCTGAACCACTGATGCGCCAAAAATTCACAAACGCAAAAAAACGAACACTAACACGATCTTTCGTCAAATTTTACACTACCCAAGAGCGTAGCTAGCTATAGGAACAATTTTCAGAGGGAGATACAGCTGTAGTTAATTTATGACAATTTTCATATAGAAATAGCTGCCTGATGTGGTTTCCCGATTAGGCACGACGCTGATAAGAACTGTCAATATTTTGTTCGAGAAATGTCCTGAGTCATTAGTTGGTGAGCTTAATTTTTACGAATATATTTCATAGTCTGAATAGAAAATTTGAATTTTTTCGACTTGATTAAAATGTTTGCCTTATATTTAGATTGGCTAAAATTTGGAAAAAAAAAATAGGTGGCGCAACAAGCAGGTAGACACCCTAGGCCTAGCTTCTCGGAAAAAATTTAGTATCCGAGTAAAAAAAAGCTTGAGTTGCATACTACACTTTAGCGTACATTTGCTTTTGACTATTATAGGTCTGCCTTAGGTTCGAATCTTTACTTTACTCTATAGTTTAACTAGAGTGGAATTTTCGATTGCCAAAATGCATTGATTCTAGATCTTAAATCTGTCATAATCTTGATGTTCTTGTTATAATTTATATCAAACAAAACAATTTAGCAAAATATTTCCTAAATCGTTCAATAACATGCTTTCAAACTGCTGTCAGACTCAGTATAGCTATAGGTATCCGAAATGTCATATATATACATAATGTGAATTGATTTTATTTATATTTGACATTAGTTTAACAATTTTTCGGAAATATAGTTCTAATTGGAAAATACCATCAAGCCGCTTTAGCCATTGAATTTGATTACTATTTTCTACGGCGCGGGGCGGCGCGCGTGGCGAGCTCTGCCTAACCAAATCACTGAGTATGTACCAGTGCTGCCAGAATGTTGTAATTAAATCAGAAATGACACGGCTTTCATGGGAAGGCATATGTGGTCCAGCAAAATAAGTATTATACCGCATTTATATGGGATTTTTAAAAGAAAAGTAATATTCTTAAAACACATATTCTCTGAATTTTGCAATCAGCATAACAGAAGCAGAAAAAATGTTAACATATTCGACAAAACGACAATTAGTTATCTAACGCATGCAGCACAATTTTTTTTTTGATTCACTCAACTAAATTGTTAACTAAATTGACTACACCGCTGATATTTCTGACAGTTCAAAGAGTGGAAATGTGACTTAAAGAACAATATACATACGAAAGTGTGGTTGGTTTCTGTGTCAACGGCAGTCAACATCCATATTAGGGTAAAGTGGGACAAGTGCGACCAATAAAATTGATAGTTCAACTTTGAAAGCCCGTCAAAAACTCCGTGTTTTTAATCTGAGGTAACTGACAGCTGAAAATTTTGTTTTTCACCACGATAGTATCAGAAATATATCCTAGGATAATTATTTAGCCCAATTGTCACACGGCCTAAATATAACACCTCTGCCAACAACCAGTTACAATGGTGAGAACAATATTTTATCAACTTGAATCAGACATATTTTATTAGATAATTCGTACTCGTACCAAACAAAGTCCATCGATTCCGCTTCAAGTTCATCGACCTATCTTTCATTTAAGAAAAATCGATTAAATATATAGATGTATAAAAAAAAAAACAATCCCGCTCAACCTCAACCTCATATTTGATCATTATCAACTATTTACTTGCATAGATCCCTCTGGCAATTCTCACATATCATTTCCAAGGAATTACCTACCTACCTAATTGTTTGTGATTTATGATGGCGTGAATTATAATCTTTGTTCTTAAGTGGCGTCTATGTAATACGAAACACGTGCAATCACTTTATCACACCTTAAGCCACAACAAAGAACCGCTTTCACTTGAATACGTCAGCTGAAAGATTATTTTTCAATCCATAGATGACAGTAGATATTAGTTTCTGTTTGGGGCCAAACTTTCTCAACTAATTGCCAATAAAAATGAGTAAAATCGAATTCTCACTGTTTTACACTCTGACATCAGTATGCGGCGGCGGCGCGGGGTCATTAACTTTGGTACCGCACCTGTCTGCAATACTATACATAATACAAGAACTAGCCATAAAGACAGGAAGTTGAATTCGCGCGGTCTTGCGCGTCAATTGATTTTTGTCCGCGCGCATTCAGTCAAACAGAGAGATGGAGAATAAATTACAATTTTCCCGTTTTGTTGTCAGAGTAGCTCTAAGCCGTGAACAAACGTCAAGAGAGCTTAAAGCCGATCATGTTGCTGTTATACTGTTGGCTGGTTGCTGGCTGCTGCTCTTGCTGTTGCTTTATGACGACGATGCGATGATGAATTGTGAATGAGTTAAGAAAACAACACTGATGGCTGGTTGAGGCCCTCAAGTGGATTGTACAATTTTACGACCCACAATGGTATAGAACAGCGCAAAAGAAAAACTAATCTAAGTAGCAACAAACATACGGCTTCCGGCTAACTAGTAACTACTACAACAACAACCACAACAACACAAAAAGTTAATTTGCATACCTAAACATGTAAGAGAAGTGCTGTTCTTCACAACTTAACAGATTTTGCTCCTTGTAGTAGCTATCCACCATGTGATGGCGCGTCAGCCAAAGATGTCAGTTTTCTTTATTTACCCAGCTAACTATATGTATATTTTAAGAGGATGGTTTCACATCTATAGCAGTAGCAGAAAAAAGAACAAAATGAATAAACTTCAGTCAGGGTATCGAAGTAATTAATCATAAAAAAAATGAACGGTCAGTATTCAGTAATTAGAAATATGTAGATACATTGGTAGTTAGTTTACGATACGAAAGCTATTTAATCGTTGCCCTTGTTATGGTGATGTATAAGTTCGTCTAACTAGTTTTAGAGAGCACTTTTGACAAGTTATTCGTACTTTTTTAGGTCCCTGGAAAAGGATAACATTTAATAAAACAAGAGGTTTGTTAACGCACATGAGCGACATGAGCGTATTTGAAAATGTTAGTCAAATTTTGTCAAACTCACGTAGTTTCGATTCATCGCTATCGCAATCTTACAAAATGTATTCACTTGACGTCCTCATTAAAAAAAACGGAGTAAAATGAGAGCATTTCTCTTATGGCTCTGATGAGCACACAAAATACGAGTGGATTGATCCATTTTCGTACTTTTCCGAGACAAACTAAAAAAAAAAAAAAAACTGTCAAATTCAAAGAAATTTAGGTTAGATGTACCATATTTTATTTGCAGCTTTAAATCACTCTTCATGAAATTAAAATCACTCAAAATGAAATCGGAAATGAATTTTTGTGTGTTACATTTCACTGTATTCCATTTCGATTTCAAAATTTTCGGAATTGAGACAAAGTGAAATTGTAATTTCGAAAAAAATTTCGGAGTTTCCGAATCGCTCGAAATGCAGAACACTGAAAACGAATTCACTCGATTTACAATTTCTATTTCACTCGATTTCTGGAACCTAGCTGTTTGTGTTTTTGAGGGACTGAGCTGAATGACAAAAATACGTGAACTTATGGAAGTAGTTTGCAATCTAATAGACAAAATTTTACAAGAAAATGGCAAATCGAGTTCTGACAAACTAGAGATTCAAACTTCACTTGTGTTAAAGAGGAATACCTACAAATAAAACAGAAGTACCAAACATGTCAAGTTCATAAGCACTTGCTACGGTAACATGTAAGTATACTTGTAACTATAATCTAGGCCTCTAGGGCACGGTCAAGGCCTTACACGGCTATTTTACTTATTAATCAGACTGCAAGTTATAAGTACATTACTTTCATAATTACTTTATACTTTTGGGGGCGCTTACAGTCCGGGGTGGACCACGGCCTCAACCAACAAGCCCTTCCAGCAGAGTGAGAAATTATAGTTTTCTGACTTCTTAAACATGTCCCTCCACGGACGCTGTAACTGTATAAAAGAACACTCAAAATAGAAGTTGCAGTTTCGGATATGTTTCAGGTAGCCAGTTACACTTCTTACGCTGGCGGAATATTTGGAATCGGATGCAAAATTCCAAAGGTTTAGTCAATAAGATAATACAAGCTGCATTTTTTTTATTAGCTCTCTAAATAGTTGTATCGTTACTCTAAAGCTTTGCTAAAGAAACAATGCAGGCTTAACCGATCCCTTCGATAAAGCTTCCAACAAATTCGTATAGAAGTTCTTTACAAGTTAAGTGACGGAACTTCGAAAGAACCATTTTATTGAAGCTTAATGGAAGCTGATACGGATAGTCCATTACTCTATAAAAAAAATCCTGCTCGTATTTCCGATCTATCAAAACGAAGCAGTTACAGAAGTCAATGCTTCGATATAAGGTGTGTTTCTTCTGAAAGCCTTATCGACAACTTATAGAAGCCAAAGGTTTCAATTTTCAAGTTGCCCCCAGTTAGGCACACCAAGTTGGTTGAGGTCGCCCTCCAATTGTGTGCGCCACCTAAAATTGGGTCTTCCTCTGCTACGTTGTCTCACAAAGACGCGTCGTGCTGTCCATACGCTCCACGTGGCCCAACCATCTAAGTCGTTGTATCTTCAGCTTTTTGACCAGGTCAACGTCGCTGTATAGCCCATAAAACTCGTCGTTAAATCTTCTCATCCACACTTTATCGATACAAACAGGATCGAATATCGTCCGAAGAATCTTTTTCTCAAAAAATCTCAAGAGATATTCATCTGATTTTGACAGAGTCCATGCTTCTGCATCATACAGCAGGACGGGGATGATTAGGGTTTTATATAATAATATCTCCTTTCTCCTTGGTTCTATGAGAGAGGGCTTTATTTTTTAGATGCCTTCTTAGTCCGAGGAAACAGCGAGTGGCAAGATTGATTCTTTGTTTGATCTCTGCGCTGCGCTGATGTCATTTTGCAAGGTGATAGTGGAGCACCAGTTAGACAAAGTCTTTAACTACTTCGAAGTTGTATCTGACCATCGTGACGTTTTGTCCGACTCGTCGATGCTGAGACTCCTTATTCGTTGACAGCATTTACTTCGTTTTGTCCTCATTTACAGCCAGACCATCATCGCCGCCTCCGTTTCAATACTTGCAAATGCGCCACTAACAGCTCGCTGCGATCTTCCGATAATGACAATATCGTCAGCATATGCAGGCAGTTGAGCAGTCTTCTGAAAAATTCTACCTCTGGATGTGAATTTCGTACAATTGCTTCAAGAATGATGTTAAAAAAGTTAGCTCATCGCATTGTCTCAAACCTTTTTCGACATCAAACGGCTCGGTGATGTTTTTACCGATTTTGACAGAGCAGCGAGATTTCTCCATCGTCATCCTGCACAGAGGAACGAGTTTGGCAGGAATGCCAAAACGTAACATGACTTTGTATAGCTCGTCCCTATATACGCTATCATATAGGCGACTTTAAGGTCGATAAAAAGTTGGTGTGTATCGATTTGAAATTCCCGGGTTTTTTTCTAAGATCTGTCAAAGTTTGAACATTTGGTCGATGGTAGACTTTCCTGGCCTAAAACCTCATTGATATGGGGCGATCAGGTTGTTGGCGAAAGGTTTTAGATGCACAATACAGCCGACATGATTTTATATGCGACCTAGGAGACTTATTCTTCTGTAGCTGGCACAGTTCAAAGCATCTCCTTTCTTTTGGATGGGGCACTTGATGCTGAGGTTTATTACTGCAACAAAGAAACCAAAGTTGTTTCCTTTTTTTATAAAAACATTCCCCTGTTTAATTATCTATTTCAGTTCCTCTGTCAAAGACTTCTATTCAATTTGAAAGATGCTGTTCCAAACTCGTTCGAATTCCATCGCATTTTCTGCAACTGATTATTTCTTTACGCAATCCGCAAATTAATTCATTCGCCACAAGGCGATATCAACTTTGTCACAAGAAACAAAAAGAGAAAAAAAAGAGTGACTCCGTGACTAAGTAAGCACAAAATAGATCCACTTCATTGTGTGTCACCAACTCGTATCACATTAAACCGCAACACAAGTCACACCAAGAAGAGGTGAAATATAAAAACCTCAAACTCAATTCAGGAACAACAACTGTGAATATCTACAGAAACTCTATTTCAAAGCAGGTCTATGACCCGATCCGCAAACAAATGAAAATACGTATCACAACCATATTAACCTCATGCAAGCCCACGAACTCTGGCGACAATAAATCTTGGTAAAAGCTTTTCATTCCCCAGCAACACCACCACCACCATTACCAGCAGCAACAACAACAACAAAATATGCATCCCATAAGCCTTTTGCGCGAAATCCCCAAAAACAAAGCAGCAGCACCACCACCAGCAACCAGAACCAACCACCAACAACAATAACAACAACAACAAAAAACGACTGCCTTCGTTGTACTACCACCACAACCGCATTGAATAAGGTCCAGAAAAGAGAAAATAGCTGAATAGCTAACCAATGAGCCAATATGTTTTGGCCAGGTCTGCATCGCAGCTCTCAGACTGTTTAGAATGCAAAGGCAGGGAGTTTGTTCCTTTTACTTAATTTTTATTTTTTTTTTGTGTGGGGCGCGAGGGATTCACTTTAGCTGCGGATGGACCTGGCCCGGTGTAGGTATGTGTAATGTGAACTTCGTCGTACGGTTTAGAGGCGAACAAAATATTTTTTTTGTGATGCGCGTTAGTAGGTGATACACAGTGATCGTTCTCATGGTATGTAAGGTGAGTAATAAAACATGGTTAAAGCCATGACGGTGGTGGTTTGGGTGGACGAGAACAATCTGGTTGCCACATAAGGAAGTGAAGATGCAGCGGTTTATTTATTTGCAAGAAAAGTGGTTCAATATTATTAGTGTCTGAATAGTTTGTGTGTCGTTGAGAGACTGGGAAAATCTAAAAGGCCAGAAAACTAAGCGGGACAAGCTGTCTTTGCTTAGTAACAGATTTTGTCGACTTACAGAAAAAATGGTTTTTATATAGGTATAGCAGATAGTATAGAAGTTTTAGAACCTCTGGTAAGTAAGGTTTTGGAAGGGCGACATCGACAGGGGACATTGACTGGCATAATCTTCACATCAAACAATCTTAGATCTTGACTAACTGCACTAACTATACTGCATCGCTGTCTGGAAAGGCCGTTTCTTTCAATTGATGGCTAAAGCCTATGTTTGGCGATTTCAAACTTATAAAGGGTGGGCCATCTAGTGGTTTATTTTTTATTTTGACACTGACAGCTGTTTCCCGCTCGAAATCTTGACAGAAAGTCAGTATCATACCTCCGTGGAACGAAATGAGTCGCTTTACGCTTAAACAAAATATTGAAAAATTATTTCCAAAGCGAGTGCTGTGTAGCCCAAAGACCGTTTTTTGAAAAGAAGTTTTGGCCGAAATGAAGCACCCACCGCGCCTGCTGTACCCAAGTTTGTGCAAAAAGTTCGTGAGACTGGTATGTTAGTGGACAACACTTATGGTACCCGTCGTCGTACAGACGAGATTGCATCCACAGAGAGTGACAATTTGGTGCGGATTGCGGAGTGGTGCCATCTTTGGATAATTAATGGGAATGTTTGCTCTTACTAGTAACGCCATAATACATGGAAAAAAAAATATTTTTGTTCATTTTATTGCATTTTTAAAAAGAATCTCGTATTTGACCCACCCTGTATAGTCTGGTTGATACAATTCTGTGAGGTGTACCCCAGCTGTTTCTTCGGGCTAAGAAGACATCTAAATAGTAAGGCCCTCTCTCACAGAACCAATGAAATATTGTACAAGACGATAATCATCCGGGTCCGGCTGTATGGTGCAGAAGCATGGACCTTATCGAAACCTGATGAAAATCTCTTGGCACGCTTTGAGAGAGAGATTCTTGGAGTGATTTTCGGTCCCAGTTTGTATCGACGGAGTGTATGGAGGAGAAGATTCAACGACGAACATTACGGGCTATATATAGCGACATTGACCTAGACAAAAAGCTCAAGATACAGCGACTGAGATGGCTGGGTCAGGTGGACCGTCTTTGAGTCCAGCCCTGAGGGACAACGAAGTAGAGGAAGACCCCATCTCAGGTGGCGCGCACAATTGGAGAGCGACCTCAGCCAACTTGCTCAACCATCTCTGGACATCGCGATGCATCGGCGGTCTGAGTCGGAGTACGCTGGTAAATTATTTGCATTCGGTAACACGCCGATCTAGGTTCCTGGATTTCGACCAATTAGGACCAACAAATTTTACTGAACTACAGTCAACAGATCACTTCGATCGCAACCACGATTAAAGAACTTACACCACATCACAGACTTTAGTATGTCCATTTGGTTTGTTTTCCGTTATAAGCAAATAAACATCAATGACAACTTAATCTTAATTTCTTCTCATTCCAGCTAAACTGAAACATAACCCCATAGAAAATCCCTCAATAAATGCCAAAAAGATTCCCACGTAATAAATAAGCCTTCCAATTTCATTTCCATTATAATTATTATAATCAGATTAGTTAAATATAGCGGCAAAGCTAATGAGGCTTTTGCATAAATGAATTATTCATCTGTGTATGCGTAGAATAGTTTCCATCACAAAAGTTCGTTAAGTAGATGTCTCTATTTAAACAAATTACATAAAACTAATAAAATATTACTAGGAATATTCAATTTAGTTATTTATCCCGCACGGTGAGGCAAGCATTTTGCATAAATCCCCAATTTGACATTTTCATTAAATGCGAACATGACTTGGAAAAAGCCCGATTGACAGTTGTTGTGGTTGCAATATAAATAACAGCGAAAATATATATTTTTTTTTTAATCAACTCTTGTTCTGTTGTTAATGATCTATTAATTATTATTGCTAGTTCTTTGAACCATGCGCGCATTCTAGCTGTCAATCTGACAGCGTATACCGCTAACATAATTTTTCGCATTCGAATGAGTGTCCGACCATAGTGAAGTTAACTTGTTTTGTATTATCTATGACTTTCGTCTCCCTCTCTTCCATTCCATAGATCATTGGTTGATTAATGATCATATGTCAAACATAGTCAAATGGTCAGTTAAATTCTGAAGACATGAGCATACATATTATGTGCACTGTGCGGCCAAGGGGATGGAGGCCTTGTAAGTAGTTTATGAATTCTTTTTAGCGTAATGATTTATGAATCCGTTGATGGCCTTAGTGATCCGTGATCTAAGTAAGATAATTTGCACAGTTTATTTAAAAACAGAAATACATAATGAAACGGATATTTTTTGAACATAGAAAACATTATTAAATTTTCACGACCTTATATCAGGAAATACTTTACTCGTAACTCGTATAGCCTTGGTTTGCAGATAGATGGCGGTAGATGGTTGTACTATTATGGACAAGGCACTCAACCAGACACGGTCAAGTGTGTCTAGTTATGCTTTAGAAAATCCGTTTGGGCAACAATGTTGCGGATGAAATTGATAATGAAATTTAATTGCGCCATCAAATTGTGGCTATAAAATGATGGAGGGAATGTTACGCAATATATGTTTGGGAGAAAGGAAATATACTGAAACAAACAAAATGCAAAAAAAAATGGCGTGAGATGCTTTTGATAACATTCTAAGTGAGCGAGTAATTCGGATCGAGTGTATTAGCAGCATTTTGATTTTAGTCTTTACAATACTCTTGGCATTTCTTCAGCGTTGTTGGTATATGATTTTTGTTTGAATTTCAGTAAACCACAGTGGTTGTATTGGTATTGGTAGCGCCTTCAGATTCGGATTTGGCTTATGACAAGGAATGAAAAAATGTTTAGAATGTGAGGTCACTGCTTAATAAATAATTCTATTCTATATGCATAATTTGGGAGCACTTTTATCTGTCTGCAGCTTTGAATTATAAGGCAATATAAACAATGAATAAAGAACATTCAAAGATGTTTCAAACTGATTTGATTAAAATCAAGATTGAGTGTTTTACTAATAAACTTTCAAAGAGGTTTGAAATCGGTTTGGCCAAAATAACATGTGATTTGGCAGTACTTTTTATGATTTGGCAGTACCTATTTTTTTCAGAATTCACAATTTTGAGTCATAGAAGCTTTATGTTTTTAACATTTAGCTCATTGAAAATTTAGGTAAAGAAGTTAAAATTTAAATCTGATTAGGAAATTAACATGCGATTTGGCAGTACAGTTTTTCGAAATTTAAAGTTTTCGTACAAATTATTATTCTTACAAATATTAAAAAGATATGTTTAACATTTGGATTCTACTTTTTCCCGAGACTGAGGCCAGGCCGTGAGTGAATTGGGCTAAATAATTATTCTCGAATAATTTTCTGACACTATCGTGGTGGAAAACTAATTTTCAGCTGTCAAAAAATGATCCTACTCTGGGAGCAAGATAATCACCCCTATTCCCGTTAGCGTTTGTCGTAAACGACTCGTATTTGACTTCGTTTTATAGTCGGTGTTTTATAACTTTTTTGACACAAATGAATTGAAATAATGGTGAGCACATAGAAAAAGAAATAAAATTGTTAACAAAAGTTTAAAAAAAGTCTGAACATCGTTTTACATAAGTCGTATACGCCAACGGAAATAGAGGTGGATAAATTATCCTAGGCTAGTTTTCTTTTGCTTTGAGTTACAATGTTGAAGAGGATATAAAACAGTGAATTTCAATAATTATTTAATAACGTAAAATTCGATAAATCTCTTTTTTAAGATTGAAGTTTGGTGAACTTCTCTTGCAAACATTTTTTTAAAAGTGTCCAAAAATTATTTGAGGATAATTATTATTTAGTCCAATTGACACATGGCCTGAAGTTGTGATTCGTTATAGTCTTATAATACATATCTTAGAAAACCATGCGCTTTGAGTTCTGCGGAAGTTCGGCTAAACCCACGCGTAAGAACAATAAGCGAACATCTAGAGGAACGGACGCACATCATTTACAATAATTGCTTTTCACAAATAAAGATTTCTTTCATGGCACTAAATGATAAAATAACCTTCAACATATTTATTTGAAAATTTGTCATCTTTCTGCACAAGACCAAGTACCTACTACCTACCTACTCTTCCCTGCTGTCAGACATCATTTCACTCCAATTTAGAGAGACGATCGAAAATATTAAATAGGAAGACGGTATTTTGCAAAAAAACGATTCACGTTAGCAAAACATTTATCTGGAAGAATGCATTCACTCAGTGGTTTGTCGGGCTACAAAAATTTTGTACCACAATGACAATAAGAATCACCTGTCATATATTTTGTGTTCATTATTCATTGGAAATAAATACATACATGCGCTTCTTCACAAACTCATTATTACTGTCGTATAATATTTCTCTTTATTTAGTCTCATCATTGATTCATTCAATAATTTTTGTGTTGATTATATTATTACAATCCCTACTATGGGGGTCATTCTTTATTATCATTCTGACATCTAAGACAGTGGGGTCCCTACTACTATAATAATCTCTTCACAGCGCGATGCTTACTCGACCAGAAATGGTATGTGGTAAGGTGATTCGTGGGAATTAATTTTTATCACTTGTGCTTTTCCTTCTTTGTTCTTTTTTTTATTTTGGTTTTGCTTTTTCTTATTATGACGATTGTTGGCGTGGGGTCGATGTTGATGAAAAATTAACACTTTTTTTCAAAAAAAAAAAAAAGGGTAACAAGAAATTAATTCATCTTTTGTGCGTGTGAAACTTCCATCAACGGATGTAGCAGTTTACAATGCGTATCATTATTTAAATGTATTCTTCCCTTCAGACACTTTTTGTATTTGGTAATGAAATTCTTATTTTTTTTATATATATTCTTAGCTCGAAGTGGCTCAGTTTAGCCTTTTCGTTTTAGTTTTTTTCCACTTTTAAGTCGCCTGAGAAACAACATTATTTAGACGAACGGTCACAAACAAACCATCAAGAATCTAGTTTAATAAGTCTGACAGCCCTATATCTTCATGTTGCTGAATTTTCATTGGGCTAAACTGGTCACGTGAACAGTTTTCTCAGTTGACGTCTATTTCCGCAACACCGACAAATCAAATCAAGAATTTCTTGACTTAATACTAAGTTGACGTCTATTTGTGTCAAAATGTTTCTGTAGAACTCAGTTTTGACATTTCTACTGGGTCATTGGAGAGCATGAGAGCGCGCACTTTGACATTTCGATTGCCCTGGCCCCTGAAGTGTGTAGAGCACCAATCAGAAACTCAGAACCCAGGAGAAAAAAAAATTCAATTGTCAGTAAGTGACATACCGACAATTCAAGATAGTTTTCGCGTTCAGAAAAAAAATTAATCCAGACAATTCAAGTCGACTTACGATGATTAGATTCTTTAATGCGGCCAATTATTCTATAAAAACATTAATTTAGCTGTCAGAACAATTTTTTCGCAACTAAATTTGTTGTTTATAATATTCTTTTAATGTCAACTGAGAAATTAGTCACGTGACATTATATACAAATCAAGTGTGACAGATGTTGTCATACCTCTGTCAGACTTAGTAAACATAAAATCCGAAAGTGCCTATCACTTTGTGCTACTTAGGAATAAGTTACTGACATTGTTAATGTCACCTAATTTTTCGAATGAGGCGACTCTATACTTGACTATACATAAGTAGTGGTGATAAATAGTTCTTTTAACGAATCCGTGTAATGATTGATGAGTTAAATTTTAGTTGTATAGTCATAGTTGGACTTAGAAGTATAACAATGAACAAAACGCTTTCGATGGGATGAAAGGTGAAAATCTCTATCTGTAGTATGACTATATCGAAATGAGATAACATATTGTCGCGGTATTGTTTCATCCATCAAATCATTGTGATATTGGTGTCAGTGTGCCGTGTGGTTTTAATTTACTGTTTCAGTATGGGGAAATGTTTTTGTATACTAATCGGCAGTGGAAATAGAAGATCTAAATCATCGATTTATGAAATCTCTAGATGACAAGCGATTAAGGTAAGAATTGCGGACTCTGGCTAGTTGTCTGATGTTTGAAATATCGGTGACTTTCAAGAAATGTTTTTTTCGTTTTGAAAAGACTGCCAAAATGGTTGTGGTAGGGATGAAATTTCCACAAAACGCTTGCAGTCAAAAGTAGTATACTTCTCTTTTTTTATAAATTGAAAAATAATTGTTTAAAAATTCGAAAGTAAACGAACAGACCTAATTCGGTGCTGGCTCGATTAAGGCAGTGTGTCAATTGGGCTAAATAATTAGATACCCTCGGATAATTTTCTGACACTACCGTGGTGGAAAAGAACTTTCAACCGTCAAAAAAATATCAAATTTTTTGACGTTTTTGCTTGAATTTTGCTAGAATGTTAAAGAGGAAATAAAACACTGAATTTCAATTAATTAATAGCGTAAAATTCCATATATATCTATTTTAAGATTGAAGTTTTGTGTCCTTCTCTTTCAACATTTTTATAAGTGTCAGAAAATTATCCGAGGATAATTATTTAGTCCAATTGACACACGTCCCGTGTAATGAAAAATAGACAAACGATTTTATGTCCACTCACATCAATTATTGTAACTGTAGTATCCTGGCAACAGTAGTGTCAAACGTCAAAGTCAAATAAATAATAAAATAGAAAAATAAATTGTGACTTGATCGGCAGACACAGCAGAGAGCAGGCGAAACTATACCAGTGACGTTTAAAAAATCGGCTGAATTATTCTCAAAAATTTCCTTAAAAATGACACAATTCAGTTCGATATTTCCCATGTCAATAATTCGTCAAGAACATAGCTATCAACAAATTGACACATGCATAAATTAATCATTCACAATAAATCACCGTAGAGTTAAATGTCTTACCACAAGTAAACACTAGACCTACATACGTAAACAATCAATTACTCACACTCTAATTAAATTACCTTGTCACTGTCTTTTTTCCTTACTGTCTGCCTCCGCCTCCTAATTGCACCTAATACTCGTTTCTTCATTACCAATTGAATCCAAGGAATGATGTAATCGAATACCATGCCCACCACTCACGTACATACGTACTTATACCTCCGCAAAACCAATTACAAACGCCATGCATGTTCCCTGAAATCTATACTTCGACCAGAAGGTTAAATCAACTGAAGATTGAAACTTAATAAATGAAACCACAAGAAAATTAGACACAAAAACCGATATTCATGTCATGCATCTTGGGAAAATCATCTCATTGAAGCCATTTATTTGCGGAAGGTGCTGTAGTAAAAAAAAAACTGACATGACATGCCTCTGCGGTGGATGAATAATGTTGCCAGATATAGATAATGCAACATTGTAGCAAGAAGGAAATACAAGACACAGAAAAAAGAATTATTATATTAAAAATGCTTCCCGTTTTAAAAATGATTGCACAATGATGTGACATGATATGATGCCAATGGTCGCAGCTTAAAATAAAGTAAAAGTCTAAAGTCTCGATTACATTTACCCACTTTCAATCAGTATGGTGGCTTCTTGTTCTTTTATCTCTATTTTTCGCAAACAATCACAAAATAAACTCAAAGTGAAACCGAATGTCATGATTTGGATATAAATTTCACTCTTGTGTGTGCATCGTAGCTACCTCTAAGCTCTAACTATCTTAACTAGGTCTTGTGATGCATTTTCGTGCACTGGCACCGGCTAGTGTTTCCACTGCTCATATACTCATCTGATGATCATCATCAGCTTCAATCGTCGAAATGTCGCAATACCTGCCTGCATATGGTGAACTGTACGAGATGTCATTGTGCGGATAACAACAACTGTCAAATGTGGAAAATAGTCTCAGAGACTAGGTACTTTTCGATTTTTCATCATAAATCTTTTTTTTTTTTTTGTTGTCTTGTCTTTCTGTTTTTCTGCACATGGATTTGGATTCGAGTTCAGAAAGACCTTGCGTAATATTTATTTTATTCACAAATGGAGTAAAATACTGAACGGCACCATTGAGTGCACCGATAGATATCTATAACAGCGCGACAGGCACACCAGAAATTGTTGGTGGTGCGGAGTTGGGTGAATTTGTTTTTTTCGAATCGGAATCATGTTTCATTGGAGTTTATTAATCAGAAATTTTCCATATTTTATTCAAAATGTGGAGAAACAAATTGATAATGTTTGTATGCATTTTAGGGTTACTTTATGGGCTTCCAAGTGGCAGTAGTATTTTCCCCCATTTTTTCTGCGGAGTTCACGCAATTGCATTACGATTTGGTAATAAATCTGGTTTGTTGGGTTCGTTGTTGATTTAACAGCAGAACGAATATCCTTAGCACATAGCTAAGTGCAATTCATTCTTTACAGTTGTGAAATAGTTTTGATTTATTTAGTTGCTATTGGAAACTAATGAGGAATGGAAAATGTATATTCGTTTCAATTTGATTAAAACGATTCATGTGACACATTTTATTAATGGGTAATTGCACATAGGTTGATAGTAGCATGAGTGTCCATTTGAGTCTATTCACGCTGTCATAAAAGGAACGAGTAACGAGTAATTAAAGTTCATTCTTTTGTGACCCTTGAAATGGTTAGACGGGATATTGAAACTGAATAAATGTTCGCGTACTTTCAGTATCTACATAAACAAATTACAAATCTCTAAATTCTTGACTTTAACTCTTTCTTACAAATGAACAATTTGACAGAAAACGTAAAACAAAAACCAGAGAAGAGTTGGAAATTTATTGTAACAAGTCCACATAGGATCCTAGGTCTCCTCTTTTCACAATCATTCGTTTGAGGGGGCGTTTGTTTTTGGGACTAATGAAATTTACTAATGTCGTTTTCGGTTGGTCGTTCAGATCCGTCCGGAAGAACTCTCCGCGATTCTAAATTCAAATCCAGAAGCAAATTTCTCTTCTTTTCAGTAGAAGAACTGTCAGTTGAGTGCCAATCGAACGCTTTCAGAAGCGATTTCAGGACGGTTCTGGTCGACCAACCGAAAACGACATAATTCTCGGTTTCTACTTGTCGATTTGAAATTGACAATTAGAAAATTGACAAGTGGAAAAGCGAAAAATTGCATGTCAATGAATTGACTAACATGAATAACAGACAAAGAAACCACATAACAAGTGGAAATAGCTGAATTGTCAAACAAAATGTCACTTTGACAGTAAAAATTAATTCGCATCATGTACGTCAATCAATAGACACATTTTGATAATTATACAAGGTATAGGTCAATCTTTTTACAGCTCCCACCCGATTTCGCATGAGTGTGACTTTTTTTATGAATGATGGCTTAACCCTTTGCAAAATAAATTTGAAGTCAGTTCTATTCATTTCCTATGCGGTTTAGAAGTTTGTAGGTATTTTGTTTATTTTGCAAATTTTCGGCTTTCTCCTATGAAAGAAGTCTACAACTTCAACACAGATTCTACCAAACATTTATTATGTACCTACTTGTTACCGCGACGCCATAATTCACAATTGACAAAGAGATGACGATTCCAAATTGGCAGCACAAGTGGAAATAGCTTTCAGTGAATTCACAAGACAAACACACTTGTCAAAATTTCATTGTCAATGAACTGACAAACGATTTTTTGCCAATAATTGACACAAGTGGAAATAAAGTGCCAGTGATGTCGTTCAATGTCATAAACGAGAGCTGCTAAACTTTGTCAATCAACCGACTTGTGGAAACTCACCTTTACAATTTTACGCCGAATTCGAAGATTCAAATTGAGAAACTCTTCAGGCCACTTATACTCTTGGATGTTTTTTAGGTTCGCGAGGTGAGCGAGTCGAAAAAAAACCTTAAGGTGTAATTTGTGTTTTTCCAGTGTTAAACCAGAGACCATTCGCTTAGTGGCACACTAATCATTGGCAATTTTCGCAAATTTGTTCACTTTTAGCAGCGGCTTTCCTACAAGCTGACATTTATTGCAAATATATGTTTTTTGATGACGTTTTCTAGCAGATATGATGAGATAAGGTTTGTTTGATGTGGACCTAGGGCGCACTAAGAGCTAAATTTCTAAGTTTCTGCCGGTTTCGTGGGTTTTTGGAAGCCATTAAAATGTAATGACATTTATCACTGCGCACTAGGGTGGACCAAGTGACCACGTCAAACAAGCGTGTAAATATATCTATTGACATATGAAGTGTCAACCAGACGAATTAATGTTAAAAAACTTTTTTAAGAATAATTTAAATAAAATTTGGTTAACTTGACAACTTCATATCACTCAATTTACAAGTGACGTTTCTGTTTCTAGTTTTGCCGGTCGGTATATTCGAATGCTGGCGATATAATTGTAACCAAACCATAAAACTGATTCAGCTGAATATTATTCTTTTATATATTTGTATATATTATTTGGGATTTTAAATTGAAAAATTCGGCATTAAGATCTTATACATTGAATACTACTCCACAAATAAGTCAAATTTAAAATACTACATGTGCGTTACCCCTCTTCTATGAAAATAGACTGTCGATTTAAACCATTCCTGATTCAAGGAATTTCAAACGTCTTTTTGTTAGAAGAAAAAGTTCGCCAAACGCCACACCGTCATTTCAAAGATATCTATGTATATCTTTCAAACTGACAGCTATAAACCAACTCCATATCTTAAGACATATATCATAAATAAATTTAAATAAATAAATATTCATATAGCGCACTTACATGTGACAATATGTCCACACTGAAAGCATACACCTCCTCGTCTTAGTTTTTATTGGCAAGCAAGTCCCCCGACGAAGTCAATCAAATTCAAAACACTTCACTACGCTTACCGATACAACTAATAAATTCACAATGAAAAAATAAAATAATAGTAAAATCGAAATTAAGCGCAAAGGAATTTGCTCCCTTCTTTCAGCCCAAACCCGCAGCACTTGAAGCACAATGGACAGAAGCAAAAAAAAAATTGAAAAATAACTCAAGACAGGTAAAACATTATAAGACACTTCCCACCGATTGTTAGCGGTGGCAGTGGTGCACTTTATTTCACTGAACGCGATGCTTTTGGCCTCCCGTCTTTTTCACCTCCCGCTATCAGTGAATACAGAATATTATGTGTGTGTGTGGAAAATATTTTTTTTTTATATGAATAATAACACAACAAATTATTGATTCCCAATAAATTCACATCAACAACACTGTGTAGGTACGTGAGTCGACTCAGTAAATTCGAATTCGATTCGGACTACGAATTCCCAATGTTAACACGCGTTTTCCCCAAAACTCGCACTGGTATGGAAACCGACAAAAATCGGGAAAATGAACTTTAAAATTAACAACCGAAAATTTGATTCAAAAAAAAAAATATAATTCACAATGGCCAAGTAACCATGAGTAACTATGAGTCTGTGAAGCTAGAGTAAAATATAAATATCTGACGTATAACTGGACTTTTACATGAAACAGAGCGCGCCCGTTCAAGAAACAATTCAAGACCGCTTACGATGAAGTTATGGCAACAACTGAGTGGATGAACGTCTCTGCAAGTCCGGTTGAAGTTGGGCTTAAGAATGACGACAATGGAAGACAGAGGCGGCCCCTCCAAAACAGTCGCCGACAACAAGTTGTGTGTGGTTCGATGTGCGGTGGTAATGGTGCTGCTGCTGTTGCTGAAGTTGATGGTTGATGCCAAAAGAAAACTTCAACTTCACCAGAGATAGAGGGAGAGAAAAAGAGGAAACGCACTACTTATACCACTTTTGAGGTATGGAATGGATGTGATGCTGATGGGGGTGGGCGAGGGGGTGTAGAGGCGTTGGAAGGCACAGATAAAGTGGTGGTAGATAGATAGATGATATATGGCGACGGGGGAAGCTTAGAAAATTTGTTAAGCATTAAAGGCACCTACACCGCGCAGAATACACTACGTCACTGTCGTCATAACTGTGCGAGTCGTCCGTCGGTTAGAAACAAATAACAAACACAAATATATCTACTTGGGCCAAATTAGTTGTTAAACAAACTGACACTTGGGATGGCACGAGTATCAGTTGCACATTTCGAGTTGGGTGAATACATTGACGTGCGGTACAAGAGTTTGTTGCAGATTATTGCAACGAAGCGGATAGAGTGGATTCAGTAGTTGTATTGGGTTATAGGTTGCTTATGACACCTTTAATTTACTTACCCAATCCGTGAGTGTTAAAGATAACATCAGTTGGAGTGTGGTGTGGACTTGGTGGCGGTAGAAGGTTGGTGCAGCACATTATAGTATTTCTAAGAGAGTGCAAATTTATGACACTGTAACGAAAGTGGGACTAGCCAAGCAAAACTCAGGCAAAAGAAAACGTCAAAAAATTACCCTATAGGATAAATTATTATCTTGCTCCCGGAGCAGGATAATTGTTTGGCAGCTGAAAATTCGTTTTCCACCACGATAGTGTCAGAAAATTATCCGAGAATAATTATTTAGCCCAATTATGACAAACGGCGAAAGAATGGCGCCACAAAGGAGTTAAGATGGACTTGGGCAAAAAATCCTCAACTTGTTGTTCCTTCCCACGGGCCGGGCGCCCGCCTGAAAATGTCTAACCAGCTTGTTTGGTTAGTGTCAGCCAAGGATTTATGCTTGCTTTAATCGAATGTCGTGATCCATTAGTTTGAAGTGGGAGTAAACCCTAAAATTGTACCTGATGCCTGTGGTGGAGCGAGCATATAGTAAACCGTGCCGATGGATGCAAAGTCGGGGGTAAAACCGGCTTCCAACGAGGCTTGACGAGGGTTTGTTGTATATAGCCTTTGCCCAGGCTATTGCTCGGTACAGGATGAAATTCCTTGGAAGGTAATTCTTCGAGAATTTGGAGGAGGTTGGCCTCGCAAAAAAATTGAAACAATTTTTAGGTTTTGTGGGGAAATTAATTGTTTGGGCGAAGTGGATCCAAAGGGATAGCGATGGGCCCAATATGTGCCTAGTCCAATGTGATGAACTCACACCCTATTCAACCTAACTTAACCTAACCTAAGGAGTTAAGATGTCACTTTTTCAGTATGTAACTACATTTGATAATTTACATAGAAGAGGTCTTGATAATGGCTTCAGCGAGCTGTCTCTTTTCAATGAGACGGGTAGTTGGTGTCATGTTTGGATTTGTTGAAAATTACTGAGCTTATTAAAACTTTTGTGATTGTATCTGGTGTGGAATAGGGAATTAACAACGTCTGTCTGAGCTGTCATTTAAATGTCATACAAGTTATATGCACATCTATTAACTTCGGCAATTCAATTGCAGCCGCACGATTGAACAGGCTCCCGACCCTTTAAGAGTCTCTGCCACTCTGGCATCCGCGATGGCTTGGTCTTCGAAACGGAGGTTCGTTCTACCTTGTCTTCTCGAACCTGACGAAAATCCTCTCAGCTGGAATATTATTGTCCATTCGCTTGATGTGGCCGAGCCAATATAGTCGAAGAGTTTTGCCTTTTTGGACTACCTATATCCACATCTTGGCACAGCTCATAGGGTTGTATCTTGCTGTATCTGCTCCTCCATTCACCCTCCTCGTACACAGAACCAAAAATCCTGCGTAGTATTTTTCTTTCGAAGGAGTCCAGTATCAGCTTTCCCCTCTTGTCTATCGTCGGCCACCCGGCGCCAAGAAGCATAACTGGGAGGAGCATACATTTTTTGTAGAGTATACACTTCGTCCTTCGAGTTAGTAGTTTTGAACCTACTTGTTTTGCCAAACCGAAGTAGCAGCGGTTTCCTAGGGTAATTCTTCTCCGGATCTCCACTTAGGGTGTCATTCGTGAAGTTCATGTTTACTCCAAGGTAGATGAGCTCTTTAACTAGCTCGAAATTGTTTCTATCAAGTGACCTTAAGTGAAAGTATTTACATTTCATTTCTACATCCCCAAGTTTTTTAAATGTGTTCAATCTGCATCCCGAACTCCACGCTTTCATCGCAAAATCCTCTATCGATCTCATCTCATCTCTTTCAAGCCCACAAAGAAGATCGCCAGTGCACACAGCACGCAAAAGGTGATTCGCTTTTTTTATTTTATGTGTTCACTTCATTTCCGTCTCTCTATGCATTGGCTCATGCCACCCTCCTCCTCTTGGCAGCTATCAGCCCACTTGCAATGCTGAGATTTCACTAAACTGCATAGCAAGTATGTATTTGTATTCACACATTTACATAGGCCTGGTCAATGTGTGCAATGCACTCGCTATAGCAGTACTGGCAGGCAGTACTTCAATTCTGGGCAACATTTTTGCTTTTGCTTTATTACCTTTCTTTTAAAATTTATGTAGTCTCCTTTCCTTCGCCGTTCGCTGTGCAGCGATCTTCCTTTTTTCCCACCTCATGTACTAATTAAAACAAAAAGAAAAAAAAGTCCATCGACGACAAAGGACAACACATTCCCACAGAACAGATCTCCATCTCAGGCTGGGATCAAACATGTGTGACAGTTTAATCTCTTTCCACAGAGCAGTGTGGTGAAATTCAGTACATTGTGGTGAGTTTTGAGAGCATAATCTTCGGATGGTCGCGCATGTGCGCCTGATCTCTTGCTGCTGGGATCGGAGTCGGAGCTTCTATGCTGCTTCCTGTTGGCAGTTGGTAATCCATCTCTCTCTTTCACCCATGTCCGCTTTCGTCGCGTTGCGCTAAAGTCAGCTACCAGAAAATTGGTACCGAGAGGGAAAAAAATCGAAAAGGTTGTGAGAAGAAAACAAAGCAACAAGAAAACAGGTAGGTACACCTCAGTACCGTCGGACTGGGAACCTGAGGACTCCCCCGGACAAGGTGGTGGTGGTGGTGGTGGCAGCAGGAGCTGTGACGACGACAGCAGCGGCAGCCTAAACACGTACAATGGTCGAGTTTTTGGGATCTCATACTTAGGTTCAATTGAAGGTGGCTCTTGGAAAAGGTCTTACGGTAGGATATGGAGAAGATGCCAGCGGGAAAGGATCGGGCCAATCGAAACAACGATCATCGTTGTTGTCTTCTTCGTCGTCGTCGTCGTCGTCGTCGTCATCATCATCATCATCATCATGTCGCCTTATGCACACATAGGAGGAGGCAAATATAATTTGCTCTCATTAGTGAGCGAGTGAATTTCTTTGCACTTCTTCGTCTTCCCTTGGCGTCCAACCGCATCCCCATCCGCTTGTGACTCTGTGGTGAGAGAGAATCGGTACCCGTGTCCTCCCGTTGCTTCTGCTGCTGCAGCTTCTGAGCGTTGTGCGCCAGTTCGTGTGACTTCACTTTTTTTGTGCCTTTAGGGCGCGATTTTTGGTTGCACTTTTTTCTTTTTGCTGTTTCTGTGTCGCGTTTTTTCTTAGCTTTGTTTTAGTTTTTTTTTTTTTTATAATTTTTAACTTCAATTTAGCGTTCTACTAAGCGTAGGGCGGTGAACTGGGGAGGTTCGTTTTTTTTTTTTTTTGATCTCCTGTGTGAAGATTTGAACGAACGTGCAACATTAATTTTTCCATCAACATTGTCGCCAATCGATGTGTGAGTGTGTATCTGGGGTTAATGGATCCCATGTGTAAATGCGCAACGCAGTGGAAGACATTTAATATAGTATATATGCCCATGGGTCTCTCATGAGACCCTTATTTTGTGAACTTGGTATGGATCTTTTTTCCCAGCACAACTCTTGTGGCACAGAACACTCTTGAGCATTTTTGTGTCAATCGTGCGCAGAAGTGAAAGGTTGTAAATTTTTGTCGGTTGTCCTGCATCAGGGGACAAAAAATTACTTCGGAGTCTCCGACTTAGATTGGTGTTGTTTCGAATGACATGCAGAGGAAATGCTTGACCTTAGGGTAATTTGAGAAACCGAACACGAACCAAGATTTATATGAAAAAAAAGAATTTATTCATAAGGGCCTTTATATGCAAGGATTTGGGCATGTCGGCAAAACGCGCGCAACTATACTTAAGATATTTTAGCACTGCTGCCTATTCGACTCTAAACCTACCCCCAAAACACAGTGAGGGGGTTCTAGTTTAGTAAGTCTGACAGCTCTATATCTTCATGCTGCTGAGTTTTGATTGGGCTACTGTTCACGTGAACAGTTTTCTCAGTTGACGTCTATTTCCGCAACATCGACAAATCAAGTCAAGAATTTCTCGACTTACTACTAAGTTGACGTCTATTTGGGTCAACTCTGGAGAACTCAGTTTTGACATTTCTCTTGGGTTCGGAGTGCATGGGAGAGCGCAGTTTAACATTTTTTCTTGACCTGACGATGACGTATAGAGCACCAATCAGAAACTCGGAACTCAGGAGAACAAAAATTCAATTGTCAATAATTTTTATTGTCAATAAGCGACATACCGAACCGACAATTCAAGTTAGTTTTCGTGTTCAGGTAAATTTGAATCCAGACTATTTCAAGTCGACTTACGATGACTAGATTTTTGAATGCGGCCAGTGACAGTTGAAACAGAACATATTGAATAGGCGAAAAAACGACTACACACAGCTCCAAGACAACAGCAAAGGGTTGAACATAATAAGATTATGTCAGCTTAAGCTAGTGCCAAAAATTAACAAGCTACAGCTAGAGCTCTATAGAACAAATAAAGAACGTATAACTCGTCGATGTGACAATATGCCGGCTTCGAAGCCATTTTTACATCCATTTGTGACTGAGCTTTAATGATCAAACTGTCAAATAAAATGTAGGTATTTAATGTCAAAACATTTTGAAAAGAAGTGCATAATAAAAGCTGGCATGGTAACGATTTACCTAATACAATTTTATTTAATTGCAAATAAGTGGAAAAGGCTCCTTATTTTATGCAAAACGCTATTTTCAAAATTGATTTAGCTATAGCAAATTTGATTTGATTGATTTGACTCGATTCCGATTATTTACATCAATTATTCACCCCTGTGAAGTGACAAAGTTTACTTATATTTGAACACCTATACGCAGAAATAATGTCCTTTTGAATAATTTAAGCTTGTCAATCAAATGCACAATTTGCAAACAGAAATATTCGCTCTATACAGTGTGAATAAAGTAGACTCCCATGTGCAATTTTTTTCCAATTCAGTAAAGTAGCTAACATGAAGATGTGTAGTAGTGTCATAATTTGTACAACTCTAGTACATTTATCTATTGCGTTCAATGGAGATCTCATTTCGAATTTCACTGTGAATTTAGTCAAGACCCAACAGGCTGTGGTATTTGGATGCAATGAAGCAGGTAAATGTTATTCGGTTTGTCTTTGGTATTTTATAATTTGAGCGATAAATATGATTTTTCGTCCAGAACCGTCCGGAAGCAATCCGAACGCTTCTGAAAGCGTTAGACTGGCACTAAACTGACAGTTCTTCTCCTGAAAAGAAGATAAATTTGCTACAGAATCGCAGAGAGTTCTTCCGGACGGTTCTGGACGAACAACCGAAAACGACATTAAATCTTGTAACTATGTATATAATGTACTCCTTGATATTAGATTTGCTAAATGCTGGGCAAGCCCTCAATCAATGCAACCAAGTTATCATTCTGCTAAATTTGAAGGGAAACTATTCCTTAGAAGACGCATTGACCCGACGAAATCGAGTTAAGACTTCAGTAGTCATTGACTGCTCATGTCCAGAGTGCAAGAGCGTCTTAAAAATGTCATCAAATATGAGGTATTTCAACAAAACGTATCAATGGATGATTTGGGATTCCAAGAACTGGGGATTATCTGAACTTCTTGATGACGTGACAAATATTGGACCAAATACTCAAATGACATATGTCAATATGACTGGAAAGGGGGAAAACTACTCCTTATATGATGTTCATTCAAAAGGACATCATCTGAATGCCCCCTTGGAGGTAGTTCACTATGGAGATTGGCACGGAAAGCTAACCACATATGCGAATATATTTAAACTACAAGGATTACATAGTCGGGCTCAATTTCACCAGTTGACACTTCGAGGTGGAATTGTGGTTTGTATATTTTAGACGCGTATTCTGAAAGTCAGCCCAAAGATGAAGATTTTAAGATTCACTCTTCATCGATCGCTAGATGACGCGTCAAATTTATGTTCAACTGTATAAGTTTGTTTATCGTGGACTAGTTCAGCACTGAGCTTGAGGTGACCCTAGGCCTAAGTATTTCCCGTTGGCGTTTGTCGTAAACGACTCGTATTTCACTTCGTTTTTCGGTCGGTGTTTTTAACTTTTTTGAGACAAATGAATAATTGAAACGATGGTGAACACATACGAAAGGAAATAAAATTGTTAACAAAGTTATAAAAAAAATCTAAACATCGTTTTACAACGACACGAAACATAAGTCGTATACGACAAACTCCAACGGGAATAGGGGTGATTGTTATTGCAAGTGATTAATCTCTTTATTGCTTTATTTTTAAAATGACAGGTTTTGGGGTACCTAACATTTTCATGTTCGATATGAATCTATATCTCTGGCGGGGTTTCCGTGGGTTTTTGACAGCCACAAAAATTAAACGACATTTCGCATAAAAGCGCACCACGCCAAACAAACCTTATACCTATTAAAAGAAAGTTTTTTTTTTACGGGTACCTACATTATATCGAATTTGACATTAATTTGACATATCATCTAACAGTCAATATGGAACGCAAACAATGTCACTGTAATTCTACTTGCCATACTTTCATCGACTATCAGAATACTAGAGCAATTTCAATTGCAAATATTTATATTCCCTTCTTCTAGATCGATCGTGATAACATAACCACAAATGAACAAATCGTTTCGATCATGGCCAAATCCAAATACATAAAGGAAGATGGTTTGACTCCTTTTATTAAATACCACTACGACTTGCTCAGATTTCTGCAAGAACGCTTCAATTTCACACTCAATTATAGAAATCCACGCGGTTGGGCTGGACGTCTTGGTGGCAGTACATTTCGCTTGGGCTACTTGGGGATTGTGTCGCGCAATGAAGTCGATATTGGAGCATCGTGTGCATTTAATCGAATAAATCGCCTCGCTGAATATGATACGATTCATCAGAGTTGGAAATTTGAGTCGGCGTTTGTGTATCGATTTATTATCGACCTGGATACAAATGGTGGGAGTGGCAATTTTTTGGCACCATTTAAGATGCAAGTTTGGGCTTTCTTTTGTCTAACGATAGTTATGGTGATTGTTATTTGGCGTTTGATTGTACGGCTCATGAGGAAAGGGACTGCAAAGGAAGTAGATGATGGTTTCATTTTGCAGACTTTAGCTGCTATTTGTCAACAAGGTGAGGAAGTTCAGTTCGTTTCATCATAATACACGATTTTTTTTAAAGGTTTGGATCCGATTCCCAAAACGTTACCATCCCGAACAATCGTGTTCACGTTGTTTGTATTTAGCCTAATGATGTACAATTTTTATACATCATCGGTGGTTGGTGGACTATTAAGTAGCTCAGATCAGGGCCCGAAAACTGTCGACGACATTGTTAACAGTCCACTTAAGTTGGCCTTTGAGGATATCGGATACTATAAGGTCTTGTTTATGGTTGGTTGCATAGTTAATTGATGATCAGATTTTATAGTAATACTTTTTTTTAGCAACTTAGAACGCCACTTGTTCGTCGAATGTACATGACAAAGGTTTTACCCAAACGCGGCCTAGATGAGTTACAAGTTTTCACCCACATGAAGGACTCTATTCCGTATTTGAAAAAGGGTGGATATGCGTTTCATTGCGAGTTGGTTGATATTTTTCCAGAAATCGCCCGACGCTTCGATGCGAATGAGATTTGTGATTTGAGAATTGTGTCGGGACTTTTAGAGACAGAAGTTATGAATTGGATTGTACCCAAAAATAGCATGTACACCGAGTTGTTTCGTATAATGTAATATGTTTTAGTTTTTAGACCATTTAAATGTATTACTTATGAGCTCGGTTGTAGGATGTGTCGGGCTCGCGAAATAGGAGTAGTAACACATACTCTTGCGGTGCACAGACCAAAAAAACCACAATGCGAGTCGGCTTATACAGTGTATCCTGTCGCCTGGCCTGGTGTAGTAACTGCGTTTGAACTTCTCGGAGGTAATTAAAAAATTCTCATAGGTTCTTAAATTTCATTTGATAAAACTTTCTTTTTAGTGGGAATGATTGCCGCTGGAATGGCTCTAGCTGGTGAAATTATTTCACATCGTAAAGGAAAGCATATGAAGGATTAAAAATGACTCTGTAGGTCAAAAATATGCTGAATCAAAGGGAGACAACTAACTAACTTACGCACCTTTTTGATAGACCAGGGGCCTATAACACAACACGACATATCGACAAATATTGCAAGTGCCTGTTGAATTTGTCCACACGTGATCATAAAATCAGCATTGATCTTGTAATTTTGTGTTACAGAAATGTGTAACAGTTTGTAGGAATCCACTTGTTCTAAAGTACTTGTCGCGTTGTGTTATTGGCCCAGGTTACGTGCACTGTTTTACGAATTAAATTTAATGCTAAATATTCGCTAGAAAATTATGTCAATTCTGGATTTAATTTTGAATGCCTTGCTATTCAGATAAATTATATACGTATATATTACTAGCGGACACGGCGAACTTCGTCTCGCCTTCAGATAAACTCCAGATTGATAATAAAACACAGAGAGTTAAAATTTCAATGTGATTTATTTGAAGGGAATCGAAATCAGTAGAGAACGATATGATAAACAATGTTTTTCGAGATTTGTTTTCGGGCGCAAAAACAAATAACGAAGACGGTTTGCCGTTGCCAACACGCGAACAGGCAACAGCTGACCGTGCGAAAAACAGGAAAATACAGGATTAATCCCACGGACTTCCAACGATTGGCCTTGTGATTTATTGATTGTCATCGCAAAAGCAAATCGAACGGGGAACTGAATCCGCTTTAAAAATTTCGTTGAAAAAAAAATTCAAATTTTTCGGGAATTTTCAATTAAAATTCAATTTCGATTTTTCAATTTCCCGACTTTCTCGAAGGTTTTCCCAAAGGTAAAAACCTTCTCCCAAAGGTAAAAACCTTCTCCCAAAGGTAAAAACCTTCTCCCAAAGGTAAAAACCTTCTCCTAACAATTACGAACAACTGAAAACAATTTTAGCTAAATCGGCCCAGCCGTTTTCAATTGATGAATTACTATCCATTTTTCAAACCATTTTTATATAATAAGGGTATTCACTTAAACGCGTAAAAGCCTCATAAACTGCGTAAACTGCAGAAATTTACCACCTCGTAAATGAACTGTCAGATTTTGTATGGAGAATAGTTTACGCAGGCCTCATAATTTTCCGCGACGATTTGGGCTCGGAAATCAACCGCGGAAAGTTGCGCAAATCACAAATGTCAAACTTTGAGAGACTGTCATATGAATTGTTTGTGTGATTCCAGATTCAGTCGATTTACGCGATTTACGCAATGACAATTTCCTAGGGGTGTTCACTTAAAGCACCGCAGAAATTTATACATTGGCCGCGTTCCACTGACCGCTAGATGACTAGCGGCATGCCAAACTCCATATAAAAAAAACTGACATTTCACCATTTGCGCTAGAGCTCTAGCACATTTTGTGAAATATCTTTTTCTGGGAAATTTTTCAATCTAGCGCAAAATGAACTGCTAGATTGAAAAAAAAAAACGAACTGTCAAAATAAAAGTGAAAGTGCAGAAGTCAAATATTTCCAATTTGGTGTAAAATGGGAATTCCAACTTCAATGTAATTCATATACACTGTATTTGTTTATTTAAATTATAGCGCATTAATAAATATGTGGCATGATGGCACAAAATACATTTTTGGCTCTCATGAAGATAAAATAATACGAACTCAAATTGGTTCTAATGTCACTTTGCCGCTGCCGCTAGATCTCTAGCACCAGCACCATATTATGTGCTAGACGACTAGCGGTCACGTGGCCATTTACGAGCTGCATAAATTTAAGTGAATACCCTTAATAAGAATAGAAGAATAGACGATTATATATTATAAATTCATCAATATTAAAATTATCATGATGTATCTCATGCAATCTTTATGAACTTATAAAAATATCCCCTTATTGCGTTTCCACCACAAGAAGTTCCACCTCACTGGATGATGCCATTTTGCAAAATTGGTAATCATCTGACAGCTGACACTGACATTTCAATTTTAGAGGGGTTATCAGAAAATTGGCCCCAAATATTGAAATCCCATTTGTCGATTCAAGTTCATTATTTATTTAATTTATTAAATTGAATCCCAACAAAACTCGTTGAAATGCTGCGTAACGCAACAAGAAAAATCCTCAATTCTTTTGGCGTAAGAAAATTCTACAGGCCAATCAGTGTTTTGCTTGCTTAATATGAATCCATTTCTAGAAGACCATACCAGTCAAATGGAACCTTGCCAAATCCATCTCAACCACCGATACCAATCAGCAATTCCTCATACCAATGGTAGTGGAACAAACTGGAAGAGGTGAACGAGCATACGACATATTCTCCAGACTTTTGAAAGAACGCATCATCTGTTTAATGGGTCCAATACATGATGGACTTAGTTCACTTATTGTCGCACAGTTGCTCTTTTTGCAGGTTTGTTAAATAACACCCGAAGTGCAAGGTTTTTTTTTTCGAATCTCATATTTTTAGTCAGAAGACATGAACAAACCAATCCACTTGTATATTAATTCACCTGGTGGAGCTGTGACGGCTGGTCTAGCCATCTACGACACAATGCAATATGTGAAACCACCCATTTCTACATGGTGAGACGTGATAGAAGATGATTGTTTTCCTTTTTTTTCTATTTGAATTGCATTTTCTAGGTGCATTGGCCAAGCGTGTTCAATGGGATCTCTGCTGCTGGCCGCTGGAGAACCAGGAATGCGATATTCACTGCCAAATGCAAGAATTATGATTCACCAACCGTCGGGTGGTGCACAGGTATACATAATAGAAATTCATTAGAATTTATGCACAGAAATTGGATACATTTTTCAGGGACAAGCTACAGACATTCAAATTCAAGCTGAAGAGATAATCAAACTGAAACATCAGTTAACACAAATCTATGTAAAACACACAAAGCAAGAGTTTGAGGTTCTGATGGGAAAAATGGAACGTGATAACTTTATGTCGCCGGAAGAGGCCAAATCGTTTGGTATAGTCGATCATGTATTGGAACATCCGCCACAGGTTGGAGAGCAAGTTAAAAAATTAACCGCCGAAGAACAACTAGAACGAGATCGAGGAGACGAGACTATTATTTAAATGGATGTGATGACGTGTGATTAGGCTAGACAATAAAAATGGATTTTTAGCGATAAATGTTGTTTAAATTTAAATCGTGGGTGGGTGGCAAGAGATTAAGGATGCGTTTGGATAGAGTATGTAATAGACTTTTGTCCAGCTCCATCGGAGAGCTTTGTTTCATAAAACTGCTGCCATACGAATAACAATCTTTGGCATCGAAGGAGAAGTGTCTGAGCAGCGGAAGAATTTATTCATTTGGCTTTGTAGCGGTCTTCCCTTTGTCAATGCAGTTTTCCTTGTCATTACAGCATCATCCCAATTTTAAGTTACCTGAGGCCAAGTCATGACGAAGTTGATCTTCATCGAAACGCTTCAATCCCAACGGTAAATAAAACGAGATAAGCAAAAGTCTAGGGTACGTCTAGGGCCGAGTTATCACATACGTGAATTTGACACCAATGGTTAATGTTTTCCATGTAAAATCAGTGACGTATTGCTCTCTCCCTGATGCGGTAATTCGCCTGACCAATTGCATACGCCGAGGATATTGGCATTATTTGGGCGATCACAACGAACTGTCACTGGCGCATTTGCAAGCATAGAAACAAGAGAAGCTTTTAAAATGGGTTAAGCGGTTATCGAGGACAAGAATATGCCCTCAATATCGACGAATAATACAGAATGACACAATAGACAGTTGGAGGTACTAAGAGACTCTCTATTCCGTCTTTTCTATAACATTTGAAAACGACTTCTCAGAACATTTACGATGACAATGGCATTTAGAATGAATGAACATTAACGCCACGACCCGCAGTCTTCGAGTCTGCCCTATTGGACAGTAGGGGAACATCTCGCCTAAGTTGGCGCGCTCATCTTCCGAACTTACTTGGAGAGCGCAACTGGATGCAATCAACTTACTAAAAACCCGTTCAAACGAAAATTCGTCTATTTGAAACCCAAGTTTACCACAAACTGTGTAGCGCCGCCAAATACGTAAAAAGACTTATCCACGATGCAGGGAACTATATAGAGAACTCCTCACCGCTTGACTCAACCCGCATTTATGTATATTCTGCAAGACACTTACCTTACCATGGCTTGAAATCTCCTTCCATCGTCGATATCTGCCAGTACCTGTGTGTCATTGTGTTTATGATTGTTTTAATGAAATTGCACCAACACAACTTACGTCCAAGAAGAAGTGTTGCAATCCCCCGACGTAATAAGACTCATGAAACATGATAGATGTGATGAACGAGTGTAAATGAGGTTTCTATGTGTTTTTGGATGAAAATGTTTCTATATCCGGCAGCAAACTTCTAACAAACACTTTTCAATTAAACATTTTATTATTCTAAGTTGCTTGTTGTTGGATGTGGATTCTCCATCTTTCGGGGTTTCTTATTTATATTTAAATGCTTTCTTCATATCAGCATTGAATTTGATTATTTGTTAACACGCACTACAAACAGGTCGATAGAAATGGTAAGAAGTTTACACGCATTAACGTCTCGTACATCGTAGACTGCAAAAGCAACACAAAATTCATATAATGTAACTCCTCAAAAAGGCTTAAATGCAAAAAAAAAATAAAAAGTCTGTTGCTCGACTTAGTCGCTGTTGTTTATCTCCATCTGTCACACTGTGTGGGTTGTTGTTTATATAATAATAATGTTAATAGCTTGTAATTTTTTGTAATGTTCACAATTTCGTTCACAGAATATTTTTTTTTTTTGTTTTAATGATGTACAAGTATTATATATACGTTTGCTGGATTTAAATATTGATATTGGTCAAGTCGAATCCGATTCTGTACGCAACCAATTCTGAAAGATAGAGAAACTGTTGTGGAAACGCCGTTTGAAACAAGTGGATATACATGTACAACTTACGTTCATCTTCCCGTCTACGTATCTGTAAAATTAGGCGCGTGTAGGCCGGACCCTAGCTCTGATCCATGGAAACACTGTCGGTGTTGTTATTCGAGAGAGAATCCTTTTGAACGTAATCGTAGATTTTATTAAGTTCTGGTGTTTCCTTGATGGATTTTAAGAAATCAGCAAGATGTTGGTTTTTATCTGTTGAGAAAGGGAAACATGGTTTTAGATGGATGATTCAAAACTTTGTGGACAAGTGCCACTTAGTGGTGAAGTTTAGGCATTTTTATGAATAAATCTGCGGCGGCCAGAAATTTGGGTAATTTTTTCCGCAAACAAAAACCGACAAAAGAGAAACCCCTTGCCTGAATGGTGCAGTGAATTTGAAATTCATTGTACAACTACTCGTTTGGTTGACACTTCCTTGATGGACACATTTGCAGACAGTTTTTAAAACACAATAAATCAGGACTTAATCAATTTGAATTCAAAACTTACCCGCTTTGGGAATCTGCGCTAGTGCGGAGACAGCTCGTAGAGCTGAACGCTTAAGCTCATCCTGTTTCTCGTATTCTTGTTTCACTGAATTCGCTTTGACCTTGTGTGTGCAGGTATCACGTAATTGTTGCACAAATTGATCCAGTCCTGAAAGAAAAAAAAACAATTCAATTCCACAATAAACCAAATAGCCCGTTTGCATACTCACTTAACAACACCGCCTCGGGGCATAATACGGCCAATCGGGCTGTCATCAAATAAGTTAACATCTTAATATCATAATGATCACACAATCCAGCTTGGACATGATCCAAAAACTGCATAACATCCACTCGATCTAGGCCTTGCTCCAACAGAGTGTACATACATTCGAAAGCCGCCTTGCGAATATCCAAACCATCGTCGACGGTGTGCTTGAAGGGACCCATTTCCACTTCGCGGATAAGTTCGCCCTGCAAATAGAAGTCAGTCGCGTATGGATATTATAGTGTTACGAGTGCTACCCACCTTGACTTTAGTTTCCGAGTACAGCCACGGCAGGAGAGTTGGCAATAGATCTCGGACCAGACTTGGCTTATTGTGCACTGCAGAGTTGAAAGCAACCAATGCGACACGTCGTACCGATGGCTCGGGATCTCGTAGAGCAAACAAAAACTCTCCAATGCACTGTTTGAGAAGCAGGTCGAAGGGCTGCGGCTGGTCCGAGATGGTGAACTTTACACTCGACACAACAGCTGTTCTCATGAGAGGACTCTCACTGTGCAATGCTTGCTGTAGAAGTGGCAAAAGCTCGTCGGGATTGACCAAGACTAACTTTCCGAGACACTCGGCGACGACATTTCGCGATCCTTCCTCGGAGCACTCACAGTGCTTGAAGAGTTGCCCCCAAATTGACGGAACCGATGGGAGTAATTGTTCGAGGCCGTTGGGAGTAGTCGACAGCGAAGAGATCACCTCTTTGAGGGAATGCAAGAGGAGGTATTGGCGCTTCGGTTGAACTTCGATCTCCTTGAGGATCAGCGGCAAAAAACATTGGAGACTACCAACTGCAACAGCGCCTAATGCGTGGCTGGCAGCTCCCTTCACATCCTCGGAGCTGGCGCCAAAGCAATCAATGATGATCTTTGGTAGGGAATCGATGGAGCTTAGGTCAAAATGCCGGCCAATCTCTCCAATTGTCAACAGACAAAAGACGAGGTGGGTGTCGCCAGAGCGCTTTTGCAGGTCTGTTAGGAGTTGCGAGGCAAGTGGTACCGCTTCATTTGGACACTGCAGAGTCAGTGCGGCAACACACTTGGCAAGTGAATGGTAGGCCTGCTTGTGTAGTTGCTCTGTATTCGTTCCGTTTAAGATGGGCTGCATTAGCTTCTCCAGCAGCTGATGATAGCCCAAGCCGGGTAATTTGGCCTGGACGAGAGCTTGGAATAGGTCCAAAGTACATGTAAGTGCGGTGCCCTGGAGCAGCGGCGATCGTACCAGCACGAGAACCGATGGTATGAACTGATCATGGATGCCCACTAATGCTTGTGGCTGCTTTCGAGCGGTAGTTGTCAACAGCACTAAGGACAGTTGAGCCACGTGTAGGTCGGAATCGGTAAGAAGCGGCTGAATCTCGGTTATGGCGATCTGCAGCAACTGTGGGCCGAAGGAGTGGGAATAGTTCTCCACCAGGGTGTTGAGAAGAGTCAGAGAATTTAACTTCAATGCGCGCTGATTCTTTCTTAGGAACGATCCCAATGCAGGAAGGACATCTTTCAGGATTGGAGACAAATCAATGCGCAGTGGTGAACCGGCGATCATCGTCAGAGCCTTGACGGAGCTCAGGCGAGTTACCTCGTTCTTTAGACGTTCCATGAAGATCGGTAAGCAAGTTGCCAGCTCGGCAGTCAATAGGTCACCCATGTTGGCTATGATCTGTCCCATGCAAGCGATGGCGCGCTCCTTGACCTCTTGATCCACATCTGTGGCCTTAAGCTTTTGCAATGTTGACGAGTACAACTTTCCCAGGTCGAATGGAGCCACCTCGCCGGTGTTTGGGACATCCAGCGGCCGGATAACCTTCACCAGCTGTTGCAGAACTAACAGCGCCTCTGTGGCAATTTTGTAGAACGGATCAAACACCGCTGTGACCACCAACGGCACTAACATTGGAATATGAGGGTCAAACACCTGTGGATTATGCCCCTGGAGTAGACTGCAGAGGAAACTTAGCGCGTCAATCTTCATGTTCGACGAAGAGTTCTTATCGCCGAGCGAATAGCTGATGCCTGGCATAATGTTGTTCAAGTGATTACCCAAGGCCCCGGGTAAAGCATTAAGAAGCTCACGCAGAAGCAGGAAGCAGTCCTGTCGCGTTTTCATCGATTTCTCCCTCATTAGCGGCTGTATAGCTTTTACAATCGCCGGGACCTGATCCTGTAACATACTTATCGGACCGGGGACTTGCTCCATCGAGTCTGGATCATGCGAGATTTCATCCGCCGGCCTAGTGTTCTTCAGCAGAGCAATGTATGCGTGAAAAATGTCAGACTTGACGTTCTCTTCACGTTCCTTGAATCGGGAGATCAAAGCTGGCGATAGATCACGATAGAAGTCTTCGAGGAGTTCATGCCGAGTGGAGATCAAAGCCTCGATACATTTAGCCGCTGCACGTCGCACTTTCCAGCTCATGTCATCATCGTCGCTGTATTCCTCGCTGTCGACATATTCCTCATCTTCAGTGTCCATTGCAACGCCAGACTCACCGTCATCGGCTTCGTAATTGTAGTTGGGATCGTATGTGACGTATTTCATGCACATTACAAGGATCTACAAGGAAATGCAGACAAAACGCGAGATAATAGGAGACATTTATGCACTTACCATGTTGATGTGAGGGCGAATGGCATCAGGGCAACGGAGAACAAACGCCTCACAGGCTTGTAGGCAAAACTCACGTAGTTCATCGTCATCCCGCTGACTGTATTCCTTAAGGAGGAACATGGCTCGTTCGATGTGAGTGCAAAGACGATGACCAGCTTGGCGACTATAAGAAAATCAAATTAATTACAGTAGTTGAAAGTTGTGTGCCGATCTATACTAACCAAATCGATGCCAAGCACTGTATATAAGTGCGAACCGCTCCTTGATTCTGTGGCTTCTCTAGCCCCTCCAGCAAGTGATCAATGACTCCATTGTACGCATTATTATTGGCCAATGTCAGCAAGTGTGAAAGCGCAACAATGGTACGCTTGCGAACCGCCTGGCGTGAGGAACCCAATTGTGGGACGAGTGCTTTTAATATAGTCGGATGGAACGGAACTAAAAAATCACCGAATCGTGACAGCAAGTCAGATAGTATGTCGAGTGCCTCAAGTTTTACAGACACATCTTCCTGTTGAGAGCAAAATCAATTCAATTAGATTTCCTATCTATGTGCTAATTGCTGCAATTCTCACCTTTTCAATAGCATTGCTCAACTTGCCCGTAATTCGCTGGCAAACATTCGGTGCAAGTGAGTTCGATGCCTGTGGCAGCTCCGAAATCACAGTCTTTAGTCCAATGCTCGATATATCTCTCAACTGTTCTGTATTGGAAATCATATTTGCACAAAGCGAATCCACAATTGTTTCCACTTGATTCTCCTTGACCTTGTTTACTAGGGGACCCAAACATTTGACAGCCAAATTTTGCACCTCACCATTTTTATCCTCCAACAATTTTAGAACCATCCGAACGACTTTTTTCTCCGACTCATCGTCCAGTTTGATGCTGTCCTTTTGTAACTCAGTCATCAAATCATTAGTGGCCATGAACCGAAAATCTTTGTCACTGGATGTCATCTATGCGAGTGGGCGCGTGAAGGAGACATATTTATGCATTATGCACAATAGCATTAATAATTTTTGCGTGTGCAAAACTTACCTTCTCCAGTAAATTGGCAATTTGATGATATTGATGAGACGCCATTGCTACTGCAGCGAAGACTCCTCTGTCCGTATATGTATTAGAAAAAAAAAATTACCAAAAATGTGTTGTGCTCCTTCTTATTTTGTATGCCCGATGGTTTTTTTTGACGACACAATTCCAAAAAAGTTTTCCGAGTCGATTTTCCTCAATAATGTGGTGAAATATGTTTGCCTTTTTATGGGAGCAATCAAATATTCAGTTAAACGCATACAATTATAGAACAATTGCTTTAAAATTCACAACAGAATATTCGCATTCTACGACAACCCGGCAAAGAACAGAACAACTCTCATCATCTAATGAAAAATGAACACAGAGAAGCAGACTTAACGAAACTCTTATTGGAAAATGGATTTCGTTCAAAATTCTTGACAGTTTAGTGCTGCCAGTTCTTTGCAGAGATTTACAAATTAACATTAGGGTCAAATTATAAGTTTTCCCAATAACAAAATATTAAGGGTACGTATTCATGCAACGTTGTAAGTTTAAAATGGTAAGTTTACGACACACGTTTCATAAAGCTGCTTGCGTCATTGATGGTAAACCAATCAGCTGTTTCACATGAGAGGGATGAACAAATTGTTAAAATGAGAACAAACCACTTTTGAATGCAATTATAAAGGAAAAATTGCACATTTTACTATTCCTCCAAGTGTAGGATAATTAGTAAGTCCATCAAATTGTACTAATAAAACAAGTTTTAAAGTGGTTTAAATAATGAAATTTCCAATTCCAATCTTTTTGCCGCGAACGAAAACTCCCGTTGTTTGGAATTGGAAATTTTGTTATTTAAATTTTCTTCATGTTTTCTTCATACAATTTGATGGATTAATTAATTATCTTGGAATAGTAAAATGGGCAATTTATATTTATAAATGCATGCAAAGTAGGTAATTGTTTTCTGATTTCGCGCCTTTATTTCAAGTGTTTAGGTACCATCTCGATTTTCCACCCGAATTCGCGTAGTAAGTTTACCAAGCGATTTTTTGGAAATATTTTTCTTTTTCTACATCTGAATGTGATACATATACATAGAAGAAAAGAGAAAAAATAGTGGCTTAAGAATAAGGACACAGTGAAATAACTGTGGTAAAAAAGAGAGCAAGCAAACGAATTGTGCAGAAGAGAGGAAATGCTCGTTTTTTAATGTTGCGCGCAAATAAATGGTAAATATTACTTCGGAACATCAATTATAAACATGAATATTAAACGGATTGTGAGCTCAGTGGCTAGATCTTGTGTTCTCTTCCGTTTCATTTATGATTTATAAATTGTCATCATTCTTTCGCCTTTTTTTAGCATTGTTCTACACCTCTTTCTTATTTCGTGAAAACAGCACGTATTGTAATGAAAATGTCCAAATATGAACTTTTTGAGCCAACTATATTCATTTCAACTCAACTAAGACTCCTCATAATTCAATATTAGCGTACAATAGATACTTCATATAATCTAACCATCAAAACCATAATATCATCTATGAAATGGAGGAGATTTTTGACCCTACTTAACAAAGTTCGCATAAAACAGTAAAACACTCTTTAAAATGTGTATTCCCCGTAAATAATTTATTTAAATACTAAAGTTTTACAAAATGATTTTTTTGTAATTTGCATTAGGTACCTAACAAAAAATTAATTTAATTATCCGCTAAATACAATAATTATACAATACAATCGTACACGCTGTCTTTGTGACCTTTAAAGGACATTGGCCTAAGAGGTGAATTACGTTAAAAAAAAACGCGATAACGTAGGTATAAATTTGGAAATTTAAAAATACAATATGACTCCCAGTTTTGTTTCAACAATCTCCTTTGAATTCAGAAAACCCCTCAACTAAACCAAAAGGTTGAAAGATCATTAAATACAACCTAGAGCACATCAAATGTTATCGCATTTGTAACGTACACCAATTTGTTTTCTTATTTCATCTTGGATCTGTGCTATCAGTAGCATCTCTTTAGCAGGCACAATATCACATTCCAATTTCCCGGATCGTATACATTTCATCACTTCGTCGGCTTCGTACCGCAATGCAAGTGTATTTCTATAGTTCATCGGAACATCTGTGCTTATCAGTGACCATTCGTGGGCGCCAGTGCATCCAACAAGTTTCGTTGGGCATTGATAATCTGGAATCTAAGAATCTCTGCGATTATCTCTTCAAATCAAATTGACAACACACAAACTTACACAAATCGGGCCTTTTTTCGAGATCACCGTAGCTTGATTATCAAACTCTTGCAAACCGGAACAGATTATAGTAGCTTTGCGATCGCGTGAGAATAGCATTTCAACTTGGAAATACAGATCTACTCCTTCGGAGTTAATTTTTCCAGAAGCCTTAATCGATTTTGGACTTTCTCGATAGATAAATAAGACAAACTGTATAGCATCGACACCTAAATCAAGGACGACGCCGCCACCCTTTTCTTTTCGCGTGATCCTTTCAATTTCGGTTGCATTGTAACCATGTTTCACGTACACTTCTCTCACGTCACTTAACGCCTTCATATCAATTAAACGGGACAGGTATCGATATAGTGGAAAAAACCTTGACCACAGTCCTTCCATAACAAAAACACCTCTTCTCCTTCCAAGGTCAAGAATTTCCTTCACCTGCTGTCGATTCATGCACAGGGGTTTCTCACAAAGAACGTGTTTTCCATGCTCAATCATTATTTTACACACATCGTAATGAAACGAATTTAGAACTGCCACATAGACCACTTCAATTTGATCATCTGCTGCCAAGTCCTCATAGTTTGTAAAGATTTTCGGTATGCCATGACCTTTAGCAAAATGTTGGGCTCGTTCTTTACTTCTACTTGCGATCGCGACAAGTTCATGATCACTTGGCGTAAATTTAATTTTCAGAGCCACACAAAAGTCGTGAGATATTTTTGAAACACCGGCAATACCCCAACGGAGTGACATTATTCGCGAGAATTTGATTTACAACTAAAATGCATCGGAGCGGTTTAATCGATATATACGAGTGCTGGGGAGCACAACGGCTTGATTGTTTATGCGATTGCGATGGACCATGACAGTGACATTTGGAGAGCATTCAAGCTTCCTATAGTAATTGTATTATGTACATTACCTATGTAAACATAGTCAACCATTTAAAAATTATGTAAATTTGCACTCATCACTTTCTCAATGTGGAAATTATGACACATTAATATTATCATATCATGGCGCTATTTGGCCGGGTTTTCTGGCAACATCGTGTTGTTACGTCCAAATGAATATGGGAAATTTAATTACTAAGACCGGCTCTATGCAGTTCAGGGTGAGCAGAGGCCTAATCTAAAAATTCTCTCCATCTCCAGTCATTCAGGTCCTTAATTAATTGCCCCCAGTTGAGCAATTCAAGTCGGTTGATGTTGATGGCTGCGTTTGCGTCTACTTGTGCCCGCCATTTAAGGCAAGGTCTTCCTCTACTGCCTTGTCCCTTCCTACGAAATGGCAATTTGCCATATGACTTCTACGAAATACTTGAAAAATATTTAAACCGCCGCGTCGCGAAATAATAGTTTGCGAAATGAAAACCGCGAATTGACTGGCCGTTTGCTCTCATGATTATAGTCGCATGCACTGCATTACCCACTCCATTGTATATTAACCCTAAAATATCCTGACAAACAGGACTTTCTGCTGTCAAACAGAAGGAAAAAGGACATTCTCTCTCACCGCTAAATTTACTCAATGAAAATCATCCTCTCCCTTCTACGTTCCCATGAAAACGCCTAAAAATGTCGTCTCCTTGTCACTTGAATAACACCGCGAACCGACCGACGTTTTCCCAATTTTTTGACAAGTCTATTCGTTGGCGGCGGCGATGGTGGTAGTAGTTTTATTACCGAAAAATAGTACCAAAAGGGCTCTCCGCAGGACATTCGTTCGCAGGGGTGGAAAAAACCTTTCTTTTCCTTGTATATAATTTTTTCTTTAAGTTGTTTCTTAATATAAATTCTTCCATTTGCAAATTCGATTCCAATTGGAATTAAATAATGAACAAAATTTCAAAGTGCATCAACTTTTTCCAACTATAGCCAGCTACAAAATATCCGCGATGTGTAAAGAATAAATTTCGTATGTTTTTCTTCGCGAATGGAAAAGTGTGAATAAAAGTGGAGAAAAAAAGTTGAAAAAATATATTAAGACGGCGGTGATTCTTGAAAGCCCAAAGTCATATCCAGAAGTCAATATGTTCAAAAATAAAAATGAAAGCAATATTGTGTATAAGTGTACAGTGCGACTTCTTGAGGACTCTGATGTCCTCGAGTGTGAATTTCAGGTAAGAGCGGTCAGCATTGGTTTTAATGCACACGTTTTTAATGCACACCACCCCCACACGTTTCACAGCAAGTCATGTTCGTTGACTGGATGAAAGGGAGTCGGGCTGTGGGTGAAGATGCTCCATAAATAAATCGCGAGTTACGATGTAATTCATGAGGAATATGAACCACATATACCAAACAAAAAAAGCTTAATATCCTTAAAATAACAATAATTCTCTGATGGTAGTGTGGGCGGCGATACCACTCATATACTATTTAAAGTCCTTGTGTGTACGTTTTTTTTTTTTTTTTTTCGAAATTTGTTTGACATATAAAATGCGAATTGTAGGCGGTTGAAGTAGAGGGTATAAGTACTAGTGTTGCCAGCTAAGGGGTTGACAATTATGTTCAATAAGGATTATAACATATCTAGTTGAAGTAGATGCTTAAAACAGCGTTTATGAAATTCATTCTGAGTGAAATATCTTGGCACCTTAATCTATACTGAAGAGGCCTATAATAACAGTCAATGAGCGCACAAACTTAGAACAATAAGGACATTGGTTCGTTTTGTAATTTGTCAAATATGTAATTCAAATCTTGCAATCTATAGCCCTTAAATTAATATAAAAAGTTTCTTTTATAAAATTTGCATATTGACAAACAACCCCCACCCGCGCACAACGTACCTACGCCACTTTTTCTACCAACTTCCTGAAATGTCAAGTTATCCACAACTACTACACAGAACCATATATGCAAATATTTCATTGCATTTCCGGCCCTTTAATGAGACGGATGTACCAGACACTTTTGAGTTATTATTTGTGGAAAATCTGTTCGTATATAGAACGTTAAGTAGATACGTATGTGTAAATTATATAGAATCAAAACGGAAAGAGAGCAAAAAAAAATGAACAATGAACACAGTTGGGTCGTTTACACTTTTTAACCAAACGTCTATTACAGTCACCACAACACCAATTGGACTTTTTTTGTTTTGGGGTTAGGATTAACTCCACTGGAGCACCCAAACGAAACTGGTCCAGTATTACCATTTTTTACTGAAATTTCTTCGATTTTCGGAGAAAGCTGAAAACGCAATTCAGCGATGAGTAGGTTATCAGTACCGAATATCTGCCACCTAATCCGAGGAAATAATAACAAAAGCAGTGATCCGATATCTGAAGAGTCGTTGCCCAATAGGCGTTTTTCTTTTTAAGTTCAGAGCAGAGCGTGAGTTCTTGTTTTTTTTTAGCTCAGACAGATCAGAGCTTAGAATTTGTGTTTCTTTTTTCGTTCAGAGAATGGCCGAGTTCCATTGACCGTTAGATGACTAGCGACATGCCAATAATCAGAGCGCGTTCTATAAGCTCAAAATAAATTGACTGAGCGCTGAGCAAGGCTGAGTAAAAAGCTGATTACGCACTAACAGTCATATTTGACAGAAAAAACAGAATAAACAAAGTAAGTATGTAGTTTAAATGGCGGACGAGCCTTTTTGTTCGGGCACAGATTAATAAATAACCAATAATCTGAGCACGTTCAAAATGCTCGAGCTCTATTCAGAGCTCAGCTCGGCACTAAAAATAAAAAAAACGCCTAATGTGTTTGAAACCCAATCATTAGAAACACAGGTCGAGGTTTCGCCTCAGTGCGAGCAATGGTGAAGAAAAGTAGCTCACCAAATTATTTGACAGATGTGTCACAAATAACCGATCGGAGTAAAGTAGATAGCTACTTATGACGTTTTCGGTTGGTCGTCCAGAACCGTCCGGGAGAACTCTCCGCGATTCTGAAATCAAATCCAGAAGCAAATTTCGCTTCTTTTCAGGAGAAGAATTGTCAGTTCCGGACGGTTCTGGAGGACCATTCGAAAACGGCATAAGCTAGCATGTCAGTCGCAGAGGGTATACTGTTTTTCGCAGCTTTAAGTTTTGTTTTGTTTTGACAGATAGCTAATCTCGCTTTAGATCTCGGGAACGCTTGTGTATGTATAAATAAATGGAAAACTTCGCGCAAAAAATAATCGCTCAGCTAATGATTTACCCGGCTATATTTTACTGTCAAGTTATATCATATGTCACTCGCTATTAATGCGTACAGTACTTATTACGTGAATGTAACTTCAAATGTTTCACAATATTTACAAACAAGGATTTATTCAAAAATGTAAGGAAACCCAGATCTTGTCTAAATACCGTCTTAAAACAAGTCCAAATTTCATAACCGCACTATGGATAATAATATATATAATAATAATAACAGGCGAATACTCTTTATGCCATTTATCAACTTTTTTGTCTTGGCTATTGATTTTTAGTCAAGAAATATGTGTGATGTGATGACATACAAAGTAAACGTCCTTCGGCCTATGACCATCAGGCCGCAACTCCCCGGGTTTCTCGGCAGTCTTCTACCATCTCCTAGAAATGCAAATGACTTCATAAAGGGTGTCTAAAAAGTCTCCCCTCCGTGTGGAGATGGTAATAATATTTTTTTTATTTTAATTACATCGCGGCTGGTTGCGTTTTGTGAGGCTTGCGTGAGAGGATGAAATAAGGAAAATCAAATAGTTTCACAGGACATTTTTATTCGTTGGTAGATTTTCTTGCCTTCTGTTATTATTCTGTTCTGTGTGCTGTACTATTCACTACTTAGGGATTTTTCATTTTAATTGTCCAGGATTAGGATATACAGTGACTAATATGCAATTTTTCAATGGGGTATTGTTTGTTCTCTTCTTCTTGTATATGGATTTATTACCGGTGCTGTTGCGACAAATCGTAAATCCTAGCCGTTTCACAAGGGCAGCTTTCTTATAGAATATTTATGCGATCAACTGGAGATTAAGGAGAAGGATTATTTTGGTCTGAGATATGTGGATACCGGTAAACAGAGGGTATGTTAATTTTATTCATAGTTTATGGAATCGAATATTGATATGATATTGTTTTGGTATATTTTGCAGCACTGGTTGGATTTGGCTAAGTCGATTATTAAACAAGTTAAAGGTGAGTGTAGATGGCTAATAAATAATATATGGCATTTGCCCTAAAAGTTTGTATGCTGGTCATTTTGGAATGTTTACTAAACTAACTGTAATAACCATATGGCTTTCTAGTTCAATGGAAGGTGTTGACTTTCATATAGGTCATTGTGTTTCTATGGGAGGGCGGCTTGTGCAAATAACACACATGTGAGCGAGCCATCGTGTTGCATGACGACCAGTTTTATTTTTCGGAAACAATTAGTACCTTTTAAATTATATATTCCCAGGGTTATATTTTAAGTGGAGTAAAGGAATATTTATTTGTGTATAAGCAACGGCATTAAGCGAGCAAAGGAAATGCGGCTGGTTTCACTGAGTTTGAGATATTGCCAGGTCTAATTAAATGGTCTACATAAATTCGTGCAACATTCATTAAATAACTGGGGGGGAATTGGTACCTTACGTTGGGCGCCATTTTTGGGAACAAAAATACACATCCTTGGAAAGCATCTTCTCAGAACGTCGAGATCAATATGACTAGTTATCTGCGGTACAATGAAGCTTATAACATTTCATCGTAAGATTGCTGTCAGACCTTTGACACTTCTACATATATGGATAATGTTTAAATCAATGAAATTTGAAAGTAACTTAATTATTAACTGACTGCGATATTTCAAGACTGTCAATGAATTTGTGTCATATGCATGTGTGTTAATTTTCAAACTATATATTCGCAGATGTCGATCCGATCTTGTTCTCCTTTCGTGTCAAATTCTATCCAGCTGATCCCTTTCGACTGACTGGTAGTGGTCGGCTTATGCTATACCAACAACTGAAACGAGATCTGCGACATGGACGATTGTACTGTTCGATGGGTGAAGCCGCCGCGTTAGGAGCAGTAATTGTGCAAGGTTTGTAAAGAGACTTAAGTATATTTCATGAAGTATATTATATTTAACTTTTTCTTTTTTTTATAGAGGAACTAGGCGACTACGATAGTGAACTTCATGTGGGTGATTATGTCTCGTCAATGCATTTGGCCCTTCGGCAGACAGATGCACTGGAAAAGAAAGTCATGGAGTTGCACAGAAAACGCGAACCCGGTCAAGATCCATCTGTAGCTATGGACGAATTCATGGGTATCGCCAGAGGCCTAGAGACTTACGGTATTGATCCTCATCCTGTAAAAGATCACCGAGGTTCACAGCTATATATAGGTATAAATCACTCGGGTATAAGTACATTCATATCCGGGAAACGATCACAGCATTTCCGCTGGTCCGAAGTGCACAAACTGAACTTTGAGGGTAAAATGTTTATTGCTCATCTGAGCTACACTGATGCCAGTCGAGAACCGGTAAGATTTAACATTATCTTCATGTAAGCTGATGAAGCTAATGGAAATTCTTGTAGAAAAAACACACAATAGGCTTTAAGTGCCCATCGGGAGCTGCCTGTCGGTATGTCTGGCGTTGTGCCATCGAGCAAATGTTATTTTTTACGTAAGAACGATCTCGCAAAACGCTCTTAAAGGTATTGTAAAATAAATTGTCTTTGCTTGCAGGCTTCCAAACAGCCAAAATGCCTCAGTGGTTTCCGGCGGTGGATTCTTCTCATGGGGCACCAAATTCAAATACACCGGTCGGACAGAGCGTGAAATTCTCACCGAGAGCATCAATGCGCTGCGCGAACAAAAGATGACCAATTCGACGGCGAGCAAGCGCAAGGCCAGCAGTGTACCCGCCACACCGTCCAGCCCGCAAGGCGATCTCGCACAAATCCGTAAACTATTACGTAACTCATATATATCGAGCGATTATAAATTCCCCTATTCCCCTCGTATCATTGATACAGGCTATAGCAGTTTACCTCGTTCAACAATGTCTGAACCGTTGGGCAACTGTCCTATGGCCGCGACCACAGATCACTTAGGTAATATTATCTACGGTCCGATTCCTCATGACGGGATTCAAATCCCATCGAGTTTGGAGCCCGTCTCTGAGGAAGCGGCACGTCTACGTAGCGGCTCCAATTTGGACAGCTTAAATGGTCCCGGCGTATCAGAACTGCCTGATTATTATTTCCGGGATTCCGTTGAGCATTCATCGACAGAGAGTGGTCTGACGAATCCCTATGCGGATCCATCACAACGTCTGCATCATCATACAACGAATAAACAGCACATGCTGTACGGTGCAGGTGGAAAGCAGTTTACGTTACCGAATTCCGCCATCAACTCGAGTACTTCCAACAATACCAATAGCAATTCAGCGCATCAGGATAAAATGCGGTTGCAAAATGCAGCGCATAGTTCGAAGAGTGTGCGGAAATTTAAGCTTCTTCATGCGTTTATACCGTCGTTTATATTTGTCGTCGTTACAATGGCTATATCGGCTGTCTTGATATTGGAATCAGAATCAGAAGTGTTTGAACGCATACGTAATCTACCTGAGATGATTAGCTTGAGATATCAATATTATCAGCCGCTAAAGGAATTTATTGTTCGGAAACTGGGGCGGAAGTCATAAGGGTAGGTAGGGTGTTTTTATATATTAGTTTTTTTTTTTTTGTTTTTAAATGTTGACTTTAATAACGTTTTGGGCAATGAGCCAAATTTACACATGATGAATAGAGAGTATGCTAAGCTAGAATATAAGCTGAACGATTTAATGGTCATTAACTAATGAACTGTTCAATTATTTGGCGGAGATAACGCCTTGTATTTCATTAACAAGTAAATCGTATATGGTCTCACGTTGTGCGCCACTCAGCAAAATGTCGCTAAGAAATCAACACAATATGTCTCTACAATCGAGTGATTTTAGACTGGTTTTATTTACTGAATGTGATCATTCGACTTGTGAGGCACATATTTTGAGTAACTTATTTCTACAATAAATACGTATACTTTCGTTGGGCGCCATTTACAAAATGAATTATTCAAGAAATCCTGTTGTTACTACTAAGGTGTTTCTGGCTAAGGCTTTGCCGATTTCTATTGGTTTGGGCGCCATTTTATCTAAAGTATACTCACACCTATTTTGCATTATCTGAGCTCCTAAAGCATTGAACTTTAATGCATCTCCGAAATCTGCTTGCTATTCGAACACAGTTTAAATACTACTTTATTCTAACCAATAACATTGAGCGTTATAAATTTCTAAATGTGTTATTTGGCTCAAAACAAACAAACAAAAACCAAACGAACTATTGATAGGTTACTATACAAGTTAACTATAAACGATATTCAATACCAAAAAAGCAATCACGATTAGAGAAAAAAAATTAATAACTAAATATTTAATTAAAAACGTTATTGGTACGTAATAATAATTAGGCATATAAATTAAACAAAACAAAAAATAACTGGAAAAAGTGTAGTCAATTTTATGGGATAACCCACACCCACTTGTAACACGTGACTTAATTAGTTTTAGTTGCTAAGTTAAACAAAAACAAAATACTAAAAACTGTTTTATATATTTTCAGGGGGCGCATGCAAACTATTATATTTTTATTTCATAATTATAATGTGCTCCTATAGATTTTTTTTTAATTATTTATATAATGTACATTTTTCCAATTACCATTCCTACCGAAAACAGCAGAACTTATCAACACTCTTCTCTCCCACACACAATAAGCTCAAACCGAAAACAAAAAAATTTTAATACATACAAACATACATATTTATACATAAAAGTCCAACCCAAAAACTGGGACCATAAAGTTTGCTATAAAAAAAAAAAACAAAAACTTAAAGAAAGTAAATAACTAAATTACTGAACTTAACTTATATCACTATAAAATACACGAATGAATAAAATTAAACCAATTACAAAGTAAACAAGTAAATATAGCTAATTTCTAATTTGTAATTTTTCTCTTTCTCAATTTTTCTCTCTACAACATTTTTGATATAACGTAAAATAGCAAAACAAACAAAAAAAAATCAGATATAGTTAAAATAAAATGAAATCTCAGTATCATTAGATAAACAGTTTTTTGGATCATTTTCTACAGTTATAGAAACTACATAATATTCATAGAAAATAGCAATATTTAAATAAGACATTGTTAAGGGTTGTTGATATATACAGACACAAATGTTTAAATGTTTAACTCACCTGTCGTTAAGTTCAAGACTTTTTGCCCAACTCAAAATGTGTTTTTTTTTTTCAAATATTAAGTTTAGTAAGCTGCTCGCGCTTAAATTAAGCTCCCATATAAAAAGCAAAGCATTTAATCGAGCCGTATACACTTCGAGCTAAATTCTGTTCGGATTGTACAGAGATTTCTCGACTCGCGTAATAAATGCGTGACAATATGATCGGAAACTAAATTTTGACAGTTCACGGAAAACGCATTTGATTTGATTCGCATAAGCAATTGATGTAAATATTTAATATGTACCCGGATAAAAGACTAAACATATTTAAAACACACTAATATGTACCAACAATAGAGACACAAGTTTGGGTTTTACGTTCGATTGGACGCGAGAAATCTGAAATGTTTGGATTCCTAATCGAATACCATATTCATTATTTAAATCTATGGTGTAGCGCTGCGGAAAAAATATGATATACTGCGGTGAGATTCGAAAGTGGAAATTTTCTCAAGGTTCATTCGTAGCGACTACGAAAACACATACCTATATTGGGCGCATTTTTGACTCACTCGAATACAGATCGAAGCAGCACGCACTCGGGTATTCACTCATTCAGAAATCCAATGGAACAATGAAACTCTTTCAGGTCGACTCTACTCATTGGTTGGCTTGTATAAAATACATAAATTGTACTTTTGTAAGTACGTGCTTCTTGAGTGGATTCTGACTTGAAATCGAGAAGCGAAATTCTCTTCTCAGAATCAACAGAAAAGTATTTTTGCGCCAATGGAACGGTTTCAGTAGTGATTTTCTGGATTCCGGACGCTTCCGACAGCTTCTTTTTGCCCAATGAAAAACGACATAAATAACTCACTCATAAAACCGTTATGAACACAAGAGATTTCGACAAATAATTCAAATTAACGCAATGAATCGATAAACATCAAAATAAAAAAGAACGTCTATCGTTCATACTCGTATTGCTCTCAAAATTTGATTTGGCTCACACGATGATTTGTTTTTTCATCTCAACCCGATTAAGGTGTTTTTGTGTTTTTATCTCTTTCTGTTTTACAACTGACCCGAATATTAATGGTATTAATGAGAATCAGGAAAATGTAGACTAACCTGTAAAATGAAATCGAAGTTCCGACAAATCGACTCAAACTTACTAAGCTAAAAATCCGAACGAACACATTTATAGTTGACACAAGATCCGATAAATTGGCATCAACTTCATTAAGTCATCTTTCATAGCAATCAATAGCCGTCAAATTATTTTTTAAATACCTACCACAAAATCCACATTTCAGATTACACACTACTTGTAAAAGCCCATCGCCCTCGCTTTTCATTAATATTAAATTAAATGTTTAATTTCTTGATTTTTAATAAATTATGTATTATCTATTCTTTTACCCATTTCGCCTTAAACATAGATTTAAAAAACTTTATATAGCAATTAAAAATTAAAATCAAAATATTATTCAATCATTAAAAATTTGTTCTTGCACAATCTCTTTGTATACGCCTGCTATACTCAAATCATTAAAATACACTACAATCATTAAATTAAAAAAAAAAAATACAAGTATAGTATATTCAATTTTTTCAATTAAAATCATATATTGTATATTTTTTATTTAAATTCTATATATTAAACGACAGCACAGACAAAAGCAAAACTATTTTGTATTTTTATTAAAAAAAAAAACAAAACAAACCAAACAAAAAAAATATGTTAAATATTTACAAAAAATAAATGGTAATAATTTTTTACTTCGAGGATAATGCGAGAATTTTTTTTACACAAAACCATTAAAATATATATAAATACATTATATAATTATATAGAATACTCATAGGATATCATAGATTTCAAGCAAAAGAAACTCTAAATGAAATGAACGATATTTTGTTTTGTTTAAAACGTGTAACAGCCAAAGACAGTAGGGAATACTTCAACTACATCCATTACATTTATTTTTTTTTTTAACTCATTGTTTGCTTTGTTTTTATATATATATAGTTATATAAAACAAAAAAATGTTTAACTATGCAAATCGTTATTATTTTAACGTAGCTTTTAGGGTTTATATGATGATATAATGATAAATTGGAAATTACATGTTAAAATGTAGAAACTAAATAAAATAAAAACCGGAAAATAAACTTTCGGATAAAAAAGTAATTGCATTTGGAAAACGAGGAAACAATAAAATATATGAACTTTTAAGTGAAGATTTTGTTTATGTTTTAAATTATTTTTAAATACATGTCACTATATTCAATCCACTCAGTTATACCATCCAAATCCAATATGTATACCAGTAAGACAATGGAAGAACCGCGTGTTCTCCTCGATCAATGTAGGTACACTTACGATTTTGTGCGTCTTTCCGCCTGAAGTTAATTAGTCGTCACCAACCAATTTTTCGTTGAACCAAACATAAGCACTAGCTCCTTTGGTTCGCGGTGGAGAGAAGCGAAAACACTCAAATGTCATCGGGCAATTCGTACAATTTTGTTTGAGTACTGAGTGTGTCATCTGTTATAGAAAATTCGAAATAACTTCAATAAATCGTTATTTTGGGCAGTTGCAATGTTTCTACATACAATGCAAAAGTGTTCTATGTAAAAAATAGCAATGGAGCGCAGAGGTTTAATACTTTCGCCGCACTGAACCAAAAGGGCAAGGGGCAAGTACTTTTGTTTGCCTAATTTTTCCTCACAGGTTTGTATGAAACTGACATTGCACTAGCAGTCGATGTATGGTATGTAAAATGGACTGTCAACTGTCAGCTTTGGTATATGTCACCCACGTAAATTTTAAAATGAATAATCAAAATCATCTCTTGAGCAGTCTCTTATGCTATTTTCGATCGGAATTCTCAAATACTGCTCTTAGATTTCAGATTTCTCGAGTTCAAAAGAACATGAAACTGCAGACTAGATACTCTCTTTATTAGGCGTATTTTTTGGGGAGTGAGTATAACAAAACCAAAAGTGAGTATAACCGTTTTGCATGTAAAACCAAAAGTGAGTATAACAAAACAAAAAGTGAGTATACCAGTTTTGCATGTAAAAGTAAAAGTGAGCTAGCTATAGATTCCCAAAAAAATAGGCCTATTGTTAGTGTTTGGAATATGTGTAGCCGTCGCGTCGGCACTTATTTACGTGTTTTATATTCACTCGTTAAATTTTATATTTTGTTATTCGAAATGTTCCCCTCTACTAGCTTCTAGCTAGCTGTCAAATCTCGACCAACTCTGAGCAAAAAATAATCGAGGAATCGAGACCGCAAAAGTGTTCCCGATTCCAAAAAAATATAGCTTGTTTTTATGCCAATCGAACATCGAAAGTGTTCGATTTCTAGAGCAAGTAAACCTGCTCTTGTCTGTAAAACGGGAAAATGCAGTTACTTTTAATTCGCATGAACTTTATTATGTTGATGGTAACAGTTTGAAATAAGACTCTAAAGTCATGAGTATATTGTGCACATTATTTCTATTACACATTCTGGTACGGCTTGAACGAGATTAATTAAGTAGGTATACGCGGAATTAAGTTGACATACAAAGTAGAATCAGATTCCGTCACGTATTGCTCCATGTGGCCCCCGCTTTCTGCTAAAGTTGCTTCAATTCCAAAACCAACTCATCAGCAACTTGATAATCCTTCTCCTTCTCATTAATTCCTCAATCTGGCGAAGTTCTACCTCGCTAATGAAGGGAAAAATTAAATTCGGCTTTGCTGGACAAATAGGGTTTGGTAGAACAAAAAAGGCAATTGTGTCATTAATTAATGCATTTAAAGAATTTAGCAATAAATTTTTGTGGTAAAGGCGAATTGTCTTCTTGGGAGCACGGAGCCATCACTTTCATGATGCGGCTTCTGTATTTTATTGGGTATCGGATTTCTATATCTACCCATCGGATTGAACGCTTTATTCGTTTAAATTGTTGATATTTGATTTTTGTCGTCGATTGTGAATCGTATTCATCGACGAAGTTTGAAAAGTCATACTTTTTTTTCAACAACAACAACTTTTCATTTTAGCACCACCGCATCACCTGAAAATATGCAATAATATGAAAACAATTCACCATCCACAAAGAAAATTTGACATGCGCGCCAATTTCATTCAGCCGCCACCAAATCCAAACGAAAAATCTCGCTGGCGCACCAGGCGCTCAGCAATTTCAGTTGGTTGGTTTTGGTATACACTAAAATCCAAATCACACTCAACAAAACCAATTAGTGGACTAATTTTTGTCCAGTATTGGATTCTGCTGAGTGTAAAACGAGTGACATTGAATTACCTGCTGTAATTGCTGAACGCCTAGTGATTTACGAAGAATTTTCGTTGTTAACTCAGTATTTTTGTTGTTTGACAGCAGAATTCGGTTGAATAGGATTAAAAAAGAAAAAGGATTCTTCCCCTGGGAAAAATTGGACTAAGTTGAAAGGGAAAGCTTATGGATATTATTATTTGAGCAGGTATTACGTCAGGACCAATTCAGAAGGCGTGGCAAAACAAATTCAAGTGAATTAGGACACATGGTAGGTAGCGTCGCGTATAGTTGAAATTATGAATGCAGAAATTACAAAACCAAAAAGTAAAGGTTCATGACAGGAACGTCAATTGCAAAACAATAATTACGCGATCGGGATAAGATCGTGTGCCAATTACGCTCAGATAACTCTCGGAACTTTTAGTTGAGTACATTTTTAAAGTAACCTGAAAAATTATACTAACAGATAGTTACGGATGCAGCCAAGAGCCGTAAAAATGGTTAACTCTCAAGTTATTTGACAGCTGGTACAAAGAGCGATTTTTTTGGTGGCTGAACTAAATTTTGGAACAACTGCTATCATCTTCTTCTTCCTCGTCATCTGTGGATTTCGACTCTTCGTCGATATGATTATCGTTCGTGTGCTTCCATCGGACAAACGAAAACAATTTGCACAGCTGATGTAAACTGTCAAATAACGCTCTAATACATTTACAAAATCAGATCAATCTGCTTTCATTTTCCAAGTGGCACATGATGTTCCCAATGGAAAATCACATAAGTTAATGTGTCCTTATCCTTAGTCATCTAGCGGCCAATGGTCGCGGGCATGATAGGAGTGCATCCATGAGCGCAGCTCTTTTCCTATCGTTGTTCTTCGTGAGAAAAATAATGCTGAACAGATTCTATAATCATTACTATCAGTCACATTTATTATATTCTTAGTTCTTACCTATCTACATGTGTTTATGAATAAACCTAAGCCTAAACTTATTATATTAAATCGTCATAAATGCTTACTTAATTTACTCAAAGGCTAAAAGACTATTATTGATCTCCTTATACTGATTAGTAAAAATTGTAAATTTCAAAAGGACGCATTTTACCTTATACATTATACTAAATTCGTTACTATTGTTATACGTTTCCCTCTACTGGACCATCGTTCGTGCAGCATAGCCCGATGTATAGCCCGGACCCATTTGATTCATTTTGATCTTTTGTTCCATCTGAAGACGAGCTGCTAAAGTGCAGATCTGAAAAGGAAATATCAATCAAGCTCTACATGTTTCTATGATTAAATTATTCTTACAAATGTCACCGCAATTGACAAGAGCAGTCCCAAAAATCCAGCAACAACTAAAATATTTCGACATGTTTCCTGTTCAGCCGTCATTCCTACTTCTCCGGGCATTATCACGGTGTACTCAATATTCTCTTTGAATCGTGTGAACTCTGTTTTATTTGTATGTAAGTCTATTGTCCTTTTTCTTCTGCCATGTCCAGATGGCTCATATATATCCATACAAAAATCAGGCTGACAATCACTGGGATCCATGCAGGCTTTGATTTGAGAGTGAATCCACAAAGTGGCACGCTCCTTCATGGAACTGAGAAGGAACGCTTCAAAGTCTAGGAAAACTTCATTGTGGCGATCACGATAACGCGCCGGCTGATGTGGAATGATAGTTGCGAAATCGCGATTTCGACATCCATCACGGACTAGGGATACCGCTCCCATTGAATGTGGATCGTCTGGATCTGGCGATACAGTGACCTCCATTAGCTTGACATATTTCCACACCGATTGGGCGCTGATTCTGGCACGTAGTTGTAGTTTTGTACCGATTGGGACAGCCTGGTCGACTGGTAACTCACTGGATGGTGGCGGATCTTTTGTCGTACTGACTGGGGTATTGGTTCCACTTATGCGAGCTATTGGCGGTGCTTCCTTGTAGAGGGCGACTTCGTACTCGAGACGACCGGGTGTTTCTTCAACTACCCCGGATACTCGGGCTCCGTGTGGGCTAAGGAAAATACATTAAAGGGAATTATAACATATACATATTAGAAAAAGAATCAAGTTATTAAAGTCGCTACAAAATTTAATTTAACAGAATATTAACGAATAGGAATCGGCTTGAATTTATAAGAAAACTAAAAATTAAACTTACAAGCTTCCCGCAAATCCCGCTGCCTTATTCTCGATAACAGTCGGTTCTGGTGGCTTACACATTATAATCAATTCCTGATCGGATTGCATCACAACCCCAGCAAATTGTGGAAACCATATTCGCACATGGACAAATCCCTACAATTAGATACATTTTACTTCGTCTCTCTACGCACTTACAATTCCAATTCCTATATATACTTACATTCCTCTTCAGCACACCACACCGGCTAAAGTCCATAATTTTCAAATTATAAGCCAACTCCGCTGGATCATTGAGATCCCTCTTGATCGCACAGTTGCGATCTGTCTCCGGGTTCACACTACGATCATCAGCGAACAATGGCGCCCCTTTAAATCCAGCGGGCCGCTTTAGCCGCGCCGTTATCAAATCATCAACACTTGACCCAGGAGCCGTTGAGAATGAGCACTGTATGTCACCAACTGTAAGATACCAGAGATGCGTGTGTGATAATTGAATTCAAACAGAAAGAAACAAAGTGTGCGCTGGCCACGCTACCGTTAATTAGTTTCTGAGTTACGCTTACATTTTCTCCCCACATACCTACTACTACTTGTACTCACCGTCGTAATCTTGGGCTCTGCTGCATCCAATGATTGCCTGGAATGAGAAAATTGAATGCATAAGAACATTACATCACGTTAGATTATTTTTATTGTTTCTTTCGTATATCTATTTCCACTATAGGTGATGCCTGAACAAGCGTACACACAAACACCGAGAGGCTCCACTATGCGCGGCTATACCACATCAAAGTGTATCTTGTTCACTGATATCTTAAAACTCGGATATTCAGGGTGGGATATTCATTTATCAGTAAACATAACCTAAAAATAAGAATCTACTAAACTTCGAAGACTTGGTGAAAGTACGTGAGTGCGTTCAGCACAGTCAACATAGAAGTGGGAGACAACCGAAAGGCGCCCATATAGAAGTACAGGCATGTTGCCATTCTCTTCCGGAAATTAGTAGTCCACTGGAGCTGATCTGGATTAATCTATTGAATTGGTTATTGGGCAGAATTGTATTTTTTTTTTTTTTTTTTTTTCATTTTACTGAACCAGTTGAGGCAGAACCAAAAGAAATTGTCCTGCTCTAAAAGTTTTCTTGTGCGGACAATGCAATTAATTGAGTTGGTCTTCAATGGAATTCGGTTAAGAGTTGCCAAAGAAAATGTCCACAGACTCCGATCATGGACATGGAGATTGTTTTCTATTGAGACGTTAGTTTTGACCTGATTTGGAATTGAAGTACAAGGAGCGGAAGATAAATATTTAAATGCGCTTGGTTTTAACCATAATAATTGGAGAAGGGAAGTCGGTATTGATGACGTGTTATTCATAGTACAACAAATAAAGGAAGCGGAAATAGCATTCTGTTTTCAATGGAGTAATTTTTATCGGGTTTTTGTATGCTTTAGATTGGAATCCATTTTGTATTCGAAAAAATAAAGGCTCGAAGGGTTGCTAGAAGTGACAAAGAACAGTAACAGAATTAGGAACAGAACATTTTCTTTTCCAGCAACAGAATTTAGAGACAGAAAAATGGCCGTTTGACGACAGAACGTAAACAAGTCTATATTGATTGCTTTTGCTTCTGTTGGTGCCAGCAGCGACAGAAATGCCAATTTATTTTGGGAGGGAGGTTGTTTTTATTTGCATTTTTCTGCATTCTGTCATCTGGCTGTGGCTGCCTGCTTTAGGTAGTTTGTGTTGCAAATTCGACTACTATAGGCGAAAATAACGTTTTTAGTGGACATAATTTCATAATAGCATTTGACAGAATAGACGGTAGCCATGTTTTTCTGGATCTGTTTCAGTTTTGTGCAGCTGAGAGAGGAAGACCAGAATTGACTACAGTACGAAAAACTTTCTGTTCTGTTTCAGTTTCTGTTCTTTGTCACTTGGTGCCTTAAGAGTTGGAACGAACACCACTAATTAAAGACTGTTAACTTAGCTTAGACCCGAAATTTGGTCTTCCCAATAACACAATGGCGTTGGTGTCTCAAAACTGATCCAAGGAGAGCAATCAATAAGGAGAAGAGCCAAAACACACTCCTGCGACGAAGTCCAACGTCCACGGTGAAAGAAATTATTTTAAGCTGTTTACTCGAATATAGATGTGCATCACCCAGATAGTATGTGACCTTCGGGAGAGAACCGTCAGTTCCATACTCCTGATTCCTGTGGAATGAGAATGGCATACCAATACCTAAATTGATTGAAAAACCATAGCCTGAAGAGGTTCTTGTCACTTTCTAAACACTTTATACTCCTGAAGTCAATTAAAGGCAGAGTGAGCAAAAAAGTACAATCATTCTTCAGCTCTTAAAATTCCAATGTCTAACGTTATCCAGTGCCTGCATTTCTTTCTTGACAGTGCAAAACCATTACCCCTAATACGGGTTATCGAACGTAAATTAGTATAATTACTCACTCGTTTTTGCAGAAGTATAGGAAAAACCATCACCATCGCGAAAAATATCAATCCTAGAAGGAACAACACTCTTCTTCTATCTTTTTCACTCGATTTTAATTGAGCCCGACATTAATTGCATGATCGTTAAGTCCACTGTTTAACAATAGTTGTGTTTTTTTTTTTTTTTTTGTAATTTTTGATTGATGAACAATGCCAATAACTGTTAGCCAAACATACTTAGCAAGAGTATACAGAGCGTGCGCACGCCACACACCACGTAACGTAAGTATGTACCTACACATAAGCTGATGGCCAGCAATAGATACTCTTCTTCCCATCCTGTATCAGTTCTTTACTCGCTGGCACAGTAGTGGAAATAATCATAACAAGAGGAAGCGACAAGAAACTTCATTCAATGACATCGCCATGTCCATGCGAATCGCATGCTTCAGTGCAACAGTAGTGTAAGGAAATAGCTTGCCGCCAAAAACCGGTGCTGCAAATGGAACTAGAACTAGCTGGTCTAATTCCGATGTTCTCGAGATGTTATACATTACATGTAGAGGGGATATACGAATGTAGTTGTATAACTGACCGTTTCCTCTCCGTTATGCAACTTTATTCGCGATTTTGTTGTTGCGTTATTTCCACTTGGGTGCCAATGTCCAGTATCGCATATCGGTTTCCACAAAAACGAAAGAAAAAAAAAAATTCCTTCGAGTTGTTGGCTTAGATCGTAAAATGGAACATGGGTTCGAACTTTTTTTTTTCTTTTTCGTATTCCTTAGCCAAGTTAACGCTCTTGTCATCGATTGAATTGTTAAATGCGATGCAATTAAGCAGCGATGCGAAGAACTTGACTTGTTGGTTCTTTTTTTTTTTTAGTTATTCTCTCTACTTCCCTTCAACCGTGTCCTTACCTATATAAATACTGACTGACCAATACAATAATTAAAAAAAAAAATGCAGCGATAAACGTACAATAAACTTATAATTATGACATTAAAACTGTTGATGGTGATTTGCATTTTTTTCACTAATTGACACATATTCCTATAGCAGAGAAGAATCTGAGAATGAGATAGAGAACCATCGCAAAAATAGACACAGCCAGAAACCGTTTGAATGCAACTGATGTGCATCGATGCGACAATCGACAACAATGTGTACGGGGTGTTAGAAGGCGGTGTGCGGTTCGATTAAAGTTTTCTTTTCGTCTTGTGAATAAAATAGCCGTTTTTACGCGAGCATAATGATTTATGTGAATAATGAAGTGAATATACATTTATTAAAAAAAAAATTAATACGAGCTCCATGAATAGCCATGACAGCAATAGTGGCTATAAGCATGCATTGCAGCGGGACTTCGGAACACTGACCCAATTCAAGGCGGACTGGACATTGTGGGGAGTTATTTCGGTCAGATTGTATACGAGGTGTATGATGGTGATAGCAATTGTATAAGAACGATTTAATTGACTTCAGTTCGTAGCCAGTGGATAGTACGATAGATGATGCCAAGATTTTAGTGTTAAAGTGAGTGGCATTCACGCAAACAAATTGCAGTTGGTTTGTCTTTGTAATCATGGAAATGTAACGTCTTGGAAATGATTTTACTTACTTCTGGCGAAGAATACATTTTTTGTACTTACTGTACAAGTATGTATAAGTTCTTATGGAAAATAATGAGCATTCAACTGCGGAAATTTCTGATGGCACGCTACAACGGTTTTTCGTTTATGACTTTGTAATGTAATAATATTCCATGAAGTTCATATAGGGATTATTAAAGGACTAAAATGGTAGAGGCATATATAGGAGTTAGTTTTCTCCATAAATGCTTTGCTATTGGTACTTTCGAAATTTGGCATCTTTGTGATTTTAAGCGTAGTACGCTGTTCGAGCTGAACTAAATTTTAGCGGCTCTCCAATTTTCCTCTCCAAACATTAGCGAAAACTCTAACTAAATTTTGACATGGAGTAACACAACAGAAAAAAAAACAACACTAACTGTCAAAATTTAGCTTGAGAAAATGTCCCGAACCATTAATGGGCGCGCTAAATTTTGATAGATACTTGCGGTATAGTCTGAAATGAAAATTTGATTTTTTAGCTGAAGCAGCGTACCGCTCGGCTAAATGGATTCGCTTAAATTTAGCTCAGCTAAATTTTGGAGAGAATTGTTTATGGGAGCTAAAATTTAGCTCCAGCAGCGTACTAAAGCCTTAGCAATGAATTCGAAAAATGTTCGACTGGTAAAAGTTTTGATTAACCACGACTTAATTGCAAAAGTTTGAACTAATAAAACTTCCCAATGACAATGAGAAATATTTTGTGGTTACAAGTATACGAAATAATAAATTAACGGCTCTGATTTCAATATTTACAAAACTCACTCCTCGAAATTCTAACACGAATTTGACATAGGTTAAATAATGAGATTAATCATATACTACATTATGTTCTATAATTCATAATTCTGCATCGTCCTTTCCATTGGACATTTATTATTTGACAGAAGGTTCGCATGATAAGAAAAAAAGAAAAGAAAGAGAGGTTGATACACCCGTCCACCTGCAGACTTCAATAAAACCAATCAAAAGAAGAGGTAGATATGGTTGACGTTACGTGGTTTTTCTCTGTATGAATGGCTAGGCATATATCAATTATCTAATGACGGCCCTTAACCATTTGACACATTAATTTGACCAGTTAGTAAGTAAGCACGAATGGCAGAATAATGACAAAATGATCATTAAATAAATAAATAAATAAATAAATATGTGGCGCAACAGGCGGTAGACACCCTAGGCCTAGCTTCTCCGAACGGCTGAATTGAGAAGCTTTTTCAGGACAGGTCATACTCTCGGATGTTTGTCAGACGTTCGCGAGAGGTGGCGCAGTAGAAAAAACCTTAAGATCTAATTTGTGTTTTTCCGCGGGGGATCGGACATGGGATCCCTCGCACAGTAGTCCAGCACACTAACCACTGCGCTACTGCGCCCCAGAATGATCATTATGCAAATTAATTTACAACGAGATCTTTTACTGGTTGGTTTATATACATACACGCAACAGGTGACATGTCTAATCTCACATTTTATTATTATCATTTGTCGTAGATGTATAGGTACGAGTAATGTGCCTTGTCATTTGTAAAAGCTTCCATAGACCAGACCACGTAAAATGAAAACGATTGAACCCCAAATTAAAACCAAATAGCTTCCTAAATACCCGCCTTACTCTACAGACCTACATTATCATGATCGAATACCTAATCTCATTCTTGTTGCCACTTTTCTGCAAGTTGGTAAAACATAATCACATTCTTCTTGCCCTTGTATTCAAACCCCAAAATTAGAGCAAGCCTAGCATAGCAGAAACATAAATCAATGCTCTAGAGCGCATTCAATTTCTTGGAAGTAAGTGAACCAGAAAAAGTGGAGTAACATTTCTGTCCCTCCGAGGGCTGTAATCATCTACTCCCGTCAATGGTGCAGTCAGTGAACTCTATCGCTGCGCTATATAGACATATCTATCTCCTTTCTAACACAAAATTCTTCATGGAACTTGTGTGCTAAAAAGCGGTTGCACTTCTTTAATCCAAGTACCTACTTGGGAATTATGGTAAGAAAATTACGGTGGAGAACATCGAATGGGTGAAAGGTGTTGTAATCAAATCAGCGCTATAGACTTTTGAAGTTTGGTATTCCATCTATAGTTACAAACAGAAAAGTATTCTCCAAAATGAATGGAATCAAAATAACAAAAGGCTGACAATCGATATTCTATAGCTTAGAGATTTTCTCCAAGTCCCTTTGTGACCTTTTGCCGGCTTGTAATTAGCCTTTCGATTATCCTCGGACTTGATGCCAACTACAGACCATACTCGCATGAATGGGGTGCGCAGAAGAATTGCATCGAATCGAAATGAATCAGCTCTGCGCACATGAACTTCCGCGAAAGGTAAAATTAGATTTTACTCGCACGAGGCAAGAAGAACCACACTCATCGGGAGGTGCCTTAATCGACGTTCGTAAAAGGAATATCTACCACTTTCCATAGAATTTATTACTTTTCCCTTATGCCACAAGCCTTCGTCTATTTATATTTACTCGTACGTTTATTTTTTTTTAGCTAATGATCTGCCTATATGGATAGACATTGCCGTTTGACAGCAAACACTCTTCCTCTCCACAATATACGACTGCCAAGAAGTGCCAATGTATCAATTCCAAAAGCAATGTTTAAGATGCCAATGCCAAATCCTTTTCTATTTTCTTTTATCGCGTTCCTCAGGTGCTATTGGCTATTGCTATCTCTTTGTCAAAAGATGTTTATCCAAACAGGCATTTTGCACTGGGTAGAACTGTTAAATTGTTAAGAGTCAGTTTTCCCCATCCAAATTATACTAGCTAGCAGCCAGCTAAAATAGTTTTGAACTTGTTCAACTTGATAGAGTTACCGGCGGCGGCGGAATGGAGGAATCATTGGTGATGGCGGTGGGTTGGTTAGTGTGCCATGATGCGAAGTCGGAGTGTGCCATGTTGACTTTTTATTTCGGTTGTCTTGTTGCGGTTTCGCGCCCGGTTTACCTTGTCGTATGGGCTCACTGTGCGAATGGCATAATGGAATCTGCGTTGCCTTTAAGGTGGTCTTGAAACTCGAAATGGGTCACTGGAGCTGATTTTACGGTTCGAATGCGGAGAGAGAAATTCTTAAGATAATTGATGGGGCGGTGAAAAATGTTAACAAACTGTCACAGCAGAGCGTTTTCTTAAAATGGCAGAATGATGAGGGCAAATACAATACAACATGCAATGCTGCTATTCCGCCAAGCTGATGACAGCAATTGAAAATGTTGAATGAGTTGAGGTTTGAGGAGGTTCGTGAAGTGTGCGGATAATGTTAATGTTGATTAACACCTGTCATGGCTATAGCTTAAATGCAGTTTTTTTTTTTTAGTTCGTGGGAACACAATACAAATGAATGGGATGTAATTTGGAATTGGTGGTTTTTAGGTTGATTAACTTGGAAAATAGAAGAACATAATGACCTCGATTTATGAAAGCACGCATAACTGGAATTTAGATATTCGTGTTCTATTTACTTTTTTGTTTATATCCCTTTAAGAATCACCTGTTGTATGGCTTCATCTTATCAGTAAATAAATGCGTTAAATCAGTTGTGGTATTTCTGGGCTATATTGTGAGAAACAAATTGTGCATACCAGTTCCTTAGGCAATAATTTAAAAGTAGCTATTAAATAGCACATTGCAAGTTCTGTTCCTGTACGTTTTTAAATACGAATTGGCTTTTATTCGCCCGTTGTATTTGTACTATGAACTGACGTTTAATTGACGTACGAGACCTTCTAGAAAAGGCTATGTATCGTAACAGGGTGATGGCCGAAAATGATATATGTACATTATGTACTTAAGTTTTAAGCCTTTGACGAGAGCCACATACCGCCATGTCTCGAACGACGACGGACGAATAGCAACGGCCTTTTAAATAGATGTCGCACCACTTAAAATGTTGATGGAAGCATTTTTTTCACTGGAATGGTTTGAAGAACGAATTTATGAACTTATTTGCAGTATTCGAAATATGTAGTAACATTTAAGTGTCAGTTCAGTTGATAGATTACGAAAACTTACTAGGCTGAAACGTCAATGATAGTCAATGATAGGTACACACTTCTATGACTTAAGTATTCCGTGGGAGTAACCTAGCTTAATTGAATTTTAGTCGCAAATTCCTATCTACCATGATAGATTGATAGGATTAGTGGTTCACTTTAAGCGTTTGACTTAACTTAGGTATAGGAGAATGTGTCCACATAATCACATAATCCTATCAGGGTTGAACTTAAAAATTTTTTGCTCACTTTTATACGCGTTTTCAAGTACGGGAACAGGATTTATTGTAATACATTTTCGAGTACAGAAACAGACCTACCATCACAATGTCTAATAAGTCTAATAAGCCTTTGATTTAGGTGTCTGAAGGAATTTCTAGCCCATTAGCCGGATAGAAACCTTTAGGCCCAAGTAACCCATGAGTGAGGCATTCCAGACTTAATTGGACATTCGACCTATTGCGGCAAATATTTTTGTTGTTAACATTTTACTGAAGTTTGAATGGACCCAAGCTAAATCGGATCAATATATCTGTGGCCGTTTTGAAAGCGAATTTTGATGTTCAGTCTATTAGCTTACAGGCTTTGGAAGCGAAGATTTATCAGCAACCTATTACAGCCCCATCGAACTGCTCAGAAAAATGCGAATTATTCCTCTAATGTGCATGGATATACAAAGAGAATGTACCGCACAACCCTCTAGCTCAAAGAGTCTTCGATAGTGGAGGACCTCACCTTCCATAAATGGATATGGTGATCTCAACCAAATTAAAGTGCTCAACTGGATTCAATTAGTCCAATGCTGTGCTATATGGGGAAATGCAATTTTTAAGGGCCCGTTTCACGCCGAACTGTAATACTACCTTTGTAAGTTATTATTGAAAACGAACACTTTTTATACTCGAAGTCTCGGTCTTGAAATTTGCATATTTTGGGCGAAATCATGTCATACAAATTAAATTATTTACAAAGCGATACTTTAAATAAAATATCTTAAAATAATGAGCCATTTTAGATTTTTATTTGGGATTTCCGACTTACAGCACACAATCGAACATAAAAAAGGACTGATTTATTTGTTTGTTAAGCTTAGTACGCTGCTCGAGCTAAATTTTAGCTCCCATATAAAATTCTCTACAAAATTTAGCTGAGCTGTCTGTACATACTTCATATATCTGTCAATATTTAGCGCGCCCAATAATTGTTCGGTACATTTTCTCAAGCTAAAATTTGACAGATCTGTTGGTTTTTATTATATGCTGTGTTTTTGTGTTGCGCAAAAGTAAATAAGGATGAGTTTTTTCAGTGAATACCTCCATGAAGAATCCTTTGGAAGTGAACAATTTGAGAGCAAAGAATATAACAGACAAGGACAAAAGAAAGCGTCGATGAATTTTTGAAGGTAGTTAATTTCAACGAACAGCTGTCTTCTGAGACATGTCAAAATTTAGCTAGGGATTTAGCTAATGTTTGGAGAAGAAAAATTGGAGAGCGGCTAAAATTTTGTTTCGCTCGAGCTGCGTAGGTACTTAGCTTTAGTTGTGAGAACTCTGGGGTAGTTTTAGGAATAAATCGTTTGCGTTTGAATCACGAAAAAGTTGTCTTCCAATCTGTCATTAAACAAAACGCTATTCTCCTAATTATAGGTATATCAGAAACTATATTATGGCGTTCGAAAAGTATATACCGTAGATATCTTTTATAATATTAATAAATGTGTCCAACAGTCTATAATCTAATAAAATCGGGACTGTAGAAAACTTAATTTTACTTTAACGTTTTTTTTTTTTTTTTTTTAAATTGATTAAAAAAAATTAAACCAACTTACCATGATAGATCCAATCAACGTCAGCCTTTTAATCCAAAGTATCTTGAAGTGGCTCATCTTCTTATAATTTGTATAAATTATAATTTTATTTAAAATGTATTTTTCACAGAAACTTGTGTGTTAATAAAAAAAGAAACAAACACTTCACAAGTCACAACGTATGAGCGATTTTCACAATAATTATTTTGTTCAAGCTCATTACAGTTAGGATAATTAATCACATCACATCTGACATCAGTCTTTCCCGAATAAAATCAATAGCGAAGAAAAACCTTACACAACATATCACTTCAAGTGCAAATTTTAAAATGAACCACCGATCATCAGGGGATTTTCATTTGTAGCTCTTAACGCTTTTCCATTCCAGAGGAGTTTCTATTCCAGAAGCAGCAGCAGCAGCAGCACCCAAGAACATTCACCTGTCTATTGAGTTTCTATTACAGAAGAGACAATCTAAGTGTTCTAACGTATAATGTGAAGAGGAACAACACAAAAACAAACAAACAAACAGAGGGAACAAAAAAAAAATAGTCACGGTAGTAAGAGCTCAACTATCCCGTCTCAACACCACGAGTAAGCACCAACCACAAGTATATGAAGCAATGGGTAGGTAGGTACTCTCCCCAAATGCTATTTTCTATATTTATATGCACTCTAAGCAGACGGTTCTTTCTTCTTTGGCGAATGTGGAGTGAATCAAAGAATTATCCCGATATTATGTTTGGAGATGAAGGCATAGAGGAGATGTATAGGTATAAAGGTGAAGCGCGTGAGAATTGCAGCAGCGTTTAGTGTAGATCAAATGGGCGTTAGAAATGTGGCTGCAATTGACAGACAATACAATAGACTCTGTGCTTCTCTAGCTTAATGGTTGTTCAATTTAGTGACATGTCGGAGTCATGACGTCTAAGTCCATTGATATATAAATTATATGTGGAACATAGGGCGTGCTTTTATGTTTTGGCGCCAGATTATGGGGTGGAGGGTATGGGACACGCCGGAGAAAACAGACAGAGAGGTTTGGTAATAATATCAAGAGAATAAGTCAATTGTATTGAAAGTCACGATGCATCAAAAGTGTAATAAATGTTTCCGACAGTTATATACATACTAAACAAAGCTGACAGGTGAAGAGATCGTTATTTTTGTTTTGTTGCGACTTTTACAGTCTTTAAGTTTCAATTATTGCACTCATGTTTCTGTTCTATTGTACTTTCTGGGCCAATTTTGGCCAATATCATATTACTTTCAATCCTTTAAATTCTCATACATCGATGCGAAATAATCAAAAAGTTCGAAACGCATCGCCTTATGGGAAAATTCAAATGTCAGCGAAAAAAATAAAACAGATTTTATATTTAAGAGCTTTTGAATGCTTGCTCTATATTGCACTTCTCCCTTACTGCAGTTTTTGTCCATATGTCAAACGCCATTTACGACATTTCCATTCAAGTTATCGATAACATAGAAAAATGTGTGTTGGCTACACTTTCTCTATCCCTGCGAAGTTGTGTGAATTTGTTGTGAAAATTGTTCGTGCGGTATCGGTATGTCCTTGTTTGCATTTGTTTATTTTACGTAATCTATAGCTGTGACATGCGGGGATGAAAAAAAACACAGGCGGACGACTGAACGGAGAAGGAGATGTCTCAAAGCAAAACAGATTCAAATTTACAGTGAAACACGGTGTTTTGTTCGATTGATCATCTTATTGCTTTTTTTTTTTCTTAAAACTTTAAGTCCATGTAGAAAAAATACCGATTATAACAGTTTCGTTAAAACATTTTTAAAAGAAAACTTAACCTAACAATTCGACAATTAATACAAACATTTAAACATATACATAGATAAGGCAAATACAATAAATCGCTAACTATTCAGAATTCTCAAAATTATTTCGATAACGTTCGCCAAATCCTTGGCTTGACTCCGTGGCGCTGTATGCTCCAAATCGGCACCATTCAGTTCCTCCAGTATTGTATTTAGCTTCTTCGCGATCTTGGTATTTCTTATTGTAGCAGCATATTTTGCTCCACCAGATATTAGTCTCCATACTGCTGTGCAAACTACCAGCCGCTCTGAGTAGCATTCGCTATTGGTGATGATATTGTTGACGGTGTAGAGAAAATCAGCAGAAGCGAGCAATGTCGTGCGATTGCTCGGTAGGAATGTCATGTTGCGAAGAATTTTCAGTCCAATTAGCCGAAGCGATGGATCATGGCACTTGTTGATGGCTGTACAGAGGCCGATTAAGTTACGGCTGGTTGCGCCCTCTGGATAGCGAGAGAATAGTTCCCAGAATGATAGCCACGCGATGAGAATGTCAGTTTTTGTTTTCGGAGATTTCGGATTAAAGGGATGGACCGAGTCGAAGGTGTCCAGAGCGTGGAGTTTGATAAGCGCCAGCCGACCTTCTTGGCAAGAGCAACAGTTCATGATGGTGCGAAGGCCAATTTTGATAAGAGACGCCGATGTGGAATCAATGCTTTTGACCTTATTTGTTTCGCTGTTAAGTAGCTTAAGGAGCATCTGGAGAATGGTGGACGTGCTGCTTGCAACTGGAACGGAGAATTGCCGACACACCGGAACAGATTTCTCACTCAAGAAGGCGAGTGTTTTAAGGCACAGGATACGTAGGTCATGCGAGTGATTATGCCATGGCCAAGTTTGAATGAGAACTTTGGAAAATTCCATTACCTGCAAGTCATCGGTAAGCATGTCGGCAGAGAACCAATTTAAGATGATTCCATAGAGTAGGGTTAGGTGTTTGATGACAGCCAGTTTTCTGGATTCTCCATACCGCCGAACAAACGTCGTACACGGCACATTGATGCTTTCCAGAAACGTGTTGAAGATCAACAGAATTCTGTCAAAAAACTTAATATTCTTCGCGGTGGCCCGCGCTTTTTCAGATGTCTTTAGCAATACAGCTATGGCTTCACAGAGAAGAACCTTCGATGCACTTGGTGCCACGTCGAACTTGGCCAAGTTCGATGGGAAATTAAACGCCAGAAGCTTGTTCATTCGAAGAAAGAGGACTTGAGCTGCAAACTTCGCTTGCTCAGGATTGATGAGTGTAGTCTCCAGCGTGTCACTGAAACACTCATGATGCGTATCTCTCTGCTGACATTTGATGAGTAAGAAGGTGATAAACGCCAAACAAGTGGGCTGAAGCAATGAGCTGGACAACGACACGTCCAAGGAAACCGTGACTAGGTTGACTATTTTCTGCGAATTAAGCGCAAAACTCTCGCAAATATTCTGGAAGCCGGTTTGGTCCTTGGACAGGACCATTAGCAGATTCAGCATGCTCATAAGGTACTGTTGGGGGTGCGATGTGCTCAAGAGTGTGCACAGAGAACTGAGAAAATCGTGATCTCGACAGAGCGTCATTTGAAGGAAATGCAGGTGGTTCCGACTAAAACGAGAGTAGAGGTTACATATCTCGCCTACCATCGATGCGAACGACTTTTGTGGTTCATCCTCCATCGGCGGCGACTTCACAAGGGGATACAGCTTCACCAGCATCGGCTTGTCACACAGTTCGGCGCAAAACGTCGGCTTCAGTTCTATCAATCGGATGCAAATTTTGCAATACGATCGAACTATGTCGCAGGTCGTGATCTCTTTGCGTTCGACCGGTGTAAGCAGCTCCCCAGGATAAAAATGCTTCAACGATCCATGAGCAATGCGGTAAAAGTCGTGCTTCTGTAGGATTTCGTGTACCTGATCAAACTGAGTTACATTCTTCAGCAAATCGGCGAAAAGAAGTCCCGCCAGTTGCCTCACCATTGCCACTTCGGTTGTGTCGAGAAGTGTGCTCAAACAACACGCACGAAAGCCACCAGGAAGGAAAGCCAATTCAACTATGAGATTTTCTGCGCCATCTTCACTTTTTGCGATTCGAGCTAGTATACACCAAGCCAGCGTTCGTACTTGGTAATCATTGTGACCCCCTAAGCCTGACAAGTACTTCAAATAGGTCCCATTCAACTGAAAGTCCTGCACTGTAGCCGACAAGCTGGAAATGATTAATAACGCGTTCTTTTGCAAGTCAGATCCCGTCTGGGTAAATGACTTTAGGGCGATGGTGAAGAGAAATAGTTTCTTAATTGTGGCGTATACTTGCTTTTTGCTAAGGAGCTGTTGAAGTGATCGTCGGCCGGAAATAACCTGCAGCACTCCGAGCACGCAGCGAGTTCGGTCCAGGTCACGCTTCGTAAAATACAGCTCAGTGGTGGACATCAAAGTATCAAAGATATCCAGTTCCAGATGTGATGGCTGGAGAGTCGGCGGTGCTCGTTGAAACACTTCCGTCAGAAGAGCGCAGACTTTTCGATATAGACTCAGCGGGATGTCACTAGAAAATAAATTAATGGCAGGTTGTTTAAATTCCTGATAAGGATTCACTCGCGACTTAAATCTATCTATCTGTGGAGCTGCGAAGTGTTTTCAATGAGCTACTAAAGCAAGAGAAGGCGCCAATCAATTAACTCTAATACTATAACGTGTGTTAAAATATTTCAATTCAATATTACTTACATTCCATTGCTCAAGAGGTGGAGCAACGGCGCCTGTTCTTCCCGCAGAGTGGAAATCAGCCACAAAATGATTTCCTGGTTGTTCGCCTGTACCAGTGTCGAGAACAGCTCCACAACGCTCTCCAACAATACCAATTGACTGTGATTCATGATGAACCTTTGGAATATCTTCGTCACTGCCTCACTGCCCATGGCATTACCTCCGCTTAGTAGTTGAATTAACCGCATAGACGTTATACTATGCACAATGTTCTCATGTTCGGTTGCATTCGATGCGTACTTCTGGAACTTGGCAATATTCTCAGACATCGACGTGGACTTGATGAGGCGGAGATCACTCTTCGTTAGACTAGGTGTGTATTCAGTTGAAAATCGTGCCTTCTCCATGCCTCCTTTGAACCAGAGGTCAGCGAGCACCATTCTGATAAAGCGTTGCCTCACTTTGGAATCTCTGTCATCGGCGAGATAAAGCTCCTCTAGTGGACATCTTTTAACTGTAGCAGTGGACTGCGATTGACATTTGACCGGCAGCTTGAGGTTCTGCAGGCAACGAGGCACTGTGAGGTTTCTCTTCCCAACGACAAACGAACTGAAAAGCAGGAGAAACAGGCACAGTGCGGCGTCTTGTTTGAGAGCAATGTCATTGATGTAGAGAAACAGACAACGGGTTAGAAGAATAAAAACATTCTCCTCTTTGGCGAGTTCCTGACGGAATTGTGCATCGCAGAAGAGCAACTTTGACAGAATACCGACAATGGGAAGCACTGAATCGGGGTAATCAGTGTGATACTGCTTTTGAAGGGCTGCCTCGAGAGATTGCAAGCAAACCATCCAACCGCCTGCATCGAAAATAGATCGATTGAGGTCCTCCTCCTGACCGACCACGTTCAGCTGCATGAGAACAGTTTTGCGGATGAGCGGCTCAACATCTGGAGACATTATTAGCTGCATAAGGTTACCAACTATGGTGGGTTCATAGAATCCTCCGCAGAAAATGCGATCAATGTCTCGGGGCACCTGCATCAGGCAACAATCATTCGGAATAATGTCACTGATTTGCATTATGTTCGGTAGAAGACTGGCTGCATCTGATCGCGACGTCAGGATGTATATGACACGTGAGAGCGCCTCTGATCGGATGCTGGCATCAGGGTGGTAGAGAAAGCGTAGGTTTCCTTGAAGAATATCCACCGGTGGAAGGCAAGCCGCATCTGGATTAAGAAGTTGAAGAACTCCATTCCGTATCTTCTCAGACTCTGTGAGGCACTGGTACAGTGGAATGTTAGGCAGAATGATGTCGAGAATCTTGGACCAGCTATTTCCGAGTATTGGGCGTGCTTTTATCGGGAGAAATAGTATGTCTTCAGCGAGATTTCGCAGCGTTACATCTTGAAACCCAGTGCTGGCGATATGAGTTAGAAGTTCTGTGGTCAGAGGCAACCCCACAATGTTATCTTTGACTAATTTAAGACTCTCCTCTCCATTTAGCAGCCTGGCGAAATATCTTTTCATGGCGTTGGCCGATTCCTTGTACACAAACGTTTTTACTTTCAAGCTGTGGTGCGAGAACATCTGAAGAAGGGCTGCATCTGCTTTCGTGCGCAGCTGATCATTGCCAGCATAAAGAGGGACTGAATTAACGATGCTTTTGAAGATTCTTTCAACTAGTTCCATGCTCTCGTGGATGGCATATGTTTCCAGCACAGCGTTGCTGTTCTCCAAGACGTATGTGTCCGAGAGAGTGTTGTTCCTAAGGATGTCCACAGGATACTTGAGTATTTCTGGGGATTTCAATAGAGTTTGCAGTTCCAAGTCGAGATCTTCACCAAAAATGTTCAATATCTGCGCGTACTGCTCCGGAAGCATCTTACATAGCGGTAAATCCAACAGAGCAATCTTCAGTTCATTGCCAGGCTTAAGATTGCTGTACCTCTCGTTACCCAAAATTTTTCTCATTGTGAAGAGAACGAGGAGGTATTTAACACGATTCATGACAGGAAAGTCATCTCCGTCAAACGAAACCCTCAGGTTCTTGACTATAATGCGTAGCTCATCAAATATTGTCTCGATGGGAGGAGACTCTTCGCTGGGAAGTAGCTCAATAATGCGAAACACCTCCATAATCAAGCGGAACACATTGAAAATACCTTTTTCCATTTTGAATAAGTTATACTTGAGGTAACTTATGCATAGCTCCAGCAATCGAGTGCACACAGTCGTCACACTAAGCTGAGATTTCACGGGAACTCCCTCCGTCTTTGTAGAGCAAAATGCGACAGCTTTTCTCCTCGTTCTCAGCCGTCCCAGAAGGGATTTACTAAAGCAAATGAATGTCTCCGACAAATCCTCAAAGACACACTGATCTGAATCAAACAAATCAAGGAGATTATGAAAGATATGAGGTGGCTGGAGGAAGTACTCCGCCGGGTAGTCATCAATAGTGATCTGTAGATGCTGCAGGGCGTTATGCAAATTCTGTTGAGAATTTTTCGCCTTCAAAATGTCACTAATCACCTTAAGAGAATTGTAATCGGGCACAGATGCCTTGGACCACGCAATTTCATAGTTCATCGCATCCTTCTGACTATAGCCCTCCGATAGGCTGTCATAACTATCCGAAATACTCAATGAATCGCTAATCTCTATAACTGCGCCATCATTATTCTCAAGCATATTCAAAATATCGCCGACTAGCTGCACTTCGGGTGAGCTCTTGACCAGAATTTTCACTTTTCCCAACTCCTTTTTGAGGCGTTCCTCACCCAAATATTCGATGGCCTCCTGCCGATAGTTGCTCTTCAATATTCTCATAATCAAATTCAACACTATGTCCTTTGCCTGCAGTGGCTGAAAGGCAAACCATCTTATCAGATACTTGATGAGTTCTCCTGGACGGAAATCTATACGTTCATTGTGTGCCAAAGCACGTGCGACTTTATTTTCAATTTGTTCGAGTGTACGAAGGCGAATTTCTTGGGTTTCATGGCCAAGTTTCTGAATCGAGGACCGATCTATTTTGATGGACATTATGTGTGTGCGCCGTGTAGTGAGGGCGGGCGATGAGATTTGTTTCGGTCTACGACGTGAATATGAAAGATATGCGAGTTTTACATACAAATTTCGACAAATGTGACATTTTACTTACAATGATGAACGAATTTAATGTGAATGTGGATGCGATATGAATGATTATTTATGGAAAGTTGTATGGAAAAGTTTTCCAAAGACCAAACATTTCGAAAAACAATTTTTTTTTTCTTCTATCTTTTCTTATTTGAAATATTTTGACATTTGAATTTTTTTGACAGGTAGTCGTGTGTAAGCAGCGCAGCGCGGAATTTACAGCGGGGCACGCAACAGTTGTGAGCTCTGGTGCTAGGGCTGGAAACACAATGAGTAGGGTTACCGTATTTCGTGTTGTATGTAAGTAGATTATTCCTATTGTTTAAAATGCATGAATTACAATGTTAAGATTACGAATTAACACTTTTCGGGTGAATATCTAAGAAACTGAAGCGTAAGCAAAGGTTTTTTTTATCTAGAAAACAAGTTTATTTGTTGAAGGACAAAATAGGAATGATAGGTACAAATATTTAATATTATTTTTAAATACAAATAAAAACAGGATTGCTATAGAATATCATAAATTCTCAATAGAATATGGGTGGCCAATATACATACCTACCACATTTTAACGAAGTAGGTAATAGTTTTAATATTTTTTTTGACGCTGATAACCACTTTTCAAACGCGTTCTTTAAATTTTTATTTTATTCTGAGCTTGCTAGTTGCTGTTTTGCAATCGTTTCATCGTTTTTGGTACATTTTGTTTCTCTGCTCAGGCTGTTCAAAATAAAAACGATGAACGATTCGATTGAACGACGCGATTGTGATGTTATATGAAGCAAACTTAAAACGACGTCGTTTTATTGAATCGTCGAGACGGATCGTTTCATAAGTTTCCCATTTCTCATTGGGACTACGACCTTTCCAAAAGTCTACTTATGATTTTTAAATGCATACTGGGGTATAAACATCATTTCTAAGTCATTCCACTTGAGTCGCCCGCATTGGTTTGTTAATTTGAAAGAAACTATTTTTGCCTATGTACTATAATACGTTTACTCTTTATTACGATCGATAATACTACAGATGTGTTCTCGCATTAGCTACAGGGATTGATACAAATTTCTACAATTGAACAGTTTTGTAAACAAACAATTTACACTCATTCGTTGGCCATTTAAGACCTTAGCTCGCCGGCATAGACTCAAATGAGTGCATCATATCCGACTGTTGCCGATGCATGGATTCTTGTGTTGGCGAATCCGTTTCCCGTAAAGATTCAACGTCTGCTATCGATATAACGCTGGCGTTCTCGTTGAAGTCTTGATCGTAGGATTGAACATCTTGGGGATGAAAATCGTCGATAAGACCATCATGAGTATTAGCAACGACAGTTTTGTTGGATGTTCTAGAGAAAGAGAAAAATACAATCCTTTCAGCGCAAAGGCGAATCAATTTTACTTACACAGCTCGCAATTGCTCTAGCTTGGGAATGTTAGTAGTTACACTCTTAGTGCCGGCTGCCTCCATTGCGGCCAGTTCTACGGGATGTGACTTCTTTTTGTGACTACGGCAGTTTGAACCATTGGCGAAGCTTTTTTCGCAGAAATTGCACGTGTATGGCTTGAGCCCAGTATGCAAGATGAGATGGTTCTTTAAAGCCTTCGCGCGTTTGTACTCATTGCCGCAGTAGTCACATTTGTGGCGCTTCTGGTCCGAGTGAACGACCATGTGCATTTTTAGTGTGCGGCGGGTATTCAACTGCAAGCCACAGGTTGTACAGACATAATTTGTCTCATTGTGTGTGTCCTCGTGTGTCTGAAAAATTATTTCTATTGGTAAACAAAGTTGAAAATCTCTCAAATCCAACTCACCTTCAATCTTGATTTAGTTTTAAACCGTTTCTCACACCAATTGCACTTGAATGGTCTATCCTCGGTGTGGGTCAGCTTGTGCTCCTTAAGTGAACCATAGGTCTTGTAAGTTTTGCCACATTCCTCGCAAATGAAGGGCTTCTCGCCCATGTGCATAGAACGAATATGTGCCTCCACTACAACAGATTTACTGAACTTTTTGTCGCAGTACAAACAGGGAATAGTCAACTTTTGATCCAAAGGCAGGTGGCTCCTATCATGATTTTCCAGTCGCCTAGCAGTTGTAAAAGATTTATTACATTTTAAACAAGCAAACTGGGGTGGATCCACTGCGATTCCATGGCCTGTCTGCATGTGATTGCGGTAGCTCTGGAATCGTGAGAATTCCTTTTGACACTCGAGACATGTGAACGTCTCCCCCGCCGTTCTAACCTTTGCAACAGTCCTTTTCGTAGGTCTGCCTCTCTTTTTCTTTACTTCCACCACAACCTCCTCTTCTGATTCTGCTTCGCTCGAGTGATCATCGGAAGAGTTATCATGCACTGGAGAATCGAGCTGACCTTTCCACTCTTCGTCCTGTACAGTCGCATCATCTTCGTCAACATCCTCTGTTTTGATGTTACTGGGATTCAGCATTTCTTCGTCAATATACTCCAGCTCCTCTAGATCGATCATTTGTTCCGTCATATTCACGTTCATACTTGGTTTCGATTCGAAAAGCTGCACATCTGGGCTATTAGCAAACAACTTTAAGTCCATCTCCACATCGCCCAGCTCATGAAGATCATACTGAGCTTTTAGCTGAGCCGCATCAATTTCTTCTATGCTGTTAAAAAGTTCCGCAAACATTGCCTGCACCTTTGATGTTCTTTGACTGAAAGAAGTAATACATGTGACTAGCTGATGGCATTTTGTGCAGATCGTTTGAGGCCAGTCATCGTGATGGTTAATCTAAAATTATGACAAATATTACATTCATCCCTTATTGAATGGTGAAACTACCCTCTTACATCTACCGAGAAACATTTGTTTATGGCTTCGGAGATAGGCGACAGCACATCGCGGTTTAAGAATATATTGATGTGGGTGTTACTGAGGTCTTCTCGAGCACATAGACGACACCACATTTTCCAGAGTTTGACCATTTTAGTCGACTTTCTTTCGAATCGGTGTTTATTAAATTGACGGCATACACACAAATCACTATTGGACTATTGCCTTATAGACTGTTTTTGTACCCGACTTCAGGTGTTTTCTAACAAGTTACAAAATTCCAATTGAACATATGAACTTGTGCGTTCGCATTAGTATTAATTAATAGAAATGTGATTGTCAAAAAGGGAATTTAATTGAATAACAAAAGTTACGATTTACACTTTTGCAATATTTTTCCACTACCCTGTTTGGAAATATATGTCAAAATTGCATTTGATTTGAAGTTGGCTATAGTTGGTATATTCTATTGTGCTAAAAGGCTTGATGATAAGAAACCTTTTCGAAAAATCAGCACCCTGAAAAATTTGAGAACAAATTTCAAATATTGCTAAATAGTAACGCATTTGATTCCCATTCCCAAAAACGAAATGCAATCTAGATAAAAAAAAACAGGTAGATAGATTTGTTCCCCAATCAAAATCGCGAATTTATTTAGCTTTAAAAATATTTTTGCTCTTAGATTTCGGCTGACTAATCGAACATGTAAACTTGGGTATTTTATTTTTCATTTTAATGTGTAAAATGTTGTAACCGATTCCACTTATCCGATATTTTCGAAATTAAACCGTGGAATGTTTCTTATCTTCTTTTCGTTATTATTCTGCAACTTCATTTAAATCTATTACATTTATATAAACCAACGAGTTTGAAAAAAATCGTTCGCAAATTTGTAAATTTTAATAATGAAAAATCTGTCAAATTCAAAAATAAATAATTGATCGCAATGTACTAAAAAGTACCTAAAGAGTGTGCCAAATAATAATAAAAATTTTAATTTTGCATCGTTTAATAGTACATACCATTGACATACTATACATGGACTGCTAGCTGCTAATTTTTCGTTGAAGCAAACATAAGCACTAGCCCTTTTGGTTCACGGCGGGGAGAAACGAAAACACTCAAATGTCATCGAGCAATTCGGGCGATTTATTTTGACGTGTCGAGATTTGTGTACTGAGTGTGCCATACTGCCATCTGTTATAGAACGTTCGAAATAATTTGAATAAGTCGTTATTTTTACGCAGTTGCAATGTTTCTACAATGGATGGCACTGTGTTCTATGTAAAAAATAGCAAAGGCGCGCAGAAGTTGAAATCTCTTTCCTACTTTCGCCGCACTGAACCAAAAGGGTGATGCGAAAGCCCAAAAAATAACAATGTGACAGCTGAGAGTTCGGGGTTACTAAAAATTGAGCGCTATTCGAAAGAACAACGCATTTTCATTGTTGAGCAAAATTTTAAGAATAGGTAATGAAAGTTTGTTGTGGACGCAGTAGCGCAGTGGTTAGTGTGCTGGACTGCTGTGCGAGGGATCCCAGGTTCGATCCCCGGAAAAACACAAATTACATCTTAGTGTTTTTTTCTACTGCGCCACCTCTCGCGAACGTCTGACAAACATCCGAGAGTATAACTGTCCTGAAAAAGCTTCTCAATTCAGCCTTTCGGAATCGGCATAAAATTGTAGGTCCCTTCCATTCGTCCCAAAAATAGAAACTCACACAAACGAATGATTGCGAGAAGATAGGCCTAGGGTGTCTACCGCCTGTTGCGCCACCTATTTTTTTTTTGTTTTTAATGAAAGTTTGTCAGCTACAGTCCGTCATTTTCGAACAAAATCATCTTCAGTGATGAACACAAACCAGAGAGAATAGACCACCAGCTCTAGTTTGTGGTGATGAAGCTCGTTTTCATCTTGATGGCTTCGTTAATCGTCAAAATTGTCGCATTTAGGGTTCAGAAAACCCACCAGTAATTGTTGACAGACAAATGCATCCACAACGCGTGACTGTTTGGTGCGTTTTTTGGAATGGAGGCATTATCGGTCCATTCTTCTTCGAAAATGCGGTTGTTCAGGCAGTAACAATTAATGGTGTTCGTATCGTGAATGACAACCCAGTTTTTAGTGCCTAAATTATAAGATATGGACGAGGTGTTCTGTTCTTTGTTAGTGTTTGTGGTGTACCTGCCAAAAGTTGTTTATATGTATATGTTCACTACGGTCCACGTCTGCCTCAAAATTGCAAACTCGACGCTTTTTCTTGCTTGCAAATAACAAATACTGCAACTGCATAAATTGCTCGTATGAGGAAGACAAGCCAGTATTATCCGAAGAGGACGACGACGACGATGAAGATGTCGAAGTGGCACATGATGAAGATGAAATTAACATAGGTACCTATCTATTATTTGTTCCATATTTATCAAATTTTGGTTTAAATTATTTATTTTAATATGGTTTTTCAGTAGCTCTAACTTTTTCCACCGACTTTCATTAAACGTAAACAAACAAACGCCAGCTACCAAATGTCAAATCATATGTAAGTGTATTGGTAAATCTCGAGCGACTATGAGAAAAAATCTAGATTCGCAAAAGTGCTCTCGAATCTGAAAAAGATTGCTTTTTTTTGTAGGTACCAAACGAACGAAAAAAGTGATCTCGGGCAAAAAAAAGTGCTTTTTTTTGGCGAATCGAAATCAGCATAAATGTTGCATCTAGATATATTCGCAATTTGTTCGCAATGTGTTTTTTGTTTTGTTTCATCCATCTACTTTCGCAGCGACGCGACGTTAACCATTTTACACAATAGGACTACGACCTTTCCTTTCCAACGGTATACTTATGATTTCACTTGAGTCGTCCGCATTCATTGTTTATTTGAAAGAAACCATTTTTGCCTATGTACTTATATTTACTTTATTTCTATTGATAGCATCTTGGGGATGAATATCGTCGACAATATCATCAACGACAGTTTTGTTGGATGTTCTAGAGGAAGAGAAAAATACAATCCTTTCAGCGCAAAGTCGAATCAATTTTACTTACACAGCTCGCAATTGCTCCAACTTGGGAATGTTAGTAGTTACACTCTTAGTGCCAGCTGCCTCCATTGCGGCCAGTTCTACGGGATGTGACTTCTTTTGGTGAGTACGGCAGTTTGCACCATTGGCGAAGCTTTTTTCGCAGAAATTGCATGTATATGGCTTAAGTCCAGTATGCGAGATGAGATGGGTCTTTAAAGCCTTCGCGCGTTTGAACTCATTGCCGCAGTGGTCGCATTTGTGGCGCTTCTGGTCTGAGTGAACGACCATGTGCATTCTTAGTGTACGGCGGGTATTCAACTGCAAGCCACAGGTTGTACAAATATAATTTGTTTCGTTGTGTGTATCCTCGTGTTTCTGGAAAAAAATGTCTATTGGTAAACAAAGTTGAAAATCTCTCAAATCAAACTCACCTTCAAACTTGGTTTATTTTTAAACCGTTTCTCACACCAGTTGCACTTGAATGGTCTATCCTCGGTGTGGCTCAGCTTGTGCTCCTTAAGTGCACCGTGAGTCTTGTAAGTTTTGCCACACTCCTCGCAAATAAAGGGCTTCTCGCCCATGTGCATAGAACGAATATGTGCCTCCACTACAACAGATTTACTGAACTTTTTGTCGCAGTACAAACAGGGAATAGTCAACTTTTGATCCAAAGGCAGGTGGCTCCTATCATGAATTTCTAGTCGCCTAGCAGTTGTAAAAGATTTATTACATTTTAAACAAGCAAACTGGGGTGGATCCACTGCGATTCCATGGCCTGTCTGCATGTGATTGAGGTAGCTCTTGAATCGGAAGAATTCCTTTTGACACTCGACACATGTGAACATCTCCCCCGCCATCCTAGCCTTTGCAATAGTCTTTTTTGAAGGTCTGCCTCTCTTTTTCTTTACTTTCTTCACTGAATGCTCATCGGAAGAGTCATCATGACTTGGAGAATCGAGCTGACCTTTCCACTCTTCGTCCTGCACAGTCGTATCATCTTCGTCAACATTCTCCGTCTTGATGTTACTGGGATTCAGCATATCTTTGTCAATATATTCCAGCTCCTCTAGATCGATCATTTGTTCGGTCATATTCACGTTCAGACTTGGTTTCGATTCGAAAAGCTGAACATCTAGGCTATTGGCAAACAACTTTAGGTCCATCTCCACATCGCCCAGCTCATGAAGGTCATACTGAGCTTTTATGTGAGCCGCATCAATTTCTTCTATGCTGTTAAAAAGTTCCGCAAACATTGCCTGCACCTTTGATGTTCTTTGACTGAAAGAAGTAATACATGTGACTAGCTGATGGCATTTTGTGCAGATCGTTTGAGGCCAATCATCGTGATGGTTAATCTAAAATTATGACAAATATTACATTCATCCCTTATTGAATGGTGAAACTACCCTCTTACATCTACCGAGAAACATTTGTTTATGGCTTCGGAGATAGGCGACAGCACATCGCTGTTTAAGAATATATTGATGTGGGTGTTACTGAGGTCTTCTCGAGCACATAGACGACACCACATTTTCCAGAGTTTGACCATTTTAATCGACTTTCTTTCGAATCGGTGTTTATTAAATTGAGGGCATACACACTGGATCCAATCACTATTGGACTTATAGACTGTTTTTGTACCCGACTTCAGGTGTTTTCTAACAAGTTACAAAATTCCAATTGAACATATGAACTTGTACTTTCGCATTAGTATTAATTAATAGAAATGTGATTGTCAAAAAGGAATTTAATTGAATATCAAAGTTATGATTTACACTTTTGCAATATTTTTCCACTTTGGAAATATGTACCTATATGTCAAAATTGCATTTGATTTGAAGTTGGCTATAGTTGGTATATTCTATTGTGCTAAAAGGCTCGATGATAAGAAACCTTTTCGAAAAATCAACATCCTAAAAAAATTTGAGAAAATGGTAGGTAACGAACGCATTTGATTCCCACTCCCAAAAACCAAATCTAGATAATATTTTTGCTCTTATATTCCACCTGCAATCAAGTTTAATATTTTAATTTAATAAAGTAGTTTTTTTTAGTCAGTTCTTAAAAATATACTCCCACTTATCGCTCTTTTGCACGAAAATAATTGAGGAAACAGTGAGATATATTTCGGTTTCACTCTATTGCATAAAGCTAAATGAAAATATTTCGTTTTATGTCTGTCTAGCATTAGGATGAATGAAATTTAAGGAGTTCTGCATAGGTAGCTTTTTTATTTTAAAATAATAAAATAAAATTGGTTTTTAGAGTCATTTTGGATTGTTTTTGTATTGCTCTGAAATAATAGGACATTTGGGCCAAAAATAGTTTAATATTTCATGTTAGCTCTGTTTTACATTGGAAATCTTCGAACTTCGAAACAACTTCGAAACTTCTTATATTGTTGTTTTTTTATTTATGTCCATATCTTCAGTATTTTTTGGACATGAAAACGGCAAGCCCAAAATAAAATTACTTTTGAAAGCAATACTTCCTCATCATTACCTACAAAATCACATTTTTTGATTTATCGCTCTATTGCACTGAGGGTGCAATTTCTTTATTATATGTTCGCAACTTGTTCTTCAACCTGTTTTTTTTTTCATCCATCGACATTCGGAGCGATATTAACCATTTCACACGCAAAAACTGACTTTAAAAAGGGAACAACCATTAGAATTCCTGGCTACCTCTGTTACCACTCTCCCCATCCATCTGACAGTGCCAGGGGAGGTAGTGCTGTAATTGTAAAAAGTATTTTGAAATCCTATGAAATGCCAAAAATAGAAAAACAAAGCATGCAAGTAGCGAAAGTAAACATTTTGACTAAAAAACAAGAAATTTAACATAGCTGCTACCTATATACTGTCCACCGAATGCCTACAGGTGAAGATCTTAATGAACTCTTTCGAGCTCTAGGCAATAACTTTATCATTGGAGGTGATTTCGATGCATGTAACGACAAGAGGCAGGAAGCTTTCCAAAGTAGGGCGAAATTTGAATTGTATTTCGACTGGATCGCCCGCTTATTGGCGATCCGACCAACCAGACCTCCCCTGACTTCTTCAAAATGAAAGGAATCAATAGAAAATAACTAAAAGTTCAAAGCAGTGATGACCGGATATCCCAATCTACTCTGGGTTTCTAATCCCATTGTGTCTTTCGACTTGAGAGGTAGTCGTCACTTGAGTCGTCCGCATTCATTTGTTTATTTGAAAGAAACCATTTTTGCCTGTGTACTATATATTTGCTTTATTTCTATCGATAACATCTTGCGGATGAAACTCGTCGACAATACCATCAACGACAGTCCTTTTGGATGTTCTAGACAGAGGAAGAGACAAATACAATCCTTTCAGACCAAGGGCAAATCAATGTTACTTACACAGCTCGCAATTGCTCCAGCTTGGGAATGTTAGTAGTTACACTCTTAGTGCCGGCTGCCTCCATTGCGGCCAGTTCTACGGGATGTGACTTCTTTTTGTGACTACGGCAGTTTGCACCATTGGCGAAGGTTTTTTCACAGAAATTGCAGGTGTATGGCTTGAGCCCAGTATGCAAGATGAGATGGTTCTTTAAAGCCTTCGCGCGTTTGTACTCATTGCCGCAGTAGTCACATTTGTGGCGCTTCTGGTCCGAGTGAACGACCATGTGCATTTTTAGTGTGCGGCGGGTATTCAGCTTCAAGCCACAGATTGTACAGACATAATTTGTCTCGTTGTGTGTGTCCTCGTGTATCTGAAAAATAATTTCTATTGGGAAACAAAGTTGAAAATCTGTCAAATCCAACTCACCTTCAATCTTGCTTTAGTCTTAAACCGTTTCTCACACCAATTGCACTTGAATGGTCTATCCTCGGCGTGGGTCAGCTTGTGCTCCTTAAGTGAAGCGTAGGTCTTGTAAGTTTTGCCACACTCTTCGCAAATAAAAGGCTTCTCGCCCAAGTGCATAGAACGAATATGTGCCTCCACTACAACAGATTTACTGAACTTTTTGTCACAGTACAAACAGGGAATAATTAAAGACAGGTGGCTCCTATCATGATTTTCCAGGCGCCTAGGAGTTGTAAACGATCTATTACATTTTGAACAAGCAAGCTGGGGTGGATCGACTGCGATTCCATGGCCTGCCTGCATGTGATTGCGGTAGCTCTGGAATCCTGGGAATTCCTTTTGACACTCGAGACATGTGAACATCTCCGCTGGCGTTTTATCCTTTGCGACAGTTCTTTTCGAAGGTCTGCCTCTCTTTTTCTTTATCTCCACTAATTTTCTTTTCTTTGCTTTTTCTACTGAGTGCTCATTGGAAGAGTCATCAGACACTGACAAATGGAGCTGACCTTTCCACTCTTCGTCCTGCACAGTGGTATCATCTACGTCGACATTCTCTCTCTTGATGTTACTGGGATTCAGCATATCTTTGTCAATATATTCCAGCTCCTCTAGATCGATCATTTGTTCGGTCATATTCAGGTTCATACTTGGTTTCGATTCGAAAAGGTGCACATCTGGGCTATTACCAAACAACTTTAGGTCCATCTCCACATCGCCCAGCTCATGAAGATCATACTGAGCTTTTAGCTGAGCCGCATCAATTTCTTCAATGCTGTTAAAAAGTTCCGCAAACATTGCCTGCACCTTTGATGTTCTTTGACTGAAAGAAGTAATACATGTGACTAGCTGATGGCATTTTGTGCAGATCGTTTGAGGCCAATCATCGTGATGGTTAATCTAAAATTATGACAAATATTACATTTATCCCTTATTGAATGGTGAAACTACCCGCTTACATCTACCGACAAACATTTGCTTATGGCTTCCGAGATAGGCGACAGCACATCGCGGTTTAAGAATATATTGATGTGGGTGTTACTGAGGTCTTCTCGAGCACATAGACGACACCACATTTTCCAGAGTTTGACCATTTTAGTCGACTTTATTTCGATTCTGTGTTTATTAAATTGACACAAATCTCTATTAGACTATTGCCTTATACTGTTTTTGTACCCGACTTCAGGTGTTTTCTTACAAGTTACAAAATTCCAATTGAACATAATATGAACTTGTACTTTCGCATTAAATTAGTTAATAGCAATGTTATTGTCAAAAAGGGAATCTTTTTGTATAACAACAGTATAATAACAAAAGTTGTGATATACTTTGCAATATTTTGGAAATATATGTCAAAATTGCATTTGATTTGAAGTTGGCTATAGTTTGATGGGATCTAATGTGCCTAAAGGTTCGATGATAAGAAACTTTTTCGAAAAATCAACACCCTAGAATCCTGAAAAATTGAAGAAAAATAAGCAAATTTTGGTGTAGGTAGGTATCGCATTTCATTCCCTTCCCACTCCCAAAAAACGAAAGGCAATCTAGATAAAAAAAAATAGATTGATTTGTTTCCCATACAAAATCGGGATTTTATGTGGTTTTTATTGAGCTTTAAACGAATTCATTTATCCGAAATGTTGGAAACTAAACCTTGAAATGTTTCTTATCTTCATTTTGATGTTAGTTATTATTCTGCAACTTCATTTAAGCTATTTATACATTTATATAAACTAACGAGTTGCAAAATAATTTGCCCCAAATTTGCGAGTTAAAATTCTGAAAGATCTGTCAAACTCTAAACAATTTAGCGCAACGCTCTCAGAGTGCGGAAAATGTACCCATAATTACCTATTAATACTTCGAACTACTTTGAACCATTTTCAGCTAAACACAAATTTGCATATAATTATTTAAAAAAACAGCGAAAACTCACATTTTTAATTAAATATTAATAATTTTTGTATTGTGGTACACCCTGTATTCACAACATTCTGTCAGTAAAAATGTATTATTTATTTTTTATATTCGTACACCTTTTTAACCGTTGGTAAATATTTATGTTTTCTGTCAACTTTTTGGTTTTGACAATTTTTAGCGGACGAAATTTCCGAACTGTGTTTCAACCAAGAGAAGGAGTGCTATTCACTCGATATTTTTCTGTTTGTTTGAATAAGTACGTGTTTGTGTGATTGTATGCATATTTTTTTGGGAATTTATAGCTAGCTCACTTTTACTTTTACATGCAAAACTGTTATACTCACTTTTGGTTATGTTATACTCACTTTTGGTTTTACATGCAAAATTGTTATACTCACTTTTGGTTTTGTTATACTCACTTCCCAAAAAAATACGCCTTGTATCGATTTATACTGATTGCGTTCAATTTAAACCACGTCCGTCTGGAAAATGAAATATTTTGTGTACCTACCTATACCTACATATTTCTAATCTAATTTCTACAATCTAAATGCCATCTCTGCCTCGCATTTTCTATCTTCGAAAATTTCCAATAACAATTTTTTAATTTCGGTATGGTAACACTTTCATCGCCATCTTTCTTTTTTCCCAACTTCGTTACCGCGTGGACGTCATTTAATACGAGGTTAGTGAATATTCGCAATTTTCTCCTAAATAAAAAAATAATTTCTTACCCCAAACGTATTTTTCTTATTCAGGGTAATTAATCAACATGACCAACTCAAAGGGTTATCGTCGCGGCACCAGGGATATGTTCTCCCGTCCCTTCCGTAAGCATGGTGTCATTCCACTATCCACCTATATGCGTGTCTTCAAAAATGGCGACATTGTCGACATCAAGGGACACGGTGCCGTACAAAAGGGTATGCCCTACAAGGCCTACCATGGCAAAACTGGACGCATCTACAATGTAACTCCCCATGCTGTTGGAGTCATCGTAAACAAACGTGTCCGTGGACGCATCATCCCAAAGAGGATCAATGTTCGTATTGAACATGTTCACCACTCCAAGTGCCGTGAGGATTTCTTGCGTCGCGTCAAGGAAAACGAACGTCTGCTCAAGGAAGCCAAGGAGAAGAAGGTGTGGGTTAACTTGAAACGTCAACCAACCCCACCAAAGAAATGGCACTTTGTGAAGAAATTGGAGGAACCAATTGCTTTGGCTCCAATTCCATACGAGTTCATTGCCTAAGTTGAGTGTGTGTAATTATAATAAATAATTTTTTATTTAAAAAGAAAAGTTATTGACCAATTGAATTCTCGAAGTCGGTGTTATTTATATACGTAAGTGTCTACTAGTTCCAGTTGATCATGGTGAGTTATCGTTGGTTCACATGTATGGGACTATGATTTGATTCTCTCGCTTCAATTGGAAGAATAAATCGGCCAGACAGTTGTTCCTGTGTTATCAACAAGTAGTTCCTGCTTTTGTTGGGTTGCGACATTCCGAGGTCGGACATGAGTGGAAAATGTACAAATCTCATTTGGTTTCTCAATTAAACTGCAAGTGGATAGTTTGGATAGTTTATTACGTATCTCACAAGCCTGGGCGGCAATTTCCAATTTCTCTTGGCAAAATTTTCCCAGTAGACACACACTAAACAGACATTTGCTTATAGCGTTGCCCTGAGTTGTAACCAAGTAGATTAGAATTCTCGCTTGAACCTGCAAAAATGTGTGATACAGAACTCCCTTAGTGCTAAGAAAACAAAAACTGAAATTGTTCAAGATAATAATATATTTCCACCAACTAGGTGACAAAATCGTCATCTACATCTTTAGTCTGCCGTCTTCCGCACCTAAAAAGCAATTTGTTAGTAGATAACCCACTTTGTAAAATGTCCTATTTACTTACGCAAATTTCTGTTTAGCAATATTCGTAATAATACCTCCAGTTGCATCTTTCGCCAATTCCAATGGATGAAACTTCCTCAGATGCGTTGTACAGTTCCAGCGCAACGAGAACGCCTTATTGCAAAAGGCACAACTAAACGGCTGTAATCCCGTGTGTGTTAACAAATGACAACTCAAGTTCTTCTTATATCTAAACCGCTTATCGCAGTATTTACACTTGAAATGCATTTCATTGGAATGTGTCTGCATGTGTCCACGAAGAGTGTGCATTGTTTTTAGCTCTTTGCCACAAATGGTGCACATGTAATTCTCCTCATTGTGAATTTTTTCATGCATCTGAAAGAATAGATCCTTATATTTTGTACTGTTACTCAAAAGGCAAACTACGAACGGCCACCTTAACAACTAGTTTGCTTGAGAACTTTTTGTTACAGATTTTACAAGCGAAAGGAGTATCATCCCTATGGAACTCCTTGTGACGTGTCAAATCGCCGGATCTCTTAAACGCTTTGCCACATTCATCACAAATGAACGGACGAATATCCGAGTGAACTAGTTTTTGGTGGTTTCGAAGGGAGAATGACGTTTTAAAGTTGCCACCACAGATGTCACAATGGAGTTTGTCGGTGATAGAATGAGACTCTTCGTTACCTAGAAGTTGACCCTCTGTTTTGAACTCTTGTTCACATAGAAAGTTTTCATCTGCATCTTCCAGTGGATCATCTATATCTTTAATTTCTTCCGGATCATAAATTGATTGAAGTTCGAATTCTTCGTTTGTGCTGTTGCTACTGCTACCGCATTGAAATATGGATTGTGAACGAAGGACTGTCTCTTCGAATTCAATAAGTTTCCGAAGACAATCATAGCAATCATCACATATTGTAGAAGGTGCTTCATCATTTAGTTGAATCTGAAATAGAATGCTTCTGTTTTGCACTGAATTAAAATACATGTCATTGAAGTATAAAACCTGCAAACAAAAGTGCTTTTCAATTGCCAGGCGGATGTCTGGCGAGGTGTCGTCATCAGCTAATAAGTCCTTTGAACAGCCATCTTCCTTGGCACATAATCTGCACCAATTTTTAAATCGTTGATGCATTTTGTTTACCAAATAAAAACAAAGTAAAATTTGTTTTCTTCTTGAAAAAATATACAAATGAGTTGATGGCCACGTTCCATAGAGTAGCAAGTAATTTATTACTTAAGTTTGTTCGATGTGATGGGCACTGAGTGAACTTTCGTGGCTGTCAAAACCCTAGAAAAAAATCTGTTAATATTTTCGCGATGCAATCTAACCCGCAGTGTATGCAACGAATTTTAATGACAATTTGTCATCACATTTTGTTTCTACTACAATAATAAAATTTGCATTGCGGACAGTTTGTCAAGAAGCACGCGAATCTAAATACATTTCTATCTGCTGTATTCGTTGCAAACATTTTTGTGGGTTCGAATTGGATAAGAAAGAAAGAAACGAAAATAAAAATGGGCTCTACTCTTGCTGATAATTCCATTTATAGCATCTGACTGATGAATAGCGCTTTATTTTCTTATCGACAGCAAGTATATGTCACCTAGGTACTACTTTATCTACTTAAAAAAAAATTATTCTCAATTTTGTGTTTGTTTTGGCACCACTGGCAAACCCATTTTTGACGTTTCATTTGTTTATTCGTACAGCTTAAAATTTGTTGACCAATATTCCTATCAGGAAATTCCCTAATTTTCTAAAAATAGCGACCTTCAGAGCCTTATTGCATCGAAATCGAAGAATTTCCACAAATATCTATTCCCAGAAATGGATAAGCCACTACAAGACCTCTGCCGACTGTGCGGTGAGGAGCGAAAATGTTCATTCAATGTGTTCATCAAAAGCGAGGACGACATCATCCTTTCTGATGTTATAAAGGATAGTTTGAATATTACTGTAAACCAAAATGTTCGGTGCTTATGTTTATAAATAAAAGTATTTTTTGTTTCCCCTTAGATATCCGAAGAAGACACAATTCCAACATTCATCTGTTCTCAGTGCAATACGTATCTTTTAAATTTCCTTAAATTTCGAGATGTTGCAGAGAAAACGCAATTGTTCCTGGTAGATTTGGAGATAAACTTGGAAAAAGAGAAAGCAGCTGCACGCAGCAGCGAAAGAAGAGACTCGCTCAAGTCAGTAAAATCCGAGGAAAGTGGCAGCAGTCTTGTCAGCCTCATACCGGAATCGCCTGACCACCATAGCTTCAGTTCGGATGATGATAATATTCCGCTAAATGAGGTTGCCGAGAAGAATTTGACTCAAACGAAAACAAAAGTTCGAAAGCGGTTGAAATTGAATGACAAACAAGAGGAAGCTGACATTGTAAAGGAATCGGACCAAGCAGTGAAGATGGTGGCCAAATCAATGGACTGCCACTACTACGAACGTTCCGTAGAGTTTTCCATCGAGAGTCCTCTTGACAATCCGGAGCAGTGCAACATTTGTCAAAAACGATTCACCAAAGAGCGATATCTTCGACTACATCTGAGACTTACGCATAAAATAGTCATCGAAGCGAAATATCCATGCAAGCGGTGTACTCGACAATTTATGCAAAAGGAGTCCTATGAGCGACACATCAGGCTGCATGATGACCCGGAATTCAATAAGCGCGAACGATGTGACACTTGTGGTAAAATCTATTCGAACAAACAATCGCTGAAAGCACACATTCGCACCATTCACATGGACGATGGAGAGCGAAAATTCGTTTGCGAAGAGTGTGGAGCTGTATTCAAGGCGATAAGCAGTCTCAAGGCTCACCAAGTCAGTCATACAGGTGAATATCCATTCGAGTGTTCGAAGTGTGATCGGCGATTCCAAAATAAAACAAATCTCTTGGTAAGTTGTGCTCCATTACTGTGTTCTCTGATCGTTAGTTGGTTTGTGTTCATTTTAGATCCATATGGACATTCACAGTGAAACGCCGTACATCTGCACTATATGCGAAAGTCAGTCGACTACATTGCGTGGTCTGCGCCTTCATATGATCAAGCATTCGGATCGGAAGCCACACAAATGTCCGGTATGCGATAACGCATACAAGCGAGTGACGGCGCTCAAGAAACATCTCATCGTACATAGTGGCATCAAGCCATATTCGTGTAATTTCTGCGAGCGCACCTTTGCCGACGGTTCGAACAAACGGATTCATATGAAACGAGTGCACAAGAAGGAATTGGCTGAGATGGAGGCGTCTGGCATGAAATTGACGCCAACTACGTTGCCAAAATTACAACAGTTGAGGGAGGATGGCGTTTCTATTCGTTGACACCTTCCGTTCACTGTATTTATTAATGGAGTTAGTGCATGTACTGGCTCCTCAAGTGTTCTATCTAATATAGCTTCTAGGTTGTTAGGAAAATAAAGCTTTATAAAAAAAAAGCAGTTGCGTTGCATTGTAAAGTTGTTTTGTCCACTTTGTGGTTAGGTGCGAGAAATTGGGAAAAATTCTCTCGAAACAATATCTTACTACACACCAGGCGCCCAGAAATTGTAGATGGCATTCTAGTACACAAGTAACACAAAGATGCAATCTACACCGGAGAGTATGCAACGAAATTTAACCACCAGTTTTTCTTAACATTTTGTTCTACTACAATAATAATAGCGCCAATTCTTTTTTGGCGCATTCTTACAGTGGAGGCGATAATTAAAATGCCCGCCCCTCAGAAAATCTAATTTTCTACACCGGCTCAAGAACCGTCTAGATGAAAAATTTGAACAATAAAAAAAGCTTCAAAGTTTCCATATTCATTTCAGTTTATTCCATTCAAATCCTTATACATTATCCTATAAACCTCTGCTGAAACTTCTCGATTCCGTCCATTACTCTAACAGTCAGCTTATCAATAGCCTCCCTAGCTTCACGATGGCTCAAATCTTCGATACTTCTACGCGTGACATAGTGATTGGGAAGATTTACCTAGAAATAGATGTAAATATTAATCAAACATTCGCTGAGTTTTCTACAGGGCTTTTACCTTATGCCTAGCGATGGACTTTAGGATCAACCAAAGTACGTAGAAAGTGAACCACAGCGTGAAATACAATGGAATATACCATAGCTTGCGACCAATGTAGAAGTAACTGTATTTCTTGACACGAGGCTGCTCCGGTGCTGGCGGTGGAGGTGGTGGTGGTGGTTCAGTTGTTGGTTCAGGATGATGTACAATAGGGTGATCGTGGTGAAAGTGATAGTCGTCGTAGATAACATCGGGATAATGATGATCGAGAAAGTGGTCGTGATGATGATGAGAGTCATCGAGGTAAGGACCTTGGGAGAAATCTATATCAGGATGACGATGATGATGATGGTGATCAGGGTCATGATCATGATGATCGTGCTCTTCTAAATAACCAGGCGGTGGTGTTGGGTATTCTTTGTCATCTGTATAACCACCGACGGGATAGTCATGATCATGGTGATCATGATGGTCGTGATGATCATAATCTGCCGATGGTGGTGGAGGAGGAGGTGGCGGCGAATCATTCGCTGCATCATCATCATCATCAGCTGGTGCCGGCATTACACCAATATTGTCATCTGGCGGGGCATCTTGATCATCGCCGCCATCGTTATTGCCACCAAGATCAGTAGTATCTAATGCCGGTTGGGGTGGATCATAGCTATATCCACCTCCAGATGCATCTTTGGCGATTTCAGCGTTCTTCATACTGCTAGGCAGTAAATCGGGATTGACAGGCCCGACCAGTTTACCTGCATCCAACGGACCCGCTGCAGGTGGTAAGTAACTGGTGACAGTATCTGATGGCGATGCCTGTTTCGTGTCTAACGGCGAGGGGTATCTAGCGTTAATATTAGGCGGAAAGCTATACAGATCTTTAGTTGGAACAAATGACGTGACTTTCTTTGAGGGCTGTCCAATCGGGCGGGAAATTGAAGGCTTGTGGTTATGATTATTCTTTTGTGTTTGCTTAAAGATGCTTGATGCTACACCTTCACTTGGGGTAAATCGATCCGAAAATTTGCCTAAAATGACGAGAAACGAAACACAGGTTAGAACAATTTGAATAAATATGATGGCAAACACATAAAACAATCTTGATTTCTAATTGAACCTACAAGCCCCCAAAAACCCCCGCCGAACTGTCGTGCCGTACAAAGAAAAAAGCCTATTTTCGAAAGCAAACAAGGATTTCGATTTTAAAATTAGCTTTATTTAATTTTTTTTTTCTTTTTGATCAGTCTATGTATTTCTCCTTGAATTTTTCGATACCAATAACCACGGTAAGGGTTAAATTATCGATTACATTTCTAACATCCTGCTGAGGTATATCACCAAAGCTTCTAACTACACCATCCTTGTATTGACTGGGAAGCTTTGACTGAAAAGAACACACAGAAATATGTCAACAATCGAATCTACTGTCAAAGCTGCGTCTTCATTTTTATAAATCTTACCCAGTGCGAAGATATGGACTTTAAAATCAACCAGAGAATGTAAAAACTGAAATATACTGAAAAGTACAGCGGACCGTACCACAATGTTTTCGCTATGTAGAAGTAACTGTATTGTTGAGCACGTGCTTCGGCTGCTCGAGCCTCGGAGAACGCCTCTAAAAGCTGGCTTAGCTTTGACGAAGCTGGCAAATTAAAAGCTCGCCCAATATTTATGACACCGTTGTCTCGAAATCTCTCCATAACATCATTCTCGTAGCTCGTACTGGCGACAGATCTATGATTGTCATAAGGTATTATTGATTTACTGTAGTAAGCTTTCGTTGGTAGGGAATCTTTGGATGGTAGATTAGATTTCGCTTGGTTCGGGTGTTGTCCGGTAGGGTGGGATTGGGAAAGCATGGACTCACCAGCAACAGGAATGGATGGATGGAATTTGCCTAAACACATAAAATTATAAAAACAGTTGCATATTTTTTTTGGAACATAAGAAAGAATCTTAGCATTTTTCGTTAAACTTTAGAAACTTCAAAAGTTAAAACCCTTTAAAGTTTGTAATAGAAGGGAATAGCGTAAGGATAGTACATAAGGATAGTAAAGAGTGTTTGGAAGGAAAGCTTGCCCGATGGCTTCGTTGATCCTAGATGAAAACAAAAACAAAAATTTAAATAAATTACATTACCTATCGCATAGGACTAAAACCACAGTACCTGCTGTGCACTCCCCCTTCCCACCTTACTAACATAATTTGTCAAAAATTTTGAAGGTTGAATACAAATCTTAAACTAATTTTTGCGCTTTTCACTACTAAATAATTTTTGTTTGTATTTTCCAAATAGTTGAACTCCAGAGCCATCTGTTGGGGAGATAATATCAACTATTTTTAGTTGGTGTTGGTTTTGCGAACGCCTTTAGGACCTTGAGCTTCCAAAAAATGTAGGCACTTTGACAAAAATTCAAAAAGGATACAATGTATGATGAAGGGTAAAAAAGAGGTCTTATTTTGACAGTTTGCCAAATTATGGCAAAAACAAACTAAAAGGTCCCATATTTCTTTGAAGACACAAATAGGGATCGATCCTGTTACGTCATAATGGCGAAGAGTTAAAGTCAAATAAATTTAAGAATATTTGACGGAAATTCTAGCTGCATTCCAACACCGTAATATCATTTGACGTTTCACGAACAGCTCTGTGCTCAAAAAATATTAAGTACGATTATTGTTTGGATTTGGAAAAATTGGTTAAAAGTGACATCTATTGTAAACAGTGACCCAGTTTGAATTTCAATTGTTTTACTTGGTAAATTCACCCAATAGGTGTCTCTAGCATTCTATAGAAAAATCCAAGATGGTTGTCATTTCGTTTCACTTATTTTTCGCTCCGGACCACGAGCGATAATTTTATGTTGTCGTCATTTTCTGGATACTATTTTTATGAACTGACATTTCACTAGCTGTCAATATATACTATGTCAATGGCACTAAACAGAAAACATTCTCTATGATGTCAAGTGGCCTCAACTGTCAAACATAACATTCGTACAGGCAACGTTCCACAAAATACTTTAAACCTTCAATCTTTTTTAAAAACAAATGTGCTTTTCTATATGGAGCGTAAAGCTAGTATTAGACGATATGTTGAATCAGCATACGTATGCTGAAAATTGTGTTCCAATCACAACATATCGTGTAAACAAAAATTTTTTGTCATCAAGTATGCACGATATGTTGTGATTGGAACACAATTTTCAGCATACGTATGCTGATTCAACATATCGTCTAATACTGGCTTAACTCTTTAAACCTGGAAGGACATTCAGCTCTGAAATAATGGATCAACCATAATAGCGGATTATGTTGGCTTACGCTGGAATCATCATCAAATATCGCAGACAATCTATGTAAAATGGTTGTGCCAAAGGCCTTAAATTGCGAAGCACTTATCTAGCCGTAACGACAATGTACCTAATCCTAATCACACATTGGCTTAAATTAGATTACTCCAATTCAATCCTATTATAAAGGGTGGTCCAAATACAAGTTTATTTTTATTGATTGATGGAATTTTTTATCAAAATTATTTAAAAAAAAGGCATGAACTTAAAACCAATGTGTTTACCTTGAATGGAGTAAAAAAATCTGAAAAAAATCTTTAGTACCTTCAACTTTAAACACATACTTTCTCAGGCTCATTCTCAAAAGCCACATAATAAAAAAAAAAGAAATACTCCTACCTAGACCAATTCATTACAAGACATCCTTCCCTCTCTCCCATTCTAGATAAAAATGATTCCACCCATTCAACAAAACCTCATCCAACTATATTTATATGTCTGCTGGACACAACAACCAACTGATTATTACCTTTTCCGCTTAGTTTATCAATTTCAGCACGGCTGGGCGTCCTTGATGCTTGATAGCTTGGATAAACAACACGATGTGCACTACTGGGACTGGATACCAACGGTCGTGAGCGCAATGGATATTGCTCTACTGATGGTCTGTAACCTTTGCTGTTCGGTGTTAATAGCTGGGAAAAAGGATAAGCTGGACGATAGTCAACAGCACGTCCGGTTGCTGGCGGTGGTAATGTTGCCCCATATTCCTCTGATTCCACAGCATGATTGTCTGGAATGACAAAAGCTGGAGGGGAATGATTTGCTGGTATTGGTGGTTCTGCTGGTGGTGGGTCTGCTGATATTTGTGATGAACTGTACTCAGGTGTAAATTGTTCGCCTGCGGTAGATGATAAAGATTCAACGGCTACTGTCACCAGTTCGGGTGCTGATTTCTGCGTTGTCGAGATGACATTTTCACTCGAGTTGAAACTGTGAAAAATAAAAATAAAAAATAAAATAAAATAAAATTTAAAGGTACTATGAGTGTGAAATAAAGTGGACAAAATGTGTCATCACAATTGCAATAGTAAACTTGCACAAAGGGGCACCTCACTGATTTAGTGATATCCCACACTAAATCAGTATGTACGTTTTCGCAGCACGTACACTCTAGTCACTAGTGTATATTACGCATCCCAAAAGACGAACAGAAGAACTTATTGCCGTTGTGGAACGCAGTTTTGAGGAAAATCTGAATGAGTCACACGGGGCGCGCTCGACACCATCAATTTACAGCGGGAAACATTTGCTGAGCGCATAATTTCGCTTAATGGACTATGGACATGTGAACTGGCTGGAACTGGTCCTGTTCCACTGGTCCCCGACTATGTGATCTCACACCTTTAGGTGTTTTATTTCATATTGAATTTGTATACCTATACTTCTACAAAAAACACCCTTTAGAATTGTGTGGGCCACTGTCAAATATGTACGAAATTCTACTGAAGCTTAAAATCAACCGCTGATCCTTTTCAATGTACAAAATTTCATATTAGCTGAAGCTGACTTGGTAGGTTAGGTAAGTAGGTAGGTGTGGCTGTTTGAAAAACACAACTGTGGTGATCGCTGTTATTCTCCGCCTCCGCCATATGAGGTTGGCCTTCGATAGGGATTCATTCTGAGAAAATGTCTGATTTGACTACTCCTTTTGGAATGTGGACCGATTCCGCAAGGGAGAAGTGGAGGATTGAACCTTGCCTGGCCAGCTCGTCAGTCTGTGTGCTGACTTACTCTCATACAATCATAATTATAGTTGGTTCTTCTTTCGTATTCTACTGTAGAAACATTAACAAAAAATTAATTAAGGGTATCTCCAAAAGAACTGTTTGTTCCTATGAAAAAGAATTACAAATTGCAACAATTTTGACATTTCGTAGACATGAACTCTTATATTTTGGTCACATTTATTTCTGAATTCCAGCTAGCACTCCTGTCAGATTTAAGTTGCAATTTGTACTTTAATAGTACATTTACACCGCACCTAAATTCAACATTTCAGCAGACAACATTTCGAAATCCAATTTTGCGTTCCCATTGAAACTTCAACATTTCAAATGACAGCTTGTATCAGAATTGATTCTCACTGATGTTTTTTATGTTTCGAAATCAGAAGTGGTTTGTACCTAAAGAATTAATTTTTTAATTATATTAATTTAAACATGAATATAAGTGATAATTCAGACATATTAAATACAATCTTAAATAAATAATGTTAAATACAACAAAAAATGCATCATCGGATTTTTTTACAGCGGTTTTTTTTTGTCAGTGAGCCCAAAAGTCATCAAAATGAGGTTTGTTCGATTTGACATACTTGCAAATGCAGCGATGAAATTCAACATTTCGCTGAAATTCAAAATTTCGAAATGCTGGAAAATATATGGCGAAATGCTGAACATTTGGCCTGAAATGTTGCATTTAGTCGACATGATGAATTTAGGTGCGGTGTAAACGTACTATAAGATAAAGTTAAAGACATGTTTTTGTTCGCTGAACGAATTGCCAATAAATTCTGACAGTTCTTGGCAAGAATGTTGTAGTTTGCGGAAAAGATTTTCAAATTTAAAATTTGATCACATTTGTTAATTTTTACATAATTTATTGAAGGCTCGCTCACTGCGAGATCTTTTATACTTTTGGAGCTATTAAAAGTGAATTTTTGTGTTTTCTAATTTTTAATTCAGATAATCACACTAAAGTCTCATGTGTAAAGCTTAAGACAATAATTCTTTGGAAGATATTAGGGTATTCACTTATGCTGGATTTATATATCACGCCACGCAATTTTGCATGACTTCAGAGAGAGAGAGATCCGTTCCCTACAGTCAAGGTCATAATGATCTGCAAGAGTGAGACCACAAATCTCTATAAAAAAGTTATGGCGGCCTAAATTCAACTGCTAGGCTTTTGGTCTCACTCTTACACATCATTATCCTTGACTGTGGAAAAACGGATCTTTCTCTCTGAAGTCATGCAAAATTGCGTGGTGTGGTGACGTAAATCCACCATTAAACGCGTAAAAGCCTCATAAACTGCGTAAACTGCAGAAATTTTCCACCTCGTAAATGAACTGTCAGATTTTGTATGGAGAATAGTTTACGCAGACCTCATAATTTTCCGTGATAATTTAGGCTCGGAAATCAACCGCGGAAAGTTACTCAAATCACAAATGTTAAACTTTGACAGACAGTCGTATGAATTGTTTCTTTGATTTCAGATTTACAGTCGATTTAGGCAATGACTTTTCCGAGGGGTGTTCACTTAAAGCATTGCAGAAACTTATACACTTAGGAGCTGCATAAATTTATCAGACTATGTGAATACCTACCCATATTACTATCAAGATTTAGTGTCCATTAAATTGAGGTTATTTTCGTAGGCTTTGGAAACAGGACTCAAGCTGAATGTCAGTCAAACACTTGGATTTGTCATATTGCTAATGATGTAAACTTTGCGAGTACAATCGTACGAAATGCAAACAAATTATGCACGCAGATAAATATGCAACAATTCTTGGAAAACTTGCAGTAGAATTATGTGAACTTAAGCTAGTGTCAAAATACTGCCGAAATTCTACTAAGTCCAAGTTAAAGGCTTGCTATGGACAACTCCGATTATGATTATAATCAAGTACAATTGCAGTGTAATTGCACATTAGCTTAAGCTGGATTAGCCAAATGCAATCTCCCTTTATGGTGCCACAAGCAATTCTTTTTTCTGTTCTATTTACTCAAATACAAATAAATTATATAAAAACTACTTACGTTCGTGGAAAAATCAGATCCATATTCAACGACTTGTAAACTTTTGGTCCATTCTCAGTTCCTGAGCCCGATGTCGACACTTGCGAATAACTGTCCACTCCATAGCACCCCAGGCTCACAAGCAATAAGCTTAAAACACAAACTTTCATGATTCTGACGACAAAATAGTTCGCGCCTTAAATTAATCAAAGTAACTTGATAAAATTTCACTTTTTCTTCTATCTAATAGTTCACATTCAGTTTAATCCGGAAATAGAAACAAAAACCAGGATATCCTTTTCCTTTCCTTACACTATTACTATTCTTCTGTGTTGTTCTTTTTGTTATCGATCCAAACTTGTCATTGTGGCTCGTACCACCTTACTAAATCTATATGACAATAATAAATAACTCCTCGTTGGACATTTACACCACTTTTTCTTCAAGTAAGAAGGTCTGTTTTTTTTTTTTTATTTTCCCCAGCTCCAGATATCCCCACTACGGCATCCGTTTCGAAGATATCTATGTGATGCTGTCTTGTGTGTAAATAAACACGCTTCTGGCCCACATTTTATAACTAAATCAATGCTAAATAGTTATCGATTGGACCAATGTAGCCGGCGAGATACATATTAAATAAATGTATAGGTACCGTGTCGAACTGAGTTGGAGAGATAATGTATCTCAAGAAAAAAAAAAGTAATTAGCAACCCTTCGTTCTTTCTAGTTTGTAGTATATTCTCTCTGTGCCAGACCGAATGGATTGACCTAGCAATTACCAATATACACAACAGCATCCACAACTACAGACGAGAAAGGTGTTAATTCTGGGCGAATGGAATTTGGATGCAGATCTTCTTCTGACCCAGTGTCCATCCAGCATCCCCACCAACACCACGTAGCTGTAGCTGTAGCTGGCACTCGTACTCGAATTCAATGGAATGAGATCGAAATTAATTATTTATCAACGTTATTTGATTTATCGATTTGGCACATATTGGCCCGGAGATTGACGGCAATCGAATTCGTTGTCGAAACGGTTCCGAGTACATATTTCTATATAGTACTACATATCTGCGTCGGTCGGTCGGCTTCCTGACCAAAACTGGGTCAAGTAGAAAATTCTTTAAGAGCGCGCGAGGAGTTAATTTATTATTGATGGCAATTTTATTTGATTAACCAATTAGAACTCGGGGAGGATGATGAGATGATGAGATTCTTTTGGCTTAAGTAAGGATGGAGTTGTTGGGTATACGGTCTATAGGTGGGTCAGTTGTGGGGGTGAATGTGTCTACTTTTTTTTACAACTGACTTTTGTACTTTTACTTGTGGCGTAATGATGGTGAACCTTTTTTTTTGTTGGTTATTGCTATTGAATGGGAAGATGTTAGGGTAACGAGGCTGGGTTATAAATAGGCTGGTTTTTGAGTAAAGTGTGAAAATTAGATGTAATTGCCTTTGCTTTCTGTGGGCAATAGACTTGAATGAATTTATGACATTAAGTGGATAGCTCAACACGCGCGTAGACTTTGAGTGTCAATAGATTAATTAATTGAAAGTATAATGCAATTGGACTCGGAATGAAAGGATTTGAATGAAGATAAATAAATAAATAAATAATTGACGCAACAGGCGAGTAGACAGTAGACACCCTAGGCCTTGCTTCTCGCAACCATTCGTTTGTGTGAGTTTCTATTTTTGGGCGAATGGAAGGGACCTACAATTTTATGCCGAGTCCGAACGGCTGAATTGAGAAGCTTTTTCAGGACAATCATACTCTCGGATGTTTGTCAGACGTTCGCGAGAGAAGATACGATTTCCAATATTTTGTGTATTTCGCACAATTTTTAAATATGTAGTTGCTATTTGGATGTGGGCAAGCTAATTGGAGAGCTGTTCTGACGATTTCGTTGTTCGTTTGCCAAATTTTCTATTAAGAATTTGCAAAAAATGATGGAATTCGTTAAAATCGCAAATAACTTAAGGACCATTCACATGAGAACGACCAACTACCTACGAACGAACGAATATTCGCAAGTTTTGACAGTCCGTTCACATGAACACTTTTCTATGTCGCGGCAGTTCGCGAATTTCAGCCATCAGTTTCTACCCGCAAAGTCTAGTTTGAGGTTAAGTTCGAACGAATGTTTTATTCGCTAGTTTGTGGAACGCGAATTAAATGATGTGGATTGTGAATAAACTTTGACAATTCGTTCCAAGGGTGTTTTCGTTCGCGGTAAAAAGTTTGGAAATCGAAATTTCGTTATTTAAACTGTTTATAAACTTGTTTTCTTAATACATTTTGATGCGGGATAATTAATTGTCCTCCTGTTGGAATAATAAAATGTGCAATTTTCTGTTTATAAATGCATAAAAAGTGGTTTGTTCGCATCTCATCAATTCGTTCGTCCGCTCTCATGTGAATGGTCCTTTAGGGTGTTGCAATTCGGCGTCTTTCGGGACACGACTACATAACGAAATGTCAACGTTCATATTGCGTCAAGTTGGGGTATGTGGCTCGCTTCGCTGGCGGGAAGGTATTTAAACTCCAGTATATCATTTTCGGACATTATGCTATATTTTTAGAGCTGCATTTTTATCTTTATAAAGAGTTTTTAATAAAAATATGATTAATTACATATTCGTGTCCCAAATATCAGTAAACGTTAAAATCACCGCCCGAATAGACACTCCGAATAACTTAACCGCAATTGTAATACATCTGCGGCCATTTCGATTGAGAATAAAGTTCCAGCAATAGAGTGTCAATAGGATCTACACGTGTTCATACTATACTGTTGATAGGAATTGCAGATGTCTCTTCTGACAAAATGTACTTTCGGAAGCGATATCTTACGGAAAAAATCAGTAGAATCACGCAGTCAGTGCTGGCAATCACCCCTATTCCCGTTGGCTTTTGTCGTAAACGACTCGTATTTTACTTCGTTTTTTAGTCGGTGTTTTTAACTTTTTTGAGACAAATGAAATGATGGTGAACAAAAAGAAATTAAAAATTAAATTGGTAAAAAAAGGTTTAAAAAAAATCTGAACATCGTTTTACAACGACACGAATCATGAATCGTATACGACAAACGCCAACGGGAATAGGGGTGAATATGTAGAAGGTGGGCCAAAAGAAGTCATCCGATGTTGTTTGGCTCTCATTTTTTTCTAAATGAAAAACTTCGATTCTGATTTTTGATTATGTTTATTTGAACCTTTAACAATAAACCAATAACCAATTAAACTAATAACAATAACAATATAAGATAAGAATTGAAGTTTTTCAAAAAAAAAAAAAAAAATGAGAGCCAAACAACATCGGATGACTTCTTTTGGCCCACCCTGTATAAAGAAATTATTTCTGCAAACTCTGCCATACGATTTCGTAGATTAACTTGATATCATTTAGCAATGAAAAAGGACTTTAGGTATATCCCCTTCACGGATATGAGGATTCTGCCCCCGTCAAGAGGATCTTAACGCACTAAGTGACAAAGCAGAGAAACAGGAACAGAAACAGAATTCCATACATTTGCAACAGAAACAGAATTAGGAACAGAACATTTTTTTGTCAGCAACAGAATTTAGCGACAGAAAAATGACTGTTTGACGACAGAACGTAAACTAGTCTATGTTGATTGTTTCTGTTGTTGCCAGCGGCAGAAATGCCAATTTATTGTGGGAGGAAGGGTTTTTATGGTTTGCATTTTCCTGCATCTGTCACCTTGCTGTTTATTAGTATTATAATATCCGTCACCCACTATTTTGCGTAACAAATTTGACAGAATAGACGGCAGACATGTTTTTCTGGAACTGGTTCAGTTTTGTGTAGCCGAACGAGCAACGTAAACAGAACCAGAATTTACTACTTTCTTTTCTGTTTCAGTTTCTGTTCTATCTCACTTGGTGTCTTTAGGCCAGAAATATCTCCACCGTCGATCATTTAAACAGATCACGGGCTTAAACAAAAATTTAACCCCCAATTTCAGAGTAGAAGTTTAAACTACAGTTCAACAGTTAATTCGGTTTCACAGTTTCGTTTAAACTTTGAACAGAGTTCATTCTGTAGTTTAAGTAAAACGACAGTATTCTGGCGTTTAAACCTTAGATCACTTGACATAGTGACAGTTCAATTTCAAAGCTGCCGATTGTCAAAAACAGAAATATTTGACGTTGTTTTGCGTGTTCTCTGAAAGAAAAAACAAGGAACGATTTTGAAGAAGTCGTATAAAAGCTAAGTGGCAAATTCTATTCATTAAATTTAGTTAAACTGAGATCCATTGAACTGATGTTCAGATTACATTGTGAAATCGGACGAGTTGAACTTCAAATTTAAACCCAACTTCAGGTTCGGTTGGACTTTAGTTTTAGCTTCCGCTGTGAAACTGGGGGAACACCTTTCGTTGACCTCAAGTACCTACATTTCTCTTGCAACAATCAACTTTAGGTAACTTTTATTCCTCCCCACAGACAATTGCGATCAAGCCCTATACCACCACCCACCCAGGCTTAACTCTTTCCCTCTGACAAATCCTCTTCATCAACAAGAATTAACTTTCGAGCCAGTTCTCCAGAGACTCTTTAAAATTTGGTCCCGCCCGACTGAACACCAATAGCAGGTTAACATAATTAATTATATTTTTTCCCAACTGAAAATTAAAATCTCTGCACCTCATAAGTATTAATAAATTAATTCACTCACCATGTATCCAACCAGCAGCAGTGGCCAGCCATTGTACCCGTATCCGGTCGAAAAGGATATTCAAACTGATTAATTGCTGTATGCATTTCTGCCATCCAGACACACATATGGTTGCGGTTACATAACATAATGTAATCCAATCGAAAGCAACAATTAAACTCAAATTATAAATAAATTCTGGATTACGTTTCCAACGTATAGTGGTCCTGAAAAAAAAAAAACAAAAATTAAATCCTCTCAAAGAAAATCCCAGTAATTTAACATCACATACATGTACAAAACCAAGCGATGACGACGCGAGGTATGGTCGAATCACGTAGGTCATCCTTTACGTGATCGGGCATATCCACCTACGGTGTGGAGTGGAGTCATTGGCGAAGGCAATATTTAATTGTGTTCAGGTGTGGTGTGGTCCTCCTCTCATTTAAATATACAGCAGCTCAATTCACAACCGGAGACAATACGAAGTCATCTCCTGAAACTGATGGGTGCGGGAAAATGCTTTTTTGTCCTCTTCATATACACTGTGTGGAAGTGCAAGTGTGTTTGTGTATACTCAAGGATTAACTCGATTTGTGCAGATAATTAAGTGGTCAAGTCACAAAGACATTTCATCGATTTCCATAGCACACACGAGGAGGAGATGCAGAGTAGCAGATGCTTCTGGCATTATCACATGAGAGCACGATGCGAAGGGGGTTGGACTATGTATATCTGAAACCAAGTATAAAGAAACATTTAGATCTGTTGCGGATTATAGAGGAAAATTGATTAAAAATCTCTGAGATTACGTGAGATTAAGCGGAAAAGAGGATACCCCACTTTGGAAATGGATACATATACAAATTGGCTGAACTTTCCGCCAGATTGAGAGTTAAGAGATTCTATTGGGAATCGCGCAAAGTCAAAGTAGAATTAATTAATTTTTGAGAAACACCCTCGAAGCTATGTTTAAACTAAGGTTAGGTATTTGCTCAAAATTTAGCGACGATTGGGTGAGGGGAAATACAGTTGCAGCTATGACTAAGGTTAGGAACGCATACTAGATCGTGTCGAAATGATGTGTTTGGTATTTTTACGGTATGTATAAAGATCGACAACAATTTCAGGACACAGTGTTATTTTTAAAGCAATACTTTTTTTTTTCTTTATGTATAAGACTTATATGTCAGACAATTCTTTTTTATTTAAAAAAACGTCAAAAAAGTCCCAACAAATTCAACAACGCGTAAGAAGACTCATGAATAAATTTTAAAAAATGTGTAAAAAGCGTTTCTGAAAGACCAACAAACTTGCATGTCAATACTTTAAACTGCAAACCCATACGCGTTTCAAAAATCCCTCAAAAAACTGCCCAAAAGCGCACCAAAAAACACCACAAAAATTGGCCATAAGAAGGACTCAGAAAAAGTTTCGAATAACATTTCACATCTCAAGATATCAGCAAAAAGTGCACCAATCGCTTACATAATCTGCCCAAAAGCGCACCAAACAACGTGACAAGAATTGGCCATAAGAACGACTTAGAAAAAGTTTCGAATAACATTTCATGTCTCAAAAAACCGATCGAAAAAATCAGCAAAAAGTGCACCAAACAATATCGCAAGCAATTGCTCACAAAATCTGCTCATGTCTCAAAAAACCGACCGAAAAAATCAGCAAAAAGTGCACCAAACAAGCAATTGCTCACAAAATCTGCTCAAAAGCGCACCAAAACACACCACAAAAATTGCCCATAAGAAGGCGCCATTTTTACAAGAACTCTGAAGAAACGAGAAAACGCACGTGAAAAACGCCTTGTAATAATCGGGTGCCGTAAAATAATTTGCCTGTGACGATATTTTGTGTTAAACATATATAAAAATATTTGTCAAAAAATCCGCCGAAAAATAACAAAAAAAAAAAAAAAAAAAAAGACCTTAAAAGGGTACAAAATGTGTCAACGAACACTTTCTCTAACACTGATTTTAGGTCCATTTTTGAAACGACAATTAAAGGTTGTAGCAGTCACAATATATTTTAAGTATTTTTACCTTTAGTTATTATATTTTTAAGTATTTACTTTTAACTTTTTCACTTATTACCTAATTTTAATAAACTTTTAAAATTTAATAATTAAACTTGATTGAATTGAATTGAATTACTTTTGCCAAATTCGGGTATGACACCCTACTAAAATTAGATCCTAAAAGCTTATATTTGAATTGAATTGAAATTGAACTAAAAACTTTCGTTAAAAGCTTTCGTTAAAAGCTTTCATTTAATAGATTAAGACATATGATCTGTAAAAGCTTCATTTCGGAGCTATAAAAGAAGAGCCGAAATGTGGTTTAATGCATTCCGTCGCAAGCAGCTAGCAGGTAATTACTTCTTATACTCTAAGGCTCTTCCTAGGAGATTTGGGTAATTACTGCTTTGCACTAAGGGTGGTTTTTTTTGGTGGACAGATAAGGCCAATTCCTCAGTCTTCCACCAAATACCAACCTCGTGTTGCTAAGTATAGTTATCTCATTGGCTAAGTCATATTTAAATAAAGTACAAAGTACCCCCTAAAATACCAAAAAACCAATTCTTTTATTCCCCTCTCAGGAGGGTATAAGACAACGACGCTACAAGGTTTTTTTTTTTGGAAAATATTAAACACTTTTGTAAAAGGTTTTAAAGGGTGATTCTTTGTCAAACATTTGTGATACAATTTGTAAGAAAAAGTGTTTAATAACTCGTACAAAATTAACCAAAAAATGTTTTTCGCGATTAAAAAGGTTGGTAAAATTTGTAAAACAGTTTTTGCACAAGTTTTTTAAGATTAATTGAAAAAAGTTGTGTTGCATTTTTTTAATATTACCTACTTCTGAAAACCAACTACCATGGGACCAAAATATGTCTCAATAAGGATGAAAAAAAACAGTGAAAAAAACGAAAAAAGACATGAAAAACGCGCTTAAATATGGGTCTAAAAAATGTCGAAAAAGCTATAAAAAAAAACTACATTCTTGGTGCGGATATTAAAGGCACCTGAGTGGAGACAATTGAACCATTTCTAGAAAATTTTAGCTTAGATGACAATTTGAATGCCATTTTTGTAAATGGATAGAATTTGGAGCCCGATTGCCTCATGTGAGTCAAAAAAATTGCAACTAAAACGCCTCAAATAAATACATATATAAAATCTGTAAAAAAAAAATTAATTTGGAGTGGATGTTAATCCCTTTTTGGGGCCTGGTCTCTGGTGCGTTCAACATAAGTTGAAAAATACGCTGATTTACGTTTCAAAAAAGTTTTAAAATTCGCATTTTTATTCGGACTTTTAAGGGCCATTAAAAAATTCAGAACAAATTTTAGACTGTGATTTGCTTTTTTTTTGGGACGAAACTGTAAAGATCAGCTACGAGGCTCGGCAAGCTCTATACAAACACAACAAGGTCAAACTTGGGATGGGCACCTGTATTGCGGACAACGAATCCGGCGGATGAACTACTAGACCGTTCTATAGACCAGAACATTATTGCAGAATCAATTATTGGGCTACTGCAGTTCTAATTAAGTATTAACGAGTGGGAACAACAACTTCATCTAAGTCCCTGGGAAAATGTTCCAATCCAAAAGATTATTTAAGACTTATTCCTACAAGGAAATCCTCAACCTACATAAGGAAGGTATTAGAAAGCTGGTGGGCTTTCTCACAGGCCATTGTGGCTTGTGATACCATCTTAACAAAGTGAACTTGTGTTCAGAGACAGAATGCAGGTTTTGTCTTGAGGACGAAGAATCCTCCAAGCACATTTTCTGGGATTGCCCGGCACTTCATTGGTTAAGAAAACGTGTTTTAAACAAAAAGATACGTTTACCAGCAGAGCTAAGGAACTCCGCTACTAAGGACATATTGGCCTTCATTAGGGAGGTCAACCATCTCTTAGATTAACACTATCCCTCTATGATACAATAGATTTTTATAATAAAAAAAAAACAGATTTTGAACTTTAAATTGACATCAATGGTTAATATTTTTTGAGTTCTAAGCAAATTTTCCTATTCTACATTCCAAAATTTTATTCCAAAGATTATTTAAATTTAATTTTTACATTTGTTTCCTGTCTCGTGTAGAAAGTTCAGCTGGACACACATCCTCAAGCTAATTTCTCCAATTGATTTAATTAACAAGAACCTTCGTCGTAACCACAGCTCTTGGACATTATTCGTAATATTTTTAAAGCAGATTCGTCCTTTTTATATCTCAAAAAGTGCTCGATTACAGTTTTGATTAATAAATTGAAACGTATTTCATGTTTTTTTCTTCCGCCATTTTTGTAAGCGAAAATTAAACAATAAATTGAAGCGTCCTCATCACGCAGAGCACTTCACTGACGCTATGTTGTCAATTGAGAGACATCACAGGACAGAGGATATATACACAGAAACCATACGATGACTTTTCATTTTAATATACAAATTGAAAGGATGCTCCAATAGCATTTGCAACTTTTTGTTCTCTCATAAAGCAGTATAGCCCCCGGCACTCTGACATTTTGTAAGTATCCAACACTTAAACAAAAAATATGAAAAACATTTTTTTATTTTTAAATTTAAAAATTGGCGTGTACAAGGGGTTTTTGGGGAAAAAATAAAAATACATTGGTAGGTACTGTATATGCACTGTTCCCGAGCGATTCGCGAGAAGCAGGAAGCTACCGTATATAGATTTGTTGGTGTATTTTTGTGTGTTGCTGGTGCTGTTGGTTTTGCGGTGAAACTTTTACATTAGTAATAAATGTCAACCACGAACATTTCTGAATTGCTGAGCTCATATCGGTGTAGGGTGGGGATGGACTCTGACACCACATCCTCTCAAGGACTCCGTCAGGATGTGGTACATGGAATATGGTTTAAACTTGTGTTTGCATATGCAATGTGCGGGAACGGGGGCAAGTAATTTATGCAGCTTTCAAATGAAATTATGGACTATTTATACAATTTATTCAATTGGGAATACGGTTTATGTTTTTATTTTTGGTAACTTTACATTTATTATACTTATTTAATAAATAATTTATTTTCATTTGCTTATATGGTTTATATTATTTGTCTGTTCTGTGGTTTGTGTTTTTCGTTAACCGGACAGGAACATTTTATGTTGCACATAATGAATTTGTTGGATTTTCAAAGATGAGGCAAGTTTATCAATTCGAAGTCAGTTTTTGGAAAGCGACATTCTCTCTTTTTAATTTCTAATTGGTTTATAAAGAATGGCTTCGGAGGAATATATATTTTTTTCATTAATTAAAATCTTTTGGAAACAAAATGAAATTTTTTACAATGAAATACATTTGTTCACTCTGTAGAGCAACGAAGCTTACTAGAGTCAGTATAAGTACTTGCTGCAATTAGACCCCTATTGCAAATATTTTCAAAAATATTCCTAGAATATTTTAACTGCCAGAAAGCTGTGGATAGCTTTAGAGGAAACACAGTACCTTTCTTAACGTGTCGAAGAGGTGAACACACTAAACTGCATAAGGAACCCTATTATGGCCCATATATAAATGTCAAACCTACTCAAGGCACTGCAGGGTAACCTATAGGAAACAGAAGCCTTCGGGACCGGAGCTAGGCAATAACACCCAAATCAAATAACGCCCGGCCCTAAAAAATCTCGTACAGTTTGTAGTTGCAAAAGCAGTAAAGTTGACAAGCAGTAAAGTCCAAAATAATAAGTGGAAATGCATAAACAGTGGAATAAGTATGAGGGGGCATGCTGCCCCCTACAACCCCCTGCTTGGGTTTTGTGTTTGATTTTGGAGTTGGTGGGAGTTTGTACTGCAAAAAAAACCTTCAATATATCCAATTTCGTACATTATGTACTCCAAATTTGACAGTAACCCCCAGTAAGGGGGTTGCAGGGGGGCAACGTACGTATTAAACTGCAAATTCTTTTTGGGCTTTATTTCCATCTTGTTGATTATTTTTGGGGCGTTATGCGTTTTTTGGGCGTTATTTCCAAATCGATTTGGGCGCTATTTCCTTGGGTTTTATTGCCTAACGACGCTTTCGGCTGTCGGTAAGATCGTCCGGCCTCAGCAATTAGGGGAGGCATTTATAATTAGACCAACGAGATTTTAGAACAGAGGTCGTAGTAAAACCACCGTAGTATAGGCACCGTCTGCTAGTCCAAGGAAGTAGACCACAGGGTATAGTGTCCGCCTACGTTAACCCTTTGGCACTGTTGTACCTCGTCATTGGTTTCAATATGAACGGGGCGAGTTTTTTTCCTGACTCTTACCCCCAGTTTCACAGTGGAAGTTTAAACTAAAGATCAGCTGAACCTGAACACGCAAATTTACTTAGATGGCGCTACAGTCCGGGGTGGACCTGGGCCTCAACCAGCACGTCTCACCAGTTAGCCCGATCTTTGGCTAACCGCCTCCAGTTGCGCACTTCAAGTTGGTTGAGGTCCCCTTCTACTTGTGGGCGCCACCTAAGGGGAGGTTTTCCTCTACTGTGTTGTCCCTCCGGGTTGGAATCGAAAACTCTTCGGGCCGGAGCGTGGTTTCCCATTCGCTCTACATGTCCTAGCCATCTTAGTCAAGTGATACGTACTTTTCTGACCAAGTCGATGTCGCTGTACAGCTCGTCAATGCAAACGGGACCGAAAATCACTCGAAGAATTTTGCGTTCGAAACGACCAAGAAGATTAGCGTTCCATGCATATAGTAGGACTGGGGTGATGAGGGAACACGCAAATATTTGTGTTTTCGACAAACGGCAGCTGAAATGTCACTGTGTCAAGTGATCTGAGGTTTAAACGGCAGAATACTGCCCTTTAACTTAAATTATCTGTAGAACTCAGAATGAACAAGGTTTAAACGTAACTGTGAAACCGAATAAATTGTTGAACTGAAGTTTGAAGTAAAAATGCAGTTTAAATATCCACTGTAAAATTGGGGGTTAGAAGTGTACCCATCCTTCAAGTCTTGTACCCTTAAACCGACTTTGTGACACCGACCTCGGCAAATGGTGAGATCCTAAAACAAATTATTTATAAATTGAGGTTATGCGATTGAACTGTCAAACTATAGATATACAGATTTTAAAACAAAAATACGCCATTCTTAAGTTGGACATTGTTGAAACGATTTATCCAATAAAATGAATTTTTCAGTGTTAAATCCGAGGGTTTTATTAAGTAGAATCTAGTCAATTTGTATATCTAGTATATAATTTAAAATCTAAGGGTCGATTAAATGTCGGAAACGTAATTTTTTTCAGAACATTGTCGTCATACGCGATTTAAGGCAGTTCCCCTTAAGCCATTGTCTGTCAAATATGTATGGCCCAATTTTCAAACTTCAAACTTTAAAACTAACCAACATTTTTGAATCATTTATTGAAGAAAGCATATAAGACTCCTCCCTTCATCACGTGCTGGTGCTCCCAACCAAATCGATTGATTTATCGATATTTAGGAAAAAGTGGAAACGTGATAATTCTTTTGTATCGAATATTATAGTTTCTCCTCTGTGCGGTATAACATCATTTCTATTTTTATCCATAAATTTGCGTCTCGAAAACAAAGACCCCAAACTATACACAACATTCTAATTAGAACGAAAGCATTTTCCCTCACGACTCGACCCGATTCGTGTACGAAAGAACTAACCAAGAATGTATGGTAGTTCAAATCAAATTTATTATTTGATTTACGTTGACAGTTATGCGTTGTTCCTAATTACACATCTATACTAAATGATTAAGACATATAGCGTTTGAAAGTTTAAACTTCAAATTAGCACAAAATCGAACTGAATGCGACAGACTCCACTTGGGGGAGCGCTTTCGATGTCTGTCACCTGTTATAGTGGGTGTTTCATTTAAGCCAGGGGTAAAAACGCTGTAGTAATTCAAATGATATGACCAACGTTTTAATTGTTTCGCCTTTTTGTTTATTCACGACAGATTCAAACACAAATGTGTGCACAATCCTTGTTAAATGGGTTTATGCGTTCATAATCTGTCGGTAGGTATATGTGCGGTTCTTGTATTTGCTGTGTGACAGTGACAGCTTAAGGGAGGTTTATTCTATATAATAATGGTGGCGACGCGCGGCGGGTTGGTGTGGTGAAAGCACAAATGCCAATTTGCTACGAGTGCCTAATTAATAACACTGTTACGAACGATTACGCACATTAAATCGATTCGGGGATAAATAAATTATTGACAATTTACTGTTAATTGTGTGACATTAAAACAAAGGAACTTTCGGCGAACAACGAAGCGCCAAGCCCAAACAAAAAAAAAAGACAACACACAAACACGGTGGTTTTGTGGAAATCTTTTGATTGCGGTTTTCCGGATATGTGCGTGTAGTATGTGTGTGTGCGCGCTATAAATGACAGAGGCGCTGGAGGGCATGTTATGGGTGTTAATTAATTGGCTGTGGGCGGGAGTAAATGGTTTATTTATTAAGATGGTTATTTGACAATGATGATTATGAGGGATGTGTGGTGAATGAATGTTGTCCTAAGAGCCACTAGATGGAATCTGACAAATAAAAGCAACATCTTATAGTCTTTTGTCAAGTAGATAAGTGGTAAAGTGCGGATTCCATTGAATGACATTTTCAGTCACCCTTGACGAAGCTGTCTAGACGAAAATATGTGTCAATGTTATTCAACTGTGTTTAAGTATAATAATTACTGGGTCGTTTTTTTTTCAAAACGAGCTGATTCATTGATTTCTGACAGTCCAAGGGAACAGCCGCCGGCCACTCCAAATCCTACAGTGACCCCAAGCCATGCTACTCATTTTGGACTTTATTGCATTTTCAGAAGTGCAATAAAGTCCAAAATTACGTTTCATTTTCAGGAAAAGAAAAAATGACAGAAATATGGTTTGCAGAAATGGAAAAAAAATGCACAAAAAACTTTTTTGAATCACGTGCCAGATCACGTAAAATGAAAACGATCGAACGATATCGTTTCGACAATAACAGTTTGTGTCTATTGACACATGAGAAGAAGAAAGAGTTTGTCTTCAACCTGATGCTCTTTCGTCTCATCAGATTTGGAAACTACAGCGGAACGACCTGTCGCTTTTTCGTTTCATAGTTTCCGTTTCATCGTAAGCGTATCTCAGAATTACTGTCCAACGATCTATAAGAAGTTTCCATTCAAAAAGTGTAATGGCGAAGTTGTAGAAGTAAAAGGGAACATTTATATTGGAAACTAAGAAGTGGGCCACCTGCTGATTTCTTTTGCGAAAATATAAAGTTTGTCCTTTCCAATTAGTTACGAAGTATAGAGCTTAATTCAAATGTCTGCTTCAACTGGCTAGGCAATGCTTTAACTCATCCTGTCAACTCAATTTTTAATCCTTACTATAGCATAGAAAAAAAAATTCAGAATTCATTGTAATTTCAAACCCCCCATTTCAAAAATGATCCTGGTTTCAAAGTTCCTCTCAAATAAAATACTGCTTCCTCTAATTTGCAATAATTTTCCATAATTATTCCAACACTAAGCACTGAAGTTAAGATCATTCATTACACATCGTACAGAAGCCAGCCGGGCGCTATACTCTCCGCCAATATAGGGAAACATACCACAAAATCGACATTCAAAAGGACTCGAGACCTTATCTATATCTCTTCTGTGTTTATTTATACAGTAACCATAGCGCATATCAACACCACCAACTATGACGAGCAGAGGAATGATAATAATAAAAAAAAAAAAATACTTGATTACCCCGCAATCAGAATCAGAAATTCAACTCTTATGGGAGAAATGAAATCTCTACTCAGTTTCAAAACACAGTTTACCCCAGTTTGTTTCATAATTGCAAGGATTGAGTAAGCGACAGACGAGGGACGCACAAGTATATATAGTGCTTTGCAATTTCTGAGTGGGATGCCACCCAGAATAGGACTTATTTAGATTCTAACGCTTTTGGGCACTCACTCTCGCTCTCTCTCTTTTGGAGCATATCTCACCGCATTCTCATGGCAATCGTTCTAATGGGTAAAACGAGGCAGCCGAAGGAACAAATTGTTGTGTATGCTAAATGGTTAGATGGGATTTAGTTGCCGATACTGCAAAAGGATGCTGAAGATGATGCTGGCGCAAACAAGCGCGAACAGTATGTGATGCAAGTGGGGAAATAATTATTAAATAGAACAAATTATTGGCCATTTCAAAGGAGTAAATATCATCTTTTTAGACGGGCCAGATCACGTAAAATAAAAACGATATCGTTTTTAAGAAAGCTGTCTCTAGCTGTCAAGTTTGGCTATGGTCGAAAAGTCTTTGACGAACCCTCGGAAATATGAGCACAAATCATGAAAACTGTGGACTGCAGGGGGTTTTTGAGTTACCGGCAAATTTTGAATCGCCTTTATGCCCTTATCATCTGCAAGAGACAAAGACTGCTATTGTCGAAACGATGTCATTCGATCGTTTTATTTTTACATGATCCGGTCCAAGGACAACTCATCTATGGACATTTCATCCAACTTTAGTTATTACATTAGGCAATATGAGAAAAGAACCGGCTTGAAATTTTAGAGTCAATCCATTCATTTTGTATGGCCCGTTTATCCATTAAGTGGTTTGCGGGTGTAGGTAGCTCAAGTGGACCCTCAATAGCTCTCGATTTTCCGCCATCGACTCTAAATCATCAAGGGCAATCCCCATACGGATAGAGGCAAGATTATGGACTTGATCCTTGTTTTGGAGATATGCGTTTGACATGTTGAAATCACACCACCCCGCTCCGGCAAAGTAGCTGTATATGGACATCTATGGAGAGAACCGTCAATTGTATACTCCTGTAATATAAGATGTAGGATTTGCCAGCTTTTAGCGATTTGATCGCAAAAGTGACTTCCTCTACCGTGGGACTATTTTCCGCCTTGCTTAAGGTGATTCATCTGTCATCCTCAATGCCCTGGAATGGATTGAGCAATTCAGAAAAGTGCTAGCCCCATCTGCGCAAGATATTTTGGACTTGACTCCTTCAATAATGTTCCACTTACTTCCTGTAATACGCCGGATGGTCTGCCAGAACACCTTGCTTGCAGATCAGTGATCACGGTCTAATTTTTCCCCGAACTCCTTCCAAGATTGTTCTTTGGCAGCTTGAACACCCAATTTACAAGTTCTTCGAGCCTTAATTTACCGGTTTCGAGAAGGTGAGTCCCCCAATAGCATCCACACCTTGATAGACTTCTTATTTTCTCTAATGGCTTATTGAATTGCGGGCGTTCTAAACCATGCAGTTCTCTTCTCACCATCAGCCACCACACTCTGCCGCTTCACTCCGCAAACATGTCCTGCAGAGGCAATTACTGTTGTTGTAGCTCCCTGCCATTCGTCGAAAACCTATACAAACAATGGTCTTGAGAAGCTGGGCTTTAGGGTTCAGTCCTACCATTTTTTTTAAGGAAACAAATTTATTCAACCATTTACTAGTTTAAATTTAATAACTAAATTGATTCACCTTAAATATCACAATAGAAAATTTTATATACTTAGTTTAAAGTGGCTCTCGGTGAGAGGAACACTTAGGCCGTTAGTCGGCTTTTTGTGCTTACTTTTTTATACAAAAAAGGTTGTTCATTTTATTTTGGGAAACTCAATTATTTCTTGAATAAGATACGTTATTTTTAAAATTGACAAACGAGTATTTTTTTTAGAAAGGATTGTCATAAAATAAAATTGCTTTCAAAAGACATGCAATTGATATTTTCTTTTTTCTTCTGGCAATGCTTTTTGTACCAAAGTATTGGATAAAGTTCTTCAAGTCGGATAAGCAAATTTGCTACATAGTATATAAGTTACCTTTGCCATAAGCCATATAAATTCCAGTACATCACAAGATTACCAACGATTTGCTAGTGATTCTAGCAAAAAAAAAAAAAAATACAGTATGTTTAGAAAAAGTGGACACACTCCAGAAAAAAAAAATCAAGGATACGATTGAATTCGATTTTGAAAATTAATAGTCTCAACACAAATAAGAAAAATAAAAAATGTGGTGGGTGCAGGTTTAGAGCCTCGTAAGATTTTTTCCACAGCGCCATCTCTCGCGAAGGTCTGAGAATATGTAACTGTCCTGGAAAAACTTCTCCAGCAGTTTCAGCAGTTCGTCAAACTCGGCATAAAATAGATCGTCGCAATAAATAAAAACACACACAAACATATGGTTGTAGGAATTTAGTCCTATGTACCTGTCGCGCCATCTATTTATTTTATTTTTTAACAGTATGTTGTGAAAGAGTACCTACCTACATTAAGTTTTGATGTTTTTACATCAGAAAGGTTCACTTAAAGGAACAATTTCAGATAAAAAAAAACACATTTCCGTCAGACAAAGTGTAAATTAAACATTTTGACGTAATTGCAGTTTTACCTGCCTCACAAATTCAAGGAAGAGAATGATTATCTCATACCAAAACCACACAAATTTAAATTTCAATTTTTAGATTTTCGTTGATACAATAATTTTCGCAAATGTTTGCCTTATATGCATAATCTGTTACGGTCAATCAGAGGAAACTCCTTATTCTCACAACCAAATGAAATTATTCCAAATTTAAAGAGCAAACTTAAGGATGATCTGCTTCTTGTCCATTCTATTGTGTGACATCTATAAAACCACACATGTTCACAAGATATGATAGTGGCGGTGGCGGCATCGGTGGTAGTGGCGATTGGACCAGCAGTAACCATCAGAAACCATTAGGGTATATTATCCCATGGATTTCACATCCCCTTATCTTTCGTGCTGCTGCACTGCTCTCCGTGGAGTCCTTCGCTGCTCCAAAACCGCACACGCTCGAGTTCTCAAAACACAACCACAAGTGAGCCATGCAGATAGAAAGGCAAAAATGTAGTATGCAATATGGGGGGGGCTGATGAAGCGTGGACGAGTCAAATGTGCTGGGTGTTGATGGCCAACTGGGGGTGGTACAAGGAAAGCGCACGAGAACAAATGAGAGGGAGCTGAAGTGCTCCGGTTGAAGATGAAATTCCAACTGCTGCTCTGCGGTATGTTGAATGTTGTATGTGGTCTTAGTGGTTGGTTGCTGGCCGTGGGTGAGTTGGGAACACTAGTTTTCATTCAACTTTTTATATCTACATAAATTTTTTTTTTGCCCACACATTTTGAGAGAGTCTGTTGGTTTCAATGTTTATGGAATTGGCCACAATCGCTCAATTCGAAACGAAACCAAGTGGAGCGCTGCAGCTGAAGTTGCATGTTTTTGTGCTTTTCGCTAGACTATATTTTAATGTTTTGCCAGTCCTGTGGCAAGGTGCGTGTGAAAGTTTATAAAGCCTCGTTCACATCACCAAACTGGTTAAAATGAACAATTTATGTACAAATTGTTGTCTGGGAAATTGAAAAACTTTTGCATGTGTATTAAATAATTGAATGTGAATATCCCTGGGAAAAAACCATATGCACAGCATGTGGAGAAAAAAAAAATTAAATTACGATCCGGGGGGTAGCGAGATGATTTTTTTTTTTTTTTTTGTAGATTTTGTTGATTGGCAGAGTTCTATTTTTGAGACGGTAAAGTTTATGTAGTTTTAAAATATGTGGTTGCTACTGAATTTTAGCCGAGGGTTTTGCGAGAGTATAGTTTTTAAATGTTTCAAGTGGCAAATTCAAAAATGCAGCGACTTCAATTGCTTGCCATTTGTTACCGAGTGTAAAAGGATTGCCCGACGACGGTGAACGAAACTAATTTGTATCAATTGTTTTGATTAACAATTGGCAGACAAATAATTTAGGACCTTGATGTCCATGTCCATTGATAATTGGCTAATTGATTAGTAAGGACTTGTCGAGAAATACCAAGACCCTCGTCATCAAAGGCGGATGAAGATCTTCTTGGTAGCTTCGAAAGCAAAATTCTTCGACTGATTTTAGGTCCCGTTTGCGTTGACGGGGTTTGGATAATAGCGATTTCTACGAGCTGTACAGCGACATCGACTTGGTAAAAAAAAGTACGCATCAGTCGTCTAAAATGGCTGGGACATATAGATCAAATGGACACCAACTCTCCGGTCCGAACAGTCTTCGATTCCAATCCGGAGGGACAACGCTGTAGAGGAAGACCTCGCCTTCTATGGCGCGCACAAGTGGAATGGGATCTCAACCAACTTGGAGTGCACAACTAAAGGCGGTTAGCCGAAGATCATGCTAACCGCAGAGGCGTGTTGGTTGAGACCCAGGTCCACCCCGGACTGTAGCGCTACCTAAGTAAGTAAATATTTCATTTATCGACAAATATTACGAAGTCAAAATCGTCAGGTAAAATTGACTAATCCTAAGTCAAAGTCAACAAATCTATAAGACATCCAGACAAATCAAAGTTTTTGGGCCAAGGTCGTCAGTGGCAGTTCAAAATCATGGAGCCAATTTGAGTTGACAACAACAATTAAAAGCCAGTAAATAATCCTTTCTAATTAAATCAAAGTCAAATTCATCGAATCAAAGTCATCAAGATTCAAGTATAAGTCTTCAAAAATCAAACAAATTCTGAATGTCAGAGGCCAGAGCGAAAATTCTGGAAGCAATGCAGGTCGGTTGCCCGTTTTACGAAGCCATTAAGTGGAATTCATAAAGTCAGGACGTCAAAGTCATCGAGTCAAATCAAATATATCTTAAAAAGATATATCGTAAAAGACATACAGAGCTATTAGGTCAACATCATTGAATCCATGTTCGTCAAGTCATATTCAACAAGTCCACATCCACAAGTAAAGTTTACCAATGACTTTTATTTGTGGGAAGAACTGTCAAAGTCAAACACATTCAATCAAAGTCATCAAGTCAATTTATCCCACTTATCCGTAATTGAAATTACTTTTTAGGGCAAGTATAGGTACGTATATGACAGAAGATCACATGAAGTTGTAAAAGTCATTATTTCCATTTAAATTGAGCCACTGCAAGTCACTCGAATTGAATTAAAAATGTCCATCAATGCTATGCATCAACTCCTACACAATAGACTCTCACTGTCTACTATATATAACCACAACTGTCAACCATCGACCAAACTTCTACAAAACTTTAATCAGATTCAACATTTTAATAATTAAATTTCAGTCTTCGTTTTCCGTGTAATTCCTAGGAATGTTTATCAGAAAAATGAAAACAATTTTCAAGTTTTCCACTACTTACCGCCGAAAAAACACACACAATAATTTGAATAATGTCATTTCTGCTTCCCACTTCTAGAGAAAGGGATTCAGGAAAAGCAAAACCAAAATCAATTAAATCCCCGAAACAATCAAAAACTAGAACCTCTACAACTTCCCATTAGTTCGTCGCCACACACACCATAATATACACAGCCCTTTAAGCCTTAAAATCCTAGATACAACCCCTTGGTGTGTTGTGATAATTTCCAACTTTAAATGGAAACACAACAGAAAGTCAAATATGAGACTACCCAGGAAGGATCGAGTGCTTATTCCATATATATACAGACAAACTCTCTCTAATCAAAAGCTCATAATGATTTCAAATTTTAATCCGTCGAAATTCCCGTCTCTACATCCTCCGATTCGAATGCCAGTCATTCAGCCGCTTTCCACTCCATTTGTGAATCTAAGTGGCTGGAGTCACGCTAAAAAAAAAAGGAAAAAAAAAAAAAAAAGACTCCTATACCCTAAAACCCAGAGCCGACAGAGGAGGGACAAAGTGGAACACTTTAGTCAGACAAAACGTCTGTGACATCATTATCCCGTTTGTATGTATATCCGAATAATCCTTTTCCTGTTTTCTCATCCCTCATCTGTTTATAGTATAAGGAAGATATGCAAATTTTGTATACCAACTCAAGCAGAGGGGGATGTGTACAACAACAGGGGGTGTGACAGGAGAATGACTTTTGTGACACGCACTCACTTGACAGAAAAAGTTTGCTCCGTGTCTCAGCACTCAGCGTCTCAAGTCTCGCGGTGGCCTAAATTCCTTTTAGTTTTCTACTTCCATCTGCGGAGGGTTCTCATCACACTCATATACATTTATACTGCCACTGTGTGGAGGCTAATTCAAAAATCATGATGGTGTGCACGCTTCAAATGATTTGCTCAAATATCACTCGATGTGATTGGTGTGCGCTTGCAGCTCGTTATCGATATATACGATCGCAGTTCTATCTAACAGTATTTATTGAATTTTTTTATTGGTTTATTAATGAAGGAACGCTAATTTCTAAAACATTTTGGACAAGGGGTAAAGGGGCTAAATGATGACTCTATCGCGCGCAATTGACAGGTGAATGGAACGTGCGATTCGGCCTGCGGATCGAGGTTGATCGTGAGACGAAAAGTGACGTATACCAGTTTACTGGGCCAATTGATGCGGTCCAGTTTATTAGAAAAAAAAAAACTGTAAATTAATTAAAAGACAATAATGTGACAGTAAGAGTGACTTGTGTAGACAACGGAATTATTGAAGCTTGATTAGCGCTTTCAATTGAGTGACCACCCAATTTGAGTTTATTAATAGGTATACGTAAAAATGACTCAGTCGCCATTTGTAAAGTATGAAATTGCCTCCATCTATCATTCTGTCAAAGAGCTTGAAAACTTGGATTTGCGAGAGATTTCAGAGAAATTAATTAACCCGTGGTCAGTTTTCACTTCCGCAGAACTCATTTGTACTAGAATTCCAAGAGAAAAATAGTTTGCCATACTTTCACCCACCTTCGCCATCTAAACATCTACTAAAGGCTATAAAACAGAAAAGAAATATCTACAATGGTATGAGGACATTAACATTAGCGTGAGGCCAGCAGGAGGTGTTAATTAGACTGACTCGTGTCTTAATCACCTCAACATGGCGTCTGTCTTTGCCATGTCGACCCGATTACAATCGAACATACAAAATTTTGCACTGGCACACGAGTAAGAAATTAACTTTTTGAAATGTAATAGATATTCCAACGAAATTACAAAAGCAAAGAGCTCGATCAATTGGAGTAGATTAATCAGAAGGAAATTTACTGGGCAATCAAAATGGGGACGTTCAAAAATCTAGTTTACTAAATCTGACAGTTGGCTGACTTGACGTGTGTGATGAGTTTTTATTGAGCTGCTAGACTAGGAGTAAATTAATTAGAATGAAATTGACTGGTCAATCAGAATGGGGACATTCAAAAGTCTAGTTTACTGAATCTGACAGCTGACTGACAGTTGACGTGTGTGATGAGTTCTTATTGAGCTGCTAGACTAGTAGTAGATTAATCAGAATGAAATTTACTGGGCAATCAGAATGGGGATGTTCAAAAGTCTAGTTTACTAAATCTGACAGTTGGCTGACACTTGACGTGTGTGATAATTTTTTATTGGGCTGGTAGACTGGCCACGTGGAAAATTTTTCCAGTTGACGTTTTAGGAGGCATAATTCAAGTCAAGAATTTCTCGACTGAGTAGAGTACCAAGTTGACATTTCGGTTGTGTATATAACTGACGTAAGTAAAGTCATGTAACAGACCAATCTAGTTTCAGGGTACATTTAAATAAATCTAGTTGACTTAAGAAGACTACAGTTTCGGATGTGGCCAATGACTTACACGAAACAGAAATAATGCGAATATCAATTGACATGTCCTAATAATTCCCCGAATGTCAAAATGTCGTATGTTGGATCACTCAAATCTGACAGATCGAGTATGTGAATTGAATACCAAGGAAGTATTTTATTTCTAAAAAATGTGTAACACCCTAATCGAGCGATGTATTAGGGTTAAAACTTAACACACCTTATGGATTTAAATGAGTGGGTTCAACAAGTGTGCCTTTTCATTCAAAATGTTATAGTTTGGATCGTGGGTAAGTGTAGGTACTCACTTCACTTAAAAAAGGGAGCAACTAAAAATAAAATAAATGTAAATAAAAAATATTATTTTACCTATTTTGCAAATACAATTTTTTATACTTCTCTTCGGCACATCTATGAACGATAAGCTTCAATTTGGTAAAGAAATAAATAGAATTGGTTAACATTAAGTAGGGTAAATATGTACCACAAGAAATAGCGTCAGCGAATAACATATATGTAGTTGTAGATGTCCCTATTTAGAAAAATTGGGACAGAATTTGTATTTTATTTATAAAGAATATTAGTAATGAAGTGGAACCGAACTGCTCGAATAACTACATACATAGTAATACGCACACACAATCAAAAAAAAAAAAAATCAAATCTGACTATGGTCATACCCTTTCGAAAACAGTTACCAATCTGCGACTGTCGGGTTCTCCATATGCCAACTAACTCGAATGACACCGATGATGATGATAGTATCTCTGTAAAAGGACAAATCGATTTGAATTTTTCGACGAGTAAAAAACCGTTTTTTCCGATATCCCACAGTAACAGGGGTGCCTCAGTTCATCTATCCGTCCAGCCACACTGAATCTGGTATTATAGACGCGCCTGAGGGTACATTTCGTTTGTCTGTGTCCTTGCCTACCCCTTCAATCGCTGTCCACCATATAATGAATGATTTCGATTTTAATTTCTTCTATTCCTGTCCCGTTTTTTCTGCTGCTGCTGTTGTAAGTTGAAACTGTGATACCATCCATCAGTAACTCCATCTATGACCACTCAGTCACAGAGAGAAAACAGCCAACAGGATATGGGTGCCACACTATATGGCTATCGCTATATACATGAGCGTGGCTGTGTGAGAGTTGAAAACCGCCAGGAATGTCTGGGAATGCAGATTGAATTTTAATTGAACATCCGAGGGATAGGTGGGTTTAAGGTGATGGTCACGGTACCTTCCCATCACCAGCTGTGGGAAGGAACACAGTAGTTGTTGTTGTCATTCACATCTCTAAAAGGATGAACTGTTTGTATAAGGGAAGCAAAAAGGGTAAACATTGCTGCAGTTCCTCCGGAAGGAATATAAATTCTCATGCTGATGTGTGGAGAAGTTGTTTGGTAAACGGATCAATGATTGGAGTTCGAGCGGTGGAAATATGTTTTTTTTTTCCCTCCCTTTAATGGCCAACCGATGAATTGGATTAGGGATGGGGGAAGGCAAAGAAATATTTGCTTGTGGCTAAAATGTTTATTCGAATATATTGGAAAAAGGTGAGAGCTACTTGGCACTTGATTGCATTCCATTCATTAAATAAAACATCAAATCATTGGTTGGGTGCGGTGATCTAATGACTTTTAAGATACAGATAGCAGTACAGTAGAGGGAAATAAATTGCGAACAGTTTGGGACAAATTTTGTTTCTTAGTTTTCGCTTTATTCTGATTAGAGTTTACCAAATGGGTGCAAAATCGTATAGGTATCTCGAAAATCACCAAATTGTCAGACAATCTTTGACCCGAGACGGTTTTTGTGAAATTTGGTCAAAATTGGACAAGGGGCGTGGCACCTTCCATAGAAAAAAAAAACATTCAAAATCGTATATGTATCTCGAAAACCACCAAATTTTCAAACAATATTGGCCCGAGAGGGTTTCTGTGAAGTTTGGTAAAAATTGGACAAAGCCACAGAACCAATTGTGCTCATATTTTCAGACAAACATAGGTATGGGCCCGAGAGGGTTTCAGTGAAGTTAATTCAAAATTGGACAAAGGGGCGTGGCACCTCCCATACAAAAAAAAAAACGTTAAAAATCGAATCTATATATCGAAAACCACCAAATTTTCAGACAATCTTTGATCCGAGAAGGTTTTTTTAAATTTGGTCAAAATTGGATAAGGGGCGTGGGTACATGTTCTTATAGGACCCTAGACTGTAGACTGTAAAATATTGTACATCATTGCTTTTGTAATAAAACAACTTCTGTGTCAACACGAAATGATATGAACTCCTGAACTAAAGTACTAAAGTAGCAATCGCTTTCGAATCACGTAGTTCAGTTGGCATATCGCTCGTGAACTACACAGGGGTCTTACTATTACTAGGCTTACGTTAAAAATCTCGCAATTATAAATTAGGGATAAATAAAACAGTGCTTGTCGAAGTAATACTCGTAAAAACGATCAACTTCAAGTGAAATAGAAAAAACTAAATAGAACAAGTACATAGTTTACGCCTTTGAACTATGTATGTAGTTCATCTAGTTCAGAAGTCAGATCACACATGTGAACTATGTATGTCGTTCGTGAACTATACAAGACTCAAAAAAGACGTTAGAAATCTGTTTATTATAGAAAAATAGAACTGATCGTGTTTGTCCAGGCAAATAGGACAGATGAAGTTCAAGTAGAAATCGGTTTTTTTTTCCAAATTTTGTGGTTTAAAGTGTTTTTTCAGTCAGGATTCGGTCTTTTTTTGGCCAAAATGGAAGAGCTGGGTTTGGTCGACATGTGGTTTCAACAGAACCGCGCGACATGCCACACAGCACGCGAATCCATGGACATATTGCGAGGTGAATTTAGTGAGCAAATCATCTCACGTTTTGGACCTGTTAATTAGCCGCCTAGATCGTGCGATTTGACACCGCTGGACTATTTTTTGTGGGCATATGTGAAGTCTCTCGTCTATACGGATAAGCCAGCAACTATTACCGCCTTAAAAGACAACATAACTCGTCTTATGTCGATATGTTGGAAAAAGTAGATATGCCAAAATTGGACATTCCGGATGGACCACTTGGACCACTTTACACGAAACAATATTCCAAAAGTAAATGGCAAGAATTCATTTAATAAAAATTTCACCAAATTTTGCAAATTTTCGTTTTTTTTTTTTAATTTTTAAAAAAATTAAACGCTTAAAAAATCACCCTTTATAAGCCAATCCTCAGAACCAGGTTAGATTGTGTTGGGTACCCGGACACTGTAAAATTGAGGGTATAACGAAAGGGCCGACACGTTCTGGTCAAAAACGGAGCAGAGTTTCTACAAAATGAAAACAAATTGAGCGCATAGGGCCACCAATAGCCGTGGCCAAGAAAATTATTCTCGAATAGGACAGACCTCACCTAAGATGGTCACATATAGAAGGCCTCAGGGTCTCAAAAATGGCCTGAGCTAGATCGGAAAAAAATCTGTTAAAACTCACCTGATCAAAATTACGAATGGCCATTAGGGATACTCTCTGGGTGCTGTCTTCTTAGGAAGCACGCTAGTAGATTAGGTTTAACAAATACGGACACGTGCAGGTATTGCGAGGACCTCCTAAATGTAAATGTCAAGCTATTTCTCGGAAAGGAAGTAAGCACCTTTGATGGTACTTCTTCGACAGTTTGTAGGAGGTTTAACCATTTTTAGGTTAAAGGTTGTAGGATTGTATGGAAATTAAGTGTTTTGGGCGAATTGGTTTAGGTTTTGACTGTGAAGGTGCCCCAGGAATGGCAATGGGCCCAATATGAGCTCACACCCTATTCAACCTAACTTAAACTATATGAGCCTTTTTGGTTGACAAATGGTTTAAAATATGTCCAAACCACAAATATTAACCCGGAGCTGTGTTACAGAATAAGCTTCTCTCCAACGGGAGAATCCTACTCGACTAAGATGTCCAGAGGAGACAAAAGGCAAATCAAAACAAAACCATAAACTATGTTTCCCCCAAAAGCAAATTTAATATCTATACAAAGATCACTGCAATAGACAAGTACACAAAACGTTTTCTCCAGCCCCCTAGTTCATTTTCGAGTCCAAAATTGTTGCACACGAGTACTTATTCAAAATCGACAATTCCTTTCCTCTGATGTGCAACACACCAAATCCCAAAATAAGGACTACGCACAGATGCATGCATGAGTCCTTCCGCATGCCAATGGTATAATCATCCAGCAAAGCATTCTTAAGGGTGTAATTATTTACTGCAACGATGCAAGAGATAACTTATTGGATAAACAAAATTAAAATACCCAGGATATTGCTCTCTGCCTGGCTTGATACTTATTCCTTTTGAATTTATTTATTTATCCTTTCGGGCAGAGATCGAATAAGTGGGCGGCGGCAGCGGCAGGAGTAATGAGTATACCAAACAGGACTAGTGAATTTTGATTTCTGTTTTCAATCTTTTGGGAATTGAGCCCAAACATTGCGGCGAGTAAGCACAGAGATAATATGCATCCCGATAGTTTATCCCACAATTGCACACATAGGATGTGTGCGGTCCAAATAGGAAATACTCCTAGGTACACTGTACAGTTGAATTGGATTAGGTCTTGAATTTAGAAACAAATCCAGTTCGTGTTTGGGGGGATGATGGGTGCATTTACATTTTCGACTTTCTGATTGGATTTAGTTTTTGGGGCAGTTTGCCTATGACTTTTTGGTTCACTTGAATTCATTTGTTATTTTAATTTGTTGATAATTTATTTTTTATGTTATAACCAATGGGAGGAAGTGCGCGCCGATGCTAACCTGCAATTAATTTAGCCCTGCCCGACCAAAAAGTAAACCAAAGTCATTTAGATATGAATCGCTGCTTAAAGTTTCCTGTGGTAACGTCGGTCGTCAGGGCGGGTTGTAATGCAGAAAAAGTGCGGCGCAATTCGAGGCCTACTCGTATTTTTCAAGATAATTGAAAAACTTTTTAATTAGAATTCAGAAAATGTTTGCTGAATTGCGGATTCCAGTGGATGGGAACAAATTTGTATTGTATTCGGTGATCGACCTAAAACATTGGATTTTGGTTGGAGATTTTTAACCAGAATGCGGTGTAATAAAATTAACGAAACTCTGGATAAATAATGCCGGAAGGGAAACAGCCCGAGTAATGGTTTTATGAATGGCTGGCAGGTCATGCATTGTGTTCAGGTTTCATGGGTTAGTTTGGGGTTATTTGGAGCGATGATAACTGGTGGATTTTTTTGTTGATTCATTTCAATTTCGGTCGTGTGTACAAATTTAGTTGAATGGATAAGAAACATGCAAGCTTTTAGTGCTAAATTAGGTTGTCAATGAATGGTTCTTAATAGAGTCATTATTTCTAGAGAGAAAGGTGTACCTAGGTATATATCTGAAAACGCAGACAATGATCTATGAAGGATATAAAATCTATCAACCGTTCAACAATAAATAAGGCGCTTTGCTATCCAGGAATTGCAATATGGTCACTCGTTTGGTGGCCGGACTTAAGTAAAACCTAAGATGAAGATCAAGCTCAAATAAATAAATAGATGGCGCAACAGGTCCGTATAGGCCTAGCTTCTCACAACCATTCGTTTGTGAGTTTTTTTTTTTTTTGGGACGAATGTCATGCAGCAGAGCATACAAAAATCGTCCATCCTTCTGAGCAACTGATCTTTAACTGATATCAGTAGAGTGCCTTCTGCATTCTGTGCAGGATGGTTTGTGTTACTTGTTTGACCAACTTTTTTTTTGGATATTCTGTACATCTTTCAGATATATCCCATTTTTGGCTGTGTATTCCTCATTATCTGCAAGCCGTCCTCCTGTCACGTCTCAGCAATAAACTTTTCGACGAGCTATCCGATATTCGGTTAGCAATTGCACCTTTTATTGAGCGTCTGCGCTGACGTGTATTTTTATTTTGAACTCAAGCTCTATAGAGACTGTCTAGTTGGGATCCAGCTACCATAAGGCCAATTTTGATTTCAGCCCAAATCGGGTAAATGAATGGACTTCGAATTTCGTTGAGGGACGATGCTGTTGTGTTAAATTTGGTTATACCATTGCACAAAATGACAGCAAAATCGGATGAGGCGTTTAGGAGAAAAATAAGGCTCTCCGCACACGGCTCGTATCGTCATCGTAGCGTATGCGGTGCGATGTACGAGAGGCATACGATTTGTTGTCGCACACTTGATTTTAAATGGAGAACCGCACACGACTCGTCTGCTACGCGTAATCGTCGCAGCATGCATGCTACATGACGACTATCGTCAAGCAGTGTCGGCCGCTTATCGTATTTGTACGAGTACGCTTGGAGTTTGTTTACATTTTTCAATACCTACGTATTTTATCTACAAAAAATATGTCAAGCGACATTTTATTTTGACGATTGGAAATTGCGTCGTGTGCGGTTTAATACGCCTATCGTCATCGTAGCGGCACGGCAAATTCATGATGTGACGATGACTATACGAGCCGTGTGCGGAAGGCCTAAGGCCCATTTCACACATACCCGGCAGCCGGCTAACCGGTACCGGCTACACGATTGCGAATTGCGTTTCTCGAGCGATCCGAAAAAATTCAACGCAAATCAAAGTGAAACGGAATTGAAAGTGAAACGCAAATCAAAGTGAAACACTTTTTTTCCTCCTAAACGGCTTGACCGATTTTGCTGACATTTTATGACTGTGTTTAAGTGGGTCCCTAGATTGTGCGGATTCAGAATTGGGCCCTTCTTGAACGAGGTTTAAGTCCGAAAAAATTAAACGCAAATCAAAGTGAAACGGAATTGAAAATGAAACGCAAATCAAAGTGAAACACTTTTTTTCCTCCTAAACGGCTACACTAAGATTGTGCAGATTGAGAATTGGACCCTTCTTGAACGATGGGTGTAAATTCACCACCCTTCTTGTGTATGTTTTAGTAGGTCGCTGGACGGCTTTAATTAACCCAGTAGGTGACGCTTCGATCGGGTCCCAGGAATTTAATTTTTCCTGCCAAACGGCTGGACCGATTTTGATGAAATTTTGTGTGTTTCTTTAAGTGGCTCCCTGGATGTTGTAGATTCACAATTGGACACGGATCGTTACTATAAAGTGATTTATGAATGAAGTGATTTGAAGGAAGTTTCACTTCAATGGTGTGCTTGGTAAGCACATATGTATTAATTTTTCTTTCTAATTGTTTCTCTGCCCGTAGGTGTAATAAGCCGCTTTTGTCTCCCTGGTTAAGTTATTGATTTCAGAAGTACAGTGAGCGTCAAAAGTTAGTAAACACCGATGCTCTTTTGAGTTTTCTGTAGGATCTGGAAACATGTCTAAAAAACCAACAATCTGTAAAAAGTTTGATAAGGAAATAACAATAACAAAACGTATTTAATCTTGACAGGATAAAATACTTTATAGATATTTAAAAAAAAATAGTTTCCCATCTCCAAAGAAAAATTAAAACATCATTGGTGTTTACTCACTTTTGAGGCTCACTGTATGTTCCCGTTTGTCTTGTTAAAACCCATTACATAAAAATCTCCACTTTACGGATCTACGGAAACGGAACTGAAGAAAATTGTGTTCAAAACTAAAGCCAATATTTGACACTTTGACAGTATTAAAGTTTTTCAAAACTTAACTTAATTGTAGGTAAAATAATTGCCACATAATTGAATTCCATTCCAAAAGTAGGCACCTACTTCAATAAAGGTATACCTACAACAAAATTCAGTACAAACAAAAGTGCAAGGGAAACAAGATACCTACCTAACACTACAAGCCCCTAAATAAATATTAATATGCGTAGCTACTTTCAATGGTAAAAGTGTTTACAATTAGAATTATTGAAACCAACAAGAAATTCAATTCAAGTTCTTCGGTAAACACATGGACACTCAAATAAATATAGTAAGTGCCGGCCGTGCAAATTAAGAGTACCTACTTACCGGACTCGTCCAGCCAAATCTAAATCAAATTGGCAATTTAATTACATTCATTAGATACAAATTAATTCGATTATTATAGATGATTTCTTTTTACAAATTCCGTTTATCTAGGACGACCCGTGATGTCTACTAATTAAATGTCCCACATTTGTGGACAACGGGATTATTTATCCGAAATTATGTTCAATTAGAAAAATGACTTGTGAACGCAACGACGACGCATTTTTTTGAATCATTGTTTCAAAAATGAAGTCGATCGAAGGGGAAAAAATACGTATCTACGTACTAATTTTGGAACCGTTATCCATAGACCTTACACTCAAATGTAGATCGCATAACCATGTATAGTACAGAGACGTGAGGCTCTAATTGGTATCACACGATTTGTATCGAAACAGAGATACCGGTCGTTTCTCTCGACAACAAGTGCTGCGCAACGGCCAAGTTCATCTTAGTGTGTTGATCATAAGAAAGATCCCATCAGTCAGTGATTGTATCTCATGTTGATAAAAAGTTTTTTCAAATACCTTACAATGGTGTGCTAGCACCACGTATCGATTTATAAACAAATCGAAATTGGATCTGAATTAATTTGAAATTTTCTATAAAAATAGAGTTGCAAAAAAAAAAAAACATAAAGAAAAAAGTGTGCCATCCCAGTGAAGTGCAAGAAAGGGAAATTGTTAAGAAAACGAAAGCAATCGCGCAATAAAATCCTCATTTAAAGGACGCAAATATTATTAAAAAAAACAGTAATCGCGAGCAAAATAGCAAAAAAAAAATGCCACAAAGCAAGAGCCATCATCAGCAGCGCCATTCAAGGACGACAATTCTTCTACTCGTTGGATTCTATTCTATTGCCATTGTGGCGGCATCCGATTCATTATCGATAAGCAGTCAAACTTCTCCAGAGGCCTCATCAAAGGAAGCCACCTTATTAAGATTTTTGTTAAAGCCCGTAACTAACAGTGCATCGCAGCATCCAAATACGAATAACAATGCCGACGATCAAGAACGAGGCCAACTCTATCTCTATCACAAGGATAATGACAGCGATAACAATGACAGACTTCGATTCCGCAGAGCTGATGTGAACATACCATCACCCGCCTCATCAGAGGGTAGAAGCAACAAAGTCATTGCCACTAATTGGGGTACTTATGAGGAACAGACACCGGTTGTTGTGCAATCTGAAAGTCGTACGATTGATGAATCTCCGACGTTCAGCGATGAATACCAATCACGAGAACATGATGATTCTTCAAGTGAATATAGTGGTCCTGGTTCCATTTCATATGATGACTATGAATCGGGACGCTTTGAGGGCAGACAATTCTATCCAAGTCGAGGTGCTGCCTATGACAGTGCTGAACAACAGGACGGATACTATCGGCAAAAGTATTATGCAACGACAGCGAAACCATTGAACCAACAGCAACGGGAACCGTTAAGTGGAGAGGATGTGGAACAGGAACCCCCAGCAAATAGGTGAGTCGTAGCAACTTGTTTGTCATTTAGACGCGTCCGAAAATTTCAATGTTGCAACAACTGATTAAGGAAGAGATTTGTATAAAAAATCTACAGTGAGCAACTTTTTTTTTTTGTATATAGGGGAGGGTGGGTGGTTTAATTGGTACATCAGAATATCAACCGGTCCGAGTTGGATAGAGGGCATGAAGCCAATCACATGTATTAAATGTTTTGAGTGTATCTTCATTGATCTTAAGATCTTCAAGTGTCCCTTTATAGGTGACTTTGTTTGCATTTTTGGAATAGAAGAAGTTTAATAGCGCTGCTTATGAGGTTGTGTTTTTAAGTCGCATTCGCATGTGATTGGAGGAAGGTGTAGTAGTTTCTAAAGTGTGGCCCATAATTCACGCAAAATGTAGATTTAATAGAAAATACAGATTTTTAGTTAGAAAGATTACATTTTATTCATTTGATTCATAGAGTAAAGATTGGGGTTATGTATGGAATAGCACATTGGATAAATGACCGCCACGGCTTTGCTGGCAAGTACGTACTCTTTTATTGAAATTTTCTATGACAGTTTCTCATAAATGTGGCTGAATTCCATTAATACACCTCCCAATTTCCTCTGTCAAGGCGTTGGTGGTCGTGGGCTTGTTTACATAGACTTTTGACTTCAAAAAACCCCAAAGAAAAAAAGTCCAATGGCGTTAAATCGCAAGATCCTGGATGGCCAATTCTGATCGCAAAAACGGCCGATTACACGATTTAGGAAATGACTCATGCAGTAATTGAATTGTTTCTCTGGCTGTATGGCATGTGGCACCGTCTTATTGAAACCACATGTTGGTCACATCTATGCCTCAGGTTCCAGAAATCGAGTGAAATCGAAATCGCAAATCGAGTGAATTCGTTTTCAGTGTTCTGCATTTCGAGCGATTCGGAAACTCCGAAATTTTTTCAAAATCACAATTTCACTTTGTCTCAATTCCGAAAATTTTGATATCGAAATCGAATACAGTCAAATGTAGAACACAAAAATGCATTTCCGGTTTCATTTAGAGTGAAAGTGAAATGTGGAACCTAGCAGTATATCTTGTAATTTAGGCACTAAAAACTTGGTTAGCATGTCACGATAACGAACACCATTTATTGTTACTGCCTGACCAGTCGCATTTTCGAAGAAGAATGGTCCGATAATGCCTCTAGCCCAAAATTCGCACCAAACAGCCACTCGGTGTGGATGCATTTGTTTCTCAACGATTACTCGTGGGTTTTCTGAACCCCAAATGTGACAATTTTGACGATTATCGAAGCCATAAAGATGAAAATGAGCTTCATCATTGAAGATGATTTTGTTCGAAAAATCAGCATCCACTTGTTGTTGTTCCAAAATCCATTCAACGAACTCTCTTCGCGCTGCATGGTCAGTAGTCTTCAGTTCTTGAGTCAGTTGAACTTTGTAAGCATGAAGTTTTAAGTCTTTCGTGAGAATTCCCTGGAGATAGCTTCTTAAAATGCCCAATTCTTGACTACGGTGCCCAATTGATGTTCCTGGACTGTCAGCAACTGTAACTGCAGTACTCTTGTGAACTGCTTCGATGTTTTATGTTGAACGACCTGTGACAGGACACCCAGAGTGTTTAAGATCACTAATTGATCTAGTCTCCCTGAATTTTCCAATTATTCTCTTCACAGTTGATGGTTTTAAATCACTATAACGGCCATATTTTGTTCGAAAATTGCGGAGTGTAGGTGACAAACCTTCATTATTTTTAAAATATTGCTCAACAATGAAAATGCGTTGTTCTTTCGTAGAGCGCTTCATTTTTACTAACCTCGAACTGTCAACTGTCACATTGTTAGCTTTTTTCCTTTGGCATCACTGTACTATTAAATGGCGCAAAATTCAAATTTTGCGTGTGTAGCATCTTGTCCTATGCCGCCTGCTCTATGCCGATCAAGTCACAATTACTATTTTATTTTTATTATTTATTTGACTGACATTTTAGACTACTAGTTGCCAGGATACTACAATTACTTTTTTTTTTTATAATATATATTTCTTTATTCATAGCTCATTAGCTAATGTCACTCATTTGCGAACATTCAAGTTGCACATCAACTTTATTTTATTTGCGAACATCAAAGTCGCATCGCACCATTTTATTTTCCTTTTCTTTTATTTGCGAACATTTAAGTCGCATCACACCATTTTGTTTTTCTTTTTTTACACCCGGTACCACACTGTGGTGAGGGTATATTCACTTTGTCATTCCATTTGTAACGCCCATAAGGAGGCGTTGTAGGTATGACAAACTATATATATTATTGATCAGCATCACTTTCTTAGTCGATCTAGCGATGTCCGTCTGTCTGTCCGTCTGTCTGTCTGTCCGCACGATTACGGCCGTAATTTAAGAGCTATCGACTTGAAATTTGGTATGTAAGCTTTTATCCACCAAACTGAGGCTAAGTTCGAAGATGAGCAAGATCGGATGAAAACTACTACTACCTCCCATACAAAAATATCAGATTTATATAGCTTTTTATGTTAAAAATTAAATTTAAATAGCTACAGTAAAGATAGCAAGTTTAAACTTTTGTAACGGTATAAAATGACCTTCCACCTTTGTAGACACAGGAATCTACTGTTGATGACTGTCGGTGGAAGGGTGTCCGGTCGACGACGGTTTAGTCGGCATGCTAGCTTTAAGCTCGTGCTAAGCTCGTCAGTGGGGTGGGGTCTTTAACCGGCCTCCGGACTACCGTACCTTACATGCCTAGGATAAAATTTGATACTAAAGAAGAAAGGAATAAAGGATGGGATATCAAAAAGGGAAGGTGAAAATTTGGATTTAAAATTTTGAAGAAAAGGTACTCGAAACCACTCGATCAGACCGCATGCTACAACTGATGTAACGTCAGGATAGCGGCGTTCTGATCGGCCTCCTCTCTTTCCTCAAGACATATGGTACCACTGGTGTTATGGGTACCAAAGAGCTGCCCTCCCCATTACCTTCCCTGTTACCAGGAAAAATACCGTAGTTGTCACTAGCTCTAATTTGTGTGACAACCCCTAAATAAACAATATACAAAACCGTCTACTTCACTCTCTTCAGCCTCATCGCTTTCGGTCACCCCACTTTAAGTTTCTTAAAGTATCATTTTTTCTTAAAAATGATACCTATTCAAAATATAAAAGACCTGCAAAAAAAATGTTGTGTTCTTCATAAATAAGAATAGAAGGAATTCCACCAAAAATTTATTTATTATAAACTAATTAATCCATAATACAAATACATACATATTAATAATTATAAACATAAGATATCATATACCTATGTACATAACGAATAACTTAAAATGGTATTGAGATACAATTTTTAATTAAAATGGCAAAAAGAAGAGAACACAATATTTTAAAATTAAAGAATACCTACCTAAGAAATAGTTTATTCAATTTATGATTGAATTTCTAAACGTGAAAAATTCTAGCTCTAACGCACTTAATAGTTCTTTTTGAGCTCAATCAAAAGAAAAAACAAATTTTGGTCACCATCGCGGTCAAGGCCAAAAATTGGAAATATATATCTAGTATCTATACTATATAGATAATAATAAAAAAGAGTAGATACGTAATAATTATACGTACGGGTCTTCAAAATATATGTATTTAAATAATATACATACGCGGAATGAACGAAAAATAAAAAAAAACGAGAAGTAAGAGGAAAAAAAAAAAAATTAGAAAAGTAAACCAAAGAATTACCTGTATATCCGGGCGGTGATGTGCACAACACTGAACTGGATATGCTATTGGGATAGAAATGATATTAAGGATATTAAAAACTCGCGGTTATACATATTTCCAAATATGCCCTCTTAAATACACCGTTTATCATGTACACAATAACACGAAACACTCAAACTATAGGTAATTTAAATTAAATGCGGAGAAATAGAATTTACCACAAAACACAAAAGAGATAAACAGAAAATTATGTCTTAGAATAGTATAATACAAACACTTAAAAAGACAAAAAAAAAAACACTTAAGACATATTCGAACTAACACTAAAGTCACAAAAAAAAAAGCAGAGAACATTACAGAAAAATTAAAAAAAAAAAGGAATTTGAGAAACGGGAAAAGTTTGAATTTCAGTAGAGATAAGTAGGTAAGACCAGGATCTTCAAAAATTTTCAGACGGGCTATCGATGACGTAGATTCACCATTTAAGTATTAGGCACTCCTTTAAGTACATAGCTATACACTTTTTTTTTTTTTTTGTATTTTGATTCCTCCTTCATTTAGGGATAATCGGGAATTATGAAATGGAGCAGTTTTATTAGTTTTAGGCACTTTTTCCAGGATTTGGGCACTTAATAATCTTTCACTATTTTGGTTAATTTTATTTAAATAAAAAAAAATACCAAATCCATTTTCTTTTCTTTTAATTTCGTTTAGTATTTTTTTTTCTTCTTGGATTGGATGTATTTTATATACATATATATATTTTTTTTTTTTTTTTATCTTTCAAGAAACCCGAGGACTAACACAAACTATGCAGATATCACAAGAAAAAAAAATATTTTTTTTTTTGTCTTATCGGTAGATATCAAATTTTATTTCCTGACCGATTCCTCCCATTTTTTCTCAATTTTTATTGTATTATTTTTTTTCACGTCTGCCTACTTAGACGGTTCTCGAAAAAGTCTCTGCCCGAGTCCTTTGAGGAAAAATAATTTTTTTTTTTTTTGCCAGGTTTCGCCGTCGTGCATTTTATGCTTACGGCTGAAAACCCTATGAATGCTTTCCGTTAGGGCCGAAACAGAAATAGTGTGTTGTTTGTTTTGTATGTTTTGTATGTTATTATAATGTTTTATGTTTTGTGTAATGTGTAATGTAAATAAGGCATACATTTCAAGCGGTTCCCACACTTTGCACATATTGTTTTAATAATATTTAAAAATTTTTGACAAAAAATGAGCTTGGTCGAATAAAAAGTACCCACACCTCCCATACAAATATATAATTTTTTAATACTAAAATATTTTTTTTATTTTACAATAATATAGTACCGGGTATTTGAGCTTCGGCATAGTCGAAGATAATTGTCTTACTGGTTTTTATTTATTTTTATTATTTATTTGACTGACATTTTAGACTACTAGTTGCCAGGATACTACAGCGTGAATTATGCAACACCCTTTAGTTGTCCAGGAGCTTATGACACTGTTGATGCCAACACACGACATTTGACAGTCTGTGAACTCTTTAAAGGGAATTTTGAGGGTTTAATTTGCCTTTTCCCACCACACTATAGCGAAGACTATTAATTAATAAATAAATAGTTGACGCAACAGGCACAACCATTCGTTTGTGTGAGTTTTTATTTTTGATGACGATATTGATGAAAAAGGTCCAATAAATCATTTTTTCCGCCCACAAAACAGCGGCTGCCTTTTTAAAGGAACATATTTCCAAGTCAGTGTGTCAGTCTCCCTAGAAGATCTACTCTGCGAAAAGGGTTAAAGAAATGTTTAGACAACATTTACCAATCGACGTCAATTGATCCATCTTGTCAAATGCATCGGCATAGCACAAATGTACGTCTCTCAGATGCACTTAGGTAATGACAACCATCCGATTTGTAGAAGAAAAAATCCTCCTGTTGCACTTGAAAAAGAATCTAAGAGCTGCCTGTTGTGCACAACGAAACGCCTCTGATTTATGTTCCATCTTATCATATTCATAACTCAATCAAATTGCTTGCAAAATAAAAGAATCCTTGACATGATCGGTATACAACAAAAATAAATTGCTACAACGTCAAATAACTTATCCTTACCAGCTCCGTTTAGCGTCTCGTTTCACGACTATAAATTCTTCTTCCTACCCCATTTACCTGTCTTTTCGACAGAAAAGAAAAAATTAAGTGCAAGTACGAACAACATGAATTTTTGATTCAATCTTCACCGCACAGGATAAAACAATTTTTTTCCTTAAAGTTTTCAAGATCAAGCTGAAGAAAAAAATTCACATCACGACCGAAAGTAAGAAATCAATTGCCCTAAGGTGTTTATATCCTGTCAGAGGCGCGCACCTCTGTCATTCATACACACACCTCCTCCGGCACATCTCTCAGACACATAATCTACCTCGTCTATAAATTGTTTGAGTTCGTTTTATTTATTAATGGACGCCAGGATAAAACCGTTACGCACCCATTGAATTTCAATAAGCTGCACGTTAAAAAAAAAAAAAATCATCATCATCATTATCATCATCAGCCGAAGCATATCCTTGTGGAAAGGATATAAGTAAATAAAGTGAATGAGCTGGGGGGACGCAAAAAAAATGTACATATATGTAACAACAAAAGAATTCAAACCCCACCATAATCCACCTTTCGTTTCACTTAAGTATAACAGGATCAAGGTAAAGATAGGAAACACCACGAGCAAGACTGGTTATACGCCAATAAAATTATTATATTCTCCATTTACAATGAGCTCTGTAGTGTGTGGTGTTTGTAGTACAAAAACAACCTGATGGGGCAACAAAAAAGTAAAAAAGAAGATATTAAGGACGATTTTTTGTTCATCTCTGAGAAGGGTGTAGATTGTTGGCAGCAGCGCAGCCTTTTGTTGTCGGAAGGTGAAAAGTTGTTTGCACGTCATTGCAAGGGGGAAAAGTTCTCCTTGCATGCCCACACGTTTTTGCAACCTTCGATTGATGCGAAGGATTACAAGAGGATGTTGTATTAAATGGCAGAGAAACGCAACTTTTTATACGCCTGTTATTCACATCGAAAGTGTGGGTAGATGGATGATGGTTGTGGTTCAAGATGCGAGAGATTCTTTTAAATACCACGAAAACATTCATTTGCCATGGTGGATGGTTTAATCCTGACATTTTCCGCGTGAGAATTCAGGCATCCCAGTCCACAATTTTCATGACACGACACTACGACAGTCCTTCTTATCGGTGGGGAAGTTTTTTTTTGTTGTTGTCCTGACTGATTAAAGTGGTTTGAGGAGAAATGTGTATGGGAAGTTGGTTTTATGATATAATTTAAGGACACTAGGTGATTACACATATCTTCTTCATTCTACAATTAATTAGCACTTAACTATTGTCAAAGTCTGTAATTTAGTTTACAATCAGTTTACTTAATTTTAGTGGGCTCTGTGTTAAGTAAAAAACGGTCTCCGGTTCGACCCCCAAAAAACACAAATCACATCTTAAGATTTTTTTTCATCTTATTAACGTCTGTGAGTGTGCTCTGTGTTAAGTAAAAAAAGGTCTCTGGTTCGACCCCCAAAAAACACAAATCACATCTTAAGATTTTTTTTTCCATTTTATGAACGTCACAGAAATCAAACATTTTTTCTTTATTATCCTCTTGTGAACGTCTGACAAAAATCTGAGTGTACGAATTTCTTAGAAAGGAGATTTCCTCCCAAAGGATAAAATTCACACAATCGACCCTAGATCTGGGACCCTATATCCATTTAATTCAGTTGAGTGGGCTCTGTTTTAAATAAAAAAAAAGGTCTCTGGTTCGACCCCCAAAAAACACACATCACATCTTAAGATTTTTTTCCATCACCCCGCACCTTTTGTGAACGTCTGACAAAAATTTGAGTGTACGAATGTCCTAGAAAGGAGTTTTCCTCCCAAATGATAAATGACGCTATATGACGCCTTGAATTGGGCTATAGGTGCGCTCAGTATACCTGAACCTTTGCGACAGATGCTCAGCGGTTTCAATAAGTTGAACTGTTGACTAAATGACTTTGGTTTGAGACTGTTACTATATCAAAATGACGTGATAGCTCCGCTGCATGTGCTGGTTCACTTAGCTGATGGTCGGGTATAAGAAAAGAATATCATTTTAGCGATGATCAGGCGTACGGAGAATTCTGAGCCTCACGAAATGGCAGAGAGCTTCCTTGAAAATTGTGACAGACGTAAGAAAACTTAGCGCGGCACTAATAATCATTTTTAGTATCCATTTACGATGTCTCAATAGCGTAAATTTTCATAAAAAAATTGGGATCCCTACGTTATCCCCTTTTCCAAAATCCCTTATTGGACATAATCTCTAATTTTTTTTTTCTTATCGTTTTACAAAATCTTCCGGGACGAAATCCCCTATGCCAAAAGCTCCCACAAGCAATCTAAACTTTGCATATACACAACCTTGTAATAATAAATAAATAGGCGGCGCAACAGGCGGTAGACACCCAAGGCCTAGCTTCTCGCAACCATTCGTTTTGTGTGAGTTTCTATTTTTTTTGGAACGAATGGAAGGGACCTACAATTTTATGCCGAGTCCGAACGGCTGAATTGAGAAGCTTTTTCAGGACAGTCATACTCTCGGATGTTTGTCAGACGTTCGCGAGAGGTGGCGCAGTAGAAAAAACCTTAAGATGTAATTTGTGTTTTTCCGGGGATCGAACCTGGGATCCCTCGCACAGTAGTCCACCACACAACCACACAACCTTGTACCTACTTGAAATCATACAGTGACCACAAGCAGGGGGGTTGCACGTATCTCACTTTTTAACACCATTTTTAGGTGTCTCGGCGACAGAATTAATAACACCAAATCAAAATGAAGAATTTTGTCCCTGGGGATTTTCTCTTGGAATCTCTTGGAGTAAGGGATTTCAGCACATAGGATTTTGGAAAAGGAGATTTCATCACCAACCCAACCAAATTATCTATTCTGAAGAAAATGGAACAACACTTCCGGTTGTACTGTAACTCGCAGCTTGTCGCCCGCATTTGACACTAAAAAGTCAAAGATCCTAACATCTTTTGATAGAAACCAAATCCGAGTCCTTGTCGGGGTAATAACCGCACGCTGTATCATTGGAAGCATGGCCAAAACATGTCTAGGTATCTTTACAAGTGAATTCTGCTGAAGTTGCAGGGATGAAGAGGAAATATAATCTGTGGAACATCTCCTGTTCCTTCAGCCCTTCAAGAACGCCGCTACTCTTTTATGGCAGCACTGTTCTTTGACGGCTTGTAAGATCTAGTAACGATGCCTCTGCCAGATTTATGAAGATTCATCAATAGATTCGAATGGTTTTGTTAGTTAGATGTCCTATTATCATCATGTAATGTACTCTAAACGGGTAATCACAATGGGCCTCAATGACTTCTGGGTAAATTGGAATAATACAAATTGCCCATATAACCTAACTTAACTATTCTAACCGTCAAAATATTTAAGTTAAGGGTTAAAAATGATTTGTTGGTAAGGCTCATGGCTGTAAAAAATGTCAGTTTTTTTTCCACCGCCTTACGTTTTGCGAATGTCTGTCGAAAATAAACGTCCGTCTATAGCTGTTGAAAAGTAAGAATCTTCAGCTGGTATAATTCCGCAGAAAATGATGAGTTCCTTACGGGTTGGGTACGTTTGCCTGCAATCCAAAAGCCCGAAAAGCCTATAATCACATGCTTCTGTGTATACGGGCTAAAGTTTTACGCTCAAACGTATCGTTCCGGTTCCTTACATTAGTGTTAAAGATACAATTCGGCCACACGAATAGTTGTGAGGAGCTTTCACAGTTGCACTAAATTTTTGTTTCCGAAAAACATGCGTTTTTTCTGAGGATGTTCCTAAATGTCAGGATAAACGTCAGCTAAAGCAACAAAGGCAACAAAAACACATACATTTTCAGAGGAGGGGATTTTAAAACCTACGTCTAAATAAAATCCTCAGTGACTCTTGTCAGCTACCCTAAATATTTATCTATGAAATTCCTTCAATATTTTGACATATTTCTAACTAAGAGTCGACTTTTTCATTTATCAAATAGCCAAACAAACATGTGTGAACAAATGACAGGACGTTTGCTATGTTTGAGATGTCAGCCCAAAGCTATACCTAACCAACCTCTGATGAAGTGTAATATACAGAAACACACAAACCAAACTGAGATCCCTTAAAACCCAATTAATTAAATACTAAATTTACAGCAATCCTATAGATTATAGATGTAATCCCTTTTTGTAATTCTTAGTAGCCTTCTCAATTATACAAAGATGTCATCGGGCTTTCTCTACCAGGTATAGTGTCAAAATCAGAATTTAAGTCGACTTTGTACACAAATTGAACAAAGTGCAACAAAGCCTGCCAATCCGTTGCCCACCTGCCTAACCAAATACTATTACCAATATGTAATCTCAAATTACATAACAATTAAAAGGCATTTCAAGCTCGGCACTTCTCTTGCAACACATTTCCATCAGGATAACATTTAGTAGCTGTACGTTGTGTATAATCAGTTTCAGCACTCTACTCTACAGGGGGTGTTTACGCTCTCACCTATAAGGTGAATAAACAAATGAAATGCAATAAGGATACATGTGTTCTATTGGTGTTGTTGAAATTCGATTCAAATTACATGTCTATTGTATACATCAATCGCACAAAGCACATTTCGTTCGAAATTGATGTCTCTAGGCAGAAGTGTTCCTATTGCTCTCCTTTTATCCTCATCATCTTGAATCCTGTGAGTTGCTAAATTGGCGCATATGGTATAGTAGTTATACAGAAAAAAAAATGGCAAATCTACATGTGCAAGTGAACGAGAACGGGGAATACAATAATACAATAGTGCAAGTGCAAATATTGTATGTTTGTATATGCACATGCACACATCAGCGTCTTAAGAGGAGACGTGTTCACGTGTATGGATGGGGGTACAAATTCGCTTGCTCTTATCCGACACATGATATCTATCTGTTGGATTTAAAATGCCAATTATATAATGTTGTCGAAGTGCACACACATATAGCTATCACAAGATGGTACTTATTACGATAAATGTTTGTGTAATAATTACTATGTGCGTTAAGGCTGGTGGCACACCGGGTGTAATATGCAACAACTTATCGCAGTCAAATCATTTTGAGGTCGAGCGATTTTACATCAAATTTAATTATCTAACTGACGATTGTTGTAACTTTTGCCAATAATACATATAAACAAATTTGTTAATACTAAGGCAGGTAAAAATATTTTTCCGAAGCCAATTTATTTAGTTGTGTGAAAAATTAAACTTGCATACAAAAAACTCATATTTTAATTGGGAGAACCGACCTTGAATGTGAATAAATTAAAAATTGGTTTGTGCATAAAATAAATAAATTAGCATGTACACAAACCATTCAAGACTTAAGTTCTGTAACAGATTATTGAGCTAAAATTCCAGTATCCTGCTCGCGCTTACTTTTAGCGATGTCACAAGTAAACTCACCCTATTCCCATTGGCGTTTGTTGTAAACGACTAATATTTCATTTCGTTTTTAAGCCGGTGTTTGCAACTTTTATGAGACAAATTATTTTAAATAACAGTGGACCAATAGAAAAAGAAATAAAATCGTTAATAAAAGTTGGAAAAAAAAAAATCGGAATACCATTTATACAACGACATGACACATGAGTCGTTTACTATACACGCCAATGGGAATAAGGGTGAAATGCTCGTTAAATTTATAGTACAGAATATAGATTGGACACGCCCACATATGTTATTGGGAAATGTATTTTGATTTTTGTTATTTTTCCACTTTTTCCTACTCACTTACATCGATTTTCAAATATTCAATGAAATAGTCAATTCAGAATTTGTTTTTTTTTGGAAATGCCAACATTTAGCGCCGATTTAATTTACCAGACAATTCTTTCGCGTCGCGAGCTAAATCAATGGAGATTCTAGGCCGAGTGTAACAAAATTGTACGTATAACAGACAATATTGTTATACCCGACTGACAATTAGAGTGTCACATCTATATTCAACTACGAATGCCGTTAATGCCTTTCTAAACTGCCTCCGCTAAATTTTATCTTTGTAGACATTTTTGTATGGGAGATAAAATTTAGCGCGAGGTACGAGAGAGGAAATCAAAAGAATTTTATAGAGGGACTAAAGGACATACCTGGGAATAATGCACTAGAAAAATCAAATCCGGTGCTAATGAAAGTTCAATGTTAATGAAATTTCACTGGCATTAGCAGTGAAAATTTCAATGCTAGGCGTATTTTTTTGGGAAGTGAGTATAACAAAATGAAAAGTTAGTATAACAGTTTTGCATGTAAAACCAAAAGTGAGTATACCAGTTTTGCATGTAAAAGTAAAAGTGAGCTAGCTATAGATTCCCAAAAAAATACGCCTGTTAATGAAATTTCAATTGCATTAGTTCAGTGCTACTTAATTATAAAGTTTCTTTCAGATTTAAAGTATACATAAATGGACATTAGGCGTATTTTTTTAAGAATCTATAGCTAGCTCACTTTTACTTTTACATGCAAAACAAAAAGTGAGTATAACAGTTTTGCATGTAAAAGTAAGTGAGCTAGGTATAAGTAAAACTGAATTTAAAATTTAAAAAAATTATATAACACTTTATTTGCTCTCATTATCATGACACGGAGGTTCGGTTTTCCTTCTCTTCTCGAACTTATGGGCTGGGATTCGAAGATCCTCTTAACTTATTGTCAATTCGCTCGATGTGTACGATTACGTATTTTGGCTTTTTGGACTACATCCGATCGTTTTACTTTAATTAAATTAAAGCATTGAAATTTTCAATGTTAATGCAAGTTTATTTTCATTAGAAGTACAATTTTCAATACTAGTGCAAGTCAACTTTCATTAGCATTGAAATTATAAGTGCTAGTGTTAGTGTAAACGAACTTTCAGTAGCATTGAAATTTTGAATGGTAGTGCAAAATCAATGTTAGTGCTTAAGTGCCCAGGTGTGATAAAGGACCATTCACGTGAGAGCGACCAACTACTACCAACGAACGAACGAATATTCGAAAGTTTTGACAGTCCGTTCACATGAACACTTTTCTAGGTCGCGGCAGTTCGCGAATCTCAGTCGTCTGTTTCTACCCGCAATGTCTAATTTGAGGTTAAGTTCGAACGAATGTTTTTTCCGCTAGTTTGTGGAACGCGAATTAAATGATTTGGATTGGGAATAAACTTTGACAATTCACGCCAAGGGTGGTTTCGTGCGCGGCAAAAAGTTTGGAATTCGAAATTTTGTTATTTAAACCGATTATGAACTTGTTTTCTTAATATATTTTGATGGGATAATTAATTATCCTCCTCTTGAAGTAATAAAATGTGCAATTTTCTGTTTATAAATGCATAAAAAGTGGTTTGCTCGCATTTCATCAATTCGTTCGTTCGCTCTCATGTGAATGGTGCTTAAGAGCAACTGAACAAAGTCGCCTGATTTCAGCACCTTTCATTTAGGTATATATGTACAAGCGACTATATATTTCGTTTCGGTGTGAGAGCCGCCTAAGAAAATGGTTTGAATGTGCGCCATTATTTTTTAATTGAATCCAAATATGAACATGTATGATAATATTGATAATAATCGAAATGAATTAGAGGAACGACATTGACGTGCCATCAATTGGTAAGGGGATAAGGATGCTTTAACGTGAAAATCCTAATTTGAATAGGCAGTTAAGGGGGTAATAAAATACACCTGGCAAAAATCTTTGGACATTCAATAAACATTAAGTTTGGTCTATCAATTAGGCGTAAGACATGGTAAAGTGCGGGTAGTGTGTTAATTTGTGACCCGAGTGGTGTAGGTTTTAGCCCCGACAGGAGATGGTGGCACAACCCTTCAACTGACTTTAAAAACAGACGAATAATCACCCCTATTCCCGTTGCACTATTATTCAGGATTAATTTTTATTCAAATCGAAAATGGCGTTTTGGAGATACTATGAGCAGTTTTTTAAAGTGCCATTTTTAGCAATTGGGGTGGGGTCATTTTCGAAAAAAATTCTGTTATCTATTAAGTTAAGATTGACGATTGTTCTTTAAAAATGAGATTTTGGTCAAATCGTATATAACGTTTTCGAGAAAGTGCGACTTTTCAGCGAAAAACTGGGTATGCAGTCATGTTAGTCATGTCTACATTAACTCAACTATCAATTTTGGTTTAAATCGTTAGAGCCGTTTTCGAAAAAAAAAATCTAAATTGTTTAATAAATATTTTGTAAAATTTTTATGTAGGAAGTACCGTTAATTACCGTAAAAAAACTCCTCTTAGCGGTGAGCCCACAAACTGTAAATACGAAGTTTGCAACAAATCCATCCAAGCGTTTAGGCTACAGGCCTATGGGATAGAGAGACATACGGACGGACAGAATTGCGAGACCCAATTTTTTGAGTTCCGCTATCGTCGTAATACATATCAGAATTGATTAAAATCTTGAGCTCGAAAATTTGTATGAAAACGATTACTCTTTCTTACTACGTTACGTGAAAGTTAAAAAAAAGTTTCAGTTTGGAAGCACGGCTTTGAAATCTACGTAAAAAAAAAGTTTCTCGCTCATATTCGAAAATAGCCTTGGGAATTTTTTTACCGAGTATCACTTTTTTCGGAATTTTTTGCCCAAAAAATTTCCAAACTTTCAAATTAATTAATTTATAAACTGATCCACAGATGGCGCTGTTTATAAAATAAATATACTTTCGAAAAACGGAAAATTAAACATTTGCCAAAGAGACATGAGTGTGTTTAAGGTTATTTGCTATCTTTAGTAGCTCGTCGTAAACAGGGTTGACATTTTTCAAACTTTGCGCGAGCGGTATAGGTACCTAGCTTGAGCCAATTTTTGCCATCAGTTTTTCAGCCGTTCTTGTTTATAATTGTTGAAAAGAAATATAGAATCGGGCTGGTGCAGTGGATATTTCGGTCTCCACGGGTGTTTTTTGTTTTTTAATTTTTTCTCTGACAAATGTAAAATAATTTTGAGTCTATTAGGCCTAGGAAGCTACAATTTAAAAACGCATCACTAAAACGAAATATTTTGTTTTAGAACTTATGTAACTTACACCTAAAATCATAATCAAAGAACATTTCTGTGGATCAGTTTTTTGCTCAGTGTATCTCACGGAACTATTTCCACAATCACTCACTAAAGTAGCCATTATTCAATGCCCACCACCCAAATGTTCCGCCCCCCGCTTCATTCATTCATCACGCTATCTTGTTAGTAGTTAACAAGAGAAGTTGCCTGTCCTCATTTCTATACTGTAGCAAAACCAAGACCAACTGTCGTCATTTTTGGATTTCAGATAAGGGTAAGAAGTGTTTATGGGTATAGTATTCAGTGCAAAACCGCTCTCCCTCGCTCGTCTTCCATTCACAAAGCGTTAATATACACATTCAAGTGGATGCTTCAGTGAATTGACGAGAAGGCGATATAAGAGGGTATATATGACAGCACAACCCGCCTCTGAAATGAAAGAAGATGAGAGCTTCTAATGCTTCTAAACATGAAAACATGAGGATTTATTAGCCTCAATTTATGACTCAAGTGCGTTTTGTGTCTGCCTCTGTACCAGTGAGAAAAACTCTATGAGTGCTCTGGTGTGAAGAGGATAAAGGAGCGCAGTAGATACCACCACCAGCAGCAGCAAAAAAAAAAAAAAAAAGTCCTTAGCGCTTGTGGATTTCATTAACCCTTTTGAATTCGGAGATAATTATAATGGCTGATGATAAGCTGTGCTGATGTTTGTTGGTGGTTTGACGACAGCAAGGTATACACTGGCGGGGAGTTTGCCAGCGCTCCTTATCTGGTTAGGTGCACATTGATGATAGAGGGCGGTATGTGTTCATGGTTCCATATGAATACCATCTCAAGTTTATTTCCACTTAATTTGTGAGTAGATTGCTCGTAATTAAATGGATAATAAACTGAGAGCAGCATCAGGGAGAGATACCCTATTCATATAGGGAGTATGAGAGATCGTATCTTTATCTAGTAATCGCCAGTTTTGAAAAAGAGCACTTTCAAGTGAAAGGAGACACGGATTAGATATGGATGTAGGTAGAAGAGTGCTATACAAAGGTGTGGTTCTATGGAAACGTGAGTTAAAAGGATTCCAAGGACTATAATATGTGGAAGTGGGTATATTGATGAGATGATGATTTCACTTTGGCGGATTAGAAGATTCATTTGGATTAGCTGAGAGTCGCATTTCTCATATACAGTTCATTGATGTTACGTTATTGTTATTCAGGGATCACCAAGAAGTCATATTTATAAAGGGATTTGGAAAATGCCAGATCGTTGCGGAAGGCTTACTATTTTGGGTGTTAGCTAAAATAGAAATGTATAGCTGGTATGCAATTTTATTATGCTCACTTTTTTGCCGTATATGTGTTAGGTAGACGCCCAAAAATTACACAAATTCAGATCAGATTTAAAGATTTTTATTATCTTCTTCTTCTTCTTATATCTTCTATATATATAAAAATAAGTTGCATTGTGTTTGTAATTAATGTTCTCTGTAATGCGTGAACCGATTTTGATTCTGGAAATTTCCCATAAAAGACGACGTCAATACCATGGTTTATAAGTAAAGTATATACAGTCTTTGTACGTGTATTGGTTCAAGAGTTATAGGGGCGTGGCACTTAATATAGAAAAAAATGCATTCAAAATCTTATATCTCGAAAACCACCTAATCAATTGAGCTCAAATTTACATAGAATCCTAGGTATTGGCCTAGGAGTACTCCTGTGAATATTGATAAAAATTTGAGAAAGGGGCGTGGCACTTCCCATAGATACAAAAAAAAATAAAATTTCAAAATCGTGTATCTCAAAAACCACAAATTCGATTGAGCTCAAACTTACAGATAATCTTAGGAATTGGTACAGTAGTTTTCCTGAGAAGATTGGTAAACATTTGAATAAGGGGCGTGGCAATTCTAATAAAGAAAACATTCAAAATCTTATACATTAGTATCTCGAAAACCACCGAATCGATTGAGTTCAAATTTACAGACAACATTAGGTATTGGCCCAGGAATATTCCTGTGATGATTGGTGAAAATTGGAAAAGGGGCGTGTCACCTCCCATACAAAAAAATCGTACATCTCAAAAACCACCAAATCGATTGTGTTCAAATTTACAGACAACATTAGGTATTGGCCCAGGAATATTCCTGTGATGATTGGTGAAAATTGGAAAAGCGGCGTGTCACCTCCCATACAAAAAAAAAAGAACATTGCAAACGCTATTCTTCGACACTCATGGGAGCCAAAGTTTTTAAAATTTTTAACATTGCTATGCATTTTCCTGATAGACAAGAATATTATCTAGTTCTAGGCAATACGATTCCTGGAAAAACAAAACATTTTGTGTAAGACAGAGCACTACAATAAAAATTGTTTATCACTGATTTAAATGAATTTGTTTTTTTTTTTTTTCTATTTTACACTACGAAGTGTGTAGGTTGTATTATATAATTTTACCCGCAAATCAAAGACAAGATTAAGCGTCACAAATCAAGTGATAAGAATTGTATATTAGGCACCTTAGATGTGGATGGAGTGTCTGGTGTCATTCAATTATTCAACAGACCACAACCGAACACTATTTTTGTTTGTGCTTTTTAATAAATGTTTGATGTTGTTTTCCCATCTTATTCCACTTTTTCTACAACATAGTGTTGTCCATTTGATGAAAATTCTTTTCAAAACACTTCTCCATCCTTGTTCCATTAGGGATTCTCTACCTGTCAAACCCAAATCCCAATTATCCCTTGTCGGAAAACTGTCGTCGTAATTCTCCCCTCAGGCTTGGGGAGTATAGGAGGCGCATTCTCTTTACAAAGGAAAAACCACCCAATTTCATATTTTAATTACCGCATCCTCCCTACATAGGTATGTGGTATGGGTAATCTTTCAGAACGTATATATATACAAGGTGAAACACCGCATGTAACATTCTGCACACAGTTGAAACCGCTTAAATTTGAAAATCCCCATTTATCAAAAGTATTAACCTCAATCTTTCAACTCTGCGACTTTATATTCTGTAATGAAGGTTGAAAGCCTATTATACCTTTTCGCCCTTAAAATGTTTCATACACATACACTCCCCATTTTTTTTGCAGTTGTGGAGAAAGATGGTCTTTACAGTTCGATTATTTAAATGGAAACCTAATGATCCCGTTCACATGTTTCGTTGGAGAAAAAAAAAAAATAAAAAATAAATAAATTCTTAAATCAAATGAATGTATTAAATTGAGAAAACATCTTATGAATTTTTCATCCCCTTCTCCTAATAATCATGTGGATGATTCCCTTGTGGTGTTTCGAAGGGAATTTAAGGAATTTCCAGAAAGAATTTTGCACCCTCTTCCAGTTTAACCCAATTAAATGTTTCGTGTTGGCATAAGTTTTGGAAGCAAATTGCAATATATTCTTAAAAAAAAAAAAAAAAATAATAATATATTTATTGTCACTACAACATGACGTTGTGGAAAATTAATATATCACAACCCATTGTAACCACATGGCTGGGTGGGAAGAAATTCTAGATTTGTCATGGAAATTTCTGAAATATTTTCCCAAGCGAGTTGCAAATGTAATGTATATCATTTATTACAATATATACATATGCTATGGTATTTTGGGAAAATTAATTAATCTTTCAGATGTCACGTGATATGCAGGTGAATATTCATCTGCAGAAATGTAGTTTCCAAGGTGATAATATGAGAATTGAATACCATCCACAGTACTGAGGGCGTTAAGCTGAAATTGTGTGCCTTTTATGGAGAATTATATCCTGAAATTGTTCTTTTCAACGGCGACGATGACGACTTTGAGATTAGTTTTAATTTCAGGTTTTCTGTAGAAAAATTGTATACTCCACATTTATTTATTACATGGAGCTTTTGAATTGTAAGGCTATTGTGATTTGGAAATTTTGTGCTGTAGATAAATTATTTTTAAATTATAGTTGTTCCTCTGTCTGTTGTATTGCAGTAAAAAATAATAATGATTCTGAACAGTTGACAGCACATTTAGATGAATAGAATGAAGAAAGCTGGACATACACACCAGTTTTCGTCGAATAAACATGTCTAGTGTCCAGGCTAACATTTACAAAGTCACAGTGGTGAAAATTTTCATATAAAATTATCTATTGTGACTGTCAAAATATTTAAGTTGAAGGTCAGGCCCTTTTTATTTAACTACATATTTAGTTTCCGATTTCCAATCTAGGTAATAAAAAAATTCTAAAATCGTACTGGGATTCTGTAAAAACAAAAACGAAAACGACTTTCGCTTTTAAAAAAACGAAAGAAATCATGAGGGAGCAGCTTGCTTTATGTGATTACTTTTGTTTTTTTTTTACATCTTCGCACAATTTAATCAAAATGAGTTTTAATTGCAACCAACGAAGAAGAAGAAAATCGAAATGATTGCGTAAATGCAAAAAATATAGAACGAGAGAAGTCAGGGGTGGGATTCTGTAAAAAAACGAAACGAAAACCGCTTTCGTTTTCACTAAACCTGTCTCTGTCATATCTGCGGCAATAGACAGAGACTTCTATTGTCGAAACGATATCGTTCGATAGTTTTCATTTTACATAATCTGGCCCCAGATGAGTAAAAAATAGATATTATAAAAATATATATTATTCATTTCTTGAATTATTAATTCGTGACTTGAAACATTTTTGGTAAAAAATAGATATATGTACATACAAACATTCAAGTTGCTGTCAAAAACCAAAGTAGGGGAGAGTGGGCCCAAAAGTAACATTTTTTACTAAAACCGATGTTCTTTGGAAATAAGTCAGCCAAAAATTTTTTTAATTAAAAAGGCATGTTTCAACTACAAAATTTATCAAAAATGATAAGCAAAGCCTGTTAAAAATATGTCAAGATATTACTTAGATGGCGCTACAGTCCGGGTGGGAATGAGCCTCAACAAACACGCCTCTCCAGTTAGCTCGGTCTTTTTGGCTAATCGCCTTCAGTTCTGCACTCCAAGTTGTTTGAGGTCCCCGTCCACTTTTGCGCGTGATCTTCATCTACTGCGGTGTTCTACCTAGTTGGAATTGAAGACTCTTCGGGCCGGAGCATTGGTGTTCATATGTGAAGATATTGCTTTCAAAAATTGTCTAATTTCCCCGCAGATGGGGTAAGTTGTAACATAGAGCGGGATTTGTTGTAACAAGAAACAAAATAATAATATTTTTAATTTTTTTTTTTTAAGAATTTATCAATTTATTTTTAACAAAACTAAAAACATAGCCCTTAATTTAATAATATAACTTGTTCTAAAAAATATTTTAATTTATTGTCTATCAGGACAGTACGTGTATACCTATCAATGTTCCAAATGATTTTACAAACTTTGGCTCCCGTGACTGTCGGCGTTTGCAATATTATTGTTTTATTTGTATGGGCGGCACCACGCCTCTTTGTGCAATTCTATATAGGAACACTCCCGGTCCAATAGTCAAGATTGAGCTCAATCGGTTCGGTGGTTTTCGAGATAGTATACGACTTTTAATTTTTGTTTATGGGAGGTGCCCCTTTTTCTGCTTACCGGGACAACTTTCCTAATTTTTCTTTCAGTAACTTCTTTACTCAGACTATTACGAACATTAAAAAAAAAAATGAGCCAAAGCGGTTCAGCCGTTCTGAAGTTATGCGATGACCAAGAACAGCATTTCATTTGTACCTATTTATGTATATAGATAAATTATAAATTAGATTTTTACACTTTACAACTTACTTACTTACTTATCGGGCTCCCGACCCGTAAAGAGTCTTTGCCTGAAACACTGCATCCTTCCACCCTTTATGATCCAGAGGACGCTGCTTTAAATTGTCTAGACCAAGCCTCTGGCATCGGCGATGGCTTGAATTTTGAAACGGAGGTTCGGTCTTCCTTGTATACTCGAACCTGGGGGCATTTAGTTACATTTAGCCCCAGCATGAAATTTAACACAAACAATAAACAATAAACAAATGCATGACAAAAGAAGACACTCAGCACTATACTTCTTCTGGGTGAAGAGAAGGACAAAAAATACAAAATTCACCCACCGTATAACTTTCTTCGCTGAGGTCCAATCTGCAATTCAAGCAGATACTCGGGTAGCTATGGAGAAGGCGAACATTTTTCTCTTTCACGCGATTCTTAATTCTAAGAGGAACCCCCTTTTTTAAGCTGCTACTTCTCAGTTCTCTCTCACGCATTTACATCTAGGCCCGCTCTCCCCTACCTTAGAGGTAAAAAAACAGTATCCTAAAAGTATGCAATTTAAATTAAAAAAGTTCTTAAAACATGAATCCAATTTTCGCTTTCGCATAATTTCTTTCGTTTTTTGAAATGTGAGTGCATGCTTCGTTTTTTTACATAATACTACCCCAGATTGCTGTCAAAGGGTAATGTCAAATATTTGGCAAGCTCTTTCATAGGTAACGTTTGCAAGTAAAAACTGCAAACGTTATCGAATAATTTTTAATATTCAAATTCTCAAAGTATAAAGGGAAAACCATAAGAAAATTGCATTGACGTAATCCAGCTTAAGCTAATTTGGGAATACGTTGAAATTGTATAAGAGGAGGTTTAGATTAGGTTTAATTTGAGAAGATTTTCGTCCATTTTCGGCACTAGCTGAAGTCAACAAAATCAAGGCTTGAATGGAATGTAAACGTCAAAACAAAATAGAAAAGGTAATAGATAATTTTTATGTCAATTGCTACATGGCAATAAGTGATTACGTAGTAGTTAGGACGTTCTTTGGTTAATGATACGATAAGTCTGACAGGACTTCCAATTATAAAATGAATGTAGGTAATGATCTTAAAATTCGAATTAACTTTAAGTAACATATGACAGGATAGTGCTGGACAGTGGACACGGATGTAGTTCAATGTGTCAAGTCGTTAACGGATTAATGGTTGCTTAAATATTTAACTCCCATGTGCCGGCCGACCGAACACTTTCTCATCTAAATATGCACCGGAAATAGACGAGATATATACCAAATAAGAAGGTCACACATTTACGTACGTACGGTACGTATATACTCAATCCCAATTACTGCAGAAAACATTTCAAGGCTGCAGCTACGAGGAGTATTCTACCTCAATACAATCTCTTTGCAATTCCCATTCCTATTAACATAGCAATTCCCTTAACCTACAGTGATTCCTTACACTCGAATGACATGTCCTGTACAACTGCTATCGCACTGACATTCATTGCATATGCAACGGTTATTCTGAGTAAAAAGGATCATTGGTGAAGGTGGTGGGAGGAGTGGTGGTCGCAACCACATCTCGCAGCCACTACACAACTGACAGCACAGGAATGTTTATTGCGCATTTCGAATTCAACGACACAACGTGATATTCGCTTTTCTGATGTCGTCCTTGTGAGCGAGTGTGTTGGGTTGTATTTTGTAACCCTTTCAGTTCAGTTTAAACAACAATTATTCCGGATCGAGACTAAAACCAGTACTGAGCCCAACAATATAGGTATATGTGTGCGCATCAACGACGATGACGATGACGACGACGACGACGAAGAAAGTTGTATATCCTTGTGTAATCCTTCAAACCATCTTCGTCGCCTGTTCCTGTTGCCCGCCCACTGCGCGGTTGGGGAGTTGAAAGCGAATTTTCCACCAGCACATTTGTGCACGGAAGCGAAAAATTCCTCCGTCGAATTTTCAACAGCTGCAGTCGAAAACCAACCACTACCATCACACTCCTTCCACCCCTCCTCTGCCATCTTGCGCGTATGCGGAGTGAAAATGGCTCGAAACTTATTCACTTGGCAATTTTGCTTGATAATTTGATGATGCGATCACTGTTATACTACTTATGCTACACACACACATACATATATATATGTTTACCAGCTCCTGCTGCTGATGATGATGATAATAGGACACATCGCGTATAGATGTTGGAATGGGAAATATCCCCGGTGGTAATGTAGGCCATGCTCATTAGCAAGTACGCGTCGGAGGAGCAGATTGACAGGGAGCCGCACCTATGTACGCGGAATTTTATTGCCAAACAATCATCATAAGGAAAATGTAAATTTTCCTTTGGTTTTATGAATTTTCGCAATTTTCTCAGCTTTACACACATCAAAGATGTCTGCCTGAGCTGCTTCACTGCAAGGTGCAAAAACACGAAATGGGGATAAGTATAGAAACAGGCATCTCCGGCTCCGGCTCCGGCTCAGCAGAAGGAGTACGAGGTTCTCCGTTCTCGTGGTGTTGCGTGTGGTTTGTGTGCAGCAGAAGTGCTCATTTCTCAAAGTGTGTGTATTTTCATTTGTTCGACCACATGTTTGTTGCGCTTGCTGTAAAAATCCAAACTGAGTATAGAGGTTTGCAGCAGAGGAGCTCCTGCTTCCTTTTCGCGCTGACAAATGTTGCAAATGAGGTACGAGAAACTAAATGAATGGCTGTAATCCGGTACGCGCTCGGTGGGAATGGTGAAAATGGCAACTGCAAGTCGGAGTGCGGTTTGGGATTTTGTTTTTGTCTGCGGTTGGAGGAAGAGTACTTTCCAGAAAATCGTACAGATGAGGATTTCTTGTTAAGAAATGTATAGGCAGGTGCTTTTCTGTATGTACTTAATGGGTTTTTGAGGCATGTTTTTTAAGCAGACGTAATGGAGTTTATATTTTAATACTTCCCTTCTTTCAACCCTTATAAGACGAATTTTGAAAAACGATGAATGAGGCATGTAATAATTTTGACTTATCTCTCAACATACTAACTTTCAAGTTCATACGGCTGACGGTTCGTGAGACCCCCCTACTCCCTGCGACCCCTTTACTCATCAACAATTGTCACCCACCCTATGGACTAATTTGGCCACACATCTATAAATCAGAAAAATAATCATGAAAATCGGACGAATGGTTCTCGAGTTATGGAAGGACGAACAGACGGACGCGACGTTGCATTTTATATAGTAGTATGGAGTATGGAGTGGGCGCAGTAGCGCAGTGGTTAGTGTGGATCCCAGGTTCGATCCCCGGAAAAACGCAAATTACATTTTAAGGTTTTTTTCTACTGCGCCACTTCTCGCGAACGTCTGACAAACATCTGAGAGTATGACTGTGCTGAAAAAGCTTCTCAATTAAGCCGTTCGGAATCGGCATTAAATTGTAGGTACCTTCCATTCGTCCCTAAAATAAAAACTCACACAAACGAATGGAAGCTAGGCCTAGGGTGTCTACCGCCTGTTGCGCCACCTATTTATTTATTTATGGAGTATGGATTATGCGTCATTGCGAGTCGTGCACTTGACTGCAGGAATTGCAAGTTGATAAGACTTTGCAGAGTCATGGCTATAGGATACGCCCTCAGATTTGAGAGAAGAGCACTTTTTTTGCAACTCACTTGGAGACAGTTGCATGGTTAAAAATCAGCGTGAGTCGTAAACTTTTTTATGCAACTCACTTGTCTACTTGGTCAGCTGCTTGGTTAAAAAAATAAATAAATAAGAGTGAGTGGTCAAGTCCACGACCTCGATTCAATTACAGCGAATCTACTTCCCACATTTAAATTTAAATTTATTTAATTCTCTTTGCTTTGTCTCATTTCAGACCGCACTACCCCAATCGAGGTGGTCAACAACAACAACATCGTCCCCACTACCGACAGCCGCAACGCAAAGAAGAAGAAGAGTCCACCGGAAGCAGTCTCATGGGCTTCATTCAAAAGGCCAAGACATTCTACGACATCTTCAGGGCGATGAACTCTGCTTGGAAAACTGTCGAAGACCACTACCGCAAAACCGGAGAAGGCATCTTCCCCGACGAAATTCAAAAATTGAACCAATCTCAACGAATCGCTCTTCACCGATCGAACCCGAACCAATCGTCAAATATCGACAAAAATCAAACAAATACCCGAAGGCCCAAAACTACCAAGGCACCAATTACACCCGCCGAGGAAGAGGAAGAGCAACAGGATACCACACAGGACAACGATGACGAGAACCGTTCACGTCGTGCATCAATTGATGAAAATGTCAGCGCGGAAGAAGAGACCCCGTCCCACCACCAAACAACGCACGATATCCAATCATCGGAATCAGATTTGGAAGCCGAACCCGAATCGGAATTGCCGTCATCCTCTTCCACCGATACCACCGCTGTAGCGGAAGGACGTTACATTAAGGGTGATCCCCTAAAAGGTTACTATGACTTCGTAATCACTGAGGGTTCCTATAAATTCTGGGCCGCATTTCAGGTAAGATTAGGTTTTCAGCAGCAGCAACAGCAACTCTATCCAAACATCCATTGTATTGCACTTGTAATCCGCTTGCATTTAAATGAATCCCTCCCCGACACAGACACAATGCGCATTCAGGTGACTGGTATACACCGTACACAGTGCATCTTTCCACAAAACAACACGTAATCCCCTTTTGCATACTGGTATAGGATGTACACTGTACATCCTACAGAGTCCTATACTATCGGCATCTAATGAATAAGTCCGTGAAATATTGAAATGCCAATTGGCTTGCCGGGTCTTTTCAGAGCTCTACTGTACTGCAAAGCATATTTGACTGTGCATTTCGGTGCACCGAAAAGTTAATGTCCAGAAATCATTATATAGATACCTTGATCCCGTGGCTGACTTTGGGACAGAGGGAAACCAATAAACAGGCGCAGACATATTGCCAAACAGAGATTGTTTGAATTCAGTTTGCTACCAGCCGGAACTGTTTTATGGTAGAGTGCGAGTAGGCGAAAGGATTCATTGTGATTATTTCCGGGATATGTGCGAGGGTGGTGGTGCAGATTTTTCTGCTTGTTTGGAAACATTTTTTGAAATAGAGTATGGTAGATTTTCCGGATTTCATTTGGTTTATCTCTGAGAATAAATTGCATTGGCGAAGCGAAACCAATTGAAATGTTTTCATAAATTTATGCATTAAGCCCGTTTTAGTGTGCGTACGGGCTTAGAGGAAGGGAGCGAAAAGGAGAGAGAGTTATTTAGAGCTCTGTTATCGATGCAGTGGAATTTGGATGTAAATTTCATACGCATATATAAATTCGCTGAAGAAGAATGATGATTGTGTGTATCGATGCGCAAACAGTGGTTAATCCTTTTGCAAGTGATTTCAATTTAATAAGAGATTTTTCAATTGAAATAGGACTTTGGATTCGACGAGGTTTTTTTTATTTGCATATTCATCTAATTAGTCAGAGAGTCTCAGAGGATTTCCCTGCGGAGTATCGCTAAAATCTGATCCATAAATACTCCATTCGAAGGCACTTGCTTTCAAGGATCTTCGCTATTTCGTCAACAGCACATTGTCTGTTCGGAGTACGAGCATTTAACGAGCAGCTCCTTAGATCGTTTCTTCTTTTTTCGTTCTAGACTAAGTAAGGCCGCTTAAAAACTGAGAAGGTACCTTTGTATAGTGGTCCACAGCAATGGGTAGCATTTTGTCTATCTTGCGCCTTAAGTTAGACTCATTTTTCTGTTGAAACTTATAAATATAAGAAGCTAGGAAGAGACTAGTTCAAGTCATTTACTCCTTGAAAAGATAGCTCCAGTAGCATAATTATCAGACCAAATTAACTTAGGACCGGTTTAAAGTGGACGCTTAATGCTAAGTTTACAGTTTACTCCCTCCTTATGGACACCTTTCATAACCAAACATATTTCAAAGAACGGAATAAATACCTTCTTTCGTCGGAGGTTGCTACTATCCGATGGAGCACTCAGACACAACTGTACTGGTCCATTGTACTGCCAAACAGACACCTTCCTTTACTGTACTTAGTTTTACCGTCTTTCGAAGAAAAATGAGAAGTGGTGGTGGTACAGAGGAAGTGGTCCGCTGTATCGTCGTCCTCTCCACAAGCAGCACAGGTGTTTTGCAAAAGCTTGGTGGCACTCACCACGTCAGACCCAAAGATCCGCCACCTGATGCGAGAAAAGGCAGGACAACTACAGAGGAAGTGTATCCCTCTCCACAAGCAGGACAGATGGTGGTGTCGCTCAAGCCCAATACATTTAAGTGTTTGGCAAAAGCTTGGTGGCCCGAAAGGACGCCCACAAGCAGTCTGCAGTCGATTCTCCTGAGATACTGAAGGAAAGACGAGGACCTTTTGCAGATGTCCGGACGCAGTCGTTTAGACTGTCTACACCCAGCACAGTCACGCCACCGACACTTGTGTTCACGAGAAATACAAGTAGGTATCAATGGATGACCTAACTACAAATACAGCAAACCCAACGCAGGTTCAAGTACTGAGAGAGCTTCTTCTTAACCCAGTCTAGCAAGCTCATCAGCGGTCTTATTTCCTTGGCTACAAGTGTGACCTGGGACCCAAACAAGTTTCTCTGTATTTAGCCTTCCGACCAAGTTCAGAGTAAGCTTGAGTTCGTAAGAGGTTGGACGAGGTAAGAGGGTTAAGCAGCGCTTTTTAGTGCTTCTAGCCCTCCACCTGTTTGTCACAATATAGCGCATAGCCATAAGGATAGCGAAAGACGCATGATGGAAGACGCATGGTTACCTCAGGGGTAGTTCTCGCTTTCCACGAAGACTCCATAATCAGACCCCTGCCCCGGTTTTGGAGCCATCCGTGAATACACGGATCATAGCATCTAGAGCAGAGCCCGGAGTGCTAGGAAAGGCCCTGTGCAGCCAAGTCAAGCCGTTCTTTGAAGTTTGGCAAAAGAGGCAGTAACACGTTTCCGCGAAAGCCTGTTCCACCATACAACCGATGCATATGAGAGAAGTGGTCTTACCATTGCCATATAGATCCAAAGGACCATTTTAGGAAATAAGCCCAATGTCTTGCCAAAAGCGCCTATATGCACTGCCAGAAAGTTGGGAGAACTTTATCGGTTTTCGATTCAACATGCTTGGACCAAAGAAGTTTTCTATCGAGGATTACTCCCAGATATTTGACTTCAACCGAGATCGGGATACGGACACCTCTTATAATCGGACAAATTGTGTGCTACCATCAGTGTCCGCTTATGAGATAATTCACTGTATATTCCACGCTATGATAGCGGCAGTTACTACAGCGAAAATGTAGTAGATTTCCGTAAATCTCAATTACAACTAGACGAAAATGTAAATCAACATGTTCTTAACATCCTTATAAAGTAATTACACAATAATTAAAGGAGACTTATTTTTTATGACCTGTCAAAAATTTACAAATCTTGCACGCCAGCATCCTTCTACAGAGGATCGCCTTGCCCATTATTACCATTATTATCACCTACCTACGAAAATCAACTTAGAAAAAGGCTTCACCAATGAAATACCGGTCAGAAGTCAATAGGATTCACAAAATGTCCTACACGACAAATCTTTGGCAACATTCACAGACCGTTCCAAGACACTGGAGGGAGTTAGCGACGGGGTCTTTTCAGAAGAACTAAATCTGGGCCTCTCCTTCTGCCTTTCGAAACACTGCAGTGTCTTCCAAGCCGAAATTACAGCTATTCACAAATGGATATCGTCATATAAATTGAAAGCCAAGCTGCAATCAAATTCCTAATATCCAGCGAAATAAGACCCAAGGCGGTGGAAGATTGCCGCATATCTCTTAACGAGTACAACATCATCCTCTGCTGGGTTCCTGGCCACTGATACATCCCAGGGAACTGTGCAGCAGACGAGATAGCATGGCTGGGCTCGTCTGGCTTGGAGAGTATAAGTCTCCACAACGTGTATGCACCACTTTCCTACGCAGCAAGCAGAGCAAGTTTCAGATGGAAACATATAGGCTACTGTGAAACTGCTAGGCTCACCTGGTCAGATCTGGATACAAAGAGATCCAAAGGAGTTTTTTCGACTTAAAAGATCCAGCATCTCGAAAGACGTTAATATCATCTCCGGGCACTGCATATTAGGTAGACACGCGCAAGGGCTCGGTCTGCCATACAATGACTTCTGCAGAAGCTGTAGAGATGAAGAGGTGGATGAGTCCATCACTCACTTTCTTTGCAGTTGCCCTGCCCTAGCCAATTTAAGAAAGGCGCACTTGCTTTATAACTATAACAGCAAATGGTTTACATGAGTATAGCCAGTAAAAGAATAGGTGCAAATGACCCGACCGCGCGCCGTCTTTCTCTCACCGAGAACGACTTTAAACTAACTATAGGCTGAACGCACTCATTAGACGCATATAACTTCTTAAATGAAAAATGCATAATATGACTTTTTTCACATTAGAACTGATTAAATTAATTGTCTCTTTATAACCATTTCATCATCATTTACTGTCGAACAATTTCCATCCATAACTATACCATTCGCAATTACTGGAACTACCGCACAGATTCTAAAAAAAAGGACTCACAATGCGACTTCAATATCCACATGACCCTAATTAATAGAAACCCTTTTTTTCGTTTTGTTATTGCGACCAAGCCATCCGGATCCGCCCTTTCAAGCTTCACGTTTCAGTTTGAGATAAATACTCCAAACAAAGAGCCATTACTCAAAGTATTAACTTACAATTAATTCGTTTTCCTCCAAATTGGATTTCAGTTCAGAAAACGAGTTCCGGAAAAGCAAAAAAAAAAATTACGGAATTTTTACACCCGCCCATTACCCTTAAAAGTTTTCATTTTCCATCGTTCGAAATGGGTATAGTGGGGCTGGCAGAGGGCCTATTTTTTCAACTTTGCTCAATGAAAACTCATTGGAAATCAGTGAAAATGTCTGGTGCCCTCTCGCGGATGCACCATATATACTCCCCACAATTACACATCCCGTACACATCCTGGAGCACGACGACCTGACAAGAGAAACACGCAACTACAGGTGCATTGTGTGGATTGGGAGGGGGCGTTATGTATGCGGAAAACAAATGAAAAAGTTGAATCAATTTTCCACAGCCAGTAGTTTGAAGAGTGCTATTTTTTTTTTATTGTATTTCACTAAAAGGATACAGACTGAATAGGTTCTGCGTCAGTCAGATATTCCCTGGACGTTTGCAATAAATTAATATTTCATCCAATTGGTGGATGAGAGGAGTGGGTGCAAGTGACAGCAAAAATGTGTAACGAAGGTCATTTTTAGATTGCACTATGGACCGCAATTCAACATTAATTTGTGTTTTAGTTTATCTAACCAAAATGCATTTTCTGAATATCTCTATTTATATGGAAATGTTTGAACAAAGGGGCGTGGCACCTCCCAGAGCCGATAAAAAAAAATATTCAAAATCGTATACCTCGAAAACCACGGAACCGATTAAGCTAACATTTTCAGACGACCTTTAGGTATAGGCCCGGGAGTTTTCCTATTGAATATTTTCTGAAGCTGTTCAAAATCTTATCATCATGCTCATTTTTCGGGTCGTTTTTGGAGCGATTTCGAACAGTTCTTTTTGCCTTTTTCGGTTTTTTTTTGGACCGTTTTTGTCTTCTTTTTTTGTTGGCTTGGATCAATTTTGGAATGTTTTCGTTTGGTTTTTTTAGACAAAAATAAAAATGAAGTGAGCAAAGTCACGGGTGACCGTCTGTTTGTTAAAAGATTGACGAGCTAAGAATTCTATAAATAACTAGCGAACCTCCTGCACACTACATAGTGCAAAATAGAAAATTCAACTTCAAATTCATTTAAAGCAGTGTTAAACATTTTTGGTTTTCCCAGGAATCGTATTTCCCTGGATAATATTCTTGTCTATCAGGACAATGCATATCAATGTTACACATTTTACAATCTTTGGTTCCCATGACTGTCGAAGAATAGCGTTTGCAATGATTTTTTTTAGTATGGGAGGCGCCACGCCCCTTTTTGTCCAATTTTTCCAATATTCACTAGAGACCCTTTGACCAATCTGCATAGTAACACAGGGCAAATATATAAGATTATCTGTAAATTTGAGCTCAGTCGAGTTGGTGGTTTTCGAGATATCGGAATGTGTGCCTACAGCGCCACCTATTGAGAATTTTTCCACTTTTCTTTTTTCCTAAACCTTCGCATAGCAATTACGAACAAATTCGCAGAAGGAAGTACATATTCAATTTGGTACAGTCAATTTAAAGTTCTAAGCATCCATTTTTATATATAAAGATAAATATAATTTTCCAATTTTATTTGTTACCACAAAACGCGAAAACTACTTGTCAGATTTCAATGAAAGTTTTTTTAAATGTTTCTTAATACTGTGAGGTGGTTTTAGGCTATGCCGTATATAGCCACGTCCTTTGGAATAGTTTTGGCAGCCATGTTTGTCTGAGGAAGTGCACAGATGGCTAAAACTTGCCCGATATTGTGATAGGTTTAGTTGGAATGATTTTATTATAGGTACATACACTAAGCAGAACTTATATTTCACTACGCGAACGAAGTTGCCTGCGAATAGTGCACTAAAAAAATCAAATCCAGTGCTAATGAATTTTCAACTCCACTAGCACTAACATTTTCAATGTTAATGAAATTTCACTTGCATTAACAGTAAAAATTTCAATGCTACTGATATTTCACTTGTTTTAGCAGTAAAAATTCCAATGCTACTAATATTTTACTTGCATTAGTTCAGTGCTACTTGTATTTCAATTTTATTACATAAATAGAAAGTTTCTTTCAGATTTGAAGTATACATAATGTACATTGTAAATAAAACTGAATTTAAAATTTATTTAACACTTTATTTGCTCTCATTACCATGAAACGTTCGGTCTTCCTTCTCTTCTCGAACTTGGGGGCTGGGTTTCCTCTTAGTTTATTGTCAATTCGCTCGATGTGTACTATTACGTATTTTGGCTTTTTGGACTACATCCGATCGTTTTACTTTAATTAAATTAAAGCATTGAAATTTTCAATGTTAATGCAAGTTAATTTTCATTAGAAGTACTTTTTAATACTAGTGCAAGTCAACTTTCATTAGCATTGACATTTTCAGTGCTAGTGCAAACGAACTTTCAGTAGCATTGAAATTTTGAATGGTAGTGCTTAAGGACCAGGGTTTGATAGATATGTATAAATTTGGCATTTCACAAAAAGTTACAAAATCTTTCTAAATACTTTGAGACAATCATATAGTCTACTGTCAAACATTTGACAAGTAAAATATGACATAAATAAACACTATTTGACACCGTTTGCCCAATATGTCACCAATCTAACAATCTTCCGTTGCCAAATTCAAAAAGAACACAAAATGATAAATAAAACATCAAGCATCAAGCAGTTATAATGGTTTTGTGCAACAAAAGCTAAAAATTATAACTGACTGACTAAAATGGAGTCGATTGCGTATAGTGTCATGACACCCTGTCAAAATTAAGTACCTAGGTACTCACAAAATCATGTTATTTCTTTTAAATAAAATAAAATTTGTTCAACTTTCGTGAAGGCGACAACGATTAGCTCATGTGAAACCACCTCTCCTGGACTCCTACTGTTAGTCTGGGTGTATTCATATTTGAAATATGAGCATTCTAGTACAGTCAGTGGTAAGAAATTGCCAAAAAACAGATACAAATCTCTTCTTCTTCTTGGGAAACCATATGTGCCACCAAATTGTATCAAAACCATTGAAATATAGCGAGATTCCTTCCCAGTCAGTTAAATTCCTCTTTTATTTTTATATATCGTGCAGGAAATCTACCTGAGAAAGTACCTAAGGAGTGTTACGATCTCTGAAAAATATGTTTAACTAACACCCTATTGGAGTAAAGAGGTCAAAATTTTATGATCAATTTGTAAGTGAAGCGCTGGCATCTGGAAGTATGGCCTAAAAATTGTTTAAAGCTTCTTTTTTTTTTTTTTGATTTAGATTTATGACTATTAAGGCAAATTGAATGAAGTAAGGCCATGAAAATGGCCCCCTTTTAAGGGGCCGTCGCCAATAACTCCGGCATAAAGAAAAATTTCCAAAAACGGAGAATTTTATTTTCTTCATTTCTGATATAGAGTACACAAACCGAGTTTGAAGTCAATCGGATGAAAAATAAAACTTTGACCCCCCCTTTTACTCCTTTAAGGGTTGTAATTCGAAATATCCTTCCTTATTCCCTGGATACGTTATAAAGGGAAAAATGTAAGCTTTCAAGGACAAAGAGTTTTGGGCTGGGCGTTAATGAGTCAGTGAATGAATCGTAATTTCAATTTCCATTTTTAAATAAGAGAAGAAGAGGAAGATAAAACAAGACTAAAGAGACCTTGATTGTCTGTCAAGTTTATGAGTACAATTCAACTTTAAGATAACTTAACTAGTATAGTGGACCTTCAATGCCTCAACTCGTATCCATCCAAGTGAAATAACAATCAATTAAGATAGTTATTCCCAGACACCTCACATCCATGCAATACCTACAGTCCTACAATCTACATACTTCACATTCCCAATAGTGCACCCATCTAACACAACAGCAATACCGGTTGTGCATAATTTCAAAATTCCTCTTGACACCACAAGAGAAATACGCAAGAGTTCAATTGCACTGTAAAGAATTTACTACAGAAAAAAAAAACAACAATTTCCGCTTTCCCAGAAATGCCTAATCCACAATGGAATTCATCCTTACAATCCCATTTTACTATTATGTCGAATCGATTGAATCGTCTCCATTCATCAAATTGTCCAGTTGTGCTGGAAGGGGGATGGGCTTTAAAATTGCACTACTTCTGGGTAACCGGTGGTGGTGCAGAGTATGACATCGAATTTTGTCATTTTATTATTCTCCATAAATTCCAGTATCCTTAATATGGAATGTGCTGTGACATCCTTTATTTTAATGCCATAAATTCTACATTTTTTCATTTTTATTCATACATGTATTTTATTTCATTTTTGGTTGCGCCTGCCTGCCTCTCTTCCTCGATTCGCTATAAAATGCACACTTGGACGACATGCCGTGGAAATAACACAACATGCATATGCCCTTACCCTCTCTTCTTATCCTTGCTATGGACTGTGCTGGTCGTCGTCGCGCCTGCAGGTTGGAACGGCGCTTTTAATTATTTATTCAACATTTGCGGCAATTTATTACTCGAAAGTTAATCCCTTGGTAAGCGACTACGACTACATCGACTATCTCGGCGGTGGACGGTCCCTATCGGACGATTCCGATTTTGTTGATACCGATGCACCGACGACGGGCAGTGGCGGTGCTACCGCTGCCGCCGATGGCAGCAAAATAGTACCACCAGGAGGTGCCTCCAGCAGGAGCCGACAACAGTACGGGCAGTCTAGTGCAGGCTGGTTTGGTTGGGTCCCGCATGCGGGACACACGTTGCGATTTATCCTCGAATCAATAGATAAAGTGTATAATGATGAATAAAAAAACAGCCGCCACATCCCGTATACAGATGCGAATAATATTTATTTTACTTTATATTTTTTTTTAATATTATTTTTAATAAATAGAGATATAGGTGGACACAAATTGAACAGGAGTCGAGAGGTGGACTGGACATAAACTGCAGTTCTTGAGAAGGGCAAACATTTTCACTGCGACTATACGAGTACTACCTTTAGGTATACCAACTGAAATGTCCTTTTCGGAAATGTGCTTTTAAAGTTTAACGGACACCACTCTCCGGTGCGATAAAATTAAGCAGAATAAATGTTGTAATTGGAAAACCACACGGGAGACAGATAGCTATACGAATAAAATTTATGCAAACGATTTAAGGACAGACATTTTAAAATTTTGTGTTGTGACTTTTATTTGGCCAACAGTTCGCAGAAGGATGGCGAAATTAAATATTTCTCAGTCCGAAAAGGAGGTAAGTTAGTTAGTAAGTATGCAAATTATATTCGCTCGTCGGATAAGTAAAAGGGAAACTTTACTGACTTTAAACACACTTTCTGGGGTTCAAGATGCAATTCAAAGAAAGGCTACTAAAATCCAGTAAGATGCTTGGGTGGACTTCTTTTTTACGGGAAAGCCAACTGACAAAAATAAAATCCCTGACCTCGTCGACTTTTTTTTATCGCAAAAGATCTAACCAAAAATCTGACAGAAGTTGAAGAATGCTATGATCTATGCTCAGTCACTCTGGAAATGGGTGGACGTTTAGCAAAAAAAGAAGGACCGCTTAGGTTAACTAGTAACAAAACCAACTGGGAGGTTTTTACAAAGGCTACAAGGAAAATGTTATATTAAATGTACCGCTAAAGACACCGCTTGAAATAGAAGACGAAATTGACAATTTCGTGGAAGCCATTCAAAGCACGGCGTGGAAAAACACTCCTTGTCGGAAGATAGGCACACGGAACAATAAAGCTAAATACAAGCCTGAAATGGAAGACTTCATAAGAGAAAAGACTAGAGCGTGCAAGAGATGGCAAAAATCCTACGAGCCCTCATGATAAAACTTATTTGAACCACCTTTGCAAAACATAAAAAAAAAATGGCTGCAGGATTTAAGAAATCGCGAGACTAGCAGTCAAACTCTCAAGCCTCGAGATTGATGATAAGAGCTCAAACTACTATGGTAACTATGGAAAGCCTTGAAGTCCATATAAGGAAAACCGTAATGCACTCGCCATCAATAAGAAAAGCCAACGGCAAAAGGAGACAAAGAGAAAGCGGATTTATTTGCAGAGCATCTAGAAGAAACCTTGAAGCCTATCGATGGACAGCCATTGATCGAAGATTCGAATTCTAACTTATACGGCACCCGACAACTATAAAATAAAAGGTGTATCGCTAGCTAAACTTGGAATGACAATAATAAGGTTGAAAAATAACAAGGCTCTAGGATATGATCTAATCACTGACGAAATTTTGAAGGAGCTACCGAAAAAAGCTTTATCTAAGTTACTCTACATGGTAAATGCCTCATTGAGACTTTTATATGTTCCAAGGCAATCGAAAGTCGCTGAAGTTGTTATGGTTTCGAAACCGGGGAAATGTGAAAAACGATAAAAAAGCATATAGATCCATCTGTCGATAATCTACCCTAGCGAGGTATCCGTCGAATACACAGACATGGAATACCTCGCCTCCTTTCCGACGCGAATGTAATTTGAGCCTCCGACGAAGTATCCGTTGCGGACAATTCTCCGTTCCGACGGATACCTCTCTGGGACCGAATCTCTTCGAGAAACTCCGTCTCCGGTTAAAACGAATACAACCAGTAACTGAAGAAAAACGTTTAATGCAGGATCAGCAATTCGGCTTTCGGGTCAAACATTCCATCAGCAATAACAAATGAAATTGAAAAAGCTCTAGAAGGGAACAAGATTTGCTCTAGGGTTTTTCTCGACGTATCGCAAGCCTTTGACAAGGTATGGCACGAAGGTCTAAGGTATATGGAATCCTATCTTTCAAACAGACTTTCTTTCTTTTTAAACATGAGACTGAATTCTCAGAATTCAAAGAAATCTACTCCGGTGTTCCGCAAGGAAGCGTTCTCGGTCCAATTCTATCTGCTCTACACAAGAGATATACCACAAGTAGCAACGTTTCCAGAACTGGGAACAGAACAGACCAACATTTGCCAACGGTTCAACTGTATGGTATACAGATGGATCCAAAACAGATGAAGGAGTTGGAGCCGGAGTATACGGTCCGTGCACTAAAACGTCCCTATTCGCTAGTATGGACATAAGCAGTTCCGTATTTCAGCCCGAAATACATGCAATAGAACTCTGCATTCGAGAGAGTCTAAACAGGGCTATAACAAATAAGCACATTTACATTCTCTCTGATAGCAAGGCAGCTCTACTTGCAATTAACGCCTTTGAAATAACTTCAAAAATGGTCTGGGACTGCCTCCAAATCCTGCAAATACTGGCCACCACAAACAAGGTTCACCTGATCTGGGTGCCGGGACACAGTGGATATGAAGGCAATGAAAAAGCAGACGAATTAGCCAGAAAAGGATCCGCATCCCAATTCATGATGCCAAGACCATTCTGCGGGCTACCAATCAACACTATAAAAAGTAGTGTGAAAACCTGGCTGAACGAAAAGAAGCTGCATTTCTGGAGGACCACCGAAGGAAACAGGCAAGCCAAAAACTTCATGCCAAACAGTTCCCACAAAAAAACGAAACAACTACTACAATTAAGTAGAAGTCAGATTCGATTGGTCACAGGCTTTCTCACAGGACACTGTCGAGTCAAAAAACACCTGATGACAATGGGTATAGCACAAGACGACACTTGCAGAATGTGCAACGAGGACGCAGAAACAGCAGAACACATACTATGTGACTGCAACTGTTTAACCAAAACACGTCAACGTTATCTAGGTAAATTCTACCTCGAAGCAGCGGATGTAGCTGCCAGCACACCCAAAGAGCTAGCCGCCTTTATAACAAACTGCGGCATCATGGATGAGCTATAAATGGAGGATATCACAATAGGCCCACTTGTGGCCGCAGTGATTTGGGACTTAATATACCACCTCCCCCCCACAATCTAACCAATCTAGCCAACGTTTCCAGATGATACAGCTATCCTGAGTCAGTCGAATCATCAATGCGAAAATTCCAACGGGCTCTAAACGAAGTATGCAAGCGGACAAAGACTTGGCTAATCGTCCTTAACGAGACCAAGTCAACGCAGGTCAATTTTATATACAAAAAAGTTAACAAGCTACCTACTATTTACATTAACTCGGTGCGAATACCGCAAACAAAGGAGACAAAATATCTAGAAATGACCCTAGACGTAAAACTTAAGTGGAAGGCAGACGTTAAAAAGAAGCTCGAAGAGCTCGCAATCAGACTTAGAGAAATGTATTGGCTACTCGGTCATTACTGGACACTGCCTGATTGGCAAACATGCCGCAAGGCTGTGCCTCTTCGCAAACGACTTTTGTAGAAGCTGCATGGACGAGGAAGAGGAGGAAACTATCCCACACCTTCTTTGTTCCTGCCCAGCTCTCTCCCGCAGAAGGAAGCTTCACTTAGGAGCCTTCTATTACAACGACTTGGGCGATCTGACAAGCATAGACATCAGAAGCCTCTTACGCTTTATAAAGAGCTCAAAATGGTTCAACTAGTAGGGAGATCTCAGATCCTTCATCGTGGCATCACAATGGACCTATACTGGTCTAAGTGTGTTGGCGTTTTCAGCTGACAGCCACTTTCAACCAACCAACCAACCATTGGATACTCGGAAGGTTCTCAAAGCTAAGCACCGTCTTGGACATAAGATATAGAACTTTGAAGTTGTACCAAACCAAGCAATTTGACTACTACCTACATTCCAAAACAAAACGCTATAAGAGCAATCATAAATGCTCCATGGTATATAAGGATCAGTGTTATTCACAGAGGTCTAGAAATTGCTACTCTGAGTGACGTATAGTAACAAACTCTGCTCGTAAACTTCATACTCGTTCATGTTTATTGCATTAATGCAATAATCCCTAGTCTGTACGTGACAAACCTCGAGCGCCGACTACAAAGAAGAAAACCATTCGACATAGCCTTCCTTAGGCGGCTCTACAATTTTGGGTGAACCGAGGCCTCAGCTAACAAGCCTCTCCAGTTAGCCCGGTCCTTAGCTATAACTGCCTCCAGTTTCGCACTCCTATAGTCTGTTGAGGTCGCCTTCGACTAACTTGCGCGCGCCACTTAAGGCGAGGCCGTCCTCTACTGCGTTGTCCCTCCGGGTTAGACTCGAAGACTCTACGGGCCGGAGAATTTGTTCCAATCCGCTCTACATGTCCTACCATCTTAAACGACGTACTCACAGTTTTTTGACCAGGTCGAGGTCGCTGTACAGCTCGTATAGTCCGTTGTCGAATCTCCTTCTCCAAAGCCCGTCAACGCAAACGAGACCGAATATTTTACGAAGAATCTTTCACTCGAAGCTCAAGCTTCAGCGCCATAAAGCAGGACTGGAATGATATATCAAGGTCTTAAATAGAATATCCTTAGTTGTTCGGGATAGGGCTCTACTAATCAATTGCCTTCTTAGCCCGAAGAAACAGCGGTTGACAGCATATAATATCTACTTGGTTTTGCCCGCGTTGAGCGCTAGACCCATTTTAGCTGCTTCCGTTTCTATACATCAAACGTCCCAGTGACAGCTCGCTGTTCTACCAATTATGTCAATATCATCGGCGTATATGCAAGTAATTGGACGGACTTTTGAAAGATCGTGCCTTGTGTGTCGGATTATGAGTTTTGGACAATTCTTTCGAGTGTGATGTTGAAAAAGTCGCTCGTATAAAACGTCTTTTGTCATCAAAGGTTTCGTTAAGGTCGTTGCTGACCTTGATGAAGCAGCGAGCTTTCTCCATCGTCATCCTACACAATCGAAGGAGTTTTGCAGAGATGCTAAAGCTAGACATGGCTCTGTATAGCTCGTCTCTATAGATGCTGTCATATACGCGGCTTTGAAATCGATGAAATTATGGTGGGTATCGATTTGGACTTCTTGGATTTTTTCCGTTCGACCTAGCGCTGTAAGGAAAAACCGCTGGAAAGCTACACACCTAACTACAGAAGCCTAAACTACTTGTTAAGGTAACTTAGTCTTTTTTCTACTACTATGGGCACTCGCGACCGGTTCTCATAGTGCCTCTCTGAGGGGTGAAGTTTAGTCCTTAGGCATAAGTATATTGGCTGACACTAATGGCATTGCCAGGTCAGATAATAAATGAGTCGGACATAACCAATGGTATGGACTATTGGTATATTTTGAAGAATACTCACCAGGCGCAACCGAAAAAAAAGAAAAAAAATAATTTTAAATGGAATGGTCTGTTAAATAATTAACGGGAAAATTACATTTTTTTCATTATTGGTTAGGGGGAAACTTCTGTGGAAATCGCACCTAGCCTTCATAGGTATTTGTCTTTTTTTTGTACCTCATCTGGAATGTCGAAATTGAAAATTACAACCCCGATTCGGCCAAACTAAATTGCAATTTCATTCCCACACACATCGTTCCTGCACCAGCAAAGCTTCATTTAAATTGACGTGCCCTGCAAGTGAATTGAAAATTTACACAACAAAATCCCATTTCAATTTGCTTCAAATCGTCTGATTATGCCAACAGTATCAAACTCTCTTTAGGTTAATGCCTCAGCAACTTTTTTGATTTCATACAACTTTGACACCCGCACTACACCTCCGTCAATCACATTATTTTCAAATTTACCAACAATATCTATCGACTAGAGTAGACTAACCTCACTTACGCCCAACACATCTACCCGGACCTCACTTCGATTGAACTACACAGAGTGATGATAAAATTTTAATGTAACCAAACCATGGATCCATGACGCGAAAAAAAGGGAAAAATAAAACAAAATCACGTCTTACATCCTGTCAATCTATCCACTCAGAAGTTCGCTGTTCCTTTCAAGCTATACCTTCCAAGTCCTTAGTTCCAATTTGAACCCTACTACTGCGTTGACAAGTTTTACCTTTGACAGGCGCACAAAGTGTATTTCATAGAACCCGCTCACGTAATGCAATGCAAATATATGGGCGGGGTACAAAGGTTCCAGTGTATCCCGGTGAAAATCGGGATCCAATCCAATACACAACCACACATGTATGTACGTTCAGCAGGCAATCATGCATAAACACCTGAGACTTCACTCCGCTCAAATGAGGGAATGAAGAACCTCTTTTCAGTTCTAACTTTGTCGTCAAGAAATTGTCTACCAGTAGTCGGGTTCGGGTTGGTTGGGGTCGGGATATACTGGCAACGAATCTCAAAACTTGTCAGAGTAAGGAATGCCATTGTTGGTGGCGGCAGTGGCAGTGGCAGTGGCAGTGGCAGCGGCAACGACATAAGTTAAATAACGAACAAACAATTGCGGTGGGGATGCAATCGTCACCAAAAAGGGAAGGATGCTGGCACAGGAAGGATACAAAACAAACATTTATACACTTGTTTACCTACTCAACCACATTAACGGTAAGTAAATAGTTGGTTTGTCATGTGTTATGCACTTGTACTCTTTTGTGTAGTTGGGTGGTACCTCTGTCGTTGGCGGTTTTATTGTGCCTTAAGAAAGGTGGGTTATTCACTATTTAGTCTTTCATACCAAAGAAATAGTCGCGCATTTTTTAAATGGCCTGTTATAAATTTAAAAAAAAAAATATTTCCCTGATTATGAATAATGAGAAAGGATAAGGCAGTACAAATAAAAAAAAACAGAAATCAATTAATAAATTGTCACAATCCACTTCTGCTGATTACGAAACCAATAAATTCAATTGAAAATCATATCCTGAATCTCATCTGGATGATGATGTCGATGGTGCGTTGCTCTTTCCCATAACTCGGTCAACCTGAGCCGCCCTCCCTTACCGACCGTACCATACAGCAATGCAATGCAATGCATTTTCCATTAAATGATTAATAGTCAATCAGTTTCGGAGGATGAGTTCGACAAAATAGCGCCACTCTCATACACACACCACACACACACACAAAATATGTATTACCTCGAATGGAATGGATATAGGGAAAGAGATGAGCTCGGTGTTGTGCCCACCTGGAGCCACTTAAACCACTTTCACATCCCTTAAGGCAGATTGTGGAATTCGCGCGGAAAAAATGGACTGGCTTTCAATTTGCATGACTGTCATTTCCATTTTCACAAAAACACAGAACAAAATTAAACAGAAAAAAATAGTAAAAAAAGAAATCCTCAAATTGGAAAAATAATTTTCAATGATTTCGATTTCGAAGGCAGGAAGGAGTATTAACACGAGTGCATCCGTCTGTTTATTTCTGTTTTGTTCCTGTTTCATGGTAAAATCGTAAATAGGACTTTGAAAGGATTTCATTTTTAATGTGTCCAAGTTGTCAATGATTTGTTTGTTTTTTTTTTTTTTTACTGGGGAATTTGTGCTCGTATGATAGCATTGATCTGGATAAAGCTCTTATTGCAAATTACAGACGCAGACTACAAGATTTTGACACTCGTTAAAAAAAAACAAAACATAACCCTGCACATCCAGACAGACACCCAAAGAAATCGTTTAAAATTCTAGAGAGCTAGCAGCACCGATTTAAGATTTGTCAAAATCTATTTGTCACCCAGATGGACCCAAACAAATCGCTTCAATTTCTAGAGAGTTGGCAGCACCGACTTAAGATTTCTGACAAAATCTACTTGTCATTTAAAAAAAAAAAACATCACCGAACATCCAAATGGACAGGCACCCAATCAAATCGCTTCAAATTCTAGAGAGTTGGTAGCATTGATTTACGACTTTTGTCACTTTTTGACTTTAGTATTGGGCGCTTCTGCAAAACTAAAAAGTGTGTCCCATTTCGCAAGAGATGTTCTGAGAATACAGTAGAACAATGGGCAACGTTTTTAAGAAAAAAAAAAAAAAAAAAGATTACTTTCAGGAGCATTTTGTGCAGTTTAAAAGAACAACAACTTGTTTTTTCGCTTGAAAATATAGCTAATTCGAACTATACAACTAATTATTCATCATCCGACCTTTTTAAGTGACATTTTGTCAAAATGTTCGTATATACATACATTCTTCTTGAAAAGACATGGCTATTTTTCCCGATGAGTGATAAGCTCTAGGCTACAAGTTATTGATTACAACAGAGAGGATAACAAATTGCTCATAAAAGTTTTGTCGTTTTTTGTCAAATGAGTCTTCTTTTTTGACACAAGCGAGGAAAATACTTATTTGCTGGGAAGAATGTTTTGCTACAAAGTCAATGACCAGTTGCTCTAAAAGAATTAACCTCAAAATTATTATAAATTCAAAAATTTTGAAATTTTATGAAATAGGATTTTTAGGTCTTAATATTGCTCTCATTTTTGAAGCTCGGTCGAAAAACATTTACTTAACAGTTGCTGTTGTTTTAAAAGGTATTTCGCGGAGAAGTGCATTTTGGGCGATTTTTGAGGTCTCTTTGGAATGATTTATTGAAATCAATCGGCGCTGCAAAGAAGGAACAGAGCTCCTTCTGGGCTCTATGCGCAGAAGAGAAGAGAAGAACACGGACTTTTCAGGAGAAAGAAGACACGAAAAGCGCGCGATCGAGGAAATAGAGAGATGTTAGGAATGAGGCTCGGAAGTTTTACCAAAGCGTAAAAGGAACAAATTCCGAACCGAAGCCTGCAAAGACGAACAACGTAACATCATAGTAGAAGTCAATGCTGAGGATATGAAAGAAATACTTCTTCAGATTGTTTAACGGCAATGACGAGTTAAATCCCGCTGTCACGCTGAATGAACCATTCAACATGGACGATGAAGACCAATAATTCCGTCCACCCGGTCTGAATGAAGTGAAGATAGCCATATCAAAGCTGCAGTGCAACAAAGCCGCTGGATCAGATGGCCTAACCGCCGAGCTATTCAAAGCATTTTTCATCTAAAAAAAATGGTCGGAGGAAAGTGTGTCCGATGAATGGAAGCATTGTTTGCCCAATCCTCAAGAAAGGTGACCCTCTGAATTGCGCCAACTACAGAGGTATTATAGTCTTCTTAACATCGCCTACAAGATTTTATCTGCCGAGTTGTGTGAACGCTTGAAGCCTTTCATCAACAAACTGATTGGTCCTCTTCAGTGTGGCTTCAAGCCCGGAAAGAACACTATCGATCAAATATTCCCACTGCGGCAGATCTGGGAGAAAACCCAGGAAGTTCAAATCGATACCCACCACCTTTTCATCGATTTTAAGGCCGCTTACGACAGCATTTATAGAGACGAGCTATACAGAACAATGTCTAGTTTTGGCATCCCTACACGCTGCTCCTTCAAGGTCGGGTAAAGAACTCACCGAGACTTTCGATGTCAAAAAATGATTTAGACAAGGCGATGCGCTGTCACGTGTCTTCTTTAACATCGTTCTTGAAAGAATAGTGCAAAACTCAAACGCTGACACCAGAGGCACTATCTTTCAAAAGTCCATCCACCTACTCGCCTACGCCGACGACATCGACATAATCGGCAGAACGTAGAGTGATGTCCCTGGCGCGTTCGTGAGCATTGAGACGAAGGCGGCGAACCGAAGAAATATTTATGTTAAAGTTTGAAATTGAGAGCATAGAGGTTGGGGTGGTTTTGGGCTGTTTTTTTTACAATTTTTTACCCAATACTTAAAACGAAAAAATTTAGTTTTTTTGGCACATTTTTCGAGGTGTAGTGTTTGGGAAAAATTTTGAAACGTTCAAAGTGGAATTTTTTGGTATAACGTATGAATTGATAAAAGTATAGAACTAGTGAAATTGTAAATTCTTAAAATGTCATCAGACCACGTAACTAATATTACAACGAAACTTAATTTTTTGACATTTTTTCTGACAAGAGTTAATCAACTCGGACATTTATAAGACCGCGCCTATTTAAAGATTTATGAATGTGGATGCTACCTACTCTCCCATTATATCCTTTCGCTTTATCTCTTTCACCGTCACACACAATGTCCCGCTTGTATTTTAATATTTCAATTTAATTGCAGACCGAAAACAAAAATTTCAACGTTCTGAGAGGTGTTGAGTATGGTGTTCCAATTTTCGCCGCCGCCGCTACTTCATGTGATATGCCTGATCAACAGTGTGGTGGGAAAATATCACAAGGACTCTCAAATGCAGATATTTTTCACTTCTTCTTGTGTATGCATTCATGAAATATATATAAATCCATCGCACATTGGAAATCGGATAAAGACGTATGATGGCTGGCATATGGTTGCATAATTTACTTTTGAAGCGGAGTCGAAAAATTAGGTGCACGTTGCGGTGGTACGAAGGATGTTGTACAAATTTTGGTGAGCATTGGTAATATAGGGTTTTATGGTCTGGACTGAAACGTGTGGAATAGTCTTTGCGATTTTGTTTTTTGCAGAGATCCATGGATGAGTAACGATTCACGGATCGAAAAAGAAGTGTTGAAAACATCATAAAGGATAGACAGACAAATGGTTGAATTTAGAGAATTATAAATAAGTTTAAGCCATGACTTTTAAGGACTACGCGCAAAATAGAGAAACACTAAATTATGAATGATATTGGTCCGATTTTTTTTCGTTTTTAAGACAAAGTTAAAAATTCAAAAGGATTCAGAAAATCCCCAAGGAATTTAAGATGAAAATGAATCAGTGTTTATTTCGTTAGCGAATATTTACTCGCAGCGATGATTAAAATTGGCAATGATCTAGTAGACGAAGCGTTCATGCTGAGCAGAACCAGTCTCAAGTACAAGACTGTATTATGGTCAAGTTTAAAAATTGCAATAAAACAACACCTTACCTTCAGATGATAAAGTTAAAAAAATTAAAATAATTTAAGAGGAAATTCAAAAGATAAAAACGGTACTGACCGCTATGAACACTGACATCATCATGAGAGTGGTACGAAAAATGAATACATCGAGGGAATAAAAGTTGTGTTCACTATGGAAATTAATTTCTAAGAAAATCGAAATATTTGTATGATTATTTTGATTAGACTTTCAGTGTCAGTATTAATTTCATTACTGTTTGCCGGAGCCCGATAGCAATTCTGTGAGTCACCATCACCACTCAATTCACAATGGGTTTTACAAATATGTAATAATTTCCAAAAATAGTTTAGTACATAATAGATAATTGCATGTAGGTGTCTATATACGTAGGTGGTCTCAAAAGTACCCGACCTGACGGATAGATGGCGGTTTTTGTTTGAGAAGAATGAATATGAGTGTTTAGCGAAGTTTCACAGGAATAAAGCCTAGTTTTTGCGTCGATTCATAACCATGGATGAAACATGGGTCCACTACTTCACACCCGAGACGAAGGAACAATCAAAAGAAGAGAATTGGCTCCAAAGAAGGCGAAGACAGTCCCATCAGTAGGCAAAGTCATGGCGTCAGTTTTTTAGGATGCGCGTGGGATAATTTTCATTGATTCGACATACGTTATCGCGATGGCCAAAATCAATGAATTAAAGTTCGAATTGCTTCCTCATGCAACCTATTCGCCAGATTTAGCCCCCTCGAAAAAAAAATGGATCGTTGCTAAAAGATTTGCCAACAATAAATAGGTGAAGACTGCGATTGATGGCTATTTTGAGGAGCTACACAATTCGCTCTATAAACAGGGTATCGAAGCTATTGAACATCGATGGGAAAAAATTATCTAGCTAAAAGGAGACTTTGTAGAGAAAGGAAGATATTTTTCCCAATTTTTTATTTTTTTTTTCTTTGTTAGGTCGGGTACTTTTGGGACCACCTTCGCATATAAAAATAATTTGTATTGTGTTAGTAATTGAAGTTCTCTGTAATATGTGAACCGATTATGTTTCTGGAAATTCCCCATGAAAGGTGACGTCAGTGCCAAGGTTTTTATGTATATACGGTCATTGTATATGAATTGGTTTATGATTTATAGGGGCGTGGCACTTCTATACATATAAAAATAAGTTGTATTGTGTTTGTAATTAATATTCTCTGTAATGCGTGAATCGATTTAGATTCTGGAAATTTCCCATAAAAGGTGACGTCAATACCATGGTTTATAAGTATATACGGTCTTTGTATGTTTATTGGTTTAAGAGTTATAGGGGCGTGGCACTTAACATACAAAAAATGAATACAAAATCTTATATTACGAAGACCATACCGAATCGATTGAGTTCAAATTTACAGACAATCTTAGGTTTTTTCCTAGGAGTATTCCTGTGAATATTGATCAAAATTGGACAAAGGGGCGTGGCGCCTCCCATAGCCAAAAAAAAAACCTTCAAAATATTCGATATCACGAAAACCACCGAATCGATTGAGCTCACATTTACAGATAATCTTAGGTATTGGCTCAGTAATTTTCCTGTGATCTGTGAAGATTGGTTAAAATTAGACAAAGGGGCGTGGCACTTCCCATTAAAAAAAAAAATTTACAGATAATCTTAGATATTAGCCCGGGAGTGTTCCTGTAAAAATCGGAAAAATTGGACAAAGAAATTGTCAGCCTTATATTCCCGTCGCGGACTGTACATTTGTGCGAGCTGATTTTTTTTTTGTATCATTAAATGTCTCCCACTTGTACTACGATGATGCAGCTGAGCCAACCAAAATGAACAACAAAACTATCCCGTACACCGTACAAGCATTCCAGTTCTTTGACTCTTCATATTAACTCTTACTCTGCACAGGATACTCAACAGTTGCAAAAAAAAAAAAAAAAAAAAAAAAAAAAAAAAAAAAAAAAAAAAAACGAGAAAAGGCTTAAATTTCAAAAATGGACAAAAAAAATACCAACATAAAATAGCATCAACAAAATAAGTAGCAATCCGTAAAAATAGCAGGATACATAAGGACCAGAAGCAATATCTACACCGTGGTGAGCTTAATTAAAATATACGTGCAAGAAGAAAAAAAAAAAAAAGAATTGCCAAAAGGACTCGTTTTTTTTTTTTATTAGTTCTCCTCACATGAGAATTTATTAAAATATTTTATTAAGAACGAATGAAATCAAATAAACAGACAGACAAAGAGAGAGAGAGAGAGAAAAAAATGTTAATACAAATGAGAAATGATTAAATTGTGGTCAATAAAAAAGCTGTGGCCGAGCTTAATCAATGAGGACGTACATAACATGCACATATTCAATTTGTTGCTGCAATTTCAGGCAAAAAGGAATTAATTACTTTTTGTCCTTTTAATGGGTATTTAATTAACATTTATAGAGTGGATGGCACTTTTCTGAAGAATATTGCTCTTTTAGTGGAATCTAGATGTGTGTTCTGTTTCGTATTGCTGTCGAGAAAAGAAATGAGTACATACAGGATGAACGTTCTCTCAGGAAAAAGAAACATCACTCGAGTTTGTTGTATTTTATACTGGTCAAAGTAGGGTTAAGGAGTTGAACAAGTTTAATGGAAGACCTCTGATTTTTTTGAATCCTCATTAAACCTCATCTAGACATCAATGCTGATAGCAGCTTACTCTGACGAATATCCAACTGGCACGGTAGACTTTGTCATTGGTTTCATGACTGAATCCTTGACCCTACTCAGCCCCTACAACTCGGCAAGTTCGACGCTCAGGTAGTGGCAGCTGGTAGCTCCTGCCTTCTGCTTTACCCAAATTCATTCTCATTCGAAGCTACTATTGTTGAGTGTAGAATATGTAGAATAGCTTGTGTACACTTGAGTATACTTACTCTCAAGCAATGTCAAAGCTCATATGCATACCCTTCCGAAACGAATGACATTCCTGGTCCTTCTCAGAATTTTTCTTCTACATAAGTGTCACTAACGAACAACAAAATTCCTTCTCCATGTATATACCCACTTTCGTTCTAACTAATTTAAGGGCAAATTGCACAAGAACACAAAAAAATGATACCCAAAAAGACAAAACAAAAACCAAAGGATATACTGAGAATTTTTAAGTGCCACCACCATGATTAGCATGAAAGACGAACGGACACTATGATGGCCCTCCATCCGTTGGTATCCTCTGTTTTTTTGTAACTCGCGCTAAGCATTTACAATTTTAATTCTATCCTTTCAAGGATTAAGTGCAGTTCTCCTGATGTTTCAAGTTAATTTATTTATTCATTTATTTTTCTTTTTTTTTCATTTAGAATATAGTAGAAAGTTTCCTTTGGGAGAGAACAAAAAAACAAAAATCAGACACATGTCACATGTAGTGTCTCTCGCTGAATTTGTTTGCACAATTTTAAATCCTTTAAGCTGTTAATTTAAAAAAAAATATAAAAGGAACGCATATAAAGCAAGGCAAAAACAATGGGAAACCAAATATGTCTGCTCTTCTCACTGTGTTTACCAAGTATAATAAGTTTTGTAAATATTTGATTGTTCCCTTGAAAGTAAAACGGGAAATTTACAAGAAAATTTGTTTCTCTTTTATGCGTTTTCCTAGAAAGAAAATTGATAAAGGAAACACTAACAAATCCATCAACTTTTTCGGTTAGTGTGTGTATCTTTCGCGTAACATTCGAGGAAATGTATTCAAATCTGTTCGGCTAACATCAGTGATATGTTTTTCCAATGGTTGGCAGCGGTAGGTAGGGCAGAAAGAACGTCAAAAGTCAACAAGAGGTGGAACAATGATACCTACTCAACTCATTCATAATGGAAGAGGAGGAAGTGGAAGATATCAAAACGTAAATTGATAGAGCGAATAGAAGAAACAGGTACTGGGGGGAGACTTCACATCAAGAAGATGCAGGTTGTGTTGATATAACAAAAAGGGTCTTTCTCGGAGAAGATATTGAAGAGATTAGAAGATAATACGCTTAAGAGCGAATTCTCTATAATTTCTCCTTCAATTGGGTATCGCTATCGGCGCTCTTAACAGATCGTAAGAAAACCTCAGGGTTGCCATGTGCTACCATTATGTATAGGCTTTTGGAAATTGTTAAAAAAAAAACATTTTCGAATCGCATTTGTATGAGGAATGTTTAATGCACAATATTCTGTATACCCGTGCGGGAATTCTTGACACATCATTGATTAAGATTGGTTGAGTAAGAGCCGCAAAATCTACTACAAAAAAACTGACAAGTCTGTTTGTCTTTTATACGCGTATAGAATTTTTAGCCAATCCGATATCCATGAATCGTCATCGTCTGTCCCGTAATGACAGCTATTTTGGCGCTGATATGCCTTCTGTCAAAAGTCCCAAATCTTGGTTCTAAAAATTTCTGGAAAGAGGAAAAATAGACGCTTTGTTTGAGTGGTGAACGGTTGCTGTAGCTCTAAAACTGTGGAGGTTGTGCCAAGTCGAAAAAAGAAAACTATACACATAACCTGTTGGCAAAATTGGTAGATACATGGATGTATATTGACTCCGTGAGACACTTTGCAAATTCGAAAAATAGGCGTGGCACCTCACGTACAAACATTTTTCCAATATCCAAGACACTTTTTCTCGGCATAAATGGGAGCTGAACCTGTAAAATGTTGAACTTTGCTGAGTAAAGCACTTCGTAAAATGTAGACAGAATTAGAAAAACAGGGCGTGACAGTTCCTATTTGCCACGTTAACAGAAGTGGCAAACAGTGCACCTAGTCGTAGAACTTTTATTAATCCTATCAACTTCTGATATTCCCGTCTGCAGTATAAGTAAGAAATCTGGACACGACACAGCATTTATTTGGGCAATCGCCTCAAAACTACTTACAGCCTATTTGGTGATAAAAGGAAGTTCCATTAATTTGTTTCCCTACCCTGTGGCATGTCCCTTTGTACAGTCTAATTCAACACTTCTGTCTGTCTGAGTCTGTCTGTTTGTCCTTTATACGTTTCCAAAATCTTTAGTCGATTTTAGATCTATGGACTGTTGCACATCCGTGGATATCTGCAGAAGGTCATAAGCAAAATGAATGGTTTCAAAAAAGTGGGCGTGGCACGTAGAACAAACAATACTTAAAACGTTGCCACTTATATATCAGCTAAAATTGTGAAATTTGTTACATGGAGGTATATTTTCTGCAACAGGCACTTAAAAAAATGTGGGCCATATTGGAGAAAAGGGCGTGGCACCTACCATTTAACGAAAATAATACAAAACGCTATATCATGGCTTTTTCTTGTTAAAACTTAGTCACTAAAAAAGGCTAAAAAAAGGCGCTGCTCGAAAAAAACTGAAAAAAATAAGTCGGGTGGGTAACATGTCCTGTCCACTCTAACTTTAGGTCTAGAAAACAGACTATGACCCTCAATGATCAGAGGCTTTCCAAGAAACTAAATAAAAAAGCCGTTCTTGGATACAAATCAAAGATTGGCGTATGACAACATTATGCAACGTATAAATAAATAAAAAATAAAATAAATGAATAGTTGGCGCAACAGGCGTGTAGACACCCTAGGCCTAGCTTCTCACAACCATTAGTTTGTGTGAGTTTCTATTTTTGGGACGAATGAAAGGGACCTACAATTTTACGCCGAGTCCAAACGGCTGAATTGAGAAGCCTTTTCAGGACAGTTAAACTCTCGGATGTTTGTCAGACGTTCGCGAGAGGTGGCGTAGTGGAAAAAACATTAAGATGTTCTTGGTGTTTTTCCGGCGATCGAATCTGGGACCCATCGTACAGTAGTCCAGCAGAGTAACAACTGAGCCCAACATTATAACCAACAATAAATGTGACTTTGGGATACATACCTCGAAAGAACAGGCAAACATTTGCCATAAGCTTGATATTCGCCGAAATTTTAAACCAGAGAAATTGTTGTCATTACGTTTTTCGAAGAGTGAATTTTTTTAAATTGTGGACATCCACAAGGTTCCATTCAGGGACATGTTCTTTTATTTATTTAGCAACTGTTCGCTGACGACAAGACAACAAATGGAAAATTCTGAAAGATATAACAATACACAAATCTCGCCTTAAAAATTATTAAAGACCATCAAATTTGGGGACAAACATTCTGCGGAAGTGCGGAATGCTTCCAACTAATAAATCCGTAAAACATTTTTCTTTTCCAAAAGAATGGGGTTCCCCTCGTAGATTCTCTTAAACTCTTTAAGTCATACGTGATCACGCGGTTTTTCTCATCTCTTAGCGATTTTTATGTGACTACGTGACTATTCGATTTGGCGACGCTTTTTATTTTCTCTTAGTCTCCACAACTTGTTCTTCATTATGATACTATGGCCATTATCACCACTATCATCATCATCATCATCGCATATGTTGCGTCTTGTGTCTGCTGCTATCCTCTACCTTTCTTCGTGTAGAAAGAAGCGGCCGCAGCAAGCAAAAACAATTTCTTCTCTTCGTTTTTAGCTTCAAAATGTATCCGGTTCTTTCATGGCCATGATCTTTCCACACGGACCAAACCAAAGTGTAGATAGTTTGCAGAAGTCTTCGACCGCAAGAAGACCTCAAAGAAGTATATTTTTGTTTTTGCTGTTCGCTTGTCGTTGCTGCTAGCTAGATACTCGTAGTGGTGTGGAGAAATCCAATCGGTTTGGATGCGAACACGTCGAATTATATATCGTAACTATTCAACTTGTGTATCTGCAAGAATTGCAAACCGATTTATCATTTTCGGTCCTCGTGAACGGGTGTTTATTTTTTTTTTTTTGCTTCCGTGTGTTCGATTTCTTGTATCCTTGTGTATCCCTGTTTTTTAGTTGTTTTCCAAACACATGCTCGAGTGCTTTTGAGTAGTATTTTGTTGTTGAAGAAGAAAAGTTTTTTTTTTTTTATTCGTTGGTATGAAACTTCAAAAGTAGTATCTACGAGAGAGATACACTTGTGAAAGACGGAAAAAAAGTTTTAAAGTGCAAACTTTTTTTTTTCCTCTCTCTGCACTACATATCCGTTTGATCCTAAGAAGTTAGTTAACAGGCACAACAAAATATAGAAAAAAAAGGGAAAATAGTTCCCAACCACATCGTGACGTGTGAACAAGTAAAAAGACTGAAAGAAGGAGAAAAAAAAGAAGAAAAAAACCCGGAGCATAGCAACAGGATACTTCCGTAAAAGAAAAGGATCTCAACTGCAATATAACATCAAGTGTAAGTACTCACCATTCATCACTTACCATTAGAACCACCAGAACCGGCAGCCACATCACACTTCTCTAATCAAGCGGATTATCCATGAATGATTATGGTGCAAGGAAGTATCTATATATCCTTTTTGTATCTAGGTCCTCTTTAAGTCTAGATAGGGGGTCTCTCTGCTGCACCCTCGATGAGAAAATGAAAATAGGTGAGGTTTATAGTGATTATAGTCACCTCACACTGCACACACACCGCACACACGCTTTTGAAAAGGTTCAACGAATTGATAAATTGCCATAGCGCCCAAGAATGAAGGTGCGAAAAAGGGGACGACGCGACGGTGGCAGAGATGTGCTGCGGCTAAAAATGAATCGTGAACAGGAAGGATTTCCTGCACTTATATCGAAATGGGATATTTTTCACAGGTACATGGGGCCATGTTGTACATAGAACATAGCTAAGGGACCTCAGATGAATCTGCACATTCCAGCTCTACACTCCAGTGTAGCTGGTGGCAGAAGAATGTGGTGTTAAAAATTGAATTTATGGCTTGGAAGGTGTGTGAAGATGACTCCGCTTATCGGGGGGTCTTACCACAAGGATGGACAGTGAATGTTAATAGGATGTTTATAGATGCTCTTCCCATTTGCGGACTAATGATTCGTAGAATTCAGCTTGACAATATCTGGGTCCCAGTCACGATCCACTGTAAGGAAAACCCTAGATGACCCTGTACATTCCACGAATCATTGGTCTGGCCATAGAGCAGAATATCTATAAACATTCACTTTGAGACGAGCTCCAAAAAAAAATTACAAATCATCGAAGCGAAATTGCCCAGGGGATAGCTCTTTATGAAAGACTTTGTTTATATGGGCGATCTTTTAATGAGCTTCTTCCAGCTGTATTTATTTTAGGGTCGTATAATTTACATTTTAACAAGTCACATTCAATTAATAGAGTGTCAAACTATAACCTAAAACTTCCCATGTCTAGAAAACTTCCTAAAACAAGAAGCTTGGCCTGTGGGTTGTGTTGTATAAGTGTTCCTATATACAATGTTTAGTCTGACGCACCGTTTTATAAGCTTCCGTCAAAGATGTAATTTTTTTTTTGAGGGTATAGTAGGGAAGGATAGTGTCTTGCATAGACACTATGAGAACAACGCGTGCTCATAGTAGTTTCAGATTCTGACTAAAAACACCATCCTTCGATATAAATTGTAGATACTCCAACTAAGCTGTAATTTATCAAGCAATTTTTCTATCACGAAAAATGAAAACTTTTGACAGGTTACTCTCCAATTAAAGATCCTGCATGTTTCACAATTTAGACGCGGTTAATCCGTAAATCGCCAAGTCGAAAGGTTTTGTTCTTTTCAGTCGGCGCAATAAATTGCTCTCATCCAAAATTTGTAGGACTGTATTGTTGGTGTGTCGGATTAGTCGGTTTCTATGCTTTCGCGCAAAGCTTATAGTTTCAGCTTCGATTGTAGGTATTCCGAGATCCCTGTGGATATCGTCGTTTCTAATAGACCACGGTGCTTTTACAATTTCTCGAATCTCTTTATTTTGAAAAGATTGTATAATATTGACATTTGTTTTCTATGGTGCAACCCCAAAGTTGTATATCGTAGGTCCACACCGGCTTTAGCACTTGCTTGTATAAAATCAGTTTGTTTTCGGTACTGAGAGCTGTGGGAATGTTTTCCAAGTAACCAGTACATTTCTCTATATTTGAGTTCGAGGTCATTACGTTTCATTTTCACGTGCGAATTCCATTTCAACTTTGCGTCGAGTGTCATTCCCAGGTATTTGGCTTCGTTCGCAAAATGTATTCTAGCCAAGTTTAGAAAAATAGGCAAGTTATTAGTTTTTTTTATATGTGAAGTTCAGGTGAACTGATTTAGTTTCATTGAGGTCGATTCTCCGGTCCCTCGTCCATTCATTTACTTTATTTAATGCGGTTTGCAGTTTTGCAGTCGTTTCTTTGACTGTTTTACCTACTGCTAGAACAGCGGTGTCATCCTAAAACATAGCAAGGATAGTGTCATCTTCCTTTGGTATATCATGAGTATATAACAGGTAGAGAAGCGGCCCAAGAACGCTTCCTTGCGGTACACCGGCCGAAATTTATTTTAGCCCCGAGTATTCGTTTCCATGTCTTACACGGAAAAGTCTATTGCCGAGATATAATTTCAGAATATCGTATTGACGTACGGGGAGAACTTGTCGTAATTTTAGTTTTAAGCCTTCGTGCCATACCTTATCAAAGGCTTCCGAGACATCAAGGAATATGCTTTCGTTCCTCAAGTGCTTTCTCGATAACGTCAGTAATTCTATGAAACTGGTCAATCGTCGAATACTTACTTCTGAACCCAAACTGATGGTCAGGGATAAGATTATTCGGCCCTAGCGAGGTATCCGTCGGAACGGAGAATATGGAGCAGCTTAATTAGTGATTTTCGGAGAAGACCTTTGAGAACTTCTTCTGTGATCAAATCATAACACGGGGCTTTCTTAATTTTAAGATCCTCGATCTAGAGTTTTAGTTCTCTTAACGTTGCACTTGCGAGTGTTGAATCGTCAGATATTAGTTCAGTCCCATCGTTGTTATCGTTGACCACTTGACCATCTTCCAGATGGGCTGCAAAAACATCCGCTTTATCTTTATCTTCCCTTACCCATTCATTTTGATTTAATTTAATTGTCGGCGCGGGGATTTTAGGCCTTTTGGAGCCTTTCACAGCTTATAGTTGTCTTCAACAAGTTGCACAAAAAGTTGAAATGTGTTTTATGTTGTGTTGCCATTTTTTACGCGCTTTCCTTTTTTGGTTGACCAATTCTCTTATTTCCGGAGGATATCGTAAGCCGTATTTGTTCGGCTTTTTCTTTAGTTTGTGCGTATTATTCCAGGAGGCGAACTGTATAATCTTAACGAAAAGCGGTCAATTTCAACCTCAAGTTCGTATGGTGTCGTAAGGTTCCTTGTGATATTGTCGTCCAAATTCTTCCATTCTTCGAGCAGAGCTGATTTCAGCCCACTAAGTGTCAGTGGAAGGGCAGATCGCTTCCTAATCATTCTTCCCAACGGGTCCCAAACGTGTTCGATCTGATTCAAATCCGGGCTGAACTCATCGCAGGCCAAGTCATGACGTCGATTTCTACTTCTTGTAAAAAGTCGGTAACGCACCTGGCAACGTGTGGTTTAGCATTGACATGCATCAGAAGGAAGTTTTCTCCAATAAATGGTGCGAATGGAACCACATATTCCTCCAGAATTTTGGTGACATAATGCCTGAAGTTCACCGACCCTTCCATGATGCACAGCTCGGTTTTTCCGTGCATGGAAATTCTTGCCCACATCATGACGGAACCTCCCCAGAAATTTTCCCTCTGGGCAACTGTCGCCGAAGAGTATCTCTCACCTTAACGTCTCCACACTCTGCTACGTCCATCTGGAGAGCGCATCAGACAGTGAGAAGATCTCTACTCCAGTCGGCTTCGGTCCAATCTTGGTGAAGGCGACCAAATTCCATCAGACGTTGATTGTGCTGTACCGTGAGTCTCGGTCTTCTTGCTCTCAGGCCACTCTTCACTAATCGCCACCTCACAGTTTGAGCACTCATATCCGTCCCTCTAACGGATCTAAGTCTGTGTGATAGCTCAACCCCTGTTTGGTGACGATCTCGAAGGCTTTGAATCACCAAATACCGATCATCCCTTGCAGATGTTGCTCTGGGGCGACCTGAGCCTTGACGCAGGGTGTAGGAGTTGGTTTCTGTACCTTTTACTGGTTCTTCTTAGCGTCGTTTCCGGTTTCCTGATCATAACAGCAGCATACCGCAAACTTCGTCCATCTTCAACCAAAGCCAGTGTCGGCAACTTTTTCTGCAGTTATTTGCATATTTTTTTTTTACAGAAATGACTAAAAACTAATAAATAGAGTAACTAAAAATAAATAAAATAAATATAACATTTAACCTAATAAAATATTTACGGAAGTCAAAATGTGTGTATCTTGCGTCTAGCATGAAAAAATGACTCCTCCTCACCGTCTACCTTCAGTAAGAAATTTCATCGTCTACCGAATTCCATGACCCCACCCCAATAACCACCTTGCTTAAGGGAAAATTCCTAGCGTTCAATTACAACTACAAGCACATGTTCGATCTAAAATCCTCAATGTATCGAAAACGTGTTATTGCCCCCAAGGATTTGGATATTGGATACAACATCTCGTACATCTCGTGGTGGCCCATAATCTAAAATGCAAATCAATCATTTCCAACCTCAATGCACTGACCAATCCGACCCTATTAGATAAACCAGCGACAACAAGACAACTTAATTAATTATCCGCAGCGAAAGCGGTTGACTGCGTTTTACCATTCATACCACCGAGAGAGTGGATAGGATTGTGACAGGGTTCATAAGTCACCGTGTGTATGTATGCAAGCACCGACAAACGCACGTATTCATGGGAAATGTTCCCGGAAAACCGGATTGAAAGCTTTTCGACCAGACACAAGAAAAATCAAACGAACAATAAAAACAAAAAAAAAAAAAAAATAAAGAAAACCTTGAACTGGGCCATATACAAACACCTCTTTAGCTCTTGGCGGGACATTACATATACCTTTACCTCCACCGAAGTGTCATTAACACACAGTTTTTATTCCTTTTTTGCCACTTGTTCGCGCTTAATTACCCTAAGCGGCGCGTCGGGCAAAAAAAAAGTGTTAAATCGTGTACACACAAAAAACCTGGTTACATCTTTGTGGGTTTAATCTTGCGCTTCGCCTTAATCGCCTTATGCGCGTCGTTCTTCTGCTGAACTCTGCGCGAATAATTGACACAGTCATTGTTGTCATTTGTCACCGAAATGGTTAGAGCCAGATTATAGAGTTTGTCAAGAAATCAATTGTCAAATGACTTTGACACTATTCGCCAAAGATTGACGCGATGATTCAGCACGGAGAGATGAGTGAAAAATGTATTTCGTTGGTGAAAGTAGGTTTTTTTTTTTTTTTTTGGAACCATCATTGAGGGCTAAAGCTTTAGTATGAATCAAAAAGGTTTAATAAGCATGCGATATGCAAAAGTCGGTTGGTATTCTTGGGATGAAAGTATATTTGTGGTAGTTATCAGCACGTGTGCTATAGAAAGGAGCCGGTATGATTGGTTTTTGGTGCGGAGTAGTTTTATGACTCAGGTTGTTTGGAATTTAAATGAAAATGAGTTTTAGGTTAGATTGGGTAATAAAAAAAAAGCGTTTTCTGTTTCGGTTTTATTAATGCATAAAGAGCTAGTTTTTGTTGAACCAACTTTTGGAGCTTTCTTTACGTTGCGTGTAAATAAGGTTTTATTTTATTCTTAATTAGGCATGCCTACTGGTTTTATGGGAGAAAACTCTAATAGATCTCCCACTACGATTTGAATGGTGGTTCTAATGAGAATGGTTAGGAAGATCGATAGAACTTGAAATTATTGTAAAAAAAAAACCTTTTACAAAATGTGCACGACTGAATCGCACGTAACTGGTTTTTGAAAGTACTTACGAAAAAGCATCTCTTAGGGTCATAAGATCGTAAGGTTTCGGACTATTCCAATGTTCTCGAAGATCTGGGCAAATGCAACACAAGTCACCATTGCACTGATACCAGGTTTTGAGGGCTACATGAAATTTGGCCCCAATGAAAAATGGCCCCAAACTAAGAATGAAAAATCACCCCAAAATTGGGGGTGTTTTTCATAATGAAATAATACCCCAATTTCAAATATGAAATAAGGACCCATTGCGATGAAATAAGGTACGAAATCTGACAGTAAACCAAAGCAGGGGGGGCAAAATTCATGTAGCCGGTTTTGAGGACCACGATGGCTCAGTAGTTAGTGTGGTACGAGGGATTCTCACACATTCACACATTTCACACTTGCGTACAACAGGCGCGGTGGGTGCTTCTTTTTAAAAAACGCACTGTTTGGGCTACACACCACTCACTTTGGAAATAGGTTTTAAATATTTTCCAACGTTATTCAAGCGTAAAGCGACTCATTTCGTTCCGCGGAGGTATGATACTGACTTTCTGTCAAGATTTCTAGCGGGAAACAACTGTCAGTGTTAAAATAAACTATGATTTAAAAAGAAACCACTAGATGGCCAAACCCTTTATACAAGAGCTCTAATGAGCTGGGAAGGTGATATAGAATATGGAATCAAGAAGAGAAGACTGATTTAGAGCTGTCAAAAATTCTGTTAGAGGTTCAATAAATGCTTGGTTGGAAATATACATATACTAGCCATGCCAGCGGCTCCGCCTGCCGGTTTCTTTTCTTTTAAATAAAATTAAAATTTATCAAAATTTATCTGAATTTGGATGGACCAGAAAGATGAATGTTAGCTCAAAATACTTAGTGAAGTATTGCCTAACAATTAAAAGCATTTCTTACATTGTAGTCCTACATGCATTTATGAGTATAATGGCAAGTTGAGCGTAGTAAGGTCGAAATAGAAATATTTTCACATCCTTTTTTTTTCAACCTTTATAGGACGAATTTTGGAAAACGATGAATGAGGCATGTACTAATTTTGGTTTATCTATCACCATACAAGCTTTCAAGTCCATACGGCTAACGGATCGTCAGACCCCCCTTACTCCCCGGGACCCCTTTAATCCTCTACAAATCACACCTACCCTACAGCCTAATTTGGCCACACATCTATAAATCAGAAAAAAAAAAAATCATGAAAATCGGACAAATGGTTCTCGAGTTATGGAGGGACGAACAGACGGACGTTGCAGTTTATAAAGTAGTATGGAAGTATGGATGCGGAAGCGCTATAATATTTACCATGCCCCAAAGAGGCTGTTTAGAAGTTTGTAAGTCTTCTGTGGAAGTTTGTAGATCTTCTTTAAAAGTTTGTAAGTCTTCTTTGGAAGTTTGTAAGTCTTCCCGTATCGCGGACTAAAAATGAAGAAGAATCTCCGGCAGAATGCTTGACTGATGAGGTAACAAGTTAGATTATAGATTATTAGACGCGAGAGCCTCATATGGGGCTCTGGCACTGCGGCCTCTTTAAAAGAAGCCTATTGTGCCTTTCCTGGTAAGGTCTTAGTCATAGAGCCATCTTTTCACTCTGCAGGCAATCAGGAAGCCAAGGATCTTCTCTGGGGGTATGTCAGTAAAATTTGCTGAAGTAGTAAATTTCACAAGGAGATTCTTACAGTGATAGCAAATAATTGGACACGTCTGTCAGGAGTTTTAAGCCCAGGAGTCCCTTTTAAGGGGCAGTACTCCTAAAGGGGGTAATACTTTTTACTAGAAAAATTAAAACAGTTACGTTAAATATACACGGGAAGGGAAACAACTCATTAAAAGCCCGAGTGGTTATTAATAATAACAAGAAAAAAACTGCCTCTTAATTTAGATTTCATAAAGAACATGCCCCTTAAAAAAGGGAGTGTCCCAATTTATCGTGTAGAAAAATGTTTTTTATATTCACTATCAACAAAGTCAGTGTTGTAATTTTTAACCTCATGCGATCATTTTAAGGTTCCGTTCCCATAGGGATAAAAGGAAACCTTATTGTTTTCGCTACGATGTCTGTCCGAACCCACTAAGCCAATTTTGTACCTAGGTCTATTTCAAAAACTAAATGACGTAGAAGGCTGACATTTTAACACCAAATTAGGTATTACCCATAATTAAACGACTAATATCAATGATAGCGATACATTGACTGGTTTACGAGTAATTAGTAAAAAATATTTTCCTTCATCCAAAAAACTGTTTAATTTTGTACCTAAGTCTATCAAATTAAAGAACAACCGACACACTAACGTTTTCAAAGACACCAACTCTGGTCCAGTACGGAATCTTCGGTGCGCGAATCATACTCGCACTGGGCCGGTTTTTTTTTAGGTTCTAGGTCATCGAATTTTAAAGCTCTTTAACAACATTCACCTTCGGTTTGGCATCCCAATTAAATATGAAAGTTTTCGCACACCTAAACCCAAATTACTCAAGTGAAAATACCACCATTTCGATTTCAAGAATAAAATTCGAAATAAAATCCATCAATCAACTTGGCCGACCGCGATGTTGCCGATTTCTAAAACGAATCTACACCTCTCTCCACAAAGTTAATGTTCTAACACAAACAGTTGTTAAATTTCAAGCTCAACCGAAAACAAAAAGTGAAATTCTGACAGTTGCCCATTAAGTGTGCATTTCAATTTGAATTTACCGCAATTAAGCAGAAGATCACTGTCAGACTGTCAGTCCGTTTTTCGCAAAAACAAAAAATAACTGACTAACCATCGCATCGGTCATCTTTCAGCGTCAAATTGAAATTGATTTTCAAATCAATAATATAGTAATCATCGACACCAATTGGAGCGCGGGGCGCGTCCTCAATCACGATTCAAGAACACAACACCAGCATACAGGAATACAAAAGAAACGCCATAAGCCTGGACAGAAATACTGCTCTTTCTGCGCTTGGCTTAGTCGTCATGTTGTTGTGCTGCTGTTCACTGATGGTTATAATGCAGCGCGTAATTCTTTGGCCAATTTCTTCAAGAGAATACACAAGAAGGGGGCTTAGCTTAGTGTATAGCTATATGCAAATTGGTAGCAAAAACGAAGAGATATAAGGTATGCGAAATAAGGTCACCACAATTATTGACGCCGCCGCGTGTAATTTGCATCAGTCAGCCAGCTATCAGCCACCATCATCATCATCATCAGCAGAGCATTTTCTTGATCCATTCGCATGCCCAAGAGTATCACGTTGTTGTTCTTATGTGCGCAACTTCAAGTTGCACGAACAAATTCTTCTCAAAGTGATCCGTTTGGAATCATGCGATTGTGCTGAAGAATCGTATTCTCGTTTCTATTTATATCGCGGTCTATGAGCTTGAGACTTTGAGAGTGCTTAAGCCGCAGGGGGAACCTTAAAGTAGACATGAAGGTGCATTGCATGATGATGGCGAATTATTATGATTCAAATGTGGTTATGGGTGAATTTATGACTGATAAGTGTGGGTTTAGGCACTGACTGTGCTATGCGCAACAGATAACATAAGCTTAGAATTATAACTTAGACTTGTATGTGAGTCAAAAGAACAGGTACGCAGAAGTCTATGATTAAGCGAAGATCATCAATTTTTTTAGTGACTCTGTGGTTATCATTTTGGACTACTGACTACTGAGCGAGGGGTTTTTCAGTGAAAACACACAAAACAGTCAAATTCGAGTCCAAAAAGATTGAAGGTTATGCTTTTGGTCAACATGAAAGTCAGAAAAATATTCCTGCCTTAAAATGACCTCTAAAGAGCTCAGGAATGAAGAGGAGGATAGACAGTTCTCCACTATCTCTTTAACTGTTCGTCCTATCTCAAAAAAAAAAAAAAAAAAACTCTTCACCTCCAAGCTTTATGCTTGACAATCTTTGCGACAAGCCCAAATTAATAAACTGACTGATATTACAAAAGACCAACTTATGGTCGAAATATCTATATAGACAAAGACCCTACCTATCTGTAGACCTATAGACCTTTTTTATAAATTTATTTCATTTCGACGGTTAAGGAAAGTTTCCTAGATATATTTTACCCTTTTTGAAGGGTAACATTTTTAACATTTTTCAAAACGACCTTTTTTATATATTCATTTTACTTCGAAGGTTAAGGATGGTCTACATTTTTCAAAATGACACCCTTTTACCGTTTTTGAAGGGGTAAGATTTTTAACATTTTACCCCTTCAAAAAGGGTAAGAGGAGCAATTAATATTTCAATTTTCTAAAAAGAAAATATATTAATTTTTTCGTACGAAGAACTTTTGTTCTGTTCAACTTCTCAGTCTTAAGTATTCCACTGAATTTTTATGAAATGAAAATTGCTAAAAATGACTATTTTAGCCACTTTTTCGTCCTTTTCATACAAAATTTTTCTGAGATCATCCCATTCAAAAAATCATAAAAAATAGTAGCGAAGAGATTTTTGAAAACAATTTTTTTCAGTCACTATTAGAATTGATTGAATTAAACTTTTTGCATAAAACATTTTTATTTGGGACCTTCCTCGGTCAAAAAAGTAGACTTTTACAAAAGTTCTAAATTTTCAATGGGTACTTAATGGGTTAAGGAAAGTTTTTTATAATTCAAACGGAATTTAAATTTCCATTGATGCCAAAATTTACATGAAGTAAGTTCATGAGTAGAATTAACTTTAGTTTTTTTCAAAATACTTACAGCTGTGTTCATGAAAATAGTAGTGCATCTCTCTAAAATAGTCAAAAGTAAATACATTTTGACCGAAAGTAACGAAATTTTGAAATTTTTATTCTCTTTGCATTCTAAACAAAAAGTTTGCATCCTTATATTTTTCAACGGAAAAAGTACCGTTTCATTTGGTTCAAGTTTTGTGTAGAGCAGCACTACTATTTTCATGAACGCAACTGTATGTATAACTAACTTTCAAATAAATCCAATCAAAGAAATATGAATGATTATAAAATTTTCGTCTGAAAAGAAATTATTTTCATCTTCTAATTTGTTCATATTCATCTGCTAGTTTTTGTCAGCTTTTTTTAAATATTCGTCTGAAAAACTTGAAATTTCGTCTGAAAATCTGAATAAATCGTCAGCATTATTTTTGTCTCTATGAATATTCCCTTTTACTCAATTGTTTTTGTTTTATATTTTAAGACGATTTTTATATTTTTTAGACAATTACTATTTGGTTTTAGACGTTTTAAAAATTGTTTCAGACGTTTCCAATATCTGATTTTCTGATGATTTCTATTTATTTTCAGACGATTTCTATTAAATTTCAGACGTTTTTTCTATTTTTGCCGACGTTTTCAATTTTTTTTCTGAAAAATACTATTTATTTATAAAATTGGACAACATTATATTCAATTTAAAGGAAGTTACTGCCTTTAAGAAAGGAACATAACTACTTTTAATATTTTACCTCTCAAAAAGGGGGGTCAATTTAAAAAATTGTTAGATATCTACATGTTTTTTTATACCCTCCACAGGAAGGTATATTCACTTTGTCATTACATTTGTAACGCCAAGAAGGATTCACCGGAGACCCTATAAAGTATATATATTCTGAATCAGGATCACATTCTAAATCGATTTAGCCATGTCCGTCTGTCTGTCTGTCCGTCTGTTGAAAGCACGATAGCGTCCAAACGAATTGACCTAGGGGAATGAAATTTTGTGAGAGGACTTATTTTTACCGTCGTCAGGTTGGTATTGAAAATGGGCTATGTCGGTCAAGTAGTTCTGGTACCTCCCATACAAAACCACTATTAGACCCATGTGTATCTACGTCTGTTGAAATCACGATAGCGTCCAAACGAATCGACTTAGTCAACTGAAATTTTGTGAGAGATCTTATTTTTACGGTCCTCAGATTGGTATTGAAAATGGGATATGTCGGTCAGGTAGTTCTGGTACCTCCCATACAAAACCACTATTAGACCCATGTGTATCTACGTCTGTTGAAATCACGATAGCGTCCAAACGAATCGACTTAGTCAACTGAAATTTTGTGAGAGATCTTATTTTTACGGTCCTCAGGTTGGTATTAAAAATGGGCTATGTCGGTCAGGTAGTTCTGGTACCTCCCATACAAAACCAACATTAGACCGGCAAACATTTTGCATTACTTTTATGCAGTGGAGGGTATCAAAGCATCGGCCAGGCCGATGATAACACTTTCACTTGTTTTTCTTTCAAAGTGCAAAGTTTGAAATTAAAGCGACACAATGGATGATGATGATGATGAGTTATTGGGCCTTACCAATAATAATTTTTAATCTTCAACTTAAATATGTTGACGGTCAGATTGGATAATTTTATATGGAAATTTTCGCCATTGTGACTTCGTAAAAATTAGCCTGGACACTAAAAATGATTTTATGATTATCCCCAAAAAATACAAAAAAATGTCTTAATCTTGTGAAATACACCCTCAAATGTTCATGGTTCTGGTTTGGTCTGTGCGTTGTCTATCAGTTAGTCACGGAACTGATTTATTTTGATATCTTAGTCCAAATGAACTTAAACGTCACTACTATAATGTAATTAGTTTGTTTAAATAATAAATGCCAACATCTAATAGCCACGCAACAACAAGGGACAAATATTGTGAGGAGGGAAGAGGGATCCCTACGTTATCCCCTTTTCCAAAATCCCTTATTGGACATAATCTCTCATTATTTTTCTTCTCTTTTTCCAAAATCTCCCTGGACGAGATCCCCTATGCCAAAATCTCCCACAAGCAAACTAAACTTTGCATGTACCCAATTTTGCACCTACTCGTAATCCTACAGTGACCACAAGCAGGGGGCAGTATGCCCCTCCATACGTACCTCACTTTTTAACACCACTTTTAGGTGTCGCGACGAAAGAATTAATAACACCAAATCTAAAAGTGGGGGATACTGCCCCTGGGGATTTTCTCTTAGGATCTTTTGGAGTAAGGGATTTCAGCACAGGGGATTTTAGAAAGGGGATTTTGGAAAAGGAGATTTCATCACCAACCCGAGGGAAGAACATCGGCTTCTCGAGAGGAAAAAGAAAAATCCCTGATCGTGCGTTTCTCGTGCTCTAAAGCTACTCCAAAGGTTCGTAAGGCAACATGACCCGAACACAGAAACAAGGGGCCAGATCTCGTAAAATGAAAACTATCGAATGATATCGTTTCGCAAAAAAATGTATCTATCATATCTGTGGCAATAGAAAAAGACAGAACAGATGTCAATCATTTTTGCATTTGCATTGCACCCTCGGTGTTGCGGAGATATGAAAAAAAAACACTAGCTGACCCAGCAAACGTTGTTCTGTCATTTTCGTAAATATCTCCACCCCAGCGGTACCTATCGGGTCCAAATTTTTGCAAATAATTTATTTTTATTTAGATATTACATAAATTTTGTGCGTAAAAAAGAATTTTCGAAAAACAAGTGAACCCAGCGCCACCTATGGGTGTCTCAACAAATATGCTGCGCTGACAAACGGAATGACCGCCTACAGCGCCATCTGTTGACCGGTAATTGAATTGAACCAAAAAACGAAATGTGCGCCTAGAAATTTTCTGACTAGCATTTATGAATAAACCCGCAGAGAGAAGTATCTCAAGTTTTAAGCACCCAAACAAACCACGATACATTTTTATATATATACACATACCTATGTAATAGAAAAAAAATCGAAATATTAGAAAAATGCCCAAAGAAAAACAGTAAATACACCATCTGACCTGAAAAGAGTCTACAAAGCAACACTTCAAACTGGACACGATCTGTTTGATCGATCGCACATATTATAATTTTCGCACAATCCAGATTGCACCGCAACTCCATCAAGAGGTCACATTAATCCAGATTAGAAACGCCATGCCATCTAGCTGCGCACACATCTCATAAACTCAATATCCAAGCACACTGACTCAATCGATCAGTAGTTGTCCATCGATCGAACCACGATTTGATTGCTACATTAATCCCATTTTAAGCCAATCGACCACGTTTCTTTGGCATCTCCTTCTACTTCTGCTGCTTCATCTTCGTCGTCGTCGTCATCTTGGTAGTCATTTTGCCTATATCTTTGTAGACAAGAACAAAATTCCAGAACCCAAAAGAAGAACAAACAATTCATCTGACACGAAGTTGTTAGAATGAGCAACGATGGCGAACACTAATGACGCTTTATGGCAGAGCATGATGCATCATGGTGCTTGGAAGACGAGACCGAGAAGGAGGGGACTCGAAACTCAACTCGACTATAGTACAAACGGCATAGCTTTTACCTCTTTTGGTAGTGCAAACAATAGATTAACGGGAAAACTGTTTTTTTTTTACTATTTCTCTCTAAATCTACTTTACTTGAAAGCTGTTCTTTTATTCAGGGTTACAGGGTAGAGTAGTGCATGGGATGGGATTGCTGAACGAGGGGGGGCCAAATGTATCCATGTATCTATGCGATGATGGTTCTTTTGATTTGTGAAGTCGTTTTGTATAGTATAACGTAACGGCGCGCGAAGGTGCATGGTGCAATGATGAATAGGACGGCAAGGCAAATAGTCAGACAAACATGTGTAGCGGATAGATTTACAATGTGAGTCTGCGAGTGCTTTCGGATAAGGCAAACTTGTGTCGGGGCTTTGACATGAAATTATATATGGGGAATTTAGCTGATTCATTTTTTTTTTCACTTATTTTTATTGCTGATTTCGGGGTGGAAATGTTTGGAGAAATGTTACTCACAATAACTATTTCCATTTTAAGGTTAGTTTTACATCACTTTTCGTACCCAGAAAAATGGTAATTAACTAATGTCCTTTTTTTTTCAATCAAATGCTATACGAATTTAAGTCTGAATAGGAGATTATATGGTTGACAATTTACTGATTTATACAAATTAAAATTAACACCATGCTGATGCTGAGTTGATTATTATGAGTGTTTAATTAATTTTCTATGGAATCCTCGTCCTCTCTTGATTTTCTTATACCTTGAATATTTTTTTAATTGTTATTGACCCAATTTTTTTTTCTGACGGGCATATCAAAGCACATATCGACTGCCGCGAGAATAGATTAGATCAAATCCGATATAATGAATAATTGAATGACCATAATGCCCGTTAGGCATATTAGCATATATTATACTGTTCACCATATTCTATGCTGGATAATTATATTAAATTAATTTTATTTGTAATATTCTTTACATAAGAATCCAATCAATAACCAGATGTGTCTAAATTAGCCAACGATTCTATATACTAATTGAATAAATTAACGTATTGTTGACTTTATATTTAAAAATAAATAAATGCAAATAGCACGCCATTGGCGTTATGCAATATTTTTTGCATAGTTTCACTTTCATTTGAACTTTGGTGATAATTCTAAATATTTAGATTATAACAAATAAATTAATTAATTTAATTTAATATTACTATTAATGATTAATGAATAATGATATATTGTGGAACGCAGTCATTAAAGTAGCAATGACCTTTAGTAGAGCTATGATTTTTTTTTAATTAGGAATGTTGTCGGCTAAAATATGTAAGAACTTACTTACTTAAAGTGGCGCTGCAGTCCGGGGTGGACCTGGGCCTTAACCAAAAAGCGTCTCCAGCCAGCTGTCTCCAGTTTCGCACGCTAAGTTTGTTAAGGTCCCCTTCCACTTGCGTGCGCCAGCTGAGTCGCGGTCTTCCTCTACTGCGCCGTCCCTCGGGTGTGGATTCGAAGATCTTTCGGGTCCATTCGCTCTACATGACCCACCCGCCTCAGTCGTTGGACCTTCAATCCTCTGGCTAGGTGCATGTCGCTGTGCAGTTCGTCGTTGTATCTCCTCCTCCATACCTTCTACGGGACCGAAAATTGCTCGAAGAATTATCCTCTCAAAGCAACCAAGAGTAACCTCATCCGCTTTTGATAGAGTCCATGCATCTGCACCATAGAAAAAGAACTGGGATGATTAGGGTCTTATAAGGGGTCACTTTACTTGTTCGAGAGATGGCTTTTGCTACTCATTTGCTTTCTTAGCCCAAAGAAACAGTGATTGGCAAGAGTTATTCTTCGTTTAATCTCAGCGCTGTCATTGCCATTGCCTGAGTTTATACCGGAGCTTAGGTTAGGTAGACAAAGTCCTTAAACACCTCAAAGTCATATCTGCCTAAAGTGACATTCTCTCCGAGACGTAGTTGGTGATTTATGTCCTTTCTTGCTGACAGCATATACTTTGTCTTGTCCGACAAACCCATCTTCGCCGCATCCGTCTCAATACTCATGAACGCGCCAGTGACGTTCTGCAGATTATGTCGATGTCGTCGGCGTAGGCGAGTATTTGGACGGACTTTTGAAAAATATAGTGCTTCTGGTGTTAACCTTTGAGTTTTGCACTATTGTTTCAAGAACGATGTTGAGGAAGTCACATGACAGCGCATCGCCTTGTCTAAATCCTTTTTTGACATCGAAGGTCTCGGTGAGGTCTTTACCGACCTTGATGGAGCAGCGTGCATTTTCCATTGTCATCCTGCACAAACGGATGAGTTTGGCAGGGATGCCAAAACTAGACATTGCTCTGTATAGCTCGTTTCTATAAATGCTGTCGTAGGCGGCCTTAAAATCGATGAAGAAGGTTTGATTTGAACTTACTGGGGTTTCTCCCAGATCTGCGGCAGTGTGAATATTTAATCGATGGTGGTCTTTCCTGGCTTGAAGCCACACTGATAAGGACCAATGAGTTCAAAGGCTTCAGGCGTTAACACAACTCGGCAGATAAAATCTTCTAGGCGATGCTAAAAAGACTAATACCTCTGTAGTTGGCGTAGTTCAGAGGGTCTCCTTTCGTGAGGATCTGGCAAACAATGCTGAGGTTCCATTCATCGGAGACACTTTCCTCCGACCATTTTTTACAGATGAGTTGGTGCATCTTCTTAACGAAGTCATCGCCTGCCGCTTTGAATAGCTCGGCGGTTAGGCCATCTGCTCTAGCGGCTTTGTTGGACTTCAGCTTTGATATGGCTATCTTCACTTCATTCAGACCGGGTGGACGGAATTGTTGGTCTTCATCGTCCAGGTTGAATGGTTCATTCTGCCTGACAGTCTGCAGAAGTAATCTAAGAAGCTTTATGTTAATTTAAGAATAAAAATATACCTAGAAATTTATCTCAAGGTCAAACTTTATGTTGTATGCGTATAACTTTTCGTGTTTTATTCTCCACCATCTCATCCTGGGCCTACATAGACGACCGACCGACGCCTGCCCAATAATTCCATAAAACGTCTTGGAATTTAAATTTGGTCTTACAATTTTTTTTCTAAATACAAATGGTTTGTGGATATTTTTTTAAAAATTGTCAATCAAATTTAGATTGAAGTTTTATTTATAAAAATGAATGAAATCTCTGCTGGATGTCAACTCTGTTTCAACCTTATCGAATAATTTCTTTCAAACAATTACACTGATGCATAAAACATGCCTTTGGCCCTGAAATTGTACACAAAGTTCAAGTTTTTTTTTCTGCTAAAAGCCATTAGACACACACACGCGTTTTTCTTTTGCGAAACTTTTAACGAAATTAAATTCAAATTATTCCCTTAAATTGTTCTCACTTGGTTTGTTTGATTTAGGTAACGCTTTAAGCATTTCTCTCTGACTTTTTTTGGGGAAAACAAATATTTAAGGAAAACAAAGGAAAAAAATTAAAATACCCCAAAGGAATCACTCCTGTAAATGTATAAGTAAACGTTCCTCTCGACACACTACGCCCAGCCCATATTATGTTTCAGTACCATCAACATCTCATTTATTTTCTCATCCTTCGATACAATGATGGTGCTAACAATTCAACAGGAACAGGAAAGAAATGAGAAAAAACTAAACAAAAAAATTATGTAAACGTGTTTTTTTTTTGTTAGGAACGGAAGTCACCGCCTCGATAATGAAAATCTGTACAAGGAAGGGGGAAATTCCAGCAGAGAAATTAGGTACTCGCGGCAATCAGTTGAGCGTTGCCATCACAAAAAGCGAGATGATATCTACTTGGCCTTTCCTGCAGACTATCCAGAGGGAGGAAATCCAATAATGATTAACTTCACGCTAGTTAGGGTAAAACGAAAGACATGAGTGGCAGCTTTCGTGAGTGGTAGAAATATTGACAAAGTACGCTCCAGGCATGCGGCGCTCGATGGTGGGTAACTATGCAAATCAGGATTTGGACTTGATTAGGTAGAGCAACGAAGCGCCGGTATATTTTAATCAAGTGAAGTATGATACTTTTGATACTATCGTAAATCGTTGGGTTATTGTGAAGGTGGAACGCAAAGGATGTGTATCTTTTTGCAAAAAAAAAAAAAAAACACCAGATTGGCAGTCGTTTTCGATAAGGCATTGTTGTTGAATATAAAGGGAAGGACGTCCGCCAGATTACTTTCTTGTGTAAATTGTGAAGTAGTAGGTACTCATTGGATGAGTAGAAGCGTGACTTTGGATTGGGTTAAATTGACCACAAAGTGAATGAGGAGACGTTGTTCAATTTGAAAGTAGGTGGAAAACAAAATTTTAAATCACCAACCAAGCTGGAAATTTCATACAAAAGAAGAACCTTTTCTTCACATAATGAGTACAAAATATACCCTAAAAAAAAAAAAAATAAATAAATATAAAAATAAAATATTGGGAGCAATAGTTCCATTTTGGACCCTAGACCTTTAAGCTGAAAGGCCCTACCTAAACAATGCAATATCCAAAAGTAAGGACAGTTGCTGGGGTATTTGTCAGACGTTTGCCAAAGGTGGGGCAGTGGAAAACCACATTAGATGTAAATTAAATTTTTTTGGGGGCTCAACCGAGAGCATCTCTTCAGTACTAACCACTGAGTATATTTAACAATAATCGTTATACAAAATATAATACCTACCCAGCAGGGAGAATAGAGAATAGATCTGAGTTCATAGCGTCTTGCGGGCCGAGTTTTTTCAATCTGACTTTACTACACGATACATTGGTTTTAAATACAGGTCAAAAGGTAAAATGCTTAGAATCATACCCTTCACAGACTACAAGAAACCGATGTATGACTTTGACAAGAAATTTACCATTGGTATACCGGACGTCCGTGGGCGCAGTGTTTAGTGTGCTGGACTACTGTGCGAGGTATCCCAGGTTCGATCACCGGAAAAACACAAATTACATCATTACATTTTTCTACTGCACCACCTTTCGCGAACGTCTGACAAACATGCGAGAGTATGACTGGCATAAAATTGTAGGTCCCTTCCATTCGCCCAAAAATAGAAACTCACACAAACGAATGGTTGCGAGAAGCAAAGCCTAGGGTGTCTACACGCCTGTTGCGCCACCTATTTTTTTTTTTTTATACCGGACAGGAAGGACTGGCTCTCCACAAAAGGTATACCCATCTTCACAGATGGCTTAAAGACGGAGAATGGAACGGGAGAAGGCGTCTTTTCAGAAGTACTAAATATCAGCCATTCATACCAACTGACAGATCAGTGCAGCGTTTTCCAGGCAGAGATGAACGCGGTTAAGAAAGCCGCTCAAACTGTCTTAGCGAGGGAACTACCAGCATTACTTTCTGCGTGACAGGCCAGCAGCACTTAAAGCGATTAACTCCAACCTGGTGAACTTAAAATCCGGCATTGAGAGCATTAAGCCATCACACAGTAATGCTGTGCTGGGTTCCTGGATATGTCGGTGTATAAGGGAACGAGGCAGCAGATAAACTACCCAGATGCGGTTCTGAAATGGACGTACTATCAGCTGGCAGACAAGTACATATTACCAGCTTTCAACACAGCTAAGGGTGTCATTGATAATGTCTAAACTTGGCTAAAGAACGATGGAACAACACTTCTGGTTGTACTATAACTTGTGGTCCGCAACTGACACTAAAAAGTCAAAGATCCTAAGATCTTTTGATAGAAACCAAATCCGAGTGCTCGTCGGGGTAATAACCGGACACTGCATCTTTGCAAAAGACTAGGTATCTTTACAAATGACTGAGAGGAGGAGGAAATAGAATCGGTGGAAAATCTCCTGTGTCACTGCCCAGTGCCCAGCCCTCCAAGAACGTTGCTACTCTTGTATCACGCACGGTTCTTCGACGGCTTGGAAGATCTAGCGTTTATCGGAATATAAGAAGATTCATCAACAGATCCGAATGGTTTTGTTAGTGCATATCCTATCATCATGAACTATAAAAGGTTAATCACAATGGGCCTCAATGGCTTCTGTGTGAAAATTGCATATATTGCAAACTGCCTTACCTAACCTAGAATCCCGTTGAGTGTAACTTTCAGACTTCCGTGATTCCAATTCTACATTCTTTGCAGACATTTTTTAAATATTTATTTTGTTATTCTCTTTTTATTTTCGTTTTTCTTTTTACAAATTGATAGGATTTTACACGATTCAATTTTATTCTTTTCCAAAACGCGGCCGGCTGTCAGAAAAACTCAAATCCAATCAATCCACCAGAGCCACACCCAACATGGCGGCCTTCCTGTCGTGTGGTCCTGTCAGTGTTTGCCACTAGGTGGTGTGTCCGCGCCGCTTGTGCCTGTCACTAGATGGCGCATTACACTAGTGTTCGATTACATTCGAAAGATAATTAATTTACTACAATTTGCAAAATTTTAAAATTTTTTAACTTGGACCTGGAATTTAATGGCGTTTTCGAAGGGTAGGCAGAAACCCCTTGTTCTTACTATAAGGGATTATGGGTTGGATGGGGCTCAACAACTGGATGCTCTAAAAGCAATATAGGCTTCGTTAAGTCACGTTTTTAACGTGTTAAACATATTTCAACCAATCAATACTACACGGACTGATATAAGGAGTTCCGTAGCTTGTGCGGTTCTCTTAGTTCTATATATTTAGAGTGAGTATGTCAAACTTCCATAACTCCAACTTCTTTAAGTAGAATTTCTCAATTACTCGATGATTTAATGAGAACTCAGCATTCTCAACTTTTCAATTTTTGCCCTCCATAATTCGAAGTTTCTATAGCTCGAATTTATTTTCCTTCATTTTGAGAGTTCGACTTATGGAAATTCCACTCTATCAAGTTTGAGGAACATTCTTACTGCAAATTCAGTGCATGAAGAAAGTCAGACGAATATTCAAATGGACAAATTCAACAAATTTACTTGGAATGTCAAAAATACAGGTGAGCTATGTTGATTGAGTTCTTGGGAGCTACTAAGACCAAAATTTGATATGTTTTCAAATCCAACCATCCAGTCAACTATTTTTTTTAATCCTTCCTCTTGAAATTTAATCCTCTCTTCCTCAAACCCATACCCAATAGCTAAGATCGTATAAGTTTCACTTTCTTTTCTTTCACTCGTAGCCGGTTCTTACCCCTTCCCCCCCAATTGACCCACTAACAAAAGTTAATTTCTAATAAATTAATTACACCCGATTTCTAAAAAAAAAAATGTAGTACCTTCCCTATCAGATCCACTTGCCAACTAGTCTTCTCTCATAACTTAATCTTTAATCTAAATGTCATCTCGTTGGTCAGTGAGTGCGAAAAAAGGAACAAAATACCCAGAAAAAAGCGACTATCCGATAGCTTAATGTCTAAATACTCGGTACCACTGTGTATATAAAAGAAAATTGCATTCCACTTATAATCTCATTTTGAGTCTTAAAATCCACCATCAGCCTCACTTTCTCTGGAACATACACAAGTAGCAGCCAGACAGACGGAAAGAAAGACAGGTATAAAGACAAAATCAGAGTTGTCATGTACTTCCTCATCGTGTGCTAAACAAGTGTGTGTGGTGGGGCTGAATTTTTTTTTCTTGGTGTGTCCAATCCATCTGTCATCATTAAATGGAATGAAAATGGAGTGGAGCGCAGATCTTTCAGATTTCACTTACCAACTAAATACGATGTGTTCGAACTGACAGAATGGCAAATTCCAATTGCTAGTGTGTATGCATACGACTTCCGATCAGGCTTGCAGATACGCATGAGACAGAACTAGTTTAATCCATACTAAGCCGATTAAGAGAAAAATATACTTTTTTTTTTATCTAGCTCGCCTTTGCATATCTGTTTATGGAAATTTAAAGACCGAACAAAAAAAAAATCTATTTATTCAATTGGCTTAGAAAATGGCAAAACAGTCAACTATGCGGATGAATAACTGCACGCAGATGTGTAAGATAAACAAAGTGAAACGTAGTCGATGTGTGTTCAATGCATTTGACAGATTGCAATTAACCTTGTTTAAATGAGCTGCAACCGCGCCTTGTCTGAACTTGAACCGATATTAGTTTTAGTTTTGCATAAATGTGCGGGGGTGTGTACTTGTATAAGATGACACACAACCACAATATTATGGCTAAGAACTCTGCAATGCTGTATACTTTTGTGTGCAACTCACGATTACCGTTTATTGTGGCTTTTGGCCACGAAATGCATGTCACGTAGATGCTGATGCCAACTTCAGGACTGTGGTCACGATTGTTGGCTGTCGGCTGTCGACTGCGCGCGACTCTTGCTTTGGATGACAGAAAATAGTTGTGGCTAGCCAGAGTCACATACAACCAACCACTGCCCTATAATGGTTTTCCTTTGAGGTTTCGAGGTCAGAAATGTATAGCCTGTCCTATTATTTTTGCTGTTTATTATTTATTTATTTTTTTGGTTTGTTTCTTTGTGTATTGTTCTATATTGTTTGGCAAATGGGCACAAAATCTTTTTTACTTTGTTGTTTTAGTGTAAATATTTTGTGGGGTACCTTAGGGTTGTGCTCTATGGCCTACATTTTTTACATAAATTTTGTACGTGTAGTTATTGAAGTAAAGAAAAAATGGAGTCGATGGGATTTCTTTAAAAAATATAAATAATTGTTACAGCCAAATATGGCCGCAAACAAATTTTTGTCTGGTTGGCCCTATTCAGTTCGAGCAAATTTAAAAAAAAAGCTAGTCTGATTGTACTAGAATCCTTCTGAACAATTGCAACGATTTAAAATTCTCACAATTTCGAGACAGATTTCATAGCCAGACACGCGATTTGTTAACGATTTTAATCGAAGAAGACACAGCTTCGTTCACAAACACTAAAAGATCAACCAAGGTTAAGATAAGAAATGAAATATGTACTATGAAATGAACCAAGCTTGAATTCCTACGAATAATCCTGGGTTTCCACTTGTCGATTTGAAATTGACAATTGATGTATTTTTATGTCAATTAAAAAATTGGCAAGTGAAAATAGCGAAAAATTGCTTGTCAATGAATTGACAAACAGCGTTTGCCAATAACTGACAAAGAATTTGATTGACAAGTGGAAATAGCTGAATTGTCAAACAAAATGTCACTTTGTCTATAATTGACAATGAAAATTAATTGGCATCAAGTTCATAAGTTTGTCAAACAACTAAAAATCGATTTTTTGCCAATAATTGACAGAAGTGGAAATAAACTGACGGTGGTGTCGTTCAATAACATAAATGCGAGAGCTGTCAAACATTGTCAATCAACCGAAATGGGGAAACCCACCTTCAAGTCTTTGTAATTTCAGTTGAATAAGTTTAAATTCTAAGAAATTTATCGAAAAAGCTCAAATGTTCCTCAAAAACGCCCCCAAAAAGTGGGCGTGGCAAACACTTTAATAGACGAAATATTAAGAATTTTCATGCTGAAATCGTTATTGCTTTCTTTACATTCTTAGTTTCAATATAAGATGGTGCCACTGGCATTTAGCTGGAGAAACCATCGAGTTATTGAAGGATGTCAACATTGTCTCTAGAAGTGGACCCTTGGTTAGGGTTGCCAGAAATAATTTGAAGAAAGTAGTTATAGAGCATGAAAATTTCAGACCATCCCGGACAAAATAGGATCTAAAAGAGAGTACAAAACTAGGACAAAAATGCGCGTACCTAATATTCTTACAAAATCGTAACTTTCTCGCTTTTATTGCGGTAGGTTTCATGTTTTAAGGCCGTGTGTCAATTTCGCTGAATAATTATTATATGCTGATTTTCTGACACATGAAAGTCTTAAAAAAAGGTCAACTAAACTCAAATCTTAAAATTGAGATATATCCTTAGTCGGATACTGGACATTTTTCCAACTTCCAAAAGGGGGAAAAAAGGGGGAAGAGATAAAGAAAATCAATTTCAATTTCTGGAATTTTAGAAATTTGGCTTGGGACCAAAGTTATTGGCGACAAAATATAGATACATATTTCGTATTTTACAAACAAAAATAAGTTTTTCTCGTTGAAAGAAACCCTGCGGAAAACCCGGACGGATGGCAACGCTATCCTTGGCCTCTGTAATTTGACGCCACTGGACTATTTTCTGTGGGAGATATTTGAAGTCATTGGGCATAAAGGTACCTCGAAGAAGGGTTTAGGGCTGGTGAGTTCTAGTTCAAAGTAACTGTTACTTGCCTTCATGCCAGAAGTATTCTCAAATTCATTACATTCATCTAAAAGTTGTATTAGACAACAATGTGTTGTAATACACCTCAAACATTATTTAACAACTACTTAAAATCGAAAGCCATTAACTCAGTTAATTTGCCGTATATACCAACTGGGAAGATGCATTATGGAAGTGTCACAATTTAATTATATCTCTACAGCTATTGGACGAGATAATTGCTTTGGAAACTGACGATTTAACTTGACGATTAGTTCCGCTGACATTTTGACGTTATCTCTCTTTGGTTATCAGTAGATGTCAGTTAGTGTTCTACAAGGCGATTAACTCTAATTCAATTATGTTTAATTGGGCATCTATTGCAACGTTTTCGTACACATGTGGGGTTGTGGGTCCGGATCTATTGAGAACCATTTGAACATTGTAAGGACGGAGTCAACGTTTTTACTTGGTTTCAGAAACGTGCTGATCTATCAAAAGACGTATCTCAAGCTCTACTTATTTATTGAGTAGTGGGTAGGGGTATAGATTAATATCGATCAGGATGCGGACGCGGTCCACTATAAGCTGCTGTCTCATCGACAGTTGACGTTCTGTTGTGGCTTCTTCTCTTCACCTGAGTCACCTGCACATTTTTGTGTCAGTTTGATAGGTGGCAATTTTGAGGACATCCTAGGTACCTACCCTGTTTTAAAGCTCATTCCACACTTCTCTATTCTAACGACTTAAATTTGGACAAAATTTCCTGTCAGAATATACAAGATTCCTTCAGTTGACTGAAGTATCTGTAGCATTTATAGGGCGCCCTATTGAATGCCTGGATGTTGATGGAGTTGTAGAGGCATCAGTAACCGGTTTACTTTACTTTTACGGTATTTATATTTTTGCTGAAAGAAAGGTTGGTGGGATTGAAATTGTTTGAGGTCCGATGGTTTCCGAATTTCACTAACCAGCGACTAAGGACCTTCTTCTTCTTTGCGTGTGTTGAAAGATTTCCTCTTTCAAGCAGCAGTACTTTCGCGTTGGCACATTTTTCTGAATATTTTATTAAATTATGTCCGAATTTTTGACCTTTCCTCAAAACCGCCTAACTATGTAGGCACATCCCTGGGTACCATCAATAAATTCAAGCATCAAATTTTTATCCGACAATTTTTGACCATTCATCGAATATAGGTCAGGTCAATAATGCCAGTCATGCGATAATAATAAAAAGAATTCTGTTATTTTTAATACACTCCTCAAAGTTCACAACTTCAAAAGCGAAGAGGTTATAAATTTCCATAGCACCATCATAGTTCCACTTTTCATACCGTGGGAATATGCATCAACTCTCAATTTCTCCACCAGTCCATCTTCTTCGCTATTATTGGACAACCTAATCAATCGCATCCACCTCTTTTGGATGGTGGACGATGGCGTTTGATGGTGGCGACCAACGCGACGTACCGAACCTGTATTGTAAGTTGCCATGCTTCCTACAAGCGATCATCATCAATGATGAATCGCTGACCCAGTTTCAAGGAATGAGGTTCATTTCAAACCGCGCTGGGTGATTCACACTTTTGGTGCGGTAATTGACTCCTTCTGCGCCATCGATGAACTTGTTTTGAAAGAAAACAATTCCACTGAGTCAACGTGTATCGCACGAGCAACATTATTCATTACATTCTCTCCATAATGTCCATATGCACATCTGAAAGTTATGTAAATGGGAGTGCCAATGAATACTTGTAGTCTCAGCATGGTCGCAGATGGCACCTCGCACTTCTAGCGCCAGATTCACTTTAAGAACTTGTTCGAGAGAAACATCCAAAGAGAGTAGGCAGTAGACTGGTCGAGGCCCAAAAGTAAAAGTTACGAAAATTAATTGATTTGAAATGGGCTCTGTATAGGTGTAGATGCAATGGTTTGTTATAGAAGAGGTTACAGGAGGCCATCTTTTGACCTCATTCGGGGGGATAGCTAAAGTGTTGGCGTTGTAAAAATTAATTAAGAGGCACTGGCACTATACCCAGTATTATAATGGTTGAATAAAGTATAAGCTTGCTATTTTTATTGTGTGTCCTACTTAGGAGAGACGGATGGTCAATGAGTTGGTAATTGTTATAATGATAGGAAAATGTTGGAAGCTATGTTTAAGTGGTTACAAAAAAGAGCGAAAAAAAAGAAACATGATAGAGGGTGATTACAAAAATGTGCACAAGATTTTCACGACCAAATAGCCTTAGTAAGCTTAAAAAGAATTTAAACGAAAGAAAAAATTTAAATACAGAGAGTGTGCAGTTTGAAGAAATTTTAAGATGCCCTATTTCTCGGCGGACACAAGCGACTGAAATTGGGCGTACCTACCCAAGTTTGGAACTCGAGGTACGGGTTTTGTAGCAACTGATATTCGATTTAGTAGTGAATAGCTCGATAAGGGTTGATATGTATGAAAAACAAGCGAAAATGCAGCAATACCAATAACAAAAACAACAATAGCAATAACAATACGAAAAACAACACCAGCAATAACAAAAACAACACGAACAACAACAGCAATAACAACAAAAGAAACAACATCAACAGCAACAACATCAACAAAAACACCAACACAAACACCAACAAGGCCAAAAGCAATAGCAACAGCAAACACAGCAACGGCAACAGCAAAAACAACAACTGCAACGGCAATAACAACAACGATAACAGCAATAACAACACCAACAACAGCAATAACAGTCACAACAACAACACCAACACAAACAACAACAACAATGCCAACAGCAAAAACAACAACGGCAACAGCAAAAACAACAAAGGCAACAGCAATAACAACAACGGCAAAAGCAATAACAACAACAAAGTGGGTGAGAGTTTGTTTTTCGGCTGCATCATTACAACTGCGGCAATGTGTATTATGTGGGATGCATGGTCCCTTATAAGCCACCGGCCTGTGGTGATCACTGATTCTAGCGATATCTTTTCATGTTTTGCTCACAAAATAAGTTGTTTCCGAACTGTAGTTTGGCAATATCCATCTGGATATTTCAAAGTTCGGCAGTGTCCTCCAACTGAGGTTGGTCTTCGATAAGAATTCTGAGGAGATTTTTGCTTTGACTGCTTCGAGCGAATTTTGAACTGATTCCGCAAGTGAACAGTGAAGAGCTGAGCCTTGCCTGACCAGCTCGTCAGCTTGTACGTTTCCATAAACGTTGCTATCACCTGGAACCCAAATCAGGGTAACCTTGAACCGATCAAGCGAGGCCAGCTTCTTCGACATTTTAATACTAATTTTGGGGTTATATTGACTGTGGCGATAGGCCTTGATGGCAGCTTGCCTGTTAATGAATATGTCCATCTTTTGCCTCTTTATACTATGTTTGCGTGTTGTTTGTTTTGCCGCCAGGCCTCGCGGATAGCAAGTAATTCCGCCTGAAATACACTGGCCGTAACCGGAAGCCTAAAAGACTTTGAGATGTTAAGAGACTCAGAAAAAACAACCACAGTACATTTTTGAACAATCCGAAGCGAAGTATTTGCTGTCATCGAGAAAGAACTCTCAACATCGACGACTCGGGCAAAACGTCACAGTAGACAGATATAACTTCGAAGTAGTTAAAGACTTTGTCTATACCTTGGCTCTACAATTACCACGCAAAACGACATCGGCGTAAGAATCAAACGAAGAATCACTCTTGCCAATTGCTGTTTCTTCGGGCTAAGAAGGCATCTAAGAAGTAAAACGAAGGAAATATTGTACAAGATCTTAATCATACCGGGACCTTAATGGACCTTATCGAAAGCTGATGAAAACCTCTTGGCACGCTTTGAGAGAAAGATTCTTCGAGTGATTTTCGGCCCAATTTTTGTCGACAGAATGTGGAGGAGGAGATTCAGCGACGAACTTTACGGGCTATATAGCAACGGCCTAGACAAAAACCTCAAAATACAGCGACTGAAATGGCTGGGTAACGTGGAGCGTAGGGTCAACAACGGACCAGTCCGACCCCTGACGAACAACGAAGTAGAGGAAGACTCCACCTCAGGTGGCTCGCACAATTGAAGAGTGACCTCAATCAACTTGGTGTACGTAACTAGGAGGCAGCTAGCTAGGGACCGAGCTGGATGGAGGGGCTTGTTGGTTGAGGCCGTGATCCACAGCGGACTGTGAGCGCCATCTTAAGTAAATAAACTTTAGTAGAGACCTCCGGTTTTTATAAAAATACGTACACAAACATCTTAGTAAGATGGTTTAGCGAATCACTCATAAGTGGCATATTTGAATGTGTTAGAAAAGATTTTAAGCATAAATTGTTTGAACGTGTAAATCATAAAGACAGTAACATTTGGCAATTAACGAAATAGAAACAAACTTTGCCTATTAATGACATTAATGTCGCATTAACCAAAAAAAAAATTGTTCATCTCTTCAAAAGATCTGATGGCAGTGCCTTTTAATGGCCTTTAGCATGGCCAATTTATGAAAAATACACAACTTTACGATTGTAATTTTCTTTATTGGACCGGAATTCTCAAAATTCCAATCTACGTTCGTCTTGATTGAGAAGAAACATATCTTCTTTTTTTTTTTTTTTTTTATTGTTGATACTCTGTACCTTTTGGGCGAGACAAATAAACGAAATGGAAAGTTTTTTTTTTTTTTGATGATGAAAAGATACATAGATACGTGATCACTTTTTGAGATACTATTTAACTCATCATAGGTACGACCGCACATACAGTCAATCACACGACGCGCTGCGCTCTCACAAATGAAAGTAAAAATTGAATTTTTACAACAATTAACGATCAACGCAACGGTCTGTTTTGTGTAGATCTCTCATTGATATTATGCATTTGGAAAATTCCGGCTATCTGGGAAAGTTTTTGACCAGCCCATCAACATACATCATGAGTGTGTGTATAATTTTGTTGACGTGCGACCGATCTCGTTGATTTACACACCCTTTTGTTGAATGAATAATGTGTGCAATTGGTTTAATTTTTTTTATTGAACTTTCGATACAAGTTACTGGCATTTTCATTTGGTTTTGTCAATTAAAAAAAAAGAAAACCTCTCGAAGTAAACATACAAAATGTTTATTTTGTCTACAACTACATAATTGTGGTTGTTTGATTTAAGTTGAATTTTATTTACCATTTTTGGAATGCAAAATCATTTAATTTAATTAGCTGTGTGCAAAATCAGGATACACCTAGTGGACACTGGATAGGACATGGAATTTTAAGTGACAGACAAGCAAGCTACCAACTGGATTGCACTCGAATTGGTGATAAATTAAATTAATAATTTATAACGAGGACATTGTGTTTGGGGAAAAGGGTACCTAATTGTAAATATGAAGCCATACGAGTATATTTGTGTTACAAATAAGTGAGTGACTTCAAAAATGGGGAGACTTTCAAACAAGAAGAACCCTAACGTTTCATTCAATTCATACTCTATACATCTCCTCTGTAAATAGACTATTGACTGAGTGAAAGTTCCCCGGTTCAACCCCCAAAAAACACAAAATTTATATGTAAAGGTTTTTTTCACTACACCAACACTGGCGAACGGTTAACACGCATACCTTTCCTCTGCAAATAGACTACTGACTGAGCGTGGGGTCCCCGGTTCAACCCCTGAAAAACACAAAATTTATCTCTAGATGTTTTTTTCACTGCGCCAGCACTGGCGAACGATTAACGCGCATACCTCCCCTCTGCAAATAGACTACTGACTGAGCGAAGGGTTCCCGGTTCAACCCCCAAAAAAAACAAAATTTATATCTAAAGGTTTTTTCACTGCGCCAGCACTGGCGAACGATTAACGCGCATACCTCCCCTCTGCAAATAGACTACTGACTGAGCGAAGGGTTCCCGGTTCAACCCCCAAAAAAAACAAAATTTATATCTAAAGGTTTTTTCACTGCGCCAGCACTGGCGAACGATTAACGCGCATACCTCCCCTCTGCAAATAGACTACTGACTGATCGAAGGGTCCCCGGTTCAACCCCCAAAAAACACAAAATTTATATCTAAAGGTTTTTTCACTGCGCCACGAATGACACGTATATGCAAGTATGACCTATCCTGAGAAAGCTGCAAGCAAGCTGCGACTTTATTGAAATGAAGTCAAGCTTAAAAAAAAACAGCAATTCATTATGACTCTTCTCCTTGTTAATGGGTATCAGGGGCTAAGATAGTGAGTCCTATTAGTTGATGAGAAAAGTATATTGACAGCAGTTTTTGATGGGGCATTGAAAGAATCAAGTTTACACGGAGGTTTTGGCGTCTGGGTTTTAGGAATATGGGTTGCAGGAGGTGCCCATGCATCTATACAATTTCGCATTATCTAGGTTGAAGTTTGCATCAGCAATTGAGCGGAACTCGATAGCCAACATCAGAGGTACAATTTTTCAAATGTCCGTTCAACTACATACTTACATATGCAGATGATATTCACATTATTGAAGGAACTCAGTGAACTGACAGATATAGCTTCGAAAGACTTGGCCACCTTTGTGGTGAAAAATGCAAGAACCACTTTATACATTTAAGAAACATCATCGAGCTGCGGATCGCCTTTTAATGAGAAGGGAGGCTTATTTTGCTAGATTTTTGTTTGTTTTGTCAGCTACCTCGAGCGTGCTGTCAACCAACCTAAAAATACGGCTATAATAAGGCCGTTGCGTCGGTTGTTTGGTGGAGAGGGCTTTCGCGAAAATATGTGGCTACCTTCTGCACAAAACTCCAAAGAGCGGTCTGTCTTGGCTATACTTTCCCGGGCTTTACGCCGGGCTCCGCTCTAGATGATCTGCTGGTTATACCGTCCCTTGATACCTTTATCATGCCCTGCGCGACACTTATCCTACGATCCTAGTTTTGATGATACCGAAACTTCGGCTGTTGTGTTCAGGACTGGCGTTAGCCAGGGTTTGAGCCTGGTTTGGGATGTAGTCGAATTTTTACGGTCCGGTGCTGGTGTCTTCGTGGAAATCTACAACATTTCACTGCACTATCCGTTAGGCAAGCATGGCTCTATTTTTCAAGCGGAGATCTATGCATCCTAAGGGCTGCCGAATATATATCGTTAGAAATAGGTTGTTGGATCGGAGTATCTGCGTCTTTAGCTTCGCTTAACTCTTTGACACTTGTCTGGGTCCCAGGTCACATTGAGATTGTTAAGCAAGGCTTAGAGTCTTAGTGTGCTAGGGTTAAGTGATACCACTATCTGCGACGATACTTCGCTGCCTGCCTTTGCTCGGATCAGGCAGATGGCAGATGTTTATCGCTGAAGTGATGCGTGCTGATACTGCTCTGAGCTCAAAATTGTAGTCACATTATTATCTAAAAAAATTAAAGTGTTTACGACTGAGTCGCAGGAAACTTTTTTTCTGACGGCCGACAGACCACTTTATAAAGTTTGAAGCAAACGCAAATAACTCTAAACACCCCGTCAGTTATCTTATATGTCAGAGCTGCATTAGACGGGCTTGCAGCTTTCTTAGAATTGTGGTAAGAAATGGAAATATTTGACCACTGAAGGCCGGTCTTTTGGAACTTAAAAAATAAATAAATAGTTGGCGCAAAAGGCGAAGCTTCTCACAACCATTCGTTTGTGTGAGTTTTTTTTTTGGAACGAATGGAAGGGACATAAAATGTCTTTTGGAAACTTACAACTAAAATAATTAAAAAAATGATGTATAGAGCTGCAAGCTAGGACGACCACTACTCAAAGCAAACCTTTATCAAGGTCAGAAAAAGAAATTATCCATCTTTTACAAAAAAAAAAGTTGTAATTTTCCTTTGTACCTAAGCTTTTCCCTTTTATGACATTAATTGAATAATGTTACTTTGCCTACTAACTTAACTAATTACATGACCAGACCATAAAGAAAAACAGTCACAACCTTGTAGCAAGTGTTCGTCTACCACTGAAAACAGATACACGAACAATAAAAAGAAAACACTGGAGACAACCAGTTTAATAAGTTATTTTCTCGCATCTTTTGTGCCACCCCCTCTCCAAGTGGAGACATCAAAAACATGCCTAATAATTTTTTTTTTAATATTTATTTACTTTCTCATTCAATATTTATCTTACGTCTCTTTTTCTTATTTCTTTTTTTTTTTTTTTGCAGAATAATTGCTGAGGAATAGCCTTTTAGCGCCAGAGCCAGGCGAGTAACCAGTAGCCAGTAGCCGATGGTGACGATTCTTTTTCGGTTTAGAGAATCTCGCATCATTAGTAGAAAAGAAACAAACAACGAAGAGCAAGCAAACCTGGGACAGGATAGTCCGGTTTTTGTACAACATTTTCACCGCGCACATTTCCAGAAAACCGCATGTGCTGGTGATGGTAGTGCGGCTATAACAAAACGTAACAACCATTCTTGGACTCGGGAGTGAGTCCATTTTCGTACCGGAAAAATAAAGGGAACAAGCTAAGAAGCAAAAAAAAAAAAAACTGAAACTTTTATCTCAACTCTCGCTTGGTGTATGAAGAAGCATTGAAAGCGAAAAGTTGTAGCGCAGTTTGGCTCTTCTTTTTAAAAGTTAGACATTCCTTAGAGAGATGACTGATGTTCGGTAATATCTCGTAGATGACAGTATATATTTGTTCCGTTTGGAGGGAGGATAGATCTCATAATTAACTACAAATGAATTTACGCACTAGAGTACAAAGAAGTTGTGCAATTTTAATTTAATCGACGAAGAGGGAAAAACACGAACAAAAGTTAATTATATTTTAGACAACACTTATAGCGCTGAGACACTATGGATACTGTGTACGGGACGAAAAAGTACTTTCAAAGTTTATCTGGCGGCAGTGACATCTATAGATCGTCGACATGCAGACCTATGGTGAGTAAAGTATTTAGGAATTAAATTTGTTTTCAATTCTCTTTATATTGTTAGCCATTGAGAAGAGGGTTTAAAATGAGCTGTTATTATGAAATAACTAGACTAAATTAAATATATTTATGTAATCATAAAAATTATTTCACACAAAATCATGCTACAGAAGTTTAGAAGGTGCTTAATCAGCTGATGTTGTGTTGTCATCAGTTGTTGTTGTTGTGTTGTCATCAGTTGGTTTTGTGGTGCTGTCATCATTTGCTGGGGTTGTGTTGTCATCAGTTTTTGTTGTTGTGATGCCATCAGCTGTTGTTGTTGTGTTGTCATCAGTTGTTGTTGTGGTGCTGTCATCAGTTGCTGGTGTTGTGTTGTCATCAGTTTTTGTTGTTGTCATGCCATCAGCCGTTGTTGTTGTGTTATCAGTTGTAGTTGTTGTGCTGTCATTAGTTGTTGTTGTGGTGCTGTCAGTTGTTGTTGTTGTGCTGTCATCAGTTGTTGTTGTTGTGTTGTCATCAGTTTTTGTTGTGGTGCTGTCATCAGTTGTTGTGTTGTCATCAGTTGTTGTTGTGTTGTCATCAGTTTTTGTTGTTGTGATGCTATCAGTTGTTGTTGTGTTACTATCAGTTGTTGTCTTGCCACCATCAGCTTTGGTTGTTGCTTTGCCACCATCAGCTTTTGTTGTTGCTTTGCCACCATCAGCTTTTGTTGTTGCTTTGCCACCATCAGCTTTGGTTGTTGCCTTGCCACCATCAGCCTTTGTTGTTGCCTTGCCACCATCAGCTTTGGTTGTTGCTTTGCCACCATCAGCTTTGGTTGTTTTCTTGCCCCCATCAGCTTTTGTTGTTGTCTTGCCACCATCAGGTTTGGTTGTTTTCTTGCCACCATTAGCTTTTGTTGTTGTCTTGCCACCATCAGCTTTGGTTGTTGCCTTGCCACCATCAGCTTTGGTTGTTGCTTTGCCACCATCAGCTTTGGTTGTTTTCTTGCCCCCATCAGCTTTTGTTGTTGTCTTGCCACCATCAGGTTTGGTTGTTTTCTTGCCACCATCAGGTTTGGTTGTTTTCTTGCCACCATCAGCTTTAGTTGTTGCTTTGCTACCATCAGCTTTGGTTGTTGCCTTGCCATCATCAGCTTTTGTTGTTGTCTTGCCATCATCAGCTTTTGTTGTTGTCTTGCCACCATCCGCTTTTGTTGTTTTCTTGCCACCATCAGCCTCTGTTGTTGCCTTGCCACCTTCAGCTTTTGTTGTTTTCTTGCCACCATCAGCTGGTGTTGTTGTCTTCTTCTGATCCTTAGCAATCAGTTCATCAATTTTCTTCTCGACCCTTTTAACTTCATTTCCGATTCTCGAATAGGAAGAGCACCTTTTCTGTTCCAGAACAGCCAGATCAGCCTCGTCTATTTTATTCCTTAGAGAATTAAATCTAGCTGGCGCCAACACAAGATGTAGCATTGCTTTACGGGTATCAGCAGAACATCTAGTCAATGCCCTAAAGTCTCTAGACTTCAGTTTAGAGCACTTATCAACCTGCTCGACAAGCTCATTCATTGGTTCACGGAAACGTTTGCCAGTTGCATCGACTTCCTGTTGCAACTCTTCCAATTGTCCGACTATTTTATTTGTGCATTTCTTCAGATCCTTAGAACGCTGCTTAACAAAATCATCAATAATGGCTTGACCCTCGACTTGAGCTTCCTTAGAGGATTTAGACAATTTTTTCTTATTGTAATCAGCCCATACCTTGACACTTTTGTCTTTCTTCTTCTCCAACTCCTTAGTAGCTTCATTAACGTTCTTTCTGGCAATTTTAATTGCTTGCAGAGCTCCATTGCTGGAATCTTGAATCTTTGAAAGCCTCTCTTGGACCTTTCTAAGTGTACGCTTATAAGCATTGCTGCGGACTCCATTCGATTGCTCACTAACCGTGTTGCCAAGTGAAGCAGCAATTTTATTAATATTTGCGATAACGTCTGTACCAGTGTTGACTGCCGATTTGGCGACTCCAGTAGCAACGGAAATAGCGTCGTGCACAACATCGTTGCCAGTTTGGGAGATACCCTTGGCAAAGGATCCGGCAAAATCAACAGCATCTTCTCCTATGGAACCAACTTCGCGGGCGCCCTCACCGATTAGCTCAAAGATGAACGGTTCAGCTTGAGTTTGCTGGACCGTGATGGCCAAGCAGAGGACAAAAATTGAGGAGATTTTCATGATTAGGGTCGCAAGAAATGCGATTTCAAACTGATCAGTGGATCACTTGGACTGATATTTATATGCAGGAAGTTCGAACTGGCAGATATAGATTGATTTTTGTTAATCGCACTTGAGCATACATTTAATGATGATGCACTGGCTATTGGTTGTCATTAAAGACCCCACATGTGTTTACAGTGTTTACTTTAGTTGCAAGCGTTACTAGGTGTCTTAGTGTTGCGGAAGCAGTTCGACTTGGTAAACAGTCTTATGTAAGGCTACGAAACTGTCGTCTAGTCTAGACGAATCACTCTAAACAAATTGCTGCATTTTCTTAAGGTGCAAGTAATGCTCCGGACAATGCAAACATTTGTACGAGTAAAGTACAACGAATTTTGCCTATGGGTTGGGTACAGCTTCATACCGTTAATCCATGGCCAACTCATCTACCAGACATTTCATCCACACGAATTTACGGGTTGGGAGGCCACACTATGCTCGCGGCATTGGCTTTAAACATCATACTGTAAGCTTGTTAGAGCTCAAGATTTTACTAAAAACTATGGAATATCTATAAAGGTGGATGAGTTGTCCATGTGCTTCGTAGAGAGGTTGTAACGGTAAAAAGTTACTTTGTGGATGAGTTGTACCTACGGGTATAAGATGGCCATGGATGGATTGTCTGTGGAAAATTTTTATGTTAATCTTCTTTTGGAATACAGAACGATCCTATTACGAAAGGACGAGGAAAATCTACTCCACGTATGCCTGCTAAATTTCCTGATCAGACTTTTGATGATTCCCCTGCACTTTTTTGGCCGGCCGGCGCGGCGTGTCTGAATAGGAATAAAAAATTTACATAAATAGGGTCAGTCATTCTAAACCTCAAAAGTTTAAGTATTGTCAAACAATTCAAACACAATTTTGGTCGTAACTTTTTGATGACAATGTGGAAATCTGTTTCTGACATTAACTTGCGTTCAGAAAGTGCTGATTATTTCCAATGACCTGGCATGTCAAATGAGTTTAACCGCAGCCATAATAAAATGAAGAAATTCAGTCAAAAAGTTAATAAAATCTTTTACCAATTCGAATCATTTTGATATGCTGACAGACTTAAGTCTTAATTTTATGGTACATTTTGATTTTTAGGAAATAATAAGATTACTTTTATACAAGCTTCAGAATATAATGTGAAAGGACTGACGACGAGTAGCTATCTATAAACGTATTAATAGGTCCGATTTTCTTAAATATTCAGACTGTCCAAAAGTCTGATCACTTACGAAAAGAAGGTAGTCTTAAATTTGAGTAGTAGGATCGAATTTTTTTTTAATATTCTGACTTTTGGACGTTTGAATATTTAGAAAAAAAAAAATAAATAAAAAATAGGACCGATTTTCATAATCAGACTTTTGGACGTCTGAAATTTAAGACTATCGTCTTTTCGTAAGTAATCCTTGTCAATTTTGATCAGAATTGTTTGTGTGTCACCAAAATATTGATCACGATGTGCAACATCAAACGTGTTATCTAAAATTGTGAGGAGCTGTTTCAAACGATCTTTCTGAATATTTTCTCCTCATGACCTGAAACAAAGAACGTAACTTTAGGATCTTCGATGGTAACAATGAATCTTGATGGGATTGTAATTTTATGATCTTGCAAGTCTTTTAAGAAGATCTGAATTTTTGCTGTAAAAATGATTTTGACGGGATCGAAGTTTCGAACGCTTGGACGGCTTTCTAGAAAATCACAACATTTTCCATCCAGGTAGAGAAACTAATTTCTCAATTTTTTCACATTAGTTAAATAATTAGAAAAACTTTGTTTAGCTTCTAATATTTATTGGAAAACATTTCTAATAGCATATATACACTCAAAGACTGAATTACCAAAATATACATGAAAAATCTATAAAATGCGAACAATTAATTTATTCAGCTGCTTCCTCTTCTTCAGCGGGTTCTTCTTTTTCAGCTGATGCGTCTTTCTCTTCATTCTCTGGTTCAGCTTCATCAGCAGGTGCTGCATCGTCTTCAGCTGGGTTTGTTTCATCAACAGGGGCCTCCTGTGGCAGTGCTTGGTCGGAGTTCTTCTTATCATCTTCAACCAATTGATCAATTTCCTTGTCGACTCGGTTTGCCTCGTGACGGAATTTTCTCAAAGCCGAAGCGACACATAGGTTCTTCTTTAGATTTTCCAGACCAGACTTGGCAATTTGGGCCTTGACAGCTCCCAACCGAACTGGAGCTGCCGCTAGAGGTTGCAGGGCCTTTCCAATATTAGTAGCACAGCCAGCCAATGCCCTGGCGTCGTGAGGTTTGCTTTCGGAGCACTTTCCAACCTCTTCAACAAGTTTGTTCATTGGTTCATGGAAACGTTTCGCAGTTGAGTTGGCCTTGTCTTGTAACTGTTGCAATTGCTCGACGATCTTATCTGTGCAAGCCTTTAGATCCTGGGAACGTTGCTCAGCAAAACCATCAATAAGATCTTGACCCTTGAGTTGAGCATCTTCAGTGGAGTTTGCAAGTTTGTCTTTAGCTTGATTAGCCCATTCGTTGATATTTCCTTGTTGTTTGGCGGTCAACTCTTGAACGCCTTCTTCGACTTTCTTGGCGGCAACTTCGGTCGCTTGTAGGGCTCCTCTGGTGGCATCTTGGATATTCTTCAGTACACTTTGCACGCGCTGCAGGATGACTTGGGGAATCTTGCCCTGGATGTCCTTTATTCTTTCAGTAATGGCTTTGCTGAGTGATGCAGCAACATTGGCAAGATTTGAGACAACACCTGTGCCAGCACCGATTACTCCTTGGGTAATGCCAGTAGCAACACCAATGGCACCTTGTGCGACGTTATTAGCTGTTTCGGAAGCTCCCTTGGCAAGGGATCCAGCTGCACCGACAGCACCTTGAGCTATGGATCCTGCAGTGCGGGCGGCACCACCGATTATCTCAGTGATAAATGGTTCAGCTCTGATCTGATGGACTGTAACGGCCAAGAAGAGGACGATAATTGGTGCCAGTTTCATGATTGTTTTTTTGGTGATCTTTACTTAGGGAGACAAGTAATGATTTCAAACTGATTAAAGGACGGTTTCTGCAGGTATTTATATGCGAATTCTGAGAGCATTTTAGAACGGACAATAAAAAATAAAGCTTAAGCTGACCGATGACTGATCATGCACTTGTGTCAATATGTAGTTGGGTTATTTACTAGACTATTGTTTGACACTAGCCACACAGTATGTTTAGTGTGTACCTATGCAATATTTACTGTCTGGTTCTGCTGCGTTACATTTCTGGTATTCGGTGATTATGTAGTCCGTCTGATGAGTTTTGCGAGTGACTATATAAGCGGTCAATTGGAGCAGTAGCTCTCGCGTATAAATTTAAAACCACACGGCACTGTCAAGTCTGGACCGTTGATATAAAAGTTTTTAAAAAATCGTCGGTCTGACCTCCGGTTGAGCCCCTCTATTTTTTTAACTAGTTTATAAAATTTATTTATTTCGAAAAAGTTTGTCCACTGCACGGTATAACGATGTCTGGCTATCGATACAATTGTTTAACACAAGATATGTCCTGATCATAATTCAAAGGACTACTGAAAACATTTTTTAAGCCGTCTTTACGAGCAGTAGATCTTGCGTGATAGTTTAAAATTCACACGAAAACGGTGCACTGTTATTCGTGGACCGTTGGTAGCCCATATCGTTTTTTTTAATAATCGATCTTGCTTCCGGTTGAGCCCCTATATATTTGATGCTTCTTGTTTTAGATAAATTTTTTTAGGTTTTTTTCTTATAACAAAGTGTGGCTATATAATATTGTTCAAAAGTACACGTAGTGATCAAAGTTGGTCCTGATTATTAGATATCGCGTAATAGATTAAAACTACATCCGTTAAGCACTGCCAAGTCATTGATAATCATCCAATAATCATTTTTAGTCTTCAACTTAAACATTTTGACGGTCACAATGGATAATTTTATATGGAAACGTTTGCCATTGTGACTTTTTATATATGTAGACACTTTTTCAAAAATCATAGGTCTTACTCTTCCGGTTGAGCCCCTAGGATTTCTCCTGATGACAAGATCATCTAATCAAACCTGAGTTCCGAATACATAACCTTTCTATTGTAAGTGATCTCTTAATGAATTTGTTAAGATCCGAGGTGATCCTGTCATGATTTGAAGTCTAAATTATAACCGATTTCCGAAGACACTTCCGAACATAAGGTTTTTTTATCGGAACTGATAGTTGTCTATCTATAAATCAACACTTTCCGCGGACATCTCTGAATGAATCATGTTAATGGAAAGTTCAGTAATCCATTGGAACATCAGACATCAATTTATAGACGCTGGCCGTTGTCTAAATAAGGATCAGAAGTGATTTTACTATCTCAAAATATCTATATAATTAAGCGAGAGAGTCTTGAATAGACAGAAATAAATATGAAACATGCCTAAAGTTGTGAATAGGAAACGGCCCTAGGAGACTTGTGAATACTGCACTTTCAAAAAATTTTGAAAGAGAAGCTCGTACTATTACTGAGCGAATTTATGGCCATCTTTTTTCAGGATATCCAAATATTAAAACACAATTTTTTTGCTAGAACAATTTATTTAAAAAAAATTATATATTTCCAACTCTTGTGATTACTGTTCAGATTCTTTATCAGCTGGGCTGGTTCCTGGTTCATCAGCTGATGGTGTTGTGTCCACAGCAGGACTTGTTTCATCAACAGGTTCTTCATCAACCATCTTCTTGTCATCAGCAACCAATTGATCGATCTGCTTATCGACTCGGCTAGCTTCCTGACGGAATCTTTTCAACGCCAATGTGACACATACATTCTTTCGCAAACTGGTCAGACCAACTCTGACAATTTGCGCCTTGACAACACCCAATCGGCCTGGAGCTGCAGCCAATGGTCTCAAATCATCGCGTATATCTGCTGCACAACTAGCCAATTCCTTATAGTCGTTTGCCTTAAGTTCAGAGCACTTTGCAACTTGTTGAATAAGCTTGTTCATAGGTTCATGGAACCGCTCAGCAGTAGAGTTGGCCTTCTCTTGCAACTGTTCCAATTGACCAATGACATCGTCTGTGCATTCCTTCAGCTCTTCGGAACGTTTATTGGCAAACTCATCAATAAGATCTTGACCTCGAATTTGAGCATCATCAGTGGAGTTAGCCAACTTATTCTTTACCTTATCGGCCCATGCTTCGATATCTTGTTGCTGCTTTTCCTCCAGCTCTAGGACGCGTTCTTTAACGTTCTTGGCGGCTTGTTCGTACGCTTGGAGAGCTCCCCTGCTGGCATTTTGGATGCTTTGAAGGGTATTTTGCACTTGCTGTAGCACACGTTTGAGTATGCTACTGCGGATTCCATTGATTCCATCTGTGATGGCTTTGCCAAATGATGAAGCAACGTTACCTAGATTTGAGATAACGCCTGATCCAGCACCGATAACTCCTTTGCCAATTCCAGTCGCAGCATTGACAGCACCTTGAGCGATACCATTGGCGGCTTGGACGATACCATTCGCAGCAGATCCAACCGCACCAATAGCACCTTCAGCAATGGAACCAGCAGCTTGGGCGCCTTCACTGATTATGTCAAAGATGAAGGGTTCAGCTCTGGTTTGGACCGTGATGGCCAAACAGAGGACGAGAATCGGAACAAGTTTCATATTGGGGTTGTTAGAAAGATGATTTCAAACTATAGGTCCGAAGGGTTGTGCTGGCATTTATATGCAGAAGCACATGATTGCAAATGGCAGCTCCGACGATATAGTGGACTGATTATTCACTTGTGCAAACATTACGTAAATAGTAATAAAAACCGTAATTGGATGACATTCAAGCACACACTTGTGTAGATGCAATGTTTGCAATCTGATCAAGCGGAACTACGTCTTTTCTGATTGCGCAAATTAGTCGAGATAGATTATGACGCAAATTTGATCAGGGATCACGTGGCATCAGTAAGGAAAGTAAGAGCGTCTAGCCTGGCTAGAACGGTGTGATAGTTATTTAAAGAGCAAGAAATTTAGGGGAAAATCACTTCGCAAATTAAAGAAATTGTTTCAAGAACGAATACAGCTTTCATACCCTTGGCACGTCACCTTCCTGTCGGTTTTTATTTTTGGTCTTTATATCTCTCTTTCCAAAGCCTACTGACTCAGACATAATAGGCACTCATATTCTCCAATAATCCTGTATCACAAAGAAAAAAAAAATCCTTTTATCTCTCCCTCTTTGTCGGGATACATTTGTCTCAATATCACTGCCAGGAGCACCCTTTCTATAGCAAAAAAAAAACCTTGAAATGTCCGAAAAAAGGACCAGATTTACTTGGTCTTGGAATATCCTTTCACAAAGCCCCAGAAGGGAATATTAAATTTCACAAAGTGACACTGCGACTACGAAGGAAATCGCTAGATGAACTTATTTTCGCCTGCATAAAACCACACCATTAAAAACACGAGCGTAAAAGGACGAAAAATCCGTTTGGTAACTTTCGGCAGCAGCAGAACACATCAAAAGATTTAACGAAATGAAAATTTCCCCGAAAATATGCCACGAACAAGACGCGGATTTTCATTCAATTCACACGTGGGGTTTTTTTTTCTCTTTCTTATGCAATTTTCTACCTAAGGAAACGAAAGGATAATACATGTGGCTGGTGGTGCTCAGTATGCCAAGCACAAACTTCAGTAATTCAATTAAAAAAAAAAGAGCCAAGAGAAGACGAAAAATTCCAGGTGCAACACGAGATTTTAAAAAGACTACGATAGCAAGACTCGAACCATGACCCAGCAGAGCCTTTTTTTTTTTTTTTCTAACCCCATCACCATTATGAAGGAGTTGGGTAGTGTCCCAAAAAGAAGCACTTATTGCGAATACATTAGTGCTGCTGACTGGAGAGTGCACGGATTCAAGTGGAGAGTGAAGAACTTAAGGGAATATTAAATTATTGCGGAACACAGCAGTAGAAAAGATACAAAAAGGACGACACAAATTTATAAAGAAAAAAAAAAAAAATAAAAATAAAAATCGCTTCCAATAGAAAATCGCCACTTTCCTTCCCAAAGTGGCAAATCAGTGGATGATGGCGCGTCGTCGTTGGGATGGTGGTCAGGTGCATTAAAGGTTATTAGAGCCACTTCCCTGTTCGTCGGGTTCGGGTTGGCCTGCACGTCAAGCTTTTCAATTGCAATCAGTTTTTTTTTTTTTCTCTTTTTTCTATATTATATCGCAGACGATATTACTTTCTCTATAGTCAAGGACCTCCTCCGAGGTTAGGGTTGATTGTAATAGCATCTAGATCGTCGGGTGGAGTTGCGAGGTATAGGCAATCCCACAGCAAGTGCAGATTCTTCTCTCTTTTTTTTTGTATACTAGTTGTAGTCGTTGTTTTATCCTTTTATAATTTTTTCCTCATTCAATTTGGGCTCAAGCTTTTCATTTATTTTTTTTTTAGGATTCTTTTATTTTTTTTTTTTGCAGTTTGTGTTCTTTTGAAATTCAATTATGCTATGATGAGAGTTTTATTTGGTTTTGTAGAGAAGCGCTTTTTCGTTAAATTAAAGTTCGAGTTTGCAAAGTTTTTAAGGACTTGGAGGTTTTTTTTTTCCTATTTTTGGCATGGAGTTGAAAGATGAAATTTGTTTTGTGATTCTGGGGAAAATGGACTTGAAATTGATTGAAACTACAAGTGGATGTGCCACTTGTTCTTGAGGGACTACGATTTTAAATAAACGATTTCAATTAAATTTTGAAGGCGATTATGCCGGTTGTGCGAGGCAGTAACTGAATGCAGCTAAGACTTGTGTCTGCTAAAAGGGAATTTTAACTTTGAAACTTTGAATGTTTTTCATAGTTTTGTTAGAAATATCCTAATATAGTTGGGAAGCTCTCATGCTCATCATTATCAGGGGAGATATGAGAAAGATGGAAATAAAGGCCAAAAAGTGTTTGTTTAATGGCCAAAATTCTCTATCATCATGCAACGGCAACCCCCCAGGTTGGGATCACTATTGAATTTGGTATACATGCCAAGTTGGGTATATCAAAGGTTGCTGTAAATCATTGCGCTATAAAAACACGTAAATAAAAGAAAATTGCATACACTCAAACTCGCACATACTCCTAAATCAACAGTGAACCCAAGAAGGGGGTTGAAGGGGGGCTGCATGCCCCCATATATATTTTGTGGTAAGATGTTTCACAAATTCTGTTCCAAAATTGAGGCTAGGTAAAAGTCCCATAGCTACGAATTGCCACAATAAGTGTTTTTGCTAACATGATGATACGTATTATTTTAAGGAGTAAAATATTGTGAGATTCTTAACTGGTGTAAGACTCCGTATACTTTGTCATCGGTTACATTGATATGAGTATCCTATGTTAGTGTCCTATTAAATATCACTCCAAAGCCGTTTAGTGCTATGTCTGGAAAATAAGAATAGTTCAAGGACATTTAGTTTTCACGGAGTTTAGAAATATCCCATTTTTCTCGGACCAATTAGATATCCTCTGCAGATCAAAATTGATCGTATTAGCACAGTCCTCAATCATACCAAGATGACAACTCCGATACAGCTGTATAACGTCAGCATATATGTGTATGGATGTCGATGTGGATACTCATTTTGGAATCTCGTTAACATAAAGGGAAAATAGAAGAGGACCCAAAATAGAACCTTGTGGTACCCCGCGATTGGTGAAAAGGAAGTCGGAAGATAAATGTCCAACAGAAACTGCTTGTTTCCTTAGCCTTAGACATGCCGATATTAATGAAATCGCTGATGGTGAAAAACTAAACAACGTACAGATCTTACAGCATAAATTAAAGTGATCGACAGTATCAAAGGTTAGTTGGTTGGTTGAAAGTGGCTGCCAGCAGAGAAACCTCAACACACTTAGACCAGCATAGGTCCATTGTGATACCTCGAAAAACGGATCATATAAGATCACCCTACTAGATGAACCATTTTGAGCTCTTTATATAGATGCTTCTGATGTCTGTGTTTGTCAGATCACCCAAGTCGTTGTAATAAAAGGCTCCGAAACGAAGCTTCTTTCAACAGGAGAGACCTGGGCAGGAACAAAATAGGTGAGGAGTAGTTTCCTCCTCTTCCTCAACCATACGGCTTCTGCAAGAGTAGTTTGGGAAAAGGTCTAGCCTTGCGGCATGTTTTTCTATCAGGCAGTGTCAAGGATTTGATAGCTGATTGGCTATCCGAAAATATGAAGATATCTTTAAAGGATATCACGTTTTCCTTGAGCCAAGATAAGACTTCTTTTATCGCCATAATTTCCGCCTGGAACACGCTACAATAGTTTGGTAGACGGAAGGAAAGTTTAAGATTAAGACTTTCGGAGAAAACGCCCCCACCAACGCTGTCTTTGGTTTTCGAGCCGTCAGTAAAGAAGTGAATTGATTCATCTTCTAAAAATGTATTCTCATTCCAGTTTGTTCTATAGAGGATGGTGACGGGAAAATTCTTGTCAGAATTTAGAGATGGAGTATGGTGTAGTCAGAGTTTTTGGTTGAGATTTTGAAGTTCTTCAGAATGGAAGCGTGGCCAAAATCTTTTATTGATCACTGTGACTGTGAAGTAGCTTTAAGGCGAATGCCTTCTCTCGCTGCCTTCGAAAAGTCAAAAAATATTAAGGTCATTTTGTCCTCCTCCAGAGACTGCCTAATCTCTTTACGTTAATGACCGAAATTAGGCAGCTGTGATTTTTCCTAAAGCCAGATTGCATCAATGAAAGCAAATTATTTGAGTTAATATGACAGTTAATTCGCTTCTGCATTGTCCTGTCAAAGGCTTAAAAAAGGAGTGGAAATTGGACGGTAATTGGACGGCTTCCAGCAGCATTCAAAACACCTTTTTACAGTATCTGAGTTTATTTAATTAATATAAAAACGCAAACAAAGAAAGAAACTAAAAATTTACAATTCCAATTAAATGCCAGCATTTAAAAATTCAACTTACACCAAATATAAGAAAAAGACAAAAAATATAAGAAAGAGACGACCCCATCCATCATTTTGTCTTGGGCATGTTCAATGCTAACTCTTCTTAGGCCCATTTCAACATACACCCGGCAGCCGGCTAACCGGTACTGGCTACCCGGTCATTGGGAATACATTAGGCTAGAAACTGAAATCAATAGGCAACCCGACATGCAAATCAACAGACGACTGGTTACAAAATGGTTTTTGTGAATCGCAAACGAGTTTTCAACCAGTAGCGTACACAGGGTATGCGTATGACTCAAAGCAAACTAGTTGCCAATTCGCATCGTTGATCAGTTTTTTTTTCAGTTACTCCGTGTGCATTGAGCCGAAAGGTTCTACTTATACGCTAGAAGAGACGGATGGACTGGAAGGAACTACATTATGGTCAGAGAAGGGAAGTTTAACAAAGTTAAAGGTTTAAATCTCAACGAAGGATTCAATTTGGTCTTGTAAAATTTGTACTTGGTAGCCATTATTTTACTAACTACCTGTTTTCGCTGGGTACTATAGAGGCAAAGATGAAAGTCTAGTCTAGTCTGTATGGCTTCCATTCGTAATAAGCCGATCGTAAGTTCCTAAGATTCCTAATTTCGTTAGTTAATCAAGGACACTGGCCATTCTTAATTGGTTTCACATGTTTAACATGTATGTTCCATTAAAAGTTAACGTAGAGATTTTGTAATTTAGGAACTGAATTTGATCAAACTGGGAGAATAAGAAGAATACATGGTCCATGATTTAAAAAAAAAAAACCTATGCTCTTGTACAATTTGCATTTTTCCTTACAGTCAGTAAGGAGTAAGTTTTATTATCACAATTCAATTAAGAGCTTTTTCGAATATATGATTTTATACTATCAACCGTTTTAACCAAAGATGCATGAACTTCATGAGAACATTACCTTGAACATTTTTTTTTTTTATTATTATTTATGCAGTAAATTCACGTCTCACCCACCCAGACACACTTCAAGGACTATACTACTTTGCGCATTCTCGTTTCAGTAAATAAAAGAAAGGAATATATTCAAAATTGAATAAAAAAATATGAGCCCACCGAATCTTGTAGAACTTTTAACCTCTGCATATTAAATTCCTGCACAAATAAAGAAATAAAAAAAAATCCTTTTTTTTTACTGTCTGCATCCTGAATTGCGCGCCTCCTCTTGGACTCTCTTCGTTACAACTTCATATCGAGAGAAGTAAAATGGAAAATTTTCCTGCAACATTTCTTGTTTTATTTTTGGTCTTCCTATGAAATACAGAATGTTCTCCTTCACCTCCAGACTACCTATTGTTGTGTCGTTGGCTCAAAAAATTGCGGTTCAAACAGGAGATGCAATTCGGGTAAAAGTCAACTTGGCATTTTCCTATATGACGACGATGACGATGACGACGACTATACCGATGGTGATAGTTGTGGACTGTGGTGGCGATGCGGCATGTTCACTGCAATGCATTTGCAATTTACCGTGGGAATAAAAAGAAGACAGACAGAAAAAAAAAAGAGTAACACAGGCTATAGCCTGTTTTCTGGATTGGAGTGAATTAAGCCTTTCACAGGTTTTCGCGAGACGGGATATTATAAAAAATGCATAACAAGTCATACGGGTAGACATGGCGAGAAGGTGTTACAGAGTAACAGTGTTGGAAACAAGCTGTGCAAATAATATAAAACATTTATTAAGGCTTTTGTTGACTGCGGCGAGGAAATGTGTAAAATTGCCTAAAAGATTCAAGTGACATGGAAAATACATCTAACAAAAGTCAGACGGATGTTAGACAAGTGACTGGGTGGTAGTCACTCAGTGTGGGGTGAACATATTCTCTTTTGTAGGAGCACAAGGACACGCGGACTGTCTGAGGACAACTATAGCGCAGTCATGACAAATATATATTTTCGCAAGATCAGTGTCCTCAATGTTAAGTCGCCTATTCAGAGGAAGGAGATACTTTAACTCGAAATAATTCATCCTTCTCTACAAAGTATGGGATAGACCAGAGCTTGAATAAAGTTTTCAACTAGCAGCTCGGTACGACCTCATTGGTCTCGATATAGCCTCTGCGCAAAGATAGAACGGTACAGACAAGAGCTTGAATATTGTTTTCCTAAATGGAAATCAGCTCTAAACTAAAGGATGGGCTACATTCCCTAATTATGAAACACAACGTCGGTCAAGTGGCTGCTTCGGCTGGCTTCGCAGTAGCGCACTCTGTCACTCCAATTTTCCAAGACCTTGTTGATGGTTTCGGGCTGTAGCTGTAGCTCACCGATTGCTTGGATGATATTGGCCTTAAATGCTTGAATCGTTTCTGGATTGTTGGCTTAACATCGGTCCTTCACGGTTCCCCACAAAAAAAAGTCCAAATGGGTCAAATCGCAACTCTGAGGCGGCCAATTGACATCGACAAGACGGCTGATAACACCATTTGGGAATTCGGTGCCCAAAAGATCGATCGTGGCATGGGCTGTGTGGCATGGCGCGCCATCCTGCATGAACCAGAGGTCGTCCAAATCCATGTCTTCAATTTCAGTAAAAAAAAAGTAGGTTAACAAGGCTCTGTAACGCCCACCGTTGACTGAAACGTTGTTCCCCGCCTCATTTTCGAAGAAAAAAGGTCCAATGATGCCACCACGACGGGGATCATGAGTGTTGCCCAATAGCATACTAGTCCCATGAACTTTTTGCACAAACTTTCGTACAACAGGCGCGGTGGGTGCTTCATTTCGGCCAAAACTTCTTTTTAAAAAACGCCCTGTTTGAGCTACACATTCAAATATTTTTTAAATATATCCCAACGTTGTTCAATAGTAAAGCGACTCATTTCGTTCCGCAGAGGTATGATACTGACTTTCTGTCCAGATTTCGAGCGGGGAAACAGCTGTCAGTGTCAAAATAACCTATGATTTAAAAAGAAGCCACTAGATGGCCCACCCTTATATAGATAGAATGCCCCGCTTATTCATCACAAAGATCACGTGTGTAGAATACTCCAGTGTACCTTCTTGATCTTTCGCCATTGACTCAAAGCTCCAACTATTCATACGGCCATATATGATGACACACAAATTTCTTGGCACGCCTTTGGAGTCGATCTGGGGAGATGCGCACATTTGCATTCATCCTAGCTTCAGCAGATACGATTATACGAAATGATAACCAAATTTAGATTTTTGATATAAAATGTCATGTCATGTCATGTCATGTCATTAAACGTGTCAAAAATTGACATGTTGACGCTAGAAAAATGTGTACATTAGGTCGTCGTGTACGTGTCAAATCTGAGTGATATCCCATTACACAGTGTCGAACCACGAAATGCGATTACACAGCATGACACGGTGTCATGATTGTGCTGTTATTGAGATCTCCTGCTGGTGACGTGTAACATATTTGCATGGATTTTAGTCATTTCGCTCGCCAAGCTGTAGAAAATTTTGGACATTCAATCTCAACAGTATTGACAAACCACGTGACAGGCGATCAAACAATTTGGACGTCATATTGACGTCAACATGTCACAGAATGATTCGATTTTCGACAGTTTGTTAACGCTTAATACTAGTGCATTGTAAGATTTTAAGCAAATCAGAAATTGGTCATATTCCACGGGCGCGGTTTCAACATTTTTGAGCAACGTCAAGTTTTATAATTCCCTCACTGAGAATTTGAAAATACGCCAGCATTAAAAAATCACAGCATCACTGGCATTTTACTGCTGTGTAACATTATTCTTGTCTCTTAACGTCATTATTAGTGGAAGAATTCCTGGCGCGAATTTCTACCATTCATCTATGGCAGATAGGTGCCATCCAGGATGATCTTATACCTATACAGGTTCATTAAGCCAGAAGAAAAGAAATCAGAATGTTACGCTTATGCTCTGGCATCTCATCGCTCTTTCTACAACGTTGCCATCGTTCTTCTATCCACTTATCTTATCCGCAAAACAAATTACATAACGAATCCTCTTGTGTAGTAAGTCAACCGGGCCAACAAAGCGTCTCTAGTTTTCCCTATATACAAACGCTCGGCATTCCACACAGACGAACCGTCAAAATAAATAATTTCCTGGAAATTTTCTCGAAATCCTTGTTTCGTCTTACGTTGCCGTCGCTCCTTTTCTATCATCCCATTGGCCTGGCATGAAGATCTCATTATGTTGAGCGTTTTTGCAATGTTGAAGAGCTCCCCAGTCCGAGAATTCCATTGCTTGCTGGCTGACTGCTGGGATGGAGAGCGAACAAGATATATATATTTAGAAATACCCTTGCCTGTGTCGCGTCGTAAGGGTGCTTAGGGAGTGTTGCACGAAGATGAAATCACCAAGATAAGTTACAAAGAGTTCGAGAGAAAAGCGAAAATAATGAACAGTGAGGAATAAGAGGCGAAAAGCAACTGGGAAGAGATAAAATGAATCCCCAAAAACTAGTTCCAGAACCAGAAGGTTACCGCTGTGCGTCCTGACACAACACATCTGTTCGAAGTGATTGTGCTGCAGCGATGATGATGGTGGTGGTTAAGGAGCAGAGATGTATTCCGAACTGGATACAGTACAGTGGGGAGCTGTTATTCTGGGGGGAAACAAGAATGCGGAATGATTAGATTTTTGTGCTTGCCTTAGAGGGGCAAACGTTTTTTCTTCTTTTTTTTTTTTTCTTGTGTTTGCCTTTAAGGTAGAACTTAGTTAAAGTCTGGCAAGACACCTGAGTCTATATATAGAAAAAATGCGGACCCAGACAGCAAACATGACTGGGCTTTAATGGCAAACAATAGCCGGTGTTTGACAATGTAAGTGTTTGCTCAAGTGCAAAATGTGATGACCGGTGCTAAAACGCCTTCCTAGGGCTGAATATAAATACCAGCATAGCGCGCATCCATTAATTAGTTTGAAATCATCTTACTTCAGTTAGATCACAGAAAACTACTATGAAATTCGTAACGGTTCTCGTCCTTTGCTTAGCCTTGGCGGTCCACGAAACCACAGCTAAACCGTCCATATTCGATATAATCAGCGATGGCGTTCGCGGAGTAGGTGCCCTTGCTGAAGGGGCTGCTGGTGCGGCTGGATCAATCGCCGATGGCGTCGTCGACACAGCCAATGGCTTCGTTAAGGGGGTCATTGATACAGCAACTGGAATCAGCAAGGGAGCAATTGGTGCAGGTACAGGCGTTGTTTCAAATCTCGCCAACGTTGCTTCATCCTTCAACCAGGCCATCGATAAAACAATAAATGAGGTCAAGAGCAAAGCCCTACAAAGTGCCCTGAAGCAGGTCAAAGCCAACCTTCAACAAATCCAAGATAACAGCAAGGAACTTCTGCATGCAACTGAAGTTGCAGGCCAGAATGTTGAAAAAGGTGTCCTCGAGTTGGAAAGCAAACAAGAAGACAGCATCAACGCATGGGCTGATAACGCCAAGAACAGGCTGGCTGACTCCAGTGAAGACGCTCAAATCAAGGGTCAAGATCTTATCGATGGTTTTGCCAATCAACGCGCTGAGGATCTGAAGAAGTGCACTGACAAGATTGTCAGCGAACTGGAAGAGTTGCAAGAGAAGGCTAACGCTACAGCTAAACGTCTCGATGAACCAATGAGCAAACTTGTTGAACAGGTTGGAAAGTGCACCAAATTGAAAGCAAACGACTTCAGGGGATTGACCAGCTGCGCTGCTGATACCCGCAAGGCTTTGAAACCTCTTCTGGGAGGTCCGAGCCAGTTGGCTTCTGTTAAGGCGCAAGTTGTTAAGGTAGGCCTGCAAAACTTGCGAAAAAATGTTTGCGTGGCAGCGACTATGACGAAATTCCAAATCGAAGCTAAGCGTGTCGATAAGGAAATTGACCAATTGATTGCTGATGATAAGAAGGCTAATGAGGATGATAATGAGGACCAGGAACCATCTGGTGATGATGATGATCAGGAAAAACCTGCTGATGAGGACCAGAAACAATCTGGCGATGATGATGATCAGGAAAAACCTGCTGATGAGGACCAGAAACCATCTGGTGATGATGACGATCAGGAAAAACCTGCTGATGAGGACCAGAAACCATCTGGTGATGATGACGATCAGGAAAAACCTGCTGATGAGGATCAGAAACCATCTGGTGATGATGATGATCAGGAAAAACCTGCTGATGAGGACCAAAAAGCACCTTCTGACAAGGACCAGAAATCATCTGCTGATGATGATGATCAGGAAAAACCTGCTGATGAGGACCAGAAACCATCTGGTGATGATGATGATCAGGAAAAACCTGCTGATGAGGACCAGAAAGCACCTTCTAAGAAGGACCAGAAACCATCTGGTGATAAGAACCAGAAAGCACCTTCTAAGAAGGACCAGAAACCATCTGGTGATAAGAACCAGAAAGCACCTTCTAAGAAGGACAAGAAACCATCTGGTGATAAGAACCAGAAAGCACCTTCTGATAAGAAAAAAAATTCTGGAGAGGAGAAAAAAAAGAAGCCCTCAGGAGGCAATGACAAAAAGAATAGCTGCTCAGCATAGGCCTGAGGTTATTTTCTTCATTTGTACCTATTTCAGACACAAAAAAATATGAATAAATTTCGTGAATAAATGATATTAGCATTTAATGACCATTAATGACCATTCAGTTTTTCGAACACAGTTCATTTACCGATCCTCTGACTGATCTTCATAAATCGGCAGTAGGACAACGACGGATCACTTAGAGATCGTGATATAAATGTATCTTCCAGCTGACAGATCTTCATAGGTCTGCATTTATTAGGTAGGTCTATCGAAGACCGATCACGCAAGCATTCAAAAACTGCCGATCACTTGACCATGTACTGAATAACTTCCCGCTGATTGATTTTCATAGATCGACAGTTATTACATACGACAAGATACTAGTAACCGATAGTTTAAGCAGCTCTTTAAAGTGAACCTTTTCAAATACATACGTATAGGACAATCACGGATCACTAAATGATTGTGCACTAAATACTTTCAGACTGACTAATCTTCATAGATCGACAGATCCCCTGTTGGGATGCTTTCTGTCAGTAAAATACGCGATCGAAATTTCTCAAAATTTAACCTTTCCGACCACCAGAAGTTCTAGATGTGGTTCATCTCAATGATCACTATTTTGATCTGCGATCTTTTAGAACTTCGAAATATGGCTTTCGAGCTCATTAGCAGTCTTTTCGTATTACAATGACTGACAAAGGCCAAACTGATCTAATTCTAAAAAAGTACACCAGGAAAACGTGAAATAGATGAAAAATAATACAGAACAACGTTCAACGACTTTCCTTAAGGATATATCACATGAAACAAAAGCGAACTTGCCACAAGTCGACATGCTTCGTATCTATCAAACTCTAATGACGAAAATCACCATCTTGCGTTTATCCTTCAAAATGAGTTGAACTTTTTTGAAGGCATTAGAACTTAAAACCATCAATCAGATTTTCTAGTCACTTTTATGAAAACGTCCACCCCCTAAACGCGTCTAACCGCAACCCATTAAGCCCTATAGCATTCGTTAAAAATGCCCCGTAAGAAAAAAAATCGCTAAAGAAAAACTTATCACGCAAAATTGAACTTTCTCACACACACACATTCACCTAGCTTAATCCGCTAAAAAAAAATATACGAGAACAATTTCAACTCGAACTCCCTTCGCTATAAGTGCTTCGTAAACGTGAATTCTTTGCCAAACAAGTCCCACACGTCATGCGTGAATAATTAATCATCACGTGAAAAGTTTTCCCGCAAGCACTTGCTAAGCGGAAAAAATACCACGAAAAAAGGGAACATAAATCCACGGCGACTGCTACAGTTATTTAATATCTAAGAGATACTCTAAGATAGAGGTGCTTAAACGAAAATTCGTCTCTCATCCGGTGCCATCGTAGGTATGTCGTTCGTACTTCGCTCGTCGCAATCCGCAGCTATAGCTGTCGGTTATTGAACCTTTCTTCGACCAAACTATGTGAGAGAGGCGAAGAATGTCGATGGCGCATCTTATGCTTCTCTAGGTTATGTCATCATCATCATAATCCATATAGACATGTTGAGAATGTAGATATTCACGGTGAAGAATCCGTGCGTTCTAAGCGACGACGCACATATGTACATGAGATATGAGGTAATTATTTCGGCAGTTATTTCGTGTTTCTTTCAGCTGTTTTTTTTTTTTTTTTTGTTGGCAAAGGTTGCCTAAGGAGAGTGGGTTGCATGGGAAAATGCTTTTATTCGTACTAAGGGTATATTGTAGGGAGCTTGTGTAATCAAGTTAAGTTATAGGTTACAGTGTGTGAAAAAAATAGGGAACTCATTACTTCTTTGGGGTTGTAAAAATGCTATCTTTGGATTAAATATTTGGGGTGTGGCTGACCTTCTATTAAGGATCCGTCTTAGCAAGTCGTTTGCACACATTTTTGAGAAATAGAAAACTTTTGAAATAACTTTTCAAACGTTTTAAATGTTATTTATAACATTTTTATATTTACGTACAGAGAGATAACAACGCCATCTTTTGGGGGAAATCAGTTTCGGCCGATTATTCGATTCGAAATTCGATTCCAATACTAAAATGTCAGTGCATACGCGAATGGCATATTTAAACTAATGACCAGTCTGCTCTTTGAAAATCACATAGAAACTAACGCCACCTTTTGTAGGGAATCTGAAGTTACTTTTGAAAAGATGTTTATATATACATATAACTAGCTTTTGCCCGCGGCTTGGCTCGCGCAGCCCTCAGGATTTGGTACACATTCCATTAGTTTCCTCTTTTATATTTCTATAGCTGTATCCGACAGGCTTTGCCCGTGCTCTGGGGGCTTTTTCCCAAATGCGCGGCGGATTGCTTTTCATGGCGGATTTGTATTTTTATATTTCCAAAATCGATTTGATCCAATCAAAAGAGATAGCTGTATAGGTGACGAATTGCTGGCGGATTGTTTGCGGATAAGAAAAAAACTAAATTCCTGTGGCGAGAAAAAGCTGTCAAAGTGTTGGAAATATAAATGGAAAATTGCAACTCAGAATGGAAAAACTGGAAAGCACTGGAAATATCATTTTCGCCCTCGTTCGCATTTGAGAATAACCAAAAGCGAAGACTGTCGAAATGGAGATATCGCTTTCAATACGATCCGCCGCGCATTTGAGAATAACCCCGCCAGGAATTACAATGTACATCAATGGTCCAAGTTTTACAACATTAGCTCCCGTAAGTGTTGAGAAATAGCATTTGTTAATTTATTTTTTGTATGAGATGTGCCACGCCCCTTTGTTCAATTTTGAAAGAACTCAACTCTCGGGGAAATATCACAGATTGTCTGAACATTTTGAGCTCAATCAGTTTGGAGGTTTTCGAGATATGCGATTTTAAAGGTTTTTTTTTGTATAGAAGGTGCCACGCCCCTTTGTCCAATTTTGACCCAACTTCACAGAAACCTTCTCGGGCCTATAACCACGATTATCTGAAAATTTGATTGTCTGCCGCATCTTTTGTGAGCCTTGTAAGCCATAACAATACCGGTCCCAGTTTATCTTCAGTTCCCATCATCTTATATTGTATTACTGTAATATAGATCCCTTTTGCATTTCTCGCATGAAATTGTATGACCATGAGCTGTCATATGAAAGTCAATTTGCGGACTTTCATTTTAACAGGGGAACGAAAGTCCGATCGGGGAGGGGTTTCCGAATGAGAGAGTTCTTGCCGAGGAATTGCCTTTGGTGTGGTTAGCACTTAACTAGTCATGGGACGTTTCAACAAATAAAAAGAGTCTTCAGCCTCAAACTTTGCTGATTTTAAATAAATAAATAAATAGTTGGCCCTAGGAGTGTAGGACTAGGACTTCTCACAACTATTCAATTGTGTGAGTCCGAACGGCTGAATTGAGAAGCTTTTTCAGGACAAATATATTCTCTGATGTCTCTCAGAGGTGGCGCAGTGGAAAAAACCTTAAGATGTAATTTGTGTTTTCCCGGGGATCATAATCTACCTGCGATCCCTCGCACAGTAGTTGAGCACACTAATCACTGAACCACTGCACTCACAGAATTTAACAGAAGGTCTAAAAAAATAGGACAACTTTTGCTTGGACAAATAAAAAAAGTGGGGGCATAACGCATAAGAATGGGTACTCAACGATAAGCCACTCCAAATCGAGGGTTTTAACTGGAAATGCAGGTCTTTTAAAACCACTGGATAGAACGAGAAATATTAATGTTTTTAAATGTTGCTAGATTTATCGGTGAAATTAAAAAATTTGTTGTTGTTTTGTTTTGCGTGTTTTTTGAAAGAAAACACATTTTGAAAAGTCGTATAAAAGCTGAGTACTGTTCAATACTGCCAAATTCTATTCATTAAATTTAGTTAAACTGCCTTCAATTGAACTGAAGTTTCATTGTGAAACCGGACGAGTTGAATTTCAAAAACTCAATGTCAGGTTCAGCTGAACTTTAGCTTAAACTTCCACTGTGAAACTGAGGCTAAGTGAGTTGAACTATACGACCTATAGATACAGGATACCGACCTAGTAAAGAAAAAACTATGTATCGGGCGTTTAAGATGGAAAGAGGTTGTAGAGCAAAAAATCAATATTCAAAAGCTATCTGCTTTCCTTCCAACTAAATTATGAAACAAACTAGTTGTAAACGCCTACCCTTGTGGCAGTTCTTTCGTTCTCACATTTTATTCAGACTATGACAAAAGAAATACAATGGTCCGTTTATTTTCCGGCCAACCTGTCGAGATTATATTATAGAAAAATATAAAAAAAAGTACCAAGCTAAACTAAACCTTCACTTGACATGCGATCAATTTGTTACCCTTAACCCTCTGGCAAAACATTCAAGTGAATAAAAATGCAATAGAAACGATAATAAGATATTTAGACGTTTCACTTTATTTTGCGGCAAGTCGAAGAAGAAAATAATACCAAGTGTAGATACACAGATATGGGCGAGACGGGCGTCGTCGTTCGAGTGGCACCACTACCCCTCCCCAAAATGGAAGAAGTCTCTATATAGAGAAGAAATTTATTAGAATTCGACAAACACGCATGCATGGATAAATGTAATGTAACGTATATCCAGCAGATTGCATGAAGCTCAGACGTTTATCAAGTTAAAGTGAATCCTTAGTGAGAAATTCTCATGCGCGCGCTGTAGCTTCACAGGTTTAAACAATTGACTATCATCCAACATGGAAGAGATCGTGGATACCTTCAATTGCTAAGCCAGCTGTGGGAACACAATTGCTCCTACATATCTCTCTATGTAAGTCTATCTATAGAGTTTTGTGAGGTCAGGCACGACTTTTTGTTCCCAGAATCGGTCAATGGTAACAATTTAGTTGGATAGTTGTGACTGCACTTCACTGATTTTTTTTTTATTTTGTAGGTTTGTTGCCTTTAAAAAGAACCCTTTATTGTCATGCTCTACTTCAGTCCGTATAATATGCGCAAAACATTTATCAAATTTAATTATGGTGAGTAGCCAGATCTGGAGAAAGATTCTACAAGTTGTGATTTGATTCTATTAAGTGCGTATGCAAACGAGAAGCCAACGGTTACTGTAGTTTGTTTTGGAGACACAAATGTTTGTTTTTGTATTTTCTTTTTGATTTGTGAGCCCGATTTGGGAGCCTGTGCGCGGTCTGTGTGACCAGATGGTAATTGAGAAATAGGTCAGCAAAACTTGGCAAAAAATACCTCCAAATTGATGGTAGATTATTTTCAACTTTTCGAGATATTACAAGAGACACGCGGTTTGGGTTAGAATTAGACTTTCTCAAGTGAGTTGGGGAATTGTACACAAAATTCAAAGATATAAGATTTTTTTCGAATTAAATATAATTAAAATAGAAGTTAACAAAAATAAATTCACTCACCATTATTGCAGCTGTCTTTTTATTACTTTTGAAGTACCATTCGGGAACTGAATGTCAGGAAAATCACTACACACTCGGGGGATATTTTAAACGACTAATATTTTTTTAAACCGCGCACTGAATTGATTTATTCACTTCATGTTTTAAATACACTATATTCGTACTTTTGCAAAATCCATGAATGATGAATTTCAGTCTGAAAAAAAAAATAATTAAAATAAAAAATCAATTTATAAAAATTAAGCCATAAAAACAAATTAAACTATAAATCAAATAAAACCTAATAATTAAAAAAAAATTGTTATAAAAAATATTATAGTTGGCATAGGTTAATTTTTTTCTAATTTTCTGAATTAGTTGACAGGAGGTAGTCATTTTTAATAAAATCTAGAAAATTGTCCAGATATGTCTGTCTAGTTGTAAAGGATGTATTTTTATTAAGTCCTATAGAATTTAAAAACTGCAAAGAGAAAAATTAATTAAGTCAATATTTTTTTGTGGTAACAAATTTTAGCAAAGAAATAATTTTTGTTACAACTTACATCAAGCTATGATTTTTTTTTTTAATTTAATTAAATGTCTGATGATTAAAAATCATTAAATTCTATAGAAATTTTATAAAGAAAATGTATGACAATTCAATCAGCAAGATTGACCTTTTAAATTATGTAGTAAATACTTAAAAAAATACTAAAAAAAAAAAAATTTCATTCCATTAAAATATGGTTAAGGCTTTAGTAAATAATACAACTTTCTGATTGCCTAGCTTTCTCTGCGAGATTTGTATAAATTGTTTTTATCTAGCCCTCGTAAAAATTTACTAATTCACTACCCCAACTTCCTGTCTTTACTAATTAAGTATAAGTTGGGATTACATTGCTGGCCCAGCTGTTTTCACTTCTGGAATAATTCTGCTCTTATACTTAATAGGCCACGTAGCACAATATGTATTCGGAAAGCCATGGTTTTATAGTTTCAGTAATATATACCTCAAGTGTCGGTATGGAAATCCGGTTTCCAAATAGGTACAGTATGTAGGTAAGAAATAACTTTTTACCATTTCCATTCCTTCATACTCTTAATAACCACACATCTGTCCTGTATTACTGACTTTGCTGTTGCTTTATAGAGTTTGTATTTCACTAAGAATTGGACCGTGTTTTTGCTTTAAACCTTTTACACATGCAATTGAGTGACATTTTGGATTGCCCAGTTTATTTGTGGGCAGAAAAATTATGAACCGGACATTACAGTGGAGAACTCTTTTGCACTCTGCGAATTTCTTTTAAAAAGAGGTATGTCCTGTCCGTGGATCTTACTTCGTTAGGAGGACATAATGATGACTGAAATATTCGAGTCAAATGTTTAAATATTATTCAACCAATCATCTCCTGGTGGCGGTTTGTCTTCGGATAGGACCGGAGGATAACCGTAACAGACAGACCCCTGTTTATTGCCTCTGATAGTTCATCACTAAGGAGGACTAGTGGATGGCAGAGTGGTTGAATCAATCTGTTGCTGTTCTTCTGCTTGACCAAAAGTCAGTGGAAGGGTTTTGGCTACTCCCTCTATTGTCTATTGCCTCTGACGAGATTTCAAAGTGTCGAAATGATGTTGACTGATGTAGAGGGCGAGGGAGTAGCCTCTGTCAGTCCGCTTGTTACAGATCGTAGTGTCAAGCTGTTCTGTCTTCAGGAAAAGGCGGAGGAGTGATCAAATTAGTCTAAACCCCCCCGCTGGTAGCCTCTAACAGTCCGCTTGCAAGGAGTGTGACTGGTGGTAGGTACAGATCTGCCCTACAACTTGTCATCGAAAAGGGTTAACAATTTGTATTCGGGAAATACGGATTGTTATTTTGTTTCAATAGGTAATTGCGTGTTAATGTTTCAGTGAAGCCAGTTTTGGACTTTGTAACGAACTTGCTTATGCACCAAATATCGGTTCGAGACAGATCGCTTAGGTCTACGAAGAAAAAAGCCCCTAAGGTAGCCCTACGCAAGGTGGCAAGAGGTGGACAGGAGCAAAGTAGGTGAACGGTGGTTTCCTCTTCCTTCTCATCCGTTCAGCTCCTACAGAAATCGTTGTAGGGCTCTCCCATTCTGCGGGCCAATCAGACACTCTCCGGTTAATAGTCCCACAACGGAGCTAATTTTGTTTCTATAAAAACAAAGAAGTTTTCTAGTTCTTCTGGCCTCTAATTTCGGTCAAATTTGTCTGGTTGTTATACAGGTGTCAATACTGTTCCATCTATTGTTAGTGATTAGCAAAGCTTCCTCGAGAAGTGAAAATTCTACTGATTGCAATGTCGAGGCCACTGTCTTGTCTGGCTAGTTAGTACGCCTTGCAGTTGCTCGGGATGTCACTGTGACCTGAAACCCAGCACAGATTAACTGAACATCTATCCGCAATCTCGCTAAGAGATTCCCATCATTGTTTTACCAACTTTGATCTGGTTGTTGGATGTTGGTATATCCGGAGCTTTTATGGACGCCTGACTGTCTATTTAAAAAGTGATAGCTTTCTTATCTATCTTGTACAAGGCGAGTCGACATGCTGCTTCTTTTATTGAACCTATTTGGAGGTCGCTGTAATAGCTTAAGAACATTCACCCCGACAAATAGTCGCATAGTCTGGGTTCCCGTACTTTTCTTAGTACTTTTTTTTTAAATTCTGGAATGTATTTTTTGCTGTCAAAATTAAATATGTTTTGTTATTGTCACTTTGTTATTAAACTTCTTACATGTTGGTTTTTTAGACTTGATTCAAGACTCTAAAGAAAACTCAAAAGAACATTGCTATTCACTCCTTTTAGACGATCACTGTATGTATTTAATTTGGTAAAAATACAAAAGAAAGAGTCCTTACAGTCTGGGCACAGCTATTTGGAGTTCTTAACTGTGAACCTATCTTTTCTTACTAAGCAATTGCAATAGAAAATAGTAAATAGTTTTCTAATAGGACTTCCGGCCTTTGACAGATGATTGCGGCCATATTGTGGAAGCTACATCTGTCAAAATTTCTTAACAAAAAGCTCTTTTGAAAAAGCACAATACGAATTTTTTTTTAAAGCACTTGCAATTGAAAATAGTAAAGAATTTTCCAATAGGGATTTCCGACCTTTGACAGGTGATTGCGGCTATATTGTTGAGGCTACATTTATGTCAAATTTTCTTAAACAAAAATTTATTTTGCAAAAGCACAATGCGAGAGCTTTTTTATAAAGAACTTGCAATAAAAAATAATAAAGGTTTTCCAATAGGGATTTCCTACCTTTGACAGGTGATTCCGGCCATATTGTTGAAGCTACATCTGTCAAATTTTCTTAATAAAAATCTCTTTTCCAAAATCACAATACGAAAGCTTTTTTATATGAAGCACTTGCAATAGAAAATTGTAAAGAGTAAAGAGTTCCCGCCCCTTGACAGGTGATTGCAGCCATATTGTTGAAGCTACATCTGTCAAATTGACTATCATTTATTAAGTCTGTCTTCCCAATTCAACATGGAGAGCTAAAGCGTTCAACAACATGTGCAAATGATTAAATTGTTTTATGAAAGTGGGTATTCTGTTCGAATTGCATTTCTCACGCTTCGCCCATTTTACGGTCACCATAATTGTCATTCCGGGAGGACTATTCTGGATGAATGGGTTCGTTAACAAGCAAAATTTTCGAACAATCTACACGAGATTCAACAAATTGCAATGCATTAAGAGAGTCAAAAATCCACCCCAAACAGTGACTTGTTGTGGATTTTCGACTGGTGGCATCATCGGTATTTCTTGGTCAAATTCCGCCTGATTTATGCGCCAGAGTTATGGAAAATTGGACGTTTCGGATGAGTACCACCCACCGAAGCCTCGGCGGACATTTGAATGATATTCTATATTCCATAAATAATAACAAACATGGACCTTCTAAGTACCTGAATAAAAAATGTCAGTGATATCCAAAGATAGAAAACGCTTAATGGAAAACCCTTTAGCTTTTTTTTCAACCAAACTCTGAACCTATTTCAAATAGGTACGCAAAAAGTGCTTGGATTTTTTCCTTGAACAACGCTGTACTCTTTTTTAATGTATAACTTCCGTCGGAAATACAAAGATCTCCTCCTCCATCAGCCATAAGAGCCTGAAATACGGACAGGACGAAAGTCGTAACTTATGAAACCCGTAAGTCGTAACTCTGTACACAATTTTCGTAAAGTATTTGTGTGGCTACAACCCTACCGTGTTACGCTGAAATTAATGTCATGTCAGTTACATTATAGTGATCCATCATAAGGTATACCTCAACTCAACCTCAGAAAAGGTCGTATGGTAACCTCTCAAATTGAAATTCATCATCGAACCCAATGAGCACTCACTGATCTTTAACCCTTACTAGTAATTTGATGGATAGGTGTAAATATGTCTTGTAACAATAGCCATTGTCATATTTATAAACCTCTCTCTGAACAATTAGGACCACCTACCTAAAACTTAAAAAAAAAAAAACAAAACATCCATTAAATAATCCCGCCCTATTGTGAGTCTAATCGTCAAGTGTAACTCGTGTAAGTCGCTTAATCCGAGATCTAATGGAAAGTAATAAAGAAATAAGAACAGAAAACAGAGGAGCAAACAGAAAATCAACCGGAATAACAAAAAATACGCATCCAACCCAAGTGGGGAAAAAGGAAGAAAACATCTTTTAGACAAGACAGTTTGTAACGTGTTGAATAATTCATGCGAATGAAGAAGAAACACAAAGAAAAACGCATCAACCTTTGGAAAAGTCTCCAAAGAAAAAGGTTCAAATATAAAACGCCAAGAGTCTCTCTTAAAATCAAATCACAGCCCTTTTCTCCCTCTCTCTCTTTCTCTCTCTCTGTGGCAGCTCACTGACAACAGGTGAATCACCTGCTTGACGTGACAATGAAACGCCAAAGCGGAGAAGATGGAACAAAATACAAAGACTGGGTGCATTCACCTTTTCTGATTTTGGAATTTTGTCTGGTTCCTATCGTTCTATCCAAAAACAAAAATATCCAAGTAACGGTGACCATATCTGGCCCAAGTTGTGATTTGTTTTTTTTTTTTCGTTTCGAATTTTGTTGTATTTGTGTCGGAAATTCTTATAATTGAGTCGACCACTATGTCACTGGTGTCTGGTTTATATCTGACAGTTGCGACTGTTAATTATGACACACACCATATAATGTTGTAACGGTGGCTGGTGGTTGGTAGATTATCATAAACGCTAGACTGGGGTATGCCTTATGGTGTGACTTGTGCGAGCACTTACCATCAAAGATCAAGATACACATGCATGCTGTGGGCCATTGTACAGAACGGTGGTGGTGTTGTCACCGCTGCCGCAACTGTCATCATGCGATTAGGACGGATCGTTTACATTTAATTCGGCTTTGGGATATGGTTGGGCGTCAAAGATGGGCAATGAACACGAGACCGCCAAAGATGGGCTTAGGAAATGGTGTGCGGTGACTATAATAACGGAAGAGTGTTCCGAGCGACGTAACCGATTGATTTCTGTTGGCATTTGTAAAGATTTTGGGGTTTGAAAAATTCAGGAAGTTGAATGATTTTGTGGTACTGCGAAATGTAATTATTTCTACTCACCATCATCGACTGTCTTTAGAAGAGAGATGAAAAATGCGGACAGCATTCTGTCATTAGGTGATACAAAGCTTCAAAGATAGTACAACTGAATGACCTCTTGTCATTATTTTGGTCTCCTTGACGTCTAGCACATTTACCGGGAAACAGATGTCATTGGTACCATTCAAGGGACTCAGAGGGAGGGCATTTTCTATTGACAGGCGAAAATCACAAGTGAATAGGTAGAAATGCATAAGAGAGTCAAACGCTACTTAGAAACTGTCACAATTGAATTTAGGAATTTGTCTAATGTCTAAAAACCAGTCCGAATTGCATCGATCAAATTTGTATTTAAGCACATTCTCGCCCTCCCATGCGCCAGCAATTGGTGCAAGTTGACCTTAACATTGAAACAAACTCACGTCATAGATTACCAACCCACTCGATCAGCCAATGCGCACATTAGAATCCAAGATCATCATAGTCACCGCGTGGTTATGGTGCAAAAAATCATAAATGAAACATAAACCGTCTGCTTGGATATATGTATATATAATTATAGAGATCAGTAACACTCTATGGTTGGCTGGGAAAAGATTCTGTGAGTTCATCGAACGAACCAGCCAGCGGCGGCATCTACGACAGAGGTGGATATACCATGTCTGCCTCTGCTATGTTGATGTACTCATATTCAATGAACGCCTTTGGCCTAGGAGGAGGAGGATGCTTTACGGCTCTGTTCCCTGTCATCTGAAACCATTTGTTCTTGTTTTACTATTTTTGCGTTTTATGATTCTGGTTTGTAATCCTCGTGACTGGTTGTGGTTAATGTTTGCTCATAAATTATTTTTAACAAGTCGGCTTATGCAATAGAAGAGTGGCCTAACAGGAAGGAACTTATGAGAGTGGCGTCAGAGGATCAGGTGTTGTAAGTGCAAGTGATGGAGTACTTCTCATTTGAAATACAGGCACGTTTGGTTTGCTATTTAATCCGAATTTTTTATTCATAATATCAAATCCAAACGAATTAGAACTAATTTACGATATTAGAAAACTTTCCCCGCTTTAAAATCATTTGTTAGTACAAATTAATTAAAATTACATATCTGATCGTACATAATCGCCAAATCCACTTTAAATAATAGCGATTGACATATTTACGATATTAGCGCGATAGATGAATGTCCTAAATACTACTATTATAATATTTATTCTAATCTCAAAAGTTGTTGTGCTGTCTTCCATATCTGAATAAATAAAACTCCTAAGAACGTATTTACGATATTAGCAGACTAAGTCAGAATTTTTGGTAAACAAATGATATTATTCAATGGAATACTGTAGTAGGTAAGGCATCCTGCATCCATCGACTTTAATATCTTTAAAAAATGTAGATAACAAATTTACGATATTACCTTTGGTCGAAATAATATCTACTACATTCGGTGATACATAATCTTCAAGTTATTTAAACCAAAAAAAAAACTATAATTATGTAGAAAACAAAAGTGACATATTTACGATATTGACCAATTATTCCGATAGATGAATGTTTTATATAATTTGCTTTTTTATATGTAAAACTTGATGCTTAAAATTTGGAATATGGCATATAAATTGAAGGTGCAACTATTATAGACTGTAATATCGTATTTACGATAACGTGAAATTAATCAAATTGAATAATTTTCGAAAAAAAGTGTTCTCTATTTACATTCACATCAAAAAAAGAACTCGTATCATACTAAATTTTCAATACTAACTAACTTACGATATCGACATACGATATATATCTACCTACATTTTTAAAAATTATTTATCCAAAAAAAAAGTTTTTTTTTGGCAACGTTAAATTTTAAAATAAAAAGTTCCACTATAAACAATTACGTTTAAGATCGTATTTACGATATAGTACAAATCGATTTGAAAATATTCGTTTTTTTTTAATTACAGACAAGCGACTATTCGTATCAAAACACACTTGGCCGACGTTCAACTCTGGGTGCCTACTACCATATGAACAAGCAACCATCATTCACAAACGATCACAGTCTTGGTAGTCAGTACGGCGGCGGTGGTGCCTACAGCACATGGGGCATGTGGCGGGATGGTAGAAATATAGCGCCATCGACATTTTCAGCCAAGCCTCATCATCCGCATAGTAAAACAAAGTCATTTTCAATTATCCTATCTACGGCTGCATTTATCGTTCTTCTGGCAGTCATATCAATAGCAGGCTTAGCGTTCTACTTCAGCTCACTGAAGTCGAACATGGAGGACAGTAAGTTACGCTAACTTTCTCAAAGTATTTGATTTTTTATTACCTTCTTTCTCTTCTAGCTGTTATTGGTTTTGAAGGATCATTTCGTATCGCGAAAGGTGACCTCTTTACCACTGGTCTTAAGTACAACCATACGACCACCTACAAGCAGAAGATTGAATTCTACAAGAGGTTTATCGAGAGAAGTTTGACAGACAATGCATTGCAACCGATTCGAGTAGATGTTGCCGGGTTCGGTGATGGACCGTTGATTAGGGTGAACTTTAGGACGTATCTGGATGTGAGGAAGTTGCCGCAGTCAGTAAACAAAAAAATCCCCTTTCATGTCCCTTTCTAAAATTGAGTTTGCCTCTTAGGAACATTCACAGTGTGGAGGATTACATCAAAGAGTCTCTATTTCTGGAAACAACAGCCTTAAAATCGCTGTACCGATCTTTGAGGATAGACCCTGAGTCTGTCGAGGTTAAAAGGATTCTCGATGAGCAACTGGTCAAGTCCGCGTCCCTATCAAGGGATACAGTAAGTAATTCGATTGCCATTGACGAAACCTTTATAACTGACGTTGCATCTTTCAGCAAATGGCCCCAACAAGCCAGACACAGTTGGAGAAACGCCTCCTCAAAAAAGGAGGAATTCTCGAGAAGCCCACTCTCAAAACACTTCCAACAATGGCTCCAAAGACAAAGTTCTCAAAAACACACACTGTCGATGATGAACCTGATATTGATGTGGAGAACGCCCCAGTTATTCAGGGCTCCTTCGAAGGCTCATTTGAGATCACGAAGACCGACGCTGATATTACCCGAAAGAAGGCTTCTCCCACCAAAGCCTACACTAGCACCCCCAAAGCCGTGACACCATATTCATCAAGGGTCAAACCTAGGAAGCCAACAAACGACAAAATTACTCTGAAGCCAACAACAATCGAGGAACCTACAACTACGACTGCACTTTCGACAACAACTACATCGACAACAACAACAACCACTACTACAACGACAACAACTACTCCCAAGCCGACCACTACAACGACTACAACAACACAGCCACCACCGCCTTCTCGGCAAACGTATCCCTCAACATACAGCCCATCAACGACCACTGTGGTGGTCCCTAAACTCGACGCCAGCCTGTTTACGTCCGCACCGGTTCTTGACACACAACCCTGGAAGCCAATTCGAGGACCAGGTTCGGATAATAGCGAACCAACAACCACACAAACAGAAACATCAAGTGGCACTACAGTTCCTGATGAGCCTCTAAAGCCACCGATGATTCAAACACCATCTTTCCACGAGCCATACCCCTCCGGATTTTTCAGCAAGCCAAACTTCAACAAGCCTGAGACACGCGAAGACACCAACGTCCAGGACTTGGTCTACTATCATGGCTATAGTGGTCCAGTTTTCATGCCCGGAATTGATGGAATTGAACCGCTTGGGGCAGCACATGTTAGGCCCCACCAACTGCCAGTGCCACTGATTGATGATGTGGTCATTCCAGACTTTAGGCCACTCAATCCAACTCTGGGAACGAAAGATAAGATTCCGTTCGCAATTGAGGCTGGTGACGAAAAGTTCGAACATCTAGGAGGCGGAGTTATTGTAAAGAAACATGAAAATGAACCGACCACAACAACCACCACAAAAGCAACAACAACCGCAACATCCACAACATCAGCTACAACGACAACTCCTGCTCCGCTAGTCTCGTCAAAACCAGGGAATGGTTCAAACTCTCCTGAAATTACCCACCAAATTGGAGAGTTCCTAATGGATCTGCTAAACCTCCCCAACGAAGAGAAGAACGCCACCGACCTAGCTCTCGAGTCCCGCATTGAACCAGACTCCGAGGAGAAGCCAAACTTTATGAACCTCAAGGAGATTATTTTGCAAAGAAATCGGGCGACAACGAGCACCTCAGCAGCACCATCCACCACAAGCCCAAAGAGCACAGCGGCACCCAGCACCAAATCACCGACAACAAAACGAAACCGCGTTCGACCTTCCCGCCCATCCAAGCCGATAGGTGTCATGGATGAATCCGCCCTCTTCCCCAGTCATTCCAAGTGGGAATTCGTAAATGGCAGCTCTCCCAATACCTACGGACACACCGGCTCCATGCGACGAGTCTTCAATAAAACCCTCCAAGCTTGGGTCTCCGAAGACATCGAAAAGACCGAAAATCTAACTCTCAACGATATCAAGACGCGCATCAACAACGCCACGAATATTCAAGACATTTCCCTAATTTTCGACACTCTTGCGTCCAAGTTGGGCATCACACCCAGCATGCCGACCAAAGTGCCACCATTCTCACACAACAAGCTCAAAATAACGCAGAAAAATGACACCAAGGTCAAGCTGATCACGACCACCTCTACAACAACTACAACGACAGAACCAACCACGCCAACGGCGACAACACCCACCCGAATCGACTATTCTCAAGCTCAGATACGTGACATCCTCACGCCGACTTTCAGGCCGCTGGATCCGATTCTCCTACCCGAGATAATCGAAGGCGAAGCCGAAGTCGAAGTTATCGATCCCAATAAATACGAAGAGATGCTCAAGTCGTCACAGATTCCAATGATAAGCACAAGTACAACCGAAATGCCACGACTTGTCACACTCCTACCGGTACGATCGAATTCCGGTATTCGAACGCATCGACCGATGACACTTGTGAAATCACCGCCAGAGGGCAGACGATTTACAACTCCATCCGAGGCAGTTGTTAAGAGTGGTTTACATGTGGCTGTCTAATTGAAACCCTGATTTTGCAGGGATAGAGCTTGAATGCGATAATGAAGGACCTTTGTCCATTTTGTTCCGAGGTTACTTCGATTAATTTAGTTAAGCTTGTGGGGATTGATTTCTCGAGAAGTAATCTTGGATCGACTTGGGAACAAAGTGGAGTACAGAATAATTTAAGGAGTACCTAGATTAAGGTTTTTTTATTTTTATTTTTTATTTTTAATGAAGAAATCGTAAACGAATTAGTTGGATAAGTGTTTTTTTTTTTTTTTTTTATTTAGAAGGTTAAAAATAATTTTAAGTCAATTTCCACTGTATAATGTAAGAGATAAAAATAAATGATAAACTAAACTCAAGAGTTTTAAGCAGTAAGCAACACCTGTCAAATTGGTTGTCAGTGGAAAAAGTGTTGCCAGTTGGAAGTACAAACGTCAAAAAAAAAAAAAAAACTTTTTATATGGTTTCAAGCTTTCGACTACTTTTTCGAGTAGCTGAGACCGTGTATCGTAGGTCCACTCATAATAAAATGGCAAATCAGAATTAGCACATATCGGCTCTCACCTGTCAAATTGGTTGACGTTGGAAAAAGTGTTGCCAATTTGAAAAACAAAATTAATACTAAAAACCGAATAAAATTTATATTTTAACCAAGTTTTGTATCTTGCCTTAAAATTTAGACAGACATCGCCTTATGCAAATACAAAATATCAAATAGTGTCTTTAAAAAGTTGCCAGATTCCATTATAAGACTAGAATTAAAAATCCATTCACTGGTGAGACTATGAACATCAAACTGAATCCTCTTCAATTTCTCTCTTTTCAATCAAAGTTCCCAAATTTCAACTCAACTCAAAGGCAGTCGCCTTTTACCTTTCAATTAACTTAAATCTAACACTGCATCTTAATTGAAAAGTTTTGAGAAAACTTTTCCGATTGAATTTAAATCGCGGCCAACCATCGTCGCCGTTCGCCTTTGAATTTCTCTCAATGAGCCACTCGCTATACTATCACTAATTATCTTTTGTTGTTCTCGCACTAAAATTTCATATCGTTCCATAGACAGACAACCAACACAGGGTGAATTCGCCCTGCCACACTTTGGTCAGCCAGCATACTGAAATCTGACTCCAGTCGAGGGATGAAAAAAAAAAAAAAACACTCAACTTATCCCTAATTTCAGGCAATTTAAGAAGCCTGAACTTTAGCCATAGTGCTGTGTGTACAGCAGCAGAAGGTTGTTGTAGAATGAGGGAGAAAAAAAAAATCGGTTCCAACTTAGGATGAAGCAAAAACATAAAAAAAAAAACAATTTATGTAATTATCCTGAATTATTAAAATGTCCTGGGGATGTCTTCATTCCCATGCTTCGTTCGACTTTGGCTCCGCGTTCAACGTCCGGCTTTACATTTATTTCTCTGTAATTTTTCAGAAAAATTATTCATCTTTTGTTGGCCATCAAAAAAAAAAAATAATAATAATAATAATGAAATTAAAGCGAAACTTTACAAAACTTTGGGGTGGTTGGTCCGTCCGGAACTAAGGGAATAAGCTGGGAACGAACTGACAACCGTAGAGTGTGTACAATTTGCAGCACATAAGAAGGTTTACAACTTTACATGCCATCAAGAACAAGTCGCTGCTAATTGTTTTCTAAATTCTTTTGCCAGAGCTGGCACACGGACATTGGACAAGGATGGAACAGAGAGCCTAATTAATTTAATTATGTTCATCTGTGGAAATGAGGTCACAGATGAGACTAGAATTGCTGTGGAGGAAATTATCAGGGAAAAGGTTTATTTATATGATGCGTGCAAAAATGGGGAAGACACATCAACATACGGGGCTTGCAAAAGGGACATCAAGTTGCGTGACGGAGAAGTTTGTTATTTATTCCATTTCAGGTTCAAGACCTGCCAAAACAAAAATAACCCAGAAAATTTTCTTTCCACTTTCCAAGCAGTGTTACATTCCAGGTCCTTTCCATTTGTGCCAAAAATCAAACACCATGGACACAACTGGTTGTGAGAAACTTTACACCTGGTTCTATATAGAGCAAAGAGTGACAGCTGTCACCAGGCATGCCGATGTTTACTTCAAACATCAAAAAACGACATCTATGAGCAAGCATGAGCATGAGTACTCACTTCAAACATCAAAGAGTGACATCTGTGATCAAGACTGTCAAGGTTTTGAATACTCACTTCAAACATCAAAGAGTGACATCTGTGATCAAGATTGACAAGGTTTTGAATACTCACTGCAAACATCAAAGAGTGACATCTGTGATCAAGAATGTCAAGATTTTGAATACTCACTTCAAACATCAAAGAGTGGCATCTGTGATCAAGAATGTCAAAGTTGTAAATACTCACTGCAAACATCAAAGAGTGACATCTGTGATCAAGAATGTCAAGATTTTGAATACTCACTTCAAACATCAAAGAGTGGCATCTGTGATCAAGAATGTCAAAGTTGTAAATACTCATCATCTGTGACAAACCATTTCGGCCGACGTTTTTAGTGTTTATCACAAACATGAGGAGTTGTATCTTTGTCTAAACAGTCTAAATAATATCCTTCGGGAACATTGTGCCCCAAATACTGTTCCTGAAATTTGCTGATGCATCGGCGATAGTATAGTTGCTTGTTTACTTCATTTTGGTTAGACTATCTGCAGAGCTTGGCATGAACCCTTCAGCGATAAAAAAAGGCATTCCTTCTCCATTCCATGTGACACTTTAGCAAGTATAGAAACAAAATGTCAAAAATGACATCAAACGTGAACAAATATTTGTATAGCCGTCTTATTCCTAAGCCAATTGACATTTCTATTATTGTTTTTCTGACCCAGTGACACTTTGTCCGCCTTAAAAAAGTAGCTAAACTTCTTCTCAACCCAAAAATGTATCAAAACGTTCCACCCACTTCACCGGCGTGGTGGCGGCGGGTTGTCCGCCCATATGGGAGGGAAACAACGAGGAAAACAACTCTCATGACAACCTTACCTTAAAAAAAGAATCATGCATAATTTACCACCCCTATAAATTTTTTCTGATATAAAAGAAAGCCAAACCAAAGTCATGAATTCAATTGTGTTTTGCGCGACACCATGAATCCTGTCGAATTGAGTATCCTTCTCTTGTGCTTGGTATCAGGTCACGAAACATTCATCCTTAATCGAATGCTGGACTATTGGCAGCCCAATGACGTCTATGTCATCTTAAATTCCACTAACGCAAGCGAAGATGTCATCGTTACGATGACATATCCCCGTTTCGTGAGTGTGCGAGGAGATTTCTCAAATTTCATCCGAAGGAATCCAATTCGATCCACATTTCCGGATAACTTTGCGCTCATCCTATTCACCGAAGACAGTAGTTGTCGGAGTGCGATTCCAATTTTACGGGATCAGTTGTCGCAGGCGATTATTGTCAAACGTTCGAAAGTGGTTATTGTTGCCCGAACCGTGCAGAAGACTAAAATCGAAGTGCTGTTCCGTATATTGTGGCAGATGGGACTGCTGAATGTGTTTGTGCTCGACGAGACATTCATATGGAGCTACAACCCATTTGCGAAGGACTTTCTCATCCAGCGCGCAGTTGCCGACTACCAGAGCCTTTTATCAGTCGACCGGGCGGCTAATTTACACGGAGCCCAGCTGAACATTCCCCTAATCGAGTTATATCCTTCTGCACAAAACATCACCTGGCACAATCGATCGATACAAATTGGTACCTGCATCGAAATGCAGCGTCCCTTGGCACAGTTCTTCAATGCGACTCTACGAGTATATTATCCTGAAGTAGCCGACTTTGGTTTTGAGTCTTTTCAAAATGCCACTTCGTCGGTGGTACATCCCGGAATCGGTAAGGAACTAGTCCTAGGTCGTGGAGATCTGACACTTAGTACCCGAGCTTATGGTAGGTCAAACTACTTTGACTTTTTAATGCCACTGTACTTTTCCGAGTGCAATCTTTTGATACCGAAGTCGGGACGAATTCCTCAATACACCATCGTAGCGTCGGTAGCCTTTAGCTGGATTGGTCTCTTCACCATCGCCACATTGATGGTTACAATTGTGTTTGCGGTGATTATGAAGCGAGCTCTTCGCACCGAACTGGATGTGATGCGTTTTGGCCTCGAACTGGGTTCGGTCTTTATTGGACAGAATTTTCGATTTCCCATCGAGACGGTGTCAATTAGATTCATCATTATCTGCTGGCTGATGGTTTGCATCTGGCTGCAACCCATTTTCAATGCAATGATTGTGACGAGCTTCCAAACGCCCATATTTGTCAAGGACTTGGATCAGCCTTTTGATGCGATCACGAGTGAAGAGTTCCGTGCCGTATACACGTTTGATGACTACGCCTACTATTTGAAGGGGTAAGTTACAGACAGAAGGTAATTCAAGTAATGTTTATAGGGTCTTGCAGGAACTCGAAGGCGCTCTTTACCTCGGAGGAGATGTTTCAGCTGGTGCTGAAGAAAATGCATGGTGTGCCCCGCGATGTATTCTTTGATCGAGTGATGCATCCTAATGAACGAGACATGTTCATGATGATCACCATGGCGGATAATTTGGTGGAGAAGACCAAGTACCTTACAGAGCAGACGTACTCATATCACAAGACAAGACCGTTGTGTAAGTTTTGGGCGAGTTGTTGAGGTGACTAAAGCCCAATGCACGCGGAGCAACTGAAAAAAAAAAACGAAACCGGTTGGCAACTCGGGTTACAGACCAGTTACGGACTCAGCGGTGACTTGACTCCACACACGAGGAAACTCATTACCAATCAAAATCTCTAGTTCGTTCAGTGTCGTCATGTTTTTAACCTCCCCCACCAGGAACAGGTGGGTCTGTTGTTCACTCATCTTTGACAAACTAGAAACTGAAATCAATAGGCAACCCGACATGCAAATCAACAGACGACTGGTAACAAAGTGGTTTTTGTGAATCGCAAACGAGTTTTCAACCAGTAGCGTCCTCCCATTTAATTACACAGGGTATGACTCAAAACAAACTAGTTGCCGATTCGCATCGCTGATCAGTTTTTTCTAGTTGCTTCGTGTGCATTGGGCTTAAGCCTCAAACCCTGCTTTATGGTCACTATATAAAATTTGGTGGGTTGGGGTTGTGTGGTGCATGAAGTGGCCGAAGAGGACAAAGACTTGTCAATCAACATTAAGGCTCTGTATAAGACTCTCATCATCATCGCGGTTCTATTCTATGACGCTAAAGCATGAAAGTTAGCGATGGCTAATGCCAAGATGAAGATATTCTTCAACTGGTTTTCGGTGCCGTTGATGGGCTCTGGAGGCCGGACACTAAGAGCTGTATAGCGACATCTACGTAGACAGAAAATTGTGGATGAGTTGTCTCAGTTGGGCAAACACACTGCGGACTACAGAGTAACCCGTCGTCCAGGTCCAGTTGGTTATCCTTTGACTGCAGTAAAACTCGAACAATCCATAACCTCGCGACAAACCTTCTGTCAATTTTTAAAAATACCCATCCATCCCAAGCAATCTTTCCTCTACCCACTTACCTTCTGAGACCGAATGACGCAACAATTTGAAGCTCACCCTTAGTTACCTCCATCATCCCGTTCCCATTCCCTTTCTATGTCTTATTTTTCACGAAATTTAACTATCATTTACTGAACTGCAAAATCCAATTGACTTTCGCAAACACCACCGATTCAGCTTTTAGTTGAATTTCAATTACACCGTTCAGAATCAAAAAGGATTTGCTTCAACCACCGAACGCGATCTGCCTCTATATATACGCGCGCCATTCGCCATACAACTTTTAATTAAAAACCAACAAAATAAAGTTTTTTTTTTTATTTTTGTACTTGTAATCCCTTCTCTACCCCTGGTTTCTCTTTTGCAGTTATCAGCCTTATAGGGAACATGGTTCCCCGCGGCTCTATCATTTACAATCACTACAATGACTTTAACTATCGTATTTTCGAGGCTGGTCTACAGGAGCATTGGAAAACTCTTGAACTGCTGTACGAAATAAAGTTTGGCAGCGGCAACGAGGCGCAGAAAAAGTCCTTAACCACGGAGGATTTGTATTCCGCTTTTCTGGTGCTCGGCCTTGGATATGCTTTGGCAGCTATTGTCTTCGGAATGGAGATGTTGCGGGTAAAGTTTGTGAAATCTTAGTTTTTATTTTTTATTTTTTGCTTTAATGTAAGTGGCGCCATCTATTGGTGATCAATCGTGTGAATTAATTTTAAAGTTTTCGTAAAGAATTCCCGAAAACGGGTACAGATACCAAACGAGAAAGAACTACTGTCGTTTTAATTAAATTGAAGAGGTGGAGGTGGAGGAAGCGCGTTCACTTTTTTTAAGGATATTAATTGAATTGAATCGAAGCTAACTTCAGGACGATTGGGGGTGGACATTGGAAATGTTTTTAATGATGTCTCTGGGGAGGCAAATCGTCGTAACTAGATTCAATCATCGACTGGCTACGGTTGCGAGTAAACAACTTGTTACCTGGATGGTGGTGTCCTTTAAACGAGCAGAACGTGACCCGACCCTTGGAAGAGAACTTGGCTCGACACATAATAAAATGAAATTTAATTATAGGGTTGTAAAAATGACGGTGCTACGGTGCCACCTGACAGTAGTGGAAACCACTATCCTCAGTGAACTGCTGTCTTGTGAGGTTGTCTTGTGTAAGGTAAGGTTACTTGGGTAGGTTCTGCGATATTACGCTTCTTCATTTTCCACACGAAGTCCTCGAAATTAATCCTTTTCTGGCAGTTTGTTCGTTTGCGTTGAGTTTCGGATTTTTTTTTTTGTGTTTGCCTGAACACTCTCTCTCTCCTTGGGATATAATGATAATGAAGCCACGGGAGACGCAAGGAAAAAGAGCAAAGAATTTAAGGATGTTGCAACTTTTTAATGAGGTCGACATTAGAAAAATTTCCAGTGCGCGCACTGGTTATTTCTGTATGTGACACCTCCACCGCCATCGGGTATAGGAGGCTAAAGCAGCAACAGCAGCTGCTGAGCAGAGAACAAACGGTAAAACTATTAGTTGAGTGCAGTGTTATGTTGTCCTGTTTCCTTGGCATCCCTGTGTGCAGGAAGTCAGATGCTAGCGCATGAGGTTGTGTCGTCTAATTAACTTTATCTTAGCCTCCCGACAAAAGAGGAAACATCCTTTCGCGCGTTCGTTGTGCAGTTTCTTATAAACCCTCTGTGCTTTCTTTTGAGACATTCTCCGCACGAAGACGAGGGATGTTCCTTTTTTTTGTAAATATTTACTTGGAGTAGATGTCCTTTCCATGAATGGTTTCATTTGAAACCTAAACTGAATGCAAGTTTGTTATCCTTGCAGTAGTGCAACATTGGCAGAGGTTTTTTTATTTTTTGTCGTAATTAACATGACTGCGCGCGAATAAAAATAAGGATAAGGAAGTAAAATGGGGGTGAAATTGAAATTTATGCGGCAGGATTAATACGACTAAGCCGCTTTTCACTCGCGCAGACATATAGAAGTGTTAAGGTCTGACAGGGATGTGACAGTCGGATGGTTTTTTTGTTTGGGAAAAGTGTCAAAGAATTTCCGGAATATATTTATACCAATCTCCATCACTACGGAGCTGAGCAGCGTAGCGCGTTGTTGGGTATTAGTTATCCTTATCATCGAGGAGGCGATTTCTTAAACGAAATAAAATTTAATGCGGGGTTGAATGGAATTAGCTAATGCGAGGCTAATTAATTATGTGCGCGATAGTTCATAATCTTCTTATAGAAGAGGGAGTTTGTCTGCATCACGCAATTGTGCCAGTAAATGTGTAATTAGCTCAAAGTAGAACTCGTGTTATATTCCTGACTGGAGTTACTCCTTACTGCTTCAAGTTTTAAGTAAGTATGGGAGGTTAAAGGTAATAGGGTGGCATATGCATGGGAACTGACACTTGCTTCGGCTGACACTAATGTCTGACACTTTGCCATGTTGATCTGAATGCTGCCATACAAGTTGTGCACCAGAATGAATTCGATATAAAGATAGAAAAATTCGACTAAGGTGTTATCTAAGTATTGATAGAAAAAGACGACTTCAGTCAAGGAGAAAGTTATGATAGCGTACGCTCTCGGTATAAAAGTAGCCTAGTTTGAACGAACTACCTTACCTACATCATTTCGGATGCCAGTACGATTCGGCTCGAAGGACCGAATATTTATTTTTAAAAGAATATATAAGTACAAAAGGAATGGACCATTTCAAAGGAGTTTAAACTTAGTCTCATTTCGTAAATTTAAGTAAGAAGTTGTTATAACCTATTTATAACCGCTCTTAGTGTAAATTTTTGAATGCAGCGAGCTGTCACTGGTGCGTTTGCAAGTATCAGCACAGAGGCGTCAAAAATGGGTTTAGTGGCGAATGAGGGCAAAGCAAAAATACATGCTGTCAACAAGAAGGGGCACAAAACATCGACGAATCGGAGAGAACGTCACGATAGACAGCTATAACTTTGAGGGGGTTAGGGACTTTGTCTACCTCGAGACAGCAGAAATTAAACGAAGAGTTACACTGGCCAACCACAGTTTCTTTGGCCTGAGAAGGCAACTGACTAGTAAAACCTTGTCAAGAAACACTAAGGAGACTATATAAGACTCTCATCATCCCCGTCGTGCTCTATGTGGTAGAACCATGGACGTTAACAAAGGCGGATGAAGATCTTTTTGGTCGTAAAATTCTTCGAGTGATTTTGCGTTGACGGGCTATGGAGGAGGAGATTTAACAGCGAACTCTACAAGCTGTACAGCGACATCGAACTGGTCAGAAAAGTACTACGTACCAGTCGACTAATGGCGAATGGACACCAATGCCCCGGCCCAATGAGTCTTCGATTCCAACCCGGAAGGACAACACAGTAGAGGAAGACATCGCCTTAGGTGGAGCGCACAAGTGGAAGAGGACCTCAGCCAACTTGGAGTGCGAAACTGGAGGCGGCTCTACGGACGAAGAGCAGGGACGTGAGTCCTCGAAAGAATATGAGAAGTTAAAGGTGCTATCATCATTAAAGGAATGAATTGGATTAGAGATTGCAGACAAGAGATCATTTAAGAAAATGAGAAAGAGAGTCGGAGGTAGAGCGGAGCTCCAGCATTTATATGGTGAGTTCCGGACACAAACATTGTATAATATGTGTATCACTGTATGCAAGTATAATGTAGCTACTACTACTATTCTAATGTATAACATGTTTAGAGTTAGTTGGTTGCGAGATCCCATCCCGAATGGAAGGGCTAGAATAAACGAGTCTCTTTTAAACTGTTGTTTCATTTAAACTGCTCGGACACTGCAAATTCTTCCAAAACAACTTGAATTGAACGGCCAGAAAGGTAGTTTCTAATCCATTGAATAAGAGACGCAGCAAACACGCATAAGCAACTCTGTCAAATGCTTTTGGAATATCAGGCGCAACAATCTTCGATTTACCGCATCAGTGATGGAGAGATTGGTTCCACTTCTCTGTGAGATAAGCCATCAAAGCAGCAGTGGATCTGTTGCCATAAGAACCGTACTGCCGATCATTAAGGAGTTTCCGTGATTCAAGATATTTCATAAGCTGACGATTTATCAGCGACCCTAGAAAGAATGGCCGTAAGTGCTATGGGTCGGTGAATGGTGTGAGAAGAAGATTCACCTTTTTTAGGGGCGGTCTGGACAAATGCCGGTTTACACTTACTCGGAAAGTGTCGAGAAGAATACGATAGATGGAAAAGCTTAGGCAGTGGTTTTTCCAGCGTGGAAGAACACCTCTTCAGAACGATGGGGGAGATACAATCTGGACCAGCGGATTTATGTTGAGATCATAGAGAACTCTTGCAACTGTACGAGTACGAAAATGTATTTATCCCATGGTAAGTTCGACTCTATCGAGCACAGTTGGGGACAAAGCGCAATCAGGGAGCATCGAGCTGGCTGCAAAATGTGCCGCAAACAGATTAGCTTTCTTTAAAGAGCTGAAAGCTGGAGTGCCATTGTAAATGAGAGTGGGGATGGATGCTAAGGCCGAATTCTTAATTTTTTTTTACAAATGACCAAAAGTTGTTCCTACCCTTGGAACATTGTAGTATTTATTGCCTCAGCTTTTGGTCATATGCGAATTTGACACGCTTAATAAGGCAGTCATTTCTGGGTCGTTTAAACTTATTTCAGAAGGGTTGGCTTTATAAGTTCAAAAACTTAACTTCTTTAATCTAATAGCCTCTTTACAACTCAAGTTGTACCACGCGTTTTCTTTTGGAATTTTTACCGTCAATGTCTGGAAAGCGTGTTGTACAAGCTGTCAGAGTTAGACAGCACATCAAATTCATTACAAGTCGAGTTGCTGTCAAAGCTGGGGCTTCTATATTCATTTCAATGGACCGCTTATCCATTAAGTGGTAGGTTGCTCAAGTGAACCCTCCATAACTCTCAATCGACTCTAAATCATCAAAGGAAATCCCCATCATACGGGAAGAGGAGGAATTACGGAATTGATCTAACCATCTCATTCTGGGTCTACGTAGTGGTCTTGGTATCCTGATGCATAAGCAAAAGTCGACTTAAAACGCACCTCTACTCTGACATGCTAAAATAAATGTCAAGAGAAAATATTTATCAAAAAATTGCCACTCTTGCAACATTCAGCCTTATAAAGGTAGTCATCAACCCATTGGGCTAAATACAAACGACATCTGCTTCTGGTAAAAAATAACGCGCTTTTTACCTTTGTGTCTTTGCTTGTTAGTGGTCAATATAAAGGGTTGCCGTTGAAAGCCGCCTGCAATTTGACCAAAGAATCCAGATTGGAATTTTTTTTTCAAATTTATTTATTTATTAATGAAGTAAAATTAAAATGTCAATTGGGTTAATCGCATAAAAAATGCACAGTAATACGTAAAGTGGACGCGTGTTTAAGTGCATAATATGCTTGGGGCTGAACTGGACTGCGCTGTCACTAGTACAACCCAATATTGCATTGGAATGGAAACAGGTTGTGCACATTCACCCATTTCATTGGGCGTTGAGCTTCTGTAAAGCATACAAATGTATGTGTAGCCCTTTCGTTACATATTCGAAATGCAAGTTAATGAGGCAGAATTAACCAATAACATGAAATAAGCACTGTATGTCAGTGTTTACTTTAACGTTATTATTTGTATGTGGCATTCGATTTTGATCCCAATTATTGTGAGCCGAAAGGAGGGTTTTATTTTCTGATTATTGTTTGTATTATCCGGTTCGAAGGACCATTGGCAAGTTAATTGGATTATTACGGATTTAAACAAAAAAAAATTAAATCAGGTACTCTGTGGCAATTAGCAGGATGGGTGGTTTGTTGCAACTTTCATGCTGGGAAGTTTTTTTTTCTAAAAACAATGGTATTGTTTCGAAGGACAGATGGTCTTTGTTCATCGTTTCGAGTGCCTACTTATACAATGTTTAAATGACCGTATGGGAAATCACTAACATGATGTATCAATTTGGCTGCAAGGACCAACTTTTCAAGTAGAATATACACTAAGACGCATTTGGAGGACATTCAGCTGGAAGTTCCCTTTAACATATCCACTGAGGGCCAACCTAGTTGCCAACCTCTTCCGCCCTTCGGCCTCGACGACTAAGCGTTTCTTTAGTGCCTGCAAGATCTTTAACTTTCCCCAAACTCATGTTTGATTTAAAACAAAGAACTTCTTACAAAATCCAGCCTACTATGATCCTATTTGAAGACTAATGTCTAGTCCTAGTTCTTATAAGGCACTCCTATCACTCTGTACACATCCATACTATTTGCCATCGACATTCAATTAAACTAATTATTTATACCAAGCTGCACTCACACCACACAATAACAAAGCATAACCCAAATCGTTCTTTGATTCGGCCGATTATTGGTTCACAAGATGAAGATAGCTCCAAATAGATTAGGCGGCTGCCCACACATAACCTCTAAATGGATAAACTAATCTCGTCACCATGACAAAGTCTAATTTATCAAACAACTAAACCATGCCTGTGCGGTATATATGCTAGCATTTCGCTCCAAATAGCCATGCATATTAACAGCAATTAAGCCGAGAACACTGTATATCTGGTTTCGTTGGCTATCCGATCATCCCAAGAACTAATTTCGAAAACTTTATCATCAAAGGAGGGAAGTCTATAGGCGAACACAACCTACTCTGCAAACAGTGATTTAATTAAGGATGACAGATTATCTCTAAACAGTTTCATCAGCCATCATTATCCTCTTCTCGTTTTGATGTGATTGATTTATGAAATAAATATATAAAGCTCTTGCATTCGAGACTGTCTTTAAGGATGGAATCCATTTTCAATTTAAATACCAAATAGATAGAGCTTTTGCGGTTATCTAGTAGAAGTGAGGATATATTCTTTTTTAGCCAATTAACCACCTGTAATATGTGTGATAATATTTCGATCGGTCTTAAATACACCTGTGCACAGTATGTAAGCCAGCCAGAGTTGTTATCCTTGAATGGACACACAACGACGAGAAGGTAGTTATCATGCATGTGAATTAAGTGCAAGGTAGCTTTTATTTGTCGCACTGGATCTACCTACATGTCTTTTGTGTGCTGTCCTTCCTTCCTTCCTTTTGGTTGGTTCAGGTGGTGTTGTCCTGGTAGCAATGGATAGACTATGAATACAATATTTTGTGCCCTTAACGAAGAGACTTCTCTATAGTACTCCTGTTTGTAGTCACATATGTTTGTGTGTGTGTATGGTTTGATATTGAAAGGATGAAAGCAATTTTCAAAAAATACACTGCGAGATGTGTTTTGGAAATTTGTTTAGAGAATGGAAAAGTTTTTTGAACTAACTTCAACTGAATCAATCTTTTGACGACTCTATACTTTGGTAACAAATTAGATACTAAAACGTGGAACCAGGAAATCGGCCATTAATTAAACTCATCTGTTAAAAGATGTTAAATTCAGTGGTAAAGGTAAATATCCAGCCTGCTGTAGACCGTCTACCATCTACATCGAATGCCCAGTCGGCATCATTTCTCATTTCAAGTTTGACAGCTATCCAGTGAAATCAAATACGTCAAAAAGCGCCACGAGATACACCCAATAAACAATCCAAAAACGCTAAAAAAATCAAAAAAGACTCAAAAACGCACCATAAAACCCACCGAAAACATTTAAAAAAAAACTATCTTTAAAACGCCTACAAACGTTCTAAAAACACTTCGTAAAACGCCAAAAAAAACGAAACGACCATCCAAAAACACACCAAAAACGGGGCAACATAAAACATTCTACAGAAAACCCAAAACAACACATCAAATATCTTTAAAACAAACACCTCAAAAACGCTCAAAACAATTGTCGGGAAAAACACCCCAACAACTCTTCAAAAAAAAGGGGAAAAAAGCTAACAGGAATCGCAAAAAAAAACAACTCTAATACCGTCCATAAAAATAAAAAAAAAAAAATAAATAAATATGCGGCGCAACAGGCGGTAGACACCCAAGGCCTAGCTTCTCGCAACCACTCGTTTTGTGTGAGTTTCTATTTTCCATTCGTCCATAAAAATGCTGCAAAAAAAATCGAAAATACGTTCCAAAAGCACTTCAAACTATACCTTGAAAAGCAGCGTAAAGAACAGATCTTAAAACGCCACCAAAAAACGTTCTAAAAAACGCTTCCTTCCCTCAAAAAACGGTAGGAGATACCTAAACAGCCTCCGAAAAACGCCAAAAATACTTTTCCCACTTAAATCATGATTGCACTTGAAGTTAGAGTGCATCCGACTTCAAGTGTCAAAAGCAGCACTTTAATTCATGCATTCACAAGAATGATCCGACCACCGCCATCTTGTGGTATTAATGAAATACATGACTAAACTCAATGCAAAACTGACGAAACTAACAACAAAGGCAGAGCAAATGATGCGACAGAGAAAAGTCCTAAAAATGACAGCATATCGGCAAAAATTTTAAAATAACACACTATCACCATTACCGACGATTTTATTCAACGCCACTTTGACTACACAACAAATCCCGAAACAGTGGAAACATAGCACAATAACATTGATACACAAAAAAAGGTAATAAAGACGATATTAACAACTAGAGACCTATCAGCCTAATATCGACAATATATTATAAACAATTCTCAAAATACATCGGACAATCAAAAACGAACTAAATAACAAACAGAGAAGAATTTTCTACAACAGACCATCTACAGATAAGCAACCAGCAGATCGAAAAATGCAACGAGTACAGAGATCCCCTGTATCTTTTAAATATTCACTTCACACCTATTCCCGTTGGCGTTTGTCGTATACGACTCATGTTTCGTGTCGTTGTAAAACGATGTTCAGATTTTTTTAAACTTTTGTTAACAAATTTACTTCTATTTCGTTTTCACCATCATTTCAATTCATTTGTCTCCAAAAAGTTAGAAACACCGACTAAAAATTGAAGTGAAATACGTGTCGTTTACGACAAACACCAACGGGAATTCACTATTTTATAAGATAATTTTATGTCTTAATGTGTAAGCATTCAAATGAAATAAATACATAAATAAAAAAAAAAAAAAATAGGGGTGATTGTCTTTAGCAAAGCATTTGACTGAATAGAACATGACAAAATATGGATAGCTTTAGAAAATCAAGGAATTCATGAAGTATACGACCTTAAAATGTGTACAAAAAGAACACGGACAAACAACAGCGGAGAGAATAGGACGAAAATTCCAAATAAGAAGAGGAGTACATCAAGGCGATCCAATATCACCGCCACTATTTTCTGCAGTCCTCGAAGAAATATTTAAACAACTTAAATGGAAGCGATTTGGAATAAATATTTGGGGACAACAATTAAACAATTCGAGATTTGCTGACGACCGCGCGTCCGCGTCGTGCTGATATCACAAAAATTGGACAACATTCAGACAATGATAAATCAGCTAGCTTCAGTTTGCAAAAACTATAGACTATAAATTAATCAGTCTCTAAAACGAATGTAAAGACCAACTCTTTTCAAAATGACATTACACAGAAGGGATAAGCATTAATTATATTGCTAAACTAGCTGTACCCGCCCAGCATTGCCCGTGCACAGGAATTGTATTGCTTAGGTCTTAGATAATAATGTTCTTTTGTAAAATGCGAAAAATGAGAATAAATCTATTTTCTGGAGTTTCTTTCTGCCTAAACCTGAAATATACAGCAATACGAAAAAAACAAAAAAAGAATCATGAAAATCATTTAAGATGTTTTTTGTATGGGAGGTATCACCCCCATTTGTCCAATTTTGGCGTGGCGATATGCGATAATGGATGTAATGTATTGGATATAATGTGCACCCTCTTCATCGCCCTCCATCTCCTTCATCATGCTACTTGTTTGTAATGCTGTATTTCCTTTCCTTTGTTTCCCTCTTCCTATGGAATCCGAACAACTACCTACCCCGCACTGTTACCATACACCATATCGAATGAAATTCTGAAATGAAACCTGTTTTGTATTATACCTATGTACGTCTCTTCTCTTATAAAGACTATTAATACTATACCCCATGCCATACTGCCGCACGCACCCCATCCCATACATGCCTACATATACAACTGACCACTTCGAAAACAAATAGTGTTGTTTTGTTTGTCCTGTCGCATCGCACGATCGTAAAAGTACAAACATCCATTTGTAGCAAGGCATATGTGTATGTATATATTTTCACTTCAGAAAACACATTTTTGCTAAAAACTGTTCCTAAGGACGTAGCTATAAACACCATAGCCTATAGCAGTCTTACAGTCTTAAGGAACATTTTAAAAAAAGTTTCATCGAAATCTGTCCAGTAGTTTTTGAGTTTTTAGCTGACAAAGAAAAGTCCTACAGTTTTATTATATGTATAGATTTATGCGAGTTCCCTCCAGCACCTACCTACAACGCTCTACACTTTATAAAGAACTTATGCCACCAGCAGTAGAAAATCGGTTTGTCAGACTATGGCACCCTCCTTGGCTCATACGGTATGTTTCATACCACATGATGCGGTCAACATCACGCTTTCCAAACATAAAAAGGACTCCACGCCAAAGGAAATATATACCCAACTGTTTAATGAGACCATAAGCCTTACACGTACTAAACTAATTGGAATATATTGGAATTTACAGATGGCTCAAAAAGCAATGAAAGTACAGGTTTCGCAGTAGTCAACTCAAACGGGGATATTCTATGGTCTATGCGCTAAGAGTGTTCCGAACTACATATTTTTCTATTTTCTCTACAGAATCTTTAGTAATCCTATAAGCCACAGAAATAGTTAACACAAAACAGTCGTTTTCGATTTACTGACTGCCCCCCTCAGTCGACAACATCAAAAATGTAAACCGAGTTCTAGTAAAATGTAAGCTAGAAAATATTATTTAACCAAACGGGAGGCGATCGTTAGCCGTCAGAAGCTCCTTTCGAGGCACTGACCCCTCAAGAAGAAAATGAAATAGACGAATAACAAATGCTTGGAGACAATTCTGGTACATGAAGGAGATAATCAACGCGAAACTTAACAAAGACACAAAAAAAATATATAATGGACTCTGCAATTCTACCAATTTTGACATATGGACGTCAAACATTGGGCTTAAGATAAAATCTAATCTACAAGTTAAGGATTTGAAGACAAAAATGGAGAGAAGACTTCTTAATATAAGATTAATACAAAGAATGCGGAATAAAAGAATTAAGAAGACAAACACACATCATCTATGTAATAAAAAGGACGAAACAACTTAAATCAATGGATCTGGAAAAAAACAAGTGTCATCGCGACTCAAAAAATATTCATCCACCCAGAATCGCCTCTTCTATTTTTCACTCTGTCTTCAGCGTCTATTGAAATTATTAACACGACAGCCACGTCTCTTTTAATTTAACAAGAAACAATGCTCTGTAGCCTAGAAAATTATCTACTAAACTGAGGTCGAAATATTTCATGAAGGTGTGAGTATCTGTCAGCTACCAAGTGTGTTCAACGCGTTGCCCAACAAATGTTGCTTGGTTAAATGTACGAGGATATCAATGCGTCCATCAACTCTTTGAACAACCGCAACGAAAACGCAGTTAACCAACTCGAGGAACTTTTTTTTTTTTGCCACAATCAGACATGTTGATCAACTAAGTGTACGGGGTCATGCAACAATCGAGTGAGTTGATCAAGTAGGTGTAAGGGGCCTGCAACGTCTTCAATACAAAAATGTTTCCAATTTTAATTGGAATTATGTTCCTCAACATGAGCAACGTGAGTTTGTGCTTAAAAATTTGTTTGTCCAACTGAAGAATTGAATAAACCGAATTGCGCACTTAGTGTACGACCGCCATTTACACTACATGCATCGATTAGGTAAGCTTGTCCAACCCATTTCCCTTCATTTTAGTGCTGCTGTGAACCAGACCCCTGTCAGGATCTTACTGCAACTGTATGTCATGTTCAATCTTTGGCTAAGCCCTGTATATGCGAACCACACAGTTTTATGGTTCCTTGCAGTTCTAATCTCTATTCAATGCTGTTTTAAAGTATGTATTTGTCAACAAACCCGTGTCAAGTTGATGTTCTTTTATCACCTCTTCTTCTTCTTTCCTCGGATTTACTAAAACTCTGTATCATTGTATATATGAGTTCATATTCCTCATTCAAATTTTCATCCCGTGTACCCACCCATGCATCCATCCAAAAAAAGATAACCAACCTTCCATATAAACTTTATAAAATTTTCTATGACAAAATTCCTCTTTTGCCGATACCCAACAATGTGGACTTGTGGTTGTGACAAGCACTCTCCACAAAAGCCACTACAGAAAGAAACTTCCCATCTAACCGTATTTATAAGTGAAAACATCCTCCAGATAAAATCCTTTGCCTTCTTGGAAGTCACAAAATGTTGTCTGTCCAGGTATAGGCTTAATAAAAAGAAAATTTCTACACAAAGGGTGGCAACTTTGTCTATATTGTGGCATAAATGTTTTAGGGAAAACAATTTATCGGTTAGTTGAAGGACACACGATGGGACACATAAGTTGGGTATGCGTATGGCTAGGCCTATGACTATAAATATGAAATTGTTGCCACATACGATAGGTAGTGATGGAATGGGAATACCTATGATGGGTATATATAGTGCAAACAGGTTACTATCTGTACAAGAAGATGTTTTGTTTCTTGGAGAGGACACCATTGTTTGTAAGGATTAAAATGGAATTTTAAATAATTTTTATCTATTTTATAAAGGGTAGCCTCTTCTGGTGAAAAAAGCCGAAGATAAATTGGCCACATAACCGAAGGATTAAATATTAAAAGCCAACTTATAATGGCCCATTCCAAACGGCGGTTAGGTGTATGACAAAACAGGATCAGAGATTTAAGAAGAACGTTCTATAAAATTTGAGATTGTCATAGTGTTACAATGGATTATGACGCTTCTGTTGACGTATTTTCATTTGGGACAGTCGTATGGAAGCACAGGCAGAATAGGGAGAGCCTAGACCTAGTTCGCCTTGAACTGCTACAGGAGAAATAAACTCGTTTCCTGCTGACATACCTCCAGGACTACAACTTATAATAATTTAAGTGCACAACTCACACCTATCTGCAAGCATCTCGGGGCGCAGTTAAAGCGTTAAAGGTTCGCCTTTGGCGAGAGAAGTATTTAAAAAAAAAAGTTCCAAACACTGAAGCTGTAAATTAAAACCCAACCGCTTTGACAGATTTTTAAATTTGTATCTTCCCCTGTGTAAGACTGTGTAGGTCTTGCCTCTTGACCAAATCACTTAACAAAAGATGAGCTGATGAAGATATAGATATCCACATCGACTGAGCAACAATTAAATTAAAGATTTTATTGTCAATCCTTTAATGAGTTCTCACTATCATAAAACATTTTACTCCTGTTACTCGGTCTACTGTTATTAAGCTCGAAAGGACCATTCTGTCGAAGTCTACCAGGCATGGGGACTTCACAATAAATACCTCCATGAATTCATAATTTACAACACAGAAAGAAATTATTATGTATTTAAACAAACTGAATTATACTACAAAGGACATCATCTCAGTCAGCGGCGTGATGCTTTTTTAATGATGCAGTGAACGTGTAAAACGCACAATTAAAACCGAAAATTGCAGCCAACCCTTTAATGTTGTGTTTCCTTTGTTTGTTCCGTCCATTTTCCAGAGTAAAGTGAAAAAATATTAAGTGTAGGTAGTAACAAAACAGAGAACAACATTTTTTTTGTTGTTGGTAGTTCAAGTATTGCTCTCCATTGTGCGAGTCTGTTTATTTTTTTCTGTTACTGCATAAAGTGTGCTACTCTCGGTCGGTTTTTGAGGCGGAAAAACCATTTGGTTGGGCGAAGGTTTCCCTTTAATTTGTTTGTTCTTTTCTTTTCCTTGTCCCGGTTTTTTTTCTTTACAGAAAAAAGGGAAATTCAGTGTAAAACTTGGTTGCGCGGAAATCTCTTTGACATTTTTTTTGTGTGTACGGGAAAGGTAGGCAGTTATTCGTATTTGACTTAATTAGGTTCAATAATTTCTGTGTAAGGCAGTCGGAAGTAGGGCTACTTTTTTATGAGGCAATGTCAAAGGAAAATGAAATGTAGATGGAAAATGTTTGGATAAATATGAAAATTTAGTTTTCCTTTGAGGAAGTCTTGACCGCAAAATTGAGAGCGTGATGTGCGGTTTGTAGGAGTGCAGTGAAATCTTTTATATAAATATACGAACAGGATCAGAATCAGTGCTGTTGTAAACAGTGGAAATAAATGTAGTACTCTAGTGTGGCTATTTGAATTTAACTGTCTGTTGGGGCATTGTTTCCATTGTCCCTATTAGTTTATTGGTAGGAACTAAATCTGTGTATTTAATTTATCCTAGAAATACGTACACATATTTACAAAGAAAGACTTGTGTTCCATGAATTTAAGTCTCTCTATATGAAATGCACAACTTCTTAAACTAAAGACTCACCAGCAATCTTCATTCTGTCTAGCGTTCGATAATTGATTGAAATCCATTACATTCGAATAGGCGAAGACATCTTTTGTCTATTTCAACTTAAACTGGAAAAGTTCATGGCGTATTTACGTGGTATTTTCAACTGAAAAGAGGAGTGTAGTGTAGAAAGGCAATTGTTATTCCAAAGATTCAAGACTCTTCGAGGAAATAATGGCGAAAGGTTATGGTTTTATTTTGACAAATTCCTTCGAAAACCGCGACTGCATGGCCAAAATAGTCGAAATGAAAGTCGAAAAGGAAAATATTGACAATAAAATGCGTTTAAATGAGAAAAATGTGGCTTACCTGCGATATTTTCACAATTTCCAATTCAATATTCAACTGATTAGCAAAATTGTAGTCAACTTTTTATTGGAATTTAATTGTAAAAATTCACTTTTGAGGCTTAATAACAATATTTACACAAAACAAGGAACAATTTTAACAATGATTTGATTGTTTTAAGATAAAATAACAATTTTTTGACCCACACAGACCGCTAAAAATATTTTAAAATAAAACTTTAGTTCTGTTCAATGAAAGCAAATTGCATGGCCGCCGAATATAGGTAAGGTGGAACAGTCGGTAATGTTAATTCGAAGTTGTGCTGTAAAAAGCTTTACGAATTGCGTTTAGTACTTTTTTTTTTAAATTTTATTTACGATTTGAGAGAAAATCGATATGGGACTATGATTTTTGAACAAAACAAAAAATATTGAAAGGTATTCATTAGTAAGATGAATATTTTACAGTGAAAACGTTACTCAATAATTCATTCTATTGATTGTATGCATTTATAATGGGTTTCCACGTTTAATCAGCGACAGAAAGTAAAATATAGAAGAGTCAAAAATTCACTAATATTGTAATATACAAATTTTAAAGAAGATTTTCTTGGAAATACCTATATACATAAAATCATAAATTCATTGGCAGTACCTTCACTGATCCAATTCTCAAATAATCCTTGCTACCCTTGTCATTTATTTAAACTTTGAGTAGAAAACAAAAAAAAATGCAAAACAAGGATTATTGTAGGAAATATGAATTCAAAACCCTTTCAAAAAAGTAAAATCCAATTTATTAGCACAAGCCTGGTTAAAATAAAAGGGCAATTTCGTGTCCATCAACAATTAGACTACACCTCTTGCTGGGATGATTAAAAAATAAGAGAACTAATCCTTCAATTAGCCTCATCCAGTCTCATCTACTGTTTTGTTGCCTTGATCAGATTATTACAAACCTAGGGTGAAGGTGTATTATTGTAACAAAAACCTGCCCCAGCCTTTTTACTGAATATATAAGTATCCTTACTAAATAGGATTGAATTTAGGGATTAAGATGATTGAATTGCTTCCGTGTTGTAAAATGTCAGAAAGGACATCGACGCGGTTAATGAAAGGATAAAAGGAAAATCTCTTTGGTGGTATTATTGTCCCTTGAATACTAATTAGGAATATAAGACCGTGCACATAGAAATACGCCCTCAAAGGAAACCTAAGGAGTTCAAGGAGCAATTTGGACCAAGTTGGATGGTGAACGTCGGAGAAGTTTTTTTTATCAGCATGTCATTTTTTCCTCTCTCTCTCTCGCTTTTTTTTTCTTTGAATTCACTTTAGAATAATCATGGCGGCGGTAAGACATTTATTCAAATTCGTGGTGGTCCAATGTCCTCTATGCTCAGATGCAGTTGTAGAAGGACGAGAACATTCTCATTGGTATGGAAGAATGCACGCTCGTCTGCTTTCAAATGCATAATTATGGAATAAAAGACAACGACTGTGGTATTGCTAACGGCGACGAGACGCTAAGGCAGAATAAGTCAAGTCGTCTTTGGGATAATTGTGGCTCATAAGGATTCTGCTTGGCTATTTAATTACCAAGTGCGGTAAGAGAAATGGCGGTTATGTCGAAGGATAGAGAATGGGAATAGTGTAGCTGAGAGAATGTAATTAGCAGTAATGCATGCGGTCGAAGTTTACCATCAAACATGCATCGCACGAGAGGTATAGTGGAGGAAAATAACAGTCAATTCAATGATGGTGATGGTATTGAGGTCAACAGTTAAAATAGTGAAAATGCCAACTCTATGCTTGGATGAAAATTTGATATATCAAGGAACTTATTTAGTTTCAGAGAGATTAAATAAAAAATGCATCTGTCTGCATACAGCTTGTGAATGTAGGTAAGTATTTTCAGTTATGCAGTCAATCGTAATTTTGTTCGTGGGTCACAGAGAAAGATGGCTCAAAAGATATTGTATAAAAAATATATTTAATATATTTGCAACACAAACAATTTAGTAAATAAGTAGGCTGTTATTGTCATTTGTTGTGTAGAGCATACGTGCAAATTATGGTGAAGTACACCGCACATATGGCGATAATGCAGTGAATAAGTAGGTTGACACTTGCCGCATTTAAGAATCTAGTAATTTTAAGTCAACTTGAATTGTCGGTATGTCACATATTGACATTTGTATTATTTTTCTTCTGGGTTCTGTTCAGTTGAGAAATTCTTGACTTGATTTGTGTGGCGGACATATGTCGATAATGCAGTAAATAATAAAGCTGTCATTTTTACGAAAACTTCAGCGAATAAATGGAATATTACGATTACTTATTGTTTAAATAATAATAAATTACATAATTTAACAAATTGTAACCACATATTTATGTAAATAACAATCTTTTTTCAAACTATTCCTACGTGTCACTCCAGAAACATGCCGTCAAACTTAAATCATTTTCCATAACATTCCCCTTTTATATACATTCTTACTCGTAAGCTTCTCCGGATAACTATACCGGCCTGGCATTCATCCAAATATCCCACACATGTCATACCACAGACAGCCTTACTTAAGGAATATATGAAAATTTGCTAACCAAAGCAAATCGCTCCATATCCAAGTTGCGTGTTCAACACTATTTAAGTCGGTGTTTAATATGTGTTCAAAGGCTTAATTGATTTTGCCTTATATTACCCTGAAGGCTTGTTGTTATTTGCCCCACCCCGCCTTAAACTCGGTCGGTCTCCCCGAGAAAAGCTCATTCGAGTTGGTTACATGGTTGTTACCTTCGCCTCTTGTTTTGATACTATTCCTACTTAGAGTGGCTTTTTGCTGCTTCTTAACCCATACCTTTTGGTGGATTGTGCCTTCTTGGAGTTCTCTATGCCATCTATACGTTCAAGGACTAAAAATAAATCCTTTATGTATGTTCAGGACAACAACAAAAATCAGTAAAACTGTTTGAAAGCGTAAAAAGAAAAGGAAACAAGTAAAATGTCCTTTATCGAGGAGAGTTTGGGTATACTATAGTTTGGTTTATAAAAGGACTCCTATTTTGCATATGCGCTGTGCTATAAGTTTTGGGTTGATTGGGGTGGGCTATACGTACGATTTGGACGGATTTACTTTCCATTCTGTTGTTTGACTTGTTTACCTTCGATGGATAAAGGACATGTGCGAAAACTGTTTTATAGTATCATTGAGTTTATATACATAGAGGAATCATCATTTTGAAAAGTAAGTTTCAAATTTACCTCGCGTGGAGCGTTGCAATCGTTTAAGCTTCTTTTTTTACGTACTTGAGTGAAGAATTATGAAAGCAAAAATACAACTCAACACAGAAAAAGAAAGACTGTGCAGTGTGCACTGTTGGACAGATACAGTCATCTGTCGATTGAGTAGGTAGCATTTTTTTTTTTCGTTTATATTGTATAACCAGAACCAGACTCAAATCCTCGCGATCTCGCCAACCGATTCAGTTTTTTTAGTACGCGGTGATGAATGGGGATGAGTATGCGTTGGATCTGGAACTGGTTTTGCATATGGATGTGCAAGTGGATATCTTTTCTTTAATGGAGTGGAATTTTTTTCTGTATTTCTATTTTGATGTTAGCTTTGGTCATTCACTCATTCAGTTTTCAGTACGCAAATTGGCCTTGGAGCGTTAGGACGTATGGGCATGCATAATTTTTTTCTTTTTAATAGGAATAGGAATAGGAATAGGAATAAAAATTGGGGAATTTGATTAATTTAAAAATGAGTTCCATCCCCTGTTCTTACTGGAACTGTTTTTATATATATGTATACGCCAGGGTGCTCTAAATCTTTTTTTGGATTGCCCTTTAGTAGTGCCAGATTTGTTTGGATAAATCATTCTGGAAATGTTTCACTGCACAATGGTAAAGTTGTAATTAAATTTTGCGAAAAACATTTTCCAGCATCAAAACTTTCTGTAAAACGAACAAAAAAAGTGTAAAACAAAATAATATAAACACATCCTGCTCGCCGGGATTAACAGAATCGTTTATAGAAGAAAATGTACCATCATTTTCTTCTGTTAATGAATCTATCAATTCATATATATCTCCATTTATAGATGACAACCATTTGTCCCTGGAAGGGAATCATCCTCCTCCAGGTCCAGAGATAAAAAATGAATTTTAATTATGGGATCGTCTTATGTATATAAGTCCATATTCCAGGCTGAAGTCCTTGCCATTAACCACTGCGCTAGAATAAATTTAAGTTCTAATACACGTGGTAAAACCATATTTATCTTCTCAGACAGCCAGGTTGCTCTTAAAGCTCTGTTATAAAATTGAAGCTGGTTTTGGAAATTTATATGGTCATCCACGAATTTGCAAAGAAAAACCTAGTCACGCTACACTGGATTCCAGCCCACAGGGGCTTTACTGGAAACGAAACAGCTGACTCACTGGCTAAAGTCGGCGCGACAATGCCACTTGTCGGACTTGAGCCTTTCTATGGTGTCAGTAAGGGATGCTTCAGCGAATACATTAGGAGCTTAGCTCAAATCGAATCTAATGAACTCTGGCTTAGTACACCTGGGCAGAACTGCACCAAACAGTTCTTCCCAAAACTCTCCACCACAAAATCCTCCCGACTTTTTTTAATCTAATCTAATCCATGTATATTTCCTTAACCACACCACACCAAATCAATATAAAATTATTACAACGACCACGAAGGAAATATCATTGCATATATTAAAAAACTTACGATTTTTCTTTTTCAATACAAATGTAAAATTTCATAATATTGTGTATTTGATGTGAGGCTATTTTTTGTCACACTTCTTCATATTAAATAAAAAGGATAAAAAGACAAAAAAAAATTTAGTACATATAAAATTCTCCCTTTCCTATATTTCTTTTTTCTACTTGAGCGTTTTGTTCACTTTGAGTGTTTTTCCAAAAATGGACATGCAGGCGACATCTTGTGAGGTAAAATTGAAACATTCTTGATTCCTCTATGTATAAATACTCAATGATAGTATACACCAGTAAAAGAAGCCTCTTTACAATCTTGTCAGTGTATATGAGTGTGTTGGGTACCTAGACCTACTAGAAAGGAAGTAGCAGCCTGTTGGACTGGAGTGGCATCGTTTCATTTTTTCTTTTCTTTTTCGGTGATAACTTTTGATTTGAGATTGATTTTCTATTTTGAAGAACGAAACAAGTCTATGTCAATATTGAGGAGTGTGCCAGTATATGTGGTGTTTTTGGTTTTCCAAACTAAGGAGTGCTGGCTTTTCTTTAAGCTTATTACTTTTGGTATAGCTAGGTATATCCTTGGTTTTTTAAACCCTGACGTGAATGTCACTTAAAGCTACGCCTAGCAAATTAAAAATTCGTGTACCATTCCTCGGGCGATGAAATCCTAACTAAAGCGAAACGCAATTAGAGCATACAAAAGACATCGCAGGCTGACAAGGTCCCTCTTCAAATTAGTAACGCACTTCTGAATGCGTCCATTATAATTTATTTCATTACGCATAATACAAAATCAGAATCACACATCCACCATACGTACACGTCGTATACACCAAGGACGTATACCTAGAGCCCCATCACTGCCATCAGTACCTACTCTATGTATACTTTCATTTTCTTTAGTACCTCGGAAACGGTATCCTTTTCTTTGGTGTATGTATGGAAATGTCTCTAAATTTTACCAAGAAATAGGTATAATACCACTGCGTGTCCTTAGGCCATTCTCCTTATGTGTATGTCGAAAGTGCGTTTTGGGTAGTTAAGTCCCGCTTAACCCTCCACTCTATCCACCCGCATACTCATATACTGAAAATATCCAGTATAATGTTCAAGGATTACCGCACTTAGTTACGGCAACTAATTGAAGTAATTACAACACACGAACCATTTGCCAAATCCGAGAGACATATCCGAGAGAGCATTGTGCCGCCGCCGCCGTTCCGAAGGATACGCAGAGCATAACCCAACAGCAGCACACAATTCCAAAACACCCTTCTTACTTGGTCAGGGGGAGAGCATATAGTTGTTACAAGAGTTGCTATTAAAATAAGGATTTCAGGCAGGTTGTCCCCGAGCAGTGTTGGAACGAGGCGAAACACCCTCGTCCACCAGTTATATACAAGTGGTGTGTATTTGTTGGCAAGCGTATAACGCTACCATTACCAGTGGAGGGCGAGAAATTATGATGATATGGATGCTGGACACTCACTATACGTTTTCCAACAAGATGGAGGTGGTTTCAGAGATTGAGGCGCCTGCTAAAATACAATGGGCATTGGCAGGGTCCTTAGATGCAAATAATCAAGTTAGTTTTGGCCCGATTGGGATTTACCACCACAATATCCTTATCAGCAATTTATGGTGAGTGCGTGTAATAGATCTTGTGGCGGTGGTAATTTATACATGAAGAGGTGTAGACTAGATGGTGCCCTAGACGGTAATACTAAAATGCTGATATAGGTTAGGTTAGGTAGTCGGGTGTGTTTCGAGGTGTGGAGCAATAGAGTCAATTGTGTATATAAGTTCAGTGAGAATGCACAAGGGAACTGAAACCATTTTTGGCTTGAGCTTGAGGTTATTGTGGTGGCTGGATAATGCTGTTTAATGAGAAATTAGTTTTTAAAGAGATTATAGTGAAAGTACTAGATTTTGTTGGAAAGAGACTAATGACATCTATCTCAGCAAAGTAAAGTGAAGTAGAGACTTCCGCACCAATTACAACAACTATACAGTCTTGAAAGTATGAAGAAGAGTTTAGTTGTAGTAATTACCTTTACTTTGCTGAGTTAGAGATGTTCAATAAAACACGTCTAGTGTTGGTGGTAAAAGTCGCGTAGTTGTAGAAATTGGGCGCATTCAAGAATCTAGTCATCGTAAGTCGACATGGATTGTCTGGACTGAAGTTTTCCTGAACTCAAAAACTAAATTGAATTGTCGGTATGTCACTTGACAATCTCCCATGCTCTTCGATAACCAAATAGAAATCGTCACCTGAGAATTGGTTTGCTCCATACGCCAATTTCGCGTATTTTGAGTTAGGTATCAAATCTAAGGTATTTTAGGGTGCTCTTTTCGAATCTGTTGCCATTTTGGCGCTAACGCTTACAAATCCGGAGATATCCAGCATCGACTTTGCTCTACATCCAACAATTTTAATGGTTAGTAAATTTTATTTTGCTCCATTTGCCTTTTTTTGGCGTATGGAGCAAATTTCCCATACAAAAATCTTTCATATTGAGTTTACTTTTATTTTGCTCTATTACCATTGCATGTGTACGTAGTTTTCCTTTAATTACTATTTTGAAAAGGATTAAACTATGCAACGAGTATGTAGAACCATTTTCATGAATACATTATGCATCTTGTATAATATACAAAACGTATTTTACTAGTATGTTTTGTTTTAGAATAACAGTAGAACTGTTTACTTTAGTACACTTTTGTGTTACTTCCTTTTTTGTTTTTGTTAATAAAATTTATTAAAAAAAAAGCCTTTAATTTCACTAGAAATTGAAACTTTTCCATACAAAGTTCTTTTCAATAATTCAGTTAGAGTAAGTGTTGGTTTGCTCTACATTCAATTTATTTTGCTCCACGTGCATGAAAAAAAGTAAAACTTGAAACGAAACTGGATATGGAGCACAAAAATAAAAAATCTTCTTTTCGTATACGCTGTATAACTGCTAAACTATTACGCATGAAAGATTGAAAAGTTGTATTCTAGTTGGGAATACCCTAGGGAATAGCTGCTATAAATTTAAAAAAATTCTATCGGGCAATTTTTAAGAAAAAGATGCGCAAACCTTCTTTATCATTTTTTTCGAAACCGACTAAGTGGCGTATGGAGCAAACCAATTCTCAGGTGACGAAATGTCAAAACTCAGTTCTCCAGACACCATGTTGACACAAATAGACGTCGACTTAGTAGTAAGTCGAAAAATTCTTGACTTGATTTGTCGGTGTTGCGGACATAGACGTCAACTGAGAAAACTGTTCACGTGACCAGACCAGTTTTGCCAAATAAATTTAGCAACATGAATTTAGAGAGCTGTCAGACTTACTAAACTAGATTCTTGAACGCCCTCAATCCCATACTTTTTGCAACAGAAACAGAATGAGGAACAGAACTTTCTTTTTTTAGAAACAGAATTAAGGAGCAAAAAAATGTTTGACGACAGAACGTAAACAAGTCTTTATTGATTGTTTCTGTTGCTGCCAGCGGTTAAATGCCAATTTATCATACGAGGCAGGTTTTTTGACTTGCATTTTTCTGCATCTGTCATCTGCTGCAGCTTTACGTAATTTGAGTTGCAAATTCTACTACTAAACGAAAAAAAAAATGCGTTTAGTGGATATAATTTCATTATGCAGTTTGGCAGAATAGACGGCAGCCATGTTTTTCTAGATCTGTTTTAGTTCTGTATAGCTGAGCGCGAGAAACGTAAACAGAACAAGAATTTATTACAGAACGAAAAACCTTTCTGTTATGTTTCAGATTTCGGTTTCTGTTTTAGTTCTTTGACCAAGTGTGCCTTAACTCTTACGAATTTTTACTCAATGCCGTTTATTAACTGGAAAAATTCGTAAAAGAGAGCGACTTCCCCTCCACCGAGAATCTTATTAGTTTTTAGATAGGTAGAGGTACTCAACAAAATTTTTGGTAGTAACAGTCAAGAACTGAAAAATCTGTCAGTCACTTAACAACTGATTTGAAATTTGTCGACTTATTTGGCATTTTAGCATTATGCGTGTAATTATCAGTATGATTTTTTTGACAGTTTACGCGTGATTCTTGACACGTGTCAAAGTAAAAAAATGCTCAATGCTCAGTTAGCATTGACATTTCTCCATGGATAGACTTACGCCCGAACAACCAACGGTTGCAAATTATTGAATTTCATTAGTTAACAAATTAGCAATAGAGTAAAATTGGGTAATGCTCACCTCTCTCAAATGCAATTGAGGTGAGTATTGCTAACGCTTGTGCTCGACCTCCTAAAACGTACCTTCGTTTAGTTCCACCAGTCAGAAGGAATGCGTTTCTGAGTTGTGATAAATATTACTCGCCGTTTTTATTAAAAAAAAGTTTTGCTTTTTTTCTCCTTAAGGCCATGAATTCAAGAAATAAACCAGCAAAGCAAGAAAAACACAAGTCATGGAATTCGGTGAGGACAGGTTCGTGTGGCTATTTAAAAGCTTCAAAATTACTTAATGTACCAAAAACTACTCTCATAAGACTGCTTAAAAATGAAAGTACTGAGACTGAGAGTTCGACGTGGGTAAATTTTAAGCTAGGTCACAAATCATTTTTTCCAAATACATTTGAGAAATTACTTGTGGAATATGTGCTGACTATGGAGAGCAAATTTGTTGGACTAAAAAGAAATGACATAAAAAACTATAGCGTTTCAATAAGCTGAAAAAAATGGAATTATGCAGGAAAATATTGGTCGAAATCATTCCTAGAAAGAAATCCCAGCTTATCATTTCGTTCACCGACTACAACATCCCTTTGCCAGAGCAAAACAATTTTTAAAAGAACGTGTCCAAGAGTTTTTTGCCTTTTTGGAAAAAGAAATGGATAAGTGTCGATAAGACCGGAATAAGCTTAGTACCTTCTAAGTAACACAAAGTTTTGGCATTAAAAAGAAAGCGACAGATTGGTGCACTTACCTCAGTAGAAAGATGCTTCACCATAACAACAATAATGTGCCTGAGTGCTGCAGGCGCAGTTGTACCGTCTTCATTAATACTCCCGAGCAAAAAACGCAAAGCTATTTACGAGTATCATCCTTCCGGTTGAGTTCAGACCGACATTTTTTCAAAATGATTTGAACATGTTGTTAGCCATGTAAATCCATCAGCTGAATCTTCAGTTCTTTTCATTTTGGATGGACACTATAGCCTATAGCCATAGGCGTAATATCAAACTAATCGATATGGCAAGAGAGAACCACGTCTCCTTGCTTTCTATTCCGCCTCATTCCACCCATAAGATACAGCCACTATGGACAAGACGTATATGGGTCCACTTAAGAACCATTTATCAGAAGACATTCGGATCTGGATGGGGATAAATGCCCGAAAAAACTGCAGAAAATGGTAACAGAAGGATCGTCAAACTCGGAGACAGACTGCATAAGCTTTCATGTCGAGTCGGACGTCGAAAATTACCCAACACATTCCGTCACCGCCAATGACAAGAAAGATGCTGAATGTGTGTTTCTTGTCATATTTGGAGCCACGAACTTTGTGCTGAATTTTATTTGTGAATTTTCTTCCTCATAAACAAATCTTATATTCCTTTTATTATTTCGGCTAATAGGGGTCCTTATTACCCTCCACTTTTCTTATTTTTCCGGTTTTGAGTTACCTACTTTAGTTTTTAATATTTGTTAATTTTTTATGAAGTAAATTAATGTTTTTGTTGCTACTTTTTTGAATATAAATAGACTGATATTTTTTTTTAATAAACATCTTTAAAAAACTTACACCGTTTGTGTTTTATTAGCAAAAATGTGAATGGTGTCCATATTACCCTACTTTACTCTATCAGATGTTTTACAGATATTTTTTACAACTGTAATTTATGAATTATCATGTTGACAAACAAAAGTATCACATGCACTGTAATTTAAATAAAATCAAATTGCAACTGTCATCATTCAAATATTTGCACCATCTACAATCTACTCGATTCTTCGAACATCGTTACCATCGACTGCCTTACCGATACAAGTACCAATTGCAAATTGCAATAGGTACAATTCCTTTCCTACTGTGCAATTTTCGTTCATCTCCCGTGTTGATCGATCGTGTTCGTGCTTAATCGTGACTATTTCATTTCAATTTGTGATTTTGTATTAATATTTCCTGGAAATTGTTTCTTTAAATCTTTAAATTGGTGTTTAAACTGTGTTTTATAGTTCTAATTGGAAGAAAAAATATCTGCGGGGCATTATTGTGTTCGTTTTCCGAATTGGTCAAAACATTTCCTAACAAGATGTTTATTGATTTTTGTTTGTGATGTTTTTCGAAAAGGAATTTGTTAATATTTTGCTTTCCATCTATTATACGTGCGATATCTTTTCTAATAATTTAATTTTTGTGTTTTTCGAAAAATAATTTTCTAATAATATTTTGTTTTCCATCTCGTGCGATCTGTTTAATTATTAATTTTAATTGTGTGGGGAGTGCGGTATTTTGCCCCACAATGTGTGTTGTGTTTGTGTTAGTGCAATGCCTATGGGGGAGGTGGTGCTTCCTGATTTTGTGGTTTCAGTTTGACCTTTAACATTAGTGAAAAGATCATGAGAAAACTTAGCATTAATTTCCGCCTCTTTGGCATAACTCATTGTCGCTGACCTGCCTTTATTAATAAATTATTCTTCCGCAAAAGGTAAGTTTCTTGTCACTATATTTTCTTTTACGTTTTACCGTTTACATTTTTTGGTAGCGACTGTAATTTTTTTTTTTTTAGGATTAGATTTTGTTTATTTAGCTTTTATCTTATGTTTAACCATTTTAAAACTTCCAACATACCTACCTCTAATAGCTGTGTGTCTACCTACTACAGCATAAAATAGAATAAATTGCTTTGTTTTGTAATTTTTGTAAATTATTGAACATACTTGAAGATCCCAAATAGTATTGTTGGACAATACTCAAAATGGGGTCTTACTGTAGTATTGTCATGTCTATCATAGAATCCGTCGTAGGTACTCGGAATTTTGTTACGTACCCCGAAAGAAGAACTATCATAGAATCTATCATAATTCATAGTAGACATTTTTGCTATGAATTTCGAAATTCGTATTCGTATTAGTGTTCTTCTTCGAAATTCGTAGCAAACATTTTTACTACCTACGAGCTACGACAGATTCTGTGATAGTTCTTTCGGGGTTCGTAACAAAATTCCGAGTACCTACGACGGATACTGTGAATGATAGACATTTGTGTATATTTTTATTGCCATCGAAATACATAATTTCTTTCTTAGGCCCTAGTTATAGCTATCATTGAAATGCATCATTGAAAATTTTGTTTTCCGATTTTAAGACGAATAATCAAACAATATTGGCTTTAGTTGGTATGTATCAAGATAAAGCTAATCAATTGTGGAATTTTTTTACGAAAGAAATTACTTAATTCTGAATAAAATTTTTCTTTAAATCCAATTTTATTATTTCACTGATCGCAATCGATTTCAATGAACAGCTGATACTCGTTTCTCTAATTTGGAACCCAATCGTTTCGCTGATGTGTTCGATTGCCATTCTATTCTCAGCTGTCAGTTTTGCTTTCAATGATCAACTCTAAGGCCCTAGTTATAGCTATCATTGAAATGCATCATTGGAACAAATCAGTGGAATGGTGGTTTCATATTTTTGACAAGTTGGTTATAGCAATCATTGAAAAATTCCTGTCAGTGGAAGTACCTGTCAGTGACTTTTCAACAAACAAGTCTAGGTTTTGAGGTTAGAGTTGATCATTGAAAGCAAAACTGACAGTTTGATTATTCGTCTTAAAATCGGGGAACTGCATTTTCAATGATGCATTTCAATGATAGCTATAACTAGGGCCTAACCTCAAAACCTAGACTTGTTTGTTGAAAAGTCACTGACAGGAATTTTTCAATGATTGCTATAACCGACTTGTCAAAAATATGAAACCACCATTCCACTGATTTGTTCCAATGATGCATTTCAATGATAGCTATAACTAGGTCCTTATCCTATGAAAGAAACAGATTTTTTGGAAATTTATCTATACATACATTTTCCAGGTGCTTTTTAAAATCAAGTTTGCTATCCAATAATTTTTTCTAAATACTTTATTTCTTTTACACATTCAAATACATCTATTTGGCTTATTTCATTATTTTTAAGTAATAACAGTATTTTCTTTGTACCTATCTATATTTAACCCTTTCGGTACATCTTTTTTGTTCTAAGGTTAAAAAAATATTTTATTTCTTTTTGTTGCTACTTAGACTCCTACTAAAAACATTGTAACATTATTTTTGGTAAATATTGGTTCTAAAGTGGTTTTTGGGAACGTTGCCATATGGCATCAATTGTCTCAAGTGGTAGCAAAATAAATGACAAAATTAATATTTTTGTTTTAGTTTCTTATTTTTATATATTCATTTTTAAACAAAATTGAAAAGAAAAAAGTATAATTATTTTTTTTTTAATTAAATTGTATTCTAGAAAAATAAGGATTTTTGAAAATATTTAAAAAACACATATTTTCATATATGTATAAAAATAAAAAAACTAAAAAAATAATAAATTGTTGCATTTATACTCGGTTTCCTTTGTTTACATCAAACATTACAAGTACTACAAATTAAAAACTAAGCATATTCCAAGATAAACACGTGTATTTATACAAAAAAATTATTAAAAAATAAAAAATATTAAAAAAAAAAATTAAATATTCATAAAAATCTAAGTAATTTTTTTTTAATTCAAACCAAATTAAAAAGTATTGATATTCAAGACTATTTCTGCATAAAAACACATTTATTTTTATACATATGTAGGTATATATATAATTTTATTTATAGAAATGATGCCTTAAAATGCACCTCTAGATAATATTGATGCCATATGACAACACAGAAAAGGAAAATTGTGCCAAATTGAATAGACGGAACTTATATGTTTATTTTATTTTTTTAATTGTGCGCCTGATATTAGTCAATCAATTAAAATCGAAATTGATAATCTTTTTGACAATTATCAATGTAAAAAAGAAATAATAAAAATAGTCTTCCGACGAAAAAATTCGAAAGGGTTAACATTAATTTATTCATATTCAAGTAAGAATTTATATTATTTATGTCTTCTATTTTCATATTTCTAGTTTTCCAATACAATCACAGAATTCATATTTCTCAACATTTAAAAGCCCATCATCAGCAAACAATTTTACTTTACAATATTTTATAGTTTTTTTTTTTTTTGAAATCATTTATGTACAATAAAAACAAGAGTGGACCCAGTATAGACCCCTGGGGCTGGGGCACTCCCAATTCTGGCTCTACGGCTTTCTGATAACTCACCGTTAAATTTCACAACTTGCTTGCGTTCTAGAAGATAATGACTTAAACCAACGTTTCTCAACCTTTGAGCGTTTGCGGACCCCCAGCAACGAATTTATCAGTCGGCGGACCCTTCCCAGTAATAAAACTTATTACATTCGGTATAAACTTTTAAGCGAATCCATTTAGCCGAGCCGTACGCTGCTTCAGCTAAAAAATACAATTTTTATTTCAGACTATAGGTAGTTCATAATATGTCTGTCACAATTTAGCGCGCACATTTTTCAAGCTAAATTTTGACACGATTTTGCATGCATTTTTGAAAAAAGTTATTTTCAATGAACAGCTGTTTTCTGTGATACTTATATCCACAGCGCACTCTATGTCAAAATTTAGCTAGGATTTTAGCTAATGTTTGGAGAGAAAAATTGGAGAGCAGCTAAGATTTAGTTTCACTCGAGCAGCGTACTAAGCTTATCAAGTTACCTACCTATTTATATTTGGATCAAACGAACATAACTGAATTCTTAAAGCAGGCTCTACGTCAAATTAAATTATTTCTTTATTTATTTTTCGTATAAACAAGAGTTGAAAAAGCTTTTTCACATAAATATGATGTAGAAAAGGGAATTGATACTTTAATAGCCCTTTCGGATATAAAAGGATATTGCTTTCTAGCACTTGACCAGAATTCATAAAGATTGTAAAGCTGAATTACAAGAAATATCAATAAGCTGGTTTTTTTCTATAGCCTGATAAGCTGCTTATTTCACTGAAGTCAGTTGAAAATGGATTTTTAGTTCAGTGAAATGTTTGACAAAACTTTGAAAAATTGAATCTGGTAAAATATCGTTGGTAGTTGCTAAGAATTCAGTTAGTGTTGAAAAATCCTTCTTTTTAAATCGTTTTTGCCACATATTCAGAGGAATATTTTCGTTGTTTTTTAGTTTTACTGTCATCACCGAATTGGAGCGTTCCATATTTTAGGAAAGCAACTGGGAATACGACGACTAAATATTTTTAAGAACAAACACTGAATGCGAACGAGACAGTAGACAGAACAATAATGAAATTCTTAGATTTGCCTATAAAAGAAGGAAATATGTATGTGCGCTTAACGGTTCAAATGTCCCCTACTGCAAATTTCGGATTCAAATGCAGTATGCAGATAGATACCCTTTTCAAGGAAAAGAGTATAAGCAAGCATTACAACAAAACTCTTCATACCTACAGCATACAAACAAAAAATAGGAAAATCAGCCGATTATCGTGTCTTCTTTATTTTCTTTAAAACTTTTTTTTATGTAGTGGAATTATTGTTTGTTAGATGATCGTTTTTTAACTGAAACTTGGTTCATACATTTGTTATTGAGAGGGGTAGGAAAATGGTATGAAAAAGAATGAGGAAATAAGTAAAAAAAGGTAATTTTCGTTTTGGTTAACAACGTTTGTTTGTGTTTCACATTGGAATGACCCCCAGAGGTCCGCGGACCACAGGTTGAGAATCGCTGACTTAAACCACTCATACTCAACCCCTCTTCTCCCGTATCCATAATGCTTGTTTAATAATATTTCTCTGTCTACAGCTCTCTTCAGGTGCAGGAAAATAGCTGCTATCTTCTTCTTGGCGTGTAGTTTCTCTTTCCAGTCTGCGATGACAAAGTTGAGAGCAGTGAGAAATAACAGTGTTTCATTGCATCACCAATTTGACCAAAAAAGCCGAAGAGGAATAATTATTCTCAAAACAAAATTACTATTACTGATCTGATACTGATGTGGATGTCTTCCAGTTTTTTTGGGAATATATACTCTTCGTTAGCGAATAGTTTATTATATTTAAGAGAGTGGGCCCCACGAAATTAAAACTGTCTTTTAACATATTCTTATTCATAAAATTAAAATCACTTTTTTCTTACAGAATTTCTATAATTTTTAAGACTCTAATGTCCTGAACTTAAAAAGACTTTCACTGTTCACATTATTTACCCAAGCATTTGGTATATCCTCGTTAATTTTTTTTATACTTTTTTTGAAGTATTCATTATCTAATGTCCTGAACTTAAAAAGACTTTCACTGTTCACATTATTTACCCAAGCATTTGGTATATCCTCGTTAATTTTTTTTATACTTTTTTTGAAGTATTCATTAAATTTATTGGCAATTAATTTGTCACCACAAATAAATTAAAAAAAATTATTAAATTCAATCGAATTGAAATTATTAAATTCAATGGAATTGAAATTTTCCATTGAATTTAATAATTTTTTTTGTTAGTTTTTTCGTCTCTTTTTTTATCTTTCTTATTTTTTTTATATAACTCCACATCTTCAATTTGTCCTTAACTACAACCGGCGGCGGTATGTTTTTTATTGCACTAATTTCCGCGTATGTTTTCGTTTTGTTTACTTTGTTTACTTCACTGGTTATCTCTTTTCCACTTATTTGCTTAATGCAACCTAGCAGCACCTCCTTAATTTCATTTTCTTGTTTATCTAGCGCGGTCAGTTTTTTTTTGTCAGTTAAATGACAAGTGGAAACAGCTGCATGGCTAGGCTATCTATCTTTGGCGGGGCCTTGTCACATTGAAAGGATCTTACAAATGGGGCTATAGCTTAAGGTGCTAGTACACGGTATGTAGCACGCCACATATATATGTGTACTAGCACCTTTAGGCTGTACATGTACATTACGTTTGACCAATAACAATGGCTATGGCCACACAAAACACAAAATGCAAAAGACTGACGCAAAGAATATGGTAGTTTCGTAGCATTTTGTTGTTTCCCGACTATTGTCAGTTGTCACAATTTTAAATGGAAACTCTGTCAAGCAGAATCTGATGTAAAACTCCGAAATCAGGGAAGTTAACTTTTAAAAGTCAATCATCCGTTGACATAGCTATAGCACAAGATAAATGATTTTTACGCAAGTGCTTGCTCATTAGAAATAATTCACCCCACGTAATACGCAGCCTGATATCTTGGGTCATCGGAGCGTAGGACCAACATCGAGTAAGCCCCCTCTTGAGTAAGGCTATCACATTGTTGCGTTACAATCAAACCAAGAGGAAACTGCCACGAAATACAAAAATATCAGTGGAACTCGCCCTCTTACCCCTAGAGCCGATGGAAAATCCAAGTTGTCCCCCTCGTTTTGTGGCTTTTCTGATTTCATTCTCATCCCATGGCCTACAAACCAACACCATGCACCAGCACCAGTAACTCCTAACGATTTATATTATGCTTTTGAGTCTCTTTTTCATTCATCGGTGCGCGCCCAGATTCAACGGTAAAACAATAGAGAGTAGAATTTGCATTTAAATTACTTGAACTTGAAGGGTGCTTCGCCTTTCGGCTTTGTTGTTTGGCTTGTGCTCTTGAGGGTGCTTATAAGCAAATGGCTCTCTTACATCCGATCAACCATCAAAAGTCGTCTTCTTATAACCTCTGCTATCGCTATACACGTCCGTTGTCCTTATAGCCCCCTATTCCTATCCAATCCACCCTCGTTTGCTTTGACTCTTTGACTCGTAATTTGCCTGCTATCGTTGCCCATTAATCGATGTAGACAAAGAAAATTAAAGGACAATAAATCCTTCAAAGTTTGTTTGGATTTATGTTTTTTTCCTTCTCCTTCATGATTCGCCTTTGCTTTTTTTTTTTTAATAGGCGTCATCGCTGTCATGTTGTTTCTTTGCTTTTTGTTTTCTCTCATTGTTGTTGTTATTGTTGTTGGGGTGTCTTTTAGTATGCTTGTCAGCAAGTGCGTGAATATACATTGTTCAAGGCGTGCGTTTCCTTTTAGCGAATCATTTGCTTGTGTATCCATGACATAAAAATAATTAGATGTGCCATTATGAGCAGAAAGACGGGAAAGAAGAAAAAAGGAGGATATGTCAAGAGAAACGCAATGAATTGCAAATATATGCAGAAGAGGGACCCGTCCCGTGCGTCGGATAGCAACATTTTTGTTATTGCGTGCACGCCTCATCTTTACCTATGTATCAGTACCACCTTTGCACACCTCTGCGGAGATGTCCTGGATATTAGAATTATGTCGGTGCTGCTGCTTCTTCTGGAGTGGATGTGAAACTCATTCCAGCCTATAAAGCCGGAGGATGAAATTAGAGACAGCAAATGAGTTTGACATCCAATCGGGTAAATATACCTATATATTTCAAGGATTCCACATCAGCTACTCGTGTATATAGACTTTGGGAGACTAAACTATCTGGAGGACAGGACATTTAGATAGACAGCCAGATATATGTTTGGTAAACTCGTGCATGCTGTTTATGTGTATTTTGCCTCTGGCACCCGACGGCTGTTAGTCCTGTCGAGGACATTGTTCCAATTTAATGTGTCCTACTAACGAAGGTGTATATCCTTTGGTATATCTTTTTTTTTTTGTTGCGCCAATTGATGTGGTAATCTTCTAAAGATGCGGTAGCCCCTGCTACCAACATGTACGATTAGCAAACCCAAATAATCGATGCCAGGACCTACTAATTCACACCCTACGTCCTTTAACCCCTCTTCCCGCGGGACTGCCGTTAGGTAGATATTACTTACAGCTCATCCTAAATCCTCTGAGCCTAGCATTTTGGCTCCTCTAAGTCTTTTTAAGTCTCCTTAATTCCTCGTTTAACCAGTTATCTTTTGACATCAACATATGGCTTATTAGACTCGGAGGGTTTGGTAAGTTCGCTGTTCCCCCTGCAAAGCGCCTACAATGGAACATTGCGTGTTCCGTGTTCTTCTTCTTCGTCTGGGCATTCAGGACAAAAAGGCGCGCTATCGTGACGAAATCTGTGAAGGTATTTTCAGCCCCGATAAGAACTCCGTAAGGTGGTAGTTGCAGTCCCCGTTTGTTCTTTTTCTTCAGACATCGATATTGGGGATCAGTTTTTGTAGGTCCATCTGCCTTTAGTGCCATCGAGGTTTGCCTCTATTCTACTTTGACCCTTCTATTAGGGAGCTCTTGCCGGTTGGCGGTTTGCCTAAGGTAGATCCTTTTCATCTCACTTGCAAAAAGGTCGATGGGGACCATTCCCGATATAACGCAGGCTGCATCGTCCGAGATTGTTCGAAATCCTGCCATTGTTCTTATTGCGCAGAGCCTGTATACTTACTTACTTACTTTCTTACTTATCGGGCTTTTCATCCTCTACGATCCCGAGCACGCTGCTTCTTGTTGTCCAGACCAAGCGCTCTGGCATTTGGGATGGCTTGGACTTTGAAACGGAAGTTCGGTCTTCCTTGTCTTCTCGAGCCTAGGGGCTCCAAGACTCGATGTGGCCGAGCCAATGTAGTCGACGTTTCTTAGCTTTTTGGACTACATCCACATCTTGGTATAGCTCATAGAGTTCGCGGTTGCGTTTTCTCCTCCGTTCGCCCTCCTCGCACACAGGACCAAAAATCCGCCGATGTAGTTTTCTTTCGAAGGAGCCCAGTATTACCTTTCCCTTCTTGCTTATCGTACTCAAGGCATTTTTGCATCGTTGCAATAAAAAGGTTTGGTCTTTTTCGAACAGTTGCTTTGAGTACCATATTAGAGATGCCATCGAGTCCCTTGTCGCCTATCTTCCTGCCTCGACCATCGAGAGACGTTGCTCTAAGTGTTCTGATTTCGTCGTTCCACCGGTAACACGGTCCACCCCTGATCTTCTAGGTATTAATGTATCGGACGCTGTGGTGATTTCTTGCATCGGTTGGTGGGCAAAGGGCTCCGCTATTCATCATTTCTTCGAACGCATCTTTGTCGAAATACGTGTCTTTCCAATCTGGCCCTGTAAGCTTGGGGCGCTACCTGGGCGTGTATCCTTGTTCATGGTAGATAGATAGATAGACCCGCCTTGTCCGCTTTCCGGAATGTGTTTTTTTGCACTATTGTTCGCCAAACTTACACTCAGCTTTGCCAATGCTTCAAGGAGAGCTCGTGGCCTTGCATTCGTGGTCCCACTGACCCATTCTGTAGGCCATTACAGAGATGTTATTTTATGTCAAAATGGTCACTATAACAATTTTATATTGATCAAAATAAATAACGAATCTGTCAATTCAATCGAATGACGTTCATATTTAACGCCAAAGATTTTTCTAGACATTTACAATTTAAAAAAAAAAGACAATTTTTTTTTCACTATCCCATCAAAGCTTGGCTAAAACAACACTATAAACTGAACATCCTTTTTACGTGTCATGGTGGCAAATATACATTTAACCATGAAATGAAGCGAAAAGAAACTGCCAAAAGACCTTTTGAACCCCATCAAAGCAGCACGTCTTTATGAGGACACACAGCAAGTTTATTAAACAAACCGAAGAGCAAACGATTTCTCTTTTCGTGCATGCGATATGTCTCTTGAATATGAAAATAGTGAGATACATATATGAGACTATATAGTCCTTCACTCGTTTAGTCTGCGAGAAGTCTTATTTGGCTTCATGAAGATTTTTCAAAGAAGTCAAAAAATCAAACATTTGTTTTGCCGCATACAAATCCAATAAAGGACATGTTGTATGCTTTTAAAGTATACCAACAGTTTTTTTTTTTTTTTTGCAATTATTTTTGAAAACTGTCAGCAATATGGAAGCGCAAACCCCCCGAAGCGAGAAATCAAACATGTCCTTAATGATATTTGAAGTATCTACATTAAATTGTTGCGACCATACGAGTATGTCTGGAGGGGAAATTATTTAAGACGATCCTTCATTTACAGATGCAGTCAAGTATAGCCCTTCCTTCTTCTATATTATGTACTTTTTGAGGAGCAATATCGATTTAAAAACAAACAAGACGTTATGCTCCGTCTTATTACATACATTACATAATTATAAATCCCCAAAAAAAAATGGATGTCGCCGACAAATCTTCTCATCTGGAAAACTGATTGCCCCAGTTCTCATCAGTCGTGGTAAATCGAATGGAATCCAGGTGGGAGGGCGGTGGCGCGCGGCGGCACCAAAGTACATTTCCTGGCAACTCAAAGCCGATTACGTTTCATTCCGATGGATGAGTCTCATCAGATTATATAATTTTGTACATGCAAAGCGAATCAGTCCTTTCGCCCAGCCCATATAGGTGAATAAGCACACGTGCAGGATATGTTGATTTTTGGATTTTCTTATAATGATTGTTGAGCTAAAAGGAAACACGAAATCTTGTTTTCCTTTTTCAGACAGTAATCTGTCTCTTGGAAACACAAATAGCGATACCAATTAGCGTTTAAATTATCGATTTGGTGCGGTGACAGACGTCAGTAGGTAGAACATGGATGCTTGCAGTAATGAAGGCGATGTTTTTTTTTACATATACGAGAGTTCATTGATTTTGTTACAAAAAAAAAAAACACTATCTTCTTTGGGGGCAGTTATGAGAAAGGGTATCCTAAATGTCTTTAATCAAACCCAACCCTTTCAAATGACAGTGTGGTCATTCAAATTAGATAAGGATGAGGAGTAGGCAGATGCCCAGAAGAGTAGGTAGGGAGTAAAAGGGCCCAGCCGTGCAACTGGTGGAATGAGGAGATAAAAACACTTAGAGCAGCGTGTCTAAAAGCGCGACGCAGAGTCCAACGATCCAGGGGAGACCTAACTTCCAACAACTCTTGGAGGGCTTTAGAACCGCGAGGCACGCGCTTAAAAACGCCATCAAAGAAAGCAAGACAAAATGTTTTAAATGTATATGTGACGAAGCTGATAACAACCCCTGATGGGTAACAGCATATAGGATGGTTTTGAAAAAGCTGAAGGGCAATAGGAGCACTTGTTCCCGCAAAGGATGTCGACTGCATGTAATATAATTAGAACAAATACAGCGGAAAATATACCAATCAATACTCAGGACGAGCTCTTCCAGGCGTGCAGAAAGATAGGCGATAAGAAAGCCCCCGGACCCGATGGCATCCCAAATAAAGCACTGAAAGTCGCTGTTCAAAAACGGCCGGAGCTTTTTGTAAAAACAATGCAAAAGTGCAAAAGGTATTTTCCCTGATCCGTGGAAACTACAACATTTAGTATTGCTACCAAAAGGGAACAAACCGCCTGGAGAACCATCTTCATACCGTCCAATTTGTCTACTGGAAACAATGGAGAAGATCCTTCAGCGTATAATATCCAATAGATTGCTAACTGTTGCAGAGTAAAAAGGAGCACTGTCAGACTACCAGTTCGGATTTAGGAAATCGCGATCTACCGTAGAGGCCATAAAGTCGGTATAGTCGGTATAGCTGCTAAAGCGATAGAAGGCTCCCTCCCGCCAAAAGAAATTACGCCAAAAAATTAAAGTGGAAAAAGAGCCCAAAAACCTCCATTCAAATTTGTGGCATTTTTTCCTAGGAACAATCGCCCAAATATTTTGACACAAATGCCGCTAATTTTGTCATTTTTTCCAAAACTCTTTCGGGCATTTTTTCCATTTAAGAAAATTGAGAAAACGCCCAAAAAAGTGTTTTGGAAAAAACACCAAAAAACGTGAAATAAGACCCGACCCCAAACGAAAAACAAAACCGTAGCCTGCAACCCCCTGCTTGGGTTTACTGTCAGATTTGGAACCTTATTTAATTTTTTTTTGGGCGTAATTTCCATTTAACTTTTTGGCTTTTTTTTTTTCAAAAATATGGCGTAATTTCCTGGCATTCTGGCATTCTGGGTCCCCTCTTATGGAACATAATGTACAATCGAGTCTTTCGACTATCACTACCTCAAGGAGTCCAACTCAACGGATTCGCTGACGACATCGCTTTGTTACCGTAGCAAAACAAATACGGGAAATATAATCAGCTACCAACGGATTGATCGTACGTAATCGAAGAATGGCTGGTATCAGTAGGTCTGGAATTAGCCGACCATAAAACCGAAGCAGTTCTTATATCTAGCCGGAAAGCGGTAGAGCACATAACCATTCAGGTTGGAAGCCAATCAATAAGATCAAAGGAATCAATCAAATACCTTGGAGTTATGCTTGATAATAAATAAAAAAATAAATAAATAGGTGGCGCAACAGGCGCCTAGGCCTAGCTTCTCGCAACCATTCGTTTTTTGAGTTTCTATTTTTTGGGACGAATGGAAAGGACCTACAATTTTATGCCGAGTCCGAACGGCTATAAATTGAGAAGCTTTTTCAGGACAGTTATACTCTCGGATGTTTGTCAGACGTTCGCGAGAGTCGGCGCAGTAGAAAAAACCTTAAGATGTAATTTGTGTGTTTTCCGGGGATCGAGCCTGGGATCCCTCGCACAGTAGTCTAGCACACTAACCACTGCGCTACTGCGCCCACGATTAAAGTAGTAAAGAAAGTAGATTAAAGATTTTAAAAACGATGAGGTCAGAAATTAACTCGAAAGCTTAACAGTTGGAAATCCAATTACTTTCTTTGGAAGGCTATTAAAGCCACTAAAAGGCAGAAGATCGCAGCGCCACCTATCAAGATAACCCATGACGTTTGGGCAAAAAGCGATAAAGAGAAGGCGGACGTTTTCGCTTTTCGTTTTACGTTTTCTATAATTGTTTTGATCTGCCTTCCACTAAGCTTACTTTGACAATGAAAAACTACTGTCGATTACGAAATCCATTTGACCAGACACATTCAAAACTGTAGTTGCCTAAAGCTGACTTTAATTGTCTGGACTAGATTTTCCCTGGACGCAAAAACTAGATTGGTCGTTAACGTCACTTCGAGAGTCGTCTATCCCTCCATAAATGTCAACTGAAAAGAAACTCTTCTCACGTGAGCTATCTAGAGGCCAATAAAAATTCAGACACATGACGTCAGTTAGCTGTCAGACTTACGACACCAAGTGAGAAAGAATAGAAACAGAAACAGAATCCCATACATTTGCAACAGAATCAGAATTAGGAACAGACAATTTTTTTTCAGCAACATAATTTAGCGATAGAAACTGTCTGTTTGGCGACAGAACGTAAACAAGTCTATACATTGATTGAAATGTCAAATTATTGTAATAGACATGGCTTTTTTATTTGAATTTTTCTGCATCTGTCATCTGACTTAAGGTACCTAGTTTGAGTTGCAAATTCGACTGGTACACGAAAATAATGTTTTTAGTGGAGATGGCCATAATTTTATAATAGCGTTTGACAGAATAGACGGTAGCCATGTTTTCTTTTGATCTGTTGCATCTAGCTGTGCGAGCAACGCAAACAGAAACACTTTGACACTTGGCTCCTTTGGTAAACAAGAGTTTTGAATGTCGGCGGTGTTGCTAAATATTTGTGTATTTAGTAATATTTTCGAATCGAGCGCTTGTGGAATTGGGCTGTCTGTTCTTAAATTTTCAATTTCATGTTCACTTTTCTTAAATCCATAAGAAACTTCTAATCGACTCTCACACTCGACCTGTTAATATCAGTTGGCGAAAATCGCGAAATTGAAATCACATATCCATCCATCCACTCCTCCCACATGTCCACATATTTGTGATTGCCTCGGTCTAATAAGGACACTTTTTTTTATAGCCCTGTCAATCTCTCTACCCCTCCCAAAAACGATGCACCAACCAACAGAATTTCCCACGAAAGTTACGCGATTTCACGTGAGTCGTGCTTACTCAGGCAAACTCCCTGTGGTGCTATGCTATGTAAAATTTATTTCGCCCAATTAACAAGGATGCACTATGTGTACTTTACAGCCATCCATCCTTGCACTGTTCCTTGCCTACGGCCATATTTGTCTGCAATAGTATAGGTTTAGAGAAACACGCTCGGAGAGATTTATTACATAGCAGCTGCAACAGTGCTAGTTCTTGTTGCCAATTACGCTAATCCGTTTGGATAATTAGGATCAATGTACTACGTCGGGTGACACTTGATTTTGGGAAAGATGAACCGTGTTGGTTGCCTCGCGCATGTATGTGCAATTGTGCATTGTGCATACTTGGCATTTATTTCGCTTCCGGCCTGTAAGAGGGTTTCTATATAGATGCGATCACAATTAGGATGTATAGAGCGTGCTGGGTTTCGCGAGGGAGATTTCGCCCCCAAGGCGATAAAATGTCAGTGCACACAAAGCAGTGATTATGCCATTAACTATGATGACAGGATTATGTGTGTAATGGAATGGAATGGTCATCATATTAAGCTACTTGACCGTAAGATTTTTCGTTGAATGCACATCACATCAGATAAGTTATTAAATAGAACAAAATGGAGTCGCTTTTGCTGCGTCATAAATAATTAAATTTAAAATATACACCTATCTTCAGAAACGACTTGCTTCAAATATGAAATTTTACCCACAGAATGTTTTTCAGTTCTACCATGACAACTACTGTCATATCATTTTTATTGTCAAATGATGTTGTTCCATCTGTCAAGGTTGCTGTTGATATTTTGACATTTTTAACGTCAAAACAAGACTTGTAACGCTTTCTCTTCTGCAAAATTTTGTAAAATTTTACAGGCTGTCCCATAATGTCTTATCCTGACCATATTGAATGCCACTGATGAATTGTCAATCAAAAACAACAATTCTAATACTGTTTGCTTCACAAATGTCAAAATCGAATTGACATTTCGACGACATTTTGTAATACATACTTCTGGGAATATAATACAAAACGTCTTAAGGTCTTCATAGATTTTCTTTTGTTTCCATCTACGAAAAATGGTCGCCCATCTCACTGTCCAGTTATTATTCCATTCTTCGTCTATGCATTTGCTTCTGAACTATAAAAAAAAACCTCAATTACCCAAGAATCAAGGATTCTCTCTCCAACGAAAAATGAATATTCCTCAATAGTTTTAGTTTCTCCCAATTCGGTGCTGCAAAACTTCTTCCGTGCTTATGCCGATTCGCAAAAAAAAAAAAAAAAAGAAAAAACCTCCTCCAGAGGACCAACGCTTCACAATTTTCTAGACACACAAATTTATGTGATTTATGACCACTTGTCTACCTGTAGGTGAGCAAATTCGTGTAAATTATCGAAACTATGGCTTGACTCCTGGTGCAGAAAAAGAACTTGTACACCGTGTATTGTGTCGTCCTTTCCCTAGAGACTACTCTACTATACCACACATACAAATTCGATTGTTCGATTTGGTCCGGCACAAAAGGGTATAGCGAGAGTAGGTAGTATGCACTGTAGTGGATTTCTACGGTTTCTGAAGTCTAATTTATTGGCTTAACCGATAGCCAAAGGCAATACCCCAGTGCAAGCTTAGTCAATGAATTCATAGGGATGTGCTGCCGCACCGGTGTTGTACTACAACTTCTTCGACTCTTCGGAGCTCCCTAACGATGATGGTGGCAGCTGTTATCAGGGTCTTTCCAGAACAGGGAATGTAGACAAAAAAAAAGTACAACGTCGAAGCAACTCCGTGACCAATAAAGAATAAATCTTTCTTCGAAGTGTGTTCTAAAATTGTAATAGGTTTGGGTGGGTCGATCGTACTGAACTTTTGTTACCGAAGATGTTCGATAGGTTGTAGGTATAGTTGATGATAATAATGGGGCTGACAAGTTACCGGTTGCGATTATAATGGGCAATAGTAATAAATGACAATTAATGCCAGTATCCTTTGCCTTTGATTGATTTAATCCATTGACTTAAAAATCCTTTTTACAAACAAACAAAAATTGCATTTAAGTTCCCCGGTAGAAGGTTTCATTCGCCGGAGAGTTCATCGGGGAATCTCTGGCGAATGTCGATGAAAAAAATCACCAAAAGCTAATCATTTATAATAATTTGCAACTATTTGCATTCGGTTTTACCAATAATTATTTTTAATCTTCAATTTAAATATTTTGACGGTCACAATGGATAATTTTATGTGAAAATGTTCGCCATTGTGACTTCGTAAAAGTTAGTCTGGACACTAAAAATGATTATTAGTACCGCGGATTAATTACGAATCATTTGCAACCATTTGCTTTTTATTCCCATCATTTAATTATCTGCAATCATTTTTTAATAAACTTTATAAAACTCGAAAAAAAAATCAAAGATTGACCACTTCAGGTTCTAATTTATCTTAAAAATTAAAGCAAATGATTGTAAATAATTGAAATTAGTTGAAGATGGTTGAAAAAGGATGAAAAATAATTGGAAAATAATTGAAATGATTGCAGATAATTGACAATGATTGGAAGAGAAAGAGAAAATGATTGAAAAGCATTGATAGAGAATGCAAATGATTGCAAATGATTGAAAGGGAATTGAAATGATTGGAAATGAAAACGAAAAGAAGGGAAATGATTGCAAAAGATTGGAAAGGCATTGAAATTATTGCAGGTAGGTAATTGAGAATGATTGGAAGAAAAAGAAAAATAATGCAAATAATGGCAAATTGCAATTCAAAGAAAATGAACGTGATTGTAAATGATTAAAAATAGTTGAAAGACAACGCAAATATTTGCAAATGATCAGAACAGAATTGAATCGATTAGAGATGATTGACAGTGATTGGAATAGAAGGAAAATAATTGGAAATTATTGAAAGAGAATGCAAATGATTCGAAGTGATAACGAAAAGAATGCAAATGATTGGAAAATAATGCAAATTAAAGTGATAGCAGTTGATTGACAATGATTGCAAGATAAAGAGAAAATAATTGAAAAACATTGAAAGAGAATGCTAATGATTGAAAAGGAATTTAAATGACGGGAAATGAAAACGAAAAGACTGGAAATGATTGAAAAGGAATTGAAATGATTAGAAATGATTGCAAATGATTGGAAAATAATGCAAATGATAGGAAAAGAATTGAAGTGATTGCTGATGATTGACAGTGATTGGAAGAGAAAGAGAACATGATTGAAACGCATTGAAAGAGTTAGCAAACGTTTGCAAATCATTGCAAATGATTGAAAATTAATTGAAATAATTGGAAATCAAAACGAAGAGATTGAAATTATTGAAATGAGTGCAAATGATGGCAAATTGCAATGAACATGATTGACCAACCAATTTGGTCCATTTATTTTTGCGCCCGACTTCAACCACACACCATAACCCGGATTCAACAATGGCGCTAATCCGTAGATTCCTATTCCTCTCCTATGGCCAACTAAAGTTTTCTACAATTACCTCACCTGGTATGGACCATTTGGGCGAATAATAATCGTTCGAATGGCACACAAGTCAGTACGTCACCATATTCCATTCCACACATATATACCCAGAATAGACCGAAGCTGAAAGTTTTTTTCCCATTCCAGGACACTCTCCTAGCAAAGTAATTTTGTTGAGTCATTAGGCGAAAAAGATTTACTAACTTCTGATTCGTAATTTAGAGAATTAGTCCCGATTTCCCGTCGTTTCGTCGCTTCGGACTGTGTGCAAGGATTTGGTTTTGATTTTCGTTTTTCTATTTTTTGCCTGCTTGAGGAACCCCATTAGCTGGGGATCGGGTCTTCTTTTTGTTCACACCATTAATTCCAGACGATGCCGATGACGCTCATCTTCGTTTTCTGTTTAAATTTATGGACGTTCAGGCAAAGTGTCAGCGATAAATCTGCTGCTGCTGCCTTTCGAAGCCTCCGTGTAATATTTATTCAGTACAGTGACACTTGAACATCCTGGATGAAATAAACAATTCCTGTGCCTTTTCGTTTGTCAGTAGTCTCTATATCTGTTTGTTGTTTTCTTGTTTGAGTACATGCCGGGCGCCACGCTCTTGGAATGGCGGCGGGTGGGTGTCTAAATACAGGATCGGGCCACCCACTTCCTATGTAGCTGATGAGTGGCGCGTTGTACTAGTGTTGATGTTGGTGATATGGTTCGAAAGAATTGCTGAGGCATCCCAGCATCACCTACTTAAATTTAATTGGAAAATTTTGTTTCAAGTAATTGCCGAGTGTTACATGTATAGCATTTTGAAAGAGTGATGAGATTAGGAATTTATTGTTGGCAAAAGTTGTTTATCGGGCCCATGAGACTCGTTTGGGGGCGTGTGATTTGGTTTTGCAGTTGTTGGAAATAAATTTCCCATCTCCAGGAGGTGGTTTCTTTAGATGGGAAATGGCGCAATTTATGTTGGCTCTTTTAATAGGCGGAAAATAACAATAACACTTTGTATTTGTTAAATTTTTCCCTCAGTAGGTTGTATACACCATCCTGCATACATATATGTGGGAAGAAGGATCTTGAATTCTCGGTGACTTGAGGGTTTGTATTTAGAGGTACGTTGCGATTGATAAATTATTTTGCAAAGCTAATTATGGACTGTGAGGGCAAATTGGAAGAGCTGTTTCTTTATCGGAACTGGGAGCTAAAAAGTCAGTTATAATATATAAATGTTTTAAGGACTGCTATGGTGATCAAAAATTCTTCCAAATCTTGACTCAATGTATGTATTGACCGAGCTTCTATTCTGAAAAATTTTTATGATCAATTGTGAAGACCGGAAGCTTTTTTGAAGGTTGCATCATTGCTGCTCTAACAAGTAACCACTCAAAGAGACTCAAATGTAGGTCCCTACTGTATAAATGATATAAAATGGAGTACCACAGCTGACAGCTGTCAACGGAAAACATATATATCTCTCAAAACAGACACAAATTCAAATTTTCAAAACTGTAAGTCACTTGAGGGAGTTCAACAATACACAAGATCCAAAATCACTTATTGCGAAACCAGAAAGCAGTCGCTCTGTCAAAATAGAATACAAACGTTCTAATGCGACAACGATGAGCGAACCCGAAATTACTCAAAATGTACTAGAATTGTTGGTTTTCGGTATCTATTTAAATTTGACATCGCAACCGACTCCATTCCGTTTCAGCAGTTAGTTGCTTTGCTAGTAAATCGTGCACATTGTTACTACGTTTATCTACAAGTCAAAAACGTCATTGTGTCGGTAATGAAGTAAATCTTAGAACTTAAATTATTGCTTGTCACTTTTGCTTAAATTTCTTGGAATACATTTATATCATTTAGTTTAAGGAGTAATTGGTTTTTTATTTGGGCTTCATTTCCACTTATTTTGTTTTCTCTTACAATTTAATTATTTTAATTCTCAGACCAATTTTTCACAGCTGATTTTGACAATAAAAAACTGCTGTCGATAACGTAGTCGCGATGCAAGGTTTGTGTATTTGATATACCTTTTTATAGGACTGTTCGAATGTGAATGGAATCGAGCGCTCACTCGAATAGTGAAATAGGCCGGTACATCTTTGACTGAATTTAATTGAAAAATCCTATCTTCGCATCCTATGTCCACCAGAGTCAACTCATCTCTAGAATGCTTCCTTCCCTATACCCAACCCATATGTAGGCACTCTTATTAAATTCATTAGCAATTCATTAGGTCCATGTTCGAGAGATGTCGTGACGTGGGATTACCTTCTTTGTGCAGCTGCTCCTTCTCATCTAGGCTCTCAATGACATTGTAATATATACTCGAACACAATTCCATCTCACATACAGGAAACATATTTTCAGTTTTTCTTTTTTTTTGTGCTCCACTACTTTGCAAACATGAAATAGAGCCGGGTCATGAACCACACATTGTTATAAGCTGAAAAAGGACACATTACACTTTGCATTTTCGACGGCAGCGAGGAAAAACTACCCAACAAAAAAGAAAAAGAAAAACAAGGACAACCGCAAAGCAATCTCCATTACATGAAAGCAACACCAAATAAGGGAGGGTATAGAGAGGAACATCCTTAATTGCAACCCCTCATTAATTTTTAATAATTTTATAATTTCCACTCATTCGTCGGGGAGCGTATGGTGAAACTGTGTAGGTATATAGTCTTTCCTCCATGTGTGTCTCTTGTAACTTGATCGTCTTGCCTCTAATTTGTAGACCAGCCTTCCACAAACTATATGGCAGCAGGATGGACTTTGGTTGGGTAATGTGCAAACAAGGTGTAGGTATCTACAAATTTCATGACAAAATCTCATTAACTATTAATCGTATAGTAGGTGGATGCCTTTATACATAATATAATTTTTTGTCTACCTCTTGAAGTTGGTAACTTACTGATTAGGATGTAAATTGGAAAATGATGTTAGAATATTAATTAAAATGTGGCAAGTATGGTAACAAATTTCACACTCTGTTGAAGGCAATATGTGAGACTTTGACCCTAGAATAAAATTCTGGCCAAGAACCTTTTATGTCGTGTCTTTAAAAAGGTTACACACCAAAGATAGTAGGCAATTTATTAATCAAAAAGCTATCATCTAGTAAAGTGTATTATAAACAAGTCAAATAGGCTTATGTCGTTTTCGTATATTGGAGACTGCGCCACTTGAGCACTGACAAATAGTAATACGTCACAAGAGCGAATTTTCACATCGACTAATTTCAATATTCCCTACTGAACCAAGACATCCTACATAACTGATTGATTCCCTGATTTAAGGGGATTATCATTGCAACAAATGAATTCAACTGAATTTACAGCTTAATTCAAGCCAACTGTAAAAAAAAAAAATGCATTAACATCACGTCGGTCGTCGCCGCATCTCCTTTCTTCACTATCACCACATACACAGTAGGTACTACATACATCCTATATCTCATGAGGATGACGCATGCATCCATCCTCATCAACGCTCGACGTCATCATCATCAATCCATTGACACTGCTTGTCTACGAGTATAATACACACAGGATATCAGCTTATGAGCGGTCATAAAAAAAGAAGAGTGGATACACAACCGAAAGTTGAAAATGAGCTTCAAAGAGAAAAAAAACCTCCCCATCAACGAACATGACTTTAATGTCCTTTTTCCGATGTGCGGTGAAACAGGAACATTAAAAAAAAAACACATCCTCCAAAAAAGCAACTGCATCTAAGGAGTAATTTTTTTTTAAATTACAAAAATTGCAAACACTCACTAGTGATGGAGAGCGGGAGTGAAGAAGGATAATACAACGAAATTGAAAAGAATTTCCGCTTCAGTCGAGCCCCAGCACCAGCGCCAGCACACCAGCGAAAAAGGACAAGTGAGAATAATAAAATCGGTACTAACGCTAGTGGCAAAAATTATCTTCCTGCCAGCAGAGAAGAGTAAAATAAAAAAAATTTTTTTTTTGGAATATAACTTCTCGCCAGACGGTTATTTCCTGGTGCAGCGCACCACTCACTCAAGTTCTCTCTCTCGTTGGCTGCCGGAAATTGCTTGTAATTAGATTGCAATTATCGCTACGAACATGAAGTCATTTTCATCATATTACCGTTAGGAGGAAGTAAAAGTGAGTGCAAGTTTGGTCGGGGCCAGAGGACCAGGACCAGAGCCAAGACCCAAGACCCTATTGCATATAGTGATGAAGAGAAAAGTCAGCTCACTTAACTTTACAGCCGAATGTCGACAGGATGTTCACGGATGTGATCGACAGATTGATGGGCGTTTTTATTTTTAGCTATATGATAAGTGCTTTTAAAAGGACATTAAAAGGGAGGTATGGCGATTTATTGATTACGCCTTGCCAGACAGACAGGATATTGAAATGCTGCTGCAGGAAGAAGAAGAGAAAATTGTTTATTTTATTATCGCCGCAGGCCAGACAGGATGTTGTTGTTTAGAGTTCTGAAATTTGTATTGATTCACAGGATCAGAACTCGGAGACCATTTATGAAGGGTACATTTTATGACATATACATGGAGGTATATTGTTTCTGTCTAAATTTCGGCTCGAAACTAATTTCAGTTTTATATGGCAAGCTATTCTTAGGCAGAAACAACAGATGGCGCTTATTCGTTCAAGACCGACCTAGTCATTAAATGAGATATGGTTACCCTTTTGGTGGGTTGTTGGGAAACAACAGATGGCGCTTATTCGATCAAGACCAACCTAGTAATTAAATGAGAGATGGTTACTGTTTTCGTGGGTTGTTGGGGACTTTTTCGTCTAGGACAGCGTACACTATTGTTTATATATGACATATGCTAACCGGACCGTGTCCAGTTTTAAATGCCAACCTATCTTGTAACGAAACGTCTGTGTAGACACTTTGTATGGCCACTACTGTGCACAGCTAACCGCAGACACACCACTCCATGCTATTGCTTTCATTCGTCGCTTATAAGTCACACTGACTAAGTGGAGGAAATTGCATTAGTACCCGAATGAAATTGCCATTCAAGGAGACTTGTCTACGTGTTGATCGTACCAATCTAGTGTACCAGATAAGGCTCCCTCATAGAAATTGACTTCGGTCAGTATTCTAAATTTTTGGTGGCTAAGTTTCCTTTGAGAAGCTGGCCTTAAATCAGCAGTGTCATCACCTTTGGCTGTCCTGCTTCATACCGGAGCCTCGCTTGTCGCTGGGCCGCATATCGGATCCACGCTTTTCGTTGGGCCGTATATCTACTGTATAATCAACGCTAGCCTCTACTTACGAATCTAATCATTGTTAAGCTAATCATAAGACAGTGGTTTATAAGTTGGTTGCTGAAATAAAGAGGACCTCTTAACGAAAGTTTGGTGTTTCTTTGGGCACCGGCTTCAGAAAAAGCAGATCACAATCTTTTGCAAGCATCTAATCACCTGGAGGACATGCTAGCCATGAAGCCAATCTTAATTAAGAAAATAAACCAAAAAAACTCACAGGCATGGTCGCTGTCAGTGTTAATTCCCTATAAAAAACACAACAGATGGCGCTCATTCGATCAAGATTTGTTCTTTTAGCCCAATCGGTTTTTAATAATCGTTTTAATAGGTTATTAGTTAGAAGTTGAAGTCCGTTTAACTACTCGTATAAATAATCCAAAAAAACTCCAAATACAATACAACGACGAAAATGAGCTCTTCAGGCTTAAAATACCTTTACCCTCGTGATTTTACTTATTTCGATATAGTACATATATTTTTTAAATGAAAACGTGAACTTTACCCTTTATGCGTAAATATTTCATCCTCTTTTTCCAAACTTTTAGGAATTCTTATTTCATTTCATTATACGTTCCAACTCTCTATACAAAATAAAAATAAATATTTAATTTAAGTGGTACTTTGCATTTTTGGCAGCAGAGGTGCTGCGTTCCTTCATTTTCTGGGCATTTCGCAGTTTTCCATTTTATTCATTTTTCTTCTCATTTTATTTTCCGCGTTGTCGATTTATTATCCTGGGCAATCAACTATACACACTGCTAGGTCATGTCATTTTCCCACTCCCTCTAAATTATACAGCGGCACTTACTCGTATATACATCACCAAGTACTAATAAAATTGTTTATGTTGTACCTTCCGATGAAGAATTTCCCAAATGCAATGGTTTTTCAAAATGAAGAAAAAAAAAAAAATAAAAATAAACATTTTTGCTGACGAATGAATGTGATTTATATGTGTACACTCTCTTTCTCATTCTGCCAATGCCACATAAAGTTAATGACGAGAACGAACCCTTTAAATGGCTAAAAATCCTTTCATTATACACATTCTATGTCAAAGATCAATCCTTTCAATGTGCATCCCTTGCTGGACTGATTAAAATTTCCTCTTCGTCATGTCTGTAATTTGTTACAGGACGACCAACGACGACGAAAACATCACGTTTCTAATATCAAGCTGAGTGTACAGTACCCAGACACAGAGTATCCCAAGTACTAGCTGGAAGGGAGTATTATACTTGAATTCTCAACCGGATAGCGATGAGATTTTTCTTTGCCTTAATGTTTACACATGTCCTTACTACACAATCTCGTGTGAGTGTAGGACGTACAGGAGGTCAGATATGTAGCAAAAGCGACAAAATGATGGTCCGAATCATTGGGTAAAGGACCCTAGAGGCATCATTTCGAATTATTATATAAAAGTGGAGGGAGTTGAACAGAAGGAGGCAAGGAGCACCCAGCTATGGTAAAAATATATATTTTCCACTTGATGTAGTGTGGTTGTTTACTGGTTGTTTTTTGTCCACGTCCACGCCCACATTTGTCGAATGTTTTTCTTTGGACTGACCAAGAGTCGAAAACGCTATAATGGTGTTTTTATTTGGACATCTGACGTTACTAAGGGGATTTTTTTTGTTTGTCTTCAAGTGTTGTGCTTTTATTGGTATATTGCTTCAATGACTTGGTTTTCATTGATGATTATGCCAAAGTATGGTAGGCATCATCCGCTTGAGGTTGGTTGCTTCCGGGAAAGTTTTTTTTTACACTAAATTTGTTGCCAACAATTTCGGATTTGTTCACACCTTGCCAAAGGGCGTTCACTTTATTCACTGATTTTAATATCTAAGACATCTGTGGGCCAGGAGATTCGTACGAATTGTATGTCCCTCAACGCGGTATTTTTTATATGCTCACATATATTTTTAATGTCATTCTGGCCTTATTGATCGTATTGATAATGTTGATCACTGTTCATTATAATGATCATGTCACCCCTGTACTGTATGAACCCTGTTTTCGTATAAATTTTGCCCAGGCTGAGCAATCGCTCATATTGATCATTGATATTATATTGATCATACTGATAACATTCATCATTCTTGTCTGAGCACTCGCTCATATTGATCATTGATATTTTATATTGATCATACACTTATTGATAACATTGATCAAACTGATAACATTCGTCATTCTGGTGAAGTTGATCAAACTGATCAAGTTGATCATTCTTATTCATAAGGCCACATTGATCAATTCAATCTATTTGCCACCTTTTCGTACAAAAAAGACGTCCGCGAAACACTTGGCGCCCTGACGACTTGCTCCATATGCCAGTTGCGGCGCTGTTTGTTCGGGTTTATCATTTTGATCAATGAGATTAGTATCGTAATATATTTTTATGTTGATCATATTATCTACGTTGATCATTTAGTTAGTTAGTTTAGAGTGGCTCTTGGTGAAAGAAACACTTAGGCCGTTAGTCGGCCCATTGTGCATATACGATTTGGGATTTGGATTTGGGGAGCTTTCCTTTATTGGCTACTCATATAAACCATTTGCTGCCGATTATAAAGCGAAGAATGTTAGCGGTATTTTAAAATCACATTCAATTCTTTTTAGATTGTTCTCGTAGTTCTCTAGGTTACAAAAATTAATACAACGAACCTGAATTACCGATCGAAAAGGGTTCAGAAAAGTTCAGAAATTGATCGGGACCTCTGATCACATTGCTGCTAAATTTTGCCAATAGTTGTACTAGAAATTAGATGCTTTTGCTCATAAAGTGTCATTGAATTTGGTCAGATAAATTGTTCAGAATTGTTCAGAAAAGTCCAGAAACTGATTGGAAATTGTTGGACTAGAAAGTAGATGCTTTTGCTCATAAAGTGTCATTGAATTTGATCAGAGAAATTGTTCAGAATTGTTCAGAAAATACTTTATTGCATATTATTGTCAAATTTTGAAACCTTGTTGGATGGAAATAAGTTGCTATGCGTATAAGTTTCTTGCATTTGGTCAGAAAATAAATGTTCAGAATTGTTTAGAAAACACTATCTTTCATATTACTGCCAAATTTCTAAAATTAATTGTTCAAGTCTTATTAAATTTGTTCAAAAAAAGTTGTCTTCCTGTGAATTAATTTAAGCCCCACTAACCATACCATCCTAATCCCTCTCAGAAATGCCAAAAAAATAACTAAAATCCATTTGTAATTAATTACTCGCATTCAGCGACGATGATGATGGCGATACTTTGCCATAACGCCGCGCCGTGCAATTTTGAACGCAAAAACCTTTCCACCTCTATATCCATTAACACACTCGTTTAGATCAAAGGATAACCCCATTGCGCTGCGCTAAATGCTTCCTGCACAATATCGTTGTGCACATTCATTGTTCATTGCTGGCGTCGCTCGTCGTCGTCGGTCCTCGTCGGTGTCGTTGTCGTCATCATCGTTTTAGTCAACACTGTCCCATGCATAGAGTAGTCTTTTCACAAGGACGATACAGCATTTGTATCATGTGTATGTAAGCAAGTTTTTGGCCCACTGGAGTATGTGGTCTATCATTTAGTGCCACCTCGTAGCGCATAGAACAAAAAAAAAAAGAACACCACCATACAAACCATAGGGGAGACACAGGTAAATATCAACACTTACATCGAAACAAAATGCTGCTTTGGGCACAGTTTGTTTTATCCGACTTTGTTCTTTGGTGTATGTTGGCAGTCCGAATTTACGAGGTGCAAAACGAGAAATGCCAACACATATCTCACACAAATTGCTAGGCTAGAGCAGCGGTTCCCAATCTTTTTTGGTCGCGGAGCACTTTTCAGGTAGGGATTTCCTCGCGGAGCACTGCGTTGTCCGTATCCTATTTATCGCAGTTATGGAAAACGCAATGACTATTTTCCAATTTTAATTTTATTAAATTGAAGAGATAAGTAACATGTATGTGACCTTTTTGCTTATAAATTGTTGGGTTGTAGTGGCCTTTAGTTCCAAAATGAAACAGTTTATTTTTTTCACTACGTTTCGTCCATGTCTAGTGACATCATTATGCAAATATGGATCCACTTCTTCACCTCATGATGGCCATAAACATGGACAAACGTAGTGAACAAAATAAACTGTTTCATTTTGACCTAAAGCCCACTACCACCCAAAAACAAGTAATTTAAATGAAAAAAAAAAACAAGGTATCACTAATAAATACATATTAACTTTAAAAAAATAATGCATAAATATTTATCTACATAAATGAGGTATTTAAACAAATATTTCATAGTTTTAAAATTTGTATTTTAGTGAGAGATACCGTGGTGACCACCGAATTAGAATCGATGTCTTAATATCACTTATCTAGAAACAAAATATTTATTTCAGAAACAGAAACTACAGAAAAGAGTGGTGATAAGTATTATAGAGATTTTAATAAATATCTAAATTTAGTAGATAACTTCCTGTTTAAAAAAAATATTCAAAACCCTTTTTAACATATTTTCGAGTTGGTCACAGAATAACAAAAACTTTAGGGTTCCAGTTTCCAAAACTTTAAAAAAAAATGTCAATATTTAGTGGAATAGCCTTTACTTCCTAAAACGGAAGCCAATCTTTACTGAAGATTTTCCACTAAAATATGGCATCTTAATGGTGATTAGATTAGATTTAGTGTTCCAGACTTGCTTAATATTTTCGAAAAGCTGTTCAGCATTTCATGGTTTTTTAGCTTTTAAAGCTCTTTCAACGTATCGGCCAAATAGTTTTCAATTGGTTTTAAGTCGGGACTTTGCGCGGGCCAACCCAAAATATTAATTTTGGAGCCATTGCTTCACTATCCGCGGAGTATGCTAACCAAGAGAATGCCCCGCAGATTATTACTTTCCCTCCTCCATGTTTTATGGTTTGAAACCTGTACTTTGGCTGCAATTCTTTGTTTGAAAGACCCCTCACATACACTTTTCATTTTTCCAAAATTTCTATTATTTTTTTTATGTGCAGCTTTGCAAAATCCAGCAAAGCTGCATCCATCTTCCTTGTTTTTTGTTGATATTTATGTGTTTTTTGCGGAATATGCATCCAAGAAGATGTTGTTCTATTTAACGGCGCCTAAAACCCCTGGGCGAGAGTTCTTGATGGATTTTAAATTCAACTATTTCCCTAACTTTTATGAACATCAACAATGGTTGGCTCTACTTGTTCGGCAAATCTGAGTGCCTTCGTTTGGATAAGTTTTGCACGCAATCTCCTTTCTTTCTTTCTTTACTAGCTAGTCTAATAAAATGTTCATATTTTTTCCTATCTTTCCGCGGAGCACTTGGATATTCATGGCGGAGCACCAAGTGCTCCGCGGAGCACACTTTGGGAAACTCGGGGCTAGAGCATCAGTAAAAAAAAAAAAAACACAAAAAAAAAAAAAGAAAAGGTCGCGGTGTAAGTACACATACGTTCGGGGCGAATGAATGTATCCAATTCTAGTAAATGTTAATGAAAATTGCAACACAAAACCAACGAGTAAATATTTGTATGTTCTTTTTCGTGCAACCACACACTCTCGCGAAAGTCCCCTTTGACCATTTGGAAGTCAATGCAAGCTGGCATAATAAAAAAAAATCGCGCAAATAAATAAAGTACAAAACAAACTGTGGAAAACATGTTATACAGTTGAAACCTACCTTTGTGCTGGAAAATTCAACAGAAGTCGTTGTTTTTTTTTTTAATTGGAACCATTGCTATTAACAGAATCAGATAAAAGATTTCGTAACATTCCAAGTAAATTTCATTTAAAAAGTATTTCAGATCAGCTATCCGCCCAAATTTGTTTGCTGAACTGAAAATGTGGACGCAGAAACAGATTGAAAAATATCAAAAGTTCATTTGGATATTCCCTGAAAGTCCAATAAAATGGTTTTTGTCATTCCTTTGATTCAAAACTAGCACATAAGCATACACGACCAAATGTTTCAACTTTTCGAAAACATTTTTGATCAAACTCATAGACCCGTAAATACTCACTGTGAGAAAGAATATTACCTCGAACGGTTTTGAGTTTCCTAATATTTTTAGAACAGAAAGGAACTAGGGATGCATTTTTAAAAAATTAAAATTTTGAAAATTTTCAAAATTTTGTTCGAAATTTTTGCCTTTTTATACCCTCCACAAGGTAGATATAGGCATTCACTTTGTCATTACATTTGTAACCCCAAAAAGGAGTCACCGGGGACCCCATAAAGTATCTACATATTTTCTGTATTAGGATCAAATTCTGAATTCTGTTCGTATGTCTGTCTGTCTGTCAGTTGAAAACACGATAGCGTCCAAATGAATCGACCTTGGTGAATGAAATTTTGTTGGAGGACTTATTTTTACCGGGGATCATGACGTATTCTCGAATGACAAAAATCTCGAAAGACTATATCTCGAAAAAATCTACAAAATAAAAAGTAATTTCGAGATTTTTTTGTGCACCCAACCCATAGCCAGACAGTAAACCCAAGTAGGGTGGTACGCATCTCATTTTTAACACCATTTTTAATATTAATTCGTGATTTTTTTTTCCAGATTTTTTTTATTCGAGATTATGCTTTCTATAGATGGACTATGTCGGTCAAGTAGTTCTGGTACCTCCCATACAAAACTGAGCTAGAAGTACCACTCCGTGCCACACTCAGGTCAATACTAACCCATTGTGATGCAACTCGGGGAAAGAGGTTGTCTTTTTTTTTGAAGACCTTCACAGTGACATAGGAAGTGGGTTTGTGTCCTCAAGGATCCTCCCACATCACCACATCCCCTACAAAGTTCTTCCTCCGTCAAGCCCATTTTCTTCATGTGGTACCGCAGAGTATTGTGTCCCGTCATGACTTCTACGAAGCTGGATAGGGATTTCCTATCCTTCCGTATAATACTTTCGATCCTGGTTTCATTGATGGACGGCCATAAAATTCTTATAGTGCTACAAGTTTCTAGGGCTGTACATCTAGCGGTCAGACTAAACTAAATTTAAATTCAGAGACTAAACACAAAAATGTCGGGCATTTTATCTACTGATCATAATTTCCTAAATCCCAAAAAGAAAATATCCGCACTTCGACTAATTTAATTCTGAATATTCCAGAAAATAAAAAAAATTTCAAAGTTTTTAGAGAACGTCGCCCATTTCTTAAAATTATTTTCTAGAAGTAGTAAAAACTTTCCTCCCAAATTCAAAATTATTTTTAATTTGGGCAGACAAAATTTTGGTCCCTTCTTTCTTCCTTAACATTTCGATTCATATTTTCTAGCTTACCAAAATGCAAACAAAAAATTATGTATTTAAGAATAGCTATAAATTTCTAAACTTTTGGCTCTGTAAAAGTGTAGCCCAGTAAGTAAACAAAAAAAACATTTTTTACACAAAAGAAAATTCTGTCTTTACAAATGCTAATTTGTGCTTTTTCGGGGATCAAACCTGAAACCCCTCGCTCAGTAATGTAGCAGATAAGATAAGACTTACTACTGAGCCACTGCGTCGTAACTACAAAGTTACGGAGGCAATTTGGGGTTATGGTTGCCAATTCGTCAAGACAGTTGATATACGATTTGGTCATATATTAGAAGATCCCTGACTAGATTCTATAACGATTTTCTCGTTCACGGATAACGCGATTCGGCCACATAGTTTTGCAACTGTCGTTGCAGTTCGGGGTGGACCTGGGCCTCAACCAACACGCCTCTCCGGTTAGCACGATCTTGCGCACTCCAAGTTGGTTGAGATCCGCTTCCACTTGTGCGCGAGGTCTTCCTCTACTGCATTGTCCCTCCGGGTTGGACTGGGAGACTTTACATTGAATGTTGAGATTCACCTTTGATTTTCGCTAGGACCACATCTCGATCCATGGCGTAGCCAGAATTTGTTTAGTTCGTCGATAAATTACTATACAAGTAGCCTTTCTAACCATTCATAAATTCGCATAGATTTTTTTTTAATTTTTCTCTTTTCTTCACCCTCGAAATTGTGTCAAGTTCATTTTTGTTTATCTACCTGATAAAACTTTATCTATCCGATAGATAGCGCTGTATTCAACTTGTGGAACCTATTTGTTTGAACTTAATTGGCAACTCAGAATTAAATTATTAAATTAAATTAAATTTGATAGTCTACAATTGTTGGGGCTTTCAATTTTCCTCACAATTTTCTTATTAAAATAAGAAATAACAATTCATTCGTTTGATGCACAAAGCGCCATCTATCAGATAAGACTATCAAACACTTGTGAAACTTTTTTTTTTTCAACATATGGTATGGGCCTATGGATAAGCAATCGGGCAATTCAGGCATTCCGGTACCTAAACCCGGTTTTGACTTATGGAACTTGACACTTTGTTTAAAAACAAATTAACTCTTTTGTCAAATGTCATAATAACTCCTTCAATATTTATCTTGCTGTCAGTACGTACATAATTTGAGAGATAACTTATGTCTACAATTTTCTTTGTTGTTTCCCTCAGACAACAACAACAACCCCTCCTCATGATGTTATCCTTTCGGTTCATATATTCGATATAATTACCATCATCATAATACAGTTCTCAAAGGAGTGCGGTAAATTAGAATCGATTACACAACACTAGAACACAAGTCTCAATTTATATACATATATCCTCTCGCCTTGGATACAAAACGAAAACACGCAATTACACCACACAAAGAGAATCAATTACGGAATGCTTAATGAATCCTTATGCGTTTTACCGAGAGCTACCTACTTCGAAATAATTCCTAGAATTAGAATCAGTATAAATGTACTAGTTAATATTTGACTGCACGCACTACAACCAAAAGCAATTTATTTTTAAAGGACACTCGCCGAACCACCTTCGTCATATAAATCCCAACAAAATGACCTTCAGCAATCCATTAAGAGTCATAATTCATTACATAGCGGAAATTGCAATCAGGATTATTGTTTCCTTAACATTCATCCATTGTCCTCCTAGTGTGGAACTTTCTTTGCGTCAAACATTTTGTTTTTCATTTTTTCGGTGGGGAAATTAATTTGCCACTCTAACTCCAACTAATATGACAGTTATTAATAGTGGCACAAAATTGCTTCCCTCTGATGGGTGAACTTAAAAGGGAAGTCATTCCAAGGAGCTAACAACCAACAGCAGGACTTTAGCCGACACTGCCTGCAATTGTTTTGTTTTGTGTCAATCAAAATGTAACAGACATCCGAATGCGGAATTTACAAAGATTTGTGTGAGTGTGTGTGTGTGTTTTGGGAACTGAACTGTAAATTCTTGCAGTTAACATGTTATGTGCTGAGCTAGAGGAATGCAATGCTGCGCGCCTTTGTATAGGAGTGGTTAGGCTGCCGCCTCTCACATGTTGTTATGCTTGAGATTTTCCTTTTATGGATTTCTGTCAGAGACAGGTGATGTGGAATGCATGCGCTGCGTGAGTTAGTGAGTAACTGAGTTAGATACTGCAGGCAACAGGGTCTTCGCTTAGGTATGGCTTTGTGTTCGCATCGAGTCAGTTCGTTGTTGGGATAATGCGACGAAGAACAGTATTACTTTGGTGTATTACAAGGAGCTTTACCAGCAAGTAAAGCAATAAGGAATGCAACTTTGAGGTACTTTTTGGAGTGGAACGTCTCATTAAGTTGTATAAATAATGTGGAGGGCCTGTGTGTGTGTGTACACATATAGCCCCCTTTGATAAATGTACTCGATCTAGTTGCCATTGCCATCCAGGAAACGGATTACTTACTACCCTTTGCATGAGAAGTAATAAGTTGTTTACTGGATTTAAGGATTAAATTGGTGGCTACTTTTAAGCATGTTGTGAAAGCTCATTTTAATGAACCTTTATTTTCAGTCGGGCAGTAACTTTGCAAAAATATTCATTCAAATTTGATAATAGTCATATTCATATTCAGGATCCTTTTCAATTTGAGAAGATATGTTGGGAAATTGTTGACGGAAATATGTATTACTGAAGACATTTTAGATGGGACATCAATTAGATCTGTCGGCATCACCAAAAAATCCCTAAAATTTTCTAAAAACTTTCCACGCTCGTTCAAAAAGCAAAAGATTATATACGTAGATAGGACCTCCTCCGTCAGCTACTAAACTTATGTCCATCATTTTCGTTCCGTTGAGTGTAAAAATACGAGGTATATGCGCAGTTTTAAGCGAGAACCATAATAAGATTCTATCGGAATAAGCCAGATTAAGCCGGCTTAAGTCAACTTAAATCAGCTTAAGTCAACTTAAGTCAATGCGCAGTTGCATTGGAATTTCAAAATCAGATATAATAGAATGAGTTGCTATTTCAAGTGTTTTTCTGAACTTACTATGTTAGCCAATTTTTGAAATAAGCTTAACCTCACATAATTCTTATTCCTTTAAAAATTCTATTAATTCTTCTCTGATTATACGAACTTATGAAGCGTTACCCATTTTTGTAGACTCGCTTGTTGGGTTGGCAGACCTGATAATGTGTCACACGGTAGTTATGCTTCGTAGCTGAGGTCAAGGGGATATTCTCTTTTGGTCCATTGTGTGCAGTTTTTTTTACTCCACTTTGGGATATTTCGCAAATTTTCCCTAGGACTTGTAACGATTTCCTATTCAATCAATCTGTGGTTACCCTTAGAATCAACTACTTCTATCGTTTGTATAGCTTTTTCACATCCGACCACATTCTATTACATTAACATCCTTTGACTGTCTTATGGACTGAATTGGACAAGTATGTTAAAAGTTGAATGTGTTTAAAAGACTGTGGCCATGGCCATGGGCATAGAAGAGCTGCCTCAAGACTTAACTTGTATATAAAAACATTCAAAACATTTCAAGCAATCGCAATATTTTTACTGCTGACAAAAGCACGGTGCAGGGAAATAAATCTAGTGGGAAATAAAACCACTCTCTTGAAGTGGACTTAGTTCCATGTAAGGCCTTTGAGTGGTTGAAAAAATCTGTTTTGATTAGCAGCCGCTGATGTGCGGTCTGATTCTCTATAGTTTCAAAATGTACCCTTGGAGGTAGGTCACCGCTTTCATCGGTGTCATAGATCAGCATTCTTCGGGAAATTTTTAAAAGTCACTCTAGGGTAATACATGAGGCAGTTGTCAGCTGCTCTACAGCCCCAAAACTAATTGTGATTTACATAAAAAATTAACTCCAACAAAATAATGGATAATGCCACTTATAAAAATCAATATTTTGATTATAACTTTGCCCAGTGTCCTACTCTTTACGACCCTCATTTGTTCAATTACCATACTGCAATCATGTATCATCATGTTCAACAGCATTTTCCCCCTCCCCCACCCACTATCACAAATCTACATATTACTAGTACTTAGTTCTCAGTCCTCCACCCACCATCATTCTCTAATTAACGATCCATTAGGTAGTCACAAGTCACAACTCCACAAACTATGTAAGGATAATAAATCTTCGGCAAAGGTATATTAAACCACTTCATGATGTACGTCACCACAATTTCGCACTCTATTACATACCAGCAGCAGCAACTACCGTATGTATGTATATGATATTAGATTCCGTCCGACTACCTATCAATGGGAAGATCTACGAGCCCATGTGCATTGCATGTAACGCAGAAAATTATGCGGCAGGAAGCCACCAAGACCGGCCAGGCCAGCACCGACTTCATCAATCACCAACTTTGAGTCAGTTTGAAACTCTCTTGGGAATCTACAGGAAGCAAGTAAATCGACGAAGGAGAATGAATTAGGACACGAAGCATACCTTAGGCATACGCATGATGCGTTAAAAGCGACGCGACCCGACTACCGATGCGACGACCGACGGTGGTGGCAATTATGCAAAGGACTGCTGGTGGCGGGGGGGTTGGTTAACATGAGAATTGCGTGATTGGATTTTTATTCTTCAAATAATCCTTTTGACGTTTTACCACTACTTGTGAGTCACAACCGACAAATCAATTAAAATGCTCTTCCACTATATTACCTTGGCCCAAATCTCTCGTCTGTCAAATGCTCAGTCCGACGAGTGGAGGCCAAGGAGATCCTGTTGCTTTGGATTTGCAACGCCCCCTCTTTTAATCTCTGAAATTAATTGCAGATATTTTTTTTCTGCCCGGTCGGTGTTACAAATACTTTCGAATCACTTTGGGGATTAACTTTTATGGAAACTTTCAACCCTAGGTACACACACACATACCCCCGCACACACATATGTTGTGTAGGAATTTGTATGTCCCTCGGTGGAATGTTGTTGCAGTTTATACCTACACTTTTATTCCAACTTCAACTCTGGTGTGCTTTAAGAGAAATTCTGTCCAATCTGAAGTTCAGTTTCATTTCCACCAAAGTTGATGCGGGTAATTTTTATTATCAGGAATTACCCATTCCAACTCGGAGAGGATTTTTAATTGAGAATATTCTCTGGTTTATGGTAAAAATGAGATTAACAAAATGTTAAGTGTTGTTAAGCAGATTTAGGGGAGCTTACGCCATGTAATTAAGCGACATTCCGGGGAAGGATAATTTACCAAAAGGTATAATATACGACACGCCTTGAGTGTTGGTTGAGAGAAGACGCATTTTTTTTTGTTTCCCCCGGACGAAATTAGGTGTGAAATGTAATTTAGATTAACGACTTGGTCGTTGCCAAATGGAAGAGTTAATTATATGCTAAATGCCTAGACTAGATTGTGGAGCATTAGACATCAAAGACAAGATGAATATTTCCGACAATTCTTTCACAAATTGAGATTGAGTCGTTAGGAGGAGGTTGAGTCAAATAAATCAATATAAATAACGCTTCGGAAAAGATTTCCTATGATCCACTATCGTTTACTAGAAAGTTTGCATAATCTTCCGCCATGCATTCGCATAAGCTTCTTCTAGATGCTCGTTTTTTGTTCTTCCCTGGAGCTGTAGAAAGTTTGCATAATCTTCCTCCATGCATTCGCATAAGCTTCTTCTAGATGCTCGTTTTTTGTTCTTCCCTGTCGCTTTTTGGTAAATTGTAGCTGATTCTTCAACAATTATCGCCTGAGATTCTCAGATGAACTCACCGGCAAGCGAAATGTTCTTCCGCGAATCTCGAAGCGAACAAAATGCGAACCGCCTGATGTACTGGGTTGCAATTGAAAGAGGGCTCATTGAAGATGCAAAATGATGGTAATTTAATTAATTTAAAGGCTCTTGCATCTAGCAGGAATACGGTTCGATATTCAAGTGGAAAGTTTTGAAATTTAAGCGAATTTCTAGCTTTCTTAGCTTAGGATCCCCCCTAATGACAAAACAGTCTCCTTTCCCTACATAAAGCCAGGTACATAAAGCCATTTTCGTAGGCAGTATTATATGCAACGTTGGTTGATCTGGTGGGTAAAATCTAAATCGATACTTAAACCGAATGATTCATATAGCTCACACACTTTAAACTCTGAAATTTCGACATATAAATCAATTTTTGTTTCATCAAAATCGGTTCAGTTGTTTATGTTGTAGGTAGTATTATATAAAACAGTGGTTGAGGCGCCATCTGGTGGGTAAAGTCTTTATCGAAACTTAGACCTACTGAATAATATAGCTCACACGCTTTAAACTGTAAAATTTCAACAAACAAATCAGTTTTTATTCCATCAAAATCGGTTCAGTAATTTATGCTGTAGGCAGTAGTATATATAACAGTGGCTGTTGCGCCATCTGGTGGGTAAAAGCTAAATTAATTAATTTAAATGCTCTTGCATCTAGCAGGAATACGGTTCAATATTCAAGTGGAAAGTTTTATAAATTCAGGCGAGTTTCTAGCTTCATTAGCCTGGCATCCCCCCTAATGACAGAACAGTCTCCTTTCCCTACATAGGTACATAGGTACATAAAGTCATTCCCGACTTGAAGCAATTTCAAAAGTGCCACCTCTTCCCTTAAAGCCAAGTAGCCATTTTCCATTAGCAGGTGTACTTGCTTTCAAATACCTGCATGCAACCATGAAAATTCCGTTCATTGTAGCCGAATTAAAGTGTCGGAACTTATTCGACTGCACTGCATAGCCAGAATGCAACATCCTCTTCAGATTGTTTGTCAATTTGATAATTGCTAGTTAACGTGAAACGAGGGTCTTCTTAAAATGCACCAACCTTCGTTCGTCCCGTGGGGCAAGGGAATTTTCACCAGAAACAAAGTGTTGTATATCATGCTTTCGCAATACTCGTTCTGATCCTGGATGGTGTTATTATTCTTACGCTGGCATGTTGCCCAATCTGTACACCACCACCTAAAGTCCACAGAGAGATTCTTTCGAGTCGTCTTTGCTGAGATTTACCCCCCGCCCCATGCAAGATCAGGGTTCTTCTATCATTTTCCAGCTCATTGTTCTCGTTTTACCATCAGCCAGGATTCTATATGCTATACACTCTCGGGTGGGGTACTCCTGGTGACTTTGGGAATTTCAGAATTCAACCAGGTACCATAATGCAGGACACTATGCGGGTGTGCGGTTTGTATATATATCCACCGGCTTTACTTTTCGAAATGTTACCCACACACACAATTCTCAGTTCAAATGGAACGTTATTACTTACTGCTGGTTGGTGTTCTATTGGAATGAGTGTAGTGGTGATGGAGAGCCGCGGGCGGGAATTACATTTCGACGCAGTAACATGGCAGTAGTATAGTTCACTTATATTAATAACACAGGCGGGCAATAGAAGGGTATCGGGAGACTATGAAGAGGGTCTGTGTAGGTATATTCCCGAACAAAGGCAGACCGGAAGGTGAACCCTTTTAAGGAAATGATATACAAAACACTTGGTTGTGGGAAATCTATGGGGAATTTCCGAGCGAAATTAATGGGCAGCCGCCACTTCGGAAGCGGGCTCTTCGCTATTTGCTATACTTGCTTTAGCTGGCGAATTTATGCATTCGCATTCGGTTTGGATGTGTGCGCGTAATGAATTGCAGCGTTTAGCCAATATTGTGTGTCTGGCAGCGATATAGGGGGGTGGCAAGGCAACAATTTTTTTTTAATGTTTCCTGTGAGAGCAGTCAAAGGGTTACTTTAGTTGAAATGTGTCTAACATTTTGCAAAATATTCCCAAGCATGGTATTATTCAATGCAAAGGACTTGATAAGGAATTTTTTCATGAGTAATATTACCTCTCTCTCTCTTACCATTGTTTAAGTTAACCTAATATTAATCAGGAAAGTGCAGGTTCTGAATGGAAAATGATAGATAGAATTAAAAAATTATATGTTAGTTGGATAGAGATGAAAGAAGAAATCATAACGATTTACAATTTGAAAGCAAAACTATAACCAACAAATGAGGATGTTCACATGTAAGACTGTGGATGGTATTCCGCATTTTTGGCTCGTGTAAATCACACTTTAAACTCTGAAATTTCGACAAACAAATCAGTTTTTATTTCATCAAAATCGGTTCAGTAGTTTATGCTGTAGGCAGTATGATATACAACAGTGGTTTAGGCGCCATCTGGTGGGTAAATCTAAACCAATACTTAGACCTAATAAATAATATAGCTCACACACTTTCAACTGTGAAATTTCGACAAACAAAACAGTTTTTATTCTATCAAAATCGGTTCAGTAGTTTATGCTGTAGGCAGTATTTTATACAACAGTGGTTGAGGCGCCATCTGGGGGGTAAAATCTAAATCGAGATTCAGACCTGATTTAATACGAATTTGTGGTAGTTTAACCAACACTTAATGCTTACAATAAGTTGTCTTACCATTCGTTATAGTCTTCTTTCAAATATCTTACTAATTGTTCTCATCGAAAAAATAACCCCTAAATTAAAAATAGAAATTTAAATTCAAATTTCAAATTCTGCCCGTGTTTTTCATTTCCCAAAAAAAAAAATGTATATCCACTTACCAAAAATATTAAGCTATTCACAATCCTTTAAAAAGCTTATTTAAAAGAAATCCCATCCAAGTCCCTTACGGAACAACCTTTAAAACCGATATCTATCCTAATTGTGTATTAGCCGTATGCTCTTTAACCTGTATAATTCTCCCTCCCCCAAAAACCAAGAGGATTCATGTTTCCAGATCACACAGTAGCACAAAAAAAAATTCACCTTTATCCACATTACCATAAGGATAAGGAAAAAAAAAATACGTATCGTCCTTTGGTTTCGTAAGTAATATCCAAAAGTGCAAAGTAGGCCCCATTCATGCATATACGTTACGTATGTATTTCACATGGGATGCCCTGCGCATATAATATATAGTATAGAGGAAAAACAAAACCTTAATCCTTTAAATGATACTCTTAGCACTTTTATGGAAAACAAAAGGGCGCACACACAAACATGAATTCTTGAATAAGCTCACCCTTATCTGAGCATAGGATTTCCACAAGGGATATCGAAAAATATTATTCTTCTGCTGCGGGAAACCACATAAATTCTACCGTAAAGGATGAGTTGGACTTGTGTGTTTTGGTTTTTTTTTTTCTTAACTTTCAATGGAACTGAGTCCTTGCATATAGGAATCAGTTTTCAAGGACGAATTTTTGTGGAAGTCCTACAAATGCGTTTAAAAATGTCCCAAAGAAGACATTTTTTTTATTGAATTCTGGGTAAATGTAGTTGTTTTCTTGAAGGATAAAGAGGTCCAGCCATGAAATAACATTGTAAGGACCTACTTATCTAAAAATTGGGTACAAATTTCAAGGATGATTTAGAAATTGGTTTCATTCAAATCGGTTGAGTAGTTTTCACTAGAAGAGTGAACAAACATTTGCAAACATGTGGCGCCATCTATCGGGTAAAATTAAGTTATTATAAAAATATACTTACTAATTCATAGCGGGTCGGGAGATTTTTCTCCGACAGACTATGCGTGCGCTGGTTTTCCTTTAATTAAGAGAAACTATTTGCACACATGGCGTTAAGTAGAAACTAACATTTGCAAACATGTGGCGCCATCTAGTAGCGAAATCACAAATATCGTACCTGACACACCTCTGGTTTGTACCAGTCAATCTGCATTTAATCAAATCCAAATTGGATTAGTAGTTTTAGTCCTAAGTTAGAACAAACATTTTCGTACATGTGGCGCCATCTTGTGCCGATTGAAGCTCAGTACTTGTTTTTAACAATAGCCCAGTTGGGCATTATTCTAACATCTTCCAATACTGCCAGACTGACTTTTCGAACACAATCCAGTACACGACGCCGCGCCGCCTCTCACCTCCATTTGTCGGTCGTTTCGTCCTTGCTTTCATATTTTTTGTTTGTTCATCCCCAGTTGAGCCTAATAAATTCTCCCATCCACTTGCATTCCATGACAGCGACAATAGAAGAGTGGTTTCCTCTCCTCTTCGCAAGGATTCATTATATGTTTGACATTATTATCCCCGAGGGCAATTTAGTTCCATAGTCACCATGGTTTCGATTGTCCTGCCAGAAACACAAAATCACAGGAAAGACAAGGCGACTTCTTCAAAGAATAGAAAGCCGAGCGAGTCTCGTTCCCTAGGAAATCATTCATATTAAAACAATTAGGTGATACTACGTAGATTTTCGAAACGATGATAAAGCATTCACCCAGACGCGCCTAGACAATTTCAAAATCAGGACATAATAGTGGACCTCTTAGAGTGGTGTAGATACTCCTGCTGCTGCAATTTTTGCCGCCATAGCCGTAGGGCCAATGAGCGAGAACAAGGATGTGACATTGTCCTCTCAAATGGTATTCCACTGACAATGCGGGATAAAAGGATCAAGGCGACCGACAACGGGAACAGAAAGAGTAAACGGAAGAGATGATGTTTTTTTTTTTCTTAAATGCGATTTTTCTTGGTTTTATTTTAGCACAGCCCCTATTCGGTTGAGACTTCTTTATTTTTTTTTTGTAGAACTAAATTGCGTCGCGAGGATAAGAATTTAGTGACAGTGTGCAGTGCAGTGGAGGTTGTGGGTGATTGCCGGTCGCCTGAAGGATACTTTTGTTTGTTTGCACTGGTAAAAGATGGTGGCGGTGACAATGTAAATATAACCTTTTGTATTCTTGTGGAGGGAATTATGACCTCGAATATTATTATAATCTTTATAATCTGTCAAATTATGATGGCACTTGTAGTTTTAAGGACACTACTGGGAAGCTTAGTTTTAAATTGTAGGGAGAGCAATAATGAATAAATTTGTAGAGTTTAATATTGTCTTTAGCACGATTACTAACTTGAGAATTTAAACGGTGTGTTGTTTTGGCTTTAGGAGTCTAAATTGGCAGTCAGAAATAGGTCTCAAGGGTGTGAAGATGGCTTTAATGTGATGGCACGGGGACGTACAATTTTTGACGTAGCTATGGGTGTAATATAGGAGATATAAAATGACGACTGCTGATGTCATCATTACCATTTTTATTTTCTACTCTATTTAGTACAGTGGGTAGAATTCTTGTCAGACACCAAGCTCGACCAAATCTCTAGTTTGAGTGACCAAGAGGTGGTTATTTTAAATAAAAAAATCCATTTTAGCATAAAAAAACTCTTAAAGAAAAAAATATAAAGCTGTGAAGCTGATCGCATAATCCACACCCATCGATTTTCATATCATTCCTTAGGAAGTTTGCATAATCTTCCTCTATGCATTCGCATAAGCTTCATTCAGATGTTCGAATTTTGTTCCTCCTCTTGAGATTGGGCGAATTGCAATTGATTCTTTTCCGTGAATAATTCCCCAGGCGGATTCCACGATAGGGGTGAACAACTCAGAACATTTTTCACTATCTAGCGGGGACATATTTTCTAGCAGGTACACCAACCAAAAGAGAATAAAAAATCAATAAATATTGCAGCTGAACATAAAAGAGAGCGAAAAATCGTACAAATTCATAATATCAAGACTGAGTGACAGTTTTTGATCCATTTTTGACAGTTTAGTTGCTATTTCACCTCTGATATGAATGTTTTTTCACCCGATACTTACTTTTTAAATACCGATTGTAGGTACTGTGATTGTCATTGATACAAAATGCATTTTAGACCGCAGTGTCAGCCATATGAAACAAGGCAGGGTGCTGTCATTACCCACAAATCTGTCTATTGTCCTCAGGCAAGCTTTACTTTGTCGCAATAGTGACACGTCCTCAACTCACCTTTGAATCTGTTCTTACTTTTTTTTTTTTTTAAAAGTACACACTTCAAAGTTTCTGTTTTAAATTTTTATCTTTTATTGTTTTTCTCTTCGTTTTGTTAAAAATAATTTTTGGTTTTAAATTTTCATTTAATTTAATTTTTTTTTTCTGCTTTTATCTTTATTTTCTAAACTACTTTAAATTAATTTCTTTTTTGTTATATAATTTATACATATATATATATTAGTTTTTATGTAAACAAATGCTTACTTAAATGTTTAATATTTCTTTTATATTTAATAGTGGGCTATTTGTTTGTCTAATAAATTAATCTTCCAAGAAAGTCGTATCTTTAATATTTATATTTTTTTTTGTTTATTGATAGTAGTAGTTGTTGTTTCTTATATCTGTTTGCTAAAATAATTTTTCTTTTGGTTAAAAAAAGTTGATTTTTACTTTTTGTTGGTTTAATACGTTTTTAAAGTTTGAACTTATTGTATAAAACTTAAGTACAAAACTTAGTAGAAAAATGTTGTTCATGTGGAGCTTGTTTTTTTTTCTGACAAATTGCAGGTTTACAATTAATATCACGATTGTCTTTTTTTATGTTTTTTTTTTTCTTTTAACTAAAGAAGTTTTTTTTTTTGTTATATTATGTTTTACTACACTTTGTGTAAGAATTTCTAACTATAGACGGATTTAATTGAATGGGGTCAGTTCGATAAAAAACAAAAATAAATGTTATAATTGCAATAATTTATTTTAACTGATGAGCGGTTGTAAACAAATTTAAGACACTCAGAAAATACCATATCCCATTTCAGGCAAATGTTGCCAAGTCGTAAAATGTGAATCTACCTTCCTGAGCTGAGGTATGCTGAATGCTAATGCACAATAAATCAAATAAACTTCGAGGGTTTTAGCCTGTACTAACTTACTCTCTATTTGTTCGATATGTGGATGTTTTATGGGCGTTGGTGTTGGATCCAATTAAAGCCCTTGAAACGTGTTTGTAAGCACATAATTTTGCGGTTTGAACCTTTGCTAAAATGGCCTCGGAAAACTTAGAACTAGCAATGTCCATGAAATTTATTGTCAAGCCACATATCGCTTTTATTATGGAGTAAACGATTCGAAGGACAATAGTGAAATATCATTGGGTTGTGTATCCGCTAAGACATGCATTTTTTGTTCATAATCTTCCAGCGGTTTTGGTGGCAGTCGTTTTATCATTGCGTTTTGAAGCTTTGCTAAAATGCCCTAGTAAAACTTAAAACTAGCTACGTACATAAAATTCATTGTCAAGCCAGATATCCCTTTTACTTCGTAGTAAACGATTCGACGAACAGGGTTGTGTATCCGCTAATACGTGCATTTATTTTTGTTTATAATTGCTGCGGTTTTCGTTGCAGGCGTTTTACCATTGCGTTTTGAAGCTTTGCTAAAATGGCCTAAGAAAACTTAAAACTCCCTTTTACTTCGGAGTAAACGATTCGAAGAACAGGATCGTGTATCCGCTAAGACTTGCATTTTTGTTCATAATCTTGCTGCGGTTTTCGTGGCAGTCGTTTTACCATTACGGTTTGAACCTTTGCTAAAATAGCCTAGGAAAACTTAAAACTGGCTACGTCCATAAAATGCATTGTCAAGCCAGATATGCCTTTTACTTCTGAGTAAACGATTCCAAGAACAGGGTTGTGTATCCGCTAAGACGTGCATTTTTGTTCATAATCTTGCTGCGGTTTTCGTGTCCGTGTGTCGTTTTAAAAATGATCCAATAGATTTATACCATATTTAAGAATTAATTTCATAGAAATAATATTGCAGAATATTCAAAAAAACTGGTTCATGTCTTGACTTTCATATTCAGAAAGCTGCCCCGAAATTCGCAACAGTTTTAAGAGGACTAAACTATGTATCTTTAAATAAACCAATCCGCTTAATCAATGCCAATGCACTTAATATTTTACTCGCTCATCAATCATTATAGACAATCCATTTGAAAAATTTAACAAAAGCTTAACAACAAATCAACCATTTTTTAAGAACATCTCGTTACGGTTTAGTAGAATGACCCAATTACATATTTCTATTTGTATGTACACATTTGCATTTCCATTTTGAATATACTTATTCAGTGCACTTAAAATTTGTCTATTGAAATAAAAATTAAATTTAAAATCAAATTCACTGCGATAGTAAAATTCGTGTTTTTTTTTTCTTTTAAATTTTACCAGCTTTTCATTTAATGTCACATCATTTTTGTTTATTGTTATGTAATTCTTAAAATTTGTTATAGGAATCATGGCCCTTTTTTAAAACATTTTCTGTTTTATTTTTATTTTTCTAGACTCAAGTGTATTTTGCTACTTAAAATTAACTACAGTGTTTAATTATTTAACATTAGTGTATTTTTTGTTTGTCGTGTTTTTTTTTTATTAAAATTTATTTTCTATTTACAAATTTATTTACAAATACTTAATTAATTTTCTGTAATGTAATTTCCTTAGGACATGTTTTCTATGTAATTTTAAATAATAATAATTGTTTTATATATATTTTATTTTACAATATCACTCCAATTTAAATAATGGTTAGTGTATATTACAGCCTTTTTCTCATCGCATTTTTTTTATATTACAGTATCTCTCAATTTTTTTTTGTTAAATAATAAAAACATAAAACTGAGAGATTTTTATTTTATTTACAATTATGAGAAAAACCGGAGTGATACCATAAATACAGGCAGCACTGTAGCAGCAAATGAGAGTAAAAATAATTTTTCACTAGAACTGCTTAGTGCACTCGCTTGGCATAGTAAGTCTTCGGGGAATATCTTTAGTATTGGCAGTTTCTTACCGGTGGTTGGATCGTGACAGGTATTTGCTCGGGCACGCTGTAAATGAGAGTAACAAAAAAAAAATAGGACTCATAATTCTCATAACTATAGTTCAAAAATAAAATTATTATTGGTTCTTGTCTTTGCTAATATTGAAATCATTCGTTTATATACTTAAAAGTTGTTTTAACTTGACCTACATTTCAAAAAAGACAGTTTGGGATATGAGGGGCTTCTAAAACATCAGCGTAGATAAATAGAGAATCGAATTAAGGTTTGTGACATTGCTAAGTTCTTCATACTTTAACTATGCCTTGAATAATTAATTTGCTACTTAAGCTGAGTGCATAATTTATGGCAAATAGCCCGTCACTCCATCCCTTGACTAATGCTAACAGTCTGATGTTTTCATAGTTAAAATGGTTGTAGTCCTTGCTAAATTTAACTTCAAAACGTCTTTGTTTTCTTGGTCTAGCAAAATGTACACTCTTGCTAGAATATGTTTTAAATAGTTTGTAGAAAATTCGTGGATATAATTTGCTATTTTGCCAAGCAAATTATGAATACGGCCTGTGGGTTTAAGTCCTTGCTAGTGAGCTGGGTTTCTCATGGTTTTACCTATAAATAAATTATTATAAAAGAATCGGGCGCTTGAGGATCCACTTGAGCAACCTACACCCGCGACTCACTTAATGGATAAGTGGGCCATTAAAAATGAATGAAATTATTGTAAAAAATATGAAAAAAAAAAGGTTTGGATATTGACTATCTTATACCTAATTTAAAAGTATGATTTGTGCCTATTTATCGATAAGACAGAGACAAACCTACCCGTCTAACACTTGAGAATAATAAAATATCACTCACCTGCACCATCCGCCTCATATCGTCCTTCGGTATAACCCGAATCTGAGCCGATTCTCGCAGCCATCTTCTTAGCCAGTGTCCGAACCACACTAGACCGCATTCGCATTCTAGCGGATTATTCGATGTATCCAGACCGCCCATAATGCTGCGCGTCCCCACAGTATCCCAGTAGGTCTTGTTGGGATAAAAACTATCCGCCGCTAGCGCGTTTATCCGATTATCCGATATATCAATCGAAAGATGCGGCACCGAGCGTAGCGTATAAAATATTCCCGGCGGCAAATCGGAAATCTTTGTATTTCGTATTCTCACTGTGAGCTTGTGACTGCGTGCCAAACCCTCGAGGGCGTCACTGCTAATCGTTTGCACATTGGTTCCATACAACTCGACCATGTTAAGCTTGGTGCTGTTGTAGAGCTTGGCCAGCATGTTGCCGCCAATATTCGATTCGACTACATGAACTCGCAGCTCTTGAAGTCCGGGAATTCGCGAGACGATTTCTCCCAAATTCGCTGCGGAAGACATGTGCAGCCGGCGAAGGCTCCTCAGCTTTGAGAAACCAATTGGATTGGCCACTTTCACATCGAGGATGTTCAGTTCGCTGAGGTGTCTCAAACCGATCATGTCGTGCACCGTGATGCGGCGGATGGGGTTGTGGGCGAGGTCCAGCACCCTCAGCGAGCTGGGAAGATGATCGACGACACTACTGATGTTGTTCACCTTGTTGCGGGACATGTCTAAGAATCTGAGCATTCTCATGGCATGCAGGGAGGAGATTTCTTGCAAATGATTGCCACTGACATCTAACTCTGAGAGGAAGGGCAGGTTTAGCGGTGGCAGGACATACAGGCCCATTCCTTGGATATTCAAGTGCCGAAGACGTGGTGTGTGTATGAATACCTCTCGCAGATTGCTGGTCACCAGGGGGTTAAAGCTGAGATCCAAGTTGGTCAGATTGGTTAGGAACGTGAACGTGTTATCCGGTAGCACCGTGATCTTGTTTTGCGAGAGATTCAAATCGAACAGGAATTGGGAATTGATGAACATGCTAGAGTCCAAGTATTCCAAGGTGTTGGCGACAAATTGAATGCTTCGCAGGGTGAAGCCGACGTCCGAGAACGCCGGCACTGGCCACACTGTGAGGAAGTTCTCCGAAATGTCGAGATACTCGAGGCGAGTGTTCATGAAAACTTCTCGCGGAAGGGCCCTCAGGCGGTTGTTGCGTATACGAAGGATCCGTAGCTTGCGCAGGTTTGAAAACTGTTCGACTTGCAGTTGATCCAGTCGGTTAAAGCTAAGATCGAGCTCTTGCAGGCTGTTTAGACCTTGAAAACTGCGGCGCCGCAGCGAGCTTATGTTGTTGTTTGACAAGGTGAGCACCTCGAGAAATTCTAGATCCCCGAAGGCGTGGTTCCCCAACGATGTTATTTCGTTGTTCATAAGATTGAGGAAGCGCAGTGTATTACCGAGGTTACTGAAGCTAAGGCTGTTGGAGATTAGGTTATGGCTGATGTCGAGGTGATAGATGTACATGTAGGAGCTCAGCTCATCATCAAAGGAGGCGATCTGGTTGTGGCTTATGTTGAGGCGGAGCGGAGTAGAGGCATTCGAAACGTAGTGGAACATTTTCAGCGAAATCGAGCAGAGATCGTTATGCATAAGGTCAAGGCTTGCAAGGCTTGGCATGAAGCTTAAAGCACCGTGGGAGACATTTTTCAGCTGATTGAAGGACAAATCAATGGATCGCAGGAACTCCAAGTTGAAGAAGGCGTGCTTTTCCATGGAGCGGATTTTGTTGGCCTGCAAATTGATGGTCTGGAGGTCGCCCAAATTGTAAAACGCCCTCGAAGCGAGCTTTTCCATGGAGTTATAGGAGAGGTCTATCTCGACTAGGTGCCGATGGACTTCGGGGATGAAGAGGCCCTGGGGAATCTGTTTGAGTTGGTTGAAACCAAGGTTTATATAGCTCAGCTCCTTCATTGCAGCGAATGACTCGTTCGATAGCGTCTTCAGGTTGTTATTGTCCAAACCAAGCCACATGAGTTCAGTGAGTGGGCTTAGCGCCTCCAAGGGGTCAATTGACTCGAGACTTCTGGCCGGGAAAACTGCGAATGACAGCTCGAGGATCTTTAGAGTCTGGGAGACATTCTCGAATACATACGGGTTTGTGATGGTGATGTCGTTGAAGCTCAAGCTGATTTCCTTGATCTGATCGAGACCGTTGAACGACCCCAATTGGAGATGCGTGATTTTGTTGTTCCTTAGCAAAATCGTCTGTAGCTGGCTACCCCAGGCGCAGAATATGTTCTCCGGTATTTCGTTGATTGTGTTGTAGCCCATATTGAGATAGGACAATTCCGTAAAGTTCTTCAGGGCATTTACTGGTATCGTAGAGAAGTTATTTCCACTCAAGCTCAGTACGCGAAGGTTTCCCGTGAACTCGGGCAGGTTCGACAAGTGGCAGATGCTGTTCGACGTGAGGTAGAGGTATTTCAACTTGCGCAGTGATTTGATTGCCCCCGGAACAGCTCTCAGTTCGTTCCTCTCCAGATCCAGATACTCTAGGGTGTCGGTGATTCCTTCAAATGCATTCACATGGATTCGCTCGATGGCATTGAATGCCAGAACAAGGTGTACGATTCCGATTCCTTTAAACGCCGCCGGCGGTAGATGCCGCACAAAGTTTTTCTCCAGATTCAACGCCCTCACATGGATATCGCTGTAGTTGTTCTGGAACCAATCACTTTCTATCGTCTCTATAAGATTCATGCCCAAGTCGAGCTTTTCCAGGTGCATTCGCACCAACCGCACCGTCTCTTTGTTCTGAACGGTCCGTATGAGGTTATCCCGCAGCGAGACAATCCGCAAGCCAAACAAATGCTCGAATAGCTGCTGAGGAAAGGCACTCAACAGATTGCTCGACAGGTCTATGGTTACGAGGCTCCGTGGAAGAAAGTTCGACCCAATGTGATAGATGCGATTGTTGCTCAAGTCGAGCCATAGCAATTTTTGAAGCCGTGAAAATGGACGCACTATATGGTTGTGACCAAGTCCATTGCCAATCGAATTCAAGGAAGATGATGTCGAGTAGGATGATGATGTCTGCATGCCCTGTACTGCCAGTGGGTAGTGACCAGGCGACGACGCATTGCCGTCATGTGTGTTCAGTGCGACTTCTGTGATTTCATTTCCAGACAGATGAAGGCTGCGCAGCGTGTCGAAGAGACTCTCCCAGTTGCCTTCAAGCGTTGTTATGTGATTTCTAATATGTGAATGTAACGTATTTTTTTTAGTTTGTGAAAGGGGAGGGGGGTGAAATGCTGTGTACTTACCGTTGGGCAACCAAACGCGTCAGAGAGTGTAGCTTCTGTAGAGCCTCTAGGGGGATGTGTTGCATTTTATTGCCCGATATGTCCAACGTCATTAGCGAGTGTGTCATTGTACTGAAAGTAGAAGAGGAATTGAGTTGGTTTAAGGTCGCCATGTTTTGTGCTGAAAATTAACTTCCTACCTACGAAAAATGACCTTAATCCCTGTACTAAATTCATTTCGCCCTCGCCGTTTGAAAACTTCAAGTTTCTTACAATTATCCTCCAGTCCATTCATAAATCAGTTCATCAGCTTATAGCTTAACCCTTAAGAGCTGGACATAATTTCCTAAGACTTTCATTTTGCTAAAGTGCTATTGAAGCACACTCACACATAATTCCACTATCATCCAGATTAGTGTCATTCGTGTTTCGTCTATTGCTTCATTCAATAATCCGCCCCCCCCACAAAAAACTATCCGAAAAACCCACTAAGATATTTGATCTGCAAGAGGACGAAACTTCATCCCCCCTTCACACAATGCGAGCGAGAAAAACTTTCTTCCTGTCTGACTGTCTTCCCCCCGCCCGGAAGGAATCCATTAAAAACTCTAACCAATTACAGTTTGTGCAATCATGCACGAAAATGCCTCTCTCTCTCGTCTTTCGATGAAATGTCCTTCGTTTCCTCAAAAATAAAAAAAAATATCTAGAAATGGGCTCCCAAAGCGACGAACAAGAAAAAAACTCAATCACAGGCAGCAAAACCCAAACCAGTCACCCATATATATCACAGAAAACTTCAAACTCAGAATTTGAACTCCTCTCTTTCACCCTTCGCACATACACACACCAATCCTGCTTGCCCCAAAAACTAAGCGAAAAATTCCTTTGAATTTAATATTATGTCACTTGGATGAGTTTTTCATTTCTTTTTACCTTTTTTTTCATCTCTTCGTTGGACGCCCCTTTCAACACGCCCCCTTTCTACCAACCGAGGACGACGACGACAACGACGACGTCCGGAAGGAACAGCAAACTAGGTGATGTGAAGGGAAAAAACCGTTAGCCAACATTTGCCTCTATTTTCATTTTTTTTTCTTTTTGTGTAACGTAACTTACCGCAACCACACATGGAATTTACATAAAACCAATTAGGGGGACACTTTTCGCCGCATCGTCCTGGCGCGCACCAAAAAGGAACGTAACCCACTAAAGGAGAGGCGCGCCTCCCCTTACTCGAATATCCCTGCCAACATCATCAATGTTGTGACATGGCGAGAAACTCATAGGCGCACATATGTACATGTAGAATGGCTATAGAAGACGTGGCCGCCCTCTTGTACTAGAAGGACCTCACAATGACAACACAGCGCGTTCACTCGTTCTCCCTCTCAAGTGGAAGAATTTTGTTTCACTTGAGGGTTTTCCCGCATATAGCAAAAGCATCACCCCAAAATCCTGGGCAAATATAGGTTTTTAGAACCCGCTATCCTGGATGGAAGTACATCCGTCGTGTGTATAAGGTACTCCTTCAACCTTGTGAGTTGCCAGAGTGCGCGCGGCTGGAAAACAAAGTTTTTCACACTTTACCCGGCCAGAGCCATCTGCAGTAAAATTTTCATTTAGCCAGCGACAGAGATATTCACATCACACAAAGGGATATGAAAAATTTGCCACATCGTGTGTACTGTGTAGGTATGTGGGTGGGTGTGATGTGTTGGGTGGGATGTGTTGGGTGGGATGTAGATTTTTTTTTTGTAAATTTCACCGAGTCACTGTGTCGTTTGGTATTTCAATTGCGGTGTTTACCAAGTATGAATGCGAGAACGATGAGATAGTCCCGAAGGGTTCAACCGCCTATCCTGTTTGCCTAAAATTGAATATGCGTATGAAACGTTTTGCAATTCAGGGGGCTAATAATTCTGGTCATGGGAGAACGCGCGTTCACATTCTTTAAAAGAAACTTCAATTTCCCACTGTTGCCATGTTTACTGCTAAAGTTGAGTAAAAAAAAGTGCACTTCTTAACTCCACGCAATAATAAAAATAACTCCTGCTTGACATTAATACAGAAACTTTTTGTTTATTAATTATTATCATCCTGCATGTACCTACACAAAAAAAAAAGGAAAAAAAAAAAGAAACCCCCATCACGACATCATCGTCATTAGTACGGCGAGAAGATATTAAAACTAAAGAGATAATCATCGCCATGAAGCAGTCCATCATTAGTTATGTGCTGCAAGGATACGTTACGTCTCTATGGAGAATACCTCTAGGACCTCGCACATACAGTCACCGCCAACCAAACTAATATAACTGCACAAAGACAAAGCGTCCCACAGCAAACTGCGAAACTGAACTGAACAACAACGAAAAGTGTCCTTTTTCTGTTCAGCGAGAGAGAGATAGAAAGAGACTCTGGTGACATTGTCCTGTGCATTCATCACGCAATCACAAAGTGAGATTTGTTTACGCCCGCACTCATATATACACGGGAATTCTTATTATTATTACGGTGTCCTTGGACCCGAATGCATCACGCAAAACTTTTGTTATTCTGTTGATGTTGACGAGCGCACGATGCTGTTGATGATCTTCCTCTGGATTTATGTTAAAAGGACGAAAATATAGGATAATACACAAATCCAAACGAAAGTGCAATGGAAGAAACTTTGGTGCGCGCACTGTGTCTATCCATATGTACAAGGGGAAAAGTAAACTAGGTCGACTCTACGGTTCACAGACTGTGAAAACAAGGCTTAATATTAACAAGCGTGGGAGGTAGATGTGTTGCCATCATCAGCTCAGCAACAACATTGACTACAACAACCAAACACTGGCGAACTTTCGGAGGAATAAAAAGTCACTTTGCCCGCAGCTATGGACATGAACTTTGTTCAGTTTGGGAAAAATTGCATTTTTCACTGGAAAAACAGCCATCTAGGCTGTGTATTTGCGAATTTTGAGTACATTTGGCAAGAGTGTGTATCAGTGTATCCAGAAAGTGACGCAGTGGCGAATGGACATATTGCTTCGGGTAAACAAATAAGATTATATGATGGAAGGGTTTCCTTTAGAGCAAGCTCAAAGTAAGGGATAAAATGTCGCTGTTGGGACCGTCCTCTCTGTTAGATACAAGGCGTCGTTCAGGCATCCCGAAAATACCGAAAAGATCCCTGAAACAACTTTCCCAGTTGGCATAAATATCTTGAGATATTCACAACTGGAGAAGGAGAATCAGTGACGATCACACTGGTAGCGACCATCAGTACAAAGATCCCCGAAATGACTTTCCCAGTTGACATCAATATCTTGAGATATTCTTAACTGGAGAAGGGGAATCATCGATGATCAAACTAGCAGCGACCATCAGTACAAAGATCCTCGAAATCACTTTCCCAGTTACTATCAATATCTTGAGATATTCATAATTGGAGACGGAGAATCATCGACATCACACTGGAAGCGATCATCAGTACAAAGATCCCCGAAATGACTTTCCCAGTTGGCATCAATATCTTGAGATATTCATAATTGGAGACGGAGAATCATCGACGATCAAACTAGCAGCGACCATCAGTACATCGTCTTCCGCCTACAAGCAAATCGACGTGTTTCTTATAAAAACCAGAAGCGAGCACCGGGGTAAAGAAGGAAGACGGGCAGGCTCAACGATGATGTGTTCGTTCTCAAAACCAGATGCGAGCCTCAAGGTAAGGAGGGCAGAAAGATCAAGCACATCAACTGGACTCATAAATCCGGTGTACTGGTGGACTGAAGAGATCGCTACGCTCAGTAGAAGATGCGTAAATCTTTGACGCAAAGCAATGAATCGAAAGAAACATCTGAAGAAGCGAAGAAGCGAAGAAGCTCACCAAAAACGAAAGTGGCATGAGATACGGAGCTCAGAGAGAGAGAGAGAGAGAGAGAGAGAGAGAGAGAGAGAGAGAGAGAGAGAGAGAGAGAGAGAGACTGAGAGGCTGATTTAGAACGTACATAGTTAAATGAAGGCAAAGAACCTTTGTGGAAGTAAGTTTTAACACACATCTCCACACAATGAACTGAGCTTGCCAGGAAGACGACTCTGTAGCAGATGACGCTAACCACGTTTTTTTTGGGAACTATACATTATCTTTCTCTCTCTTCCTTTAGCTTGTTGTATCTAAACCAATCATATGCAAGATTGAAAAAATCAGGAGCCTAACTTTAGGCGCAAAATAAAAATACACCAAATGTATTAAGGGGCTACTTTTGGGCCTTTAAACGAGCTCTTTTTAACACAATTTACATCATATCCAAAATTCTGAATTTAGAACCTCTCTCAGGACAGTTATACCGTCGAATTCGATTATCGCCAGGGTCAAAATAATTTCTATGCATTATATAGTGTTAGCCTGAACTGGAACTCCATGAAAAACGCCTCATATCCATCAACCTGAAATATGAGCCTCTAAGTACTGTGGAATAAATCACTGGCAACACTCATTTTGTTGATAAAAGGACCAACGTCCATTAAAAGCTCCCTAACCCTTCCATCAGAAACGCTTAATTTTAACCAAACAATAACAATCAATCATATCGCCATGAAGCCCCCAATGGATATGTGGTTTAAAATTACCTGGACGTCCGCTCCGAATGGTTATATTATAATAACCCCTCAGGCTACCGGGTACATTTTTTTATTATTTACCTCAACAAAATCAGATTTTTGTGCCGCGGCATTTTGGCTGAAAGGCTTCAATGAAATTTTCACATCGGCATGTTTCGTCGGAAATTGCCTGAATGCAAAATTCTTTTTTTTCGTTCTGTAAACAAAAAAAAAATAAAAAATTCCCTGTACAAATCGATTCATGTTCGACCGCAGACTTCATTGACCAGGCCATCACCATCCACAATGTATGTGTATAATAATAATCCAACAGAATGGCTGAAGCGTATCCACCATCTAGCATAACGAGGATGATGAACATTTTACAAAATGCAGAGATTCTTATGGACTACTCTATATACAGGATATCCCTTCACCTAATGAGGACCAAATGAAATTCAAAAAAAAAAACTTGATAGTCAATTGTGCGGTTGGAAGAGGAAAAACTACTCGAAACCATCCCAGCATACAATAGGAGCGAAAGGACCACCAAAATCGATACAAATATAGGAACAAAAAAAAAAAAAAAACATCCTTTTACCAAAAATCTTCAAAGCGGAACCAATATGATGATGGTTATTGCCATCATAGTTCCAGCTATTTGGGCTCACTGGCTATTATTACTGTTATTTCAGGATGATGATGATGGTGATGGTTCAAAAACGATACCAAACTGCACCAATAACCGGATGATGCTGCTCGTATAGGAGTTTGGGCTAATTTTTGTTGTAGCAGCATGCGGTTCATTGGTGCGGCTACGAGTGTTGTAGTATCCAATACTGTTGCAGCAGCAGCAGCTTTTCAGCCGGACAATTCAATCATAGAATGTTTGGCTTCCACTTGAGTGAAAATTGAATAGGTTCTATGGTTGCTGATGCTGGTATGGTGCTCATCTATATGAAATTGTCCCGAAAGACATAGTGCGACAGCAGTTAGTTAAGCTCTGTGGCCCAGCGCCCAAGATGAATTGTGGTGGTCATTTTCTAAATGGCACATAAATATAGTGTGGTTGCAATTTGCCACTGATGGCAAGTACTTTTGTAACAGCAAATTAGGTTTAAAGTGGATTTCCGAGCAGAAAATCGTACAGAAATCTGTTTTGCCGGAAGACGGATTGAAATTAATTTTTGTCATTACCAAGAAGTGGGATTAAAGATTATTGTCGTCTTATTTTGGCTTTAATTTTTTTTAGGGATTTTTTCAAAACATTACAAATTGAATGAGAATAAATCTACTTATTTTGTGGGGCCGATTTTGCAAAACCTTTTTTCAGAAAATTTTTCGTTGTTTTGGTGAATTTTTCAAGACGTTTTACGTAGTTTTCGGACCGACTTTGCGGAATAATTTTTCTGGGCATTTTTGGTTGTGGTTTTTGACTTGTTTTTAAAGCGTTTTGGGGCTATTGACGTATTTTTCGGACATATTTTGCGAAACCTTTTTTCTGAAAAAATTTCATTGTTGTTTTGGACTTTTTTTTAAAAACCGTTTTGGGACATTTTTCAAAAGGTTTGACGTATTTTTTGGACCGCTTTTCGTGATTTTTTTTGGGATTTTTATTAAGCGTTTTTGGTGCGTTTTTCCGGAGTTTTTAGTTCGTTTTTTGCAACTTATTTTTGTGCAATTTTTAGTTGTTTTTCTTGACAGTTTTTGAAGACGTTTTCGGGAATTTTTTCTTGCCCTTATTTTGGTGCAATTTTTAGTTGTTTTTGTTGACGTTTTTTTTGGGGGCGTTTTCGGAAATTTTTTCTATCTCTTATTTTGGTGCTATTTTTAGTTGTTTTTCTTGACAGTTTTTGAAGACGTTTTCGTGAATTTTTTCTTGTCCTTATTTTGGTGCAATTTTAGGTTGTTTTTGTTGACGTTTTTTTGGGGGCGTTTTAAAACATTTTTTCGTCCTTATTTTGTTGCAATTTTTAACTGTTTTTCTTGAGGTTTTTTTGGAGGCGTTTTCGGGAATTTTTTCTTGGCCTTATTTTGGTGCAGTTTTCAATTGTTTTTCTTGCCTTTTTTGGAGGCGTTTCAAACATTTTGTCTGGCCTTTATTTTTGTGCAATTTTAGGTTGTTTTTGTTGACGTTTTTTGGAGGCGTTATCTAACATTTTTCTAGTCCTTACTTTGTTGCAATTTTTAAACTGTTTTTCTTGACGTTCTTTGGAGACGTTTCTGACATTTTTTCTCTTTTTGTTGATGTTTTTTGGAGGCGTTTTCGGGCATTTTGTCTGCCTTACTTTGGTGCAATTTTTAATTGTTTTTCTTGATGTTTTTTGGAGGCGTTTTCCAAAACTGTCTGCCCTTATTTTGGTGCAGTTTTTTACTTGTTTTTTTTTACGTTTTTGGAGACGCTTTCAGAAATTTTTTCTGCCCCTTATTTTGGTGCAATTTTTTGTAGTTTTTCTTGACGTTTCTTGGAGGCGATTTCGGGCTTTTTTTCTTGGCCTTATTTTTAGTCAAAACGATGTCGTTCGATCATTTTCATTCTACGCGATCTGGCCCCAAACAAAACCAATAAAAAATATGTCGAAAAATTGTTGGACGTCGGCATAAGATCTTGCTAGTCATAGCCTTTTAGATTGTTGTTGTTTCAGGATGGTTTGTTACAAATACGCCCAACCAAAAATATGAAAATCCCATCCATTTTAAAGAGCTAAAAAAAACGTACTAAAACACACAAAACATTTTTGAACTTCCAACCAACCAACTGGTTTACGTCTAGTCTAGTACTAGTCAGTCACTAGTGGGCGTTTTGTGAAAATTACGTTTTACTCTAGTTTCAAATAAATCCGACTATAAAAATATAAAAATGTTTTTCATTAAAAATTGCTCTAAAATCCAAATTAAACTACTATTTTCAAAATCGCTATAATAAAATTGTAGAGGGTGTTTTTTTTGTGAAATGATTAAACACCTGTCTGATAATTTTTACCAGTTTTACAAGCGTTCACATTTTTAAATGAATACTATTAACGGTTCGTGAGCTATCGTGCTTTTAAATTGTATGAAAAAGCCAGGCAAAATCAATAAAAAAAAACTACAATGGCCGGTGGATGACTTGGCTCTAAATTGGTGCTGATGAGCCTCACAAATTCACATTCACATACAGCTCGGACAACAACCATTACGGGTATTTGTTACAATTAGCCAAGACACACAAGGTTATTTTGTTTCTACAGTGAAAATAACCTTTAATTACAAAAAAATATATATATATTACAAGTCACAGTCAAATGATTCGCCATGGATTCGCTGAAATTTGCCTCTCAATATAGCTCAGATACCAACCATACTAAAAAGATCGTTACAAAAGTAACTGAATACAAAAATTTGGTTCGGATCTTCTCTCATCTTCCATGGCCAGGCCATCTAACGGAACTCATTTCTGAAGCATCTGAACTTCAGTCAAACTTTTCTATTAGATAAGTGAAACTAAATTTTGTATTCAATTCGTTCCTCAATCTGGTATGACCTGTACGAGCAGGTGATAAAGTTAAGCATGGACAAGAACCTTTAAAGCTATTATATAGAATCCAAGCGGTTATAGTATGACTTGTTTTTTTACTTGACAGTACTATCTGTCCGCTAAATTTACCTATAAGCTTACTATAAAAAAAATATTTCTAAGAACCTCTATTAAATTTACAAGAGTCAGACAATAATTCCGTCCATAAAGTCTATACCGAGAGTATCTTCAAAATTCGTCTCGAACCTAGTATAGAAAAATGCGACAGCGGTCGAGAAATTTTTTCATAAGTAGGTGCATAAAATTCAAGATTGCTTCTAGAAGAGTACCCCGGTTATAAATGGGAAAAGAAAATCTCTGTGGAACTACGTAACCTTTCCCATATGACCTGATTTAGCTTCTAAAGAACTAAATGTCCGCAGACTTCCTCGAAGCTAAAACTATTAATAGTGTTGATTTACCAAATGCATTCCACAAATACGTACGCAAGGATCAAATCTGAAAGCAATTTCAAAAGGAATGATTATTTCTAAGGAACGTGTCCATCTGCTGTCCCTTGGCAAATACACTCAAATAGTGTCTCAAGCCCTGACCAGTAGTGTCTTGAAAGAGCTATACACCTCAAGTAGGTTGAGTGGCTGTGTTGTGTGTTCTGTATGCCTAATTAGGTACGCATTTTTTATTGAAGGATATATCCCCTCAAAAGAAAAACCAAATAGAAATAATACATGAAGACGACAAACTAGCACACGTACACTACACACCTACTTCATCTCGAATGCCTACATGTGCACGCGTGCACAAAATAACAAAATTCCCATCTCAAGCAAAAATTGGACTGAATGTAGTTTTTTTCCATCCAGGATACTAATGTTCAGATCCATCACTATATTCATCTTCGTCATTCGCAGGCAAATAAACAAACAGCAAACAAAAAAAAAAAATAGTCTTCTTGTCTATATCATGTCACTTTGGAATTTTATATATCGCTTTCCATGACCTGAAACAGGAAACAAGACCAACGACAAAGCCATAAGAGTCTAGACACTCACTAACACCCAATTTTTATTCCGTGACATTCTCTCCTCACCAACGAGACTATTCTCTTCTTTCAATAAATTATGTCCAACTGAGATGTCACAGCAAAACACATATCACCTCTAAAGATAAAAAGGACGATCCGAAGAGGGATGTGATGTTGTGTATATGTGTGCCTTTTTAAAGAAGATAAAAGACACCATCCTAGAAGTCATACATTCTGCTTGCCTCTGGTCCATTTAATTCGTCGTTTAGAATCTAACAGTCGTCGGAGAAACAAACACGTCATGACTAGCAGGACACGAATCCTTCTGCTTATTGACTATGAGCAATGTTTACGCGTTGAAAACATTCTCGCACGATGTCGCATTATATATGCAAACGTGTACTGCATGCTCACACAAAATGACATGCTTCCTTAAGTGTTATACCACTCTTGTAGAAATAATAACACAACTCAAACTCACACGCGACACACTAGACTGTTGGGTCTAAGAAGAAGTAGAAGGATCTACTGGCGCTTCTCTCTATTATTGGTTAGTATAGTCGATTGTCATCTCAGTTGATGATGATGATTTCGGAATACATTCCGCAGGATAAATGACGATGCAATTTTGATAGAATAATAAAGAGAGCCCTGCTTACCTGAAACTTCGATCCGATATATCCTGCAATTCATTGTCAATCAATTTGAGAGTTTTCAAGCGAAGTCCTTGGAATGTTTCGTCGTCGACGCTTTGCAAATGAGTGTGTGACATTTCGATGTAGCGCACCGAACTATGGACGAACTCTGTAACGAAAATTGAAATAGAAGGAAATAAATTATTTGGCTATTCTAGAGCATGGTAGAAGATACATTTTTTTTTGTAGATGGATGGGCTTTTGAAAAATGCACGAGCAAGAGTTTTGGAAAGTATGTCTATCTGTCACTTGAACAATTTGTTTGTTTTCCCCGTACATACCAATGTAGTGTGGTGGGTAATGGATTTTTAGAAATCGCATGAATTGACTTTGAATATTTGAACGTTGGGGCATTTTTTAAGAGGTTTGACGTATTTTTCGGACCGTTTTTTCTGATGGTTTTTGGGCTCTTTATTAAGCGTTTTTGATGTGTTTTTTGAGGCGTTTTGGGGAGTTCCTAGGGCATTTTCTGAACCTTATTTTAGTGCAATTTTTAGTTGTTTTTCTTGACGTTTTTTGGAGGCGTTTCGGGCATTTTTTCTGTATTTTTTCGAATAATTTTTAGGACGAATTTTTAAAACCTTTAGATTGTTGTTGTTTCAGGATTGATTGTTAAAAATACGTCCAACCAAAAATATGAAAATCCCATCCATTTTAAAGAGCTAAACCAAACCGTACTAAAATATACAAAGGATTTTGAACTTTGGGGCATTTTGCGAGAGGTTTGACGTATTTTTCGGATCGTTTTTCCTGATGGTTTTTTTGGGCTCTTTATTAATAGTTTTTGGTGCGATTTTTTAGGCGTTTTTCAGGAGTTCTTAGGGCGTTTTCTGAACCGGCAGGCGTTTTCGGCCATTTTTTCGGTATTTTTTTCGAATAATTTTTAGGACGATTTTTTGGACCGACTTTGTTTCTTGGGTCTATTTATGGAGTCAACGTCAAGTCTTGCTAGTCATAACCCTTTAGATTGTTGTTGTTTCAGGATTAATTGTTAAAAATACGTCCAACCAAAAATATGAAAATCCCATCCATTTTAAAGAGCTAAAAAAACCGTACTAAAACACACAAAACATTTTTGAACTTTGAACCAACCAACTGGTGTACGTCTCTTCTAGAACTAGTCTATCACTAGTGGGCGTTTTTTCAATATTTAAGTTCTGTATAGTTTTACTCTAGTTTCAAATAAATCCGAATACAAAATTATTAGTTTTTCATAAAAAATTGTGTAAAAATTCATACAAAATACCGAATTTTGGCAAACAGAGTCAGGAAAATTAGCACAGCCTCAGAGCTGTAGCATGGGCAAAACGAACCAGCCTAGTCACAACAAGAGATATTCTCAGTAAAGTGCAAAGATTAACGTGCCTATGCCAAAAAGAACAGCAGCTTTTAAAAACCTTAGGCAAGCTAAGAAAATTCTAGGGAACTATAACCTAAAAAGATTCAAAGCATGTATTAGTCTAAGCAAAACAACCTAAGGATACTTATAGGACACTGTAGACTAAGGGAACACCTGAGGAAAATATAGGCTTATCAGAAGAAGGTCTTTACAGATAACTTTCTGGAATCCTGTGGGGCACTGACTTATAGGAGGATTAAACATCTGGGCAAGTACCCGATAAAATATAACGATATACAAACCATGGACAAGCTACTCTTTCTCAGATTCGTAAAAGAAACTGGACTGGATGAAAGTTGATATTCTTGCCAAGGCTAAGACAGAGCAAAGACCCTCAAACACGGTTCTTAATGGAACTGTAATGCAATGGGGCTCTGGAAAAGTGCATGAACCTTTCCAAGGTATAAGCAGGGGACACAATAGGCCACAAGGTTGCAGTGCACTAAACCCTCTCCATTATTATTACTATTATTTGGGTTGTTTGCTAGGTTGTTTTTGTTTTTGAAGTAGACTTCTTGGTTTGTCCTCCCTGCACAGCTCAATGCCTCAGCCGATTGTCATAAAATTATGCAGATAATTAGTTTTTGACACGGAAACGGATATAGATTACATTTTATCGCATAGTTTTCATGGAGAAACTTTAAATGAGAAAAAAAAATTCTCTGCTCTGTGTTTACGAACTTCACAAGTTTTTTTTTTAAACACTAATTATGTTCGTTGATATAAACTTATACAACCCAATGGGCTATTTTTGATTATCTAAATATTTCTACTGATTTATTGTGAGGCGCAGTCCACTCTTTCTGTGCCCACACTTTCCTGTTTATTCAATCGTAGGACATCCATTTGGACCTCTTATTTGGACCTCTTTTAAGATCGACAGTCACAAAAGCTGATGCCGAATCGTCTCATCCGTGAACGAGCATTACGTGATGCAATAATTCCCACAATGTATACCTCGTTTTCGAGTGAGGCAATTCGACCTCCTACACTGTAAATCTAAAACATTTTCACTTTGAACTTATACCTAAGTCAAAATTAGTTTGAGCAAACATGTTGTCGGAAGTTAATCAAAAATAAAATAAAATTAAAAAAAAAATTCGTTTAAAAAAGATTAAATCAAAAAATCCCCGTACATTGGATTGGTTCTGGAGTTTTGATTTTGATTGCCATACTTTTTGTATATTTGAATCCTTTTGTAAGTGCATGCTTTTATGTAGATTTTTATCTAATCAATTTTTTTATTTATTTTTTCAGGTACGTACTTCCATATTTTCCAGTTGCCCAAGACCTTGCTATATCGACTCAATTCAATTCAATTAAATTCTTCCACAAATTAAGGTAAGAATATGTTAAATGTTCATAAAAAAAAATATAAAATTGTTTCCTCTCAAAATTTTGTTGGTTATGTTGTCTGACTTTTTAACCATCTTACGTGGAACCCTTCTTTCTAGTGTTTCCCTGTTTTTGTAAGTGGTGGTATCAGTCTTAAAACAATTTATTAAATTTATGTCTGAAATTATCGCCCAAGAAACAATTTTTTTTTATAAAAGTATCTCAACAAATGAAAGTCGTGTATCTTAAAAAATAAAGTCTCCTCTTAACGTGAATCTAATTACGATTATACATCAGATATTATGCGCTCCAAATCTTAAATGAATGACCAGTTTCCTAATGAGCCAAATTATTCCCACTGGATGTTTACTAATTGCCCTCAATCTCTTAGAAATGTCTCTCCTTCAAGGTATTTATCAAACCTCTCACTTTCTGCTGTCTAATTAATGGAATTTTCAAATATTTACTCGCCTGCATAAAATACACAACTTTCCAGACGAGCACAGGCTATCCCCAAAACGGTGCGAAATCCCGAAAAAGAGCAAATCCTATTTAGCCTTGGCATATCTGACAGGAGGCAACAAAACAGCCAAACACTGACATCACTTCAAGTGTCTGGCCAGCAACTAAATCTACCCAAACGATAACGATGATCCTGCTGCTGGTGCTAGTGCAATGCGATGCTAAGCAGGACGACAACAACACAGCCTAATTAGCTTTATGCAGTGACAAACGTGCAACGTAACACCATTTTGCTCTTTCGTTGGTTTTTTTTCTATTTGTCTGCCTGTCTTTGGCTGTGTGACGTCCAACATGAAAATTCACTTTCCCGAAAACCCCAAAAATAAATTCCATCCATCCACCCCATATCCGGTGTGTATTGGAAGATATGTATACCCGATTTTTCGGTCATTCATTCCGTCCGGAGAATCCTTTCCAAACGTGAATGTGGAATGGGAATCCTTTATATAGATTTGTTATATCTATAGATTTGTAGATTCATTGTAGAGGTTGTGATTCGGCATCAGCTAAACCCACAAGGGGGGATCCTACTTCTCGTTTATCAACTGCCCCTCTCGACCTTTTCCAATTAGGCTAAAATTTCAATGGAATTTCAAGTGGACCGGTTATCTACTTGCCTGCCAAATAGATTCAAAGAGAGAGAGAGAGGCGATAGTCAACTCACACCGGAGGCTGTATATATCTTTATTGTATCTACTTCGCACTTGTGCATGTATGAGGAAAGTAATTTCACAATTGCACCCGGAGAAGTGCATAAAATCCGAGAGTATATGTCAAATTAACCAACAGACTGCTGAAACAACCACTCCTGGCCACAGTATTTGAAACGCAACATCGGACTTCCATAGGCCCGGCATTTTGTCAACTCGCCTAACGACGACGTAGACTCTAGAGAGAGAGACTGGTGTAGAGACGAGGACATTTGGACGACGACGAACAAATGGACACATGGCATGGCAGATACAACTGGTGATCTGGCTTAAAAGCATTCTCCACTATAAAAGGGAAAACGAAAAAAAATTACGACAAAAAAATGGAACTTTGGCTAGCACTTGACGTGGACGTGGACAATTGAAAGGCTAATGGGTCGGTGTGGCACACAAATTCGGGTTATCTCTATGGTCATCAGTTGGTTTTGTTTTCAATATTCGCGTTTGTGAATAGTTTTTTTTTTATTCAAACGAATAAATATAGACAGATACAAGTCAAGGACTCTTCAAATAATACGTCATGGGCGGAACTAAATCTGTGAACAAGGTTCGGACAGGGATGATACCTTAGTGGTTACAACTGCTAAAGTAAAATTCATTAAAATTTGTCAGTCTCTTTGTCTTTGTTGACCTTATTTTGGGTCTGCCTTAACATCATTAGTCAATCAAAGTGACAGGTTTGTTGAAATGCCATTCGTTGGCAGTGAGCTTTGTAGTTTCATCACTTGAATTTGGTATGACAACAAAGATTTGTCATTGTCGACAGATTTTGTTTAAATCAGTTTCCTGGATCCATTATAGAATGCATCCCACAATCCACAACTATGCAGAGGCAGACACCGATCATCCTAAAGCTTGGCATACAAAGGCTTATCTCATCACTAGCCATGCCTGCGGCTCCGCCCTCTGCGCCAGCATAGATTTATGAGTATAATGACAAGTTCATTGTAGTAAGGTCGAAAATAGTAATGTTTTCACCCCATTTTTTCAACCCTTATAGGACGAATTTTTAAAAACGATTAATGAGGCATGTAATAATTTTGACTCATCTATCAACATACAAACTTTCAAGTTCATAGGGCTATCGGTTCGTGAGACCCCCCTGCTCCCTTTACTCCTCAATAATTCTTACCCACCCTATGGCCTAATTTCGCCACACATCTATAAATCAGAAAAAAATTCATGAAAATCGGACTAATGGTTCTCGAGTTATAGAGGGACGAACATGGAGGGATATGGCAAAATTCATCGAAAAATTTTAGAAGTTCAACTCGATACTCTTCATCGATACTTGGGTCTATTTTAAAACCTAGAAAAGATTTATCTATATAGAGTAGGCTGGGCGATTTGTCATTTAGTTCGATGGCTCTTCGCGCTTCACTCATCCTGATCAGTTTTTATTTCATCTATTTCTGTTAGTTGGCAAGGTTTGCAGTTAAACAGGCGGAAAGCTTTACTCGGAAAGGAATTGCTGTACCATTCCCAACCATCAAGTGGCTTAAAGAAGTTTCTAACCATCTACTCGAACCAAAATTCACTACAGCAACCTCTTGATCGATTAACTCTCATATGGCAAAGTCTATCTAGGGCATCAAGTGTCGTTACTCTTTTCAAAATACCGACATAAGATCCACTACAGTTTTATATAAAATGTACGTCTTCATTCTCACCCACTCTGCGCCAATTAGGTGTGAAAGCATCCTCTCAACTTAACAAAATCCCCACATACACCCACTCGCACCTAAGTGCCACTTAGTAGCATCACCAGTTTCCAGAATCTATAACCGATGAAACTTCTCCCACAGCAGCGCGGTGTTGGCGGCAGCAATGACGGTGACGGCGGCAGCAGTAGCAGTAGCAGCAGCGCTTAAAAAGGGTAAAAGCCAAACCAACTTCTCGTTAAATGTGTACGTTTATCTCGTCCTGCGGGCTGTTATTACTTTTAATTGCTTACATGCAACATGAAAGGTTAATAACTCTACACACACACTCGCTCGAACATACGATTATCACAAAAGGACATACGCGCGCGCTTAAGCGTTCGCCGGCGTCGTCACATTATGCAGATACTATTGCAGTGGCTGTGTGCACTGCCTTCTCTAATCCGTGGTTTTACATACTTTAGAGCTTCGCGGTGGCACTGGTAGTCACCTAAATTCGCGTTATGCAGCAAAGTGGATCAAGCGGGTGGCCAGAGTAAGCACAGTGAGTGAGTGTGGTTTCAAAATGGTAAACAGAAGAACAAAAAAAAAAAAAAAAAAAAAACACGAGCGAAACAGAATTCCAACAGGACGACCGGAGGAGTAAAATTCCAAGCAAAACAAACACATACAGAGAAAGAGAGAGAGAGAGGGAGGCAGCCGTTATTATTAGAACCGCAACGATGCAAGGATACACAGAGAGCCAAAGCAGAAAGTTGATCCTGAGAATCGCATGCAACACTACACTACACTCTGATATGCCAGATGCCTTCGAGGCAACACTGTCATACTTTCCTTTCCCCATGTGCAAGGTTGTATAGTACATTTTTTCTTTTTCCCTTTATTTTTTTTTTTTAGTAGTTCGACTTTTGTCCTTACACATCCAAGCATCCTGCCTCACTGTCACTGAATGTTTGCTAATTCTGCGTACCTACATACAGAGCTACCCGCTGCATACCTAAATCGATGTTGGTTAACTCTTCGCTAACAGTAATTTGCATGCTGGTTGCCACTGGGTTTGGGCTCTGCTGGGTAGGGTATCCTGCTTCACACAGTTAAATGCATGAGCATGGCGGCTAAAATAAAACATAGCACTAGAAGCTAGCATGAGGAGAAAGGGAAAGAGTTGAAGAGCGAAAACGAAGAAAAATAGGTGAAGATAGTTACGGCTTGACATTGGTTACATACGACAACAATGTGGCTTTACGTATTCGCATGTCCTGTGAAATATCGTACATCTTAAAAGGGCTTTTTTTTTTTGCAGTTGCATTTTACTATCTCTGTGTGTGCATGCTGCATTAATTGCACTCGAGATAATTAATCCTGTTTGCGCGCGTAGAGGACGTAGTTTGTTGCATCGTTGCGTACGTGAGAGTGCAATATTATTCCAAAGGATGCGTATCCGTTTGAGTTGTAGTCTACTCTCGAGAAAAGTGTATAACGAACGACCAAAATTATCCAATTTAGGTCAAAAAAGGATGACCCAAGTTTGTACGCATATCTTTTTCTCATCAGCCAAAGTAACTTTATAGACAAACTATACTTTTGGCGTCCTTGGGGTTTGTTTTTGCTTTCATTGCCAGGACAGGAGTCATTATTTGGCGAAAACTTCTTGTGTGACAGAAGGAAATTGTCATGCGACAGTTTGGTTGTCGTGTGCTCTTCTGTCGCTTCTCTGTCGAGTGAGTGGTTGGTTGGTAGACGTGTGTGGTGAAAAATCAATTTGTAGTTCAAATATTTGCTTTGCATGGTTGAATAGGATGAACACACTCCCAATGAACGAAAGTCTTCCTTTTCGGTAAAGGGATATGGTGCAATAATTGTCAGTTAGAGCGATGAGAATGCTTGTTTTATGGCGATAGAGAACAGCAATGAACTTTGCAGATAGATTGAGGGGATCGGGCGGCGAATTTTCATGTTTTTGGTAGACAAATATGTATTTTTGCTTAGAGTATCTAAGCTGAGAGTTCATTGAACGAAGATGGTAGAGACTTAAATATCAAAGTGAACAAAGGATGCTAAGAAATTTTGATTTGGAAAATTTTCCCTAATACTTATGTCACTGCAAAAGCTGTATTCGAGATTTTGCCCTAATCCTTGCGACTTGAAGGAAGTTCCTTCGAATAGAACGTATATCCATCGTTCTACAAGCAAAGCTACAAAATCTTTTTGTATTTCAATACTGTTTGAGAACTAGCCCTTTTTAGCATATTGCTGTCCCTTTTTCACTTTTATAGAGCAAGTTTAACGAACCGTTTGTGCCCCGAATAGCAAGAGCGAAACGTACTTGTCGTGAGGCCACACTCTGTGCTGGTCGAGAACCCGCCCACGCTTGTCGTGAGGCTGCTTTTGGCTCCCTGGGTTCGGACCACACTCTGTGTCGGTCGAGAACACAGGGCCCTGCTTTCTCCCAAAAATTAAATCTCCATCTGGTAGTATATATTTTACAGGAGCCTCTAACGCCGCCTACAAGGTCTCATATACTTACTTACTCAGGCGGCACCACAGTTCTGGGTGAACCGAGGCCTCAACTAATAAGCCTCTCCAGTTAGCCCCGTCCTTAGCTAACTGCGACTCCAGTTCGTCTTCGACTTTCGCGCGCCACTTACGGTGAGGTCTTCCTCTAATGCGTTGTCCCTCCGGGTTAGGCTTGAAGACTCTACTTGCCGGAGGTTGTGTTCCCATCCGCTTTACATGTCCTAGCCATCTTAAACGACTGAGGGTCGTTTGCTGATACGACTCATAAACATTTAAGTTCCACATAAACTCTTACGTTATCTTACGTCGTCCCTCTACAACTCTTAGTTTATGCCTTACAAAAAGAACCCCATAAGAATTTAAGTAGAACTTAAATCGTTATGAGTCGTATCAGCAAACGGCCCTGACTGGCAGTTTTTTGACCAGTCAAGGCCGTTTGGACTTCGATGTCGCTGTACAGCTCGTATAGTTCGTCGTTGAATCTCCTTTTCCAAAGCCCGTCAACGCAAACGGGACCGAACATTTTACGAAGAATCTTTCTCTCGAAGCGACCGAGGATATCTTCATCTGCTTTAGATAGAGTCGCACGACAGCGCGTCACCTTGTCTAAATCGCCTCTTTTGACATCAAAGGTTTCGGTAAGGTCATTACCGACCTTGATGCAGCATCGAGCTTTCTCAATCGTCATCCTACACAATCGAACGAGTTTTGCATGGATGCCAAAGATAGACATGGCTCTGTATAGCTCTATAGACGCTGTCATACGCAGCTTTGAAATCGATGAAAAGATGGTGGATATTGATTTGGACTTCTAGGGTTTTTTCTAGGATCTGCCTGAGTGTGAAAATTTGATGGACGGTGGACTTTCCTGGCCTAAAACCGCAAAATAGGTTATTTACGAAGGGTTTAAGGCGTTCACACAATGTCACAATACATATATGCAGATAGAATATTGTATGCGATGTTAAGAAGACTGATACCTCTGTAGTTGGTGCAGGGCCCATAGAAGAGACCTAATAAAGGCCTAAGTGTTTTGCCTCTTGCTGACAACTTAACCTAACAAACTTTGAAATTCGCTTGGAGAGGTAGCACCTGTCTTGAAGAATTTCGGGCGCTATTAAAGCGGTGCAAGCACGACAGATATTTAAAACCAGTAAGACAATTATCTTCGACTATGCCGAAGCACAAATACCCGGTACTATATTATTGTAAAAACTATTTTAGTATTAAACCAGTAAGACAATTATCTTCGACTATGCCGAAGCTCAAATACCCGGTACTATATTATTGTAAAATAAAAAAAATATTTTAGTATTAAAAAATTATATATTTGTATGGGAGGTATGGGTACTTTTTATTCGACCAAGCTCATTTTTTGTCAAAAATTTTTAAATATTATTAAAACAATATGTGCAAAGTTTAAACTTGCTATCTTTACTGTAGCTATTTAAATTTAATTTTTAACATAAAAAGCTATATAAATCTGATATTTTTGTATGGGAGGTAGTAGTAGTTTTCATCCGATCTTGCTCATCTTCGAACTTAGCCTCAGTTTGATGGATAAAAGCTTACATACCAAATTTCAAGTCGATAGCTCTTAAATTACGGCCGTAATCGTGCGGACAGACGGACAGACAGACGGACAGACAGACGGACATCGCTAGATCGACTAAGAAAGTGAAGCTGATCAATAATATATATAGTTTGTCATACCTACAACGCCTCCTTATGGGCGTTATAAATGGAATGACAAAGTGAATATACCCTCACCACAGTGTGGTACCGGGTATAAAAAATATATATTTGTATGGGAGGTATGGGTAGTTTTTATTCGACCAAGCTCATTTTTTGTCAAAATTTTTTAAATATTATTAAAACAATATGTGCAAAGTTTAAACTTGCTGTGTTTACTGTAGCTATTTAAATTTAATTTTTACCATCAAATAGCTATATATTTTGTATGGGAGGTAGTAGCAGTTTTCATCCGATCTTGCTCATTTTCGAACTTAGCCTCAGTTTGGTGGATAAAAGCTTACGTACCAAATTTCAAGTCGATAGCTCTTAAATTACGGGTGTAATCGTGCGGGCAGACGGACAGACAGACGGACATCGCTAGATTGACTAAGAATGTGATGCTGATCAATAATATATATAGTTTGTCATACCTACAACGCCTCCTTATGTGCGTTACAAATGGAATGACAAAGTGAATATACCCTGACCACAGTGTGGTACCGGGTATAAAAATATTCCTTGCTAAGTAAGCCCTTTAGAAGATATAGCTGCGAGTTCACCCAGAAACTTTGCTGAATTTATTCGGTTTAATGCTTAAAATTTAACACAAGCTCATCACAGAATAGGCTCAGTTGAGACTGGAGTTATAAGGGTAGGGACTAAGACCCACAGTTGAATCAAATTTATACCTGCTTGCAGGAAGCTTCTTTAGACTTATCAAAGCATTAGCTAATCTTATGAGTACTGACTCCCTACACTATCGACATGTTAACTGACAATACCAACGAAGAATGGCCGCATTTAAAAATCTAGTCATTGTAAGTCGACTTGAATTGTCTGGACTAAAAATGTTCAAGTGTTTGCTCCCCATACGTTTTCAATCATTATTCCATAAAAACAAATTTCCAATTCTTGAATATATTTAAGCCACACATATACCTACCCCAACCCTCTATCCATAGCTTGTGCTGATGGCGAAAATTGAAAATGAATTACCCAGTAAATCAATACATCAATATTATGTATCTATATATCTCAAATGTTAGCTGTAGATTTTCTATTCTCCATATACTGATCCACCTGCATCCCCGAACATAATATAATCCATCAGAGGATTTTTGCAGATTTTCCATCATACTATTGCCTTTCGAATGGCGTCGCCTATACAGCATACATATGTGTAGCTGGTAGCCCCGAAGCAACAATACAAAAAAAAAATTGATTCGTATCCACAGCCATTGAGAGTTTCGGTTTATAGTATACCATAGCTCAAACCAATAGCGCGGAACCGAGGACGAAGAAGAAAATCGAAATGCATATAAGGATAAACGATTATTCCATCCATCCACCATCGACGGTATTAACATATCGTCTCTCTAATGTATTGGTTGCAGGTATATCCGTATATTCCGTATATGTGTATAAATATTTGATTTTTCGCTCTAATGCATGAATGCATTCAATTCATTTCGGGATACACAGCAGACACACCCCGACGAATGTATCTATGGTTGGTTTTTGTATAAATAATTCCCATTCAATCCCGGCAAATATGACAATTTTATCGTCCTTTATGGATTGGATTATGAATTGATTAGCTGACGGGATGGTGGTAGTACTCTACTTGCACCCACATGAGCGTTAATCCTATGCCCCCACCAACAATCAACAGATCTAAGACAATCCCTGGATTACTCAAAACTCAATCCCTTATTTGTTAGGTGCTAATAGAGCCATTAAAGTGCTATAAATGGATAACAGTTCATCCGCCACCACCAAAATAAGCAATTTAAAGACAAAGCTCATAGAACTTCATATCCTATCTCAATCACAGGACGCAACGTAAAAAAAATATTAAAAAAAAAAACAACGTCTCTTGTCGTTGGTTGAAATAACAACCACCTACTGCCACCACCACCACCCCCTGGTAACTGTCTTCACAGTCTCTTTGTTTCTCATCATCAACCGAAATTAATGGTGCGATAAGTTGAAACTTCCTGCTAAGGCATTGATTTTCCACCACTGAATATCCTTACACAGGACGTTGAGATAAAGACCGGCCCTCGACTTGAAGAACGACCCCTGTCAACCATGACCAATGACAATGTTATCGAATCTCTCCTTATTGTTGTCAAGCCATAAAAGGCCATAACCGGAGCCAATTCGACGAAATTAATTTTACGCGATTTATTTGCAAAGCTTTAAATGGGTCGACCGATGTACCAACGACCAACGATATCTTCCTCAACTATATAGAGCGCCAAGAGAGAGAGAGAGAGAAAGAGTGAGATTGGTCAGAAATAAAAAATAAGGAAAGCACTTAAATTTTGCTCCTTCTTCTACCACACCGTTGCGTTGTTGTTTGTTTGGATTTTCTGCACAAAAAAGGAGTATATATGCCAACAATAAATCACAATCTTCAACACCAATATCCTTTATTCGCCATTTTGATGGCATAGTGCAGTAGATGGAGCAGGAGAATTCTGTAGTTTTTTTTTTCGTTGTCGTCCTCTTTTCATATCGTCTTCTCGAGCATGATTCCCCTTTCGTACTATACAGATCAATAAAAAGTAATTTTCAAAATTAATCTCTCAAGTGAAATGGGTAGTGGTGAGGGATTGAGAATTTCCTTGCACACAAACCGGCAAAAATGTGTTCAAACGTTTAGCGACACACAATGTGACTTAGGACGTAAATTTATCGCAAACTGATCAATAGAGTAGTGTGTCAGGATGTGGAGGGTTTTTCTTTCTCCATGAAGGCCATGGGACTTTGTTTTCCTTTCCTCAAAGTATTATATGGAGCTGAAATTGATTTGTGGAGAAGAAAGTGATAGATTTGGAGTTGGGTTCGGCACACATTTTTGTTGTGTTATCAAGGTTGGGAAAAGCGGAACTGAGTTCGAGGGATTCTGTTTTTCGATTTGAAAAGTATTATTGTAGTTGGTCCAACAAACTGGCGCCCAGCATGAGGTCTGATATTAAAAATGTCTCCCTGCAGTTTGTCTACTTTTAAATTGGGTCAGTAGTGCTGCCTATGAAGAACTTTGGTCGAGTTTTTGTATTTTCTTTTGTGTCCTTTCCTAATATTTAGTTAAGGTGATACTTTGGTCTTGAGAAATATTTTTTTGGAAGATATGAGCTAAAACGAACCTTCAGTAGTGTTTTCTTCGCTATAAAAGTGGCGACAAACATGAAGACCGAAGTGTCATGCTGTAGCAACGATGTACTAAAAATGCTAACCGCTTCCCAGAAGCCCCAAAAACAATGCAGTAAGCTGCCTTAGAACTTTTATCGAATTAACTTTTTCGGACCATTTAACTAATTTTCAAAAGACTGGCGCCCAACATGAGGTCTGAAAATACATATAAAATCGTCATACTGTATCAAAGATGTAGTAGAAAGGCCTAGCGCTACCCAGAAGCGCCAAGACAATGCAGTAAGTTGCTTTAGAACATATATCTAATCAGCTTTTTCGGAACATTTTATATTCAATGGACTGGCGCCCAACATGAGGTCCGAATATACAAATAAAATTGCCATGCTGTATCAAAGATTTACTAGATTTACTACCGCTGCCCAGGCTCCCCAAGAAAGCGCAGTAAGTTGCTATAGAACTTTTATCGAATCAGTTTTTAGGACCATTTAATATTCAATGGAATGTCGCCCAACATAAGGTCCGAACTGAAATGAGAAAAAATACTCGCATAAGGCAGTGCAAACGTTCTTATTCGATTTTCTAAGGCGGTAACTTTGTATATAAAAGGAATATAGTCTGTTTGTTGATTACAGTTGAAAGTTTATCTAGTTTTCCATTAAAGGGCGAAGGTACCTAATTGATTCGAGCTCATTCCTCATGAGTTCTTTTAAATTTTTGTCTATAAATTTTCAACATCTTCTCAGATGCTATCTTTTAGGAAGGCAAAGGTCCGTGGCTGATCGATGTAGGCTCTTGACTTCGCATTTGTTCATGCCAAAAATGATTTCCAATCGTCCTTAAACTCGAGTATAGTTAAAAAAAAAATCAAAAAAACCCGTTCACCATGCAGTATACGTGTATGTGTAAAAATATTTCACAAAGACTTTCTACCTCTCTATATCATCATAGCAAACGCGCATTGAAAATATTTTCAAAATTTAATATAGGCAATACATAATATTTCTCATATATTAAACGTCAACGCAAAATATTGTTGTTCACTCCCATGCGATGCAAGGAATTCCTTTTAAATTTTCCTTTCACTATGGTGTGCTGATGGTAGCTGGTACCTTTATTGTTTTATCCTTGAACATAACTCCCACAATGATGTATTCTCGCAATTGGAACGAGTAACAGTCTCTTTGTTTGAAAGAATTACCCTCGAGAAATCCTATTATCCTTCAAATTTCGTGCTCTGCTATCAATGGCATTTTAAAGGTACCTATATACTACTGCCCACAAACAATGTTGCAAAGTTGCTTGTGACACACTTTCTGGCGTTGTACTCAGCTTTGGAGAAGCACTCATAAAATGTCTCAAAAAGTCGTAAAGTATTTTTACGAACATACGAATCGTAAAGAACAGAATTGTAACACGGTGTTGTTTTTGGTTATAAAATCATGACACATGATTTTGAGCATTGTTCAGTTTTCATAGGTGGCAAGTTTTTGCCTTACAATTTAATTGTAGATTGAGTTCTAATAGATGAGCGTTCCTTTTCCGCTTTGAGGTAAAAAATTGAAGACTGTTGGATACGATTTCGGCTTATAAAAAGAACTGCCCGTGTAACCAGGCCCAAATTAAAGTTGATGAGCATACACAATGAATCTGCTTTTTAGGGCAATGAGGGACGTTGACTTACCAGACGGCGCACGTCGCGAGGGACTTAAATAATCAAGTAAGGTAGACAGAAAATTCGAAATCCGCACTAGTTCAACTTCTGTCGAAATTGAGTACAGGGCTGATTGGCAGACCTCCTAAGATCGTTAGCCATTTTGATAGGTCAAATGACTGACAGAAGATTTTCCAATTTAGTATCATCGGTCCCTTGGTTTATGTACATGAAAAGTTAGGTTTATGCCTAAAAGTCCTAGACAATTTTTGACCTGAAGATCATTCAGCTCAAACTATGCAAGAAAGTCAGAGAAAATTTAGACACGCACATCCGATATTGTGTTTTTTTTACATAAATATCCACAGACAGAACAAAATTTTTTTACAAATTTGTATGTTTTCTGCGCGTCTGCTTTCAGAGTCTGCAATCGGTATTGAGTAACTTTTAAAGCGCTCAAAATTTGTCCCTTCTTCTTCAGCTTCTTAGTACAATCGATAAGAAATCAAGTCTGAGACCTGGCATGACTTGCATAGTCCTTTTTAAATTAAAGGAATAAGAAAGCTCCATCCATCAGTTTGCAGACCTATTTCACCAACTTACAAATTTGTATTTTTTTACAATATTTTTAGAAAATGAAATGAAATTAAGTTTCACCAAATTTATTTTTAATGCAAATTTTGAAATCTTATACAGATTTTGTAAAAAAAAATACTTGTAAATACAAATTTGTAAGTCGGTGAAATAAGCCACAGAACACTTAATCGTAACCCTTTTTAATTTACAGTAAAGGTCGTAAAATTGAGCCAAATTTAGGGCGGAAAAATCTTGGTCCAATTATTAAGAGTCTTTATAATTTTATCGGTCCTACTAATCAAATGGTCACCCCAACTGGACTTAAGGTTCTATATCTATTTAAGATACATATTTTAGAAATATCTTCTACACAAAAAAAAAAGTACTTGTGGTTATTAAATTGAAATAGTTTATTGAAAAATCAATCTTTGACTAAAAAAAGCTCCTTGGTGCGAATATCAGGAGCCCCAAATCATAGAGGTTATATGCATTTAAAAAAAAATATTCAGAAAAGTGCGGTTCGATTGAGAGAACTGTAATTATAGTGTCTCAATTAGCGGGCTTCACTGTACCGAATATAGTATGACGTGTTTCACTATGAACTGGATTCCATTCAAAATTCTAATAGTTTATCGACTTCAGGGAGTGCTTCTTGGCTGTTGTATAACATTCACTTTCAAGTAGTTAAATGGAGCTTAGCTTTTGCTAATAATCCGTAGGCTACTGTGGTCTACAGGCCGCGCCTCAAAAGTGTCCTTTTTCACCTCTGCTGGGTGCCGGGGCAAAGGGACATTCCTCTGTAAGCCTGATGAACTTGCCAAGCTCGGAACTACACTACCTATCGTACCTTAGGTATCCCGATCGCTACGTGTAAACTCATAATAAAGCTGGATGCCATCGAAAGAACAAACTTTAGGTGGACATGTGGCACGACATGTCTAGCGACAAAGCGGATCTGGCCAAAGCTAGATCTTAAACGTTCTAATAATTTGATATCTCTCGACAGAAGGCATATCAGAGCCACAATAGGTGTAATAACGGGACGGGACACTGCAACAAGGCTTGGCGTATTTTCAAACGATTTTTTGTAGAAACTGTTTGGACGAAGATAATGAGGACACCATTCATCACTTCCTCTGCACGTGTCCGACACTCTTCCGAAAACGAAAACTCCATTTGGGAGCCTTCTATTACAATGATCTAAACGACCTAACAAACCTAGACATTCCTATAGTCTCCTATGCTTCATCAGAAGCTCAAACTGGTTCAACGAGTAGGATGAAACTTTTCCTAGATTCATGTGGTATCACAAGGGACCTTATAATGGTCTAAGTTTGTCAGCCCTTTGCCGGCAACCACTTCAACCTAACCTAACCTAACTGATTGTGATCCAATCTCTCTGTACTAAATCCTGAGGACTGCGCGGGCAAAAGCTGGAATATGTATAAAAATTACTATTATTATTTTCTGCTTGTGCTTCCACTCGAAAACCATACATTACGTCAAATGTCCGTCTGAATACCATTCTTCTTCTTCTTCTTCTTGTTCTTCAAAGAAAAAATATTCGTAGTACAATTTTTACAGACATCTTCGCCCTCTCTCCCACGCCCACCCCATCCAATAATATCGAGAAAACAAAAGCCTCCTTTCTCTCCCTATGCTAAATATTCAATTCCTTGTTATGAGTGTGCCTTCCTATCTACATATACCTACTATAGATATACCTTTAAGAAATTACCAATTCATATGGGGTGCCGATGTGTGCGCCGGCAAAGGAAACTATCTACAATCTATCTAAGTACAATCGTCCTCCGCAATAATGAAGAGTTGAATAAATATGTAACTAGATGATTGTTACATATTTCGACCTAGATTGTGACGTTACACAAGGATCTCCAACATGACAGGCAATACATACACATACATATATTATATGTAGCTATACCTTTACCCATATTATGACAAGGCGAATCATTCGCATATGCATGAGCCAACTTTGGTTCGAATGCATTATTCATGCGGTAGGTACTCGCTCTACAAGTTATTTTCGTCGTATCCTTTCTTTAGGATTCGATGCAAATATTTCTAGAATATACCTGACCTTCTTTTCAAAAAAAAATCACACACACACAAAAAATTGCGCAATGAATGAACAACTCAAATTGAATCACTTGCCTTCTATAATAGTTGGTGCGTTTCATCGCACAAAAAAGGATATTCAACATCAAGATCTTATAACAACACTCTCTGGCAATGATGACAAAAATATTTAATCGAATGTCGTTGAAGATTTGTTTGGGCTTTGTCGCTTTTGAAATTCCCATTCCCATTCCCATTCGATTTGTCCATTGAGTTGTGTCGTCTTGTGTCTTGTTTGGCTCCTCTCTTGATTTTGAATTTGATCCTGTCCATCCGACATATACTCCTCATCTTCAGATTAATACAAATTCAATCAACAAATGAGATTTCATTTTGGCAAATTGATTTTATCCTTGGATTTTACATAGAGAAAAAGGATTTTGCTACAGAATATACAGATATACACGTGTGAATGTGTTATGTATAGAACAAGCCTATGCAAATGCCTAGAAGGGAATGATCAAGATGGACATCAACATGAATAATTGAGATGTGACATATGTTAGTCGAGAAGATGTCCTTTACGAACGTATGTTTGGAAAACAAATGGGAGGGTGTTTTTTTTTTCATCAGCAAGGTTATCCTTGCTTCCTAACAAATTCAAATTGATAAGGTAAATGGGTAGTATTGGCAGAGGAAACCCATGAATCTGCATAAAGAATTGGAGTATCGGAAAATTTGAACAGGAACAGTCTCAATCAGAGTCCTCGAATAAAAAATACTTTTAGAATTTAATTGTTGCCCATGCAGTGCCGGGTGGCCAATAAAAATGGGACCAAGAGTAGCCAGTGTATGGAAGAAACCTCCCTCACGTTAATTCAAAACCTGAGTGAATATTATTTAAAATTATCTGACACGTGTTTTCAACAAAATAAACTGAACCCCATGATTGCTTTCTAAATGAAAATGTGACCACGATTAATCTTCTTTCCTCGTCGGCTATGTATATCCCAATTAAATCGTGTTCTCTTTTAATGAATTCTCTTGGTATTGCCTCACATATAAACCAATTAAATTCACAAAGGATATCTCAGTGAAAAAGCACACGTACAAAGTAGTCTTCCATCCCCTTCGAAACTAGGTCTATTCAATTAAAATGAATGAGAAAACCAACACATCTAGAGAATATTTTAATTGATTTGAAATGCTGGATAGTAGAATACTCTATATTTGGAGATGCAATGAAATTGGGAGAAAATTCCTGTAATTCCAGGCAAAATGTTTTTTTTTTTTTTTCGAATTTACTTAGATGATGCAACAACTCGCCAGTTAGCTTTGTCTTTGATTAACTGCCAACAGTTACGTATACCGAGTCGATGGAGGTCTCCTTCTACTCCTTTTGCATGATGGAAGTCTTAATTTGGACCTATACAATTTTTTCTGTTAAGTGGAAAATATGATATCCGTCAAGTGGTTGCCGCCAGAGTTGATACACATTTGTGCCCATTTTATCGCATTTTCCATGACTTTCCTTCCGCAAGATTTCCGGTGATAAATGTTCGCATTCCTGTCGAATATTCTCTGAGGCTTGTTGGCATAAACCCGCGACTTCAAGTAGCCCCAAAGAAATAAATCTGGGATGGTTAAATCGGGCGATTTTGCTGGCCATGCCAAAACGGGAGATTACGCGACCAGAAAACGCTTCGTTCTCAATATCCATTGTGACTCTTGCCGTCTGCACCGTCTTGTTGAAACCAAGCCCCGCTCATCCAATTCCGGCAGTAAGAAGTCGTTTATCTTGGCCCTGTAGCATTCGCCAGTAACAGACCGTGTTGCCGATGGCGTCCTTAAAAAAAATGCGGCCCATTCACCCCTCCCGCGGGAACGCCGTACAGTGGCTTTGAGTGGATGTAATGGCTTTTCGTGCATCATACGCGAATTTTCGATGCCCCAGAAACGAAGATTTTTCTTATTGACGTAACCGCTTAAGTGGAACTGCGCTCATGATGATTTTCGACACAAAATCGTCCTCTTCGTTGTTGAGATTGAGGATAGCTTGCAAGTAATTCACACATGACTGATGCACTATTTGCACTTCGTACATGTGTAAGCTTTCACTAAAATTCGCTGTAGGGTCTGTCTGGTGGTGATTGATGTTTCTTCTTTCTCAGCGACATCGGCAGCCACAGGCGCGATATTCTCGTCCGAACGACCAGTCCGGTGGCGTCCACGCCCTGCATGGTCTCCTCTGGAGCACCGGAATGTTTTTCCAGTTGGCGCGACACGATTAGAAAATCGACGTCGAAATTCACGCTGCGTTAACACCACCGACCGATTATTGGTTAAAAAAATCGACACAATTATTCCACGCTCTTGCGGAGTATAGCGCTCCTTTGCTTGTCTGTTTGTATAATGCAGGTGTCTAGTTCAAAAACGTCAAATATGATTGACGAACGACGCCATTTGCAAAAATTATAACATCTTCCGATAAGGTGATTAATATTTCAGCACGGAGGTCTACTGTCCAGTCCATCTCCTCTACATGACCTAGCCATCTGAGATGACTCCATGTCGACGTCGCTGTACAGCGTGTATAGCTTGTGGTTGAATCTAATTCTCTAAATCTAGTCCTAGATTCGAAGACTCTGAGACGACTGATACGTATTTTTTTTCACCAGGTCGACGTTGCGCCGATCTACAGGGTGTATAGTTGAATCTAACCCTCTAGAACCCTTTAACGCCAACGGGACCGACAATTTGTTTGAATAAACTTTTTCTCGAACCTTTCGAGGATATCTTCATGAGTTTTAGAAAGAGTCAAAGCAGCGAGTTTCTCTGTCGTCATCCTAAACAGAAGAACGAGCTTTGAGCGGATGTCATAACTAGATATACCTCTATATAGCTAGTTTCTATATATAAGCTGTCATATACGGCTTTGAAATCGATGGTGAGTATCGATTTGAATTTCTTGGGTTTTTTTTCCATTATCTGCCTAAGTTTGAAAATTTGATAGACGGTGGACTTTTCTGGCCTTAAACCGCATTGATAGGAACTCATCCGGCTATTTTCGAAGGGTTTTAGACGTTTCTTCCTCCTAAAAATCCGAAGTTTCTTCGGTCTCTTTTGCTCGTAGAACATCTCTCAATTTTCCTACTCTTTCTTCTTCCTGCTGAAAATAAGAAGTTCCTTCCGTCTTTTTTGCTCGTAGAGCATCTCTCAATTCTCCTGCTATTTCTTTTTCCGAAGTTCCTTTCGTCTCTTTTGCTTGTAGAGCATCTTTCAATACTCCTGCTCTTTCTTCTTCCTCCTGAAAATCGGAGTTGCTTCCGCCTCTTTTGCTCGTAGAGCATCTCTCAATTCACTTGTTCTTTCTTTATCCTCCCGAAAATCCGAAGTTCCTTCCGTCTCTTTTGCTCGTAGAGCTCGCTTCGAGTCAATGTTGGCTGCTCGGAAGGTTCGGAGTTTAAACATGGAGAATACATGAGGCGTCGTCGTCGCCGTCGATCGCAATGTGGTCTATTTGCCTAAAGATCTGTTGATCCGGAGACAGTCAAGTCCACTTTTCAATATTGAGATGTGAAAATCCTATGCTTGCTAGCCTAAGTCCGTTGTCAGACGTGTTCTCGTGTGTAGGCAGTGTTTAGTTTATTATCCCCGAGTTTAGGGTTGGCCTTTCCCGATAGATGGATTTGAAAAAAATGCTTTTTCAATTCGCACCAAGAAGACTGTTAAATTCAATGTAAAATCGGTATTGCTCCGCCAACATCTCGAGCAGGTTAAAAGCCTTTGTTGATCGTTGTCTGAATGTCTGCGTTACATCCTAAAGATCCGGTGGCCACAAACAATTTCCAACAAAGAATTGTGGCTTAGGACTGGACAAACAAAAGTGGATGTTGACATCAAGCGGATGAAATGGCCCTGGATTGGCCATACACTGAGGAAACCTGATGACAACATAGCGAAGCAGTGCTTCCAATGGAACCCTCAAGGTGTAAGGCTAGTTGGTAAGCCAAGAACAACATGGGGGTCAACTGTTTTGACGGAAGCTCAGTCCCAAAATATTTGCGATCGTGGACAACGCTGAGGTATCGGGCTGCAAACAGAGAGAGATGGAAGGATCTGGTTGTCGCCCTATGCTCCACGAGGCGTTAATGTGTTGCTGGCAGCAGCTACTTCCGGAAGTAAAGAAGAAAGAAGAACGAGTGGCGACACTTTTGTTTTTTTAAAAGGACGGCCTGAAAACGTAGTAGCTTTGTGGTTCTCAAACCCACCAATATTATAGCAAATGGGGTGTTAAAAAAAAAACATAGTAAAGAATGCGAAGGGGGCAAGAAAGTGCTGTCAACAAGAAGGGACACACAACAACGACGAATCGGACAGAACGTCACTTATATCCGCTATTATATAGACACGAAATTAAGAGTATCGGCCCTATAAAGTTTTGCTTTGCATAAAACAATCCTACTACCAGAGACTGCTGTTGGAGTAGGTCCTAGAGCTTTGTGTGATAAAATAAAGACGAAACCACATTGTTGTCAGCAAGGAACTACCATTGTCGTAACCTCCCATCAAGTCTGCCTGCACTCAACTGGAAAATCGGTCATAAAGGAAGCTTCATCCATCATTAGAGCACTTTTGTAAACCACAAAAATATGGACTCTGTTTACAATTTGTTCGGTTGCTGGTTTTAAAATTAATTTTCAATTAAATTACACTTCAGAGGCCATTCATAAATAAAGCATTACATCAACTATGCAACTGCAATGAAACTCTCGCACACTTGTACAATTTACTTCAATCAGTAGTGCGGTGTGAAACCTAGAAAAAAATTTAAAATTTGATAACCAAGTTCATATATGAAGTGAACTACCACATTTAGGTCATTCACAAGGGGGCTTCGTAAAAAAAACATCCTTCACTTGCATCTCGTGAAAATTGTAAATGAAAAAATGGCTCAGGTTCCCGTTAGCATCATCGTTGGGTAAATTCCGTATTTTCCTTCATATTTCTCGTAAACGAACAACAACCGCACAAACCAACAAAATCTCTATTCGCTGCGCTGTAACTCTGCACAACAACAAGTAACAGAAAATTCAAAAAATACCAACGGAATGCAGCAGCACTAGCAACAGAACAACAACAACAACAAAAAGAACATCCAAGGATATGTGTTTGCTTTGATATAAACCATGAATTATGTTCTCCTTAAACTTTGTGAATTCACAGAATCCTGACCTACCTCTGGCGCACACTGTTATACCTCACGCTCGCAATACTATTATACACCATCATTACGAAAAAAGGATTGCCACTTCACATAAAGAAGTGGGCGAAAATAGAAAACCAAACTCGTTCGCCTTGTGGCGAAAAAAACATTTTTTTCCGCATTTTTTCAATTTAATTTTTCAAAGAAAAAAATTTTTTTTTTTTCGGCACACTGCGAGTCTTACTCACATTCACGCGGATTGAAGGAATTTTTTTTCTTTTTTTTTTGTGGCACGTCTGCTAATTGGTAAACTTTAATTTTGCCAGAGAGTTCTAATTTGCACCCTCTCGGCCGAGACCGCAATGTGTTCCAATTTTTATTTCTTTTCACTCGGTTTTACTAATTTCAATTTGCTGAGTTTGATCCTTTTTTTTTTGCATTAAGGAGATATATAAAACAGACTTGCTTTCGAAAGAGAAACAACACGGTCCGTGAACCTCAATTTGAGTTCATTTTCAATACGAATGGTCATTTTAGTGGCCCAAATAAAATTTCTTTCCCCTGTTCTTTGGTTTTAATTGTATTTTCAATGTGTTCCGTTTTTGTCCTTTTTTTTTGAATCGTTGTCGTCAACGTGTATCCTTTCGAAAGGGAAACCGCACAAGAGAAATAATAAATTGTCGACAAAATGGGGTTTTCATTTCCTAGCCTATATAGGATGTGTCTAAAAAGGATGGGTTCTTGCGTCAATGAGAAATCATCAACAATCGCATGTCATTATTTAAAGTCTTCATTTGGTTGGTTTAGTTTTAAAAAAAAATGTAGAAGAAGTTGGAGATAAGTTTTCTCAGTGCGGGCAGGCGACGTTAGTGGGCATCAAATCGAAGGGCGAACGTTTTTATCTTTCGAAAACTGAAAAGCTGGTCTTTGCACAGAAAATTGCGTATATAATGACCCGGCTTGGGTAATGCTGTGATACCCTTTACTGCATACAAGTCATGCTAAAACTCGCAATTAATGCACGGCCCGACTTATTCTCCGAAATGTTTAACGTGTGCCACCAGGAGGCCGTCTTTCCTGAGGCTTCCAAAGACTTGTCCTAGTACCGAAAAGAAATGGGAATCCAAAGGAGCCATTCTCTTATCGCCCTATTTGTTTACTAGACAAAATTGGTAAAATTCTTGAGCGGATCATTTCCAATAGGCTTCAGCCAGTAATAGAAACAGGCAGTGGTCTCTCGGAACACGAACACGATTTTCGTAAATCAAGATCTACCGTAGACGTAATCAATGCGGTAATAACGAGAACCCAAGCCGATGTAGAGGCAGAGGGCAGGTGTTGGAAAGGAGGCACCAAAAAATACTGCGCCTTTATAACAATTTACTTAAAAAACGCCTTTAAATAAGCGGGAGCCTATCATGAGCGGATTGAAATACCAGAATATTTTCGTAAAATGGTAAAGAGTTATTTTGCGCGAATAGAGTATGAAGTAGGTTGGGTTAGGTTAAAAAGGGGTATGAGAGAGAAGTCTCATACGGCACTAGGCACCATCAGGCCCTGATCGCGATCCCTACGGGCAACCAATTGCAGTGATCTACTATGGAAAAACATCTAAGCACTTGGCCTTGAAAAAGTCCAAATTTCCCTACAGAAACTAAGTAGCCCTTTAAAGTTTGTATTATCTATCTCCTCTAAATGTTGGAAGATGTACCTGCCCAGAAATTTCCTTCTACTGCGACATATTGTCTCGCATTCACACAGCATATGTGTTATGTCTTCGTTCTCTTGCAGGTCATTGCAGAATCTGCAAGTGTCCGAGTCTGTCAGCCCGAGCCTTTTGGCATGTTTTCTAAGAGGACAATGCCCTAATTATATACCGATCAATGTCCTGAGCTGTTCCCTGCCTAGTTTGAAAATTTCCCTAGAAATTTCCGGGTCGAATTGGGGCCAAAGTGTCTTGGATACTGCGTGACCGCTGAGGCCTGCGCGCCTCTGGTCGTCTTCTTTGTTATTTTATTTATAACTACCGGGCCCAGCAAATGTTTTGCCTTCTTGTACATTTTCATTGTCCGTCAGTTGCTCTGCGGCCGTTTTAATATTTTAAATTTTATTTATAATTTTTTTTATTTGAAAATTTTGTGGAATCGGATCGCAGCGCCACCTACCGGGACCAGTTGTGAATCTAAACCATCCTTAGACCCATTCAAACACACACACAAAACTTCATTAAAATCGGGCCATCCGTTTGGGAGGAGTTCGGTAACAAACACGTACAGAAGAATTATATATACATATAAATATAGCGCCCTTTATGATGCAAGGAGGTGGTTTAATATCCAGCCCTTAAGAACAGTTTGTTCATTTTTGGTAGCTATTTCTTTGATGAAAAGCAGAATCTGGATTATCTAGAGCTTAAGCCGAAACACTTTTCAATCAGAGATCCATAAATATCTAAAATTGGCATAATGGATCCAAACTTCTGATCTGAGAGAGCAATTTAACGAGTCACAAGGGACGCATCTTACGGAGTCTTATGTACTCTAGTTGAACATTATTTAGTCTTTTGAGCTCAATAAGCTTACATGAAGGTATGTTTAGTTTTCTTCAGGAATGGAACCTTGTCTGTATATTCGTTTGTGCGCATATAACTTGAGAACCACTGATTGAATTTAATAGATTTTTCGGTGACTTATAGACATATTTTTGGGGTAGCTTTTAGAATATATCAAGTTATAGCCCGAGTATACATTTGTGGAATTTGTGATGGATAAAGAAATGGACTCCACGTCCAATTCTGCCTGTTAATTTGTGCACTTATAACTTGAGAAGCACTGATTGAATCTAATAGATTTTTCTGGATATTCTCTGGCTAAGTTTTAAAATAGTTTTGCTATATGTGCAATTTATGAAAAATTATTAATTGAATTTAATTAAACATCATCATCATGCGGTCACCATTATCGTGGTAAAGAACACATCAACAATTTTATTGAACACGACCCAAGCCACAGCGCTGTGGTGACCACCGAATTAGAAACGATGTCTTTATATTTTAGAAACAACAAAATATATTTTATTATTAGAAACAATCTACAGAGGGAAAAGTAATTAAGATAAGATATCAACAACATTTTGAACTCCTTTACGATTTGGTCACAAAAACTTAAAATTTCCAGTTTCCAAAACATTAAAAAAATAACAATATTTAGTGGAATAGCCTTTATTTTTTTTAGAACGGCAGTCAGCCTTTTCTGAAGACGTTCCACTAAAATATGGCATTTTAATGGTGGTATATTGTCCTAAATGTATTCGAAAATCTCTTCAGCTATTCTTGATTTTTTGGCTTTTAATACTCTTTCGATGTTCGGCCTCTTCTTTAGGTTTTTGTTGACATTTATGTTTTTTTTTTGTATTTTTGTGGAATATGCATCCACAATTTCCCTAATTTTTATGGACATCAAAAACGGATTGGCCCTACTTGTCCGGCAAATCTTTCTTTGGTGTAGTTTTGCGTCCAATCTCCTTTCTTTTGCGGTTCTCAAATCTTCCGGTCTTAGAAAAGTTTCCCCGAAAACAAGCTTCGTATTTCATATTTTTTCCATCTTTCCGCGGAGCACTTGGATTTTCATGGCGGAGCACACTTTAGGAAACTCGGTCCTAGAGTATGAAGTAACTGGCGGTGCTCCACAAGGATCGGTTCTAGGTCCCTTACTGTGGAATGTTATGTATGACGAAATTCTGCGCCGATTCCAAGAGAAACGTCAAACATCGGGTTTGCAGATGTGATCATAAAACGGAGGCAGTGATCATTACAAGTAGGAAAATTCGGGAAATGATAACGTTTGAAGTAGTTTCTCAAGTACCTAGGACCTAGGAGTGATTATTGATGGTCGTCTAAATTCAAATACCATCTAGAGCATGTATGCAAAAAGTCAGCAAAAATAGTTAGTCCACTTTCGAGGTTGATGAGTAACATCGGAGGACCGAAACAGAATAACATACTACTTCTTGCAGGAGCTGTCGGTTCAAAACTCTTGTAAGCAGTAGAAATATGGTCAAGTGCCACGAAAGTGGAATTAAATCAGTCTCCAGTCTTAGCGCCTGTGCATTCAGAACTGTTTCAAACGATGCTCTATACTCCTCGTATCTTCAATGCAACCTATCGATTTACTTGCTGAAGAAATGAAAAAGCTAAGAACCGATCGAGTCCGAAATGGCCGGGTAGATGTCGATAAAATAAGGTTTGAAAGAATTCGTACTATCGCAACTTGGCAACAATAATGGAACGAATCGTTAAAAGGAAGGTGGACACATCTCACGTCTCATACCATTGATCGATGCATGGAATTAATCAACTCACGGCGAAACAAATTTCTATTTGACCCAGTTCTTGATGGGTCATGCATGTTACAGATAACATCTCTTTAAACGCGGACATGAAACCATCCCAAACTGTCCACATTGCGAGACCGTTTCAGAAAATGCGGAACATGTGTTGTTCCATTGCGCACGGTTAATTTTGGGAATGGCCAACTCCCGATCGTAAATTACATGTTGCATAAAGACGAAAATTGGACTATTGTAGGCAACGTCGCCGTGCGAATACTCAGCGATCTTAAGCGTTTAGAGCGCCAACGAAAAGTGAATAGCTTAAATAATAGAGTGATCTAATGAGTTTTTATACCGACCCCCGCGAAGTAATGATTTACGGTATTTTCCGGTGTTTTTAGAACTTTTTCTGCACCTTATTTAGGTGCACTTTTTAGTTGTTTTTCTTGAGGTTTTTTTGGAGGCGGTTTCGGGTATTTTTTTCTGCCCTTTTTTCTTGACTCTTTTTTGGGCGTTTTCGGGAATTTTTTCTGGCTCTTATTTTGGTGCAATTATAAGTAGCTTTTTCCGCGGGGGACCAATATCGGTCTGTTCGGGTAGGGAGGTGGTTTTAGCTGGTAAGAATCCAAAACTCCCAATGAATGTCGGTTCATTGGTGCCTCATGCAAGGAGTGGTGGCATCATTGGACCATTCTTCTAAAATGAGGCTGGGAACAACGTTTCGGTCAACGGTGGGCCCTACAGAGCCATTTAACCGACCGTGAAGGACCAATGTTATGCCAATAATCCGGAAACGAATCAAGCACATAAGGCCAATATCATCCAAGCTACAGTCCGAAACCATCAACAAGGTCTTGGAAAATATTGGAGTGATAGAATGCGCTACTGCGAAGCCAGCCGTGGCAGCCACTTGATCGACGTTCGTTTTCATTTTTCATTCATTCATTCATTTTCAATGTCCCGCTTATCCATTAAGTGGGTAGCGCGTATAGGTTGCTCAAGTTAGTGGACCCTCTCGATCCTCCGGCATCGACTCCCAATTGATCGACGTTCGGTTCCATAATTAATAGGAATGTTTGCTCTTACTAATAAAGCCATAATACATGAAAAAAAAAAAAAAAATAATAATTTTGTTAATTTTGTATTGTATTTTTAAAAAGAAACTTGTATTTGGCCCACCCTGCAGATCCGGTCTAGAATTATTTGTTTCAAAGAACATTTGATAGCATTACGTTTTAAAAACAATATTTTCCATATGTCCAATGATGATAACAACGTTGCCCTAAAGCTTTCTGGCCTATGACACAGACCAGAGATTTAACGTTACACAAAAGAAAAAATTATCAGCTTACAGAATGCTTCGTAATAGAAGTGCAACTTCATAAATAAATAGGCGGCGCGACAGGCGGTAGACACCCAAGGCCTAGCTTCTCGCAACCATTCGTTTTGTGTGAGTTTCTATTTTTGGAACGAATGGAAGGGACCTACAATTTTATGCCGAGTCCGAACGGCTGAATTTTCAGGACAGTCATACTCTCGGATGTTTGTCAGACGTTCGCGAGAGGTGGCGCAGTAGAAAAAACCTTAAGATGTAATTTGTGTTTTTCCGGGGATCGAACCTGGGATCCCTCGCACAGTAGTCCAGCACACTAACCACTGCGCTACTGCGCCCACAGCCTGCAACACACAGTGCAACTTCATGCTACTCGATAAAAAGTTAGAATGACTATACTTATTCTAGATCCCAAATACTTTAAAATCTTTCTCTTGTTTCCTGTCGCTTTTTCGTTTCATCGGAGTTTCGAATCACTGTCCAACGACCGATGAAAAGTTTCATTTTAAAAATGTTTAAATGACGTCTTAATTGCATAGTTTTTGGTGGCCAATTGGAACCATATCTTCCTAAAACTTTACCTTTAATATCTCCAATGTTTCGTTGAATGTATAGGACTTCGTAATTTTGATCCCTTATAACAGAAAACTGGACAGAACTACTTGTATGTTATTAATTCGAAATTAAAAAAAATCCCTTTTTCTAAATCCATTTGTCCAAAGTAATCCATCAAAAGCCACCTAAGGGGGCAAGTCAAATGTCCTATTCACTCCATTCACCAGCCAATTGAAAAGAAAAACTTGAAAAAAAAGAAAATCCTTTCCGTACCTCTTTCCAATTCGAAAGGACATCGAGAATGCAACTCAATGCAGACATATCCTCCAACTCGTTTAGGGGTCCTTTACAAATACGTAAATAAATTATTTGACGTGAAAATGCTTTCAATAGAAAAATGTTATAAATTCGTTACAGTATTTGTTATTGTTGTTTGTTTCTATCGTCCCTTGACACATTCAAACAAAAAAAAAAACTAAAAATAAATTCTCAACCATAATACATTGCCGCCTACTGCAACGTATCCAATGTCCGCCACCGGCACGGGCACCAGCACCAGTACCATTGTGGAATTGTTTTATAATTTATTTATATTTTTCAATCTATATTCAACGGTATCTGGGGGAGAGGGGTTGAGGAAGGGTTTGGGGTGATGGGAAAAAATCACCAACAACACGGTTAGGAATTTACTTTTCCTATCCAACGAAAGATAAACCGAGATAAATGGGAATGCAATGTAATTGTGGGAATGCATTATGAATTCATATATGAAAACAGATTTCATGAATGAAAGTAATTATTGTATAAATAAAGTATGTATATCAAATCCTGGCTAGAATATTTAAACATTTAATGGGATATTAACTGAATGTTGGTAATTTGATTCTGGTGACACGTTGTTGTATAGGTACCTGCAGACATTTTCTGAATAATAGATTTTCATTTGTGGACTCTAGAAATGAGATACACACAGATGCATTGGATTTGAGTGGACTATGGTATATGGGATAACAAATTAAGGATCTAATTAGAAAAACCAATTGAACCTTAATTAGACAAAATGTTTCGTCCATTTGATGATGTGTTATGTAAAGGGATCTAGAGTAAATCTCTAATGCTCTTACCAACTATAACAATGAAATTAAAAAGGCAAAAAAAAAAGGAATCATTCAGTCGATCCTGTGAAGATATATCTGACATACCTCCTTGCCTCTAACAAAACCGTCACATTAGAAACACTTACCGATGAGAAGTATGGCCGTTAGGCACAAAATAAGAAAGAAACACTTGAACTCTTACACACTTTCCTGGATCAATTTATTATTGATTCTCTCACAACATACCTATCTCCTCGACTCGAGCGGAGCCATACAAAGCTGTTGGAGATGACGGTATACGCTAGTACCCATCCTGGCCAAAATATTCACCTCTATCCTAGCCTATGGTCATATATTGGAGGCCTGGCGAAAGATAAGAGTTAAATATCTACCAAAAAGACAGGAAAGTTCGAAATGCAATCAGTCTTTCATCCTTAAAAGCATTATCAAACTAGTCGATAGACACATAACGGACAAAGCACTGCAGAATTTTTCGCTTAGCAAATCTCAAGTCAGCACATAATGACCTAGTAACTAAAATTGAATATTACTCCGTCAACTACACATCCTTTGAGAGTCAACCAACAAGGCTCTCAACAACATGAATCTATCCCCAATCATAGGAAGATGGATAATGGCACTGATCAATGAAAGAGTAATCCAGACCGGCTTTGATGATGTGGCGCGACGCACGTAGCAATCCAATTGTCAATGGTAAATTCGAAAGCACGGTTTCAGAAATACTACAAAATGCACTATCAGTAGTTGAGAGATGGTATAACAAAGTAGGACCTTCTTTACATCAAAAAAAAAAAAACGACTATCGTCCCTTTTACCAAACGGAAGAAACTAGAATCATAAACGGAGGACGGAGGAATCATCGTTGACAGTCAGGGAACCCACAAATAGAACGTATCGTAAACAGGGCCACCGAGATCTCTTTGGATCGAGTCTGCCGTCGAGACTGTGGTAACAATTCCGGTTTTAAGGTGCTAGTACACGGCATGTAGCAAGCCACATACGTATGTAGCTCTGACGTCAACAGAGAGTGCACAAAGAGAGCTTGTACACGGCATGTCGCTGCTGTCGTAAAAAAAAAAATCGTACATGGCTGGCACCTTTAGACCCTGGGTCCAGCGATCACATATACTGCGATGGTCTGGTGGACAAAGACTAACTAAGTCACTACAGTCAAAAAGCTAGAATCGGTCCAACGTATATCTAGAAACTGTATGACCGGCTATCTACGCTCCACCCTGGACCACTGCACTAAATGTCATCCTAGGTCTATTACCTATTCAGGTACACATTCAAACGAAGGCAAGATTGAGTATTCATCGTATGCTCCATTCGAATAACATTGTCTCTTATTCCTACCATGGAGGTTACCGGTCTTTGCTTGACGTTATGGAGCCATTCGTCTTCATTTCTAGACGACATACTACCGATGGCTTCCATAAAAACTTCTCTATCATCATCCCTGCAAGCGACCTATTCAGTCAGCCTTTGGTAAAATTCCAAAATCGTCCATATTGCAAGCTGAAGTCCCTGCCATTAACTTGGTCCCTTGGAAGTCCCTTGGTAAAACTATATTTAACTTCTTAGACAGTCAAGCAGCACTCAAAGTTCTTGACTCGGTTGTCATAAAATCGAATCTGGTCCTGGAAACATATACATGGCTATCTATGAACTTTCAAAGAAAAACCTAGTAGTAATTCTTCCCTGGATTCCGGCACACAGGGGCTTTGCTAAAGTCGGCCCGGTAATGCAACTTATCGGACCTGAACCATGGCCTTATGTGCTGTAAGTAAAAAATATTTCAGTAACCACATCAAGAGCACGGCTCATATTGGAATCCAATAACAATTTTTCCCAAAATTCTCCTCAAAAAAAGTCATATTTTTTTCATTTATCTGGAAAAAATTAACCTGAGAATCCAGGACAGATAAATTAGTTGCCATGGCTCCATGAAAAAACATCTTCACAGAATTGGCGTCTCATGTAGACTAAGTCTGGAGATTGACGAATTCTCTCTTCACATACTCATTGAATGTCCGGCTCTCTTTTGTTTCAGAAAAAATATCTTCGGTGAGGAAATCGTTCCTCCAGCAAAACTTTCTGACATACCCCCAGAGAAGATCCTTGTAAGTCCCCATGAAGGCTCTCCCGACTTATAATCTAATCTAATCTAATCAAGTAACTTGCTGACTACAATGTTTATCTTCACACTCTTCTCTTGGTCGATTTTGAAGCAATCGCATACCTTTTCATTGTCAAATTACCCATCCAACACATCCTTCCAACACATCGCCCATAAATGTTCCACCGAGTGAAATTATCAAAATGTATTCTATTCATCTAGTTAACTGCTATTCAACATAAATCTCTTCTATTCCTAACGACTCCATCATCAAATGCACTAAATGTTTTTTACGATTCCTGTAACAATATCACGTTCACAATTTGTTTTATTACAGCGCAGCGCAGTCCTTTATTGGGTCTTCTCCCCATAAAAACCTCCCCATACTAAATCATCAACGAAAAATATTAAATAAAGATTCCACCTTCGATTTTATGACTCGAAAATGCCAACATTCCATCATTGTTTGTATTTTATGCAGTCTTTTATGTATAAGACAAAAAAACAACATGACAAGAACACGTGTGCGACAACATAATCAGAACAAACAAAAAAAATAAATTCGTTTAAAATGGAAAAATTAATTAATGGCATTTCATTAAAGAAAAATGTCAACCGGCTTAGCCGAGGTACATCCAAACACAACCTCCGCAAGTAATACATAATAATCTTCTAATTATCCTTCGTGCCTCACCTAGGATGAAGTAGAATTTCTGGTCGTATATCCTGCCCCAGCCACATCTAGTAATTTATTTTGTTGCGGTTTTAATATGAAAGACTAAGAGAAATATTTATGACTTTAAATTAAGTGAATGTGGAACAAAATGACACTAAAGTGTGCTTTGTCATTATTTTTTCTTTTCTTTTTACCACATGATGGAGGTAAAATATTAAAATGAAGAAAATGACAAGCTACTGTCATAGTGTCATTTAAAAATGTAATAAAACTGTAGGGGGTTCTATTTTAGGTATGGTTCGTGGTTGATGTTGAAACTACTAGACAGATTTTGATGGACTTTTTTTTTTAAATCCTTCTGAAGACTCTGAGAACTCGTTTAGGTATGCCACGCCTACTTTTTGGGGGCGTTTTTTTTTCTGTCTTCACTGAACTTAATTTGACATTCATCAAATACTCTTAATTCAAAGGGATAAATGATGCTTTTAAGGGCGTCAGAACCTACCTAAATATTCAAGGCTGTCGAAAAGACAAAAGTCCATGTGCTATACCGTTTTTAAACGTGTAAGAGAAGTCCTGTCGTTTTCTATCACATGCACCTCTATGAAGCGTCGAACGTGAGTAAATAATATGACATTAAAGAAACTCGTTTAAGTAGGTAGATCAGCAGGCGTTAGGCTACTTAGGTCACAGCTTTGCGTTTTTAAATAACACTTTTCTTAGCAAAGTAAGGTAGAGCATCTTCGGCAAGAAATTGCAAAAACTACACCAGTCTTTACTCTACTTAAATTTTTTTTGTGAAGAATAGTAAGTCACACATTCGGCAACTCTCCGGATTGAAGCAAGTCTTTACAATTGTCCGTTGTCTAATTATAGTGCAAGACAACCCAATGCATAGCCGATCCCGCTGACCAGCCCAGCACATACGACGGACAGCAACGAGAGACCATCGTCCGCTGGTATACTACATTCGGGACCCGATTTGTGGTATTTTCAATCACCCTTGGCAGAACTTCCGGCGATAAGTCCTTGCATTCTCGACGGATAGTCTCTTTGTGCCTTCCATCCTGTGCGATCCTGGGGAGGCTGCTTCCAGACCAAGCGCTCTGGCATCCGTGATGGCTTGATCTTTGAAACGGAGGTTCGGTCTTTCTTGTCTTCTCGAACCTGGGGGCTGGGATTCGAAGACTCTCTTAGCTGGAGCATTATTGTCCATTCGCTCGATGTGGCCGAGCCAATGTAGTCGCTATTTGGACTACATCCACATGTTGGTACAGTTGATAGGGTTGGCGGTTGTATCTTTTCCTCCATACATCCTCGCATACACGACCAACAGGACATATCCACAGAGATAAAAATGGGCCTCGTCGCTCATGATGATTTTCGATAAAAAATTGTCTCCATTTATAATAGGCCTTTTGGGGATGAATAGAGGGAGCTAGGAATAGAAGAATGACAGGAAACAAGGATGTGGACGGGAGCTTAGGATGGGATCGGAAAAATAGAGGGAAAGAGTGCCGAGCGGGAGGAATAGACTCCACAACTCGTCCTAACCTAGCACAAAAAAACATAAATCATGCCAAGACAAGGTACTTACATCTTACCTTCACCAAAGCGAACGTAACTTCAGGATGGCTTGAGCGTAGGTTACACGCCTTTGGCGGTCACCAGCTAACAGCTAATGTACTGCCTTCACATTGACGTCTTACAGTCTTTCAACAAAATTCTCTGTAAAGACTGGCGATTGCTGCCCAATTGCGTGGCACGTTGTCTGATCGATGCGACTTGCGAGTCTGGGACATCTTCAGCCACAGTTGCGATTAACGGCGAGACCTGGCTGCATCTCGTGCTGTCCCATCCCCTTCTAGGTGAGTGGCCTAAACGTTATCGTAGTTGGTGTTGCCTAGTTGATGTCGGACGACCGGGATTTGTTTTTGTTCTTGGAGGTTCGCTGGAAGGAAAAATCATCGAAAGACATTGCAGAGCTATTACGCGAGGGACGCTTTTGCAATCGTGAGGGACTTTAACACGATCTAAAAAAAATCCCGAAGGGACTGACTTTCGTCAACCCGAATTGGATTGCTTCTAGTCGCAAATCTGCCGACGAATTATTCAGAAAAAAAAACGAAAAAATTATTCCGCGTTCTTTAGGAATATAGCGATTCAAGTCTTGTTGACGTGCATTTTGTATCTGCTTACTTCACAAATGTCAAAATAAAAGTGACATTTACCGGCATTTGCAAAAATTGTAACATTTTCCGATCGGGTGATTACTTTTGCGCCACCTTGTAGTATTCTCAGCAATGTTCCTTTGTCGGTACTAGACTCAAGTAAAGAAGAAGTACTAATGTTTTGTTCCAGAGTCTCATCAAAGTCTCTGCATTTTTTTAAGGACTGTACGAGTTAGGGTTTCACATTTTTTGCAGCACCCGTCTTTGGTCTGAGGGTTTTTCTGGCCCTATAACAGTTGTGATCTGAAGTTTTTCCAACATTATACCAGCCGACAATTTATGGACTCTAAATCAAAAGACAAACACAATATTGCCAACTGCTACCTTTTGACTTAATCAAACTGCCATCTTATTATATCCGTGACAATATTTCAAATTCCTTCGTCAAACTTTCACATTCGTTGTCATTATTTCAAATTGAAACTGCCCTAAACTTTGAGCTTTCCTCCCTCTAATATAGGCAATGTTCTCAACACTGTCCCTCTAGGTTTCTTTTGTTGTCTTTTTCCCAATGGTGCGGTGTCATGCTAATTGACCGACCTTCTGTGGCCTAACGGCTGATGATGCCATTAAATATGCCCGCCAAACTTTCCTTTCTTAAACAACTCGCCCGGCATACCATGTTCCACCATTATGACCGCAGTCAGTCCACACCCACACACACATGTCGTTAGTACAAGTACAAAAAACAAAAACACGTCAAAAGAATAACAGCTTTATTAAAAAGCATCCTAGCAAATTTATTTCAATGTCCTTTATTACTGTCATCTGAAGCAGCAAACAACAAAAGTCCACAAAAAGTAATGTTACACGAGAGTTTGAAACAACTGCTGTTTGAGGTCCAGTTCCAGCCGCTCAATCCATTTGATGTGTCCTTTAGTCGTTTTAACTTCTTTTGAGTGGGTCCCCGGCAAAAGTATCAAATTGTTTTTTTTTTTTCCGCACCCCAAAACGATATTTGCGACGACATCATGCGGTGTCCTTTTTGATTTGGTCAAAACCAGTTGTTGTCAACGAGGGACTTAGTCGGGACTTAGAGTACGGTTAGAGTGGTGGGAGCTGTGCCAGGAGTAGTTGTACCAGTATCAGCATCAGCACTGCCAGCAACGTATATCAACAAGTTTCGTGTGTTCTTGTGCTTTGTTTCTCTGAATACTGTAGTATACACGGTGTCGTTTCGCAGCAATTCATTTTATCCTCAATGGGGGTGTATCGGTTTTTCTGACAAGCCAACCTACCACCTACCACCTACCACCCTCTCATGGTTATCTTTTTTTTTCTGTTCTGTATGAACGTATTTTACTTTTTATTCATCAAAAGCGAAAAGAAAAAAAGTTGAAAGGAGGTTCTTCCGGCTTTAGGCTATTTGTACATTCGCAGCGGGATTTTTTTTTCGATTTTTTTACTGTTCCTGTTTGTCAACCACTGTGTCCCCTGTGTTGAAGGAAGTGCTTAGTGCTTTGGGTTTTTTTTTTTTTGCATATTTCTGATGAATTTTAAAACAAGAGGTTAGTTTTTTCTTTTTTTGGGTAAAATGCGGTTTACTGCTGATGCTTATTTTTAAGATCTTGTTTTTTGACATTTCCCGGAACGATATCCATTGTAATAATAAAATTATGAAAATTGTGATGAGAGATTGTGGTACTGAGTGGGTTACGAGTTGAAGCACAAAACGGAAGTCCGCTTGTGTTTTGAGGGAACTTAAATATGCATGACCAAGCTAATCGGATTAATGGTGGTGACTGTTTAGAGAGTGACCTTTGCATTTGTGGACAAAAGCTTTTGCATTTCAAATACGACAAATGAGGTTGATTTTTGGGATGCCATGACGAGGACTCTATATGAAGAAGAAGTTTTACATTTATTAGTTTAGGATAGGGATGGCGGTTATTACAAAATCACCGGTTTTCGGTTATACCGGTTTAATTTCTCACCAGTTTAACCTGGCGGTTTAAACTTCCTAAAATAACCGGTTTTAAGATAAACCGGCTTCCGGTTTTTTTACGAAAAAAACATACAAATTTAAAAATTTATTACATTTTTATTGAAAATTATATTATTTATGAAATGAAGACACTAAAATGTAATTACAAAAAGATTTCAATGAATTATATACTACATAAAAATTTAAATTAATAGCTGATCACATAAATAAATACATCAACAGGTTGGCCAATATTTTTCTTCCAACCTATTCATAAATACTCTTTCAATTATATGTTGGTCTGTGAGTCGACTCCTCTCATCAGAAACAACATCATTTAATGTGGAGACCAATCGTTAAGAAGCTACAGAACTTCCGACAAGTGACAAATATTTTTGAGCAATAAATGACAAACTCCGCATACATACAAACCGGCCGGTTTTTCCCATCCCTAGTTTAGGAGCTGCTTATGAAGGCAACTGGTCAGGTCTTAAACACGAAATTTCATTGAAAATCTTAAAGCAAATCCCAAGTACCTACTTAAATAAACGAATTATATAGCAATAAATCATGGACGAAGAAGATGGTACTGCTTCAGGTAAGTTAAAATACTGTGTTATTTTCTGCAAATTAGAAACAAACTTGTCAACGTATACGTATGTACTTAAGCAATGTTGATTACAGGTAGAGATTTTGAAGAATCAGGCTCTGAATATCTCCAATCCCCTGTACCCTCATCAGACAATGATGACAAAGCTACAAATTTACAACAGCCACAGCCAAGCACGTCTATTTCAATAACAGCAGAACAGCATGTAAGTATGTCTAGACAAGGTTCAACAGCTGAAACCACAGATGAAACTCCTATCCTCAAAAGTAGAAAGCGTGAAAAAAAGCCAGAGACTTGGCAGTGAAATGTTCTTAAAAATTATAACGAGCAAAAGGCGAACAATATAAGAACTACAGAGACAACATTGTTCCTGCGAAGACGCCTAAAACAGGTGAATGTCCATGTCCCAAGAAATGTCAGCTGCAAATATTTAGAAGTTTTTACGCATTGGCAAAACTCGAAAACTACTGGACAGATTTCGATGAAACTTTTTTAAAATGTTCCTTAAAACTGTGGGACTGCTATAGGCTATAGCCACGTCCTTAGAAACAGTTTTTAGACAAAATTTATTTTTCGAAGTGAAAATATATACATACAATGGTGGACATAAGTATTTTGACAAAACTAAAGTTAATTCTACTCATAATTTGAACTTACTTCATGTAAATTTAAACATCAATGGAAAGGTCATTTAAATCCCGTTTGAATGATATAAAACTTTTCTTAACCCATTAAAAATTTAGAACTTTTATAAAGGTCTACTTTTTTGACTTTTTTTCTCGGTCTCAAAAAAACTGTTTTGATGCAAAAAGTTTCTTCAAACAATTCTAATAGTGACTGTAATGCCATGGTCCCACCAAACTGAAACCGCGAGGTTTCGATGAACTTTTACCGAAACCTTGTGAGACGTTCCCACCGAGTTGAAGTGAGTTTTGAGCTGTCAATTTTGAAGTGGCTGTATGTTTGTTGACGCTGTTGTTGTTGTGTTGGAAATAGGAATCACTAATCACTAATGAGTTCTGAACAAATTAAGAAAATAATTGCAGCAGTTATAGGCGATTTTAGCTGGATGTAGAATTTTTAACTTGATCGTATTCCATTTTTTTAATGTTTGCTTTAGAGATGCATTGGACGAGCTGATGAATTCGCATTTAGTTGGTATAAATACATCACAAGAGTTGAAGGACGATTCGAAAGTTTGTAGAGACTTGATCAGATGGATGTTCAGGTGATACTAGTCCAGAAGAAACAGGATGTGGGAATTTTACCAACCAACGGAAAGATTTGGCCAAGTTAGGCATACTTGAGAATGCTTGAGAAGACGCCGAGTTTTTTTTTTTTAATGCTGCGAAGACTGAAAGAATTGTTAAAGCATTGCCGGTGAAACAAATAAAGATCCTTAAATTTGTATTTATATATTCATTTATATTTATTTATTGTATAATAGGAATCTAGGAATAACAAAGCGAATGACAAACTAAGAAAAAGAATAACGACCAAATTCGGAGACCTGCATTGCTTAATGTGTTCCTTAGCATCCTCTACATTTTCAATTGCGCTTATCACCATACATCCGTGAAGTTGTCTCTAGTTGTTGCATTTCGGCGTTCGCTTGGAAAAGTGGACGCTTTAGGAAGAGCTCACCCAGGACCAGGATTCAGCCACAACTCCAGACATCGATCGAGGGGCCATAACGCTCTTCGCCGAGCAGAAGTTCTGGCGAACGATACCAAAGAGTTATGACTTTATTTGTGTATGGACGCTCTCGATCTTACGCATTGTAGAGGCGGTCCAAACCGAAATCGGCAAGTTTCACTTCACCCCTAAGATGGAATGCATTTGTTATTTGTTACAAAAAAAACAAAAACTCCAAACTCACTAGTTGTTCATCATTTTGATTTTTGAGTGACGTGGCTATAGCCTATAGCAGTCCCACAGTCTTAAGGAACATTTTAAAAAAAGTTTCATCGAAATCAATCCAGTAGTTTTCGAGTTTTAAAGTGACAATGAAAATTCCTACATTTTTATTATATGTATAGATTAGGTGAAGATGGTGTTGAGTTTCAGGCGTGTAAAAATTTCTTCCTAAGAACTTTTCAAGTTTCTGATGGACGTGTAACTAGGGTGTTGAAACATAAAAGTACTTATAGTGTTCCAACTATTGATCGGAGAGGTCGTCAAAGTTCTGTAAACAAAACACCAGAAAATAAGAGGTAGAAGAATTCATTGGCCGGTTTCCAGTTTATGAGTCTCATTATACCAGATATAAAAGTGACAATAGGAGTTATCTTTCACCGGATCTGCGCCTTGGACGAATGTATTCTCTTTATAAAGAAAATAGACTTGAACCTGTCTCATTTTTCAAGTTCTATAAAATTTTTAATGAATATTTCAACCGACCGACGTTTCCATGCACCCATCAGTGATTCTTGCAAAAAAATGTGATCTCTTCCATAACAAAATTAAATGTGCTGAGAGTGAACAGCTAAAACAAGAGTTGCAACGTAAAAAAGAATTACACCCGAGGAAAGCAAACAGTTCCATACAAGGATTAAAAGACGATACGACCTTGGCAAAATCATCTGCACCTTTGACTTAATGAAAACCCTACCTACCCATGTGTTGAGTACATACTTGTATTAGTGTATTACAAGAAACAGCTTTGGACTTTTTGCTTTGGAATTCACAACATGGGGGACAGATGATGCCTACAAGTTTGTTTGGGACGAGTCTGATGCTTCGCGAGGATCCCAAGAAATTGGATCATGTTTGCTTTACTGTTTTTAAAAATGTTGTGACCACTAAAAAAGTGGTGTTGTATTCTGACCAATGGGGGGGGACAGAATAGAAACAAGAAATTTATACTTTCCAGATAACTGGCTCGAAGTAATTAAAACGGCTCGAAAAAGGCAAGTATGATTTTTTCTCTTCCAAATCGCTGGAAAAAAATATAACCAACACAAAAATTTCGTTAGTAACACCAAGGTGGAGTGGTTGAAAGTTCAGTGGCTAAGATTCCATAAAATCCATCAATTATGAATTTTTTACAAGTATTCTAACAGTGAATATGTCCTCTTTAACGAAGTCAGTGTTAAAAAAGACAGTCAGTGACCATAACATAAGTATAGATGCATTGGAAAAACCAACCATAACTGAAAAAAGGAAAAAGGACCTTCTTGAATCAATGCACTTCATCCCACCAGTTCATCACACAGAGACAGATGATGATCATTATCCACATCCTTTCGCCTATCATTACACAGCTTTAAAAAGCAATACAATTCAAGTGGTATAAAATCAGAGAACTTTCCAAATTGCACCCCAATTAGCACCTTCTCCCACCAGCAATATATCCCTTTGCCTCCTCAACAACTAACAACTACTCGTACAATAGGTGTAACAACAACTTATGCAAACATTTTTGTAAAAAAATAATTTTCACAATTAAAAAAAATTACCACAGAGCCATATGTAGCCACATCCTTTCCGTGTGACACTATAGAACTTCAGAACACACCATAGTGCGACAGTTACGTGTACTTATAAATGTTACCCATACGCCCCGGTCTACAAGTGCCTAGGGCGCACTCTAATTATATGTGTGGAACTTTTTTTTTTGTGTGTTTTGTCCCACATACGTTTTTACAGTCGACGATGACTATGACGACGACTACGAAGGTAAAAGCAACGGTATTCAACATTAATTAACACATGCTCAACGAATTGTAATTTTATTGTTCCTCTCCTTTGGTGTGTACGAGTATGTGTGTGTGTTTCTATGCAAATGCTGTTGATTTTTCCCCAAAGCATAACTTGAACATGAATTGAGGTTGTGTTCTCCCAAAGTTGCGAAGCAATTATTTTGTTGTCGAGAAGTAAGGCGAAGGCGAATGCGAAGGCGGAAGCGATATAGCGATGGGATTTTGATTTGATAACACTTAAATGGCCAAAGGGATGTTATATATATATATGTACATATTTTAATGTGTAAGCATTATTATAATGCGTTGTTAGTCCTGCTGGTTAATCAATGACTGTTGAATATTCAATGTACATTATGATCTATTTTTAAAGATGTTTACCTTTCTTACAATGTTGAAGGGAGTTTCGGTTTCGGGCATAATTCTAAATTCTGGTGTTGGAGATGTCGTTATAATTTCGAGACTCATGTATAAACTCAAACCAGGTCCTCTTTTGTCCTCTGATACGAACCACTATTAACATTTACATAAAGCCATTTCAAAACCCCTCTGTAACGGCCATCCTATACACATAATAAATGACATGTAATTATTTATCATGAAATCTATAAATTATCTTGAAATGTATAATTTATCTTAATTTATCTTGGAATGTATAATTTATTTTGAATTATCTTGAAATGAATTGAAATGTATTAATTATCTGTATCGATATGAAAAAACTAAAAGCTTAGAAAGCACATATTTATTTAGCACATTTGTAAATCACAGAAAGCACATATTTTGTAAAACTTAAAAAGTGCTACCCACACGCATTTGTATAAAAGGCAGCGTGAAATTGAAGAAATTCGCAGTCTGATGAATAAAGTCAAGTTGAACACACAACGAATAGTTGGAGTCGCTTTTTTTATTTATCGAACTGTTCTCGACTTAGCAGTAGACAGGTTGAACGATCACTTGGTCGCCTGGCTCTGATAACCTTTCGTCATCATCATCGTCACTCGCTGATAACTGGGAAGATTTTCTCTAATTTTCATAGAGCAGTAGACAGGCTGAACGAATTATTTGGTCGCCTGGCTCTGAATCTCTTCGTCGCCTTTCGCCGCCTCGAGGAGTTTTGATTTGGACAGCTCTACGTGCACACCACCCACCCACACACACACACACACCACCCCGCTAGCTAACCGCTCGCTTCACCTCTAAATTGTTAAGTTAAACAACATAATTTGATTTGAACCCCTTTGAGAGGGGGTTCGGGGGAACACTTCGCTTAACACCCCCTCGGGTAATTTTGACAAACTTCTTTGGTCTGGCCTATAGTTACACATTTTTAAGTCTTCAATTGCTTTGGTTCGTATATTTTAGACTGAACAGTCAGCTTTTTTTTTTAAATGTATAATTTATTTCATTTGACCCCTTCAAAGGGGGGCCATTTCGAAAATCCCCGATATATGTACATACATCTACCGAGGCTTGTTCACCTACTTTATCCCAAGTTTTCGGGCTTTGTTTTGTATGTTACGCGTTACGTCAGTGGCCCTTATATTTTAGCCCGATTTATCTCCATAAAAGGGGTGGGGAGGGGGTTAATTAAAAAAAAAACTTGATCGCGCAGATCTAACAATTTTTGTTTTTCTACAAGCCTAAGTCTTGAGGTGCAATATGTGCTTTGATTTGTGTGTTTTAGGCTTTCCCTGTTGAACATTTTTTCATTTCTTTAGACACCTCCTATGGGGATTTTGAAAATCCTTAGGTTAGGTTGTATAGGGTGTGAGTTCATCACAGTGGACTAGGCATTATATTGGGCCCATCGCTATCCTTTGGGGAACTTTCACCACTAAAAAAACCTAAACCAATTCGCCCAAGCAGTTTATTTCCTTACAGAATCTAATAATTGTTCCAGTTTTGTTTGTGAGGCCAACCTCCTTCAAATTGTCGAAGAAATACCTTCCAAGGTGTTTCCCTTTCAAGCAATAGCTTGAAATTCACAAAGAAGATGGGTAGAATATCCTCTGCGACATGTAAGTCTTCGCAATACCACCTGCACGTTTCCGTATTTAATAAACCTAATCTGCATTGCCTTCGGTGCTTCATTAGAAAACAGTGTCCGGAGAGCATGTATCCCTATTGCCATTCGTAGCTTTGATCTGCTGAGTTTTAATAGTTCTACAGATTTTTTCAGTGGTTAGTGTGCTGGACTACTATTTGCAAGGGTCCCAGGTTCGATCCCCGGAAAACACACAAATTACATCTCAATGTTTTTTCCACTGCGCCACCACTCGGCGACGTCTGACATACATCCGATAGTATAAATGTCCTGAAAAGGCTTTTAAATTCAGCCGTTCGAACGAATGCTTGTCAGAAGCTAGACCTGTTGCGCCAACTATTTTTTTTTAACTTAGGCCACAAGGTTTTTGAGACCCTGTGGCCTTCTATATAGGACCATCTTAGGTCTGCCCTATTTCTAGGTTTTTTTTCGAGAATAATTCTCTTGGCCATGGCTATTGGTGGTCTTATGTCCTCAATAGTTTCATTTTGTGGAAGCTCTGTTCTGTTTTTGGCCAGAATGTCGATCTGGTTACCCCACACAATCTGACATGGTTCTGCGCGCACAATTTTAGCTCAGATCTGATGGTGAAGGACTCTATCGCCTTTAGCGCAGTCTGACTATCAATGTAGATAGCGATATTCTTGTTGGATGTTGATCCTCAGCTTTGAGCACGGCCAGAACCTCTGCCTGGAACACACTGCATGTGTCCGGAAGTCTTAATGACAGAGCCAGTGGCTCCTAAATTTTAGCTCCAGAAGTTTTTGCACGTTGCGCGGGGCTTATTTCAAAACACTCACTGGAAGTATCGAACAGTTTTAGTTTTTCTCCTATGGTTGAGGTTGATATATCGCTTAGCTTGTGCTTTATAGGCTAGTCCTTTGAAACCCCCCAAAATACTTGTCGTATAATTTCGTATAATTTCTTTATCTTCTTCAGTTCCAATTTCCAGCATAAAATTGACTCAATCAAATTTCCTGCATAGCAGTCAAAAACAGACTTTTTGACAATTTGTTGTTTGTATATTGGAAGGAAAATTTGTCCTGTGCTTTTAAAACTATAAAATTAAGTGAAGTCGCAGTCGACGGAGGTGGGAAACATAACGTCTTTGAATAGTTTGTGTTTTTACTGATAGTTTTACTTGATGCACAATAGTTGATTTAAAAACCGCCATTCTCTTAAATAAATATTTTCGAATCTCTTATTCTAAATACGAATTTAAAAATGCAATCATAGTTACTCCCACTTTAGGCTGTCGTAAATCCTTCTGCGTCGGGTCATTGTAAAAATGACATATAGACGTGTATTTTAAATGCTTCCCTATTCATGTATTCCCCATCGCACAATTTATAAGGCAGTATTTTATCAACAAGATTTTTATTTAATATTTAACGATTTTTTTTCCTTTTTCAGGTACGTAAAAAATATCATCCTACATCATCTGTATCACTTGTTTGAATGTAAGGTAAGAAATACATATTATGTATATCCTAATTCTCAGTCAATTCTATTATAAAACTTAACGTCACTCCATTTTGTTATCCTTTGTCCACCTTAAACTCGAAAACTACTGATCCAATCTACATACTTTCTTTTTTAGTTCATAGATCTATTTACGGGTCAGGCTTTAGGCAATATTTTTTCTACTTTGCAAGTTTACATTATGGCGAAATTAATAAAATGGACAAACTAATTAAATTTCGTAATAAAACTGTGTATTTCCAAACCATGGTTTGGTGGACTTAAAAACAGGACAAAGGGTTTCTATTAAATTCGACTGTGATTCTTTTAAGATTGAATTCATGTGTCTCCATGAATTCCAATGAACTCCATCCAAAAGCTGAGCTATACTTAAAAAATAGCCAGAAATGCATTCCCTGCTGCCAAAGATGAAGAAATTTCTGTGGATTTTTTTGTTTAAAAAGATGATCGCCTTTCGAGTCTCTTCAAAATTTCTGTCACGCTTTTGGCAAAATTTACGTGACCAATAGAACTCTGTCAAATTACAGATTATTGTCAATAAATGTGAAAACATTTAGCGAATTTACAAACAAATCAAGTCAATTTGAATGTACACAAATCGTGCAGACAGTACAATATTATCCCCCAATTTCACAAAACTGAACGCCTACTCTCATCGCACACACACACAACACACAAACGATTAACTCAACCAATGTTGACATTCTAATCTGCGAAGCATCAACCTTAAAACCTAATTAAAAGCTTCAAATCCTTTCCAAACAAAGATGCGAAATAAAGCACTCTGCCGAAAAAAAGGACAAATACACCTACCACCATCCCCCCATTCAACTTGTGTACCAATTTCGTAGGCATCCAATTTCTAACAGATGAAATTCCCCAGAAATCTTCCCTTTGTTGGGCTTTTCATTAAATTTCCACCATTTCATCATCTCTAACACTGGCCACTCTCTCTCTCTTTCTGTCTCTCTCTTCATCTACAAAGAATGGAAACATCAACAATCTGTCAACTGCAACAATACATTTCGCTTGGCGCACGTATTTTGTATTTTTGTATACATTTGTGCAGCGCGCGCGTTTGCTATCGCCCCCAGAGGATCACATTTCACCTTCGTCAAATTGTTTGCCCGCCGCTGTCGTCGCCGCCCGAGTCCTTCTTTCGTCGTGTGTACATAATCATCTCCATTCATAGAGTCCAACAAAAGAAAAAAGCGAATCCTTCTCGGAAGAAAAGCGGCACACACACACTTGTACAAAAAAGGCGATATACTTTTTCCTTTTGAATTTAATGCGAAACAGGTTTCCAAAAAAAAGAGGAATGAAAACAACCAAGCAAAAGCAAAGCACACAAACTGTACTTAACAAGGAACGATTTAAAAATGAAAATATATACGAAAGTACGAAATAACAATCAAACAGTGCAGTCCCTTAAATAATAAAAAAAAAGTTATACAAAATATGTATCAACAACAACAATCCCAGCGAGATGAGGAGAAGTCGTCCTTGGCTTAAATTGTATTTAAGCCATCATAGCATAAAATAAGGAGGAGCAGTATACAGTCCTTTTGTGTATTTAAAAAAAAAATTTTTTTTTTGTTCTCTCAGAGATCCTTTAGATCCTTGCCCATTTTCATAAATGGAGGGTTAACAACGAACCAAAAAAAAAAAAACACTCTTTGGCTTAATTTAGGGGTTTGTGCGATGCATCTGCATCTACATTTTACATAAAGACCAAGAGACGAATGAATGGATGCACGAACGGACAATCGTTGTGCAACTTAAGTGGGTACTTAGCATTAGCATGAAACATTGTTACTCTCTATACCCACTATGGCATCGCTTTTGGGGGAAGCGCACTTGTGTCAGTGCCTACTACGAGTATCTCGGGGCAGATGCTGCTTCTGCTGAAAAGGGGGATTCCTCCTTGAGGGAGCACAATGTGTTGGCCGCATACACTTCTATTTTTTTGGTTGTTAACATTTAATTCAAGGACACGGACTGAACTGCCTACAAAGACAATGGCGAATTTGATTCTTTATAATTTGCAGCTATTTAGTGTGAACATGAACATGTCCTTGTGTCTCAGGGCGAGTGTGATTTCATTGTTTTGGACAAGGTACATAGAGAAAGTTGTCCCAATTTTCAAAAGCCCCAAATACCATGTGACATTGGCTTTGAAAGTAGGTAAAGCTAAGTACTTTCTGTCCTCTTTTTCTATGAAGATTTTAGTGCTTTTGTTCACTTATCCGTTTACAAAACAGCGCAAAGTAAAAGTATAGTAAAAGAAATATAGTTGCAACCTTGTCGGATCCCATACTTGGGATTTTGAAGTCTTCTGATGTGATATTTAGACTCGTCATATTTTTGACTGACAAAATAAATACTAAAATTTGAAAGTTTTTTCCACTCCCCACAGTCCGACAAAAATCCGAGAGTAAAAATGCCTAAGGAAGCTTCGGACACAGCATGAAATTGTAGGTCCATTCCATTCGTCACAAAAATTTAAATTCAAACAATATTGACCTGGGACGCTTAATAATGTACTATTTTTTACGGAACATATCTTTTCTGTTTTGGGCAAGCCAAATGTACTCTACGTTTACACAATTGAAGGCCTTTTCAAAGTCGGTAAAAATCTGTCAGAACCAGATCAGCTTTTCAGTTATGATTATGCAATAGGCAAGCTGTTGATGTGCGACAAGGAAGATCCAAAATGCAAGCGTCGAGTCTGTCTTTCTTCAATTCAATTCAATACACGAGGTCACACGTTTTCGTCGCTAAAAAGAGCCTTCGATCTTCGAGCGGTCAGAAGTTTTCATTCTGTGAGTAAGATTTCTTTAAAAAAAAATCCCCTTTTGAAATCGGAGACCAAATCGCTTAATCCGTGAACGAGCAGTACTTGAGCAAATTTGTTTCGCACGTAAACATCAGCCAGGCGTTTTCTAGATAGATCCAGGATAAGACCGGGAAAGCCAAATGTACTCTCCGTTGACTCAATCGATAGCCTTTTCAAAGTGGGTAAACAGCAGCAGAACCATACTTCTTTAATTCAATTCGATACAAGAGGTCACACGCATAAGGCCCAAGCCCAATGCACACGGAGCAACTGGAAAAAAACTAAACCGGATGGCAACTCAGGTTGGAGACCAGTTACGGACTCACCGGTGACTTGACTCCACACACGAGGAAATTCATCAGTCATCACCAATAAAAATCTCTAGTTCTTTCAGTGTCGTCATGTTTTTCAACCTCCCCCACCAGGAACAGGTTGGTCTGTTGTTCACTCATCTTTGACAAACTAGAAACTGAAATCAATAGGCAACCCGAAACGCAAATCAACAGACGACTGGTTACAAACTGGTTTTTGTGAATCGCAAACGAGTTTTCAACCAGTAGCGTCGGTCGGTCGTGTGCGTCGTCCCATTTGATTACACAGGTTATGACTCAAAGCAAACTAGTTGTCAACTCGCATCGCTGATCAGTTTTTTTCCAGTTGCTCCGTGTGTATTGGGCCTAAAAGATTCAAGTTTTCGCCTAAAGAGGTTTTTAGCGGTCAGGAGTTTTCGATCAGTGAGTAAGTTTTCCCAAAATCGTCTTTTGATATCGAAGGCCGCTGGATCCGTGAAGGAGCAGTACTTGATTTGTTTCGCACGCAAACATCAGGAAGGTGTCTTCTATGTAGATTCAGATGGTTAGATCAAGTCCATAATCTCTCCTCTATCCCTATGGGGATTCGCCTTTGAAAATTTAGAGTCGATGACGGAGAACAGAGAGTTATGTAGGGTCCACTTGAGCAACCTACATCTTCAATCCACTTAATAGATGTTGTTCGGGTCATTGAAAATGAATGAATGAATCGCAAAATCGTTTTTTTTTTGACAAACATGAGACTCATACACTGAAGTGAAGTGAAGTGAAGATGTTGTTTTCCAATTTCCCCTTCTGTAGGCTTAAAGGCAGGCCTCTCTATTTCTGACAATGTCCATCAATTTTGATCATTTGCCGTGACTTTGCCTTAACTTTCTTGTCACACTCATGTACTTTATCGAGGAACCGACCCGTTTTGCTTCCATCTCAGGGTAGGAAGTTGTATTGCATTGCAAGGTTAGGTGTGCAGCTTTCAAGACCAGTGCCATCAGGAAGGCATTCTCTGAATATAAAGATGGTTAAATAGAAACTGATATGGCTTCTCTATACCGGTAAAAAGGATTGCCCTTTGTTGCTTCGGAGTTCGTGGCGGAGGATGGAGATTCATGGACCCTCTGAATATGAAAATTATGATTATCTTTTTTATCACCTAGTGGTGAATGACCTTAGGCCAAAGAATCCTTTCTAATTTTTACTATAAAATGCACTAAAGATTAAATCTGATCTGCGAATCTCTTGATTCGTTATTTTGGACACAAACCTGTTATTCAGGTCGAAAACCACACTGCCAACAAAAATGCTGATGGGTTATAGGTACGGTGAAAGCATATTTGGTGCCTTCTTTTTTTTTGTACATATTTACAATTTAATATGGAATCATCATAGCTTGATTCAGGAGAACTACTTTTGAAGGACACGTCTCATTTAAAAAATCGAGAAGTAGCTGCAGGACAGTTTTCAAGTTGGGGTTTCACCGGATGCGGATCATTTGTCTTAGACATGTCTGCGACACATGTTTGCAACATGTTTTGTGCCTATTGTGTTGTTTTTACGTCACAACATGACTTAAGTTTGTAGATTATGTTTTCCCTTCAATAAATAATAATTTATGGAATAATCCAACAAAAGAGTTTTGCTTTTTTTTCTGTTTGTTGCTATAATTTTCATATTTTTTTTTGTCCCGGGTTTCACATCTAAAAAGGTGGTGACCGTAGCTGTAGGTAGGTATAGGAACTTCGTTTTCTTTCTTCCATCCTGTCACTCGTGGTACCTGTAGGTATATTAAAAGTGGAAAGTCTAGGTCCCAACTACTACTACCTACTTATGACCTTGCAAACTACATATTCTAAAATAATTTGCAATAGAAAATTCATTCGAGAGGCAACAACCTTCCAACTAACAGCTCTCCATCTCGCGCACAAATGATTTGCGTTTGAAAATGCCTTTTTCCAATTAAATACGTGCCATCTAAAGCCAAGCCACCCGCATTCACATCTTTAATCCTGTGCGACGCGGCGGCAATAAATTACAGCGAACAATTAATACTCGTTGGCAAACAATCTTTTACCAGCATAATCCCCGATTTGTATGCAATACTCGAAGGATTATATCACGCATTATCCGTTCCCCCAAAGCGTGCGCCTCGCGATCCTGTGAGAAATTTATTACCCCCAGTGATTTATCGCAGTACGTACCCAGGCGAACTTTCCTGCAACAACATATCACTGCATCTTGTTTATTTTATTTTAACCAACCAATTGCACATTCACACTGAACCGCATAACGAGACCGCCGCGCCACCACTACCGCCGCGCCGACCGCCATCATCATCATCATCATCATCGTCGTTGGTTCGATGGCGTGGGAGTACCATGTCCTTCCCAATGCATTAATATTGTGGCAATGCTCCAAACATGGTCTCACTCTCATTAAAAATACATTATACAAAATAATTGCCTATGCCCACAGCCCCCCTCCCGACTATACCAAAACCACTAACCACTGCATAAGGAGCCGCCTGCAGCACCTCTATACTCTGCAGGTGGGTCTCTCTCTCGGTCTCCCTCTCGGTCTCCCTCTCTATGCATGTACATTAAAAATACATTTATATGACAAACAAGGACGAACTTAATACAAAAAAAAAATTAAAAAAAAAGTCCAAACAACATTTACTTACCGGGAAATTTATAGAGTGCAACCTCATTGCAATTAATCTCAATCAAAGTTGATGTTTCATTTGGCAAGCCGGCACATTGGCACATACTATTCAGCGGGCAGGCATACAGCATATCTTGTTGATTTACATTTAACATTGTTATTCCCGGATGGGGTGGTGGCGGCGGCTGAGGATTACCACCTCCAGATGAGCCATTGGGTCCATTGGCACCTGCAGCACCTGGTGTATGGCCACCATTCGAAGTTTGCCCATGAGCTCCGGCGCCAGTAGCTGTTGGATTAGTATTGGGTCCATTACCGGTGGCGGTACCGCCAGGACCACCGCCACCGCCAGCCGCAAAACGTGCATCGAATTTCCAACAATCCACTGAGGATTTAAACCAATACAGCATCGATATTGAAATTATGATGAGGTTTGGTCGATGATTTTCCATCCTGAAATCAAAAATGAATACCAACATGAATATTGGTGTGTGTTTGTTATGCATATAGTTATGTATAGTGTGTCTGATGTCAATAATGATGCGTGCGTGGGTGTGTATGTGTGTGAGTTTTAGTTTTGTGTTTTTGTGGTTTGCTTAGGAGATATTTTTGGATTAAGGACATAAGCGTGTAAGGATAGCTAGCATAGAATATATTTGTGGAAATTGGAAAGTCCCGGCAGTGGTTCGCCAAAGGATATTTAATAAGAGCCGAGAGTTGGATGGATGTATGAAGTGTGATAGATGTGATTTGCGCGAGATGAATGGAGAAATACATTTTTAGACCAAAGGCTTGCTCATATTTCGAAATGTTTTGGTACAGTGGCCGGCATAAGTATTTTGACAAAACTAAAGTTAATTCTGCTCATAATTTGAACTTACTTCATGTAAATTTTGGCACCAATGGAAAGGTCATTTAAATACCGTTGGAATGATACAAAACTTTCCTTAACCCATTAAGTACCCATTGAAAATTTGGAACTTTTGTAAAAGTCTACTTTTTTTACTTTTTTCCTCGGTCAAAAAAAAAAAACAAATGTTTTGATGCAAAAAATTCCCTCAAACAATTCTAAGACTGACTGCAAACTATTTTTTTCAAATATCTCTTCGCTAATATTTTTTATGATTTTTTGAATGGGATGATCTCAGAAAAATTTTGTATGAAAAGGAGGAAAAAGTGGCTAAAATTTTTAGCAATTTTCAAAAAAGCCCAAAACAGCAAGTTCCAGTGATCCAAAAATTGTCAGTTAATCGTAAAATTTACACTAAACTTTAACGCACAAGTCTATTCTATTAACGGCCGAAAAATATATCCTCCCTACATTCACATTAGCCAACAAACACCTGGACAGATACTCTTATCTCCTCATCATTAGATATCAATTCAAGTTGCAATAAACAATTCATGTTTGTCCTTAGTGTTGAATATAAAAAAAAAAAAAAACCATCCACACCATTGAATGAATGAAGCGATTTTCCTTAATAGATACGTGTCACTCTATTACCCATACATTTACCGCGTCGTTATGCATGTTCTAATGTCCTTTCTCTGGGCTTCAAGCGAACATTTTCACATTTCCACATGTCTGCACCGACGAGGGGAAGTTGGCTCTATCACGCGCCTATTACTGCCGAGTGATTTTGTTAAATGGCACCTTCCTCCGGGCCCAACATCTACACACACAAAAACACACTCACACGCGCGCTAATATTTCGTGATATATCCTTAATGATTGTATGAAAGTGGAATTGCACAGTGTCACGGCAGTCGGCACACACGATTTCCTCTAGCATAAGGGCAGATCTAATTGACTGATTTGCTACACAAGGCTTTTTAAAAATGTGAAGGATGTACTATTTCCAAGTTAAGTATATACATTCGACATCATCTGTGCGTATATTTGGATGATTAGTTGTAATAAATTTCAATAAAAAACACAAACACATGTCTGTTAAAATATTAAGGGAGGTTTTCTTTTTAGCAAAAAGAAATAATGGTTAATGGGTTCACTTACGAGGCTGTCATGGATACCTACCACTTTTGCTCTTTGGAGGACCTCTGATTTATTCTATTTGTAGAACTTTTTCTTTCTAAAGCCGGCTGGCTATTTTCGGTAGATATCTCTTCAAATCACTTCACATGTCAACTGTTTTCGAGACAGGTCCTTGTATTTGATTTATCATCAAAATGACTAGAATCAGCATCAGGTCGAGGGGACGACGGTTAATATATCAAAAATATTAGAATTAATGAAGGATAGTGACAATAGAGTAATTTCATTCAAAAATTTATATCTTATTGTGTGTGTCCTACATACGCTTCTACACCGTTCATCACATTGCGATATCACTTCGGTGAGTTGTGGTTTAAGTGTCAATGATGGTTACTATATAAAAAATATATAAAAAATACTACAACTTATGTACGTTAGATGGTGGTTTCGGTGCCCTTCTACACCTTTCAACCGATTGCGATTTCATTTTGGGCAGCTATTTTTACCATACCGAGAATGGTTATATGTAGATAAAATATAGTAAAACTTCTAGACTTTAGGTGGCGCAACATTCATTGTGTTAAAAAATTAATAGACTGCGTTTCTTTGTTCCACATATCCTTCTACACCTTTCAAGCGATTGCTATGCCAATTTGGCAAGCTATTGTTTTCATTGCGAGGGTGGTTACTAAATAAAACATAGTAAAACTTCTAGACGTTAGGTGGCGCTAGAGTCATTCTTTTAAAAAATTATATTTCCGTGTTTGTTTGTCCCACATACCTACCCTTCTACACCTTTCAAGCGATTGCGATTTCATTTTGGCCAGCTATTGTTACCATCCCGAGGATGGTTACAGGATACAAAATAGTACAACTTCTGTACGTTAGATGGCGCGACAGGTCATTGCTTTGAGAAAGTTAGCAACTCATATATGGCTTTACCTAGTAATGACTGAAACCTATTTCTATCTCCTTCATTAATATTCAAATTTGAAAGGAACTATTCCAATAGACTTCAAATAGGCATACGGCTTTACGGCTTTGCGACAATTCCCTTGGGGGCTTTATCAAGATTGACTGGATGACATTCGCATATCACCAACCGGCATATATAAATATTTGAGCTTCCTGTCAGCCATGACGAAATACATACAATTATATGCATGGGTACCCCAGCAGGACATTAACAACTTAAAATATTCAAAAACAATTTATTTCCACGAGAAAGAAAGTCCCTCCTTCCATCCCCAATTCCACAAATACCTATACCTTCTCATCGCATACGCATGAAATAACTTCCTCGTGCATAGCAGAAGCCTTAAACCCTTTCACTCACCACCTGTCAGCGAATATTTAAGGAAACATCAAACGAAATACATCAATTTCAATATATTGCTCCCCCGCACAACTCTGAAAATATTATATCCCAAAGATATTAAGTTGCTGAAAATTTCAATATATTCCAGCACCTCCAATGAGATGCATAGATTTCTTTTCGTCCCAATTTTGAATTCCAGCGAGACATTACGAAGAGATTGTCGTCCTTTCATCCAGGAGATTGAACTTTCAACGTCCCATCCCATGCCGTGCGAATGATGCGGTTCGCGAACGTCTCCTCGTTATAAATCCCCCTCCCCCCGATACATCATGTGTATTGAGGCGATGTAATTTTCACGTCACCTAAGCACACTTTCGTCTCCCGAAAAAAAAAAATGGAAATTTTGCATGTACCACAGATGAAATTGGTTCCCCTCAACCCTCACTCGCCTTGAATGTGTGGGATAACACGTGTTAATCAAAATGTTAGCAATGTTCGAAGTTTTGAATTAAATTTTTTTTTTCTTCTGCCTGATATTACTTTCATATTGATTTGCTCAAAGGATAACGCACGGATGTGTATACATTGAGAAGGGTGAAGGATGTTTAAAATCATATAAAAAATGTTGGTGTAAAACGTGATGATGCCGATGAAATAGGCAATTGATTTTCAATATCTGCTCCTGTCGTCGTTATTGGGGCAAATATTTGTTTAAGGATTTTTGGCACCAATTTGTGCGGCACGAGGGGAAGTGCAAAAAGGGCTCTGTACCGTATATTGCTTCATTTAATCGTAAAGGAGGTGTTTTTTGTTGAATCCTTGAAGTGTAATGAATATTGAATATTTGTTAAGAGTTCCTTCGGGCAGGTGAGACATGAACATGTGTACGTATCCACCTGGTAAGTAGGTAATATTGATGTCGCTTATTTATTCACACGCAGTTTGAGTGAAGGAGAGAAAAATGTTAATAACTGTCGGTCGATCAAGGACTTGAAAGGGAGATAGTGTGTAAATTACTGTCTGGGTCTATTTGAGTGTGCAATAAGTAATCGTCTACTGACGAATGTAGTAATTTCTCTTTAGGTATATAGTCTGTGGCATTCATCGGGACTAATGAACTGAATTAGGGGTGTCTCTGTTTTTTTTTTTTTTCGTCTGTGGATTATGATACATTAAGGTATTTCAAATGCTAAATTTATATCAGTTGTATGATGAATGTTTGTGATAACAGAAATATCACATTGATTGCAAGGACACAACTCGACTCTAGGTAATTACATTCTGGGTTATCTTTTTAATTAAGCTATAGATGACCCGGTGAACTTCGAACCACCTAAAATTGATTTATTTGTAACTCTTCATACTCTTCAACTCTAGTTCATTGAAACCGGTTATATTGGCAGCACTTTGTTCAATTTTGACCAATCACAGAAACATTCCAACTCAATACATAAGAATGCCTGAGCTCAATCCTTTCTGTGATTTTCGAGATATAAGCTTTTTAATTTGTTTTTTTTTTTTTTTTTTATAAATATATGAGAGGTGCCACGCCCCTTTCTTCAATTTGGACCAAACTTCACAGAAACACCTTTAGGCCAATAGTAAAGATTTTCTCAATTGAGATTGAGCTGAATCATTTCGGTGGTTTTCGAGATGTAAGCTTTTTAATTAGTTTTTTTATATGGGAGGTGCCACGCCCCTTTCTCCAATTTGGACCAAACTTCACTGAAACCCGTATGGGCCAATGAAAACGATTTTCTCAAAATTTGTAGCTCAATCTGTTCAGTCGTTTTCGAGATCGAAAGAAGATTTTTATATTTTCTTTTGTATGGAAGTTGCCACGGCCACGCCCATTTGCCAAATTTTGTCCAAATTTCACAGAAACTACTTTTGGGCCAATTGCAAACTCTTTCTCAAAATTTGATCTTAATCAGTTGTGTAAGTTTTGAGACATACGATTTTTTTGTATAGGAAGTGCCACGCCCCTTTCTTCAATTTAGACCAAACTTCACAGAAACACCTTTTGGCCAATAGTAAAGATTGTCTCAATTGAGATTGAGCTTAATCTGTTAGGAGAATTTCGAGATATAAGATTTTTAAGTATTTTTTTGTAGAAGGTGCCACGCCCCTTTGATCAATTTTGTCCAAACTTCACTGAAACTCCTATGGGCAAAAAAAAAAAAACCATTTTCTCAAAATTGTTAGCTCAATCTGTTCGGTCGTTTTCGAGATCTAAGATTTTTTATATTTTTTTTTTGTATGGAAGGTGCCACGCCCATTTGTTGCAGTTGTCGAGTTTTTGCGAAACTAACGCATAGTTTGCTAGATTCCATATTTCGTGGTTTTATGGTGGCGAAAGTCGGTACGACAATACCACTTATCAGACCTGAAACGTTCCTCTTCTATGGTGTCAATAAAAGACTTTACAGGAACTACATCAAGAGATTGTCTCAAACCGAAGTCTTGCTTAAAAAACCTGACCTTTGTTTTGAGAGTGACAAATCCTCTCTTCACATGGAATGGCCGGCTCTCTTCCGTCTCAGTTAGACCATCTTTCGCCAGGGATTAGTTACTTCAGCAAATATTGCCGACATTCCCCATGTTCCGGCTAAAAACATGGATCTAGCACCTCACTAGGCAAGGCACAATAGGGTCCTTTTAAAGAGGCCCCAGTGCCAGATGAAGGCTCTCCCAACTTATGATCTATCTATCTAGGTACATAGAACGAATGCCTAACTCGTCTTGTTCCATTTTAGTCAATCTAATTTAGGTGGTGACGAATGGAAGGGACCTACAATTGTATGCCGAGTTAGATCGGCTGAATTGAGACGCTTTTTCAGAACAGTTTTACTCTCGGGAGTTTGTAAGACGTTTGGGAAAGGTGTCGCAGTGGAAAAAATCTTTAAGTTAATTCACTTAGTTCAGTTCAATCAATCCTCATCCTTCAATTAGAAACCATCGTAAAAATGAAATTAATTAGTTGCAGTTCCATCCATTTTAAACGATTCTCTTCCATCCAATACGCAGAGATACATCTCAAGTTATGTACCTCAATGTTTGTCAGACAACTCAAGCAAGACTTCAAACAGACAATTTTCCAAAAAGAGGAAAATCTTCTTTGCGTAAGATAAGTCAGTTTCTATGGCCTCATTTTATTTATGAACAGCTTATAGACTGGACAGAGTTTAACTTAGTTGTGCCCTTAAATTTGTGGCTCATTAAGCCCCTTTCATGGTAGATGGTAGGTCATACCCAGATAAATCTTATCAATCGACATCAAAAGTTGTTTACACTTTTTTAACATAGATGGCAGTAGAATAGAGTGTCCAATGTCCATGCTAAATAGTGGCGCCATGAACCCAATTTCATCTGTCAATCAGGAAAAAATCCCATGGCAAATATAAAATATAAATAATATCCTTGTAGAAAAGTCTACATCCGAAGGACCTATTGTTACTTTGATTGCCATCATCAAGAGTAATAGATGCACCCCTCGCTAAACACCCCATTAGCTCTCACCCATACGCACAATTTATTAGCTCATTTCATCGCTCACACTTGATTGCTGATAGATTATTGCCTCTCTGCTGCTGGAAACAAAGCCATCCGCACCCCCTCCCCTCTAATCATACAAACATAAATAACCAAAGCGAACTATAGCAATTTTAATAACGAGAATATTGAATACGTGAACTATTCAACTCGTCGAGATATTCGCTCAATTTATCCGCCCTCCATCATTTTGTGTTTGTGCTGTTTGGCATTCCAGTCACATCGCTGGTTATCATTCATTTTATGGCATACAACAAACGCAGACACACGCTCATTCACATATTCTGATTAATAAATCCCTTTATTGGATTAGAGAGTAGCAAAAAGGATTCTGGCGATGCCATAAATATTTCTTAACATTTCCCTTCGATGGCTGTGCTCCCAACACGCTCTTTCAAGGATATCCTGTGATCTGTGTAAATTTTTTTCCACGAGTGTATTTGCTGTGTGTATGAGTATATAATTTTTTTTTTCGTTCTGCCTAAGAGGATAATAAACTGAATAATCCTGCCTATATCAAGCGTTCGTTCTCCTGATGTTACTATATACTCTTGTTGTTGTTATTGTTGTTGTTGTTGATGATTATGATGATCAGAGTGATGGTAATGATGCGAGTGTTACCATTAATCTTATCAGCTTTTATGCACAAAAGCGTGTGCGGATGTTGTATGTATGTATATGCAAAAGTCATCTATCAAGAGTGCTCGATGAGAAACCATTTATCTTGTTTTCCAATCATTCGCATGCTTTCATCCTTCGAGGAGAGCGTGTGCGAGTGGGTATTTTATTTAAAAAAAATAAAATAAAATAAAAAATTTCAATAAAAGGTATTTTTATTGGTTTTTGCTTTGAATATGGCAATATTATAATTTTTATGTTTATAGCGATGGGAGTTGGAAGTTAAAGGACTGCGCATTTATCCTTGAGAAGTAGTTTTGTGCGATATAGAAATACTTTGGGGAAGTGTATATTTTTTTTTTTAAGTGAGGAACTCAATGAGCAGCTACTTCCCCGGATTGAGGGGTCCATGCTTCGTTCCCTAACCAGAACACAGCGAGCTGTCACTGGTGCGATTGCAGATATGAGCAAAGAAGCGGCAAAAAATGGGTTTAGTGGTGAGTGAGGGCAAAACAAAATAAATCAAGCTGTCATCAAGAAGGGACACAAAACATCGAAGAACCGGACAGAACGTCACAATAGATAGCTACAACTTTGAGGAGGTTAGGGACTTTGTCTACCTCGACTCCGCTATAAACTCTGACAATGACACCACAATAGAAATCAAACGAAGAGTTACACTTGCCAATAGCTGTTTCTTTGGCCTAAGAAGGCAACTGACTAGTAAGGCCTTGTCAGGAAACATTAAGGAGACTCTATATAAGACCCTCATCATCCCAGTCCTGCTCTATGTATGTTAACAAAGGCGGATGAAGATCTTCTTGGTCGTTTCGAACGCAAAATTCTTCAAGTGATTGTTGGTCCCGTTTGCGTTGACGGGCTTTGGAGGAGCAGATTTAACAGCGAATTGTACGAGCTGTACAGTGACATCAGACAAGTACGTATCAGTCGAATGGACACCAACGTTCTGGGCCAATGAGTCTTCGATTCCAACACGGAGGGACAACGCGGTAGAGGAAAACCTCGCCTTAGGTGCCGCGCATGAATGGAAGGGGATCTCAACAAACTTAGAGTGCGCAACTGGACGCGGTTAACCAAAGACCGGGCTAACTGGTGAGGCGAGTTGGTTGAGGCCCAGGTCCACCCCGGACTGTAGCGCCATCTAAGTAAGAAAGTGTCTGACGAAGGGGTTTCTGTGTGATTTCAGTGGCGCCACGAAAAATAAGGCCTTAATGTCTCAGGCGATGTAATTATCTTTTCGTTTATATTTTACGCTCACTCAAGGGGCGCTGAATATTCTTATAAAGATTTCACAATTTTTTTGTCGTTGCGAAGGGGTATTCACATTAAAACTTAATTTAACTTTAAGCGAAAAAATATAATTTTTTGTTTTGCGCACTTGTCATATAATGATTCAAGTATTAAACCAGCAAGTTACCTGCGACCCAGTCATGCACATTTTTCTTTTTAAATTACAAGACAAATTTTAACTATAAAAATCTGAATCAGGAGCTTCTCTGGATATTTTTTGGATTTGTTAGATAATTTTCATCGAAGTCTTTTCCATTAAAGACAATGGGTAGAAAATATAACTCCAAAAGCTTACATAGCCACATCGGACTAGTGACTATAGTCTTCCCATTTCTATTTCCAATCCGGATAGATTGGTTTTGATAACGACCTGGGGACCAGAATCGATAAGACTGAATGGATGCGGCTCAATTGATATGGCTAAGGAAGCAGGTTTTTAATCGGATGCATTGCTAAAACAGACATTTTTTTTAGGTTACCAGAAACGAGTAGTGTTTTCGAATGTAAACTTCGTATGTAAATCTATTTTTGTTCGAATAGTTATGAAATCGAGTAAATCTGCTCCGCTAGGATCTCGGTTCTTCGTAAGCAGGTAGAGGTAGAGTAACCATGATTTGAAATATCGAATCTTCTGCACATCATTAGGACCACCAACTGGTTGCCAATCGGACCAGTAACTTGATGGGATTTTGGGTCTGTTTCCTCCTTTTCAGTCTCACTAACTTTTAGGTCTCTAAAGTCGACTTATCGAATTCTCTTCCGTCAGACGAGTGTCTAGTGTTCATAGCCTAACCTAACCCAAAGTCGGAGGCAAGAGTTATGTCTAGTTTAATGCAGACAGACAGAGTTACTTTTTTCGCATTTATAATATTCAAAAAAAAACTTGTAGCTAATTTTCTTTTCCATAAAATCCCTTTCCAATTTTCTTCTCATATATAAAAAATGGAAATTACGACTCACTCACTGACTCATCAACGCCCAGCCTAAGCCCTTCGCTCTAGAAAGCTGAAATTTCGCACAGAGTGATAAAAGGAATATGATGTATACTGGTATACAAGAAAAAGGAAGAATATTTCAAAATTCACCCCTTAAAGGAGTAAAAGGGGGGGGGTCAAAGTTGTATTTTTCATCCGATTGACTTCAAACTCGGTGTACTCTATATAAGAAATAAAGGAAATCATTTTCTCCGATAGTACAAATTTTGCTTGGTGCCCGAGTTATTGGCGGTGACCCCTTTTAAGGGGCGCTTTTCATAACTCACGAACCGTTTGTCGCTTCGTCGTATCAATTGAAATTTTGTCGCCATTAAACTAGTTTTATAATATTGAAACAAATTCCTTAAAAACTCATTTCAATGCCGCAATTCAACCGAAAGAATCGCAATTTAAAAGCAGTTGAATAATTTATATTACATTCGCAAAAAGGGTAACACCTCCTCCCCCCATTTCTTTTATTTAACAATTCACTTTGTCACCGGTAAGAACACATCTCCATTTCGTCTAATGACAGACAGAAAAAAAGAAAACAACAACGACAAAAAACGGGAAAAAGTGCAATTAAACTAGTCAACCGAGAGCCCTTTGTGAATACATTTTTCATCTGTTTGTGATGGCACATCTCACCACCTGTCAAAGTGATTAAAATGATGTCCAAGCCCAAGCAACAGCAGGGCGAAAATGTTTCTCTTTGCGGAAATATCTATTCCAAAAACCCTCCATTAAAATGCTAAACGAGCTCCAATTACTCGTTATATAAAACACACAGGACGAGGTAAAGAAAAAGGATAACTTGGAACACCCCACGTCTTCTCTTCATGGGTATGTGTCACTCAGTGGGTGGAGTGGAGTGAAGTATGTATTCCTGAACACAAGCGTGAACGTGGACACTATAGAGCAGCAACAATACTTTAGTTGAAAAAGTTGTATCTCTTAAATTTGATTAAAGTGGGTGTATATTTTTTATTTTTTTTTTTGTATCCTCATCGTTGCTGAGAAACATTCTATAAGGCACCTGGTATCCTTTCCTGAATATTATAACTATTGTATGAAGGGTTGTGCATGTCCAGTTGGTCCCTGTGTTGCGGACATTGGTTGAACGCAAGTTCCATCGTTGTTATGATTAATGTGTGCCGTATGCCAACACGAAAAGAAAGTGTAGTAGTGCGATGTGAAGCGATATATTGGTTATAGATAGTTTGGTGTAGAGAATTTTTCTTTCGAGGCCCTTGACTTATTTCTTAATAGGAAAGATTCACAATATAAATTGATGGACGTGACAAAATGACATTTTAATTTGAGATTATATTTAGCTTGTGTTGGAGTAAGTGGGCGGCGAAAGATAATTGCCTTGAGATAAGAATAATGGGATAAAAGTCCTTTTTTTGTCGATTGCCTCAAGTTGAAAAATGTCAACTTCATGCGATTTACAAGGTCTGGCAAGTGACGTGGGGACTTGCGGAGAGACACGTGAATTAAATTGACCCTTGTTTATAGGAAAGTAGATTGCTAATAGTTTGTATGTCCTTTGGGGATTTTTTTAGCTCAATAGTAATGAAAACAAATCAATTGAGTGTTATAGAGTCATTCTATTGAAAAAGCAATAGGTTTAATCGTTTTTTTCGAGTAAAAATCATAAAACGTTGCATACTTTTAGTAGTTGTTTCATTTTTTCAGTTTTCCATTGCTTTTTTTTGTTCTTTTAGTTTGTTTATATATTATAAATGCAAATATCGCTTCAGAAATAAAACCTTTCGACCAATGTGAGTCTCTAAAATCCAAGTATATGCCAGAGACGCATTTATTCCATAACGCCCACACCCTGTAACACTCCAATCCCCTTAAATCACAAGCTCAGTTGTCAGAAAACTCACTTGTTCTTAAATCGATTTTGTGTGAAATCCACTTCAGCTATGCCATTATCCCAAAAATATTATTTTGTTTTACCTCCACCCGTAGAACGATTATTATTCCTCTCAAGACAAAAAAAAAACGACAAAAAATAAATACACATTCACTACAAACAACATACGATTGTCATAGCCAGAACAAATATTAGCACACATCATTGAATCCTAACAAGCGCTCTGTCAACATAGCCAGACGCTGGAAATACAGCTACAATCCACGCCACAAAACATCATCGATTCATATTTTTATTCACGCCACCACAGCCGCAATACGATGTCGACGCGTTGCAATATATCGCGCTCCAATTAATGTATTCATATGCATATCGTATCTGGATGCACTCAATCGGAAGTAAAACAAAAGCCGGTCGCTTGTGTGATATTTTTTAATCGCTTATGCAGAATTAATCAAAGCAGAGATACAGAATGCGGAAAATGAAGAAAATAGCAAAGAGAACGGTATCATCCCTCTAAATCAATTATTTCCCCATAAATAAGGTGAACGGGGAATAAGAACTCGCTCATGTGATAAATTTCCATTTTAGTTGTCTCCTTTGGTTGGCTTTGCGGCTTTTCTTTCCTTTTCTTTTGCCGGGTGAATTCTGTTTGTATGTTTGGGTATATGGGGGGCATCCGAAAGGGAATTACTCCCTCTGTAGGGGGGCGCTAGAGGTTATGAAGGCTACAACCCGAAAGGTGATGAGAAAAGTTTCCGTCTATCAAATGGTTTTCCATGGTCTAATGCCATTAGGCAGGTGTAAGTGGGTTGGCCTGGGTGGCTAAGGAGATGGTTACGACAACGGTCTTACGAGATGAGATCAACTGATGAGATTTTATCAATAAAACTTTTCCAATAAATTTCATTTTCTTATCGATTCGTATTTTTAAATTGGACACACAAGAGTTAACATACCATCATGATGACATCAGATGAGCAGGTGAAAATTTTTGGAGAAAAGCTTTTGATACAGATTGAGGGTGTTTTCGACAGTGAGCGAATGGACCCAGTGGCCAAGATAGGCCTTTGATGTATGATTTGGTTGGAAATGTTTTGTAAATTAATCAAAAAAAAAAAATTGAACATTTTTGAGTCAGTTTTGAATTTTTCTGTAAGTTGTATCTGTTGGGCGCCAGTTAAGAAAATTTATTCTAAATGTGGTTTACACTTGGAAAAAACCTATAAATAGAAAGGATGATTGCCAAAATACCAACTGTATCCATTTAATTTTTGTGTCTATAGTACAAAAATAAAACAAATCCAGTCCTGTGGTTTCGAGCAAACACTTCCCGGCTAGCTATATCATAGGTTGACCATGTAGTAGAGAATTTAAATTTCAAAATTAGATGGATCTAAAGTTTCTTACCGCATTTTGGTGTACCATCATGAGACGTTCGTTTTTCCAAAACCATTTCGGATAAATATTTAAAATGGGCAAAATTAGAATTTTGTGTAACCCCCATGAGGTAGTGAGTATGTGTGTAATATCAGAATAGGTAGATATGCCCCAATGAAATGTTGAACCCAACTTGATACGATTACATTCCTAATTGAGTCATTATTTCAGTTAATGGCGTCGGTCGATGACCTAATGACAGACTCGTCTTGTTCAAACGACTCCTACACAAAAAAATGTGTATGTATTTCGAAAACGTATTTACACTAAGAGCCATGTAACAACTTCTGTCACAAAAGCAACCAACCATTCTATAAATACTTTTTTAAGCCAAAATTCAGACAGCCTTGGTTTGGGGTCACGCACCTTCGGTGTCAAATAAAAACAAAACCGAGTGAATTAAGAACAAAACACTTTAAAATGTACAAACATGAGGACAGGATCTATGAGTAGATATAAATATTTGATTGCAAACAGGCGGCATATTCCCTGAGGCTTCTGTCAATTTTTAGACTTTCATTTTCATTTTTCTTTTTATTTTCTATTTGATTGTTCTATGTTTATGTTTACGACCTCGATGCGTGACTGAGAGAGTAGTCGTTCCTTTAGTTTCTCTTTTGTTTCTAACATGTGTGACCTAGTTCACTGTCTGGCAATTGTTTACTTTGGGTGGCTTCAAAAAAGTTGATAATGTCCTTAGGGTTTGTATCTATTTTTTTTTTGTTACAGATAAAATGTATTTAAAAAGTTTTACTTTAAATCATTGGCATTACTACAATGTTACTACTGTCTGCAAACCAGTTGCATATCTTAAGGACGGCGCGATCAAATACGTATTTTTAATTGAATTTTTTTTAGTTGTTAATAGATAAATTGTGTCGAATTACGTTGCATATTTATTGGCGGATGTAGTTTACTTTAAGAATAGATAGTGAGTGTCAAAAGTAAGTGAACACCGTAATTTTTGGAGTTCGGAAACAATTTTCTCCTTAATATTTGTAGTTTTTGCATTCGAAATTAAATATGTGCTGTTATTTTTATTTCCTTACCAAACTTTTTACAGATTATTGGTTTTTTAGACCTATTTAAGGAGCCTTAAGGAAACAAAAGAGAGCATCGGTGATCACTCGCTTTTGACGCCCACTGTATGCTCAGATATTGTTGTCGAGTTTGTTGAGGTGTATATTTTGTTAGAGCACTCTTTAGGTCTTATATCTGAATTTCATTTTTCCATTGCATACTCTCAGTTGTTAACGAAACATTTCGCTTTTAAACCATTCAGGAAACAAAAAAAGTCATCGGTGATCACTCACTTTTGACTCCCACTGTATGCTCAGATGTTGTTGTCGAGTTTATTGAGGTGTATATTTTGTTAGAGCACTCTGTAGGCCCTATATGTAAAGCAGTAATTTTTCCATTGCATACTCTCAGTTGTTAGCGATATATTTCGCTTTTAATTTTTATTGCATCCTCTTAGGTAATCATTTTTATAGATATTTACACTTAAAAAGCTGGCGCTGTAATTTGAGTCTGATCAGATCCGATCATAAGTTGCTATATCCTATTACAAGATAAGAAAGACTCGAAATGCTATATATCTTCACCTCAGTGGCCTAAAGAGTTAGTAAAACGTCTGACTTGCCGGATCGATATGATGCACGTCGAACTAAATGATCGTCCTTGACATCAGAATTATGTTAAGGTTAGTAGCGTTTCTACTTTCCTAATGTAGCTGATGATGCCTTCAGCAGATTTCCTTAGTTCTTCAGTACTTATTATTTCCCTGAAAAATGATTTCCTTCTAATACCATATGTGGCCGGGAATTCACATATTATGATGCGTTCGGCTGTTTCGTCTTACTAAAGACATAGTCTGCACTCCAGTGAGTCGACTAAATGCATTTTATTAAGATGATATCGCAAACCGTGGTGACCTGTTAGGTAGCCTATTAAATGTTTGATATCGTTCCTTCATAGATTTAGTAGGCATCTGATTTGAAAGGCTGAATAGCTTTTTTGGCATGTCTGAGGCCTGGGATGTTCTCTCATAATGACTTACATTTGTTGTATACCCAGCTTTTTATAGCCGAACTTATAGCTGATTTGGGGATTGCACAGAAGGGTTCAGGTCCAATGAAAGGGGTTTCCGAGTCTTTTCTGGCTAGTTCATCAGCTTTTCCATTTCCTTCAATCCCCTTGTGGCTGGGGACCCACCATAATCTGGTTTTATTCCTGGCACTAAGTGTTTGGAGGGAATTGAAGCAGTGCAGTACTGATTTGGAGTCAATAATGAGTTTTAGCTAAGGCCTTTTATAGCTGGTCCGTGAATATATGGATGTTAGCGCCTTTAATACCTGAATTGTATATAAGGTTTGCGCATTCTTTAATGGCACGGAGCTCTGCCTGAAATACACTGGGGCTTTTCCCCATAGCTATTGAGACATTTCGGTTTGGTCCATGAATACCAGCTCCCACCCCCAAGTCCATTTTGGAACCATCCGTATACCACTTTAGGCCGTTTTGGAAATTTGGTGGGTTATTACAAATCCATGCTTCTCTGGTTGTGATCTCCGTGGAGAATTTTTTGTTAAAGAATAGTGTCTTTGGTAAGTGGTCTGTAACCGCACAGATCATGTCAAGTTCTAGAATTCGGGAAAGTATAGTTCCATGAGTTCTGGATGTTCGCTAATATTTAACTCTTCCGCTTGTTTCAAACTTGCGCTGAGCTGCATAATGCTATTTTTTTTTTAAATAGATGTAGAGGGGTGTTAGTCCTACTGAGGCTTCTATAGCCGCATTTGGACAGGTACGCATGCTCCGGAAGCTCCAAGACACGCAAGCCATTGTACCTTGTTGAGCTTATTTATGGCTGTTTTTTGGGTAGCTTTGTTCCATCATACTATCGAAGTGTATGTTATAATATGCCTGACCATGACTGTGAAAATCCAGTGTCTGATCTTTGGAGAGATTCCCCAGGTTCTACCAAACATGCTGCGGCATGCCCAGAAAGCCCTAGTTTCTTTTTGGATTTTATTGTTTATTTTATCTAGAATCACTCCAAATACCTGACTTCATTGGAGTACTCAGACTTAGATAGATAACTTTAGTTAGCTATTATTTACATAGATACATTTTTTACATGGACGCGATTCTAGATATTGGATTCTACAAATTCAATAACACATTTAAAAGATTTTAAATTTATTTACTTCCTTAATATTTGTAGGCAATTCATTATATAATTTGAAGCCTTTATAAATGAGTAAGTTCTGAGCTCTTGCTTTCACATAATTAAATTTCTTCTTTTCGTGAAAAGAAGTATGACAGCCTTGCTGGGGTTGATAGAAAGACTTTCTTTTCTACACCAGTCTAGGACTATCTTAAGGGCGTTTTGCATACGTGTTGTAATATCGTTTAGGTCGGTAAGTGATACCAAAATCGCCACCGAATTTGCTAGATACTTCATACGCGATTACACAACTTTTGGCCTCGATTAAAAAATTGTCTATGAAGTGTCTAAGGCCTAGGCCCACTGAGCGGCAAGCGCCCATACACCCATACAATTTCATATGTTTGAAATATTTTTTGCCGCTCAGAGTTTTGCCGCTCTGCCGCTTTCCGCTCAGTGCGTGGCCTAGGCCTTAGGTGATCAAATCCGAAAAAAAAAATCGCGAAACTTTTTCTCTGAATAAAATAAATAAAAATCATAAGCGATCCCCAAAACTCTCTGTCTTTTTTTTCTTTTCCGTCGAGTAGCTTATATTGAACCCAATTTTGTAGGCATCTGAAATAGCTGCAAGAATTCATGAGATAATGTAGTCTGACTTTAGGCGCGAGCTTAAAAAATCCTCGTATCGGTTGCTGTCTGAACTAAATGCACTAAATTGGTTTGCTTTTTTTTCATTCGCTTATAATTCACATAACATTTTGAAAATATTTTTTCTGTTTGTAAAAAACAGAAAAAATAGCTGCCTCCAGTTGCGCACACCAAGTTGGTTGAGGTCGTTTTCCAGTTGTGCGCGCCACCTAAGGTGGGGTCTTCCTCTGCTGCGTTGTCCCTCAGGGGTGGATTCGAAGACTCGTCGGCCTGGTGCGTTATTGTCCATACGCTCCACATGTCCCAGCCATCTCAGCGGTTGAATTTTTAGCTTTTTGACCAGGTCAGCGTCGCGTCGCAGCGTATCCTGGTTGTTCCAAGAAAAATCGGAGTACCTATTCTTTGAAGGCAAAACCACCTAACAATGCCTATAGACCTCATTTCATAACCGATCCTTACCATCTACACCTGCTGCTGTTTTTTTTTTTATTTTTAAAAACCTTTCCAACAACACTTTTATACAACCAGTAATAATGCCCTTTCTTTTCCATTTCAATGCAATTCAATCGAAAGATTGATGAAAGATATTAAATCTATCAAATGGTCTGCATAAAAATGGAACGTCCATTACATTCCGTTTTACTTATTTTTACGCTAACAATTTGTTTCTTCCGTCTTGTAAAACGTTTTCCTTAACTTGAAATCATTCATGCATTTTCTTGTATTTATTCATGTTTTTTTTTTTTTTTTTTTTGTGTTTTGAACTCAGCTACTACTACGTACCCTACGCTTCTCAATTACGTCCTATTGAATTCCATTGCATTGAACGTCGAGAACGGGCACAGAGAAGAAAAGTACTCAAAACGAATTGAATGGGAAAAACGATGGAAAATGAAAAAAGAGGTCCTTTCGCATTTTACAAATGGAAAGACAATTCCTCAGCGACTTAAGTAACATTTTTTTTGCTTTTTTTCTACCATCGTGCATTCCGCTTTGTTGTTCTTATTTACGTATTTGTCTTGTTTTATTTTAGCACAGATATTGTGTTACTGTTTTATTTTTATTATAAGAAAAAACATTTTGTTTCCTTTTCAAGAATTCATGGCTGAGCATTCGATGGAATTGCCATTTTGATGGAGAGATTTTATTTTGCAACAAATTGGTGCCTGGGATTTTTTTTCTTATTATTTGATAAATCGTGAAGAACAGTTTTTTTTTCTTAAGTGCACAAATGGAAGTGGGTAAGTATTTGTGTCAAGCTTGAAAACGAAAGCGCGCTAGAGTGTTGTAGTGAAAGTATGTAAGTTCGATGAGATGTTATAAAATTGAAAGATTCGAGGGGTATAACATTAAGAGAAGGTAAAGGAGGTAGCTGTAGCTGCAATGAAGAAAACGCATAAACTTTGCAAATTCGCTGTAAATGCCCATCTTGAGGATTGTGATTTTAATGACTTTTTGAAATTGAGTGCGACAAAATTTTACGGCAGTCGAAAATGTATTCTACTGGGTGAATTGTTGGAGGGAATTTTCGGTTGATGGATTGCAATAAAGGAGCTAATTTTGATTTTAGTGCAAATATGTTGACTGTAGTCCGTAAATTAGTTGAAGATTGATTGAAAGACGGAGATCCGGAGGCCAAGCTGTTAAATGTAACCATAGGCAATTGTAATGAGTGCAAGAAAATAGCAGAGGAAGGGGTCCTACCGTAAACTGCACAGACGCTCTTACAATAAAAACGACAACCTTACTTACTTTACTTACATTAGTTGGCGCTACCAACGGTTAAAAAAAAATTAAATAGTTGGCGCATCAGGATCGTTTGGCACCCTAGGCTTAGCTTCTCAGAAACATTCGTTTGTGTGAGTTTTCATTTTTGGGACGAATGGCAGGGACCTACAATTTTATGCCGACTCCGAGCGGCTGAATTGAGAATCTTTTTCAGGACAGTTATACTCTCGGACCTTTGCCAGACGTTCGCAAGAGTTGGCGCAGTGGAGAATACCTTAAGATGCAATTTGTGTTTTTCCGGCGATCGAACCTGGAACCTCTCGCACAGTAGTCAAGCGCACTAACCACTGTATGTGTAGTGTAGTACAGTAGGGTTCACCCTGTTCTACCAATCTATCCCAGAAAAATGTGTGGACGTTTTAAAAAATAGCCAAAGAGGATTTACCAGAGTAAAGGTCGGCGCTAAGGTTATGGAAAACCTATTTTTGCAGATTTTATAAGACCAAACGCAATTGGAGGAATTTGCCTAAAGACAGGGCTAATTCTATCCGCTCCTTCTGATGAGGATCTTTGGGGGTATCGTGAATAAATTCCGATGGAAATGTTTCCCTTGTCAGCAATGTAAATCAAATTGCTGAATGAGAAACATTCCTGGGGAAATATTATTCGCGATAGGGTTGCTTATGTTATGCAAAATTAATATTCCAAAAGTCCCCAAAAATATCCATTAATTGCTTCTAGAACTGATTAAGGTTAGTCAATTGTAAAGAGCATTTGCTACTTCCCACGCACACCTTCAGGTTAAGGAAGTAAAGCGGGTGCTGGCTGGTTACCACGGCGAATAAGCATAGTTCAACCTAACCTACCTACAAACGACTACCGTCCCTAGCAATCCACACCCCTTTACACCTTTCTGTATGACTAAAAGTAAAGATAATTTCCCTTTTGAAATAAATTCAAATCAATCTTCTTGATAAATATTTATTTCCTCGTCTATTTCCATCCTCCTAATTATCCAGAAAGGTAGACCCATCCGACTCATCAATTCCAACCAAAGTTACTGTCAATTTGAATGTCTTTCTTTAAATAAACCACTCGATCATCCACAATATAACAATCACATAAATGCCACTGTCTGCCATCCATCAATATTGTTGAAGACGTCAGCATTTCACTTGGCAAGTCAGTAACTGAATCAGTTGCCATTTGCAAGTGAACCGCTCCCCCTTTTCCCAATTTAAATTTAATAAGTGTCAGCACTTTACCCTATAAAAAGATTTACAACGAATCATCTAAGGATTCCTCTCAGGGGATGACGCGACGACGGAAGGACAATTGGAACAAAACGAACACAAGGGAACCGGAGCACACCAGCTCTTGTGTAATAACCCCATTCTGCTCATCTCATCTTTCTCTCTCTCTTCAATTTGGCATTAATCCAATTTTGAGGGTTATGAAGTTTGTTGTGCTTCCATTTTTTCCTCTTTATTCGCTTTTTCTTCTCCTTGGGAATTAAAAGGACGACGATAATTGTGGTTTCAGTGGGATGACGAATGTTGACCTTTGTCATACACATTTCGATAGAGTTGAGGTCGTGGCACAACATTTAAATTACTGACGACCTCGATTACAATAAAAAAAAAAAAAATCACATTTCACTGGCACTATCCGAATCCACATGTAGTAAACCTCACGACTTAAATGCTAGTCCATAACCTCGTACATAAACCCATTATTTACCTTTCACACCTAAATTGAACTGTGCCTGTGCCATGTGTGTACTGTGCGGCCTTTGTTCGGTACTCGCGTGCCAAAACGGCACAGCCAAATTCCACTTCATTATGGATTCAATTGTGTATACGTTTTGGGACGCAGGATCTACTCCCAATAGCCGCCTCTGGCTAAAGCAGTAATTTCATTGCTATTGTAGTGTCATGCAGTTTTTTTTTGTGTTTGTCCCCATCCCCCATCAAATTGTGCTCGGTGGTTGCATATACACACACATTGCAGATGACCCGGAATATAACAAAATGCAAGGATTATAAATTGAATAGATTCTAATCTTCGGACTTCAATTGCAAAACATCATTTTGCGTTTATCTCCCCCCAAATCCCCAAATCGTTTTAAATGCAATATATATTCACACAAGTACCGATGTGTACAGAGACCCATCAAGCCACCCCCCGCTGTCTGGTGGGCTCTTGCGCATATTTAAGGGTTATCGACTTTAAATATCTCCCTGTCGTCGGTGGGTAAAATTGCATACATTAAACCGATGACATCAAACTGCATCATCGCAACAAGCCCAACGACCACCTACCTACCGCACCTGCTATAAGCACGAGTAGCTAGTATATCTCGCCCGCTTAGTGGGCTTAGGGAGCGCACTGGGATTGACGTATATTATATACTATACACTTTCCTGTATGCATTCAATTCGTTTAGTCTGATTTAGTTGTTTTTTTTTGCATAATTTTCGTTGCGATATATGGGAAGAGAACAAAATATTACGTATACGCCCGAGTGAGTGACATGACACACTGCGGCGAAGAGAATATCGAGGTTTAGAAGGTGAAGCCTTTGTGTGTCAGTAATTGATTGATTCATTGCTGGCGCGTTGGGTTATATTGTCACTGGGGATAAGGACAGGTGGACAGTGGACAGTGTGTGGATTTTCAAATTTGAAATCCTTCCCTATTGGAATTGTGGCGGTTTGGGGTTTTTTTTTTTAATTTATTCCAAGCAGAAATTAGTTGAAAGAATAACCTTTGTTGGGAGTAGTTTGGATGTTGCGTTTCTATATTTTTAAAAAGAGCTTGGTAATAAGGGATTTTCTAATCAAAGTAATTTTGCGCAAGGTTGCTCTTCGTATTTTGTCGAAGGAAACTGCCCTTGGATATTATTTGCTTCATCCCTATACGAAAGGTTGTAGCTACTTGGGCTCTTTTCAGCCATCTGCTGGAAAAACAGAGAAAACTATACTGCGTGTGTATCGAACGTGCTTTCGATGTGCATATTTTAGTCAAAAACAGCCCTAAAAGATGTGGCAATAAACGTAATAGCCTAAAACTACCTCGCTGTCCTAAGAAACATTTCAAAAAAGTTTCATTGAAATCTGCCCAGTAGTTTTCGAGCTTTGAGGTAACAAATAAAATGCAGTTTACAGTTTTTAAATTTAATAAACTAACGGACTCGGCAGGATGTCCTGCCTGCGTTATGTAGCGTGTTTATCAAACTTTTTTTCAATGCATTAGCTTACTTTTAATTTTTTTTATTCTTGAGTGTTTATTATTTAAGATTTTGTAGATCGCAGCGCCACCTACCGGGTCCAATTGTGAATCTAAACCATCCTTAGAACGACTGAAACACACAATCAAAATTTCATCAAAATCGGTCCAGCCGTTTAGGAGGAGTTCAATTACATACGTCTGAACTAGATAATAAATAATAAATAATAAATAATAAATAATAAATAATAAATAATAAATAATAAATAATAAATAATAAATAATAAATAATAAATAATAAATAATAAATAATAAATAATAAATAATAAATAATAAATAATAAATAATAAATAATAAATAATAAATAATAAATAATAAATAATAAATAATAAATAATAAATAATAAATAATAAATAATAAATAATAAATAATAAATAATAAATAATAAATAATAAATAATAAATAATAAATAATAAATAATAAATAATAAATAATAAATAATAAATAATAAATAATAAATAATAAATAATAAATAATAAATAATAAATAATAAATAATAAATAATAAATAATAAATAATAAATAATAAATAATAAATAATAAATAATAAATAATAAATAATAAATAATAAATAATAAATAATAAATAATAAATAATAAATAATAAATAATAAATAATAAATAATAAATAATAAATAATAAATAATAAATAATAAATAATAAATAATAAATAATAAATAATAAATAATAAATAATAAATAATAAATAATAAATAATAAATAATAAATAATAAATAATAAATAATAAATAATAAATAATAAATAATAAATAATAAATAATAAATAATAAATAATAAATAATAAATAATAAATAATAAATAATAAATAATAAATAATAAATAATAAATAATAAATAATAAATAATAAATAATAAATAATAATCAGAATAAAAATGATAATGACGATGATGGTTAGAGCTCTAAAATCGCGATTCACTAATCTAATGAATAACTTTCGTCCTCAGACTTGCTTTCTTAATTAAGGTTTTATGGCGCTATAGTCAGTGGCCAATTTCATCCACCCCTACCCGCCAACAGTTTCCATTTTGTTGCTAAAATACACATTCGTTCGCTGACTTCAATTATGGTCCGCCAATTCATTACTCAAAATCGGTTAATGACTGTGGTTGAAGTTGCACATCAAAATCCATTCATCCTATACGTGATGTTTAAGCGGTCCTTTCAACTCGAATAATTGTTGGTCGTAAACAAGTAATAAACCCAACCAAATAGATATCAGAGTTTATTTTTCATGGCATCATTCTTCACAAACTCAAATAAAACCCTCTGGCTATTGTGAATTTAACCAATTTCCCATAACATCCCATCGTCAATGCCAATTACCCTTTTTCATATCACCACACAATATCATTATAAACATTTCTAATTATTGTTTCCCATAAATTGGCCTCCCCCCAACCCACAAAAATCCTCCATTAATAGAATTTTCAATTTTCAAATAAAATAAAAAATAAATATGTCCTCGCCAATCACAGCTGAATCAGACAGATCCGCACTTATTTCCAAATACACACACACACACACAAATCGAGCGGAAACGCTAAACACAATCTGCAAATGCCAACCCTAAAGTGTTTCAAATAAATTAAACCCCCTTTAATCGATTTGTAATTGAATTCCAACGCCAAATGGAAAAAAAAACTCCAATTAAACTAATAGAATAGAACAATATGCAGTGCGGTCCGGCGAGGACCGTTTTCGGCTAACCATTGACACACAGCTGGCCTACAAAAAAAAACCCTATTCGACTATGCAAAAATGGAAACATGTCATTCGGCCGTTTAAGTGCATTGAAAATTTTAATCCAATTAAAGAGCATAAAATATAATCACAATGAATTGGCAATGTTGGACAGCACTTTAAGCCCGGTGCCGGTCATTCCATTAGGGTCAGAATTATGTTTTTTTTTTTTTTGTGAAAATGTCATCGTTTAAGCAATTTTTTTGTTTCTCATTTTAATTATTCCCATCCCAGGTAGACATCATAATGAATATTAATCATCCTTGCCCCTGGCCAATTTTTCTGGAATTGAGGCTTAGAGGGGGTGTACAACTGTACACGACAAAACAAAACGAAACAAATCAACGCTCATAATGAAACAAAACAAATGACACAACGACGACGACGACGGCGGCGGTCGATGATGTTGACAACGACGACGCCCATATTTTGCATGACATTTTGAATGCCTGTCACGAACATGACCAGAAAAATTATAGCACACAGGACATCACACAGAAACCAAAGAAAATCCCATACACAGTGTATAACAAATGAAACCATTTCGCGTTCTGTTTTCTATATAGTATATACAGACAGCCATATGGGACACGGTACAGAGGCAAATGGTATCGGTGGCGTACTGAAAACGTCCTTAAGGACATTTTGTTTATACAAGTGTATATGAAAGTGTTTTTGTTTGAGGTTTTTTTTTGTTTTTTTTTTTTTTTGTTGGTGTAGGTAGACGCATGTATGCGGCAGCACAACGGATTTAATTACTCGCGCTATTTTTTTTTTGCGCTTTTTTTACAGTCTTCTCCTTGGTAACGGCTGGTGTAATAAATTTTCACTTTTCCAAAAGAAGGGTACCTACATCTTGTGCATACCTAGATAAAGGTCTACATATATTATGGTGTGTACTTAAATTTGCTAAGTAGCAAAGTAGGTGTCCCTATCTCTTTGTAGGACAGTGTGACTTTGAGGGAAATCTGAGTGAGACTGAAAAATTGTTTGCTTATGTTTTATGAAACGTTTGATTAAATTATTTTTTTTTTGTCAGGAATTGTTCACTTAACGGGTTAAAAGTTGTCATTTTCAATTGTAAATTAATTTTGTCTGAGAAGTAATTTTTTTTGCAGATATGTAGCTATTCGAATGCCCTAACCCGTCTGCGAGAGAACTCATTTAACAATTGCCTGTGGCGAACCTATAGCGACCTTTATATGACACTAGCTTTTGCCCTCAACTTTGCTCGCGTAGCCCTCAGGATTTGGTACACAGAGATTTCTTTACAGTCAGTTAGTTTCCTCTTTTATATTTATATATTCCGCAGGAAACATACCTTAGAAAGTACCTCTGAAAAATATGTTTAACACCATATCAGAGAAAATAGGTCATGGATTATATGATCAATTTGTAAGTGAAGTGCTTGCATTTCAACTATAGAAGACTGAGCGACTGTCTACGGGACAAAACGTATTTCTTAGTTTTCAAATCCTTAATTATAATCCACACCGCCCAGATCCTTATATACCTTACCTACTGTCCAACATATGCAACGAGAAAGATCGTGAGGTTGTGTATCACTTTCTAACAGTATAACCCCATTCTTACAGAATTCCGTTTGAATATCTTTGGAGTACCTACGTACGCTGGAGTTAGGATAAAAAATAGAAAATTTCCCATACAAACTTTGACCCCCTTTTACCACTTTAAGGGTTGAATTTCCAAAAACAGAGAAATTTGTTTTCTTTATTTCTCAAACCAAATTTGAAGTTAATTAGATGAAAAATTAAAATTTGCTCATACAAACTTTGACCCCCCTTTTGCCCCTTTAAGGGTTCAATTATGAAATATAATGAGTTTGACTGAAAAACTTGAAGCAATCGTTAATTACAACGAGAATATGCTTCTTTGCGAATTTTTAAATGATCCATCGGACCACAATGTCTGATGTGTAGCATCTTCCTTGAGTACACTATGAAGAAAGCCTTCATCGCGACCATTTTTTGAGTAGACTTCAAACTACATATTTTTAATGTGTTTTCCGACCTTGACTCTCTAGATATTGATTCTACTACTTTTTTGAAGCCTACGTGATCAACGCAAGGTCACGATAATAAATCGCAATTCGCATCATTCTTCTTCCTCCGGACTTCGAAAAAGGCTTTCTCTGAACTCTGCAAAATCTTAAAAATGTTTTTTATTTTCTTTTCCCTACCCTATATCTTCAAACGTATTATTTTCTAATACAAAAATATTTGTTGACCTACTTAATGCATTCACGTATTGTTCTAGAACATTGCCGTAGTTTTGGAGCTCTAGAGTGTCCACCTTGCTATCCTAGGATCTAATTCCTTTTTCCTCAAAATCAATGTCAACGAGTTACAGTCTGACACAACCCTAAACTGTTTACTATGAGGGTAAACTCGAAAACGTCTTAAAATGTTGGTAATTTACTTTAGGTTTCTGTTGTTCTTTTGGAATAATAAAAGACGGGATGCATCTTTCCGTCGTCTTTCTTTTTTGCATTAGACCAAAGCCTATCGAGTTTCCATCTCTAGTCTCTTGGATTATGAAAAAAATAAATAGTTGGCACAACAGGCCTAGCTTCTCAGAACCATTAGTTTTGTGTGGAAGGGACCTACAATTTTATGCCGGGTCCGAACGGCTGACTTGAGAAGCTTTTTCAGGACAGTTATAATCTCGGATGTTTGTCAGACGTTCGCGAGAGGTGGCGGAGTAGAAAAAAACCTTAAGATGTAATTTGTGTTTTACCGGGGATCGAACCTGGGACCCCTCGCACAGTAGTCCAGCACACTAACCACTGTTCTATAAACTTCTATTTGTTAACCTCCACGAAACCATATTTAAACTGGCAAAAGGTATTCCCTAGCCCTACACCATCCCATTGCAAACGTTCCTCTTGCATTCGATATCAATTTTAACCAAAATCGTTTCAAGACGTCTTTGAAACGTCCTAAATTCTCTATACTCTTTAAATTGGAAGTATGTAGTATTCATTCTAGGCCTCGAAACGCCCTACCCCTGTTCCCTCAATGATTTAGCCAAGAAGATTCAATTTGCAGACACCAGACCCACACTTTTGGGGTCCTTTTTAGTTAAAAATTTATTTGTCCTCAAAAACTAAGAAATAACTGAGCTTAACATTCGCAGAGGCTACGAAACCCTAACTCATTTCTGTATACAGGGTGGTCCGATTCAGCCAAGTAGATACATTTGGCAGAGCCACACTTTTGGGCTCCTTTTTAGTTAAAAATGTATTTGTCCTCAAAAACTAAGAAATAACTAAGCTTAGCATTCGCAGAGGCTACGAAACCCTAATTCGTTTCTGTATATAGGGTGATCCAACTTTATCACTTGGATTTGAAACATTTGCATTGCATGTCAACCGAAAAAGACTTATCGTGGTGGCAAAAAGTTCCACACCAAAAATTGTCAATAGCTGCCTTCCATTTAAAAATATTTTCTTCAGATTAGGGCAGCCATTTTGGTGGAGCCTTCAAATTAACTTTTTAAACTTCAGAAACTTAAATTTTTTCAAATATTTCATATATTAGCCCAAAATCATGCCGATTCGAATATACCGTGACGCTAATGTGCAATTTTAAAACACCTAAAACGTGTCAAACTCCCTCCCTAATTGTACCACTCACAGTGATCCATAACAAACGCCTTAATAAAATAAAGTCCCCCAAATCACTATACAGACCCCACAGTTCTTTCCCCCCCCCTGTTCCTAACCAAACCACTTAGGCTTGACTCTCACCTTATTGCACCGCTTTGCCGGCAAGTATAATGTATAGCATTTTGTCACGTTTAAATGACGCGACCCTCTCACGAAGGTCATAGAACATAACCAGGCAACCACTGTTTTAGGTAATCCTCTGCGAACATTGCCTAAGGCGAAGCCAAGAGGATTATTCCAAACAACGTATGAGGAATCATTTTCGACACCTTTGCCTCGAAGCACACACTCACTATTTTCTATACGCACACTGAAAGCTGAAGGTCATTCATTTTGCCAAAAACGCACATAATGGGTCCTTGGTTAAATGGTTTTATGGCACCACCATATAGTACGGTTCTCTTAGCTGAGCAGTGAGCATGCGACGGCGGCGGGGGCAAAGACAAATTTACATTTTCGCTTAGGCCCACACGTCTCGCAGGTGGAAGTGTTATATCACGCAATACCTTGGCATCGCACATATTTCTATTTAATACCCTGGCACTTGGAAGTACTAAAAGTGGAACTGGGGCGTATGCGTAACCTATTTTGAGTTGTTGTTTTTTTTTTACTCCAACATCGACACTCACATGTTGTTTATGTGGGTGTGTTTGAGTGTGTGAGTGCATGCTTAGCTATTTTATGGTGTTATGCTAAATTATTGGGAGAAGGTCCTTTTTTTTTTTTGTTATTTTCCTCTCTCCCTATGAAGGGTAGCGAAGGAGAACACACACAAAAAAAATGAACTAAGATATTAGATATGCAAATAGAAGATTATATTCAAAAAATTCGTTTCAATTTTGTTTCGTGGCAGTGGCTTTTGTTTTCCCAAAAAAAAAAAAAAAAATATGTTTGCCCAGTTACTTGAGGGTCCTTTTGAGGTTTCTTTTTTTTGTATTATTTCTCATACGTACCTACATTGTTTGGATTTTTTTTTATGTAAATTTTACGCCCTCGAGTGTTAAACAGTAAAGATTTGTGAGTTTTACGATTTGATTTGAAGACCGGCCAAAAGTTGCTCGCAAAAGGCGGAATGTCAGATATAAGTCAAACAAGATGGTGTCGTTGTTTGTATGGAAATTTGATTTTGAGGAACATATTTTACAAAATACACAAAGAGAGAGAGAAAGAGAAAATAAACCACACACCAAGTCCTTTTATATAGTTTATGACGAACGTGACCGTAGGACAGGTATACGAGTAGTTTTATGAAGCCGATTGTGCTCTGCGGTAAGGGCGGGAAAAGAGATTTGTTTGGTTTATAACTTGTTTATGGTGGAAGGAATTTGAGAACCCAATTGTTAGTGGGATGACGAAACGTGAGTTCATTCAAAATAAACTTTTAATGATGGCGCAGTCAAAAATTTTATAAGTACCTACAACAGAGTTGTATAGAGGGGACGACTATATGATCGGATTGAAGATAAAATTTTGCGAAAAGCTATACAATGTATATTGTTGGTTTAATGGGAATCGCGTTAAGGACATTGTTTGACTGAGATGATTTATATGGCGTTAATTACATTTTCATTGAATGGTATATAAAGGCGATTACTCGTAGTCGTTACTTTTACGTTTAGAAAGGTATTGAAATTGCTGCAGAGCTTGGTGGTGTAGGTCCAGATGTAATATTCCGGGTTAACGTCGATCCGGCTCTGGCACAAAACCCCATAAGAGCTTGTGTCAACCATCGCATGACCTCACTACTTGCAAAGACAACCATGGGATCCTTAGGTGACTGAACATTCGATCATTGATAGCGGCTTTGAGGGAGGACCATATAGAAATTACTACAACCAAAATAAACCAAAACAGCGGAGGACTAGTAGAGGAGAGCATTGAAAATCCCTTTCAGGGAGGATCAAGGATGCTGAGGTACCAAACGACGCGAGTGATCCACAGTACGAACGAGGGCGGTCGAATCAACCGTCCAGCAATCAGACTTTCACAAGCTAGATGAGCAAATAAGATGGCTAGTAGAAATGCTAGAAGATGGCAAAAGACGCTCGATCCACGAACCGATGAGAGACTCTATTGAAAGCATCAGATCTCTTTATGAACCCTCGGCGATTCAATTGCATGACGAGAAAACAAAGGAAGTGATTCGTCAGAAGAATTCCTCGCAAACTTCGCTATGGCTAAAGGCAACAATAGAGCCCAAGAAGAGACAGGTTGCAGACGACGAACCCCCGGAGCCCAAACGGAAGCAGCATAACTTAACAAATGGTTCGGCAGACAACGTACTACCGGACCCAAAAGGAGACAAGTTAATGATGAAAGCAACGTTGCAAGCAACAGACACCCGAAGCAGAAACGTAAACAGAAACACACATCTCCGCAAATAATCTGCGCGTTGAAACTCCAGTGACTAGGCCCAAGAAAAAGAAAAATGCAGGCACTGATAAGAAGCAGGCGAAAGGAGAGGAAGAATGGCAAAATGCCGCTAAGAAAAAACTCCCCAAAAAGAAGCAGATTTAGGCCAAAAAACCTAGACCTCACGCTATCGTCATCAAAGCGACGGGGACCCTCTGATACGCGGAGTTTCTCCGCAAGGTAAAGGCAGTCCCAAAATTTGAAATAGTGGGAAAGGCGGTGTCAAGAATTAGGATGACATAAAAGGAAGACCTCCTTATACAACTCAATGAGACGGCTATTAAGACCTCTGAGTTCAAAGGATTCCTTAGTGAAACGTTATCTGACCAATCGAATGTAAGATCACTTACACACCACTCAGTCCTTGAGATTAAAGACATCGATGAGGTCACTGCTGTAGACGACAAAGCCGATGCCATCAAAGCCCAGCTCGAAGTGACAGTTTTACCAAAAGGTCTATGAGGAACTCAAACATCAACAATCAGGCTCCCCGCAGAAGACACAGGAAAACTTTTAAAAGCCGGAATGGGTAAAATCGGCTGGGTTAACTGTCGCATACGCGAACGGACCCTGCTAAAAAAAAGCATCAAATATTTAGAGTTTGGCCACCTAGCTCGGCAATGCAAAAACGAAGAAGACCACTTCAAAGATGTGGGACAGAAGGCCACATAGCAAAGAACTGTGACAAGGAACCATTCTGTATGCTCTGCAAGAGATATAATCCAGATGACGCGAAGCATGTAGCTGGCAGTAATAAATGTCTGGTTTTTCGGAGAGCTATCACTAGCAAGAGACCATGAAGATACTACAGATAAAGCTCAACCACTGTGTTGTAGCCCAGGACATCCTAGCACAAACGACCAAGGACGAAAGGGCGGACGTCATGTCATCATGATTAGTGAACCCTATAAGTGTCCTGACGACAACAATAACTGGATCTGCGAGAAAGGTAAAACAAGCGGCAATTTCGATATGTGGACGCTATGCTTTCGAAGACACAGCAACCAAACAGAAGGCTTCGTGCGGGCGAAAATAAACGGGATCCATTTCTACAGCTGCTATGCCCGACCCAGCTTAACGTCCAATGAATGCTGGACAATCTAACCTCGGACGCTATTCGGAGAACCCCAGTGGTTATAGGTGGCGACTTTAATGCGTGCGCTACGGAATGGCTAAAGGTCCCTTCCATTTGTTCCAAAAATAAAAACTCACACAAAACTAATGGTTGTGAGAAGCTAGGCCTAGGGTGCCTATACGGACCTATTGCGCCAACTATCCTCACTTGTAGACTGTGATGGGATTTTTGCCAAATATTAAGTTATGATTTGTGGGTTAAAGAGTTGGATCTTTCTTTCTCTATGTGATGGGAATTTTGCCAAAGACTAAGGTATGATTTCATGGTTAAGGAGTTTTGTCTTGAGAATCCTGAGACCTTCATCTTGCTGAGCTCACTCCTTTCTCTATCTATGCTAATTAGTCGTGGTTCTCGCTACGTGGTTTTCGACCTTAGACCTACGTCAAAGTGTCGTTTTCGCAAAGCTGAGATTTACGATGATGTGGTCAACGATTCATTGAAGGATATCCTATGTCCGATTGCGAGAACTTCGGTATATTTGAAGAGGAAAAAAGCAGACGCCAAATGTGCAATTTTTAATTCTGTTCCCAATTTGGTAAATTTTTTATCTATGTAAGTGCAAAGTGCGTCACTCTTAATAACTCTGACAAAATTGCGACGAATTTTCTCAAGATCAAAAAAAAAAAAAATATCTTCGCTATATAGCCTTTTAAGTAAGTTTATTGTCAGCCAAGTTTACCAATTAATTTTCCCTCCTAATCAACTTTTGAATAACGTTTCTCAAACCTCGCCATATTTGTTTATACCCAATTTAGTCAAACCCTGCGGAATGGCATTACAAAACCGGTAAAACCCAAATCCACACGTTATATATTTCCTAATAAATTTTGAACACCACAATTTCATAGACCACCGCATCGCGTTAATTAAAATCCATTTACGGTGAGACTTTTTAATGAACCACCATTGACCAACTTCAAAAATAAATATAGCACTCTGTCACTCTATATGTTCGCTCGCCGATACCGTACCGTTATGGGAAATGTCAACGCAAAAACAAAATTATTTTTCACTACAATAACGATAACTCCCCCCCTGTAAACCTTTCCGTTTCCTGAGATGCGCCCCAAAAAATTACACACATCCTCAGAGCAGAAGCACAACCGGATGTGAATGCAAACTTCATAAAGTTGCCAGGTAAAATTTATCCCATAACTTTCACGTTCCGGACAACATTGCGCTGTACGGCTTCTCATCATCATCATCATCTGATGCTGCTGCTGGACAGAGATCAGGAGCACCCGAACTGTACCAACAATACGGACTGTCATTAGGAAATTGTAAAGCTGGTTGTTGTATATTTTATGTGTATGTATGTGATGTGCTTCGGGATATGTGCCGGTAATATCTGGCGGCAATTTTGGTTGATGATGATGGAATTCTCTAGTTGAGTAGCAAACTTTGAAAACAACTTCTATACTTATTCTTTCCGGTTAACAAAACTTTAATTCGTATATATGTAAGTGTAGGTATGTTGTGTGTGTAATATGCTTGTTCGAATTTTCTCAATCTTCTATAAAGGACGAACTAATTATTTTACACAACTAGAAGATGGATTGCCATTTAAGTGGATATTGAGCTAAAAGCTTGAGGATTGCGGAGATCCTTTAATTGATTTTCAATTAATTTCTTAGATTAAATTTGTGAGTGCACACACACATAGACATCAGCAGGGTATAATGTTCTAGAAATGAGGACTTCATAAGGTTTCGATTATAGACTGTATTGAACATGATTTCTCAAATAATTGTATAGAGTTTTGCTCAAAGGAATTTAAGGATTTGATTGCTAATTTTAGGATATTGATCGTATGGTTGTGAGATAATAAATTTTGTGAATTAAAAGGATGTCAATACATCAATTTGATTCGACTTGTCGGCAATACTAAACATGTCCAACGGTATTGCTTGCCTACAGATACCATTTGTAGACCAATCTATATCTATACTTATAATAAAACTGTAGAAATTTTGTTTGTCCACTAAAAGCGCGAAAACTACTGTAGAGATTTCAATGAAACTTTTTTTAAAATGTTTCTTAAGACTGTGAGAATGTTATAGGCTATCTATATACCTATAATAAAACTGTAGGAATTTTCATTGTCCGCTAAAAGCGAGAAAAATACTGTAGAGATTTCAATGAAACTTTTTTTTAAATGTTTTTTATGACTGTGAGAATGCTATAGGCTGTGTCGTTTATAGCCACGTCCTTTGGGGACTTGGGGGTGAATATTTCGAAAAAATATTTTTGTTATTTTCCATTTTCCATGTGTATGGCGATCCAATATTTTTATTCGCAGATGGTTGTATTTTCTACTCCATCCAGAAGCTGCGAAACAATAAATTAAATATGTTATGATCAAATGCGAAATCAATGCTAAACCAATCATTATCTGTTGTTGCTCTGCTTTGGGGTGTGGGTGTAAATCGCAGACATGATGTGATGTGGCCGCGCTTCGTAGAAAGAATGAGAGGTACATTGTGTTCGTTAATCGCGCCATATATTTTACAACTGTTAATTATTGTGTTGAAACTTTCAAGGTAATAGATTTAATGTTCATTTAGCACATAAACTGCAGTGAAGTGAAAAACAAAAATTATCCAAACGCGTGATTTATTTTTCCGGCAAGTCGTTACCATTATGCCAATTATCGAAATTCTGTCTTCGCATTTCATTTCTTGCCAACTTTTTTTAAAGTTAGTGTTGTCATTTAAAGTTTAATCTTAAATGGACCAATTAGTTTGTTTGTTTTTTTGCTAAAGGCGAACGATGCAAGGCGAGCACACGGGTCAGCTAGTTTCAATATTACAAGTAGAAAGTGAAATTGTCATCTAAACTGCTGAAGAAATACCTTCTGATGTAGATACTTTTTTTCTGCTCTAAGCAATGGCTTGATATTCATAGAGTAAGTGAAAGCATCCATATTCGTTACACCTAAACTCATAGCGAACCTTAAGAGAAGGTAATGACTAGTGAGTATCGCTATCTTAACTTTGATGTGCTAAATTTAATAAGTCTCCAGATTTTTTTACCATCTATCTCAAGCCACAAGGTATTTGTAACCATGTTGCCTTCTTAGTTTAAGCATCTTAGGTCGGCCATATCAAGGATTTTAGCGATAAAATATTACTTACTTGCTTACGAGTAGGTGGTGCTACAGTCCGGGGTAAAACCATCATGCGTCTCCAGTTAGCCCGATCTTTGGCTAACCGCCTCCATAGCTAGATGACAAAACAGACTACATACCTACAAAAGCATACCTAGTCTACCTACCCTCCGAGAGGTAGGTACAATTTCACAGAAAGCAACCGTATCGCGAGCGTAGATCGCATCTCGCAAATTATCCTTTTTATAATACGTGATCCATAACAGATGTTTGTGTGTTCAAAGTTGCAATTTTCTTGATAACAAAACATTATTAATTCAAATTAGAATTGACCCCCCTCCATTGACCCCCATTTACCTATAATCATAATTCAAAAGTTTAAACCTTCTAATCGCTTTCAGTCGTATCTTCTTATCTAATGATCCATTGACTGGAAACTGAGCACTCTTCCCTAATGCCTGATGACAATACAGTATTTAATGAAATTCAAGTTGACCCCCCTGCCCCTTTATATCACCAGGATCAGACCAATAAAATAAAATAAAATCAACCCTGGCAATATGGGAATCTATGAAAAGCTCCTAATGCGTACAATCCAAATAAAAAGCTGAGGACGGAACAGATATTTTGTACTTGAGGTGAGGAGTAATATTTAATGGATGGTTTTAACAAAGTTTTTCTGCAGTTTCATTTAAGATTTTTGTAGAAACAATACCGTCGGCTTTTCTGTAAAGTCAAATACTATCTAGCGCTTTGTGGTCCTCAAAAGATTTCTGAACGCTGACAGTAGATAGTCGAACTTCCATAACTCGAACTTCTTTAAGTCGAATTTCTCTATTACTCGAAGTTTTATTGAGAACTCTGCGTTTTCAACTTTTGGCATCCATATCCTCGAAGTTTCTATAACTCGAATTTATTTTCTTTCATTTTGAAAGTTCGACTTATGGAAGTTCTACTGTTTGGAAAAGGAACTTTTCTTTTTTTTCTTTTTTACGAGTGGTATTAAATTAATACCAGTTTCTGTTTTTTCTCTTAGAAATATCAGCTCACTGTGCGATATGAAACTCTGGGATTGAAAGCGACTTCCTTCCAAAGTTGCTTGTCCTAAAAATTGATCTCATATATATAAAAGGATGGATTGGTGATCAACGTCCAGTCAAAACGGTTAAAACTGATATTTTGAAAGAAAAATGAGCACTTTGAAGCGATTTGGAGAAATTCAAACTCCAGAAGGCGGAAAAAGGGGCAAAAGGGGGGGTCAAAGTTTGTATGGCAAAATTCGTATTTTTCAGGATTTTTATTTTATTTTTAAGATTATTGGGATATAGAATACCGAAAAATTTCAGCCCTCGCCACGCCCCTCCCCCAAAATGTTTTTAAAATAAAGAAAAAGAAAAACATTTAAATTTTTTTCCGCTGTTTAGCAAATTTCGAAAGGCATGCCAACATTCGCGGAGTGCAATGTCCACTCAACTAACATATATGAATTTTGTGATCTCAGGGGCTGATTGGTTAAACTAATGACTTAAGAGAGTAATACCCACTCAAATCTGCGGGTCAAATACGGTACAAAATTGTATATCCCTATCACAAGCCTCAAACATAAACCTCACTAAAAACGAGTGGATGCGTAAACCCTAGGCCCAGATTGTTGTATGGACTTGTTGTTAAAATGCACTAAAAACGATAGGTGGACATTCATATCTAGATACATAAATAATGGGAAGCTCTGTTATAGACTTAAAGCAATCCATGCACATGTCCAGTTCTTATATTGATGTACTGACTATTAAAAAAAATAGAAACAAAATGGTAAAGCCTGATTTAAGACTTCAAAAATGCAAACCCCCTTTTACGGATGATAACTCAAAATAACACCCACCTACCTCAATTAACGTAAAAACAATAAATTTTCCAGTCAAACAAATTAAAAGCCACAAAACACAAAACAAAGTTTGTAAAACAAAAAAAAAAAAAACCGTACTTCCGCAAATATAGACTCATTAGACTAATGGCATTCGTAATACTCCTCTAATCGTCCTGTCAACATCTAATGAACAAACAAACTTTTACATCCCTTTTATCGTGGTGCCACCACACACACACACAACCAAATCTCTAAGGCTCTCTCTAAGGATGGCTAATTAATTTGATGATTAAGGCAATGAGTTCTTCGTCATGTGTTGCATACGCTTTTAGCCATGTAGTATAGCAACTGAAGACCGGAACTTAATTTTTTTGCTTTTTTCTTTACGACAAGTTGCAGTTAGGTCAACCATACGTTACCTACCCCACACACACACACCTCGCTAAGCATTGATAATAAGAATTGAATAAATAAAACCTTCTAACAGCTCGGAATTAATTATAACCCTTCAGGTAGCCTTGTTAAGGATTCAATGCACATGAATAAAACATTCAAAGGACTCTACGTCGTAATATCCCCTTTCATGGCGACAAACTGAGGCATCACCTTAGAATTTTTCATCAATATCATTGGGTTGTGTTGTGTATACACGAGTGTATGCTGGACACACCTTTCACCATATAATTTCATTCACATGGTTGTGGTCATTTATAATAATTACTGTTCAAAGGCTGTCCTCTGTATTATTATGATACATATATGTATGGTAGATAGTTTGATTAAGAAATGTGTAATTGCATGCGCTGAGCGAAAGTCTAATATTTGTTCATTATATCCACCCCTTTTGGCATGCAAGCACGATGGTACGATGTTGGGGGAGGGTGACAAATTGACAAATAAAATACTTGGATTGATGGGTAATTATACAAGCCTGTCTATCAAGGTTTACCTATCAGTACAAAAAAAATGGAACTAAATGAGTTAGCACCAGTGAGCTGGCTTATTGGAGGGGCGTCTACTTAAATATTTATCCTTTTGCTATAATTTATAATTAAATACAGTGTTTGGCAATAAAACACAGCATTGAGGTTATGAAGGGTGGAATCTATTTCGTTGTTCGTTGGAAAGGCATCCCCAATAATGGTACTCCCGACGTACAAATGAGTACAAATTAGTTTCTTTCTCCCTTCAGTACAATAAATATTGTGTTTACATTCAGTTCGCCCCCAATAAGTAGGCGTGTCTCCACACAATGTATGGCCATGTTTTGATTTCTATTTAAAGCTATAAAATGTATGTGTTTTCTTTCCTTTAGAGTTGACTTTCATTGCGTTCAAGACTGGCTTCAGTCAAAGTCTGAGCCTGGTTAGGGGTGTAGTCGTATTTTCAAGTATGGCTCCAAAACTAGTCAAGGATTCGGTGCTGGTGTCTTCATTCTTCACCACTCCTTAGGCAGGCATGCCTCTGTTTTTCCTGATGGCTACCGAATATATTGTTAAGAATAGATGGCGGGGTCGGAGTATCTGCGTCTGTAGCGACAGCCAAGGTTCCCTTAAGGCCTTGCTCAACCTTCTGTAATCTGTTCCCAAATAGTTCGGGAATGCACGAACTTTTTGAACTTGGTCGCAAGGCTGAAATCTTTAACTCTTGTCTGGGTCCCAGGTCACACTGGGATTGCTGGAAATGAGATATCCGATGAGATTGCTAAGCAAGGCTCAGAGGATAATTTCTCGGGACCAAAACCTGTGCTGGGTCTTCCTGTGTCCTCGGTCAGGGCTTCCAGTGACGATTGGGTCTCAAACGAAAACAATTGTGTATCGCCAGAAATCGGGCTGACTAAACGCATACTCCCGAACGTCAGAAAGAGGTCTCCAGCAGTCCTGCTGTCTCTCTGGCGATCTTACAGGGCACTTCGCTTTTGCTAAGCATCTTAGTGTGCTTGTCTTAAGTGCTCCCACTATCTGCGACGCTTGTGGAGAAGACGACGATACTTCGGATCATTTCCTTTGTTATTGTCCTGCCTTTGCTTGGATCAGGTTGCGTCTGAGTGCTCCAGTGAAGTGTTTCCAAACCCGACAAAAAAAATGTGTTTCTTTAAAGTGACCGTGAAAGTAGATAGTGGGCGGAATATTCACACGGTGTTTGCAGCTTTCTCCTGACAGTTATACACTCAGCAAATATCAAAATGGCAGTCTGACACTTCGCTTTGATGTTGCTGTCTTAACAATGACAGTGAAATTACTTGCCAACTTAAACTTCCGTATTATACTCTGGGTTCTGGTTTCGTTAAAGGACGGCCATAGACTTCTTGGTGTGCTACAAGTATTTAAGGTGGCCCATCTAGCGTTTGCCACTCTTTTGGCTTTTCACACTGCTTCAAGCTTGAGTGTGCTATGCGGGATGTTCACAGAGGGATCAGCTTGTTCTGAAACAGCTCTCGAACTTTGTCTCGCGAATTCGTCTGCTTTCTCATTGCCAGGAATGCCTTCATGTCCCGGAACCTAGCAGAGCGTTACCTTGTGCTGTGTACCAAGAGCTTTGAGTTCTTCGCGACAGCACTTCACAAGCTTCGATTTTATTTTTGGAGCAGTTATGGATTTTATTGCCGCGGGCTGCTGTTGTCACTGCCAGGACCTCTGCTTGGAAGACTTTACTATTGTCGGGGAGACGTATCGATTTTGATATACCCAGCGATTCGGAGAAGACACCAGACCCTACCTACCCCATCAGTGTCCATTTTAAAACCCTGTGTAAATACGGCTGTGGTTTGCATGTTAGGTACGAGTGCGTCTCTCCATTCTTCCCTGCTGGGATAGGCGCTCGAGAAAGGACTTGTAAACTGTAGGTAGTTAGTTAGTTAGTTTAGAGTGACTTTCGGTGACAGAAACACTTAGGCCTTATTTCGGCCCATTGTGCATACAAACTCTAGGTAAGGCGTGATGTAGTCCGTGACAGGAACATGGTCAAAGTAAGAATTTTTGAATGACTCGTTTCGTTCAATTTCCAGTTTACTGACTGGCCGATTCTCATGGCACTAATTGCGGCCGATAGTTGTATATGAATGTCGGGATAGCTTCAAATCCTGCGGTTGAAGTTGTCCTCATAAGAACCTCATTAACTGCACATGAGTTCAAAAAATACAGTACAACTTTAACACTTCCTATATCCAAGTCTGTGAAATATCGACCCATATACCCTTGACAAACCAGGTATACACTAAAGCAGCACTTTGTAAAAACACCATAACCACCTTAGGCTGCCTTGGTCCATCCCTGTAAGCGCCTTTTAAAGTTAAGTTTAAGTAATATACGACTCTCTGAATAAAAAATTGATTTTTACTACTAAAAGGCTCCACTCTCACTCAAGTCAACCAAAGTACCTTTTGGAATAACCGAATTTCCTTTTATTCTACTAAACCTTCAGCGTCAACATCTGCTTCCATTTTTGCCTTTCTACAAGCGACATAAAAAAAAAAAGCACACACACTTCCATCTAAGTCCTAACATATATTCCCGTGCATTAAGGTCACCTACATTTTACCCAACCCTCGCCTATGCACTATGTTGACAATAGTACCTACATGTGTGTGAACTTTGAAGTTCCATTTTCATAAAGTACCTCAGTCCACCTCACTCGATGTGCACACACTCCTTATATACGAAGGGGAATATTTCTCAGGCAGTACGGGCGCTTTGGGATATTTGCGATATATGCCGTGAAAATTTATGATAACAAACCAACCAGACTCTCGTCCGGTTCACATAAAATCTGGTAATAGACTACACATGGGATTTTGTATGGAATTCCCTTTTTGCGATGTTTTGCCTTTTTTTTTTTTGTTCATCATTCGTGCCAGTTCGGTGGAAGACAAGCGTAAACAAAGGTACTGTGTATTATCCGCTTATGGTATGCCTTTTAGGCAGCTACCCTATACAATAGTCAAACACATGGAAAATATAGTATTTAAGCCTAAAAATGTGAATGGATGGTATCATTTTGGAGAATTGTTTTTCGTGACATGGCAGACTCCCATTGAAGCCTTTTAGATTGACAACTCTTGTTCGGCTATTGTTTTTATTGGTCTTCAATCTTAAGATATAGGTTACCATCTTTATCCATGTGATCCTTGATTATGTGACTTTTACTACAATATGGGATTGGTATCTAACTCCATTTTATGTTGTTTTTTTTGTCAAATTCCTAACGATATTTTAATTGATAACAAGGATCCGTTTTTTGATTGAGATGTTGAACGTTTTTTGATGCTTTTGATGAGTGTTGTTCATTTTAAAATAGATCTACTACTTGTCACAGAAATTAAATAAAACCCAAAAATTAGTTACCACCAAAAAAACTGTCAAGGACTTTCGACAAATAGTCAGAAAAATTACACTTTTTGGTCATATTTCCACATAGACACGGTATAGCAACTGAATTTCCCAATTTTTGAAAATCTTTTTTTCACTGCTAAGTGATCCTAAGTCTAGTTCGGGGGATTTTGGAGAATGTTATAAATTCTGGTCATAAATCGAAAAAGTGTACTGACACTGATCAAAATGGCATAAAAACATTCTGTATTTTGGTCAACAAAAGTCACTTACAAACTAAGTAAATTGAATGGCATAAATTACATCCGGATCAGAATTTGAGACACAAGTTTGACGCAGTACAATTTTGATCAAAAAAGTTGTTCGTTACGAAATTGCAACAATTCTAGTATAAATATATTCACTTACAAAATAAATCAATTGAATTGCAAAAATTTGGAGCTGATCAGAATTTCAGACAAAAGTTTGACGCAGTACAATTTTGATCAAAATTAGTTCTTTACGAAATTGCAACAGCTCTAATTCAAAATACATATTTAAAATTAGAATATTAAAAATTGCAGCTCTCTGGGCCTTAAATCCTATTTGACATACATTTCAAAATTTAGGACAAATGCAAGGACAAGATAATCCAGTTTGATATTTGCAATGGCTTCACTTTAATTCTAATCAAAATTTCTGAAAATTATATGAACAGAATTTTGATGTTCAAAATTATTTTGACCAAAAAATTAATTACATCGCAATGAGAATGTATTTTTCAAAATTGTTACAAATTTCAAACACAGTTCAAAAAAGTTTGAAAACGATCAAAATTTTAATTGTAAATTTTACTGTTCTTTCGATCGAAAATTTATTTTTTTAAAGATTAAAATTTTGAGGTAAACTAAAAAAACTGACACCAAAATCGATCAAAGACGAAAGAAATGCAGTTGGGTATTTCGAAACATCAAGTGGGTAGCAGTTGATGGTTGACTTCAGAAAGTCGAGACTAAAAAGTAAGCCTGTAACGAATTTTCAGTATTGCCATGTAAACTTTAAGGGTCTAAGGTACAATTCTATCAACTCCGTCACCCCATCGAACCCTAGGCGAAAAAGTGACGGCCACATGAAATTTGGCCTGAATGAAAAATTGCGCCAAACCAAAAATTAAAAGTTGCCCTAGATTGGGGTGATTTTTTCATAAGGAAAAATGTTCCGAATCTCAAAATGGAAATATCACCTCAAACTAAATGAGAAAAGGCTAGTTTTCTTTTCTCAAATTTTAGGTTTTGAGAACTAGAAAATCGCGCCATTTCATATTAGAAAAGTTTTGGGTAATTTTTCATAAAGAAATTTCACCCCAAATGAAAAATGAAAAGCCGGCCAAGTCCGAGTACACTCGCACACCGAAGGTTCCGTACTTGGCCAGAGTTGATGTCTTGAAAGGAAGGAATGAAGGAAGGAATATATTTTTTTCACCAAATTAAGAATTACTCAAAAACCAGCCGATTTATTGTTACCATTGGCATTTGACGTTTAACTAGGGATTATACGTATACCTGTGTGAAAATTTCAGCCTTCTACGTCAATTAGTTCTTGTGATAGACCTAGGTACAGAATTGGCTTAGTGGGTTCGGACAGACGGACAGACAACGTAGCGAAAACAATAAGGTTCCGTTTTGTCCCTATGGGATAAAAATTGCCCCAAAATATTACGCAATTTTTTTATATTGTCTTCCATGTAAATTTTTATCATATTTGATTTGGGGGCATTTTTCATTGGGGCCAAATTTCATGCCGCCAAAAGTGCCAGGACGTTGGGCAGTAATTCCAATATTCGATGAAATAAAAAAGCAACAGGTCCAGGGGCAGTAACTAACTCTGAAGAAATGAAAAAGAGCAAATTGATGAAACGAAAAAGCAACAGATCGCTGGGCAGTAATTTTGACCTCAGGCAAAACGAAAGTACAACAAGTTGTTGGATATTGATAACACACTCCAGTGAAACGCAAGAAGCAATCCGGTGAAATGAAAAAAGTGAAAGGCCACTGGTAGAATTTTCGATCTCTGATGAAACGAAAAAGCAACAGATCGCTGGGCAGTAATTCTGAACTCAGATAAAACGAAAGGGAAATATGTCGTTGGATATTAATTCCACACTCCAGTGAAGCGCAATCCAATATAGGTAGTAGTTCCAATCTCTGATGAAACGAAAAAATGACAGGTTGCTAAGCAGTAATTCCTTATTCTGATAAAATGAAAAAGCACTTCGATGCAACCAAAAAAAAGCGACAGATCGCTGGGCAGCAGTTTAAAACTCCGATGAAACGAAAAGCAGACAAGCAACGGGAGACGGAAGAGGGTTGAAAGTTGTAGTCTTGTGAAAATAAATCTACAGGAAGCAAAGTTTTACATTTCATACAAGTCCCTAAGGCATATTTTCAAATTTAACACAATTCCATCATAGACCGTCAGTTAACTATTTGAATCTTTAATTTTATAGTGACCAGCATAAAGGCAATAGAGTAAATTAACAGTAATCCATAAAAATGCACTCAGCACCCTGGTTTTTGTTTCCCACTAACGACAAGCTCATAACACCAGATACCCTTCCATAACTATCTCTATAGAAACTTTCATCGTAACTTAAAACAAAAAATAAAACCACTTGGTTACGGTCCATCGTTAAAAACTTTGATCCCGTATCTCAACAATCAAAAGTTGATAATCCCAGACCTCATCCAATCACTTAACTTTTAAATTGACTTTTAAATGAATGATTAAGCTTAACCCCATCCTTGTCGTCGTCGTCGTCGTTGTCGTCATCTGCATCATTCTCGTCATCATGGTGGGCACCACTTTCGACATGTGCTACCTATAAGTATAGCCTCCAACAGAGCACATAAAATATTAACCGTGCGATCAAAAATATTATTACATTCAGGTGAAATGATTGCCAGTAGGTCTCCGGACCCACCCCGCTGTTCATCCTGCCATTTCTAACACTTGAAAAACATGTCCCATACACCCAAACAAGGAGGGTGGGTATACAAGTGCTTCACGAAGGCTATATGATGTTTGCATAAAGCGAACTTCCACTTCCATCACAACCAACACCACAACCACCACCACCACCACCCGTCGCCAGCAGCAACGATTGTGCATGTGTTTAGTTGTGTTTTGAGAGTCTGTAGTACAGCAACTTTCAACCCTTTGGAATAATTCATTAGGCAATTCTCATGAATAAACACCAAATGCGGATAATTTAACAACACAACTACTACTTTGGAACCAGATGCTGCTTCTCTGTTCTCTCGATGGCACTCTAGCCTGCTGCTGCTGCTACACATGAAGTACAACCCGTGACCCGTGAAAAGGGGATATTTGAAAGCATCAACGAGTTGCGGTATAATTCGGCCCGGAAAATTGAAGCACACGGATATTTTCGGATTTTACCTCGTTTGACATGATTTCCACAAACACACAAAACTCCCTCCACCCCTTCTGACACACATCATCATCACAACATATTGCATCAGTCAATTGACAGGCGCACGATTATAGATAGGAGGGGATTAGCCTTAGCAAAATGTCCCGTCCAGTCCATGTCATTAGGCCAAAGGACTGTATCGGTAACATTTATTATTTGTCATGCCGCGTGTATTATCGGCATAACTGTGATTTAGAAATCAGTGGGCCAAGGATAATCGCCCTCCAGCAGCGTGCCATGGCATGCAGACAAAATTAACGTGATTTTGTTTGCCGATGCCTCGATGTTGACGCGTCCTTTGAGCTACTTTTACGGTCGAGTCACTTTTAATTAGCATACGTACATATATAAAGCCAAACAGCCCTAAATAATCCCTTAAAATTCCAACGATCCCATTTTCATTCAGCGTTTGAACTACCCCAGCCTACGAGTATAGACAAAGCTAACAAGCCACAAATGAACCACTTTTCGCAACTCAACAACAACAACAGTGTAGCCACCGCCAAATGCAACTACACACACAACCATTCCATTCAGAGCCTAATCATACAAAACATGGTTGAAAAGAAATCTAAAGAGGCACAAACTGAAAGAAAGGATAATTCATCCGCATTCACAGAGCTGTTGCGCATACCCATTATGTAAATTTCACTAATAACACCATCTCACTTTGCAAGAAAAGCTCAAATTGTATAAATTTCTATGAGCGCCAACAAGGAGAGGGCAAACAAAAAAAATAAATAAAAAAAAAATAGTTACACGAAACAGGTAGGCCAAGTCTTTCCTATTCAATGCAAAAGAAACACTCTGAGGAAAGAATAATTTTTGTTTTGGGGGTGAGATCCGGTTTTTTTTTTTTTTTCTTTGGTGTGTCTGTACTCCCGACCCGACCTTTTGAATTAAGTAAAAGCGCTTCCACTCGAGTGGGCAATATAGGGCGAGGACTGAGTGGGAGGCCAACACAAACATATTGCTGGATACGGATGCCAAGAAGCACATAAGTAGATATCACGCAGACGGATGTGCGAAGATCCTTTATATCCCTTTCAAATTTGAAAACCAAATTCTTTTACGTTTACTAGTGAATGGAAAGACGTACCTCGAAGTCGTGGAAGTCGTCTTCCTCGTCGATGTCGTCTTCCTCGGCCGATTCCAACCATGTGGTTTGGAAGAATAAAATACACAACATACTTGTATATGCAAATGTATCCTTTATTTATCCTTAAATTCCCGATTCACATGAGAACTGTGTCTATACATACACTGCGAAGTCGAATTGGATTTCAATATATGGATGGATGGATGTGGCGTTGCAAAACAAAAAAACAAAAGTAAAGGAAATCAAATCTCAGATCTGTAGAAAAAAAAAAACAAAAAAAAAATAAAATGGAAATGAAATTGTACAATCGAGGGAATTTGCATTTGCAACTCCTGCTTGGAAGGGAAGGTTATACTCCAGATGTCTTCTCTCGCTTTGGTTTACATTGCCTACCCAGTACAGTGCCCAAGTTGGGAGAGAGGACTTTTCGACCGAGAATTTCATCAATATTTCAATAAATTTCTTAAAGTTCAATCAGGTGTATTGTATATACATTGGTCTAGCTCTCGAGGGGATGAAACGTTTTATGGTGACCTGTGGATGGGACGAAAAAAAACAATGGTGCGGTTGGATTAAAAAACACAACGACAACTGGGCGTAGTGGCTCAGTGGTTAGTGTGCTGGACTACTGTCCGAGGAATCACAGGTTTGATCCCCGGAAAACATACAAATTACATCTTAAGGTATTTTCGACTGTGCCATATCTCGGGAACGTCGGAAAAACATCCGAGAGTAAAACTGTCCTGAAAAAGCTTCGGACTCGGAATAAAATTGTAGGTCCCTTCAATTCGTCTCAAAAATAAAAACTCACCCAAAATGAATGGTTGTGAGAAGCTAGGAATAAGGGTTCTCATGACCTGTGGTTTTAGGCCCGGTGTGGTCTGGTTTTAGGCCCGGTAAGTTCCCAGTCGACCAAATATTCACACTACGGCAGGTCATGGAGAAATCCCAAGAAGTCCAAATCGATACGCACCATCGATTTTAGGCCACCGCATATGGCAGCATTTATAGAGACGAGCTTTACAGAGCCATGCCTAGTTTTAACATCCCTGCGAAACTTGTCAGATTGTGAAGAATGACGATGGAGAACACTATAAAAAAGGTAGGAAACAATCTCACCGACACCTTTAATTTAAAAAAAAAGGATTTAGACAAGTTGACACGCTGCCATGAGACTTTTTCAACAACATATACTTGAGAAAATTCTGCGAAAATTAGCACAATTTTCCAAAAGTCTGTTCAGTTCAGAACTACTTGCATATACGGTGACGAAATTGACAGAACGCAGCGAGCTGTCAAGTATTAGCACAGAAGTGGCAAAAATGGGTGTAATGGTGAATGAGGGCAAAGCAAAAAACAAGCTTTCAACAAGACGATGTTTCCTTCTTTCTGGAAGACCGCTCGCAATCAACCTATTCCAAAGAAAGGGAAGAAATGTCTGCCAAAAAACTATCGTCCAATTGCGTTTTTTTTTCAATGCTCTCAAAAGGCAATAAATGTCGAAATAAACAAATATCTAGAAGGCCACACCCGAGGGACGGCGCAGTAGAGGAAGACCGTGACTCAGGTGGCGCACGCAAGTGGAAGGGGACCGAAACTGGAGACAGCTGGCCAAAGATCGTGCTGGCTGTTGACGCTTGTTGGTTGACGCCCAGGTCCACCCCGGACTGTAGCGCCACCTTAAGTAAGTAAGTAAGAAGGCCACCGATTAATAAGCGACAGGCAATACGGATTTCGGAGCCGTCGTTCCACTGGAGACTGGAGACCTGTTAAGCTGAGTAACGCACTTATGGACCTAAGCAATTGAACAACACTGCGAATCCAGAGCCGTAGCCTTGGACATATCAAAGGCAATTGACCGAGTCTGGCATAGAGCCCTATTGGGCAAGTTAGCGTCTTATGGATTACCACAACAAATCCGCGGATAGATGCAAAATTGTCTTCTGGGAAAATCGATCCAAGTTGTTGTAGATGGTGTAACATCCAATTCGTTTCCTATAAATGCAGGAGTGCCCCAAGGATCTATTCTATCTCCAACTCTATTTCTTCTCCACATCAACGATTTGCTTGGATCGACAAATAATAATATCTACAGCTTTGCAGTTGACAGCACTCTTATATCCTCCATCTTGAACAGTGGGCCTGTAAATGGGGCTACATCACAGACAAAGATGTGAACAAATTGATTCTCTAAATGACGATCTAGACAAAATATTGAAGTGGGGAAAAGACAACTTGGTTGTTTTTATAATGCAAACAAGACACAGCTCACAACATTTTCTGGGAAAAAATGCATCAACAGTTCCTTAGATCCAAATGGATGACCATCCAATCCATCCCAAGGATTCAATGCACCTTCTAGGAGTCACAGTCAATTCAGGGATCTCATGGCAGGACCACATATCCTATATCGCAAGATCGGCGTCCGCTAAGTTGAGCTACATATTTAGAGCAAAGTTCTCCTTCTCTGCAAAGCTCAGGTTAGACCAGGCCTGGAATATTGTTCCCATATATGGAGCTCGGCCCCGAAACATTCACTTGACAGCATACAGAGACGATCAGTTCGACTTATTGGAGACTCTACACTCACATCAAATCTACAACCGTTGGTGCACAGAAGACAAGTCGCTGACCTATGCTTATTCTATAGGTACTTCCAGGGTAGATGCTCTGAGGAACTCAAAGACATTATCCCTCGAAATGTAACTTTTGGGCGCCCCACAAGGCAGGAAGCTAACAACCGCGAGGATATTCAATTTTCCAAAACACCTTCTGTTACAGGACAAGCAAACTTTGGAACTCGCTTCTATTTCCTGGAAGACTACAATTTGCAGGAATTTAAGTGCAGAATTAACATACATCAGCAAGCATCTCGGGGCGTTGTTATAGGTTCGCCTTTCCTGAGAGAAGTATTAAAAAAAAAAAAAAGAAGGGACACACATCGACGAATCGGACAGAACGTCACGATAGACAGCTATAACTTTGAGGTGGTTAGGGACTTTTTCTACCTCGGTTCCGCTATTAACTCTGATACTTACTCAAACTCTGAAAATTAATCAAACGAAGAGTTACACTTGCCAATCGCTGCTTCTTTGGCCTAAGAAGAAGGCAACTGACTAGTAAGGCCTTGTCAAGAAACACTAAGGTGACTCTATTATATCCGCCTTTGGACGTCAACAAAGGCGGATGAAAAACTTCTTGGTCGTATCGAACGAAAAATTCATCGAATGAGTTTTGGTCCCGTTTGCGTTGACGGAGGATATTTAACAGCGAACTCTACGAGCTGTACAGAGACATTGAGGTGGTCAGAAAAGTACCTACACACGAGTCGTCTAAGATGGCTAGGATATATAGAGCGAATGGACATCAACATTCTGGCCCGAAGAGTCTTCGATTCCAATCCGAAGGGACAACGCAGTAGAGGAAGACCTCGCCTTAGGGAGGGAGACATCGCAACCAACTTGGAGTATGAACTTTTCTTCTTGCTGAGACTGAGGTAACATAGAGAAGGACTGCGGCAAGAAACCAAGCAACCACAGGCTCTCAAACTGTATTATAAATATTTGAATTATTAACCTTTCCCCCAATCAATGGCTGTACCTATTTCCCACTTACTGATATATTTTCACAACAAATGAGTATATATTGTGCAAATTTGTTCAATTCCACGTGCAAAGAATATTTACGCAACAATTTATTCTTCCTTATTTGGTTTTTATTGATTTTGCGCCAACGATAATATACCCATCAGTTACTGCTACAGTTTCCCATTAACTCCTGTATATTCTCTTTATTATAATTAATCGAAGCTACCAATCATAAAAGGACTCTGCGCCTCCCCCTCGAATCCTCGATCACACATTAAAATATTCAATTTACTTCCACAATATGTTTACGCATTGCATTAAGAACTTCCTCATCCAAACTAAGGGCTTTCCGCATAATCCCAGGAACGCATTTATCTTGTATTTCCCGAGAGTATATAAGTTATCCAATATCCAATATCATCTTCCCTACACCTACACTGCCTCATATCAGAGAATGACTTCCAAGTATCGCATAAAAAAAAAAAAAGAGAAAGAAGCCAGGAACAGTGTGTACACATACATATACGCGTACGACTATCTCTATGTATGTTACCCGAGCCGTGCTCCATCATAATTATATCTTTCTTCGTTCTTCAATCTGACCCAATTAGTTTTTGTATATAATGCAATGCAAGGTGTGCACAGTGGTAAAAGGAAATACATAAGAGAAAGAGAGAAAAAAAAAATCCTTCTTTATAACCTCGAGTGAAATTTGCAAGTACACTTTGTTCCAAATTAATAAAGTTACCGTTATACGCTTGGTGTCAATTATTTTCATGTTATCGATGCATGCAGGGAGTAAAGCAAAAAAAAATACGCGAAGAGCAGTTGAGTACTGATAAATTATCCTTGAGATGTTTAAATGAACTTGCGCTTAAGAGGAACTTCAGTTCAGTTAGGAAAGTCCCTGACATCAAAGGAGAGACACACAGGAAGGTGATTGCCGGTAAATTGGTAGCACTTTTCCAAGCTGATTACGTATCAACGAAAAGAAGAGAAACGGATGTCTGTCTTCATCTGATGATTATTTGGTCTTGCTTTGATGTTTTAATATTTAATTTTTTCGATTAAAGACACACGTGACAAATGAAGGCCATCTGTCTTATTAGCAATATATATATTTCTTGTGGTACATATTTACCCCACTTAATGTTAACCAATTCTATTAGTTGTTTTACCAAATTGAAGCTAATCCTTCATAGATGTGCCCAAAAGGATAATAATTTAAAAAATCATATTTACAAAATAGTTAAAATAATATTTTTAATTTACTGTGGTTTCATTTAAATGTGGTGGACAATTTGGCGAGCCTTTTGTTAAAATAAATCCAGCATCTCTGATGGATATGCAAATTTGAAGAGCCTTTCCGAAACGAAATGCAGTCTTTTGGTTCAAATTAACTCTATCGTCTAGCAGGAGTCTTCACAGAAGAACTAAATATCAGCCATTTATACCGACTGCGACTGGCAGATCAGTGCAGCGATTTCTAGGCAGAGATCTACGAGGTTAAGAAAGCACCTCAAACTGTCTTAGCGAGGGAACTACCAGCAATGGATGTTACCTTCTGCGTGGAGAGCCAAGCAGCACTAAAAGCGATTAACTCCAAATCCGTAAGTCAGTGCCTCTCGGTATTGAGAGCATTAAACCACCACACAGTGATGCTGTGCTGGGTTCCTGGACATGTTGGTGTAGAAAGGAACGAAGCAGCAGATAAACTGGCCAGATGGGGATCTGAATTGGACATACCTACTAATAGCTGATAGACATGTATTACCAGCTTTCAACGCAGCTAAGGGCGTCATTGACAATGTCACATTAAACTTGGCTAACGAAGGATGGAACAACACTGCCGGTTGTACTATAACTCGTACCTTGTGGCCCGAAATTGACACTAAAAGATCAAAGATCCTAACATCTTTTGAAAGAAACCAAATTCGAGTGCTCGTCAGGATAATAACCGAACACTGCATCATTGAAAACATGGCCAAAAGACTAGGTATCTTTACGAATGACTTCAGCAGAAGTTGCAGAAATGAAGAGGAAATAGAATCCAATCCAGCCCTTCAGGAACACCGCTACTCTTGTATGAAAGCACGGTTCTTTGAATTTAATGCTCCTATTATAGAACACAACTCAACATGCTGATTTCGTTAAATCTCCTTACAACGATAGATGAATGAACCGAAAAAAGTATGCAATTGATGCCGAAATTTAAATGCAGAAATGTTGAAATATGTATATAGGAAAAATTTGGAAAACAGAGTAAATCAGCTAGTTGAAAATGGAAGGGATGAAAATATGATTAATGAATAAGCAGGAAAGCAACGAAATAAAACATATGTGGAAATTAAGCAAAAGTGGTATGATATGCATTGCTATAATGCTAGAAGAAAGTCATTATTCAAACTGCTTAAAATATGGAGAAAAACGGAAAACCTAGAAGTTAAAGAAAAGTACAAAACTGTTAATTTATTCCAACTATAAAAAAATGTATTACAGAATATTAATATATTACAGAAATTTGGACGTAAAATTGAATACAATTAAAGATGCCAAAGACTGGTGGATTTTTGCACGACACTTAAAAAATGCAAAGTTTAAAATTGCTACAAATTTAACAGCGAAAAATTACAAAATCTATTTTAAGTAACTACTGAACCCGCCTTTGCTAGCCCTGCCTATTCAATACGCAGAACCATAGAAATACGAAACTATGGTTCTGTAGTTACTGCTACAGTTTCCCATTAACTCCTCTTCTGTATATTCTCTTTATTATAATTAATCGAAGCTACCAATCATAAAAGGACTCTGCGCCTCCCCCTCGAATCCTCGATCACACATTAAAATATTCAATTTACTTCCACAATATGTTTATATACGATCTGGATCTAGACGCAAAATTCACGGTAGAAAATATAAGAGAAGTTCTTCAGAAGACGAAATTAAATAAAGCCCCAGGTGCTTATCGGATCGAGTTCCTTATAAAATGTTTTTAAATGCTCCAGACAACTTCCTATCTCTTCTACCAAAATCGTACTACAACATGTTAGAGAAGGGAACAGTGGAAGATAGCTACCTTCAAACAATTATATTCCCTATCTACAAAAAAGAATGATCCAAGTGAGGTGCAAAATTACCGTGGAATTCCCTAATGGATTGCATTATAAAAATATTAGCCGGAATGATGCAAAATCGGCACTTAGTCTGAAAAAAAAAAAACACAAAGTTCTTAATAAATTTCAAGCCGGATTTCGAAAAGGGTACTCAACTATAGATAACATAAGCCTAACGAGTATAATCAAAATTAAAAACGCTGAAAAAAGAAGAAAGTTTATGGTTTCTTCGTAGACTTTAAGGCTGCATTTGACTGTATCGATAGGAGTTCGCTGTTTTATAAACTCAGTAACGTATCAACAAAATACCTAAACTTACTCCGAAGCATGTACCCCAAAACAAAAGCGACAGTTTGGGATGGGACTGAAAAATCAGACTATTTTGAAACGAGCATTTGTGTAAAGCAAGGGTGTTTAATAAGTCCATTATTATTCGCCCTCTTCCTCAACGATCTTCACGATTTTCTTGGAAACCACCTCCATCGATGATATTTCAATACGAGTGTTAATGTATAGCATAATAATAGCTGAAATAGATATCCTTCAAGCCATTAAAAACCGACTAGACTGCGAGCTGTGGAACCTTAAATCAATATGGATATATGAAAAATAATGATATTTCGGGAAAGAGGGCTAGCGCAGAAAAATGACAGCTTATTGGTGAAGACCTTGATGTGATATCCAAATACAAATACTTGGGAATAATAATGACACCGGGATTATTGTTAAAAGAACACCTAAAGGAAAGGGAAGAAATCGCTAAATCTAGCTTAAACAGAAAATGGAAATATTTGGTTGCCAAAAAGAATATCAACCTTCTAGCTAAATTCAAACTCAGCGCAAGTATGGGGATATGGAAACTTTGACCAGATAGATGAACTACACAGATACTTCATAAAAAGACTTTTCAAATTGCAGAATTTCACTCCAAATTACGCATCAAATCTTGAAACGGGAGTCCCAGATTTACATCTTTCGACACTAAACCTTCACATGGAGTACATCCAAAAAAGAAAAGCACATCGGCTACCTTATCTGTTATCCAAAAAAGTTATAGAACGGAAAATTTACTGGTTTATAGAATGGCAGAAAATCGGTGTTAATGCAAGCATTGATTGGAGTAATTGTATCGTCAACACAGATGTATGGAGCAAAAATACAAAGGATATTTTAGAAGCTTTAAGAGTTGAGCAAATAAGGACAAATTTAGAAGACGCGAAAAATAGCACACATGGGTTATACTCAAAACTAGACCAACATGTAGGTCATATGTATTTTAATGATGCGTTCAAAAATTCGCAAATTGCATGGACATTTAAAGTTAGAACTGGGCTGCTTGGACTAAATGCAAATCAATACAGAAAGGAGAGGCCAGAAAATGTTCGCTATGCAATCTAAATGAGGATGAGGATAACGTGGCTCACTTTTTGGGAAAATGTTCAATACTCGTCAAATATTTTCATAAAAAAAATACTCGAAGAAAATAAAGAGTTGCAAATTTTGAATCTGAATCTAAAGAGCAATGGAACATGCTACAAACATTTGTAAACAAAGCCTTTTGGTATAGGAAATTTACTATTACTATTATATATTATTATTATTAGTATTATACTAGTATTAACGGGAACGATTAGGAAGAAGTTTTTATAAAAAAAAAACACATTCCGTCAGTTCCTACCAATATTTGAAACGACATCAATAAGGGACAACCAAAAGCGTTTAAGTTACGTGCATGAGAGAGATGTTTTTTTAAGAGCGGCTATTAACTTTCATTAATTTGCTAATTTGATTGTCCATCTGAGTGCATTGTCTTTAACAATTTGCGGTCGGAGCGGCGCGTCTGGGTAAAAGCTATAGCAGATTAAATAGAGATACACCTATTTAGGTGTCTAATTTGACATCAGTTTTTAGAAAGATGATAATAATAAATCAGATACAACTATAAGTGCCTAATAACTGTAATTACAAATGGCATGAGTTCACATTCAAAATGCAAGTTGGCAAACAGTGCAAACTCATTTAAGACAGTATCCATTCGGAACTTGACGTTTCAACATTCAACTTCTAAAAAATGTATCTGAAAAGTGCATTTCTGTCAGTTGGAATTCTTTTATCTATCATAATGTCGATTCGATGTTTTCCCGTAAACGATGAACTTCATATAACGAAAGAGTATCTGGATGACGAGGCAGATCAAATCTCAGATGAACTTGAATTGTCCACAGACTACGATGACACCTACGAAGGGTCCGATGAAAGTAAGGAATTCAAGTTGGAAGAACACCATACCATAAAATTATTAAATAGAGCCACTCTAAAAAATGTAACTGGATAATAAATGGCAAGAAACATTAAAAATCTTGTAACAGTGAGCGTTAAAAGTGAGTGAACAACGATTTTCTTTGGAGTTTTTTTTTTTAGTGTCTAAAAAACCAACATTTGTAAAAAGTTTGAGAACGAAAAATAACGAAACAAAATATATTTCATTTCGACAACAAAAATTATTTTCAAACTCCAAAAAACCGCAGTTGTGTTCATTTACTTTTAACTCTCACTGTACAGTATTAAAATGTAATAGCACTCGACAAAAAATAAAGCCTCTCGCTACTTGAAAATAAAGGACAAATTGACTTTCTTTTAGTGTCTGTCATTAGGTGATTTGAAAAAGAATTCAATCTTTTGGTTAAGATGTCATAAAAGGATAGAAACTTTCCATTAAAATAGTGACATTAGAAACCCCAAAAATATAATCCTCCGAAACGGTCTTCCCAATTCCATTAAATTTCAAAATACCGTCCAAATAAAATTTAACAAAAAAACAGGAAATCCACTACATAGGATAATTCGCATTTTAAAAATCGTTCACCTTATCTCTGTTTATCTTAAATACTATTCCATTTCCGCTTCCATTTTGTTGGCTTTTTGTTCTCATTTTTTTGCGGTATAAAATTGTCTGGTTCCTTTAAGAACTCACGTACATAATGCATCAAATGGAATGAATACAATATAATGTGCCATCTATGCGACAACGCATCAAACATTCGTCCTGGTGAATATTTAATGCGAAGTCTAATGGGACATCAAAAATAAATGGGCCTGCTCGTCAAGCTAAAATGTTGCCCAACCGACGACGCGCGGATAAAGGATATAAAATATCTCTCTTCGCTTATTCTTTTTTTTTTATCAATCATATGTGCCTGTGCCTTTATGAAAAAATTCCTCATGACGACGACGACGGTGATGTTGATGATGATGATGATGATGTCCTCTCGCAAATAGTGGCCTCGATTTTAACCCGTCAAATATGGAAGAAAGCACAGAAAGAGGGAAATTTTTCGATGGCGACAATAACCGAGAATGAACATTTATCTCCAAGAGAATATCAAATTCATATAGCAGTAGGATACTAAATACAAAAAAAAAAAAAAAAAAAACAACATGAGGTACCTACACACCAGTAGATATAAATTGCAAAAACTTGAATACTCGTATAAAGTCTTCAAATGTATAAATAATTTCTGAATGAGTCTACAATGCGGTTGAGCGTTAGAAGACAGGTATAAAAGTATCCCGTATACCGTATTTAAACTGAGAGTATAGACGCACGGTAGATTAGATTTTGAGATGAATTTCCATCTGCATCAACGAACTAAGTATACAGTGGAAGAAGTACAAGTGTCTGTTTTAAAAGTAATTTAGAAAAGGAACTAGACTGAAGCCGGAAATTTCGACGTTGAGAATTTTGAACGAGGACGATGAACCAAAACGGATGTTGCCATAGGATTTATATCCACCGCAGTTTTAATGATTCACGGGATGAGCATTTTTCTATTCTTTTGGAGAGTGGGAAAACAAATCCAAGAATTTGATATAGAATGCTTGCCAAATATAGTACTAAATATAAAGCTATTCAGCATATTTCTTACCATTTTGTTGGTGTCCCAAATAGACGTTGTTTTAACCTACATACATTTGAAATTAAATTTCTTAATTTACAATTGAATAATTTGACATGTTAGAAGGAAATAGCAACGTAACTAAAAGTTAAGTTAAACGATTTTGATATAGAATTCTTGCCAAATATAGTACTAAATATAAAACTATTCAGCATATTTCTTACCATCCTGTTGGTGACCCAAATAAACGTTGTTTTAACCTACATACCTCTGAAATTAAATTTCTTTGCTCAGGGTTGACTAATTTGACTCATGATAGAAGGAAATAGCAACGTAACGAAAAGTGAAACGCTTTTATATGCCCCACAACACAATCATCAACAAAACCGTAGAGTGTTTTCAGGGTGTTTCAATAGTCGTTACACTCTCCTTTCCACTCTCAGTAAGCTTTAGTAAAGCGACTGTATAGTGTTTCATTTTTCGTTACTATTTTCATTTAATAGGCTACAAAAGGCTTATTCTATCTGATTTTGAATCAAGTCGGCAAATACTCTATTTTTCTTTCCCCACTCCTCAATTATTATCAGCCCAATCGTGGAGTGTTTTCAGGGTGTTTCAATATTCCTTACACTCTCCTTTCCACTCTCAGACAAGCTTTAGTAAGTCGAAGCTACGGTGTTTCATTTTTCGTTACGTTGTTCATTTATAAGCCTCCAAACACCTTATTCTATCTAGCTTAAAATAAATGTGCGTAAAGTCGGCAAATACATAGCTACTCTCTTCTTTTTGTTTTTAAATATTTAGACATTGTAATCTTGAAATTAGCCAAGCATAATATGCCTTGGGTTTTATTTACAAGCGATGGAAGGAGCAATAGCAATTCGTGGGTTTGTTGAAGCTTGATCAATTTTGAGTTTTTTTAATCTGTTATCAGAAAGACTGAACTTGGTATCATGGTACTTAATTCCCACATGGAATTAAGGCCTACTGTCCACGACGGCCTACTGCAAATGACTACAAGCGTATTTTGTATCTAAGCAATGTTCACGAAACGTCATATAAGCTTCATTCAAGCTATAAATGTAGGCCATTTAATTCAGCCAAATTCAACATTAAAAAAAAAAATTGCGTCCATGCGTCTTGCAATACGCTTCAATAACGACCAGCTACAGCTCAGGGTGCATGACGATTGCTTCCGACTACGCAAATGCGACTCTATCGCTCCGCGGACATAGCTTCGTTTGTTTATATGCAAGCTTATAACAAGCTCGAAATTACGAAACCGTGCGTATGAAGCGCAGCTACGTGGACAATAGGCCTAACTTCCACAAAATTTGGGATTTAGTTTATGATATGAACTAACTCCAACGATTTTCAGGAACTAAGCTCTAATTTTAGAATGATCGAAGCTCCAGTATGAGAATTGGGTATATCCGAAGGTTCGCAAAGATTTAAAGAAAATTTTCTTTAAATATTCAACCTTGCACCTACTCCAAATCCAACAGTGACCCCCAGCAGGGGGGCCGAAGGGGGGCTTCCGCCATACATTATTATTTTTTTTTCCAAAATGAACTACAATCCAAATGAACTATCTCCTAAACGTTTGAACTACATCCCACTGCATATTTGGTGAGTCTTAGTACATTTTGGCTAGTGGAAGTTAGTTCCATGTGGGACTTAGTGCGTAGGACCGTCATGGAACCATGTAGTAGCTCGTTTGTCTCCTCAGTACGATTTTATATATCATTGCCAGAATATTACCCTAGGAAATTCCGACAGCAAAATTTCCGACCATAGTCATCGCCCCATGAAAGCAAATGGGGTCATTCAAACCTGAATTGACACATCTTCATCTAATTATTTACACCTAGCAACCTACCCTCAGTTGGTTACATTGCCTTGTCGATATAATTGTGCATTTTCGGGGGCGTATACGTAACTAAAAATGATGACAGTCTCATAATTAACCATTTCATCGGCCTCGGCGACAACCCAGCACGTGGCAAACTAGCTCCCGCGACACTTCATTTTCCCAGCTTGAGTACTTCCTACCCAGAGAGTGCCCGATGATCAATAGTCCTACCTATACCGTAGGCTGATAACGTTAATGTTCTTATTATTGCTCCCACTGTTAATTTGTGCCTAAAATTGCGATGATTTATTACCCGTGGGGCAGTAACCAAAAATGATATTGCTGGTTTGCATAGAAATAAAATAGCTAATTGTGATTTCACCTTCGTGCTTTGTTTTCGAGTGTGTGTATAGGTGTAGGCAGGCCTAGGTCACTCAGAGGAGAATATGTTTATTCATTACCCACACCTTTAGCTGTAATGATTTATAGAGTACCAAGAAAGTAACATAGAAAGGACAATTGGTTGAAAATGGATGTCAGCGAGGCAGAAGAGGCCGGGTGATAAATTCCTTATGGCAATGTAATTGCTGTTGGCATAGACCGGAAATACAGTACATCAGCAGCGAAAAATCCATTTGATATCAAAAACAAACGAAAAGGGAAATTGCGCCTTTAAAAAAAAAATAAATAAAAAATCGTTTCCATTCGTAAATAATTTCGTTCGTTTCTTGTGAACATTTTCATTGATTTGATGACTTCCTTGTGCTTCCTTTGAAATATTGTACGTAGGTTGTTCCTTTTATTATATTTACGACTGTTGTTACGTTTGTTGTGTTGTTCACTCTCAAGGACTATTATTATTTAAGGGGAAACATGGGCACATTATTTTATATTATTGTACTCAATTATTTATGAAAGAAAGCTTCAAGTCTGAACATTTATTAAGGTGTCGCCATAGGGAGCTGGTGAACGCGTGTCGGGAAAAGAAACACTTATTTCATTTAAGGAAATGGAAATGTCATCCGGGTGTGTTGGCAATACTGGTACGTAGATATTTATTTCTTAACGACAGATCGTTAGTTAACAAATTGGTTGATAAAAACTGCTGCTGAAAGGTTTAAAGTGTATCTGGAGGAAAAATACCACAGAAGGGGTTTTACAATTTATTTAATTTAAATTTTCATTTAATCCCATTATATTTTTAAGTGTGCGTTTATTTAAGCTAGAATCATACAGCATCATAGTTGTCGAATAACTTGACATAGTTGTTTCAAAACTTTGGGAATCCTCCACGGATGGCTCCTCAGTTGGAGTTGGAAAGCACCAGATTTTTACTATAAATGTAAAAATTGTTAAAACGATTATAAATAATTTCAGAAACATTGCTTCAAATTTAGCAGACGTTATTAGCCCAACCAACACTGAAAAGATACTGCTGTTGGCATGGACATTTAAGGTTCATTTATAGAGCTTTTAATTGTTAACTGAATGAAAAAAAAAAAATGCAAACATGATACAAATAATTGTTGCAATAGTTAATTTTGATTGTATAGGCCATTTTCATACAGATACGGGCAAAAAATGATCAGTTGAACGTGTGATTTGCAATTAATTCATTTTTTGTTTACACACTTTACAATTTAAGCCCTTTTTTTTTTTTGCTCGTAGGTATCTACATTCTAACGAGTTATCGTTTTTTTTTTGTTCTATCGATTTGTACAAAATGGAGTTTTTGATAATTATTAGATACATTAACATTAACTGAATGCAAGCTAATTTTTTTAATAAAAATCTCTCAAAGTGAATTAGTAGAATTGATTGTGAAAAAACTGAAATCTACTGCCTGAAGCAGAGCGTTCCCATGTGATTTTTTTAACGAGGGTGTTTCGTGTTCATGTAGTGACTGTTGGATTCTCTAGTTATCTTAGATTTTCCAAGGTTATTTGTGAAACGAAAAAGTGACAGATCGTTGGGCGTAATTCCAAACTCCAATGAAACGAAAAAGTGACAGGTCGTCGGTCAGTAGTTCCAATCTTCGATGAAATGAAAAAATGACAGGTCGTTGGGCAGTAGTTCCAAGCTTCGATGAAATGAAAAAATTACAGGTCGTTGGGCAGTAGTTCCAAGCTTCGATGAAACGAAAAAGTGACAGGAAACGATGAGAGTAGCGAAGGATTTGATTTCAGCTCGGGCAGAATGAGACATGGGAGAGGGTTGAAAAGGCGACAGACTTGGCGTATAGGAGTAGTTCAGAAAGCTTGAAGTCTGAGCATTTATTAAGGTGTCGCCATAGGGAGCTGATGAACGCGTGTCGGGAAAAGAAACACTTATTTCATTTAAGGAAATGGAAATGGAAATGTCATCCGGGTGTGTTGAGCATACTGGTACGTAGATACCTATTTCTTTCTTAACGACAGATCGTTAGTTAACGAATTGGATGATAAAAACTGGTGAAAGGTTCAAAGTGTAAAAAAAAAAAAAAAATGTTGGCACAACAGGCGTGTAGACCTAGCTTCTCACAACCATTCGTTTTGTGTGAGTTTTTTTTATTTTTGGGATGAATGGAATGGTTCAAAGTGTATCTCGAGTAAAACTACCACAGAATTATTTTCAAATTTATTTAATCGGAATTTTCTTTTAATCCCATTAAATTTTTAAGTGTGCGTTTACCTAAGCTAGGTAACAACACCATAGGTGACCAATCGCTTTCATTGTCAAAATAGTAATAAGTTGATTCAAGGCTATCGGAATCCTCCACGGATAGCTCCTCAGTTGTAGTTGGAAAGCACCAGATTTTTACTATAAACGTAAAACTTGTTACAACGATTATAAATAAGTTCAGATACATTGCCTCAAATTTAGCAGACGACTGGAAAGTTACTCACTGTTGACATGCAAATTTAAAGTTTATTTATAGAGCTTTCAATTGTTAACTGAATGAAAAGAAAAATCCAAACATGATACAAATAATTGTTGCAATAGTTAATTTTTATTGTATGGGCCAATTGCATTCAGATACGGGCAAAAAGGTATCAGATGAAACGTGTGATATGCCTAATTAATAAATTTTTTGATTACACACTTTACAAATTGACAAACATCGCATTGCTTTTGTTAAAACCTTCTTTTTCCCCTTTTTTAAGATCTAGTTAGATTTTTCACGGTTATTTGTGACTGCGGAAACCCTTTATATTTCCCAACAGAAATTGTCAAGGTCAATCCCAACTAGTGAGAATCATTCATTCATCATCATCGCTTCCCCGCTCAGTAAACCCTTTTTAGTCAACAAATTTTTGTGATTTTTTACAATAAATTTCCGAGCTTGGTAAATTTGCCACAGCTGAGGTGCGTATTTGGCCGATATTATCGTTCACGCTTCATTAGGCAGTAGTAATTCCAATCTCCAATGAAACGAAAAAGTGACAGCTCGTTGGGCAGTAGTTCCAAACTCCGATGAAACGATAAAGTGACAGGTCGTTCGGCAGTAATTCCAAACTACAATGAAACCAAAATGGGACGGGTCATCGGGCAGTAATTCCAAACTCCAATGAAACGAAAAAGTGACAGGTCGTTGGGCAGTAATTCCAAACTTCAATGAATCGAAAATGTAACAGGTCGTTGGGCAGTAATTCCAAACTCAAATGAAAGGAAAAAGTGACAGGTCGTCTTGCAGTAGTTCAAAACTCCGATGAAACAAAAAAGTGACAGGTCGTTCCAAGCTTCGGTGAAACGAAAAAGCGACAGGAAACGAAGAGAGTAGCGAAGAATTTGATTCAGGTCGGGCAGAATGAGACATGGGAAAGGGTTGAAAAGGCGACTGACTTAGAGTAGGAAACCTAAAGGGGGGAAACTCTCGATTCAAGCGGATTGAACTTTGAAAAAAATTAAGCATCTGCATTCACATTCTGCATTCACTTCTACATTGAAGGCTCAAAAACCAACGACGGAGTTTTCTCCGAAAGTCTTAATCTTAAGCTCTCCTTCCGTCTACCAAATTACTGTAGCGTGTTCCAGACGGAAATAATGTCGATTTAAGAAGTCTTATCTTGGCTCAAGAAAAACGTCATATCTGCATATTTTCGGACAGCCAAACAGCCATTAAATCCTTGGATTCGATATAACTTCTCTAGTAGCCCTCGACTCCCGATCGTCTCTTACGGAGAAGGACGAACATTCACCTAATTTGGGTGCTGGGGCATAGAGACTTTCCAGGGAATTGTAAGGCCGATGAACTCGCTGAATAGGAACAACCCAACCCATTCTGCCGGATAAAGGCACCCTAGGGATACCAATCGCTACTTGCAAACAAAAATTGAAGCTGAATGCTATCGAGAATACAAATCTATGGTGGTCAAGTGGCGCCACTTGTCTGGCGACAAAACTAATTTGGCATAATCTGGATTTGAAATGCTCTAAGAAGTCGATTTCTTTCAACAGATTGCCTATCGGCATTACAATAGGTGTCATTACTGGACACTGCCTGATATAGGTAAACATGCCGCAAGGCTAGGCCTTTTCGCGAACGAATTTTGCAGAATCTGTATGGATGAGGAAGAGGAGGAAACTATTCCTCATCTCCTTTGTTCCTGCCCAGATCTCTCCCGTAGAAGGAAGCTTCACTTAGGAGCCTTCCATTACAACGACTTGGACGATCTGACAAACACAGACATCAGAAGCCTCTTACGCTTTATAAGGAGCTCAAAATGGTGCAACTAGTAGGGATATCTTTTATGATCCTTTTTTTCGTGGTATCACAATGCACATATGCTGTTCTAAGTGTGTTGGCGTTTCCCAGCTGGCAGCCACTTTCAACCAACCAACCATCTGGCGTAAAAATGCCACAGAATTATTTTCAAATTTATTTAATCGAAATTTTCATTTAATCCCATTATATTTTTAAGTGTGCGTTTACCTAAACTAGATAACGGCATCATAGGTGACATATAAGTTTCATTGTGAAAATAGTAATATATAGTTGATTCAAGGCTATCGGAATCCTCCACGGATGGCTCCACAGTTGTAGTTGGAAAGCACCAGATTTTTACTATAAACGTAAAACTTGTTACAACGATTATAAATAAGTTCAGATACATTGCCTCAAATTTAGCAGACGTTATTAGCTCAACCAACACTGAAAAGCTACTCATTGTTGACATGCAAATTTAAGGTTCATTTATAGAGCTTTTAATTGTTAATTGAATGAAAAGAAAAATCCAAACATGACACAAATAATTGTTGCAATATTTAGTTTTTATTGTATGGGCCAATTGCATCCAGATACGGGTAAAAAGGTATCAGATAAACGTGTGATTTGCTTAATTAATCAATTTTTTGATTACACACTTTACAAATTGACAGACATCGCATTGCTTTTGTTAAACCCTTTTTTTTTTTGCTAGTATGTACATACTAAAGAGTTATCGTTTTTTTATTTCGAACGAATTGTACAAAATGGATTTGTTGATAATTAGATACATTAACATTAACTGAATGCAAGCCTATTTTGTTTTTTAAATCGCTCAAATTGAATTAGTGGAATTAGTTGTGAAAAAAAGTGAGGAGCATTCCCATGTGCATTTTTGAACAAGGGGTTTCGTATTCAGTCCACGAATATTGGATTTTCTAGTTATCTTAGATTTTTCACGGTTATTTGTGACTGCGGAAACCCTTTTTAATCGACAAATTTTTGTGATTTTTTGCGTATTTGCGTATTTGGTCGATATTATGGTTCACGCATCATTAGGCATTAGTTATTCCAATCTCCAATGAAACGAAAAAGTGACAGGTCGTTGTTGCAGTAGTTCCAAGCATCGATGAAACGAAAAAGTTACAGGTCGTTGGGCAGTAATTCCAAACTTCGAAAAAGCGACAGGTCGTTGTTGCAGTAGTTCTAAGCATCGATGAAACGAAAAAGTTTCAGGTCGTTGGGCAGTAGTTCCCAGCATCGATGAAACGAAAAAGTTACAGGTCATTGGGCAGTAATTCTACACTCCGGTGAAACGAAAAAACGACAGGAAACGAAGAGAGTAGTGCACGATTTGACTCAGCTCAAGCAGAATGAGACATAGGAGAGGGTTGAAATAGCGACACAATTGGAGTAGGAAACCTCTCGATTCAAACTTTGGGCCAGTTTTAAAGGTTCAGGATAATGATCCGGATAGTTAGCCGACACATGACGCTGCTGATTTTTTATTTTCTGATTCATCGTCAAAGTTTCTGATAAACTGTATTGCGGAAAATTGTATCTTCAAATTAGGGGTCTATCCCGATATCTCGAAAAAAAAAAATCTCGATACGTGGGGGGGGGCATGCTGCCCCCCTGCAACCTCCCTGCTTGGGTTTCTGTTTGGATATGGAATGGAATGGAAAATCTCGAATTTAGTTTTTATTTTCGAGATTTTTTCGAGATATAGTCTTTCGAGATTTTTGTACATTCGAGATTTTTGTACATTCGAAATTTTTCCATTCGAGATTAAAAAAAAAACTTTTCGAGATTTTTAGCTTTCGAAATTTTTGTCATTCGAGATTACGTCATGATCCCTCAAATTGGTCTTCTAAAAATGCAAACAAATCCATGTTAGGATGCCTGTGACTGCTGTCTACGCTCGTCAACGAAAGAATGCTCTGAAACTATATTTTTCCAGTCACTTCAAGTAAATTGTTTGTTGTTTATCTTCCGGATAAAGGATTTAACACCCGCTTAAACCAGCTGATACTCTATCCGAGACTATCAGCTGGTCTTACTTACTTTGATGGCGCCACAGTCCGGGTTGACCTGGGCCTCAACCAACAACTCCAAAAGGGGCAAAAGGGGGATCAACGTTTGTATGGGAAAATTCTTATTTTTTATCCGATCCACCTCGAACTTGGTTTCTGTACACTATATAAAAATTAGAGAAAACCGATTTCCCCGATTTTAGAAATTCTACTTGGAGCTCGAGTTATTATCGACGGAAATGGGGCTTCAGTTTGTATGGGCAATCTATTTTTTTCATCCTACCGAGCGTGTAGGAAATCTAGGTACTTCTGTAAAGGGTTCGAAGATTCCAGTATTATATAAATTTTGTTGTTAATTAATTTTTTTCTTCGGTATTTCTTTATAAATAAATAATAAATTTACATTTTTTTCTTTTCCAGGTATGTTTCTACTTCTAACGTTTTTTGTAAGTAATTATTTTATATTTAACGATTTGCATATTTTAAATTATACAAGTTTGTGCAATTGTCGTCAAAACTTTTCATTTACGCATCAGTCCATTATTGGAGCAATTAACTTCAAAATATCTCATTCAATCAAAAAAAAAAGTGTCTGAACCCATTGCGGATCTTTTTATTATATCAAAATTGTCCTTAACTTTTTTCAGTATTGAAATAATGCACAGATATGATTTTTCAAATAGTAGCTTTAAATTAATAATTTAAAAAAAACCTTCCCACCCTATCCAAGAACCCACTGAAATTTTACACAGTATACTAGGCTGTTGGATCAGCTAATACATGAACCGCCTAAGCTAATTCAAGTTTTGGAAACAAATTATATTATCGTGGATTTTAGTATCTCTTTGGTTTTAATTTTTCGGGCTGCTAATCATAAAGAGCTTATACAAAGCGTGTTTCCTTTGGTTTAATTTTTAAATTTGTAACACTTTTTCTGGTGACAGTCAATTTTGACAGCTAATGAATTGTGAATAGAATACACTTAGGCTAGAATGGGGCTTGCAAATTGCGAAAAATTATTTCAAAACTCATGGTTATTCGAACTTATGAGATTTTAAACATAGAAGATTCAACTTGTGCAAGAATTCTACCCCTTGACCATTATTTTTGTCCTTCGTTCACTGAATCAATCGAAAACCAAAGACGTGATGTTTTTCCATGGAGTATAAAAAAATATTTCTCAGACATTCTTCAAGGAGCTTATGAGCAAAATTATTTCTTAGAAATAATGCAATCGATATTGAACTTGAAAGGTACCTACACTTGTATACTCACTCATTTTTTGCCTGAAAAAAAAAATAATTACTTTGGGATTAATTTTCCTTTCAACCATACAGCTGCGTATAAAAAGGTACAAAAAAATGTTAAGTACTTAAAGCACCATTTTCGAAGAATCCCTCTTCTGGACTTTCCTTAAATTTGAGAACAAAGGTCCACAATTCCACAACAGAAAACTCATTTAACCCCCAAGTGAAAGGTTGTACACCGTCAATCTCCATCTCCCCCCACCACAACCATGTCCGTGTGTATCTCAATCGATTGGTAATAAATTAAATTTTGAAACACGATCTACAGGGTTACTTCTTCTCCCATCGGGATAATTTCCGAAGGATTTTTCGGCCCGATTTAGTATTTCTCAGATATACGACAAGCCCACACACAATATCCCCACATGACTTGCTGTCAGTACCGATCACGTGCCCAGCCATTCTTGGGAATGGAAAATTAATTTTCATTACCACAGCCAACAGGTTCTGTGCGAGAAAAACCCCCATTCAATATGAGTGACACCAAATTTCCAATTTTCACAAATTGCCAACGTTTTACTGTTGGCGAAAACTGCCAAACACGCACTCAATATAAAACACCGAGACTTATTTATTTATCAGTCAGAAAGCATTTCACACACCCCCAGGAAGAAAAAAAGGTGTCCTCCAGAGTGACTTTGGTTTACCTCTTCGATTTTGAAAAAGGGTTATAAGCGGAATATTTAATATACGCACGTCGTCGTCGTCGAATAAAACAATTTCAGCTCCTTGTATATTGTTGAGAGAATTTTCAAAAAGGACAACTTCAGCGAAATAGGTTTTTGAAAAGTTGAAGAGGATTTCGAACTGTGATTTCATCCTTTGAAAATGGAGGTTGGATTTGCAAACAAATTGCCCAATTTGTGGAATTGTTTGATAAATTGGGTCAATTTTATTGGCTGATATATAAAGTTTTCCAATTGAGGTCGAGCTGTATTTGATTTGGCATACAATTAAGAGCGCACAACAAATGTTGAACAATTAATTTGGGGAAACAGGCTTGATTCCTAATTTGTTTTTTGTGCGGGATAAACTTTGTAAATTAGGTTGTTGTGCAGTACGAATTTAGGGCCAAGTATCCTTGAATGATAGGATTTTGCATTAAAATTCGAGGAAGTAATGCAATTTATGCATAGAATGGGTTTTTAATAAAAATCCAATTATGTGGTCGTTGTCAACTGAATTTATGCAAACTGCTGACTGGGTGAGTTGTTTTTTTTTTTGTATCAAATTCCCGCAATAAATTAGTTGGTTAATATACCAAATAAATCGCCACAGGGATGGGATGTAATTAATTTTGAATCGTATCTAGTTTGCACGCAAATCTACTTAAATTTTGATTTAAATTTAAAAACAGAAAAAAGGGCTATATATTAAAAATACATTATCACTTAACATGTAGATGTTGACTTTTGTTTTTTTGTGAAATTCGAAATAAATTTTAATTATGATGTAGGAGGGCTTTATTATTGTGGACTGGCTGTTGGAGTTTTATGTTAATCGGGAAATTGTGATTGCATATCTTTTGTGGGCATGTCAACGGTTTGATTCTGATTTTCTGATTTCCATTTCATTAGCCAGTTGATTGGTGAAATTGGAATATTTTTAGAATACATACTATCTGGGTTAAGGGAAAGGGATTCCGATTATTTTTTAATTTTTTATGAGATGTATAGTCTTGTTTCTTCATTATGTTATTTTAAATATTTATACAAAGATGGGAACAAATTTTCCAATTACCCAAATTTGGGGGCATTTATTTATATATCCCCTTGAGATATATGACTTTTGATATTTAGTTTAAGTGCTGATTTGAAATGTTGTCGCCCAGCTAAAATCCGACATAATCGAAAATTCCCTTAAAAATAATCTCATTCCAATTTGTCTGTCATTTCTACTGATTTGAATTTTGCGAATTGTGGTCCTTCGAGCCGGATAATACATGTACAGTCAATATGTTTGCTTTTTGCTTAACCAAAAATAACTCCCATTGCGATGTTCTTTAACTGATGAATGGCTTGCTAATTAAGGAAAGGTTCCACCACCATTCCCCCATTGCACCAAGTAATATGTCACACAAGCACATATCTTCTGTTTCGAAATTTCTTTTAATTACCTCTCACTGTCAGTTATCCAGTTGAACGATAAAAAAGAAATTACACTGTCACCGGCAACAATAATTGTAAAATTTTCAATTCACATTCAGACAAGAAAAAGCTCTCGATGACGACGCCACCGGTAGACTCTCAAACGTTTTTCATGGTCGCGTCATTTGTACGCCTCATTAAAAGGCTTTTATATAAATTTGTTCCACCGTGGGGCCTACAAATAAACCCGAATATACGCACAAGGTCCCTCCAGACTCTCTAATCGCTTTCATTCGCGACACAAAATTCGCATTCTTCTACTCTGATTGCTGGATGGTATGTTGTAAAGAGCTATATCTAGCTACCTCCTCTTAACCGCACATTATATAATATAAAATCTGTTGCCACATATAATCCAATAACGTAAACTGTCACTGGGAGGCATTACAAGGGCTTAAGGCCCAACAGCGAACGCCACCGTATACCACCACCTATTCCAGATAGGCACATTCAACCGCGCCATCGTTATACCGGCATTGATTTAGTAGCGCTCCTGGGTTATTTGTTCACTCGGTGTCTGCCCTCCTGGTGGGGTGATTTTTAGATTCCGATTTTTTTTTTGTTTCCCCCCGGTCGACTTTAATCACAACTTCGTGAGGAGAACTTTGTGGTGGGATTTAAGGTAAAACGGTTGATTGCAGTCGTCTATATGGAAAGGCGAAAAGGCTGCTGCTTTTGTAATGTGATTACTCATAGGAAACCGCAACACAACACACTGTCAATAGGCGGAAGTTTGCAAATGTTTCGTTGTTACTTTGTGAATGCGGAGAGGGAGGACGAAAGCAGTGCACGATTGAAATAAAACCACGAAACACGCCAAATGGTTAGTGGAATTAAGGAGCCTAGGTTTTTATGATGGAGCTTTGCACCCTGAGGGTCGTGAAACGAGTTGATCTCGTGAGTTTAGATTGCTAAACTAGGGGTATTTGGTTACCTGGCTAGGAGTCAAAGCCCATTGTTCGTGTAAGTACTTAATTCAGGGATTGCAAATGTAATAAATGAAGTGAGAGATTTGTATAGTAGGCGTACTCGGAGATTGTTACTTTTTTGGTCCTTCGAGCCGGATTATTGATTGCTGCAGCGTATATTTTGTTGTTTTATTACAATGAATATGGAATAGCCGGGGTGGTCATAGCAGAAGCTAAAAATCCTTGATGAGAGAGACGATTTTCCTGTTTTTTTGTCTTTACTTCATTATCACTTTATACTATATAGTTTTTATTGGTTCGTTAAATTTCAATGGAGCTAGAAACCTATTTTAAAATTTTAAGCGTAATAGAGTCCTTTTATTGAAGCCCTATTTATTTATAGGTACTTGGCTGCACTTGATCTTCTGTTTTTCGTTTGGTCCTTCGAGCCGGATAAAGAAGTTTATATTGATTTAGACTTGACATTGATTGGTGTAAAGTTGTATCTTAGACTGTAATTCTTCGACTTTCACTTTTTAATTTTCCCCAAATGAAACAATGTTCTTCTCTTCTTCTTCTTCTTTATCCATTCATATCAAACAATTTCAAGAATTTTGCTTCGATAGTTGAAACTCTTTTTTACACCCGGTACCACACTGTGGTGAGGGTATATTCACTTTGTCATTCCATTTGTAACGCCCATAAGGAGGCGTTGTAGGTATGTCAAACTATATATATATTATTGATCAGCATCACTTTCTTAGTCGATCTAGCGATGTCCGTCTGTCTGTCCGTCTGTCTGTCCGTCTGTCTGTCCGTCTGTCCGTCTGTCCGCACGATTACGGCCGTAATTTAAGAGCCATCGACTTGAAATTTGGTATGTAAGCTTTTATCCACCAAACTGAGGCTAAGTTCGAAGATGAGCAACATCGGATGAAAACTACTACTACCTCCCATACAAAAATATCAGATTTATATAGCTTTTTATGTTAAAAATTAAATTAAAATAGGTACAGTAAAGATAGAAAGTTTAAACTTTGCACATATTATTTTAATAATATTTAAAAATGTTTGACAAAAAATTAGCTTGGTCGAATAAAAAGTACCCATACCTCCCATACAAATATATAATTTTTTAATACTAAAATTTTTTTTTTATTTTACAATAATATAGTACCGGGTATTTGAGCTTCGGCATAGTCGAAGATAATTGTCTTACTGGTTTTTAATAGTTTTTGTTCTAGATACTCACAGCACTTAGTTAAAAATATTTCTGGTGTCTATTTAAGGTCTGTTCTCAAGTAGGTAGGTTGACTCACCATAGATTTTATTGAAATAAAATGTGACTTTCTATAGGGTCTTACTGATAACCATATTTAGTTTCGACTCTAATTTTAAAAGGGTCTCAATAGCAACACTTTTTGTACAGCTTTTGAGCCTGATTTCAAGTCAAGGCTAGACTATGGTCAATAGTAAAACTTATTGTCTTTACTCTTTCCATTTCCATTTAGTTTTGAATGGCTGGTTGTTCTGAAGTAGATGATAATAATATTTGCCACTGTAGCTTATTTTTAATACTTCTCCCGGGAAAGGCGAACCTATAACAATTCAACAGCGCCCCGAGATGCTTGCAGATGTATGTTAGTTATATGGCTAAAATGTAGTCTAGAACAATGGATCTTTAGTAAAACTCTTCAATTATCTGCGTATTTTACTTGTGTCAACATTTAGTTCTGTTTGAACTCAAGGAATCTCAGTGTAGTGCCCTTTCGTCTATTCCCCATTGGTCCTTCGAGCCGGGTAAGGGAATGTTTTTTTTTAACCATGAGAGTGCTATTAAATATAGAGCTATATTTTAGTGCATTGCTGTTGGTCTTATACCCAGAGCATCTATTACGCTTCTGTCGTAGCTATTTTGTAATTTAGTCAATTTTATGCATCATTTAACCCCTTTGTTCGTAAAATATAAAACAACAAGTCCACAAGTATATAAAAGAGCTGCTTAAAGCTGCTATCAAATGATAGTAAGCCAAGCGTTAAACTTTTTGCTTTGTCTTAGAGAATAGTGGGCCACTTTTTGAAGTCCAGTCTTACTTCAGTCTGTTGCGATGTTGTAGCTTCCTTTGGTCCTTCGAGCTGGATAAAAAGACGAATATTTTACAAATTTATTTTTTTATCCAGCTCCAAGGACCAAAGGAATCTATAACATCGCAACAGATTGTCAATCGACACAGAGGCAGTTTTCATGTGAGTGTTTTGTGAGCTGCTTCCAGACGTTATAATGTATTATGTTGCATATTTCGCATAAAAATTGTGTGTCCTGATTTTTGCAATCTAATAGCGTCCTTCTGTTTTACAGTATATGTGTTCATGTTCACTTTGTTTACGTTTTAAAACTTTTCAATTTGATTTACTTGCAACAAGTCAATACAGCAACTACTTGAACTTTAAACTTTTGCACTCGCAAGTGATTTGATCCCCTTTATAAGGGCTCGTTTCAATCATCCTTTCAAAAGAATCCCTCATTCAATCTATGTACATCTTGTTGCATTTATTTGCGATTGATCGATTCATCTGATGCTAGACTCGTCTCTCATTGCTATTGAGTTCCTAATCCATTCAATAAATTTCATCATTCCGCCCCTTGTGTTCGTATTATCCTCTTTATCAGAGGGAGTGTTTCACACCGGAGCACCCTTGTGTTTATTTATTGTTTTTAATATTTTTCACTCAACTTAATTATGCGCCTTTAAGAAGAACAATCAAATCAAATTGCAGGAAAGTGGGTGTCGCTATGATAAGTGGATGTGTGTGTATCTGGATACATTGTTCTTTATTGCATTAGGTTAATTGAAAATTATAAAAAAAACAGCACAAAAATTAAATGAAGGATACGAAACTTGAATGACTGAAGAAAGCAGCAGTTTAATGTCTAAGTGATTATGTTAAAAGACGCGCACTTAGCATAAATATACTCTCGACAGACTCAACAACTGCGAAGGTCCTTGAATTTTCTTTTTGCTTCGTTTTATATACCTACAGCTGACAGTAGAGGTGCTGCGGATTAGTATACTTATACCCGGGGATATCAAATGATACAAATGGGTTTGGTTTGCCTCAGTTTGTTGTTTGTTAATTTTTTTTTTTTTTTTCGGTGATGATAAATCATTTTTAGTGGGAGGAGATTCATTTGTTATTCCCTAAGGGAATGGAATGTTTAATGATTTTCATTTTTATATTCAAAGTTGTTTGGTTGATTCACTTGTTTTTTTTTTTTTTGACGAGCAAAATTAAATTGTATCATTAGGTACTCCAGAGAATCAGATTTTAATATTTCAAAAACGTCTGGAGGGCGTACTTACTATATTTAAATTAATGTTGCATACATTCGGGTGCTTGATGGAAATTTGTTCTAAAAATAATTTATCATTGCATATTTTTTAGCATTAAAAAGAAAATAAATTTTTCATTAATTAATTAAAAAATATCTACTTGACAGTATTTGCTTTGGATTAATTGTTATTGACTGCAGGCTTTGTAAAAATTATGATTGTCGAGACGACGAATGTTGGATCAAAGAACTAGGTTAGGTTGGGTTAGGTAAGGTGGTCCATTGTGATCCATTGGTCTATTGGGAGGGAAGTGCCCAAAAAAACTATCTACCGGGCATTAAAGTGGGAACTCTATTTCTACTTGCGAATTTAAATGTTTACCTAGTTAAAAGGTTTTAATGGAGACTGAGGCAGTCTGCACCTCTTGGTTGCGACTTAGGCTTCGGGTAAGGGTGACCGTAACAATCCGCCCTCTGCCTATTGCCTCTGACAGATCATCACTAAAGAAGGAGACTGGTGCGTGGCATAAGTGGATGATTGAACCAGTCCGCTTGGCTTCTTGATCAAAAGTCAATGGATGGATTTTCAGTTGGAAATAAAAGGATGAGGGGTAACCGTAGCAGTCTGCCTACTGTTAGAAGATCTAAATGGCTCTGAAATGCGTATAAGGATTTGAATCTTTAAAGTGTGGGCCATCTAGTGATTACTTTTAAAATCATAGGTTATTTTGACACTGACAGCTGTTTCCCGCTCGAAATCTTGACAGAAAGTCAGTATCATACCTCCGCGGAACGAAATGAGTCGCTTTTCGATTAAACAATGTTGGGAAACACTGAAAACTTATATCCAAAGTGACTGCTATGTACCCCAAACAGGGCGTTTTTTTAAAAAGAAGTTTTGGCAGAAGTGAAGCACCCACCGCACCTGCTGTACCCAAATTTGTGAAAAAAGTTCATGAGACTGATATGTTAGTGGACAAAACTTATGGCACCCGTTGTCGAGAAGCCAATGCATCCTCAAAAAGTGACAGTTTGGTGAGGATTGTGAAGTCATTGGGCCATTTTTCTTCGAAATTGAGGCTGGGAACAACGTTTCGGTCAACGGTGGGCGTTATAAAGCCATGTTAACCGACTTTTTTTTTTACTGAAATTGAAGACATGGATTTGGTCGACCTCTGGTTCATGCAGGATAGCGCGCCATGCCACATGTTATCAGCCGTCTTGCCGATGTCAATTGGCCGCATCGGAGCTGCGATTTGACCCCTTTGGACTTTTTTTTTTGTGGGGAACCGTAAAGGACCGATGTTATGCCAATAATCCGGAAACAATTCAAGCACTTAAGGTCAATATCATCCAAGCAACCCGTGAGCTACAGCCCGCTGACAGAATGCGCTTCTGCTTTGGTGAATTTACAATGTGAGTTTGCATTTAAAATATTTCTGTGTATTGCGTAAATTTTTCCGATTGTGATGTGGGTGTGCAGTACACCCTTTGGTTACCTCGACAAGACGCCACTGGTTTTTCAGTTTGTCCTGACTGATTGGCGATCAACGCCCAGCCCAAACGTTAAGAGCTAGGAAGCTGATGTTATGAAACAAATTTCCTTTTATGACTTAAGTGGGCACTTAGAAGCGATTTGTAGAAATCCGAACTCTAAAAAGGGGAAGGGGCAAAAGGGGGGTCAACGTTTCTATGGAAAAATTCTTATTTTTCATCCGATCCACCTCAAACTCGGTTTCTGTAATCGTTATAAAAATCAGAGAAAACCCATTTCTCCAATTTTATAAATTTTACTTGGAGCTCGAGTTATTAGCGATGGGAAAGCGGGGGATTCAGTTTGTATGGGGAACATTTTTCTTCATCCTATCGAGCGCGTAGCAAAGCACACTAGGTACTTCTGTAGCGAGAGCGAAGCTCCTGATACAAAACAAACATTTTGTTTCAAAAAATTAAGTTTCTGAAAAGGGTCCTAAAATCCATTGACTTTTGTGTTTGTTAGGAAAATTTTGTAATTTTGTAAGTTTCTGAAAAGAGTCCTAAAATCCATTGACGTTTGTGTTTATTAGGGATTTTTTAAATTTATAAGTACATATATTTAATTTTTATATAACATTTCAAATGTTTATATGTGATTTTGTTTTTCATAAAACTCCCACTACAATCTCTCTTAATTGCCCCAAATGTAGTCCCGCAACGCAGCTAAACAAAGCTATTTTGCATTCAACATTCACGCACAGAAGAAGCTTCTTATTTTAAGCCTTCTCTCATATTTTACGTTTCCCTTGGTAAGGGACTACTTTCAGGTTCACTTAGCACACATTCTATATACTTATTCTCAACGGAGGCCAAACATATTCATGAACCTTTTCACTCATTTGGTTTTGTTCCACTATAATGCTAGACCCTAGACTGGGTTGTGAGGTATAGTTGCTTGCACATAATTATAAAAGGGCGACAAACAAAAAATATGCAAATCTTAAACGAAGGTAAGTTTACCTACCCTCTACCATTTCACAGACGAATGGTGTCTTCCTATACCTTCCATGCATTCCCCATAGATCTACCATAGTATTCCGTTGGCAAAGCTATAAATAATGTCTTCTTGTTCGCCTTGTTTGGGGATTTGAACGTAATGTCATTATGATTTTTTGAATACATACTTGCATATTGATTTGGCAGATATGGCAACGACGCACGCACGGTGTATACTACACCAGTTTAGCATACTCAAGTACTGGCAAAGTGTTTCGGTTCCCTATTGTCGGGAATGTTATGCAAAGTGGTGTAGCAAAGGAAATATCTTGGTAAATTATTTATCTCTTTTTTTTGTCAATTTAAAATGTTAATGTTATTTATGGTTTTGACAATATATAAGTATATGAGAGAACTTTTCAAATTAAAAATAGAATTCAAAGGAAATTGGTGAACTTTTTACTTTATCACAGAAAAATGTATCATCAGTTGTCAGTGACATTCATAAAAGGCCAATTGAACATCGTATCACATCCGTAAACATTTTTCATAGGAAATCCCTTTCAAAAAAAATGTCCCGCTGTTCTCTTCCATTGCGCCTTCAATTTACATTCTTAACAAACTCCAACATGATGTAATCCAACGGAAGAAATAAAGAGGATACAAGGAAAAGATCTTGTAACCTTAGATTAAGACAAAGACCAAACCCCACCCACTTGCCATCGGCATTACAAAAAAAAAAAATTATTCCTTTACATTATTTCCGAAGGAGGCACACCAGATACCAGATACATACTGTATCTAAGGCATAAGCAGTATTTTTAATGGATGGGATTGTGGTCCTTCGGCTGGCTTTCTTCCTTCCCACTCAGTCAAGCATGAGGATAAATTATTATTATATAGAATTAACTTTGGAAATTTTCAATTAGTCAGGGAAGATACATTTTTAAATTACACTGTAGATATTTAACTTTAAATGGAAATAGGTATTTAAAGGCATTTTTTCTTGTTCGGTTTTCAAAAAAAATTTGATGGAAACCCACCCAGTGACTATGCAAATCGATTGTGTTAAACACCCACCACCATGAAACACCCACCGCCGCGCCGCTCCGCGCCAATGAAAGAGAGTTTCAGGTTGGTAAATAATGAATTAATTACGATAGATTTGATTTCGTAATTGAGAGATTGTATTTGAAAATTAAATGGCATTTAGGTATAGTTAAACAAAAAAAAAAAATTGTAATTAAGTGATAGGGAAGCCAATAATGAATGTAATCAGAGTTTTTGTGTGCGTGCCATAGATTTAGATTTGATTAAATAAATGCAATTATTATGGCATGTCCTTTGGACTTGTTATCGATACAATATTAGCGAGCAGAGTTATCTAGTTTATAGCCTCCCCTAAGTGTATTGATCGAATTCCCAGTAGACATTTTAACTATGGATTAAACTGTCGTTAGTTCCTATATCCCTTTTTGAAATACGAGTAGATGTGCTGATTCCACTTGTTATCATCGTTCGATGTATAATATTAATATTTAACTGAGTGAAATAGTTGATAGTTGGAAATGTATGCAAATAAGACGCATTTTAACATGCTAGAGATTTAGGACTGTTGGAACATTTCAAGGCGTAAACATCGATTCGAACCATTACCTATTCGCCAGCTGGGACTTGGGACTTTCCATTAATTTCAGATTTGTTTTAATCTTCTAATAAAAACTGTACTAAAATTCAATAGGATTAAAGTTTTGTGGTAGATAGATAGATAGATTATAAGTCGGTAGCCTTTATTGGGCACTTCGAGACTATGTCTGCAGCACAATATGTACTTCATTTGGTCTAAATGTACCTAAAACATTTGGTTTATGATATGGTTTATCTGAAAGTCCTTCTGAGCTGAAATATTTCCAACAGCTAGATTTGCTTATCTTTAGACCATTTTTTTTTTGTGGTAGTTATTATTTTTTTATTTTGTGAGCGATATACAATTTTTCGCCGCATAGAAACAGCTGAGTTGAGAAGCTTTCTATGGATCATTATTTTTGATAATTTTTCAGTCGTTTGAAATGGTAAAAACCTCAAAGGGTATTTTCGGCCTTTTTTGGGGGTTGAAACGGATTTTTAAAATTTGTAGGTATTGTTGAAACTAATAAATATTTTTTTAACAAAATTGTCCCTGCTTTAGATATAAAAACTGCTATTTTGAATACCTAATACCAGACGTTAGCAAAAAGTAGAAACTTAATTTTTTTTTTTGGGGTTGAACCCAATTTTTTAAAACGCATAGAAGAAATATTAAAAAAAAATCTTTCCCTGGTAAAAACCGATATTTGGAATACCTAATTGTGCACTGATATTCTCATAACGAAATTTTACTGTCGAATCTTAGCATAATGAAATAACTCGTCGTCAACTCAATTTAAGCAGTTTGCAGTCTGAATATTCAATCCTGCGGTTGTTGGTCGTTTTCGACCTAATGTACTGAAATTATTAATGTCGCCAGTATTTTATTTTCATTAGAAAATTGTTTCTGGTGTCAAATCCTTGAGTTACGAAGAAAGGAGTCAGCAGCTGAGCTTGACACTCTCATAGTAGTGTGAAACTTTTTAAAATCACCTCTATAGGTATAGTCAGGACCAATCTAAAATAAGCGAGAACCAATTTTTTTAATTAAATTAATTCAGTGAAAATTTAAGAAGTCCTAGTTCTCGCTTTCTTCAATACCAATTTTATTATTTCCCTTCACCTTTCTTTGGCTAAGTTCAGCTTATATTGTTATAGAAAATATCCACGTTGGACTTATTATTTTAACAACGAAAGGGATATCTGTTTCAGTTGTATTGACGTAAATGCTCAAGATAGAAATGCTTACTCATTTTTGTGGGTACCAACAAGTAGGCTATACTTAGACCCTTCTTCACTTTCGTTTGATGAAGAATAATCACCCAATCACTCTTAATAAATGGGGTGTCATAAAAAAGGGGATTGTCCTCGTTTTGTACTTCATAATAAGACTGATTGTCATCAATATGATGATGTGACTTTAAGTCATTTCTTTTTCTGGAATTGCTCCAGATTTAAATCAATCCACAATCTTTGAAAAACATTCTTGTATAGAACCCAAAAAGCAAGGGGCAGGTGCCATCAGAAAACAAAGTTCCCACAAATCTTCATCCTAAAAGTATGCAATTCAAAACACAAATTTTACAAGAATGAAACAAGCAGTTGAAAAACTTGCCGTTTTTCATTAATTTTATTTAAAAAAAAAACTACATGTTGAATTACAACTCATCCACTGGGATATCTTTTACAGTAATCTTCAGCAACCTTTTTTATTTTATCCTCAGACTCCTAGAATAATTTTACCTTAACAATGATTGGCTACTTTAGCAAATATCTGCGTCCTAGAAATTTATAGTAGCCGAATTAAAAAAAGCCGATGAATGGAGCCTTTTTTATAACGGGTTAGGCGTAGGTACTTCCCGACACTGACAGAAGATCACAGTTTGTATAAATTGTACGTAGTACTTCTTTAAGCCTATTACCAAAGATTCTAGGATGGTATTTGTCCGACGTATTGATACATTTTCTTAAAAGGTTCAGTATTCAGTCTACTTAAACAAAATTGTGTCAGTTTTAGAAATAGAAATCGTTTGGCAGCTAATCATTTTTAGTGTCCATCTTCAGTTTCACAAAATTACAATATATAATTACCTATTGTGAACTACATATACTACATTTAAGATGAAGGTTAAAAAAGATTATTATTAATACGGTCTGTTGGGTAGTCTGTCAATTTGATTCTTACGAAAAATAAAAGAGTAAATGCCATTGGGTCCTACTAATAATTATTTTTAACGTTCACCTTAAATATTTCGTAGGTCGCAATAGATCATTTTATATTGAAAATGTACCCATTGTGAATTCATATAATTTAACCTGAACACTAAAAATTATTATTATTACCGCGGATTGTATTCAATGGACTTGACTAATTATCAATTTTAACCTTCGCCTTAAATATTTCGTAGGTCACAATAGAACATTTTATATTAAAAATGTACCCATTGTGAATTCGTATAATTTAATCTGAACACTAAAAATTATTATTATTAGTACACGGCGGATTGTATTCAATGGACTTTACTAAAGCTAGTATTAGACGATATGTTGAATCAGCATACGTATGCTGAAAATTGTGTTCCAATCACAACATATCGTGCAAACTTGATGACAGAAATTTATTTTTTACACGATATGTTGTGATTGGAACACAATTTTCAGCATACGTATGCTGATTCAACATATCGTCTAATACTAGCTTAAGAATCATTTTTAACCTTGGCCTTAAATATTTCGTAGGTCACAATAGATGGAAAATTAAGTTCGTAAAATTTAACCTGGACAGTAAGAATGATTAGTAGTACCTTTATTATTTTCTTCCAAAATTGGATAGAATTTCTGTCGAATTGTAAACGACATATGTAGCCTCATTATTAAAATTTGTTTTGCAGAAATTCCTCTCGATCCGTCAAAGGAAGATTCTTTCAGAAATTTGTTTTTGTTTCATATATGTTAAATATAAATCCTATCGTGTACGTATAACTCGTTTGAAGATCCGACGTTTAATCCTTCAGAATCGTTCGACATGATTTGGTTCACAATTCGTGTTCCATAGAAACGAAGGTTTAATTCCAAAGAATCCTTCGAGCAGATTAACTCATGCTACCAATACAACTCCGTTTAGAAAAATGCAGGGTTGGTTTTACACCCCTTTGTACCCGTAAACTTTAAACCGATTTGAGAATTATGTTAGAAGCTTAGTTAGGTATAAACATTTTTACTTATTTTTATGGGTACTTAAAGATAACTAAAGTTTCCTTGGTCTTTTATTATTCACATAATTAATGAGAAATAATTTCACGGTTATCGGGGAAAATTTAAACACGCAACGTTCCACTTAACAATTCATATAAATTGCCATAACCACTGCCAACTTTATAGCGATGTTAAAAAAAAATATTTTATTTCTATATGTAAACCTTTTTCCAAAAAGCTTCCTTACCCACAAATTAAATCAAAAATTGTATTTATTATTTTATAATTGCGCCTGTCAAACTTGTGGACTGAAAGTTTCCTTTTGCAAGGGGGCTGTGTGTCACCACTATTATAATCGTAATGACCTCTTTATTCAACGTGTCATAATATTTTGCGAAATACAATTTAACTTGTGAGGTCCTTGGACTTTTGTTGTTCGAGAAATTCTTGAATTTTTTGTGTTCTCTTTTGTTGCATTCGTCAACTTTTTTGTTCTGTCAAAACAAACTGACGACAGGAAAAAAAAAATAAACAATTTATTCTTCATAATGTCCTTGGACTGTGAACTGTGTATTTTTATTTTTTTTATTTGACTTCAACGTGCCAGAAATACTGTACGAGCACGCAAAAGGATCACGAGTGGTTTTTCACTGGTACACTTTTTTTTTTTTTGACTTTTTGGTAATTTAATGGTGTTTTTTGGGGAGCATAAATTAAAATGTTGGTTGCTGCTACACGTGGGAATAGAATTAACGAACAATTAGGTTAGTAGTGTTGTGCTGTTGACTAGACAAAGGCGTTAAGGGAATTGAACTAGAGAGCTATTGAATTTATAAATGAATGAGGAAATAGCATACAAATTATGACCCAATGTGGAACACTATATCTGTCTATCTATCTAACTGAATCTACAGGAAGTCTTTGATATGATAATTTGGAAAATTTAAATCGTATTACGTTTCATAACTCATACTCATACGTTATGTGTACTACAGTCGTATGCCTGGATTCACTTAATCTTCAAACAAATTTGTATACATTTCGAAAGATTGGTATAGTTCAATTTCTGTGACGTGGAATTGTGTAATTCCGGATTTCACCTAGTTTCACCCATAAGCCGGTTATACAATATTCTGCATTCGTTGCAATATTGATTTCGTTCGACTTATAGAAAGTTAACGGAATAACTGTAGTCATATTGGATTATGGCTTGACATTTTAACTCAAGCAAAGCGAATTGAAGTTATAGCAGGATTGAGGTTGCAGGTTTATTTTGTAAATATTTTATATACTAATTGACATGTATTCCTGACACATTACTACTATCCTGTTGTATGGATGGTTATGTATTTAAATCAGAGACAATGCCGTAAAACGAATTCTACAAATAAAATAAATAAAAATTTGAATGGGCTTTAAAGAGTTGACTTAGTAAAAATCAATAATAACCTTTCATAGTAGTTTGTAAAACAAAAACAGGCAGCCACCGTGAGTATTTGAACGCCTGATCTTCTTTCTCTTACCACGTGGCGGTCAATGCATTGAAGTAAACAAACGCCATCTGTTGAGAACAGAGAACCCACTGTACCTAACAAGTTGCCTACCTTTAGGCGCATGGTAAAAATATCGCTCATGCTGTGTGCCGCAATAAAATTATGTTCGTAATTTATAGAGAGTAAAAGTATTAACGAATCGGACCTTCGAGAACGGGATCGAAGAGATACTCATTATTACTGAGAGAACTAGAGTAATTTGTGTGTGACTCACTGTTTAGTGTGCTGGACTACTATGCAAGGGGTCTCAAGTTCTGTTCCCGGAAAACACAAATAACATCTTAGGATTTTTTCCACTGCGCCACCTCTCCCAAACGTCTGACAAATATCCGAGAGTATAAATGTCATGGGAAAGCTTCTCATTTCAGCCGTTCGGACTCGGCATAAAATTGTACGTCCCTTCCATTTTTCCCAAAAAAGACGAAAAGTGAGAAGCACGGCCTAGGGTGCCTATACGGACCAGTAGAACCACCTTTTTATTTATTTATTTTTTTACTTACACTTTGCAATTCTGTATATCGATTCGTGTGTTCGAAGACACCACCAACTGTCAGACTCATTTAGATACTTAACCTACTCGACAGCTTAGTCCTTTGTATCCAAATCCATTGAGACAGCTCAATCATGGACCCCATCGGGAAGTAATCCTCCATTGAGAAATTCAAGGTAGTGGCCCTCTTTAATACATATATGTATATGTATGTAGAAGGAACTTTGAACAACGTTTTAACCAATGAATTCACCAATGCCCTAATCGGGATTAACATGAATCCGTCTGGTAGATTGTGGAACCTTATTTGGAGGTAGCTACATCAAAAGACAAGAACAACGGGGAACGAAGGAGTCCTCTCTCTGTCTACGCAGGAATTTTATTCGTAACAAACTCCTTATGGAGATAGAACCTGCCGGTTGCAGAGTTGTTGCGGATAGCGGAACATCGTTATTTTTGTTTCAGGTAAATACCCTCAGACTCTTGACGATATTCCACATTAGTCAAATGGACAGATAGCTCGAGCGACCTTTTATAGCGACCCTCGAGCTAAAGTGCTCAACCAGGACTTAGTTTCACGAGAAAATTTCCAAGCTTCTTGCTACCCACACTAAGGGCGATCCCCCTCGAGACTCTCATTCTTATAAAAAAGGATTTTTTTTCATTCATTTTCCTAGGCCAGGTTATCCATTAAATGAGTCGCGGGTGTAGGTTACTCAAGTGGACCCTTCATAGCTCTCGATTCTCCGCCATTGACTCTAAATTATCAAGGGCAATCCCTATACGGGTAGAGGAGAGATTATGAACTTGATTTAATAATAATAATAATGGAGAGCGAACAATAGACCACAAGGTAGCTGTGCACTAAACCTTGTGCCCCTTGCTTATACATTGGGAGGGTTCATGCCCTTTTCCTGATCCCTATCGCATTACAGTTCCATTAAGAACCTTGTTTGAGGGTTCTTGCGCTTTCTTTAGCCTTGTCAAGAATGTCAACTTTAGAGCACTTCATCCAGTCTAGTTTCTTTTATGAATCTGAGAATGAGTAGCGGGTCAATGGTTTGTATGTCCTTTTCTGTTATATCATACTTGATCTAACCATCTCATCCTGGGACTACCTAGAAGACGCTTGCCTGAAGGTACGGATTCCACAGCACGTCTTGGGATCTTGGTTGGAAAATCAACGTTACTCGATTTTTTTTTTATTAAAAAGTTTTTGAATTTCTTGTTTGATGTGATTGTATCTATAAGGATTTCGATGTGCCGCCCCCACCACCCCAAAACAGAGAAGCAATTGGAAACATTCGGTTTTAAATTTGTTTGCATTTCACTTTTTCTTCTCGAAAAGTTGAAAGTCATATTTCCTTTTCCTCCGAATGAGTCCGCCGATTGCGATGAAATAAAAACTAAATGTTTTCCTTTTAAGTCCAATTCTATGTCTGAGAAATCCATACAGACTGGGTGAGTAGTTTTAACGTGATGCAATAAGGCATTAATGCCACATACAAACAGATAAACAATTTTATTAAATGTAGAAATTTAAGCCCTTTGTAAGTAAAATTTATAAGGGATTTCGTCACTAGGTAAAGAGTTTAGAAGCTTTCTATCAAAATCCTTGAATTTAAAGGATTTTGACAGAAACAATGAAATTTATTTTCAATACATTTTTATAATTTTACTAGCGGGCCCGGCAAATGTTGTTTTGCCTGCTCGTACATTTTTTATTTGACATTTTATTAACGATTTTTTTTGTTGGGTGTATATTATTTGAAATTTTATTCATGAGCTTATTTTCTTTTGTTTTTGAGTGTTTATTATTTGAAATTTTGTGGAATCGGATCGCAGCGCCCCCTACCGGATCGAAATGTGAATATAAACCATCCCAAGACCCATTCAAACACACACACAAAGTTTCATTAAAATCGGTCCAGCCGTTTAGGAGGAGTACGGTAACAAACACGGACAGAAGAATTATATATATGTATAAAGATTTATTTGTAATTTCTTTTGTTTTATTGGAAACTTTTTGCTAAGAAATCAAAACTACACTTAAATCCGCTCAGTGGATTTCAAGTAGATACAAAATTGAAAAAAATTCTCATTTTTACAATTTTAAAATCAACTTCTTATAAGAATTTTTAATAATCACAATCAATTGAAAAATCAAACTCGACTTACATCAAATGATTAGCAACTAGGAACACCTCCATTACGTTGAAGATTTTCATTGAGTATTCCGAAATGATGCCAATCTACAGCAATGATGACTTGATGTCGACGAAGAACACAGTATATGCGTCCTAATCCTTTTTACCCCCACCCACTCGTTTTATGTATCTGCTATCTTTTTTTTTTTTTGTATGTCTTGCTTAAACTTTTCGAATCCCTTTTTGATCCCTTTGTATATTTTTTTTTTTGATCCAATTTTTTTTTGTTTGCAGTAGATTTACGACACGTAAAAAAAAATAAATGATCACCCGATCATCCTGTCATTTTAACACGATGAATGAATAATCTTTCACATTGACATCACTGCACAAAGGCTATACGACAATTAACAATAATCCATCATATTGTTACTAATTGATCAATTTAGACTTTCAACACGTTACTGCTTTTAATGTGCATTCCAATTGTGACAAACGTGAATACCACCAGCCAGGATAGTTGATTCTTAATTAAAATCATTGCAACCGACTATGTGATGAATAAAATTCCATTCTACGTCTTTTTATTATAATTTTTTTGTTGCCGAAATAATATTGAAAAAAATGGGTATCTTTTAGCACTTTACCACCCCAGTAGGTACCCAGCACTTGAGTGAAATTAAAGTTTGCCAAGGGTAGTAAAACAGCAGTAATCCAACACTCATTATGATTTATTCAAAGAACTTTCCATTTGGCAGAGAAGTTTATTCTCCAGTTTGGGGTTTACCTTCGTCTTTTCTTTTATATTTTTTGGTGGGAAGCACGAGTTGGTCCGAAATACCCATAAACCGCCGACGACGATGACGACGACGACGATGAGAGCCGGGAAAAAAAAATTCAGACGAACAGGGCCGCAAACAAAAAAGGCAAACTCACACAAAAAGGAGGGAAAAATTAATGCGGTATAAATAAATAAATACACGAGAGGTTGTTGTAAGTTATTGGAAGGATTTCTTGTTGATTTATTGAGTACACACCAATTTGGTACAATAAAAAAAAACTGAACTTTCTCAAAGGTTAGCACTTTTATTGGTAATCCTTGGACTTGACTTGATTATATTTTTAACACACCGCATTCGAAATGTAACCACAAAACCCGAGTGTGGGTGGTTTATTTATTTATTTGAATTTTTTTTTTTTTTAATGGCAGGACAATGTGGCGAACACCCATACACGACGAACGGAAGGACAATTATGTTGCATCGACTAAAACCGTTATAGTACTGAATTTTTTCACAAGACTTTGTCGCATTTTATACTACAAATGTAGTAAATCGATTTCGAGAGAGTCAGATAAGAGAGAGACTATTTCTGAGGTTCTCTGTGTTCTAATGATAAACCTACCTTTAGTCCGAAAAGTTGTCCTAGTCCTTAAGGCATAAAAAAGTGATAGGGAGAGAATTTTGTATTCGGAGAAGGTTCTGTGATGTGAGCGGTTTTTTTGCGCGCAGGTGCTATAGGGAGATTTGAGAGAGGTATACATTCAGTTTTATGATATATGGAATGTATCTGAAAGATGTTTATAAACTTTTTGGATTGTATTAAGTTAGAGACTAGTTTGATAAGAATTCGATGGTAGGTGTAAAAACCTGATGAGTCTTTATCTTTAGTTGGAAGATGCACAGGGAATTGTTGACGAATTTGCTAATTTTTTTTGAATAATTTCAAAACTAAACGTTGTCGGTTTAATTTATTAAATGGGGGGCTTCGAAGACGATTGAAAAGTCATATACAGGGTAGGCCAAATACAAGTTTCTTATTAAAAATGCAATAAATTTATTTTTAGTAACAGCAAACATTCCTATTAATTATGGAACACAAGGTCGTTCAAGTGGCTGGCTCCGCTGACTTCGCAGTAGCGCATTCTGTCACGCCAATTTTCCAAGACCTTGTTGATGGTTTCGGGCTGTAGATCACAGATTGCTTGGATGATATTGGCCTTAAGTGCTTGAATCGTTTGCGGATTGTTGGCATAGCATCGGTCCTTCACGGTTCCCCACAAAAAAAAAGGCCCAAAGGGGTCAAATCGCACCTCCGAGGCGACCAATTAACATCGCCAAAACGGCTGATAATTAGTTGGTACTGTGAAAGAGATGATTCCAAAATTTGAAGCCGTAAATTTAAATTTGCGCTCATTACAAAGTCATTCAAATAGCTCTTCTAATATAAAAAAAACTCTCGTATAGTCCTAGAATATAGGTTACCTTTGAGGTCGGATATGATACCTAGACTCTTGATTCTGTTTGTGATAAAAAAAAGGGCTGCCGCAGCCCTCAGGATTTGGCACACAGAGATTACTTCACATTCAGTTATTCTTCTATATTTATATATCGATCAGGGAACTTATCTAAGAAGCAGTTAGTTAGTATCTCTGAAAATGAAAAAGACCCCCCTTAAAAGGGGTCATCGCCAAAAACTCGTGTACAAAGCAAAATTTCGAAAATCCGAGAAATTGATTTTCTTCATTTCTTATATAGAGTACACAAACAGAGTTTGAAGTCGATCGGATGAAAAATAAACCATAGAGACCATAGAGACCATTGACCACCCCCCCCCCCATTTCCCGTTTAGGGGTTGAATTTCGAAATATCTTTCACTTTCAGCTTTCTAGGGCAAAGGATTTGGGATGAGTCAGTGAGTGAATTGTAATTTCCATTATTAAAGGATGTCCCATAATTTACGCAAAATTTGAATTTGGCGCCATTTAATAGTACAGTGATGCCAACGGAAAAAAAGATAACAATGTGACAGCTGACAGTTCGGGGTTAGTAAAAATGGAGCGTTATACGAAATAACAACACATTTTCATTGTTAAGCAATATTTTAAAAATAATTAAGGTTTGTCAACTAAAGTCCGCAATTTTCGAACAAAATATGGCCGTCATAGTAATTAAAAACCATCAACTGTGAAGAGAATAATTGAATGGATCAATTAATTATTAATGTATCTTAAACACTCTGAGTGTCCTGTCACAAGTCGTTCAACAGAAAACATCGAAGCAGTTTGCGAGAGTATTTCTGACAGTCCAGGAACATCAATTCGGCACCGTAGTCAAGAATTGGACATTTCGAGAAGCTCCCTACAACGAATTCTCACGAAAGACTTGAAACTTCATGCTTGCAAAGTTCAATTGACTCAAGAACTGAAGACTACTGACCGCAAAGAGAGTTCGTTGAATGAATTTTGGAACAACAAGTGGATGCTGATTTTTCAAACAAAATCATCTTCAGTGATGAAGCTCATTTTCATCTTGATGGCTTCGTTAATTGTCAAAATTGTTGAGAAACGCATCCAAAACGCGTGACTTTTTGGTACGGATTTTGGGCTGGAGTCATTATCGGACCATTCTCCTTCGAAAATGCAGCTGGTCAGGCAGTAACAATTAATGGTGTTTGTTATCGTGACATGATAACTCAGTTTTTAGTGCCTAAATTATATGATATGGATGTGACCAACATGTGGTTTCAACAAGACGGTGTCACATGCCATACAGCCAGAGAAACAATTCAATTACTGCATGAGTCATTTTCTAATCGTGTAAATCAGATCAGATCAGATCTTGCCATTTAATGCAACTTTTGGCCTCTGGACTTTCTCTTTGGTTTTTTTTTTTTTAAGTCAAAGGTCTATGCAAACAAGCTAACGACCACCAACGCCTTGAAAGAGGAAATTGGGAGGTTTATTAATGAAATTCAGCCACATTTATGCGAAACGGTCATAGAACATTTCAATAAAAAGAATACGCACTTGCTAGCAAAGCCGTGGCGGCCATTTATCCGATGTGCTATTAGCTATTCCATACATAACCCCAATCTGTATACTCCATGAATCAATAAAAAATGTAAGCTTTCTAATTAAATATCTGCATTTTCTATCAAAATTACATTTTGCGTGAATTATTGGACACCCTTTATGTATAAGATTAGCAACATTTAATTTTTAGTTTAACATTTAGTTTTTGTTAAATAAAATTTGATAGCTTTTCGCTTCGTATATTTTGTGCCGACGATTTTTCTTATGTTGTGACGTATCTTAACAGAGTGCTAGAAAATGCAGTGCAATAGTGGCGGAATTTTTGGTACTAGAAAACGTCATGAACATGTTTTCTCTTTCTACTAAGTATTGTACTACTTACATGGTCGAAGAAGAAGAACAAAATATATCAGAATTGTCGTCATTTATTCCAGTCTATGTAAAGAGATAGGAAATGCAAATTCTAACTTTTTTCTGACACAAAAATTATTTCCTAAAATCCTTCAAAAAATATATTAGTTCATGTGTTCTATACGTTCTATACTGGTCGTGAGTGTGTCAAAACTATAGTTTAGTGGCTTTATTGGCATACATTTTGACAAATAACATTTGAAAGGACTATTTCATATTTTTTTTTAAATTAAAATCAACACATTCTCTTGGACCTATACACAATCAATACCACTGCACTTCAAACGCATTTTTTCATGTCCTATCTGAAACCCGAAACCTAAATTTAAAACCCATTTTGTTCGTAGATTAATGGAATCCTACAAAACAATAAAAAAATTCAAACTTCACTTCACATACTACAATTATTGTCATATGGAAAAGTTCTTGTCACAAAGTAATACTAGTTCAAGACAACAATCGATGAAAATGAAAAAAAAAAAAACAAAAACCACCCAACAGGACATCGAAAAAAAAACAATCATAAAAAATCTCAGAATGCAAAAGAAAAACAAAAACAACATATCGCACACAGTTTTACTCTTTTCAGTGCGTTCACGAGTGAAGAAGCGTATACAAAAGGGAGTTTTGTATGTGGTGCTGCCAGCCAGAGTTCATAGATAGATAAGGGTTCACACAGAGTGAAATTTTTAATTAGAAAACTTTCTGCACCGCATCGCACTCTATACACTAAACACCGCATCTCTTTCCGTCTCCGCATCCTCGTTCAGTCTGAGCTTAATTTACACAATTTTCCTTGATGGCAATTGGGTGAATGTACAGCGATTCGGTACCCGGGGTTAACATCTTAATTTAATCTGTTTTTTTTTTTTTTTACTCACCACCCACCCTTTTTCATTCATCAACAAACAACTCGTAGTGTGAAAATCCTTTGAGTATCTTTTTGTTTTTTCTGCGGGATGTGTGGCGCGAAAAAACGTTTGCAAAATCAATTAAACTATTTCAAAAAGCAGTTAAGTGCGGTATGGTGACAGCATGCGTTGAATTTTTGGGTAGCTATTGACGAATGTTAGTAGTAGGATATCAAAAGGATTTTTGTGATGCTTTTATAGGTATGCAGAAGATCTGAGATTTTCAAGAATTTATCCTATATTAGTGTTCAGTTGAGCTGTGCTCAGACAAAAGTGATGCTGACGTGAGATGTTATTTGTTTCAAGGACCTTTTTTTCTTACTTTTGCATGTAATTTGCGTGGTGGATTATTATAGAAAGCAATACATCTACATGTGTTTATGAATTTTAGAAATTATTTGAGTCTTTTGGAGGATAATCTCAAGGAGAAGTCTGTAAAGTTAGTGTTGACAATTTGGTTTCTATCCCAAAGGGATGTCTAGTATGGAGTAGCATATCCATATTATATGAACTTTTTAGATGTCAAGGTCTGAATAGACAAAGTCAACTGGGCTTTTAAGTTAAAGGTTTTTCATGGAATGAAATTTAACAGAATTAGATGGATCGGTGTATGAAGGAGGTCTTGTATAAAAACAGAGACTTTGTCAAGGGTATTTGTTGATGTATTCTTTATCATCACACCCTGATCCTGTGGTATCAGAATGGCCTTCTCTGACTACCCTAAGCTAACCTATCACCACACCTTAAATTAGCGCGTATGGGCAAATTTCAACCCCATAAATGGTTAAATTGCTATAGGCTTAGACGAATGAAGTATCTGCCTAAACTCGAAGCGTACAAACATTTGGCAAAAAGTTTTAAATTTTGAGACGAAAAATCCGTCTTTCAGACGACTTACACGTTTTGGTTCCATTCCAATCGCTCTAGAAATTAAATTCGCGAAAAATAAAGGTTGATCTTGTGGCCATGGTATTTAAATTCAATTTCTTGAGTCCTTTTTTTTTAAGTCCTTTTGGTACCTACGTTTTTGACTTATTTTAGATAGCGTGTGTTATAGGCATTATTTCAAGGCCATGCCAGTCCATTTCAGTACTCTGAGTCACAGGGTCATGATAATCTCGATCTTCCGCCATCGACTATAAATTATCAAGGACAGTCAACATACGGATTGATTTTGGGCATATCCAGAGGACGCGTACTTGATGGAATGGATTTGGTAGTACGTCTTGAACATCTATTATCGACAAGCTTTTAATGTGATCAAACCATCAGAACATGGACACTGGACAAGCTACGTACAGAGCAGTATAAGCTGTTTGACATTGAGTTCCTCACGTATTCTGGTCTACCTCACACGATTTTGTTGAGTCCCCTGTTTGACCTGTTGCTTCAACTACTGTTTTTTTATTAATGACGCTTCGTTTTGTATAAAGTCTTTGTTCATATACTGAAAGCATTGGCTAGATCGTTATGAACCTTGATGCAGCTTCAAGCTTTCTTTATCGTCATTTCAAAATAACTTGTGAATTTTTCAAGATTTAAATATGATTCTGTATGAGCTCGCCTCGACAGATGATTCCATAGAAGCTTTAAAGGGAATGATGCCTGTAGCTGGCGCAGTTGAGGGGTCTCCTTTCCTGTATATAACAGGCAAACGAAGCTGAGGTTTCATTTAGCTGACTTATTTCTAAGGCCTATACTGTCCACGTAGCTGCACTTCATATGCACGCTTTCGTCATTTGCAGCTTGTTGTACGCTTGCAACTTACATATAAACAAACGAAGCTCTGTCCACTGGAGATGACTTAAGCCTACTGCCCACGTAGCTGTGCGACTTTGCCGCTTCGTGGACAGATCTTTGTTTGTTTATATACAAGCGGCAAGGAAGCTGCAAACAAGCTGCAAATGGCGGAAGCGTGCGTATGAAGCTGTTGCAAGGCTTTACTCGTCATCTCTAAAGGGGTTTATGCACGGGACTTGTAGTCCTGCAGGTTCTGTTTATCGTATGGTAAGGAGTCTGTTCATTCCATACTTTCGATCGCGTGTTTTTCTTTGTGCTTTTCGTGTTCTTTCTTCGTCCTAAAAAACTGTTGCTCCTTCCATCATATTTGCTCGTAGAGCTCTCGAGCAGTTATATCCCTCAATCCCAGAGCCTCTCTGTACGCCTCTTATTTTACTGGGTTTGCTAGTCGACATTTTGTTGACAAGCCAGGGGTTTCGGGCACATCACCAGCACATCAGTCCCGCCTTTTCGTCAGGGTTCCTATCAACTCTTTTTCAATGCCCTGGCTTGGACCCCTACATCCTTGATATCCGAAAATGTCGAAGCAGCTCTTGTAGATCTAAATAGTTCAGTCTAACTGGAATTGCACTCATTGTTGATTCTATCGAAGGAATTGGTCCGCTGCTTCTAGAAGAGTCTCCCTAGTTCTTGAATCATTCCTGGCATCATTCGTAAAATTAGTCGATTTTTTTATTCAAACAAATTTACTTCAAAAAATGCCAGGAGCAAGCTGTCGACGGGGACACTTTAAGTCTCAACAAAGTCCCAGACTCAGGAGAACTTATAGCAATGAAAATTTTGTTCCAAAAATTTCACTTTAACTGATTTACATATCCCATCATGGAGGCAGATTTTGCATATCTTGAGCCAAAAACACATCCTGTGTGAGGCAAGTTGTTGACTATAAATGGCTTTTTGAAGGAAATTAAATTAGATGTACGAGTAGATGTCAAAATCACATTTCACAGTCCGTTTTCTCCTATTTATCAACCCCCTCCTCCCACCCTGCGCATTATCAGTTTCTTATTCTTTTTCTGGTATCCCCTTTGCTCGGAGCTAATATCCTTTTTCCATTTGACTGCACTCAGTAGGTACAAGGAACACCATACAACCTCCATCTCCTTCCGAGTTGTCCATACATTTGAAGCCGAATACCGTAAGCATGTCAAGCATGAAAATCAATATACCGTACTTAAGTGAAATGTCACAAAAACAGATAAAGCTCCAAATAGTCCTGCCGCCGTCGTCGGTCGTCGGTCGCCTGACCGTGATGATGATGATGATGATGGCGACAAAGTCTCCATTCCTATCGAAAATTTCCAGTCTTTGGTGAGTTTTTTTTTCTCCCATGCTGGACCTGGACACAAAAAGGGATGAGCGTGTATAATCAGATGAGGAAAGGGACAACAGTATCCAATCAATTTACTCAAAGTTCGGAGAACAAAGGATGGCTGGTGGCAGTTGATGGTGGGAAATAGGAATTTTATGGAGCAAAAATTAAATCTCCTCCTGAGAATAATCAAATCGCTGTTGACACTTGTTGTCATTGCTGTGCTGTCTGCTGTTAGCCATAGGACGAATTTTTTTTGCATAATCGCCTCGCCACATGTGGGTAAAAAATATGAACTGTGTGTGTGAAGATTTTTGACAGTTTTGAGTAATGAATATCTTATTGATGGTGTCAGAGGGATGCCGGACGTGTGCAAGAATCCAAGTTGATTGAATATCTTTTGTTGGTCAAACCAGTTTGGGGAGTATTTTGGATTGTCATTGTCGTCATTTCGGGGTTAAATTGTCTGCCAAAGATATATCTACAACTGACATCGACAATTGTGTATATGAGGTGGGGCGGCTGCTGACAACCTTGATCATCTCCGATTGTGGCTTTCTTCCAATTTGCTGAATAACAAAATAACTTTGGAAATAAATCCAAAGAATTCGATTTCGATGCCATGGCATAGACGGTCATGTTGTATAATATGGATAAATATTTTCGTATTAAAAATTCAGCAAGAGCCTGTGTATATTCCCAGACAATGACAATGCTGACATTGAGGGAAATAAAGGAGACTGGTGCGAGGGTAAAAAAAAATTTTCTAAATTACCGATAAATTTGACGACACGTAACTATACACCTTCATCGCATCATGTCAAGAACAGCAGGCTGAAGTAACAATATGTTTCAATTTTACACCCACCCTTCAAACACGTATAGCAATATCAAACCCCCAGATCACGTTTCCAATATCCATCCCGTATAATTGCCTCAATGCCAATTTATGGCAATAGTATTGAAATAATATTCTAATTATGAAAAATAATAAACAAACAAACAACCCTGACACCTGGCATGGTATCTTTAGTTACCTTATAACCACTCACTCCATGGGGATGACAACTCCCATTGCGATGCATGCCGGTTACCACATCAGCATATTGAACACACCACGAATGCAGATTGACAAACCACCACCACGCACAGTTTGCATAGATGCTTTTTGCACAGATTAATTCGGTTTTTACCATTCCCCAACCACCCCCTTCCACATACATACACTACACATACACATCCGAACAAGGGTATAGATGGTGTGCGATGTGGATTCATTTAAATTCATGGCGGTTAAATTAACTTGGAATGTTGGATGCTGATTTGAAAATTGTGGCATCCGCAAGCTCTCTGTACATTTTCGATTTCAATAATTTATTGAAAAGTTTAAATGGATAGAAGGCGTTGGTTGAAATTGATGGGTGATGCGGGGGGAAATTGATATCGATTATGCGTGCTATAAAAGTGACATGATTATGAAGGGGACTGTCATAAATAAGGACATTCGGTGTCAGTTTTCTCTTTAATGTAAAAAGAAATTGGATAGGATTAGTGGTGCTGGTTAATTTCTATAGAATCGCGCATGGTTTTGTTTCTCAATCGTCAAAGTACTTACGTGGGCTTAAGCTAGTGTCATAAATTAAAGAAAATCCACTTGACTTCAAGTAGTTCTTGAAATGGGCCAGTAATCTTATTACAGTTTCGAAATCAAATAAAATGCATTCGCCCATTGGCTTAAGCTGGATTACTCCCATGTAATCCTACTTCAATTGTCACTCAAATTTAAGACGCCATCTAGAGTGCGCTGCGCATTCAAAAGTTATCGAACAATTATGGTGCACTTTGAAGGTTGTTGGGTTACTGACGTTCGTATAAGGGTCAACCATAATAGAATTACGTGAGCTTAAGCTAGTGTCAAAAATTAGCGGAAATGCACGTACATATATATATTCAGGCGCTTTTAATAGGCCACTAATCCTAGCGCACGTAAAAACTGTTGTGTATCTGTAGTGAATGTTGACAGTCGTGTAAGGGTCAATGATGATAAAATTTTGTTGGCTTAATCTAGTGTCAAAAATTGACTGAAATTCAACTAAGTTTAAAGCGTTTAGAATGGCCCACTAATCCTAGCGCACTTCAAAGACTGTTGAGTATCTGCAGTAAATATTGTCACTCGTGTAAGGGTCAACCATAACAGAATTTTGTTGGCTTAAGCTAATGTCAAAAATCGATTAAAATTCAACTAAGTTTAAAGCGTTTGGAATGGTCCACTAGTTGTAGTGTACTTGCAAGGCCCCTTTAAATACCAAACTCCATACTTAGCATGACTGCAATAAGTCTAAACTGACGAATGGTATCGAAAGTCCGAAATATAATAAAAAACTTAAGCCTACTGTACATGTAGCTACGCTTCATACGCACACTTTCGTCATTTGCAGCTTTTTGTACGAAAACGTGCGTATGAAGCGCAACTACGTGGACAGTAGGCCTTATTCTTATTCTTACGTGTCTTGCGAGCGAGGAGTCAATTCCGTCCAGGATAGCCTGTGAAAATTTCAACTGTCATAGTTTCTTTCCCATGAATGTATCCAAAAGAAGTGGTTAGGTTAGGTTAAATAGGGTGTGAGTTCATCACATAGGCACCATATTGGGCGCATCGCCATCCCTGGGGAACCTTAACGGTCAAAAACCAAAACCACTTCGCCTTAACAATTAATTTCCCTACAAAACCTAAAAAATTGTTTCAATTTTGTTTGCGAGGCGAGCCTCCTCCAGATTTTCGAAGAAGTACCTTCCAAGGTATTTCGTCCTGTACCGAGGTTGACATTCACAGAGGAGATGAGTTAAATCTTCTGCGACATGTAAGTCTTCGCAATACCTGCATGTGTCAGTATCTGCTAAAACTAATCTCATAGAGTGCTTCGCTATTGTCATTCGTAGCTTTTATCTGCTGAGCTTTAATAATTCTACAGATTTTTTCCGATCTTGCTTAGGCCACAGATCCTTTGAGACCCTGTGCCCACTATATCCGATCTTTGATCGGCCCTATTTTTAATTTTCTCGAGAATAATTCTCTTGGCCACGGCTATTGGCGGTCTTCTGCCCTCAATAGCTTCATTTTGTGGAAGCTCTGCTCCGTTTTTGGCCAAAAGAACCCTCAAAAGAAGTAAAATAGTGCCTTCCTTGTAAAAATGTATTTTCGTCCATATAATAGTTTTCGGGGAAACGGATTGCAAACGGATTTCCCACCCTATGTACACTAGCGCTGGGAAGACAGCGTCAAATGGATGTTCAAGACGTCACTCATAAATGGCGGTCATTAAATGGATCTTTGGACAGAACCGAAACAATTGGCAGTTGCCCGTTATGAACTTTCGAGTTCCAGGCAACAAAACGAAAAATCCGACCGCTCTTATTGAGTAGATCTGCAATTTGCCTGCCACACACTAGATCAATCGGGGCAAAGAACTATCAATCGTACTTGGTCCTTACTTGATTTTGAATGGTGTCTTGCATTTATATTGCATATAAAGTATCTTCGACGGTCTTAATCTTGCCAACCAAATTCCTTATAAGGTCCTATAGTATCCATTAAAATCGACCGCACTCTGCTATTCCATTAGAGTCCTCTGTCCATCAAATTATTTACACCCACCTGCACAATTGACAAAGGCTAACCCCCCACAAAACTGTCTGTCATTCCGGAACTGCATTTCGCCATATCGAGATAAGTGTAGCGCGCTCATTAAATGACATTACCAAGGCAATTAAATGTGACACCAAGATAGCATTTCCTGTTCGTCCTTAATACCACAAGAAATCTCCACATCAGCAATTCCCACCGTCAGTATTTATCGCAACTAATCATGTCTACGTCAATCTTCCTCAAAGTCAAATTAACGTTTGTTTACTCAATTGTCATATACACACGTTCGTATCTATTTATAGATGTGTGTGCGGTGTGCCGAGCCGATATGCCTTTTAGTCAAACGTATCCACTTGCCAGATCATTACATCTCACTCAATTTGGCTTAACAAACGTTGGCATGAAACAGCCTTACATTCAAAGACCACCACCACCGCTTAGATGTCACACACAATTTCCCACCCATGCAATTTCTACTAAACATTATTCCCTTAACAAAAAAAAAAACAATACTACTAAACCGACTTGTCTCGTCTCATTCAATTGTATAAATTGAAGGATAATTATCCGCAAACTTGAAAATGAATGTCAACCGCACGGCGTATAGTAAAAACTTCCCTCCTTAACGGGGGCACTGTTGCTCATTTATCATGGCAGTTAAAGAAACTACCCACACACACACACTCACCCAAGTGTCGCATATACACAATAACAAGGCGAATAATTTCCACTCAATAAAATTGAACAAACGCAGGACTTTAAGCGCCATGTCATTCTGGTGCGGTTTGGTAATTCACTGCTCATTACGTTTTGTTGTAAGAATGCTTGTTCAACACATACAAGAGGCAAAAAAAAGGACTCTTGGTAAATAGGCTAACGAAAGGAAATAAATAGAACCTATACGCAGAAAATGAATCTGATTTAATAGTTGATTGATTGATGGATGGACTCTGGTTCGTTCGTTAGCTTAGTTGGTTATGTGTACAACTGACGGCCATGCGGTGGAAGGATGCGTCTGTTAGAGTCCAATTACGATGAATAATCGTTCAGAAATACAATTTGTGTGTGTCCTTCTCTTCAGGGGGAGGCATACTTATGAGAGTCCCATTAGAATGGCTGCGCGGTTGAACATGAACAAAATCGAAGACGATTAATGGCCAGTTCATTCAAATATACTAGAGGCTCTGAGATTTATTGACTCCTAGGCATAGTGTTGCTGGGGCGATATTTGCTGACGGTTAAGATGCTATTTGATTGCGAAATTGGGATTTATTGAAATTAATTGAATTGATGAAGTTGACTGAGTTGTGGTCTCGAACTTTCTATACGTGCCAATGAGATTCGTTAAGGTAACTTATCATTATCATGCTTTGGCTCCTTTGGTCCACCTGTGAGTTATGGCTTATTATGGGTTGGAGGTATCGCATACGAAAAATATTGGAAGCTAAGTTTTACTACAACTAAGCGTGATAAATCTCTGTTTAAAAGCTAACAAAAACATGTCCACCAGGGATGACACCTACAATTGTACCGCTCTTAAAACGCTCCAGATCCAGCTTGGCCAAATCTGTTTTATCGCTGGAGAAGATGTGCAAGTTCAATTTTGTGGGGGCTTACGACTAATCCACAACAAGTAGCCCGTCATAATAACCCCTTAAAATCGTATAAGTTGCCAGCCCTCCGCTTCCAGGCATGTCAGCAGTTCATTGACTAAGTTCCATAAAATAGCAGAAGCTTTGTGGGGCTTCCTTAGGTCTTCTGGCAGATGTCCCAGTATAGATTTAACTGCCTTTGGGTATTAGATTAACAAAGTCGGGAGAGCCTTTATCGGTCCTGGCACTGCGGCCTCTCTAGACTCTAGAGGAGCCAATATGCCTTCCCTGGTGGGCCTGGTGGGGTCCTAGAGCCATCTTTTAACTCCGGAAACAGACAGGAAGACAAGAATCTTCTCTTGCGGTAATTCTGTAAGTTTTGCTGTAGTGACGATTTCTTCGCCAAGGACTTTCTTTCTGACACGGAAGAGAGCCGGACATTCCATCAGGATGTGAAGAGAGGATTCATCACTCTCTCTCAAGGCACAGTCTACATGTAAAACTTCCAGTCATTTATAGTTGTAGATATCTATTACAGTCCAAGAGACTACTAACACTTGATCTGAATAGGGAATCCGAGCAGCAGATTAATCGTTTCCTCGTTAGAAGTCGTCCAAGGGCCATTCGTTCTTATTCAAACAGTTTATCATAATTGGTTTTTTTGAGAGGATCTTTCTTATAGCCTTGATTCTGGAGAAGATTCATCTCAATTCTGCCAAGATACACGCTTGGCTTTCCTCAATTCTGTTTTATAATTATTTTTGAGTGATTACTTGCAAGGGTTCCAAGCCGCATTTTCGAAGAATGGTCCGATAATGCCTCCAGCCCAAAATCCGCACCAAACAGTCACGCGTTGTGTATACATTTGTTTCTCAACAAATTTGGCGATTAACGAAGCCATCAAGATGAAAATGAGCTTCATCACTGAGCTTCATCACTGAAGATGATTTTGTTCGAAAAATCAGCATCCACTTGTTGCTGTTCCAAAATTCATTCAACGAACTCTCTTTGCGCTGTATGGTCACGGTCAGTAGTATTCAGTTCTTGAGTCAATTGAGCTTTGCAAGCATGAATTTTCAAGTCTTTCGTGAGAATTCGCTGTAGAGAGCTTCTCAAAATGCCCAATTCTTTACTACGGTGCTGAATTGATGTTCCTGGACTGTCAGCAATACTCTCGCGAACTGCTTCGATGTTTTCTGTTGAACGACTTGTGACAGGACACCCAGAGTATTTAAGATACATTAATTGTTCCATTCAATTATTCTTATCACAGTTGATGATTTAAGTCACTATGACGGCCATATTTTCTTGTAAAATTGCGGAGTGTAGCTGACAAACCTTCATTATTTTTAAAATATTGCTCAACAATGAAAATGTTGATCATTTTTACTGACCACGAACTGTCAGCTGTCACATTGTTATCTTTTTTTTCCGTTGGCATCACTGTACTATTAAATGGCGCCAAATTCAAATTTTCCAGAAATATTGTTCTCTGAAAATGAACAATAGGACGCGTCGCCACTGCTCACAACCACCAATTCGCTACTTTAAATTTAAAGTAAGTGCCAATGTGATTACAGATTAAAAAATCCCTTGCAAATAAACAACTCCGCAAAAAAAAAATGTCCGGTTAATCACTTAACTCAAGTAATATTCAAAAATTACAATATAGCAAACTCAATTAATACTTTAAGTCCGAGCTTAAAGCAAAAGCCATCCCCAAACACCTGCGCTCCATCAAAAGAATATGCAATTTTCACACCAAATTTAAAATTCATAATATTGCAATTTTAATTCACATATTTTTAATAATATTTTTCTCACTTGTAAAAAAATACAAATAATCCATTTATACACAACTCGAATATATTTATTAGGGTTAAAAAAAAACTCTGTTAATAATTGAACGGTGTGTTGAATTGAATTGATTTCCATTACCTCCGGAACTGAATCCCGCTCAGTAATTTGTTGTTATTTATTTATTTATTTATTTACGATTTTGTCCAACTCGTCCAATAAATTATTGAACAAATAGCACCTCCAACTCGACGATACCAATTTAATGGCGATTGCCACAAATGAGCTGTGATTGGATCCAAATTGCTAGAAAAACGGAAAATATATTACAAAAATAAAAAAAATTAAATCGCTTGAAAGGATGTTCCATATAACCACAAAAGGATTTATTTTTATTTATTTATTTTTTTTTTGCAAACCCCCCGTCTCTCCAAATGTATGGGACGTGATTTTCAGTGATCATAAACGATTTTTCGATAAACAACATTGTGGAATGTGTTAGCCATTCATTGGCACCCATCATAAGGGTGTGCAGCAGCAGCATTTTGTATAGGGTTGCGTGCGGTTAGAGGATGGTTGCTTTTGTATCTGTTCCGAATTACAAATTAAATTTTTAAAATTTAAGCACAGAAACATTTTTGGGGAACACAATAAATCATTTAATTTGAGGAGGAAATAAAAGGATCCTTTTTAGTCACAGTTCACTGAACAGATTTTAAGAATCGACCGCCATTAAAATTATTATATTCACCTCAAATGGAAAGTGAAGGAAAGGATCCACATCCAATTAACCCACCTCGAGGAAAGTGATGATTTGACTCAAGGGATGCGGAAAAATACGATTCGATGAATGAAGGATACATCGAGATAACAGGAAAAGGTAGTCAAATTAAATACATGTTTATCCTTTTGACGGGTTTATTGGGTATGTGCAATTTATTCGATTCCAGCTCCAAATCAGTAACAACCCATCTAACACAGATTAGATTTTAAGCTACACATCGGTTTGTGAAGGAGGTCTGTCTTCGGTGAATACAAGTAGAAAGCGGAGCACACTACATGTCGATGTCAATCCGATGACATGATGTTTCTATTAGTTTCAGCTTTAGATTCGATATTTCATCCCTTGTCAGGATTATTGATAGAGTCCAACGGGCAATCAATGAGAACTTTATGATGGAGACAGGCAGCATTTGTATTTGTAGACTTTGTTGGAAACTTGCTGATTGAGCGGTTGATTTGATGGTTATATGTCAGCAGCGATTATTACGACTAAACGGGCACATATGATGGTTGGGATTACACGCACCTTTTGTCATTTTAGAGAGACTATTGGCTCCCTTAGGCCCCAGCAATACGTAAAACACAATCGAAAAAACAAATTGTTTTGATTTTTGGGAGCACTTAAACTTAATCGTTGAACTCAATCTTGGTCTTATGTAAAATGTTGCTTTTGAATTATAAAGTAAGTTTATTATTTTTTCCGTACGTACAACTTTTTCTGTTCTGTTTTTCTGTTTTTTCTTCTCACTCAATTCCACAACAGGTTCCACTGAATTCCTATGCAATGCTAGGGTTAAATTTTTCAGTTTTGTTTTGTTTCCTGTTTTTACGGATGGACTTTTCTGATGGCTATAAATGGACCCTTCAGTATCATTTTTTTACGAATTATTTAAGTATGTAATAGAAAAAGGTAATAAAGACAGAAAAATACATTTTAATTAAAAAGAAACCCATAAAGTGGGCGTGGCAATAATCGACATAGCCTATATCATTCTCGCAGTCTTAAGAAATATTTTAGAAAAGTTTCAGTAAAAGTATTTGGAAGTTTTGACTTAAAGTCGAACATACACATAAATTCGATAAACTATTACAATAACTTGATAGGTATCTACGTATTTTACTTTTCGATAAGGACTGGTACTAAGGTTGATATAAAAAAAAAACCAAATTGACCTGACGAACAAAAATTCTTATCGGGCGTTCCACATTGACTTAATGCCCAACTCTACTCGTATAGAGGATGAAATTTTGTGGTCGATAATATATCCAACAGCGGTATCACTTCTAAATAATTTTAAGCATCCTACGATACACCCTGCGGCAGCCAGCCTTGGATCGACAAATTGGCGCCCAATGTGGGGTCATAGAAAAAGATAGAGACTCGATGGAAATTGAGTTGTCTTTGATTTAAACATTTTTCTGCATCTACAGCCTATCAAAAGTACATAGGAGGCAACTAACTTAGGCGGCTCTACAGTTCGGGGTGAACCGAGGCCTCTGCTAACAAGCCTCTCCAGTTAGCCCAGTCCTTAGCTAACTGCATCGAGTTGCGCACTCCTAGTCGGTTGATGTCCGCCTTCGGCTTGCGCACGCCACTTAAGGCGAGGTCTTTCTCCACTGCGTTGTCCCTCTAGGTTAGACTCGAAGACTCTACGGGCCATTTATTCCCATCCGCTGTACATGTCCTAGCCAACTTAAACAACTGACTCGCAGTTTTTTGACCAGGTCGATGTCGCTGTACACTGTACAGCTCTTATAGTTCGTCGTTGAATCTGATTCTCCAAAGCCCGTCAACGCAAACGGGACCGACAATTTTACGAAGAATCTTTCTCTAGAAGCGACCGAGTATATCTTCATGCGCTTTAGATAGAGTCCAAGATTCAGCGTCAGGGCTCTACTACTCAACAACTGCCTTCTTAGCCCAAAGAAACATCGGCTGGCAAGAGTTATTATTCGTTTAATTTCTTCCGAGATGTTGTTGTTAGAATTTAGGAGGCAACAATGGATTTAAAAAGTGGCGCCCAACGTGTGACTTTAAATAAAACTTAACTTTCTTGCTCCTTGTAACTGACTCTAATTTAATAATTTTGCTATATCAACATTCAAATAGACATTAGCATCAGCGACATAATGAGAAAATACTTGCAGGCAACAGTTTGTCGACAAAATGGCGCCCAACGTGAGGTGCTCTACATAAAACTGAATTTCCTGCTTTATTTTTTTTTTTTACCTGCTGTTACATTCCATTGGCGATTGCCAACTCAGATTATTATCACGTCCATTATCAGGTCCAAAAGCAGACTCCTGGTAACTTGTAAAAAACTGTAACGTTAAAATTTCAAAATGTTTGCCAAAACTTAAAAGACTGCAACTAATGCGACACAGTACCTATTCCTTGGAGTATCTGTTACTCGCCGAATAATCGCAGATAGGAAATTATCCAATAAACACCAGCTAAGTGGGTGGCAGAGCACAAAAAGCAAAGGCGAACACATTTCTTTTCCACTTCCTTAGCCATCCACCCCCCTCGCATCGGATATACATGAAACTGACACGAGCAATAGCGCGAAGGCGAGGAGTAATACACGTCTTCCCCGCGGAAGGCGACAGCTAGAGTGAACGAGCAAGCAAAAGTTTTTTTTTTTTTTTAAGACTTTATAATGAAATGCAAATCGTTAGCTGAGGATATACAAATAAAAATGACATTAAGGGTAACTTAAGTGGGTTGTATGTCGGTTGGCTATATGGTGGAAAGCGAAATTTCTCCTCGACAAAGTCTTTTGCCAAAGAAAAGTATTTCGCTTTCAATGAATTTGTATATTATAGTAGGGGGTGCGCGGGAGACGTTCCCAAGGAATGAAAAATATTAGAATGGGGCAGACGGCGATGTCTCGCTTAATGACTCGCCATTTGTTTTTTGTGTGTGCTCGAGCGCGCGATTTGTTGTAACTTTCCTGCAGCAAAATCAGGATTATGAATTTTTATGATTTTACTAGGAAAAGTTTTATATGAGTCGTATGCAAGATGGTGAAAGTGTGCAAGATTGTTGTATAATCTGTAAGAATGATATAAATGTAATTTTGAAGTGATGGCCATTTGGTGATTTTAGTTAAGTGTGGGGGGAGGGATAATGTGGTGAGTAATGTCCTTTGGATGTAATGAGAAGTATTATATTAAATTAAGTAGGTATGTCACACTTTCGGGGCTTGACAAAAATATCTTTTTCGAGAAATTGCCTTGAGCCTATAATAAAAGAGATGTTTTAGCAAAAATGCAGTTAAAAAGAAGATCGATAGACTACCGTGGACCTATTATAAAGCCGAACTTAGAAGCTTAGAACCCATTTTTAGGCGAAATGTTGTCATTTTTAAGAAAAGATTCGAACAAAGGAACTGCGTAAAGATGATTGATAAGATAGAAGTTCTTTCAACGCATAATTAAAATGGTTCCCGATTTTAGTTTCAAACAAAAGATCTCCGATAAGATAGAAATTCTTTCAACGCATAATTAAAATGGTTCCCTATTTTAGAAACAATTGGGTTGTGGAGATAACTACCGTGAACCTATTCTAAAGCCAGATTTGCTTAAAACACATTTTTAGACGAAATGCTGACATTTTTAAGAAAAGATTCGAACAAAAGATCTCTGATAAGATAGAAGTTCTTTCAACGCATAACTAAAATGGTTCCCGATTTTAGAAGCAAATGGGTTTTGGAGACGACTACTGTAGACCTGTTCTAAAGCCAAACTTGCTTAGAACGCATTTTTAGACGAAATGCTGTCATTTTAAAGAAAAGATTCGAACAAGAACTCCAATAAGATAAAAGTTGTTTCAGCGCATAATTAAAATGGTTCCCGATTTTAGAAACAAATGGGTTTTAGGGACGACTACCGTGAACCTATTCCAAAGCCGGAGTTGCTTAGAACCCATTTTTAGACGAAATCATGTCATTTTTAAGAAAAGATTCGAACAAGAGAACTCCATAAGGATGATTGATAAGATACAAGTTCTTTCAACGCATAATTAAAATGGTTCCCTATTTTAGAAACAATTGGGTTGTGGAGATGACTACCGTGAACCTATTCTAAAGCCAGATTTGCTTAGAACGCATTTTTAGACGAAATGCTGACATTTTTAAGAAAAAATTCAAACAAAAGATCTCCGATAAGATAGAAATTCTTTCAACGCATAATTAAAATGGTTCCCTATTTTAGAAACAATTGGGTTGTGGAGATAACTACCGTGAACCTATTCTAAAGCCAGATTTGCTTAAAACCCATTTTTAGACGAAATGCTGACATTTTTAAGAAAAGATTCGAACAAAAGATCTCTGATAAGATAGAAGTTCTTTCAACGCATAACTAAAATGGTTCCCGATTTTAGAAGCAAATGGATTTTGGAGACGCCTACTGTAGACCTGTTCTAAAGCCAAACTTGCTTAGAACGCATTTTTAGACGAAATGCTGTCATTTTAAAGAAAAGATTCGAACAAGAACTCCAATAAGATAAAAGTTGTTTCAACGCATAATTAAAATGGTTCCCGATTTTAGAAACAAATGGGTTTTAGGGACGACTACCGTGAACCTATTCCAAAGCCGGAGTTGCTTAGAACCCATTTTTAGACGAAATCATGTCATTTTTAAGAAAAGATTCGAACAAGAGAACTCCATAAGAATGATTGATAAGATACAAGTTCTTTCAACGCATAATTAAAATGGTTCCCTATTTTAGAAACAATTGGGTTGTGGAGATGACTACCGTGAACCTATTCTAAAGCCAGATTTGCTTAGAACGCATTTTTAGACGAAATGCTGACATTTTTAAGAAAAAATTCAAACAAAAGATCTCCGATAAGATAGAAATTCTTTCAACGCATAATTAAAATGGTTCCCTATTTTAGAAACAATTGGGTTGTGGAGATAACTACCGTGAACCTATTCTAAAGCCAGATTTGCTTAAAACCCATTTTTAGACGAAATGCTGACATTTTTAAGAAAAGATTCGAACAAAAGATCTCTGATAAGATAGAAGTTCTTTCAACGCATAATTAAAATGGTTCCCGATTTTAGAAGCAAATGGGTTTTGGAGACGACTACCGTGATCGTGAACCTATTCTAAGGCTAGATTTGCTTAGAACCCATTTTTAGACGAAATGCTGTAATTTTTAAGAAAAGATTCGAAATAAAGATCAAGAAGTTCTTTCAACGCATAATTAAAATGGTTCCCGATTTTAGAAGCAAATGGGTTTTGGAGACGACTACTGTGGACCTATTCTAAAGCCGGCGGATTGACATTTTTTGGCAAAATAACTTTTTGAACAACTATGGTCTACAATTAAAAATATTCTTATATTTTTAGGATCTTTGGGATCAGCTGCTTTGTTGGCTGTAAGAAGATTGATCGAAGTTTAGGATTTCTGCCACTGTTGGGGTTCCGGTGTCAATATCTGTGTAAGATGTCAGTTCAGTTCTCTGATGCCTTAACTTCTTGCAGCGTTTTCCGTCAAACCACGTTCTTCTATCACGTCAATTTTGTCTTTGACGTCTAGAGTCTCTAGCTCTAAACTTTCTGGGCTCATTTACTGATGAATTGATCTCAAATATCGGTTAGGGACGATGCTCTGTCGTTCGTTGGAAAAATTACGACATTTGTTGGTATTCAAGTTTTATTCATGTTGAATATGGTTACCTTCGCTGCATTGTCTGAGCTGCTTCCTAGGGCTGCCGTTCGTAACAGCTGATGCTCACTTACTACGTCTGCTTTTCTTAATATACAAACGTCACAAAGTGACTTTTCTCAATTTGATTTTCAGCTCCACCATTAGGGGACAACAAAATCATTTGATGACCCGTCTTATGGAAGAACAATGTCCCACCTATCGATAAGCGTTACAAAAGTCGTGTCTAACCTATATTCAGCTTCCCACAGATTTGCCCAGTCCTGGAGCGAAAAGATAAAGCAAATCCTCCGGATTAACAAAAAAAAAAAAATGTATAATAAATCACAATTATTGTCACTTTGGTGTCTACTGGGGGTTTCTCATCTGCCAAACAAAAAGTTTCACCCCCCCCCCCCCCCCCACTCATCCAACTTGATACACATGTGACAATAACTACTGACATGCAATTCCCAAACCAATATCTTATGCCATTGCCAAATAGTACGGTGCCCAAGTATTATGGGCAAATATTACTTTCCAATTGGAAATGTTGTTGTTGTTGTTGTTCCCTCTGAGCCATCCCTTCGCCCTTTTTCAATCAAAATGTGTCACAACAAAATGTTATATTACTGGAAAGATGGCGAAACTTATATGGCCACATGTAGTCGAGTCCATTCAACGAAGAAGATGCATAGCCGGGAAACAAAACCAAAAGTCATTATAACACACATATCCGACTACTGACACCATTTCATATTTATGTCCGCTCACACACACACTCTACAGTGTTTGGGTCAGTCTCAGCGTTGTATGGGAAAATCAGACACACACCCCAATTTATCCATCCAACCAAATGTAAACGTGAAGCGAAAGTCTATTAATTTTATCCGGGACAGGATGTCCTGGTGCCTGGTGCCTGGACACAAACGCAACTATCACGCACATAAAGACACAGTGTGGAAGCTGTCAATTTGATTTTATTGGTCTCGCGGGCAAAATTCCATCTTTTGTCTTTGCAAAAAAATAAAAAAAATACATTGAAATTATTATCAATTGCGACGAGATGGGGGCGAGTACGAGTATAGTAGAAGTTTTCCAGTTGTAGCCCGCCTATATGCACTGGACAGGGGATAATCAAGAAAGTCTCTGAGAAATTGGTAATCTTTCTTCGTTTTGGCAATTTTGACTGGCTCCTAGGGGGCACTAAAATACCTGTTCCGTTTCATTCCCGTAGATAAATTGAGTTATCTTCTAATTCGACGAACGTGTTGGTACGTTTTAATGCCTGCCGGTAGAGTTTAACGAAGAATTTAAGCCCAGACACGGCTTTTCATTTGGATGTCCTTGTAGATAGAGAAAATCGAGATAGCGAGAGCGAGAGAGAGAGTGAGAAAGATGTCTTTGCCAGTCGGAAAGTTTTATCATAGCATCGCCTGGTTTTTCCCTCGATAAAGGATTCGAAATTCAATTTAAGCGCACAGAGTCGAGGTGACCTTAGCTCCAATCGATATCGAAGGATGATCCAATGCTTTGACTTTACCTCTCGATAGTATACATAAATTTCTGTGTGTTTGGGCTTGTGAGATTTAGCAGGGACCCTTTCTTTGAAGTGGTCGTTCTGTTGGATGTATGTCACGATGACATACAAGAAATGATAAGTGGACAATTTTTAAATTGCTATACGATGGGGGGGATGAGGAGTTTTCTTCTTGTTGTTACATTTTAGGGGATTTTATTTGGGGATTTCTTTTTTTTTTTTTGAAGCTTCCGAAAGGATGTTGTGATTTAAGACAGAAATTGATTGAATGATTTTTGGGAAATCATCAAAAGATATGCTTGGGATTCTGTTTTATTTGATAGGGGTGGACTTTTGATTGTTGAATGAAAGATTTGATGGAAGATTGAATTGGGGCAATGTCCATTGGTGATGTGTGAAAAGGATTAATGGATTGTTTGATTTATCGGAAAGTTTAATGCGCCTAGGTTGAGCTATATTATTGAAAAGGATGTGTATAGGAAGCAGAGATTTTAAGGTCTATTAGTTGGGAATTATTTTTGACAAAAAAAAGCATGTGAACTTTAAATTTCTATTCAAATTAAATTAAAGTGCCTAGAAATATGCAGTGGAATGGATTAGTTTAGCAAATTAACGACTGAAAGGATGCAACTACATTTGTATTCATAGAGTCAATGGAGAGGAGATATTTGGCTTCGAAACAGCAATTGCTGGAAGCCATGAAAAAGAGTGGCGCACCAACCAAGATATTTTGTTAGAAGGCACATTAAATAAAATATGTACATTCATCCCGTCCGAAGGGGATCTTCCTTCCAACCGCCTTCTGAATATACTTTCAGTTATTTACAAATATAAAAAAACACTAGCTTAGTTTAGCCTAGCTTCTCACAACTATTCGTTGGTGTGAGTTTTTATTTTTGAGATAATTGGAAGAGACCTACAAATTCATGCCGATTTAGAACGGCTTAATCGAGAAACTTTTTCAGGACAGTTAAACTCTCGAATGTTTGTCAGACGTTCGCGATAGGTGGCGCAGTGGAAAAACTTTAAGCGTTCACTGTTCGTGTCTTAGCTATAAAGATATTCGCCAACCCTTAACATCAAGCATATTGCAAGAGAACCGAGAAAACTTAGTAAAAAACAGTGGTGATAGTGTGTAGCCTTGTGGTACTCCACTTTTTGCAATTCTTCTGCTCAATTCAAATAGAATCCCTTTTCAAGTTTTCGTAACTTTTTCTGAAAGTCGATCAAAAGCATTCGCAGCAGACATCTTTACGCAATAATTATCTACTTGTGCATGTCATTTATGTAGGTATCAAAAACAAGTGCCTAATTTTATGCAACGAAATCGCTCCTAACGTCAATGCCATTTATAAAACGAACTACCTTTCAATACCAGCTTGCTCTATATCTGTTTAAGATACCGCAAACCCACTCGCGTAACTGTAAAGTACGTCATTCAGAAAAAGTGTATCATCGGCATAAATAGTACCCCTCACTATATCTAATCCCGTCCAAACCAATTCACATGCAACAGCACGAGAAGAATAACCAAGAATGGAGGAAAAAAAGGATAGTATCCATAAGTACCATAACAAACTGTTGTTGAACTTGTGTATAGCTTGCGCGTAACAAATAATCAACTGCAAGTTGTATATGTCTATCTCTTGTCTATCCCTCTCACTGGCATGTAAAGTTTTTCTCTTTTTAATGTCAGCAATATTGTATGCTCAATGGAAGCCGATGGTATGGCAACTGACAACCAACGTTTTATACCTTTGATTCGCTGTCCTCTTTGCCGTCACAATGTATGCCATGATTGAAGTTGATGGGCCTCTATTGAGTGTGCATACGCGCGGGAAAAACTCGTGAGTTGCCTCAATCACCCCAAGGCGCGTATTATTTGTATTTGATTCAAATTGCATGTCAGCGATGGTGGCATTTGTTTTATTTTCAAGGAGAAGAATCAGGTACTCGTACATAAGGATGCAAGGATCCAACTCTGGAGTATTATTGCGACAGGAAGGTAAACTCTAATAGAGACATTATCGACCTACGCCTTTTAATATGCGTGAGTTGTAAAAATTCTCTTGTATAAAGTTTTCGAGATTGTTTTTGGAAAAAAAGCAAGTTACCTCCGGTATCTAGATTCCCATCTTTTGAGATATTTTTTGAGGCACTTAAATATCTCAAATTTTGTAAGGCACTTGAGACGATTGCTGTTGCCATTCTCGGGAACAATTTGTGCCCCCAGTTGTAACATGCAAAGTTTTCTCAGCCTGGCAGTGTGAAATCATTTGCGCCGTATAGTATGCAACACTTTTCGACAGCATCTCAGACAGTACCCTCGAATAAGACGTCTAAGATACATGGTACTTGTAGTTAGAGTAAATGGATACTCACGCTCCAATCCGAATAGATTTCGACTTCCGTCAACTAACACTTGGGCTAACTGGCATACCTATCAAGTTCACCCCGAAATGTTGCGCTTATTGTGATTTTCGAAATTCTGATAAACTCACACATCTTCACTTCACAAATTCATATCATCGGCATACAACCTTCCGAATCCATTTCTAAGTAGATATCCTTCAAATATTTTCTTATATATAGTTAGGCAACAAATTTGATAAGTTTCTGTTAAAAATGGCTCCTAAATCTAGGCAACACTTATAAAACCTCTCCTACCGCCTTCGTTTGATATTTAATAAATCATCACCATTACACTTTGAATCTGTAATTAAATCGAAAATCCCAAATGACACTCACGGCTTTCATTATTAAACACATGACAAAATGCATTTCAATGAGGTTCTTCAAAATGGTCGCACAATCTAGTTTCTAGTCAAAATTAATTTATTCCCTCACAAAGGACATTCACGCACTGTATACGGACCGTATCTGTCTATACGGTTTACCGAAAGCCACACGCACTCAACATTCGCCACCTATGTGCCAGTGTTGGCTTCTGGAGAATTCCAAATAAAATCAATTAGTAAAATCAAATATAAAATGCAATCATCTATTATAGTGCCAATCGTGGACTCGACAAATTTGTTTTTAGCTTAAAGTTTTAATTAAACTTAACCGACACAGGGTGCAGCCGTTTGCCATACAGATATGGCGATATTGGTGCGGCTTGTCTGCTCCTTTGCAGGAAATTGAAATAAAACAACTAATCAACGGACACGGCTCATAAATAAAATCAATCAATTTTATGAAAATGCTAACTGCAATCGCAACCGCACAATAGCGATACAGATGCGCACCAAACACACTTGGATTAGAGTTGTCCATGTGGATGCAAAGCTGGTACTGTTATATTAAATAAATTTACTGCGGCTAAAACATATTTCAACGATGGGAATGTATATACGCGAACTTAAATACCACCTCATAAAATTGTAATTAATGGCGCGTATAAAATTCAGGATATAGCAGGAGCGAAATAGTTAGTCGAGGGAGATACCTAGTAACGCATCTCTGCCGCATTTATATAATGACGATATCAAATTAATTTATGAAATTATGTGCGTGCGGACAGGAGTTTTACTGGTAATATGAACATGTTCCTCTTGTTTTAGTAGGGGTTGTGTGTCATTAAATGACTGCACTATGGATAGAAGTAGATTCTTTTATAGCAAAGTGGAAAATTGATGATAGTTGGTTATTTCTTTTTCTTTTTGTCGCTAACTTAAATTAGAAACGAGTATTAAATAAAATCCTGCCAGTAAGAAAGACTGCGAATATTGAATGCGAGTGAAAAATCTGAAAATATACAGCTCCAATAATCCAATTTCGCCTGCACTCCTATCCACTTACATAACCCATCTTTAAATATTGAAGTTCTGATCCATCATTTGCTTTTGGCCGAAGAAACTGTGAATTATATTATAGTTAATTAAAAAAATGTTAAGGTCCTAGTTGTATGCAATACTATTTAAGTCACCGGTTTTCGACTAGATAGATACTATACCAGTTCGCGTACCATTTTTCGTGCACCAGTTAAAAGTGCAAATGTTTCATTGTTTCATTTCATTGTCAAAAATTAAAAATGTTGATGTCCTGGTCAAAGTTTCGAATTTTTTAGAATTTATATTTTTCCATGTACGGGTCAAACATATTTTTTTTCTATTACGGGTCAAAATTGGAAATATTTCAGTTTTCGGTGAATTTTTTGTTTGTTATCAGGTCAAAAATGACAGAATTTTATGTCCGACTAAAAATTTTTAATTTTTTCCTATCGAGATTAAAAATTATGTTTTTTAGGATTAGGTCAAATTTTGATGTTTTTCATTTTCGGGTCAAAAACCACAATTTTTTACGACTGAGCCAATATTTCGTATTTCAATCATATAAGGGTCAAACATTATTCATGTCCAAGTCAAAATTTATAATTTTGCTCAAACCCGCGTCAGAAATAAAATTTGTTTGTAACTAAATAATAGTCAAAAAATCAATTTTTTGCATATACTGGTAAAAACTGGAAATGCTTCCAGCTTTGGTCAAAGTTTAAAAAAAAAATTAACTTTTCATGTTAAAATTGCGTTTCGGACAAAATTTCCATTTTTTTCTTACATGTTGGGGTCAACAATTACGAAATTTTATGTCCGTGTTAATATTTTAATTTTTTTCATATCGTGGTTGAACATTTCTTTTATTCCTTGTTTAAGTCAAAATTAAGATCTATTTTTTTGTATATTCATATTTGTTATAAGAACATCATTTTCATGTTGTGCTCAAAATTTGTCATGTGCGGGTAAAAAATTTCCAATTTTTTTCGTACCCATGTCAGAAATTATTTTTTTTATATAAAATAAAATTTTTCTTGTTAAAATTGCGTTTTGTTTTTTTTTTTTTTTTTTTTTCATATCGAGGTTTAACATTCTTTTAGGATTAGGTCAAAATTATTTTTTTGTGTATCCGTTCATATTCGGGTCAAAAATAAAAAAAAAAAATTACATGTCTATCATACGCGCAAGTCAAAAATTAAGAAAATGTTCATGTGTGGGTAAAAAAAATTCAAATTTTTTTCATTCATACCATACCCGACTACCCGAGTCAGAAATACATTTTTTTCGTATACGGAACAAAAATTAAAATTTTTTCGAGTTTCGAGAGTCAAAACTGAAAATGTTTCATCTTTGAGTCAAAATTAAACTTTTTTTTTCCTATTTTCAAAAATGAAAATATTTGGTGTACGTGTCAAAATTTTTAATTTTTTTTATATCGATGTTAAAAATTGATTTTTTTTTTTCATATTAAGGTCAAAATATAAAATTTTTTTTTTTCATATTTGGGTCAAAATTTTAGGCTTTGGTCGAAATTTCGCATTTTGTCCATAGGTATCGAGAATTTAACCACTTTGGGCAAGAAGAACTGCGTAAAATCGGAGACGGTTGTTAGGCTGAAAAGGATTTTTAATTTAGGCCAAGGTCCAAAAATAGGAAAAAAGTTCACATGATGGCAGGTTAGCAAAAATTTTTCTGTTAATATTTCAAATTCGCTATAAGATTCATAGCAATAGCTTAGCGGTTAGTATATTGGAAGAGGCCCAACCGTGGTTCAACCGTTAATGGGTTCAATGACACCAATCGAAAATCCATTTGAGCATAAATTTCCAAATGCACTTCAGAATCTTTCTCCGTTCTCTACATATTTGCACTTCAATTTTCGCGAACAGAAAAATATTCTACGTATTCGAAATCAATCCATCATCGAGAACCACTCGTGTCTATTCAATTAGCTTTCGTGCCATCATCATTTGCGACTCGCTAAGTGGACCTATAAATTCAAAAATGTCGCTTCATCCATTAGTGCAGAAAATTTGAAACACACACTGTAGTACATCCCCCAACCACTCACGCAACAATTTAAAAATTTAAGTGATTACTCTTCAGAGAGAATGCAAAGAAAAATAAAAACGGTTTAAACAAAATCACCGCCTATTGCAGCGCACTTGGAATGCATCCTCGGTTCGGCGACGGTCTCTATCACAAGTCCAACCGAGCGCATAACATAAGGGTGCCATGCCATGCCACATTTTGGCAGTACAAAATATCCATCTCATTGCTCTCTTGTCCGCGAGTTTATTGCATTGTATCTAAATTGCATCCGTCCGCGGGATTGTGCTGCTGCAGCAACAGCTAAACAGTCAACGACTGTTAGATGTGCTGCTGCGCTGAGTTAGTCGAAATATCAAAATGTCCCCCATCGGTGGGTGACACACAAAAGCATTTTGGCAGAGCAAAGGGACCTAGATCGCGAATCCTTCCATCAAACACTACGGTTGATGGCATAGAGGGTACCAAACCAACCAGCCAACCGAACAAGCTTAGTTTGGTCTCTTTGTTCTCGGCGATGCGATGGGGGTGAATGGATGGAGGGAGTCTGCCTGTCTGTCGGGATGCATTGAATATTCAATTTCACCGAAAATCCAATCAGAGCCAAGAGGGGTTTCCTATTTTTTTTCTTTCTATTTTTTTTTTTACGAAATTAATCTCCCCTTTCATGTCACCATGAAAAGTTTTCAACTAGTTCGTGGTCGGTGGTTGGTTAGAACTAATCTACATTTCATTTGCTTGGACTAATCTGAAGAAGCTCTAGAACAGAAAATTGGGAGATTTTATGATGGTATCTACGGATTGAGTGGGATCTTTTGTTAAATAAAATGTTAATCATAAAATACTATAGGTGACATCTTCAAAAGTTGAAAAGTCATCAAAGGAAAGGGCCACCACAGAATGTTGCATGGGAGTCATTTTATGGAGGATTATAAGGACTATAGTGGAAACGAATTCTAGTTGAGGTATGTCAAACTCCATTTCGCCCGTCAACGAATGCCACTTGCGCCAACTGAGTGATGACCGCCAATTATTGAATACAACAAATAGGGTGGCAACTTTCATTATGATGAATTTAGATCACTTTCCGACAACTCATCCATGTCTATCTCATACCAATATAATCGATTTATGAGACAACTGAAACTTGGGACAACTCATCCATCGAACATGTCATCCACTTTCATGTTGTGGATCGGTTCGGTTTCTTTTCTTTAAACTGCAGGATACCAACTTCAGGCATCGTCTTGTACAATTGGGACGACCTCTTTAATTTCCAATAACTAAAGTTGAATGAAATGTCCAATGGATGAGTTGTCCTCAAGTTTAATTGTTTCATAAATATGACCAAAGGCAGAGCCTACTTTTCCAACAGATTGGATAAGCTATGTACCAAATTGTTGGCAAACTGTACGACTGTTTATTCGCATTTTTAAATATAAAATAACAATACTTCAAATTTTACAATGTGAGAATGAAAAGTCGTTCTTGTAATGTTTTCGTGGTCCTTATTTTGACTGTCAATTTGGTTGTCAGGCCATCAGTTTCACTTAATTTCCTGATCAAAATAAAATCATTCATTCTAATAAATTCTAAGGAGAGCTCTCAGTTTACGATTGGAAAGGCAAAGGATCAAATCGAATGGGGATAGAAAAAGAGAAGCATCTCCACTATAGACATTGTTGTTATTTGTACGACTGACACTGTTACCTGTAACAAGATATCGCAATTAAATTAACTAACCTTTTCTTCGAAACACTGAAAATTAGATCCAATTGCATCTACCACTGTTCTAGTGGCATTTTTCATCATCTATCCCTGTTGCATATCCTCGTTACATGAATAATAAAATTAATTTCTATTTTTATCCCACTACGGTTCCACCTGAAGGATTTTTGCTCATTTTACTACCATTTGCCTCCCACCAGTTTCCGAACATAAAATTTTAATATCAAGATTGATTACCCCTGGTTCTCTGGCTTCTCGGGTATGGTTTGGGTATATAAACCCCCCAACACTTGCCTCACTTTACTCCCATACAAACACCGAAACACATTGCTGGATACTTTAACTCGAAATTTTCATTAATTTTACCAAATAAGGAAGGAGGAGCCATCTGGTGGGTAAGTATGTATGTAGGTCTGGTGAAAAGTGCAATTCAGTAAGGAACTATAAATTATGACATATTTTTCTCTTCTCGTCTTCTCAAGGATAACAGGCAAATCGGTCCGAGTATAGGTTGGGTATACATGGTTTAGGAGTATATCTACCTTCGGTATAACATTTTCTTATGTCAATTTGCAGAGCGATTCATGTTGTAAGTCCATGTGATTGAGTTGAGTGTATGCCGAGGATAACAGTCTCATAAATGACACACAATATACATAGTATATATGCTGATGGAAGGTATACGCAACAGGGATCTACTCTATCCATAAGGATACACACAAACGACAAGACGTAAAGTAGTATCTCGTACCTCTTATTCGATATAGTGGTATCAAAATTAATTAACTGTAATCAAATTATTCTCTTCACATGCGAGAAGAGCGACAGGAGACAGCTAGACAGATAGACAGATCGGGTAGGTTGTGTGGTAGACAAACTGTCTTGTAGTGTATTAATGGTATCGTCGTCATATGGACCGGGCGGCTGCTGGGTGATGAGATGGACAACAGATGGGTATGGATAGTGGGGATTGGTTTCAAAATTCTATCGACTATGGTTACTTGAATGTGCTTTCTCTTCCGAAGGAATTGTTATCTTATCAAGGACGATTTAAAAGGCGAACGAAAGAAGATTTTTGTATTTAGATTTACGGGTGACTTTTGGTCACAAAACTTTTGGGGTTAGTGACACGCATTTATTTATTTATTTGACTGCTACTGCTAGTGCTACTGCTGCTGCTACTGCTACTGTTGCTGTTACTGCTACTGCTACTGCTACTGCTACTGTTGCTGCTACTGCTACTGTAATTGCTACTGTTAATGCTACTGCTACTACTACTGCTACTGCTACTGCTACTGCTACTGCTACTGCTACTGCTACTGCTACTGCTACTGCTACTGCTACTGCTACTGCTACTGCTACTGCTACTGCTACTGCTACTGCTACTGCTACTGCTACTGCTACTGCTACTGTTGCTGCTACTGCTACTGTTAATGCTACTGTTAATGCTACTGCTACTACTACTGCTACTGCTACTGCTACTGCTACTGCTACTGCTACTGCTACTGCTACTACTACTCCACTTGCAACCGAACATAACTTGTCTGCCCTCAAACCACAGCAACAAAAAAAAATATAAAAATAGCGATTGTCCCTTTAGTAGTTCCTTTGAGGTTTGTTTTATACCAGCACAAACTACAAAACCAAGCCAATTCAACCACAATAAAACGAACTCTCGCTTATATCAGTCCAAACAGAAAAAAAAAACACCTACCTCCAAGTAAATATTTATCACATTGCATTATTTTGCTTCAAACAAAACCTAATTCTTTTCTCCATTTCAAGTCGTAGCAACTTTGTGTTAAATATCCTTTGAGCTCATAGATATGTTATCAACTTCCAGCACAACCATCTCACTGCGTTCCGCCCATACCTAGTTCGTTCGGTGGCTTAGAAAATCTTTTTGAATCACCCAGGTGCAATTGTTAGACATAGAATAGTAGGAGTAGATATCCTTTTTTTTGGGTAGTACCAACAACAAGAAGGGGGACGGGACAAAGAACAAGCAGTATTTTTTCCGTTGGACCGGTGTGCAACCGTTGAGCTTTGCTGTTCAGCATTTTTGCCTTATTTTTTTTATCTTTGTTGCTCATGTTGTTATTGTCCTTATTGTCGGCTTCGCCGTTCATTGTATGTTCATTGCATTGCTGCAAATTGTCCTTTGAAACCGTGTATCCTTCGTTTGTGTGCGAAATTCTTTTTCGACAATTCGATGGGACTTTGCACAACTCGTCTCAAGGGACGGGGAGAGCGACACAGCCCTTGATCGTGTGGTGGTAGTGTGAATTTTATCGGTGGTATGGTGTGTTGTATCTATGTTGTTGGTTTTTTTTGTAACAGTCTGGTGTAAGAGAAGTTGTTTGGCTTCATAGAAGTTTGGAATAAATTTCGTTGAAAATTCACCAAGTCCATTAATATTTCAGCAAATTTTTCTTTTACAATTTTCTACGTAAATGGACTTAGACAAACAGTTCAAACTTTTAGAACAAAGTCTCATAAGTGGTCGATTTTGGTGAAGAATTTCGAAATTTAACATTTTTTTTCAAGTACAAAATAATGAGAATTCGGGGTAATTTTTAAGACATTCGGAAATCAACGCGACTTGAATCTGAAAATAATCAAACATTTTTTTTCTGTTCTAAGAATTGCCTTCGAAATCTTAATTTGTAGAATTTTCTGCACTTTTCATCGAGATCTCAAAAATACACAATAATCTGAAAATGTTATCCAGTGCGACTTAATCTTAGAAAATGTCCATTCTTAATTAAAAAGTTCAGCAAAACTTATACACAAAATAATTTTTAAAATGTTCTGCTTTTTTTTATCAAGATCTCAAAAATACACAGAAATCTAAAGACTTTCATCTGAAAATCATTATAAATTTTTTTCTATTCTAAGAATCGCCTTTGAAATCTTAATTTTTAGAACTTTCTGCACTTTTCATCAAGATATGGAAAATGTAAATGTAACCGAAAAATACAAAGAAATCTAAAAATCTATTCTTACTTAAAAAGTTCAGCAAAACTTCTACTACTCTGAGACATCTAAAGATCGATAAAAATAGTTTCACAAAATATTTTTTAAAAATTGTCAGCACATTTTATCAAGATCTAAAAAGTAACTGAAAAATACGCAGAAATCTGATAATGTCATCCATTGCAACTTAATCTTAGAAAATGTCCATTCTTAATTAAAAAGTTCAGCAAAACTTATACACAAAATAATTTTTAAAAAATGTTCTGCTTTTTTTTTATCAAGATCTCAAAAATACACAGAAATCTAAAGACTTTCATCTGAAAATCATTATAATTTTTTTTCTATTTTAAGAATCGCCTTTGAAATCTTAATTTTTAGAACTTTCTGCACTTTTCATCAAGATATGGAAAATGTAAATGTAACCGAAAAATACAAAGAAATATAAAAATCTATTCTTACTTAAAAAGTTCAGCAAAACTTCTACTACTCTGAGACATCTAAAGATCGATAAAAATAGTTTCACAAAATATTTTTTAAAAATTGTGAAATTGTGATAGGTAATTGTAAAAATTATCAAGATCTAAAAAGTAACTGAAAAATACACAGAAATCTGATAATGTCATCCATTGCAACTTAATCTTAGAAAATGTCCATTCTTAATTAAAAAATTAAGCAAGATGTATACTGGTTTCAGAAATCTGAGGATCGATGAAAATAGTTCCACAAAATCTATAAAAATTTTAGACTAACTCCGAAAGTTTGTCAATGAAATAAGATTCTTAAAAAAAAAACATGAAAACGTCGAAAAATTACTAAAAATTGAGAAAGATTTACTAGAAAGAAAAAATACACAAGGTTGAGCGCATTTTATGCGGAACGACTTAAATTCAGAAAATATAGATTCGGAATTTTAAAAATTCACTTTTTCACACTTTTTTTTATGAAAACGGATTATTTGCGAGTCGTGAAAGAGATATGAACAGGAGATGTTTGTAAGACTTCTAAAAATGGAACGACAAAATTATCTTATTTTCAGAAAGTTATCTTAAAAATCAGTATATATTTATTTGTTTTGATTCTTTTCAAATTGTTTGCATATCTAAGAAATTCGTCGTTATCGAAGAAATGGAAATAATCTAAGCATATAATGCGGACCGTCTTAAATACAGAAAATATTGATTCGGAATTTTAAATATTCCTTGTAACTGAAAACGTATTATTTGCTAGCCATAAAAAATCGGAGCTGAAGACTTTTGTTAGACTTCTAAAAAGGGATCGACAAAATTGTCTTATTTTGAAAAAGTTATCACAGAAATCAATATATTTTTGTTGTAATTCTTTTCAAATTTTGAGCGTATCTTAGAAAATTGTCGGTATCTCAGAAATAAAAGAAATTTAAGCATTAAATTCAGCAAATATTGATTCGGAATTTTAAAAATTCCATGTAATTGGAAACAGATTATTTGCGAACCATACAAAAATGAAGACGTTTGTAAAAGCTTTAAAAATCGACCAACAAAATTATCTTATTTTCAGAAAGTTATCTCAGAAATCAGTAAATTTTTGTATTAATTTTGAGCGTATCTCAGAAAATTGTCGGTATTTCAGAAATCGAAGAGCATTTTATGCTGACTGACTTAATTTTAGAAAATAATGATTCTGAACTTAAAAAATTCAAGAATTTTTTTTTTATGGAAACGGATTATCTGCTTCCCGCACATAGCTGAGCTGGGAACATTTATAAAACTTCTGCGAATCGACAATATTTTGAACAAAATTATAAAATTTTCAGATAATTGTCTAAAGAATCTTATTTTTCTTATTTTAAGAATTTATTTTTTCTTATTTAAAGAATTTAATTTTTTTTTCTTACCAAAATCACAAAAACCAAAGTAATTATTATAAAATACACAATAACTCTAAAATTTTAACTTATCGCGACTTATTTTCAGAAAATTTCAACTCCGTGGTATGGGTTGGGACTTGAATTGCGAACTTTACCAAATAGAGTATCGGTTTTCAGATTTTCGATGCAAAATTCTTAAATATTGAGACAATTTTTATAGAAATCTTAAATTAATTTTTTAGAAAATAGATTATTTGCAGTTTTGTACCAATATTCTAAAATTTAATCAAGAAAATCTCTGAAAATATTTTAAAAAATTAGGTTGAAATTATTTCTGTCAGCTTCAGTGAAAACTGTCACTTATTTGACATCCACTGTGACAACTACATAGGACCAAGTTTCGCACTTTACATTTCCATTTCGATTTCCATGTGCTCTTTTGCGAAGGTATTGTTTACTCAATTGTGGGTGATTAAGTTACAGTTGAATTGACAACAATTCGTTGCAACGTTTTTTGCTGTCTTGTGGCTTTTGTAATTTTATTTTATTTTCAGCTACTACTACTACCATGCTCCTGCGATTGTAATCATTTTCCATTTGGTTAGACAAACTGTACCGGTCACATTTTGCACACAGTACCTCGTCGTCTCTCTGTATTTTGCAAATGCGATAAGAATGGTAATGAATGACACAACATTCGGTTTTCGACTTTCAGCCGGATGGTCTGTCTATATACGTAAAGCAAAGTACTTGCATTATACAAATCTTGCTCTACCCGACCTCGCCTACCTCCCAAAAAGGAAACGAATGATTCAATTAATGTCCTTAAATATAGAGAATAGCATTAGAGACGTTCTTGAAGACATTCCACATTCGACAGTGGCATTATACAGAGGAATGCCCTTCTCTTGAATTATCGCCAATCATTCGTATCACACTAAGGAGGTTCTCTCTCTCTCTTTCTCTGGGATGCATGCTATATCCCGCATAGAGGAAGAAACACGATTCCTTGTCGATTCAAGCAGAAGGATAATATGTTTCAAAAATTGAGATTGAATCCTTTTAGAAAATTGACCAAATTGATCAGAGGTGGATGAAAGTACGAAGGCAAGTCATCAGTTCTACTCAATGGATTTTCCAAGTCGTTTTGTCTATGTGTGTGTGTGTGCGAGTAGAGTCCTTAAAGGTTTTGCAATTTAATCCAGTTAAATAAATCAATTGAGTAGAAAGTAATAAAGAAGAAACTGTCTGCATCAGCAGGTAAGAAAATGAAGAACATCCTCGAGCTATAATTTACTTACATAGCAGAAATGTCTCCTTGGTCGACAATATAATAATTGAAGGGGTTTCATTTTAATTACATTTTCTTGGAAGATATTGTCTTGAAGATATATACCCTGCGAAGGAATGGCTTTCGCAATTTCTATTTACTATCAATTATAGTCGTAGCTATGGTTTTTTTCTTATATTTTTCTCTGATAAATTTGACGACAATGTATAGCTCGTTTTTAGAGACAGGAAACACAAACAAATTGCTCGTTCACGGATGAGACGATTTGACTCTAGATTTGGATACGAAGTCGAGCATTTTTTTTAGACTCAAAGTCACATTCTGCCTGCATATAGGGAGTATTCATTCATTCATGCATTTTCAATGTCGCGGTTATCCATTAAGTGGGTCGCGGGAGTAGGCTGCTGAAGTGGATCCTTCATAGCTCTCGATTCTCCGCCATCGACTCTAAATCATCAAGGGCAATATCCAGACGGGTAGAGGATAGATTATGAACTTGATCTAACCATCTCATCCTGGGTCTACCTAGAGGACGCCTGGCTGATGGTACGGATTTCATAGCACGTCGTGGGATCCGAAGCATGGACCGGAGAAGAAGCTGCTCGACAGGGACTATAATCCTAATTCTAACTAAGTGGGCAGTTTAAGACCTCATCATATAACGTTAGCATCAATCTAAATGACGTTTGCTTCCTCTGTGTGATGCCTCCTACGAATAAATCAATCAACCACCCACCATTCACCGATTCATCTGGTTCTTTCGAAGAAATAATTTTCCATTCAGATATTTCTCTCCCATCGAAATGAAATGATTAGATTTCTAGGATACAATATGTCTCAAGTGATTCAGCGGTAATGAGAATTTCCTGGAAAAATGTATAGATGTTATTAACTCCTGCAAGTTATTTGATAGAATTCTATTCAACGCGAAAATAGTTAGCAGATAATGAGGACATTTGTCTGAATGCATACGAGTTATATCCTTTTCTAGATTAGCAAACCCACTGGCTGAATGGGGAAGAACTGTTCATGGTAAATGTTTAAGGATGTCAGTTTGGTGAATTCAGTGATGGATAGGGAAGTAAATCATTGCTTAAATGCGCTATACGTCTTCCGATTATTTTTAATGATATACATTCTAGACCAGAATTTGTATAGTTCCTAAATATTTTTATCTACTGCGGCTATGTTACACAGAAGCTAGTCCTCAATTAAGCCTAAGGGAATCACTGAGATGTGGGACGTAGTCTGGTGTATATATTTTTAAATTTGCATTGAAAGTCACTGATAAATAATGGGCCTAGAATGAAACTTTGAAATTGACAATAATGAGCTAGGAGTCTCCGGTTCAACCCCCAAAAAACATATTACACCTCAAGAGTGCGATTCCTCCCGCGAACGTCTCTCGACTATTTTTAATAATATACATTCTTGACCAATTGAATTTATAGTTCCAATGAGGAGCCAGTCCTTAATTAAGCCCAAGGGAATCACTGAGATGTAGGACGTAGACTGGTGTACATATTTTTAAATTTGAATTGAAAGTCCCTGATAAATAATGGGCCTAGAATGGAACTTTGAGGAACATAAGATTGGCGATATTCGGTCTCCGGTTCAACCCCCCAAATAAGAGTGAGCTACCTCTCGCGAACGTCTGATAATCATACGAGGGTATAGTTGTCTTAAGAAAGTTTCTCGATTCACCTATTCGGATACGGAATAAAATAATTGTAGGTTAGTTCCATGCAGCTTTAACTTTCCCTATTCTCTTGCCCACATGCAACTCTGTCCCACCATCAGTTGAGAGCATGCTTACTAATTATTGAAAGTCTTAAACTTCTTCTAGTCAGTTTTCGACACAGTTAAGTTGAGAGTTTGAGTTTGAAATAGTTAAGACCTCTTTAATGTAGAGACCCACATTCTTCGCCTCAGTTTTACTATTTGGAGGAGATCCATAAAATGAGACAGCAAAAATCGTCAACATAGTGAAGGAGTTTTATACGACTTTAATGCCCACTTCAATCCTTGGTTTTCTCCATTTAAAAATGCAGGAATTATATCGCTCCTGACTCCAAGAAACTATATGGGCGAAAGTATGCAACCCTGAGGCACAACACTTCGGATTTAAAATTTCTGTCACACATTTCCACTGTGCAGTGGCATCTAAAGTCACTTTCACCTCCAGTGGGTGTTGCTTGGAACTCTGGCCAACAGATACAGAGCTCTTTCGTCAGTAAAACGATCTTGCTGCTTCATCTTCATCCTTCGAAGATAGTGGGTTAATCTGGCTACGTGTGAAAAAACTTACACTTTATTGGACTTGCAATCGAAGTTGTCCAGAAGATACTTATTTTACTTATCAGGCTTCCGATCCGTGAAGAGTCTCTGCCTGAGACACTGCAGTCTTCCATCCTCTACTATCCCGAAGTTACATAGTTTAACAAACAGACTTAAAACCTAGACATTCCCCAAAAGTATGCAACGTTTTTCTCTTTTGTTGCATATTTATATATTTACTTTCTAATGCGGCTTAACAACTCAACGGTCCTCTTCAGCACATAAAGTTGCCCTCATATGAACATAAGAGGTCTTTAAGCAGTACGAGGGATCTCAAATATTGCCTATACTGACTTAGCTTAGACATTCACCCAACCTATTCACAGCAATTCTGATTGTTTTGGTTTGGAAGGTAGCTTCCATCACTTGAAATAAAAAAAAAATGATTCCTTCATCTAAATGTTGATAAAAATTGTCCTGTCAATCCAGAGCTACCAAAATCAAAAGACAAAGGAAGAAGAAAATATCCTCTAGCACTTTCCGTCACTTTGCGATCCTTTGGCTCATTGCAACCCAATTACCCCAGCCCAGCCATATTACTGCCAACGGTTTCATCGAAATACCCGAGAAAGATGCGAAGAGGTCAATAAATTACCCAACCCGTCCCGTCCCGTGTCGTCCTCGGGACACAGAAAAAAAAAAAAAAAAGGACAACCAGTGCAAAATGCTTGGACAGGTAATATTTCCATCGCATAAAGTAACAATTCATTGGGTGTAATTTATAAAAAGGGTTTTATGCTAAAATGTCTGCTCCTCGCTGCCTGTCTTTTTTCACTATATGAATGGGCTCGTGTATCCATTACCCCTCCTGCGCGTTCCATATAATTATAGACACATAATGTGCACCTTTATCATCGTAATAAAGCATCAAAGATTTTCGCGTTGTACTTCCTCTGCACGTGTGTTTGTCCATGTCCAAGTCTCCACTTAATCAGGCGCGCAAATAGGGGTCGAACGTGCGGAGGGCAGTGCAAAAACTCTCGTGACTGAATGACTGAGAGTGAATGGCAGGACAAGTGAACGACACGTGGAATGAGAATGAATGTGGTGCGGTAGGGGACGACTACGCCTAGCCCATACTGCAGGTTGTTCTACAGCGCCTGTCAAGAGATCAACGAGGTTGTATGGAAGGGCGGAGGGGTGCACAACGCTTTGTAATAAATTCTGACACACACTTGCGAAGGTAGTAAAGCAAAGTTTATGTTGCCTCAATTGCTCTTGTTTTACGCATTATAAATACACTGAAGCGGAGATTGTGTTCCATTGCGCCCTAATGCTGTGTCGCTATATTTATAACCTTTTGGATGGTGTCCTGACTGTTGGATGATTTGCGCGTCTATAAAGGTGGCGCAATGGATGTTGTTATTAATTTGAATTTATTGAATTAATTTATTGCTTGTTTGGCGGGCAACTTTGGGGGTAGAGTGAGGCGTTCATTTTCCACCCCATGACAGACATATGGCATGACACAATTTTACGATCCTATTCTGGGGGTTGCATTAATATTTATTCGTGCCATTTAAAATCTTACACTTTTGACAAACTGCGACAGATGTCGTGAAAATTAAACTGAAATTATGTGGTCAATGGAGGGAGGGGGTGAGTTCAGTGGCAATAACAGCAATATTTTAACGCATACTTAATAAATTTACCAGTTAACAACAGCATACCATCGAAAGAAGATATTTCTGGAAATGGTTGACCTGACTTTTGGGACCTGTTGCAATGTAGTAGCACTTGAGGTAGTTTGAACTGAACTATTCGCATTTTGTTCGCCAGCGAGTTCGTCTGAGAATCCCAGGTGATGCATGTTTTGTGCGATATCACAACAGATGCTATGGCACTCATTCAGAAAATATAAAAACCAAGACGACTGGGTCAAGAACAAAGATCAATTTCTTCCTTTTTCTATTTTTTTTTTTAATAAATTTTAACGATGGTCGCGATACATTCACCTAGCTTTCGCCCAGTAAAATAATACTTGCTGGTGACAAAGTGTCTGGTGGATTTGTATGATTGAAACAATATTTGGTGTACCATAAGGTTGCTTCTTTAGCCCTATAATTTTTTTGGATAATTATTCATTGGTTCTGTAATATAATTCTATCTAGAGATGGCGCATTTAAAAAGCTGAAAATAGTTTACGAAGGACCACCGCGAGTAAACCAGCGACCGCACCCTTTTATGGCTGCAAGTAGACAAGCTCAATTGCTCTTCCCCTCTCAACCGCACGATTGATGGCCACTTTTCATTCATTTTCAATGGTCCGCTTATCCATTAAGTGGGTCGCGGGTGTAGGTTGCTCAAGCGAACTCTCTATAGGTCTCGATTCTCCATTCTCTCTAAAACATCAAGTGCAAGTGCAAGTAGAGGAGAAATTATGAACTTGATCTAACCATCTCATCCTGGGTCTACCTAGAGGTCGCCTGCCTAATGGTACGGATTCCATAGCACGTCTTTTGATCCTCGTTGGGAACATGTGTTTAACATGTCCAAACCACCGAAGTAGCTGCTCGACATTGAGTTCCTCACGTATTCTGGTATTTCTAATACGATCTCTACGGGTCACACCAGCAATACAACGGAGGAACCTCATTTCGGCAGCTTGTATTCGCAATCTTATTCTTTCGGTCATTACCCAATTCTCATGATCCTACAGAAAAACTCAGCATTGCTCCTTCCATCACTTGAGAATAAGACCCCGAGATTAAGTATCTCTTTTCCACCCATTTCAATAGGACTCCACTAACATGAACAGGCGTTCACGTTTACGTTCATCTCAGCTTCAACACAAACGGCTACAAACCGATCGAGTGCGCGCTGAAGTTCAGTCTGAGAGGACCCATGAATGACCAACCAAGTCATCAGCGAAGAGAAAATGATTTATACTCAGATCTCCCAATTCGAAACGTTCTTCGCCGAGACTTCGCTGTAACATCCAGTCCATATAAATAATGAAAAGGAGAGGAGACAAGACGCACCCCTGGCGCAGTCCAACGCCCACGGTGAAATGTATTGATTTAACGCCGTTTATCCGGACACAGCTTTTACAGTTTGTGCGAAAAGATTGAATGGCTCTCAAGAGTCAATTCCATACTCCTGTAATAAACTTCAGAGTTTACCTCGAGGGACTCGGTCGTATGCTTTCTCCAAATGTACGAAGCATGCGTAAACAGGTGTAGCATACTCCCAAGCCTTCTCAAGTAAATAAGTGTTCGATTGTGCTTCTGCCCGGACCACTTACTCATCTCTGCAACGCGTTTCCAGCACCTTGGCAAATTTCCAGGGAGACTTAAACGTTATATACATCTGTTGAATTGGAGCAATCCCTTTTATCGCCCTTTCTTGGAAAGGGGCATAATCACTGGAAGTTTCGAGGCATTCCCAGGCCACTTTAATGACACGAGAGAGCCATTTAACTCCCTCTTTATCTAAAGCTTTGAGCATTTTTGCCCAGATTTCATCCACTCCGGCAGATTTTAGCGATTTGATCGCAAAAGTTACTTCCTCTACCGTGGGAATATTTTCCGCCCTGCTCAAGGCGATGGATCTGTCATCCTCAATGTCCTGGATGCCCCTTTCCTCCTCATTGGAAAGAAGTGTACCATCTTTGGATTTGACTCCTTCAATAATGTTCCACTTCCTTCCGCTAAGACGGCGGATGGTCTGCCAGAACACCTTGCTTGAAGATCTATGATCACGGTGTAATTTTTCGTCGAACTCCTTCCAAGATTGTTCTTTGGCTGCTTTCACAACCAATTTGCAAGTTCTTCGCACCTCAATGTACCGGTTTCGAGAAGTTGAGTCCCCCCAAGTGAATCCACAGCTTGAAAGTATTTTTCTTCTCTCTGATGGCTTCTTGAACTCCGGGCGTTTTAAACCTCGCAGGTCTTTTCTCACCACCAGCCGCCACACCGAGCCGCTTCACTCCGCAAACATGTCCTGCAGAGGCAATCACTGCTGTTGAAAACAACTGCCATTCTTCCTCTACATTCAATGCAACCTTTGGGAATTCGTTCAAACCTTTCAGATACCTGCCGTGCAAATTCCTCCCGTATCTCATCGTTCTATAGCTCCTCCCACCGTATGCGCTGGCCACTCTCTCTCTCTTCATTCGAGAGGGTTGTTTTTCTATTTCAACGGCTGTTGGTGACTGAGAAAAGGGATCAATTGTTTTTATTCCTCGTGCAATGTCATACAACACATTTCAGACGAGTAAAAGTTGAAGCTGATGAGACTGAGGTTCCGCATTCATCAGTCATCAACACTATTTTCTTCCGGCCAAGGGTGGGGAAAAAAAGTTGGTGTATGCTCATCGCTTGCTGTATATCGGCCCAACATTCGACGGTGGTAATGGTTTTTTAGTATATATACGCAGAAAAACAGCTCGTATGCCATTCCCTCAAGAATATCAGGTCGAAGATCGTTGGCAGCTGCTTCTTTGATGAACTAGAAGATTTGGAAATCGTAGAGCTTTAATGACTCTTAAGAACTCCGTACATAGATCCGGGTGGCTCCTAAATATCAAATGGGCGCAATGGGTCAAGATGTTGGTCTAAGTGACGACCGTTACAAAGGAAGCCTTCTGATGCCTACCTTGTCACACTCAATTGGTCGTGTTACTACTGTTGCTCGTTTCAAATGCGAATGCCACTCGGTTCGTGTGTTATCATCTAAACTTATATCCATTTAAAAAGGCTTGGAAAAGGTTTAAAGAACAAAATTTTTGAAGTGAAACATCTTTAGCGAGATGTAAGTCACAAACAAATTAAACGCAAATTAAAATGAAACGGAAATCAAACTGAAACAGAAATCAAAGTGAAACACTTCTTTTTCTACTAAACGCCTGAATCGATTTTCCTGAAATTTTGGGTATGTTTTTGAGTGGGTCTCTGGATAGTTGAAAGTCATAATTGGACCCGAAAGGTGGCGCTGCAATCGGGTTTTAGGAATTTTATTTATTTCCTTCTAAACAGATGGATGAAATTTTGATAGATTTTTTTTTGTGTGCGTTTGAGGAGGTCCCTGGATGGTTACAATTATACCCGGACCCGGATCGTTACTATAAAATGATTTATAAAAATGAGAGATTTGAAGGAAGTTTCACTTCAGTAGTGTACTTTCTTCGTGGCTTTATTGGTTAATCTATTATAGACAAACTCGAAGTTTCACAATCAACCCCTACTCACTTGAACAGTTGCCATAGTCGACGTCTGTATTTCGTCTAGAACTTACTAAACAAAGCGAACCAACAATCTATTAATAGCAAATTACGAAGAAGTTTAGAATTTTCAAGGATCATATACTCTTGCATCTTCTTTGTCCGCACGAAAGCAATTTAAACACCCACGCGTGGTGATGTCCTCTCATTTCAATTAGCGTTGAAGTTTGATTGCTTCTCATACAGTTTGTACCCCAGAGGCAATGACGAAAATGATGAGCTTCTTATCTCTCTAATCTCCCCCCGCGCCATATATGTATGTGAAGAGAAAGTGTGTCCTCTCATTTAAATTAGTGGTGAAGTTTAATTACCTGCTACTGCAATCGCATATTCTTCTCCTATGTAGGTATACGCGAAGATCTTAGAAATAAAAGGACTTGAGGATAAGTTTCAAATAATAGATTCATCCTTAAAAAAAATTCTTCACGCCCGAGGCAACATTCTCAAACTATCCACAATGAAATGACATTACACACACATCAATTTTCCCATTCAAAGGATATCTTCTCCTTTGATCGGCATTCTCACATTCAATAAGATGCATGACGCTGTCAATTTCGAGACCAAAATGGGTCGGCCCTGAAGGGGATTCTCTGAACTAATTGCGGACCTAAAATGCAAGTCATTCGCATATCATTCGAAAGCGAAATGTCCTTGCGGGCATATCCATGTGTCAGGGGGTAACTGTTGAGAAATTCGAAAATCGCCGCAGGACTTACTTTCTTGATGATGATATAATTTAATTTCGACGATTCATCCGGTCGATATGATACTGAAACTATTTGGGAGCGGGTGTAGATATATACACATTGTCCTTTGTTGTCGTTTCTCTGTCTGTAAACCTTTCTAAATTGCAAAACAGAAAATTAAATAAATATAGGTACAGGATGAACTTGACCCGGTAAGTTGGTTGGGGCTGTTAAAACCTAATGGAAAAGTTCAGTTCTTCAGTCTTAGTCCGGAGCGGGTAACTTTGAAAAAAGTTTTTTTTTTGTATTCTTCCCCCGGCTCTCACTCGCTCGTGGCGAGGGGGAGGGGGAGGGTTGAGTTTGAAAGAAATCAAATTAAGATGGACAGTTTCCAGTTTTCTTTCTGTCGCTTCAAGTGAAAATTGTTGGCTATATATTTGCGTTTTATTTTTTTTTTTTTTTTTTTCGTTCTTCCTCTACCCAACTTTCACTGCGTGTCGGTCGTCGTCGTCATTGTGAAAAGGATGCTCGCGGGATGTGTAAGGAGATGCATTCTGTGTTTCTCACAGATAAAATAGGGTAATTTCGTTATGCTCTATACAACTTGAGATCATCTGAATTAATGCCTTTTCCTTCTTCGTTACTTAGCCGTTTGTTTTGTGTTCCAGTTTTGTATCTTATTTAATTTGCATGGCAAATCATGCTGACTTGAATGGATTTTTCTGTCAGTCAATTACAGGTAGTGGTAGTACCCTCTGTCATCCGATCCCACAGAAAGATCCATTAAGTCACCAAATCGATTTCGAATATATAAGACAACTGCGGCGCGGCGGCGTCTCCTTTGTCCTTTTGGTATTATGTGGTTATTGGTTATTCTGCCAGCCGAATGAACATAATCACGATTACTGTTATCGCTTTGCATTTAGGATTTAGGAGATTGTGCTAGGTGCTAGGATCCTGTTTTTTTTTTATTTCTTCAATATAATGACTGACGATAATGTCGCGTCTCCTCCTCCTCCGTATGGCAATAAATTTCCTTCGGCCGAGAGAAGCACCACCAAATCAAATGGCGGTACGGGTATACGAGGTGTTTTAACTTCCTGTTCTGTCTGTATATAAAGGATATCGCGTTGGCACGCATGTTTTACGTACGACTTTTTGCCACGTATAGAACGGAATGTGAATGCGGGTGTGGGAAAGAAAAAAAGCCGCATAACACCAACAATTGCGCTGTAAAGCAATATTGCTGCTGTTGTGGTGCTGGTGGATGGCGTGGAGCACAGGTCCTGTGTGTAAGTCATTTGTGTTTTACTTTTGCTGAAATAAATACCGTTACTTTGGGGGGTAATCAATTTTATTCGGAAATATGAATGTTTTATGCGTTTGTTTTTATTAGGGAACAATAATTTATTATCGTGGGTTGTGCTTTCGATTTAGACTTGGGATCTTCTATATATATACATACACATACACGAGGTAATGTTATTAAGGATATTTTTGTGCTTCGCAGAGATATTTCAGCGAAAAATTATCGCACAGATAAAAGGGAAATGTTAAATGAGCGGTTGTATGGTAATAAACATTTTATTTTTATTTTTACTTTTGTAGCTCGGGCAAGTGAATAGGAGAGATGAATGTTAATCGCTGCAAGAAGGAAGTACCTACCCAGTGGGGACGTATTTTTTTTTTCTTTCTCTAGCTTACCTTAATATCCTTTTATGTATAGATATGTATTTCCTTTTTATATTTATGAATTATGGCGTTTTTTACGCCAATTGGCATAAAGACTCTGTCACGGCATTGCTGTAAAATGCGGTAAGTTCTAGGAAGTCGTTTTTGACTACTGTACTATATTTACCAACATTTGAATCAGTTTTGTTCTAGAGTGGTAGCTTCAGGAGGAAGCTTCTTTGTTACAAGGCGTTACGTATTATGAAGTTGCTTGTTCCATTTTGAATGTGTAGTCTCTTGTTCCGATAAGGAAATAAACTACACATACAATTTTTTTTGACAAAAATAACATAATAAGTGTAACGAAGCGTTACATTTACAAGTCATTTTGTTTAAACTGTTTCATTTTGCATATGTAGTTTCTTGGTCTGTTAACCCTTTCGGTACATCTTTTTTGTTCTAAGGTTAAAAAAATATTTTATTTCTTTTTGTTGCTACTTAGACTCCTACTAAAAACATTGTAACATTATTTTTGGTAAATATTGGTTCTAAAGTGGTTTTTGGGAACGTTGCCATATGGCATCAATTGTCTCAAGTGGTAGCAAAATAAATGACAAAATTAATATTTTTGTTTTAGTTTCTTATTTTTATATATTCATTTTTAAACAAAATTGAAAAGAAAAAAGTATAATTATTTTTTTTTTAATTAAATTGTATTCTAGAAAAATAAGGATTTTTGAAAATATTTAAAAAACACATATTTTCATTATGTATAAAAATAAAAAAACTAAAAAAATAATAAATTGTTGCATTTATACTCGGTTTTCTTTGTTTACATCAAACATTACAAGTACTACAAATTAAAAACTAAGCATATTCCAAGATAAACATGTGTATTTATACAAAAAAATAATTAAAAAATAAAAAATATTAAAAAAAAAATTAAATATTCATAAAAATCTAAGTAATTTTGTTTTAATTCAAACCAAATTAAAAAGTATTGATATTCAAGACTATTTCTGCATAAAAACACATTTATTTTTATACATATGTAGGTATATATATAATTTTATTTATAGAAATGATGCCTTAAAATGCACCTCTAAATAATATTGATGCCATATGGCAACACAGAAAAGGAAAATTGTGCCAAATTGAATAGACGGAACTTATATGTTTATTTTATTTTTTTAATTGTGCGCCTGATATTAGTCAATCAAATAAAATCGAAATTGATAATCTTTTTGACAATTATCAATGTAAAAAAGAAATAATAAAAATAGTCTTCCGACGAAAAAATTCGAACTCTATTGCAGACCGATCTTTCACGAGAGCTAAAAGCACAATGACGTCAACTATCACCCAGTTTTTTTGCTTCTAATTAGTAAGCAGATACACTAACAAGTTAATCAGAAAAAAAAAAATAGATAAAATATACTCAGAGAGTGAGAATGGGTGTTATGAATTTTCGTGTTGCCATATGGCATCAAAATACCGAAAGGGTTAAGGAAAGGAACTATAAGTACAATTTGTTTTGGTAAATATAACTTCACGAACTAGTTTGTAACGAAGTGTTACAAATTAAGAAGTCACTTGTTTCATTTTGCAATTGTAGTTTCTCGTTGTCAGAAATTTATACAAATATAATTTATTTTGAAAATATTATAAGTGCAGGAAATATTTTGTAACGAAGCGTTACACATCAAAAGTTGCTTTGCTTCAACAGTTTCATTTGGCATTTGTAGTTTATTGTTGCCATAAGGAAGGGAACTACAAATACAACTTGTTTCTGACAAAAATAACTTCAGGAAGTAGTTTGTAACGAAACGTTACACATCAAAAAGTCGCTTTGCTTTGACTGTTTCATTTGGCATTTGTAGTTTCTTGTTGTCATAAGGAATGGAACTACAAATAGAATTTGTTTTGATAAATATATCTTCAGTAACTAGTTTGTAACGAAGCGTTACAAGTAATATTTTTGTAAAATGTTATATTACGAAATAAATTATATTTACAGTTTCTTAACTGAAAAGGCATGTGAACGAATTGTAGAGAGTTGGTTGTAACAAAGCGTTACAAACATCTACATGTATAGATCAATTGAGGTGTAAGCCGGCACAAGTAATTTGACAAAACTAAAGTCAATTCTACTCATAATTTGAAACTTACTTCGTGTAAATTTTTGCACCAATGGAAAGGTCATTTAAATTCCGTTGGAATGATACAAAACTTTCCTTAATCCATTAAGTACCCATTTAAAAATTTTAGAATTTAGAATTTTTGTAAATGTCTACTTTTTTTACTTTTTTAAAATAAAAATGTTTTGATGCAAAAAGTTTCTTCAAACAATTCTAATAGTGACTGAAAAAAAAAATTTTTCAAAAATCTCTTCGCTAATATTTATTATGATTTTTTGAAAATTGCTAAAAATGACTTTGTGTGGCTAATTTTTCCTCCTTTTCATACAAAATTTTTCTGAGATCACCCCATTCAAAAAATCATAAAAAATAGTAGCAAAGAGATTTTTGAAAAATTTTTTTTGCAGTCACTATTAGAAACTTTTTGCATCAAAACATATTTTTTTTGACCGAGGAAAAAAGTCAAAAAAGTAGACTTTTACAAAAGTTCTAAATTTTCAATGGGTACTTAATGGGTTAAGGAAAGTTGTGTATCATTCCAACGGAATTTAAATGACCTTTCCATTGATGCCAAAATTTACATGAAGTAAGTTCAAATTATGAGCAGAATTAACTTCAGTTTTGTCGAAATACTTATGCCGGCCACTGTAGAGAGTTCCGAAGCTTGCTTGTCCTATAGCCAAAGGTGTTTTGATAGTTTATCACATTTCTGAATCAAGAGAGCTTGCTTGGGTATAGTCCATCTTTTCACATAAAATGTAGGTTATTTTGACACTGAAAGTTGTTTCCCGCTCGAAATCTTGACAGAAAGTCAGTGTTCAGGACCGAAACTTATTTCCAAAGTGACTGCTGTGTAGCTCAAACAGTGCGTTTTTTGAAAATAAGTTTTGGCCGAAATGAAGCACTTACCGCCTGCTGTACGCAAAAAGTTCGTGAGACTGCTATTCTAGTGGACAACACTCATGGTCCCTGTGCGTGTCGTCTAGAGCCAATGCATCCACAGAGAGTGACAGTTTGCTGCGGATTGTGGAGTATGGTGGCATCAGTGGACCAATTTTCGTCGAAAATGAGGCTGGGAACAACGTTTCGGTCGACGACAGAGCAATGTTAACCGATTTTTTTTTTACTGAAATTGAAGACATGGATTTGGACGACCTCTGGTTCATGCAGGATGGGGAGCAATGCCACACAGCCCATGCCACACTCGATCTTTTGCACACCAAATTCCCAAATCGTGTTATCGGCCGTCTTGGCGATGTCAATTGGCCGCCTCCTTGTGGGAAAAAAACCATTCAAGCACTTAAGGCCAATATCACCCAAGCAATCCGTGAGCTACAGCCCGAAACCCTCTTGGAAAATTGGTGTGAGAGAATGCGCTCCTGCGAAGCCAGAAACTTGTATTTGGCCGACCCTGTATATGGGATTATACCTTTGAAAAATATTTATTCATTTTGACCGTTTATGTCTTCCATACATTCAATAATTGCATTCAGAATTTCAAAACGTAGACCTACATGAGCCCGGAAGCCAACAACAGACCACACAAAAAAGAGCTCCACATTCCACTTGTTAATTTTGATTTAAAAAATAAAAAAATAAAAATAAATAAAAATTATTATTTGCATGACATAAAGTCGAAAAGAAAAAGTCCTTGTTCCATTCTCTGTATATAATACTCATATTCCAGTTTAATTCGATAAAATTGTCTGAATAACGCCAGTCGACGTTGTCCTGACCCGATTTTGTGTTAGCACAACACAGCAGCAGCAGCACATGCAAAGGCATACACACAGTGTGACAGTCGAAGAGGGAGAGCCAGAACGCTGCCTGGCTGTATGTTATGGGAGAAAACTTTTTGATCAAAAACCCATAAATTACGCTCCAATTCAAGTTGCACTCTCTGAACCGACAAACATACTCCTCGTCGTCGTCGTCTTTTATTTTTTATTTTTGCAAAACCAACATCCGGCATACACCTCCCTTTTTCCACTTTGACTCTGGGTTGATGCAAACATACGCAGCAAAGTCAAACAATTCCAAGCAATTGTCGAATCCGGACAGGACGCTTTATGTCGATTTTTAGACTCCAACTGCACTTTTGCAATCTATATCCTAGATATTCGTTTTCGTTGGTGTCCTGTCCTAGTCTCTTGGTTTATTTGTTTTTGAATGCGTTCTCTGTTGAATGGCCAGATGAGGGAAATCCTATTTTTATCCCTTCTTTTTTTTGTGTGTGCAATGCTGAGCATCCCTTTCGTGAATTTATGAATTTATTGCAAATGGATGGTCAAAAAGTTGTATATGTGTCCGAGTTCTGTTGTTGACAGGGCCATAGATGGTGCTACTACAATGGACAGTAAAGTATGTATCAAACAAATAGAGAGAAAGAGACACACACACACACACACAAAATCGTGGTCATAATTTATGTTCTTCTCATTTGATATGCAAAAGTTATTTTATTTATTTGTTGTTTTTTTTTTTGTTCGTCCTATTTGGAAACAAAAAAAAAATCCGTTATAAAGTGTATGCAATTATTCATAAATTTCACAGTCAATTGTTTCCCAAATGTGCATATTTTTAAATGCAGATACATTTTTTTTGATTTGGATAATTTTTATGTAAAATCGAACAGAATGGGATGTTGTTCATGGGTAAATAATCAAGGTGCCATAGTAGATTGGGGTTACAAAGGGCTATTCTTTATTTAAGGGTTCATTAAGGTAGTAAATTAAAGCGAATGCGAGTCGTGATCATTGCAGTTCTGCTCTTTGGAACTTAAAAAAAAAATTAATAAAAAATAAAAGCCAGCGGAAGACTAAGTACTTACATACTTAGGCGGCTCTACAGTTCGGGGAGAATCGAGGCCTCAACGAATAAGCCTCTGGAGTTTAGCTAACTGCCTACAGTTGCGCAACCCAAAACATTTGAGGTCGCCTTCTACTTGCGCGCCACTTAAGTCGAAGTCTTCCTCTACTGCCTCCCTTCGGTCTAAACTCGAAGACTCTACGGGCCGGAGCATTTGTTTCCATCCTCTCTACATGTCCTAGCCATCTTAGACGACTGACTAGCAGTTTTTTTGACCAGATCAATGTCGCTGTACAGCTAGTATAGTTCATCGTTGAATCTTTTTTTACAAAGCCCGTTAAAGGCTAAATATTGGAGGCTTTAAGGCCCAATTCTCACGGAGCAACCGGTTGGCAACTCTGGTTGGAGACCAGTTACGGACTCAGTGGTGACTTGACTCCACACACGAGGAAAACTCATCACCAATCAAAATCTTTAGTTCGTTCAGTGCGGTCATGTTTTTCAACCTCCCACCAGCAACAGGTTAGTCTTTTGTTCGCTCATCTTCGGCAAACTAGAGACTGAAATCAACAGGCAACCCGACGTTCAAACTGATTTTTGTGAATCGCAACCAACTTTTAACCAGTAGCTTCGTGTGCGTCGTCACATTTGATTACACAGGTTATGACTCAAAGCAAACTAGCTGCCAACTCGCATCGCTGATCAGTTTTTTTCCAGTTGCTCCGTGTGTATTGGGCATAAATGGCAACAAAGTGACTACAAATCGCAATCATCAAGACGCAATCATCTACCGAAAACGGCTTCGCACATCCCCCTTAGTTCAAAGTTTTACTTAACTTGTCTATTGCCCCCCTTGGTGGAGAAGGGGGGTTATTAGGGGTCATACAGTAAAACATACAGCTGTACAGTAATGCACAATAAGTCATAAGAACTTGATGAATATTTACCCGATGATATTCAAAACTCTCTCTCGCCATTTCTTCTTATATTTTTCGATAAAGATTAATGAGCAAAATAAACAAACTTCTCGAAAGTAATTTGTAAACCAAGCCTGAATCTCTTAGTGCACGTGTGTCTCCCCTAACTAAAAGGACTTTCTAAAAGCCTTATCTAAAACTATCCTCCTTGAGTTTGTGTCCTCTGTACTCTCAGCTATAGAAACCGCCAAAGATGTCGACGTTTTTAACTCATATTGTCTAAATGGATATCTACCTACGAATAAATTATACAGTGTTTGCTCCAGGTACGTCTAATCGAACTTGACTTTCTCCTCGCAGTCAAGGCAGTCACCCCCTCCCCCCCTTCTCTTCATTCTAATTATTTTTAACAACCTCAAAAGGTACATGACAATAATAAATTGTACAAACTCAGCCCCTTTGAAAAGATCTAGAAAGTTTTCCGACTGGTGCCTCAATTCGATGTTCGATGTCATCAAAAGCCAATATATTACCATCTCACATATGTGCAACAAGCCTCCCCATCCAATTTTTCTCGGTCAATCTATACACGATCTTGACCTTTTGAGCTTAATATCAACAATCAAACTCATCACTACCTAGCCAGATCTATCATTCTACATCACTTCTGTTCGCCCCCTCCTTGAGTACGCTGTACGCCCGCCAAGCGTGGTCTTCCTTTAAACGAGTTCATGTATATCTAGAATCGGAGTATCAAACGTCGTTTTATTCGATTTGATCTTCGTTCATCTTATCTTGGATACCTTCATAAACTTAGGTTTATAAATACATTTGAGGAACTCAATTAGACAGCCGATATTCTCTTCATTCTCCGACTACTCTCAGTCTCCGTTTAAGCTTGTAATAAGCTGAATAAATTGTGACCCCCCAAAAGGGGGGCAGAGGGGGTCTGGCTTCAACTAAAATTAAACAACTATTTAGATAGTATAAAGTATTTCTTGCATCGATCTTAAAATTCTAGACGTGAAGTTTTGGTGACTTCATAGATTTGGACTCTATAATGAAGTTTGTCGTTGTGAAAAGTCTTTCGGTTTCGTCGACAAAAGTGGCAAAATAATACATGGCAAATTTCAGGGTAATTTTGTAATTTTGCCCCCCGACTAATAATAATAATATTTGTTATCTTTAACAACTTAACTATCATTTTCTTTTGTTGTGACCATTTGTAGCATGACTCCATTAGAGTTTCTCTTACTAATTAAATCCTTTCTTTCTACTTTCAGGTACGTACGGATCTTTTCTTTTTCTAATATATTCGGACGCCTCTTCAGTACTTAAATTTGCACAAACTACCTGTTGCATAAGGGTAAGCGGAATCCAAAATTATTACATTTCTGTACTTGATAAAGCGAATAACGCTGTTCGAACTCCAATTGAATTTAAATATTACTCCTTCCAATCTTCATCTTCTTCTCATATTATAAAAATGGAAATTACGACTCACTCACTGACTCATCAACACCCAACCCAAACCATTTGCTATAGAAAGCTGAAATTTTTCACAAAGGTTTCTTTTATGATATATACAAGGACTAGTGAAGGATCTGGCGCTGCGAAATTAAGCCCAAGGAAATAAGGCCCAAAAAACAAAATGAAATAAGGCCCCAAAATTATGCTCACAATACAATAACAACAAAAATATGATATATTTTGGGTGTAATTTCATTTTTTTGGCCCTAATTTCATTTTTCGTATTTGGGTGCTTTTTCATTATGAAATAAGGCCTCAACTTTCGATAATGAAATAAGACCCAAGATGTTATTTTTCTGAAACCCAAGAAAGTATTCTACTTTTAAGAAATCAACTTGTAAAATTGATGAAATTAATATGATCAAGTACCACCAAATCTAGCCTGATGAAAATAGAAAAATAGAATATCATTCGAGAAAATATAGTCAAACTGGAAAAGGTATAAAACTAAATATATAAAAAAAAGGAGATTTGTCTTTTACCATTAGTTACCATTACCATTAACATTAGTGATCAGTTAACGAGTGATAAGTTCGGTTATTTTCAAAATGGCGCAGGGACGTATGTCCCACTTAATTGGGACATAAGTCCCAATAATTGAGTCCCAATTAAGTGGGACATACGTCCCAATTTCGATTTGGGACTTATGTCCCGATGGGGTGGGACATAAGTCCCAATACATTTTTTTTGGGACTTATGTCCCACTCAACCTATTTCTTTAGATAAGCTTAGATAATTCACAAAGAGCATCACGCAATAAATAAATATATCTAACCAGTATAAAATAGGTGTTTGGCTCTATTGTCTTGGTATAGTTTTAAGCATCACTTATATTTACAACTAAAATACAGTTGCCAGCAGTTTGCGAAAAGTGATGCAAACCAATACCGCCACGAAGTCTTTTGGATATAAATGAATCATTTGCAAACGAAAATGTTTTGTTAAACTACGGCATGGATAAGCAAAAATCTTTTTACAAAAACACGATTTTAGAAGCCCAATTTGGATGGAACATATTCCGGGCATCTAAAATCGTTGAGTAAATTGAAACATTGCCTTAATCAGAACGACATTTTTTAATTGATAGCATATTTAATGTTTATCCATCCTGTGGATGCAGGCAATTATTAACTGTGTATATAGATTTTGTGTTAGCTGTAAGGTATATAGATTTTAATTGAAGAAAGATTTTCTGAAGTTTCTGACTCATCATCGACTATTGTAGGTGGTAATTTCTAGCACACACCACCCCGCCATATTATGAGGGATAAACTTTTGCGTGGGAAGAATCTAAAGGCGTAGCCGAAAAAAATTTTGAGCAAAGGAGGATCGATTTGGGGTGTGAAAATTAAAAATTCGCGCGAATTTTTAATTTTCACACCCCAAATCGATCCTCCCTTGCTCAAAATTTTTTTCGGCTACGCATTTATGTTCATTGAAAATCGATCATCCCCTTCGCATCGTTTCTTGGCTACGCCTTTGGTTTATTTACATGCACAACTTGATCGCTCCTATTGTGCACTGTGCCAGGACCTCTACCATTTGAAATAGTCTGCTTGCCTTGCAGATATTTAAAACTGGACAAGAAGTGCATTTAAAACATGAAAGGAAACCCACACCGAAGTGGGACTAAGCTAAGATGAGTTACGTGTAGTACATATCTGTTTTGCAAAGATAAACGAAGAAGCAATGGTAAATAAAAATTAATTTATATGTCCATTTCGCCAGTAGATAATTAAAAACAAATCTTTTGTTTACTTGTGAAGTTTGTTTGTTGGATGCCCAATGGAAATCCGCAATATTTTGCTAAATATTATCTCTCCGAAAATTTGGGAGTTATGTCCCATTTTCGACAAAAAAATGTTGGGACTTATGTCCCGATGAGGTGGGACATAAGTCCCAAATCGAAATTGGGACTTATGTCCCACTTAGTTGGGACATAAGTCCCAAAAATAAAATTTGGGACTTATGTCCCTGCGCCGTTCAAAATATCATTTAAAATAGACATTATTGATCAATATGACTCTAAATACTCCAACAACGACGAAAAAAGCAACGAAATATAAATATCAGGAAGAAAATGTGACATGTAATGCACTATAGAATATCATTTATGTGCTTCTGTCACACTACACATCCATCTATAGATCCCATTATCCCATTGAAGACCTAACTTTATCATTTTGAGCATTTCGCCAAATGTCTGCTTCATTTTTTGTAAATCTACTTCGTTTTTTCGGGCAATTTGCTACTTTTTTTGGGTTCAGCATTATCATCCCTGGTTGGTGTACATTCAAAAAATTATGTTAAACACAACCATCTGCCTGATGAAGCGCCATATAAGGAATTATAAGCCATTAATAAAATAAAGGACGATTGCACTGAATGCAACCTAAAACTGCTAGATGAAGCTATTGGTAAAGGTTTATCGAATTTCCAATGTCCTTATCGTAGACAAATTGTAGAAGATACAATGAATGTGTTTAGGTATTTAAGATATTTGAGCATATTTTCATTTGTTTAAAATTTGAAAAAATTAAAATATACATTGGGGCCTTATTTCATTTTTGTTTTTGGGTGTAATTTCATTTTTTTGGGCTTTATTTCCACATAATAAATTGGGCTTTATTTCGTTATGAAAATTGCCCAATTTTTGGGGCCTTATTTCATTTTGTGTTTTGGGCCTTATTTCCTTGGGCTTAATTTCGCAGCGCCGAAGGATCTTTTGAAATTCACCCCTTAAAGGGGTAAAAGGGGGGTCATAGTTTGTATGGGAACATTTTTATTTTTCATCCGATTGACTTCAAACTTGGTTTGTGTAGAAATAAAGAAAATCAATCCGATATGAAATTCAATCCTTAAAGGGGTAAAATGGGGGGGGGGTCAAAGTTTGTATAGACAAATTTTTCTTTTTTACCCGATCGACTTTAAACTCGTTTTGTATACTCTCTATAAGAAATAAAGAATATCTGTTTCTCCGATTTTGGAAATTTAGCTTAAGGCCCGAGATATTGGCGATTACCCCTTTTAAGGGGGGACTTTTTCATAACTCACGAACCGTACGTGCGTCGTATGAATATGAAACTTTGTATCGCTTATTATGATATCGCTTCATCCAACTCGAGGCAACGTACTCCAAAGATATTCAAAAAGATTTTATAAAAATGGGGCATACCTACCTACTGCTAGAAAGTGGTACATCCTCGCGATCTTCCTGGTTGCAGGTGTTCCATCCACAGTATAGGAAGATCTGGGCGATGTTGGATATAATTGAGGGGTAAGAGTTCCCGATGGTGCTCATCATATCGGTGTATTTGGCAGTTAAGAAATATGTTGTGTCCCGTAGATAGTAGCTCAATCTGCTATAGGATCTGTGTTGAGAAGCCAGCGCTTCACTAACAAATTGATTATATAATTTTTGACTATTTTCTCCAATAGGGTGTTAAACCTATTTTTCAGAGATACCTACTAACTGCTCCTTAGGTACTTTTTTAGGTAAATATATAAAATATAAAAGAGGGAACTAGCTGACTGTGAAGGAATCTCTGCGTACCAAATCCTGAGGAAAGCAAAGCCGCGGGCAAAAGCAACTTCTTATATATAGAAAATCTGCGAAAGCCCTTTTCACTTTTGACAGAACTTCCAAACCAAACCTTCAATCCAAATGTTAATTCCTATAAATGCGTAAAAAGCGAGCCACCACATTTCCCAAAATACCTGCCAGCATAACTGAACGAGAGAGAGGCAGACAGAAAAACAGACATTCATTCAGTCATCTGATGATTTAAAATTCCACAGAGTAACAATTCCGAAGTTTGAAAGCCCACAGGCTCTGGTTTCCGTTTTATATACACCTCTGCATTGTAAAATTGCGGACAAGCACTTGCCCAATCGTGTTGCCATTAAAAATTAGCAATTTCCCAAGAATTGACTTCAGCCAGTTATTTACTTACTGACAAGTCGCACGACATTTGGTTTCACATCCACCCCACCGACCACCGACCACCCCCCGGAACAAATCTTCATCTAACTAATTACTACTTGAGTTTCAATTCTAATCCGTTGCGTGTTCCGACATTGGACATACTCACAGTTCCCGTTCCCTTGCCCTTTGTTCTTGTTATCGTGTTTTAAAAGGACACACATGCGATAGGGATCAAACTTTTAAGCCAGCGCTAGTCAAATGAACTCCAAATCGCCAGACTCCTCTATGTCAACATGTATTCGGTTGTATATGGGGAACAAGAAAAAACACTTTTCACTTTGGATTTACTCCGTTTTTTGTGTTCAGGGGTAGTTTACCCGATTATTTCGAATTAATTACTCAACACTAGCAAATGAGAGAGCAGTGCGCGCCACTCTGTAATAGGAAACAATTAAACCGAGATTGACAGACTGCTCTGATAGTTTCATCAGAGTTTCCATTGGGCTTTGGGGTTGCTCTTCCAATTGCAGTTCCTCGTGCGATATATGCCCGGCAAAGGAATTATGGTAAAGTGGGTGTGATGTGGGTGGCTGTGGCTTGGACACGGAGAAAACGTTGCATGTCGTCGCTGTTGAGATACATCGACCGATTATGTGCCCGATAGAGTGGACAGACATGCAATTTGTTTGGCCAGTACCAGTATACGGTATACCCGCCGAGTTGATTGTAAACCTGATGCTTGATTGTAATCGAAAAAAAAAAAATATGTCCATGTCCACACAGGAATTCCAGCAAGAGAGCGGCGGAATTGCGTGCTATATTGGAACAAGGATAACGATACTTAATCAAATGTTGGTCTTAGTGCGAGTCGGAGGTACTGTGTGAATAATTAATCGAAAACTATTAAATGCTCCTAATGGATACGCGTTTTTTTCTATTCGATCATAATTATTCGGAAGTGGTTTATTGGAAAATTAGAAACGCAAACATTGTATAAGTCGTCCTTAGCGTGTGAGGGTCTATTCTATAATTGGCTTTTAAATGAGTTAGAATTGGTATATGGTTGGCGAAAACAAATTGCATTTCACCACACATCAAATGCACTGGCAGTCCTTTAAAGTCCTTCAATCAATCAATTTATTTTATCATCCAACTCTGCATGGAATTGTATATATAGGAATAGCCCTAGAAGCGACTCGATGTCTGTTTATGATTTTGACAGACTCAAATCAAAGCCCGAAATATAAATTAACTAGCTGTCAGATTGAGATGCATTTCACACACACACACACACGGAAGGATGAATTAGGAAAAAATGTGTTAAACCGACAGACGGAACGCAATTAATTAAAACCATCCCTGGGGGGTTGCCATGAAGAATATTATTATTATCAATTTTTGTTTATAGGAGTGGATGTACATTTTCGTCTGATTCAAGTTGAGGAGGGGGGTGAAAAGATTGACAGAAGACCCGCACACAATCCATCAAAAAAAAAAAAATGTTTTTAGGCATCCTAAATCAACTGTCACCTATGACATGATTTTTATCCATAAATCTTGCAGTCATGTACTGTACGTGGTGTTATTGACTTGAATCCTGTTTGTTAGAGTTGTTAGTAGTGATTCACACGCAACGAGGTTTTATTTTTTTCGTCTTCAATTTGGGGGACACACATTTAGGTGAGTGAATAATGCGTTAAATGGGACGAGACATGTCGCGTCGCTGTCTTCAAAGTTTCACATTTGCGAGAGACGAAAAAATTATTAAAATGGTTAGAGAGAGGTTTTAAAAAGGCCTATAAGAAAGTCCTGCAAGTGTAATTGTAGTGCGAGAGAATTTCTACAAGTGTTGCATATTTCAACAGAGTTACAAATCCAATGTTGACCTAACACCCACTTGTAGACTAATTTAACAGGCAATTTTAAGACTTGTTTAATAGGTACCACCTATTTGAGCCTGATTTTTATAGAATTCCTTTAATTACTTAGATTTGTTCATCTACACAAGATCACTCTTGATTTGTGCTCTGGGTAAGAAGGCAAGGAAGAATATAAATATTTCTGAAACACAATTGGTAGGGACCCATATTTGAACTGTGTTTGCCAATATTTATACCTTCAACGGAGTAAATTCTGAATGTCCAAATAGTTTATTGAGGTTATATACTCTGCTAAAAGAAGACTTTTTCTAACTTAACTTAACTTTTCCCAAAAAGATGTAGTTACTTTTCTGCGACCACGCATAGAAACTAGTTTTTATCCGAGATAAGAACCAGTATGATTTCTGTTCCCTAAAAGATGGCTTTACTAGTTTTTATCCGAGATAAGAACCAACATGATTTTATCTCGCTAACAGATGGCCGTACTTGTTCCTATCGGAGTTAAGACTTACTTACTTATCGGGCTCCTGACCCCTGAAGAGTCACTGCAGCCTTCCATCCTCTACGCTCTTCCAGTTGTCCAGACCAAGCGCTCTGGTATCCGCGATGGCTAGATCTTTGAAATGCAGGTTCGGTCTCCCTTGTCTTCTCGAACCTGGGGGCTGGGAATCGAAGATCCTCTTAACATAATTGTCTATTCGCTCAATGTGGCCCAGCCAATCTACTGGACGTGTTTTGTCTTTTTGGACTACAGCCACATCTTGGTACAGCTCATAGAGTTCGAGGTTGTATATCTTCTCCTCCATTCGCCCTCCTCGCACACAAGAAAAAAAAACCCGCCGAAATATTTTTCTTTCAAAGGAGCCCAGTATCAGCTCTCCCTTCTAACTTATCGTCCAGCACTCGGCGCCATAAAACAGAACTGGCCGGATAAGGGTTTTGTGTAGAGCACACATTTCGTCCTTCGAGTTAGTTTTGAACCCAATTGTTTTGCCAAACTGAAATAGCACCGGTTTTCTAGGGTAATTTTTCGCCGGATCTCCACTAGGGTGTCATTCGTGGAGTTCATGTTTACTCGAGGTAGGTGAACTTCTTAACTGCCTCGAAATTGTTGCTATCAATTCAATAGTGAAATTTTGTCCTAGGCGCTGGACAGATGCTTGTTTATTTGTTGATAGCATGTACTTTGTCTTGTCCTCAATTTATTCAAGGCCAACGGAATTCGCCTGTTCTTCAATAGCCGTGAAATCTTCTAACACCGCACGCTGGGACTGACCGATGATGTCAATATCGTCCGCATACCCCAGCAGCTGGACGGATCTGTTGAAGATAGGGCCTTTGGCTTCCCTGTTGACACCTGCCCTGCGCACTATCTGCTCCAGTACGAGATTGAAGAAGTCGCATGATAGCGCGTCTCCTCCGGTGCATGTTTGAAATAGTTCGGAGGAGCTACTTCCAAACGCACGTTGTAGCGCGTGTTTTCCAGCATCGCACGACACAGCTGAATCAGTTTTGCCGGGATTCCGAATTTGGCCATCGCCATATAGAGCTCCTGACAATGTATGCTATTATACGCGGCTTTTGAAGTCGATGAATAGGCGGTGAGTTTCGACTTAGAATTCGTTGGCCTTTCCCAGGATTCGTCTCCGTGTGAACATTTGATCTATATTCGATCTGCTGGGACGGAAGCTACACTAGTACGTGCCGATTAGTGTGTTGCAGAACGGCTTAAACTTTCACATAGTACCTACGTTGAACGTGGTTTTATATGCGACATTAAGCAGGGATATGCCTCGATAGTTCCTGCAAGACATAGGATCGCCATTTTTGTAGATGGGGCACATGGAGCGGATAGTCCAGTCATCATCTTCTTCGTATTTAGAGAGCTCCGCTGGTAAACTTTCACAGCCTGCGATCTTTTTGTTCTTAAGCTTTTTTTTAGCTAAGTCAACTTCTTCTATACTACGTGGTGGAAATGTTTCTTCATTGACTGGATGTGGGTTCTCATCTTGCCCTATCACCCTCTCTACATCTCTACATGATGCCCATCCGAGATAAGAACCAGCATGATTTCTTCTCCCTAACAGATGGATTTACTTGTTTCTATTCGAGATAAGAACCAACATTATTTCTTTTCCTCAACAGATGGCTATACTACTTTCTATCCAAGATAAGAACCAACATTATTTCTTTTCCTCAACAGATGGCTCTGTTATGCGATTTATTTGCAATTATTTTGTATACCCTTTTGTGATCATTTATTGCGACTTAGCGGTGATAAAATGGACAAGTAGTTGCGCGCAAGAGGATCGTTTAGGTCCCTATAAGCTAAGCTGCTCACAACCATTTTTTTGTGGGAGTTTTTATTGTTTTATGACGATTGCGAAAAAAAATCCAACTCATTAAGAAATATATGCGGGAAATGAAATTAGAGAAACTTGTCTGTATTTGAACCTCTTCCGGTACTTCTAAAACCACACCCACACGCAGGCACTCTAACATAAGTCCTGACACTTGTTTAACCTCGCCTGAATCCATTGTTGCTTTTATTATAACCAATAACTACACATAATCGATGGGAATTGCTTTCCAATTTAGTTTGAAGAACTACCCGCTGTACTATTACTGCCAAATACAAAGACTCTTTTTGAAAACAACCTAATAAAATATTCCCCAAAGCAGAACCAATCAAGTGTCGCCCATTCTACACATCTGAAGCCCACTCGTGCGTCGGTCGTCCTGCTTCACACAATATATCTTCGCAAACATAGACCCAAAATAATCCTTGATTCAAAACGATGCTATTTTTCAAATTTAAATGCAAAACATCTCCTCTCGAGCGTAATGAAGTGCCCATACACGCACAGGCAAAATATGCTGATGTAATTTACATTTGTACTGCCCAGCGGTTTGGTCACATCGAGGACCTATATCTCCTTCCAGAATCCATTGTATAAATTTACATCTTATCGGCCAGCTTCCCAATTGGAGCAATCAAAATTTTCTCATAAAAGTCCTATATTCTTCTCGAACTGGAATCACTTCGCTTGCGCTTTCTCTCACACACACACACACACATACAACACGAAGATGAAGTGTCAATATGAGTAACAAAGAAACCGGAGATAGTACACCTTAAAAACCAGTGAACAAGTTCCTCTTCAGCTGACCCATAAAGTCCGTCTATAAATAAGTAAACGGCTTAACCCCAATGACCAGGCTAAACTCAACCCACACGTTCTAAAACCCTATCAGCTGGGATGGTTGACAGTTTTATGGTTTTAATTTTCAACAGGACAATAAAGGGCTTCATTCGTGTTGTCCCTCCAACAACAACAAATATACTCTATACTACTCTGGTTTTCCTGTCGTCCGTAATATTTCATTGGAATCCCGTTTGCATTGTTGTGGCTGTTTTTCGGCAGGATGCGAGAGCCACAAAACGAAAACACATTTCAGGCCTCGAGATCGAGACCGATTTGATGGATTAAAAATGAAGAAACCGTTTCATGACTTGCTCCAGTGCCGGTCTAAGGGGTATCTAATTTGCCCCCTATCAAGGTGGGGGGGTTTTTTTTTTATGACCCAGTATATCCTAGGGACGTAGTCGGGTTGGTGGGCTTTTTTTTTAGTTTCATTGTCCTTTTAAAAGTGGCTTCAGGTTCACCGACTTGATTGTGTGCGATCCGCCATCTAAAGAAATAAAACAATTTCTTGCGTCGACATAATAAAATGCGAACAACAAGGATTCGCAGTTGGATAAGCAGATTGCTGACCTTTTTTCTGCTTGTTGGCTGATGGATGAGTGGTCAGTGGTTAAGCGGGCGTATAAGGATTGAAACAAATTTATCATCACTTTTGGGGGGTCGAAGAAGAAGAAAATGATTATAGGTGCTGGGGGTTCGTCGTTGGATATAGGATATTTATCTTGGGTCATGCTCCATCTGCCAGTGAGGTTAGTTGTAAAATTTATCAAAACGCAAAATCAATCCCAATTTGCCTCCGCAATTTTATGGGTATTATTCATTTGAGATCTCTGTGGTCGGGCTGCCAATGTCTGTCAGTTTGTTAGCATTGTTTTCAGTAAGTCCTTGCAAAATTTAAACTTCCAGATGGTGATACAGTTCGAACTGGACCTTGTTAACTTACCTCCGTTTTTTTTTTTTCATTTATGGGCCTGCCTTATCTGTGCGGTTCCTCTGAGAGTCTGAGGTGGAATTCAAAATACTTCTGAGCAAAACATTGATATTTATTACTTCCTTGGAAGTAGGTACGTAGTTATTTAAGCATATCCTTGTCGCTGCTGAGCTTGTCACATTTTTTAAAGCTTTGTTGTGACACTAGGGCTCGAAGAGCAGTTTAGTAACGGTTGGCATTATGAATAATCTGTTAAAAATTCGGCACCCTATTTAAAAATGTTTGTGCTTCTAATCTAAAGCATCCTATTCTATCTTTCCAAGCTCTTATAAGACGCATCTACATATATAGCTACTCTCGCCATTTTGCCTATTTAAATGTATAATGCTACTGCCCAGACATGGCCTTGTGGCGACACTCATCCTGTCATGCATGTTCCATATGCAAGCTTCAATATCAATTTGGAATTTTCGAGTCTAGATCTAGCTTGAGGTAAAATTATTGGTCAGATCGTTAACAAAGCACTCTGGCCTTTAATTCCTGTTCTACCCAGTGATGAGGTTCGCAATCAAATTTGTCATTGTCTTCAACATCCAGATTAGAACCCTTTTCGATAGGAGCTCGTCACTTCGTGAGCATCACTCAGAAAGCTCATTTCCATTGAGCCGCAGCGCAAGGTGGCGCTATAGTCCGGAGTGGACCTGGCTTCTACCAACAAACGTCTCCAGCCAGCACGAGCTTTGGCCAGCTGTGTCTAATTTCGCACGCTAGTTGGTTAAGATCCCCTTCGACTTCCGTGCGCCACCTGATTCGTGGTCTTCCTCTACAGCGTCGTCCCTCCTCGGGATTCGAAGATTAAGCCGCGGCCATTTGCGTTAAATTTGTTCCTTAGCTGAGGTCCTTGCCTCAGATCTTGTGCGGATGGTTTTCATTAGAAATGTTTTCCTATATACTTTGCGGTACGGCCTCCTACATTTTTGTCATTAGTCTGCTTAGGTAGGTAGGTATAGGTAGGTGTGGCGGTTGAGAAAAACCCAAGTAGAACTATGTGCGGTTTTGTTACCACAAAATCATTTGACCTGGTTGTTGTAAGTTTGTCGAAGGGGAGTTTAGATCCAGCCAAAGACTACATATCAGTTCTTTAAGGCTACTCTTCGAAACCTCCTCAAAGAAGTCGAAGAATAGTTTTCCCAGAGATCGCTGTCTGGTCCTAGCTATTGCTGGACAGGCGCATAGGTAGTGAGTGAGAGTTTCTTTTGCGGTTTCATTATTACAGCTGCAACAGTTTGTATTACGCGGGATGCCTAATCTGATCGCATGGTCCCTATAGGCTAGTGGCCTGTGGTGATTGCTGTTATTCTGGAGATATATTTTTTACTTAGAAGGTACGCTGTTTTTTCCGAACCGTAAGTTGGCCACATCCTTTATATGTTACACTTCTGTGGTTGCCTCCATCTATGGTTAGCCTTCGATCAGAATTCTGAGGAGATATCTGCCTCCGAGCAAAATGTGAACTGATTCCGCAAGTGAAAGGTGTAGAGCTGAACATTGCATGACAAGTTCGTCGGCTTGACAACAGGGCGCCTGTGATTCCTGTGCATGCTGTTCTTTGGACTTTGTTGAGTTTGGTTATGTTGTAGGCTTTTTTAAGAGCCGGCCGCCAAACTATTGACGCATAGATGAGTATTGGTCGTACCACGGCTGTGTACATCCAAAAGGGTCAGTTTTAGTTGCAGGACCCATCTTCTGCCAAACGTTCTGTTGCAGGTATATAAAGCTATACGTGCTTTCTTTACCCTCTGTTCTATATTGAGTTTTCAGTTGTATTAGAATATTGATGGCGGACAACCTGGCAACTTTGCTACGTTCAGAGTCTTCACTACCTCTTGCTTAAAGCTACAGTTGTGGTGGTATCTGCATTTTCAGATGCCGACTTGATCTGCCCGACTACAAGCTTGACTGCTCCTTTTGTGTTAATTGTCTCCGAGCCTTTTTTGGACATCAATGGCAGGCCTTCTGATTAGCAAGATACCTCTATCGCCACATTTATTAAGTATTAAGTCCATCCAGCTTTGTATCCTAGAACTCTTTTAATGTGTTCTTTATTTGACTGCCGTAATGCCATCTACAAACTGCACTTGCCTGCTAAAAAGTTACAACAAAAAATATTGAATGGCGGACCCGCTTTTGTCTTCCCCTCCACGTCCTCCTTACCTTGATTTAAAAATTAAATAATTGTTGCCCCAAACTTTGAAGGATCCTTCCCAATAAAATAGAATCCAAATCAACATTGATTGTAATGACCTTCAATATACGTCAATCACTCAACTTTAAGCCAAAATCAAGACTATAACTACAAGGACCGAATCCTTGAAAATATTTTGAAAGCTCTCAAATTCTTTAACAAAATAAAATCCCGGTGACATGAATCACCTCCCTCCCATTGCCGTGTCCACATTATAGCGAACCACTTCTCCGCAGTTACTACTAACTCTTGGTCTAACTACTTTATCCTTTCTGAGCAAAAAAGCAAAAACAACAACAACAACACAACAAATCAGCAACAGCTCGTTTGGTGCAGTGCATTTCAGTAACTACACAACCCACAGAGAAAAACAACTGAAGAGGAAATTGTTAAAATTTTATGCAAGCTCAAACTTTGCATTATTCTACTTCTACGTCGCTGGCTGCCAGGACGATCTGACGTCGATATGGGCGTAGGGGCGGGGGGCGGTCGGTCTGGGTAGAGGCACAAGTCCGCAGGACATGTATTATTATTTTTTGCAAGCATTTTTCTCTTTTCACTTGACTTGAACGAAATTATTGCAAAATTTACGCCAACCACCCCCGCAGGAGGTGTGGTAAGGGGTGGGGGGGGGGGGGGGTCTTTATTTTTGTTGTCGAAAAACTTTTTGACAGAATATTTCATTTACGTGGCGAAAATTTTTTCGAAATTGTTGTCCAGTAAAGCCGGGCCAAGCTTTTGCCAAAATGAATTCACATCTTTGGCAAGGACATCAACGATTAGACGACAGGAATTGTTTGTATTCCATTCCAACGAGTTTGTTGTTTAAAGCCTGACACATACAGTCACAGTGGCAACACGTACGTAGCAACACAAAGTACCCACTAAACGTCGTCCCCTCGAGTACAAACATATCAATGTCAGTAATAACAAAGCTCTTACCCTCATTTGGCCTTTTTGCTCCTTTTGGCCGGTATATCCTCTGCGAGGCACATATATGTTTTATTGATCCGAAATGTTGGGCGCCACCGCTCCCCTCAGCCCCTCAGCCCTTAGCCCATCACGATGTCGGTGGTATAAGATGCAAGGATACTATAAATACAAACCAGATGCCAGAGAGGAGGGGGGGGGGGGGGGGAGCGGGCACGGGCATTGCGAATCCGACAATCCACGAGTGAGAGAGAAAGAGAGAGACGAGAGATGATTGTAAGTACAAAGAAATCAGGAGGAATATTGCAAATATTTCGCTTCAATGATCCACTGGGATAGACGCAGTGGCACAGGAACAGTTTTTGGTAACGAATAGTCGTGCCATAGTTTCAAGCCCTAGTTTCGTGTTGGTGTTGTTGTTGTTATTGTTTGTAGCGAGGAGCATCCTTTCTCGGGCTGATTGCTGCCGCCGCCGTTGCAATTGTATAATTTTTATTTATTGCTTTGCGCGCACAGCAGTATTCCAGAGGAAATGGAAAACACCATCGGAGCGAAAGGATAAGTTAGTTTATTTGAGGATAAATTTTATTGATAAATAAGGAGAGAAAGTATTTTTTTTTTTGTGTTCAGACAAGTCAAGTGAAGCGGGTGAATTTAAGAGCTAGATAACGATTGCAGTTTCCTGGTACCTAGTCCTTTCACACAGGAGGCGATAAGAAGAGAAGATTTCCTGCTTTGAGGTAGAAATGGGGATTAACAGGCGGTTTTCGGGCAGCGAAATAAGGACGATTGTTTATTGAGATAATGATTGGAAGGATGAGCTGAAATGAGATGGTATCCGATTTTATTTAGGGCAAAGAAATTGAGACGGAGACCTTCGTTAACTGATTTTGCTTGCTGTCAGTTATAAAGGGGGGGGGGGGGTGGATGTGGGATGGGGTCTCTCTGGTATTAGAATACATATTTAATGTTGACTGACAGATTTGTACCCTTTTGAAAGGGGTTAAGTTTGTTAGTTAAATTTGTAGTCGTATGTGACAAGAGTTGTATGCCTTATATACCTTTCTTCTGACAATTGGAATGAATTCTGCATGATTTTTAAAGAAGACTTTCTTTTTCCACTACCCTACCACTTGCAAATATCTAATAAAAGTAGCTGTCTTGAGAAAGTTTCTCAATTCATCAGAAGGTCCTTTAAGTTAGTATGAAAATAGAACTCACAGTAAAAGGCTATACCATTTACCAGACATCTCCCTCGAGGCATCAAACAAAGAGCATTGCGTATGTGAAGAAGTTGACCATGCCCATAGACACTAGACAGCCCATAATATTGACCTATGGTCCTACACATACCTGTTGCGCCAACTACATATTTTATTTTCCATAAGATCGTTGGCACTTGTTTTGATTGACATTGCAGAGTTGTGTTTCCCTTTTCCGAGTCATTCCAAATTGTCGCCTTTTCGTTACATGTGTAACGCCATGAAACAAGCTTTGCAACAGCTTGCGGGAAGGTTGATTTTTTTTTTTGAAAGTGCTCTCTTGCCAAATAATACTTGGCTTTCGGTGTGGACATGTGGAGTTGCTGATGTCAATTTTCTGATGTGGATTTTTCTCACTGATGTAGTAAGTCGCTTTTAAAAAACTCTGATTGAAACGTCTTATTTTTAGATTAGAAACTTTCCTGGAACTACAAGGTAAAAGTTACGAAATTTTGTTTAAACTTTGAATGCAACTTTCTGACGCCGGCCGTCTTTCAAAGAGTTTATTACTATCGAGGATTGAAGGTACATTTTTCTCGCCCTAAAGCTGTAGTTGCTTGCATACGCCTACATTTTTCGGAAATTTGTTTCAATAATCTCAAGACCTCATAGTGAGCTGTTTAGCTTACGACATATTGGCTAGGTTTGAATTCAAGACTTTTCCTTCAATTTATTTAATTCAAGCTTATATAATATTTCAAGGTCTTATTAGTCCATAATTAAGACCATTAACCAATGAAGAAGTTGAAGGGCTACTGATGGTATTAGTTGTATACATAAAGTTACATATGGCCTTAGAACCCTAAAAGTATGCATCAATGGTCATATATTTGGGAACTAAACTGCCAGACCTCTCGGTTTTAAAGCGTTTGTTGGACAATATTTTATTAGCCTTTTAAGGAAGTTGTAATCTTATAAAGAGTCATTAATTTTTCGGTTTCGAAAGTAAAGCTAAAAAAATACACACAGCGATAAATTTTTGATTAAAATTTTATTTCATTATAAAGTTTGGACTTTGCCATTAAGTGTAATAAATAATATGATTGAAATGGCCGCCTCGGGAAGATTCGCAGAATGCGATTTGTTGAGGTAATTTTTAACTACTTTTTCGCACATTTCGGGCGGTATCTTGGCCATAATTATAAATTGATAATATTTTAAGCTCCAAAGTGTGAGGTATGGTAAGGAGTATTCAGGATCCTTTTATTCTTTTGACTTTACTTCTGACTCTGGCAAATTGTTCCATTCCACTCTTCAGACTTAAGTCAGATGATACTGCGTCTTTGATAGTTTTTCCCCAATATGTAGTCTACCCTTAGGCGCATTAAAAAAACATCTCCTTACTGATTTTCAATATAACTGCTGAGGCTGACTCTGGCAAATTGTCCCATTCTAGTCTCCAGACTTAAGTCAGATGGTACTGCGTCTTTGATAGTTTTTTTTTCCAAATTTGTAGTCCACCCTTAGGCGCATTAAAAAAAAAACCCACCTCTTTACTGGTTTCCAAAACAACTGCTGACTCTGGAAAATTGTCCCACTCTATTCTCATTCTCCAGACTTAAGTCAGATGATACTGCGTCTCTGATAGATAGTTTTTTTATTTTCAAATTTGTGACAAATATGTAGTCTACCCTTAGGCGCATTCAATAAAAAAAACACCTCTTTACTGGTTTCTAAAACAACTTTAGAGATAAACTTCCATAAAATAGCAAATCGTAATAACAATAACAAAAAAAAAAGAGAAATTTCCCTTCACCTTTCTTCGACTTGAAGATCACAACACAGTAAATCCTTTCACAAGTGAAAATAAAAAAAGAAAACTAAATAAATTACCATACGGCACGGAGTTCATAACTCAACCGCTGCTGTATATTCTACTTCCCGCCGAAAACTGCATACATGCATTCATTTTATATAAGCTTGGTTATTTTTTCAATGAACTCCCATGTTTCCATATGGATTATCCTGATTTTTTTCCTCTTCCTCCATGATATGGTGAGTGTGTGTGTGTGGAAAATATGTACATATCCTTAGAGGAATAGTAAAATATTAGAAACTATGAAGTAGAAGAAAAGGAAAAGGCGAGTTAAAAAAAAAATATACTTCTCCAATTCGTAGCGTATATTTCAGGTTATCCTGATGCATGCGCAACCTTCCACCTACATCCTGTTTCACGAAGTTGTGTGTTTTTTTTTTTTCTTTGCAATTCCGGTCATACGAAGCGGTAGCACCCGGCAGACACACCGATTGCAAGTACATTTTATACTCGTTCAGTAGCTCAGTAGAATGGGGCGGTAAATCATTTGAAGGATAAATGGACAAATATCCTTTAGAGGGAAGTTGTACTCTTATTTATACATTATTTACGGAAGGGGGTTTGGTTTTTTTCCTATTTTTTTTTTGTAGTTATACTACCCCCTTCCGGAGTTGGGGATTTGTTAATTTTATTTTTCTGTTTATGCAAGATCTATGTAAATACTTTCGGGAAAATATGGTCATGAGATTTATATTATACCAAGTTTGTAGTGTAAAAATGTGTTGGATGAAGGGAAAAATGTCGTGAAATAGTGCATCTTAGATAGGAATGAATTATTGGCTTGCTAAGTCGACGAAAAGAGGAGTTTTTTTAAGCACTTATAGATCCACGCATGTGCATTGTAGTTCTGAGGGTGGGTTGAAGAAGTTCCTTAAAAATGATTGGAAATGAATTTTAATTGAACTCCTAAAACTATGCAACAAAGTAACACTTGATCCACTGCAGTGATCCATCAAACATCAAAGAACAAAAATTATTTGTTTGCCTAAAAGCATGCAGCGCTTATTTATTTATAATAAACTGCTTAACGTGCTAAAATTCTGGCGTGATCGATCAAAGTCCGTTAATTGCGCAAGTAAGCCAAAATTCGCAATATCCAAACCACATCACTGTTGTTATTTTAATTTATCATCGTTAATCCAAAACCATATTCTTGACATGTGGGCTACCTATAGTGGGTGTATCCCTACCCTTTACCACAAAACTGTCATCCGCATTGTTTACCATTAAACTTCCGCATAATATTTGCTCTTAAGCAAGCACACAAACAACAAACACACACACGCGCTTACACTTCATATATACTGACGGCATTTTCTTTCTTTAGAAAATATTCACAAAACTTGTACTCCTGAGGAGCATATCATCAGCATTGTTGTTGTTTTTCATTTTCTTCTGTTTTATTTTACAGTATGTAGGAGAATTTACCAAGCAAACATGATCCTGATGAGACTTTACTTCTACTCTGGATGAAATTAGCTTAGAGAGTTTATTCCAAAGGACTATCAACGTTCAACGTATGCATGCATATACAACCCAGTTTGTGATACACATCCTTTTTAGTTGATTAATGTTATCCTTTAGTTGAAAACAACTTCATAGTTTTCTTCTTCTTGTTTCATATTTTGCAAGCCCTAAAAGCTGAAAGAAACGACCCAGAGAAGAATTTTGCATGTGAATGCGTGTGTTTTTTGTTGAGGAATGTTTTTTCGGAGATTTTATCTAGTTTGGAACAAGGAACAGCCAGGACCTAAGGGAGAGTGTTTTTGGTCTTTTTCCACTCGAGTACATTTATTGAGGTAATATTTTTGTGTTGAGGCATGTGTGGGTAGGGGTACGTGTAATATGCGTTTGCTGCAGAATTTGTTGTGGTTTGTTCATAAAGACAAATGAAGGGATAAGTTTGATGGCGATTCTTGGATGGTCTGAGAATATTCAACAATTTATTCGTATGGGCTTAAATACAAAAGTGCACTTTAGATGGGAAATTGTCCGACAGAAAAGGCTTTCTTTTGGGAATGGGAATGCTGCTAACCTATTTTATTTCAAAGATAGAAGGAAGAAGCAGGTCGCAGGTCCGAAGCCCATATCGCTCTGTTTCACATCATTGTTTTCCCAAATTTTAAATTAAAACTCCAAGTGCCCCATCAACCGCTATTCACTCCCTTATCTCAATCTCAGTGCCTATTATTGAATTTATTTAAATTTTGCTATGACATCCTGATTTTATTCAAATTTAAATACGTTTCTGCGAAACAATTTTACTCGCATCCTCATTGCATTTTCCACACCGACAAAAATAATTTGAAACTTCCTTTTTTCGTTTGAAAACAAGATAAAGTTGGAAAATAAAAAAAAAACTAATTTTATATCCTTCTGCACACGTACTTTCCCATTGTAAGAGTACTCGTACAAACAGAACCACTAAAAGTACCTGAAATCATCATGATCATCATTGTCATGCAGAATTCCCAATGAGGTTACAAAGCAGTCAGTACGAAACAGATAAAATGTACAAAAGAGTCCAAAAGTTTCATACAGTCCTTTTGGGGCATAAGCTTCAACCCTTTCCCTCGGACGCGCAGGAGCGGTGAGGGAAATGTTTACCAGATTAGGCCAAGCAAATGAAATGCAGATTAGTTTTCAACGAGTTTCAGTCCTATTGCTCATACATACCCAGGAGAAAAGGATACAAAATTATGAAAAAAAAAAACGAGAAGAAATGTTGTGCCCCTAAAAGTAGTAGTGAGAGATTATTTTTTACCTCGAAATTGCCATGCCAAGTAGGGTGAAATAGAGATCGACGTCTTTTTTTTGTTTCTCACTGGGTGCATTTTTTTTTGCAGTCCCATGATAAGGAGATTACTTTTAGGCTCCGGTTACAGGAAGTGTGGATTACAAATATTAAGCATACCTTTTTAGATGCATCGGTTTTTGGTGACCTTTTACATGTTTAGCATTTATGGTTGGTTAAGTTCCAAAGAGATGGTTTTGGGTCATGGGTCAGTATTCATTGGAGCATATTTTTTATGTAAATAATTAAGAATTTAAAGAAAAGTGCGATGCCAACTTACCATCCGTTCCTACAGACCTAATTTGAACTATCGTATGCAAATACGATACAAATTTGAACTATCGTACCTATGCGAATACGATACTTTCGTAAGCGTTTTTAAAGCAATTAAGTCGACTCTTTGTAACATAAAATGTTATAGTTAATGTCCAGCTATGGATTAGTTATGATTTTATATAATTTTGTAACGACTATCGTATGTACTCGGCGTTTATCGTATTTACATTTACGACAAGTAAGTCGATTGTTAAATATGAATTCAATTAATTGGCTAAATGTGTTGCTCTCGATGAACGCTTAGGATCTTAAATTTAGTTCTCACCATCGGACTGAAATACGATAGTCTCGTATCCTATTGATTTTCTCGCATTACGAAAAAATCTATTATATCACACTTTTGTAAATACTTTTCAAATATTCAATATGTTCTTAAATATATTTAATATCCCATCGCATCGAATATATATTGCTATTTATTTATTTTGACTATCGTAAATACATAGGTTCAGTTTTGATAGTCTTTATCATCTCCTATTACATTCAAACTTCATTCAATTTCACATTTCCAATATCGTAAATGAATAAAAGGCAAAGTTTGACACATTAGAGCTAAACAAAAGAGCTCATGTTCTACCCCCGATTATCACCCAAAACTATCGCAATTTTTTTTTACACTATCGTATGCCATTTTTCTTGGAAAAACTTTTGAATAAGTTGAGTACCTACCTGCAGAATTTTTGTATGGACATTATGTGTATTTTAAACAATTTTGTGATGCTTGTGCCACTTTAACTATCGTAATTTTATACACGATAGTATATAAGAATATAAGACTTCATACAAAAAGTCGACGGAAAAATCTTCCAAATATTATCACTCCAAAAAGAATTCACGCCGAATTTGTTCGACCACCGATTGCCACGATAAAGTGAGTCAATCTTATTATCGTAAATGCAAAGCGAAGTATCGTAGAATTTTTTTATTTGAATAAGTTTATTTTTTGCATTATTGATCAATTTGTATTGAATCTGGTGATCGTATTTTTGAAAATTGAAACGCTATTCAATTTTGAGCGTAAGAGTGAGAGAATACAAAATCATGCTTTCACTATCGTAAATGAATACGATGCGAAAATTTACAAATTTAAGACAATCTAGAATATAGAATAACCTGATCGTATCGAATCTTGTCGACCCATTAATTTTGTACTCATTTATTTGTATTATCGTAAACATATAGGGTACTATCGTATTCAATTTTTCCTTTAAATACTTGTGAATTATTTAAATTGTTGCCGTCAGTTTATTAAAAAAAAATGTAAGGATACATATACAAATTTTTATTTGTGCCATTCGACCTTAGAATAGTGTAAAACTCTACTCATATTTTCGCTATCGTAAATGAATACGATAAATACGAATAAACTGCGACGCATTTAAGTTAATGCTGCATATGCACGTAATCCTCCCGAGACCTGCCGACTTCGATTACCATGAAAATTCCATTTATTTTTACTGTCGTATTGCCACTATCGTATTGGATTTTTCATTTCTAAAATAGAAATATAGGTTCACTTAAAGCCTGTTTTTGTTAGGTCATGATTATTGCAAGTTACTTTTCCGATCAAAACTAACTCCAAGCTAATACGAGACTGAAATAATTTATGAAATATCGTTACGATTATTGTAAAATTTTATATTTCATTACTTTTAGCAGTTTTTATATGCACTTAGTTCATGTCTTAAAATAATTTTCAGTGCTATTCACAAGCAGTTGCGAAATTCTATCGTCTCCCAAAAAAAAAATGTGCTTTGAAATTTCCACTCTATAGCAGTTCCATTAAAAATTAAACTCAACCCTCAGTCCAAATATTAAAACAACAGGACATAGTTACCTACGAGCTACGACAGACCGATTTTAGGGCATCTTAAGGAATAACCCACTCAAAACGAGAGAGAGAGAGAGAGAAGCACTTATCGTCCTCGATGCGATTAAGTGAATTAAAAACTTTTCATTTAAACTCATCTGCCTCGACAACGAATAATAAATAGAGGAACGCGGCTATGTGCTTCTTTAAGTAATCGAATAAATAGTTTCTTTTGTTGTTATCCTATATATACATAGAACTGGAGGGTAGAGTTTTTTTTATATATATAGATATATTCAAAACATGAATTAACCTAAGGAGTCGTCTGGTTTTTTTTTTTTTTTTGTTAGGCAAAACGTAGAAGATAGACTTGCTAAGGACGATGCGAAAAGTTTCCTTACGAAATGGAATTTTGAATGCAGCATCAGAAGAACCTATACCGGCTTTAGAGTTGTATAACTTTTTAATGTCGTAGGTTGTTTGTATGGCGATGCTGTTTGGCGGGTACTGAACGAACTTGAAAGGGTTGAGTATTGTTCTTTCTATTTTCCTGAAGCACTTATAAAAGTGTATCAACAAGAATCTCTTCCGTGCGTCGTTTGCCCTAAATTTGAATTTATGAAGAATGCAATCTGTGAAATTGTTCGTTAGTTTACAAAAAAAAAAATGATTTCTCAAGTGAAGTTGCGGAGAATTTTATTAAATAATAAAGCATTCCACGTCTTGAGGATAAGGCAGAAGTATACGCTGGGCGATAACGATGATGATTATGACAGTATAAAGAGTTAACTCTTCTGGATAGAGGCAGTCCATTATAACGAGAAAGTTTTATTTAACAAACTCTGCTCGAGAGGCACTTGAAGTTTATGAAGGGCAGGTAAATTTTCGAGGTAAACTGTCGAGAAAGGGTTTGGAAATAGGATACATCATCATCTATGAAACCACTGAAATATATGCACTCAAGGGAGATCTCATCTATGGACCGAAATAAGACTCAAAGGCACTCATCATTACTTAAGTTCTGCTGTTTGGATCAGCTTTCGATCTGACGGGACATCTCATCCACGAACCGAAGTGAGTCTCAAAGGCACCCATCGTTACGTACGCTCTGCTGTTTAGATCAGCTGTCGACCTGACGGGACATCTCATCCACGGACCGAAGTGAGTTTCAAAGGCACTCATCGTTACGTACGTTCTTCTGTTTGGATCAGCTGTCGACCTGACGGGACATCTCATCCACGGACCAAAATGTGTCTCAAAGAGCATTTTGCTGTTTGGATCAGCTGTCGAAAGGCAAGCTACAGTGATCTAGATTTCCCTTTAACTGGCCAAAGGTCGACTGCTTCGTTTGAATCTTTCGAAATGTTCTATAAACCACCATCACTCACACATCTTTACCTCCGACAACAAAGGTTCAATTTCCCGCTTGCAAATTTGAATGCAAAATCCACTTTTGACCAGCAATTTTTCACAATTTCGATAGTCTGCTGTTGTATACTAAAGTTAAATTGACAAAATCCATTTTCATCCCGGATATTTAAAGCCAAAGTGGATATAGCACCCCCGAATAGAGTCCCTTTTAATTCTAATGGCTTAAAAGTGCCAGAAGCTATAAAATATCCATCATGCCATCGATATTCCCCGAAATACTTAACAAATTGCTAAAAAATCTATCCTCATACCTACACTCTACATTTGTAGCTATTCACGGGGAAAAAATGAGGTCCTCTCCTAAAAAGCGATGCATACACCACAAAAAGTCCCATTTTTACTATACCATGCCAACCATCAAATAGCCAACGATGCATTTAGTCCAACTATACGTATATATTTTTTTTGTTTAACCGTCCATTCGTATTATGATTCTCCGGGTATGTTAAAATCTAAATTGTTGCGCCCACATATGCGGAGTTGAGGGATGAGGGGTTGTCATGAAGATCCTTCAGCACGGTAGCGCTTCAAAATTGCTTACTTAAACCAACTGTATGCTGTGTGCGCGGCGGTGGAAAGAAACCGACTAACAATACCAACATAAGTGCATTTATATTCATTGCCTGGACTTCGCTCGTAGTATCCCTTTCATTCAGAACAGGGGGCAACTGTGGAATTGATGACAGTGTGGCTTGTTTGCAAGCGAATAACCACCCGCCATCACCCTCTGATAACATGGGATAGCCGGCCAAATACCAAATTGTATAAAACAAAACCAAAACCACTCGGTAAGAAAATACACAAAAAGGATACAAAAAAAATTCTACAAAAAAGGATCACATGACACTCGGCAGAGTCAGGAAAAAAGAAAAACAAATTTTCCACTGGAAGTTCATTTTGGTAAAATTTTTCCTTTTTTTCGCGCGAAATTTTCCCTTTTTTTGTTAGAGACTGCAACTAGAATACATAACACAGGACACACACCGGACAGGATCATGTCGGATAGAAAATATATTGGGGATTTAAAAAAAAATTGTTTTTTTTTTTCTCTCTCTCTTTTTGTTTGTCGAGTTGGTTTGGGCATCTGCATTCGGTAGTCATGCTTGTGCTTTCAGTATATTATTATTTCGTCCTGTGGATTTTTCTGTTTTTTTTACTGTAAATGCTGTTTTGGGGTGAACTGTCGGATGACCCGACATACAGTCGGGAATGTACATATGTGTCCAATTGGATAGTATCACTTTATCTCTGTGGTGGATCACGTGCATATGTATGCATAGAATTTTTTTCGAGTATCCATCTTGTAACAAACTGCGACTAGTCGCGTTTGGGGAAAAGTTAAAATATAGCCAAATATGTGAATGTTCGCTCTTCGCCTGTCAAAAAGAGAAGACAGAACAAAAAAAAAATTGCTGCAAGTTGGAAGCTATATATAGAAAAAGAAAAACGAAAAAAACCCCTATCAAATGGTGGTGTATCCTTTTTAGAGTTTTGAGGCGAAATATAGAAACGATTCCCGAGTAGAGCAATACAAAAAAAAGTGTCAGCTCCGAATTGATTATACGAGGTTTTTACTATTGAAAATCAAATGACAGCAAAGGAGCGAGGGAGTTTCACAGAACATAGAGGACAGTTTCAGAATGTTTCCAGTTTGACTGTTCGAATTGGTCACACAGGACTTTGATTTTGGTTCACTTTGACAGGAAGCAGTCAGTTGTGGGAATTTTGTTTGACTAATTGAAAGCGCGATGTTGGTTGAAGAATGCGAATGCATTTTCTTTAAAATAAAATAAGCAAATGATTAAATTTTAAAGCTTATTCGAAAAACGGAACTAAGGAGGTTGTTATGATAAATGTTTGTTCGTATAGTGGAGCATTTGAACGGAAAGTAAGGCCCAATACACACAGAACTCCGCGGTGACTTGACTCCACACACGAGGAAACTCATCACCAATGAAAATCTCGGTGTCGTCATGTTTTTCATCCTCCCCCACCAGCAATAGGTTGGTCTAGACTCTAGAGCAACTGGAAAAAAACTAAACCGGTTGGCAACGCGGGTTGGAAACCAGTTACGGACTCAGCGGTGACTTGACTCCACACACGAGGAAACCCATCAGCAATCAAAATCTCTAGTTCGTTCTGTGTCATCAAGTTTTTCATCCTCCCCCACCAGCAACAGGTTGGTCTGGAGCAACTGGAAAAAAACTAAACCGGTTGGCAACTCGGGTTGGAGACCAGTTACGGACTCAGCAGTGACTTGATTCCATACACGAGGAAACTCATCACCAATGAAAATCTCTAGTTCGTTCAGTGCGTCATATTTTTCATCCTCTCCCACCAGCAACAGGTTGGTCTGTTGTTCGCTCATCTTCGACAAACTAGAAACTGAAGTCAATAGGCAAGAGGCAACCCGACATGTAAATCAACAGGCGACTATTGGTTACAAACTGGTTTTTGTGAATCCCAAACGAGTTTTCAATCAGTAGCGTCGTGTGCGTCGTTCCATTTGATTACACAGGTTATGACTCAAAGCAAACTAGTTGGCAACTCGCATCGCTGATCAGTTTTTTTCCAGTTGCTCCGTGTGTAGGTATTGGACCTAAGTGAAACTGTTGGATCTAGGTTGAGTTAGGTGACGGACTGACATGACGGACTCAGGGCTTAAGTCTTCACGAGAGCAGTTCATAGGCTTTCATTTTATTTCTTTTGTAGTCGAATAACTCTATAGCTGTCTGGCTCTCAATAGACGTTGATACCTTCTGGGAGTACCTATTGCTCATTCGACTGAATCAGTGCCAGCTTTGGTCTTGGAACTAAAATGACTCCCAATGTTTGTAGAAACAGCTAAAACGGGAGCAGATTGTGAATAGTATTAAGGCCACTGGTGGTACGCTAGTCTTTTGCTATAGATGATCCGCAGGATTTCTTAAAAATTCTACTATTGTGACAAAAGGCGTCTTTCATTAGTTTCTTTGGTGCTGCCAGAAATTTGTAGGGCTATCGTGTCAATTTTTGACATGCTGGCGTCAATATGTTGGCAGATTTTGTCTACACACAACTTGAGAACAAAATCTGAAGCTTTGCTGTAGATGGTCCGCAGGTTTTCTTAAAAATTCTACTACAGTGATAAAAGGCGTCTTTCATTAGTTTCTTTGACTCTGCCAGACGTTTTGAGGGTTATCGTGGCAATTTTTGACATGCTGACGTCTATGCCTCGGAACAGAAGCTAAAACAAGCAAACATCTTCCTTTTGTTTGTGAAAATTAACAGTCGGGTTTTCTGACGGTTACCCGTGAGTTGGAGATGATTTTATAGCTAACAAAGCCCCATGTATACTGATTGATGGAACTGGTTTGCCGTTGATGTTATCGTGATGACCAATACCCTAGCTTTGACAAAAAGTTTGGTTTTGCTGAAAACAGACCTTCCGATCTGACAGCGCATTTCCGGCGCCAATTCAACAGATTGTGGATACCCAACATTGCAGCCTTGACAAAGGGTCCCACCTTTAAGGCATTTGCTGTCTGTGGAACTTGTTGGTATCTTCCGATCTGGTGCAGCTATTAGACAAATTCGGAATAATGGAACACTTGTAATACAAGTCGACTCATCGTAGTGGAACAGAATTTTAAATTATTGTCCCTGTCATTATTCAAATTCAGCAATTTCTATCCCAAACCTTTGTATCCACTGACCTGTAAAAAAAAAAAAATTGTTTCACATTTCCCATATCCAATTTTTGAATTTAGCCTGGAAACGGTCTCCATAAATTCCTGTCATCCCTGCACATTCCGTATTCACCCATCATCCACCTTCTTAGTGCACACAACAATCACATCATCTCAGGTTCCAATTACTCAGCCGGAATAAGAGAAAAAAAAAAAACACAAAAATTTGCTCCAATTACACAATTCCATACAAAGAACAGGAACAGGATATAGCACAAACGATGTCCAACGATAAATCAAAACCATATTGCACCCACAATCATACATGGAAGCCGTTTGTAATTTTTTTTTCCTTGTTTTTCTCACATTTTTTCTTCATCCTTTCGGCACGTCTCAACAAACCCATCATCATGTTCTCAAGCGCAATATACATACACCGCAACATACATAATGTACTCCGGTATGTATTTGCAGGCAGGACATTCAATGCCAAGCCAAAAGGACATTTGGTGGAACAAAAAAAAAAAAAAAAAGAAGCATCTGTCTGTGCTTTTTCTTCTTCTCTAAATTATTGTTAACCGAACCATTAAGTACGGTGACATAGCTTCTTATCCTTTTTATATCCTTGTGCTTATCTTTCAATGACCATCATTTCCATTTTTAGCGGCGTGTTATGTTTTTTGTGTTCCTTGTTGTCTTGCTGCCTTGTTTTTATTGCACCTTATGGTGTATTGATGTTTGCTGGCTTGTTTTATTATTTGTATGTGAGACGAACCGAGCAGCATACACACAAAAAGGACATCTTTCAAGAATTCAACACCGCAACCGACCGACCAGAACATCTTATCTGTTTTTCTCTGAAAAATTTGTGGGGCGTAATAAAAATATCCTTTTTGACATTTACTGCGATGAGGGTCCACCTAGGCACGCACACTTTGAATTTGAATGGCACAAAAAAGGATTTCCTTTTTCCGCTCTCTATCTCATTGTCCAATTGGGTTTGTCGAAGGGGTGCGGTGTGTAATTTAATTTCAGTTTTATCTGCTTTGTTAGGGAACAAGTAAGGCGCGCGTTTAATTCACTGTAGGGGGATGCAAGACGGGATGGGACTCCTTGAGGAATTCTTCTATTGTTGGATCAAAAAGGTGTCGTGCAGAAAGGTCAATGAAAGTTTAATTGAATCTTGCCGTTAGAGTAATTGGGTCAGAGGTTAACTGGGATTTGTTGAAAAGGATTTGAAAAAATCTCTACTCTAGCTAGTGGCGAAATTAGGTCGTGGTTGCTATTTTAAGTAGGAAACAGTGGCCGAGCTAATTAAAATGAAGTGAGTAGCAGTTGGATGTAGTCGAATTTCTTTATAGATAGAAGCTGTCTATGGGATTGGGAACAGTCCATTCCGAATTGCTTCTTCAGCATAATGGACCGCTTTCAAGCTCATTTCACGTGCGACATATGGAGTATCGCAGGGTAGTTTGTTGTTACCCATACTTTTTCTAGATTTTTCAGTACGATTTGTGAAGGTGTATAGGGCAGTTTGTTGTTATACCCATACTTTTTCTGAGTAGGATTTGGATCGGTGTACAGTAACGTAAGTCAGTAAGTTGTTACCGCTACTTTTTCTGAATGATTGATAACGATTTTGGGTCGCTCAACAATGTCTTCAAAAACTCGCCCACCTACCACAAAAATTTAATAAACTACTGTCCCATCTTCAAAGCCTTTTTCGACTACAGTTAGCTATAGAAACTTTAAACACATACTTAACTTGAGTTTTCCCTCTGATACTTTCGAATGTCCAAACAAATTAAGACAAACCTCCTCACGCCAACCAACCCACCCACCACCACCCACCCATATATGAATTCATTTAGACCAACATTTCTGGCAATCTACTCGAACTGATTGCCAGTTTGCCCTTTCGCCAACCAAGATAACCTCATCATCCAAAAGTGAAAACTTTTCCCTTCGAATTTCCCAAGAAGCAGGACATCACAACCGCACAGCTGAAACTTTCATCTTACAATTAAGTCCTGACCGACGTCGTTCAATTTGCTTGTTAAAACAATACCAATAAAATTTAAACTTTTCCCTCCTAGTCGTAGAGTGGAATCATCATCGGGTATTAGGACCACCAGAACTGGACTCTCTCTCTGCCTAAGGCATTTTGGATGGCTTCCTTCCATTCCAGCTGACCTACGGCTGCCATCATTGTGTCCCGTTCATTCAGTGTGTCACTCTGTGGGAACAAACTTAAAAAAAAAAAAAAAAAAATACAAAATAATCCCATAGCCATGGATGGTTCTGACCTATTCCAACCTCACCTCAACCTTGTGGCCTACCCTATACTCGACATAGCCCACAGCCCACATTCCGATTGAGAAGAGTTCGTTCTGTGTGAACTTTAAGTTTCCATATGCACACTACACACACATGTCAATCAGGACACACATCTCCTTCGCAGCAGTTAGTCAACTTCTTAACTTTAAAGAGGAGCAAAGCAAACATGAACAACTTTGTTCTAAACACTTGTTAAAACAGGGCAGCAGCTCTACACCCCTTGTGCCAGCATCAACATACTTACAAAAAAAAAAAACTCCCTTAGACAATTTTTCAATTTTCCCCCCGATAAAGAGGAGCAGGCGAATAATAATTTCTAGCTGATCCTTTTTCCAAAAAATTCAAAAAATTGTTGAGCGGTTAGTAATTTTACACAAGCTCTGCGCCGCCCGCGCCCAATTACAGGACCATTAAAAAGTACCCATTCTGTGAGACGTAAGACTTAATTGTCGGTGACACCTGCTTTTGACGGGTAGCAGCAGCAGCACCACCACCACAGTCTTTAGTCCTTGTTTTTCTCGTTTGGCGCGCTCTGTCTCCTTTGTGTGCACTTCTAATTTTTCGGTTAAGTATGTGGCGGAATGAGGGCTCTGTATGCTCTTTGGTTTCCATGTTGACTTTTCGTGTAGTTTCTCGCCAGGGAAGTCACTCGAAATTGCTGTACAGCAATGAGCTTATTTACGCTTGTTCTTTGTGTGGGTTTTTCTCTCTCTCTAGGTAGGGGGAGTATTTTTTTTTTTTGTGTTTTACACTGGTTTAGTGGTGGTGTTTGTATAGGATGTGCTGGCAGGATTTTGTTTATGGTGTTATGCTGCGCAAAGTTTTTGAGGGCTTGCTGATGGGAATTGACAGGTTTACGTGGGAACATTGTTTAGGGTGACAGCAGATGCAGGCGAGCGCGGTTAGTAGTGTTTTGGTGTGTTTTAGGTGACTAAAGGGTCCTAGAGTAGCTATTACGAAAAGTTAAAGTGGAACATGTATTTAGTGGGAAGTTTTAATTGGCTAGGGTAGGTAGGTATGTACCTAGTTTTTGTTGCAGCCGATAGAGTTTAGTTTGGGCAAAGTTTTTATAGAACCGAAAAGTTGGACATGAGGTATCTTGTATGTATGAGTGAGTTTGCATTCCTTCCGTTATTAATCATTTTCTGTATTTGGACATGTAGCATTCATTTTAAAATCTACTAAAATACCATCTTCGATATAGCTAAGCTTTTTGTTCGAAACGGTTAAATTAGTGGAATATTCTTGTAGAATTTGAAAAAGATGGTAGAAATAATTGCAAAGGATATGCACTGTTTCTTTTCTATTCTTTTTTGACCATAGATATAAAATAAAGCAGTTTTTTTAGCACTTTATCACAAACCATTGCATACATTCAGGCTGATATAGGGCAAATCTTTGTTAAATTATAGATTTAATATAATTTGAGCAATACCGGGGAACATTATGCTGATGAGTTCCTCCTTCAATCCAGTCGAAACATCAAAGGGAATTTGTCCATTACCAAGCGCAGGCAGTTGTGTTGAGAATTCAGCAGCTAATGGGTCGTTCTGCAATGCGACTCTCATGATTGTGGTTAATTTCAACTTCTTCACATGCCGCCACAAGGACGACGATTTCAGGCATGCATTAAGTTCATGGGCAGCAGTTGATTTCCGGATGACGGGAAACGTTTGACGAAAATCTCCGGAGAGCAGTATCATATCCCCAATAAATCATCTCGAATCACCTCGTAAATCCTTCATCTTTCGGTCAACTTCCAACATACATCTCGGGGCGCTGGCGCTGTTGAAGCGTTATAGGTTCTCCTTTCCCGGAAGGAGTATTTAAAAAAAAAAAAAACAAAAAAGCTCGTTTATGCGCCATCCTGCAATCTCGCATCAATTTCGCTATCCCCGAATTCTTGGTCATGAGAAGATTCAAGATCAAGCGGTATGTATCTACAGTTCGACCGTCTTCCAACAATGTGGCAGCAATGTCAGAGGATGCAACAGCCAATGCAATTTGAGATCTTGACCGAATGGTTGCCAGAATCAAAGAAAATTCAAAATTTCGTCGAAAAAAAATTAAAATTTTTCGCGTTTTCCGGAATTTTCTATTTTTTCATTCGAAAAGCCATTCCGGAACAATTGCGCACGAAATTCCATAGAAAAAATCATTTTTCGTTTTTTCCAATTTCCCGACTTTTCCAGATGGTTTTCCCAAAATTTCAAAATCTAAATCTCTTGAAATACGTTTCCAAATATTTTCTACTCTCTTTCACCTTGTTAAATTTGCACATCGCTGTGGTAAAGGGTTAGAAAATTAAAGCATTTAATAAAAGTATGTTTTTAATATGTTGCCCCTTCAAGGGGGGCTAGAAGGGTCATTCGATCTAATCACTTTTATACCACAATTTTTATGACTTACGTATACGTATATCGCATTAGAAACAACAGAATACGTGAGGAACTGAATGTCAAGCAGCTACTTCTCTGGACGGAGCAGTCCATGCTTTGGTGTTTTGGTCATGTTAAACGCATGTCCCCAACCAGGATCCCACGACGTGCTATGGAATCCGTACCAGCGGGCAGGCGTCCTCTAAGTAGACCCAGGATGAGATGATTAGATTAAGTCCAAAATCTCTCCTCTACACGTGTGGAGATTGTCCTTGATGATTTAGATTCGATGATGACGGATAATCGAGAGTTATGGAGGGTTCACTTGAACAACCTACACCCTCGACCCACTTAATGGATAAGCGGACCATCGAAAATGAATGAACGTATACGAAGTTTCAAGTTAATGCAAATTTTTGAATTATCGATTTTTCCTTCTAATTTAAAAAAAAAAAAAACCCCAAATTAGCAGTGGGGGTTCTATCCAAAAATCCTTTCAAAGCTTTCACCACCTTTTAAGTGTTTGGTATTTAAAGACTTTCTTTCCCAGCAACCGTGCCCGCAATATGTATAGAAGACGGTAAACGTTTTATTATGATCAAACCGTTCCTTCCATGACCTAGTCAAGTATCATCAATGTGTCCTTCGTTTGTGGTTATTATATTTCGTGTTGACACTTAATATCAATCAAAAATTGGCCTAGTTTTAAATTGGATGTCCTCTCTCCGCCTCATTGTACCTCATGTCACTTTATAAGTGCGTCTTGAAGTTTCACTTAAAAGATTTGTCTCAATGGTTTCACAGAATGCTCAAGTTTTCCAATCAGATCAATTTTCAATTATGTACTCCCAAATAGACGCAATACAAATAGCTCAAATTAAAAGCATCCAGCCTTTGAAATTTGATACTGCTATGAAAAGCAAACCCTTTAATTAAGTGGGTCACTCGATACCGCATCAGCTATTGGATGGCGGCGGCGGTTGACGGTATAGTGTGCGGTTCTCATTCTACAAAATTCCATTTCAAATATTCCAATGGTGTCTGTGTTCTAAATTACCAAATTCCACTTGTCTTGTCTCTCAGCCGTGGCTAAAATCCTTCATCAAGGAAATTTTATATATATTTTGTATATACCAGCCATCCGTCGACATGATACTAAAAATTCTGTTTCCATCTCTATTTTGAATCCAATTAACCCGTTCGCCAATCAAAATTTTTAAAAGCAGGTCACTCAATGTTTTTTGTGAGTTTTTCCCTTTTTTTTTCAATAGGTAACGAGACAAAGTTCAAGGACATGTTATGATGAAACACTGTGAAACACACATCAGTCTCACTCGTTGTCGTCGTCATCGTATTCCATTTGCGAAAACAAGGCACGAAGGATGTTTTTTTCTGTTTAAATTGGCAAAAATTATTCTATGGCTGTCTATGTGTGTGTGTACCTGATTGGGGTTTAATTTAAATTTCAAATTCCTTCAACGAATCTCAATTAATTTCAAGGTCAACCCATTGGCCTGCCATGTAGGATAGTATCTAAACAAAACTTGGTCTAAACATAGATAAGAATTTTAGTTGAAACTATAAATAATCATAAAACCCCAACAAGGACCTTTGGGACGATGATACAGTAGTGTTGCTGTGTTGCCTGTATTCTACAGCACGTTATGGAGAAAATTTCCATATTTACTGTACGGGGCGATGACCTTTTCTTCGTTACCGAGGGTTTAATCGAATGGGAGAGGCACTCGTGGTCGTGTGTGACACCCAACATCTTTTACAAAAAAAACACATTACTTTCTAATATATCATATTACCTTATTGTTTCTTATTTCTCTTATAGGTACTCCGAAAATTCGGAATATAGCGTAAAACTCTCTTAGCTAGTATCTGCGCAGGTCTGAAAATCTTTTCCAATTACCATCGCTCTGCAGAGGATTTTCCGAAAAGTCCACTCTCGTAATTTACTTTTTAGGAAATCGCTTGGAGGGACATATATCCTTTCCTTGCTGCATTTTTGGAGACATGGACAGAGGGGGAGTATTTGATTTTATTTATAAGCTAGATTTGCATTTATATTTTTATGGCGAACATACTGATTTTTTGAGGGGGTGTGTTAGGTCATCTAAGTATCAGATGTCCCACTGCGGGAAATAATAATTTAATAGAATTTTAATTAGTTTATTGAGCTATGAGTGGTTGCGTGATTTCAATTTGAAGTGGGTGAACATTATACACTTAATCCACATGGCAAGCATACGAATTTTGTTTTTTTTATATTTAGAGCAAACATAAAGTGCATTGTGATGTAATAAATAATGAGGGGACACTTGGGTGAACATAAGTTCTTGTGTTATTTGAAATAATGTTATGGATGCGGAATTTTGATTGAAGTCAATTTGTTTGCCTTGTTATTGTATTAAGAGCTTCTATATTTGGAATAAAAACACTTTACACTATTCACAACCAACAGTGTGAATGAGGAAATTCGGTCGATTTCACAGCTCTTCTTATCTCGAAAAACACCACGAAAATTAAAGCGACAAAATTACAATGGAAAATACAACAAAAAAACCCCCCAAAATACGCCAGGAAATCGCTTTGAAAACGCTCCGAAAAATATCCCAAAAAAACTCTAGAAAACCCTTCAAAAAACCGTTCAAAAATCTCAAAAACTCAAATAACAATCCAAAAAATACTCCAACAACAAACACCCCGAAAAATACACAAAAACGCATCAAAGAATGCCTCGAAATCCAATAAAAACGTTTAGCAAAACGTAAATAAGACACCCAAGAAACCTCAAAAAATATCCCGAAAAACAAAAAATTACTCGTTAAAAAAAGCCTCAGAAACACCTAAAAGAAACCCGCTGATAAAACGACTTACAAACGCACCAATAAACACATCAAAAAACGATCACAAAAACGAACACAAAAACGTCACAAAAAACAATCAAACACGCCCGAAAATGGCACAGAAAATGTCTTAAAAAACGCCCAGAAAAACGTAAATAAGACACCCAAAAAAACTCAAAAAATTTCCGGAAAAACAAAAAAAAATACTCGAAAAACTAGAAAAAAAAATTCTAAAAATGGTTGAAAAAAGCCTAAGAAACACTTCAAAAAACACGCAGATAAAACGGCCTACAAACGCGCCATATAACGAATCAAAAACCGCCTCAAAAACGCCCCGAAAATGATCCAGAAAATGCCTTAAAAAACCCATGGAAAAAAGTAAATAAAACACCCAAAAAACATAAGAAAAAACATCCCGAAAAGGCAAAAATTGACTCGAAAAACGAGTAACAAAAACTCCTAAAAATTGCTTCAAAAAAGCATTAAAAATCGCCTCAAACAACGCTGCGAGAATACGCCAAAAATGTCCTCGAAAACACCCCGAACAAATACACAAAAACGCATCAAAGAATGCCCCGAAATTAATCAAAAACGCCTAGAAAAACGTAAATAAGACATCCAAAAAACATCAAAAAACCTCCCGAAAAATAAAAAATGTCTCGAAAAACGAACAACAAAAAATTCTAAAAATTGCCCCAAAAACGCTTCGACAAATAACCCAAAAAAAATCTTTGAAAACACATTAAAAACCGCCCCAAAAAACTGAAATAACACTCTGACAAATACTCCAAAAAATTATCTGGAAAACATCAGAAAAAACTCCGAAAAAAGACACGAACATGCATCAAAAGTGCCTCCAAATCTCGTCAAAAACGCCTCAAAAACACCGCAAACCTCACGCTTAGAAAAACGTAAATATGTAAGGCACCCAAAACTAAAAAACCACCCGAAAACGCCACAAGAAACGCTCCGAAAAACATAACAAAATGCGAGAAAATCCTAAAGAAAATGTTCCTTATAATGTGTCAAAAACACGGCGAAAAACGTCTCTAAAGACTCCTTGAAAATCACTTAAAAAAACACACGAAAATTCCCCGAACACCGTAAATAAGACTCTGAAAATACGCCAAAAACGCCCTCGAAAACAGCCCCGTAAAACGTCACAAAAAACGACACGAAATCGTCCTTAAAAACTCATAGACAACTCATAGAAAACCGTCTCAAAAACGATCTAGGACGTCAAAAACATGCCAAAAACGCGGAAAACGTATAAAAAAGACCTCGAAGAATATGCCAATAAAAATATTACAAATAGCGATTCGAAAACGCTACAAAAAACGACCGAAAAAAATAATAAATAGTTGGCGCAATATGTTCGTATAGGAGCCCTAGCTTCTCACAAGTATTCGTTTGTGTGAGTTTTTATTTTTGGGACGAATGGAGGGAACCTACAATTTTATGCCGAGTCCAAACGGCTGAATGGAGAAGCATTTTCAGGACAATTATACTCTCGGTACTCTGGGTTTGTCAGACGTTCACGAGAGCTAAGAACCCCAAAATATGCTCCAAAAACCTGCCCAAAAAATCGCAATCAATTGAGTCAGTGTTTACTCTGGTCTCTACCTACTCGTAGACCTAGAGGTCTATCTGAGTCATGAGCATCCCATGTCTAAGTATTTTTAAAAGCAGTTCCTTTGGCCTTGGTTGCTTCGTTTTTAGTTGCAATAGGTCACAATATCTACTCGGTCCCGTCGAGTTTAGGTACTTTTCTGCTTTGCATTCGGAATTGCCCTTTTTTTATATACATATATATATATAACGTTTGTATATTTAATCCATAAGATCTCCTAGAGTACTCGTAGACATCAGAATAAATTTCCCTCCATGGCGAACACCCTTCAATTGTTGTCATCTTAAAGAAGATAATCCCAAAATTAAACACTTCCACTTAAATTGAATAACAACGAAACAGATTAATCTAATCCCATTCTCTGCAGTACAAGTGCTTCAGAAAATAGCAAGAAAGTCGAACTTTCGTTCCTCCATTATGCGGCTTTCTCTCCAAGGAAATGGATATTCAAACTTCATTTACATGGTTATGGTAATGCCAATGGTAATGTTAATGGGAACGAAAATAGAAACAGATACATCCCCAAGTCTGCCGAATTGAAATCCAACAAAAAAAAAAGTATCTTTCGTTCATCTCCGGGTTGTTGCGCTGAAAGCGTGAGTAAATTAAATTCCAAAAAACATAATTCTCAAAAAGTCAGTTTTTTTTCTACAAAGGCGTTCCGCCCTTAGGCTTTACCTCGACAAGTTAAAGCAGTCCTCATTGTAATACCCACTGTAAGCCGCATTAATACTCATTTTGGCCCCAGCAACATATATACGAAAATATGGGGCACCGAAGAGACTACGAAATTAATTTTTAATTCTCAAGAGTATCTCGTCCTCTGGAGGCAGGATACGAGTGCATTGTACTCGTATATTGGCTGGGCATACCTCTTTATGCGTACCTGATTGCATTTTCAAAGGAATAAGAGTAATTAACAATGTGGCTGCTGGTGCTGGGTGACGCGTAGGTTGAAGGTAGGTGCGAGTAGAAGGAACAAGATATATAGATCGTAGATGTGTATGCGAGGCAAGTAAGATCGGGGTAAGAAATAGTTTTTGCTTCCGCTTAGGGCCACTTAAAGACAAGTTGCAAAATTCTGCTCCAACTAATAGTGAAGTTCTGGAAGTCTCACTGGCCTGAGCCTTGCAATTATCAGTTTAACCTTTACCTTTAATTTTATGAAGCTCAAAATAACGAGAAACCGCCTTTTGATGTTTTTTTAAGGGTGAACCTAGAACTGACATTTTGATATCTTGAGGACCCGATATGCTAAAACTCAATTTTGCAGGTACTAGAGTGTTTTAATAATAGTAGTAGAAGTCACAGACTTATCGAACAAAATTGAGAGTATACGTATACAAATGATGATAAGGTTATAAATGGTCCATAGTCCTTTAGCAGTTTCGTCAATAATTCAGGCCTTTCAATTCTCGTAAGCAGGAGCAGTTCTGGCTGGTGCTGTCTCAGCAGGGGCAGTTTTAGCGGGGGCTGTCTCAGCAGGGGCAGTTTTGGCGGGTGATGTTTCAGCAGGGGCAGTTTTTGCGGGTGCTGTCTCAGCAGGTGCGGTTTTGGCGGGTGCTGTCTCAGCAGGAGCAGTCTTAGCTGGTGCTGTCTCAGCAGGAGCGGTTTTTGCGGGTGCTGTCTCAGCAGGAGCGGTTTTGGCGGGTGATGTTTCAGCAGGAGCTGTTTTTGCGGGTGCTGTCTCAGCAGGTGCGGTTTTGGCGGGTGCTGTCTCAGCAGGTGCGGTTTTGGCGGGGGCTGTCTCAGCAGGAGCAGTCTTAGCTGGTGCTGTCTCAGCAGGTGCGGTTTTGGCGGGGGCTGTCTCAGCAGGAGAAGTCTTAGCTGGTGCTGTCTCAGCAGGGGCAGTTTTGGCGGGTGCTGTCTCAGCAGGAGCGGTTTTGGCGGGTGATGTTTCAGCAGGAGCTGTTTTTGCGGGTGCTGTCTCAGCAGGTGCGGTTTTGGCGGGTGCTGTCTCAGCAGGAGCAGTCTTAGCTGGTGCTGTCTCAGCAGGAGCGGTTTTGGCGGGTGCTGTCTCAGCGGGAGCTGTTTTGGCTGGTGCTGTCTCAGCAGGGGCAGTTTTGGCGGGGGCTGTCTCAGCAGGGGCAGTTTTAGCGGGTGCTGTCTCAGCAGGGGCAGTTTTAGCGGGGGCTGTCTCAGCAGGAGCGGTTTTTGCGGGTGCTGTCTCAGCAGGAGCGGTTTTGGCGGGTGATGTTTCAGCAGGAGCTGTTTTTGCGGGTCCTGTCTCAGCAGGTGCGGTTTTGGCGGGGGCTGTATCAGCAGGAGCAGTCTTAGCTGGTGCTGTCTCAGCAGGGGCAGTCTTTGCTGGTGCTGTCTCAGCAGGGGCAGTTTTGGCGGGGGCTGTCTCAGCAGGGGCAGTCTTAGCTGGTGCTGTATTGCCGAGTGCCTTAAAGATAAATCCGGCTGTGGTTTGTTGGACCGCAATGGCCAAGCAGAGGACGACAATTGTTGACAGTTTCATTTTTACTTAAGGATTGTAAGAACGATTTCTAACTGACTATTGGACGGGTTGTGACAGTATTTATATGCAAAATTCGAAAGCATTTCAGCACCTTCTAGATAAAAAAAATTGAAGAATACAGTAAAGCATTAACATGCCATTAGTCTAATTAGACTGCACTTGAACAAACACCATAATGATGAAGCACTTGGCGCATGGCTATTGTCTGACAGTAATGCTCACACGAGTATTTAGTATACTTATAAGGCTTTTCAAACCTTTGCGATTTCATTGACCTTTATATTATGCAAACACTTATGTGTATTGAAAACAGGTTGATTGTCTGCTGCTTGCTGCCTTAAACAGTTGTTTCGGTACAGCAACTGGCATACAGCTATCATAGCTCTTTGCTGTGTTGCTCGGGTACCACCTGAAGTTCAGCTTAGCCTTATAGTAAGGTTGGGAATGCGCATTTTTAGAGTCGATTTAGGACCGACTTTAGGTTGTATTGAAGATTGCTCGGCCTCTTTCTGTGGACATTTTTGAGGCGTTCTTTACTGAATGTCCGACTTTGGACTCATTTTTAATGCGTTTTCGGGAAGTGTTTATATTTTTTGACGCATTTTCTGGTTTTATTCATAGACCATACTTGTAATATTTTACTGGAAATTTTAAACCAATTTTTGGGGAAGTGTTTTTATGGTTTCCGTTTATTTTTGGACAATGCTTTTGATACATTTTAAACCCTATTTGTCTGTCGATTTTTAAATAAGTGTTGAGCGATATTTTGCCAGACGTTATTTTACATTTTTTACGTGTCTTTTTGGGGAAATGTTAGGGTTTTTTTTTTTTTAATTTTAAAGGCGTTCTTTTTAGAGCCTATTTTCCAAATGATGCCGCTTTTATTAAGCGATTTATGGACATTATTTTTTCGAAGCATGTGGCAAGTCGCACGTTCTTTTTGTGTGTTTTATTTTATGTTTTTCCATTATTTTAGGAAGAGAACGTTAACACCAAAAGAAGTGAGCTGCCAACTTTTGTTGTATCTGTGAAAAAGTTAGCACATTCAACAGCTTTCTAACTATTCCTATTTTTTCGAGTTTTTTAATCATCTTCATCATTTTAATAATAGGCTATCCTTTTTTTGTGGTACCGATTACGGAATTATTTCAAAACCGAATTTTATAAATGATGGACCAAATGAAAGGTGAATTTTCGTAGATGATCTTACGGTATGGATATTTGTTTTACTTACAATAAAAATTCAAAAAAAAAAAAAAATGGAAATTGTTATCAATAAATGCATTTCATATTAGTATTACAAACGAAAGCGTTGCATATTTATAGGCAGTAACATTAGATACGTGATAATTGTTGAAGGTTGAAATGAAATCTTTTTAAATGATGAATACCTTTCTGTTTTAGATGGATTACTGAATTACTCCCATGTAGCTAATACTCTCCCTTAGGTCTTAACTTAAAATTGCTGGGTAAGTTCTACCTAAAATATTACTTTGCCAAAAACAACATATTGCGACGTCGGCGAAGTTTCATCGATTTTAGAGCTACACTTGTTTCAGTAGCCTAAAGGAATAATATAAAGTTGCCATTGGTCGTTGAAGGCATCATGTGGTACCGGAATCAGAACTCTCGCGAACGTTTGACGAACATCCGAGAGTATAACACTGTCCTGAAAAAGCTTCTCAATAAAGCCGTTCAGAATCGGCATAAATTTGTAGGTCCCTTCCTTTCCCATTTGTCCCAAAAATAAAAACTCACACAAACTAATAGTTGTGAGAAGGTAGGCCTAGGATTTCCTATGTCCTGTTGTGCCAACTTTTTATTTATTTTACAATCAGAACTTTTCCGTGGATTTGGTGCATCGTAAACCCTAGGTCTTCGAAGGTATTATTCCATAAATCCCAAACAGAATTTCTGACCCCTGCAAAATAACACTTCGAAGAAATAGGATCAGATCCGTCTTCTAGCCAAAAGCGTTCGCATTCAAAGATCTTATAATCTTTTCAGTTATTTATCGAATACCCTTGACGCACGGTCCCTTAAGGTTTATAACCCGGGGTAAGATGTGATTTTCGACATATAAGTTAAAAGCATGTCCATCGTCTATCAAAATTAAATCGAGAGAATCCACACCAATTTACACCGGCCATCTGAGGGTTTCACAGAGTCCACACTAGATCAGAGACTACTAGGAGCGAGCCATAATAACGACTCTAGTTAACTACGGCTAAGACAAGCCAGTTACAGTTCATTGTGACAAAATTTGTCGAACTTAAATCCTTTTTTAAGAGACTTTACTGCAAGCAAGAGACTTCTAAGATCGTCATCCCTAAAGTAACCTCTCAAGCCCAGTCAAACGTTTCGTGGATCCTATTATTAAGAGACCGTTTTATTGCTAATAGAATTTATTGACGTTTATTATTTGATTGGTGCGACATTTTTAGTCAGAGCTAGCAGTACTGACATAAAAAAGTTACAAAAATACAGAGTGTGATTGTTGAGCAAATTCGTCATTATCTTGGGCGGTTGGTTCATCAGGAGTTTCTTAGAATTCAGCTGGAGCAGTTTTGGCGGGTGATGTTTCAGCAGGTGCGGTTTTCGCTGGTGCTGTCTCAGCAGGAGCAGTCTTAGCTGGTGATGTTTCAGCAGGAGCAGTTTTCGCTGGTGATGTCTCAGCAGGAGCAGTTTTGGCGGGTGATGTTTCAGCAGGAGCGGTTTTCGCTGGTGCTGTCTCAGCAGGAGCAGTCTTGGCGGGTGCTGTCTCAGCAGGGGCAGTCTTAGCTGGTGCTGTTTCAGCAGGAGCTGTTTTGGCGGGTGATGTTTCAGCTGGGGCAGTCTTAGCTGGTGCTGTTTCAGCAGGAGCTGTTTTGGCGGGTGATGTTCCAGCATTGCTGACCGCAATGACCAAGCAGAGGACGAGAATAGTTGACAGTTTCATTTTTACTTAAAGGATTGTAAGAAAGATTTCTAACTGACTATTGGACGGTTTGTGCCAGTATTTATATGCGAAATTCAAAAGCATTTCAACACCCTCTAGATAAAAATCTAAGAATACAGTAGGCCATTAACATGCCATTAGTTTAATTATTCACTTGAACAAACATTGTAATGACGATGCACTTGGCCCATGGCTATTGTTTGACAGTAATGCTCACACGAGTGTTTGTATATTTATAACACTTATGTGCTTGAGATTTCAATGACCTTTCTGTTACTGTATGTTCCGTTGCGTTTGTTTAGAAAATTCATAAAACTTAGCTCACAGCTGCGCTACTCAGTCGTTTCAGTCCACCAACTGGCCATAGACGGCTATTATAGGCCAGCTGAATAGCATTCTAGCTAACTAACAGATGGGACTGAAATTCTCTAGAGGGTTTTTTTTTACTTTTCACACGTTTCTAGGAACATTTTTTTCTTAATTTCTGTTTTAAGCCCAATTTTTGAGGCCAATTTGTTCAGCCCAATTTTTCGGGGAACTTGTAACAGTGTAGACTAGAGATAGTGCCCGAGAAGATCTATTCGCTTTCAGTGGAGATGACACTCTGAGATTTTCGCTTCTATTTGGGGCTTGTGGCCGAGGTCGTTTCATGTGGAACCCAACATGCGTGAGGACCGAACAGGTTTTTCCATATACCAGCAGGCATCGTTATAATCCCTTTACCAACGGATGGTTGTTCCACCGTAACTTTCGTTACAGGTGGCGCCCAACGTGGGCCCTTTACCTTGCATATATTATATAATCTCTTATACAGCATTTCTCTCGGTCTCTTACTTTATTCACATACACTAAAACTAACATTCGTACTAACACTCTAAGCTAAGCTCATCAAATAATTATTTAGTCTAGTATCAGAAGTCAAACAATAAAGTTGTTCGTAATAACTTCCTTTTGCTCCTTCTTATTTATTTGCCGCATACATTTTATAACTAAGTCACCGTTTCAACCTTTTAACGATGCACTATTTTACAACTTCCTAAAAATGGGCGGTACTAATATTAGATAATCATTTTTAGTGCCAGGCTATAACTTTTACGAACTCACAATTGCGGCGAACATTTTCATACAAATTTATCTATTGTGACCGTCAAAATATTTAAGTTGAGGGTTAATGATTATTGGTATGGCCCAATTAAGAGGCTCCCACCAGAATTTCTGACCATCTTCTTTTCTACCCACTCATGTGGTATTAGAATGGACCTTCAACTCTGGTCTACCTTCTAAGTGTGCCTTCCAAGTTCGAAGACAATCCACCTAATCTAACCTGAGCCGAAGCCGATTTTGGACCGATTTTTGACATGTTGTTGTGTAAATTTTAAGCATTCTTTTGGCTATTTTAAGAGCTAATTTCTGGCGCATTTTTGGGGCGTGTATTGAAGGGTTTTCGGCCGATTCTTTTGGGCGGTTTTTCCTTTATTTGCGATGCTATTTCTAAAATGTTTTTTTTTTCGCGAGCTTTAAGTCGATTTAAAAAAAAAGTTTGAATATTTTGCAGAGCGTTCTTTGAGAATTTTGACGGCCGACTTTAGACCTATTTCTGACGGCCGACTTTAGACCTATTTCTGACCAGTTTTCTGTGGTTTTTTTTTTGCAGGGACATTAAAAACCTTTTTTTGGTCATTCTTTTTGAGCAGATGTCTGTAAATGATGATGAAAACAAAAATAAGGCAAGATAGATTTGCAAGCCTAGTGGGTGTGCATTCTTTTTCCATAAGGAGCTATACCGTCACGATTACCCCTTGAACCAAAGTTGGTGTAATGGTATAGTCAAATGTTCCGAGTATCAGATTAACAGACAGTTTTGTAGCTACTAGAACTTATTTTATTGTCTTTGTGTCAAAATGTAGCCTGAATAAACTTAATTTAAAGTAGATACAATTATTGATATAAAAAGTTTACAAAAAGACAGCAAGTAATTTTTGAGCAAATTCGTCATTGGTTAAGGCGGTAGGTTCCTCAGGAGTTGGTTATAATTCAGCTGGCATTAGAGTCATTGGCTGGCGAAGTTTTGGGTGGAGCTGTGTTCGAGTTGTCAGCTGGTGCAGTTTTGGCTGTTGCAGTTTCAGCAGGGGCAGTTATGGCTGGAGTTGTATTAGAATCGTCGCTATTTCAGCCTTTACTAAGCTCAATTTAATTGGTGCTGCCTCCAATGGCTGCAATGCTCTGAGTGTCTCAATAGCACAGTGAAGCAGTCCCCTATAATTTTTCGCGCTTAATTTTGTGCACTTTTAGCAAGTTTAGCAAGTTCTTGAAAGCGTTTAGCCACAACATTGGCATTCGCTTGCAGTTTTCTCAATTGGCCAGCTATTCTATTTGTGCACTTGTTTAGATCCTCAGAACGTTGGTTAGTGAAATCTTGAATAAGCCCTTGACCCTTGTGTTGAGCTTCTTTACTCGAATCGGACAACTTTTTCTTTGCCTCACCAGAAAACCCCTCGACTTTCACTTGTTGCATCTTCTTCAAATCAGAGATAACTTTCTGAATCCTGTTGCCAACTTCCGCGTTTGTTTGTAAAACGTCTCTGGACTTTGATTTGTTGCAGGGTGGTTTGGGCCTTTTGCAAAACACGTTTGAAGAACTTGCTCTTTATGTCATTTTCACTTTTCGTGATGGTATTACTGACAGATTCAGCAGTCTTCAAAAGATTTGAGACTATCTCTACACCGGCGCCGATCACTATTTTAGCTACATCGAGTGCAACTTGCGCGATGTTATTGGCTGCTTGGAACGCATCATCAGCCAGAGAACCAGCAAAGTGGGCGCCTTCACTAATTGTTTTAAAGATGAACGGCTCAGCTCTGACCTGGTGGACCGTGACCCAGCAAAGAACGAGAATTGGTACAAGTTTCATGGGCGCCAACTGCGGGGTTGTGAGAAAGATGATTTCTAACTAATTAGTGGGCAGCTGTTGTTCCAGCTTTTATATTATGCAAAATGTGTAGCCCATTGAAAAAAATAAAATAAAAAATATGGTAGCGTGCAGTCGGGCATAAGCATAGGCCATAATAGATTGATTATGCACTTGTGTAAACAAATGACGATGCACTGGGAGTGTGGCTATTGTTTGGCAGTAAACTTCACGCGTGTGTATCTATACATTGTTATAGTATTGTTCATTGAACTTGCATTACATAATAGCCAGCCATAAAATTTGTACCTTGCTATTTAAAAATATGTAGGAAAAAGGGCAATACGACCGAGTAAGCCAAAATCAGACTTAGCTCAGTCAAGTCGCAATTCAAAGTCAGTTCCTAATTGAAGTTAAACCTACTAAAATCAATTCTTACTGCCAGTAGAAGTCCTATCACAAGAGGGAGCAATTACAGAGTAACCCTCGGCCATGGATCTTTTACTACACTCTAAATGTCAATGTTATTGACGTCGTTATAGAGCGTATAGAAGCTCTAACCTTATACACAAAAGGTCTACTCTACAGTCATGGTCAATAATCCAGTATACCAACACTTTAAATGGCTCTATACGGATTGTCTTATGACTATAGGAATAGGACCTACAATGCTACCTATGAAAATCATTTCCACAACATATATACGAATCTATCAATTCTTTGTAATAAAACTTCCTCCACCCCCGCGTCTCCACACAATAACATCGACAAATTGAAAACAATTCCCATTTGTTATACGTTATACGGTTATACGGTTATACCCAAAGCCAATGTTTCCCTTTGCCATACAGACATTTGCCGCCGCAGCACGTCCTGCTTGTTTGGAAATAAAATTCCTGTCAAACAATTTCTCTTGTACTGCCCTTCGTCGACTACGTATCTTTATATGACTTACATAACATAACAATGTAACATACACTCAGTTATATCCCATTTATGTCATACACACTTCTTCAATTGGAAAAATATATCAAATCTTTGCTCCCGGGCAGCACTACCCACATTCTCTTTGTACACCCACTCATCCACCCTCAAACACACACACACAGACCGTAACACAGCCACCATTAAGAAAATATAAAATCGCATCAGCAGCAGGAGCAATCTTCTTTTGTTTGTTATACAGAAAGCCAGCTATACACCCCATCAGGATATCGAACTGTAAAATCGCTATCGGGGACAAAAATTGAAAGAAAACTGAACTCGTCAGGAGGATTACTATTATAACTTCAGGATGCCACATATAGAAAGAAAAAGAAAAAAACACGCCACACACCATGAACGAAACCGGAAACATTGGAATTGTTGAAGGCATTCGTGCATTTCTCTGCATTCCTTTCCCGTATGCAACACGTTTACTACGAGGGTAATAATTCGCTAACAAAAAGGACCCCCCTCCTACCATAGAGACTCCTTTCAAATGGCTTAGTACGAGTAATCGCGAAGCATATGGGGAAATAGAAAGGGATGATATCGCCATTCTGCAGCTGTTAGCTTGGAAAAGATCACTCCTCTGCATTGCAATTTCCGTCATTTTACTGACTCACAAAGGACTCGAGAAAATGTCAAAAAAAGAGGACATTTTCGTGAATGTAATTCCAGAATAAATCGCATCAGATTAAACCGGGTATGTTAGGGGAATGTCGCCTCAAAATCCTTTCCATCATACACACATCTAAATGCGTATACACATCAGGATCTCGGTAGTTGGAATTTTTCTTAATTCCATTTAATCAACTGCGATTTTACCAAAACGAGACGATTCTAGCGAAATAATGATGTCACTCTTCCCATTTCCAAAGAAATCAAAAAATAAAAAATAAATACCCGAAACAGATTGAAGCTTGAATGAGCTGCTTTCAAAGTGATACGTCAATGTAGCGCTCTGGCATAGGTACCTACTCGTCGTATTATTTGCCACAATGCCATCATGTTACATCGCCTTCGTTCGGTGTATCTGATGTTGTGCTACAATTGGATCCTTCTGCTTGTATGTATAACAGGTACCTACGAGTTTCTGTAACGAGTGCAGTGTATTATCTGTCGTTCCTCTTTTGGGAAATCTCTAGCTGCATCTCTGTATGTGAGTGTAGTGTTTATGACCTCGTTGTATATAGTCTGGTCGAATAAGAGGCAGTAGATACAGGCAGCTTGCCATGTCTTTTGGGGATTAAATGAGTCTGGACAGCAGCGACTTGGAATCGGAATAGATTCCTGAATAGGTATTTGCTTTTGCGAAACATATTTCTAATTGGCAGTTAAAAGTTTGTTGGAAATTGTGTTGCCATTTTGTGGACCACTGGTGGATCTGCTTGAACAATAGGACTGTGTTGATTGGTAGAGCCTCGGCTGATATTATACTGAATATGATGACGGGGGAGTCAGTTGATTATGTTATTTTCTTAAGGGTCGAGAGGTTCAATTGTCGAAAGTCAAACTGGCGATTTTGACTGGGATGCCAAAACTAGACATGGCTCTATATACCTCTACTAGCTTTTGCCTGCGGCTTCGCTCGCGCAGTTCTCAGGATTTGGTACACAAACATTTCCTTACGGCAGTATGACCCTATTCTTACAGAATTCCGCTTGAATATCCTTGGAGTACTTTAGAGTTGTATGAAGCGATAAGCATAATCAACGCCGACAGAGGATGGGTTGCATTAGAAAGTTTCAAATTGATACGACGAACGGTTAATGACTTATGTAAAGGGCCCCCTTAAAAGGGGGCTAAATATCCAAAATCGGAGAAATGGATTTTCTTTATTTCTTATATAGAGTACGAAAATCGAGTTTGAAGGCGATCAGATGAAAAATACAAATTTTTTCATACAAAATTTGACCCCCCTTTTACCCCTTTAAAGGTTGAATTTCCAAAAACCGAGAAACCGATTTTCTTTATTTCTTATATAGAGTGCACAAACCGAGTTTGAAGTCAATCGGATGAAAAATGCAAATTTTCTCATACAAACTTTGACCCCCCTTTTACCCCTTTAAGGGTTGAATTTCCAAAATCGGAGGAGGGGATTTTCTTTATTTATTATAAAGAGTACACAAACCGAGTTTGAAGTCAATCGGATGAAAAATACAAATTGTCCCCTACAAACTTTGACCCCCCCTTTACCCCTTTAATGATTGAATTTCCAAAATCGAATAAATTGATTTTCTTTATTTCTTATATAGAGTACACAAGCGGAGTTTGAAGACAATCGGATGAAAAATACAGATTTTCTCATACAAACTTTGACCCCCCTTTTACCCCTTTAAGGGTTGAATTTCCAAAATCGGAGGAGGGGATTTTCTTTATTTATTATAAAGAGTACACAAACCGAGTTTGAAGTCAATCGGATGAAAAATACAAATTGTCCCCTACAAACTTTGACCCCCCCTTTACCCCTTTAATGATTGAATTTCCAAAATCGAATAAATTGATTTTCTTTATTTCTTATATAGAGTACACAAGCGGAGTTTGAAGACAATCGGATGAAAAATACAGATTTTCTCATACAAACTTTGACCCCCCTTTTACCCCTTTAAGGGTTGAATTTCCAAAATCGGAGGAGGGGATTTTCTTTATTTCTTATAAAGAGTACACAAACCGAGTTTGAAGTCAATCGGATGAAAAATACAAATTGTCCCCTACAAACTTTGCCCCCCCCTTTACCCCTTTAATGATTGAATTTCCAAAATCGAATAAATTGATTTTCTTTATTTCTTATATAGAGTACACAAGCGGAGTTTGAAGACAATCGGATGAAAAATACAAATTTTCCTTTACAAACTTTGACCCCTCCCTTAACCTACTACATCACGCCATACTTAGATTTTACAAGACTCTTTTCGAGCATGGAAAAATGGAGAGACGGACTTATACCTAACATGCAATCCATAGCTGTATTTACAGACGGATCTAAAATGGTCACTGGGGTGGGGTCAAGTGTCTTCTCCGAATCGCTGGGTATATCAAAATCGGTACGCCTGCCTCCCCTGCCATATTATTGCCTTCCAAGAAGAGGTCCTGGCAGTGAAAACAGCAGCCCATGAGTCTGTGGCAAGGGCAATACCACCTGTAGGTATTACCTTCTTTAGCGACAGCCAGGCAGCGATATAAAAGCCATAACTGCTCCAGAAATAAAATCGAAGCTTGTGAAATGTTGTCGCGAAGAACTCAAGTTTCTTTTTACACAGCACAAGGTATCGCTTTGCTGGTTTCCATGACATGAAGGCATTCCAGCCATGAGAAAGCAGACGAAGTAGCAAGACATGGCTCGACAGTTTTTTCAGAACAAGCTGATCTCTCTGTGAATATCTTGCCTTGAATACTCAACCTTGAAGCAGGAAAAAAGGCAACAAAAGAGAGGCGAATGCTAGACGGACCGCCCTAGATACTTTTAGTACCACAAGAATGCTATGGCCGTCCTTCAATAAAACCAGGACTGAGACTATCATACGGAAAGATGGAAAATCACTGCCCACCTTCATAACAGCCGGCGGCACAATAGGATTGGGGACACGATCCCGAAAACCAAAATCCCGAAAATCCAAAATCCCGCAAATCCAAAATCCAGAAAATCCAAAATCCCGAAAATCCAAAATCCCGAAAATACAAAATCCCGAAAAACCAAAATCCCGAAAACCCACAATCCCGAAAAGCCAAAATCCTGAAAAAAGAATCCCGAAAACGAGATCCCGAAAAATTATATAAAATGAAAAATTTGCGCAAATTTTTCATTTTATATAATTTTTCGGGATCTCGTTTTCGGGATTCTTTATTTTGTTTTGAATGTAAAATAGACAAGTGTTTGTCCATTCCATTTACCGTAATAATGTTTTGTAATGTTGCGCTGCAATTCGCAATGTGCATTCAGTTGTGCTGATCTCATATAGTGTGATAGCTGACCGACTAGATTTTAGCCAGTGAACATCGTAATAAAAACAAAAAGTGAGTAGAAAAAGAAAACGTTTTTGCAGGTAGTCTCCTGCATACTCCCCTAATTTTTAGTCGGTTTGTAACCTTTTGAAACAAAATCTGCCGCGGACACAGACCAACGTAAAGGCGTGGCTCCGCCGCCGGCTGAAAGTTCTCGCAGGACATTCACACATTGGTGTATATTGATTCACTGATTGCTAATTTATGTGAAGATGAAGAGCAAATCCGTGCGAAAACATGTTTGGCTAAAATAAATGCCGGTGAGATGCAACAACTAAGAAAACGTTACGTGACGAAGGAAAAAGATTTTACGCGGAACGTAACGAGCGTTCTGAAATAAGTTTTCTAACAGGAAATGCGTACAATATGAACTTGTATTAGATATGTTTTGTCATGGATCGTTTTTTATATGTTTTTGTTAATAAGATTTAAACTGTTTTTGTTATGTTTTATTTATTTGAAGTTTGTTATTTTGTTTATTTTGTTAAATAAATTTGGCTTATATTTTTGTTGCTACAATAAAATTTTTAGTTTCACTTTCGGGATTTTGGCCTTTCGGAATTTTGGATTTTCCGGATTGTGGATTTTCGGGATTGTGGCTTTTCGGGATTTTGTTTTTTCGGGATTGTGGGTTTTCGGGATTTTGGATTTTCGGGATTTTGGGCTTTCGGCATTTTGGATTTTCGGGATTTTGGGCTTTCGGGATTACATTTTTCGGGATTCTGTCCGACTCCCGGCACAATACTCTTCAGTACCACATGCAGAAAATTGACTTGACCAAGAAAGAACTTTGTAGAGACACAATCCACTTCCTATGCCTCCAACACACCAGGTACACATTCCTAGCAAATCAAAAGACAGGATAATGAACTTCATCAGGATGGTTTCTATGTAAGAGGACAACAAGTAATTGATTTCAGCATTTGTTGCCCATTATGGGTAAGTGACAACCTCTTACCCCGACTGCCATCACAATGGGTCAGGGAGTACTCCTCGCCAGTCAACTTTTTGAATTCGGATGCAGTACCTTTTGAACTATACTTACCAACATCGCGCTCCTACCTCCTCGTCGGTCGGCAACCTTATATTTTCATAAAAATAAAACACGCATTCTTTTAAACAATTTTTTATTTGTATTCCAAATTTTCTCAATTTAAGCCCATGTAACTGTTCTATTTCTGATTTTCGTTAATTTTTCCCTAATAGACGACCTTATTATGTCCAAAATTATACAGTATCTGTCTCTCTTCTTCGAAGGATTATTTAATACAATAGTACCAACAAAGAAAACAAAAATAAATTCATACCAAATGAATAAAGAACACAGACGACAAAATAAAGATAAAAGCAATAAAGTTGAACAAAAATGAAAGACGAAAAAAAAAAATCAACAGCGCAGTATTCTTAAATATCCCAGATATCCATTTTCTACTCATTCAACTATAAGGACGAAAAACAGAAAAAAAAATACATATACACCGCTCCTACTTAACTAACGGGCACAGTACACTGTTGGCAATCTTCCATTTCTGGCGTGAAATCCTCAATCTGAATTGTTGTCTCAAAGAAATTGTACTTAAGATGCACTGCAGTGGTTGCTTCCTGCAGGATTTTCTTTGGATTGGCACCGGGCGCTGAAAAAAGAAAAAAAAAATTAACACAATTTAAAAATACAAGTATGTACGGTGGAAGGACAAAAAGGACTACAAGTAAGAAGCAAAAAAAAAAAACAAAGAACGGCCACAGATAGCTTAATCAGTAAATAAAACAAGTAGGGACCAAAGAAAGGACAAAAATGAGTCGCTTTGCTCACGTAATGACAAAAGTTGGATTGTATGGATACAGTATGCAAGGACACACAGTTGTACCGTAATCAAATAAACATACGGACAATTTTGTGGCAATGACAGAAAATCGCGAAGGAAAGGGAATGCAGATACCATCGGTGCCTCTGCCTCAGTTTGGTACGAGAGTTGTTCATGTGGACTCAGTATGATAATGTCCTTGCACGTGTTGTTCGATTGCATTTTCTGCTTGTTGTTTGGACAACATGCACTTTTTTGCAGAAGTGGTCAGTTATTTAATTACTTAATTTTATTTTTTTTTCAACAATGAGGATAAATAATTTTGTCAAGTCTTGTTGTTGTCCTAACTTGAGAGGGTAAGCCGCTTGGATGTTGGGAGGTATACTATACATTTATGTCGTATTTATTTGAAGGTTTGTGAGAATTTTTTTTCTTATTCTTTCGATGTCTGTTGGGGGCTGCTTTTAGCCAGGAATCACGATTTTCCATAGGACGTTCTCGATTTCAGACGCCCATCAGGAACCACGATTTGTCGGAACGATTGTCATAAGGCCTTCTCGGAATTATGTCTTTGGGTTTGGATTGCTTTCTGGTACCCAACCCGGACCCCGTAACCATACGTTCTGTCGAAGGGCAACGCTTGTCGTGGGGCCGCTTTCAGACACCCAGAAACCACGCTTTGTCGTACCAATTTTTTCGGAACCATTGTCATAGGGCCTTCTCGGAACCATGACTTTGGGTTTGGATTGCTTTTGATACTCAATAAGGCTTTGTAGGAACCAGGCTTTCATTGAGCCCGGTACTTTCTGCAAACTTACCATAGATGTCACAGCGAGCTAGTGATAGCTCTGTACAGCTTGTCTCGCATCTTGAAAGTTGATGAAAATGCCATAAGTTGAAAATGTGATCGCGTGGACGTTTCTGACCTACAAACTATATCCTAAAATAGGTCAAATCAGATAAATGATAAAAGGCTGCAGGCTTTCGCTTAATATATTGAAATACAGCAATACGAACAAAACAAAAAAAAAAGAATCATGAAAATCGGCTAAGCGGTTAGCGAGTTATAACGTCATCGATTTTCACCCAATAGAAGATGTTTTTTGTTAAGGCGGTGCCACGCCCCTTTGTCCAATTTTGATCAATCTTCACTGGAATACTCCTGGGCCGATACCTAAGATTGTATGTAAATTTGAACTCAATCGATTCAGTGGTTTTCGAGATATAAGATTTTGAATGTTTTTTTTGTATGGGAGGTGCCACGCCCCTTTGTCCAATTTCTCACCTTTTGAACCTTCCCTGGACTTCCACAAATAATTCAAGACCAAAATTAGCCAAATCGGTCCAGCCGTTCTCGAGTTTTAGTGAGACTAACGAACAGCAATTAAATTTTATACCCATTACCACACTGTGGTGAGGGTATATTCACTTTGTCATTCCATTTGTAACGCCCATAAGGAGGCGTTGTATGGCAAACGGGTATGACAAACTATATATATTATTGATCAGCATCACTTTCTTATTCGATCTAGCGATGTCCGTCTGTCTGTCCGTCTGTCCGCACGATTACGGCCGTAATTTAAGAGCTATCGACTTGAAATTTGGTACGTAAGCTTTTATCCACCAAAGTGAGGCTAAGTTCGAAGATGAGCAAGATCGGATGAAAACTACTACTACCTCCCATACAAAAATATCAGATTTATATAGCTTTTTATGTTAAAAATTTAATTTAAATAGCTACAGTAAAGCTAGCAAGTTTAAACTTTGCACATATTGTTTTAATAATATTTAAAAATTTTTGACAAAAAATATACAAATATATATTTTTTTAATACTAAAATATTTTTTTTATTTAACAATAATATTGTACCGGGTATTTGAGCTTCGGCATAGTCGAAGATAATTGTCTTACTGGTTATATATACATATGGATTATGGTCTAGAAAATATCGCGCCCTATCCGCAAGTTTATCGTAAGCGACAGTTTTTCCGAAATCATGTTTATGATGCCATTCAACAGATAACATTACTACCCATCGAGCCACATAAAAATTTGAAAGTGAATATATTTTACGAGACATTTTACGAATGCAGAAATCGGGCTCGATTCCTTATAATGTACAGAAAAAACACAAAAAAAGACCCACTAATATAACATTCAACATGTCGCTTACGACAAACTTGCGGTTAGGGTTCGATTATTTCGTTTAGAAATTACCTGCATGTTTATAAACTGCCTTACATTAGCCTAAAATATACTCTCGAATCCTCATAACAACGTCTAGCATTTAATTGCATTGATGTCGCGCGCCCCAAAAAAACCCCTCCCATTTATTAAAAACCTGGTTGGGTACCCTAACCTCCCCGAAAACCGAAACCAAAATACCCAAATAGAAAATTCTTAAGCACAGATTCCTCATATTTCAAAAGCACAACGCACAATCAATAAAATATGTATAAGGGGTCATTCGGCCCCTGCAGCCCCCCTTCTTGGGGTCACTGTTGGATTTCAAGTAAGTGCGAAGTTAGGTATAGGCAAAGTGTCTTTAAATTCATGCAAAACATTGTCACAAGCAACCTTTTAGAATTTTTGTGCTTGGGAATAATCAATTTGGAGATTTTTCAAAAAATTGTGAGTGTTGGGTTTTTGGGATTTTGCATTTATGTATGAGACGAAAACCCCTTAAAAACCTCCCGACAACAAGTAGTTTCAAATCACTACAAAAACCACTTCAAAGTGTCCGCCTATGGCTAGGTGACTGTAGTTATACTTTTTTAAGGTAGATTCTAGAGCGTGTTTGCAGAACCATTTAAGGCTATCTTCTCGTTCTCGTTGTCTTCCTTGGCCGATTGGAAAGACTTTCAATTATGCAAATTATTTGAGTTGGTGATAAAATCTCCTTTTCCAAAATCCCCTTTCCAAAATCGCCTGTGCTGAAATCCCTTACTCCAAAAAGACCCTGAGAGAAAATCCCCACGGGACAACATCCCCCATTTTTAAGGTTCCGTTTCCAGGTGGAGGAACCTTATTGCTTTCGCTACGATGTCTGTCCGAATAAAATAAGAAAAATTTGTACCTAGGTCTATCTCAAGAACTAATTGACGTAGAAGGATGGAATTTGCCGCCAATACCTTCTGGAAATGAGTCTGTTCGTAGGTGTTGTTCGTCGACCAACGATCCTTTCCCAAACCTACTAAAAACACTATCAATCTATTTCACACATTTTATTCAAATTCCTCTTATATCTAAGCACTAATCCAAAATCACCGTCCTTATTCTTCCTTAAATGTAAAATATGGCAAATCAAAGAATTGATATTCCCGCTGCTTAGTCGGATCAAACTGATACAAAATGCACCGTTTGCCAATTCCAGCATTCTGATATTTTGTACAATTGACAATCGGATAATCCTCAGCGAAGCACTGACTCATAGTGGCAAAGTAGGCATGTCCGATGACAAGAGCCGAAATATCCTCAGCTTCATGTAGGCATTTAAACAGGTCATTCTCACACTTACAATCGTATCTGAAATAATAGAATTTGCTGGATAATTTGTTCATTATTTTTGCGAAATGACCTTACTTTGGTAGGATAGATGGATTATCCAGAGAATGCATAGAGCCGAATGGTTCAATTACACCCTGGCACATTTGGTGTGCCTTACAACAAATATCGGTCTTGTTAAAAGTTCCCAAATCGCTTTCGTCGGTTGAGAAATTGCCAATACCGCACCATTTGGTTCCCGGCACGGTAATACTAATGTGAGGTAGTTGTGGCACTATTAAACCGTTCACGTCGTCGAAAATAGTTTTGTTGTAGAATCTTGCTTCCGTCAGCATCAGAGTAGCTGCGATGAGCAGTGAAATTCCCAAAAACCTTTTCATTCTTAGATTTTTGATTTGATTGTGTTCGAAAGTTAAACTTGGAATGAGTTCTCAACGCAGAGGGTGGTATTATTTAAGGGGACAATTTTGACCCACTTGTGCATAGCAAGAGATTAGATATGTCGAAAGTGAACGCTAATCGATGACCACCCCTGATGCAATGGTTATCGAAAAAGTAGCAGTTGGTTTATGGTTTTATTTCAGCTCTTTAGATTGCTACTTGAAGTGTGGAAGTTAGCTTCAAGTGTGATGTCACTTTTAGGTAGGAAAAGTTCCTTAACAACCTCAAAGTTATAAACGTCTATTGTGACGCTCTGTCCGATTTGGCAATTTTGTGTTTTGATATAGTTGGATTTACCCTTATTCACGATTAAAGTGCGCCTCTATTGTTGGCGCACTTTAGAGGATATACCTGTAATCGTTGCTTTTAGCAGGTAAACTTTCTTCCGCGACCAAGTCTTGAAGTTGAGTTGTTGCATAAATAAATCAATAGGTGCCGCAACCGGCGGTAGGTGTTTGTCAGACGTTCGCGAGAGGTAGCGCAGTAGAAAAAGCCTTAAGATGTAATTTATATTTTTCCGGGGATCGAACCTGCGATCCCTCGCACAGTAGTCCAGCACACTAACCACTGCGCTACTGCGCCCACCATGCTTGTTGCATGGTCTACAATAAGTCGTCCCCCACTGCCTTAAATCGTTCGACCGACAGGCTATCTGTTTTATAAGACTTGTTGACCTAGAGTTTTACTTCTGCGGCACTTGAAGTTGGCTACAGAGCACTTCTCGATAGATTTAGGACACACACGATTGGCAAGGGTTCTGTCGGTTTTTTAGCAGCTTTTATGATGATTGTCGAAATCTCGAAACTTCTTGCCTAAGACTGCTGTTTTTAGCAACTCCGCGTCCAAATAGATGCAGCCTTAGAAGATTTTCATACTTCTCTTGCCCTTTCCAATTCAGTGGACTTCTAGAAGTGCTAAAGGTCTAATAGGGCCCATACACGACACAGACATGTCGTTGCAGACCAAGAAAAATTCAAAAAAATTTGAATTCACGCAGACGGTCGCTGCAAACAGTCGACATGGATACACACGACACAGACGATCTGCGCAAACATTTGGACAAAAACAAAATATATTGGTCTGCAGCGACGTGTCTGTGTCGTATATGGGCCCTATAAAGGTCTGCTCAAACTATTGCGAAAGGACCGAATTTCGCTCGAGAAACGGTGGGATATACTGCCATCGCCATTTATATGCAGTCCTTACAAACTGCTTTATAACAGTCTTTAGCCTCCGCTAAAGTTCGAACCTATACAGGTTTCAAACGTTTCACAAGCAAATCTGAAGGTACCTCTCCTTCCTTTTCATAGGGTCGTCAACAGTATAGATGGCTCCCGGAAATTACGTCAGATTTTTTTTTTGGGAAAAATGCCTGAACATTTTCTATACAAAGTCTGGCCTTTTTTCCTAGGAAGAAAAGCCAGAATTTTCTGGCTGTCTTTCCGAAATTTCAGGTATTTTTTCCAAAAAGTTTTCTGAGAGAACAAGTTTGGAAAAAATGCCAGAAATAATATTTTCTGAAAGAAAGAAAATGGGTGCAGTTCTGAACTTTGCACAGAAAAAACCTCGCACCCAGTCCAAATCCTACAGTGTCCCCAAGCAGGGGGGTTGCAGGGGGGGCAACATGCCCCCCATACATATCCCAGCTTAATATATTATATCCGCAATGCATAAACAGTAGAATATGTGTGGAACCCCCCTGCTTGTTTTTTGTATTTGAACTTCCATAATTTTCAAAAAAATAACATTTTCTGACCTTTTTTCCAAAATTTGTTTGGAAATTAGGCCAGAATACGAGTTGTCTATTTTTATTATCTGGCTTAATTTCCATTTTACTTTCTGGCTCTTTTTCCACACCTGTCTGGCCTAATTTCCAACGTTTCTGGCGTATTTTCCAAATAATGTTCTGGTGCTTTTTCCAAACTAAATAGTCGTCAAACTAAATAAAAATTTTCTGTCTTTTTTTCCAAAAAAAACAATTCTGGCGTAATTTCCGGGAGCCAGTATAGATATCCAAATAAGGAACCAAAACTGTCATTGGACTACTTCGACCTACAATTAAGAGAAGACGTCACCAATTACTCCTGAAGGTACCCTTAACCCTTTCGGTATTTTGATGCCATATGGCAACACGAATATTCATAACACCCATTCTCACTCCCTGAGTATATTTTATCTATTTTTTTTTTCTGATTAACTTGTTAGTGTATCTGCTTAATAATTAGAAGCAAAAAAACTGGGTGATAGTTGACGTCATTGTGCTTTTAGCTCTCGTGAAAGATCGGTCTGCAATAGAGTTCGAATTTTTTCGTCGGAAGACTATTTTTATTATTTCTTTTTTACATTGATAATTGTCAAAAAGATTATCAATTTCGATTTTAATTGATTGACTAATATCAGGCGCACAATTAAAAAAATAAAATAAACATATAAGTTCCGTCTATTCAATTTGGCACAATTTTCCTTTTCTGTGTTGTCATATGGCATCAATATTATCTAGAGGTGCATTTTAAGGCATCATTTCTATAAATAAAATTATATATATACCTACATATGTATAAAAATAAATGTGTTTTTATGCAGAAATAGTCTTGAATATCAATACTTTTTAATTTGGTTTGAATTAAAAAAAAATTACTTCGATTTTTATGAATATTTAATTTTTTTTTTAATACTTTTTATTTTTTAATTATTTTTTTGTATAAATACACGTGTTTATCTTGGAATATGCTTAGTTTTTAATTTGTAGTACTTGTAATGTTTGATGTAAACAAAGGAAACCGAGTATAAATGCAACAATTTATTATTTTTTTAGTTTTTTTATTTTTATACATATATGAAAATATGTGTTTTTTAAATATTTTCAAAAATCCTTATTTTTCTAGAATACAATTTAATTAAAAAAAAAAATAATTATACTCTTTTCTTTTCAATTTTGTTTAAAAATGAATATATAAAAATAAGAAACTAAAACAAAAATATTAATTTTGTCATTTATTTTGCTACCACTTGAGACAATTGATGCCATATGGCACCGTTCCCAAAAACCACTTTAGAACCAATATTTACCAAAAATAATGTTACAATGTTTTTAGTAGGAGTCTAAGTAGCAACAAAAAGAAATAAAATATTTTTTTAACCTTTTTTAACCTTTTTTAACAAAAAAGATGTACCGAAAGGGTTAAAATTAGGAAGGGACTGGAAATAGATGAGGAAAATTTAGAAACGATTTTGGGGAAAATATGATGTACTATAGGTCCTCACTGAAAAGAAGACGGGACATTTTCCCCCACATTAGATGCGTCTCTTCTTTTTGGGATTGGAATCATCTTGACAAAAGACCTGGCTAAATATATTCCTAGAATCAAAAAAAAAAAAAATCTTTTCTACGCAAATAGATTCTTCTTAAGTGAGATCTCCAGAGTCGCTACTTGTAATCGAACTTAGCTTTAAGTTGTATAGCTCCTATCGCTGATTGCCTGAGTTCATTGCTAACTAAATTTGTTTTCTATTTCTTTCAGTTTATTCAACAAGACACTGCAACCTTGAATAAATATTGAGGTAAGTGGATTCATTAAAATACTGTATAGTTTTGTGTTTTTGAAACATTTTCGAACTTCCAAAAACTACGTTGCTATTCACAAAATGTCCACACTAAGTTAATTTTCACACTTCCACTATATGAAATCATAATAAACCCACTGATAAGTTGATCTTATCAACCAGAGCCCCTCCCTTTGAAACCTACCTGCTGAGTTAGAGATTAGAAACTCCTACTCATATAGATTATCAGAAGCACTCTGACCTGCATTTCCAACACACGATTTAGTGCAGTCCCCCCAATAAACTTGCAAGAGCCCATAAATCACATTGTTAACCCTAATAACGCTTGTACACATTTCGTAAGCAAACAAAACCGACTTGTGTGTGGTGCCCTGGAGTTCAATTCAGCTAAGCGCTGCTGATCTTGAAATTTAACTCTTGCCATTGATTCTCTTATCGCTCATTTTCATAACTGGGTCAGTATGATGCCCTTAAATACGCGCATAGACTAGTTTACGCCAAAAGCTTATCAGTATCATCACCAAGTTGTCAGTTCTTACAAACCAGTCTCACAATGAAGACGATTATTTTTGCGACTGTCCTACTTTGTATAGTAAATCTCCTGACAGTTGACGCGTTCCAAGACGAAGCTATTTTCGAAGATGAAGACATCTACAATAAGGCTTTGCCTCCTCTACCCTACAGTGGAATGACAGTTCCCGGTACTAAATGGTGCGGTCCCGGTAACACCTCCAATAGCTACGACGATCTAGGAAGGTATCGCGAAACTGATATATGCTGTCGTGGCCACGACCATTGTCCAGAGGTGATTGAGTCGGGCAAGACTCTGCATAATCTTTTTAATCCTGATATGTTTCCAAGGTGAGTTTTGGACATACTATATAATTCAACTGGACTCAGAGAATAACGTGTGTGTCTTTTAGATTGCTGTGTGATTGTGAACAGGAATTCTTAAACTGTCTGCAAAATGTGAATGATTTTGCTTCAAATACTGTTGGACGTGCTTACTTTTCAGCTAGAAATAGATGTTTCAAGAAGGCCCAACCAGCCTCCGAGTGTTTGGAATATCAACAGGGAACGTTCAGCAAACGATGCATAAGATATAAGATTGATGCGAAGGGTACTCCAACATGGCAATACTTTGACACTCCATTTTACACGTTGAAGAAATAAAGTGACTTTTTAATACAAAAGTGTGGTTTTCTTTAAAAAAAAAAAAAAAATAAAAAAACTTTGTCCGCGATAATCTCAGCAAATATCAAACCAATTGACGTAAAATCAATTTTATAATTTTCTCCACATTTACAAGATCTTTTTTAGCCGAGATTTTTTTGTTAAAAAAAAAAATTTAAAATGTTGACTCCATAAAAAACAAAAAAAAAAAAAGAAAACTTTGTCCGTGGTAATCTCAGCAAATAATTTTATAATATTCTCCACGTTCACAAAATCTAGTTAGGCTTTAAAATTTTGTTTTAGCCGAAATGTTTTTTGTTTAAAAGAAAATTTTAAATATTTTGTCCTTTAAACAAAAAAAAAATTTGTCCGCCGTAATCTCAGCAAATATTAAACCAATTGACGTAAAATCAACTTTATTTTATTTCATTTCATTTCATTTATTTTTTTGTTTAAAAAAAAAAATTAAAAATTAAAATGTTTAGTCCTTGATCCTTTGCTTGTTGCCTCCAGTGACGCAATGGGTTGAGGTCGCTTTCTAATTTGTGGCACAAATTACGCCAAAAAGTGTTTTGGAAAAAAGACCAAAATAATTGCGGCGTAATATTTTTGGCAAACAAGTCAAAAAAGAAAATTCACCACAATGCCAGGAAATTACGCCATATTTTTGGAAAAAAAAAGCCAAAAAGTTAAATGGAAATTACGCCCAAAAAAAATTAAATAAGACCCGAAATATGACAGTAAACCCAAGCAGTGGGTATATGGTTTCGTTTTTTTGTTTGAGGTCTTATTTCACGTTTTTTGGTAGTTTTTCCAAAACATTTTTTTGGGCGTTTATGCCCGAAAGAGTTTTGGAAAAAATGGCAAAATTAGCGGCATTTGTGTCAAAATATTTGGGCGATTGTTCCTAGGAAAAAATGCCACAAATTTGTATGGAGGTTTTTGGGCTCTTTTTCCACTTTAATTTTTTGGCGTAATTTCTTTTAGCGTAATTTCAGGGAGCTGCACAAACCACATAGAATAGACCGTCGACTCCTCCCACACTCCTCCCACACTTTGCCTACAAGCTGCCCGCGGGCCCAAGATTTTTCATGTATTAGTGCTGTACAAAATCAAAGGAGCGCCATTAACGCACGCATACCTACTTGAAAAATCCTAGGCCCATGGTATAGCATGGAAAATCATTGCCGCCATAGATTTTGACATTTCACTCGTATTCACACACAGGGGAATTAATTCCGGGGAGAATCGGGTAGGTGCACGGAAGTCGGTGGTCTAGTTCTATATATGGTTTATGATTTGTGCACTCAGGTGAGATCTTCCTCTGCTTCGTTGGGTGAACCTCAAAGACTCGATTTAACTATTCTTTGCCCTCATGCCTCATCGATGCAGCTGCGCCAAATGTAATTTGCGAGGTTGTTGTAGTCTGACTATTTTTTTATCAGGCTGTACTTGTTACTTTATGGCGAGTTAGAGCCACAATTCAATGTTTTGTGTCTTGCCGTGTGTGCTGTAACTGATGAGCTTCAACGTTTCCTATCCAAATCATCCGTTTCTCAAAGGATTCAAAACTAGGCCACACTTCTAATGAAAATGTTTGACAATTAGAGCTATAAACCGCACTGTTTCAGTCGATGCAGCTCCAGACCTCAATTAAAGACAATAGACCCTCAATTCAATCTAAGCACGTATACAGTGCAAGATTGTTAAAACTCTTCCCCGGCAAAAACCTAATGCGAACCCTCCTCACTTTGTCTTTGCAAATGAATTGTAAAGCATAGCAGTTACAAATTTAGTTCCATTGAGTGCCTTTATTTACTCATTCCCGCACTCTTCTTAATTCCTAAACATTCGATACATAACTCCATTCAAATGGCAGATCATAAACCACTAATGACAGCTATACTAACCCAGATGAAATGTTCCGAAAAGATTCGTTCGGTAGGAATTTCCTTCTCCAAACTTTCCCTTGATTACATTTTCATTTCAACAATTAAGCACAGTAAGCTTTGCCGCCGCCCCCGCCCTCTTCTACGAAATCCTCTGACAATTTATCTCATAACTTCGGTGACCCTCAACCGCAGAACTACTGCAAAAAAAAAAACACGTTCAGGATCACAAATCTTTTCCGTGCCGTAAATTCGCTGCTCATTTACGTTCTTACTTCTGGTATTGTCTCTCTATTCCATCAGCCCGCGCGCGAGAAAGAGAGATATGCTCAAAATTATAGAGAGCCATAGGACAATAAAAGGATTCGCAATAAAACTCATCCAGCCTTGCAACGAAGAATAAATTTTATTCCCTGTCTGTGCTGTGCTCTGCTCCAAAGTGTAACTTTACAACTTTTTCCAAAGCAAACAAAAAAAATATATAGATATATAAGTCGTCGCCCAGGACACTCTTGTAGGTGCTACCTCATACTGCCTCTTCTAAGCGACAGCACCCGCAAGTTTATTATCGTTAATCCTCCCCTCTCGGTCGCGCGCAAAAATTCCGGCTAAGCATTTGAAAGTCTAATGCCAGGACCGCCCCCACCCCCACCCTTTTCCAGACTTACATTAATTGGCAGAATTAAAAAAGAAGCAAACAGTAAATTATTTTCGCCGCAACCTCGCTTACAGTAGTGGAAAAGTTTGCATTTTATCATCTCCCACCAGGCGAGTGCGACGCTTTGTTTTATCTTGAGAATTTTTGTTAATCAAGACGAGCATCCCGGCAAGATGCAAAAATATGGGTAGCCTCCAAATTCATTCGCTGGGGAACAACCTGCAACAACAATGGAAGGCAATTATTAATAACCTCAAAATGCATTCCTTAAAGGTAGATATAGCTCACTCTCTCCAGAGGAATTCTTCAGGCAATCCTGTCGCATACAGTTTTTGGCAAAGATTATCAGGATGATGACGACGAGGAGGACGATGATGATGGTGATGCTTGGGTAGACGTCGAGGTCAAATTATTATTTTCGTAGCGCAAAGGAAGAGAGCTGCACCGAAAAGTTTTGCGGTGTTTGCTCTTTGGTTACATGCTTTCTAACGATGATGATGACGACGACGACGACGACGGTATTAGGTTACTATTATCAGAATATTAAGTTATCCTTAAAGTCACCGAGGTGAAAGCGACACAGGCTGAGTAAGTGTCACACATGCTTACATTGAGGCATGTAACATGTATATACACCATGGTGACTTTGTTGGCTCCTGGTGTGTATGATAAGTCAAAGTGTCCCGGTGCGACTCTAAATTTTACACATTTTTGCTATAAAACGGGCGCGCACTTTGCCGGAAACAGTAAATGTGCAGACCTATATAGTTGTGGATGGTTCTGGTAGTTGGATACTATATTCCCTCTGAAAGGGTTACACTTAAAGCAGATGATTCAACTACTATACCGCTGACAGTTTCACTTCAAGTGAGAGTTAAACCAACCAATCAATTCAATTACACTAATTATTTTACACACTCGTCAAATATGTACATTCATACAGTCCACAAATTTCATCCACACATTCAGAGGTGCATTTCTAAAGTTGAAAATGGGTCAAGATGCATCCTTTCATTCATTCACACGGTCACATTCTCATCTGGATAGATAGGACTTCCATTCAATTAGAATCTTAAGTTAAAACTTACCAACAGCCAAATGAGCGGACAACGCAATTTTATTTATACTCAACGCCCATATCCTCAGATTGTGTACACGTTCTACGCCTTCGATGCCCAAGAAAATCTCCATCACTTCAGCGTAATGTAAATAGCTGGGTGTACCCTCCATTAGGACCTATTAGGCAAAAGAAAAGCAAAATAATGATTACCACGTCAGGGATAACAGAAACTGACATACACGCACACACACACGTCGCGAAAAAATCAATCACTAATACGAGTATGTGTGTGCTTGTCAACAACAAAAAAAAAAGTCGTCTCAAAGACACCCTCTCTCTTACCAAAAGTGCGTCCTTCATAATGGAAAACGTTGTGAACAGCACAATCACAGAAAACACAAATGTACAAATTGGATCCGCAATAGCCCATTCCGGTTTGAAATAAATCACCAATGCGGCCAAAAATACACCGACGCTCTGCAGGACATCGCCGAGCACATGAATGAATGCAGCGCGTACATTCATATTTTCGATTTCATTTTCCGACGATGCGATAGAGTCCGAGTGTGGTGTAGCATGTGCTACTGTTGTGTCTCCAGAGCCGTTGGAATTTTGGTATGAAAAGATCTGTTTGTTTGTAGTCAGATTTGTGTCGGCAAGGATAAGACCGCGTTCGATCGTTTCCTCCACTGGAGTCCGAGGATATATGTTATTATTATCCGCAGATGGTTGTGGCGTTGCTGTTGTTGTTGATGGTACTGTTGGGGTTGCGTTTGTTGGTGTATCTATGGTGAGGACCGTTGCTGTTCTCTTTGCATTATTGTCATGATGAGTCGCTCCATCATGGGCATGACCATGACCGGCAGGTGTAGATGCACCACCATGCGAATGCGAGTGTTGCAGTTGAAAGCCCATGCTGGAAAAATATAATCAATAAATAAGCGTACTCAAAAAATTCGAATTAGATGTAAGGACACACATAATTTGGTTGTGAAGAAAGGACTATGCATCACCACTCACATGGGAGCTATGGCTAAAACTCAATTGCTTTTTTGTGAACGTTCCCTGTCCAGGGGGGCGTATGTGGAACATTTTTTCTAGCAGTGTACATTTTTTCAAAGCTCACAAATTCTTTCGAAGGGTGAGCCCCTCCTGAAGCTAATTTCAATCAATCAGCAGTGACGAACTCTGCAAATTCGTCTTCATAAACTGCTGGCCCAGTGCCACACCTGCCTGAAATATGGTCCATGTACATCTTCATCCAACCGCATAACCATAAATTCTATCATCCTGCGAAAAGGAAGACGAACTCGTAAAAAGCTAACCGCATACTTAATCAATACCCCAACGTGTTGTGGGAAGTTTCCCAACAACAAAAAAGTGCTACACCATTTTCCCTCCCAAAGGATTTTTACATCCGACACAAATGTGCCCGAACCAATACCCATATCAATGCAGGAATCCCTCGAGGTATTTAGACAATTCGTCTTTCGGAATTAGCAAAGAGTGAAAATGAATGGAATTTGCCATAAAAATTTCCAAGTGTCCTTTAGTCGACCGAATAATATGTTGTGACTGTTTATGTGACGAAAACCATTGGGAATTTATTAGAGAATGAAAAAAAGGATACTTGAAGCTTAACGCCTTCTTTTTGGATCAGCTCTATCCAATCCATTAATTTGTCCACTTGGACTACGCATATACTCAAAGAAAAAAACTAACCTTGGATACAAGTTTCACTAGTCCTGCAAAAGTGCCTCAGTGTAAGTTTAGTGCCCTGAACTGGAACACGTTCGCCTGGTGTGACTTGTATGTCCTTTTAGGCAATAAATCTTATATTGCAAAATACACATACCAACTGGAGGAAAACTCCCTCTTTCAGTCAACCATAACCACCGTCGTCGTCGCAGTGGCATGCACTACACCACCAACTAACTAGAGTTCAAGTTACAGTTGGAAAAGCTAAAAGAGTGTGATATATGTTGGCTGTCAATTAAATCAGGACATGACTGGTGAACAAGAGTAACCAAAGAATGAAACATCCATTGAAGCACCAACGCGAAAGGACGTGCGGTTAACGAAGAAGGAATCCTTATGAACAAACCAGCTAACTAACTCTATGCGAATAGGACACATTCAGGATCATTCAGGGGTGATAATCGATAAAAGCACAAGACACAGCACAAGTTGTGTCCTTCTTAGTGTCGTCGTCGTCGTCGTGGAAAACCCGAAACCACCTCGCCCCCATCCCAAATGAATCAGGATGCATTGACTTGTTTCGTCGATGGTTCTGCACGTTGAGTTACGTTGATGATAATGCGAGAGAGAGCCAGAGTGATGCTGCTGGAACAAAGTCACGAGATACCAAGTCGTAAAATTTATTTCCATTTTCTTCATTAAAGACGAACAAGTATATTTTCGCCGCCAGCAAAGGAGTATACGGATAACAAAAGAGCGCGCTCGTAAAGTTAACGACAATTAGTGTGACGAAATGTTGTTTGATGTCCTTTTTTGTGTGGTTAAAATTTATTTTTTTGCTTAAAACCAGTTTAGTGTGACCCAAGTTTAACGATAGAACTTTTGGCAACGATTAAGCCAAACGGAGCTCGGATAACAATCCAATAAAGCATGTCTAATTACCCGCAGATATAATAGAGAGGTATATTTCAAAAACTTCCAAACGTTTAATGACCTATCGTCAAACCAGGTAGTGCTCCATTATTGTAAATATTGTAAAGACATCAATTTAATTGGCCAAGATTATGGGTCATAGAATGCAACCTTAAGGGGCTCCAACTCCAATCTACATGAAGATGGAATAATTAATCGAGAAGTATTTTATTGGTCTCCTCCATTTACTTTCTTGGATCTATTAAATTGAACAACAAAATTGTAGCAATTGGCATACCTTAAAATCAGGGGAAAAAATATAGGCCTTAGTACGCAAACTTGAGGAACACCAGAAAAAAATTAGTAAAATTCGATTGAGCAACTGGGAAATATTTCATTAAGAAAGATAATACCTTTGTGCGTGTTCTGATCACATAAAATATACTCCTTGATCATATTTAATTTGTTCAGAATGAGCATTGATCTCGTATTGATTTCGAATCCAGCACATTCAACTATGTACGAGGCTTTCAATTCTGTTCAACCAACGGGTTGGAGAAGTTGGGAGATCCGTCCTCAATTGACTGATCTCTGGGCATAGATATACATCTTGTCGAGCAAGATCTTTTCAAAGATACATTTTTTCAGAAATGTATGAGTTTTTGTACTGTATTGATCAACTCATGCCGATTTATTCGCCGTGTTATGTATCATCCGCCGATTCCATTTCACATTCAAGGTGTTAGTTGCGAAACTACGCCAGAAATAGTGTTGATCAACTTGTACAAGGCCATTCAACAATGGAATGAATTGATTAACTATGGGTCTACAAAGTTATTCAACAATTGAACCTAATCAACTGGTTGACCATTCAACAATGAATGAGTTATCAACTTCGTGGACGAGGCTTTTCAACAATTGAATGAGTTGATCAATTTAAATCAATCAATTTAAATTGATCTACAATTTAATGGATTGATCAACCACGTGAATGAGGCTACTTGACAATAGAACAAGGTGATCAACTAGTTGAATGGCGCTATTCAACAATTGCATGGGTTGATCGACTAAATGAGCGAGGCTATTTAACTATTAAAAAAAGTTGATCAACCAAATGGACGTAGCTGTTCAGCAGTGGATAAGCTGATTAGCTTAGTTTTCTGTTCAACAATTGAATAGGTTGGTGAGACTAGTCTACAATTTAATGATTTGATCAACCAGCCGAATGAGGTTAAAAAAAGTTGATCAACCAAATGGACGTATCTGTTTAGCATATAGAAAGGTTGATTAACTTAGTTTATGTGGCTGTTCAACAATTAAATAAGATGATCAACTAGGTGGATGAGACTAGTCTACATTTTAATGGGTTAATCAACCAGGTGAATGAGGCTACTTGACAATTGAATGAGGTGATCACCTAGTTGGATGGGGATATTCAATAATTCCATGAGCCCATAAACTAGGCGGGTGAGGTTGAGTTGATCAATTTAACAGATGGAGCTAATCACGTATTAAGTGAGTTGATCAACCAGGTGGACAATTGCATGCGTTGATCATCTAGATGAGGCTATTCAATCAACTATGTGCATGCAATTTTTGACAGAAATACAATACACAGTCGAATTAAGTTGTGTTAAATACGTTGTTCAATTTCAATTAAATTTCAAACTCTTGGTAGACTGATTTAAATTAAAGAATCTCTTGAATTGCTATCTCAAACCAATCCTCAGTACTTTATTGTTGGAAGTCTCAATACCAATTTCTACAAATCCCAGTAAAAAATATTTTGGCACCAGTCAATAACAATTGTCCTCTTTACCAGCTCATTCTCACATACTATCGCAATTCATTTCATACGGTTTGCTTAGACAAATGGAACTAAACGTAAAATGTCCGACTGTCACACGATGAAGCCTTCAAATGTTTACTTTGCTGAATTCACTATTCCACAATCCACATCCATGGACGATAAAAAAAAACAATATGTCGACCTCTCCCGTTGTCTCTGTTTGAAATATTTTAGATCTCTAACTATCCAAATCCCGCGGTTCCTTTTTTATTTTTTTTGTGTAGGCTCCCCACTGACAAATAGAAGAGGTGCTCACATAGGCACTCATCACGTAAATCAAACAGAGTGCTGCATTGGCCGAACACAAAAAATCAACAGAACCGGAAACCATCGGCAGAAAAATGGCTGATGACGCGAATTTTCCTCCTGTCTCGCTTTTTTGTTCGTCTTCTCTATTTTTTTCATAAAATGATGGAGTATGTGGAAAGATTTACATAGGAATGCTAGCGCAGTTTTTTTTTTCTGTTGCCAGGGATTTTGATACGTGTTAGGATTTTAAATGAATGAGTAAAAGCGCAGAAATGAAAAATAGCCTTAGTCCTGGGTTTAAATTTAATAGAACAAAATGTACTTACATAAGATTAACCACAATTGCAAGTGCCGAGGTGATGAGCATAATTTTGGCATTAACCTCAAATTCTCCACTTATGAGCCGTTGAACAGCGAGCCATACGAGAATGGCAGTGATGACCCAAATCATAACGACTGAGGCGAGGGCGCCAATTACCTCGGCACGATACCAGCCAAAGGACATTCTGAAAAGAAAAAAAGGAATGATTATTGAAATGAAAATAATTTGCCGTAGACACAAAGAAATTGAATGTATATGACAGGTATTGGGAGCTCTAACCATTGGATGGTGACAACGGTTGCGGTTGGTAGTATTACTTTGTCGTGTGTGGTTTTGTGGCTGACAGGGAACTCCATCTACCTATTTGATTGATAGTTTCGTATTGTAAGTGGAACTTTAAGCAGTAAAATGTTTCTTCAGAAGGTACTCTCCACTAAGACCAGATGGGAGCTGGACTACTTCAAATAAGGAGGCATTGATCTGTTTCAAGGCAATCATTTTTTACGTTACCATTCTAGCCCTCAATTCATGAAGCTTGTGTCCGAGACCAAATGGGAAATGAACTACTTTAAGTCAAGAGATCAATTGTCTTCTATGAGACACTCACTAAAGCTTTCCTAGTAGCTTCATAGTTGCATCTTCCAATCGTGGTTCACAAAGCAACCTTCACTGGGCTATACGTAGCTTCAAACCTTAAGTTTCTTTTACCTGATTGTGATTAGTCTACCATCGATCTTCAATCTTTCTTATAATACCTAAACGATGGAGCGATTTTGCAATAGTTTTTTATATCGCTACAGTAAATCTCGATGTATTTTAAAACGTTCAAGGTTTAATTTTACGTCTTTTAGTAGCTTCTACAACGCAGTAGCGGCCTCTTCAATTTTATTTAACCTCACAACTTGTCCATTCATCTAATTTCGATGCCTTAAATATCTGAAAACAAATCTGCAAATACATTCTCTTCGAGTATTTGAATTGAAAACTTTGACACAAACTTGTCAAGACAACATATTTACTGAAAAACTTAAAAGTCACTTGAAAAAAAAAAAACATCAACTTTAACTTAAAAAGCCCATGTTCAAAGATTTACCCCAGTTCCATCCCTCAAAGGCCCAAACATAACTATATGCGCCAAAAAGTTTATCCAATAAAATACCAACCCATACGGAGGAAGAACGAACAAATGTTTCCTTCAGTATTTCCTTTTTTTTTTCATCTCTTCCTCTGTGTATCATACATTACAAAATGTATAACATGCATGTAAGTCCCTTTTCTCCAACTGCAAAAAAAACAGAAATACCAAACCTACAATTCTACGTATGGATACTTTTCCCTAGTCAGTTCCTTCGTGCGCGTTACGAAAATAGTTTGTCTTACAATGAAATATAAATGCTTATTGAAGAAATCCCGTTACACTAGGGTGACCAACCAAAAAACAATAAAAGCACATTCACTGTGTCGCTGTTAAGACATCAAATGACCATAAGTGCACCTGATGTCCAACTGGAGACAAACTTTTGTTACCCGACAAAGGGAAAATGAAACTGCTTTGGAGGATATTTTTGCACTTCCCTGTTATTTATTGTTCGTTAAGGACATCGATGGTTTAAAGGGGGTGGCGCAAAAAACCCCTATCGGAGTATATACCTACTATACAAAAAGTTAAAGCCGGCAGTTAGTTAGACACAGAAAAAAAAAAAAGGAAAGCACTCCATGATTTTAAAGGAAAACTCTCAGTGAATTTTCGCCATACTCCTTCTGGTCGCACGGCAAAATATTTTCCGACATCATTATGTGAAAAGTTTTCCACAGAAACACACATTCTAGGATAGTCGTGTATAGATGGCAGGGAATTAACCTATTAACCTCAACGCATATCATAAGCAGACGAGTGAAAAACTGAACTCTGTGCAGTCAGCGTCGTAAACTTTTGAAACTCATGAAATTGACAAAACTATGAGATTGCTTTTTGCAACACCTCAACTATGTAGAGAATGAGACAATCACAGAGAAGTTCGAATTTGTCGAGAAGCTTGCTTAAGACCATGAAAATCTATGAGCAACTACCGAGTATCTGGTTCGAAGGACCATATTTGATGACCACCGCGCATTCAAAATGAATTTTTATTGAGGGACACTATTATGTATTTAAATTATCTATAGTATCCGGTTCGAAGGACCATATTTGCGATGATAAAACTATATGTGACCCCTCGCACAGTAGTCCAGCACACTAACCAATAATCCACTGCGCCCACAATTTGCGATTAGATCTTTCACAAAAAGTTGATTTGAGTTTAAGTCCACCAGAAGGTTTCATTTTCTGCGATAAAAATAACTAACTTGTCGATACTAATTCGAAGAGCAATACTGATCTTTACTGCATTTTTGTTATCATTTCTAGTTGCATATTTTTCAGAATTTTCTCTGAAATTCAACTTGTAGTGGATGTTTCGGTTTTCTTCAGATTTTGTTGTTCAGGCTTTTTCTAAAACATCTCATGTTTTGAAGGGGCATTGAACGGCAGTTTAAAGCCATCTAGTTTGAACAATTGTAAACCTACATTGATATCAAACTGACGCTCTGGCATGGCGCTTATTGAGTTTACCACAACGAGGGATTCATCTCTTCCTGCCTTCGACGCCGTTGCTGCAGTCATCTTCATCGTCGTCGATGAGAGAGTAAAAATGGTATCCGGCTCGAAGGGCCACTTTGTGCTACTGCTACTTGGTGTATCTTTTGATGTATCAGCGGAAGTCGACTTCGAGATAAGCGTAGCAAAATAGAATCTGACTCGATTGATCAGTTTTTGCCGACTCTACTTGGTTTAATTTTTCGGGAAGTAATTCCAGATAACCACTTGGCTCGCCAGAACTTGTTTTATTCGTCAAAATCTGTTTAAATTTCACTTTTAGTCAGCATGCAAAACAACGTTTGTTATATTCTTCAGAACTAGTTCCATCTATCCCTTTAACAGAAAACTCTTCTTCAAGCTTGACACTCTTTATTCAAACTTTAAAAATCACCATCAAAGTTTACAATTAATAAAACGAATATGAAATATTTTCTCCACTGATTGGATCCCATGCTACCTACCAACTAAATATATGTATCCGGTTCGAAGGACCAAATTTTTTTTCTTCATAAACGTCCATAACACGGGAGCCCTTACCAGTTTATTATGCCATACCTAATTTATCATATTAAACCATTATAATCGCTGAATTCCCTTGAAGGGTATGCCCAACGGAGGACTCTCCTTCCCATTCTGGAGCAGATTAAGTCGTCTTTATTATATTTTTTTTTACCCTAATAGCCACATGCAATATGCGAATTAAATCTAAACGAATGTGAATACAACGACGACGAATGTGATTCCGAAACGAATGTGGTAACATTATTTTTAAAATTGTAATCAACTTCCTCCACATAAAACAGATATTCCTAGATCAGCCGTGGATAGTTGAACTTTTGCCCCTCGACACTGAAGCACCGTATCCACCGTCATACTTGAAAATTGAATTTTTATTTAGGATTTTCCATTTTAAAGGCTCGTATGAGCGCTACTATACCGCTCGCAATATAATATGTTTGTGGTGGTGGCGTGGCGTGGTTATGCATTCGTTGAACTGTTGCATAATCTCTGGTAATGGTAAGCCACCTTCATAGTGTGTAGGCCAAAACGATAGGGATATTTTCAACTTCATTTGCGTTTAGTATTTTATGCCAAAGTGGTACGAAGTGGTTACTTGATATCACCAAACATTGCATATAGGATATACCCTGCACTGTTCTATACACGCCCACATAAGTAAATTACTCTATTAAATTGGAAAGTAGGAGAAAATTCATTTCGAATTCCGGTTCGAAACTGTTATTACATTTTCTTGTGCTTGCGCCTCTGCTGCTCCGACTGACTGGCACTGTCTATAACACTGACTGGAGTATATTTTGTACTACCATATGGCGGTGGGATGTGTATTGTGTTAAGGATAATGTGAATCGGTGCAGGCACTCGTGTGTGTGTGTGGGAACATTTGTTTGCTAAAACTTTACCCGAAAATCAATTGGAGTTTAATGTCAGGTAATTAGAAAGTTTTTGGTTGATTCGTTTTCGAAAGAGAAATAGAGTTTTAATGTCCTTTTGCATAGATGTAGAGATATATTGACTTGCATAGGTGTGCGGTGTGTAGGTTTGGTTTGGTTTGGTGGTAAAAGCGGAAATCCGATGGTGAATTCGGATCGTAAAACGATACTTAAAAAAAAATCGCTTTAAAGGATCAACCGATAGGAGCCAGGCCAGGACAACTGCACCATTAGATGAAAAAGTGATGCCTCAGGGAAGTGCATTATCAGCACTACAAGTCGGCTTCAAGTCGATTTCGATAGATAAAAACCAAGTAGCGGCCTCAGAAATGTGGTCCTTCGAACCGGATTCAATTTGACGAGCTTATCATCGACTACAGTTAGGGCGTGGGTTGTAGGTAGACCTAATGGCAGTTTTGATACCACAACTAAGGCGACTTATCTGTCGGTGTATGTTCACGTCTCTCCAACCGTTGAGTTGAGAATTTAAATTAGGTTCAAGCTCAGAGCAGACATACGTGCAATAATAAGAGTTGCTCCGACCACTACAACCAAAGGGTTTCTGCTATGAACTGAACATAGAATAATGCAACAAATCTCCTCTTTTTATGCAAAAAAAAAAAAAAAAAAAAACACATATGCACATACTCTGTCTAGACAGAGGATCCAGCTTGACAAATGTTGCATATAAAGGATGGGCCAAATACAAGCATGGCGCGCCCTCCTGCATGAATCAGAGGTCGTCCAAATCCATGTCTTCAATTTCAGTAAAAAAAAGTCGGTCAGAGCCATGTTCTCTGTAAGGCCCACCGTGTCGAATTCTCCTCAGGCTAGTACGTGAAATGCTGAGCTGTTGAGATCGATGCTGAGTTGATGTTCGTGAATTGAGTCTCACACTCTCGGCTACAGCAGCCACATTGTCGTCAGTGCGCACCGTATAACGACGGGGACCATGAGTGTTGTCCACTAGCATACCAGTTTCACGAACTCTTTGCACAAACTTGCATGCAACAGGCGCTTTATTTCAGCCAAAACTTCTTTTCAAAAAACCCACTGTTTGGGCTACACAGCACTAAATTTGTAGCAATAAGTTTTCAATATTTCCCAACGTTGTTCAAGCGTAAGGTATGATAATGTCTTTCTGTAAAGATTTCGAGCGGGATACAACTGTCCGTGTCAAAATAACCTATGATTTAAAAATAAACCACTAGATGTCGCACCCTGTATAAAAGAACTGTCAACGTAGTCTTCTCGAAGAATCGCCTACACTCTCTCAATCCTCTGCGCGTTATCGAATCTAACTAACTAAACACGTTCCATTTATTTTTGTATCCGCCTCGAAGGACCATAAATTTCACTTTGAATCTGACAACAATTGTCACTTTCTATGAATATCGTGGACTATTTTTCGATTAATAGACAATTTTTAAACATTGAAATATCTACTCGATATGCAATATTTGAAATGCTAACGCCAATCAACTTTTACGGCAAATACCTATACCTTTCCACACATCCATCACAATCTTGCCTAAAAATACACCTCACAAATTTAGAAAGATTAACCCAATTCAATCAATTTCAATTGAATGCAAAATTTTGGCCATTACGAAAATTCCAAAAATGCATTTTAAAATCATCCATAAATTCAAAATCGAAAACCTTTACCCTGTTTATCGGATTCGAAGGACGAATCCAACACAAATTTCCATCAAATATTCATTGACAGCTGGAAAAAACAATACAATTGCTTCAATCATCAATATGAAAATAAAACTCCCACCCACAAGGCTGGCAGGAAAAATTTCAATCTCATCAGTACCATCATCATCATTATCATCATCATCATTATCATCGTCGTCGTCGTCGTCATCGTCATCATAATCAGAAAGCGCACCATCCTTTAGAGGTGAAATCAAAATTTCATAACATTCCCCGCACCAACTGACTTTTTTTTTATCTTCAATTCTCTACTCGTATATAGTATCCACAAGACGTTTGACTGTATCGCTTCCTGATTTGGTAGAAAAATTCTTGTGTCAGTGGCAGGATGGAATGGAAAACACTTGAGATACATAATATTGCACAGAAGAGCCTTGTATGTGAGTGTGGTAATACACAGTCATAATGATCAATAATACGTAACGTACTTGCCGTGTCCAAGGACATGTGTAGAATCTCTGATTCGAATTCTTGTCTTGCTAAATTCCCAATAGTCATGGTCGTTATTGTGTGGCATTATGCACTTACCTTTGAGTCGATGGTCGTCCTGCTAGCCATATGGCAAACAATGATATCATGAAACTAGCAAAATCTGTTAGCAGATGTGCTGCATCTGTTGCTATTGCCAAACTGTTCGATAAGACGCCACCTGTAAGAAAAGAAGGACATGTAAGGAGTTTTTTTTTTTTCATAAGTTGAAGTGCATTCATAAAAATGAGGAAACGTGTGTAATAAAAAAGAAGGTTAAAAAAAAAACACAAACTCGAATCAAAGAGGTATTGGAGTGTGCATTTTGAAATCGCAATTCACTCGAGTGAGTATCCCTAAAAGGAATCGGGCTATATTCCGGATTTCTGTGTTTAATGTGCATGATAGGTTATTTGTTAGGCGACACATTAGTGCTATTGAAGCGCTCGAGGATGTAGTACTTGGGCAAAAATACATACTCATGCAGAAGATTCGATGTGCTGTAGATATAGAAGATCAAGATAGTAACGTAGTGACACGTGAGATGATGTGTAACAATTGTCATGTCGTTGTCGGAAGTTTTGTTCAGGTGACAGAAGGAAGATTTATATTTATTGCATGGGATAATGATGGTTCCACTAGAATGTTGACTTCTCGAAATGCATCCTTGATAATTGGTTGCACCGCAATTAAGATAAGTATAACTTCCAATTTTAATTCGGATATTTAATGTCGCTGTTTACCTTCATCTGTCTGACTAAATACAAGGACTTTGGTAGACTTGTCATATTGAATCAGATTTTAACTTTGGTGTATGATGTATTTAAATAACTCTGAAGGTGTTCATTTATTCAAAGTCCTTCGAGCTTCAACGCACTCGGGCCTATCTGTGGAACTACTCGGCTGATTTTAAAAATTCTTTCAGCGTTATAAGGCGACATTGTCCGGATCAATATATACAACTTATCCCCAAAATTGGCGCGTATTTTGACGCGTACATTAAATCGTATCTTGAGACGTATTTTAAGGCGTATTTTGGACTGTATTTTGGCGCGTATTTTGGCTCGTAGTTTAGACTGTATAAATCGTTTTTTGGGGTTATTTTGGGCGTATTTTAGGGCGTATTTTGAGACGTATTTTCACGTGTATTTTGAACCGTATTTTGGCTTGTATCTTAGGACGTATTTTGGTGTGTATTTTCACTCGTATTTTAGGCGTATTTTGGCGCGTATATTAAAGCATATTTGGGAGCGTATTTTCACACGTAGATATGTATTTTGGGCGTATTTTGGCGTGCATATTATAGCGTATTTTGACTCGTATTTTGGAGCGTATATTAAAGCGTATTTTGGCGCATAATTTAGGCCGTATTTTCACACGTATTTTGAGGCGTATTTTGGCTCGTATTTTAAGGCGTATTTTCACGCGTATTTTGAGGCGTATTTTCGCACGTGTTTTGAAGCCTATTCTATATTAAAGCGTATTTTGGGGCTTATTTTGACGCGTATATTAAAGCGTATTTTGGGGCGTAATTTAGGTCGTATTTTCACACGTAGATATCTATTTTGGCGTGCATATTAAAGCGTATTTTGGCGAGTACTTTGTTGCGTATTTTGACGCGTATTTTCACTCGTATTTTGGCGCGTATTTTGAGACACATTTTATATCGTATTTTGAGGCGTATTTTAGGGCTTATTTTGGCTCGTATTTTGGGCTTTATTTTAGGGCGTACCACTTCCCCTTTTCCCATTTCTAAAGAGAAGCAATACGCGAGTGTGACAAATACTACTTGCATCGATAAAATGGGAAACCAATTAACAGAACAACCAATCTGACAGCTGACAACTGGAATGTGCTCATTTTAGTATCTATAACATTCCAGGCAATAAATTTCCAGCAATTTATATTTATTAAATACTTGAAAAAATAATTCATGTAACTTAGTTGTTAGAGCATCGCGTCGTCTAAATTTCAAATCAACTTATCTGCCAACTTACTTGTCAATTATTTCAAAATCGTTTATGAATTAAACATGCGCCATAATATCCCATACAACATTTCTTGCACTCTCTTTACAACTGTCTGTATCGTATCATTCGAAAGTGTTACAACTAGATGTGAAAAAACGATTGTAAATGAATTTTAATTATTATCAATTGACAACAATACCTAATGGTTAGCGCGCGCCGCGCCGGCCGCCACCCGTTTGGGGGGGGTTTCGGTTCATGGGGGTTAATTTGAATGCATTCACGATGAGATGTTTGCTAAATCACTTAAGCAGGCATTATTCAAACGATGTTTGCTATTTTGTGTAGTTATGGATCGATTGTTATGCCAGATTGCTCATCTGCATAATTTATTGTTGAATCAGCGCGTATACATGTTTGTAGTTATTTATTGACACTAATGCTAAACAAGAGATTGCACCTACATAATGAGGCATCTTCTAGAAATTTAATATCTGACTGATGAGTTCAGTGCTGACTTAAGACATTTCACTTTAGTACCCTCGAGGGATAGCATTTTTTTCCAAAAGTTAAAAATCCCCACCATCGAGGATATTTATCATTCATTCACTGACATCTGTTCATATGTAAATTTTGTTCATAAAACATCCTGCAGACCAACAACAACCACCAAACGTAGATATACTTGTCACAGAAAAATAAAAACCAAAGCACCACGTTACACTTCAGATGAAGACTTCTGATACTGATGGTGATGCTCTCCTAAAATACCGTTAAATCCATCTTGGTCAGCCAAGTGAAAATCGTAAAAAGATGTTGGCCAACTTTCACATTTAGGGAACTGATTGCAATTGCAAACCACTGCTGCTCTGTTACTGTTGCTCTCTGTTGCATTGTGTATCTGTATATCCTGGCAGACAGGCCCCTTACGTATATATTTCAGTTAAGAACTTTCTATCGCGATAGTCTTTTGTACCAAATGGACGGCGCTATGGCTATGGATACTAAGAGATGTTGGTCGGTGGTTACACTGGGGGTGGGGGCAATCTTCAGGGTGCAAAGTAGTGCTCAGGAACTTCGTCAATTTCTTCTCCGGAAATTTGAAATGAAGTGAAAAATGAGAAAGTTTGCATCTGGTGCCTTTCCTCTGTTGTTCCATTCTTTTGTGCTCTTATCTGGCCGAGTAAGTTCTTCTTTTATGCATTTATTCGCCTTTTTTATGAATTTGCATTTCTTTTTTTTTTTTTGTTGTGTCCTAATATAGTCGAAGTTGTGGTGTAGGAGAAGTGCGAGAAAAAATATATTTTTTTTTTTTTTTTATCAACAAATGTGTTGGTCTTTTATATTATAGAGTTGGCAAACCCCGAAGGACACTTTCGTCTGTTGATATGGAGGAGATTGAATGGAACACTAAATTGGAAATTATGCAAATCGAAGTTGTTCAAATTAGCAATGAAATCATTTCAATTGTGGTAACGTCTCGTCGGTTTAACGTGCTACATGAACATCAAACGGAAGCGATATTAGTTACCAATATAAAGCGATAAGAAATAGTATCCAAAAAAGTCATGATCGGCTCAAGACTTGTATTTAATCATCATATGGAAGTGGAAGTGTAGTGTGCACAGATCAGGCTTCCATCAAGGAACTCGTGTTCTATGCTGCTATTTGCGTAAAGATCACAACTTCTGCTAATAGTCCTGTTCATTTCTTGAACAGCTACATCCAGTTTCAATCTTGTTCTGAGCTTCTTTGAATCGTAGACCATGAGTCTTTCTAGGATGGATTCTATATTTACCCTTGATCTGGCAAATGATATCTCGTTAGTCGTTACTTCCTTTTTTTACTTTAGATAGCGTTCGCAACCAACATGTCCCTCCAGCCAGGTTGGTCCCTAGATAACTAGCTGCCTCCAGTCAGGGCTGACTTCGAAGATTTTGAAAAAGTCGCAAAAAAAGGGGATTAGAATACAAAAAGGGGCAATACTAATCTGCCCACAAATGGCACACAAAAAAAAACGCAAAACTAGTTAAATTCACTAAAGTTAAAATGGCTTACGCATATTCTCCTCTCGTTCTATCTTATTGTGCCTTGAACATGGAAGTTATGGCTATATGGCTAAACTTATGACAATAGGACAATAGCTGATAGAAAAAGGATGCATTCAGATCCCAATTATTTGTGAACTAGTTTCGTAAAGTAGGTATATTAAAGTTAAGGAAAGTTTTGTATCATTCAAACGGAACTTAAATGACCTTTCCATTGATGGCAAAATTTACATGAAGTAAGTTCAAATTATGAGCAGAATTAACTTTAGTTTTGTCAAAATACTTATGCCGGCCACTATATTTTTTCAAAATACAGAAAAGGGGCAAATACGGACAATTTTGGAAAAGTGGTCTCATTGGGGATAGAAAGAAAAAAGGGGCAAAATGCAACTTTAGTCGCATAAAGTCAGCCCTGCCTCCAGTTACGCACACCAAGTTGGTTGAGGTCGCTCTCCAATTGTAGGCTGAGGTGAGGTCTTCCTCTGCTTCGTTCGCCCTCAGGGGTGTATTGTCCGGTGTATTTTGAGCTTTTTGACTAGGTCAACGTCGCTTTATTGCCTCCTCCAAACTCCGTCGATACCAACTGGACCGAAAATCACTCGAAGAGTCTTTCTCTTTTTCTCTCAATGCGTGCCAAGAGATTTTCATCAGCTTTTGATGAGGTCTGTTAAGGTCCCGGAATGATTAAGATCTCGTACAATATTCGCTTGATTCTGTGTGAGAGGGTTTTACATCTTAGATACCCACTCGAAGAGTCTATCTCTCAAAGCGTGTCAAGAGGTTTTCATCAGCTTTCGATAAGATCCATGCTTCGGCACCATGACATCAGGATCGGGATGATGTAAGGTCTTGTACAATATTTCCTTGGTTCTGTGAGCGAGGGTTTTACTTCTTAAATGCCTTCTTAGCCCAAAGTAACAGCGATTGGATAGAGTGATTCTTTGCGCGATGTAATTGTACAGACTAGATGGACAAAGTCTGTAATTACTTCGAAGTTATATCTGTCCACTGTGACGTTTGGCTCAAGTCGCCGATGTTGAGACTTGAGAGTCCTCTCTTGATGACAGCATATACAAGGGTGCGCCATCTAGTGGTTTCTTTTTTTTCATTTCATTTTTCTTTGAAAATGAAGCTGGGAACAAATGGCGCTACAGTACGAGGTGGACCTGGGCCTCAACCAACACGCCTCTTCAGTTAGTACGATCTTTGCCTAACCGTCTCCAAGTTGTTTGAGGTTGGTTAGTTTTTATTTAGTAAAAAATAATTCTTGTGAGAAAAATTTTTAGAAATTTGGCCCACTAATGTCCCCACGTCAAGGATACCACTCCAAACTATGTAGGCACTTGATTTGCAACATCAGCGACCATGAAATGTTCGCATATCTACTTGTCGTTAATGTTTTACGAAATTTTCAATTTCACAACAAGGACCTATTCACACTTATTTACTCTCTCACAAATGCACATAATCTACACAAAAAGTCTGAAAACAACTTCCGCCAAAAGAACTTACCAATAATTTCCGCCACCATAAAGAGCAAACACAAAATACTCGCTATAATGAGTTTCTTTCGTGCCTTCACATCGACTCCTTCCGTTCTCTGACGATGGCAATGTCCTCGTACTGAAAATAGAAAAAAGTTTGAATATTATCCCAAAACAAGGAACAACTTGTATACACAGAGAAAACCCTACAAAAAAAAATAAATAATTAATCAAACATAATATAGTCTTTCACCCTTTAAAAAAATGGAAATAAACAAATAGATTCCTATTCTATAGGAAACCGTCACAGCAAATCCTGGCATAAGTTCAAGAAAATTTTTATCCTCTTTCGCTGCACAAAAATTATGTCAAACTAATATGAAAATTAAATTTAAAAAAACTTTGCCACCCCAAAAGAAAGAGACAGAGCAAAACTTGGGCACACAGAGAATTGTCTTAAGCCTCGTATACTATATCTGTATGTCTGCGGGACAATTTCGAAAATTACTTAATCCTTGGAGTTGTGTTTTTTCTCCAAATTCAAAGAAAAACACGCAAACAAAATAATCCACAAATTTAAGGACATTTGTGTATTTTCTGTCTCTCACTTTGGTTTGGAAGGGATGGAGGGTGCGGGGTGAAATTAATTACCATGCAGTGTAGTCGCTGTGTGCGGTATTGCTTGGTTATTCTGCGAAAAAGGATAATAATTTCAGGATAACAATTAACATACAGATACAATGCGCATACAATTTTCACCATATTCCTCTGCTGCATTTTTGAATCATTTATTTTGCAGTGTCTGCGCGTTTACGAATAAAAAGAAAACGACACAGCCCTGCGACAATATAAGGATAACCCGCTGGCAATAAGCAAATGAATTATGTAGGTATAGGGAGTAGGATAGTAGGGACACAAGGCAATCTGCAATTAAATTCTGTTGTCGGTCGTAAGCCATATTGTTGTTACAAATCAAAATGCGCCAAAAACACCTACCCAAATGTCAGAAATTCATTTTTGATTGCAGGCCCAGCTAATTGAATTGATTTATTATTTTTCTTTTCTTTTTGAAAATAGAAATATCCTTGCGTGACTTTGTGGGATTTTATTGGGCTGTTTTTTTTTCGTATAACCAACTGAAAGTATAAATCATTAAATTTATGGCGTGTGAAAGGATTATTGCTTGGTTATGATTGTAAAGTTCACAAAATGCGTTCTATATCGTTTTGGAGTTTGTGGAAATAATCCTTGATTAGGAATAATTTATGTGATATCCTCGGAGCGAGGATACAAGCTGAGGACAGTTTCTCTTTGTGTAGAAGGTGTGGTAATATATCAACGGGGAAAACATTATGTTTAACAAATTATAGGTTAAATTTTGAATGGAAATGGGTCCGCTTCGTAACTCATTGTTGTTAATAAAGATAAGTCGACCTGTAGTCGAGGGAAAGAAGCATTATTTAGAGCTCCTGTCATATACTTTTGTATATGCGCTATAGGTACAGTCGTTGTCGAATGGAAAACATTTGAAAGCAGTTGCTTTGAATTTTCTGTAAGGGCGGGCTAAAAAAAAAACCCCCTAATGTCCCATATGGACACTATTGTGCCAAGAATTTATTTATTAATAAAGGCGGATTGATGTCTGAGAAACTCTTTGAAAAAACTGCGAATCTATAAATTTCTTATTTTACCCAGAAATTTACGCAGTAGATTCGAGAGCACCACGGGTCTTTTTAGAACAGGTCTTAATGACTGTGAATACAGCTTGGCTCTGTGAGCTAATTGATATGGCACTTGTGGAACTATTTTTGGTCCTACGAATTAAGTCCCACATGGAACTAACTCCGACTAGCCAAAATAAACGAAATCCCACGAAATATGCAATGGGATTTAGTTCATAAATGTGGAAGATACACAGTTCATTTGGGACGTTCTTCATTATGAACTGATTTCCAACGAAGCAAGTTCACAATGCATGAACAGTGAAATATTTAATGGGGGATATGCTGTACCCAGGGTTCGAGCTGTGGGGGGTGACTTTCATTAAAATACCGACTTATTTTAAGAACTTGCCGACTGCATAGAAATCATTAAAATCGGCCCAGCGGTTATCGAGTTATAACGTCATAAAATTTCACCCCATAGAAGATGTTTTTTGTATGGGAAGTGCCACGCCCCTCTGTCCAATTTTGACCTATCTTAACAGGAACTTGAGAGCGACGAATATTCGCGAGTTTTGACAGTTCGCGAATATCAGCCATCAGTTTCTATCAGCAATTTCTAATTTGAGGTTAAGTTCGAACGAATGTCTTATTTGCTAGTTTGTGGAACGTGATTTGATCATGTGGATTGCGAATAAACTTTGACTGTCCGCGCCAAGAGTGTTTTCGTTCGTGGCAAAAAGGGTTGGGTACGAAAACTCCAAAATTAAAATCCCCAAATCCAAAATCCCCAAAACCAAAATACTCAAATACCCCTGCTTCTTGGGGTCAGTGTTGGATTTGGAGTAGGCGCAAGATTAGGTATACGAAAATTTTTTTAAATATTTTAAATTAACATTTTGGGGATTTTTTATTTGGTGGATTTTGAATTTGGGGATTTTGTATTTGGGGATAGTCAATTCGGGTATTTTTTAAAATGTGGGATTTTGGGGCTTGGGAATTTTGCACTTGTGTATTATGTGGGTATCTCTAATTATTTATCCCATCAAAATTCAAAATGTATTAAGAAAACAAGTTTATAAACAGTTTCAATAACGAAATTTCGTTTTCCAAACTCTTTTTCGCGAAGTTTATTCGCAATCCACATCATCCACAAATAAAATATTCGTTCAAATTTAACCTCAAATTAGAAATGCCAACCGTCCTTTTTAAAATCGAATCGAAACTCGCTAAATTTTAAGGAGTCCAGTCGGAAAATTCACCGATGCCGACGGTCCTTCTTAAAATCGAATCGAAACCCGTTAAATTTTAAGGAGTTTAATCGGCAAATTCACCGATGCCGACCGTCCTTTTTAATCGAATCTAATCGAAACTCGCTAAATTTTAAGGAGTCCAGTCGGCAAATTCACCGATGCCGACCGTCTTTTTTAAAATCGAATCGAAACTCGGTAAATTTTAAGGAGTTTAATCGGCAAATTCACCGATGCCGACGGTCCTTCTTAAAATCGAATCGAAATGTGTTAAATTTTAAGGAGTCCAGTCGGCAAATTCAAAGATGCCGACCGTCTTTTTTAAAATCGAAACTCGGAGAAGGTATATAAGGATAATCAAATATAAATTGGCATTTCCGAAAGATGGACCCTGTGAAAATGCCGACTTGTATACATTTACAAGTTTGAAAACTTATACCTAATGAAAATCCAAGCTCACTTCTTATTTTTTAGCACTTTGTTCCGAGCTAATCTTTGAAAATTACCCGTTTTTGCCGATTTTTTTTAAGTTGCTTAAGTTAATAAATTTAGCTTCCTTGATTCGCCGACTCTTGAAAAGCGTTGGCAGCCCCTCCCCCTCGCTACGCCCCTGGCTGTACCCCTTCAACCCCCCTCCTTGGGGTCATTGTTGGATTTGGAAAAGGTGCTAGGTTGGTTATTGTGCAAAATTTCTTTCAATCCATATGAAACTTTGCATATACCCAATTCTTATATTGGGAGTTGAATCTTGGTTCCTGAAAATCGTGGGAGTTAGTTCATATGAACTAAATCCCAAATTTTGTGGGAGTTAGTTCTATGTGGCACTTAATTTTAAAATCATTTTCTGAAACTCTGCCATAATGCAGGACGGCTTTGAACTTCTGAAATTTAAGTTTCATTGTTAATTTTTGACATGATGATTTCTTGCCACTCAGCACTACACTTAAATAATAGAAATAGAACAGAATTGAAAGCTGAGCGACACCGCTCTGCTGCTCAGAAACGTCGCTTGCCGCTCATATGTTTGAAATATTTTTTGCCGCTCTGCCGCTTTCCGCTCAGTGCGTGGCCTTAGCCTAAATCTATTAGGGAAGCACTTCCTACTTTGGTAGCCAGTCCTCGAGAAGCTGCCTGTCCCGTAAGTCCCAAAGGAGTTTCATTCAGACTTTTGTAAGATCACCGGAGAAATTGAGACTACACTATTTCGTTCATCTAGTCACAAGATTCTAGTGAGTTATGTTTTCATGTGGTATTTGAAGAACTAATCAAACGGAAGACTGAACTACATCGTTCAATTAGTTTATTATGGCTCACACAAGAATGAAATCGCCAAGAAGTTACTCAAAACAACGGGTTCCATGTTAGATGTTATGGACTTTCGAGCAGTGGCTCAGTGGTTAGTGTGCTTCATTCAAATTAAGTCTTAAGGTTTTTTCCACTGCGCCACCTCTCGCGAACGACTGACAAACATCTGAGAGTACAACTGTCCTTAAAAAGCTTCTCAATTAAGGCGTTCGGAATCGGCATAAAAATTGTAGGTCCCTTCCTTTCGTCCCAAAAATAAAGACTCACACAAGCGAATGGTTTTGGTTGCGCCAACTATTTATTTTTGTTTTTATGGACTTTCGAGTTCCAGACAAACAACACAAAAAATGTCCACAAATCCACTAAAAACACTTCCATATCGATAAACCGTTTACCTCCTCGTCCAGTTATTCGAATTTGCACATTGCTGATGTTGGTCATGTTAGTTGTCTATCTTTCTCACTCTCTCTTTTTAGAGCACACTTTAGACCGCGCTTTTTCAAAAAAAATTTCTATTTAAAACTATCCTCGATAATAACCAGCACGTGTCACATTAAATTAAATTAAAATAAAATAAAAAACAATTGTAATTCGTTCCGCTCGCAAACCGAATCGCTCGAAGTCGCGCAAATAATTGAGCAATTTTCTATCTCAGATTCCAAGTGAATCTTGTAACTACCCACCACCTACCAACTATATAGATACTCGCTCATAACACTGGTAATTGTAATCAAATCATAGACCCATTAAAGGTAGCCGTAAGATTATAAGATGCGCACAGCACGACAAGAAAAAACGAATGCAATTGCTTACTCATTGATAGTAGGCCTTCCTCAGGTATAGATACAGATTTCACCCTTCACCACAGCACGTCATAAAAACTGTTACCATATATATCTAGATAAATAGATACTCGTATGCAAATTTTAAGATATAAGATAGATGAGGGTTAGTGTAGGCACGGGTGCACTAGTCAGTAATTAAAAAAATACAACAGCAATCTGACATTTAGTAACATAAATGCAACCTAGATATCAATATATATGGAGTGCGGGATGTAGTTGACACTTAATCGGTCAATATATTCACCGATGATGTTCTGTCATTGCATCACATGTCACAGAAATATATTGATGTCTCTCCTCTCTGATGTGGATGTGAATTGTGCATATTTGTCGAGCGATTAAAAAAACATTGACACTCTAGAATTGGGAGCAACCAACTTATCTATCTACTACTGGTATCCATTTGACACGTAAAAAAAGTGACAACATATTGATATCCGTGCAGCAGCGTGTGCAAAAAATTGCACAGACAGTAATAAAAAATTCAACACAGTGTTGTTGAAATTGGAAAAGGAGGTGTGTTGCCTTTTTTTTTTTTGCCCAAATGGGGTATGATATGATAACCTGGGGTCTTTACCCAAGGGGCCATAAAAGCTGTAGGAAGGTAAAAGCCATTCGCCAACTGGCACTGATTGTGGAAGTTTGAGCTGTATTTTGGAAATTGTATTTCCCATCATTTTCAGCTAGAGGCTGTAATTCCAACTCGTATACCTCCAGAAACAATGTTTATTCATACAAAATCTGAATAATTTAGTTTAACAAAACAAATTATAAATGCCCTCTACTGCCGATAGATACTCTTGACTCATTCACCAGCCCTATACGACAGTTACTGTCATCGACTGACTGACTACATGGCAGTGGCTCCCATCAATCGCACGTCAAATTTGCATGAGATGTATTATTGTTGGCACCCAATTTTAGCGGCTCCACACGAACCTCCCATGAAATTAGCTTATCTAATGCAGATTTCAGGAAAACAGAAATTGCGTTCAAATCGGGATTCGGTTGAAATTATACCCGTACTCCGGGTTCAATTGAATTACCATATACGACGCGCATATCCATATGATGAGCAAGAGTTCAGCATACAGTGGCTACATGTAGATATATGGGAAAGGGATTTATAAATAAAACAGACTCTGGCTGGGAGAGTTAGTGCAGCTGCTCTGTAATCAGTGCGGGATAGTGATAGTCGCAGCAATTCATTAACTCGAATGTTAATGAGTGAAGTTGCAATCAATTGTTGGAGCCATATGGTGGCGGCCGGCGAATGGCTTTGATTTATGTAGTCTGGATGAGATGAGAAGGATATTTGACTGCCAACTATGGTATGCATAGACAGATGTCAAAACAATGAGCTAGCAAGGTAAACATAATAATGTATTTTCGCATCGATGGTCGTTTATAGTGAAATGCCAGAGGGCAATGACCTAAAATGAGGTTAACAAATGGAAGAGTTGCAAATGAAAATATGCACAAATGCACATATTTCATAGGGGCCCCCCTTTTAAGGGGTCTTCTTTCATTGGACTTTCCATAATAGTCTTAAATTTAAATCAATACAAAAAAAACTTGAAACCATTTTTGGGCAATCGCAATACTTCCAGATTCTAGTATAAAATAATTGATAATATAATTTTTGACCTGTTTTCTCCAATATTTTCCAAAGATACTGACTGCTCCTTACGTACTCTTAGGTAACTTTCCTGCATTGGGTCTGTGGTGGTTTTGAAAAATCCAAGCAGCAGTTAAGGGCGTTTTATTACCACAACTTATTTAATCTGGTTGTTGAAGATTGACAAGGAGAAAGGGTAGTTACAAGTAGTGGAATTCGAGAAGATTTTCAAAATACTATTCTTCGGAACTTCCTCAAGAGCGTCAAAAAGGGTTTCCTAGATATTGCTTTTCACTTAGAGCCAGAAAGACGCCTAAATGGTGCCACACCTCTGGCAACGTGTGGGGGGCAAAGTTTGTAAGGGAACATTTTTATTTGTTCATCCGATCGACTTGAAACTCCTGATCTTGTACCTACCTACCCTATATAAGAAATTAAGAAAATATTTTTTCCGATTTTGGAAATTTTGCTTGGGGCCCCCCTTTTAAGGGGGTCTTTTTCATTGGACTTGCCCTAATAGTCTTAAGTTAAAATCAATACAAAAAAAAATTGAACCCATTTTTGGGCAATACTGCCAGATGCCAGGGCTTCACTTATACAAATTGTCCTAGCTAGAGCCGGACAGGCGCCTAAATGGTGCCAGCAACTTGTCACATGGGGGGGCGGTCCAAAATTTGTCTAAGTTTATTTTTCATCCGATCGACTTGAAACTTTGTTAAATTTTTCCGATTTTGGTAATTGCGCTTGGGGCCCCCTTTTAAGGGAACTTTTTTCATTGGAATTGCCATAATATTCTTAAATTTAAGTCAATACGAAAAAACTTGAAACCATTTTTGGGCAATACTTCCAGATGCTAGTACTTCACTTATACAAATTGATCATATAATTTTTGACATGTTTTCTCCAATATTTTCCAAAGATACTGACTGTTCCTTAAGAACTCTCAAGCTTTCCTGCGCGAGGAAACTAACTGACTGTGAGCTGTGTGAGCAAAGCCGCGGGCAAAAGCTAGTAAGCTATAAATTTTAAAGCAAACAGCATGCCCTACAAGTCGTGCTCCAGTTTGCAATAATAATAAAAGACTACAGACAAAAATATACCTTTCACTTATAAACCTATCTAATCACATAATATGATGGGTCAATTAAAATGTTCTTATATATCTAATCAAATCGTGAAATTCTGCTATCTACATCGACATGATGATTAAATTGTCAGTACACTTGATGATGGTTTGATTACGCAAGTGTTGTTTGTTTTGACAGACATATTGTTTGTATCTTCCGCATGTCATGGTCAGTAGTCGTTTAGCTGTTTACACGAACGATAAAGCACAACATGACCAATAACTTTTATTATACGTTTTGGACAAATCTCCTTATATACACAGACACAATCACCCGCCAGCATGTGTTGTTCTTGTTTGTCGAAAAACCACAATGAATCAGGATTCAATCGATGTGCACCACACAGACCTAAATATGTAGAGTCGTTGATGGCAGCATCCCCCAGCCAGCCAAAGACTATTTTAATACATCAACAATCGCACTCCTGAGTAAGGCAGTCGTCCTTCCTTTTAATGGTTGTCGACCGTCACATTATTTTACTGCTTTGGTAATATCATACACGATGACAACGACTATATGAGTGTTACGAGGACGAGAACGAGAAGGTTCAATGAGCACAGCCACCCGGACAACGACATTCAATTTGCCAGCGACGAGCTTATCGCTTATGCAGAACGGTGAGTTCTTGTGGCTACACATATATACAGAAGAATATGGCTGCTCAGGGCATTTCCGCCGCCCCCAATCCGCAGGCGCTCTGTATATGCATTGATTTGTGACATCCATTGACGGTACAAATTAAAAGAAGAGACATAGAAGCTGAGCGGAAATTCTTAATCCTGTGAGTTCCGGCTCCCGGCTGGGTCTCGTCTCGTCGTCGGTTGCCCTATGCAATGACTTGGCATCCTTTGCAACAGTAATATGTGCGGAATTGGAATTGGAGTGGTTTATTTTTTGCAACTCATAGTCGTTGATCCTATTCGTTCACATTCTTGAAGCTGATATCCTTTCCTATCGTAGTTATTGGCAATTGAGAAATTTAATTAAAAATTGAATTGGAGGAGGTGGGATGGCGGTATACATAGCCCAGTTGGATGAAGAGATAGAGAATTAAAGGCCAGAAGTGGCCCTTTCTGTTACAATTTCTTGCTTCCTTCAAAGGAGGACAGGCGGTTATGCGTTTGATTTTGTGTTGAGATTGAGAATCTCAGCTAGATATCCGGTCGATAGTACTTTGCCACAGGCACATAGACGTTATGAATTGAGAATTCAAATATTGATACTTGGAGGGGTATGCCATCAATGGATTGACTTTTGACAGGTCATAGCCTGACGTTAAAGTCTGTGGCTGTTCGAGGTATGGCAGTTTGAAATTGCTATTGAAACAGATGTGTTTCAGAAGTGAGCGGGAGAAGGTCCAAAGTCACTCAATTTAAAAAAAAAATTGTTTGTCTAGTATCAACTAAATGCAGTTCTCCCTGAAGAACGAACTGCGAACACATATAGTAATGACCTCCGAAGCGCTCCCCCCAAATGGCAATCATTCATCCTTGAACGTCATTCTGCCGCCGCCGCTGCTGCTGCTGCTGCTGCACTTTTATCAGGACGATGATACGTCCTCTATGGGCCACACCCATCATCATCCATCCATCTATGTGTGAAACTTTCATTACACTCTTGCCCAGTTCGAAGGACATATGGCTTCCATATAGTTGCCCACAGTGAAACTAAGAAAAAAAAAAATCACGAAAACGCCGCAACTAATCTGAATTCATTCGTTGTGGGCGGTTGGACAGCTGGACCATGCGAAGCAAGTCCTAGGTGACTTTCATTTCAACTCATAAATCTGCGAAAAATCCTCATATTTTATGATATTTCTGTCAAAGTGGCCACCGAGAGTGGGAACACAGGGGACACTGGACTGGACACGGACTGTATATCTGGCTGGGAGTTGAAGTGCCACAGTCAATGGGCTCGCCTGCGTTACATATTACCAAAAATATTTCAGACATATCCCGAAGAGCTGCATACATATGTAATGGAAGAAGTTCTCTTCATTCAGGTCCCAAATGTGTCGGCCATTTGTTTTAGAATGTGATGGCGGCGGGCGGCGTCCTTGTGGTATGGCTTATAGTTATATAGAACGCAATGGCGGATGTTTTGTGGTGAATTTTTTGATTAACGATGAAAGGTGAAATGAAAAGTTGCATAGCCAATATTTTAGAAGAGACTTGAGAGTGATTTTCCTTTTCTCTGGTTCGATGGAACTCCAAAAGGCTTTAGGAAATGAGTTCTTCGGTGGATAGGAAATTTGTGCCGGTTTAATTAAAGTTTTCATCCGATGGATTAAGTGTGTGTGTGTGTGGTAGAGATTGAAAAAACGTGGGTACTTGTGCGTTTATGATGAATTTGTTCAAAGAGATTAACCCTGGAGAAGTTCAATCGCAGTTTAAGGTAGCATGTGCGTGAAAGTGAGAAGATAACGAGGAAACTCTTGACAATTTCTGAGGTTAGAAATTATTTCAGGAAATCGCATTGGTATTAAGTCTTTCGAATATACCTATTCCAAAAAGCAAAGCGAAACGAAGGTATTATTTCATAAAGAAATACGTTACGCCCTTCTCCTTGCAATTACGCCCGTGTAAACTCAGGGGGTCTACCACGTAACTTGATACAATCGAGTTCAGTCGATACAATCGAGCTCCGGCAGCACCTAATTTGTCTCAATCGAGGATAATCAATCGAGAATAATCGATTGAGACAAACTAGGTGCTGCCAGAGCTCGATTGTATCGACTGAACTCGATTGTATCAAGTTACGTGCTAGACCCCCAGTTTTTGTCACAAATGAAACAGGCCAAGACTTTCAAAGGAACAAATTGGGAATCTGTCAAATGACAGCTGGTATATTCTGCGAGAGATTGAACAATATACAATCACCTTATGATTTCTTATTAGTTCGCATTAGGTACGTCAGATTTGTTCATGCTATATCTGACGTTTACTAACTTAATTAATTCCTGTATTTCGTTTATTAGGTTAGGTTAGATTGTATAGGGTGTGAGTTCATCACAGTGGACTAGGCATCATATTGTCCCCATCGCCATTCTTGGGAACCTTCACGGTCAAAACCTAAACCAATTTGCCCAAGCAATTAATTTCACTACAGAACCTAAAAATAGTTTCAACTTTGTTTGTGAGGCCAACTTCATCCAAATTTCGAAGAAGTACCTTCCAATTCCGAGCCTTCATATTCCGAGCAATAGCTTGACATTCATAGAGTATGAGTACCTATTATCCTCTGTGACATGTAAGTTTTCCCAATACCTGCACGTGTCCGTATTTATTAAACCTAATCTCCTAGCGTGCTTCCTTAGAACACAGTGTCCGGAGAGTAGCCCTATTGCCAGCTTTTAGCTGAATTTTAATAATTCTACAAATTTTTTCCGAACTAACTTAGGCCACAGAGCCTTTGAGACCTACTGGGACCTATGTACTATACCCGACCATCCATTTCGTTTATTAATAAACGCCTAATACAGGATTTCGTTCTATTCTTAGGCCGTGTGTCAATTGCGCTAAATAATTTATCCTCGGCTAATTTTCTGGAGTGTTAAAATGAAAAGTTCATTAAACTTCAAACTTAAAATAGAGAATTCTTTATTTTTAATTAAAATTCACTGTTTCACTTCCTCTTGAACATTTTAAAAAATCCAAAATAAAAGAAAACGTCAAAAAATTGCTCTCAACATTTTTGGAAAATTCGTTTTTCACTACGATAGTGTTAGAAAATTATCCGAGGATAATTATTTAGCGCAAATTGACACTAGTCCTTAGACGGGAATATTTTTGGAATATCAATTTTAAACGTTAATAGATGAAATATCACTTTTCTTATGACCTGTCAAATCCTATAGTCTGAACGCACTCATAGAACTCATATGACATCTCAAATAATTCACATTGAATGTAGGATTTTGGTCTAAAGGACCATTCAAATGGGAGCGAAAGAACGAATTTTTATGAATATAAACAGAAAATTTCACTTTTTATTATTCCAAGAGAAGGATAATTATTTATCCCATCAAAATGTATTAGGAAAACAAGTTTTATAAACAAACGAATTCGAAACGTTTTGTCGCGCACGAAAACACCCTTGTCAAAGTTTATTCGCAATCCACATCATTTAATTCGCGTTCCACAAACTATCGAATAAAACATTCGTTCGAACTTAACCTCAAATTAGACATTGAGGGTAGAAACTGATGACTGCTGCCACGTAGAAAAGTGTTCATGTGAAAGAACTTTCAAAACTTGCGAATATTCATTCGTTGGTAGGTAGTTGGTTGCTTTCATGTGAATGGCCCTTAACTTCGCTTCAATGATGTGCCATCATAAGCCAAAAAAAAAATCAGTGGCCGCATTCAAGAATCTAGTCATCATAAGTCGACTTTAATTGTCTGGATGAAAATTTACCTGAACGTGGAAACTAATGTGGTATGTCACTTATTGACAATTGTTTTTTTTTTCTCATGAGATCCGAGTTTCTCATTGGTACTCTACACGTCAGGGCAATCGGATGACCCAAAAGAAATGTCAAAACTGAGTTCTCCGGACAAATGTTGACACAAATAAACGGCAACTTAGTAGTAAGTCGAGAAATTCTTGACTTGATACGTCGGTGTTGCGGACATAAACTTCAACTGAGAAAACTGTTCACTTGACCAGTTTTGCCCAATAAAAACTCAGCAAAATAAAGTTAGAGAGCTGTCAGACTTATGTCGTTTTTGGTTTTGAATTCAGAATCGCGGAGAGTTCTTCCGGACGGTTCTGGACGATCAACCAAGAACGACATTACTAAACTAGATTCTTGAACGCCCTCATTGACTCTCAAAAATGTGTTATGTCAAAGTTGCTGTTGATATGGCTGGGCCAATCTGTTTCCCTCATGAGCATACTGCATATGTCTTTTTTGACATTCAATTGCGGCTATACCTTTTGAAAAGTCATAATGCTTGGATACTTATCCTCAAGGAAAAGTTATTTCTCTTTTAAAATGTTGTTAAACATACAACATTTTGATCTGTCAATTGATTTGACATATAAATCTTATCGCTTAAAGAGACATCTGAAGAAATGAATCACTTTTCATTCATTATTCAAACCCAACTCAATTATTTGGTCTGTTCCTGTACTTTCTTAAAAAAAATTCATAGTTGGAAGAGTGGGAGAAAATGTTCTCTAGAATTTACAAAAAAAATACGAAGGTTTCTACAACAATTTTATGAAATGTTCATTTATCAAAGGTCGATAACTTAAACGTCAGTTTATGTATTCCATTTGACAGATTTATGGAAATTTTTGGGTAAAAATAAGCTATTTTTCGCTCTTTCTTACAAAATTACGCACACTTCCAAAGAACTTAGTAAAAATTCTTAAATTTTCCAAGATTTTGAAAATGTTAATAACCTTATATAAAACTAAAAGAAAAATATTTTGAAATAAAATAAACTCACATTCAATACGCTTCTCCTGTCCATGCAGGCAGTAAATGGTAGGCGGTGGGGTTGCTGCAACACTCCCTCTCTCATTGTTATTCATTTTAACATAATTGTTGCCTCCAGCTCCGTATTTATTTTTCAAGTCACTAAAAATAAAAAAATAAAAACCAATAAAACAAAATTTATTTAGATCACATAATTAGATGAAATTTTATAACACAATATTAACCACAGGCACAGAAAAAAAATAAATAAATAAAAAACTTTTCCAATAAAATTTGCGTCGGTAAAAATCACCAAGCCAAAGAAAAGCCCAAGAACAATAAATATTACCCCAGTAGACACAACGCCATAATCCTTTTTCTTAGCTAGTACCTACATTTTACCCATCCCTAGGACAGGACTGCTGCTTTGCTGGGTCTGTTGTCTGTACATTTGTACCCACGCACCAGTTTGAACAAAATAGAAACAAGGAGACACATAACTTCTTATTCATGTCGCTTGCTTTGAAATCAAAAAAAAAAATAAAACACAGCACATGAAAATATTCCTTTCACAAGGACGAACTCTTACCTGCTACCGTAGGTCATGTGGATTGGAATACTATGGTAAGCAGTGACACAAGTTGCATACGTAAAGGATGTATCCTCGTCTCGGTGAACTTTTGCAGTTAAATGAAATTCCAATTTTTATTCGGCTAGAGGATATTGATATCCTGTCGTGGACTTTTTGCGTCGATTTTTTTTTTATTTGAAATAAAATTGAATGAACATTTGTTTTCAGTTTTTTTGTCTGAGCATATGGGGTAGGGAGGGAGTGAGAAAAGCAAAGTGGATTACTGAGACTGAGACTGAGTTAACCTGGGTAACAGCAGCCGGGTGCGCTTCGCTGCTGTGAACTCTGACACGTTGACATTTAAATGTAATCGATATCGAATGCAATTGTTACCAAGTGTGCCTAACCTTATGAGATAGAATGGAATTCGTATTTTATTTCAAGTATAAGTATCATCCATTCGCATATTTTTTGACTCCTTTGGTCTGCTGCTGTTTCTTTGTGTTGTTTGGTTTAGTAGCTACTGTCATTTATCGATATCTAATTTGGACGACATTTTTGACGAAACACTGCATACTACCTACTTATGCATGTCAGGCTTTCAGACACAATTTGATAACATGGGCTGTCTTCCTCTTCATCCTGCAAATGTATCCTCAACGTTCTGCATGTGACTGTGTCTAGCTTTTGGAGCGGTGGCCTTATTGGCCCATTTTGCTTCGAACATAAAAATGGCGACAACTTTACGGTCACCGATTTTTTGTTAAATATCAGTGTGATGCAAACGGTCTAGCAATGGTCCAAACCAGGCAAAGTTTTGTTTTTTTAGATAAAATTGTGGTCCGGTCCATCCATAACTAATCGAAAGATTTACTGTTTCTAATAAAGCAACAATCTTAACAAGTATATTGAACGGTATCTTGTGGGTTCAGGTCCCAGGTTCGATCCCCAGAAAAACCTCTTACAAATCTTACATCTTAAAGTTTTTTTCCACTGCCCCACCTCCCGCGAACGTCTGACAAATATCCGAGAGTTAAACTGTCCTCAAACAGCTTCTCAATTCAGCCGTTCGAACTCGGCATAAAATTATAGGTCCCTTCCATTCGTCCCAAAAAAAAAAACTTAAACAATCGAATGGTTGTGAGAAGTCAGACTTAGGGTGCCTATACGGACCTGATGCGCCAATTATTATTTTTTTTTTTTATCATGAAGAAAAACCACCAACAGATGGCGCACTTTTCACTTGTCCACCTCCTCTGACAAAAGCTTCGAACTTGCTTAATATTTACTGAGACTTACTGAAACTCCAAACTAGCTAATGCGCCCAGGATTTGTGCACATGATACTGACTTTCGAGCGGGAAACAGCTGTCAGTGTCAAAATAACCTATGATTTAAAAAGAAACCACTAGATGGCCCGACCTTTATTCACAGACAGGGTAATTAAGAGGGGACAGTTCCGGGGTAGGTGCACGGAAGTTATATATAGTTTTTGCTGAAAACAAAATTCAAAATTGTCCATCAAAGTTGGGCCCTATAACCGGACCTGTCTGTACCTATGCGAAACTGCGAATAGTAGACCATTATTCACCGGCATTTCTGTCACTTTTCAAATTCGTCACGGCGTTGATAGTTTTTTGCGTCAACTTGGCTTTTCTAATAGACCTTGCGCTCATATAAAAATATCTTGCAATTGCCAGTCATTGGGACCTTTTGTTGAGATTGAGACACCCTTCAGTGTCGATTCATTCCTCCTCAACTTCTGAGACCTACGCAAATGGCGATAGCTCTGGGTGCTACCCACACAATTCTCTCTGAACCATCCTTATTCGAATTTATGGGGCAGATTACCTATATTTGGTTTTAAATTTTTATTTTAGTGCCGCCGAATTCCAACCCCCGAATAGCTTTCTTTAACTATGCCATTGCCCTTCCAAGAATAGGTTAGGTATAGGTAAGTCTGACAATCACCGCCTTCGGACTGCCACAAAAATACTACAGACAAAAAATTTCTCAAAGATTTGTAAATTCGATTGAACATTAATTCCTTCGAATATTTGTTCCGCCCTGGCCATTGCCAAGGCAACCAAGAAGAACTTTGTTTACCTCCCTGCCTCCCAAGCAAGTCGAAAAGTAAATTGGTATAGAATTCAAAGGACTTCAACGATGTTTGATACTTTCCATTAATTTTGACCCGATGTATGTCCTTAACACGATTATATAATACGAACGTTCAACAAGTCCGGGACGTTGGTGTTAATTAGTGCGGATTAAAAATCTCCTCTAAGCGAATATGCGTGTAAGTAACACACACACACACCCAGACGAACTTTGAAAAGCTTAAGCTGTGGGCGTTAAGGCAATTAGGACTTTCCACTTACTTGTACATGATTAGAAAGGATTAAAGGATTCATAACTTTTTTTTTTCTTTCTCCCTCTCTTCGTCGTCTTTTCGTATTCAACGAAAAGAATATCTATCAAAGAAGAATCAGGCTTAAAGGAAAATCCATAAAAAAAAAGAAGACGTGATCCCAGCTCTAGCAAGATGGAAAATCTTTCATCCACAAGGCAATAAAAGGTTTTGCATATTTTAAAACAGTATGCGGTAAAGGACAAAAAAAAACAGGGTAACTTGACCATCACCTGGTATTTCTCATTGCATTTGTATTTAATTCGTGGAGGGGATGTTTCGAAAGAAGGATTTTGCAATCATTGCAGTTTGCAGTCAGAGGAAATGTACTTTTCATGAAGCTTCCTCTTCTGTCTATACATAGTCTATCCTGTCTATTACTTGTTGTTGGCAATGGTGCTAAAGCCGGAACTTGTGAAAGGTCTGCGCTGTACTCACGGTATGATTAATAAAAAAAAACTTTAAATTAGTTTCAAGGATTTTTCTCATTCAAAATTTATGATTCAAAAAAAAAAATGGAATAAAGAAGTCTTAACGCGATGTAGGAGGTGATTGGTTTGACCATGAATTCAATTGACTGTTTGAAGCAAGTTGGGTGAGTGTTTTGCTTTTTTTTTTCTACGAGACTTGAATTCGAGGTGGAACAAAGCAGTAACTTAGAAATGACCCATTGAAATGTGGTGCCTGCCAAACTATGTCCTACATTTTTACAATAATTATAAAACCAATTGACACGTATTGGCGCACTATTCCTGAGCGCAAAACCATCTTGGTAGAATCAGTGTTTAAAAACTTCATCTGTCACTTATTAAAGGTGTGATGCGCTTTTTGAAATGTTGAACTGGTCACACTAGAAAGTTTTCCTTGTAAAAGAAGCTGTCCACCAGTTTAAAAGCCATTCATGGCAAAAAAGCGCTTCGTAACACTTTTTAATCTCGATTAGACCAACCGATAACAGGGGACTTAAGAAAGTCAGGTCTTCTTAGCCATCGAGTGTTGTATAGTTCAGTCTAGAAAGTTCTCCTCCAATTTAAAGCCATATATGGCAAAAAAGCGCTTCCCAAACATTTTTTAATCTCGACGAGACCAATCGATTACAGGGGACTAAAGAATGTCGCGTCTTTTTAGTCATAGAGTGTTGTATACACTTTCGTCACACTTTTTAATCTCGACGAGACCAACCGATACCAGAGGACTTCAGAAAGACTGGTCTTCTTAGCCATACAGTGTTGAATTGTTCAGTCTAGAAAGTTCTCCTCGTAAAAGCAGCTCAACTTCAACTGTCCACCAGTTTAACAGCCATTTACGGCAAAAAAGCGCTTCAGAAACATTTTTTAGTCTCGATGAGATCAATCGCTAAAAGGGGACTTAAGAAAGTCTGATCTTCTTAGCCATCGAGTGTTGTATAGTTCAGTCTAGAAAATTTTCCTCGTAAAAGAAGCTTAACTTCAACTGTCCACCAGTTTAAAAGCCATTCACGGTAAAAAAGCGCTTCCCAAAACTTTTTAGTCTCGACGAGACCAATCGATTACAGGGGACTAAAGAAAGTCTGGTCTCCTTAATAATCGAGTTTTGTATAGTTGAAAGTTTTCGTCACTTAATAGACTTATCAGCCAAGGCAGACACGTCTTTAAAATGTCGGCAGCATGTAGTTAAAATGTTGGGATGGGAAGTGTCTTTATGGAGGTTACCTTGGCTTTCGCTTCTATAGTAGAGAGTACTCAGAAATCAATCGAAAAACAGCCTTTAAATAGATTATAAGTCGGTGGAGCCTTCATGGGACTCTGGCACTGTGGCCTCTTTAAAAAAGGGGAATATTGTGCCTTCCCTGGGTGAGGCCCTAGCACCATCTTTTTACTCCGGAGACAGTCAGGAAGACGATGATCTTCTCTGGGGGTATGCCAGCAAGGTTTGCTGAAGTATGACGATTTCCTCGCTAAGGATAGTCTTTTTCTGAGGCGAAAAAGGGACGGACATTCCATGAGTAGGTATATGAAGGTATGCCCCCCGCTAGTGGGCAAAATGGATTTTTGAGGTTGTGTTGTATTTTCGGTTGTAGCTCAATACATCCTTCTTAAACTTTTTTGATCCTTTGCTATATGATAACCTTCAAAGCTTATGATTCTATTTACAAAGAGTTTTGATCGATTCCTATGAGTGCTAAAAAAGTTATCAATGAAAAAAGCTTAAGTTGTCCTTCTTGCCCCCCTCTCCCGTATGTGAAGAGAGGATTCGTCACTTTCTAGATATAGTTTAAAAACTGCTGTTTTCTTGCCCTACGAAAGCAACTTTGTAGTAATGCCTTCTTCTATATAACTAAGGATGTTAATAATCCTAGTCCTGCTCTATGAATCTAAAGTATGGACTCCTTCAAAAGCCTATGAAGATGTCAATAGTCGTTTCAATTTCATGGTAAAAATGGTTTCTAAAATATTCGGTCCTATTTGCGTTGATGGGTTTTTTGAAGACACGATTTAATGACGAATTTTATAAGGGACATCGACTTAGACAAAAAAAAATTGGTCGCAATTTTTTTTATCCCATTTGCGTTGAAATATTTTCAATGACGAACTTTATAAGCGACATTTACCTAGTTAAAAAAAATTGGGCATTGGGTGTTGGAGATGTAAGCGATATCGAGTTAGTCAAAAAAAATTCGACATTGGGTGGTGGAGATGTAAGTACATTATGTGTTAAATGTTTTCAAAAGTTGAATTTCTTGACAGAAGGATTTCATGACCTTGGCAGCAGTATACTGTTCGGGCAGTATACTGCTCCAAATCGGAGCTGTTTATGCCAAAAGCTGTCTTGTGTGAAAGATGTGTTAGTATGGGCTGAGAGGGCCAAAACGAGTTTTGGACTTTATTTCATTTTCAAAAGTGCAATAAAGTCAAAAATTACGCTTTGGACCTTTTTGCATAAGACTTTATTTCATGGCACTGGCTCAGCTTCTGATGTTCTGTATACTTCGTCTATATAACACGTATAGAAAGACAGATATTCTCTTCCGCCCTCTCATTTACTGTTTTCCTAAGCCTATTCAACGTACAAGCGGACAATCGTTAAACAAAATCCCTGAATACCTACCATCTAAAGAAAGGCGCAATAAAGTCCTGATAACAAACACCTTTATCCTTAAGGCTTTTCAAACAGCCATAAGCTGTTAATAAAAGTATTATCGACAGCTTTTGACATTATTATGACTTGACTGCCATAGTCGCATTTTCATCAATCGTCCTCACAAAGTCCCAATCTAGGACCGTTTACCTGCTTTCCACGGCAAACAAATCAAAAATCTTTCACATTCCCCTCTGTGTGTGTGTGTGTATACCTATTCCTCGTTCAGCAGTTACAAACTATATAAATATACACACAAACAAACACCGTCGCCGCCGCAGCGGAAACACAAACGAAAGGAATCTTTGCGAGAAACTTTTTCCTCGTAAAGTTTATCCGCAAATAACCCCCAGGCAATGATATCGCAACGTCATCATCATCAATTGCAACACCATCGACCAACATCCCGTCACCCACCACCACCACCACCTTCATCATCGGCACATCACATCCTTGAGTACTTCAAGAGTTTCTCGATTCAAAGATGGATTCATTGCCATCGGGGACCGTGCTTATTCTGAGCTCAATGTGTTGCTAGAGGTAGGTACTTGGACCTTGCCGCAATCCCATTCTTATGTACGGTCCCATGAACATTGTAGTTTACGCCATTGTCTGTCCGCTTGTCTGATACTAGAAGAGTCCTGCTATGCTCTTGGTATAGGCACTCGTCATCATTATCAACAGACGAAGTAGCACCAGCAGGACATCGTTATCGACGGATATTCATCTTTTTATTTGCTATTCTTTGCGCCCGGCCGTTCGTTTCCTTTTTTTTGCAAGTTGTATTGGCTTCTGCCAATATTTGTGGTCCACCTCCGCAACCCCCTCCTTGTCCAACAATACCAACTGTATGCTTTTGGCTCAAATTTTCTACATGTCTCTTTCTTTATCTCCTATGGAAACATCGCACGCTTTTGTGGACCCAAAGTGTAGACAAAAAAAAAAAAACTATACATTTCTATAGATATATGGGAATGGAATTCCAGGCGATTCTCCCTCTTTTCTTGTGGAAAAATCAAATATCCTGATGATTGTTTGTTTTCCTTTGGGGTTGTCTAACTCTTCAGGAAATTTAGACAAACGAGTCTAAAGTGCAGTGATTGATGGTGAAAAGTCGACTTTTTTTTCGGCCCCGTTTCCCTCCCTTCCACCAGTTAAATGGAAGCGCAAGCAAACTTTCTTTGTACGCAAAGGACTCTGGAGGATGGTACCCAAGGATACACGGAAAATCACTTCACTGTCTTCTTTGCTTCGCTCTTCATCGCCTTCATCGCAACGCAATCCTTCGAGGTTAACACTGACCGCCAGAGAATTGAGTTGAATTCACCAGGATGAAGCATGAGGAGGACCAACAAAGATCTGATGCGGTGCCGTTCGAGATGTTGAATTGTAGCAAAAACAAAAAGGATGATGGGAAAACTTTCGTCCACAAGTTTATTTTGATTTTAACGTATTGTTCGAGTAAAGAAAACAATATCGCCCGAGAATTGCTGAGCAAAAACAAAAAAAGTGTATATACAAAGAGAAGGATAATGATGCGGCGGCGGCGATGGTGGAGAGTGTAGACAGGAGAAGGAGGTTTTTTTTTTGTACATATTTTGGTCTCTACGGGGAAAGAACGCAAAACTGATGTAGGGATTTTTATGAACACACATACACAAAGATTTTGAAAGGTGATAGAACTTTTCGACTTTCAAAATGAGCTATAGTCGGGGGTTGTTTGGTTTTTTTGCCGGAGTTTGAGTCGGATTTTGTATTGATGGGAACTTTTCAATTGAATCGTTGGCCATAACTTTTTCGAGCATAACTGTGGAAGATGTTTTTTTTTTTTTTCAAATAGCCATATATGTGAGGAGGAATCACATCAGCAATATGGGCTTCAAAAAAGTGATACAGAAATGTTGCAACATGTACAGAACGGGTGATGTGGTACCCTATGATCATGGCCAAATGCCAAATGTACTACGCATCGTCCAAAGATGGTGTCATAAAGAAGGACTTTCTGTATATCCAAAAAAAGGCGACTATCGACCCTTTTACCAAACGAAGAAAACTAGATCTTCTAACTCGCCCCACTATGTATAACGAAACCATTTAATCCTTGACAGTAAACTATCATGGAACCCACAAATAGATCATATCGTAAACAGAGCCACCAGATCCCTTTGGATCTGCGGTCGAGTGTGCGGTAACAATTGGGGTTTTAATCTCCGGATGATATAAATTGGCTCTATTCGCTTGTGGTTAGACCAGCGATGACCTATGCTGCCGTGGTCTGGTGTACAAAGACTAACGAAGGCACTTTAGTCAAAAAGCTAGAGCGTATCCAACGTATAGCCGGAAACTGTATGACGGGCTGTCTACGTTCCACCCCGACCACTGTCATCCTAGGCCTATTATACCTATTCGGGTACATATTCAAATGGAAGCAAGACTGAGTATTCATCGTCTATTCCATTCGAAAAACATCGACCCTCATTCCTACCATGAAGGTCACCTTTCCCTAATCGACGTCATGGAGTCCGAAGGAGCATTCAGCATGTTCCTAGACGACACGTTACTGAAATATGGCTTCCATAAAAACTTCTCTATCATCATTCCTGGGAAAAATACAAACCTATTCCATCGGGAGTTGATCTAGTCCGGTATACAGACGGTTCCAAGATGGATACAAAGACTGGTTCTGGCATTTATGGAGAATCGCCTCAAGCGAACTTTTCAGTCAAATACTCGTCCATATTCCAAGCTGAGGTCCTTGCTAATAACCATTGCGCTAAGTTCTATTACACGTGGTAAAATTATATTTACCTTCTCAGACAGCCAAGTTTGACTTAAAGCTCTGGGCTCGCATCTGTCATAAAATAGAAGCTGGTCCTGGAAACGTACAGGGTCATCTACGAACTTGCCACAGTGGCTTTGCTGGAAACGAAACAACAGACATGTCTGGAGACACATTCTCACGGAATTTCCGTCTCTCTTTCGCCTTAGAAAGAATGTCCTTGGCGAAAAAATCGTTATCTCAGCAAATCGTTCCTGAAATACCCCCAGAGAAGATACTTGTCTTCCTGACTGTCTCCGGAGTAAAAAGATTGCTCTAGGACCCAACCAGGGAAGGTTGTACAATAGGCCCCTTTAGAGAGGCCGCAGTGCCATAGCCCAATGACGGCTCTCCCGACTTAATATCTAATCTAAATGGCCACACACTCCTTCCAATGAACGATCTGTCCAGTCCAGCGAGTCAGGTAGATTTTGAGTGAGTAGAAAGGATAAAAGCACCGAAAATCCTCTTTGAGAAATGATATTCGACTTTCGATACAAATCCTCATTTGATATTTGCGTTGATAAAGAAACGTTTTCGAATACTTATCTATAGTTAAAAATACGCATGTGTTTAGTGACGGCCGTTTTGTTGCTTATGGAAGCGTGCAAGTAAACACCGCGTAATCATATAAAGCTATTCATACTGATGGTTCCTCGTTTGTATTCAATCAACCGAAAACCAACCCTCTTTTGATTCAACATATAAGCCATATCGCTGATGTATCCTGTCACCCTTACAAATTGCTTGTGAATATGGGAATACTTCCTGGCGCACACCTGTGAATTTCAATGCCAGAGTGATACGACGAACTCGATAACATCCTTAAGCTTATTTACATTTCATGTTGTTCCTTTCGAACACGGTCACGGACCCGAGTCGCACTTTTTTCCACCCCACTTGTTTTTTTTTTTTTTTTTTGTGTTGCACATACATGTACCTACATCCTACACCCTTATTAAGTTATTCATTCAATTTGAAGCACCCTCCATATCGGCGAGACAAAGAACACAAACCTACGAACTTTTTTGATACCGCATCAGGAGGAGAGTATGAATTTCTTACTGGGTACTGCTCGTCAAGACGCCAAGGATAATGACATTCATTGGAGAGATCAAAAGGTAATCGAATTGGCTAAAAACTGATTTTGTCGCGTAGCACACTTTGAGTATACTAAGCACTAATGTCCTTGTTTAGTATTTTTTTTTATTCTTAGCTCTATCCAGTTAAGCAACTTGAGAGGCGGCCTGGCTTCTTTGAAGGATAAAAGTATAGAAAATCAACATATTTCTGCGAATAGTCACATCACGACGACGACAAGGCAAAAGGGAAATCCTGTCGAGCAACGGCGGCTCTCTTCCCGGAAAGTATAAAATTGAATTATTATGACTACATGGGGACACGTCCTTGTCTTTGAAAGAAACCCACCGCCCGCCCGCCTCCCCTATTCGATCGTGAAATCCGATAATCCGCATTTTATTACACACCTCGAATTGTATTCCCTTCGATGGGTGGGTATATGGTTGGCTGTGCTATGCAGGACATCGGAAGATGGGAAACTTTTTAGTGTGCCTTTTTGACTATAGGTATACATAGACGAACGGAATCGTATACACGTATTTTGGGAAGTTTAAGTCGTTTGCCAGCTGTCCGTGTCAAATGGTGAATATCCTTATTTTAGGCTTCGATAAGCCCCCCCCCCCCCCCCTCCCATTCGCATACTCATTGAATATGGAGTGCGAGAGGACGACACCAGACGAGAGTGGCGTATAAATTATTATTGATATTGACTTCATTTGAATATCTTATAGCAAAAGGATTAAACTAAGGCGAACAACCCCCTAAAAAAAAGGGACTACGACAACGACGACAAAGATTTACAGTGTGATTTCGATTTCATAATTTTATCGAAGTATTTCCGCAAGACCAAGACGAGACACGATGAAGATTTAATCGCTTCCAAGAGGGTCGTTCCAATGGAGGAAAAAATCTTCATAATTTTTTTTGTGGAATATAAGTCTTTCTTGGGCCAATTATGATAATTTTTATGCGAAGCGTATAGGCAGCGATAAGAAGTTTATGGGAAATTGTACAGCCATTACGATGTGTAGATAAATGTGTCTAAAATGAGGTCCTTATGATTGATTTGGGGTAAATTTGGTAGTAAATTAAACAATAGAAAGGAGCTAAAATGAAAAAACGCTTTGGTTCTATTTTTTTCTACCACGTCTCAAAGGTCCTCTGATTTATAACAAACGTTGGTTTCGGGTGCATTGTGAACTGACAATAACTCTATAAACTGTCTTCTTGACGCATGCATTCAGCATCAGCATTGTCTGTTATAACAACTGGATATGATATAAATTCCGGAAGATGTTTTCAAAACGTGTCACTACAAACACCTCTAGCTTCAAGGTGACAAGGCGCAGTTAATCTGCATTTTTGCACAAAGAACTATTTTTTTCAAAAATTATGATTTATGTAAATTTATAGACTGGACAAAAAAAAAATAAGAAAAAAAACTCTTGCTTACGTAACGAACGGTATCTTCTCTCCTTTGTCCATGTTTTTCTTAACTTTCCGTCGACTCGGAATTTTGTCAGCACCTTGAAGTTGTCCCTGATAGCGCCTTGCAAATATTTATAATTTCCACGCACAAACTGTGTTCACAATTTAATAATGTACGTGTATTAATTTTTTTTTTAATTAGTTTACCAGTTGCACACGAAACATCAACTAGTGTTCTATACCGGCGAGGCGCTTGCTTTCCCCGGAACTCACTTGAAATGGTGATAGAAAACTTATCTTTTCCTAAAGATAAGCGGATCACGTCTCTAAAGCGAGATAACGCAATGAAGATGGATTCGATGCTGATAGCCAGCGTCGCGTCGTCGCGGGCAGCAGTAAATAGATGACGAATAACAAGAATTTCCACTCCGTACCACGAAAGTCAAATAGACACCGCATGTGCGGTGTTGCGGTTGCGGTGGTGAAATGGCCTTTATTGACGTGATCATCCGAGTTACCGTTACATATGCATTAGTCTGATAGTCTGAATAGTTTTGGGCTTTTTAGTATTTTATTTTTCAACTGGAAATAGATGACGTTTTGTTTACTGGTCCAGAGAGTGCGGAGGAGGCATTTTTATGGTTTGTTTACATTGGCTTTTGTCAAGTTTGTACAGCGCGATAAGCGAAGAAAGTGGCGTGGGTTGGGTCACTGATAAGATTTGAATTTTTTTTTCTCTCCGAAGTTGGAGTTGGGATGGGATACTTTTTCAAGCTTATTTTTGGTGTAAACAAATAAATTTAATGAAAATTGTGTCAGCCGAGAATAACAGCTCAGCTCAACAAAGTCCTTTAAGTTCTATGAAAAGAACGACCATTGGAAGGATGAAAACATTTTCCTTAGCAATGAAAAATCTATTTTTAATTGGGATATTTATGTTCCTAAATTTTCGTAAATCGGACTGATCAATTAGACACTTTTTAAGTTTTGATAAATTTGAATAAAATCTCTCCAGAGAATGCAGATAATACGAGAACGTCAAATTTGACATTTGGAAAACTAAGCGATTCTAATTTCGTTCGCCGGTGAGGTCCTTGAAGATTCTTAGGCGATACATATATTTTTATCGTGTGAAATAGTTGACATCGTGACTATGTCCATGGAAGAATCGTCGGCGATTCACCAAAACCGAACAAAATGCGAACATCAATAGGATAGGAAGGATAGGAAGTATAGGTATATGCAAATTGGGAAACGCTATGCAAGTTAGGGAAGACTTCACGAAATATGCGTTTGTAGAATTTATAATATTGAAACGGACTATCTTCATAATTTTTTTCTTATTCTATTACCTCTTTTTATTATAATAATAAAAGTCAATAAAACACATCTGTGTGGTTGTTTTTTTTACAGGTACATTTCCTGAATCCTTATCCGACTCAATGGACCGTATTAAATCCGTGGGTCTTCTAAGAGCGTTCCTAGGAAGGAACAGACGACAGAGGGTAAAAAAACATCGTGACAGTGGCACCTGTTGCAGCCATAGTTGCAAAGTTAGGTAAGTGGACGTATATTGCTTGTCAAAAGAGAGTCGCGTCTTATATACAACAAAAATATTTCAACCGCTATAAAAGTCAGTTAATGTTGCCTAAATTAAAAACATTTTTTGGGGCGTTTTTAGAGTCGTGTTTTGATGCATTTTTTGAAGCGTTTTAGAAGTGTTTCATGACGTGTTTTTGGTGCGTTTTAGGGGGGGGATTTTTTTATGAGTTTTTTGTGCCTTTTTTGAAGCGTTTTTTTGGGAGTTTTTTAGTTTTTTGGAGCGATTTTATGAAATATTTTGTTTCATTTTGAAGCGTTTTTTGAAGCGTTTTTATAGGCGTTTCTTGGGGCGTTTGTTTTTTTTTTAGGTTTTTTTGGGTCGGTTTTAGAGGGGTTCTTTTCTACAACAATCTCGGCGAACTGGCTAAAACAAGCATAAGTTGCTTCCAAGTTCCAACACTTTATTCTCAGCTCCTGCTGGTTCAACGGGTAGTTGTGAGATCATTAGATCCTGTGGTATCAAAATCTGCCTCCTCTGGCCTACGTGAGGCAGCACTTATTGCGGCCTGCCACTCTAACCTAACATAACCTAACCCAGGGCATTTTAGAACCATTTTTTGGGTAGTTTTTATGGCGTTTTATGGGTTTTTTAAGGTGTATTTTGGGTCGTTTCTTAGGCGTTATTGAACCGTTTTTATAAGCGTGTAACGCCATCCTTCCATCGGGTGTTTTTAGTGGAAGAGTCAACCGCAAGTCCCACACATGCGCTCATCAACGATTTTCATCCAGCTACACACAAACAAAAGCGTGTTTTGAAGAGTTTTTATAGGCGTATTTTTGGTGCGTTTTAGACGGCATTTTTTGCGTGTTTTCTAATAAAATTTGTGTGGTTTTTTGTGCGTTTTTTGTGGCGTTTGCCTTTACAGGCGCGTGTTGGGACCGTTTTTAGAGGCGCTCTTTCGCGTTCTTTTGTTGCGATTTTTGAAGCGGTTTTATAGACGTTCTTAGAAACGTTTTTTGAAGCGTTTTGTTGCGTTTTATGAGGAATTTTTGTGGCGTTTTTATAAACATATTTATAAGCGTTCTTTGGGTCTTTTTTATAGGCGGTTTTTGAAGCGCTTTTATAGGCTTGTTTTGTAGCGTTTTTTTGAGACGTTTTAAAGGCGTTTTTTGAAGCATTTTTAGGTGTTTTTTTTTTTTTTTTTTGTTTTTCGAGTCGATCTTAGGGCGGTTTTCATGCGTATTTAGAATTGTTTTTTTTTGTGAAGTTTTTAGAGACTTTTTAAGGCGTTTTTTGGACGTATTTGTGGCGTATTATAGGGCGTTTTTCGGGGCGTGTTGTGTTTTTGGGAGTCTTTAGAGGCATTTTTTGTATTTTTTTTTAATACGTTTTAGAGGTGTTTTTTTGTGGGGTTTTAGAGGCTTTTTTGGGCATATTTTGTGGCGTTTTATGAAGCGTTTTTTTCGGCGTGTTTTGGCGCTTCTTTAGAGACATTTTTTGAAGCGTTTTTAGAGACGGGTCTTAAATTGTTTCTTGGGGCTTTTTTAGGCATTTTTCGGTCGTTTTTAGAGACGGTTTTTGGGGTATTTTAAGATGGGTTTTTTGGTATTTCATTAAAGAACATAAAGAACATAAATCCATTAAATCCATTACCAGTCTTGTTGTAGCTACGTTTTCAATGGGAGCGGGTCGAAATGCTGCTTTCAAAACCCTGCTTTGCAAAATTTGGTCTTGTTACACAAAAATTCTGCTTTTTATACACAACACAGGAAGATTATATTCACTTGTCATTACATTTGTAACGCCAAGAAGGAGTCACCGGACACCCCATACAGTATTATGTATATATTCTGAATCAGGATCAAATTCTGAATCGATTTAGCCACGTCCATTTTTCGGTCTGTCTGTCTGTCTGTTTAAAACACGATAGCGTCCAAACGAATCTATCTAGGTCTAGGAGAATGAAATTTTATGAGAGGACTTTCTTTTACCGTCGTCAAATTGGCCATAAAACAGAATTTAGAAAAGCAGAATGTTTTAAAAATAGTTTTGACCCTTCCAGAATTTTAACCCCAATCCGTTTTCAATTTTGCGAATACAAAAGGAAGACCGTTCCCTTGAAGTCATAGAAACGACAAGAGTTGCACCAACCTGCAAAAAGTGGGGTATTGATTGATGTATGGATCCTACTTATTCACCCGTATTCCCGTTGGCGTTTGTCGAATACGACTCATGTTTCGTGTCGTTGTAAAACGATGTTCAGATTTTTTTTAAAACTTTTATTTACCAATTTTATTTCCATTTCTATGCGTTCATTATTTCATTTCTTTTCTTAAAAAAGTTAAAAACACCGACTAAAAAACGAAATGAAATACGAGTCGTTTGTCGTAACGGGAATAGGGGTGATTTTCTTAATACCACATATTTGTTTGGGGGGTCAGTTTGAGCCTCCAAAACCCCTAATTGCGTTCGAGTCTGATGATACATAATTCTCCCATACTAATATCTTCTCCTTGATTATCCATCGATATTCTGTAGCTGCAACGTTAATCCTTACTCCTCACAATTCGTACATCGGCGAGTCCTTACATATTTATTTTTTTTTTAAACTGATTCTCAAATGAAGTTCAATTCATCATTTCCAGTTGATACAACGCAATTATACCTTATTGTCTCATACACCTACAGCTGGAAAAAAAAATCCTGTATCTGGATATCCGCTTGTTTAAAATATCCTTTATTTAAACTCCTCAACTCCCTCGTACTTATAATACCCACTCGGTGGGTAAGTTCTGTAAAGGGCAGGCAAAAAAAGAAAATGAAAAAAAAAACGGACAATACTCTGTTAATTGTACATCGCGCAGCGAATGCACTGGGGACTCAAGCATGCAAGGAGGTACTCGTATACATCCCGAACAATGCGATTCACGTCTTTTCCAAAGTGGCATTCTCTGGTCCTTTTCATTGGCCGTTTACATAAACCATAGCATGCGCGCACTTAATTGCCCCCCGCTGCTGTATTGGCCGCTGAAATTAAATTGAACGTCAACGGGAAACCCCGAAACAATGGCCCACAATCAAAGGGTAGTGTCTGTACAATTATACACATATATCTCTGTCGTTTATTTACTTAAAATGTTTAATTACTTAAAATTAACCTTCTTTAGTTTGAGTGACCTAATTGGTCGGATGACCTTCTTACGCTCTTCCCGGTGTTTCTTCATCTCGAATTCGCGTTTCTTCGCATCCCGCGATGGTTTCTTTGTCTCGAATTGCATCTGTCGATTGCCTAGGCTGCCGCCGATTGACTGGACATTCGCACTGGCTGCGTGTTCCTTGCTGACGCGATCTTGTAAACTCATTCGGCTGGATTTCTTGTTGAGCGAGTCTAGTTTGAAGTTTGTCGGGGTGTTGATGGAAATCATTTTGGTGGTCTTTGCGGAGGGTTGGGGTGTTTCCTCCTCCTCGTCGCCGTCGTCATCGTCTTCGTCGACTTGTGCTCTCTGTCGCTTGACGTCCTTGTAGGCTTTCTTCATTTGACGCGAGAACTCCCGTGGATCGTCGTCATCGGAACTAGCCTGGTCCTCACTCTTGCTGTCGTCATCAGCCTTCGAGATGCCAAAGAGGTCTTCGTCGTCGTCAGACTCCTCGTGAGGTTTCTCCTCGTCTGCATGGAGCTCGGCCACTCTGGCCACTTCAATGCGCTTCTTGATCTCCTTCACCTTGGATTTCTCCAGGCGGTTGAGAACTGGAGCCAGCATTTTATACTCCTCGGCGTTTTTGTTGATGGTAAAGTCAGTGTTCTCAAACATCGCCTTGAAACGGTTATCTTCGAGAAGATTTGGAACTTTCTTGGCTTTGGGTGTGGGGTTGGACTGCTCGTCGATGATTTTGAGTGCAAGTTCCTGGTTGACTTTGGGAAGGTGGGTCTTAATCTGTAGTCGACTTTGGCGCTCGGAAGCAATCTCCTGGCGGATCTTCTCCTTGCGGAAGCGATCGAAAGCGAACGGCTCGACAACAGCCTTGGCCTTGTTGTACAATCGCGCGTCAATGAAGTGACTGCGGGAGTTAGACGCGTGATTACGAAATGTAAAATCGTGCAACTTTGCAAAAACTTACCCGTGCATGTATCCTTTGAGGAGGTTTGTGCCAATGAGGTGCTCCAAGCCTAGTTCTTCGAGTTCCTTCTGGGTGATGAACTGATAGTCATCATACATGTTCTCCACAACCTAAGACGACAAAGTAACGTCAAATGGGTCAAACGAAGGGCTTAGTGTGCAAACTTACCTCCGATTCGATCTCCTCGGTTAGGTTGTCCAAGAAGGAACACCATCTGGGAGCTGGTCCCATCGATGGCATATAGTACGTCATCATTTTGACATCCTCTTGGGCAAGGAAGAACATTCCAGTGTCGGGTATCGTGCAGAAATCATTGAAATTCGACGTCGACTCTATGTAGGCGATTTGTTTGCCTGTCGCCTCATCCCAAACCTTTAGCATTGCCGAGTCCAACGAATAAACCGCCTGGTGACTTGGATTGAAAGCCAACCGCTTGATAGGGAGCTTATTCAGATGATCCTTGATGTAAAGCGGCTCGCGCGAACGTATATCATAGATGAGGACATGCCCGGCAGCCGTTCCAACTGCCATTTGCAGACCATTCTTGAATTTCATTGATGTGACCTGCAAATAGCGGACATTATAGGAGTCCTAATGGATTCAGCCCTCAGCGCACTCACCGATGGAAACGTCTTTGCCTGAGGAAACTTCATAGCGACGTCGACAGTCGCGCATTTTCTTCGATCTCGTGGATCCCACGCTTCTACGGTTCCTTCCTTCGTACCGACCATAAGCAGATGATGTTCAGGATTGATCTCGCACACATTCAAGCAACTCGCCTCAGATTCGAACGGCTGAAGGAACTGTCCTCGTTCCAGGTTTAACCTGAAGATATCCTAAAAAAAAAACATTCCATTGTCATCGCTCTTTAAATTGTCACCATTCCACTTACACTCGACGTTCCGACTATGAACAGATCACACGACGGCGTATGGTACTTCATATCTCTACCAAATCTTGGTATACGCAATCTGTAATGCCTTCCATGCGCCGCATGTACCTCCACATACCTGTCGCACTGTAAAAACACCTAAAACAAACTCCATTCCATTAAACATTGTTCACAAATCGTTCGCATTCTTTTACCATTTTACTGTAATCGTCACTGATGACCTCGAATGTGGTCACCTCCGAGTCAAAGCATCGCTCAAATTTTATAGATAAATTCGACACCTCGAAGCACTTGACTCGTGGTTTGTATGTGCCTGTTGCGAGGATATATTGATTGTCGGGACTCATTCGAATGGTGGTGGATACACCGGGCATGTCAAAATCTTGAATTAGTTCGATTTGACGCCGAGAGTCCACCTTTTTCATCAATTGCGAGCGTTTTCGACGATCCGTCAGCCACTGCAAAAATTGGGTTTAAGTTGAGAAATTCAACAATTTTACCAGTATATTTGGCTACTTACTTCTGGAACGGATTTGCCGGCGCTTAGGTTATAAATTTTCACATCATTTACGTCGGAAACAAACATTTTTACACTTTATTTTGTATTAAAATTATTTCATTTCTTTCTTGCGAAAAAATGTAAACAAGAAATGTCAGCACGTGCGTAGTTCAAGTGAACTGACAGTACCTCAAAATGGAAGTGTTCGTAGAGAATACTTGAATGGGTAGGCACATTGGTGATTCACAATAGTCGTCTTTATAATTATTTTTTTTATTTGAGTGTCGGTATTTATGCAACGTCGTAAAAGTTATAAATGAACTGTCAAAAAATGTATGGGAAATCTTTAATAACAAGACGCGAATTTGGATTGTAAATCAAGATGGCAAACGTGCTAAACTTACGATAAGGACGTTTCGTACGGACAAAATAATAAATTCTTTTTCTAGAAAATTTAAAAATCAATAGCTTTTTTTCAAATAGGTAACTTTATGATTCATCAGCAAAATTTTAAGATCATGATTGAGTTCAACCAGTTAGTGTACATAAGTGCTCCAAAAAAAGCAAAACAATTTGTGTTACGTATTGCTAAGGTTCATTCACATGAGAGCGAATGAACGAATTGATGAAATGCGAACAAACCACAGAAAATAGCAAATTTTACTATTCCAAGAGTAGGAATAGGATAATATTATCCCATCAAAATAAAGAAAAATTACGTTAAAATAAAGAAAACAAGTTTAAACGATGAATTTTCGAATTCCAAACTTTTTGCCGCGAACGAAAAAACCCCCTTGGGGCGAATTGTAAAAGTTTATTCGCAATTCACATCATTTAATTTTGCGTTCCACAAACTAGCGAATAAAACTTTCGTTCGAACTTCAACCTCAAATTAGAAATTGCTAGGAGAAACTGATGGCTGAAATTCGCGAACTGCCGCGACTTAGAAAAGTGAACGGACTGTCAAAACTCGCGAATATTCGTTCGTTCGTAGGTAGTTGTTATCAGCTGGAATAACCGTTGATTAGAGTTAACCAAATATGAACAAACCGGCCCTTAGAATAATAAAATGTGAAATTTTCTGTTTATACATATAAAATGATTAAAAAGCGGATTATTCGAATTTCAGCAATTCATCATCGTTTTTCAAGAATTCCACAAAATCAATTCACTTTTTTTTTGTTCCGGAAATGTCAAAATTTAGCGCTGATTTCATGCATCAGACAATTTTTTTTTTCACGAGATAAAAGAGTGGAGGTCGAGTATAACAAAATTGTACGTAGTACATATAACACACAATATTTTTATACCCGACTGATGTTTAGTGTTTCTCATTTTACATGACGTATTGAAGAATTTAGCGCACGGAATAGGATACTGCTTTGCTAAACTGTCTCGCTAAATTTGATCTTTGTAGATATTTTTGTATGAGATGTACAATTTAGACATTCCGCTGTAGTTACTAATAATTATTTTACGCTAACTTTTACGAAGTCACAAAGGCGAAAATTTCCATATAAAATTATTCACTGTGACCGTCAAAATCATTGACATACTATAAATGGACTGCTAGTGAAATGTCAGTTTCATACAAACCTGCGAGGGAAAAATGAAGCAAACATAAGCACTAGCCCTTTTGGTTCAGTGCGGCGAAAGTAGTAAAGAGGTTTCAACCTCTGCGCGCCTTTGCTATTTTTTACATAGAACGCAGTGCCATCCATTGTAGAAACATTGCAACTGCGCAAAAATAACGACTTATTCAAATTATTTCGAACGTTCTATAACAGATGGCAGTATGGCATACTCAACTCAGCACACAAACCTCGACACAAACCAAATCGCACTAATTGCTCGATGACATCTGAGTGTTTTCGTTTCTCTCCGCCGTGAACCAAAAGGGCTAGTGCTTATGTTTGCTTCAACGAAAAATTAGCTGCTAACAGTCCATGTATAGTATGTCCATGGTCAAAATATTTAAGTTGAAGATTAAAAATGATTATTGGTAAGGCCCATTGAGTTTAAGTAGGCTATATTAAGCATTGTAAAATTAGTATTTTAACAGCAGTTCTGACGTAAATAATGTTACCTTCATGACTGAAAATTGTTAAATGGTACCCGAAGAATTAAAATACAATTCAGATTCATAAAACTTTTAATTTGTTTTGCTCTCCATTCTTTTATTAGCGCTGAACGAGACCATTCCCATTTTTGATAATATATCGTATCTTCGAACACTCCTCAAACTAATTATTTTCCAAATTCCATTTCGTTCCAATGATACATTTGTTTTCAAACCACCGTGACACAGCCACAATTCAATTATACTTTTCACAACTTCCCTCGGACTGTCGGGCATCAAGAAAAAAAAAATAGAAAAATCGAAATTTTCTTGCATTTTCACATTTAGTAATTCGTAAAAACAACTAAAAATCAATCCTAAAAATATTTCCGCAAATTCTAAACTATAAATTAAGTGCTAACAATGCTAGTATTCAGCTGAAATATTCTCGAAAACTTTCTATGAGTAATACATAAAATTGCTAATACCCTCGAAGAGAAAAAAAAAAATCGAGCGATACAAAAAGGTTACAAATAAATAATTTTACACTCTTATCAGTGATTAATTGTAGACTACAAAAAACAAGGGATAAAGTGATTTTAATATTTAATAACTTGAATCTACCAGGCGAACCAATTTAATCGGTGAGTGTTGATTTTTATTTTGTTCTACGCAACATTTTTTTTTTTGTGTGCCCTTTCCATTGGTGTTGGTGGAAAAATCAATGGAAAACGGAAGGGAAATTTGTGAGAAAATTAGAAAATTAATTTGCCATTGCCAGTAATATGGCAAATTTGTTTCGCTTGGGTTACCTATAGCAGCGATAACGATTCTCTATTTGCTTTTGCATCCACCCCCTGTTTTCGGTTTGTTTTGGTTTAAAATGAAATTGTTTCTCAATCGCTCGCGATTAGGGGTTGCGAAGTTGCGTGTTTTGTCGTGTGATTCATTGTTTGAGTCGCACAGATGTTTCTAAAGATCTGCGATTGGGTTGGGTATCCAGTGCTAGTCTACATCTAGTTTCATCAGAACCAAAAGATGACTGAGTGAGCCTATCTTGTGGTGATCACACAAGACACGACACTACACAGCTCTCTGCTGGGCTGGTTTCTGCTGTGGTTGTGTAAATTAATATGCATTGCTCGTAGGTACGTTATGTACAATGTACCTACTCCCCTCTGGTAATTACTGTCGTGTCTGCGACTTGGGTCGAAGAGTTGTTGAACTCGATGAGGTTTTCGGTTGGCACGAGCTTTATATTTAGGTTTGTCGACAGAGTTCTACTGTTACTTGGTTTTAAGTGGATTTTCCATTGTTTTGATTGCTTTTTCTTTGCCTTTACACTACGCAGTAACGTTGATGATGAACTGCAGTGCAAAGTTGTCACTGAACCTTTCTTTCCAATAAAAACACTGTCATAAATCAAATTGTAGAAATGTGTCAAATGATTCGCTAATATCGCGGCAATTTGTAATGTCTTGTTGTTTAAATTGTTAAGGTGTAGGAAAGGCGTCAGATAGCATCGATTTTAAGCAAGTGATTGTATCAACTTGTACAGAATAGAAAGCGTCTAATCTAGACCTTTAAAACAACCGATTACGTCGACTCTGTTGTATTATGGGATGACATCGAATTTAGTCCTTTCAACTGAAAGTCGAAGAGCTTCCTATATGTACGCAATACGACCATCGCTATAATTAGATAGATAATCATAATCACCCTTATTCCCGTTGACGTTTGTCGCATACATCCTCCTCGTCAGTTCCAGAAGCTGCTTACGTCTAAGCTGTCTCCCTGCTGGTTTTGTGGCAGGTTTTGCGTTCATACTTGGCAGGACAACCACGTCAACCACAGTTCCCATTTTTGCGTTGGCTCTATCTGTGATGTCGGTGGTAAAACACGTTTTTGTTGACCCTCTATGACTGAACAAATGGGTTCGGACATCATATTTTGGGTAGCCGCATTTTTAGCAACTTTTCAATGCTTAACCTTTGATTTCCATCGCTCTCAGGGAGGGCGAAATGCAGCGCTGACCAAACACTACTGACCAAGACTTGCTAGAACCAATGTGCGTCTATCAGCACAACTATTAATCACAACAAATGCTTCTATCTTCACACGAACGCCTGATTGAAAGCAAAATAAGTGCTCCATTGACACGTAACACTGTACGAGCGTCGTTCTCTAGTCTGGCAAGACGTTCCCATCATGAAAACTCAAAATTTCATAAAACCGTGGTTCCCAGTGTTCAGTTAAGTTTGCCTCTTGCCGGGAAACCACCCAACACTCTTCAAAATTTCCCCCTGCTTCTTTGGCTGCGTGCAAACTATATCGTGTACTATTCACATTTCCTACTGTCGCATGTACATGTGTGCCTCGTGCCATACCTCGGTTGCATGCGAGCACGCTACTTTTTCCCATATGTTGTAATAAAAAGCAAGTCGCATGTGATTTATGACAAAGCGTCGACCAGTCATGCAACCACAGCCGTTCCTCAAAAAAGACGCTTTATTTTCTTCACCCACATCAAAAATAACCACCGACCAGAGTTCTTCTGGCACTATTTCGATTTCTTTTCTATCCATTTCCTCAATCTTACTTTTGCCATTTAATTTTATTTCTATTTCGCTTTTTCTGTTCAGAATTTCATGTGTATTCATATTTCAATGTGCGCAGCAACATGAGTGAACAAAGTTCAGACATTGACGACAATCAATTGCGAAAGTGTACAGACGACACAAACGATGCAGATTTTATGCCGCCAGTTCGGAAAGCGAAAACGATGTCACGCAGAAAACACCGACCGTCTGTTATAAGAAGAATTCAGCATCCATGGAAACACGAAGAAATCGTTGCTCTGATCGCGGCAGTTGAAAAGCGTCGCTGCCTCTGGGACGTCGGTTCAGAAGAGTACAAATTGTCGAAATTGGAAAGTTGGCGTGAAGTTTATGAGGAACTCGACTCGAAAATCGACTTTAAAGAAGTGAAATTGAAGTGGTCGTCTCTGCGGGTCAGCTTCAAGGTGAACTTGGAAAACTATCGAAAAAAGAAATTGGAACAAGGACCATGCACCGTATCGTGGCGATACTTTAAGCCAATGTTATTTTTAACGACCGGCAGCCGACCAACAACAAAATCGACGTCCACTAAGAAATTGGTAAATTTTTCACTCATCCTTAGATTGACCGTGTAATTGATTTCGATCGTATGTACATTGCAGTCATCTGCTGACGCCACCGGTCAATCGGTTTCGAAGAATTTGCCGCTGCCCACTGAACCGACAATACCATCACCCGTTGCGGTGGTTACTCAACACAAACAGCGACAAGTGACAGCAACACCAACGCCATCGGAGTCACCAGCACCATCTAGTAATTTTTCTTGTTCGGTAATACCGAGTCACAAAGTGACGGTGGACACACCGGACAGAAATGTTGCATTCTGCAATTACCTCTTGGCGGAGTTGACAGCACTTTCACCGGCGAAAGCACTCGATTTACGCCGCGGCTTGAGTCAAACGTTGTGGAACTTTTTGGACAACGATCACGATGAAAAAGTGAATCAACTAATTGCGAATGTCCATCATTTCGCTCCACCAGTCCTAGAACACATTGACAACACTGATGCAGTTGACGTCAAAATGAATATATTTTAAATTTACAATTAAGGCAAAATGACATGAATAAAGACAAGTTGATGTTAAAACGTTTTCATTTTATTGAAGACTTGAGTCCAGAGTCCCCAAAGGTACTACAGGTAGGCCCATGATCAGATGGTTTGAGCAAGTCCGACAAGCCATTTCAATGTCAGTTTCACGTAGGGTGGCAAGCCGCAACAAGTGCAGCCACACTTAGGCCAGAGGAGGCCCATTGTGATGTCAGTTTCACATGCTGTTTCTAGAACTGAAACTGCTACATGCTACCACCACGTTGGGTAACGTCAGAGTCGTGTTCTGCGTTTAACAAAAGTACGGCAACAATAATCTACGATTATAACTTTTTGTACTGATTTCTACCTGGAATGACAATTAAAAATGTGGAAGAGAAAATGATGTTACTCGTCACGATTACGACAGTGATTCACTTGGCTGTAATCTATTATAATCAGCAGACTACTCTACCGTGTCCCTGTTGATAAAACGTCCACAATGCAGTAAATGATGGCATGCCGACGCCGGCCGCCGCTTTTCAACTGCTGAAGCAAAACAAGTTTCTCAACATCACCTTTGCTTTCGCTGTCAAGTGGCAAATACGTTTGTTAAGCTCCACGAAATCGCTTTGTGTGTTACTCCCTCGCATTCGCTGGAGTTGAACGTCTTTATTGTTATTGCAAGAAAGCCGAAGATATACGTGTGGTTATGAAATATGTTAACCCACCAAATGTGAGAGATTTCTTGGTAGTAGCACCTCTACACTCTGTTTCTGTATTTCCTTATCACAACACAAAACTGCGTCCTACTGTGTCGTATTCGTATGAATAATTAAAATATACTCTACTCCACTTTTTGTTGATAACGACGCACGGTTGCCCACAGCAAAACCATGTCACGCGTCAGTGTTCCACAGAGTACATACATAAGTGCAGTCAAAATGGAGCTGCTTAATCGGATGAAAACGAAAAGTGACATTGTGCTGGAGCATTGTACATTTACATTCGCTTTAGGATGTTTTTTTATGAACGTAATTGACCAGTTTCCGTCTCTCTTTCCCTTTGCAGTTAGCATCATGTCATCGGCTCCGTACAACTACAACTACATCTTTAAGTACATCATTATTGGCGACATGGGCGTCGGCAAGTCATGTCTCCTACATCAGTTCACAGAGAAGAAATGTAAGTAAGCGTCCATTTTCTTTGATTTTACCTTGAAACCGTGTATCTCGTTGTAGTCATGGCCAATTGCCCACACACGATTGGTGTCGAGTTTGGAACACGCATTATCGAAGTTGACGACAAGAAAATCAAACTGCAGATCTGGGATACTGCCGGGCAGGAGCGCTTTCGTGCAGTTACACGATCGTATTACAGAGGAGCAGCTGGTGCGCTAATGGTCTACGACATCACAAGGAGGTATGACTAAACAAAATATATTCTTCTCTGACTATAGTGCTCTAAAATGATTCCCATTTTCTAGATCCACCTACAATCACCTTAGTAGCTGGCTAACAGACACACGAAATCTCACCAACCCGAGCACGGTGATCTTTCTAATTGGCAATAAGTCGGATTTGGAGAGCACCCGAGAGGTAACATACGAAGAGGCCAAGGAGTTTGCTGACGAAAACGGCCTAATGTTTCTCGAAGCCAGTGCTATGACGTAAGTTCCATCGATAAAACTTGTTTGCAATCGGAATTTTTATGATCTTCTCACATTTAGTGGCCAAAATGTCGAGGAAGCCTTCCTCGAGACAGCTCGTAAAATCTATCAAAACATTCAAGAGGGTCGTTTGGACCTTAACGCCTCGGAATCGGGGGTCCAACATCGACCATCACAACCTGGACGAACCTCGTTGACAAACGAGACACTCGCCAACAAGGATCAATGCTCGTGTTAAATTTTAAGACAAATATTGTCGCGTCAAGTTTAAATGTTTTTTTTTTATTATTTTCCCCGACTTTGTGATGATGATTATGTATTCGAGTGGGATGTCTTTTCTGACCCCCATCCACAAGAGGTCACTGTTTTAGTTTTATACTTTTTATTCACATTCTCAACTCTCTTTCTCTCTCTCTACGAAAAGCAAGGCCAAATTTCTCACTCCCATTGTGTTTAGATAAAAAAAAAAAACAAAAAATGTATTTACCAATCTAATATTTACCTTATTTTTTGTATATAAAAGAGAGAAAAATTATATATTTAAACATAAACCTAATTGAATGTTATGATATAAAAATAGAAAGTGTGGTATTCAATATATATTATATATATATAAACATAGAAAATTAATAAACAACAAGTAGAGGTAACTATATATTTTTTATTTTACTTTTGTTCTCTTTGACAGCACCACTTGTAGCGTAGTTAAATGAAATTTTATAGTACCTATCAATTTTTAATCGTACCTACGTTTAACTGTAATAAAAACAGCAACCAGTTAGAAAAAAATTTCGTGTTTTTCTCTATTTTTTAAATCAATTTGCAAGAAAATAGGCATTTTTTCGAATCACCTTGTGCATTATTATGTGGTTGCATTCACAGTGGAAATTTATTTTCATAGAACAACATGGAAGTGAAATTGCAAATTCGCAACTGTCAAATTTGTTTGGTGCAAATCTGTAACTGGCGGCAAAATATTTCTGTGTGCTTTTGTTTATAATTTGTTGATTAATTTAGTGCGAAATAAAGTGAGAATTTGTGTTAACAAATTGCGAAAGGAATCTCCTCAGCATGGATAATCAAAAGCCAGTGAATGCCTTGAATTTGGGTGAGTTGTGTAGATGGTGACTGGTGAAGGAACTGAATTTTCTTTGTAATTTCTTTCTTTGCACTCTATTGGAAGCGAAGTCTTGCAGTAAAAATAAAAATCGTACAGTTTTCTGTTTTTTGGGAAGCAATTTCCGTGTGTCTCGGAAATGTTTCCATCCGGAAATCTCACTAAACGCAGTGCAACAAGTGCACGTGTAGAGGTCCATTTGAGTCATGAAATGGAGCTCGAGGAATTAGAATAGTTTGCACTGTTCTCATTGGAATCAATTTTCTTTCCCTTATGACTCCGAACAGCTATTGCATTCTGTATACAAATTTTATCTCTTTCAGATGTCAATGCGCAGCGAAATTTCATGAAGTACTTTGCGAAGCTGGGTGATGTAAGCGACTGTGTCCTCTTCAACTAAGACCATCTAGCTAAACATCTAATTTCATTTTAGAAACCCGCCACAACAGTGCGTTTCTTTGACCGATCCGACTACTACTCGATTCATGGCGCTGCTGATGCAGATCTCGTGTCCCGAATTATATACAAATCGACAGCCCACATCAAGATTATGTCGCCCGGTGAGGATGAAGATGAACTGCCCTATGTGACCCTTTCGAAGAATAACTTTGAAACGGTGATTCGTGAGTTGCTTCTCGTCAAGAACTACAGAGTGGAGGTGTATGTGAAGAAAGCCGGTTCCAGCGATTGGAAAGTGGAATACCGCGGCTCGCCAGGGAATCTAGTTCAGTTCGAAGATTTGCTTTTCTCCAACAAGGAGGTGTTGGTCGGCACTGGGATTGTTTCGCTACAAATTCGCATGGAAGGAGCTCAAAAGAAGATCGGTCTGGCGTCAGTGGAACAGAACGACTGCCTGTTCTTGGTGACAGAGTTTGTGGATGATGATTTCTTTACCGAATTGGAGGCTACAATAGTTTTGTTGGGCCCCAAGGAGTGTGTTTTGCCCAGCGCTGAGGGTGAGGTAAGTTGTAGAGTGGTTCCTAGTTGAATTAACCGACTTATGTGTATGCTTTCAGTATGCGGTCATAAAGACTCTGATGGACCGCAATGGAGTGATGGTGTCATCGTCAAAGAAGACCTCGGGTGAGAAGTCCGACCTGATTCAGGATTTGAATAGACTGTTGAGATTTGCCAAGGGACAGCAAGAGGATGCGTCCACCTTGCCGGAGATTCAGTTGGAACTGGCAATGGAATCTTTGAGAGCGGCGGTCAATTATCTTAGTCTGGTTTCGGATGCGGGAAATCTGGGACATTACGAGCTGAAAAGTTTGAATTTGAATCGATACGTGCATTTAGATGCGGCAGCAGTTTCGGCTTTGAACATTCTTCCAAAGCCGGGAACACAAATCACATCGCCAGCCTTTCGTTGGCAGAGCATTTTGGGCGTGCTTGACCACTGCCGCACAGCACAGGGACATCGTTTGATGGCGCAATGGGTCAAACAACCGCTGCGCAGCAAGGAGATCCTCAACGATCGCCACAATGTGGTGCAGTGTTTGGTGGAGAGTCCCACTATAATGAGCTCCATCCATGACGACTACCTGAAGCGCATTCCTGACATTCTGATGCTCACCAAGAAGCTGATGCGCAAGAAGGCCAGTCTACAAGATCTATTCCGCATCTACCAAGTGATTCTTAGAGCCCCACGCCTCATCAGCACTCTGCTGTCGCTGGAGAACTCCACGGTGAGCAATGTGGTCTGTGATCCGATGAAAAGCACTCTGGGCGATCTGTCGGGCTTGAAACAGATGGTGGAGCAAGTCATCGATTTGGATGTTGTAGAGAACGGGGAGTACCTGGTAAAGGCATCCTTCGATGACAACTTGCAAGATATGAAAGAACGCATGGATCGTTTGCACGAAAAAATGGACAAACTCCTGTCGAAGGTTGGCGACGATCTCGAACTGGAGCGAGGACAGTCGGTGAAGTTGGAGAGTGTATCCCATCTGGGTTATCACTTTAGGATCGCCCTGAAAGACGACTCGGTATTGAGGAAGTCAAAGACTTACAAGGTTCTCGATGTCATTAAGGGAGGAGTGCGATTCACGTCGGATAAACTGAGCGGCTACAGTCAGGAGTTTGGCGAGGTTCGTGAACAGTACGAGGAACAACAGCAGTCAATCGTGGAGGAGGTGATTAAGGTCGCCAAGGGGTACTCAGCGCCGTTGACTTCGTTGAACAACCAAATTGCGCAGTTGGACTGCCTGCTGAGCTTTGCTGTGGCAGCTCATAATGCCCCGACGCCCTATGTCCGGCCCAAGATGTTGGACGAGGGCTCAGGTGTGTTGGTATTGAAAGACATACGACATCCCTGCCTGGAGCTGCAGGAGAACATCACATTCATCTCGAACGATGTGAAATTCAAGAAGGGTGAGCTAAAGTCCTTATTGAGTCTATACGTTTAAAATGTCCGCCTTTCAGATGAGTGTAACATGTTCATAATCACCGGTCCAAATATGGGTGGCAAGAGCACCTACATTCGCTCTGTCGGCACGGCGGTTCTGATGGCACACGTTGGCTCGTTTGTTCCCTGCTCTCAGGCGACTATATCCATGGTCGATTCGATCTTAGGCCGTGTCGGAGCCAGTGACAACATCATCAAAGGCCTGAGCACATTTATGGTAGAAATGATCGAAACATCGGGCATTATAAGGGTGAGTTTTGGGGCGTTGTTTTGTGGGCAATGGCTATAGTTCGTTTTTCCTAGACCGCCACGGATAAATCTCTAGTGATCATCGACGAATTGGGCCGAGGCACGTCGACATACGAAGGTTGTGGTATCGCGTGGTCAATCGCTGAGTAAGTCGTTGATTCCTCAGTATCAATTGAACTTTGAACGTTTCCATTTCAGGCACCTTGCCAAAGAAACGCGTTGCTTTACGCTGTTCGCTACGCATTTCCATGAGATCACAAATTTAGCCGACACATGCTCCACAGTGAAGAATTGCCACATGGAAGCGTTAGCCGACGATGAGAACTTCACGCTTCTGTATCAAGTTCGTCCCGGTGTCATGGAGAAGAGTTTCGGTATTCAAGTTGCCAGATTGGCCAACTTTCCTGATTCCGTTGTAAAGGTGAGTTGAAACATAATTCCATTAACCATCATTACATGAGAAACTTGCTCCATAGATGGCGCAAAATGTCTACCACGAATTCGAAGATGAGAACGCCCAGAAACGCACCCAAAAGGATGAAGAGCTCATTAACAAGATCGAAACAGCCATCGACAACCTGTCGTCGGGCAACAATGTCGATATAAACGAAGGCGATTTAACCAAGCTGGTGGAGCAATTCAAGAAAGACATCCAAGAGTTGGACAGTGAATACTTTAACGCAGTATTGTCCACAACCAGCGATTAGCGGAACTCGAATCTCACTGCCAGCAGCAGTAGTTTACATCACTTCAAGTGCGCTTCCTCTGTATCAGTATTTTGCATTTTTTTATTGTTTCTCTTTATATAAGTTTTTTTTATAAAATCTAGAAGCGCCTAGGTTACAAAATTTCGTAATGGACGCGATCCGATCATTAACCGATTTGTACAAAGTTTAAGTAGCTCGTCATGACATTCCAGAATATAAATATCGCGTAATAAGATTTCATTTGTTGTTTTTGTGTTGAGAAGCATTTGGAAAGTGTCAAATCCATGAGGAAGTCAGATCAGAAAAATAACAAAACAACTTTCTTTTTCGTGAAGGCGGAGGTTATTCCCAAATGCGCGGCGGATCGTATTGAAGCGATACTTGGATTTTGACCGTCTTCGCTTTTGCTTATTCTCAAAAGCGAACTGTGCTTTCCAGTTTTTTCCAATAAGACTTCCAATATTCCATTTATTTTCCCAAAAGCTGTCAAATCTTTTTCGCGTCACAAGAATTTAGTTTATTTTTTATCCGCAATAAATGCGCCAGCAATCCGTCATCGCTTTTGGATTAATACAAAAATACCAATCCGCTATGAAAAGCGATCCGCCTCTCATTTGGGAATGGGCCCCCAGAACAAAGGAATTTTCGTTGAGTTCGTCTTTCAAGGGCAACATGGGCAAACAATAATGACAATAAATAAATTCTGACACAAAACTGCAGTGTTTTTCATTGACTTTTAGTTCGCCTTAACCTTATTTTGGTGATGGTAGAAGTTTGAAAAATAAGACTCGAAAACCGGAAGTATTGTGCACATTTCTATTACATTCTGGGACGCAGCAAAATACCAGCTTGAACGGGTCTTTAAGTTCACGGAATTCAGTTGATCTTACATACAAAGTAAAAGCAAATTCCGTCCGTCACGTATATGCACCTTGGCGTACGGTTCAATCTGCTACCCACCCAACTGAAGAAAAAAAAAAACAAATTCACCGAAAAACACCTGCAAATATGCAATGCGAAAATAATTCACCATTCACAAAGAAAATTTGACATTCGCACAAATTACTCGCCCACCAACCACCAAATCCAAACGAAAAATTTCGCTTGTGCACCAGGCGCTCAGCAATTTCAGTTGGTTGGTTTTGGTATACACTAAAATCCAATTCACACTCAACAAAACCACGTAGTGGACCAATTTTTGTCCATTATTGGATTTTGCTGAGTGTACAACAAGTGACATTTGAATACCTGCTACCATTGCTGGGCGCCTAGTGATTTGCGAAGAATTTTCGTTGCAGAATTTCGGTTTTTTTTTTTTGTTGTTTGACAGCAGAATATCGAATATGGAGGTGTTAATGATGGAAAAAGGAAAACTGCGTAAGTGTTGTTCTCCAGGGTGGACCACCAAGTTGAAAATGGAAGCTGATGGAAAGTGGGGCAACCATGCCTTTTGAGTTAAACTTTCCTTCATTTTTAGGAAACATTTTTGAATAGCGTCGCGTAATGAAATTTATGTCGTTTTCGATTGGTAATCCAGAAGCGTCCGGAAGAACTCTCCGCGATTCTGAATTCAAATCCAGAAGCAAATTTCTCTTCTTTTCAGTAGAAGAACTGTCACTTGAGTGCCAATCGAACGCTTTCAGAAGCGTTCGGATTGCTTCCGGACGGTTCTGGATTACCAATCGAAAACGACATAAGAATGGAGAAAGTACGAAAAAGTAAAAAGCAGATTGCATGACAGGAACGTCAATTTCATAACCAAAACAACAAATACGCGATCGGGATAAGGCCGTGTGTCAATTGCGCTGAATCCGCAGATAATTTTCTGACAGTTAGAGAGTAGAGTAAAAAGAAAGTAACATTTTAGTGTTGCCGTCTGCGTTTGCTTGGGATTTGCAAGCTCTTAGAAGGAAATAAAACAACCGAGTTTCAACTGCGGCTTTTCGGAACTTTTAGTTGAGGAGATTTAAAGTAACCTGAAAAATTATACTAACAGATAGTCACGGATGCAGCCAAGAAGCGAAAAGAATGGTTAAATTTCAAGGTTAACTGTGTAAGGCTGTTTAACAGCTGGTACAAAGGACGATTTTTTTTAGGGGAACAAGTAAACTTTGGAGCGGAAATATGGAGCGGAACGTATGTAAAGATACTTCCAAATTGCAGTTTACTGAAGACCTTAACTCGAAAACGGCTACCTAAAAAATGAGCTATGTAGATATTTTGTGTAAATCAAATTCCGTTGTTAAATGAATGGAAATGCGAAACAACCGTTGCTTAATATTTACGGATTTCGGATGAAAGCTGTTGAAATTATCTTAAAACGGATACCGCTCCAAATCCAACTGCATTCGAATTGGCAGGATAACGACGATTACTTACTTTCTTTTATATTTACCGCAATCAGTCTATCTGAGACCCTTAATACAAAAAAAGTGTTGCCATTTTGGAGGTGTCTTTAATTCTTGTTTTATTTCTTTTTGTTACACTATATGATTGTTTTTTTTTTAACAATTATTCACTAAAAACATTCATTAAACACTCGAAAAATAATTCTAATATTAAATATTAAATAAAGGCAACATTTCCACTTATTAATTATATATAGGATATTATATATATCATTGTCTTCATCACTATACAATTAGGATGAATGAGTGTCGTGTGTTTGTGTTGCACGAGTAACTTTTTACACGTATATATGGACGAGAGATAAAAAAGATTTTAGAAACAATAACAACAAAAAATTGTTCTAAATATAATTCTTATATGTTTGCATGTAAATAGTTTACGTATGGTGTATGAATATGTATTTCTGTTTAAAAAGTACGCATGAGTATCACTATACTATAAGAAAAAAGTTACCGACTACCAAATGATGCAGAAACAGAATGCCAAGTGATCACAATTAATTATATGTCAATTTGTTTGTATAATATAGATTTTGACATTGCCTACGTTGCAATGACAGCTAGATGACAAGTGACCCGTCAAATTAATGTCAAACTTAATAAAAAAAAAACGAATTAACATCCAATCAGGGTTAGATTTCTAACCATTTGTGCTAGACGGGATTTGACATTAATTTGTAGAGCTGCTAGTCGTCGAATGGTCAAGGGAACGCGACAAATTCCGAGAACGTCAAACGATTGAAATGAGTGAAACCCTTCGATAGACGTTTAGTGTAATAGCTGCCATCATCTGGAAGTCAGATTAATAAAAATAAAAACTCCAAAAAGGATGCACCGATTCTATATAGATATTTTTAAAAATTGTCTAAATTGTTCTTGGCCATTTATGGGAGAGAGAAAATGTGGTACAAAAATGCTGATAGCTAGATAAGTAATATCAGGGTGGGTTCTTAAGTACATAATAAATATTCTTAAGTCACTAAATGGTTGATGAATTGGTAGAGGTAACGCATACCAAGAAGGATGGCAAAGTTGAGGAGGAGGTTTATGTTGTCGAGGCCAATGGCTGTTGCATCGCCGCAATAGGTGTATTCTTCTTCCTGAAAGTAAGTAAAGAAAGAATGGTTTCTGGTTGCTGTTTCTTGTTTGTTTTGAAGCGATTATACATTTTTTTTACGCCCACTTTCTACAAACTTTTAGTGTGACCGCGTTTCATTGATCTTCTCTGACAATTGTCAAATTTAAATTATGCACCTATTCATTGGCGTTGACATTTCTACAAATTAAAAAAAAAGGAATGCAATGTTTGGTAACATTTATGTCGTTTTCGATTGGTAATCCAGATCCGTCCGGAAGCAATCCGAACGCTTCTGAAAGCGTTCGATTGGCACTCAACTGACAGTTCTTCTACTGAAAAGAAGAGAAATTTGCTTCTGGATTTGAATTCAGAATCGCGGAGAGTTCTTCCGGACGGTTTTGGACGACCAACCGAAAACGTCATTACAGAATACCACCGATTTTGAAACGTCAAACAAGAACTTCTGTCAAATTGGTACATTATCTTCAAAAAGGTTTTTTTTTACAGAAAACCTTTTTCGGACTAGACCAATTTGAATACATACATACATACTTGAATGATTTCACAAATTTGAAAACCAATAGGTTGTAAAACAATGTTTCTCTGAAACAAGTGTCAGCTGTCAAACAATTTTTGAAGGTAAACCCAAAAATTGAATAAAGACAACAAGTTCGCATCAAGAATGCTAGAGTGACAAATCTGAAAAGGGCCTAATCGGTTTTCTGAAAGTCTGGTGACATTGCCCGCTAGAAGACTAGCGGCATGCCAAACTCCATATAAAAAACAAATGACATTTCAGCATTTGCGCTAGAACTCTAGCACGTATTGTGAAATGTCAGTTTTTTTTTGTATGGAGTTTGGCAATGCCGCTAGTCATCTAGCGGGTTAATGGAACACGGGCATTAAATATCGTTACCTACGGGTGTTTCTCAAGAAACACAGAAGTTATAGAATACCGAATATAAAAGGACAAACTGTCAGAGAGGTATTCTCAGAAGCGAAAAAACAAAAAAGTATCTGCCATGGAGGTATTTTTTAAAATAAATAAATTACATAATACCGAATCAAAGAAAAAATTCGAATATGATTTAAAAAGAAATAGGGAAATAAAACAACTTACATTTTCATGTTCCGTGTAGCACTCCTCGATCCTACGACGCTCTAGGAAACTCATATTCAACTTGTAACACGGATGTTCGATGTTGTATTCAATTCGCGTTGGCTGTGTGGTTGATTTTCTGGGCTCTTTTGAATACATAACTTTAACAACGATTAGCACCAAATTCGACTTTGGTATGCGCTTCAAGTGAAAGGGTCGCGAGAAATTTGATTGCAGAACATCAGAAAAGTGGAGTTTATTCTCCTGTAGGATATATAGTGACGACTTCATGTCACAATGATCGTAGGTCGGTTCGGGTGGTGGTGTTGGGAAAACCTTTTCCTCCTCACCACCTTCGAGCAGTTTGGCGGTCTTGCGTGAGCCAGGTATTTGCATTGTCATATCGCCATCGTAATCGTCATCATCATCATCATCGTAGACTAAAAGTTAAAAAATACTTAAAAGATGTAAATTAAAAGTTTGAGGCTATCATACATGGCATTCCCTCGGCCCACATTTGAATGCGGCTCCAGTACCAAAAGATCTCCGCCACTATCCACTTGATGCCGAGATTTAGAAGACGCATTGGCTGGAAAAATACACAATTTTGCTTTAGATGGGGTTAGCAATTTAGCATTCCATTTCTTAGACTCACATGAAGAAGTGAATGTGCATCGTTGGAGGTTTCAACCTCCTTCTTACACAGAGCTTGGTAGTCATAGACATCGATGATCTTGAAAATGCTCTTCTCCACCATGGCATCCATGACTGCGCCTTCGATTTCACCAAAGAATTTACCCGTGTCGTTCGGATACTGTGACAAGAGTACATAGGCGTTGTTATCCAGAACGTAGCACTCGTGCTCATCGGCATTACAGGTCTTCACACAGCCATTGCACTGAAAAAGAACGTTTTTAGATTCAGAATGGCCAAGGATTCAAACATTTACATTCTCCTCAGAGGTGATATTAGCGAATCGGGACATCATCGCTGCATGTGCAAACTGAAATCCAACGACACAAGCTGGTGCTTCCATTCCGCCATCTCTGGGAAATATCGCATGCGAGGCGGTAACCTGCAACTCGGCGTTTTCTTGAGGATCGCCTGCATGAGGCACAGAATATACAAAACTTTCAGCGTCTATTCTATGCTGGAGGATGGCACTCTTATACCACGTTTCATCGACTGCAGTCGTGTGGTAGTCACCGAATTCACGATCTGTGTCGACTTCCACTTCGCCGTAGATGAATTGCCAGCGAGTCAGGCCGCTCATGGTAGCTACAAAGCGCAGTGTCGCATTGTAACGCTCAATGAGAGATTGCTCTTCGGCATCAGTAAATTTCCATACACCGTAGCTAGAGTTTGTCACTTTACCCTCGAAAATGAGCAGCTGTACTAGTTCCCGGTTACAGTAGTAGGCATCGTCATTCAATGTCTTGCGACCACAATTTGCTATCAACGAATAAAAAGACATATTAAACGGTTGCTTTCAAAATCATACTGACTTACGTTCATCATCCTCATCCTCATCACTGGCCTCGGTCTCATACTGCTCCCACCATTCCCAGTCTTTCTGGACCATTTTGTATAAGAAGTGACGAAACTCCTCCTCGGGAGTTTTAAATTCATGGCCCTCCAAGTAGTGGTACTTGCAATAAACCCTGAAAGTGAATGATAAAGCAAATTTCCTTATAGGCGGCAGTTATTTGAGTTAGTTACTAACCAATCTGGATGAATCTTCCAGTTGTCCCCGACGAAGAAATCGGAGATATTTATGCCCATATGCATGTTCTTCTTGACCTCTTCGCCGACTTTAATCCAGGTCTGGCCGTACACACTTGGCACAACCAAGCCCAATGAGAACGGTGTATTTGGCAGAGGTTCGAAGTAGTAATCCTGGTTTTCTTCAGAAACACGGCGCATCTTGTCGTAATGGAACTTGACTGTGATGTTCGTATATTTGCCGGTCTCGTGCAGGACCATACTACGGCGAAGATCGAGAATCTTGTCGCCCGGACGTCGCGGCTCGTTGTCTTCATAGAGGTGTTCCACTTCGGTTAGATCTATGCTGTTGTAGTTATTATTTAGAATTCCATCTTGCTGTAAGTGGGATCTCGATTAGCAATGATACAAGGCTTTAATAACTTTCTTACCGTTGGCCTGAGATCAGGGTGAAAGATCACGTATCCATTGTTACTGATCACGAATGAATAGCCATTGACTCCCAGCTTATACGGTAACGTTAACTTGTCAATATCATCGACTGGCACATCTGTGCCAGCTACACCCAGAAGTCTTGCTCGTCTCGATGAATTCTTATTCTGCCACGATCGATCGAAGGCCGGCACTCCTACGGCTATCATCAGACGCTGCTTTCCGCTTTCTTCCTCTTCATACTGTAAAGCAACAAATTATCAGTTTACATAGCTAAAGATCCACTAAAATACAGACTTACGTCAGTGACGGTCTTGTCAGCGAAAGAGTGGGTCCACGTCGGCGGGTGCTGTTCATCTTGAAGGACCAGCGGCGTGGCTATCACGTCCACATATTTGAGCACCTCTTCATGAACCTCATCCAGAGTTTGAACATGCGAGTAGTAACCCCGATTTAAGCACGCCATCCATTGTATTTCTCTCACTTTCGTTACCTCTTTCCCCAGTAGATACGTAAATATTCGAACTCGCATTCGTAACGTGTCGTTATCTCCCGTTCCCCAGTTGTATTTCTCGAATATCTCTGTCGTATTGCCCGCGACTCCGTCCGTGACTAGCATAATAGCTTGGTTGCACGTTGAAGTTTCATTACAGCGACGTTCTACGTAATACTGATATGGAAATAGATTAGTACTGAATTCAAAATAACCTACAACTGCATTCTGAACGAATTTCAATCGAACAACTTAAGGAATACTCATTGGGCGAGTTTGTTTCCATAAGGAATCGGTATTCTGCAAGTTGTTCGTCTGAAAATTTGTACTAATATCCATATTTGTGACATAATGGTTGGTAAAAATGTAGATGGACATTTTCAGTAATTTTAATTAAGAAAAACTTACAGAATACCGAACAGAAAATGTCCCGCTTACACTGACTGCTAGAAGACTAGGGAGTAGGGACTCACCAAACTCTATATACAAAAGTTGACATGTAACTATTTGCAATGTTGTTTATATAGAGTTCGACGTAAGTTCGACGAAAGTTTGACGTTTCATCAATCCTCTAACCGTCAATGACAAAGTAAAACATATCAAAACTTACCTGCTTCAGCAGCTCAAACGCCTTTTCGTACGCCTTCGTCAAGTTGGCATTGCCTTCTGGCGACTTCATATCCGCAATGGCATCGTTGAAAGCTTGAATATTTTCCGGTGTCGCCTGCACCAGGGCATCCTTAAAACACGGTATAATGTCAGTGGCATTTACCGAATAATTGAACACGGTAAAAAAATCATTATTCGAAAACGTATCCAAAATACTTCGTATTGTAAATTTAGCAACGTGATTACGAAAACCCGTCATCGAACCAGAATTATCCAATAGAATTACAATGTCCTTGGAACACGTTGCAGTCTCAATGTACCAGGACCGTTTGCGACAATCGTAGGTGTCAGCATCATCGGTCTTTTTATTTATATCCCATTGTGATGCCGGATAGTGACGAAGTATACCCGTGTCAGAGCCAAAGTATTGCCACGACAGTGCCGGATCGGATTGGTAGTTTTGGACAAACACAGAGTCAAGAGCTTCGGACCACATTATTGCTTTTAATACATCAGGATCTGTTGAGGAAATTTAAATATTGTATTAGAATCATCCATAGCTATTCGCCCTTCCCTCGACTCACTTTTATCGTAAACATTCGAAGGCACATGGACGGAACTGTGCGAGGTATCCACAGCTATATTGTAGAAATGTGTATCCTGATTTAGTGTCATGTTCAAATACATGTATGTGTTGTTTTCAAGACTTTCGAGAATTTCCTCAGCCCGTTTGCCATTGTAGGAGGAATATTTACTCGAGTAATATTGAAACTCATTCATGGCATACGTTTCGTTGAAGGCAAACTCTTCGGCTACCGATTCGGCCAGTTTGAGAATGCATTTGACTGCATCCATTTTGCGGGACAACATACGACCGACATTTTTGACGATCGACTTAATGAGGGCGGTACCGTTTTTGGTTTCCACGCGGGCATTATATTCTTTGTATTTCTAAAAAAAAAAAAAATACAATTTAGGTTGCAGTTATAGCCATCAGTAAAATACATCCGTAAAAACACGAAAAAGAACACATTTAGCCATAGCATATCATAGGAATTCAGTGGAATACTTCGTGAAACGTTGAGAAGTTAAACAGAAAAAGTTTTTCGTACGGAAAAATAAAGAAATTCTTTTTTTTAGAAGATTTAAAAATCAATTGCCTAATTTTTTTTGACGAATTAGTTTTATAATTCAAAAGCAACATTTTAAGACCAAGTTTGAGTTCAACGATTAAGTTTAAGTGCTCCAAAAACGTGAAACAATTTTTTTACGGATGCATTTTACGGATAGCTATAACAGAAGCCTAAGTAAGAAGGAATATGTATGTAACGAGTATTTGAATAAGGTTTGAACTTACGGCTTTGATTTCGGGTGATTTTGTCATCTTTTTGGCCAGTTCCCATAATTCCTCCCCGAATTGGTCCGCCCATTTGCCAATTCTGAAAAATAAGAAATGGGAAATTTAAATAAAAATTTAAATTCATTAATTTGTGTTTGAGTTGACGGCCACAATTTTTTCGTCTACAAATAAATAGTATTTTTCAGAAAAAAAAAATTGGAAACGTCAGCAAAAATCTAAGAAACGTCTGAAATTTAATAGAAATCGTCTGAAAATAAATAGAAATCATCAGAAAATCAGATTTTGGAAACGTCTGAAACAATTTTTAAAACGTCTGAAAACAAATAGTAATCGTTTGAAAAATATAAAAATCATCTGAAAAATTTAAAAAGTTTGAGTGAAAGGATAGATGAATTTTGAAAATGCTGACGATTTATTCAGATTTTCAGACCAAATTTCAAGTTTTTCAGACGAATATTTAAAAAAAGCTGACAAAAACTATCAGATGAATATGAACAAATTAGAAGATGAAAATAATTTCTTTTCAGACGAAAATGTTTTAACCGTTTGCAAACACGTTAAACTATACGTCTATATATTTGCTAGAACTGTGCTTTGATCGATTATGGATCGATGTGAGTAACCCAGCTTAAGAAGATGTGGATAAGCTATAGCACTCTTTTGTTTGACCCTTTTTAAACCTCTACAACGTTTTCAAATTATGACAATTTACTTCCAAAATCAAAGCTCTTTTTAAAAATGGTATAAATGTAGACAGCAATTCATTTCTGATTGCCGTTCATCAAAACAAAGCGCTATACAATTAAAATTTTTAAATAGAGCTTTGATTTTGGAAATAAATTGTCACAATTATTAGATAAAAAAAAAAAGTTGACAATTGAAATTGTATTTAGGAGAGACCACCCGCAAAGTGAACAATTTCCAATCCAAAAACAATTTTTGACACAAGGTCTATTCCTTTACTTTTTTAGTAACAATGGAAAAGACTGTCAAAATGGCAGTGGTGGGGATGAAGTCTCTCTCAAAGAGAAAAACTTACGAAAACGTTAGGGAACGCTTTTTAACTATGAACAATGACAGATGCATTTCGTTTTTCCATAAATTGCATGTGAGTATGAATCCAAGTATGTGGAAGAGTTTTTACTGACTGAACTACATACATTCGAAAAGAGAACAAAAGCTACATTATTTTCCCGCCTTCTGATACTATTTTCATACCAATTTGTTTCTCATATCGCAGGAAATTAAAAGACAATTGCAATAATCTGTCAATTTTCAGGCGACTGACAGTTGTTTCAATTCTTACTTAAAGAAATTTTGTCGAGTAAAAACTAGTACGATTTTCAGTGGAGGGGTAATATCTTGCTCTCTTGAAGTCGACCTCTTTTATGAATTTTTCAAATTAGGGAACGACATTGAGTAAAAATTCGTAAGATTTAAAAGTAAAGGAACAGACCTTATGTTGATTGTTGGCATCTGTCAAATGGAAAAAATAAACTGACGTTTACATATTTAGTCTTCAGTCCTCAGTCTTCAGTCACACTTTCAATATTTTCGACTGAACGGACGGCAGCATGATTCTCAGACCTTTTCCTTTCTGCAAAGCTTCCAAATAACAAATTAACTTACGAAAACGGGTGCTTTTTGGCAACTACATACTTGATTTTACTGAGCTGTCAACGTAGGAAGATTGAATGGGATTATACCCTCATAGCAAATCATGGACGCTTGGGTTCTCCTAGGTGAATGTATGTATCCCGAATGACGTTACGTTTTATTTGAAAGAAGGAGGCATGAACGATTTTTGTAGAAGTTGTTTGGACGAAGAGGAGGATGATATCATTCATCACTTTCTCTGCACTTGTCCGGCTCTCTCCTAAAAACGGAAACTCTATTTGGGAGCCTTCCATTACAATGATCTAAACGATCTAACGAACCTAGACATTCGTAGTCTCTTATGATTTATTAGAAGCTCAAACTGGTTCAATGAGTTGGACGAAACTTCTTCTAGATTCATGTGGTATCACAAAGGACCTTATAATGGTCCAAGTGTGTCGGTCTTTTGTGGGCAGCCACTTCAACCTAACCTAACCTAAGGAGGCATGAAGTAATCCTTGTAGTTTTTTTTTAATATCCCGTCACCCTCTTCAAATTTTTCGAATTGTATATCTAAGACTTGGGATTGTATTATTTATAGGCCCCTTGCCCTTAACACACAACCGTCATAAAAAAAAGGAACAAAATACAAGCGTGCTAATAGACAGTTAAGGGATTCACCTTAATCCCATTACGCCTTTATTGTCATCACAACTTGGACAATTAATAGTTTTGGCCTTCACGGTTTCTCATTAAAAATACTTCAACTTATGGCCAAATAATATCGCACCGCCCACAACGTTTTAATTGAGCTAAACAAAAAAATATTTTCTTACTCATGCGGAAAATGAACCGTGCGTCGGTCGTCCCCACAAATCAACATCAAACGATTTGTTAAACAAAACAAAAATATTTTTCTTTCATTTGGTATAGACTAGCCCATCATTTATTTTCATTTAATCGGTCAAGTGATTAAAGAAACGCTTTATGTCTAAAAATAGTATCCATCTACGTTATCATTAAAAATCAACCTTGACAAAATCATAACATTATGTCAAAAAAAAATTAAAAATATATCTGGTATAATTAAAAATAAATTGACAACAACCGCAAATAGCAACCGCTCTTTACCGCACGCAACAAATGACCGACATTCTAAAAAATAAAACAAAACAAAAAAGAAAAAAAAATCCCAAACATGCGCAACCAGTGATAAACAATATTCCGTGTTTGTAAACAAACCCTCACTTCAACATGTGGTTCAAAATCAAAACTTCCCGGGGTAGTTGCGAATGAAATGTTCAAAACAAAACACCCAAAAACAAAACATCCCACAAACGTTTGTTTACAATCAAATTTCCCAAAAGAATTCCCCCAAATCAATTAATAAAAATATCCCACCCCACATTCGTTTTACCATCTCCCATGATCCACCATCTTTCATTAGCTATTTTTAGCAATTTTTTTCAACTTCACCCCGAAAACGCTCAGATGAGCAATCGTTTTGTCAAAGTCGGAAAAAAATTTCTACAAAATACCCGGGGGGACATGACCATTTCTAACCCCAATTTGGTAAATTAATCCAAGAAAAAATTTAATACTAAAACTTACGCATCATCCTCAAGAGTAGCTGTGACTGGTTGAGGTGGTATCCAAATTAGGTGGAGCACAAAAAATACAGTCACAAACAGGCAAATGCGTGACATCAACTTTTCACTGAATGGAAACATTTTTCTAGCATTTTCCAAAAGGCTTGACTTTTTTGGTCGAACCCGCTGCTCACCAGGGAATGGTGGATTGGATGTATATTTTTTTTAATTTATTTTTTAAACGCACTTTTCAATTTCGACACATTTAAAAAAAAAAATGGTTTATTTTCGAGATTTTCACATTGATTTTTCAATATATTGGCACACTTTTCTTTTGGGCAGATGTTGCTCTTATTCTTCTTCAATTAGTCGTCACTTTCCGAACCGTGTGTGACTTGACTTTTCCGTGTGATCTGTATCGGTGGTGTGCTGTCGGAAAACTGACAGCAGAAACGGTGGTGTTTTTTCGAAAAGCAAAGAAAATTTCCCGTGTCCTATTTATAGGATTTGCTTTTTGTGATGACATTCGTGGTGTGTTTTGGTCGCCTAATGACAGCTTGTGAGAGATAGGACGCCGCTATTTTGCCGGTATTGATTTTTCCGGAGAGACTATGACCACGTGGAAATGGTAAACAAATGCGAAACAGTTAGTGGAGAAGAGAAAACTTTTGAAAGCTTTCGAAATTTTCAATTCAGTTACGTCAATTTTGACGTATGCTAATGTCAGATGGAATTTTGGCAAAAATGTTGTTTTTTTATGTTTTTTTAAAAAAAGGAATATTTTACAAACAAACATAACTAATTCACAATAATGCAATAACAACAATTTAACGGTCTTTGATTTGAGATGAAGACTTAAGTTAAGGTTAGACTGCATGACATATAATGACCGTTTCATGTCATATAGTGCTATGGACCTATTTCAAATGATCTATATCACTGTTTGCAGTGGCGCAGGTATAACTGACTGCCTGTTGAAGAGAGTAAGATAGATAAACAATGAGTTAAAAAGAAAAGTCATCGAAAGTCTTAAGGCCAGTTTCGGATAAAATTTCGGATAGTTATCCGACACATAATGCTACGCTATCCAACAGACAAAGGTTGATGATATTTTTTTCTTTTTCATCGTCGAAAGTCTCTGATAAACCAACTGATGGAAAAATTTATCAGCCAGTAATTATTTGGCCGAATGGCAATGCTGTTTTTTTTATAGTACACATGTCATTTGTTCTGTCTTTGTTTAGTTTTGTGTTTAGAGCTACCAGATGCAACACATTTTTAAGTGGATTGTGTTGTTCTATTGTTGGTAATTTAACATGGATAAAGTTAAAAAAAAAAAAAAAAAAAAATAGCGAAATCAGAAATCTTCGAGGGTTTCTCAAAATAATTTGTTATTGGGCAAAATACTCTGTTCCTACAGGACAGTGGTACTGATGGATATATGCTCACAATTTTCATAAAATTCGTTTTCTAAAAATTCAAATAAATCCAAGTTAGGACACTTGTGACTGCAATCTACGCACATTAAGGAAAAACTATATTTTTTCCAACCACTTTAACCACTATCCGATACCTTTGAAAGCAAAAGTTGAAGTTTATCTGGTAGATATGTTCCTGATAGGCTATCCGAGTATTTATCAGCTAGTCTTGAAACTGGCCCTATATTTTATTTTCGTGTTTGTATGACCTTCTTTCTAATGGGTTTATAAATTTCTGTTTTTCGGAGGGTAATCGAAACAAATTTTTGTGATTTCCAGACCTTGATGATCATTTTCTCATCTTCCGTTTGCTTCGATTTGGTCTTGAGTTGGAATGGGACATGGTAGTTTTTTTTGCAAAGGTTTTGCTTAAGTCAGGTTGGATTCAAGGTTGTGACGACACAAGACACTAGGCATAGGCACCTTAGAGAACCATCTTTTAATATTATAGAAAAACCTGTGCACTTTTCCTAAAGCATTTTATTTCCCTACAGAATTTTAATATCTTCGCTTGGTCGACAGCCGTAGGTATCACTTCTATATGTTGTTAAAGAAGTAGTTTTCCAAAACTTTATACCACGTACGTGCTATGGCATGACATTCGCACGGTATGTGTGTGAACCTATTGCAGAATCTAAACAGATCTGTGGTTTTGCTTACAATGGAAAAGATTTCTACCAGAAATGAAGCAAGAGTGCATTTTTCACAACCAAATGACAGATCCTACGAAGCCGGCTCATAGATACACTTTCAGAGGCGGAACCAGCGAAGAAAAGAGGAGCGCGATTGATTTCCAATTCTGTTATACACTTGGAAACTGAAATTGTCGCTACTTCTGTCTTCTCAGTTTCCTCTGATACATCTCTAAAAGATCTAAGCGCCCTTTTTTCGGCTCTTTTAAATAATCTAAGTAGAGGATACATTTTCTGGGCAAGTTTTCCTTTGTTTCCTCATTGCAAATAAACGAAGACTTCCCAATAAAAGAGATATCCTTTTAGACTAATGGATTTTTTTTTTAATTTCTCGTATACGTAGTAATAGTAAGAGAAAGATATTGCTTTCGTAAAAAATGTCGAACTCAAGATTTTAATCAATTCTGATATTACGATAATAGGGGAAGTCAAAAAAGTGGGTCTCGCACATCTGTCCGTCCGTATACCTGTCTGTTCCATAGGCCTGCAGCCTAAACGCTTGGACGAATTTGTTTCAAACTACGTACATATTTAGAGTTTGTGGGCGTTTTTTTATGCCAGCCCTAATATTAACGGTAATTCCCATATAAAAATTTTACTAAATATTAAACAATTTAGATTTTTTAGAAAACGGCGAAGAAATTGATTTGAAAAAAATTGATAATTGAGTTAATGTAGGTATGCTTAACATGACTGCATACCCAGTTTTTCGGTTAAAAAGTCCAACAACGGTACTTTAGAAAATTGGTATCTCGAAAACGATTCAAAAACCAATTTTTAAAGTACAATCGTCATTGCTAACTTGATACCAACCTCATTTTTTCTCGAAAATGACAGCGTCCTTCGATATCCACCCCAATCGCTAATAATAGTACCTAATTTAAAAAACAGCTCATATCTTGAAAACACCATTTTTGATTTGGATAAAAATGAAATAAATTGTTATGTATTATGTATATTTTATCCTGAACAATACCTAGTAGGTACACTCAGTTTCCAGCTAAACAGTTGCGAAACAGTATTTTTCGAACCATGATTCCTTCTATTTCCACCCCAATAATAATGGTACCTACTTTAGAAACTGCTCATATCTCGAAAACGTAATTTTCGATTTGGATAAAAACGTTACCTACTTATCGCTGAACTTCTTTCAAGTCAAATGGCGATCGCTAAACCAGTAAAAAAAAAACACACACAATTTGATTTAATCTGGTTTTAGTTCACTAACGAAGTACGTAGTTCAACAGCTTAGTTCATTAAGTTCAACAGCAGTTTCTATTGTTTTGGTTTTGATGAGACGAGATGCACTAACTAAACTAAATTCTCTAAACTATTGCAACGAAATAGAGGGAACTGTAAGAATTAACTTATTTAAAGGGTGAACGGGTTCATGTCGAACTTCAGAACTCTGAAGAACTATGTTAAATTTTTTGGGATAAATTATTTTGCTGGATTTGCAGATACATTATGTGGTATATGACTTGTGAAACTAGGGATTTAAAAATGTCTAAGCATTTAGATGAGTGTATACAGGTGTTACTGCGCCACTACACATCCCACTGAAGTTTGAACTAATATGAACTAATTGAAGAAACTAGATGAACGAAATAGTTCAATGAGTGGAACTAAATTGGGCGGTCTTTCAAATGAACTATAAAAAGCGCAAACCAAGTTTGAACACTTCAACCATGTTTAGGAAGCCATGATTTTGGTTCGAAATAAAATATACATATTGAAACATTTGGAGCAATAGACCCTTTTAAGACCATGGGTCCAGGTTCTCCACTTTTTCGAAACGAATAGATTTCAACTTGAATTTTATCCCGTATCACATCCCCATTTGGTCAGCTTTTTGATGGCAGTTCTACTGCCAGACGTTTGTAAACCTTCGCTGAGAAAGTGAAAATAAATTTAAAGTGTAGATATCTCACATTTTTTCGCGAATTAACCGTCGAACCGCTCGCCACTGGGTCCACGGATCAGTTTTATATAGGTCCAGTCTCTGGCGTATAACTCTTGTAACTATAGCATTTTTTGTTTGGCTGATCGACGGCACCCTCAATTCTACAATGAATCCGAGTCGAGAGCTTGGTTTGAGAAGCTTCGCTGTATATTTGGATATTTGCGAAAGGATGTTCGATTTTTGATGAGATGACAACAAGGATTCGGTTCATCACCTTCACCATGTATAGGCAACACTGGCTTCGAAAAGAAAGCCCTCCATTCAACTTACCCTTCCAATGGTAACTTAAAAATCAATGAAAAGCTCAAGCTTTTCCTCGCCCTATGATGATGAAAAATCATCCGAGAAAAATCCGTATCATTTGCGGATAAAAAAAAAACAGAAAAAGCAAAAGCGGATTTATATATAGATGGAGAGAGATGATACTCTCTACAGGGTGATTGGGTACCCTCTTGAGTTTCCAACTCATGCACATACACACCCGCACTCGGGTCGGGATAATGAACACCCCAAGTGCGTGCAGCAAACAACAGCAACTTAGGTGGACTTTTTTTTTCCAATGTTGCTGAGTTGGGGTATGGGTTGGGTTTTTTTTCCCCGTTCGTGAGATGAGCAACCTTGAACCTGAGTAGCAGCAAGGTGGTTATAGTAATACGTTTGTGCAAATTTGATACACACCCTTCGAGTAAGTATACGCAATAAACGATGTACTGTCCCCCCCCCCCACTCACACACAGCCAAACACATTGTAAGTTGAGTAACGTGAGGGATCAGCAACACAGCAGAGATGAAACGTTTATGACAAGAAAGTCGTACGCATTTTCTCGAGAAGGCCATTTCCTGGCATACCTACACACACACACACAATACACATTCGCCCAGTAACACTCCAGAACGAAGGTGATGGCCGGGCAGATATACTTCTATGAACTTTCCAAGTGTTTCTGAGGGATAATCTACCTTTTGGGGGGGTAGGTTTTGTATTTACTCTGATACTTTTATTGTGCGGATACTTGCGGACGGAAGGGGCACGATGAGAATCGCATGTTCAAGTATTAATTTAGTCATTTAGGTTTTGGGTTCGGGTGCGGGGGAGGACCAGCCAAGCCAGTAATCTGTGCATTGTTTGGATTGGATACACTTTAGTGCTGAGCGATTTTTCCTTAATTAATATTTTCTGACTGTTCTTGTGTTTCAATTAAGGAAATTGAGTGCTTTTGTTGTTTTATTGGGTGTTCGAAAAAAAGAAACTCCGAAGCCAAAGAAAGTTTTAAAACTATTGACACTTTGTCGAGGAAGTTTGCCAACGACATAGATGAGAAATTAGCGTCTCTATTTTTATAAATCTAATAAGAATGGTCCTATCAAAACATAAACATATTGATGTATAGAAGTGAATGGTGAAAAAGGACGGCTAGATCAAGACAACCCTCCAAAAGGGACTTGTGGTGTGAAGAAGCTTGCACAAAGCTGAATGGGGGATTTATAGAAAAAAAAAAAAAAAAATCAGGAGGAATACTGAAGGATTCACGGCACATGAACATGACAAAGAAATAAGTTGTAACAACATCCAGATGTTACAACTTATGGTGATGTGGTAGATGTTGTAAGAAAGGAAATTGGCTGCTGGAAATCGATTTAAAATGAGTTGACGACAATGGTAGAGCGAGTATACAAGAAAGTTGTATGTGACAGCTTTAAAGGCTGTGTTTTTTTAAGGCGGCAACATTGTATCCAATTACCTATGACGCACAAGCCTCCATAAGCCGGATAAAGCTATTCTCGTTAGCTTAAACGCTAAATTCTTTGAGTGGTTTTTAGTCTTGTTAGCGTTAACAGTTTTTTTTTATTTAGTAGACCCTCGTCTATTCGTTCTCAGAGGCCTTGTCGAGAAACACCAAGGAGACCCTCATCATCCCAGTCGTGTTTTATGGCGCAGAATCATGGACGTTATTAAAGGAGGATGAAGATCTCCTTGGTCGCTTCGAGCGCAACATTTTTCGAGTGATTTTCGGTCCCGTTTACGTTGACGAAGGAGGAGTAGTTTTAAAAGCGGACTCTACGCATCAGTCCTCTAAGATGGCTAGAACCTCTAGAGCGAACGGACACCAACGCTCCAGCCCGGAAAGTCTTCGATTCCAACCCGAAGGGACAATGCAGTAGGGGAGCCTTTTAGTGAGTGGCGCTCACAAGTGGAACTAGACCTCTACTAACTTGGAGTGCGCAACTGGAAGCAGTTAGCCAAAGATAACACTAACTAAAGAGGCGTACTGGTTGATACCTAGGTCCAACCCCGGGCTAACCGTCACCTAAGTAAGTAAGTAAGTAGACACGCGTCCCAAAAATAAAAACTCACACAAACAAATGGTTGTAAGAATTTAGGCCTAGGGTGCCTATACGGACCTTTCGCGCCAACTATTATTTTTTTTTAGGCTCGCGCTGAGTTCTGACTACAAAGACTTCCTCAGAGAAGCATATATCGAACCCTACCAGCTGTACAGCGGCATCGGCCAGAAAAGTGCACTTCAGTCGTCGAATATGGCTAGGAGATGTTGATGGATTGGAAACAAACACTAGGACCTCAAACAACTTCGATTTTGATAGGGCGAACAAATCGAAGGCAATCTCAAGTACCTTGGAGTGCAAATAGCACTGAAAGTAAATAGCCATAGAACGCGCTAGATTTCGGTAAAGAGCCAGGTCCACCTCAAGCTTTAGCGTCACCTAAGCTAAGATCTAAGATCTAGCTTGATCGAACATTTTGGATAAGGGCATCTTAGGGATAGGCAGATGTATGCCATTACCTTTTTACTCTTCAAACTAGAAATTAAGAAGTTGGCTTAAAAGTAGGCGTTTGTTGTTCTACCTAGTTAAAAAAAAGTGCACTACTGGGTCGCAAGAAATTTTCTCTTTTATTGCGAATCTCGCGAATATCATTTCATATTTTTTGTGGTTCCTATTGGGATTGTATTGAAACTGAAGTTTTGGACTTTACAAAAATAAACCGTCTGTGAATACAGATCGGGATTTGGGTAGTCATTTTTAAGAAATATCTATAAAACGGTATTATTTGCATTTTTTGAGAAAAACTAAGTACGCGGTTTTTTGTAAAATTATGCAAACAAATATGTATTACAATTTTGGGTTCGAAAAAGACAGTACTTCCACTGTTTAGCTGAAAACTGAGTACAAGGTATTGCTTAGGCTATAAGCATTACCTACCAGTTAAATTTTTATCCAAATCGAAAATGGTGTTTTCGAGATGTGAGCAGTTTTTAAAGTGCCATTATTAGCGATTGGGGTGGATATCGAAGTATGCAGTCATGGTTCATAAAACACTATTTCGCAACTGTTTAGCTGAAAACTGAGTACAAGGTATTGCTTAGGATATAAGCATTACCCAACAGTTACATTTTTATCCCAATCGAAAACGGCGTTTTAGAGATATGAGCAGTTTTTAAAGTACCATTATTAGCGATTGGGGTGGAAATCGAAGGAAATGGTATGGTCATCATATTTCGCAACTGTTTAGCTTAAAACTGAGTACAAGGTATTGCTCAGAATATAAGCATTACCTAACAGTTACATTTTTATCCCAATCGAAAATGGCGTTTTCGAGATATGAGCAGTTTTTAAAGTAGATACCACTATTAGCGATTTGGGTGGAAATCGAAAGACGCAGTCATTTTAGAGAAAAACGGAGTTTGCTATCAAATTAGGAATGATGATTGTACTTTAAAAATTGGTTTTTGAATCGTATATACCGTTTTCGAGAAACCAATTTTCTAAAGTACCATTGTTGGACTTTTTAGCGAAAAACTGGGTATGCAGTCATGTTAAGCATGCCTACATTTACTCAACTATCAATTTTGGTTCAAATTGTTAGAGCCGTTTTCGAAAATATCTAAACTGTTTAAAATTTTGTAAAATGTTTATATGGGAAGTACCGTAAATATTAGGGCTAGCACAAAAAAATGACTCCTAGCAGTGAGCCCACAAACTTAAAATACGAAGTTTGAAACAAATCCGCTCAAGCGTTTAGGCTATGTGATAGGCAGGGTTATGGGACAAATAGTCATACGGACGGACAGAATTGCGAAACCCACTTTTTTGACTTCTTCTATTATTGTAATATCGGAATTGATTAAAATCTCGAGTTTGAAATTTTGTACGAAAACAATATCTTTCTTTACCACGTATACAAATGTACTAATAGCCTTACTCCAGGCAGGTTTTAAATTCAGAATTCAGAACAGAATTTTGTTTTTATCGACAAATTTACTCTTTTTTAATCACGCCTTATTTTTGATGCTAGTTTCATTCAAAAACAATTTTTTTTCTGTCAAAAACAGAGCTCCAGTCAGTTACAAAGCTTTGTTACTGATATTCTTTTATAAGATTCAATTGCTTATAAAATTAATTAAAAAATCAAAATAAAAAATGAGGGGTAAAAAGGTCCAAAAAATTATCTCACATTACAATACCTACATTTAGGCCGAAATAATTACTACGGGTCATTTTACCCTAAATTTTTCGACACACTAAATGACGGCGAAGGATTAATTGCAAAAAAATGTCATTATCTTCTCTATAGTAAATCAATCTAAAACAATAGATACACCCCACGAACCACGACCGTATTGTCTGTGAAAATTCAACCCTTGTTCAATTAATTATCAGTATTCGCCTTTAGAGGCTCCAATTCACCCACGCGTTGTAATTTCATTAAAGTACAGAAGAATGTAGTAGTGATGCAACCTTTTTGCTCTAGGATACGCCAATCTTGTACACGGACAATTGTCTTGCTTATATTTACCAATCTAATTAGCATCTGCTCAAAAGTGGCTATAAAAGTAGATGGGGGGATGGAATTTTCCTCGCAATTAACTAACCATGAGGTCCAGTTAGTTAATCAAAGTAATACTTCCCTGAATACATATTAATTTGCAGATAAAGGCTGTCATCCTGTGCGATGAAAACACGATAATTAGCAATTGTTTAAAGTATCCTCCCGAGGAGCGTTCGCTCTAACCTTGTTATTTACCAAAGTTAACACAGTTTACCTGTGTTGTGGTTTTTTTTCCCCATTTCGTTCCTGGAATTCTTCCAGACCATGGCACCACAAAATGCTCTCGACTGACATGGCAACTGCTGGCTGACCATCACCTGGGTTTTCTTTTAGCCCTTCATCTTTGTACGAGTTATCCCTATCACGTATGTCCAGGCCCACCCACCGTTGTCGCCGCCACATCGTGCTCTCGTAACGTCGAGTGTAATTTCAAATAATTGAGGTATCCTTTAATGTATTCAACTTGCACACCACAGGTTTTAGATGTATAGAGATAACATGGAACATACCAAACAATCCTGCATTCGGTGTAACGTTCAAGGGGACGAAAAGAAAACATTCGCCTCGGTGCGGTCGGTGGTGGTCTGGTGGTGGTGGTGGCTTCCTCGGTTTGGTTGGGTACACAGTACACTCCCTCTGTGAAGTGGCAGGACAATGTCAATTCTATTTTAAGAACACCGACGTTTTCGCAGTGGAAGGACTCGGTTTATCTCTGGCCATGTTGATAGACAGCTAATTGGTGCTGAACATTTCTGAAGCGTCCTTGTTTATGCATCCGGCCATAATGACACTGAACAACAATATGATAAGGGCGGACAAGTTTGTCAATGAAAGCCGGATCTAGCTTCAAAAACGCACAAAAGAGTTCGTTAAAAAACAGCAACAGTTACTTCGAACGAAATAATTGGATTGTGCTTCTTCAGAGCGAGAGAGAAATAGGTTGTTACTATGCCAATGGGCTTTCCTTTTTTTTATTGTCGTATTCAATAAAGCCACCTACTCATAAAGTTTAACGATTGCCGTAAAATAAACACGCAGAATGAGTCATGCGGTTGGAAAGGACGATGCTCTCTTTGATTTCAAGGCAAACGGCTTTTGGTGCAAAACATCCCTCAAATGCGGCACCAAAATTACTCATCAACACGTTGACTTGATAGCAATATGGCACAAAACATCTATACAATGAGGCTTCTCAAGTTCATTGGCTTAATGGCCTTGTTGGGGGTTGTTTAACAACAAAGCAAAGTACCATAGTCATCAATGAAATTGTGTGGTATGGGCGACTTTTCAAGTAGGCATATCTAATACTCGGCTTGGGAGATTTGAAGAAAAGACTGGTAGTGGTTGGTAATTGACTGTTTCACAGTTGATTCAAGTGGCAGGCTTATAAGGCAATTAAGTACACAAGCAGATGTGCAATCAATTATTGATCTACAATGGTGTGGAGATGGCGTGCTGTCATTACCCTAAAAACAATCAGGAAGGGTTCTGTATCGATGGCTAGAACCTTTTAAACAGAATTTTAAAGAAGGCAAGCTGAAGGAGCTATCAAAAGTAGAATAGTTCCAATATTTACTAAAGCCCAATTCCTTACTGAATAAGTTGGAAGCTGGAAGCGGCTTGAAACGAGGTACAAAAATTCGTTACAAAACGGATTCTATGATATTTCGAGCAGCTTCATTGGAAAGTGCGACCATGCATGTCAAGGATAAAAAATTTGATTCAGAATAAGGGCAAACTATGGCTTGGAGAGGCCTACCTATTTAAAGAGAATTTTCGAAAGCTTCGTCATCACATGATCTACATAAATGTCGGTCTTGCATTGTCCACTGTTTCAAGACTGGGACGAGAAGCGCGCTCGCAGTTCCATAATTTACAGTACATAAACGAATATATTTAAGGTCTGCTATAGGTTAAGATAATCATTGTCCAGCTATTCTATTCGGATCCTAGTTGAGGACATATCAATGCTGGCCAAACCCGATAGCAACTTCATCTGATCTAGACGCACTCTTGGAGTGATGTTTACCGAGAGTAAAGATTAAGATTTATATGGCCTACGCGGACAACGTCGCGTCGCCTTACTTGCTTCGGGAAAGTTATCCTTAGACACTTTCCGACATCCGGCAACTCGCTTGACGTAAAGTAGTCTTCTGGACCGATAGTTGTGGTCTTAGCGTCAACCCGACGAAAACGGTGCTATTCTTATTCATCAGGATGGTTAGCCTCCCCTAAGCTCGAAGGAACTCCACTCGAGTTCATTAGCAGCCCTAAACACCTGGGCCTGAGGCTGGACAGGAAGCTTTTATGGAGAGAAAATATTGCCGAATGCGCTAGGAAATCACTAGTGGCTCTATACGCCTGTAAGAGAACTGTCGGCTCTAGATGGAGCCTTCAACCCAATATAATGCATTGGCTCTACACTGCGGTTATACGACCGATTATCCATAACGGGCGCACTGAGGACATCTCCAAGCGCCGCTCTACAAACCATGCTTAACTTACTTTCACTAGATATCGTCAGTAAAGAATATGCCACAAACGTGGCTATTAGACTAAGGGAAGGGAAACACTGCAGAGGACAACCGACTGGACATGACAGCATCCTTCTACACCAGTCTGTCTGCCTGCCTACGAAAATCAACTTCGAAAAAGGCTTCACTCATGAAATAACGGACAGGAACCAATGGGATTCATAAAATTTCCTACATAAATCACTGTCAATAGTCACAGACACTGGAGGGAGTAGGCGCCGGAGTCTTTTCAGAAGAACTAAATCTGGGTCTCTCCTTTTGTCTTCCGAAACACTGTAGTGTCTTCCAAGCCGAAATTACTGCTATTAGTCAAGCTGCAGCGTGGCTGTCGATTAATTCGTTATCACAAAGGCCTAATATCCAGCGAAATAAGATCCAAAGCGGTGGAAGATTGCCGCGTATCTCTTAACGAGATAGGTGGACAGTATAACTTCACCCTCTGCTCCGGGTTCCAGGTCACTGTGACATCCCAGGGAAATGTGCAGCAGACGAACTAACAAGGCGAGGCTCTTCTGGCGTGGATAGTACATATAAGTCTGCACAACGTGTATGCACCACATAAACAAATAATTCACGCGGACGCAGCAAGCAGAACATGGTTCAGATGGAAACTTTTAGGATACTGCGATACTGCAAGGCTCACCTGGCCAGCTCTGGACACAGAAAGATCCAAGGAGCTTCTTCGACTCAAAAGATTCAACATCTCAAAAGTCGTTAATGCCATCTCCGGGCACTGCATATTAGGCAGACACGCGCAAAGGCTCGGACTGCCATACAAGGTCTTCTGCAGAAGCTGCAGAGACGAAGAGGAGGACGAGTCCGGCACTCACTTTCTATGCAGCTGACCAAACTAAGAAAGACCCACTTAGAAAACTATTTTCTCAACTATCTCAACGATGTAGGTAATACCAACGCCGCTAACATTTTTAGCTTCATAACCGGAAGCAAATTAGCGAATGCGGACGCGAATGCTCTGGCCCCAAAGATCTTCGAATTCTCAGTAGAGGAAGACCGCGACTCAGGTTTACACAAGTGGAAGGGCTCCTTAAACAACTTAGCGTGCGAAACTGGACACAGCTGACCAAAGATCGTACTGGCTAGAGACGCTTGTTGGTTGAGATCTAGGTCCAATCCGGACTCTATCTCCACCTTAAGTAAGTAAGTAAGGTTAGTGACAGTAGTGCATTGCTTTCCCCCGCCATGGTTCGAACTTCAGTATATAGATTCGATTTTGCTCCGAAATCAGATCTTTTTTTCACATCATGAAAGCTTAAACTTCCATTGAATGAATGGGCGCAATTTACCGGACCAGCAATGGCAAAATCACTCGTCAAGAGGCTATAACCTTGCAAATTGCTAAAATTCTTCGTAAATACTTCATTAACTACTGAGATTCAAAGTGATGACAACAGAATCCTTAAGGGTCATTCACATGCGAGCGAACGAACGAATTGATGAAATGCGAATAACTTTTGATGCATTTATAAACAGATAATTGCTGATTTTACTATTCCAAGCGTAGGATAATTTATTTATGCTATCGTAAAGTATTAATGTATGTATTAGAGACATTAGCACAGGCCTCGGCCCTCATTGAAGCTAAGCTCTGGGCCTCCGGGTATCGTAGAATAGCGCCAATACAAATGGACAAACTAAACCCGTAAATAAGCTGATTGAATAATTACGGAGACGTAAATATTCAAGGTTCTTACATATTACCGTTTGAACTGTGTTTTGGAACTTTCTCCTGAGGGATCTTATCAAAGTAACGCTGGACCTTTGACGATGTTATTATACCTGGTGGCACCCAGGTGTAACCAAATTGTCGTGGATCTGATTCCCATTGTGTTGGCGAAATACTCTTGAAGCGGAGGCGTTCGCGAACCGATGTGACGATGTTACACATTTTCGGTTAAGTTTCTAAACTTAAAATAAACATGTCTAACTAAATTACCTTTTCAGTGGCTTCGTACAGATTTGATATAAATGCACTCTTCTTGAATCTGTAATTTTATAATGGTTACATCTTGATCGTTCACCAACACTTTGCACTCAAAAAAATTTACCAATTCAATAATTAATACAAATTTAGAAAATGCGATCTACAGACATAACATGGAACCTTGATTCTGAGATTTTTTCAATTATCTATTCTTGGTGATATGTGATCTTGGAATTTTAGTATTATTTAAAAAAAAAAAAAGGAAATAGGTATCAGTTACGAAATTCTAACCGACAGTCATTGCATGTGATCGCTCGATCGCATTTTCCAATTCGTGAATTTATTTATTTAGCTCTCAAACCATTGTAAATACGGCTTTATCCAATTTTCAAATTCTAATTAATATGCCACTAATAGAAGAACCCTCAAAATGAGTGAACATTATACCTACACGATAGGCTTACAAGGCTCTCAATATTATGAGTGGAAATTCAGTGATTGTGTCTCGTATCTTCCAGAGGTCAACCCATTGTTTGACAGAAAGGCCAAATTAAAACTTTAAAACTTCATTCAAAAGAAAATTACTCATCAAGGCTATTCAATTTATAAATCTACACGACCACTTTTATCTTTTAGATCATTTGTCCTTACCTACACTTTCGTAAGTGATAGAGTAAATTGGCAGCACTAAAAGCCAGGAGTAGTTTTTCTCTTATTCATATCCTTATATATTCTACTACGTTTATCGACAAACGTCATAAGGTTCAACCTTGACCCAAATGCTTTTCAATTTCAAGTAGTTTAGCCCAAAAAAAACAACTTGATTTACATAATTGCTACGGAAGACGGAACAAGGAAAACAATATAGAATTTGAACCAACCTCGTGTTGTTAAGCTCATCTACATTACATATCAAAGGTTCTGTGACACTTGATTTTCGACCAAACAGCAATTGTCTAAACTTTTCACAACATAACACAACACTTAACAAAACTAAAAACAAAACAAAAATATGAATAAAGGGAAGAAAAATGAACTTTTTGAAGAAACCTCATTTATGCTATCGTAATGTATTAAGAAAATAAATTTAAACAACGAGATTTCGAATTCCAAACCTCGTTCCAAACCTTTTGCCGCGAATTGTCAAAGTTTATTCGCAACCCACTTCATTTAATTCGCGTTCCACAAACTAGCGAATAAAACATTCGTTCGAACTTACCCTCAAATTCGAAATTACTGGAAGAAACTGTTGGCTGAATTTCCCGAACTGCTGCGACCAAGAAAAGTGTTCAGGTAAACGGGCTGTCAAAACTCGCTGTCAAAATTCGTTCATTCGTAGATAGTTGGTCGCTCTCACGTGAATGGTGTTGTTTATTTTTTTACGAATGGCCTCTACTTTAAAAACTCCACATCTAACTAAAAGCTGCCTATCGTCCTAGTGTATCTATTTATATAGAATTTCATATCTACAGAATTTGACTTCTACCAAATATCTATGCACCTATCGACTTCTACTGAAATCGACAAGTGGGTTAAAATGCGTAAAGAAAATGTTACCCTAACACATGATGGATGCGGATGCCGATTGTATGTATGTTCAATACATTGAGATACTCCATTCCATTTCGAGTATGCTTTGCGTTATTTTACAAATTCTTGCTGTACAACTACAACCCTTTTGTTTGTTTTGAATGTTGCCTTTTGGTATTTTCCATGGATGAATGCCAAACGGAAGCATATAAACGTGTGTTATGTGTATTCAACTCTGTACCTTTTCGTTTCTAAAATATTTGTCAACCGTTTTCCAATTCGAAAAGGTGGTAGTTTAAAATTCCACCATTCTTGCATGAGCCGATTATCCTGCATTGTTATCGCGTGTTCATATGTGTCAAAATAGAAAACAATAAAGTTCTATAGTTTGATCAAAAAACCCAGGTAGACATTCTCTATTGGTATGGGGGTGGAGGGGGTGGGTTTAATTGTTTTTCGCAACCACACTCGCACAACAGAGAATCAGCAACCGAATATGCCGTCAGAGAGTGTGGCGCAACATTTCAGCCCGAAACCGAGAACAAATATGCGTTAATAAAGCCATATATGGCCGGAACTGAATGTCAACCCCAACAAGCTGTCGTAATAATTATCACAGAAATATAAATTAATTTGCGCTGGGTAATATTTAAAGCCCGAAATGAATATGTATATATTTTTGCATTGAATTGGTGTGAATGGTAAAAGGCCATTCTTAATACAACTGAGAAAACAGTTTTAGAATGGGATCAGAAATACGCGTAGAAGAATTCAAGCATTATTTTGAAAATCTACTAAATCCGGAATTGCTAGCTGAACCTGTGCAATGGGCTGAACCCCTTTTATTGGATGTTGATCTAGACATGGAGATAACAACTAATGAGATTCAAAAAATGCTAAAAAAGGTAAAAAAAAATAAAGCACCTGGAGAAGATCGTTTGCCATATGAATTGTTTATAAATGCACCAAATAATTATATTAAGCTGCTGGCTAAAGGATTTACTCATATGCTGAACACAGGAAAAGTGGACCAAAGTTTTCTTAAAACTATTATTTTTCCCATATTCAAGAAAGGAAATCCGAATGAAGTGGGAAACTATAGAGGAATTTCTTTCATGAACTGTGTGACCAAGATATTGGTGGGAGTTATGCACAGCAGACTATCTACATGGGAAAAGAAACACAAAATTCTGAATGAATTCCAAGCTGGGTTTAGGGAAAATTATTCGACGGTGGACAACATTTATAGCCTATGCAGCATAATTAAAATAAAAAATAGTGAAAAAAAGAAAGTTTACGGATTTTTTGTAGATTTTAAGGCAGCTTTTGATGGTATCGACAGAAGATCTCTATTCTACAAATTGAGTAACATGGGAGTGTCATCGAAGTTTTTGGCTCTAATTAAAAGTCTGTACACAAACACAATATCTGCTGTATGGGATGGTGAACAAGCGTCAGGCTATTTCGAAACCACAATGGGAGTAAAGCAAGGATGTTTACTTAGCCCGCTACTGTTTGCACTGATGTTGAACGATCTGCACGATTACTTGGGCGGTGGACTTCACTTGAATGGTTTTCTTGTTCGACTTTTGATGTATGCGGATGATATCGTTATATTAGCTGAAGACATATTCGTGCTACAAGGCATGATAAAAAAGTTGGAAGAGTACTGTAAAATCTGGAATTTCACAATCAACCTAGAAAAATCCAAAATTATGATCTTCAGCAAAGGTAGAAGAGCAAAAAACGAGAAATGGTATTTCAACGGGACGGAAATAGAAATAGTAAAGGAGTACAAATATCTAGGAATGATTATAACACCGGGGCTTTCGTTAGTGGGGCAGCTTAAAGAAAGAGAAGCAAAGGCAAAAAATTGCTTAAATAGCACCTGGAAAAATTTCATCGGAAAGAAGGAGGTAAAGCTTTCAGCGAAATTCAAATTATTCAACGCTGTGTTGAGAGCTATATTTTGCTATGCATCTCAAGTTTGGGGATTTTCAAATTTCGACGCCGTTGATAAAATGCAGCGATACTTTATTAAAAGAATATTTGGTTTGCCTGATTTCACCCCAAATTACATACTTAGCCTAGAAACAGGAGTTCCAGACATGCATTTGTACACATTAAGATTACACATGGAATATGTACAAAAAACACTTTTTAGATATGAAGTCACTCGGTTGCCACACATACTCTCAAAGCAGATAATAGAGAAAAATGTATACTGGTTTGAAGAATGGAAAAATAAGGGGGAACGTGATGGAATAAATTGGACCAATTTGCAATTTCACGAAGACGCTTGGAAATCCAACATTGTCCAAACAATAGAGACATTAAGAAAGAACCAAATCCAAAAAAATCTGCGGGATGCACAAATAAGTTCTCATGGAATTTATAGCAGACTGAAGCATTCAATTGGTCCCACGTACTTCGATGATGCTAATGGTAGACAATTGATAATGTGGACATTTAAAACGCGTGCCGGTATCTTAGGTCTTAATGCAAACCAATTTCGGGAAGGAGAACAAAGAAACTGCACTTTGTGTAATTTACATGAGGAAGAAACTGTTCTTCACTTCGTTGGAAAATGCCCAATTCTGAGACCCTTTCGACAAGGTGTTTTTGGAAAACCGTTTTTGGAGGAGGACGAGATCACCAATATACTCAACGGAGAAACTGAAGGTAGCTGGAACGCACTTCATAAATACATTGTGGGTGCATTTTTCTACCGAAAAAGCTTGGTATATGAGTACAACTCATAAAATAAGAATGTAAATTTAATTATATTTTAGTAATACATATTAAATTAATTAGCCACTCTTTCCAACAGACGACAGTATTTGTCAAGTTGTAATGTTTTGTAATTTTTTATGAAAATAAATAAAACAATTTACTACTACTACTACTACTAATACAACTGAGAGTTTGTGTTTTGTTGGCTTTGCCAATAATAATAATTTTGCATTCAATTTTAGCAACGACAATCGAATTATAGCTAGCACGTGAGGATTTTGCCCTTAATTTCGAAATTTGAAAAGCCGATTGATTTCTGCGAAATGGTTATAATTTAATTAATTCATTGGAAATTTTGAGTAATATAATCGTCCTTCATGGAAAACCTAATTGGTTAACCAATTGATGTGAATTTAAATAGAATTTTAAGCAAAAACTGATTTGAAATGGTGGTCAATATAGCTGTAGGGGTAGGTACCAACATCGAGGATACCCAGTGTTCAGACGATGGCTCTGCTGCAAATTAATTCCATGCGTGAAATTAATGCCGACGTCTATTCACTTTGAATCAGGGTGGACTATTCAGTTGGCAAATATGTAATTGTATGTATTCGGAGCTTAGTATAAGTGTGTGCCGCCATTACTGATGAAAGTGAGTTCAGACAGATATCGCAAATGGCAAAATGACTATAAAATTCTATAGGAAGTTGAAAAGTTCAATCAAAGATCGAATGAAAGAGTTCAAACAGAAGTTACCTTCAAGACATCGAAAGAGGAAACCCTTGAGCTCCAGCTGAAAACTGACTGTCCATCGGTTCACTTTATTAACAATAAAAAAGTAACGTGGGTAAGTTTGCTCTTCGAAGCCACCCTCTCTGTGAGATGCATTAATGGCTATCAAAACCTGGTGGGTAGAATTAATGATGCGCTTGATTTTATAAGAAAGTTATAAAAATTAAAAAAAAAGATACAAAAATTTTAAAATAATAAAATTACCCAAGCGCATCAAAAAATAATTTATTTAAATGAAGATGGTCAGGAGTCGGGATGTTCGAGTTGATGTAGACAGCTTACCTGCAAAGAGAAAAAAAGTCACATGAATTACTAGGTGCCATGAAATATCTTTCAACAGTTGGTCTTATTTCACTTTGACCAAGTGTAATAACGCCAACAAAATTTGAGTAATAAGACCAAGTTGGTCGTATTTCACTTTGATAAAGCGCAATAAGACCAACTTCAAACAAAACTATTGAATTTGTACTAGTAACCTGTTTCTAAGATCACAGAAGAATTTAGCGTTCTATAAATCGACATGGTAATAGTTTTAAAGTACGAATTGAGGTCATTTGATTAGGAAGTGAAAGCTTGGCAAGAAGGAAACATCGGCGTAGGGACATAACTCCACGGGACATAAGTCCTTAATTTATTTTTTTTAAGTGGGACATAGCATAAGTCCACCAATTTTATTGGTAGCATAAATGGGTTGCGGTCAAATTAAGGCCAAATTTTAAAATTTGGCTTCAAGGCGCCACGACCAAATTCTAACATTTCGCAAAGCAACATAAAGCCAAATTATTTTGAGACATAAGGAGGCTCTCAGATTGTGGCAACAAGCAATAAGCAACTATAGTTGCTATAGCAACTGCCACTAAGCAATCAGCAACATTTTTCGTTCGAACGATATTTAGTAGGTAGCTTTGATGTGACATGTGAGACGTGAGACCTCTAATTTCATTCAAAGTAAAATAATTGTGAGCGATAATTTTGCGTGTTTCCTATTGCCAGTTGCTTATTGTTGCCTTAATGTGAGAGCCGAGTAAGAGCAAATGTTATTTTCCCATAACAAAATCTTGTACATACCGTTTGAATTAATACTAATCGGCCACGAATTTTCTAATGAACTGAAGTTAAAATTTGAAAATTAGAAAGCTATTAGCTAGGTATTTAAATTTTTACTTTATTTTAAAAAATTAAAATTTGGGCGAATTTCTATGAGAAATGTCATGTACACAAAACTAAATGAGCTATCGAAAACATTAAGCTACTTTTTGTTACTGAATTGGGAATATTTAAACTTTGGAGACCCTTTTTCATTTTTCTAATTCATTCAAGATGATGCATATCACCCAAGACATCACAAAGAAACCGTTATTACGGTGGCTTTCCTGCAAGGCAAACAGACTATTGTAGGTATGGTAAATCCTGGAACACACCACCATATGAGGGATAATCTTTTGCGTAAGAAAAATCTAAAGGCGAAGCCAAAAAAAATTTTTGAGCAAAGGAGAATCGATTTGGGATGTGAAAATTAAAAGTTCGCGCGAATTTTTAATTTTCACACCCCAAATCGATCCTCCTTTGCTAAAAATTTTTTTTAGCTACGCATTTAGGTTCATTAAAAATTGATCCTCCCCTTCGCAATCATTTCCTGGCTGCGCCTTTGGTTTATTTACATGCCCAAGTTGATCGCTCCTATTGTGCAGTGTGCCAGGACCTATACCATTTAAAATACAGTCAAAATTGCTTACAACGACATGCATCGGTTATAACAACGAATCGGTTATAACGACCAAATTTTTAGGTCCTGACTGAGCTCCATTATAATCCCATTGAATAACAAATCGTTTATAACGACATCGCTTACAACGACAGATTTTTTCCTTTTCTTGAAATAAAATATTGGTTACAATGACTAAAATCGACGCAGCTGTTGGCGCGACTGCATTTTCGCATATATACATTTTCGCATATATACTCGCATGTCAAGAACAAATAAAAATTATGAAAAAAGGACTTCTACATGAAAACAGATTAATTTACATGTGTATACCTTGATATCGGTTACAGCGACCTATCGCTTATAAAGACCAAATTCGCTAGTCTCTTGAAGGTCGTTATAACCGATTTTGACTGTAGTCTTGCCTTGCACTCTTGCAGATCTTTAAAACTGGCCAAGAAGTGCATTTAAAGCTAATTGAAGACGCTTTAGGAAAAAAAGGAAAGCCAACGGTTGCTTTGTGATGTATTGGGTGATATGCATCATCTTGAATGAATTAGAAAAATTAAAAAGGGTTCCCAAAATTTAAATAATAAATGTTTGTACATTTCAGAAATAGAACAACTGTATGAATTTGAATGCAATAAAAAGTTGTGTAGGAATTTAAAACTATTATTTTCTCAAATTAAAAAAAAAATCGTTTAACATAACTTGTGCTGATTAAAATTTAATATGAATGTTAAAAGCATTTTTTAATTTTAGAAAATAATAGCTTTAAATTCGCGCATTTGGCCTTATTTCACTCACCTAAAGTGAAATTCTGTGGGCGCAGTAGCGCAGTGGTTAGTGTGTTGGACTACTGTGCGAGGGATCCCAGGTTCGATCCCCGGAAAAACACAAAATTACATCTTAAGGTTTTTTCTACTGCGCCACCTCTCGCGAACGTCTGACAAACATCCGAGAGTATAACTGTCCTGAAAAAGCTTCTCAATTCAGCCGTTCGGACTCGGCATAAAATTGTAGGTCCCTTCCATTCGTCCCAAAAATATAAACTCACACAAAACGAATGGTTGCGAGAAGCTAGGCCTAGGGTGTCTACCGCCTGTTGCGCCACCTATTTATTTTTATTAAGTGAAATTCAACCAAATTCATATTTTGAAAGCGCAATAACACCAACTTGGCGTTATTGCACTTTGTCGAAGTGAAATAAAGCCAACTGTTGAAAGTTGGCTTTATTACACTTTTGAAAAACGTAATAAGGCCAACTTTGAGAAGTTGGCTTTATTTCACTTGGCGTTATTTCACGGCACCGAATTACTATTGCAATGATGAAGTAAAGAGTTGTTCATGAAAATGCATAAGACTACTTATCTAAATCTACCTTAACCTATCTTCTATCTTCTATATATATAAAAATGAATTGCTGTTCGTTAGTCTCACTAAAACTATTTGTGACTATTTGAATTATTTGTGGAAGTCCAGGGAAGGTTTAAAAGGTGAGAAATTGGACAAAGGGGCGTGGCACCTCCCATAACATTCAAAATCTTATATCTCGAAAACCACTGAATCGATTGAGTTCAAATTTACATACAATCTTAGGTATCAGTCCAGGAGTATTCCTGTGAAGATTGGTCAAAATTGGACAAAGGGGCGTGGCACCTCCCATACAAAAAATATCTTGAAAACCGCCGAATCGATTGAGTTGAAACTTATGTACAGACAATTTTAGGTATTGGCTTAGGAGTGTTGCTGTAAGATTGGTCAAAATTGGACAAAAGGGCGTGGCACCGCCCATACAAAAAACATCTTCTATGGGCTGAAACTCGATGACGTTATAACTCGATAACCGCTGAGCCGATTTTCATGATTCTTTTTTTGTTTTGTTCGTATTGCTGTATTTCAGGTTTACGCAGAAAGAAAATTCCAGAAAATCGATTTTTCTCATTTTTCGCATTTTACAAAAGAACATTATTATCTAAGAACTATAAGCAATACAATTTCTGTGCACGGGCAAAGCCGGGCGGGTAGATACAGCTATCTTATTTAATTTTTCTGTACGTGTGTTGTAATCGAACTCCTCCTAAACGGCTGGACTAATTTTAATGAAATTTTGTGTGTGTGTTTGAGTGGGTCCAAGGATGAATCTAATCACCATTTGGTGAACATTGGACAAAAGGGCATACGAAAAAAACAAAAAAATTGTATATCTACAAAACTACCGAACTGATTAAAATCAAATTTTGAGAAAATATTTGTTATTGATCCAAAGGTGTTTCTGTGAAAGTTTGATCAAAATTGGACAAAGGAGCGTGGTGTCTACAGTATAAAAAAATATACATTTTAAATCCTATTTCTCGACACCCATGAGAGCTAAAGTGGGTGGGATTGGAAAACGGGCCGTGGCACCACCTTTACAGAAAAAGTTATTTAAATCACGATATCTAAACATTGCCTGATTGAAGCATTTTATAAAACCTGGCGGGACTGGACAAAAGGGCGTGATACCTCTCATAACAAAAAAATACATTTCAAACGTTATTCTTCGACAGTCATGGGAAAAAATTTGTCTGGACAATACAATTCGTGGGCACACGTCCGAGGAAATATCGGTCGAAGCACATACGGAGTACAGGATCAGTCTGGACACATCGGTTAAATAAAAATGAAATGAAAATGTTCAAGCAGGCAAAACAACGTTTGCCGGATCCGCTAGTCAAATTATAAAAACTGTTATGAAACGATTTAAATGTGTAAATATCCTTTTTTTTTTATACAGAAATATTTATGCAGTTTCTACTTTGAGGGAATAAATGCTTTTATTGATAAAAAAAAGGAGGGAAAATATTTGAAGTCTGAGAACACTGTCTTTCTTTTCTGCAAACAAAATACCTACCACCAAAGCTGGGTCCTGTATGAAAATATTTCCCAGCAACAATTGACCAATACACGCACACACACACACTCTATGGACACTCATTAACGCCACACGTACTCGTAGATATTCATGGCTGAAATGCTCCATTAAATCACCAAGTAAACTAAAATGTAAATTTCTGCCTCTGCTGCCCATCAATATAGAGAAAACGTCAATAACATATATGTCATCCGACATTCATTATAATATGCTATGCTATACTGATACTGATGACCCTGTCCGCCCTATCTGTCCAGGAATCAAATGGAAATCACAGCCACCGGTCGTTCATTTCCCACAGCCATTTTAAATCGATATATCACTCGTTTAGCATCTTTTCCCTGCAATCAAAAACCAATTTCCAATTCTCGCATCTGTATTATACTGTCGAGTCGAGTAGTGTTGTGTTGTTGTTGTTGTTGTTGTTGTCAGCCGCAGCACTACTATACCTTCTTTTAGTCCGCCACATCACACCAGCAGTGCGTGTGTGTTGTCGCGTAATTACGCACGTCAACCTATCATGTGATGGTGTTCTAATTGTGTAATCAAAACTTAAATTGTTTGCCTCTTGTTTTTTGTGAGGCGGTCAGTTTACACGCCATTACCGCTCCTAATTGGCTAGAATACGAAAAATTGAATTAAAATTAAATATTGGTAGATTCAATGGTCGTTGTCGAATTGGAACCATCAATGAACTGTGATGACTTTTGAACCCTTGATTGAGACAGACGTCAAGTTTAAGTCCTTTTACCCACCCGTAAGTCAGGAGAGTTCAAAATCAAGGTGTGAGTCAGTCTAACATTAGCAAATACTATCCTGTCTGGCGCCCTAATTTGAATGACCAACAGTCGTCAGACGGTGTAAGAGGGACACAAGCAATCCTATTAAGCGCTTTGAGGCCATTTCATGTTGGCCGGTTTTATGGACATTTGTGTGTCTATTTTTTTTTTGCCGCTATTTAGGTACGAAAATGCCATTTCCGCTTGGTAATAAATTGCCTTCACCGTTCACCACTTGGGGTGTGAATGTATGTGGGGATAAGTCGAATTCGCGTCGGTCGGAGGGGAGCCTCCCGGGGCTATATTATGGTGGTGGGTTTAGATTACATGGACGTTAATTTATTTATTTTTTTTTGTGCTTCTTTTTTTCGGATAAATTTATTGATATCGTGGAGGAGAGGGATGTTTATCGGAAATAAAATAAATAAGTTAACAGGTATTATTTTTGGCTGCATATCATATGAGGTTATGAAATATAGTCGGTTGAATAAATGCAGCACGAATCAGGCAGCCCCAGAGGTTTATTTTTTTGCGAAAATGTTGTGGTGTTCCTGTGAGCATAAAGATTCATGCAAATATTGACACGGTACAATATTAAAGCGTTCAATAGAGTCAACAGAAATGCATACTGTGTGGGTAGTCATTTATTTTTTATTTAAAATGACAGTGATTCGAAAATTCTACCTACGAAGCAACCTTTATCACTCATAAATCATGATGGCTTATTCAGTGAGAGTTAGTGCCTCAGCAGGGGCGTTAACGCTCTTTTTGTGTTTCCTACTTCGAGTCTGTCGCCTTTTCGTACTGCCTCACCAGGCGCGTGTTACACCTTCCTGTCGCTTTTTCGTTTCATGCAAAAGTAAAATAAATAAATAAATAGGTGACGCAACAGACAGGTAGACACCCTAGGCCTAGCTTCTCTTGTGTGAGTTTTTATTTTTGGGACGAATGGAAGGGACCTACAATTTTATGTCGAGTCCGAACAGCTAAATTGAGAAGCTTTTTCAGGACAGTCATACTCTTGGATGTTTGTCAGACGTTCGCGTGAGGTGGCGCAGTAGAAAAAAACTTTAAGATGTAGTTTGTGTTTTTCCCTGGATCGAACCTGGGATCCCTCGCACAGTAATCCAGCACACTAATCATTGCGCTACTGCACTCATGCAGAAACATGTCTTTATCTTGTCGCTTTATCGTTTCATCAGAGTTCAGAATTACTGCCCAACGATCCATAAGAAGTTTAAAGTTTAACCTGCCGGTTTTACGTTTCTTTGGAATTTTAAATTATCGCCCAATGATACATAAGAAGTTTCAATTTCTGTCGCTTTTTCGTTTCATCATAGTTTTGAATTACCCTACTTCAACCTTCCGCTTTTGTGTGTCATGTGACATCGTAATTTGGAAATTACTGCTCAAAGACCCATAGTTTCACTTTAACCTGTCGATTTTTCGTTTCGTCGTAATTTTGAGTTACCTCCCAACGACACATAAAAAGTTTCACTTCAACCGCCCCACCGACCCATGAGAAGTTTTACTTTCTGTCGCTTTTTCGTTTCACCAGAGTTCGGAATTACTGGCCAACGATGTAAAAGAACAGAAGTATCACTTCAACCGCCCAACTACCCATGAAAAGTTGCACTTTCTGTAGCTTTTTCATTTCATCAGAGTTCGGAACTTTACATTTGTAAAATTAAGGAGCATTTGGCTGCGATTTTGAGCTCTGTATTCGCCAATGCTATGAGGCCTATAGTCAAAATGAGCTGCCCGAAGTAGCAGATGTCGGAATACGTACCCGATCTCAGAGTAAAGATGAGGTCACTTCTGCATAATCAAATCTTAAGAAAAACAAGGCGGTTGGACTTATTGGTAGTTCCGGAGGGCGTTAGGCAATAACGCCCAAAAAAATGCATAGCGCCCAAAAATAAACAACAAGATGGAGATAAAGCCCAAAAATTATTTGCTGTTTAATACGTATGGGGGGGCATGCTGCCCCCCTGCAACCCCCTTCTTGGAGTTACTGTCAGATTTGGAGTATGTTCAAAATTGGATATAAGTATTGAAGGATTTACAGTACGAACTCCCACCTACTCCTAAATCCAGCAGAAAACCCAAGCATAGGGGTTGCAGGGGGGCAGCATGCCTCCTCATACTTATTCCACTGTTTATGCAATGCCACTTACTAATTTGGGCTTTACTGCTTGTCAAAAAAAAAAAAAACGAACCCTGGAAAGGAAATAACACCCAAAATGAGCAACAACAAAGTGTATACGAGTTTTTTTGGGCGTTATTTCCAAATCGATTTGGGCGCTATTTCCTTGGGCGTTATTGTTTAACGCCGTTCCGGAGAACTTTTGAAAAATACTTATTTAAGCATTTAGAAGAGATCGGCTATTTGAACTGGGTTTTGATAGATTATTTGAAATGGGCCTGGCTCTTAATGAGGACAAAACGAAGTATAATGCTGTCATCGAGAAAGGACTCTCAACATCGGTGACTCGGACAAAACGGTGGACAGATAAAACTTCGAAGTAGTTAAAGACTTTGTCTACCTAGGCTCCTCGCAAAACGACATCGGCGTAGAAATCAAACGAAGAATCACTCTTGCCAATCGCTGTTTCTTCAGGCTAAGAATGGCATCTAAGAAGTAAAGCCCTCTCTCGCAGAAGCAAGGAAATATTGTACAAGACACAATGCGCATAATTGGTGGCACGTAGCTAGCCACCGAGCTGGCTGGATGGGCTTGTTGGTTGAGGCAGTGGTCCACCCCGGACCGCCATTTAAAGTAAAAGCAAGTGAGACAATTTTAACTGAGAAGCGGTACTTAGAAAGTGTTTAGCTTCTTCGTTTTACTTTTAAATTTCATACGGTTCGCGATATAGGCTCCTTATGGTGCCTAGTTTTTTTTATAGGAGTCCTCGCTTTTACTCTTCTCAAAACTACCTGATTGTCTGGACTTGCCAACAAATATATCAAACTCTTCCTTTGTAACGGGTGGTGAAACTTTGATACAATAAATAAAAAAAAAAAATAAATAGGCGGCGCCTATTAGGTAGACACCCAAGGCCTAGCTTCTCGCAACCATTCGTTTTGTGTGAGTTTCATTTTTGGAACGATTGGAAGGGACCTACAATTTTATGCCAAGTCCGAACGGCTGAATTGAGAAGCTTTTTCAGGACAGTCATACTCTCGGATCTTTGTCAGACGTTCGCGAGAGGTGGCGCAGTAGAAAAAACCTTAAGATGTAATTTGTGTTTTTCCGGGGATCGAACCTAAGATCCCTCGCACAGTAGTCCAGCACACTAACCACTGCGCTACTGATACTGACTGATACAATAACAATTCAAAAATTCGTTACAACATGCCATTTTGGTACTCACATAGGTAATTGCCCACAGAGCGGATTGTCAGTCACAAGTGCCTGAATACTAAACACGATATTTATCGAATCGGTAATTATTTAAATTGGCAGTCTATTAAAAAATGAAATACTCAATCAATGATTTGACAAAAAATACCCATCACATTTCATTAAACCTTTTTTTTTTTGTCCTTGCAGTCATGGAAACCGCCAGTGCACTGACCGCGCAAATATATCACGCAATAGTCTCGAAATTTCCTCTTTTAATTTTCACCTCAAATTTTTCTATATTCCCATTGTCAATGTTAATAATACACCAAACTAAATGGCAAATAGTTTAGATAAAAAAAAAATTAATAAAAAAAAACCAACCACACAGTTTTTATTACCAATTAAAATGGCAACACACCAAATATACATATGAATACCATATAGCAAAAAAAACCAAAAACAAAAATTCACATAAAACCCACTTCAAAGAAGATACAATTTCAAGCCGCCAATCATAGTTGAACTGCTTGCGTGAATGCACACCACGATGGCGTGACATTTGTGTCAGGCACCACCGAAAAATGAACATGAAATTCCTGCAACTTTGTATTGTTTTATATACAGCAACGAAAAACAAAAAAAAAAAATAATAATAATAAGTCAGGTCAGGCTACAAGTAGATCCTTTGCGGTTAAATTATTTAAATTATTCTATGCATGCACGCACACAATTCATGTGAAAAAACTGGCTCATTGGAGCACAATTGACCCATGAAGCATATAATTTGTTAAATAAAGAATAATTAAAAAGAAAATACGTACTCCACAGTACCTACCCTATCGCACCACCCACCTACGTGAAGGAGCAGAACACACGTAAGTTACTGTTCATCAAGCATCTAGGGGTTGAAGGGGTGGCTGACATTTATATGAACAGATGTTGAATGCGTCTCTCTTTGTGTGGCATTTAAGCACATCTTTAGTATATGGACGATCACGCGTCGAACTGCTAATTGAAAATAGATTGTAGTCAATAAAGCATAACCAATCATGGCAATGGGTAGATGTCATCGGTCTTTGCTTTGGGTGGAGTGCTAGGTAGCTGATGGTCATTATCGCAAGTTTCAGAATAAAACGCATTGACAATGGCTGCGCAGGGACGAATTTGGGCCATGAGTTTTGTGTGTTTTTTGCAAGCATTTCGCGCCCCTACCTAGTTTACTGCGATGAACTCACACCCTATAAAACTTAACCTAACTTCCGCTCCTACTTTTGTTGCCTTACAATGAGAACGGACGGCATGAGTAGGAGTACCTTCGAGTTTGGGTTGGGTACCCTATCCTCAAAACCAAAATCCCCAAACCATAATAACCAAAGCCAAAATCTCCAAGATACCCAAAAGAATTCGAGTGTATTCATAATACATTAACAGTAAAGGTATGAGGGGCATGCAGCCCCCCTGCAGGGGTCACTGTTCGATTTGGAGTAGGCGCAAGGTTAGGTGAACACAGTTTTCTTAAATATTTAGAATTACAATTTTGGGGATTTTGATTTGGTAGATTTTTGAATTTGGGGGGTTTTGTGCTTGGGGATAATCAATTTGAGGATTTTTCAAATTTTCAGTACTGAAAATTATCATAGTTACTTGGCAACGCAGACTTTTTATATATCTAAGACTACCCCAACCCTAGCCCCAATAGGAACTTTGAATGTTGCAAACAGTTGTCCATTATGGTCGTGCTCAAGGAAGAAGATTTTGGGTTGGTGATGAAATCTCCTTTTCCAAAATCCTCTGTGCTGAAATCCCTTACTCCAAAATACCCTAAGAGAAAATCCTCAGGGACAATTTCCGCCATTTTTAGATTTGGTGTTATTAATTCTGTGGCCGCAACACCTAAAAATGGTGTTAAAAAGTGGGAAACTTATGGGGTGGGCATGGTGCCCCCCTGCAACTCCCCAGCTTGTGGTCACTGTAGGATTTGGAGTAGGTGCAAGGTTGGGCATATGCAAAGTAGGGTACCCGAAGATTTTGAAAACAAATTGAAGGTCCGAATGGTTGGAAGAATTTGCGCATAGAGTTCAACGGATTTGTTGCGACAACTTTTATATATTGAAGAGCCATCGAAGATGAAACATCGCCATGGAGAAGCTCCTCTGTCTAAAGATTTGATAACTGCACCATATACAAATTGAGAATGAATAATTCTGGTTTTCAGCATCTAACTCGTGTCTTGACAAAACCTTCAACACTTCGTTTCGTGATAGATTCGTATCGTATTGCTCATACATGCCTACATTCTTACCCCTTTCATGCAAACGACTTGATCAATTGCTAAGCAAATATGGGCTAAGTTATAAGTTAGACTACAGAAAGCTCAACGAACTTGCAAGACGCAAAGAAGGCGCCTACTAACAATCGTTATAATCGGACACTGTGCGAGAAGCATTCATGCCCAAAGTTTGGCCAGCGAGTATTTTATGTAGACATCGTTCATCACAGTCCACAGTATAACCTTGTTACCCACGACGTTTCCGAAAATAAAAATAGGGACTTCTTAGATTAAGAAAGTACATTCATTTGTTCTTAGATTAAAAAGTTACCTTAAATAATGCGATAGTCTAGAATCTATCACTAAACTAAGTGTTGAAGGTTTTATCAAGAGTTAGATTGCTGAAGATTGACAAGAATTATTCAGTCACAATATTGGTATATAGTCTAACAAGCAAATCTGTAGACAGAGGAGCTACCCAGGGCGATGTCAAACCTAGTCTCGATGGCTCTTCAAAATAAGTTGGCGCAATAGATCCCTAGGACCTCCGGCTGTAGCATGCAATAACTTGTGAGTGAATTTAATGGCTTTTCGGAAATAAAACGTGGATTCTCAATGCTCCAGAAGAGCTGACATTTTGTGTCGGTTCCGATGGAAATGGGCCTATGTTGAATTTCGATCAAAAATCGTCTACTCATCACGACGTTGAAATTGAGGAGAACGCAAACTTCCAGATACATAATACCAAGGCCAACCATCTCTATCGGCGCCCTCTACTTAATATTGTATGACAATCCCGCACCAGCCCTGCAACTAAACACAAATCTGCTATTGTCTTTGTCATCTTCATCATCATTATCACCATCATAATCAACACTGTCACGGCCAATAATTGTCAATCAACTTGCCCCCTTCCTATACTTTCTATATATTATTATGCGAAATTTTCAATAAATTTTCAACTGCTTTTCTTCCCACTGGATGTAGTTTAACGCCCGCCGCTGGCTGCCCGAGGGTTGATAGATCAAAAAATATTGGTCCCAATTCATCACTCTTGGGATAAGGTTATCGAATGCAAATGAGATTTTGCATCTTTAGTAACGCACCACCATGTCTCGTTTGTAATTCGCAAGAGCCGCATATATGACACCACACCGCACCGCACCACTACAACCCCTCCCCAGTGATAGAGAAGATGAATTATAAATCTTAAAGTGACACACAGTGAGACAGCAGTCGTGCGATAAACGATTGAAGGCGAAATGTGGAGGTTTTTATGGTGGGAATTTGATTGGAAACATCTTCTGTCTGAAGGCGACGCGATGTAAGAATAATAAAAAAAATGTCGGGGGTAGAAAGCGTTTAATTCAATCAATCAATTAGTTGAACGACTTATTGACTTGAGTTTTTTTTTCTCTATTATTATTATTCGTCTTAGAATGTAAGTTTTTCATGTATTCACGCAACTTATGGGACAATAATGACACGGCACACGCAAGAGGTCTAAGGAGATTTATTCGAATGGATTTTTTGTTTTATGGAAAATTTTGCTGTGACGCTGCTGAAATATTTGTCAAATCGCTGCGAAACTTCAATGAAAACGTTCTATAAGTACTAGTGGCTTCATAGATACTCATATTTAGCAAAGATATTTTTTAATTGGCGCGAAGAGAACACTTTACCATGGGATTCGCATTTTATTCGCCGGCGAGTTCATCTGAGAATCTCAAGTGATCTTATGGAATTGTCGATGTTTGCGGAGTATCGGAAGATATTTGACGAAATTAAATGTGAAATAGAGAGAACAGAAACTGAACATCTAGGGAAAGCGTATGCGAATGCATACTTTAAATTTTTTTTAAATTGATGGTGCAACAGGCATGTAGACACCCTAACAACCATACGTTTGTGTGAGTTTTTATTTTTGGGACGAATGGATAGGACCTACAATTTTACGCAGAGTCTGAACGGCTGAATTGAGAAGCTTCTTCAGTACAGTTATACTCTCGGATGTTTGGAAAAACAGGGTCTCAAAAAAAAAATCTCAAAAGCAAAAATCTCGAATGTAAAAATCTCGAAAAAAAAATTTTGACAAAAAAATCTCGAAATAAAATTAAAAATTGTGTTAAAAAGTGAGATACGTATGGTGGGGCATGCTGCCCCCCTGCAACCCCCCTGCTTGGGTTTACTGTTTGGATATGGGGTGGGTGCGAAAAAAAAATTCGAATTTACTTTATATTTTCGAGATTTTTTCGAGATATAGTCTTTCGAGATTTTTTTACATTCGAAATTTTTGCATTCGAGATTAAAAAAAAAATGTTCGAGATTTTTAGCCTTCGAGATTACGTCATGATCCCGGAAAAAACCTTAAGATGTAATTTTGGGATCCGTTTTCCCCTTTCCTTTCTCTCCTTTTTTTCTTCTCTTTTTCCAAAATCTCTTTAGACGAAATCCCCTATGCCAAAATCTCCCACAAGCAGACTTAACATTGCATATACCCAACCTTGCACCTACTCCAAATCGTACACTGACCACAAGCAGGGGAGTTGCATGGGGGCACCATGCCCACCCCATAAGTTTCTCACTTTTTAACACAATTTTTAGGTGTCGCGGCGACAGAATTAATAACACCAAATCTAAAAATGGCGGATTTTCTCTTTGGGTCTTTTGGAGTAAGGGATTTCAGCACAGGGGATTTTGGAAAGGGGATTTTGCAAAAGGAGATTTCATCACCAACCCTGTAATTTTGTTTTTCCGGAAATCGAACCTCGGACCCCTCGCACAGTAGTCCAGCACACTAATCACTAGAGTTAAACATTTGAGTCTCACCGAAATGATATTTCCAATTTCTTAGCATCGACTACGACTCTACTACAATCTGCCTTTCTTGTTGTTCTTCTTCTTTTTTGGAGGCTTGACATGTTCTTATATTTTGAAAATATTTTCGAACCTCATTTCTGGAGTGAAGTCTCTCTATCGACTAAACCGCGCATTATTTATTTTTTTGCTTTTGAAAACTTTTGCTTCATTCTTACTCTTGCCAAAAGGTGGCGTTACCAGCTTCCCCTCGTCTTTGGTGCATAATGTCGCGAGATATGCCTCTTTTTTGGTTGCCAACATTCGCCTTAGATAGAACCATTGGTCGCATATAGTAATAACCTAGCTCCAAGCACATCAAAGGCACTTAAGATGGCGGATCAGAAGGCACTTTTTAAAAGGAAATCAACGCAGTCCGCAAAGACTTTGGCAGTTTCTTCTCATCAGCCACGTTGCATTGTGTATGTCGAGTTGTAGGAAATGCGTTCTTGCTATGTTTCGCCTCATCATCGTCGCAAAATCAATTGGCATTTGTCCGTTTCCGGATGTATTGCCGGGTATGCACACACCTATAGTAACGCCTTGAAACACATAGGTAATAATGTATCGAATATGCAAATGAGAGGATGATTGTCAAATACAGAAAAAATAGGACTCCAACTCAAACGCAAAATAAAAGCCTCGACATTCGAAGGCCACTCAATTGAAAACTCACGCCAAACAAAATTGACTTCTTCCCTTCAATTTTGCTATGGGCTATTACCTATTCTGACGTTCACTATACAATACAAGCTGCCAAAGTTGAGTGTCAGTTCTTGATGACAGCACTTATCTGATTTTATTCTCTTTTTCCAGCATTTATAGCCATCGTTGCCGCGTTACCACAAAAAGCTCGTTGCGTACCTACTTTCAAGGACGGCCACCTCCTCGGGATTGTTTTTGATTATCTGCGGGGCGGGTCTCTTCTACCACAACCAAGTGTCAATAAAATCCTTCCGACTTATTAGTTTCGAATTTGATTTTCTATAAATCTGTGCCTTTAGTAACTGAAGTCATATCGAAATTGACAATCCATCATTATCAAGATATCCATGTGACATGTGCAAAAACAAAAAAAAAAAAAAAATCACAACCGCTGCACACAACGATTTCATTCAATAATCCAAAGCTTTCGTTGATTCTCTCATGCTTTCTGCTGTTGGCACTCACAGAGAGCCCAAGAGAATCATCTTCTTTTCCCAGCCTTAAAATTGAAACCTGCGCTCTAACACAATCCTTCCTTCCGCTCCAACAAAATGCACCACCATCATCAAGCACACCACCAACTAATAAGAAACCCTCAACTCTATATCAACTATTATATCACCTTCCTGCTGCGGCCACTACTAGTACTTGTCCAGTTCTGTATCTCTGTGCAACACCAGCAGCAGCAGAATTAAAAATCGCACGGAAGAACTAACAAAAAAAAAAGAGAACAACAACCAACACAATAGCAGCTCAAAAAAAGTACCGAAAGCAATCAGAAAAAGAAAAATCTATCAAACTTTCAGAGCGGCATCGTCACCAAAAAAGAAAAAAAAGAAATTCCATTTTAGTATCTCGAACGGACGCTACCAGAGCAGAACATCCATTAGAACAGTAGGTGCTCTCCGGTGTTGGTGTATTTAATTTTTTTCCTTGCATCTTCTTCCAAAAAAAAAAAAAAAATACAAATAATAATAATTTGATTTGTGGTTAATGAAGAAACAAAAAGGGCTGCACCTCAAGGATTTCGTGGAATTTAAGTCGTGTGGTTTCAAGCCCAGCTGTTATTGGCCATCATCATTGCCCGTGCCAACCAACAAACCTCGCTCTCGCCCAAGTTCTTTCAGTTCCCAATGAGTGTGTCACGTAAAGAAGAAAAATATATAGATATTCTGAAGGTTAAATTCGCGACAACGGAGAAGCAAAGCCGGCAATAAGTGCAAAAAAAAAAGCGAAAAACGTGCATCATCGAGGTGAATCTTTGCAAAATTTCCAACTTCTTCAGTTTTCCTCAAAAGTGTGTTCCAGATCGTTGCGATTCTTCTCCACACATAACTCACATCTCTCGGTATCTTGAAGTGATGTTTGGCAGTGCCTAAGCGCCTCTTACGAATTTCTCTCGCTGTCAAAATTTCGCCTTTTTTTAATTAATAAAATTAACCTAACGTCATCGAAGTAACGTAAGTGTCGCGATAAATTACTTGAGCAAATATTTATAACACGCGAACAAGAAATTAAAAAAAAAATACTCAACGAAAGCGTTCAAAAGTATCTCAAGTGAATCTGTACCGTATCTATCGGTGTGTTGAGTGATTCTTTTAGATAAATATTCTCAAGGGCATGGTCTTTAGATATCCTGCAATATTGATCAGCGCAATTGAGGGGATTTTCTGAGCTGTAATTACCGCAGGAATACAAACACTCTCAGGCTCAATCCCGACGACGGTAAGTTTTGAATTAGCATATTATAGTTTTTTTTTCTTTTGCACTTGAAAACTTTCAATTTCTTATAAGATGCACAGGCACGCCCACACATTATACTGTGTCCTAAGACACATCTCTAAACCATTACAGTGTGTCCGCGGATGGACTCCTTCTCTTTGCAAAATGGGTCTTCCTTCATTGGAACTTAATATTTCATATATATAGTATGGAGGAGCGCACCGTTATATGAGCGTTTTATTTGCCTCTCCATCCTGTCATCCCTGATTTATTCATTTTTCGGGAGCGTTCTTCTTGTTGGTTCCTTTTCCGTGTACTTCACCTAACTCCTTGCGATCCGAACGATTAATTTTCTTTGTATTCCACGAGATTATGAATAATTTATTTTGGTAATTTAATTTTTTTTTTTGTTGGTTCGGGGATGACAAAGCGATCTGGATGATGGCTGGGGCTCGAGAGGGAGGTGAGGTTAGGTGAACATTTCTCTCTGTCTGTGTGTGCATTTTTGAAAAGTATCTATATCTATACACAAGCTCGACTTGTCGTTGTCGGACGGTAGTAAAATGTTGATGAAGTTATTTCATAATAAATTAAATTCTTTGAACGAGCGGGTGTACAGTAACAGTAAGGGAAGTTCACTCAAGTGGTACCTAGATTATTGGGAATTCAATAATTATTATGAAGGGTTGGCAATTTAACGCGGCTGAGGACATTGATATTGATTTAGGAAAAATATCCCCGAAAACAGCTGCTGTCACATGTTCTGTGATATTTATCGAACATTGTCACCCTAGTTTTCTGAGTATTCTTTCTTTTTTATATTGAAAACTGCATTTTGCATGTATGAGAGGTAGGGCGTATCAAAACCAGGGTGGCTTCGCAAAACTAGGAATAATATTCATTCCCTGTTACTATGGGCAGCTGCTTGTTATCTCAGGTAACAACCCTGAATATCCTTCGGGGAATGAATGTTATTTAGAATTTGAATTTTATTGGCTTATCCTTACTACGAAAGGTACATAAAATGTTACGAAGGTATTTTTTGTTGTTGTCAATTGGAAATTAATAATACCTAATTGTTTTCCATAGAACTATACTGTCTGAGTTTGGGTGCGATTTGTATCCATTTCTTATCCCTAATTCTCGAAATAGACTTCTAGTGAGCCGCCAATCTCTGAGACGGCAAGAGGCCACTACTAATAATCGTTACTAACATTCGCCTTAAATATTTGTAGGTCACAATAGATTTTATGTAAAAAGACTGGACACTAAAAGTGTTTATTAGTACCGCTCATAGAATCCGTTTTGGGACAATGGAAGAAGCATCATGAGAAATCTAGGTAGGAAATCGAAGAAGAAACAATTGGAAAACCTATACCAGGGAAACCTAGCAGATTCTCTAGAATCGTAGAACTCATAGACAAGATATGCCATCATGGTGGAATGAAAACCTGTCAAAACTTAGATACGAATTGTGCAAGCTATTTATCATACGGAAATTAGAAAGACCACCAAATGGTTCTTGCAACTTACAACAAGGAAATAAGAAAAGTTAAAAGAAACAGCTTTAGGAAATTCTGCGAGACAAACTTAAGCACTTCCGTAGCGGCAAGGCTATACAATGTCATGGAAAATATAGGAGAATTGACAAGGTCTCAAGAAAAGTCATTATTTATATCCCCATCCACGCGAATTCTTTTATTTTCATTATCACAATCATCGCCATCAGTTTCAGTACCAAAGAGCTCTATTGCTCGGGATAGCCACATAATACCCAAGAGCAAAATCCCAAAATATTCACTGTTTGAAAAATCCTCAAATTGATAATCACCAAGCACAAAATGCCCAAATTCAAAATCCACCAAATCAAAAATCCCCAAAATTAAGTTCTAAATAATTAAAGAAACTTTGCGTATACCTAAAATTGCGGCTACTTCAAAACCAACAGTGACCCCAAGAAGGGGGGCAACATGCCCCCTCGTACTTATCTTACTGTTAATGCACTTAATACACTCGAAATCTATTTGGGTGGTTTTGGGGTTAGGGTACCCCTATAAACGCATATTTAAAGAAGATTAAGTAGCACTTCCAAACAGACCCTAAAAGAAAGCCTGCACCAGCAAACTTATCTAGTTTACACTGATTTATGTCAGATTTTTCAGTCAGAACATCTTGTCGGCCATATTTGTATGTCTTTTGTGTTATGACATTTCATTTTACAACATATCGTCAACGAGCGAACAATTCAAGGTGATTCTCCTTTTAAAAGCTTTGAATGATCTAGAAAATTTAGAAAATCAGGGGTCGAATCGCCGTATTTGTGAACAATACATTCACGGAATCAACCGATTTTACACGGGAAGCAAAAATAAATTCCATCACGTATTGCTCGTTTACGGATGAGATGATTCGGCCCCAGATGTTAGCCGATAATAAGAGAAGGCATAGATTTTGGATGAATTCATTTCATTCATTGAAAAACGTTTTATGGAATAATGCATCGGGTCGGATTATGTCAACAGATAAGCACCCAACTTCTTTGATTCGTCAACTCATCTTGTCCCTTTCGAATCGTTTAGCGATTTCTTCCAAGACGTTTTTTTTTAGATCCACACGTTTTTATAATTTATCGGAACGATACGTTTGACAGTGAAACTTTTCCCTGGCATTTAACACCGCATTTCGAAGTTGACCGTAAAATAAAAGCCTGTAATACAGAAGCCCGTAAATGAACATTTTCAAAAAGCCCATCAGGGGAAATTTTTGTGAAGAATGAAAAAATTAGAAATCTTGTTGTCGAAAAGTCGCTTTGCATATAGCTACTCAACCTCGCAATCATTTCAAATCCTACAGTGACCACAGGCTGCGGGGGTTTTATGTTTTACGGACTTTTTGGAAACCCATAATTTATGGCTTTTTAATTTAATTTTAATTTAAAGCCCCTATCAATCTAGGAAAGAGGAAAATAAGACATACTTCCATTCCATTCACTTAACCTACTTGACAGCATACAGAGCCGAGCAGTTCGACTTATTGGAGACTCTACACTCACATCAAATTTACAACCGTTGGTGCACAGAAGACAAGTCGCTGACCTATGCTTGTTCTACAGATACTTCCATGGTAGATGTTCTGAGGAACTCAAAGACATTATCCTTCGAAATGCAACTTTTGGGCGCCCCACAAGACAGGCAGCTAATGCTCATGACCATACAGTACACCTCACAACCGCAAGGACATAAATTTTCCAAAACTCCTTCTGTTAAAGGACAAGCAAACTCTGGAACTCGCTTCCTGGGGATATTTTTCCGGAAGACTACAATTTTCAGCAATTTAATTGCAGAACTAATATACATCGGCAAGCATCTCGGGGCGCTGTTGAAGCGTTATAGGTTCACCTTTCCGGGAGAAATATTTAAAAAAAAAAAAAATAAATTCGTGCGCTTGTACATACTCTTCTGTCAAACGGTTAAATGTCAAATTTCAGTCAGAGTTTCTGTCTGCAAAGATTGCAAGAAATTAAGTCAGACTGATATGTCTTGTCGACAAAATCGCCGTTTACACCAGACATATTGTCATGACTTAAGTCTTGACTGAAATGGTGTCTCGTAGAGACTAAGGGTTAGGGGGCGACTGCAATGACATAAGACCGTCATTTAAGTCCAAGGCAGCCAAAGTACAAAAAGGTCGAGAGGTATACCACATCTGAGGCCTTCTCTGGGTTCTTGTCATAGACGAGATATGTACTTAAAGAACTCAGCAACGCAGGGTTTAGCGTAACTGCTTACGCGGATGATGTGGCGATTCTAGTTCAGGGTAAATTCCAGAACATAATGAGTGAAACGATGGAATCGGCCCTCAACAAGCTCAGAAAGTGGTCTGAACTGGGTGTGGACTTCATATCAACCCGGTAAAGACAGAATTGGTAGTTTTTAATACAAAATACAAGATACCACCCTTCAAACTACCCAGGATAGGTGCAGTGGAGCTTTCCCTCTCGGATAGCCCAAGATATCTTGGTACGGTTCTAAATAAAAAATTTAATTGAAAACTTAATGCTCATAGGAAAGAGTCCATAAGGCTCATAATGCTCATAATGCTCTCTTCGTCTGTAAGAGGACAGCGGGAAAAAAAGTGGGGACTGAAACCAAAAATGATGTTGTGGTTATACTTATACATCATGGTGGTTAGACCCATCCTCACCTATATGGGGCTCTTGTTTGGTGGAGAGCCACAAACAAGTTATATATACGGGATATGTTGACCAGGGTACAAAGAACAGCCTGCACTGCCATCACTGGTGCTTTTCGTACTACACCGACAGCTGCAGTTGAAGCGTTTATATATCTTTTACCAGTGGATCTAAAAATAAAACTACAAGCAGGTAATTGTGCGCTTCGGCTAACAAACGCTGGGTTCTTCAAAACCAGACAGGTAGGGCATAGCTCCCTACTAAGGAAATCCTTCTCCACCATTCCTGATAAAACGGATGAAAGTCTGGGTGAATTTGACTTCGACACACCATACGAAGTATCTACTATACCCAGATAGGGAGGACTGTCAAAAGAATTAAATTTTCGAATGAAAATGAAATTTCGATTTACACGGATGGTTCCAAAACTAAGAAGGGTATATACTCGAGGGATATAGACCTACACGTGTCATTAAGACTTCCGGATATATGCAGTGTGTTCCAGGCAGAGATTCTGGCCGTGCTCAAAGCTGCGGATCTACTTGAAATGGGATCAATATCCAACAAGAATATCGCTATCTACATTGATAGTCAGGCTGCGCTAAATGCGCTTGAGTCCTTTATCAACAAATCTGATCAAAGATGGTCAAATATAGTAGGTCACAGGGTCTCAAAGGCTCTGTGGCCTAAGCTAGAAAAAATCAGTAGAATTATTAAAGCTCAGCTGATCTAAGCTACGAACGGGAATAGGGATTCTCTTTGGGCACGCCACGAGACTAGGTTTAACAGAAATCATCGCCATAGTTGTCAATACAAAAGGATGGTTAACCGTTTCATTATTCGCCTCTAAATATATTTTAAACGACAAGCCCGATCATTGCGAAATTTTTTTTGCTCACATTCATATAAATGTATTGGCAAATCTACGCGTGACACAATTTTTCGCAATCATAAGCAAATAATTGCCTTTGTATCGATTTAATTCCGAAAATAGAATCAAACAAACTACAACTGTTAAGTGATCAAATTAGGCTTCCGCTGAACGAAATCAGTACTACAAAGGAACCTAAGATACACCAGAACCAATAAAACCTATTTACGGAACAAAACAGAGTTGCGGGCTTATTGTTCACTTTGAATGGTCGCTCAATAATTTGGCTCTTGATGACTATTGAATTGAATGAATAAAAATACGGCTCACGAATTATAAAGATCCATTCAAGTACAAGTAATATTTGGAAATACATAGATACACGTCTTTAATTTAATCTCTCTTTGAAGACACTCATGATATATATGAATGAGTAAATTTAAAAAGATCTTTGTAATATGTAATAACAGGATTGTCTTCAATATATAGTATTCAATATTATTTTCCATTATTGACAACATTTATACATTAATTTGATTAATGGCCTTATTTCAATGGTAAATATACTGAGCCATGTATAGCTTTGCTACTACTAGCGTTAATTGGATTCGCACGAGAAATTAATTTATTTATAGTTTAGGTCTTTGCGGTATATATTTCGCAAAATTTAGTAATAAAATTTCATTACCACAAAATAGAATAGAATGTCATCCAATATGACAATTTAATTTAATATGTGTATAGAGTAGTAAGCCACGCGTAGTTATGGGTGGAATAAATTAGCTAAACCGATTTAATTAATTTACTATTAGACAGACTAAATATTTGATTTACACCGTGTGATTAAGGAAAATTTATTTATATACAAATTTGGCTTATGATAAAATTTTGTATAGAGTTTATTCGAAGGGATGACAGCTGATACCAAAAAAGAAGGCAGATAGATTTGGAAGTCTATCCCCCGACGAATGCATGTATCATTAGTAGTCAGAATGGTAGTCAGAGGTGGCAATTATCCATTACATACGGAGTAATTCACATAGACCCGATAAGGTCCATTGTGGTACCACAAGCAGAGTCGGTTATTTCCGCTACTCCTGGAACCTTTTCGAATTTTGCTGAAATTTCCTTATTTTGCTAATATCCGTTCCGGCAATATCAGCAAGCTCCCCGAAAAAGGACTCTCCTAGAGTTTACTTTCTAATCGAGGATAGCGCCGGGCAGTTACCAGTTACATGTGGCATGTCTGCCTAGTACACAGTGGCCTGTTAGTACTCCGACAAGAGTTGTGTGTTCTACTGACGTTTAACAGGATCTTTGTCCTGCGCCGACTTATTAATGGCCAGGCCTGTTTTGCATGGTTACATGTGTCATGCAGGTTTAGTTTCCAGCTCAGTTTCATATCCCGAACCATCAGTCCTAAGTATTTGGCGCTGTCAGAGAAGCTGAGGCGGATTCCCTTTAATTTAGGTGGTTCGATTTGAGGAATTCGGTGCTTCTTCGCACTAGCTCTGTTTTACCCGGGTTTATTTTAAGGCCGCGAGGGCCGATTCCATCAAGTCCCGTAATGTTGGGAGGTATTTCCCAGTCAGTATTGTAAAGATGAGCTATTTCGACGTATTTGAAGCTCTCAAGTCGATACAAATTTTCAAAACTAAGACGACAGAGGAAAAGTCTTTAATGGATCAACGACAACGACAGCTCTCCTACTCACAAAGATGGTTACTGTCTCTGAAATATCCGTCCCCCATACGACAAAAGGGGGTATTAGAAAGGAAATTGCTCCTCGTGTACGGGTTTGTTCGGGTGATTCACTAGGCAACCTCGAAAACAAAAATAGTTTGACATCTTCCACCTTTACCCTAAGTAAAAATAAAGCTCCACGCGAAAGAACAACATGTTTTCATGGTTGAACAAAATTTAAAAAATAAAGGCATTCTCAAACCAACCCGAAACGCAAAACAGGGAACGGAAAATGAATACATGGCGATGGTGGTACATATCACACCGATTCCCTCGCAAAATTCGCTCCCGTTTTCGCATTATCGCGTTGGTTTGAGCAGACCTTAATGCAAGTTTGGCTGCCGCGCAGATCGCAGATTTCATACAAAATATGGTCGGAATATTGATTTAAAACACTGGCCGTCTAAAAATAATCCATCCAAGTGATAATATCGAAACAGTGCGCATGAGAGTTCTGGTGAGAATCCAAGAACATCGATTCGGCGTCGTGGACAATAATTGAAAATTTCTAGGAGCTCTTTACAGCTTATACTCCCGAAAGACCAGTGAAAGACCAGTCTTATTGAGTTTTCTATTGAATTCAAATTTAGCGTACTTTTTGGGACACCCTTTAGAACAACCCATACGTTGGGTTAGGTTAGGTTTGTATAGGATGTGAGTTCATCCTAGTAGACTAGGCACCATATTGGGTCAATCGCCATCCCTGGGAAACCAACACGGTCTAAACTTATACCAATTCGCCCAAACACTTAATTTCCCTACAGAATCTACAATTCATTCAATTTCGATGGCCCGCTTAAGTGAGTCGTGGGTGTAGGTTGCTCAAGTGAACTCTCCATAGCTCTCGATTCTCTGCCATATCGACTCTAAATCATCAAGGGAAAGAGGAGAGATTATGAACTTGATCTAACCATCTTGTCCTGGGTCTACCTAGAGGTAGATCGTGCGGATTCCATAGCACGTAATGAGATAATAGTTGGGGATATTCGTCTAACATGGACCGCTCCGTCCAGAGAAGTAGCTGTTCGACGTTGAGTTCCTCACGTATTCTGGTGTTTCTAATGCGATCTCCACGGGGCACACCAGCAATGCAAAGGAGGAAACTGATTTCGGTAGCTTGTATCCGCTATCTTATTTTTTCGGTCATTATCCAAACCTCATGACCATAGAAGAGTTCAAACAAACACAAAATTAAAGACAAACACCGAATTAAATACTGGCTTACAGAACAGTAACAGAATCACCAAGCTATCTCAAAATTGACCCAGCCTGACCAATCCTACAGGAAAACTCAGTATTGCTCCTTCCATCACTTGTGAATAAAACCCCGAGATACTTAAACTTACAAATGGTTTCAAATTTGTATGAGATGCCAACCTCCTCCAAATTGTCGAAGAAGTACCTTCCACGATGTGTTTTTCTATTCCGAACAGTAATTTGACATTCACAGAGAAGATGTCTAATATCCTGTGCGAAATGTAGGACATCTCTTCGACGAAAAAGGGTTTTCATTTAAAAAAAAACATGGTCCAGAAAACTACAAAAAGACACAACGACATTCGGATCGGCACGGGGAATGCTTGTACTTTTAATATGTCGTCGACAATAACCCGAATTCCCAACTGTTACTACGCAGATATCACCGCCATCAAGGAAAACAAAAAAGGACTAACACCTTTGCGACATAATAAAGTTCTATGGTGATTACTATACAGACAACAGAAGTAGTGACTATATTTGGTTGCGAATTTCGTTATAGCTGAAGCGATAGACTTAAGGTAGAAAAGATTTATAATTTCATGGGAGTAAGCCAGCTTAAGCGAATGCTCGATTAGATTGAAGTTGTATACCACGACCATATATAATTATGTAGTTCAATTGTATATGTCGTGATCACATAAGATAACTTGAGTGGATTTTCGTCAATTTTTGACATTAGGTTAAGCCCTCTTAAGCAACCAGAAGTCAGAAGAACTTTCAACATGATAATATCTAGATAGTAATAGATAGAGAAAAGCGATACTACCAAAGATTGTTCTTTATGAGCTTCTCGATGAAACTTACACTCCCATGCACTCGAATAGGGACAAGATTTCTTAGATTTCTTGTTTCTCTTTTGCGGTTTTTCAATGAAACCACATTTTTTTGTATGTTTTGATTTCAATTTGGTATTAAAGAGAAAACAAAATTAAGCACCAAAATCTGTTCGTTATTTTTAAACAAATGATTTTTGAATGTAGTCTTAAAAAAATGAATCTTTTGCGACCCTATTTATGTGCATGGGAGTGTATGTCCTAAATATGGCATTTCGAAGTCAATTGACATGGTATTTAAGCAATTCAGCTACCACCCCATCGTCAACCCTAATGTTCACCCATTGCACTCCAATTCTTAGTATTTTAAGATTGGGTTTTCTCCACGTATACACTGATTGCCTTTATTATACAACATATGACTTCGTCCCTGGTATACTTACGTGTAATTAGAGAGAACTTAAACTTAAAAAGGTTTTTCCCTTAAATGCATAAATCACGAGTTGTTGCGCGTGACTCATTTAATTGGGGCCTGCTATGACTATGATGTAATTTAGTTAATCAACATAAAGAAGTTGCTATAGCTACGGTTAGAAATGGTATACAATATTTAAATTTAGCTTTCCAATGCATGTAGTATAGGTACCTAACCTATGTGGTGATTAAAATGAAAACGGTGCAAGATGTGCAGAGAATAATCTACTTTCAAAGCGGATTACAAAAAGTAAGCTCATAGTAATTACAACCCTCCTGTTTATTGCAATTTTGTGTTAATTGTATTGTTAGTGTATACGTGCTATAGGAAAATGGAAAATTGCAAACGTCATTCTCATTATATATACGAAAGAAAGAAGCTTGTGTGGAGTTTTTTTTTTTTTTTTTTGTATTTCTGTAAGGACGCGTAATTGGGGTTGAATATTATCGAAATGGATTATGAAATGTTACCATAGAATACACTTTTTGGGATTATATAGGCAAAGGGACCCGATGGAAGACCGCTCGCATTCAACGTATTCCTAAGAAAGGGAGGAAATGTCTGCCACAAAACTATCTTCCAATAGCGTTACTTTCAATGCTCCCAAAAGTAATGGAAAAGGCAAAAAATTTCCAAATAATCAAATATCTAGAAGGCCACCGATTAATAAGCGACAGGCAATACGGATTTCGGAGCCGTCGTTCCACTGGAGACCTGTTAAGCTACGTAACGCACTTATGGACGCAACCAATTGAACAACACGGCGAATCCAGAGCCGTAGCCTTGGACATATCAAATGCATTTGACCGAGTCTGGCATAGAGCCCTATTTAAGCAAGTTAGCGTGTTATGGATTACCACAACTCTACGGATGGATGCAAAATTGTTTACTGGGAAGAAGTTGTCGTAGATGGTGTATCATCCAATTCGTTTGCTATAAGTGCAGGAGTGCCCCAATGATCTATTCTATCTCCAACTCTATTTCTTCTCCATATCAACGATTTGCTTGGATCGACAAATAATAATATCTACAGCTTTGCTGATGACAAAGCAAACTTTGTCTTATATCCTCCATCTCGAACAGTGGGCCTGTGAATGCGGCTACATCACACAGTCAGAGATGTGAACAAATTAGTTCTCTAAATGATGATCTGGACAAAATCTTGAATTGGGGAAAAGACAACTTGGTTGTATTTAACGCAAACAAGACACAGCTCACAACATTTTCTAGTAAAAATGCATCAACAGTTTCTCAGATCCAAATGGATGACCATCTAATCCATCCCAATCCCAAGGACTCAATGCACCTTCTAGGAGTCACTGTCAATTCAGGAATCACATGGCAGGACCACATTTCCTATATCGCAAAATCGACGTCCGCTAAGTTGAACTACCTATAGCAAAGAGGTACTTTAGCCCCAAGCAACTTCTTCTGGACCAGGCATGGAATATTGTTCCCATATATGGAGCTCGGCCCTAAAACATTTACTTAACAGCAGAGACGAGCAGTTCGACTTATTGGAGACCCTTCACTCACATTGAATCTTCAACCGTTGGTGCACAGAAGACAAGTCGCTTACCTATGTTGGTTCTATAGATACTTCCATGGTAGATGTTCTGAGGAACTCAAAGATATTATCCCTCGAAATGATACTTTTGGGCGCCCCACAAGACAGGCAGCTAATGTTCATGACTAGGGCAACCGGAAATATGCTCTAAAAAAAACGTTTACTATAGCGGTTTACATATGCTCTAAAAAAGGTGTTATATGCTCTAAAAATATACTCTAAAAACTTTTAAAGTACCACCACCCTTTAAAAAACTAGAACATTTTTTTTTAATATTTTTTGTTAGGTAGATATATAAAAAGTAGAATCCGAAAAAAGAAGGAATCCTGACCTTAGAAAAAAATGATTTCTATTGTCAAAAAGTGTGATCGGATTGACTTGCCATTTTTTTTAACAAAAAAATTGAAGAAAAAAGGACAAATATGCAAAAATTCTAAAATATGCCCTAAAATGCTGAAATATGCCAAAAATATGCTCTAAAAAGTGAAATATACAAAAATATGCATTTATACCAAAATATGCACAAATATGCCCTAACGAATAGGGCTCAAAATACCTACTTAGTTTTGTATAAAACACATTTCTGTACATTCAAATTTCTAATACAACCTCCCAAAAAACATGCTTTTTCATGATTCCGGCTGTCCTACTGATGACCATACACCTGACAACCGCGAGGACATCAATTTTCCAAAACTCCTTCTGTTAAAGGACAAGCAAACTTTGGAACTCGCTTCCTGGGGATATATTTCCTGAAGACTACAATTTGCAGAAATTTAAGTGCAGATAGGTTTTATTTCTTGGTTTTTTTCGTATTAAAAAAACTTATTTGGCAGAAAGATACATTCATACACTATAAAACAAACATAATTTCAAACTTGATGATGGGCCCATAACGGTAGTAGTTTTACTCATTTTTTCCTATACCATGCAAAAACGTATGAATTTTTTTGGTTCACTTGAATAGACGCATCGGTTAAATTGGTTAGTTACGAACAAGTGCTCGGACAAAGAGCAGTGAAAAGTTAATTTGAAAGTAAGACAACTATTATTTTATATTTATTTTATTAAAATAGGCAGACAAAATATGTTGAATTTGGCTAAAAGGCAAAAGTTAATGCTTACCTCTTGTAAAGCTTTTCAAATCGTGAAATGGTTTATAAAATTGCTCGAAGTGAACACTTGATATAAAACTTTGTAAAAAAGGATATCTTATGGAAACAACTACAAAGAAACGATCGTAAAAGTTTTAACACCAGAAAACAAGCGGAAAATTCAAAGACTAGTGTCTAATGGCACTCAATTTACAAACAAAGTTATGGAATTTGCAGTGTTTTTTGTAGCAAATCCACTCGAGTTGTGTTGTTGTCTATGCTCTATACCCAAAGTTAACAAAACTACAAAAAAAACCAACGCCTAATCAAGCATGCAAACAACCCACGCCTTGAATTTGCAAGATCTCACATGGCATGGGATATGAACATTTAAGTGGTCTCCAGAAATTGGAGCAAAGTCGACTTAACAAACAAAAAGGACTTTAACTTGGATGATCCTGCAACTACAGCTATTACTTTCATGATCTCCGGAAAGAAAATATGTTTTGAACCGTTATCATTCGAAATTAGGGGTAGTTATGATATGGGGTGCAATTTCATTCTTCTGCGCTTTTAAATTGGAAATCTTTTTCAATAAAATTACTACTATTCTTTAAAAATATTGCCGCGTGAAATTTATTTTCGACAATAAATTCGGATGTAAAACAACTACGAGATTAAAACGGAGATTCCTAAATGTCTAAGAGGGAAAACAAGGTAAACGCAGATTGATTATGTCAGATGTAGGTGCGTCTCTCTTTGGTAGGCGGTTGATCCCTAATATTGGGACCCATTTTAGGACTACTATCACACGGAATCATATCCGAAAAAGTCTCAATATCTCAATAACTTGTAAGACTTCGACATGTGAAAAGAGAAAGTGGCGGTTGACAGGTTTCTTGTATATGGTGTGAAAATATCTACAGCCCAAACCACTTACCCACTCAGACAGAAGAACATTGAAACGGAAAAGCGTGACAATGAGCTGAAGAGCATTATTGAACGCGCCCAACAAGATGACGTATAAGCACTCCACAAGACTGCAAGGGATGGGACGACAATTTGACACGCAAACAAATTCGCATCGCACTTAAAGCGATTTATGTATGTAGGTGTTGCTGACTCGTAGGGTAGACAACAATTTCAACACCAAACGTAATGACATTTCAAATAATAATAACTTGAATTATTCCCTAAACACTATACCATCATGACTAGACGCAGAGTGCGTGTGTTGAAAAAATCACATTCTGATGATGGTTGTCCAGGTCCACAGATTAATTATATTCAACATGACGTACATTATTTTCCTGATAATTTGTTCTACTTCATCCAACTTTAGTAATTATCCACTTATGCAAATATTTCCCAAAGAGGGTTCAAATTACACCACACCGATGGTTGGCAGTTCTGTCGTAACATTTTTCATCACATTTTTGTCCATAAACATTCACACACCACACTGTCCGTCTATCCTAATCCATTCGGTAAAGGGTTTGCTTTTTTTTTTTTGGGATCTCCTTAATTTTTTTTTTTGAGGAGATTCCTACTTAGACAACTTTGTAATTTATGACGCATATATTATTACTTGACAAAACAGAAGAGCTGAAGGTAGGTATTTATGTCATTAAAGATAAAATGACGTGCCACGTGGGCATGTGCAAATAGATTTAATATTTATTATGTTTTCCAAAGGACGACACGGCGAGAGTATTTTCGGCACACACAAATTTGTATAGAGTATAGAGTATACAAATACATGTGTAAATGTGAGTGAAATTAAAGTTTGATCGATGGTGCGAGGTTGAAAGTTTTCCACGCGTCACAAGTGTCATTAGATTTACATACTAAATACGAATACGACCGCAGGAGTGGGTTGAACCACCCCACTTACTAGAAAGCCTATGATGATAACATCTGAATCATAATCTTCTCCTTTAACCAATTGTAATCACTCAACTATATAGTTAATCTACGCATCTTATTGTGCGTGACATATAAGGACAGTCATTCACCGACACACACCCACATACATCATCATCATCATCCAATTATCATCCCTCATTCGAAATTAATTTAATACCCCATAAAAGATAATACTATAAGAAAGTTTCATGTGAAAAGTGAATATGTGTGCAACTCGACTAAATTGTGACCAAACATGGATATAGATGATAGCTACTGTGCCGGTACAAAGGGATAATGGATTGGCAGTGCATTTAAGACGAGAACCTCGAACGGAACAAACGTAACGTTCGAGATAACTGAAGTGAGAATGCAAATATTGGCACCGATACACTAATGGCAGGGTACACACTACACACACATCATCCCAACGAATTTGCATATTTGAACTCGTTTATTTCCGAAAGGACAAAGAGGACACATTTTTTTGTTTGCGAAGTGTAATCCATTTTAGATATAGGGGTAGGTGTAGTCACCTTACCTACTGATGAATGCGATCTGTGAGAGATTTCTTGCCGTAATGTTTAAATTGAATTTCAAAAGAGCACAATAGTAACTGCTGTTGCGAAGGAGCTCGCTAAAAATCATCAATGATTCAGAGGGTGGATTTGTCTATATACCAATGGAATTGAAGGACATGTGGTAATTGTGAAATGTGTAAATATACTACACTCACAGAAAAAAAAGGCTTTACTATCCGAATTGTAAAACCATCGATTTACAATTTAAATAGCAAATTTGGTTAATTTACTATTTTAATTGTAATTTTTTTAGTTTTACTATTTTATTTTTTTTTTTTTTTTGAAAATTTGTGTTTCACAGAAAAAAATTATAATATTTACAATTTTCTGCGTAAAATTTACCATTTTTAATTGTAACTATAGTCATTATCATTACAATTTAATAGGAAAAAAATATGCGAAATTTACTTATTTCAATTGTAAATTTTTTTGTAAAAAAATAAAAAAACTTAAAAACACAAATTTTCAAAAAAAAAAAAAAACTAAAATAGTAAAACGAAAAATAATTGCAATTAAAATAGTAAATTAACCAAATTTGCTATTTAAATTGTAAATCGATGGTTTTACAATTCGGATAGTAAAGCCTTTACAATTTTTTTTCTGTGTGTGGGGGAACCGCTTTTCCTGCATTGTGACATCAGAATCGAAGCTTTCCAGACAAAACAATTCGGGATACAGTTTAAACTATCGAAATTCTTCACAAAATGGATACCAAGTTGGCGTAGAGGGACCTATCCATAAAATTTAAAAATTTTCAATTGAAAAAAGTAAAAAAAAGCGAAATTTACTATTAAATTGTATTGATTATAGTTACAATTAAAATTTGTAAATTTTACGCAGAAAATTATAAACATTACAATTTCTTTTTGTGAGTGTAGGAATACAAAATATTTAGGGAGTTTATCTACATATATGAAAAACAATAGCAAACCATAAAACTACGACACAAACTATTTTATTGCTTTGCAAGCCATATCGAAGCACAAAAAGGTGAAACTTAGATGGGTACCTGGCCATCGAGGTATTGCGGGTAACGAATCAGCCGACTAAATCTAAACCACTGGGAAAATGTTCCGGGTTTAAGACAATCCAAAAGATTAATTAAAGCTTACTCCAACAAGGAAATCCTCAACCTAAATAAGGAAAGTATCAGGAAGCTGGTGGGCTTTCTCACAGGCCATTGCGGCTTGAGATATCATCTTAACAAAATGAATGTGTGTTCAGAGAGAGAACGCAGCCTCTGCCTTGGGGATGAACAATCAACCGAGCACATTCTCTGTGATTGCCTGGCAATTCATTGGTTAAGAAAACGTGTCTTTAACAAGAAGCTACGTTTACCAGCACAGCTTTGGAACTCCGCTACTAAGGATATATTGGTCTTAGCTAGGGAGGTCATTAGTCTCTTAGAATAACTATATATCCCTCTTCGATACAATAGTTCTATTTTAGGTTGCATTGTCAGCCAAATTGGCCTTTTCAGTCTCTACATAATTAGATGGGTTTTAATGAACATTTTTCTCAGTAAGACAAAGTAAAGTAAAATCTCCAGCATGTGATTTTAATATGCGTTCACCACCCCAAAGCAGAACCACTTTCAAGAATAATCGTTGCAAATATTTTTCAATTTGACAAAGAAAAATTCAAATTTATCGTGTTAGATTTTGGTCTATAGAGCTCATCTTTAGGATTAAGCAGAAAACCGATTAATAGCTTAAAATGTTTAAGAAAGCGTTGACTCACTGAATTATTATTTTCTTTTGTAATGAAATAATTAAGAATTATTTAAGTAACGGCAAGTTAAGGGCATTGAAGTCGGAAAAAAAATACATTTAGGTCAAAAATGCTGCCAAAAATATCATCCTATAGCCTTATCGGAGTCTTAGTTAACATTTCAGAAAAGCTTTTATCAAAATCTGTCCAGTAGTTTTCACGTTAATCGGTAACAGACAACCCCCTTCATTTTAATTAAATTTTTTTATTTGCTTTGATTTTGATACAGCTGAGAAAAGGGTGAACTGTCAAACGGGCTGTCAGACTGTCATAGCGGATTTGTAGGTATATTTGCATTTCCAAAAAGCGATTCACTCCATTCAAAAATTCAAAAGCGATTGCGGATAAAAAAATGACCTAACTTCTTGTGACGATAAAAAGTTGACAAACTCTTGGAAAATTAAATGGAAAATTGGAAGACAGAGTGGAAAAACAAACTGGAAACAACTGGAAATATTCTTGCGAATAAGGCCCCAATTATAGCTATCAGTAAGGCTTCAATTATAGCTATCAGTAAAATGCAACTGAAAAAAAAATGTTTTGCTTTTTTGGAGCACTTATGGAAACTTAATCGTTGAACTCAATCTTGTCTTAAAATGTTGCTTTTAAATTATAAAGTTAGTCCGTCAAAAAAAAATTAAGCAATTGATCTCTAAGTTTCATTGAAAACGATTTATTAATTTTTCCGTACGTAAAACTTTTTCTGTTCAACTTTTCAGTCAATTCTGGAACATTTTCCACTGAATTCCTATGGTATGCTGTTTCGTATTTTTACGGATGCATTTTACTGATAACTATAACTACTGACGCCTTAGCAACAGCGAAGACGATCGGAATTTATGTACCGCTTTCAATACAGTCCGTCGGGCATTTGGAAATAAAGTTTGCTTTTTAATATTTACTCATTTAATGGTTAAAAATCCATCACAATTTAAAATATTACTTATTTTACAAATAATTACTTATTTTGAAATGATTATTCTTTTCGACTCATCTATGAATGTTAAGCTTTAATTTGGTAAAAAAAGGAAAAGAATTGGCTTACATTAAGAGCGTACATATGTACCACAAGAAATAGCGTCCGCTATTAATATTATTATATAGATTGTCATTATTGCTTGGCTAGACATTTTTATAAATAAAAATAAAATTATGTTCATTAGTCACTTGAAAACGGCTGGAACTATTTGGCTGATTTTTTTTTGTTTAAATGTTCATAATAATCCGAATAAGGTTCATACGAAAAAAAATTTTAAAAGTTGCTCAGGTAAGCGGAAAAAGGAGCGTGGGAACTCCCATACAAACAATTAAAAATCTGATATGTATCTCGAAAACCACCAAATCAATTGAGCTCAAATTTACAGACAATCTTAGGTATTAGCCTGGAAATGTTCCTGTGAAGACAGATTTAAATTTGACAAATGGGCGTGGCACAAACGCCATTTCTCGACACTCATGGGAGCTAAAATTGTCAAATTTTTACATTGATGTTCATTGTCCAAACAAAACACTGCGCGATTGGAAAAAGGGACATGGCGACCAGTCTATGTTACCATAGACTGATTGAGATCAATAATGGTCGGAAATCTCGCACTTCAAAAGTTGATCTCATTCCCTAATTGAGGACCAAATGAGAGATAAAAGGTCGTATAATTTTACTATAGCCTTAATATTTTTTGTGGGGTACTGAAGTTGGTGTTTTTCTTAAGATACGACAGGCAGTCCTCAAAAAAGTTATCGAAAATTGGACGTCAGAAATACGCTTTTTAAGGATCAGATACATATTTTTATTTTTTAGCACTTTTATGTTTTAACAGCGCCCCTGAGATGCTTGCAGATAGATGAACTTAAATAGTTGTAAATAATAGTTATCTGTAAATATGTCCCCATCAAATTAAGAGTGATATGATAAAAAGGTCAACCTTATCAAACTTGTAAAAGGCTATTTAACTTTTGTAGGACGGTAGGTACATATGTTTTTCTTTTTTCAAACCTTTTAGTCTATAGCTTACATTTTTACGAGAACCTATTAAAAAGTCAAACCTAAGGACTAGGAAAGCAAAGGATTGAGTTCGAGGATTGAGTTTCGAGGTAGAGTAGAACCAATTTTTAAAGGCTTTTACTTAACTTCATGAAAAATTTGTTATGCTCAAATCTTGCAAACCAAATTTGAAATCTACACAAAATGTCCTCGAAGATTTGCAAATTTGCCAGGCAACTTCCAATGAACAAGGTACATAGGTTCGACTATAGTTTTTTATAATATAGAGAGTGTAGGGTATCATAGAACATAGAATGGATTGGTATTTTGTTGTAGGGTTCAGCAAAGAAAAGTTCGCCTTTTAGACTATCACTTTTAATACTTTGCAAATTGAGTAGAAAATGTTTTTATTACTCGAGGAGCGAAATTCATTTGACACAACATTTTAAACCTTAGACATCATAGTCTGCAAAAGAAAATACATGAAAAAGTAAATTAGGTACACGACTGCGTCACACGAAACTTTCTCTTTTTAACCAATTTTTTCAAGTACATTTTTATTTACATAAAATAAAGTAGCAGTTCTCGATGAAGAACAATTTACCAAACCTCTATAGATTTTACTTATTTATTTCGAGGTCGACGAACCGTTTCTAACAAAAAGCCTCCTCATAAATATAAAAGACACGTACCTAAGTGCTCTGATTTATAATAGAATAAAATGAATAAGAAGTATAAATTTGAAATTAACGTCCAAATGCATAAATAATTTCATATCTTGACTACGCGCATAATATGTACCACTTCATATAGCCACACCAGTCCATTAATTATGGTTTTAAGTCTTATTAAAAATATATTATACATAATACCACCTTGCAATGGGATAAAAGCTTCTTCATATTCTTTGCAAAGTCCAATTAGGATAATAGCACGCTTTTGAATGTATTTACGAACAAGTGTGGTGTACTAGTCCTGTATAGTAAATTTATGCTCAAAATTTAGAGGAGTACTTTCAGCATTATAGCTAATGCAACATTTTCTACTTACAAGGAGTATAATTTTGTAAATTTCTGAAAGATTTATTTTCTTCTGTATTGTTTTCTACCACTTTTAGAGAATGCTGAATGATAAAGTGTTATTTGGCAAAAGAACATTTGTCATTAAGTACGTTATGGAAGAAGTCTCTTACCAGCAGAGATTGAGTCGATCGATAGAGTTTTGGAAATTAGGTACATGCATAGATCATGTCAGGGATAAAAAAAAAATTCCTGCAGATACGAATAAGGGTGTTGTTTGTGATCCGAGTGATGTGGGACAGTGTAACTCTGCCACCGCCCATACGAAAAGTAAACCAGAGTTTATAAACAACAATGAACCGGAAATCAAGTATGAGTGCCCCAGGATTTGGTAACGGTAAGCCTAGAAAGCCATGAGACGATAGAAGTGACACTTTATTAAAAATTATTTTAAAACATTCAGCAATGACGCCCCCTTTTCCCCTTCCCTCTTTGTTCACTACTGCAAATCTGTCGCCTTTTCTTTTTTTTTTCTCTGTCTCTCATGCCTTATTCCACTCGAGCTGCATTAAAACGCGCGCTATACCTGTCCTGTCGGATTTTCGTTTCATTGGAGTTAAGGGACCAGTTATAGCCATCAGAAACATCCATCCGTACTAACACGAAACAGAACAAAACTGAAACATATAACAACGGTAATTCGTAGGATTTCAGTGGAACCTGCCGGAATAGACTGAGAAGTTGAACAGAAAAAGTTTGAAGTACGGAAAAATTAATAAATTCGTTTTCTAGAAAAGTTTTAGAGCAATTGCTTACTTTTATTTATGAACTAACTTTATAATTCAAAAGAAACATTCTAAGACCAAAATTGAGCTGAACGATTAAATTTAGGTGCTCCAAAAAAGCAAAACAATTTTTTTAGACGCCTCAGAGACACTGCCCAACAAGCCATAAGAAGTTTCACTTAGTCCCATTCTGCCTGAGCTGCCTCACAATGCGCGCTACACTCTCACATTTCGTGTTGCTTTTTTGTTTCATTGGAGTTCGGAAACGATCCAAAAGAAGTGTACATTCTTCTTATTCGGCCCGAACCGCTTTACCACGCCCGATATCCCCTCACATTTCGTGTTGCTTTTTCGTTTCATCGGAGTTCGGAAACGATCCAAAAGAAGTGTCCATCCGTCTCATTCGGCCCGAACTGATTCATCACGCGCGCTATCATACCCGTTTCCTGTCGCATTTTCGTTTCATCGGAGTTGGTAATTACTGCCCAATGAACTATAAAAAGTTTCGCTTAAAAATAAAGTCCGAGTTGATGCTAATAAATTTTGAAAATCGATCCAAGTTCATAACCAGCACTTTTAGTACTTTATCTCGGTCATAAAGCGGACCAGGGGCTCTACTTTGTATTTCGTTCCGAAAGTAACATTTTCCGAAACCGAATATTTGGTACTCTTTATTTCGAAAGCGGAATGAAATCTCCAAATGTCAAAGGCATTGATGTACGGAAAATCGAAAGTATTACAGTGTTCGAATTGAAAAACGGAACGAGAAGCAATATCGAATATGATTGACTTTATGATTTGGAGTCGATGGCGGAGGATTGAGAGCTATGGAGTCCACTTGAGCAAGCTACACCCGCGACCCACTTAATGGACAAGCGGACCATTTGAAAATGAATGAATGAATGAATTGACTTTCGGAACGAAATAGAGAGTAGGGCCCAAGTTCTAACGCGAATTAAAAAAAAATGTTGCATACTTTTTTGGGACTACCATAAAAAAGGCACATGAACGAATCTATTCATTTTTGATTTGTAGAATTCACACTCTCGAGAATAGCTAAGCAAGGAGTAGAAAAAGTTTTCTGAACAATTGGAAATTGTTTCGAATTGAATTTATTCTGCCATTCGAAGAGTTTCATTTATAGAATTTCAATAAAGTTAACCCTAGAATCCTTGCCACAATAGCCATGAAAAAAAAAGTTACTATACCTACCACATTCAGAGAAACTAAACAAATGCGGATTCCTTCAAAAAAACAAAAGAAGGGTGGCAAAGTAAACCATTTCCCCCTCCCCTTTCATAAAACACTTTACCGAGTCTTATTTAAACACTCATCGCTTGTGTACCACCCTTCCTTTCATTTCCATAAGAAATCAATTACTTGCCTGTGTCGTGCAAAGTTGTACGTTCAACTTTTTCGTTTTTGTCAACTTTTACTAGCCAAACTAGCGCCACAGTAAGTAAGACCAATCAATAATCCAAATTTTGTTGCTAAGCCAAATAGGGGATTTTTTTTTTTTTGTTTTTCATTTCACGATGTGAGATCAGAAAAATACTCATTAAAAAAAAAAAAACAAATCTTCAGAAGAAAATGAAAGAAAAAAGGCGGAACAATTTCTGTCCAGCCAATATTTACCCATGCCCCTGAGGAATCCTTGCTGGTATATGAGTCGTGGTGTCCTACGTACATATAGATACCCGTGTGTACACATTTATCTAGGAGCAAAAATGCCATCTACCAGAGAACAAAAATTCACTTGTCCAAGTCAAAGAGCGTCCTGTCGCATTAAATTGCCGCCTAGTGCAAAACAAAACAAAAAGAAAAAAACAAACAAACAAAATCGCAAACAAAAATCTTTCACAAGTAAAAGAAACTACAAAAAGCAGAAGAAAAAAAAAAACATAAAGCTTTTTTTTCTGTTGGAAACACAACATGCAAAAGGACGATGAGCAAAATCAAGGAAAAGTTTAACTCACGTAGCGCCTATTGTTGTGCACTGTGTAGAGGTAGACTGTAGTGTAGTGTATGGTGTATGATATGATGTGTGTTGTGTGCAGCTTTAAAAGCGGTGTGTGCGGCATCGCTTTTGTGCTCAGGAAATTGTGTGTGCATTTTGAGTAGGTTAACCTTGATTAGTTCTATGGGGTTTTGTTCTTTAACGAATGGCACGGCCTCTCTCTCTTTGTTCGTTATGTTGTTGATGCTTGATGCTCTCGTCTCCGCTATGTTTCATACATGTATAAATGGAGCATACTACAATTGTGTACTAAACGAAGGTAGTAAGGATGGCGTTGGTGGCTTCTGTGATACGATTTCTGTTTGATTGTGTCGGTGGTGTGGAAATAAATTGCTTCTGTATGGGAGATGATCGTGTTGCCGTGGTGCAGGAAGTAGGTGGAGTTATGAGGAATAAGATTAAATTTACAAAATGTCACTTAAGGTCGATGATTTCGTTAAGCTTAGTCTATCTTTCGAAAGGTATTTAATTGGAGGCCTTCCTTTTGAAGCTCTATAGCTGAACCATGGAAAACTAATGAAATTTGTATGCGAAATGTTTGGACCTGTTGTGCGAGTTAATTATATATTTACTTGACTTTTTTTTTAAATATTCTAGACACGCGGTAAAATACCTAATACCCTTTGATCCACCAGCTGGTTTCATCCAAGTTTTTCACGTCCAAGTTATTTGCAGTGCGATGGAATGTGCTTTCGACATGAAAGCGATGTCTTTAGACCCTCTAAAGTGCTTAAGGTAATGTTAAAATTTTATTTTAGTAAAACAAAACGTCATCCCATTTTAATGAAGTCGCACAACGGCTTAAGCTGGATTACTCCCACAAAATCCATCTAAAGCGCTTTCCATTTACTTGGTTTCTTAATTTTGTTGATGTCATTAACGCATGCGATGGTGGCACATTTACATGTGCCTAAAAGAGGGCATCACAAATGTGTAACATTATGTAGAAACATGGTGTCACAGATAGTGCGTTGTGACGTTTGGTCTTTTTTTGTTATTTTTCCAACGGAATTATGAAATTGTAAAGATATTCTTACTTCGCAGAAATCTGAAGAAAAAAAAATATATAGGACCCACTAGCTGTCAGAATTGGAATGCAATATGTATTTTTCAAAAAGAAGGGATGACATTCAACAGACGACATTTATGACATCCCAGTGACCTAAGCAAATGACGAAAACCTACTTGTGGCAGGTGAAAGTCTGCTAGGGGACTGCATTCTCAAACAGTGCGTTATAGGCTATAATTAGACTCTACTTATAGTTCAGTTACTTCAGACAATGGCTTCTGATCTCATTTTACTGTTTAAAAAAAAATATGAGACTTCCAGAACGAGATCAGGATGAAATATTGTTTTTTCTGTAGCTTAAAGGCCAATTAAGGTTACTATCCGGAACCGGATGTTTTTTCCATAGAGATTGGCATTAATCAGTTCTCAACAAACCATGGAGTACCTCAGGGTTACCTCCTGTCACCGATACTTTTATTTAAATGACTTTTTCTATATATTTTCCCCAAAAATGTCAACCAAAACTTAGGGCCACTTTCAAAGGTTCTGGATAAAGTTTCGCATAGTTTGTAATATTTTTTGTTGTTTTAGGAAAGTCAAAAGAAAAATTACCTTTGATAAATTAACGGAAGAAAAAAAAATGAAGCAGCAAAAATCCAAAAAAGCTGGAGCTGGTATCCGGATACTCTGTTTACGGCTGAGCTATTTTTAAACTGGGCTCCCAAATAGGATAACTAGTATAGGATAAGAGTAGAGAGAAGGGTGATTTGTGGATAGGAGTAGGAGAAGAGCTCTTCAAGCTTATTGGAGCACTCTAATTTATGGTTTTTGGGCAGTTCTTAGTTCGTTGTTCATCAAAACCGCCAGTCTGTCAAGGGTGACCCTACTGGTGACTAAAGCATAGCCTGTTGACAGCATAGCCTGAATCATTACAACTTAAGCCTCCACACCAACAACGTCCAGAAAAGGACGCAACGGCAAGGTGACCGCCCCTTCGTGGTAGGAAGGTTTAGGAGAAAAGTGAATACAATTTTCCTTTCTCAGTCGCGTTTTCAACCGTTTTGGTTAGCCGGAATCGAATTCTGAAACCATCATCGTCGAGTGTTTCAAAATAATTTGGCCTTGGGCGATATACTCTGTTCCTACGTAATATTAATTTAAACACTCAAAAACATTTCCTTCTCATTTTGTCACATTTTATGTGAGCCTCCAAAAGACCGGGTCCTATCTCAATTTGCCTCATATTAGCCATCATGCGAATCTTCACATACCACTGCGCACATACCGGCAACACTGCCCTAGGTTAATCTTACATTCACAGCTGAGATAAAAAAAAGCTTCCTCCTCAACGCCAGAGCCGGATTTCTGTCATTTTGCTCGAGAGTATTAGTATTTTCCCATACGCACATGCAGCGAGAACAGAGAGCGAGAGAGAAAGAGAGCTCACACGAGTAGGTACAAAGGAAAGGGTATACAGAGCGTAGTAGTGTGTGCTAACTATTGCACTATCCCAGATAGAGCTGATTCCTTAAACCATGCAATTCACCTATCAATCAATTCTAAATCGAAATCAATTTTGTTTTTTTTTTTTCTATTTTGCATTCAAACTACTCGTACCTCTGCACCAGACAGGAGTTGAGGAATCGAAAAACTAGAACGTACACCAGTAGGTGGTACTACGTCTTTGTGCACAGGAATTAAATTGGATCGATGGATTTTTTTTATTTTTTTTAAAATCAATGTTATTTGAACTCCTGTTAGGTGGTAGGTGTCGAGGACACGCATTAGCGAAATTTGTGTCACCCAGAGAAATATAGAATCCTTGGCGGGTGACGGAGGACACACACACATAATGCGACATCAAGATTGCTGAGGAGAAAACTTTTCTGTAGTAGGTACCCGTACCACCTCCTTGTCTGTTTTTCATGTTTCCTCTTCAATGCGGTAAGGTCAAGAATACGTAATTTTTGTGTGTTCTTCCCGTTTTGTTGGAGGAATTCTTTTCAGGAGGTGTGCCTGTGCCCATTGAAAAAAGTTGTTCGAGGGGGTCGTCTTCAATAAACCCTTATCTTGATATTTCTCTCACAGTGTGCAATTTTTGAAAGGAAAACATTTTGAGTTGAAGTTTGTAGGATTTTTCATAAAATAGTTTTTCATGTATTATTTTATGTGACATAGAAAGGATACAGATCTAACTAAGAACAGGCATCCAGCACATGATGGGCGGAGACACTAGAAGGACATGAAAGTGTATTTTTCTTTTTTTTCTAAATAGAATTTAAAGAATAATACAACTTTTTTTTTTTTTGAGGCGAAGAAACATTCAAGAGTGGAAAAAAAATTATCTCGAGAAATTCAAAAAATTCAACACAACATGAATACTTTCAAGGATCTTTCAGTATGTGTGTGTTTGGTGGTACAATATTTTTTTTTTTTGTCGCTTTGGTTTATTTTGCACTGAAAGAAACTGTGAAAAATCAATTTCAATGACTGCTTGGAGAGTTGGTTAAAATATCTTTTCTGGTAATTCTTGGAGGATTTGGTCCATTAAATTCTATTCAGCGTGCATTTGCTAAGGATAATGTTTTTAAATTTATTGCATCGACATTTTTATTTTTTATTTTTTTTTCTCTGTCGACTTTTAGTTGGAGGAGACACATGTACCTATTATATAGATTGTCTAATGGATGTTTAAGGCTATTGAGGGAGACGGGATCAAAACGAATTACCCAAGAGGATATGCAACGTAATGTGGCTTCTTCTGATGGATTTATAGGAAATCAGTTTTATTTCAAGGTTTCCTTGAAAGTTCAGTGCTCACATAAAGTGTTTCCTAGTGGAAGGTATTTGAAAAGGTGTACCTAAAGTTTGGTAGTTCTCAGACAAGCTTAATAAATTCAATTAAAATATTTACTTTAGCTGGTCTGGTACCTACGTAAGGTCTGCTTCTTGAAGCATGTATGTCTAATTTTTGGTATTAGTATGAGCAGCATACCTACATCCCCGATAGAAATTTGCATTTAAATTTTAAGAAGTCTTAGTTGTGTGGAAGATTGCTTACTGCAAAAAAAAGGCGACGACAGCTAAGCTGATGGTTGGTTATGGGAAAAAAATTCTGCGAATTATAAAGCATCGTTAAAAAATAGGGTTACCAGCCCCAAGGAAACACCAAACTTTGGGTCGATGTACAGCGGCGTCTTATTAAAGCAGGCTGTCACGAAGAGAAGGTATAGCTGGGGAGGGGACTTGTTGTACTTACGTGATAAGGTGATAGATTGGCATTTGGGAATATTGAGCTCTAGGCAGTTTTTGAGACAGCAGATAGAAAAACTATCTAGACAGGGGTCTTGTGATATAGATCCTATGTGTTTGAAAAATTTGGTATCGTCGGCATAGAGAGAGAGATAGAGGAGTGTTTAATCTCCATTTCAAGACCGTTTATAGTTAAGATGAAGAGAAGGGGACCTAGGTGACTGCCTTGTGGTACACCAGAGGTTGAGAACGGACATGAGGCGAACACTATAAAAACGATTTTCCAAATAAGACGATGGATGGATATCAATTTCAGCAGTATTGGCTTAAAGCCGATTGCAGATAATTTGAAAAGAATTAATTTATGCGATATATTATTAAAATTTTTACTAAAATTGGTTGCAATAACATCAACTTCTTTACCACTTTCTAAGGCCGATAGTGCAGAGGATAGGTAGTTGATCTACCTTTAAGAAAGCCATGTTGGTTTGGGGAGCTTAATGATTCGTACAAAATATACTTTCGAGGCGTTTGGTTATATGCGAAAGTTTGGCTATCGGGCGATAATTAGTAACTTCGCTCTTTGATCTCTTTTTATGAACCGGTGTTATGAAGGAGGACTTCCATATCTGAGGAAAGTCGCCTTGGGAAAGCGAGAGCTGGAAGAGGTGCGAAAGGGGTAGGAGAGAACGAGGGAACACTTCTTGAGAAATATAGCGGGAATACCATCTGGGCCTGGTGAATATAATCATCGCTAAGTGTTTGTAATTTAATTTCAATTACAGTAGGTTCAAAAGTTTGTGTGAGGAAGGGCACAAAGGAATAGTTAAGTAGGTAAGTGAAATAGGAAGGATCTAGAGTTGTCGGCAAAAAGGATGGCAAAAAAATTAGCAATGATGTGTGATGGATTAGATTGAAGAACTGCGATCGGTCTGACCAGAGTAACCAAGGCGCCATTAATTCATATAGGATAGTCAGATCCAGTCAAAGTAGAGCACTGAACCCTGTCGATTCGGAGATCTAATTATATTTATATGGAAGAACTGGCATCTACTGGAGCAGATTAACAGAAGGTCCACCAATTCCTGTATACGGTATCACTTGACCGCGGAGCAACCGCAGTTAAACACTGGACCCAACTTCAACGTTATAAAGAAGGATTGGAATTGATCAAAGTCTTATAAATGCTCCTAATCGTTACTTTTTTCGGGATGGTACTGTTCTTCTCAATTGCCTAAAGACTATAGAAACAGTGATTGGAAACAGATTAGTCTTCTCATTTTTTTCTAAGACGTTATGATCACAGTCTGTAGGTGAGCCGAGCTAGACAATTGGTCAAGACCTTCTCATTTCATTAGCAAAAAAGATAAGTCTAGTTGAATTATAATGACATTGAAAGTAGGCATGTTTTTTTGAAACCTCGCTAGTCAGCCGTTTATTTGGACAATTGCCAGCAAGATGAAGCCAGCCAGCCGAGTTTTAGTATAAAATTATGCATTTTATAAATTCAGACATTTTTCTCTGGAATGTTGTGTGCATGAGATAAGAACGCCATTATGATTTAAGCAAATTGTACGGAAATTCTAAGCTACTTGTTGCTTTCAGCGCCACCTGTTTGTTCATTGTGAGTTGAATTTAGCCAGCTGCCAGCCAGCAGCTCTCCGACTGGGGAGAAATTCAAGAGTTGTTGCCAGCAGTTGCCAGCAGCTTGTTGTTTTAATTTGCATGTGAAATGTGCCTCAACTGGCAACTACTGGCAACCACTGGCTGGGGAGGTTTTATAAAAACACAACTTTATAATTTGTCGAAAAACACAAACACAAAATTTTTGTAAAATTAAAAAAAAAAATAAGACAAATTTTCCCTAACTGCTTTAAAAATTCCTAATTTTCCCTGACATTCCCTGACCAACGTTTCGTTTCGCAGTACCGCAGTGGTTTTTGTGCTGGACTACTGTGCGAGGGATCCCAGGTTCAATCCCCGGAAAACACTAATTACATCTTAAGGTTTTTTTTTTCTACTGCGCCACCTCTCGCGAACGTCTGTCAAACATCCGAGAGCGAGAGCCGAGAGTATGACTGTCCTGAAAAGGCTTCTCAATTCAGCCGTTCGGACTCGGCATAAAATTGTAGGTCCCTTCCATTAGTCCAAAAATAGAAACTCACACAAACGAATGGTTGCGAGAAGCTAGGCCTAGGGTAGGGTGTCTTCCGCCTGTTTTCTTTGTTTTTGATTTTCCCTGGCATTCCCTGTCTTTCCCGTTGAGTGGCAACCATAATTCTTAGAACGTCTTAGCTTTGGCCAAAGCTGTTTTATAGCTAGACATGTCGTGGCACTTGTCCACCTAAGGTTTGTTCTTTTGGTAGCATCCAACTTTATTATGACTTTGCATATAGCGATTGGAATACCTAAGATACCCTTGTTTGGTATGATAGGTAGTTTAATTCCAAGTTTGACAAGTTCATCGGGCACTCAACAGAGGTGAATATTGAACTGCTCCGCCATCTCCCTGAGAGCGACGTGCGACAGTCTAGTGCTGTAGTAGAGTTAATATAGACTGATTCCAGGCATTTAAATGCAGCTTGGCTATGCAACAAGATACGGATATCTTTAGCGGATATAAGACTTTCTTTATTGACATACACTACAGTGATCAGTGATTCAAAGTTACGATTGTTACTGCTATGTTCCACATTTCATTTTCACTCGAAATGAAATCGGAAATGAATTTTTGTGTTCTACATTTCACTGAATTCGATTTCGATTTCAAAATTTTCGGAATCGAGTCAAACTGCTAGGTTCCACATTTCATTTTCACTCGAAATGAAATCGGAAATGACATTTCACTGAATTCGATTTCGATTTCAAAATTTTCGGAATCGAGTCAAACTGCTAGGTTCCACATTTCATTTTCACTCGAAATGTAATCGGAAATGAATTTTTGTGTTCTACATTTCACTGAACTCGATTTCGATTTTAAAATTTTCGGAATCGAATCAAACTGCTAGGTTCCACAAATCACTTTCACTCGAAATTAATTTTTGTGTTCTACATTTCACTGAATTCGATTTCGATTTCAAAATTTTCGGAATCGAGTCAAACTGCTAGGTTCCACATTTCACTTTCACTCGAAATGAAATCGGAAATGAATTTTTGTGTTCCACATTTCACTGAACTCGATTTCGATTTTAAAATTTTCGGAATTGAGACAAAGTGAAATTGTGATATCGAAAAAATTTCGGAGTTTTCGTCCGAATCGCTCGAAATGCAAAACACTGAAAACGAATTCACTCGATTTGCAATTTCGACTTCGATTTCATTTCACTCGATTTCTGGAAATACCTAGTCCAACAAAACCATATCGTCTAGACTCCGAAGGTCGTATTGTATCTCTGCTGATGTGCATCAGAATATTTTCGTAAACATTCTTATAGTTGTCAGTGTCACACCACAATATGTTTATGAAAACAATTCCCATAAACGCAAAATCTATATATAAACACACTCTGAACGCTATCTCAGTTGGCCGTACTAACAAGTAAGTAATTGCCTCCACGCAACTCCTGGGGTCATTAAAAAGCTTTGATTATCAATTACCTATGGCAATTATTTTTTTTAACAAATTAATCGCTGAGCAATTTTCCAAACGAATTATCACCCATGAAACATATATTAAATATTCATTCAGAAAAAAAAATGCAATTCGATTTAATTGCGGTTCATTAATCGTTACTGTGTTATCTGTGACTCCTGTGATAATGTCACTCTCCTGTCCATGGGAATTTTTGTTTATTGAGAGAAAGAGGGGAGAGAGGGAGAGCATCCCCTGCAATTCACCATCACCAAATTAAACAGACAACATTAAGTCGCATTGGTCTACCCAAACCACCAAGAGCAAAATAACAAAAACCGGAACCATCACACACCTACTTCCGTATATAGGTACAATTAATAAAAAAAAAAAGAACGTCTCCCTTGAAGCTTAATAGATCGAGCATTCCTACCTACCGACCAATGGACGCGAACCATTCCTATACCAGAGTCCTTCGCATTTTCATATGTTGGTTGGTGAATTTCAAATCTCTTTATCTCACGGATGCATGCATTTTATAGCTGCAGTATGCTTTTAGCCTTTTTCCAACCCAACTCATTCCGAAAATGTAAGTTGGGAAGGCAAGTGGAGCAAAGTAAAAAAAAAAAAAAAAAACTAAAAACAACCCATCGTAGTTATGGGGTGAATGCTGCTGCAAATGTCTACTCCAAGGTTCCAGCAGTGCCCCCAGGGAGGAGACTGGGCGGATAAGTGAGTGAGTGAGTGTGCACTGGCATGTAAGAGATATGCCATCACCTGGAGCTTAACTAAAGGTATCCAGATCAGGATCACAGAAATAAAATTTAATTAAAAAGCACAACACACTGCCGCTATATAGAATAGCATCATCAGGACACTACACAACGATGTTCCATAAGTTGGTACCTAATGCTACTGGCTGTATGGATTTCAAAAAATTTGCGGTGACAGAGAGAGACGGATTCAAGGGTAAGGTTAAACGGGTGGGGGAGGTTTTTGTTGGAGCAGTATTTAGTGTTGAACTAATTTCAAAGTTTTTCTTTGAGTAATTGAAGTGTATCTGTGGAAAAGTATAAAGAATTCCAGGAAGAACGTCTTACACATTTTGTGTGTAAATGTTGACAACTTTGGATTTCTGAAGAGAGGCTAATAGGTTGACGATGGGTAAAAGTGCGCGGTGTGGCGAAATCAGACATCAATGGCAAGAGGAGTTTAAAAAAATAAAAACAACTATTTCCGGTGAGATGGAGATGGAAGATTGGTATTATCCGGATAAGACACTTTCTTGAAGATTTCAGCTAATATTTGAATTTAAATTAGCTTCTATGGGTTTGAAAGACAACTGAGACGTCGATGTCACAGCACGTTAAATATCCTTTTCCAAATTGAAAATCAGAATCTCGTTAGTGATTCTTGACAAGTCCTTGGCTGACTACTCAATTGCCTTCTAGATTTGATTTCTGATGCGTTTTCATTTTCAAAGTTTATAGATTAAGTCCCTAACTTAACTACCTCAAAGTGAACTGTCTATTATGACTTCACGTCCGAGGTTGTCGTGGAGGTTGTTTTTCTCTTCTTGTTGACAGCATACATTTAATTGGTCTTGCCTTCGTTCCGATTTTGCCGATCCTGTCTCATTATTTTAAAACGCGCTAGTGGACAACTCGCTGAGTTCTGTCAATGATGTCAATTTGATGCTGGAGAAACTACATGACATCACCTTGTCTAAATCCTCTTCAATCTTTGCAACTTGATAAGTTTGTCAGGGATGCGAAAACTATACAAGGTGGCGCAAAAGTCATCACCCTTTTGGAAGATGCTATAATTTTTTTTTACAAATGGCGGCAAATGTCAATTCTACACGTCAACAATAGGTACATAAATCGTTATCCTCCTAAAGAGCGCAGAATAATTTTTTCGATTTTTTTGACGAATAATTCGTCGGTGCTAGACCTTTTTTTTTAATTCGTCGGTGGTGTTGATGCATCGTGAATTTCGACGTAGATTAGTCTGGGCAAAGACTACGACGTTTACCCGTTCGCCTAGAAGAGTATGGGACAAGACGAGATGTTACAAGTACCAGATCTAGCCGTCCACGTTCTGCTGAAAACATGGCAGCTGTGGCTGAATATTTCGCAGAGGACATCCCGGAGTATCGGCGGTCATTGTAGAGAATTTTGGTTAAAGACTGTAAGATGGTCCCTTAGAGAGTACAGACAGTGCATCAGTGCATATTGCACCAGCCGCACAACCAAAATTCTGAGGGCTGCATTTCGCCTAATCTCTCGTTTTGGCGATTTGCACTGCGGCCTGCAAGATCGCCTATTTTTAACGTTCCAGATTTCTTTGTGTCGTGCCTTTTGAAGTCACGAGTCTATGTACACAATCCTCGAAGACTCTTGAAGCCCTCAAAAACGTGGGGGCTGGGATTCGAAAATCCTCTTAGCTGAAGCATTATTGTCCATTCGCTCAATGTGGCCGACCCATTGTAATCCATGTGTTTTGGCTTTTTGGACCACATCCACAGCTCATTGAATTCGCGGTTGTATTTTCTCCTCCATTCGCCTTCTTGACACACGGGACCAAAAATCCGCCGAAGTATTTTTTTTATTTTTCGAAGGAGCCCAGTATCAGCTCTCCCTTCTCTTATCGTCCAGCACTCGGCACCATAAAGCAGAACTGGCATGACAAGGGTTTTGTGTAGAGTATACATTTCGATTTTCGACATTCGAGTTAGTAGTTTTGAACCCAATTGTTTTGACAAACAGAAGTAGCAACGGTTTTCTAGGGTAATTCTTCGCCCGATCTCCACTAGAATCTCATTCGTGGAGTTTAGTTTACTCCGAGGTAGGTGAACTCCTTAACTATCTCCAAATTGTTGCTATCAATAGTGACGTTTTGTGATAGACGGTGGACAGAGATGCTTGTTTGTTTGTTGATAGCATGTACTTAGTCTTGTCCTTGTCTTGTCTTGACTTGTTTTTTTTTTTAAATACTTCTCACGGAAAAGGCGAACTTATAACGCTTCATCAGCTCTCCGAGATGCTTGCAGATGTATGTTAGTTCTGCACTTAAATTGCTGCAAATTGTAGTCATCTGGAAATATATCCCCAGGAAGCGAGTTCCAAAGTTTGCTTGTCCTGTAATAGAAGGAGTTTTGGAAAATTGATGTCGTCGCGGTTTACTTCAAGGCGATTGGATTTCGATGTTTCTTCAATCGCCGTGAAAGCTTCTATCGACACATGCTGGGAGCGACCAATGATGTCAATATCGTCCGCATACTCCAGCAGATGAACGGACCTATTGAAGATACCCTTCCGTGTTGACACCTGCCCTGATGCACACTATCAGCTCCATTACAAGATTCAAGAAGACCCATGATAGCGCGTCTCCTTGCCGAAATCCATGTACACGTTTGATATATTTCGGAGGAGCTACTTTCAATCTGCACGTTGTAGCGCATGTTTTCCAGCGTCACGCGACGCAGCTGAATCAGTTTTGCCGCGTTACCGAATGCGACCATCGCCATATAGAGCTCCTGACGATATGCGCAACTTTGAAGTCGATGAACAGGTAGTGAGGTTAAGCTTGAAATTGGTTGGTCTTTTCCAGGAATTGCCTCAGTTTGAAAATTTGGTCTATAGTCGATCTTCGAGTGAGGAGTTTTGCAGACCGGCCTAAGACTACATTAATCAGGGATATACCTCGATAGTTCTTGCAAGACTGTAATATTTGTTTAACCTGTTTCAACTTCTTTTATTGCATCAAGGAAATAAATTACAATTACAAGGACAAGTAACACGTTTCAGCCCTAAAACCCACTAAATAAACTGAAATCTATACCTACATAGAAGAGAAGAACCCTGACCTCGATTAACTTAACTTCATCTTAAACAATTCAATTGGAAATGCTCTCCCTCATAAGATATCACTATCTCTCGCTCTCTCTCTCTCTCTTGAAATTAATCCACTCTGGACTGAAGGACAAACAAGGACTGACTGTATTTATTGGAATTAAATTCACCCCGACACATCTCCCTTTGGAAAATATTTTCAAATGTCACATATTACTTAAACTATTCCATGCCAACGAGCCCTGCAAAGTTGCATATACAAACACTTACGCAAGATACGACACTTTTTGTGATACCAAAGGCGAAAACTGTTACAAGGACCTTCAATCTAAAGTTAAATTGGGTGTACAGACTCATCAATATCCACTTTAAATAAAGTACCTATTTGATTTTTTATCTGTTCACATTGCAGAACCACTTCAGGATCCTGGCACTTGTGTAGGTGGTAGGTATAGCAAGTGTTCTTCTATACAACACCCACCTTCTTGTTGCTGCCTTCACTTTACGAGTATTTTAATGAAAAATGTAATTAATATCTATTTTGATTGGGACGAGTAAAATTTCGAGAAAATTCATCCAACTTCTTCTTTCTCATCGAAAATATTCACTGCATGCAAGCCAATCAATGTAATGCAATTGACGTACATATATCCTTTCTGTTTGGTAGCAAATTGTTCCTTGAATTCTCAATGGATATTTTGCCAAAGAAATTTTATTAAAGTTCTACGTCATTCGGATGGATGTGAATTTAATAGAAAGTGAAATATTTTCTATGGATTTCCTGATTCCCTTTTTTGCCCAGGATACGTTACGTATTATGTGTTTACCTCTATATAGACACATTAACCGATATGTTTGATGTTTGGCTGTGTATATGTATCATAATATCATAGGGGAAACGCGTGTCGGCATACGTATACTTTTCAGGGACTTGTGTAACATTGTGGACTATGTTTTGTTATGCGGGCGCAATACATATGTATCTATATCTATGCCTGATACCAATTGATACCAAGTATGGTATACTGAAAGTTTGGTTGAGTGGAAAATATGAGGAAGTTCTGCTGGTTAAAAAATTGTTACCGAAGTAAAAAGTGGATTTATATGGTTTGCGGTTGTTTAACTTTTTCGAAAACGGAAGGAATGTGTGTTTGAGTGTGTGTGGAGGGCAATTTATTTTCAGAAATCGCTTAATCGCTCGTAAATTCTTTGAGAAATTGATACTTGGTTAAGTTTTTCAGTCTCATTATTAAAATTAGTGATCCTTTTTTTTATCTACTTTAATGTTTGATGAGTAAATATGCAAAGACATAAGTAACGCACCAGCTAATCCATCTGTAGATGGCCAACATCTACGTTGAAGATTGCATAATAATGGGTGATTTGTTAAGCCTTTGGTTATTAAAAAAACAACGCAAATTGAGTGCAATTTTTATTAGGGTCGATAAATCAATTCTTGCCATTTACTTTTTGAATATTATTTTGTGTAAATGTTGACCGCGACTACGCTTCAAGTGGTCCATCCGGAGTGTCCAATTTTGGCATACTTTTTCTAACATATCGACTGGTATCTCACCAATAACACGAGTAATGTTGTCTTCTAAGGCGGCAATAGTTGCTGGCTTATCCGTATAGACGAGAGACTTCACATATCCCCCACAAAAAATAGTCCATCAGAGGTGTTAAATCGAACGGTCTAGGCGGACAATCCACAGGTCGAAAACCTGAGATGAATTGCTAACCAAATTCGCCACGCAATATGTCCATCGATTAGCGACATATTTTTTTACTGATCACGAATTTTGGTAATAAAATTCAATAATTTGCAAACGTTGTTCGGGCGTAGGTCTCTATCCATGGTGAAATGGCAATGCTGACTGAGCATTTTTTACATTGACACGTATCACGAATCACGCGTGAACTGTCAAAAAAACCAAATAGCAAAAAAAAAGTCACCCCTTTATATTGTGAATTGTGCTTGAATAGCTGAATTGAGAAACTTTTTCAAGATACTATTGCACATGTCACGAAACGTGTCAATTCTTGACATGCATATAGATTTACTCATAAGGCCGTCATGTATCATTTTACCGGATCAGACAGTGACAATGGCACAGCCACGCGCGTGTCATTGTGTTCCACGCAATTCATGACATGTTCGTTATGTTTTATGCCAGAGCTGAGTGACAGAGGCGATTAACCTGCGCATGACAGGCGATTAAATAGTGTGACGCGATTGACAGGGTTGTATTTATTCGTAGATACTTCTGGTCAGCACATTTGCAAGAAAGTCGCGCGCTGGATTTTTTTCCACATCTGGTCTGAAGATAACTAAGGACAAGACGAAGTATTTGCTTTCATCAACAAAAGTTCAAACCCATCATGGACTTGGTCAGAACGTGACAACTTCGAGGTGGTCAGCGAATTTGTCTACCTGTACACTGCTGTAAATGCGGAAAACAACATCAAACGTAGAATAACTCTTGCTAGTCGCTATTTCTTTGGGCTAAGTAAGAAATTGAGGAATAAAGCCCTATCGAGAAGAATCAAGGAGACGCTGTACAAAACACTGTTCACCTCGGTCCTGCTATATGGTGCAGAAGCATGGACCCTTACTCAGTCGGATGAAGGCTCCCTTGGTGTATTCGAGAGAAAAGTACTACAAACGATTTATGGTCCTGTTTGTGTCGATCAAAAAAACAATGTCTGGCGAAGAAGATACAATAACGAGCTATACGTGGTGTACACAGCGACATAAGCCTAGTAAAAACAATCCGTATCCAGGGGTAAAGATGGCTGGGCCATGTAGAGCAGATGAACATCGATGCTCCAGCGCGTAAGGTTTTCGACGCCATACCAAAGGGAAGGAGACTCAAAGAAAGACTTCATCTTCGATGGAGCGAAGACCGGTAGAAGGAGACCTCCGACGGCTTGGAGTGCGAAATTGGAGACAATAGGCTACAGATCGAGCCTTAGAGGGGCATATTAAGTAAGGCCCAGGAGCACCACGCTTTGTAGACAAATGTATAGAAATCGGACTGGGTCAAAAAACCCAATATGGATGGTTGCAAATTTAAAATGACAAAAAAAAGACTGAATAATCACAATAAAGAAGACAACTAAATCTAAAATGTTTTCTTTCTCTTTGGGTACATATTTATCAATCATCAATGGGTATACGTACCTTCTAGAATCTAGAGATTATGCGTATGAAGTATGATACACGAATCTGAAAGAGAAATAATGAATGGCATTAGTCTGAGGTCTGAGGACATATATGTAATAGGTTGTGAAGGTAGATTAGGTAAGGTTATGTGACTGTCCTAAAAGGACACACTCAGAACATATTTATAGGTCCATTGTGATACCATATGAAGGTGGGTGGAGGAGAAAGTGGCACACAAAGTTGGAGACCTTATGGCTACCTGGTATTTTCTTTTAAGAGAACGATCTGTGTATCTCACCTCGTTAAGAAGTCTTACTGCCTCTGACAAAAGGGAGACTGGTGCATAGCAGAAATGGGTAAATGAATCACCGAAAGTCTGTGTGATGAATTGTCTTCTGGAAAAAGACGAAGGGTAACCGTAGCAGGCTCCCTGAAATTACGCCAAAAGTAATTACACAAAAAAGTGTTTTGGAAAAAAGACCAAAATAATTGCGGCGTAATATTTTTGGCAAAAACGCCAAAAAATAAAGAAAATTTACCAGAATGCCAGGAAATTACGCCATATTTTTGGAAAAAAAGCCAAAAAGTTAAATGGAAATTACGCCCAAAAAAAATTAAATAAGCCCGAAATTCGACAGTAAACCCAAGCAGGGGGGTACAGATGCCCCCCATACAGTTTCGTTTTTCGTTTAAGGTCTTATTTCACGTTTTTTGGTGTTTTTTCCAAAACGCATTTTTGGGCGTTTTCTCAATTTCCTTAAATGGAAAAAATGCCCGAAAGAGTTTTGATGGAAAAAATGGCAAAATTAGCGGCATTTGTGTCAAAATATTTTGGCGATTGTTCCTAGGAAAAAATTTCACAAATCTGTATGGAGGTTTTTGGGCTCTTTTTCCACTTTAAATTTTTGGCCTAATTTCAGGCAGCCACCATAGCAGTCTGCCCCCGTTTATTTTCTTAGACAAACCTGTCCACAAGAGAAAAACTGCTTTCAAGCAGTCGTTTGTTTTTTACTTTCGCAAGAAACGAAAATGTCTTTCGTTTTTGGAGTTACATGAAGAAAAACAAAAAAAAACGAAAACGTCAATGCAATAGCTTGGGTCTACCCTGATATCTCGGGGTGGGTGCAAAAAAAATTTCGAATTTACATTTGAATTTCGAGATTTTTTCGAGTTATAGTGTTTCGAGATTTTTGTACATTCGAGATTTGTGTACATTCGAAATTTTTGCATTCGAGATTAAAAAAAAACGTTTCCAGATTTTTAGCTTTCGAGATTTTTGTCACTCGAGATTAGGTACGTCATGATCCCCAATAGCTTTCGTTTTTTTTTCACATTCACGCAAACGAAAATTCCTTTCGTTTTCAAAGTTACATGAAGCGAAACGTTCGTTCAAGCTAAAACGATTGAACGTTTTCATCTTACAGAATGTATCCCACCCCTGGAAAGGGAAAGGGTCATTATCCCATTTGACATTTTCCATTTTACAAAGGATATAAATACAGGACAGGTGGGCGCAGTAGCGCAGTGGTTAGTGTGCTGGACTACTGTGCGAGGGATCCCAGGTTCGATCCCCGGAAAAACACAAATTACATCTTAAGGCTTTTTTTCTACTGCGCCAACTCTCGCGAACGTCTGACAAACATCCGAGAGTATGACTGTCCTGAAAAAGCTTCTCAATTCAGCCGTTCGGACTCGGCATAAAATTGTAGGTCCCTTCCATTCGTTCCAAAAATAGAAACTCACACAAAACGAATGGTTGTGAGAAGCTAGGGCCTTGGGTGTCTACCGCTTGTTGCGCCGCCTATTTATTTATTTATTTAAATACAGGATTTGGTGTTCAGGTAAAGCAATTTTCCAAGGCGATTACATAGTGATTCAAATAAGTCCCTTAGTCGTGTCAATCACGATCACACAGAATGAACACTTTGGGCCAAATTGAGTCGTCATAGTTACATCAGCTTGTCATGGAATGACACAATTCGTGACATGTTTAATCGTATAAGTCCCTTAGTCGTGTCAATCACGATCACACAGAATGAACACTTTGGGCCAAATTGAGTCGTCATAGTCACATCAGCTTGTCATGGAATGACACAATTCGTGACATGTTTAATCGTATAAGTCCCTTAGTCGTGTCAATCACGATCACACAGAATGAACACTTTGGGCCAAATTGAGTCGTCATAGTCACATCAGCTTGTCATGGAATGACACAATTCGTGACATGTCAGGATAGGTTTAATCTCGGATGATTGTCAGACTTAGAGGCGCGCACGTTCACACGAGATGCTATTGTTTTTCGTCGTAATTCTAACTGTGCATATATTTGCGAATTTTTTGATGTCACTGAAGCCATTTATAGTCAGCTTTTTTGTGTTTTCTCCAGATGAAATTCATATTACAGCCGCCACATTACTTTATAATACTGAGAATGTCTGCCAGAGTTGTCAATCAAGCCAATAGTATACTGCAGACTCATTAATATCTTCTGTTGAAATTCGCAATTGGGATTTACATCGAATTCTGTGCTCGGTATTTTGCTCAGGGCAATTATTTTTCCTGGACATGTGAGTTCCGCTCCATTGAGCTTATTTGCAAGCACATGATTATTTTCAAAGTCAATTTGCTGTGCGGTCGTTCCTTTGACGTTCGACATCCTTTTACAGAGAAAGCATTCTTGGCATGTCCCCTTAATTTGTTTGTACCCCTTAATTGGCATGCAGTCCACTCTTTATAAATGATAAACCTTTCGAGTTCTCCCGGCTCTTTAATAGTTTTTAAACACATTTTCAATTTGACCCGTCCTATAACTAATAAATAAGCAATTTTGGCATTCACAATTTCTATGCTAGTAGTGGTGGGTAATCATTTATTTCCCTATGAAAGGAAAAAAAAAATAACCTTCACAATTCATATTTCCATTTCATTCAATAACACCCGCTGTCTGGGTATATCCTTATTTTACAAAACGAAATGATTTGTATCCTCCATCCAAGTTCTCCTCCTTCGACGAAAAGCACCGATGGCAATTTGTTTGCATATGTTATTTAATATTATTCCTGTTCAGTTGAGTGCACACAATAATAATAATAATCCTTCGATAGGTAGCCTTCTTCTATATCACAGCAACAACAACAAGCATGTTTCGTCCTTTTATCATCGTCGTCGCCTGTCGACCGCATTGGCATCGTTAAATATGCTATTGCAAACGATCCAAACCGAACAAATAGGATACACGTCGTCAAACAGGACTACGGATGCATGTAAGATACGTGGTATGTAAACAAAAAAAAATAGTAACATACCCACCCACACACGTGGACATATGCAAAGTGCAGCTCGTTACTTTCTTTGGATGTGATCCCGCTTCTGATGAGCGTTCTTCTTCGTCGTCGTCGTCGTCGTCTCCATTTTCATCTTGCAAATAATGTCCTTGACATTATGCATATATGAATTGAGCAAAAAGTGTTGCTACTCGTATATGCAACTTTAACTTTATTCAAATGTGTTTATTACGAGGACACTCCGCAAGATGCCATTATATATTTGCTTGATCCCCATTTCTATATGTCCTTATGCTACATTACAGAATTTTGGCAATGACTATGTGTAAGTGTGACTGCTGGTGCGCTGCCATTCCAGTGAGTCTGAAAGGCTAACAGGAGTTGGGATGCCATTATTTATAGAGCTCTCCTAATTACCATAATAACAACTAATCTAATTGCACCTCTGATGCATAAAGTATGTCCTTCCTCTCCTATACTGGTTCGTGGGTGGCAAGAAAAACGTTTTGGGTAAGAAATTTGCCAATTTTAGCCTATGACATCTTTCTCGAACAAAAACTAAATCAAGGGACCCAGGCAGTGCTTTCCTGCTGCCATTAAAAGTTATCGCCTGTATGTTTATTAGCAAAGGCATATATAGAAAATGCTGTAAGCGGTACAAGTGCAGTGTGTCGAACAGGTAAAGGTTCGAGTTACAACAATCAGTCTTAACTTTCAACTGTGAAGCATCATGGGTTTTCTACAACTCGGAAAATTATTCCCTCGAGTGTTGGGCCGCAATTAATACGAGTGGCGCCCAACGTGGGGACTGTTTTAATCTTAACGTGCGCGCTAACACTGTGTGCTTTCAAGTAGAAGTAGTGCACATAGAAAGGTCTTGTGTTTTTCTACAGCAAATGCTAGTGTGCGTTCAGTGCCATCAAAATCAATACCAATCGCTAGAACTATACTGTCTAAAGCTCATGCTGAGACGCACACACAGATGTGCGCTTTTAGACGAATCACAATTTTCAAGTCACGGATGACGGAAAATGACGCTAACAGTGTGCGCTTGCAAATCGTCATGTTGAAATCCTAAACGCACATGTTATTGTGTCGTTTTTTTTTTGAAAAAAACAATAATTTCTGGGAGTCAAAAAAAATTAAATTGGTAAGTATTTTTAAGATCGATAAATCCATACTGAGTTAGATTCCCGCTGAGACACGGTTGTCTAGACACTGATGATGCTGAATGACACAAACAGTGTGCGCACAATAAACGCACATAGAATTTTCTGTTTTTTTTCGCACATGTGCGTTACCTGTTTCTGTCTTCTTCCTTTTGGGTAAACATGAGCAACTATTGTTTTAACTTTCGTGGCGATAAGTACATAAGCTATTTCTATAAATTTTCATTCACACAAAAGGGTGTGCGCTTCCAGTTTACCCAATTTGACTTCATTTTCGTAAAAACTTTCCCCTTGGCCATTATTATTTAAGCTCAATATTGCGACGATAAATTACCTATATCCAACCAACCTTGAACGCTGATTAGAAGAATTTCTTTTTTTTCACAAATTTTGGGTATACCGTATACCATACCTGCAACACATACTATACACCTTTTGGGATTTCCTATTCAACTATATACATACAAACTAAACTCTACTTCGACTTGTGGTAACTTTTTGGACGAATTTGCACATTTTCAGTGCGAGATAGAGATTTTGCATTTGGCACACACACACACACTTAACACACCACCGACCGGCTCTTTCCTGTGCCGCGCAATTCGATTGACGCAAGGACACCAAACACCCGATATGGTATAACGTGGTATTTCCTCCTCTGCAAGAAGAACGAGCTGTGATTTAATATACCTGTGTATATATATCTCTTGCGATAATATGCAAAAAGGATATTGATACCGATAACGACAATTCCTACATAAGCACTTAAGTGGGTGTTAAACAGACATTACAACGGGTGGCCACCACTAACCATGGCACAGGCCCAGTTATATGGTATGAGAACTAGGGGAGTAGATATAGCACACTTTTCTCACAAATTCATGTCTTAATGTGGGTGTTTTATGTGCGGTACACGGAAGGATAATATGTCGTCGTCGGTCGGTGTGGGAAATTGCATGGAACAGTGTGTGCGTCATTGGTCTGTGCGGTGGGATGGATATAATGATTAATTATTCATTTATTAGATAAGAATGGAATGGAATGCAAATGGTAGAGTTATTTGAGGTGTATTGGGAATTTTTATTACACATTTGGGTGAATTCATTGCGCTATTTGGGGGGGCCTTAGCAGTTACGAGTTTAATTGATGTGCGCAATTTTTTTTTTTTTTTTTTGTTGTTTCGCCCATCTATATGACAATTTATATAATTTGAGAGTAGAAATAATTCGAACTGAAGCAAAATATGTATGTACTGTTGGTGCTTTTAAAAGAATGTATGCCTTGAATCACAATGGACCTATGCTGGTCTAAGTGTGTTGGCGTTTCCCAGCTGGCAGCCACTTTCAACCATGCCTTATTGAAAAGAATGAGAAGATTTGTATATTTTTGGGGAGCTTGGTTATAACTTCTGAAAATGGGATATTTTGAAGCTAAGCTGCCCATTACTAAACAGAGTTCATATTCTACTGATCACCGGACACTGTCGTGTCAAAAAAAAACACCTGATTACTCTAGGTCCACTCAGAAAACTCTAGAACTTCGAGCGATAGTCCTAAAAAACTAATAATTTCGTGGTTATTACAACCGAAACAGAGATGTGATGCCATCTATTCGTTTGTAGAACTGTAAGAACCTCTTCAGATAGCTGATAGGCCCTCATCTTTGCGCACCAGGTCCGTAAAGGTACCTTAAGTCTAGCTTCTGACAACCATTCGTTTGTGTGAAATCAAAGGGCACGGTAGTGCCCCAGCCAAGTTCTCTAGTAAAGGCACTTCCCCTTTTTACAGGAACAAACTCAGGCTGTTTTCGACCCTCCCTCTAACTTCGGAACCAGTTGAGCCAATAAGTTCAAACTTGAAAGATTTACCAAGCTCATTAAAAAGGTCCACCTCACCAAATTCATCTCCATAGCATTATTAGTTCTCAACATACAGGACTTCAAAAATCGCAAAAATCGTAACTGACTCACTCACTCCCTCACTCACTCACTTTGATGATGATCATCAAAATTATGAAGCACTTCCGGCCATCCTAGAATCGTGAAATTTGGCAGAATGCTAGATCCTGTGGTGCATACACTGGGAAAAGTCCAAAACTTGAGATTTTCCATTCAGGAGGCGTGGTATACGCCCACATTTAAAAATTGGTTATTATTTATTTGGGCCACTTCCCATTACCGTAGAATGTTGAAATTTGGTAGAGCGGTAGGACTTGCAGGGTACAGAAAGAAAAAAATCTAAAATGTTATATTCTCTATTCAGGAGGCATGGTATCCGCCCATTTTTGAAAATCGGTCATTATTTATTTGGGCGTTGAAATTTGGTAGAGCGGCAGGACTTGCATTGTACGAAGGGAGAAATATCAAAAATTAAAAATTTTCCATTTAAGGGGCGTGGAATGTGCCCTTATGAATAGATATTAATCTACCTGCTGATTGAAATTTTAATGAATAGTTTATTAGAAAGAAAACCAAAGTGACGGTAGTGGTAGCCAGTGTCTGTTGGCATATTAAAAAATAAAGACGTTCAACGTCGTTTGTGAAATCGAATAAAGAAAAACTTCGCAAAAAGTAGTGAAATCACACCAAAAACATAAATGTAAAAGAAGAGCCAAGTTCTGTTATATAGAACAAAAAGTGTGTAATTCGTCAGCCACGAAAAGTAATGAGATCTAAATGTAGGCCAAGTTCTTAGTTTAAGAAGGTTAAATGTTAAGCAATTGGTAGGTTTACTTGGCAAGTTTTTCGTTTATAACTTTATTATATCGTACAAAACCTATATGTATAAGAGTTTGAAAACTTGACCAGTTTATAACTTTATTATATCGTACAATATATAAGAGTTTGAAAACTTGACCAGTGACCTACCAATTGCTTAACATTTAACCTTCTTAAACTAAGAACTTGGCCTACATTTAGATCTCATTACTTTTCGTGGCTGACGAATTACACACTTTTTGTTCTATATAACAGAACTTGGCTCTTCTTTTACATTTATGTTTTTGGTGTGATTTTATTTTTGGGACGAATGGTAGGTACCAAAAATTTTATCCCGAATCCGAACGGCTTAATTGAGAAGCTTTTTCAAGGCTGTTACACTCTCGGATGGTTGGCCGACGTTCGCGAAAGGTGGCGCAGCGGAAAAAGATGATGTAATATGTATGTGTTTTTCCGGGGATCGAACCTGAAACCCCTGCCAGAGTAGTCCAGCACACTAACCACTGAGCCCTCATCTTTCAAAGCCCCTTAAAAGTTTCGTAATGTAGTACCTATGTACAAATTTGCTTTAGATCATATTCTCATAACCCCTTACAAGTTGTGTAACATCTACTTAGCTTTCAGAATCAGTTCACAGATCTATGGAGCTCCGTAAGAAGCTGTCCCTTGAAGTCTAGTTAATGCTTACATAACGTCTTCTTAACTGTTATATTATCTTCCGAAGACTATAGAGAGTTTAAATAATAATTACAAAGAAATGCTGCTCAATATAGAAAACTAAACGATAAAAGTTAAAAAAAGAAAAATCGTATACACATTTTTAAGACATATTATGTAACTACCTGCCCCTACAATCTAATGGCCACATACACAAATTCAATTTTAAGTACGGCAGAAAATAACGATATTTTGTTCTGTTAAAAAAATGGCAGCGACTCTGAAATTGATAATCAGACCCAATAAACTTATAGCCTCGATGGCGCAGTTGGCAGCGCGTAAGTCTCATAATCTTAAGGTCGTGAGTTCGAGCCTCACTCGGGGCATAATTTTTTTTCTTTATTTTTTTTTTTGTTAACTGTAACGGACAACTACCAAATTCTTTTCAACTTTGCTTTGAATTGAATGTGAAGAGGGATGTTCTGATAAACGAATGACAAAAAAATTAACATGGTATAAGGGCAAAATGAACCGACGAAATGCAGTAGGTACTGTATGAGATGACCCAAATGGAAAAACGAGGATGACTAAATTTAATAGAGGCCTTGAAAATGTCAGTTACTTATTCTCCGGCACTGTAGTAAAATGCAGTGAATATAACAAATAAAGGTACAACATAGGTAGGCCCGCAGCGACCTATATATAGGTGCAATGGATACAAATAGCTATCCATTGTATTGTAAGGTTAGGTTAGGTTTATAACTGAATGGAAAGTATTTGTGTGCATTCACAAAGCCAATTTTTGAATAAAGAGTCAACTACAATTTTAGTTGTGCCGGATATCCAGTGAAGCAGTAACGCCCATCAGTGATTTAATGAAAATTGTTAAGGAACTAAATTATCATTCTGAAGATGAAGCAATTCAATCATTGCTATTCAGTTAACCCATTTACTACCGCCGAGGTCCTTTAAAACTTAAAAGTACAATATTTTCTAACAAAACTTTATTAAATATGATAATAGGATTACAAAAAAATATTAATCATTTTTTTAATAGTCACTAATGTGTTTATTTAACTGTACACAAGCAGGTACAATGGTAAGATATGGGTTATAATTTTCTTATGCAACTTTTTAAAGCATACTTTTTCAACGCACAGAGCTATGCCACAAAGCTCACAAATCCATCTAACTCGCATGTGGCATTCTCTGCATCTAATGGGCTTATCGATTCTTTTTGGAAAATGAGGCCCTTTAGCAAAAGGAACGATTGCTGGAATAGACCCCTTCGAAGTTGAAGTTTGAATTGTGTGCAGGGGGGCGTAACGAGGGTTCGAGCCTTGGGGGGTGACTTTCATTGAAATGCCGACTTATTTCAGGAACTTGACGACTGTATAGAAATCATGAAAATCGGCCCAGCGGTTATCTAGTTATATCTAACGTCATCGAATTTCAGCCCATAGAAGCTGTTTTTTGTATAGGAGGTCCCATGCCCCTTTGTCCAATTTTGACGAATTTTCACAGGAAGTATCCCAGGCCAATTCCTAAGATCACTTGTAAATTTGAGCTCAATCGATTCGGTGGTTTTCGGGATAAAAGATGTTGATTGTTTTTATTTGTGTGGGAGGCGCCATACAGGAACATCCCTGGGCCAATACCTAAAGGATCATTCACATGAGAGCGACCAACTATCTACGAAATAACGAATATTCACAAGTTTTGACAGTCCGTTCACATGAACACTTTTTTAAGTCGCGACAGTTCGCGAATTTCAGCCATCAGCTGTATTAAGAAAACAAGTTTATAAACAGTTTAAATAACGAAATTGCGTTTACAAAACATTTTACAGCGAACGAAAACACCCTTGCCGCGAATTGTCAAAGTTCGCAATCCACATCAATAAGCCGAGTTCCACAAACTAGCGAATAACATATTTCTTCGAACGTAACCTCAATATAGAAATGCCACCCGTTCTTTTTAAAATCGAATCGAAACTTGCTAAATTTTAAGGATTTCAGTCGGCAAAATCACCGATGCCGACTGTCCTTTTTAAAATCGAATCGAATCGATACTAGCTAAATTTTAAGGAGTTCATGATGTGGAACCTTTGAAAATGCCGACTAGTAGGTACATACAAATTTACAAGTTTAAAACCTATATCTACATCCTATCAGTGGCGTGGCGTCCATATAACCCGATTCCTACCGGGTTACCTTTTAAAAGTTTCAGTCCAGCTAGACAACAATGTTTACTTAAAAACGAGCAACATAAAACCCACGGGATAAACTTAATAATATGTATCTATTCATCTGCGCAAGCTACATACCCCGACCCCACCAACTTAATTGAGCATTATACACACGGAAATACACACCCTTCGCCATCATTATCATTAGTATTAGAGAACTGCCCACACTCTCTGAGCATAGCCCAAAGCTAAAATAACCCGAAATAGATAAAATCTCTCAGTGGATAGAACAAATTTGTCTCCTTTCTCTTTTGTACACTTGCGATTATCTGAGTTTGATCCTCTTTGTTGAACGCCCGCTTTCTTATGCAAAAAAATAACACGCTTTTCTTCGGGTTATTTGGTGGGTTTCGTGTGTATCTTTTACCGCTGCGCTGTGGTGTAATTGAGTATATCTGGAAAATAACACGCTTACCGCCGACATATTTGGTGAATTTGAATTGTGTGTGTATCTCCTATCGCTGCGCTGTCGCTGTGATGTAGTCATAGTCAGTTCCTTTTTTACCTAACGATTTTCTGAGGGGAGTATCCTCTGTTCAAAGGCCGCTTTCTTATGCAATAAAATAACACGCTTTTCTCCGAGTTATTTGGTGAATTTTGTAAGTATCTTCTAAAAAATAAACAAACTGATGTGTTTATAAAGTTTATAAACAAGTCGCTAAGTGAGAAATCAAGTGTTTTGAGTCTTGGCTGGCTATGATCTTCGTAGGTACCTAAATACGTTTGAAGAAATGTTTCAAAGAATAAGTAGATGATTTTGCTGGACCTCCACAAAACTCCCGAATGCTCGATTTAAACACACATTTCAAGAACCTTTATGTAGAAATAAAAGACAATGTTATAAGACAAGATATAAATCACGTTTACGCGCAATTAATTTTTGAATTTATTGAACAAATCGAAATATGAAAGTTGTGCACTATTGAATCAAGATGAAAAAATATCTGCATTAATTTAGTTTCTTCCTGGAGTTTTTGATTTTATGGCTTTGAACAATTAACTAAGGTTTTGTAGGTTTTGTATGCCTACCACATCTTCCCTTTGACATTTTGATATTTTTCGACTTCGACTTACCATTTAAAATTATTCACGCCACGCCACTGCATCCTATATCTACCAATGAAAATCTAAACCTAAGACCTAATTTTTGAAAATTGCTCGTAGATTTGCCGACTCTTGAACACACTAATGAAAATCCAAACTCACTTTTTCTATTTTAACATTTTGTTCAGACCTATTTTTGAAAATTGCTTGTTGATTTGCCGACTCTTGAAAAGTGTGGGGGGTGCGACTTCCCCCCACTGCTGATATTTTTTGGCATAAAAGGTTCATAAGAGGTCTAAGTTTTGCCATTTTATCTTGAGCGTATGGTACTGTTATCGGCCAAGTGAATATACTTCTTGATTTGATTTCAAAAAAACTACTTCTTGACATGTTGTTCGCAACAATTGGATTTCTTGTATCTTCGTCCATTTGCCAATACATTGACTCTCTAGGCATTAAGTGATAACCATTGTAAAATAGTATTCCCAGAAAAATTTCGAGATCTTCCTCCTCAAAATTGAAGTTATGGTGGTTATGCTGGGAAGCATAGAGACGAGTTTGATCCAAAATCCAATTGCGTAACATCATTATCGAAGAGAGTTTCAAATATTTCGACAGGAAATTTGTTTTCAAAGCTAGTTTTCATTTTCATAATGCTCACTTCAAAGTTATTGAAAGACCAGCATAGTTGAGATTGAGATTGTCCGAGAATTGAAGCTCTCATCACCGATAAAGGAACTTCGTCCTCGCTATTATACTCCTCATGTCTGATAAACAGTTCAATGTTACCTTGGACGACATTGGAGAGCTGCTCATTGTCCAAACATTCCACATCTATCTCGTCTTGGCCTGTGTTGTAATCTGCATCTGGTCGTATAACTGCAATATCAAACATGGCATTTTAGTCATCTTCTTCGATAGCATTTACAGCGTTTGAGAAATTATTGAATGTCCTTCCATAAAATGATGCAGTGGAGAATGATTTGAAATCCATTCTAAAAAAAAAATGTCTTCAGATTTTCCAATTGTACCCAAGTGGGTACACCTAATTTCAGAGTTACTAACCTCTGGTAATAATAAAATTTAACTTTATTTTTCACTTTTGTTTATTTATATCAACTATTCTTGACCTTTTCTGTAAAAAATAAAAATAAAAAAGAATAAGCCAAAAACCGGCGAAAATCGAAATCGTACCTCACGCGGAGTAACAAAAAAAAATACCACTGTTTTAGTTTTATTGTAATGAACTGAACTAAAACATGTTGGGCAGATGTCAAAAGACAAACATTAATCAAATTTTATAAAAAAAAAGGAAAGATGAGTCAAAGGTAAAGCGATAAATTCCATTAATTTTTTGTGCCCAAACGGGTACAGTAGTAGTAAATGGGTTTAAAGTTGGATGAACCTTCAGTTTATAAAAATACACTGTGGAGTAGACTGTGTTCTTTAACATCTATTTATATCTTCTACGTATATAAAAAAAAGTTTTATTGCGTTTGTAACTGATGTTCTCTGTAATGCGTGAACCGATTTTGTTTCTGGAAAGTCCCCATGAAAGGTGACGTCAATAACAAGGTTTTTATGTATATATGTTCTTTTTATGAGTTATAGGCATTTTAGTGAACATATTATCTGTATTTGTGCGTATATGGGGAAATTTTTGCAAGGTTAAGTTGCAAATTTGAAATGAAATATTGGAATAATTTTGACAGGTCTCATTGGTTTGAGTATTGGCGCGAGATAATTTCTGTAAAGTTTGGTCAAAATTGGACAAAGGGGCGTGGCAGCTTCCATACAAAAATAACGTTCAAAATCGTATATCTCGAAAACTACAAAACCGATTAAGCTCACATTTCCAGACCATCTTTGATATTGGCCCGAGAGGGTTTTTTGCGAACTTTGGTGAAAATTGAACAAAGGGGCGTGGCACTTCCTATACAAAAACAAAATTTGCAAAAGCTATTTCTCAACACTATGGGGGCAAAAATTGCAAAAACTTGGAACATTGTTATACAATACAAATTTTATACGAAACTCACACGCCGATACTTCTCACTGAGAGTTCCTCTTCGATGGCGACTCTAATTTGCAAGTCCCGAAGTTCATACCCGGAATGGTCGCCTTCCAAGAACCCTAGTAAAAATATGCAGAAAAACTCAAATTTTCAAATAAAAACACCCACTTTGGGAACATACCGTATCGAAGACCAGTTCTTGGATTTGATATATAAAAATCTCCTGAGTTATGACTCCCAATAAACATAAATCGAAATACATCTAGGTGAATCAAGGAACCCTCAATTTTAAAAGCTATCCATTTCTCCTAATTTTCACCTTCCCCATGTATGTTTTCCTTAAATAAAATAAATTCTCCATTTTTCCCATACGATGTAAAAACGAATTTCATCACAGCTTATCATGGCTTAAACCCATAACACCAAAATTTAAATTCAACCCAATTGACCCACTTTCCAACAAATGTGAATATTTTATTCACCAACCAAAAAAACAAAAAAAACGTTTTGTTTTGTAGGTGTCATAGTTCAACACCAACTCCTCTTGATTTGCATACCGACTTTTTACCCTGAACTCTTAAACCACAAACAACAAATTGAAATTATTCCAAACAAACTAAAAACAAACGAAAAACAAATGAAAATAGTTCTAATGGTTAAACCACTACTGCCACACAACCAACAAAAAAACTGCAAAACTAGTAGATACTAAAACTATCTACAAAACTATACCCTACGGTGTAATCATAAAAAAATTATCCCTGTCACTCGATTCTATTCATTTCCTAACCTCACACATTTTCCTTGCAATTCTGGCAACAAAATTGGTGCCAAAAATTCACCACCGACCGCCACCCCGTATCCATTCGTTTAGCTTCATCCCATTTCACAAATTCACATCCTTTTCACAGTGGCTTTTTAAAGAGGACTATGATTTTCATAATCTCCCAAATATTATCGTAATCATAAAATGAGAATCACCCGGGTACTGTATATTCAAACAATTGTATGTTCGTGTGTGTGTATGAATATGTAGGTACTCGTACTCATCGTCCAATGGGAATTTTCAAAATTTTCACAAGAACTGGTTGGTTTTTCTTTTGTTGAATTTGCTAGTCAAACAATCTCATGCATGTGATGTGTATCCTTGTAAAGAAACGAATAAAAAAAAAACAAAGAGAACACATTTCACTCAATGTAGGCGCCTCTCGCCCTAAAATAAGAGATTGTATGTGAAAGTGGAGCGACGGCGACGAAGGACTCATTCATATGTCGCACACACACACACTGGATTTGTTGGATTTTCAAATGGCAACCATTCACCCGTGATGGCTGTCTGTTCGCTTGAATCCATTTGCTGCTATATGCTATATCTATGTAGGTAAACATGGCTGGCAAGGTGGCCGATTACACAAACATCGATGTATATATGATGCATATTTGCATTAAAAAATATGGCGTGACATGTATGAGAGAAGAAGGCACAGTGCTGTGAACAAGATTGAGCATTAGGGGGGAATTTATTGAGTCGTTTTTTGTTTAGAAATTCGCAGAAAAAAAAAATGAATAGTTTTAGTTTTAAATAACTGAATGCATACAAATAAATAATTGTGTAACCCGGGACACAAACCAAATGAGTAATAAAAACGCTAACAAGGTTCAAAGCGAAAAGGGGAGATTTTTGTCGACTTCTATCTATTAAGTTTACATAGTGGAAACTACAATTGAATACAAAAGTGTCAGCAGTTATCAACCGTCTAGCTGGGACACCAACCGATTTATGGAAGTAAACAGATTGTATATGGCCGTATTCCATCATCTGTAAGGATGATTGGTTTACTCGTAGATACAGCTATCGGCGGCATGACTCTACGGAATGCATAAAAAGCGAAAGTCCTCATTACCTCATACGAGGAAATTTTGTAGGAGATTGATTCACTTATTCGTATTATTCGGAGATTGATTCAACCAACTGGTACATAAGTTTATTCCAATCTTAACTTTAACGAACAAATTTAAAGCCTCGCCATAAGTTTACTTTGCTTCCGTTGATCAACGACTTACCTAACCTTTAAAATCATTTCATTTATTTAATTGAAAGCCATATTATGTATTACTGGTTGATCAACTCATTCAACTTTTCAAACAGCTAATTGATCAACAAATTCAATTGCTGAATTTCCTCATACACCTAGTTGATCAATTTGTTGGATTTTAGCCAAAACAGAGTTCCCAATATTTTTCAAAATAAATTTCCCTGATTTTCCAGTTGAGTGCCAACCGTGGAGGTATTTTTCTGGAAGAGATTCCAAGACAAGATATTTTAATGCAAGAGGAAGAGATTTTGAATCGAGTGATTATGCAAGATATTTTAAAAACGGGATTTTAATTTATTCAATACCATCACTTTCAACAAACCTTTTCCAAAATTCCCTTTCCAAGGTATTTTATAGTAGATATTTTCGGGGATATGAATTTCGCGATTTTGAGTTTTCTTGAGTATTATGGATTTTCGGGATTTTGAACTTGCGGTACTATGGATATATGAAAATCCAAAATCCCGAAAATTAAATGTAGAATTTCTAAATGTGGTCAGAAACAGTGAAACATATATGGGGAAGGGACAGGAAAAAACGTGTCCTTCCAAAATCCTTCGAAGAAATACCTTATAATATGTATAATCCCTCGATTGAGCATAAAAAGCAGCCTACTCTTAGCGTTATCCATAACCAAAGAAAGTGGTAAGTAAATGGTTCTTTTTTTTATTTTGTGATTGAAACTATGGTGTGTTCTTTCTTCTTCTTGCATATCAAATAATAGCCATGCTGTCCAATGTCCATGTGAAAAACATGGCTGTCGGATGTCAACTTCGGCAATGGCCGAGTAGTTCCAAAGATACCCCCTATACCTCCGTTTTCCCTTCCCACATCCTGAAGCAAATTTCCCCTAATTCCTTTCAAAATTCCTAAATTTCACTGACATTCCCTACCCGAACTTTCGCTCCCTACCTCGGTGGATCCGTCACATCAAACTGAATATGACTGGTATCAGCGAGAGCGACAAAAGCCGAACCAGCGGCAGAAGTAAAAGAACCGACCCACTTTAGTTGATCAATGTTGTGATCAAGGTCGCGCTTGGACTGATGTATATTCACTCAGTAGAACTCAAGCCAACGAGAAATGAAAGAAGTTAATAGCGCGTTGAAATGTTAACATGCAGAATTATTTTGAATTGCTCAACGCGATGCATAAAAACATTCAAAGAACAGCACGAGAACGTACAACAACACCAACAGTAATGAGCTTAAGACGGACTATGTTGGCCCTAGTTTGTCACTGCGAGGACCGACGGCAAAGCTATTTAACTATCGAAAACAATTAAGCATGAAATGCAATAAAAAAAGACTGCAAATAAGAAACGAGTGCAATAAATTTGACAAATTTCTTCCCATTTAACTTGGACACAACCCGTGATGGCCCAATATGATGTCTGGTCCACTGTGATCAACTCACACCCTATAAAAACCTAACCTTACCTAACTTGGACACAAACCGGTGCAGAACAAAATTCACACAAACAATTTTGAGATTTTGTTTTTTAGGAAAAAGAAACAAGGTCTCACAAATGCATAAGTTTCACGTTTAGTTCGTACACGAACCACGACCATGATCCATTTATCTACCGTAAGTCCCGCCTTTACTAAACGACAACGTCACAAATAATCACTTGGGCTGTAGGACAACTAGTAAAAGGGCATGAGGCCCAAATGAGCGTAACGACTTCTTGTTTATCTTAGACATGAACCACTGAGTAAGTGTAAAACCCATAATTGCTTGATTTTTGATCCATTATTGGATGTGGTTGCAAATTACTAAAGCGGTAAACTTATTGGTTTAAATTCGAAAAAGACTATTCACTAAACCTAGAAAGGGCACACAAAAGACACAATGAGTAAGCACAGATAAAAGTCTACATTCTGGCATAGTGTCAGCATGTATGCACTTGCCATTCGGCTTCTTTAAATAGCGGTAATTAGTATTATATTTCAAACAAGAGAGGTAACGTTTCGGTGTCGCCCAGAAATAATGAACAATCTGCACGAAAAAAAAAGATCACTCTTATGACAAGGCATTTCCTGCCCCAGTTACCTGCTCTCTCTCTCATTATTTCATTAAAAGGATCCCCTGTGCGGATGGATGTGAGTGTTCACGCAACGGTGGGTATACTACCTTGTTAATCGACCACCTTGCCGGAAACCGGGAAAAAGGATTCATCTTCCGCCGGAGAGTGCTGGAAACTGGGTAATGCACATTCTGTCACATAACGTCCAGATGGTTGGTGCAGGTTTTTGTGGTTGCCGCTATGCTCCCATGTATGCTTCCGGTGATGATGTATGTCGTGTGTTTTCCCTCGTCCTCGTTAAGCAATCTGGTTCAGCTGTCGTGAAATTGGTCCCCTTTGTTGGTAGGTGGCATTTTTTTTGCTTTTTTTTTTTTTTCATTTTTAACTCACAGTCATATAGGTTAATGAAATATTTAAAATTAAATTAAAATAGCAAAAAAGGATAATTAAACATACATGCGAGACCGGTCAGACTTGAAATCATGACCCTAAGTTGATTTATTTGATGGGTATAATATTTTCATTGAAAACTCTTGCCGATGACAGTGTACAACTTTACTCCCATACGCATCATGATGCGACTGACAGGATATGAGGAGGAAACAGGAAATTTATTTCCATCAATGGCGCTAAATATAGCTCGAGGAGGACACATATTGTTGTTGATGAGTAGAGTGTTTCTTTAATACACAAACAGTGTTGCGATGAATAAAATTAGTTCCTAGATTAAAGAGCTGCAAATCGCAATGTCCTTAGAAACAAGTCAAGCGTTGAAACTTAGTCAGTTGAAACCTAGCACGTGCAAACAGATACAAATATCAGGCGATTTCGATAGATACGAGTCAACTCAACTTCTGCTACGACAGTCGGTAGGTTGGGAGTCAGTTTGAAACTCATTAGATCTTACAAGCAGCAGCATTTTCTCTGAGACATAGACGATCCACCCCTGACTAGGAGACAGTTGAATGACGCCACAGTCGACTAGAATTTCCATTCGAAAGAGCGTAATGTGAAAATATGAGATTAAGAAAATCGAGCTGAACTGTTGGCAAAATTTGTGCGAGAATACTGCTACGAATATATCCTTTTTATGTACAAGGATACACTTTGCAAAGGGTCTGATCTTTCGGTCTCAATTTGGACGTTATTAGTGGACTTACTGTTAAATCAGTCATTATACCAAGATTTTGATTTTCATTTTGTGTTCTGTACGACAAAAACAAAACAAAAACAAGCAAACTTGGTCCTGTCAAATCTTCTCGATGAGAAGGACATCTAAATCAGATCTAGCGAGCATTTCTTAGAATTGTTCAATTAAGATCACAATTAAGATATAAATATTCAGGATTAGATGACTGATCACTTTGAGTAGAGTGGGGAAATACGCTCCGGTATTTTGTGGAATTATTTCGACTTAAGCTAGTGTCAAAAATTAACGAATGGCTACAAGACTAAAATCAAGTATACTCCCAATCCTAATAGATCATGCCACACAATTTTAGTGCAATCGAACTTTTACTTAAGTTGGATTAAGTTGAATTAATACAAAGCAATTTTAATGTGATTACAGTCGCTGTGATTACTACCAGAATAAAATCAAATATACTTTGTCTTAAGCTAGATTAAGTTGAAGGAACCCAAAGCAATTTTAATGTGATTACAGTCGCTGCCTGATTAGCCAGTAAACATTCATTCCTTGAGGGTATTTCGATCCGCTTGTGGGTGGTAAATAAATGCACATATAGACAAGTCTCCGAAGGATATATTTATTTAGAGAAATATAGAAAAAATCTTGTGGATTATGTGGGCTTAAGCTAGTGTCAGAAATTAACAAAAAAAAAAAACCCACTCAAGTGCAGTGCTTGGAATTGGCCACCAATCCTTATACGATCACAATACACATTTTTAACGTAATCGCAATTTTGCTTAAGCCAGCTTACTCTAGACACATTTACTTGGTTTAGTATACTTCGAGCCTCTTGTGCACGACAGCTTAGGAAAAACGACACATTTTATAAATTCCACCGAGTCCAAAATTGCGACAACAAGAATGTGTCATCTCGGGGCGCTGTTGAAGAATTATAGGTTCGCCTTTCCCGAGAGAAGTATTAAAAAAAAAAAGACAAATATACTAGTAGCCCCGCGAAGTGTGCTTTTGACGCAAAACTTTCCTCCTTGATTCTATAAGCATCCCTTACTTTATAGTAACCATAAATAAAGGATGTTTCACAGAGGTAGCTTAGATGTAGAGACCTCTGTTGTCGATGATGGCCGTGGATAGGAAAATGGTCATTCCTACGAAGGACTGACATAGATGCGAGTTGAAAAAGTCCAAAATAAAGTATATTTCGAAAATGGGTGTCACACATTGTACTCGTATATTTCATTTCAATAGGATCTGCTACTACTTATACTTGGCATACAGAAGTCGTTTAATTTTATGTTTATCCTTCGGCCTTTTTGACACAAGTGCCACTTAGAGTTCTCCAAAGAAATATCTCTCTTCGACTCTATATACAACACACAAAGTAGGTTACCAACTTGAATCAGAAAAGAACTTGTGCCTGCTTTGTCCAACTATCGATTCACTATCACAAAAACAAAACTAGAAACGTATAGAATATTACCAGCTCAAAGAAGTGTAAACTAAAACATGGACAAGTCCAAAATGCTTGTACTCGGTCCACTGTGTCTGCAGCATTTGTGTGTAGAAAAAAAAAACAGATTGCATTCTAAAAGTGTCCTTAGGCCCGATGTTACTCGTTCTACTGTCTCAATTGCAAAGCTACCACCTGACCCCAGGACAATAAAAACACGATAAAAATCTTCACCCAACACATAGTAGTTCCCAAAACACTGTATAGTGTATAAATGCAGCAAACAAAAAAAGGACACCTCTGTCGCGAACGCAAAAGAGAAAAAGCTAATTAAAAGAGGAGAGGTCGGTGTTAACCAGGTCCTCCATTAGATTATTGCCGCACCTTTTACGCTCTGGTGAATGTAAATTTACCATTTTGCGCCCCATTAACACGGCTTGAAATGAATTTAATGCCAAAGAGTAGTAGTTTTCGTTAAATGGAAAGTTATGGCTTTGAGGCAGGCTCTATTTTGGCGGCGCTATCTGTCTAGACAATGAATGGTGGTAAATATAGCGATGCATGTGTGTGTGTGTTGTGTGTAAGCAAAACAACTACTGTGGAGGACGCGAGTCCTTTTCGACAGTGCATAGGCATTTGTGGCTGTTGTCATTGCTGTCAGCGTTTATTTGGCGGCCGCCACATACACACAGCGTAAATTGTTTAACAAACGATTTTAGTGCGGACATTTCGGGCATTAGTTGGGAGGACAGGCTAAAACTATTATGCGCTGCAGAGTGACAAGATTTATAATGATAGCAAATTTATGGTGACAGTTTGATGGTATAATGTATGAACGGAAGACTAATGAAGTGTTAAGTGATTTTGTGTTTGGGAAGCGACCAAAAAGGAAAGAAGGACACAGTTTAATTAATCGTGTGGTGGCAAGCGTTAATTTTTTTTTTTATAAATTGGTATAACCAAGTTATGCGTTGTAGGTAAGCTACCATAAACCTTACATTCGCTTTTTAATTGTCACCTTAAATTTGGCTAAGGTGGACATTGGTTATATTGTTGACCTTATATATTAAAAAAAATTGAAGAGTCCGTTTTGGACCTTAAAAAATAATCGGGTAAAGATTTTAGCTGAGTTGCAGAAGAAGAAAGTTGCCCGTTCGGTGGACATTAGCTAAATTGTTGCCTCAAAATAATGACACACCGCCTTTTGTGTTTTTTAGAGGGTCAGTGAATACCCTGAAGACCGGAAGTGTAAAAACTCAATTTTGCAGGTACTAGAGTGTTTTAATAATAGTAGAAGTCACATACCTATCGAACAATATTGAGAGTATACGTATACAAATGATAAGGTTATAAATGGTCCATAGTCCTTTAGCAGTTTCGTCAATAATTCAGGCCTTTCAATTCTCGTAAGCAGGAGCAGTTTTGGCGGGTGCTGTCTCAGCAGGGGCAGTTTTGGCTGGTGCTGTCTCAGCAGGGGCAGTTTTGGCGGGTGATGTTTCAGCTGGAGCTGTTTTGGCTGGTGATGTCTCAGCAGGAGCAGTTTTGGCTGGTGCTGTCTCAGCAGGGGCAGTTTTGGCGGGTGCTGTCTCAGCAGGGGCAGTTTTGGCGGGGGCTGTCTCAGCAGGGGCAGTCTTAGCTGGTGCTGTCTCAGCGGGGGCTGTTTTGGCAGGTGATGTTTCAGCAGGGGCAGTTTTGGCAGGTGATGTTTCAGCAGGGGCAGTCTTAGCTGGTGCTGTATTACCGAGTGCCTTAAAGATAAATCCGGCTGTGGTTTGTTGGACCGCAATGGCCAAGCAGAGGACGACAATTGTTGACAGTTTCATTTTTACTTAAGGATTGTAAGAACGATTTCTAACTGACTATTGAACGGGTTGTGCCAGTATTTATATGCAAAATTCGAAAACATTTCAGCACCTTCTAAATAAAAATTGATGAATACAGTAAAGCATTAACATGCCATTAGTCTAATTAGACTGCACTTGAACAAACACCATAATGATGATGCACTTGGCGCATGGCTATTGTCTGACGCTAATGCTCACACGAGTATTTTATATACCTATAAAGCTTTTCAAACCTTTGCGATTTCATTGACCTTTCTGTTATGCAAACACCAAACACTTATGTGTATTGAAAAAAGTTCGATTGCCTGTTGCCTGAACTGGCCTCAGCCAGTTGTTTTGGTACAGCAATTGATATAGGTACGGCTATCATAGCTCTTTGCTGTGTTTCTTATAGGTACCACCTGGAGTTCAACTTAGCCTTATAGTTAGGTTGCGAATGTTTTTTTCTTAAAATTTAGGATCGACTTTAGGTTTGTATTGAAAATTGTTCGGCCTCTTTATGTCGAGACTTTTGAATAGTAAGGTTGGGAATTTTTTTTTTTTTTTTTGTTTTCAATTCGCATTTTTAGAGTCGATTTAGGACCGATTTTAGATTGAATCTATTGAAAATTGCTCGGCCTCTTTATGTCGAGATTTTTGAATCGTTCTTTACTGAATGTTCGATTTTGGACTCTTTTTAAATACGGTTTCGAAAAGTGTTTTTGAAGCATTTTCTGGATTTATTTTTAGACAAAATTTTTAATATTTTACGGGTAATTTTAAACCTATTTTTGGGGCTCTATCAAATGAGTAGTGTTTATGTGGGTTGGGTTTATTTTTAGACAACGCTTTTGATACATTTTAAACCCTATTTGTCTGCCGATTTTTAAAGAAGTGTTGAGGGATATTTTGCTCGGCGTTATTTTACATTTTTAACTCGTCTTTTTGGGTAAATTTTAGAGGGTTTAAGGGCGTTTTTAATAAGAGATTTATGGACAGTACTCTTTCGCGATGTGGCACGTCGTACGTGCTTTTTGGTGCGTTTTAGTACGTCTTCTTTTCCATTATTTTAGGTATAGCGTAGAGAACGTTAACTCCAAAAGAAATGACAGGCCAATTTCTGTTGTATATTGGACATCCGTGAAAAAGTTAGCACATTCAACAGCTTTCTAACTATTCCTATTTTTTCGAGTTTTTTTTAATCATCTTCATCATTTCAATAATAGGCTATCCTTTTCTTGTCGTACCGATTACGGCGTTATATCAAAACCGAATTTTATAAATTATGTACCAAATGAAAGGCGAATTTTCGTAGATGATCTTACGGTATAAATCACAATTGTTGACAGACATTATGTCAATAAAAAGAATAAATGCATTTCATATTAGTAGGCTACACTTTAACGTGCAAAAGAATGGGTAATATAAACGAAAGCGTTGCATACTTATAGGCAGTAGTATTAGATACAGAAATAATTGTGTGGTTGAAGAAAAATCTTTTTAATATTGATGAAGACGTTTCTGATTTAATTGGATTACTGAATTACTCCCATGTAGCTAAATAACTCTTAAGTTATAACTAAATTTCTGGGTAAGGTAACATATTACATATATATATATTATTTTTATCGATTTTAGAGCTGCAGTTATCTCAGTAGCCTAAAGGATTAATAGGCAAATTCCCATTGATGGTCGTTGAAGGCATCGATCATTTGGTATCGGAATCAGAACTCTCGTGAACGTCTGACAAACATCCGAGAGTATAGGATAGGTTAGGCTAGGTTGAATAGGGTGTGAATTCATCACATTGGACATAACGCTCAAAAAACCTAAACCACATCGTCCAAACAATTAATTTCCCTACAAAACCTGAAAATCGTTCCAATTATGTTAGCGAGGCCAACCTCCTGCAAATTGTTGTTGTGGAGATGAGTTATATCTTCTGCGACATGAAAGTCTTCGCAATACCTGCATGTGTCGGTATCTGTTAAACATAATCTAATCTAGCTTAGGCCACAGAGCCTTTGAGACCCTGTGCCCTAGTATATCCAACCATCTCTGATCTGCTCTATTTTTAATTTTCTCGAGAATAATTCTCTTGGCCACGGCTATTGGTGGTCTTATGCCCTCAATAGTTTCATTTTGTGGAGAGTATAACTGTTCTGAAAAAGATTCTCAATTAAGCCGTTCGGAATCGGCATAAAATTGTAGGTCTATTCCATTCGTCCCATTCAGCTAGGCCTATGTCCTGTTGTGCCAACTATTTATTTATTTTAGAATCAGAACTCTTCCCTGGATTTGGTGCATCGTGAAGCCGATGTCTTCGAAGGTATTTTTCCATAAGCCCCAAACAGATTTGGTGACCTCTGTAAAACAACACTTCGACGAAATGGGATCAGATCCGTCTTCTCGCCAAAAGCGTTCACATTCAAAGATTTTATAAGCTTATCAGTTAGTTTTTGCACGCAACTATAAGTTTGTTATTTTTCGAATACCCTCGACGCACGGTCCTTTAAGGTTTGTAACCCGGGGTAAGATGTGATTTTCGACATATAAGTTAAAAGCATGTCCATCGTCTATCAAAATTAAATATAGAGAAGCCACACCAATTTACACCGGCCAATTGAGGGTTTCACAGAGTCCACACTAGATCAGAGACTACTAGGAGCGAGCCATAATAACGACTCTAGTTAACTACGGCTAAGACAAGCCGGTTACAGTTCATGGTGACAACATTTGTCGAACTTAGATCCTTTTTTAAGAAACTTTTCTGCAAACAAGACACTTCTAAGATCTTCGTCCCTATAGTAACCTTAGTCAAATGTTTCGACGATCCCATTATTAAGATACCGTTTTATTGCTATACGAATTTATTAACGTTTATTATTTGATTGTTGCAACATTTCTAGTCACAGCTAGCAATACTGACATAAAAAAGTTACAAAAATACAGAGTGTGATTTTTGAGCAAATTCGTCATTGGCTTGGGCGGTTGGTTCATCAGAAGTTTCTTAGAATTCAGCAGGAGCAGTTTTCGCTGGTGCTGTTTCAGCAGGGGCCGTTTTAGCTGGTGATGTTTCAGCAGGAGCGGTTTTCGCTGGTGATGTCTCAGCAGGAGCAGTCTTAGCTGGTGCTGTCTCAGCAGGAGCAGTCTTAGCTGGTGCTGTTTCAGCAGGAGCGGTTTTAGCTGGCGATGTTTCAGCTGGAGCAGTCTTAGCTGGTGATGTTTCAGCTGGAGCAGTTTTGGCGGGTGATGTTCCAGCATTGCTAACCGCAATGACCAAGCAGAGGACGAGAATAGTTGACAGTTTCATTTTTACTTAAAGGATTGTAAGAAAGATTTCTAACTGATTATTGGGCGGTCTGTGCCAGTATTTATATGCAAAATTCGAAAGCATTTCAGCACCCTCTAGATAAAAATCGAAGAATACAGTAGGCCATTAACATGCCATTGGATTAATTATTCACTTGAACAAATATTGTAATATGACGATGCACTTGGCCCATGGCTATTGTTTGACAGTAATGCTCACACGAGTGTTTGTATATTTATAACACTTATGTGCTTTTGGTTTCAATGACCTTTCTGTTAGAAAACCCAGTAAAAAAAACTGGTGTATGTTACGACTAGAAAATTCATATAACTCAGCTCACAGCTGTGCTATTCAGTCGTTTTAGTCCACCAACTGGCCATAGACGGCTATGACAGGCCAGCTGAATAGCATTCTAGCTTATTAACAGATGGGACTGAAATTCTCTTAGTTAGTTTTTTTAAGTTTTTTCTCTCTAGGAGGTGTTTTCAATTTTTCACACCATTCTAGGGAAATTTTTGTCGTAATTCCTGTTTTAAGGCCAATTTTTGAGGCAAATTTGTTCAGCCTAATTTTTCAGGGGAACTGGAAGCGTTGGGACAATTTGAAGTCGGAATTTTAGTGTATTTTCGAAGTGGCCTGTGCTTTAGTCACTTTTAACGCTTTTTCCATCCTCGCCCCATACAAAGCAGGACTCCCAAGCGCTTACTAATTTATCCACCGTTCGTGCTGCCAGAGGCTATAGGAGAGGGATAGACTGTGTCAGTCGCACTTCGTCTTCCCGAAGACAAACCATCACCCGGAGGTGCGAATTGTATCAGTCACCTTTACATTGCCTATCCGACTAATTTGAATATATTAGGAATTGGTTTTTTTTTAACCAAGTCACCGTTTCGGTCTTTTAACGAGGCAGTATTTTACAACTTCCTAAAGGAAATGGACGGTACTGATATTAATCATTTTTAGTGTCCAGGCTAAGGGATCATGACGTTAACTAGAACGACTAAAATCTAGAATGGTCAAAATCTCGAAAATGAATTTGATAAATCTCGAATGCAAAAATCTCGAATGCAGGGTAGCAGGGGGGCAGCATGCCCCCATACGTATCGAGATTTTTTTTCGAGATTTTTTAAATTCTAGATTTTTTTCGAGATTTTTACATTCGAGATTTTTGCTTTCGAGATTTTTTTTTTTTTTCGAGATATCGGGGTAGACCCCCAGGCTAAATTTTACGAACTCACAATTGCGGCGAACATTTTCATACAAAGTTATCTATTGTGACCGTCAAAATATTTAAGTTGAAGGTTAATGATGACACATTAGGGCCCAATGTGTACATATACATATACAAGGCCAGTAGTTTTCAGCCCCAGCATTTCTGACCAATTTTTCTTTTTTCGCCACTCATGTGGTACATATTACAATGTACCTTCATCTCTGGTCCAACGTCTAAGTGGGTCTTCCAAGTTCGAAGACAACCACCTAATCTAACCAAGCTAAAGTCAATTTTGGACCGATTTTTGACACGTTGTGGGCGTGTCATAAAGATTTGTATGGCCGAATTTTCAAGTAGGAAATTAGCCCTCTTCAAATTTTGTTTGCTAGTTTAAATAATTGTTTGTAAAAACCACATATTGGATAAAAACGCCCCAAAAAGTGGGCGTGTCACAAAAAGTTTTCATATCTAAGGGAATTAAGAAGAAAATTACTATACATATTTTATTTCTGAGCTTGATGATAACAATTTATACCAATCTAGATACAAATTGCGCAACATGACTAGATACAGCGTTTTTATTTTGTTTGGATATAAGAAGTGTTAAACCTCAAGTCTTGAAATACTTCGTATAACGCTTATAACTACCTCCAGAGATCTTCAAATGTCCTACGGTCAATGAAAGTAAGATCGTTAAAATATTCTCGAAACGTGTAAAGGACAAACAGATACAAGTGTTCAGTTTTTGATTATGTCTACTATAAGGACGTAAGGAAGGGATTGTAGAGTTCACGTTGGTTTCGTCGGACTAAATAAAAGGTAGCTTCCCATATTAAACAAAAAAATCATTCATTAGGCTAATGAAGACTCAACAAAATGAAGTTTCAACAACAATGTGGACAGTCATTTTGGGTCAATTGTAAACACAAAAATATATGCATTACCGGTGAGAGAATTTTTTTTCTTCAGCAAATCATGGCCATGACCAGGTTGCAAACAAGCAATTACCACCTAAGCAATTGGGGTAATTGCAACCTTCTGAATTCCTCTGTGATTATACGACACAGAAAAAAAAATCCCTTTTTGTGTCCTCTTGTAGTGAGCCAACAAATCTTAATTGTTGTTACCGCGTAAGGGCATTTTTTTTTTGCGCTGCATCCTAGCTAGCTAGTTTATGGTTCATTTTAATTACTTCCTTCATCCTTAACCTCTTCATTGTAATAGTTTTCATCAAAAATTGTTGCAAAAAACAAAAAAAAAAACAAAAAGAGCACATTAATTACGAGTATACCTAAAACATTCATCCATTTCGACGTAGTCCTTTGGCAGCACAAAGATAGACGCTAAAGTGTGCATCAAATGATAACAAAAGGACTTTCGTTTTATCCGTATTTCTAGCGAAAACTATACCTATTCATCAGGGCAGCACGCGAAAAAAAAATCTCGTTTCCATAGAATTGCAACACATTTTTGTACCTTTCCCCCATGATGAAAAGAACAACATCTCGACATAAATACAGTGGCCGGAACAAAATGAATTCCGGTAGGATTCCGCCACCACCATCGCCTCGTCATCTTGCAAAACGACATCCGTTAAAGTATGTTTAAGCATCAATTTAAATGCATCACAGATACAAAGGCACACAACACACAAGTGAGGGGGGCCGGAAGAAATGCATAATTACTACGAGCTCACCCCAATGGGTTTCGTCGTTTCGTCCTTTTGTTGAACACAGGATGTTGAGGAGGCATGGAAAAGCACATGAAAGTGTAAAAAGAAGGAAATCTCTCTACTGCTTTATTTCATCTACACGCAGCCACATCCTGCACTCTGATGCTACTGCCTCTCTCACTCTGTCAAGGGTAAACACTGAAAGAGGATGGTGGTAGTAGCTGTACGAGTAGTACTATATACACAGTTGGAATCCTGGCATTGTGTCTCACGGTTTAAACTCCTCTATTGGTCTCGATGATGATTGCACGTCACTGGAGATCTAATCTTTGTTGTTGTTTTTTTTAACAAAATATTGACAAACTGAATAATTAACAGGAAACGCAATGAAAATCTGCGCGTGTGACAGAGTGCAAAGTGTGTTTGTCTGCGATAGCACCCACAGGATAGGATGTCGGAAATGTCGCTGTACATAATTTGCTGTTAGAGTGGTAAACAGATAGACATGGATGCGTGGGTTGAGTGGCTGGCCTGTGTGATGTAGTGCATCACTCCACTTGATGTTGAGGAGGATTTATGTAGTGGGCGGCGGCCGGCGCGTCGGGCAATTACGAATCGACGTTGTTATGATAGAAGCGGCGGCGGGTGGTTGGTACGACAAACTTGTCCTTAGCACAACTTGGAGAGACTTCAATACTTTGTTTGGCGTTGGTACTTAGAGGCTCCCCCATTAGTTGAAAAGCTCAGTTACAGGCGTAAATATAGTCATAGCTAAGTAAAACATTACAAGGACCAAAGTTTTGAATAGGACTATGGAGGAGCAACTGCTTCCCTTGAATTGGATTAGGGTGTTTAACTCGACAAATCTTAAATAGTTTTTGAACGTTTTGTAACGCCAAGGGTCTTATTATATAGACCGATGGAATGTTAAAAGGAGTTTCAAATTGTTCCCTTATTTTTATTCGAAAAAAAAAAAAAGAATGAAAGGTATTGGTAAAGCCTCAACGAAGACCGACGATCGCCATAACCTCCGTCTTCAGAAAGAGATGGAATAGACATCGCGTAGTTTTGATTAGCAAGGGAAGACCCAGACTTACCTTCAGCATATACAGAACTGCGTGTATGTTGGATACCGCAGGAAAACTCATGGATAAGATTCTAAAACAGAGACATACATCAGACATCAGAAAGGGCCGTTCCACGATTGCAGGAATTGAAGAAGATGCAAGGACAGTCCTAATGGCTCAACAGGGCAAACATCAGTTTGTTAGAAATTTCGTAACCCTGTGAAACGCCTTCAAGTCAAGCTCACAATTGACGGAGTATACATATCTATCTATCTATAACTAGCGGGTCCCGTAAACGTTGTTTTGTCTGCTCGTATATTTTCATTGTCCGTCAATTGTTCTGCGGCCGTTTTATTATAAGCGATTATTATTTGAAATGGTATTCATGATTTTTTTTTGTTGAGTGCATATTATTTGAAATTTTATTCATGAGCTTATTCTTGCTTTTTACATTTTTTTTTTATTGTTGAGTGTTTATTATTTGAAATGTTGTGGAATCGGATCGCAGCGCCACCTACCGGGACCAATTGTGAATCTAAACCATCCTTAGATCCATTCAAACACACACACAAAATTTCATTAAAATCGGTCCAGCCGTTTAGGAGCAGTTCGGTTACAAACACGTACAGAAGAATTATGAAGATAAAAACATATTGTCAGCCCTATCGAGGTATCCGATCGGAACGGAATTTTTTCCGCTACGCATACTCCGTCGGAGACTGAAATTACATTCGATTTATCAATACTTCACTGCAAATCGTAGTAAACAAATTCCGCAACCAATTCCTGTCGGAGCATATCGGAAGAAAATTCGTACGAAACTGTCAAAAATATCGGTAAAAACGCACTTGATCGCACTGAAATGCCAGTGTGCCTTGCATATTTGTCGAAAAGAAGTTCCGAAAAGCTGTTCGGAAAAATACCTCAAACAAACAAAAATCCTCCGATTCGTATTCGTATGAAATCGGAGAATTTTCCGATCGGATACCTCGATAGGGCTGTGTATTGTGTTTGTAATTGATGTTCTCTGTAAAGCGTAAACCGAATTAGTTTCTGGAACTTTCCCATAAAAGGTGACATCAATACCAAGGTTTTTAAGTATTTACGGTCTTTGTATGTGCATTGGTTCATGAGTTATATGGGCGTGGCACTTCTTATACGAAAAAAAATTCATTCAAAATCGTATATGTATCTCGAAAACCACGAAATCGATTGAGCTTAAATTTTCAGACAATCTTAGGTATTGGCTCAGAAGTGCTCCTGTGAAGATTGTTCAAAATTGAACAAAGGGGCGTGGCAACTCCCATACAAAAAAAAAACATTCAAAATCGTACATCTCAAAAACCACCGAATCGATTGAGCTCAAAATTGAACAAAGGGGCGTGGCACCTCCCATGCGAAAACAAACATTCAAAATCTTTCATTTTGAAAGATATTGGCCCGGGAGTGTTCCTGTGAAAATTGGCTAAAATTGGACAAATGGGTCGATTTTCATATTGAAGGAAGGAAGAATACTGGTCCTTTTACTCAGAACCACTGTAAATCTCTGTTCTCTCTATATATTTTTCGAAGGTTTTTCTTTTTAGTTGGACTCTATGCGCTGCAAAGGGCTGTGCGAATTTATTGTCTTACTCGATGAGCGGCCTCCCCATAAAACAAATCCATGCACGCCTTGTGAACTAATTTGTCTGCTTTTTAAAACTGTCGGAGAGTACAGTCTTCGACACAAAATGAGTCGAAAACTCCAGAAATAAAAAAATTGAACAGTTTATACAATACAACCCAATCCATTTGAAACAGCCTTGCTGATCTAAACAATAGAAGGATACAAAAACGTAGGTTAGGTTAGGTTGAATAGAAATAGAGTGTCAGTTTATCACCATGGGTCATTCGCCATTCCTTGGAAACCTTCACGGTCAAAAACCTTAAACCAAACACTAAATTTCAGAACCTAAAAATGGTTTAAATTTTGTTTGAGAGACCAACATCCTCCAAATTTTCGAAGAAGTTTGTTTCCTTCTATTCCGAGCCATAGCTTGACATTCACAGAGAAAAAAACATAAAAAACGAAACTTCTGCCGATTTTTTTACCGCATACACGTCAAATTAAGTCACTAGTGAATATATTACACAAATCCACGTGTAGTTGGTTTGACCTGTAGTCGAATACTTCGGACATGAAGCTCAGATTTACGATCTATATTTTTCTCAAAAATCTTAAATAACCCTCTATACCCACGACAAAAATCAGTCGTGTTCTTCTATATTTATAAAGAAGAATTCTGCGAATTACCCCCGAATTGCAACATTTTTGTCGCTCCCCATAATGCCCAGAATATTATAAAAACAAGTCCTTAATCTTTTGCAATCCTTCGAAAATTCAAGATTTAATCTTCTTAAGTGCTATAAGAAATAAGCTTAAGTTTTTAAAACCCAACTCCCCATTTACTCTGGCGTATACGTAACATTTTGAAGATACATTTTCGCAGGACATTCTATTCAATGATTATACACTACACAACTCATCATCCTAAATGAATATGACACAAGAACTTGCACATTTTATAACTAAAACCAAAACTTAATGAGGTTCTAGTACGCCGCGCGCCGTTCAGCAATAATGTGAAGTACCATGTGTGTGTAGAGTAAATTGTTTGGTCATTCCTTGCCAAAAAAAAAAAATACAAATTAAATTTAAATTCCATTTTCATTTGTATATGTATGTGTAAACATATCTAACGTCGTATTGTGTAGTCGAATGCACACAACAGAAGACAGCTAAGAGCACGGATGTTTCAAATTAAATATCAACATCCACCAAAGTTGACACTTTGAATGGAAATGCTGGTGATGATGATGGCGGTTATGGTGGCAGTGGTGATGCTGATGATGATGATGGTGATGATTGGCACTGCTATTACGCTGCAGCTACGATGTAGAGTAATAGAAAATTGTACAACAGACAAAACAAGGATGCAGCGGATAAATTTAAATTATTCCACTCATATCCTTGAATGTTGTTGGGTTGAAACAATGCACAATGCCCATCAAGATAGTCTATCTGATGTGAGATTATTATCTTTGTTTTAGGTTAAACCCAGTAACATCACCAACTGCAGTCACCTTCACTTTGCTAATTAAAAATTAGAATCAAGATTACCTCGATGCAATTAGCAAATCAAGAACCGAAGCAAATGACAAATTCATGTCAGGTGCACTCCTGAGAATATTCTAATTCCTAACCACATGTTTGCTTTATAATTGAAAACACATTTTTTTTTGTTTTTTTTTTTCAGGTCATCGAAGAGAGGTAGAAGTCCTTGCACCAGCAAGTATCATATCATATCACATTGGCTTATTCGCTGTACGTATGCCCAGAGCCGAGCAGTGGCCAGAGTATAATATCACGAGCCACAGAGCGTACTGACACGCACCAGAGTGTTGGTACGCTTAACAGCCTATCGGCTTGCACTGGACACTATAATAGTGCGGCCAGTGTCAGCACTGAAAGTGTGGTCGGAGGCAGCGGCAGCGGCGGCGGCGTCGGAAGCAGCGGTGGAGGTGGTTCAACAAAACCAACTAGCACTACTGTTAGTAGTCGCTGTACATTGCATAGTGCCCCTGGAGTCGATTACCAGACCAACGGCACTGGCAAATCTACCGGAAGAGAAGAAGAAGAAGATACAGATACAACGTCAAAGTGTCCACCAAGTAATAGAATGATGGTCAGCAAACTGTGGAATAGTTGTTTTCCAGAATTCTCATCGGAGCATGTGCATCGGCACAATTTCTACTTGTGTCAGGTGAGTCTACTTAAAAATTATTTATGTGTATGTTTCAATTAGTGACAGGAGGGGAAGCTTGTGCGAGCAATGCTATTTAATTTAATAGCATATAGCATACCCTCGAGGATAGTCATTGATAGCAGTAAAATTGATAGAGTTATAGCTAATTGAATACAGGTTTAGTATGGACAGAATGATTTTTCAATGACAATGAGTATGGTGTTGGGCTCTCAAAGGACGATGTGCGCACAGGTTAGTCGTGTGGTTCCTTTTGGGATGTATATTAGTATTAAAAATTTATAGGATAAATCGATTAAGAGATACTGCCCAATAAGGCATTTTGGACTTGTAAGAAGTGAGCCATTAGGTTAGCCATCTCTCTAACCAGTATACGAGACAACTGAACCTACCTACAGAACACATCTATTTAAAAATCAATTATAGTGAGGTAGTCTCGCAAAAACTCGAGAACTGCTAGGCCGATTTGGATGATTATTCTTTAGTTTTGTTCGACTTGAATTTGCGGTGGTTAAGCTAAAAAGAAAATTGGGAAAACTTCAAATGAAAAGTCGCAAAATCGACAAAAATTTAAATTTCCATTTTTTATTGTAAACACGAGCAATATTGCAAAATTCGAAAACCATCGAAACGATTGAGCTTACATTTTGGGAAAATCTTTTTGAATTTCCCAAAGGAGTTTCTGTAAAGATTGGTCAAAATTGAACAAGGCGGCGAGGCACCTTCCATACAAAAAAAAAACCTTAAAAAAATTGTATCTTGAAAACGTTAGAAACGATTGAGCTCAAATTTTTAGAAAAATATTTGTTTCTGTGAAGTTTGGACAAAGGGGCGTGGCACCTCCCAGACAAAAAAAATTAGAAATCTTATATCTCGAAAACGACAGAATCGATTGAGCTTAAATTTTGTGAACATTTTTGTTTCTGTGAAGTTTGGTCAAAGTTGGTGAAAGGGGCGTGGCACTTACCATACAAAAAAAATAGAAATATTATATCTCGAAAACGACAGAAACGATTGAGCTAAACTTTTGAGAAAATCTGGTCCAAATGAGTGTCCGTAAAGTTTGGCCAAAATTGGACAAAGGGGCGTGGCACCTGTCATACAAACAAAAAATTAGATATGTATCTTATATCTTCAAAGCGACAGAAACGATTGAGCTCAAATTTTGAGAAAATTGTTTTAAAGAGTTTCAGTGAAGTTTGGCCAAAATTGGACAAAGGGGCGTCCTCACAAAAAAAAAAATTATAAATATTATATCTCGAAAACGACACAACCAATTGAGCTCAAATATTCAAGTGTTCTTAGGTATTGGCCCAAGAGTTTTCCTGTGAATATTGGTCAAAATTTAACAAAAGGGCGTGGCACCTAAAAAAAAAATTTGAAATCTTATATCTCGAAAACGACAGAAACGATTGAGCTCAAATTTTGAGAAAATCGTTGCTAAGGAGTATCAGTGAAGTTTGGCCAAAATTGGACAAAGGGGCGTGGCACCTTACAAAAAAAAATTATAAATATTATATCTCGAAAACGACACAACCGATTGAGCTCAAATGGCTCAAATATTCAAGTGTTCTTAGGTATTGGCCCAAGAGTTTTCCTGTGAAGATTGGTCAAAATTTAACAAAGGGGCGTGGCACCCCCAATACAAACAAAAAATTAGATATTTATCTTATATCTCGAAACGATTGAGCTACAATTTTGAGAAAATCGTTTTTCCTGTTTAGATTGGTCAAAGTTGGACAAAGGGGCGTCCTCACAAAAAAAAAAATTATAAATATTATATCTCGAAAACGACACAACCAATTGAGCTCAAATATTCAAGTGTTCTTAGGTATTGGCCCAAGAGTTTTCCTGTGAATATTGGTCAAAATTTAACAAAAGGGCGTGGCACCTAAAAAAAAAATTTGAAATCTTATATCTCGAAAACGACAGAAACGATTGAGCTCAAATTTTGAGAAAATCGTTGCTAAGGAGTATCAGTGAAGTTTGGCCAAAATTGGACAAAGGGGCGTGGCACCTTACAAAAAAAAATTATAAATATTATATCTCGAAAACGACACAACCGATTGAGCTCAAATGGCTCAAATATTCAAGTGTTCTTAGGTATTGGCCCAAGAGTTTTCCTGTGAAGATTGGTCAAAATTTAACAAAGGGGCGTGGCACCCCCAATACAAACAAAAAATTAGATATTTATCTTATATCTCGAAACGATTGAGCTACAATTTTGAGAAAATCGTTTTTCCTGTTTAGATTGGTCAAAGTTGGACAAAGGGGCGTGGCACATCTCATAAAAAAACAAAAAATAAAAATATTTAAAGCGACAGAAACGATTGAGCTCAAATATTCAAGCGTTCTTAGGTATTGGCCCAAGAGTTTTCTTCTGAAGTTTGGCCAAAATTGGACAAAAGGCGTGGCACCTCCTACAAAAAAAAAATACCTCAAAAAGGTTTCATCTTGAAAACGACAGAACCGATTGAGCTCAAATTTTCAAGCATTCTTAGGTATCGGATCAAGAGTGTTCCTGTGAAGATTGGTAAAAATTTAACAAAGGGGCGTGAATTCATTAGAATTGTGAACGAGTTTCATTTATTCACCAAACGAAACTTAAACCGTACACAGTGTGCAGCCAATATTGCCGATTCCAATGAACTGGAGTTGGAAGGTTGATTGGGATTCATAATCGCTTAGGAAGAGTTACAAAGAAATCAATTTTAGGTGGTATGAAGTTAACTGGGTCATCCAGTTAGTTATAAATATTCGATGCTTTTTGATGGCATCGGAGGATTGAAAGGAGGATTTTTTTTCTGTCAGCCTAATGCATACTATAACTTTAAAGTTAATAAAGTTAATAAAGTTATAGTATGCATTAGGCTGACAGAAAAAAAAATCCTCCTTTCTGGAATTTTATATGTTGGGCTTGGCACTCCCTAACACAATATAAAGCATAATACGAAGACGAACTCCAAAACATATAATCTTGAGTATTGGCTCAAGAGTGTTTTTCTGAAACTTGATCCAAATCAATCCAGCAGTTTGCCTAAAACAAGAGGAGTGGTACCTACCATACCAAAAAAAAAAGAAGAAAAGTGTCCCTTGACACTGATGGGAGAAAGTCGTAAAATTTAGAACGATAATGCACATTATCCGAACAAAGTACCTACCTACTACGCAAAATATGGCCGGGATAAAAAAAACCGGGCGTATAACCTCCATATACTTCATTTTTATATTTATGGCAACTTTAGCCTCGAAATTTAGTAAATAGACGCATATTGCCTGTTGGAAAATTTCAACAAATTTGGACGGAATTAGTAAATGGACACTTTTATACATTTTCAAGAAATAATTTCGAATTAAAGATTGACACGAAAGATATGCTAAGGTATAAAGCAAATAATCTTCTTTTCTGAGAATCATCAAATTTATGGTTAAAACCGATAAACACAAGAGCCATCTCAAACAGACATTCATTTTACAGCCAGTGGTAACTGGTAATAGTACTGTGCTTTTCAAAGCTCAAGCGCCCGATTAATTTTAATTCCAAGAAATAGATAAGTTAATTTAAAAACTTGATGTGCACGTTTATAGGGGTTACTGACGTTGCACCAGAATTTGCCACCACAAGCAGATAGTTCTGCTTTAATGGAAATGCATGGACATTGTCGAATAAAGAGAGGTTTCCTCGAAAGGGATGGATTAACATTCAAATATGTATGCTAAACGAAAGTGTAGGTATTACTCGCCCTAATTTCCTCTGAATAATTCATTGGACCGGGTAAATATAAAAGTTGAATTTGTTTAGTGAGAATACAACGTAGAAAAACTTGGATTTTTAAGGATTCTGCGATATTTTTGGGGGAACAAAATTGCAATATAACACTTAGATGATTTTTATTACACCTAAGAATAATTTGATGGATGTTTCGATATATGTATGTATTAAAAAAAAAAAAAATGCACTCACCATTATTCAATTGTTGCTTAGTAACCATGATGATTTGATAGAAGGATACTCGAACCACATACGAAAAGAAATGTACTGGAGGGACATAATTTATGAACTGAGAAATGTTATGATTGGATTTTTTTTAACACACATTTAAAAATATTTTTAGGCAGAAACCCGCACTTTCTACTTTTTCATTAAAATAGCTTCAACGCAATCAAAATTGATTCCGACAGAGAAACACTGATTAAAGCAAATATTTTTTTTTTAGTACCGCGCAGAGACATTTTTAGGGGCTATTCGACGCTTTCTCAAATAATTTATCTTTAACATTAAAATTAGTAACATCTTTCCATATACTTAGCGAAAAAAAAACGCGCGAATATAGCAACTTGCACATGGTTTAGTCACCTCCATTTGCACTTCACTGAATTGAATTGATTTGCAATCATTGCATGTGTACGTCTCGTCTGAAATAAAATAAAATAAAATAGAATAAAATTGTATAACAGTTAATTTTTTAGTTAAACAAAATAATCACATTAAATTATTAGATTTCATGCTGAAAATATAAAAATTGCAAGCCAAACTTCTCTGCCAAAATATTCTGGTATAAAGAATGCATGTCGTCATAGCCATAAACATTTTTATATTAAAAATAAGTTTTGGGGATCAAGAACAACTAATACTAGAGGAAAAATAGTTATATAAAACAGCTAGCTTTTGCCGGCGGCTTCGCTCGCGCAGTCCTCAGGATTTGGTTCACAGAGATTCCTTCACAGTCAGTTAGTTCCCTCTTTCATAGTTATATATCGTGCAGGAAACCTATCTAGGAAAGTACCTAAGGAGCAGTAAGTACTTCTGAAAAATATGTTTAATGCCCTATTAGAGAAAACACTTCAAAATTATATGATGAACTTGTTAGTGAAGCGCTGGCATCTCAACACAGATCATACTTTAGCTGACTAAGGCACTATCTACGGTACATAACATATTTCATATCTAGCAAATCCTTATGATGATGAATACCAATTTCTAGCAGTATCACCCCATTCTTACAGAATTTCGCCTAAATATCTTTGGAGTACGTACGTCGGAGTTGGATGAAGCGATAAACATATTCAGTGGCGACAGAGATTGGGACGTATTACGAAGTTTCAAATTGATACGACGAACGGTTCGTGAGTTATGAAGAGGGCCCCCCTTAAAGGGGTAATCGCCAATAACTTGGACCCCGAACAACACTTTCAAAATCGGAGAAATCAATTTCCTTTATTTCTTATATAGAGTACACAAACTGAGTTTGAAGTCAATCAGATGAAAAATAGAAATTTTCCCATACATACTTTGACCCCCCTTTTACCCCTTTAAGACTTGAATTTCGAAATAAGGAATAAAGAAGGATATTACTTGTACACATTATGGAGGAAACTTCTGTGCAAAATTTCAGTTTTCTAGGCTGGCCGTTTAAGAGTCACTGAGTCGTAATTTCCATTTTTATATATGGGATTACAAAAATTAGCGGCAAATATTATTTAAGGGTTCCCCTACTTCCCAACAGATAGGAATAAAATCACCTGTCTGGTCGACTTCTTTGTAAGAAAAAATAAACACTTCTTCAAACAAAATAAAAGGAGAACAAGAGCCAGGTCTTCAGTCACACAACTCTTTAGTTTTCTTACACCTACTGATAAAAAAAAAGCAAAAAATGGTAAAAAAAAACAATAAACCAGTTAAAAAAACAGTATCCAAATTTGAACGGCTATTAGAACAGAAGAACGACTTGATGAAATGATAGGAAGGGGATGAAACGTGTAAAGACGACGGGCCTATTCCGTCTGTCACAACTAAAGAACTTGTCAAAGAAAAAAAAAGTCTAAGACATCAATATTTGGTTACACTTTTTTGTGGTACCAATTACGGCGTTATAACAAAACCCAATTTTCTAAAATTTTTTTAGCTCGAGCTAGATTTTAGCACTCATACAAATTTCTCTCCAAAATTTAGCTAAGGTAAATTTAAGCGAATACCTTCAACTGAACAGACTTCCAGCTAGGAAATCAAATTTTCATTTTAGACTGCAATGAAGGTATCTTGACAGTGGTGTTGCTTTTTTTCTGTTGAGTTCTTGTGTTGCGGAGAAGTAAATGAGGACGAATTTTTCAATGACCTGGAAAGTGAAAAATTTTACATCAGAGAATAGCAGACAAGGAAAAAATAAAGGGGCAACGAAAAGAAAACATTTTTTCATGTTAATGAATTTTTAAAGTAAGCAATTTACAATTTTTAACGAACACCTGTTTTCTGTGACACATCCACAACGCACTCCATGTAAAAATTTAGCTGGGATTTTAGCTAGTGTTTGGAGAGAAAAACTGGAGAGTAGCTAAAATTTAGTTTCGCTCGAGCTGATAACTTAGCAATACAGATTAAGGATATATATATTCTATACATTAACAAGCAATAAAATGAAACAAAAGAAAACGTTGCATACTTATAGGCTACTAGCTGACCCGGCAAACGTTGTTCTGCCTAAAAAAGTTATTTTAAATATTTCAAAATCTAGTTTAATATTTTTTGTTCAATTATTTTTTTTTTTAATAAAAAATGAAGGCGGATAGCTTCACTGGTTCAGCGGCCATTCTGAAAACGCTGGCTACTGTTACCATTGTCTCTTCTTGGCATCGTAACAAATATCGAACTGTAAATGATCATCACTTTGTATAAATCGCACATAAATTTCACTATCAATAATTTACCTTTGAAATAGCCAGTGAAGAAAGTTAATGAACGAAAAAGATACAATTGAAATTTGGAAATCAATTTGAGAAACAAAACAAATCGATTACTTTCACGTTTTTGTTCCTAAACCTTCGGGTAGCAATTACGAACAAACCCGTAGAAGAAAGTATCCAATTTGGTCGCGCCATGCCCCTTTGTCCAATTTTGGCCAATGACCACTCCTGGCCCAATATCTGTAAGTTTCAACTCAATCGATTCAGTGGTTTTCGAGATAAAAGATTTTGAATGTTTTTTTGTATGGGCGGTGCCACGCCCTTTGTCCAATGTTGACCAAAATCCAGAGGAGCACTCCTAGGCCAATACCTAAGATTGTCTCTAAATTTGAGCTTAATCGATTTGGCAGTTTTCGAGATATACGATTTTGAGTGTTTTTTTTGTATGGGAGGTGCCACGCCCCTTTGTCCAATTTTGACCAATCTCCTTCAGTGCACTCCTGGGGTAATACCTAAGATTATCTGTAAATATGGGCGCAATAGAGTCGGTGGTTTTCAAGTTATACGTATCCGAACACATTTTAGAACTTATTTTTATATATATAGATTTGGGAGAAATTTTTGCTGGAATGTAGCTATTATATTCAGACTATAGCTAATTGTGTGATTTCAGGAAAACCTTTGTAATTCATGAGGACTTTTCTCATATCTGTGACAATGGTTTCTAGTTTAATACAATTGAGTTTAAATTAAACAGAAAGGAATAGAATGCAGAGTCGTATGACTCTTACGGGTCATAAGTAACTTCAAACAAAAAAAAAATTAACTATTTAACCTGACGCTGAAGCAGTTTGCCTAGTTAATACCAAAAAGATTAAGTTCGTGTCTCATTGGGAAGCGCGCGAATCTATTAACAACTTTACTACTTCAAGAGTTTCTTTCAACATTTGTTTATATCTCACATACCTACAGCAGTAGATTTAACTTCATTTTGCTTGAAAAAGCAACGCCTTATAACTTTCAGATACTTCAAGTTTGAACGCAAAACGCAATTAAACACAATTAAGTCCATGAAAAGTCATTTATAATTTTCAATGTCCCGTCTATCCATTTCAAGGCTCTAAGTCGCTTAGAAATACATACTACAACTACTACTGCTAGCCACTTCAGTTCACCCTTCTTTTGCGGTAATACTTTTCACAAAACTTAAAGACAGTTTCTTAAACAGTTACAACTCTTGTTCAAGTACTTCCTTTAGTCCGAAAAACTCATAAAATAAAAATAACGTTAACGCATGTTGTTTTCAAAACATTTACCTTGACCCAAAAACCACTTGAAGAATTTTTTTTTTTTTTATACAAGGTGCAGTCTCTTAAATTTCAAAAAAAAAATTCAACAGTGTAAGGATATCTCTGTTGGTTCGTTTTTCGTCAAGAACACACTTGAGCATTTTAGACACACAGTCTTGAGAGAATCTCTTCTGTTTAACAATCTCTTATCGTTGCCAAGTCTCAGTGGCAATTTGTGTACGACAACGATGACGATGACGACGACGTTTTGAACTTAAAAAGTGGGTGACCTGCCTGAGTTACTGCAGCACTACGAGAACACAGTTAGAGAGTGTATATTTGAAAAGAAGAAGCACATCCTGCTTTTGTTTGTCAAGGTTAATTGGGCAAATGGTATGAGTACTTTGAAGGCCAGGTATAAAATTTGCTGTTGTGCAAACCTGTTAGAATAGAGGTAAAAATAGGACCGAGGATTTTTTTTTGTGAAAGATATGTAGATACTTCTTTGGCAGTAATGGTGCTTGGAAACGCAAAGAAAAACTTATGCTAGTTGAGGTCAATTAGTTGGCACACAGAGGTTGAATGTAAAGCAGGAATTGCTTTCAAAAAATTCCTCAGAATATTGCATAATTAAATTGTGAATATCAAAGAGACTTTTATGTGAGTTCTAGTGTCACAAATGAAGTTATATTTCAAATGCAAATTGCTGCCTAAGAGCTTTTGTGCAGGTACTCAACATCAAGACCGACCGTAGATTCAACTAATAAATTTTCCAAAGTTTGTGACTGTGACGAAACAGCAGCAAACTTTAGAAGAGTTTCGACTCGTTTCGTAATTATACCAAACCAATTTTTTTAGATGACACACAATCATCTACCCTCAACCTTTCGTCCCTCACGGCTTTGGGTTACTGGGCCATCAAAACATCTCACACATCAACGCTTTAATTTCGCCTGTCATCACTTGACCAATTGTAAGCTGCCGTCAATAGCGACATCAAAATATCTCATCCACCAACCCCCCCCACTTAATTTCATAGCAATAACTCATGTCAGACGTCCTAAGGCTGACAAAGAAAAACCACCAACCGCCCACCAGTCACCACTGGTTCTTGACAATAATAACGACAGACTTCACACACAAACAACTGCACTGGATATTGTCCGATTCATTTTAATTAAAAAAAAAAAAAACCTTTCTTCCTTCATTCTGTATTTTCATGTCCATCATCGTCCCCGGAAATCTCAACCATTAATGTACCCACCTACAGTGGCAACGCAACACCCAAGTCCGTATAGTTTATCTCCTTTACCGTTGGATAACGGCGATCACCTGTCTGGCGGCGCTGGTATGCTCTCTGTTGGACATCGGCCGGACGGAGGAGCACTTTGAACATCATTATGCCAAATGGTGGATTTATTTAACCCATTGGGGGTTGTTGGCATGCACCGCTCAGGCATGGTTGGGCGCATGGATTGTGACCCAAGGAATGATGGTGGAACGAGAAGATTTCGAAATTGTACGACAGGCGAAGAAGAGTCGACTGCATCATCTCTACTGGGTGGCGTACACGGTGGCAACAGTTTACTCCTTCATCATAACAATGTGTTATTGGCTGTTGGTTCATAATCCTGGTAAGTAGTAGTAGTATATTTTTGTGTGTGCGAGGGTGAAATCGAAGAGAAATAAATAAATTGTTTAGCCAAGTTCCAAACCACTGTTATAATTTCACAAGCAGTGTCTTGAATTGACCTTCAAAGATGTCCAATTTACACAGCGAAACCTTCTATTCATTCCTCTTTGATTCCCCCGAAAATGTGAAGGTCGCAAACTGTCCTTGATTATTACAAAACATGAATAAATTAAACGCACATTCAAATCGTAAACACCCCTGATCTGGTGCAGAAGAAACTCAATTAAAAACTACCATCCACAGAAATCCATCGAGTGGACGCCCTTAACATCATGGTACATGTATTCAACTCTGTGATAATGTTAATCGATTTGGCCATCGTTGGACATCCAATTAAACTGTCACATGCCTACTGGACAATGGGTATTGGTTTAGTTTACGCCATCTTTACAGGTATCTACTTCTTGGCAGGTGGCACAGATAGGTGAGTGGCAAACCAAAAACAAAACAAAACAATATCCAATCCTGTATACAGTTCCCTCTCAATTTATAAATTTTTCTTGTTTCTTTTTTTTTTTTTTAGAAAAAATCAAACAGCCATCTATCCCCTATTGGATTGGACAAAACCTGGCAAAGCAATTGTGGTGACCGTCTGTGCTGTCCTCTTCGTATTTGTTGTACATTTCGGTTGCTACTTGCTATACCGGTTACGAATATGGCTATTCACCAAGCTATGCATACGTGAATCGAATAATCGCGATGGTGATATGGGTGAAGGTCTCAACGATGACACTGGCAGTCGAATTGTCCATGAATGCAGTCAGCAATTTATTTCCGAAACCCAACAACAGCAACAGCACCATCAACAGCAAATTCACCAACCCCAACAGCAACAGCAGGTGCTGCACCATCAACAGCAACATCCACCGTTGCAACAGTATCAGTATTCAACGTATCATCAGGACAATAACAATAAAAATAAAATGTCCTCATTGAGTCGAACGGTATCGGCTCTAGAGGCTGGACAACGTGAACAATTTCTGAATCCCAACAAGATATTGGAATATAAAATGTAAGCCAGGGCAGCGCTTTCAATATCGGTTATTGCGCATTTGGTTTTTATTTTCGATAAAAAAAAAAAAAAAAATTACATCCATTTTTTTTCCTTTGGGTTTAATTGCTACTATTACTACTACTAACTACTATTATATTTAATACTAAAATACTATTACTATTGTAGAAAATATAGGTAATTATTTCGAATGAAAACCAAAATGTATCTTAGCAACAATGTAATCTTAGCGTTATAGTCGGTTCTATTAGTGTGAATGCGCCTGGGTTGATTTTTAGAGTCAAATTTAAATTTAATAGGAATTTATTTAATTTTAAAGTTGTCACTAAAAATTGTTCTGCTGTAGCGCAATCGGTTAGCATTTTTTTTTCTTGTGTTTTAATAATGGGAACAATTAAGAATTATACAATTATTTGGTTTTTAGTAGACAAATACATTTATGTAGGTGTGGGCGGGGCAAATAATTTGTTTTAGAAACAGCTTTAGTGAATTTAATCGGTGTTGTAGTGAAATTTGGTATAGAGCTATATACAAGGGATGTAAGTCTCTTAGAAATATACCGTCGGAATAAGTTCAAGTAAAACTATTATTCAATTTGACCAGTTTTATGGTAAAATATTGAAGGCCAGACGAAATTAAAGGGAGAATAATGCTTATGGTTTGCAACTTTGATTTTATTAATTTTTTGGTTTGTGCATGAACTAGTTTTGGGGTCAATTTTTTCCTAATTTGTTTGTTGAAGAAATGGAAGACTTTTTTATATTTCTGTAGGCTTCATTCCACCTGAGCTGAGGATCTTTTATCGTTTTACTATTAGGTACTTGTGGATGGTAAGGTTACTGTCCACGTAGCTGCGCTTCATACACACGCTTTTGTTATTTGAAAATTTTTGTACACTTGCTTGTAGCATTTTTGCAGCTTGCATATAAACAAACAAAGCTCTGTCCTCGGAGCATTTTTCTATTCGCAAATTCAGAGCGTACAACAAGCTGCAAATAACGAAAGCGTGCGTATGAAGCGCAGCTACGTGGACAGTAGGCCTAATGGGTGGAAGTTGAACTGTAAAGCCTTAAGTACAATTGGGCAGAAAGTAGAGGACTTAAAGCCTGAACTACATCCAAACAAAAGTGGAAAAAAGTACAAAAAAGTGAAAACATCGAAACACATAGAAAACACACGCATATTTACGTGACATTTATGAGTAAAATCTGAACTACTAAATCTAAGAGCTTTTTGTTGTGAAACTCATAGGAATTATGTGATTTGAACGTGATCTGGCGGGAAGTCCGTAACGAATTTTTTGATTGTATTTATAATAAGAATAAGGTTATAAGAACTTTGTGAAGCCACACACAAAATTTTAAATTGAGAGAAAATATACAGAGTTTACTATATGATGAAGTAGGACAAATAATTTTGTTTAATTTTTTTGTACTTTTTTTCACTTTTGTTTCGATGTATCTACCTAGTTCAGGCATAACATGAAAATGTTTTTTCCCTTTTCACACCATTTCAAATCTGTATTTTTCTCTGAACTTAGATATACCTCTAACTTTCAAGTGTACACTTTGTGAAAGCGTGGAAAAAAAAACACAAAAAAGTTTGCGCCAATTACTGATCTCGGCAATAGATGGCTCTGATGCGACTAGAATGTATAGAACTAGAACGTGTTACCATAGAAACGAACCTTTTTGGACAAAATGGCAGTTTTTTGTTTGGGTTTACTTTCGTGTCAGAGCAAGCGTTTTAGATAAATTTCTTACCACAAGGAGGCAACTGCGTTTGTGTGTGAGCTTGCAATTTTTAACTTTTTGACTTTTTGCCGAATGTAGTTAAGCCTTAAGTTTTGGTAGATTTATATTGAACGTTTAAGGAGAAGGGAAGTTGATTTTAATTTCAAAGTACCTATGAACATCTGCTTTTAAAAAATGTCTTTGTATCCGTTTGGTATCTTCAAAACAGCGGATAAGACAAGTTTTGAACACCGAATATGTAGCAGTTGAAAAATAACTTGAAAACGCTGTTTATACAGGTACCCGTTTAAAATTACAGAATGCTATAAATCATTCTTATATTCAGCACAGAGTAAATATCTTGATCCAATTGTGACTGCTGATCAACGTCAAATTTAACAGCACGGACAAATTTATGCAATAGGTACATAATAAATTGTTAAATTGACTGAAGAACAGTATAATGAAAACCATGCCGACTCAAGATTGCTATGCATATCAGTTGAAGAGTTGAAAAATTAACAGAATATGGTTTGTGTATTCGATAAAAGACCATTCAATTCATAAACCCTTATGACTTACAATGAATTCATGGCTGTATTCATACTACAGCATACGGATGTTAAAAACATTGCAACTTATGCATTGTAGTCGACTTATTGCTTGTAAATGCCCACAATGTTGATAAATCGAAAGAAAATGGTTTGTGCATCAGATAAAAATTCGTTATATATGAAATCCATAATGATAAATATTAAATAAAATGATTATATTGACGGAAAGTGTAGAACTGTAAAAGGATAGACAAAATATTGTCAATATAAGGCGTATTTTTTGAGTCTATAGCTAGCTCACTTTTACTTTCACATGCAAAACCAAAAGTGAGTATAACAGTTTTACATGTAAAAGTAAAAGTATGCTAGCTATAGATTCTCAAAAAAGTTGAATGAAAGTCGCCTCAAATATTGAGAACACCAAACGGCTTATTATAGTGACAAATCACGGTTTGTGAATTCGATAAAAATCCATTTAATATGCAACCGAAATAAGAAGAAATACATTTTAAAATTATATTGCTTCATACGGTTGTCGGATAAGTTCTTTAAAATACCCAACAAGTTTAATAGAATGATGGGCGCTTTTTTTTAGTTATCCATACCTGGCACTCTTTGTCTTTAAAACGTCGATTCGGTCTTCTTTGTTATCTATCCTATATGGGAGCTGGGATTTGAGGATCTTTTTGGCTGGATTTTTCTGTCTATTTGCTCGAAGTAGTAAACAATATTTTTAGAACTACATAAAGAACACAGAGCTTGAGTCTAGCCAATTTAAAACTTCTAATTCGAGAGAGCACAAGATGTGGCAAGAACTTCCTGTAGCTAGTACATAAGAGGCATCTGCACCCAGTGTTGGGTAAGTCGTGGGAAATTTACCTTTTGAGGGTCAAAAGGGAAAAACAATTCGGCTCCAGTGCAATTCCGTAGGAAATTTGGTCAACATAAAGAAGAACTAAATTCCAACCCCAGATTATAACAAACTATGTATTTTTAGCATTTTTTATTTAGTATTTTTGTTTTAAATAATAAGTACAGAAATTTTTCAAAATGAATAAAGAATTTTGAAGCAAACACAATGCGGCATGCCTCATGGTCTTGATTATGACATTCCATTCCAAATTCCACAATCATTTCTAGTGCCCAGGCTATTTTTTACGAAGTCACAATGGCGAAAATTTCCCTATAAAATTATCTACTGTGACCGTCAAAATATTTAAGTTGAGGATTAAAAATGATTATTGGTAAGCCCCATTATCTTTTAAACGCAAGTGCGGGCATATGGCTTTTTCGGCAGTTTTTATGAAGCGCATATTATCTACTGTATGTCGGTTCAATGTTGGGTCATTCATTGAAGAATTTGGTGAATATAGGCTCCCACGCCCTAAAGACTTCGAAGTTTATCGAAAATGTGACTTTACATAGTCCCACAAGCCCCTTGGAAAATCATGGGCACTATGCCTAAAAATTTCCCCATGCAAAAATCAACCTAAAAGCAACAACACTCAATTGCAAGCAACGAAAGAGATCGTTTAATTGTGTAGACGGAATTTAGGATATGCAAGCATTTTTCAGCCACCTATAGTTCTTAGCCGGCTCATTAAATTCTTCCCGTGTGTTACCGACTTTAAGATTAAAGTTGAGAGAAACAACTGACCTCTGGTGAGTTTTTTATATCTTAAAAAATCAATGGTCTTCATGAAGGTCATGTTCTTCATAAAATCTGTAGACAATGACATTTTTAACGATTCGAAGATACGATGTTAGCCACGCCCACTATTTGGGGGCGTTTTTGACAGAAACATTGAATAGTTGGTAAATATTGTTACAAAATGGCCGAATATAAAGACAATTGCGTGTAGTGGGGGTAGTTTAAACTCGTATATTAGATGTGATAACAAAAAGTGCGCCCTAGTCAATTGTTGTAGCCTATGCCTATCCACAAGTTTACTGGGAATTGGAAATATCCATCTTAACATGTTGTTGTAATTTACCTTGTATGTTAGTTGATTAATAATGCTCCTTCGGTATTTAGACTTTAGATTGGGGAACATTTTACCACACAACGAATAGTAAATGTGATCCGTGGCGCTTGACGACCTTTACAGGTCATTCAGAAGTTCAATATTAGGTTGCAAAAACAGGACATGCGAAAATAAATAAACGAGCCTCTTTTAGCCTTTTAAACTATCAACCTCCCCGAAAAAGTCCACTTCTGTCAAAAAATTCAGAACTTTCTAAGTAAGCCAGATCGAAAACGACTTTTATTTCCCAAACTTGGGGGTTGAATTTGAGGATTGGATAGGTCGATTCGCCAAATCGACGTTTTCATACCCATCTTGTCTGCGCAAAAGGAAATGTCAAGAACATTCGCTTGTTGAATGTTGCGATCCATAGCGGAAAGTCTTCTACTACAAATGCGATGTGGCCAGGATGAAACTATCAAACTGTCACCTCTATGATAATTCTCGTGTAGCTCGGAAGCACTAGTCTGTACCAGGTCAATGTTTGTGCATGTCTGGGCACCTGATGCCGAAGAGTGTCTGATGGTCTGTCCTTATAGCTGCAATTGCTGTAGGATGCATTCAATTTTTGAGAATATTTCTGAAAATATTTTTGTTGCTCCACAGAATCCCCCTATTTTGTTATAATTTTCTCTTGTATGTTTAGAACAAATTTGTATAGATGTATCCACGTCAAAAACATACTGCCCGTGCCAAAAAATGTATTTGAAATACATCTTCTTCCATCGTGCATTGATTATAGTCTTCCTCAAAGTAACTCATTTAGCTAAAGATAAGATCTAGGGTTCCCCGTAGACCTATTGCGCCCCTATAAATTTTTTTTATTCACATGTAGGTGATGTTTTTGTATGAACTTGCAAATCTGTTCCGACGGAATACTAACTAATTCCCTTTATTTGCGTGTATTTAGTTGAATAGAAAAGCATGTTAAAAAAAAACGTAGCATTTGTTAACTAAAAACATAGAAACAGTATTTAATTGTAAGGATACCTGGTCAGATATACTAGACGATGACAAGTATATAACTTCATTCCTCCCTTAAATGACATTCGATTTAAGTTGGCAAAATTAAAATAGGATTTAATGTTAAAAAAATAAAATTTAAATAATTTTCAGTTAAAGTTTGAAGGCACTATTTAAACAAAATTTACTTCAGAACGATATATGAATTCAAATATATATTAAATTTTATCATTTCTCATTATCACATAAACAAAAACAAAATAGAACTCAAAACTTACCAAAATTCTATTATATCACAGAAAATTTGTTTGCACGAAAAAATGTTACAAGAAATATAAAATAAAAAAAAATATTAAAAAAAAAAGTTCATTAAAAAAACAAAAATAATTAAAATTAGGTTATTATCTATAAAACTAAAAATAGCAGTGAAAACAAATAAAAAATACCAAAAATTATTATATATAGAAAACCAAATATTAAAAAACAAAAGTTTTGTTATAAAAATAAATCATAGACTGACAAAAAAAAATTAAAAAAAAAAACACATTTAAAGAAAATAAAGTTATAATGTCGACTAGATTGTTTCTTTAAAAAAAATCCCCATAATATATATTTACATCTAAGAGATTCCTTTTTGTAAAATGCTCAAAAAAAAGTATTATAGTTCATAAAAAAAAAAAATTAATAACACTATTATTACAATTTTAGCAGTAACATTTAAATTAGTATGAAAATTTAGAGAAAGGATTGTTGGTTGTTTGAGAAATAGTAAAAAAAAAACAAAGAGTTAAACAAAAAATTAACCCCTTATCCAATTTTGTAAAACAAAATCTAACTACACTCACTTTATGTCAATTGTTAAATTTCCAACAAGAAATAGAACGAAACAAATACATATATTATATTTTACTCACCACATTCCACAGTTTGTAGGTTGTTAGACACATATCAGCATTTAGTTTAGAACAGAAAAATTCTTTCCTCAGTTTGACTTTAGTTGATTTCCTTAAAAAAATAAAATTCCAAAATATAAAAAAAAATCATTGTAAATACAAAATTATATTCAATACGCAAATACAATACAAAAAATGTTAAACAAGGAAATGAAAAGAAAAACATGTTCTAAAAGTACAGTACCTCTCTATAGAAAAGTAATAATAATAATTATTATATAGACAAACGAACAAATAGAAATATTGGTTTTAAAACTAAGAAAGAGCTTTTTACGTATATAAGAAGGTGTAAGGTGAACGGAATGGATTGTTTCTGTTTTGTTTTTCATAGTAAATTAGTTGAAATGAAAGGGAAAAATAATATTTATTATAAATTAATAATACCTCGTAAACCGGACGTATTCATTGTTCCTAATTATGTATTAATTTTAAGCCTTTAACAATTAAGTAAAATCGATGAGGAAAACAAATAAAATGAGGTTTTGTTCAGAATATTTTGTGCACAATATCTATATTTTTTTTTATAAAAAATTAAAACTTTGAGCAATATTCGTTTGTTTTGATTTGATTTGTAAATTGTATTTGTACCTCTTTGAGGCGATGAGATATTTTCCCCCTAATTCCATTCGACTTATAGCGAGCTGCACATTTTAAGGTGTTTCTGTTATTGCTATTGTGACCTACAATACTTTTGAACTGACAATTTAAAGATAGATAGTATTAGTAAGGATCAATATGTACTTGATGACGCTCAATAGCTTCTAAATGGGCATCACGTGCGATGCATTTTCAAACGACAAAATGAGTCAAAAATTGAATTGCCATGGTGTAGTGGTTAGAGTGTTTGCTGGTGTTTATTCACTGCTACGCCAAATGTACCCGAGTCGTATACTCTAAAATATACGCTAAAATGTTAACTTAGCTTGAATATAAACTCAATTGAAGAGTTGGACGCTATAATACGTTCCTTTAAAAATAAAGCTATGAGTAGGTATCTAGTCGGTTGAGAAGGGAAATTTTTGATATTGGCAACCGGAAAACAATTCTGGCAACCATATAAGGATTTCCTTAAATTTTACAAAAAAAAATCTGAGAATACTCAAAACCTTAAGGATTCTAAAAGATTCAGCTAGATTCCATCCAGAGCACAATCCAGATTATTCCTGACAAAGAAAATCGAATAAATCACTAGAGCTTCTGCAAAACAATCAGTTTCAGTGTGGAATGGAATATTGAGTAAACTCGGCAAGGACGCACCCTGTATCGAAAGAAAGTGTAGTTTCTTGGGCCGAAAAATCACCGAAATACAACCATTTCATAATGGTTCAAGAACCTCAGGGGACATGGTGATACCCTGGTTCATCGCCAATTACAGACGATATAGCCTGACGAACCATGTACCCTAGTTGGGGAGGAAGTGCTTATGTAGTGCTTATTCCGAAGTGTGCCAAGGCCAACAAGTTTGACTTCGCCTTCAAAACAGTAGAACGTATCTTAGACCTTTAAATAAGTTCCTGAACGTATCCTTTTCATATAAATCTCACCGCAGTCAAAAGAGCCAGTACTAAACGAAGGAGTTCCAACAATATACTCTAGCTACCTTCTTAGGCATAGAAGGTGCTAACTGAATTTAAGCTTGAATCTTCTATCGAGCTACTTAGAACATTTTGTAAGGCGCGAGTAGAAAAAAGGAAAGAGAAGACGTACTGCGCGTGCCACATTGTGGGTTGTAATTCCACGACTCCACGTGCATATTATTGGGCCTTGTTTTATCGACCTATTCTCCTCTGCAGGGAAAGGAAGTAATGAATGGTATTGTACAATCTGTACGGGGAATTTTGTAGCTTGTATATTTTTTGTAGAATACGGACCTCGTCTCATCAGACTGGGTTTCTACTATGCCTTAGCTAGTAACAGTCTTTTAAAAAAATCGATAAACAGTGGTACTCCCTAACAATTCTTGTTTTCGCCTCTTTTCTGAAAGATGATGGCTCGAAGGGATATCCACATAATACCCTTTGCCTTTGCCTAAGCAATAAGATATCAATTAAGTTGACCCGATGTCTAGGTTGAGATATGTCCAGGAAATTTTAATGAATGCTTCATTCAGAGAGAAAATATATGGGATACCTCAGGAATCCCAAAACCCAAAATTACTACTGTTTGAAAAATCTTCAAATTGAATATCTACAATCACAAAACCCCAAAAATTTTAATTCTAAATATTTAAAGAAACTTTGCATATAAGTACTTAACCCTGCGCAGCATGCCCCCCATACCCTTACTGTGAATGCATTGTGAATACACTCGAAATCTACTTGGATATTTTGGTTTTTGGGGATTTTGGTTTGAGGATTTTAGTTTGGGGTTAGGGTACCCAACCCGACTTGAAAAAAAAAATACTCTCAAGACTCGACATTGATGGAATCAAAGTTGCCTTGGAGTTATATTTATTTAAGCAAGCAATTGATAAGTCCCCGTCATGAAATTACTTACATAGATGGCGCTACAGTCCATGGTAGGCCTGCGTCTCAACCAATATGAATGTCGAGTTAGCTAGATTTTTGGCTAACTGCCTCTAGCCATTGGTTGAGGTCATTATCCACTTGTGCGGGGGGCCTAAGTCGTGGACTTTCTCTACTGCGTTGTCACTCTAGGTTGGAGTCGTAGAATTTTCGGGACAGTCGCTTTACAGCTCTTAGAGTTCGCTATTAAATCTCCTTCTGTAAATTCCTTCACCGCAAACCCATAAAGCGATTTTCGGTCCCGTCCCCATCAGGTACAATTTTTAGTTTGTGTGTCAAGAATCAGTCTCAGAAGAAGCTCATCTACTACTTCTAAAAAAAAACCTTTCGAATTCCAGCCACGTAATATCTACATTGTTAGCAGTCACCCATGGTTTCATATCTGTGGAGATAATTATAAATAATTTCTCTTACCTTGTTTTCTCCTTACAACCCTCTCAAAGGGGGTACATAGTAGGTACTTTTAAAAAAAACTCAAAAAAAACCTGTTGCATCCTTTATCCTTGTCCTTTTAACGACACACGAACCCCTAAAAACCGGCTATTGGGTAAAATCGCACGTACTCTCTAACACCATGAAAAATTGCGCACCGCTATTCCAAGCGCTTTAAAGGTTTTTTAGAAAACTGAATACTTTTAATATTTTCTCCCTTAAAAAGAGGGTAGAGGGATTTTTTTTCAAAACAATTTTAATATTTTTTTCAAACTTCAAAGCAAAGCTTTAATACGACTAATCGGTTCGTGGGTTATCTTGTTTTCAAAAAATTACGATAAATACCATCGAGATGATGTATTAGTTGTCAAAAATTAAATTCGTTTCTTTAAAAAAAAATATGTAGTATACAAAAATAAAAATAAAATTATATGGAATGCGGTAAAGTAATATAGGTGCCTTCTGTATGCAAAATGCATGAATGCAATAAGAGTTTGGTAAACGCTAAAGTAAATTAATATATTTATACAAAAACCAAATAAAAAATTTTCATATACATACTATTAAAGAGCAAGTAACGAAACCTTACTGAGATATTTGATAGTGGAACAAAGAATGGCTTTAAAATAATAATAAAAAAAACACGGGATTGCTATTAGCAGAAAAGCGAACATTTAATTGAAATAACAAACAAAAACAATTCCGCAAGTAAATAAACTCCTAAAATCTTGCTCACAACAAAAATTAAAAAAAAAAATAATAATAAAAATTAAATAGCAAAAACTAGTTTCGAATATAAATTTGATTGTAAAAATAATTTCGTTAAAGAAAATATTAACAAAAAGAAATCAAAAACAAAAAATAAAAAAAAAAATATTATGTATGCATTTAGAATGTGAAAAAATGTTATATGAAATTTAAGACCATAGATACTATTTTTGTAAAGATTAATAATGTATACAAAATTTAATTAAAAAAAAAAAAAAAAAAAACAGAATAATTACATAAAAAAAAATTAAATTTGTAATTAAAATTGAATAAAAAAAAATAGTATTTATAATATATTATCAAATTATAAACAAAACATTTAGTTAAGAAACTAAACAAAAATAATTATATATGTATCTATTTCATAGAATATTTATAGTCATGTATAGAAAAATTGTAAAATGAGAAACAAAATTTATGTAATTCAATTATAATTGCAAACAATATAACTTCATTAAATTATTATGCTCAAAAAAACAAAAAAACAAAATTCTTAAGAAAACAAAATAATTATATTTAGTCCTAACTATGTATATGAAAATGATTAAGATTCTAAAAAAAGAAAACAAAACAAAAACAAAGAACAAAACCAAAGTCATTTTTTGAATTAATACAAAAAGAAATAAAAAATAAAAAAAAAAACACGAAAATTATTTAAGATGAAACAGTGTTGGAATTAGTGTTTTATTTGAAAGGATATTTATTTACTGAACTAAAGTTTTTGAAAGTGAGAGAAGTAGCAGAACTATTAACAGAGAAGTATCCAAAGTTGCTTCGAGGATACATTTTTGGACCGAGCAAACGCTTAAAAAGAACCTCTGATTGATTTCAAAGAAGCTTTGTCGGAGTAAAATGTTAGTAACGTCATATTCAAGCAAGTTAGGTAAGGTTAGGTTAGAGGGGCAGTTTAATTTTCACCCAGAAGACACTGAGGCCCATTGTGATTACCCTTTTGTAGTACATGATAGGACATGCATCTAACAAAACCATTCGGATCTGTTGATGAATCTTTTTAAATGAGATAGAGGTATCGTTGCCAGATCTTCCAAGACGTCGAAGAACCGTGCTCCCATACAAGAGTAGCGGCATTCTTGGAGGACTGGGCAGTGACACAGGAGATGTTCCAAAGATTCTATTTCCTCTTCATTTCTGCAACTTCTGCAGAAGTCATTTTTGAAGATTCCCAGTCTTTTGGCCATGTTCCCAATGATGCAGTGTCCGGTTACTACCCCGACGAGCACTCGGATTTGGTTTCTATCAAAAGATGTTAGGATCTTTGACCTTTTAGTGTCAATTGCGGGCCACAATCTGCGAGTTATAGTCCAACCGGGAGTGTTGTTCCATCTTTCTTTAGCAAAGTTTAATGTGACTTTGTCAATGAAGCCCTTAGCTGTGTTGAAAGCTGTTAATAATTGTTTGTCAGATAATAGGAAAACGCTGCACTGGTCTGCCAGTCGGTATGAATGGCTGATGTTTAATTCTTCTAAGAAGACTCCTCTGTTCCACTCTCCATCTTTGAGCCATCTGTGAAGAATGTGAAGAAATGGTCTTACGATCGCGGTGTACATCCAGTGCCCTATGTAAGGCCCACTTCTTCCCGAAAGCCTTCGTGCAAGCGTAAAAACGCATTTAGTCCTTTCTCCGTATTCCGTTTCCAGTTTAATTTTGAGTTGAACACTCAAATGGGAATTTTTTTATATGTTTTTGGAAAAGTAATCATAAAAATATAAATGCGTGTGTTAGAGACCGCAAACTTTCGTGTTTCATTAACAATTGATTATTCTATATAAAAAAATTGATTTCAATAAAATCGGCAAATTGGTTAAAGAGATACCGTTATTTTACTTTTTAAATAATGTTGAACCTATTCAGTTGAGCGGCAGTGTATTTGGCTTTGGGTAAGAGATTAAGACAAATGCCTTTCAATTTTGGTGGTTCCCATTTTAGTATCCTATATCATCTGGTGAACAGGATGAGTTCAGTCTTGTTAGGGTTAACCGATAAACCGTGGTTCTTCGTCCACTTTGAAAGCTCTAATAAGGCAGATTTCATGACTTCACTAATTGTGGGAAGATATTTTCCTGAAATCATGACAACTATGCATATCATCTGCGTAGGCGACCACCTTGATGCCCTTGTTGACGAGTGATTTCAGAAGTTTGTTTAAGATGTCCCATAGGAGAGGAGATAAAACCCCGCCTTGTGGTATCCAACTATTAACCGATCTGTCAATAGAACTGTCTCCAAGACTGCTGTTAATTATTCTGCTGGTAACCATTGTTTTAACCCAGTTAATCAGATAGTAATCCATTCGAAGTTCCTCAAGTGAGGATGTAATGGTTTCTGTATTTAGGTTGTTGAAAGCACCTTCTATGTCTAGAAAGTCTGCCAATGTAAATTCTTTTAGGTTTAAGGACTTCCCGATGCCCTTGTTTACTTTTTAAATTCGCAGAAAGTCTTCTTCGTTCTTTGTCTTTTTGCCTGCGACGTCGAAGCTCCGTATTCCACCACAACGCATGTGATCTTTTGGAGGCAAGTTCAACTGCTATGCACTTCAATTCATTACATTCGCAGCGCAATCAATTCTCATTAGTACACTCTACTATCGATCGATTAAATTCAAAAATGTCAAAATCCCTGTAATGCCTTTTATTTATCAGCCAACTTCGTAATATCGCCTACATGCAACTAGACATTAAAACCGACTAAAAAAGGACTCCACCATGTAAATTATCAAAAAAATCGTATTTTATTAATGTAAGAAGAACAGTACTAAAAATACAACCCTGCGGCACACCATCAGAGGTTTCAAAGCACTAAGCAACATTAGACGGTTTCCTTATGTTTTCATTAGTGACTCTTTAAAATTCTGTCCATAAGTAAGAATGTTTAGCAGATCTCTCGTGAAGAAAGCTCCCTCATTAGAGGATGTATTTTTACAGTGCTGCCACATCCAAAAAATATTAATGTACATTTTTTTCTGATTATACTGAATTCAAAGTAGAGATTGTTCTATAATAATGTTTGCAAATATTTGGGTCTTATATTTAACAACAGAAAATATAAACTTTTCATAATTATAATAAATTTTATTTAAAGAAATCAAAAAGGTATTACTTCAAATGAATAAACTTATAAAAATACTTTGAGACCAATACCTTTTAATGCCCTTACTTCATGAAGGTCATCTTAGTAATAATTCCCCGTCAACCTATTGCCGTCTCTCTTTTAGTGGAAAATTAGCGAAAGGACATCAACACACATACCCTTTTTAGCCGTCACAACCTCCACCTACCACCAGAGAAAGCGTAAATTAACGAAAATAACATGTAAATAATCCCGATTCCCAGGGGATAGATATATATAATGGCGTTGCTGTCCTTTACGAATTCAATTGCAATGCTTGCGATGGCCGACGACTTATTTCTTTGTATTTTGTAAAGTAGGTACGATATTCAACTCATGTTTTTCTATATCAAGTTCACTAACTACCACAGTATTATCTGAAGCACCCTTAACTTTCAAAAGGGATTAAAAACGAGCAGATAACTTGAAGTGAGATCACTGCCCCCAAAGAACACATTGGCCCTGCTGATGAAAATATCTAAATGAATATAAATTTCTCTTTTCATTAAGTAACTGCAGTATTTTCTTTTATTTTTTATTATAAATTAGTTAACACATAAAAAAATTATTTCTTAAATCTCACACATCATACCAAATTCATTTTGGTATTACATAAGGACTACGCGCATTGACGCACTGTTTCCATAAAAACTTTTTTAGTTTATAAAGCCAAAATAGCAGAAATGTGAATATAATACATAGAACAACAGCTCCAAGAGCTGAAGCAACAGCCCATCCTGGTGCTTCTAGCCAATCAAGAATTGGATAGATGAAATGATTTCCAAGTCTAAAAAAAATATACGTATATGAAAAATGGTTTAAAATGCACAAAAAAACAACAACAACTTACGGGTCAGTACCACCAGAGAAAGCGTAAATTAAGGAAAATAACATGTAAATAATGCCGATTCCCAGGGGATAGACACAGTGTAGTAAACGTGTTGGAAATGCAACAACCATATGATCGATGAGCATAACAACCGAGTTCATTGCATGCTGCATAATGTTGTAGGGATTACCACCCATCGATGTGTCCTCTGTGGAAGTAAGTTTTAGTTATAGCCATTTTTTAGTTTTTGTCTGTTCGAAAGTGGTTCAGGAATATTTGAGTAGAATGAGATTATAATTGAACGAACTGGCTGGAGAGCTATGATGATTGATGCTTAGACGCGACCAGCCAATAAGACTAAGCTAAATTTCTAAAGTACACCGATGATCTTTCGAAACGATTTTGTTGTTGAAATTCAAGTAAAAAATGGGTGGGATTATTTATTACAATTCCTCAATGGTACCCCCAAAGCTGCAACAATGGATGGAAAGAAGTAGACCCAAATAGAACGTCTAATCACTACAGCAGTCACTTCAGCAGTTGAATTCTTACAGACAGTTCTGAGTATAGATACTATTGGTCTTGTAAAGACATTTCTATTCGCCCTGTCAGGAAGTGAATTCTGCAAATTCGATTTATCTATACCACTTGAACCCCCTTTAGCAATGAGCACTCGGCTATCAATTACTAATTTCAAGAGAAAATATAACAACGGCAATGTAACCGCACCTCCACTGCTCTGACACTGTTCATAAAATCAATTCAATGAGCGAATAATATTCCCAGAAACTTTTTTTATTACTGACGCAAAATTCTCGAATACTAATTTCATTCACAATTTGAGTTCATCATTTAATTTTTATTTAGTAGGAAGTGAATACAGATATATTTATTTATAGCAACCAAGGTTAGAAGCGCTTTCACTGATTCAAGTCACGTGAAGGGCAGTTCGTCATACTTAAATGTTATCTACAGAAATCACAAAGATCAATATACGAAATAGATTAGTCAGTTTCTAAGCACTTTTGAAAATGGTTTGCGTTTTTGACTTCGAAAACGTTTCAAAAATCTTAATTTTCCTATAAATTTTTATTTATATATTACAAAGATCAATGTACTAAGTAGATTAGTCAGTTTCTAAGCACTTTAAAAAACGGTTTGCGTTTTTGACTTCGAAAACATTTCAAAAATCGTAATTTTCTAATAAATTTATATTTATCTATGTGATGCTAGAAGTAATGTTATTGCATGTCAAAAACGTATAAAGAAATAAGTTCAAAATTTCGGTTTCATTAAATGGCTACTATACAAATCAATATATTGTTTGTCATAATAAATCCTAAAGTAGGTACTCTTGAAAGTTTCGCCCATTAATATTTTATTTCAACATTTTAGACTGCTTTTTTCAATTTGCAATTATGTCGAAAATGTAGCTGCAATAACATGTTCATCTTCGAAATACATTTTTTTATTAGTAATTCTCTCGGGAAAGGCTAATCTTTAAAAAATGCAACCAAAAAAATTTTGAAAAACGCTCCAAAAAACGGCCTAAAAAGTTTTCCGAAAGTAGTCCCTTGGATTTTGAAATCTTCGAAATATATCTATTTTAGTAATTCTCTCGGGAAAGGCTAATCTTTAAAAAATGTTAAAAATGCAACCAAAACCAGTAAGACAATTATCTTCGACTATGCCGAAGCTCAAATACCCGGTACTATATTATTGTAAAATAAAAAAAATATTTTAGTATTAAAAAATTATATATTTGTATGGGAGGTGTGGGTACTTTTTATTCGACCAAGCTCATTTTTTGTCAAAAATTTTTAAATATTATTAAAACAATATGTGCAAAGTTTAAACTTGCTATCTTTACTGTAGCTATTTAAATTTAATTTTTAACATAAAAAGCTATATAAATCTGATATTTTTGTATGGGAGGTAGTAGTAGTTTTCATCCGATCTTGCTCATCTTCGAACTTAGCCTCAGTTTGGTGGATAAAAGCTTACGTACCAAATTTCAAGTCGATAGCTCTTAAATTACGGCCGTAATCGTGCGGACAGACGGACAGACAGACGGACAGACAGACGGACATCGCTAGATCGACTAAGAAAGTGATGCTGATCAATAATATATATAGTTTGTCATACCTACAACGCCTCCTTATGGGCGTTACAAATGGAATGACAAAGTGAATATACCCTCACCACAGTGTGGTACCGGGTATAAAAAATTCGAAAAACGCTCTAAAAGATGGCTTAAAAAGTTTTCCGAAAGTAGTCACTTGGATTTTGAAATCTTCGAAATAAATTTTTTTAGTAATTCTCTCGGGAAAGGCTAATTTTAAAAAATGCAACCGCTCCCCAAGATGCCTGCAGAAGTACAGATATGTAAGGAAATAAGTTTAGGAGGAACTAAAATTTATTGCTTAAGCAACTACAACAATTTCGGCGTTAAGAATAAATAAGACAACATTTTCATAAAAATGTAACCTGAACACTAAAAATGGTTTTAAATACCATCTGTTATAAGAAATTTGTTAATAATAATTACAGTTGTTGTGACGACCTCAAGGGGATAAGTGATATGTTAAAAGAAAACTAAAAGCACCAAGAATGTTTAAATACATAAAGAACAGTAGGTATCTAATTTAGAGAAATTATTCTAAACGTGTTTTTGTTTTCTTTTTAAAAACGATCTAAGGAAAGATTAAAAATGCTCTAAAAAATTTACCAAATAACGCCGAAAGAAGGATCGGAAAAAGGACATTTTTAACATTTGAGTATTATATAGTTTTGTTTGATAAACAATCATCCGCATTCTTCTAAAAATTCCTTTAAAATCGTTTCTAAAAAATGTGTCGAAAAACGACTAAAAAAGCTTAAAAAAATCTCCGAGAAACGCTGAAATACTCCCTAAAAAAAGCTTCTTGTTTTGCGCATCCTTTTAAAAAAATACTCGAAAACATTCGAAAGTGTTTCAAAATAACGCCCTCAAAAAACATTATAAATAGCCCAACAACAGTTTTAAAAAACGCTGAAAAACTCCCTAACCAAGAAGCCTTTTGTTTTGGGCAACCATCTACATCTTTCAAGTCCGAACAAATATTCAAAAACATTCAAAAGTGTTTCAAAATGATGCCCCCAAAACACTTTATTGTTACGTTTCGTCCGTAGAGAAAATAAAAGAATCCTTCCTGACGTGTTGAAGGTTAGGGAAAGGAGAAAGCTACCAGTAAGTATGTATATTTGACAGCAGGAAGTAGAATTCAGCGAAGTTAAGTTCTCTAGGGTGCGTTGATGTTACCAGAAGTTTGGGATGTGTCCGCAAATACACAACAATTACAAATAAAAATAACTCAAAAACAGTTTTGAAAAACGCTAAAAAAAAACTCCCTAAAAAAGGCTTCTTGTTTTGGGCATCCATTTACTCTACATCTTTCAAGCTCAAAAAAATTCTCGAAAACATTCGGAAAAGTATCCCAAAATAGCGACCTCAAAAAAATTAGAAAAACACTCCAAAGAACGGCCTAATACGTTTTCCGAAATTAGCCCCATGGATTTTGAAAAAGCGTAAAAAAAAGTTTTGAAAATACCTGCTTAAAACATTTACCAAAAATAGTCAATTGGATTTTGAAAATACGAACAAAAAGTTTTCTAAAAGTAAGTATTAGTTTAAGCCTGTTTTTGAGGTACAATTAATCTCGAAAATGTTGAAAAATTAGATTGCTTCTGGTGTTTACACAAAAATGTGGTTCCAAAAACTGCTTAGCATTTGGAGAAGACACAAAACTGTCGACTAGTTAATTTCAATTAATGAGAAGCATTAAATTAAACGTTGGATTTTGGTGAACTTTACTTTACGAGTAGATATAATTACTTAACACAATTGACACACGCGCCCCATCGACAACGTCTTATGTGTCTGCATCGCATAAATATCGGGATGATACCAGAAAATGCCAAACAATGCCAATTGCCAACTACTTAACCATCGGCTCGCTGGTTTGAACGAGATTGAAAATAAGCGCTCATACCAGCCAGCAGTTCGTTCAAGCTCAGTGTGATTACTTGAGTCATAATTCGTAAGGTCAATGACTTGGAGCACCATATATAGTCCTCAGTCTAGTCGTCGTATCCATACTCACCGGGAAATAAAAACGACCAAAACATCACGGTAATCACTGTCGCCAGAACCAGTGTCGAGCTGTGGAGGGCCCAAAACACCTTTATACTCGTACTATTCTCCACCGGATCGACTGCAAGAAAACTTTGCCAAACATCAACAAATCAAATTGCACATCAACGCGACAAAAACCTCTTTTCGCAAAACTAAAGTAGTACATCGTGGCCAGAACAGCTCCATAAGTGGTTGTGATCATGCATAGAATAAGTCCCCAATCGGTCAAGTAGATTAAGAATTTCCCACCCGACCAGTACGCCACTGCACTACTCACTACGGCTGCAATAAAGAACCCTGCCGCACACCATCGATACAGTAACCACCAAAAGGATTTTGCTCCTCTCTGCCACTAATTGGAATAAAAAAAAACACAAAATGTCCCTTATTTCTCACGGAACCACACATCAACACTCACTTGCGACTTGTAAAAGTCATCCACTGGATAGTGTGACAGAAAAAGATTCTCCCAATGGAACTCGTTTACGACTGTCTTTAAAAATTTCGAACAACAACCCGGCTCCTTCATGTTATCGAAAACAACTGGTTGACTATACATTTAAGTCAGCTACAAGTGTAATTAGTCTTTTGGCACACTGACTGTTCTATTCTACGTATATACGGTTGAGCTGATTAGATGTAGACAATCTGAAAATAGTCATAATATCTATGAGTTGCCATATTATAAGTGCGCTGTAAACTCATAATATGGCAACTTGCTAGTCGATGTGTTATCGGTTCGCCGTCGATATCTATCAGTGGTTGCGGTGAGCGATATGATTCAAGTTATTCGAAAACGACTTTGGTGTATAGTCTCGCAATTTAATGACAATTAGCTATCGTGAAGTACTGTTCGCCAATTTTCATGACACGTGCCGACGTAAGCCGGTTTTTACTTGGCTTTCGATAGTAATAGTAAATGGAAAAAAAATCAACGTGCCTATTAGTGTAACTGTATGTATTTTGACTGATTGATCAAGATTATGTCAAATGGTGGAATTTCACGATATACACATTTGATTCCTCGTATAGTTTCCGTAAAGGTGATAGTACACGGCATGTAGCAAGCCACATACGTATTTAGCACTGACGTCATTTTTACGTCAGCGAATGGTCCCAATGGGTACAATCAGTGTACAAGCTCTCTTTGTGCACTCTCTGTTGACGTCAGAGCTACATACGTGGCTTGGTACATGTCGTGTACTACCACCTTAACGTAGATAGAGGCTATGGTAGTCTCATGAACAAGATAAGGACAATATATGACCTTAAGCAGCAGTAATAAAATTTTATTTAAGTCAACGTAACGCTATCCCTTTATTAGCTGCTCACGCAAACCTATATACATTCTGTGAATGGGATTGTGATGAAAAATTCGAAAGAAGTGGAAGTTTGGCAGTACTATTTTGACAGAGGGCGGACCGCCGACATTCAGCTGAAAAAATCAAACTCAAACAGTGACTCTGTATAGAAAAAGGACGAAAAAGTGAAGTGAAGTTGCCCTGGGTGGATTTACGATATCTGTATTTCTACTCAACAACCTTTATCACAAAAGACGAATATGTTGCTTCAAAGTTAGACTTAGACTGAAACACATCCTGTATTTGGAGGGACGATAGTTATCCACTAAAGTGCACAAGAGCCAACCTCGTGTGAAAATGAATGCAGCTGCTGTTAGCCAGAATGACAATAATAAACATTATCTATTCATATCGAAGAAGAATTTTATCATAATCTACCTCAAGGCTGTTCTAACGTCAATGGGGAAACTAATTTGTCACCGGGTGGTACTTGACCCGCCATACAGCCTATACTATATCAAAGTAGAAATATCCATTTCATGATCAGAGATAACATTTAAGCACACAAGGTCGACAGTATGCCTATATTAATTCTAGATCTAAAGTCACACATAAATGTGGACACTTGGTGGGCACGAAAATGACATTTAAATTAATATAGACTAGACCACTAGAGACTATAGACTAAAGCTATCGCGGGACCTTGAAGTAATATAATCTGTTCGCCACAACTTTGCAAATTTCCGCCGCTTAAAAAAAAGAACAGATTAGCCCCCAGTTTCACAGTGGAGAGTTTAAATTTGAGCTTAAATTTGAAGTTCAATTCGTCCGGTTTCACAATGTACCTAATTTGAACTTCAGTTCAATTGAACTCAGTTTAACTAAATTTAATCCGCGGTACTAATAATCATTTTTAGTGTCCACTGTCCAGGCTAACTTTTATGAAGTCACAATGGTGAAAATTTCCATATAAAATTATCCATTGTGACCGTCAAAATATTTAAGTTGAAGACTATAAAAATGATTATTGGTAGACCCAATGAATGTCATTTAGCAGTATTGTACAGTGCCTAGCTTTTGTACGACTTATTCAAAATCGTTCCTTGTCTTTTGCTTTACAGAACCCGCAAAAAAAAGTCAAAATTTTGTCGTTTTTGACAATAGGCAGCTTTCAAATTGAAATGTCACTGTGTCGAGTGATCTGAGGTTTAAACGGCAGAATACTGCCGTTTAAGTTAAACTACAGAATTGACTGTGTTCAAGGTTTAACCGAAACTGTGAAACTTAATCAATTGTTGAACTGAAGTTTAAACGAAAAGGTTAGTTTAAACTTCCACTGTGAAACTGGGGTTAAGGATTTTAAAAAGATTGTCTAGCTAGAGAATGTGGATCTTAAAGAACTCTTGCGATTCATACTAAAATCTTACAAGTACAAGTAAAGTATCCTCTTGTCTATTAAATTCTTTCTCAATTCTAACCTTAATTATTTGTTAAAGTCTGAAAAAGCATTCGTCACAAAATTATAAAATAATTCTTTTTAGAACGAATTTTAATAGTTTGAGATTATTTTTCCTGTAATTATACTAAACCAGGAAAAGAAAGTGAAACCTATTAGATCTTTGTTTAAAGTGACGGGAAAATATTGCGATAAAATTACCCCATCCCTGAGCGAGCAATATACGTCACGGAATTATTTCAATTTAACATGTAAAATAATACGAAACTCAGTCCCAAGGTACTCGCTTACGGATGCGGTAATTCAAACCCTTGTTCCGGTTGTCAAAATTTCTAAAACTATTTATGTACATATTTTCTATTTGCGGATATTCTATATAATGAGAACGAAACCCAACAAAAGATGTTGTCATGCAGAAAAAAAAATTTCCATACGTAACAATAGGTACTGACATAATTATTTTTACTGGTAGACAATTTTATATTAATAGAAAATCTATCAAAAAAAAATCATCTCCAAACGTCAGTCGTTGCAAATAAAATGACACAGAATGACACATAAACATAAACAATTCTGTTAGAGGGAAATCAATTCACTTTCTCACAATCTCTTTCTTTTTCTGCTTTTCTCTTTCCACCCATTCACAATCATAATAAAAATTTGATTTTGCTTTTGCTCTTCAAAGTATTCTGTAGAGAGTGGTCACTATTCGACATAAGAGTTGACATCACCCCGATAGCCGTGATCGTCTAGTGGTTAGGACCCCACGTTGTGGCCGTGGTAACCCAGGTTCGAATCCTGGTCACGGCAATGTTCTATAAAGCATTGTCACGGAGGGGTTTTTTTTTTTTTTATTATTATTATTATTTTAATTCAGTTTGTTTTTAAAATTATCGGAATGAAATTTTTGACATAGCACTTACTTACACTTTCGTTAGGTTGGAAATGCAAATTGATATATATCTACAGATTTTTCATATGAAACGTGTTTGGGATACCTGCAGCTATTTTGGCCTTTTTGGGTGATTGAATCAGTCCTCTTTATTGCTTGACGCGGAAAGTCTTCTGGAAAAGACAGAGGGTGACCGAAACATTCTAGCCCATTGACAATCCGTCTGTAAGGAGGGAGGCTGGTACGATTCAGAAAAGGGTGTTTGAAGCAAGATGCTCTATTACTGTAGCCAAAAGTGTGACGCGATTTGTATTCTAGAAAAGACGGAAATTGACCAAAACAGACTGCTGTATTGAGCTATTCAAATATTTGCTATTTCTAAAAATTTGTGTACGCTACAAAAAATCTAAAAGTTCTGCACCGATTGAGCTCAAATTTGCAAACAATCTTTGATATTGGTCCTCCCATACAAAAAAAAACGTTCAAAATCGTATACATACTGCTAGGTTCCACATTTCACTTTCACTCGAAATGAAATCGGAAATGAATTTTTGTGTTCTGCATTTCACTGTTTTGGATTTCGATTTCGAAATATTCGGACTTGAGACAGTGAAATTGTGATTCCGAAAAAATTTCGTGTGTTTCCGAATCGCTCGAAATGCAGAACACTGAAAACGAATTCACTCGATTTCTGGAACCTAGCTGATACTCTCGATAACCAGCAAACCAATTGAGTTCAAATTTTCGGACAATATTGGTCCGAGAGGGTTCCTTTGAAGATTGGCCAAAATTGGACAAAAGGGGCGTGGCGCCGAACAGAACAAAAAAAAACATTCAAAGTCTTTTATCTCGAAAACAACCAACCAGATTGAGCTCAAATTTTGAGACAATCTTTGGTATTGGCCCGAGAGGGTTTCTTTGATGTTTGACCAAAATTGGACAAAAGGGGCGTGGCGCCGCCCATACAAAAAAAAACATTCAAAGTCTTTTATCTCGAAAACAACCAACCAGATTGAGCTCAAATTTTGAGAAAATCTTTGGTAAGGGGTTTTTGCGAAATTTGATCAAAATTGGACAAAAGAGGCGTGTGTCAAAAGTGAGTCAACACCAATTTTTTTTCTTTCCATTTGAAGTATAAAAACAATTTGTCTTAAATATCTATAAAGTATTTTATGCTGCCGAAATTAAATATGTTTTGTTATTGTTATTTATTTATCAACATTTCGACACATTGTTGGTTTTTTAAACTTGTTTCAAGACATTAAAGAAAACTTAAAAGAGCATGGGTGTTCATTCTTTTTTGACGCTCACTTTATATATAAAAATACTGTGAAAATGTATAGAAATTCATCAATTTAGAACGGCTGGGTCGATTTGGTTTCAGTTGTTCGTAATTGACAGGAGAAGGAAGACAATTTTGGGAAAATCCTCCGGAAAAGTGGGGAAATTGAAAAAATCGAAAATTGATTTTTTTGTATGGAATTTTGTGTGCAATTGTTTCGGAATGGCTTTAGAAAATTGTTAGTGGAAAATTTAGAAAATTTGAATTTTTTTTTTCGACGAAATTTTGCATTTTATGTTTATCGCATGATTTGATAATTTTGGACGATTTTTAATATTTCTTTTTGCACTACGAAGTGTGCAGGGGCTTCGCTAGTATAAATCAGCCCTATCACAGAATCCATTCGTAAGAATTCCCCGAATGAAAGCTACGATACGAACTACGAAAAAATTACTTCACAAAATCCGAATGGAATCCACAGAAGCATTGCCTCATTCACCGCTCTCATTCTCATATTCGAAATCAGCTTTTTTGTGTCAAACATCGGTCATGTGTGAAATTTATTGAAATGAATTGTGTGTAAACTTTCAAATAATTAAATAATTCTTCTTTTTTAACAACAAATTAGAAATATAAATTGTTTAAAAATGGATCCAATTGCCTTTTCAATAATTGCTGTTCGAACAGAGACCTCCAGGCGAAAGCGAAATCTGAAAAATCAGAGAAAAATACACTGCGACTCTTGTCTCTTGTGATCCCTTTGACTTCGATGAGCCAACGTACTATTAGGTATAGGGAATTCAATTCATTTTATGTTTTAAAAAGAATAATAATCTTAGAGATTTCAAAGAAAATTTCGACTCAATAAACCGGCATTTAAATGTATATTACAGGAGCTGGAACATGAGTTTGACCCGGGTGTGCTTTCGTGTTCAATAAAAAAATTTATATTTGCCTTATTAGTTGTGTTTGCCTTATTAAAGTAACAAATAAAATTAAGAACAACAAAAAAATGGTAAATACTTAGTTTTTTATACAAAACACAATCTATTGCTGTGCAAACATCATTTTTTCCAACGTCTCCGACACAAATTACTTGTCGTAGAAAAAGAGGTAAATTTTTCGTTTCATTCGGATTCAGAGATACCTAATTTTACGAATTTCGAAATTCGTAGCAGATTTTCCACTACGAATGGATTCCATGATGTATTTTTCGGGATTCGTAGAGTATTTTCGATTACGACGGAATTCATGATAGGGCTGAATATAAAAGAGGAAACTATTTGACTATGAGGGATTCTCTGTGTACGAAATCCTGAAGGCTGTACGAGCAAAGCCGCGGACAAAAGCTTGTGGAATTTTATAATTTTATAATATTCAATACGTTCTTCTCATGGAATCCTTCTCTCGTTTTTTTTTTTTTTTTGCAATTTAGAAATTAAAAAACATTGCCCCAACTGTCCGCCTAAGAAATTTATCATAACAAGAATCACATAGACTCCATTTATACTGACCTCTAACCGGCAGCATATTTAATGCAATCAATTGCAGTTTACAACACCCAGGACCAGGACTCATATATGCAAAAGACACCAAACAAAATTCCCACAAAGACAGTCTGCTATACTCGTAAGACGCGCACGCTTTTATTAATGAAAAAAATGCAAATTACGCAACCTCATGATGCACTCTCACTCTCAATCGAGGATAGTGGCAGTACCATACCCGTCTCCCATGCGTCACTAATATAAATTTTTTTTTGTATCATTATTGCGTTACGTACGAGTTCTACCCCCAAATAGTTTCACCGTCACTTAACCTCACGATAACAGTCTTGAGATGGTCACTCAATTTGTTATGACAAAGAAAGTGTACTACTAATTTGTAGTCGAGAACAAAGTCCAATTCTTCAGGCACAGCGCCAGCCAACATCAAGTTCTCACACTTGACTCAGGGACGTGGACGCGTAGCGCTAGCGAGCAAGAGCACTCGCTCGACACTCACTGCTCAGCTGCTCACAGAATCCGCCGCCGGCCGCCTCAACGTAACCATACGCAGCACGCGGCAATAATTAGTTCTTACAAAAAGTATGCAACAACGTAGCTTCAAGGGCAGCCCTGTGTAAGCGCAATTAAAATTAAATTAATTAATTCGGACAGTATAGTACCGCGATTGTAGGTTTGTGTCTTTCTGTTACGTTTGTTTTTGTCATTCTGACAGTTCTATGTCCATTTAGCAGATCAATTACCATGTCACCTTCTAGTGTATATTGATTTAGTGCTGCGAACGGCGCGAAACATACAAACTCGGGGTCTGGGGATCATAAATTGTAACAACACTCAGTTGTCGGCGATCATTTGTTTCGGATGCATCTTCGTGTTGGGAGCAGTCACTGCCGCCGCTACTGGTGATTGAATTCGGGCATTTATTTTTTTTTTTTTTTTTGGCTATTAAATAACGAAATAAAATATTTTTACAAAGCCGCCGGAGAGTATGACCTGACAGTGCAATAAAGTTACTCTTTTTTTTTTGTGGAGTGCAAGGTTTTTGCTTATTTAATAAAATTATTTGGTCAGAAAAAAAAAATTACATATAAAAGAAAAGATTGTTGAGGTTGTGATTTTTTTTTTTTTTTTGTTGGGAAAATGAAAATATTGAAAAAGTGTGCCAAGTGTATTGTCGACGAGATCAAGTTGGAGAATTTCGGTTTTGAGCACCCGAACCCAGAGGATTTTGTTAAATCAAGGGCAAGTATCATGGTGACCATGAGGGTTTTGGGGAGAGTGTATAACTGTATAGCAATCATGGGTATACAAAGTATACGAACGCCATTGAGTGATAATAATAAAGCGGAAGTGACCCACACCATCCTCACAGAGCGCTCTTCGTTCTTCTAGTGGTTTTCTAAAATATTTCATTAGCACGTGTCATATCGTCACGTGTTTTTTTTTTTTTTTTGTACTAAACGTCTATCTTTTATCCAAACAAATTAAAAGAAGTCGATAATTTTTAGAGAGTGCGGTAGGATCTACCAGTGCATCTACGAATGCCTACGACGAAAGTCAACCGGACCACGAGAAGCAGCCTCCCAAACGACAAGGACGGATTTGTACATATATGCCGGTCACTTGTACAAATCGATAATATATAAAAAAATATTTCAGTTCGATACAAATTGCGAGACTCATGAATAACATTTGAAAAACGATCAGCATTAGCATTTAATTTAATTTTACCTTTAAATTTGCGTATCCCCCAGAATTTAATTGGGGGCATTGCCGTAATTCTCTAAAATATGTAGACTGACATTACGTCATGCACACACCTACTTAGGTTCAAGTTTTCGGCTTCCAATTTTTTTTTGTTTTAAATACTTCTTTTGGGAAAGGCGAACCTATAACGCTTTAATAGCGCCCGGAGATGCCGCTTTTTGTATGTTGTAGTCCTTTGGGAATATGCCCCCAAAGGTACACAATTAGACGATAGACCATCTACCAGAAAAAAAACGTTGCATCCATTCGCAGAGTTGTTGTGATCAAAAATAGGTCAAAGCTACGTCGGTCGGTCTTTATTTCAGTGCTTGTTCCAACTCTATACGATTTGGGTAATGACCAAAAGAATAAGACCGCGGACACAAGCTGTAGAAATGAGATTCTTTCGTTGTATTATTGGTGATTGGTGTAACTAGCAGAGATCGTATAGGGAACACAGGAATACGTGACGTACTCAATGTCAAGTAGGCAATTAAGGTACAGTGGCCGGCATAAGTATTTTGACAAAACTAAAGTTAATTCTGCTCATAATTTGAAACTTACTTCATGTAAATTTTGGCATCAATGGAAAGGTCATTTAAATTCCGTTGGAATGATACACAACTTTCCTTAACCCATTAAGTACACATTGAAAATTTAGAACTTTTGTAAAAGTCTACTTTTTTGACTTTTTTCCTCGGTCCAATAAAAAAATGTTTTGATGCAAAAAGTTTCTTCAAACAATTCTAATAGTGACTGCAAAAAACAATTTTTCAAAAATCTCTTCGCTAATATTTTTTATGATTTTTATGAAGAAACTTTTTGCATCAAAACATTTTTGATACCGAGGAAAAAAGTAAAAAAAGTAGACATTCACAAAAATTCGAAATTTTTAAATTTTTAAATGGGTAGTTAATGACATAAGGACAGTTTTGTATCATTCAAACGGAATTTAAATGACCTTTCCATTGGTGCCAAAATTTACATGAAGTAAGTTCAAATTATGAGCAGAATTAACTTTAGTTTTGTCAAAATACTTATGCCGGCCACTGTAGTTCAGTTATTAACACAGTCGGGACCTACCTAGATACATACAAACTCAATATGATAAATTTGCAGTACATTTTAGCTTGCATTTTATGAATAGCTTAAACAAATCTTAATGACGTACATATATGTGTCACCTTTAGGGTTTTTTTTAAATGAGTCGACAAGTGGATTTTTCTACATTTTATTCTAATTTATATTTAGATTTAGACAATAGATTTTGTTTCTGCGCGCATAATGAAAATAAATCAACGTTTAAGTGCGAATTCAGTCATACACATTCGACTATAAGATTCACAAATTAACCCTCACATGGACAGTATCTACCCGGGTAGATATTTGAATTTTCAACTCTAAATATCTCTTCGGTTTTTTATTAGATTTTAATGCAGTTTCGAATCAGTGACTAGATTATTGTTTTGTTGAAGATAATTATGAAAAAAATTGTGTGAGAAAGTCCTTTCTTACTATTTTTTAAGTTTTGTCTTTTTTTTTGTCTTACATGGACAGTATCTACCCGGGTAAGTACATAAAAAATTCCATCCATGTGAGGGTTAAGTAAAACCGAAATGGTTTCGATGAACACTTGTGTTTTGTAAAACAAATTAAATTCCAAATATGCTCTTTAATTTGGGCAATTATACACTTTCGCGGCCACCTGGTTTTTTGGCGATGAAAAATCCAAAATAATATAGGGTAGTTAGATAGTTTGTTTTTTTTTTAACACCACTTTTGACCAAAAAAAAAATCTCGAATCGACAAAATGTCGAAAAAATATATAGATTTTTAGAAGTGGAAGATGATCGATAAAAAGTTAATCGAAAAAAAAAATGTCGAACACCAAAATCTTGAAAAAAAAAATTCTGAAAATTATCGAAAAATTGCGAGATTTTACAAAAACATTTCATTTTTGGTGAAATATTTTTCTACTACTCTAAAATATTATTTTGTCGCCCTTAAAAGGACTGTAATTCACTTAGTTTAATTTAACGTAGAAATTAACACTGTTTGTGATAGGCTCCATGGAACCTATGGACGGTTAAGTGTAACTCAGGAGAACCGATGAGATTTTATTAAGTCCACTTCCCCTACTACAATCTCTTCTATGTTCACTCCATTCTTAGGGAATCGGCTTAAGCCCGAACCTCACTTCTAACGCGTGGGGTGTTGCGGAGTGCTGTGTCGCTATCACTGCTCAGTATTTCATATTGTGTAGAAACATTTTTGTCTCGTGTATTGTGTCGCAGTGTGCTGTGTCCTAAGCCCTTATGGTTCGATTGCGCCATACTACTGCATGGCAACACACCACACGTTACAAGTCTGATCCTGGCTTTAGGTACTTAAATCTGTGAGAATCAAGAAAATGTTCCTTCTCCGTGATTCTCATGTAGCATTGGGTCAATATGCTTTCTCATCTTCGGTGATACGACCAAACGCAAAATAGTTGGTCTATTTTTGAATAAACAGATTAATCTTTTTTCATACTTAAATTTATTGTGGTTGTAAATAGTTATTTATTTAAAAATGTGTGTCATGTAATACAGTAATTATTTTTAGTAAATTAGGCTAAATGAAACAAAATTTAAAAAAGCTACCGTTACGATTTTCTCTATTATCTCAAACAAAGATAGGTGCAAAAGAGTTGGTCTACTCTCTTTTGAATGCAAAATTCTTGGTCTATTACTATTTAAATAGTGTTTTGGTGAACCGTTATGAAAAAAATTGCATAAACCCTATTTATTGTTGAATGGTCTCTGTTTTCATGCAAGTAGGCATCAGTTTCATGTTCACCATGGCGAGTGGCGTTGCATTATTACGAGTCCTAAAAGAATCGATAATTAAGGCATTTAAAACGGGATTGTCGAGTTATAAAATTGCTCAGAAAGCTCATCAGTGCAGAACATTATTACAAAATTCAAAAAATTGGAAAATGTTGAGACAAGTAAGAAAACTGCGCTTCCACCGATAGCAATACCTCGTTATTGCCGGGTTTTAAAGAAAATCGGCTCAAAACTGCTGCAGCAATAACTGTCCAATGGAGAGAACAAATTCAAAAAAGGATTTCGATCGACCCTCATAAGCGGACGATGAAAAAAATGGGATATAAATTTTATAAGGTTTTTTGAATTTTACAAAACATAAATAAAGCTTCTCAATTCATTAAAAACACAAACAAAAGAAAAACTACTTTTCATACATATGCAGAAGAAAAAACGACTTGAGTGGGCCAAACAACGCAAAAACTGGACTTTAAGTCAATTGCGGTCTGTTATTTGGAGTGATTAGTCCAGATTCGAAGTCTGCGTTGGTGACGAACGCATACGTGTGGTAAGAAATTCAAAATAAGCCTTTCACAAAGACTGCGTGAAGCAACAGTCAAGTTCCCAGCACCTCTGATGGTATGGGGATGCACGTCTGGGTGTGGCATGGACAATTTACATTTTGTCAATGGACCGGTCAATGCTGCCAAGTACCAAGACATTTTAGAAGAAGAGCTTCTTTCATCAATAACTCGTCTTCAACCAAGTGAGGGAGACTATATTTCCCAACAGGACGGTGCTTCTTGCCATATTGCTAGATCGACAATGGCGTTGTTAACTGCTGAAGGAATTCCTTTAGTGTAATGGCCTTCCAGCAGCCCTGACCTTTTACCAATCGAAACCGTTTGGCATAAAATGAAGCAAAAACTGCGACAAGAACCAGCTAGGACACTTCCAAACTTAAGGGCCAAGATAACAAATATCTGGGAAACTTTCGGCTCCGAAGAGTGTCAAAAATTAGTTGACACTATGCCACGGCGCTTAGAAGCTGTTAACAATGCCAGAGGTGCAGTAATACAGTGGTAAAATGAAAATAAAGACTGGTAGACTAACTATTTTGCGTCGTAAAAAGTCTTCAATAAGTTATTCAGTTTTATAAGCTCACTCCATAACATTATTTCAATGAAGTCGCCTTCTTTTTATAACCTTTATCTATTAAGAATAAATAAATCTTTATATAATCAACAAAAAATTGTGGTCTAGTTGGAAAGAATTCAAGAATCAGCACATGTTTTTATTTTATCTTCGGTAGACCAACTATTTTGCGTTTGGGCTCGTAGACAGACAAGCAATGTGGCGATATTTTTTTTATGTAAAAATGCGTTAAGATGTGTGATGAATATGTCCCGAATAAGCGGCTGCTGTCCACAATTAGCGAAACAAATTAAATCTAAAATATGCATTCGTTTCCGTTCTTTAGCATTTGTCCCAGTTAAGCGGCTGTCCCGATTATCCGGTGTCCCAATAAAGCGGAATCCACGTATATGAAAGAAATATTTGTTTTTTGAATATTTTTCTCTTCAAATACACGAAATTCTTGAAAGTACTGATGAAATGATTGGTGCTCAAAATCGCGGCGATTTTTAACACCAATCATTTTCAGATATTTTCGAGATTTTTTTTCGAAAAAAATTTTTTCTTCAAGTCTTTGGATTCGATCGACTTCACAAATTTTTCATCCATCGACGTACATATTGGAAAGGATTTCTTTTATCAAAAATTCTAAAATAAACATGAAAAATAATAATGAGGATCCGACTTTTGAGTTAGTTGCCAGACTGTAAAACATAATTTTTGTTTTGGAAATGAGCATGAGTCTGAGTGCAGTAAACCATGTTCTAAAAAGTTCTTAATCTGAATTGATATCAGCAATTAATTTAAAGGGCTTACTGAACTAAAGGATAAACCAAAATCATCCACAAAAGCAGTGATAAGGCCTTTGAAATTTTGCTCAAACAATGAGTTGATATAGATGAGAAAAAGAATTGAATCCAAAACAGAGCCTTGAGGTACACCTAGATTTTATAAACCTAATTTTACTTCTAGTCCCTTCAATCTTTACTCTGTGAGATCTTGGATACATTTATTCACGCTGATTCCGAGGGAATATAATTTTTCCGTAAGAAAATCATGAGATGTGTAAAAGTAATGATTGTTCAACTAAATAGAGGAATTTTATAATCACTTGCAGACGAGTTGTAGGTTTTTACGACCAGAGTTGTAAATAAAGTTACTTTTGTCATCACAAATTTTTAAATTTGTATTGGCCTCGACTCCACTCCAGTAATGCGTTTCGCCCCGATGTGGTGGGTGGGCTCATCAGTAGACGGCCACCACATCTGATCTTGCTCGATTTTCACCGAGACTAATGATTTTTCAATCAACAAGTGACTGTGAATTTCAATATTTTTGATCAAATTACGACTAAAGTAAAACCTACCTCAAGTTCAACTATAGGGTTCAACAAGCTGAAAATATGATTCAAAATTCCTGATTTTACAATATGATTGCAAGTACTTTACTAAGAATGAAAGCAAAAATATTTGAAATATAAAAATCGAACTAAAACGTCTTCGTGAAAATATTATAATGGAATCAAATAAAAACAAAATCTATGACGCACCACAACCATTATGTTCAACACAGTCTGTATTAGTACTTTGGACCCATATTTTAAATATGTTGACACCATTATCATCTATTATTTCCTATGTATGTATAACGCGGGTCTAATAATATATATCGTACCTATGCGACTTGAAACATTTGCTGAGCTTTTGCGAGAATAATTTGGCAACCTATAACAAATATCTGATTTGGTGATATTTTAAGATTTTTTTTATCTTTTAAATATTCATAAATTTTAGGGGTGACGAGATTTTGTGCAAATTTTAGTACATACAAGTATGTATGTATTTTTGCTGTACGATTGCGTCAAGAAATGAATTATATACACAAAATTGAAGGGCAATAGCCGTGCGAGAGCTCGAATTTTCTTTTACCATGTTTTAGACATGTACAGTGAGTATCAAAAGTGATTGAACTGATACTCTTTTGAGACCTGGAAACAAGTCTAAATAAAGTGCACGACTGGGTGGCACGAAACTTTCTCTTTTATTGTGAATATCGCTGAATGTGAATCCAATATTGCGACTGAAGATTTGGGCTTTAGAAAAATATACCGTGTGTAAAAACATATCGGGATTTGGGTAGTAATTTTTGAGAAATGTTTATAATTTTTTGAGAAAAATTAAGTTGATACGTGATCTTGTTTAGAATGCTTATGTTGTTTTAAATAATATATTTCGCTCAAAATCGTTGGAGCGGTTTTTTGTAAAATTATACAAACAAATATTGCAATTTTGTATTCGAAAATCACAGTTCTTCAACTGTTTAGCTGATAACTGAGTACAAGGTATTAGGATATAAGCATTACCCAGCAGTTACATTTTTATCCAAATCGAAAATGGCGTTTTCGAGATATGAGTCGTTTTTAAAGTACCATTTTTTTGGTCAAATCGGATATAGCGTTTTCGAGAAAGAGCCAATTTTCAAAAGTACGGTTGTTAGACTTTTTAGTGAGAAACTAAAGTTTGCAGTTTTTAACTTTCTCGTATACGTAGTAAGAGAAAGATATTGTTTTCGTACAAAATTTCGAACTCGAGATTTTGATCAATTCTGATAGGGGAACTCAAAAAAGTGGGTCTCGCAATTCTGTCCGTCCGTATGTCTGTCTGTCCCACCCCTGGGGAATCTAAACGCTTGGACGGATTTGCTTCAAAGTTTGTGGGCTTCCCGCTAGGGAAATTTTTTTTTTTTTTATTCTAGCCCTAATATTAACGATACCTCGCATATAAAAATTTTACGAAATATTACGAAATATGTCTAAATTTAGATTTTTTCGAAAACGGCTCTAACGATTTGAACCAAAATTGATAGTTGAGTTAATGTAAGCATGCTTAACATGACTGCATACCCAGTTTTTCCCTAAAAAGTTCAGCAACGGCAGTTTTGAAAATTGGCTTTTTCTCGAAAACGGTAAAAACGATTTTTAAAAAAAAATATTTTTAAGGTAGGTACTATTGTCATTCTTAACTTGATAGTAAACTCAGTTTTTCTCTAAAAAGACTGCGTCCTTTGATATCCACCCAAATCCCTAATAATAGTACTTTAAAAAACTGCTCATATCTCAAAAACACCATTTTCGATTATGATAAAAATGTTACTTTCAGGTAATGCTTAAATCCATAGTAATACTATTTGCTCAGTTTTGAGCTAAACAGTTGAAAAACAGTGTTTTTTGAACCATGAATGCGTCCTTCGATTTCCACCCCAATCGCTAAAAACGGTACTTTAAAAACTGTTCATATCTCGAAAACGCCATTTTCGATTTGGATGAAAATGTAACTGCTAGGTAATGTTTATATCCTGAAGAATACACCGTACTCAGTTTTCAACCAAACAGTTTAGTAACAGTGCTTTTCGAATCCAAAGTTGTAACATTTGTCAGCATAATTTTACAAAAAACCGCTCTAACGATTTTGATCAAAATACATATTTAAGACAACATAAGCATTTTAAACACGATGACGTACTTAGTTTTTCTCAGAAAACTCGAATATAGCCGTTTTATGAATATTTCTCAAAAATGACTACCCAAATCCCGACCATTGAGACCACTTTTTTTTAAATAATCAAAAATGGGAATTCGAAATTCATCGCCTACTTGCCTCCTTTTCTAAGAAATTTAAAGTGTTAGTTCGGGGTGAAATTTGAAAGTAAGTAATAAAGTGTTGTAGTTAATACGTATGTTCATGTAGTGTGTATTACTTTTTATTTAATTAACAAGGGTTCAGTTACTAAACCTGAGTACATCTTAAGTGGGTAGGATTTTAAACGTAAAATTTGCTGAAATGACTCTCGAGATTCTGCAAGATTCGCAATAAACGAGAAAGTTTCGTGCGACCCAGTCGTGCACATTTTTTTTATTGGAAGTACCACGCCCATTCCTCGATCCCACCCATAGTTTTTTTTTAATGCTTTCTAAAGGCAATAAACCTCTATTTACCAAATTTCAAAGCCAAAGCTGCCGCAAATGTTCAAGATATAGTGCCACGACCCTTTGTCCAATTTTTACCAAAATTGTTTTCGAGATATACGATTTTGTATGTTTTTTATGGGAGGTGTCACGCCTCTTTGTCCAATTTTTTCCCACATCTCCTTCTTTGGAGCAATACGAATCCATCAAGCCCAAAATCGTGAAAATTGAGTTATGAGTGCATATACGGACGGCAGTCTCTTTTATATTATATAGAAGATTGTATTACTCGAAATGTGTTTACCGGTGTACAGAACGAGTAGTTGTAAAATATATTTATCTTTAAATGTGTCGGTATTTGACAAACAGTATAACATTTATGCATTTACATTATTTGAGCATGGCTTAACTTTAGTTTTGGATATTTATAGATATAGAATTAGCATTTTTTTTGGAATTTCAAGGTCATTGAGCGAGCCAAAGTAGTAAAATAAAAACTATAAATGTAGTATTTCATTTAACTCAGAAGTGCCACTTTTGAAAGCTATTCTAAAGTTTAAAAAATATGACACACCCTTGTATGCAGTCATGTTAAGCATGTCTACATTAACTCAACTGTCAAATTTGGTCCGTTAGAGCCGTTTTCAAAAAAAAAAAAAAATCTAAATTGTTTAATATTACGTAAAATGTTTTTATGGGAACACAATTAATATTAGGAAAAGCATAAACAAAAAAAAAAAAAAACACCTTCTAGCGTTGAGCCCACAAACTCTAAATACGAAGTTTGACACGAATCCGTCCAAGCGGTTAGGCTTGGTCTGGGACAGATAGACATACGGATGGACAGAATTGCGAGACCCACTTTTTTGAGTTCCCTTATCGTCGTAATATTAGAATTGATTAAAATCTTGAGCTCAAAATTCAGTACGAAAAAAATATCTTTCTCTTCCAAAGACCATTGAAGCCGCATTGGTGTTGACTTATTTCTGACGCTCACTGTACCTACTGTAAAAGTGCAAAGTATTCTAAGAAATTATCCTTCTTTTGACATTTTAAGAGGGGAAAAAGAGGTTTTAACGGGAAAGCACATAAGTGCATGACTTCCTTCATATTTTGCTATCCATAGTGATCATAAATTTATTATTTAAACAATTTACAGTAAAAATAAATTTATATTTCTATGACGTTTGAATTACATAATTATTCCTCTCATTGGTTCAGTTTTATTGATTGTCTTTCCGTGTAGGTAAATGAATTGGTCAGACAATTTATTAAGTAAGATACAAATTATTATATTTTTTTATGGCAGACGTGAATTGCATAAATGATTATAAAATAATTTCTTACATTGCAATATTATATCACAAAGATTTCAATTCGAATATTACCTACAAATAAAAATAGAACAATAAAAAAACAAAACTTAATAGATGCTCGCCGACACAGTTATCTATAATGGAAGTAGCAGTAAATATTTTCTATTTAATACTTCGGAAATGTTTATTTTGTTGCAGTCATCAGAAATAGCTTTCAAGATCGACAAGTTATATGATCTGCCCTTATCAGGTTAAGAATTCCACTAAATAAATTAAGCCGGCAAAATAGTAATTTAAAAGTAGAAAAGACATTACAGTGAGGTCAGTGTTCCTATACTAATTAGACAGTGACACTTTTGGCTTTTTTAAGGAGTTTCAATTAGTGAACCGAACTATTTGTGCTTTCATTACAAATGGCTTGCTTGTGAGTCATTGAGTTTTTTTTTATTGAAAGTGATCTATGATGAAATTTTTGATTAAATAAATAAAGTCGTAATAGATGTTGGAAATGTTTGCGATGACGGTGGTATATATAAATTTTCCGGTCTTTGAAACCTAATGAAGCTCTATTTTAATTGCGATCTAGATCATGGAACAGAAAAGTCACTATGCAACTTCCTTATATACCTACAAAAATTCCGGAAGTAAACTAGTTTCCCATTCGATAACATGCGAATTATCACCTGCAGATGACAGATACGGCGTTAGGCAATAACGCCCAAGGAAATAGCGCCCAAATCGATTTGGAAATAAGGCCCAAAAAAAACTCGTACAATTTGTTGTTGCAAAATATTTCGTCATTTTGGGTGTTAGGTATTTCCTTTCCAGGGTTCGTTTTTTTGACAAGCAGTAAAGCCCAAAATAGTAAGTGGAAATGCATAAACAGTGCAGTAAGTATGGAGGAGCCAGCTGCCCCCCTGCAACCCCCCTGCTTGGGTTTTCTGCTGGATTTTGGAGTAGGTGGGAGTTCGTACTATAAAAAAACCTTCAATGTATCCAATTTTGTACATTTCCTTGGGCGTTATTGCCTAACGCCGACACAACAGATACAGAGACTGAGATGAAGAATAACTACAAGCAATTGATTTTTTGCAACATTCGGGGGACTATGATCCCACAAAATCAATTGCCAACACCAACATCTGCAAAAAGAGAAGCCTCAGATCATAGTCTTAACTGAGGTAGTACAAATAAATTTATTTGTTTATATTAAACTAAACAAATATGAACTGTGGGCTTGGTCTATTTGTCCCATCAAGAAGATCTATCGTATGTATGAGATGGTCGCCACATTATATTGCGAAAGATTGTCCGTCAAGGTTCTACTAGTTTTAGCTGCTTTCTATTTGACTGGATTGGCTACGATATTCTAACTGAACAGACGAGGTAGGGCGAAAAAAGCTGTAGATTTTGTCATTTTCTGACAATTTTGAAATTAAAAAAAGGGTAAAGGGGGGTGGGTGGGTCAAAGTCAAAGTTTGTATGGGATCATTTTTATGTTTCATCCGATTGACTTTAAGCTCGGCTTGTGTAAGCTATATAAAAAAAAAATAAGAAAATCAACTTCTCAGATTTTGAAAGTTTTTGCTCGAGTTATTGGCGATTACCCCTTATAGGGGGGCATTTTTCATAACTCACGAACTGTTCGTCGTATCAATTTTAAACGCGTCCCAACCTCTTCTTCGCTTCATCCAACTCAAGCGTAGGTAAATAAATAAATAAATAAACAGGTGGCGCAACAGGCGGTAGACACCCAACCCAAGGCCTAGCTTCTCGCAAATAATCGTTTTGTGTTATTTTTGGGACGAATGGACCCAAGCGTAGGTACTCCAAAGATATTCAAGCGAAACTCTGTAAGAATAGCGCATACTGCTAGAAAGTGGTACTCATCCTCACGATCTTTCCGGTATAGGAAGATCTGGGCGTGGAATATAATTAAGGATTTTCTAGCGAAAAAATATATTTTGTCGGCAAAGCCGCGGGCAAAAGCTAGCTCTTCATATAAATAAAAACTTACACAAACGAATGCGGACATGCATTTTGGAAAATACTGAGATACGAGCACATTCCGTACGTTGCCCCCTAAAAGGGGCAATTTGGGTAAAATCTAAGTCTCCTGAAATACGTGTTCAACTATTTTCGATTCTCTATCTCTATCATGGTATTTGGTTAGAAAGATATAGCCCTTAAGAAAAGAAGATTATTTCTATACATTTAACATTTTGCCCCTAAAAAGGGGGGCTGCGGGATAATGTTTGTAATTTGTGCAAGTTTCAAGTTACAATGACTATCGGATTTATTGTAAAAACCAGATATCGCATATTTTGATGACAAAGTATTTAGATTCTAAATTAAGTATAACATAACATCTTTAAAAACTAGATTTTACATTTGTACAGTCATGTTTTCTACTAGTTACATGGAATTTGCAATAATAGTCATTCATTAACACCTCAGGAACGAACAATATCGAATAAAAAGCGTGTTAATTGCACAACATTTGGCTGGATAGTTAGACGTTATTAAGTATTATTTACATTACTTTCTTGCGTCAGATAAGAGTTATTTTTTTTAGTCAGTAGGTATGAGACCTGAAATTGATTATCTTAGTCGGAGTGTGTTTAACCTACAATGTGTTTAACCATAAACCATAATAAATTTAGTTTTATTTCATTATTGACTATCATCAGATACCCATTAGTTCAGAAAATAAACATCAAGGGCCTTACCAATAATTATTTTTAGTCTTCAACTTAAACTTAAATATTTTGATAGTCACAATAGGTCATTTTATATGGAAATTTTCGCCAAATGATTATTTTATTAGTAGGTACCATAGACATAGATAAATTTATGCTACTGAAAATATCTGCAAAGACAAAAAATCTCTTATAATTAGTTTTAACAATTTTTTTAATTGTCACTAGTTCAATTATATTGTTTAATTAAAAATTAAAAATTATAGAAAATGTAATTTAAAACTTCCAATTCTCAATTGCAGTGGCAACGTAATGCAAAAAGCCTGCCCTATCTAATATTCCGATGGATTTTGGCGATCTTCTTTGTTGGACTGTTCATAGTGTGTTTAGCATTACAATTCTGCGATGGCAAACTTTTCATTTATTTAACAAATTGGGGAATAACACTCTGTGTCCTGACGAACGTATTGGCAGTGATAGCAACCACACAATGGTATTTCAATATTGGTAAATTGCCAACAGAAATTATTGATAAATCATTTGAATCGTCTACACCGAGATTTTTAAAGTTTTATTGGCTAATACATGGTGTTACGTTGTATTTGGCACTCGTCATAACTACCGTATATTGGTTATTCATTCATGGCAAACAGAGTAAGATAACAATTTTTTGAACCCTTTTTTATAGCTCAATTAATTTGTTTTTTTTTTTTTAGATAAACCTATGAAATTTCCAGTGCTTAGTTTTGTTACGCACACACTGAATTCTGTATTTATGGTTGCTGATCTGATAGTAGTTGGATTTCCAGTGCGTATCTTGCACTGCGTTTACGCAATGATGCTGCCGATTTTCTATTGTTTTTACACAGTGGTGTATTATAATTTAGGAGGATTGGATGAGTAAGTAAAGTATGCCAATGTTGGTCTGTTGGTGTTGGAACTGCTAGAGATTAGAGTCAAGTACACGACCATTTTTATTGTAAGTGGCGCCGAGATGGCACTATTTAGATATGCATCATTCGTCCAAGAACTATTAGTCTATTAGTCGTGCACAAAGACATAGAATTTGTGCAGTATGCAGACGGAAGTCGTGAATATTTTATTCAATTGGATTAAAGTGACCGATGGGGCAACCATTTTAGTCCTATACTAGTGGACGAAGCACACACATGAAAAAAAAGAACAGTCTTGAGACCACGGCTCACGACCACCGAGATCTAGCAAGTTACTATCTACTAAATGGAAGTAAGCGACCAATCAATTTACAACTAACCCTAAGACTGCATTGGTACAAAATATTAAAAAAAAAACCTACCTACAGTAGTCGTGTACTTTACTCAATAAAAACATAGCCCACGACCATGAAAATCTACCAAGTCACCATCGACTATAACGTCTTAAAGATCGACACACATTATCTTAAATCAAAATGTCCAAAAATTCTATCAAAAGTCGTGTACTTGACTCAATCAGAACCCCATTTATTCCATTCACCGCAAAGACCACAAATTTATAAAATTTTTTGTTTTTTTTTTCTAACTTTAGATATGGCAACCACTTTATTTACCCCATTCTGGATTGGAAGAAACCCATATTGGGTATGACAACTTTCGCCGGTGTCTTCACCCTCTATGTCATCTATACAATTGTAACATTCGCAGTCTATAAAATTAAGCTTAGAGTCCATAAGACGGTCCAAGGTTTCATTAAGACTCATCCATGTGAAGTAGTTTAATATTTAGTTAAGTTTAGTTTCTAGACAAGTACGAATCTCCTATTAATTAAAAAAAAAAATTACTCTCTTATAAGAATTAAACTGGCATTTATTTAATATTGAATTGGAAAGTGCATGCACATCCTTCATTCCCGTGCCGGCAGGTGTGAAGATCACATGTAAATTTTTCATTAATTCCAACGGCCAACAATGTGCAGTAGGCAAAGATGTGGGTCAGCGATGAATGCCAATAAAAGGAGTGCAGCTACTTGACTAGCTGGCACTCGTTAAGTATGGTATGATGGGTTAGTGGTAAGAGAACATTTTTCAAGTGATAAAGTGATAACTGGTAAGCATTTTACGGTGCAATGGCGTTACGTGAAAAAAAAAATGGAATTAATGGGTTTATAGTGTCAATCCGCGGTACTAATAATCATTTTTAGTGTCCAGGCTAACTTTTACGTAGTCACAATGGCGAAAATTTCCATTTAAAATTATCCCCTGTGACCGTCAAAATATGTAAGCTGAAGATTAAAAATGATTATTAGTATGGCCCGATGGTTATAGTGAACATTTCAAAGGATAATCACTTTCGCTCTGTGCTGGACATATAAATTAAATCTGTGAGAGCTCGAGCTTAAGCTTATTCAATATTAACGTGCCTAAGAAACTATAGAGTGAAAGTAGTATGTGAAAAATCCTAAAAACAAGAAGTCAAAATCAACCTCATTCAATAGAAAATTGTTTTTGTATTAACGCCAAGCAAATCAAGTAAAAAGTCAAGTTACAAAAAACAACGCATCTCGCACCCCAGGCATGGAAAAAAATGGTAGGTACCTAATGTAACTAAATATAAAAAATATTTTTTATTTTTACAAAAATATCTTAGAGGCTACTTTCAAAAAACTAAATTTAGGTTCCCTTTCCTTTATAACAATAGAGCAGGGTCAAAAAAAAAAAAACGTCTTCTCACAGAGTGAATTTAAAGAGTCAATGATAAAGTTTTGTTTTCAACTAGCAATGCTCTAATACGCGGATTTAAACAGTTAGATTAGGTACTACATTGACCACACCGCCTATACTCGGCACATTTATCAGCGTTCCTGTCACCAAGCGCCATAGAAAACAACTGCCTATTTGCACAGACGGGCAATGGTCCATTTCCATTTAGAAGAAAGTAGATACAAGATAAAAAATAAAAGATACAAGATAGAAGGTAGAAGGTAGAAGATAGAAGATAGAAGATAGAAGATAGAAGATAGAAGATAGAAGATAGAAGATAGAAGATAGAAGATAGAAGATAGAAGATTGAAGATAGAAGATAGAAGATTGAAGATAGAAGATAGAAGATAGAAGATAGAAGATTGAAGATAGAAGATAGAAGATAGAAGATAGAAGATAGAAGATAAAAGATAAAAGATAAAAGATAGAAGATAGAAGATAGAAGATAGAAGATAGAAGATAGAAGATAGAAGATAGAAGATAGAAGATAGAAGATAGAAGATAGAAGATAGAAGATAGAAGATAGAAGATAGAAGATAGAAGATAGAAGATAGAAGATAGAAGATAGAAGATAGAAGATAAGACAGAAGATAGAAAATTTAAGTTAGAAGATAGAAGATAGACGAACGACAAAAGAAGACAGAAGGCGGAAAATAGAAGATAGATGGTGCAAGAAATAATACTGAAGATAAAAGACAGAGCATAGAAGTTAAAAGATAGAAGATAAAAAAAAAAATAGAAGATCATTGGTCATTGGTTTTCAAGGTTATAGAAATGGAAGTTAGAAGTTAGAAGCTAGAATGTAGAAGATAGAAGATGAAAGATTGAAGACATAGATAAAAGGCGGAACATAGACGACGGATACGAAATAAAAATTAGAAAGTAGAAGAAATAAAATAGAATATAGACAACAGAAGATGGAAAAAAGAAGATAGAAGCTATAACATAATAGAAAGAAAAAAAGTTAGAAGATAGACGAAAGAAGATAGAAGGCAGACAATAGAAGATAGATGCTAGAAGAAATAATATTGAAGGAAAAAGACAGAGAATATAAGATAAAAGATGGAAGATAGAAAATAGAAGATAAAATATAAAATATAAAGATAGAAGATGGAGCAGTAATCATTGGTTTTCAAGGCCGACAATCTGCGAGAATCGGTAAGAAGAATCAGAAGAACCCAGAATGGCAAGGCAACATGTTGTTTCAGCCAAAAAAAAAAGGAAAAGCAAAAAAAGAAAAGAAGAAACCGAAGCAGTTCAAGGGTATAATGAGGGAAAACATCGGCGCTTACGGACATCGACGAGGTCAAAATACAAAGAACGAAATTTGCAATTGATGTGTTTTTAGGGGTAAGCAAAGAACCTTGTGCACAACTGGGGTAGGGAAGAACCAGTGCCCGTCAACTAGTCATCCGTCAACCAGTCATCCGTCCAAGTATGCAGACGTGTTGACAGTGTTATTTTTATGGGCAATGCTGATGAGTGATGTTTATTCAAAAAATCTAGATATTCTGCTTCCGGTATACTGCGAAAAATAAGTTGCTTTTCGTACTAGAAACATATAAGTCACAAAGCATAATATGAAACGATTTTTGTATGACTTACCTACTTACCTAAAATTAGAAACAAATTTATCTACAAAGTTTCTACCCATACAAAAATTAGGAATACTATAGATAGAGAAACAATAATTTTCATTACTAGTGACAACAAACAAACAGAGCACTACTGTTAAACAACACAAACAAAATGCGTTGCATACTTCTAGGATTTTCACATTACGTCCATCACGTATGTACACGCATTTCACCGTCGCGTCGTCATGCGAGTAGGTAATTTACCATTTTTGTTTGCAAGAGCCCGTTACCACTCACACTCTAAATTGATCTATAAATTCATAACATTGACATGATTCTTAAGAGCAAAATTATGTTATCGCGCCAATAAACGAGATAAAAACCACGCATACTCCTACTGACTGACTTTCTGCCAATAAACATTAAATTCCACGAAAAAAAAAATGCTAAACAAATAAATGATCATTTTGATTATACCAATCGATACGGTACCTCGATTGACACTCCAGCAGGCGTCAGGCGACGCCGACGACCCGTTGTTGGGGTTTTTGTTTACTTTTTGTTTACTTTTTGCTGTCATTTCACTCATTTTTCGTAATAAAACTCAACAAACAGGTATATTGTCGGTGTGACTGTGTCAGACAGGCCTACAGGTGAATCAAGCTCTGCGCCAAATTCAGTCCAAGACATTGATTGAAACTGCGCGGTCATATAACCGAGTGTCTCGGCGATTTGAAGCCCACCATATTCACGCGATATCGTCTTGAATGAACCCTAAAGTGCGCGCGTCTAAGCCAAGTCTACAGCAGACACCTTGACGGTGTCGTTAAATGTAAACATTACCTATACTGTCATTTGTTGGGTAGCTGACCCACATTGTGGGAAACGTGCGGGGGCAAGTCGTCTAATACTATAAGCGCCACGCGTATAATAGTGGCGTTAACGAAACAAGGTTCAAGCAACGCGAGTGTACGTTTCAAGGGTTTCTGAGTTCGGACGTATTTAATGAGAGTTAGAGAGTCTTTGCCCTTCGAGTGGTTTTAGACTGAATTGCATAATTTGTAACATTTGGCAGTGACAGACAGTGTATGACCGTGTGGTACAGTGCTGAGGGAATATATATATATATTTTTTTTTTTCTAATTCGAATTGACTTCACGAACGCGCCAATTGTTTGTGTTCATTACCCGAGAAGGTTTTCAGAGTGATTTGCTAACCGATAGGCGATAATGGCGGATTGAATGAATATTCAAAGCAGTTACTGCGGGAAATTAGTTTGGTAGGTAGGTGTATCTTTCGTTCTATGCTTTGTTTTGATACTTTTTTTTTTGGAAGTTACACTGGAACGCGTTTAGAATTTAAATATTTTCACTCTGTTATGTGGGATGTATGCGTTGCAACTGTGGTGCGCTGACAGTTGACCTTGTTTCTGGCGGCGGACATCGCGGATAACGTGCACAGTGGGCACTTATGGGTGACAACAGTTCCGTTAAGTGGGCTAGTAGTTAAAATATTACACGGGGTGCCGGTGGAGAAAGTAGTTCAATGACTTTAGGTAAATCGGGGTACCGCGGGGTTCTTTGTTTACGCGTATTCTTTTTTTTTATGATAAGTTCAAGTGGGCGACAGTGGAGGTAGGTAAGAAGAAGATTTTTTTTTTGTTTTTTTTTTTTTTTTTTTTGAGGTGGTGATTTTAAATGTAAAAGAGAGGACACACACAGAGGAGAATGTTTCGGGAGTAATTAGCTGTTGGGACTTGGTCTTTTGGGATCCAACAAAAAATCTCCACTTACGCCACAGACGAGGATGGTTTCAAGCTGCGACGAATATATCAATCTGAGTGATGGCGATCTTTTTTTTAGCCTTAATTTTTTTTTAAATGACAATACTAACTTCGATGCAAAATATTTTCCTCCTGGGATGATGGTAACACGTGCCGGCTAGACAGCAAAGTCAACAATGAAAATCTGTATGAAAAATTACAGAAAAAAAATCTATGACATGAAAATATTTCATTTCAATCTGAAATATTTATTAAATAACTATACTAAATAGTTATTGAATAATATTAATAATTGCGGATACTTTCTCTTCAAAACTTCTGCCTTGAAATCAGGATATAACTTCTTATGCTCTTGCACACAACGAAGAAGGAATTATTTTTGCTCTTCTTCGGCACACAGACCTATTTTAGTCCGCCACTATCTTTTTTGGTCAATTTAAGTTGTGACAAAATATTTTTAGTGCATATATTGCTCTTGGCATCCATCTCGATTGATGCATTGCACCTGGCCCTGGGGGCCTGATTTTAAGTTGGAATCTGGACATCTCCTCCTAAGAATATTATTGAAAGTTCAGTAAGTTCGCTGTAGTCATTTCTTATAATTGGCTTTCATAGTTTGGCAAAGTAAAAAGTTTGAATTTCAGAAATTTCGAGATCATTAAAGTTTTCTTTTTCAATGTCAGCACAGGTTTGAAAATTGTTTGAGTCAAGATTCTGCCATTCATCTCGAAACTTTATAAAAAGAGGTATTTCTGGACTCATAGTGACTTGCTGGACCTTAATTTCGAAGATACTTTTAAGCACGAGCTCATAAATGTGATGCCGACAACCAAAAAAGGAACAACTCTCTTTCCAATTACTGTTCCAAGAGCACGCATGCTCCATTAAAGCGACCTGTGTTAGATGCAGTTGTATCACAACACATAATCTGAACTTTATCATCCAAGTTCTAGTCCTAATTGCTCTAGAAACAGCTTTAGCGTGTTCTTTATCAGAAGAATTTTCCAATTTTGCCACAGATAGAAGTTGTTCCGCATCACCAAAAGTAATAACAATAGGTAACAATTTTCCATCGCAGGGAACATAACGACCTTCGGAATACTTTTTTGAAAATCGGTTTTAATATTTTCTGTCCTTTCTTTTCTAATCCGTGTCCGCACGCGTTGAATCGATGACTTATTGATTGGAGAATGCTCAAAGTTAAGCCCTAGAGCCTCCACTGTAGCCTGATGTATATAAACAGAGTCTCTTATGCTCAACTGACATCTGTCTAAGGCTGAGACTGGGGTCAGATCACGTAAAATAAAAACGATTGAACGATATCGTTTTCACGCATGCTGTCTCTATCATATCTGTGGCAATAAACAGATACTGCTATTGTCGAAATGATGTCGTTCGATCGATTTCATTTTACGTGATCTAGCCCCTGGATTAACAAAGTCTTTTGTTCCTCGTTTTGAAGTTGCCTCAGGTGATGCTTTAGGAGCAGTGGGAAGACCTTCTTCGCTGCTTTCGTCGGATCTTGTAAATATGTCATGCTCTTCAGGAATTAAATCCCCCATTGACGCTGAAGAAGTAGATGGTATTGCCGATGACATGTACTAACTACGTTTTTGTTCTTCTTCTAATCGCCACTGTCTTACCCTATCTTCTTTTTCAGCTTGTTTTTTATCAACTACCACTAAGCAGCCAGGTTGTCCTGGCTCTCTCTGACGCTGTAAAAAAAAACTCTGTCCTCTTCTATTTTAATTTTTTGAAGGGCATCAGCATGAGCTATGTCAAATGTGTTATCCAAATCGTCCTGGAAACCTTCTTCTCGTCGTTTATGCACCTCCTGGATTTTCTTAGAATTTGTTTGCAATTCTCTCCAAGCTTGATACAAATTTATAAGTTTCTTCACAGAATTGTGGGGATTCTTGCCTTTTCTGTTAAACAGCTGTATCCATCAGGTCCGTCCAAATTAACAGCTGTTTAACAGCTGTCGTATGACTCTCGAATCCACTTGCCACACTTGTTGCAAACTCAAGGCTCAACTCTTACGTGCCGCATTCAATGGTGGTTTCCTCTTAATTTTTTCATGGCCAATATGGCTGGCCTGTATCTTTATCACGCGATGATGATCTGCTAGCTGTAACTTCAGTTTCTGCCTTAATTTTAGCCTTGAGAGCCTTGAACTTGAAGCAGCTCTCAGTATCGCCTGCCTTTCCTGACCTGTTATTGCTTTGCTGACTCTTCCTTTGCGGTTTTTTCCATAGTTCTCAGGGTCCCTAATGAAGCTGTTAACAACAGTGGCGCCTCTTCCAATCTTGCTGGCTTTGAAACGGATGGATTGTCCTTGATCCTGGTAAGCTTGAATTTGGCCAATTTCCTCCTTGATTAATGTCATTCCTTTGAACATAGTTGTTGAATGTATGAAGTTATTACTTAAACAAAGCTCCCAAATACTCAAGGTATCCTTTTATTTGATTTAAAACATGGTAACAGGTAGATTAAGCCACTGCTCGTAATCAAGTGATACGGAGTGTATCGATGACCACACACTTTGGTCATCAGAATTGCCCGGCCAGTTTGTGCATTTTAACGCCGTTGGGTTTTTTTTTTCTTTGGGATTTTTTTTTAATACATCCATCCACGCCTTGAAGGAGCAAAGCTATGGCGGCCAAAAAATTATATCTTACATGCACTTTGGGACACCATTTAATAAATTGAATGCCAAACAATTTATCACCCCAAAATATTGGCTATTTACAGCACAATTTTATTCATTGATTACTTAATTTGGTAAACGATAAAATGTCTCAATGTGTTTGCCAATAATAATTTAGATACGTTTTGATATCGCATTTAAGACGTGCAAAATACAATTATGATCTACGTGCTGTTAATTATTCTAATAAGCGCACATGTCCAAAAGGATTGTAAAATTGTACAAAGTACATACGTACCATTTCTACAATTACTATGAATAAATAAACTATGAAGCAAGCAAATCATTTTTGTGGCAACTCGCAAGAGTTTTTTTTTTCTAAACTCTTGACGTCGTAGTAGGTATCTATACTTGTAAATGTCCATTCAAAGTCCGAATGCATTACCTAGTTTCTTGGCCTGTAATAACTAGTTGCAAGTGAATTTTAATCGTTTGTCGGGTGGTTACCTCACACGAGTTGTTGACCAGAAGCCGGTTTTTTACAGGCATCTTCGCAACCAAATTGTAATTTTATTTTTTTTTGGGGGGCTCAAATGACGGAACAGTTTTTTAGAAACAATAAAAAAAAAACAAAGTTTACAATAGCCACAACTCATTAAGTAGGTATTTAACTCATAACGCAAACTGCTTAGGTATTGTTCCCTAACTCATGGCTACGTCCAAGTATTGAAACGTCAAACTAGTTTAGTTCACCTGCATTGCGATAGCATTAATTAAGTTGTCTACATTATTACTGAGGGGTCATTTGAAAGGCCACGAAATATCTTTAGACGAACTATAAGATGCTGACTGGCAATTCGATTCAATTATGACTGACAAAGGCGCATTGCTGGCTCGCCAGGAAAAAAGTTCACAAAAGATTATAGCTTATTGTAATTTTGTCTTATAATGGGCGGTAATTACAGCAAAGGTAGATCATTGTTATGCTGGCGGGAGGACGTATTTATTCAATCTTTTACCGGGTTTGCAACTAGCCATGCGTAAATTATAACCGGAATATTCAAGCTAAATGTAACTACACATCTTGATTGGTGATGAAGTGATGATCATTGAGCGAAAACAAGTTGGACCCATGGAATTCGTTGGTTACTTGAACCGAAAGCCATTAGATCGATGAAATACTGTACGTATAGTGGAATTGAATGAGACTCTGTCGGGGATTTAGTGGCGAGTAATGATAGTTGGACAAAATCATAAATGATGTTTCATACAAGTCGCATTTATGTAAATGCTAATTATGAGCAATTTGCGCCATGAGGAAGCCAATTACAAAAACGGTAGCTATTCATTTTTAAACCTGGGTAGGAGTTGTAGGGATAATTTTTATTAAGAGTGGGAACACAAAAAATACTGAATAAATGGTGACAATTTTAGAGAGCTATTTCTTTGATAGAAAATACAGATTTTTAAATTTTATATTGATTCATAGCCATAGAGTATACTGTATACAGATTGGGGTTATGTATGGAAGAGCACATCGGATAAATGGCCGCCACGGCTTTGCTGGCAAGTACGTACTCTTTTATTGAAATTTTGTATGACCGTTTGGCATAAATGTGGCTGAATTTCATTAATACACCCAATTTCCTCCTTCAAGGCGTTGGTTGGTGGTTGGGAGTGGTCGTAGGCTTGTTTGCATAGACCTTTGTCTTCAAAAAAAAAAAACACCCCAAAGAAAGAAAAAAGTCCAATGGCGCTAAATCACAAGATCTGGATGGCCAATTCTGATCGCAAAAACGGCCAATAACACGATCAGGAACTGACTTATGCAGTAATTGAATTGTTTCTCTGGCTGTATGGCATGTGGCACCGTCTTGTTGAAACCACATGTTGGTCACATCCATATCTTGTAATTTAGGTACTAAAAATCATGTCACGATAACGAACACCATTAATTGTTACTGCCTGACCAGAACAGTCGCATTTTCGAAGAAGAATGGTCCGATAATGCCTCCAGCCCAAAATCCGCACCAAACAGTCACGCGTTATGGATGCATTTGTTTCTCAACAATTACTGGTGAGTTTTCTGAACCCCAAATGCGACAATTTTGACGATTTACGAAGCCATCAAGATGAAAATGAGCTTCATCACTGAAGATGATTTTGTTCGAAAAATCAGCATCCACTTGTTGTTCCAAAATCCATTCAACGAACTCTCTTCGCTCTGCATGGTCAGTGGTCTTCAGTTCTTAAGTCAATTGAACTTTGTAAGCATGAAGTTTCAAGTCTTGCGTAAGAATTCGCTGTAAAGAGCTTCTAGAAATGCCCAATTCTTGACTACGGTGCGGAATTGATGTTTCTGGACTGTTTAGATCACTAATTGATTTAGTCTCCCTGAATTTTTCAATTATTCTCTTCACAGTTGATGGTTTTAAATCACAATGACGAAAATTGCGGGCTATAGCTGACAAACCTTCATTATTTTTAAAATATTGCTCAACAATGAAAATGTGTTGTTCTTTCGCATTGGGCTCTATTTTTACTAGCGCCAAACTATCAGCTGTCACATTGTTATCTTTTTTTCCGTTGGCATCACTGTACTGTATTAAATGGCGCAAAAATGAAATTTTGCGTGATTTATCTCACAGTCAATGGCCAAGAATCAACCAAAAAAGAACAAAACGTATTCTAAAAATTAAACAAACAAGAAATACGTATCTTTAAGGGTGTAGGTATACGGAGGAGTCACGGTTCAATAAGACACATTTGTAGGACCACGAAAAAAATAAGTTAGGTTGGGCTAGGTTTGTGTGCTACAAACTGTATCATAATTGTGAAGACAGTACCCCTGTCCAGATTTCCGGGCCTCTAACCTATCCTCTACTAGCTGTACCCACCCGGCTTTGCCCGTGCACGAGAATTGTATTCCTTAGGTATAGATAATAATATTCTTTCGTAAAATGCGAAAAATGAGAATAAATTAATTTTCTGTAATTTTCTTTCTGCCTAAACCTGAAATACAGCAAAACGAACAAAGCAAAAAAAAAAAAGAATCATGAAAATCGGCCCAGCGGAAATTAAGTTATAACGTCATCGAGTTTCGACCCATAGAAGTTGTTGTTTTGTATGATCGGTACCACGCCCCTTTGTCCAATTTTCAGAGCAGCACTCCTGGGCCAATACCTAAGATTGTCTGTAAAGTTTAACTCAATCGATTCGGCGGTTTTCGAGATATAAGGGTGCCACGCCCCTTTGTCCAATTTTGACCAATCTTCATAGGTGCACCTCAGGGCTAATAAATACCTAAAATTATCTGTAAATTTGAGCTCAATCGAGTCGTTGCTTTTCAAGTTTTAAGTAGCCGAAGATGTGCATTATTGCCCGTCGATTCGTCCCAAGTTCAGGGCTGGTTTCGGCAAGGCTCTGAGCAAAAAAGAAAACACTAAAAGAACGCCACAGGATCCAAAAAGCAATAATTAAGACGCCACTTTCAAACCTATTGTTCTAACCAGTTCTAAAAATATCCATAGCTTCGACGTGTAGTATCTACGTTTATGATTGACACGTGCAGCCGATATCGCAGTCTTTTTCTGTCCAAAAATCATAATCAGCCCTATATCATGAGTCATGACACATTTATGAGTATAATGCATCTTTCATGGTTATGCTATACTGCCTTGACAACAGTAATGGGGAAGTTAAAAAAAAATATGCCCACCAGTATTCAACAAAAATATTATTCAGCTAAAAATACAAAAAGCTGGTTAAATATAAACATTCTGACGAAACAAAACCAACCAACTAATTAAAAAGTATTTAAATCGAAATTCGACTTAAAGTGGCACAACTTCAAGATACAAATTTGAATGGTGGTATGGGTAGGTACCTCACTTAAGAATTTAAAGCGAAATTGCGGAATTCCCACGCGTCAATTTAGTTATTATTAGCAGCAGCACAACCCCGGTCCATTGAACTAACTAACCTGACATTGCAAGAGCACGTATACCTCACAAGAGAGTTCGAGATAATCCAATACGTTAAAGATTTCTCAATAAACCCACATCGACAATAAAAATAAATAAAAAAAAATACATATGTACTACAAAGCAACTAAAAAAAAATTATGAAATCATGAATTCATTACAACGCTTACTACACACACACACTCTTGCCTAACCAAGTTCAGGGTCAACAGACAACCGCTCCGCGCCGCAATTAGGTGCAATAAATTATAGCGCATAAAATGTATCTTAAACTGTCGCGTTTTACCACGCATTGAGTACTTTTAGATTTACCGCTCCTATAAAATAGTTTCTTTAAATGCGAATACTGTTGCATAATTACTTTGGTGTAGCGGTAAGCAATCAAGTTTGCTAAATCGACACGAAAATGGTAGCTTCTATAAAGAATCTGCGTTTTGAAGTGGAACCGAAAGAAACTTTGGATTCGGTTTGTCTTGTTGCACAATTTTTCTATAGATACAGTGTGTCCAAAAGGGGAAGCTGGTTTAGAGATATACCACTGCGACGTTTGGTCTTTTTGTTGGGAAAGACACCATATTCGATAGATTGGTTTATGTCTTCTTGGCGCACCTATGGAGTTCCATATTTACACAGAAGATACAACTCTAAAAGGGGTAGGCGCCTGTCGTCACCGAATTCACCACATTATTAAACGGTTTTGTAAGTGTAACACTACCTCAAAGGAATTTATTTGGTTCTCCATAATTTACTTTAGAAAGCAATTGAGATTTGGCGCAACATGAAATTACACCCCGATAGCCGTGATCGTCTAGTGGTTAGGACCCCACGTTGTGGCCGTGGTAACCCAGGTTCGAATCCTGGTCACGGCAATGTTGCGAAACATTGTCACGGAGGGGTTTATTTTTTTTTTATTTATTTTTTATATTTAATGTTGGGTTTCCACTTGTCGATTTGAAATTGACAATTGACAATTTTGGTCAGTTAATAAATTAGAAAGTGAAAATAGCTTTCAGTGAATTGAAAGACACGTCAACGAACTGACAAACGATTTTATGTCAATAATTGACACAAGTGAAAATGAACTGTGGTGTCATTCAATGACATAAACGAGAACTGTCAAACTTTGTCAATATACGGACACGTGCAAACCTTAACTTATCACAATTGCCCTTGCAAGAAATATAAACCCTGCGATGAGTATACAGGGTGGGCCAAATAAAAGTTTCTTTTTAAAAATGCAATAAAATTAGCAAAATTAAATTATAGAACACAAACACAACGCGTCGTTCAAGTGGCTGCCTCGTCGGCTTCGCAGTAGCGCATTCTGTCACTCCAATTTTCCAAGACCTTGTTGATGGTTTCGGGCTGTAGCTCACGGATTGGTTAGATTATATTGGCCTTAAGTGATTGAATAGTTTCCGGACTGTTAGCATAATATCGGTCCTTCACGGTTCCCCACAAAAAAAAAAGTCCAAAGTGGTCAAATGGCAGCTCCGAGGCGGCCAATAGACATCGCCAAGACGGCTGATAACACGATTTGGGAATTTGGTGCGCAAAAGATCGATTGTGGCATGGGCTGTGTGGCATGGCGCGCTATCCTGCATGAACCAGAGGTCGTCCAAATCCATGTCTTCAATTTCAGGAAGAAAAAAGTCGGCCCACCGTTGTTCCGAGCCTCATTTTCGAAGAAAAATGGTCAAGTGATGCCACCACTCCACAATCAGCAATTGACTCTCACGCTCTCAGCTACAACAGCCACATTGTTGTCCACTAGCATACCAGTCTCAGGAACTTTGTGCTTCATTTCGGCCAAAACTTCTTTTTAAAAAACGCACTGTTTGGACTACCTACACAGCACTCACTTTGGAAATAAGTTTTCAATATTTTCCAACGTTGTTCAAGCGTAAAGCGAATCATTTCGTTCCGCGGAGGTATGATAATGACTTTCTGTCAAGATTTCGAATGGGAAACAGCTGTCAGTGTCAAAATGACCTATGATTTAAAAAGAAACCACTAGATGGCCCAACCATGGATAGACTTACGACAAAATAACGCTTACAAACTGTAGAAATTATTTTCGAAAATCGTGGTTCAGTTTGCCAAACAGTTATTGGGTGCTGTTTACGAGCTTACAATATCTAGCTCGTATAAGAGTTGAATCCGCTTGACCATTGTGTGCGTCGTACGTTCGAAGAATGGGCCTAAAAAAGGGACTGATATCATTTTCCATACAAACATTCTGTTAAGAGATGAAACTTATTTGATTGAACGGCTACCCCAATACGGAAAAAATCAAATTTAGACGAATTTGCTGAGATGTTTGGTTTATGGGCAGGTGAATTTTTCGTTTCTCAGTTTGATACCAGAAAATGAACACCAATCATTTTCTGGTATTTTCGAGATTTTGCCTTTCGGTACTTTCAAGAATTTTGTCTATTTTAAGAGAAAAATATTCAAAGAAAAAATAATTCTTTCATTATAAGGTTTGCGAATTAAAATTCCGGAGGTAGATACACTTATCCGTCCATAGGTAACTTGGAGCCTATCACAAATTTCGAAAATTTTCGACATTTTTCAGAAAAATTTTTTTATTTCGAGATTTTGGTTTTCGACATTTTGTGCTTTCGAGATTTTTTTTTTCGATGAACTTTTTTTCGGTGATCTTGTACAAATCTCGATATTTTTTTTTTACATTTTGTCGATTTGAGATTTTTTTCTGGTGAAAAGTGGTTTTCCCATTTTTGGAAATTGGGGTTTCAACAATTAGTGGATAGTTGGCTAGGTCGGCAGCATCATTTCCCATAATTCCACGGTGTGAATGTATCCATGGTAGTATGATTTTAAAAATACATAAAAATTACATAAAAATGTATTAGGAAGTATAACAGTTTAAGATTGATTTAAAACATGATTTAGACGAATGTCTTTTAATGCCATTAAAATATCTTTGTTGTTACTCAATTTCATCGTAGCTCGTATGTAACTAGTAGCAGCGATTAGTTCAAAACTGATGAATCTCTACTTACTAAGTGAGAACAGATTACATTGTTCAAAGTTCAACCCTAATTAAATAAGGAACGTACTAGATTGACAAATAGAATTTTCTTAATTTTGTTTGGTGATTGTATGGGTCATTCACTGCGTGGTTTCAAGTTGGTATAGCGCTGACATATGACACCTGTCAAACTCAGCTGTCATTTGAAGTGTCATAATAATAGTTCAATGTTTGTTTGTTCAATTACGATAATGCATCGCTTAACAATCGAACAACGCGTTAAAATTATTAAAACTTACTACAAAAGTGGAGATTCAAACGTAGCCACTTTTCGCGCATTACGCGATGATTATGGCCGTCATAATCGACCGACTACGCAAGAAATCGGTACAATTGTGAACAAATTTGAAGAGAGTGGAAGCGTTACTGATGTCGTAAGGCCTGTGGCATCATTGTACTGCACGCTCAGTCGAAAATATTGCCTCTGCAAGCGCAAGTGTTGCTGATGATCCGAATTTATCGATTTCTCGGGGGTTGGTAGCAATTGAACGTGTCGTACATCTCAGTATGGCGTATTTTGCATCTCCACCCTTATAAAGTTTAAATTACGCAACAATTGAAGCCTGCTGACCATTCACAACCCGCGCCGTAGATACGCTTTTTGGGTGTTGGAACAACAGGCAATAAACACCGATTTTTCGAACATTTTTTTCAGTGATGAGGCACATTTCTCACTCGGTGGGTATGTAAACAAACAAAATTGCCGCATATGGGGCTCAGAAAACCCACAAGTGATCGAAGAGGTGCCGTTGTCTGCAATTGAAGATCATGACTTGGACGATATGTGGTTCCTACAAGACGGAGCAACAAGCTACACAACACGGCCAATTATGGCTTTATTGCGTAAAAAGTTTCCTGGTCGCGTAATTTCACGTTTTGGCGACGTCAATTGACCACCAAGATCATGCCATTTTACACGTTTTTTTCTGTGTGGCTACGCAAAATACCGTGTTTACGCGAATAATCCCCGAACTCTAAACGCATTAAAAACCAACATTACTCAAGTTATGGCCGAGTTACCGCCCGAAATGTTCGAAAAAGTGCTTAAAAATGACCTCAAAAGAATCGCATGCTGCGAATATTCCCTAGGCGTCCATTTGAAGGATATTGTTTTTCACACTTAATGGCAAGGTCCAAACTTTATAATGAGATAACATTTTCATTAAAAATGTATCGCTGTGTGTTTTATTTAGCTTTACTTTCGAAACTGAAAAATTAATGACCCTTTACCATACCAAGTGAAGTCCTAATTTATGGTTATTTATACGAATCATAGGTAGAAAAAAGCGTAGAATAAAGCATAGAAAAAGGACAGATAAATATGGAATATAGGGAAATATGTAGATTCTATGTTATATCAAATAAAAATGGGAACTCACCAAATAGGTATGTATTTGCTAGTTCAACAACTTATACCATCGTTTGAGGTACTAGAAATAGACAAAAGAAGAAAAGAACATACATATAAAAAATATCATAAAATTATCAACAAAATATGTAGCAAAGAAAATATTTATACAAGATAAATAGAATTCAAAAATATGCTAACACATAAATATGACTTAGCTGCTGATAAGAAACGTTTTCATCAACCATCAGACCGCAGACAGAGATTTAAAAATAAACTACCTAGATACATTTTAATATTCCAACTTCATGGTGTATATAGTATATCGCGGAATTTCAGATCAACACAATAAAAAATATTGACAACCCCATGTTCAGAATATCGACAAATCAATGAGACATTGTATGTAAGTTGTTTTAAATTTGACGAAGATTTTTCCATATTATCAAGAGCTAGAATCGCAGAATAAAATTACCTACCGCAGTTCGTTTTAGCAAGCATTACTTTCACCAAAAAATCAGGTTTTCTATAAGTACCTACAGTGATTATTCTTATTCAACATGTTGCTTTAAAAGTTGTTTGTAGTAAGCGTTTGGCGCAACATTTTACAACACCCCGATAGCCGTGATCGTCTAGTGGTTAGGACCCCACGTTGTGGCCGTGGTAACCCAGGTTCGAATCCTGGTCACGGCAATGTTCTAAAGCATTGTCACGGAGGGGATGTATTTTTTATTTTAATTTTTGTAATTAGTCGTTAAATCTAGATATTGCTCTGAACAGTGAAATGGAAAACTCTTGACACTAGTTGTGATTTTCTTGTGATTCCGGATAACTGGTGACTAATACAAAATATAATGGAAGCGAAATTACATATCCCGATATCTCAAGACCTGAAAAAAAAAATACCAGCCGAATTACATATGGAAAATAGCACTCCCGGGAGTAGGTACAAACAGTGTTCATATGTAATTTCCCTTCTTTAATTTCCTCGACAATTTGTAAAACTATTCATTAAATCATTCCCGTATTTGGCAAAAAGACAGAAAGTCTACTATACCTCAGGTTTTGATCAAATTTCTCATGGAAATTGTTTTTCCCTGAAAATTTCCCACGACATCCAACACTGAGTTCGAAATGTTGAACAGAATAAATAGCAAAAGTGCAACTTCTGGTACACAGTTCTTCACAAACTTGTAGGGTTACCTACTATTACAGATGTCAAAAATCGTGTCAATTCTTTGACATGCTGACGTCAATATGACACGCTTTTGATCAAATTTCTCATGGAATTTTTTTTTTTCCTGAAAATTTCCCACGACATCCAACACTGAGTTCAAAATGTTGTACAGAGTACATAGCAAATGTGCAACTTCTGTGGTACACATTTCTTCACTAACTTCTCAGGCTCGTGTCAATTTTTGACATAGTGACATCAATGACACGCTTTTTGACAGGTGTATGTAGTAGCTAAAGATTATCTTCTTTTTGATAATGCCTATCGAACTTGCAACGTATAGTAGCTACATTTGACACTCTCTTTATCACATTTTACTCGCAATCTTCAAATTAAAAAGCTTCAGTATGCCCCAAATAGAATTGACCACCTGAATAACTGACACAGCATTTATCAACACCCCCGATAGCCGTGATCGTCTAGTGGTTAGGACCCCACGTTGTGGCCGTGGTAACCCAGGTTCGAATCCTGGTCACGGCAATGTTGCGAAACATTGTCACGGAGGGGGATATACATTTTTTTCTAAATTATAGATACATATTAGATACATCTGCTTTTTATTAAATTTATTTTTCCGTATTCATTTTGAATGATATTTGCGTTATTATAATTAGTGTTAAATTGGTCCAATTGGAGATATTGGACCTCATTCACAATCATGTTTAACCTTCGTCTTACATCTATTATATGTCAATCGAAGTAGGAGAATTTCTAAACTAAAAATAAATAAATATTGAACGCAACAGCTTTCTAGGTGTAAGCCCTTTCGCAACCAAATCACTGACAGGCAACACTTTTTTTATTGCTTAAAAACATTCATATCTAAGCACATACTATAGCTACACATCACGTCGGTCGTCGCAATAACCCCCACACGATCCTACAAATGCTCATCTTCTGATGCAATTTCATCTATCTTATAGAATTATTACAGACCGAGTTGTTGTTTATAGGCATTAACGTCTTTATAAAACGGAAATTAAATTGCCAATAAAAAAAAAATCGCAACTCCCACAGCACGCAATCTATAACTAAGGTGTTCCCTATATACTCATCTACATGTTTGAAATACTTCTATTTACCAGATTTAATAACACTCATGTTAAACACTCATTACGTAGACTAATCACTAGCTGTAGCTGCTGTAATTTATATCTATAGCTACTCTGGGCTATGGATGGCCTATGATAACCGTGATTCCAATCGCTCCCTCAGACATTAATTATTCTTTCAGATATGATTTTTATTATGCCAGTTGATTATCATCCATCGAACACGAAAACGAGATACGGAAGAGAAGATGAAGCTATACCTATCTATATGTATTTGAAAAGTGACTTAGTCAGTATTCTTGAGTTAATTTGCCTCGGAACTCCTGAGGCGTAGAAATTCGCTTGTAGATACGAGTACTTAGATATGGTTTGAGAGGGTATAACAAAGATTTCGAATGTAATTTTTTTATTTTTGTTTGCCAAATTATTATCGACGATTGTAGGTACCTACATGAGTGTGGGTACTATACTTATACACAATGCACATGGGTTGAGTCATTGGTTTTATTTGTTTACTCATAAAAATGTTTCTTGTATTTTTGGTTCTTTTAGTTGGCCTTTCATCTGAGAGAGATTGGTAATGAACGCGAATTGCAGACAAACTCGATTGGCGACTCTTTCAGTAAATACGTGTTTAAGAGAACAGTGAAAATGACAAAAATCAAGAATCTTGCCCGACCAATTGCTAAGGAGTTCCACAAGGAGAAATGTGGCTTCAATCATACACCCGCAGATGATTTTGTTAAATCTCAGGTGAGTTGTACAAATTTGTGAAAATATAGTTTCAAGTTTATATGGTGTAAGGTGTCAATGAAAAATGACAAATGGTTTTGTGTCTTGAACTGGTGCAGTTATTATAAAGGGTTGACAACTTCAAAATTTCACTGTGAACGCACCCTTATTCCGATTACCGAACTGTCAATGTCAAAATAGTCAGTAAAATCAACATTTTCATCATGGTGAAGTAAACAAAGGAACAACGTTTACAAGTAATTAAAATTTACTACCGAAATTCCGAGTCGGTGGTCGCAACTTTAAGAGCGTTAACGTCAATTTTCGCCCGTAATTCTCGTCCCAGTAGACAAGCAGTTCATAGTCTGGTGACAAAAATTTGAGTCAGAATATTCGCTGCTTAATGTTGCCGTGCCATTGAGACTACGCTTTGCCCGAAGTGTGGAGAATATTGCTGCCTTAGAGGTGTCCGTCGCAAACGAGCCAAATCAGTCAATTTCACGGCGTTCTCAAGAATTGGGCCTCTTCCAGACCACATTATGACGAATTTTGCGTAAGAATCTTGTCCTATACCGTTACAAGATCAAGCTGACTCAAGAAGCAAGCATCTCGGGGTGCTGTTGAAGCGTTATAGGTTCGCCTTTCCCGGGAGAAGCATTTAAAAAAAAAACAAAGCCACTTGATCATATGAAGCGAACGTACGTCCTCGAATTGGGCTCTGGATATAATGGAAGAAAATTAAGAATTTCATCGCAAAATCATCTTTAGCGATGAAGCGCATTTTGGTTAAACGTCTTCGTCAATAAGCAAAAAAATCGCTACTGGACAGGTGAGAACACTCATGTCAAAAGTCACTGTTTGGTGCGGTTTTCATGCCGGTGGCGTGATTGGGCCGTTTTTCTTTATTTTTCGTCGATGAAAATGACCGTCACGTTACGATAAATGGTATTCGCTACAGAGACATGTTGGAAAGTTTTAATTCTTTGAGCAATTGCATGAATTGGACATCAGTAATATGTGGTTCCAACAAGATGCCACAAGCCACACAGAGGGTGCAACAATCGAGTTATTGAAGTCTCACTCAGTTCGGTGGACGTGTTATCCCGAGAAACGGACCCGTCTATTGGCCGCCGAGATCGTGTGAGTTAACACCTCTAGACTTTTTTTTATGGGGCTACATTAAATCATTGGTCTAAGCCGCCAACGTTAAAGGAGCCAATATCGAACGAGAAATAGCGGCCGTATCGGTTGAAATGTGCTGCCGAGTCATCGAAAATTGGGTTCATCGTATCGACCGCTGTATACGTTCCCGTGATGGACATATGAACGAAGTCGAATTCCAGACATAAATGTTTTGATAGTAATTCAAGCCTATGAAATTTGTTTTGAGATATCTCAATTCTTAAGTAGTTTGCATTTTATTTAAAATAGAAGTTGTCAAGTCCTTAATGAAAGACCCTTTCGTAAAGGAACAGTTCAATTCTGACAGTCAACACTTTGTATATATTCTCCTTGGAAGGACATTATTTGTTTCTTTTCAAGAAGTGAACCTGCACTTCGATTTGTTATCAATTGTCGAAGTGAATACCAGTTTCTGATAATTTTATGACCACCAATTTTCGATCACCCTCACGAACATTTGAGGGCATATCTCGCGAATGGTGCGCACGATGTTGGTTTCAAAGGGGCGTGGCACCGCCCATACAAAAAAAAATTCAAAATCTTATACATATCTCGAAAACCACCGAATCTATTGAGTTGAGGCCCAGGACTGTTCCTGTAAAGACTGGTCAAAATTGAGCAAAGGGGCGTGGTACCTCCCATATAAAAAATACGTGCCAAGGCTTTGCGACGCTTTATTCCTTTAAATTTTATGCGATGTGGTGGTTTTTGGGCGTTATGACATTTTTAAATTTGGGCGATAAGATCTAACGCCGAGGGTTGCTATTGTGGTTATATAATCTTTGGGCAGCGTTTTTCGTGCCATATCTTGTCAAATGTTTGAGAATACGCCAGAGCAAATTTTATTTATTTCGAGAGCTTTCTCCTTTCGACTTTATCGATCGTTAAATTTTTCATAATTCGAATGAATTCACGCCCTTTTGTTAAATTTTGAGCACTTGAGAGACAATACCTAAGTCGTTTGGCTGGTTTTCGAGGTATATATAGGTTATAGGGTTTTCCAGTTTTTTTTTTGTTTGGGAGGTGCCACGCCCCTTTCTCTAACTTTAACCAAACACGTTAATAGAAACACTTTTGGGCCAATAAGAAAGATTTTCTCAAAATTTGAACTTAATCTATTCGGTGGTTTTCGAGATGCATATAAGATTTCAAAGTTTTTTTTTTTTTTGTATGGGAGGTCCACGCTTTTATATCCAATTTTGTCGAAACTTCACAAAAAAGTTTTTCTCCGGATCGGATCGGGTCATTGGTTTTTGAATTTTGCGATCATTGGTTGAGTATATTCCCACACAAAATGGAAATATCAAATTTTTCGACTTTCCGGCTTTTCATTTGGGGTTGTCCGAATTTTCTTTTTGCTAAACCACCCCTGATTCAAGACGAACAAAACAAAAGAAGTATCGTCCAAATCCGACTAGCCGTTCGTGAGTTTTTGATAGACTTACGCACACCAATTGATTTTTCTATATCCTAAATATATAGGTGACTGTCAATCTCTATTAAATTTATAATATATGAAGAAGGTTAGTTACTTTCCGAGAGATTCTTCTATTAGCATAGGTCGTAGCCCGGAGCTGTCCTTATTTATATGCCTAAGTTCAGTACGTAAGCGTAGCGTTTCTTAGGACAGTAATGTGAGATGGACGGCGTTGGACACATTCATCCCTTTATTTTATTAACAAAGAATCATGCAAATGGTATAATCTTGTATTTATTTGAGCACTTAGAACTATTTGGGGAAATTCGGACTCCAAAAGGGGGGCAAAGGGGGGGGGGTCAAAGTTTGTATGGGAAAATTCTTATTTTTCATCCGATCGATTTCAAATTCGGTTTGTGTACTGGGAAACATTGGTCATATCGAACGCGTATAGCAAAGCACACTAATACCCAAGCGCAAAATCCCAAAGCCCAAAATGGGTCTACCCCGATATCTCGAAAAAGAAATCTCGAAAGCAAAAATCTCGAATGTAAAAATCTCGAAAAAAAATTCTCGAATTTAAAAAATCTCGAAATAAAAAATCTAGAAAGCATAATCTCGAATGACAAAAATCTCGAAAAAAAAATCTCGATACGTATGGGGGGGCATGCTGCCCCCCTGCTTGGGTTTACTGTCTGGCTATGGGATGGGTGCAAAAAAAAATCTCGAATTTACTTTTTATTTTCGAGATTTTTTCGAGATATAGTCTTTCGAGATTTTTGTACATTCGAGATTTTTGTACATTCGAGATTTTTGCTTTCGAGATTAAAAAAAAAACTTTTCGAGATTTTTGGCATTCGAGATTACGTCATGATCCCGCCCAAAATCTCAACTGTTTGAAAACTCCTCATATTGATTATCCCCAAGCACAATTCCAATCCCAACTCAAAATCCACCAAATCAAAAATTCCCAAAATGTTAATTCGAAATATTTAAAGAAACTTTGCATACCTATACGTATACATATACCTAACTCCAAATCCAACAGTGACCCCAAAAAGGGGGGTTTCAGGGGCAACATGGCCCTACACTCGAAATCTATTTGGGTATTTTAGTTTGGGGTAAAAATCATTACAATTGCCATGAAAATGCTATAAATAAAAAAAACTGAACTGGGGAAGCGAGGAGTAACAACGATTCTCGCTTGTTTGGGATTGACCCTGACAATTTCTGTTGGGAAATTTTATCGAATTTCAGTCCCTGACCATTTCATAGAGGAGGCGTTACATCAATGGTAGATTACTTTAATAGGTACGCTGCAACATCAGCCACAGTATCAAAATCAATAAATCGAGTTCAAAGCCGCACGATAGTAGAATTGACCCCATTTCGACTGTAAGTTGTACAAGGACCCTTGTCGGAAAAATATATTCCAACCTCAAACAAATTCCCCATCTGAATTTCTAATGCTAAATATATTTACTTATTATACATCGTCGTCGTCGTCATCATCACCATTGTCGTCGTCTTTGTCGGTCGGGGCAGCAAAACAATGGAATTGTACAAAATCTATAATACCCCATGAATTGAGAGTAAACAAATAAAAGTTAAACACAGGTTAGCAGCCTTTTGGCGCGAGGTCATCACAGGTTTATATCATTTATCTTTCATAGCTTAATTCAATGACACCTTACACTGTTGTGCTTACAACTTATATTTGTCATCAAAAATGTTCGTTTTCTACCCCCGCCGCCGCACCGATATCTAGTGGCAACATCGATCGAAGAGCGTCCCCTACCTTCTATACCGCTGGATAATTGGATTATTTTTTATCGGTGTAGTTATTGAATCGATAATAGCCGGCGGTCCTGATGCATATTATCTTATTTATCTAACTAATTGGGGCATTCTTATGTGTATGTCGACCAATTTGTTTGGCGCTGTACTGGTGACAGTTTATCATTTCCATCCCGAGTGGGAAGGTGAGTATATGGAATAAGGACACACTTGGCATATAATGAAGAAATTATTTCCAACAGATAAACTGCTCAACTTGGACTCGTTGAGTAGCCCATTTAAGATATATTGGTGTTTGCACATAATCTCGTTGGTGCTGTCGATTGTCATCACTATTGTCTACTGGAGTATCCTATACAATGGTAAGTTGGCTTTATGCGTATCCTTTGGGATGTTGAATTACTTTTTTTGCAGAAGAAACACCGCTAACACCAACGAATATCCTGACGCACGCATTTAATTCGGTCTTTATGTTTATTGACCTGCTGGTTGTTGCGTATCCCATTAGATTGCTGCACATGTTCCTTCCTGTTTCATTTGGCCTGGTGTTTGCTATATTTTCTGTCATCTATTACGCTGCTGGCGGTATTAATACGTAAGTTTAAGGTCAGTTCGAGAGTCGAATATGCATTAATTTTTTTGTTTTTTTTTTTGTATAGGAAAGGAAAACCCTACATTTACAATGTCCTTGATTGGCGAGAACCAGACAAGGCAATTGTCACAGTAATTGGAGTACTGATGCTCACATGTTTTGTGTACATGTTCATTTTTATGGTCTACAAAGTGAGAGTGTTCTTGTATAGACGGCTGGGCAAGTCACCGTTGGTGTTTACGCCAACATCTACGGGGAATAGTTGTAAGGAGGCAGAAACGACGGGTGTTCTGCACTCGCCGTCGGGAATATCGATGGTGTTGGGGAGTTATACGGGCTACAATAATCAAGGCTTTTCAACGATAAGCGAAAAAGTCCATAGGCAATCTTAACAGTAGGTAGGTGTAAGTAGGACGATAAATTGTGATAGAGAAAAATGTATTAGGACTAAGGATTAAGTTGGTTTACGTCGTTTTAAGACAATGTGACTATTTTATATATATATATATATATAGCTTTTGCAATGGTCAGTGGTGTTTTTTTTTTTTTTTTAGCCTGGATCGAAACCAAACATCACAGAGTCGCCATCTGTTGAGAGAAATGGTATATCAGAAAATCAGAGGAAAATTTAGTTTGGAGACTGGGAAGGAATCAAAGTTACAACAAAAAGTAGGAATGATAACTAGAGTTCGGCATTACTATTTAAAATGCTCCCAAGAAGTAGGCGTGGCAATGAACGGCATAGCCATAGCCTTCTCGGACTCTTAAGAAATACATTTTTCAAAGAAGTTCCACCATTGTGCAGTAATTTCGAACTCCGATGTAACGAAGGCCTTGTCGAGAAACACTGAGGAGACTCTACATAAAATCCTCATCATTCCTCGACGCAGTAGAGGAAGACCTCGCCTTAGGTGGCGCTCACAAGTGGAAAGGGACCTCTACCAACTTGGAGTGCGCAACTGGAGGCAGTTATCCAAAGATCGAGGTAACTGGAGAGCCGTACTGGTTGAGGCCTAGGACCACACCGGACTGTAGCGCCACCTAAATAAGTAGATGAAACGAAAAAGCGACAGGGTTAAGAGAAACGTTTCATGGTTGCGAGATCCGATAAAACGAAGTTTAAGTGGAACTTTTTATGGCTCGTTGGGAAGTATGTAGGTAATTTCGGTAGGGATGTTACGGAGGTGGTCTTACCGGAGTAGGAGTTGAATCGGAGTCGGAGGCGGAGGCACAAATTTAAAATACCTATAAAAATTGGAGAAATCAATTTTTATTAGAAAATTAACATAGAAAATACTAAATTGTATTGTATTATCTTTTATAAACAGCAACTTAGCACTGCTTTGTTTCCATTGTTGTTTCAATCCAATCTGTTCCGTAGTGGGTTATAATTTATAAATCAAACCAGCTGCACTGAATATTGTTCGCTCGGAACGGTCCCTGGTGGAGCTGACAACAATTGTCGCACGATTAGCTTCAAAACCTGGCTTTAATTCCACTGAAATAATTTCATACTACACTAACTGTTTTAGGCTTCACAGTTAATAAACGGGAAGTTATCTGTTTACTAAACCAACAAACCATGTTCACTGGTCGTCACCGATGGTGTTCCGACAAACCTCCGATGTGATTATATCGGAACCGAAGGCGGATTCGGAGGTGCAATTTAAACCGACATCGAAGCTCCGTATCATCCCTATTCCGGACTACCAAGAAATGAAATCCGATGAAACGACAACGGTTGCATTGAAACTTCTTATGGCTCCTTGGGAAGTATAATTTCGAACCTTGTTTAAAATTTGTGGGCGTAATGGCTCAATGGTTAGTTTGCTGGACTACTGTGCGAGGGGTCCCAGGCTCGATCCCCGGAAAAACACAAATTACTTCTTAAGGTTTTTTTCCACTTCGCCACCTCTTGCGAACGTCCGACAAACATCCAAGAGTATGACTGCCTTGAAAAAGCTTCTTAATTCAGCCGTTCGGACTCGGCATAAAATTGTAGGTCTCTTCCATTCGTCCCATATATAGAAACTCACACAAACCATTCGTTTCTAGGTTGTCTAACAGCCTGTAGCGCCAACTATTTATTTTAATTTCGAACTCTGATGAAACGAAAATGCGACGGGGAAGCGTGAGTATACTCATTTCAACTATTTTATCGAGCTTCATGTAGTTTCACTGGGTCTACCACGATATCTCGAAAAAAAAATCTAGAAAGCAAAAATCTCGAAAAAAAATCTAGAAATAATAATCTCGAATAATAAAAATCTCGAAAAAAAAAATCTCGAAGTAATATTAAAAATGGTGTACGTATGCAATCCCCCCTGCTTGGGTTTACTGTTTGGATATGAGGTGGGTGCAAAAAAAAATCTCGAATTTACTTTTTATTTTCGAGATTTTTTTGAGATATAGTCTTTCGAGATTAAAAAGACTTTTCGAGATTTTTATTATTAGATATTACGCCATGATCCCAGTTGCACTTCAACCGCTGGAATCAGAACGCATTAATTTAATAGTTTATCCTGGCTCCCGAAAATTACGCCAAATTTTTTTTTGAAAAAAATGCCTGAAAATTGTATATACAAAGTCTGGCCTTTTTTCCTAGGAAGAAAAGTAAGAATTTTCTGGCTATCTTTCCGAAATTTCAGGTCTTTTTTCCAAAAAGTTTTCAGAGAGAACATGTTTGAAAAAAAAAACATCTGTCTGGCATAATTTCCTAATTTCTAACGTATTTTCCAAACAAAATTCTGATATTTTTTCCAAATTCGAAAACAAAAACATTTTCAGGTATTTTTTCCAAAAAAAAATCTGGCGTAATTTCCGGGAGCCGTTTATCATATTCAGAATAAGGTCGTCAAATTTTCTGTAGAAAGACTGAACACTAATAGGACTTCTTTTGTGATTTTTATTTTTCAGACAAATGGAACAATAATTCTATGTCGAATCTGAACGTCTGAATTAAGCAACTTTTCCAGTCGAGTTGAACTCTATCGTATTCTATCAGATGTTCGCAAATGGTGGCGCAATTTTTCCAGGAGTTGAACCGGATACCCCTCGTTCAGTAATCCAACCCACAAATCAAGGCGAATAAATAAAACCTTAATATAATCTATAACCTCATTTCTCAAAATTACCCGCTCTTTAAGTAACGCCTTGTTTTTTAACGTTCGCAATTCTCCCCGCACAACAGGGGCTTCGACTTTCTTATTTCTACAAAACGTATGGACTCGTCATTGGGTTTTCCAAATGTCCGCCAAGTAAACAAAGCCTCGTGCAAGTTAAACAAACTTTTTAATTGAACATCTGCTGTCAACGAAATGACAAACTACCATCACCACCCACCACCACCACCACCCACCACCACCACCAGACATTGCATACAATTAGGCTGTATACCTTGACACCCATAGTCCTAACACTCAAAGTCAGATACTCTACAACAACGAACACATTTCAAAAACGTCCTATTAAAGTCATCAGTGCTATACAAGTACACACCCCTTTCCAGTGGACAAACTGAATTTTTCATTTTACATTTTAAAACCAATTTTCCAATATTGATTACCACACAAGTCAATCGTTAATTTGTAAGTAGGTCTGTACTCAATCAACCGCATCCATCATACAGCCTGATCGCAGCCCTTCACCCAAACGTTTAATGACAGGCAAGTCGAACAGTGGCTGGACAAGAAACACGACCGCGATGACATTAAAATGGGTATTTGTATGGTGGAAAGGTGTAATTATCCTTACAAAAAAAAACTAATAGAAGACCAACTATCGCATGGACGGATGGTTGGGATATTGTTGCGTCCAATCGCCAATTGAAAACTTTCGGCTTGAGAACTTCTGACAGGCCTTCAGTTTCTCACGGAGGACTTATAAAACTTTAACCGATTGTGTGTACTGAATCCTTGAAAGTTGAATTCTTTATTGATCAAAGGCGTTTGGTATAGTGCTAGTGTATATATGCTGCAAGGGTGGTGGTACTCATAATTGCATATGTAATTAGTTTACCGTTTGTTTGGCTATTTAATTAAATAATTTGTACGTGAATTTTGGAGTGGCGGAAGTAGTATACAGCATGAAATAAAAGGCACATTTAATTGTGGTTATGATGGGATTCGATTGGGTTTTCAGAATCAATACGTACTACCTACTCCACTTAAAGTTTTCACATCAATTGTGAAATTTAAATGGGAAATATCTCATTCACAATAGATTAAAGTAGAAATACAGTTGTGTGGTTTCCATTCAGCCACTGCCTGAGTCAGACTGGTCACAATCCTCTGTCTTGTGAGGAGAGCTACCTCATTTTTTAAAAGATTGACAGAAAGTTTATGCCAAGCGAGTGTCAAAAGTTTTTTTTACTGGAAAATCATATACAAAAACCTCAATGAAAATTGCATCCCACAACCATAATTCATATCTATACCATGCAACTAGTTACCAACTTGTCCCTATCATATTAAATACAACGCCTTATACCTCATCCGTACATTGCAAATGTCTCAATCAAATTATTTATCTATTCATCATCCCCTGGGCAATACCCAAGTGTTTATTACCAACCCAACCCTCACGCACGGTTAGAAGTAGTAGTAAAAATCGAAATGAAAATCCCATTCATTAAAAATGAATAAAAATTCCCGTCTATGAAACGGATGCATAAATGGATGTGTGACCAAGCTCAAGGCTAGAAAATAAATAATAACGCGGCTAAACGAAACTTTGCAGTGCGCAGATAGAGGAGCGTAACGTACAGAATAAGGACAGTCAGACTTCAACGTACATATATACATAAATGACCGAGGGCATTTGATTTATTCATTATTTTCATCGGAATTGAATGAAAACTTTTGTAGTAAATAGAACGCGGTCAGAGAGCTTAAATCAACTTTGCGCATGATTTCGAGATAAACGACAGTGCCTGGCGGTCAATTTCACATGGAAATTGTGAGACGAGTAGAGGACATCGGAAATAACAGATAATAGGACAACGTGTGTCGTCGTTCGTCCTTACCAACGTATTACCGCCTGGAGTGAGTGTTGTATAGTTGTTTACAGTGTCGTATTAACAAATTTAGCAGGCGGAAAAAAACAGTTCTATATGTTGCAGATGGACTTTATGCAAAAGATTAACTTGGACTTATTGAGCGAAAGGGTTTTGAGGTCAATTTAAAAAAAATGCATTTAAATTGTCTGCATATTCGGGAGAAAAAAAGTAGATCGTCCTTTCATTCCATATTGAATTTTTTGTAAATTAAAATTCGAATGAAATCCGAACCTCTTTAAAATTGAGGAGCAACGTACAGAGTTTGCACCATTCCATTGAGGTGCACTGTGTTTATTATCTTCTCATATACAAAAATGAAAATTACACACATTAAAATCCACCGACACATCAACGCCCAGCCCAAACCCTTTGCTCTAGAAAGCTGAAATTTTGCATAGAGGTTCTCTTCGAAATTTGAGCCTTAAAGGGGTTTGTATGGGAGAATTTTTATTTTTTATCCGATTCACTTCATATTCGGTTTGTGTAATAAAGTAGGTAGGTACTGTATATTAGTAATAAATGAAATCGATTTCTCCGAATTTGGAAATTTTGGCTACATGAAATTAGGCCCCAATGAAAAAAAGCCCCAAAAAATTATGTAGTAAGCAACAACAACGTTTTGTAGAAGAATTGGGGTGATTTTTCATTTTATTGGGGCCTTTTTTCATTAATAATTTGAAACAAAATTTCATTTTTTTTTTTTTTTTTTTTTGTAAATATGTCCCAATTATATTATTAAGGCCTTTTTAAGAAATATCACCCCAAAAGAATGAAAAATGGCCCCAAACTCAATGAAAAACGCGAAAATATGTTAAAATCGATTCTAAATATAAACTGTTTTTAACTTGTAAAGCTTTAATTTTAACTTTAGAAAATTTGAGAATATAAAAGTTGAAAAGTCGCGCGAATATTAAATTATTAAAAGTTATTTCAAAAACTGTGCTGGCATCAGTCTTCTAAGATGGCTGGGACATGTAGAGCGAATGGACACCAACGATCCGGCAAGAAGAGTCTTCGATTCCAACTTGGAGGGACAACGCAGTAGAGAAAGACCTAGCCTTAGGTGGTGCGCACAGGTGGAAGGGGTTCAAAAAAGTTCAAAATTCGAGCGAATTACAACAAATTTATTTATTTTATTTAATTATTTACTCCTTGAAACCTGTAACGCCCTGCCCCTGTAAGAAAGGTAGATATAATTCGCATTTCTTCTAGTAGATTTTTGTTTTGATACCAAAATAAGAAAATGAAAAATGCCCCAAATGATTTTCAAACAATTTCCATTAAATGAAAAATCACCCCAATAAAATGCAAAAAGGCCCCAAACAATGAAAATACATACCTTCAAATTTCATAATAATTTTTGTTGTTGTTGTTTGTCAATCATTATTTTGGAGCAATTTTACATTTGTTTGGGGCCTTTTTGCATAAATGGAATGGGGCCATTTTTCATTATGAAATATTTTTTTCATATTTTTTTGGGGTCTAATTGCATGGAGCCGGAAATTTTGCTTGTGGCTTAAGTTATTGCCGATGACCCCTTTTAAGGGGGGCCATTTTCATAACTCACGAACCTTTCGTCGTATCAATTTGAGACTTTGTAATGCATGCATATTATACAATACATTTAGACACTTTCGTACTTTTTTGAAGAGTTTTTAGTGGCGTTTTTTTGGGGTGTTTTTTGGGGCGTTTTTAGATGAATTTATGGTATTTTGTTAAATGACATCAATCCATTAAATGGTTCCTTACCAATGTTGTTGCGGATACGTTTTTAATGGAAGGTGGTCGAAATTCTGCTTCTGCAAAATTCTGTCTTCTCACACAAAAATTCAGCTTTTTATGAACTCCACAGTAGGGTTGTCAGAAATTATTTGAAGAAAGTGGTTATCGTATCGAGCATGAAAATCCCGGACTATCCCGGACAAAATTGGATCTTAAAAAGAGTACGAAACTAGGACCGAAATGCGCCTACTATTTGTAACAAGAACATTTTTTTTTTATAGCGGTAGGTAGGTAAGCTGTGTGTCAATTGAATAATTATTCTCTGCTGATTTTCTGACACATGAATGCGTCGAAAAAAGAAGTTCACTAAACTCAAATTTTAAAATAGAGATATTTCCCCCCAATTTTTCCAACTTCCAATTGGGGGAAAGGGTGAAGAGATAAATCAATTTCTGCGATTTTGGAAATTTAGTTTGGGACCCGAGTTATTGGCGACAAAATTAGGTATACTATTTCGTATTTTACAAATAAAAATATTGTGTTATAAATTACGTGAATTTTGGCATTCACGATTTTTCAAAAAAACGCGGAAAACGTTTTTCTCAAGAAACCCTGCCGCATTAAACAACCCAAAAACGGAGTTAGGCAATAACGCCCAAGGAAATATCGCCCAAATCGATTTGGAAATAACGCCCAAAAAAATGCATAGCGCCCAAAAATAAACAACAAGATGGAAATAAAACCCAAAAATAATTTGCGTATAAATACGCATGGGGGGGCATGCTGCAACCCCCCTGCTTGGGGTTACTGTCAGATATGGAGTATGTTCAAAATTGGATACATTGAAGGTTTTTTTACAGTACGAACTCCTACCTACTACAAAGTCCAGCAGAAAACCCAGGCAGGGGGGCAGCATGCCCCCCCATACTTATTCCACTGTTTATGCATTTCCACTTACTATTTTGGGCGTTATTTCCAAATCGATTTGAGCGCTATTTCCTTGGGCGTTATTGCCTAACGCCCCCAAAAACAATATTGTATATTTTTGGTAAATTTTTTGTCTTCTTAAAATATTATTTTAGGGTTTCAAAGATAAGCAAAAGTCAGTTCCACTGCCGGCTGAAGAAAAAGCCATATGCTTATTGAATTGTATATAAAACTGCCTGGTATTCTATATTCATTGTTGAGCAATTTAGAAAGGAGTTCACGGAGACCCCAAAGAGTAATATATTCTAAATCAGGATCAAATTCTGAATCACTTTAGCCATACCTGTCAGTCAGTTGAAAATACTTTAGGGTTCAAACGAATTGACCTAGGCGGATGAAATTTTGTGAGAGTATTTCTTTTTAGCGTCGGTCGTCAGGTTGGTATTGAAAATGGGCTATATTGTTCGAGTAGTTCTGGTACCTCCCACACAAAACCAACATTAGACCGATGTGTTCTGTATACGTAGGTACTAACTCACATGCGCCTAACATTTTGCATGACTTGCATGCAGTGGAGGGTATCAAATCATCAGCCAGGTCTGTGATGACAATTTTACTTGTTATGAGTTCATTTCTTTGTCGTAATTTTCTATAAACTCGGTTAACTCCAAAGATTTATTTTTTTTTATCTTCTAAGGACATTTTTACTGCAACCTCAATACTCACAAACTTGTTCTAATTTTGAATAGTTCCTACCATACCATATTTGAGTGTGACCCCAATTACGGGTAGAAAGTCGACCCACTTTACAACTTAAGCCCAATAACCTTCCCATCATTTAAAATCGATACAAATTTGAATGACCTCTTGTCCGCGTGTGCCTCAAAAATATTCTCAAATTATAGATGACACATTTCCATCGTATACAACACTCCATACCATGTCCATCTCCATCATGCTCATCATCTGGCTAATTCCCACTCATTGTAGGACAAAAAGAAAAGTTAACAAAAACTTCAAGCAAAGTTCTTATACACAAAAAAAACCACAAACAACCTTCATCCTTTTTCAAAAAAAAAAAAAAAAAAAAAAACATAATCCACGATATCCTGTCCCGCCTTTCATCGGTACATTTCTCTCACCTAATGCAACAAAGTATACCTCACAAGGCTCGTTTGCTGCGGTTTTTCGAGCTTTGTGTTGTTTGTCAACATACCATCTGCCGAGTCCACCCACCTCTAATCCACCGAGTCCGTGTATAGCTTCCATATAAATATGTAATTTAGCGGTCAGCAGAGAGAGGAAAAAAAACCCTCTCAGTATATACACCACACATACACTATCCAAAGCCACATCTATCATTAACCAATACGACAAAGAACAAAAAACCAAAACGAATGGTGCATTCCAAGGTAGATAGACGAACGAAACATGTGTATATGTGAACTTCAAAGGATAACTGCTATAATGCATTAATAATTCATCGCATAGAAAAAAAAAATAACGTAAAAACGAACGAAAGTAACCCGCCATGACTATTTGTAAGTAAAACTTTCGCTTTGTCATCGAATAAAAGTCAGTTGAATTCGGGACTTGTGACAGATTTTACGTTACGCGTTATCCTTCAGTGTTATCTGTTTGAATGGAGTTCTTTTCAATTTTGTGGAATATAAATTCATTTAGAGCGTGCAATAGATAGTGAGTAAAAATTTCAATATTTTTTTCGAGAATCTTTTCGACCTGCTTATCTACACCTGCTTAGTGGTTTTGTAGTTAAATACCTTTTGTTTTTGAAAAAAAGGATCAAAATAAAAATAAAAATAAAAATACATAACGACGACGTGGAAAAGTAATAAAAAGTGCAAAAGTGTTTCGAGTGAAAAAAAAAAAGCATAGAAACTTGTATCAACACATGGATTAAGGAACCAGGCAAAGGAGTGAAGACTCTTGTAAAACTATTGCGTTATATTGGCCACCGAATGGATAATGGGTATTTGTTTAGACACAGGTCAGTAGGTGATGTTTCATCATTTTGATGGTATCGCTGTTTTTATTATTCTAATTAATTAGGAATTTATGTAGTATTCTTACAACAGATTTTTAATGAATTTGTGAGCGAAAGGACGATTTTTTTTAGTTTTAATTTGTAAACAATTTCTAACCTTAAATAAAGTAGTGATATGGCCAGTAGGTAAGTTGTCAATACTTGCCACATTGTCTTAAGAAGAAAAGTCAATGCTTGCAGATAACTTTGGTCAAGTCCGTAAATAATATTCCATCGCAAAACTGTCTTGAAGAAATTGTCCTTAAATGCCTTTAATTTTGGGTGATAACTTCCTATCACAGTGTATTCTATATAAATTAAAGCAATATTCTTTTTGGATTGGTGTATCTCACTATTTCATCATGTTCTTCAAATCTAAAATTCAAATATAAAATTGTTCAAATACAAACGGCTAAAGCGAGCTGAATTCCTTCGAAATTATAAATGACAGGTGCAGGCGGTTAAAATTGATAGTTTTTTTTTTTAAATAGGAAAGATTTTCAGCTATTCTGAAAGATCCCCAACAGACATTAGGGAACATTTGGAATAGAACAGCTGACCCGGCAAACATAGTTCTGGCACTTTCGTAAATATCTACTCCCCAGCGCCACCTATCTGGTCCAAATTTTTGCAATTTATATTTATTTAGATACTAAAATAAACAAAAAATAAATAGGCGGCGCAACATTCGGTAGACACCCAAGGCCTAGCTTCTCGCAACCATTCGTTTTTGTGTGAGTTTCTATTTTTGGAACGAATGGAAGGGACCTACAATTTTATGCCGAGTCCGAACGGCTGAATTGAGAAGCTTTTTCAGGACAGTCATACTCTCGGATGTTTGTCAGACGTTCGCGAGAAGTGATAGATACTACATATTTTGAATTTGAGCAAAATCGGTACATAAATATGAATTTTTGGAAAAACGCGGACCCAGAGCCACATATAAATGTATAACAGGAGGATTGAGTTTGAATACAAAAAGAATGAATTATTACAAACGTAAACGTACGTTTACCACTTATATAAAAAAGGGCCAATTTTCAGGACTCTTTGGCAAAAATCAGGGAAAGATATGGTATCAAAGCTAGTCTCACAACTATGGGTCATATTATTACGAATGCTAAGCGTTTAAAAAGACTAAAAATCAAGAAGAAGTCACCCCTTAACCCGGTTCGAAAACCGAAACGCCTCCGTTTCGATCGTGAACATGTGATCTGGACTTCGTAGTGGCATCTTGTAGTCTTCTCAGTCGAAAGGAATTTAATTTGGAACGCCCCGATGGCTATAGCCACTATTTCCTTAGCCTCCGCAAAGGAATTCTTCATTTGGACCGGCTGCATAGCAGAGTTTGAAGGTGTGGGTCATGCCGTTTCGTATTATAGTACCTGCAAATTACAATTTTTGTCAACCACAATGCATGCGTTGTCTTAAAATGGTATATTGAAAGAGGCCTTTCCATACTTTCATAACCTTTTTGGAAATTTATGACAATACGCCAATACATACAGCCCGGGTTGTAAAAACGTAAAGGGTGGGTCATCTAGTGGTTTCTTTTTAAATCATAGGTTATTTTGACACCGACACCTGTTTCCCGTTCGAAATCTTGACAGGAAGTCAGTATCATACCTCAGAGGAACGAAATGATTCGCTTTACGCTTGAACAACGCTTTAGCCAAGAATGTGGACTCAACGAGGCTCTTCGAAAATGAGACTGCAAACAACGTTTCGGTCAACTGTGGGCTTTACAAAGCCATGTTAACCGACATTTTTTACTGAAATTGAAGACATGGATTTGGACGACCTCTGGTTCATAGAGGATGGCGCGCCAGCCCATGCTCGATCGATGTTTTGCTCACGAAGCTCATAAATCGTGTTATAAATAGTTTTGGCGATATCAATTGGCCGCCTCAGAGCTGCAATTTGACCCCTTTGAACTTTTTTTTTTTTGTGAGGAACCGTGAAGGACCGATGTTATGCCAATAATCTGGAAACGATTCAAGCACTTAAGGCCAATATCACCCAAGCAATCCGTGAGCTACAGCCCGAAACCATCAACAAGGTCTTGGAAAATTGAAGTGAAAGAATGCGCTACTGCGAAGCCAGCTAAGGCAGCCACTTGAACGACATTCCATAATTAATGGAAATGTTTGCTCTTACTAATAAAGCCATAATACATGCAAACAATTTATTTTTGTTAATTTTATTGCATTCTTAAAAAGAAACTTTATGTACAGAGCCAAAATGTGGAGCTATAAAGCTGACCGCCCTATACTCACCGGATTTGAATATCATCGAAAATATTTGAGGATGGTTTACACGTCAAGTTTATGGATTGGGACAACAACATCCGACTATATCTGAACTAACCCAAGCCAACGAATTAGCTTGGAACTCGATTTCACTAAATTATTTGGCCAGTTTGAATGCATCTGTTCAAAATCGGGGAGGTGTGAATTTTGAAGCAGAAAGGTGGCTAAAAAAACACAATTTAGCAATTTTTTTTTTTAAATCTTAAATACTTAAATTACTTTAAGGGCCGTTTTCTGATACGGCACATAAAAATTTAAGTTCCACATAACCTCTTATGTGACAGTTTATGCCATACAAAAAGTGGCCTTTAAGAATTTAAGTAGAACTTAAATTGTTATGAGTCGTATCAGCAAACGGCCCTAAATCTAACTAATGTTTGTGTTAAAAATGAGCCGAATACTCTAAAAAGTTTTTTTTAAGTCTTCTATTCAAGTGGCGCAAAATTAGTACCCCACATTTTGCCGGTTTTTAGATAATAATTTTTCGTTAATACTTAAAACTTTAGTTTTAAATCTTCCTTCTGGTCAAATTAAAAAAATTAAATGAAATTTAATTAAAAACAAAAAAAAAGTCTCTAGCTTGCTCGGTTTGGGACCAGTGGGCGATAGAAAACCGACTCACGTGGTGTTCTATTCAAGTGGCCCGAGTGTGATTGGCCTCAGTATAATTTGGGAATAATTTTAAAGCACTTGACTTTGACTCGTGTTTTCAACCATTCATTCAGACTTTTCATTCGAGGCTTAGATATTTTTCAGGCTTGATCAAACATTTGGATTGTCTAAGCACTACTAGGACATTTCGACAGTAGGCTAGACGAAGTTGCCATTCCCATACGATAATCCGCCCTAGAACAGTAGCCAAATTAACTCTGCAATATGGTTGTGGTACCGGATTTTGAGTCAGCTGTAGATAGCTTATCCGCTAAGCGGCTACCCAACCAAGTTTAACGTTCTACTGAATAATTAGAGTTGGCACTGATTTGTCAAAGAATACATTGATTTTGAAATGCATTTCTGTATACGCAACACATACTCGTATCTAGCTATTGATTTCAGTGCCGACAACAATTGCACTTTCCTTATGGTCTTAAGGACAAATGCTCTTAGACTTACAAGGTCTATATCATGGATTATTTTAATTTTTACAATAATAAAAAAACTCAGACAACTTTGTGTATTCACCTCGTTTAGTTAAGTTCCTCAATCGACTCTCGATTTGCATTTTACCAACCTCCAAAGCGACTAGAAGGACGAACGATAATCAACAATTATTGGCATACTACAATTAATTGCTATTCACTTTTATAATCGCTGGCCAATTCTCAAAATCATGTTCGCTTTAATTTCATACATGCAGAGAGAGTGTGTTTTTTATTTTTGCAAAACTAAAAACATAAACTATCGCGTGATTAATGCCGTTGCGCTTTCACCTCTCTTTGGGTTGAACATTTTGTATATTTTTTCATAAATACTAAAAAAAACAGGACTAACAACATTGTCCCCAGTAGAACGCAAAATGTTGTCTGGCATGTATATTGAGTGCGGATTATAGACCATAAAAACATCAATGTAAAATAAATTGCTTCTTTAAACAATAGACAATGTATAATGAAAAAACGATTAAGGGAGGTGGTGTTTTATCACCCTAGGGTTGAGTATGAAATAACAAATGTCCTGTCATAATGTTTGATAATAATATTGTTGTTGTTGTTGTTTTTCTTTGTCATAACTAGAAGTCCATTTGTTGGTCAATGTTGTGGCTAAAAAACACTATCTGTATTTGAAGTTTAAGGAGCTATAGCTATTTGCTTGTAAATTTCAGTCTTCATGAAGCTAGGTGTAGTCTTCTATGTAGGCCTGTTGCTGTTGCACCTTAAGCAGAGTTATTAAAGAAGAAGCCAGAGACGATGTCATGCGACAAGAACCACCATTAACTGCCGAGTGTCCCTAAACTTTCGAGAAGTCCTATACAGCAAACGAAAAAGGCATGCGGCCGATTTGACCTATTTTTGGTGTAATACAGTAGTGGAAATTCGCATAAAAACACTATAGTATTTCATACATAATGTATTGCAAATACTACAGACCTGGCAACACTTTTATTTTTTTTGATGGTCAATCATCTGTGAGAGTCTTTATGTTTTTCACTTTCTAAATCAGTCCATAACCTACTTGACAGTATACAGAGACGAGCATCGAATCTACAACAAGACAAGTCGCTGACCTCTTTGCTTGTTCTATAGGTACTTCCATGGTAGATGTTCCGAGGAACTCAAAGACATTATCCCACGAAATGCAACTTTTGGGCGCCCCACAAGACTGGCAGCTATTGCTCATGACCATACAGTACACCTGACAACCGCGAGGACATCAATTTTCCAAAACTCCTTCTGTTACAGGACAAGCAAACTTTGGAACACGCTTTCTGGGGTATAATGGTATATCTGTATCTTCGCGTACAGCAAGATTACAAAGACCGCATAATATAGGGAGATCCACTCTGTGTCGCTTGAAATAAAGATTAAACAGTTCACCTCTGGCTTTAAAAATAGTTGAAATGCTAGTTAGGTTTTTATCTTGAAAATAGTTTTTCTCCATCAAATCATAATTCAATTTATTCACCCCTATCGTGGAATCCGCCGGGGGGAATTATTCACGGAAAAAAACATTTTGGTATCGTCGAATCCGCAAAGTGAACAGTTCCCCGTGTGGGTAATGTGAATCAGTTTCACTGTATCGTTGAAAACGTTCAAATCGAATTTTTCCCGAACAAAATGACATTTCTTACCCGCAACAAAATCATTGCGGATTTCATAGGTTTTCTTACTTGCTGCAGATCGTGAGGATTTTTTTTAAGAAAATGTACATGTAAAAAAGCTGCGTTATTAAGCCGAACATTTGTAATAAATCTGTGCAATATTGAACTTTATTAAAACAAAAAAAACATTCTAAAAACACATTTCATCCGGTAGCTCCATGAAATCATTCACTGCTCCTCTTAACCTGTCTCGTACTCTTCTCTGAGAACACCGCTCATTTCGTTCTTCCTCTTATGCTTCCAAAAATGGAGCTATCGTATCAATTATTATATCAAACACTTTATTTTTTATTGAAATCACTTTTAAAACACACTTTTTATATGCCTCCGGTGAATGCAGCTACACAGATTTGTGTTAACAAATGAAAGACAGCCGTTTGACAGTGAAACTACCTTTCCCAAAAACGTGTCGATAAGGAAACGTTTCCGGCGGATTCCACGATAGAAGTAGAAAGTGAAAGGGAATCGAATAGGTGAAGTGAAACTCAATTCCGACGGATTCCACGATAGGGGTGATTGTAGATTTGCCTGTATAAGGACGATCTGGCTTTCTCCTTGAATTTTTCTCTAAGCTTGATGTCCAAGTATCGTAAGAAATCGTATAAAATCATTCTCCAACTATTTACATTGTCCAGCGTTACAATTAGCTCCAAATTGTACTTTCTTGCTAAATGGGTCCACTTTTTAAAGAAAAGAGTTTTTGTCGAAACTGTAAGCCTTTTGAGTAGGGTGCCTGTCTGGGTCATTGCTTTTATTACATAATCGAAGTGAAGCTTTAGCGTTGACATAAATAACGGAGATAATCCTGTCTCTAGAAACAGCAGAAAAGAAAAATCTAAGCAACTTTTCAACTTCCTCATGCTGTTCACATCCCAAACTTGCGCTATATAAAACATCGCAGATCTCGATTTCGCTTCGAACAATTTAAACTTGGCACATGTGCTGAGAGTTTTTGTGCTCATGCAGGTCCTCCATGTTGAATTTAGAGCAGTATTGGCTACTTCTAGTTTCTTGGCCAAATAACTCTTCAGGTTGAGATTTGAAGCTATTTTCATGCCTAGGTAGTCGTATTCCTTCACAATTTCGAGTTCCTGTCCAGCAAAGTAGCGACCACCTTTCTTCCTAAATATCACTCGATTTTATTTCGAGTGAAAGTGAAATGTGGAACCTAGCAGTTAGACTTACATAAATTACCTAACAGTCAAATTCCATTTCGCGCAATATTTTTCAAGGGCTAATATCATTTGCCTTAGTCCTTGAGTGGAGTGATGATTATAAAGGGTTTTCCAATAAGAGGTGTTATTTTGGTATTCAAAGGAAAATGCCATTTTTTGAGATAAATGATCGTATGTTTATTTCATAATAAAGCGGAAGGTATGCCGTTAATAATGAAAAACAACATCAGCCAAATGGCCACCACGAGAACGCTTACAGGACCATATCCTTTTCATGAAATTTTCCATAACCAAATCGCAAAGTGACTGCCCTATGTCCTCGATAGCCTCACGAATTTTATCTTTGAGGTCTTGAATCGACGCTGGGCTTTTGGCGTTCTTGTTCTTGTGTTAACTGAACTTTATAAGCCTTAAGACCCAAGTCTTTATGCAAAATACGGTGTAATGGCGTTTGTGGAATGCCCAATTCCAAACTAACTGTGACTGCAAGATTTTCACCATTTTTGTAGTGAATTTTAATAATTTCAATGCGTTGTTGAAGCGTGTATCGTTCCATTTTTAGTAATGGCGTAGTTTCTACTTGTCAAATGTCAAAGAATAAAAGCTTCAAAAGTGACAGCTACCGAAATAGCGGGCCATTCACAATAACACCTCTCATTGGAAAACCCTTTACATATCATCAGCGTACATATATATATGTATTTGCCTTAGGCAGCGTTATGATTTGGGCAGCTTTTTCAGCAAGTGGAAAGACTGATATTGCATTTGTACCTGGAAGATTGAACTCTGAAATTTATATGTAACTCTTGGAAGAAATGATGATGGAAAAAGGTGCGAGGACTTATGCGGAACGGACCTCATTGTCCCTTGCAGTCTGGGAAACTGGTTTGAGGAGAAACAATTTACAACTCTTGATTAGCCGTCTTAAACCCCCCAACTCTTGGAGATCCTGGCAAGGCGTGTTTATGACAATGGACGCAAATTCAACCATGTTCAAGAGCTTCGGGACGCCATTATTGAACAATGGGCTGCGCCTGCGATCACTACAGCAGAATTGGAAAAGCTTGTTGAATCAATGCCGAGAAAAATGCTGGGGCTGGCTACTGTCAGAGCCAATGGTAGGTCGACAAAATATTGAATTAATAATTAAGTCCTGACTTTACAAATTTGCAAAATAATTTTACATTATTTCTGATTAAAAAATTTGTGTTTTTATGGGAATTTCCACTTTTTTTCTGTTAAAATTCAGATTTTTGTTAATAACTTTTATTTTATTTTGCTAAAAATTAATTAATTTAGTTTTTTTTTTTTTGTGATATTTTATATTATTCCATTCAAATAATAATACAGTTCAAAAGAGCAAAGAAAATATTGGTTAAAAACTATGTTTGTATTTTATGGGAATTTCCACTACTGTATGTACGATTGTATGGGAATAATCCAACTTAAGTCAATGTGCTATTCGATTGGCATTGTATTTTGTGATTATAAAAGGATTAGTGACACATTTCAAGCGTGAACTTGGAATTACGTACATTTTTGATGACAGCAGTTAAGCTCAGATAACTTTGTAACATTTTTATTAGACTCAGTAGGCCCAAGAGAAAACGTCCATGATGGCTTCGACAAAGGGTGGCCTAAGAGTCTGCTGATGTATAGATACAGATCGGACAACCGTTAAATGAACATTTAAGGTTTTTGCTCTATAAATGGTTTTGCGGTGATGGGCGAAAACAAATTTATAGTTGTAACAGATAAAAGCTAACGCCTTCATAGTCGCCGCACTTAATTACGCACCTACTGCCACGTGCAAGGCATAACATCCCTTCCACCAAAATCACCCCTCATCTTTGTTTGTTTTTTGTTGATTTTTGTATTTCCTTCACCGATGACGATAATAACGCATAATCAAAGCGCATAGACCCGCTATTAGTTATCTGAAACTATTTGTTTAACATTAGGTGCCACCCTGAAAAAAGCTTCGATATTATCCGGTTCTTACGCCCTTTGATTAACTTTTGCCACCTCAGTCACACACGTTCGAAGGTTGTTTGTAACAAACAAGAACGTATAGTGCATACACCGCATGGAATTACAAGTATGGGGTTCAAGGCTGTTATACGGGCCGTAGATATAGTCTATGTCCGTTCTGTCATGGCGTGTGCGCTAGTGTAAAGGAGGGGCAATGAACATTGAAAATAAGAACGAAACCGCACACCTGGATTGCTAGAAAATCAATAGGAAATTGTCTCATTTCGTTCGTGATATATCATTCTAGCAGTTGGTCGTATTTCCTCCCCCTCCCCTCCACACACACACTCATACACACATTGACATACTTGTGTATAATGCACGTGGTATAAAGCACAAGGAAGTGTCAGGGGATGACGAATGGAATTATATTTTGTTTTGGTCGGGCGCAATTTTGTTTCCCTTTCGCTTATTACTGGACATAATAACGAGGAAATTATGGCCATTTCTAGTATCAGAATAGAATAACAATGACTGTTCCAGGCGAGCACATGATTACACCTGTTGAGGTATATCCGTTCTAGGTAGACTGTTCTAATATTCAAATGTTTTTTGTTTGGGTAATTCGTTGCCAAATGACTTGGTGCGTAGCGGAGATTCTTATCGGTAGTTTTGGGTAGTAATTTCTGCAAAATGGGTCATAGGCATTGTTTAGTCAATTAGACCGAGTGTTGGACGTGTTAATAATATATCGCAACAATTCCGTTATAACTCATTTACTATTTTTTTTTTAACTGTCATTCTTTTTGTATTGCATACTTTTTGGCGAAGAAACTGTCAAATTGTGGTGAAATTTATTTATTGAAATAATTGTGAAATGAAATGTTTGCGGTGTTCTACTCAACTTAAGCCGAATGATGAGTACTTTGTTTGCAGCGGCTGTTGTAATAGAGCTGTTCACAGATGTTGTGCTAGAATTGATCAAGTGACTTTCAAGAAGCTGAGTGTGAATACGAATTTCCATTATTTTTGTAATAAGTGCAATTTTCGAAAATCTGTGTCGCTACCTTCAAAGGTGAAGGATAATAGCTTAAAACTCTCTGAGCTGCAGGAAGTTTTAGACGAAATGAGGGTCACGTTGAGAAATCTATTCAAATATTCACGCAATTCAACATTTAATGGAAAATGTCAAACTTGTCAGTCAGGTAAAAAGGTGATTTCAATAATGCATGAACTTCAAAATGATGAAAAAAATATTGTGCAAAAAAACCAATAACTAGAAAATTATTCAAATTGGTTGACGCGTTTTTGAGTTATAATTCCACAAGACAATAACCATAGATTCGGACGACAGATAATTCTGACTACGTTACATGGGACTGCAGTTTTTCTTTTTGTAGATTTATTCAATTTTACGAGTTCTTACTCAAATTTCCCACGATATGAGAATGCAGAACTATTTATTCCAAGGAAATTCCCACGAAAAGGTTTCCCCCCAACTGACGAACACAGATGAATTTGAATCTCATTAGCTCCTATCAGTGCGGTTTTAGGCTAGTAAAGTCCACCGTTGAACAAATTTTGACACTTAGGCAGATCAAGGGAAAAACCCAAGAAGTCAAAATTGATACCCACCATCTTTTCATCGATTTCAAAGCCGCGTATGACAGCATCTATACAGAAGGGCTATACACAGCCATGTCTAGCTTTGGCATTCCCTGCAAACTCATTCGATTGTGTAGGATGACGATGGAGAAAGCTCGCTGCTGCATCATACCGAGACCTTCGATGTCAAAAGAGGATTTAGACAAGGTGACGCGCTGTTGTGCGACTTCTCCAACATCATACGTGATTGTCCCAAACTGAAAGGCCACCACACAAGGCACGATCTTTTAAAGTCCGTCCAATTACTTCCACTGCCGTCACTTTTTTGTCACACGTTTGCTAGTATAGAAACGGAAGCGGCCAAAATGAGTGTAGCGGTCAACGAGGGCAACACAAAGTTAGCAAAGTTGGGACACCCAACATCGTAGAATTGGACAAAACGTCGCAATCGACAGCTATAACTTTGAGGTAGTAAGGGACTTTGTCTACCTCGGTGCTGACAAAAACATATCAGAAGGAATTAAACGAAGAATAACTCCTGCCAACCGCTGTTTCTTTGTGCTAAGAAGTCAACTGAGTAGTAGAATCCTATCCCAAACATGAAGATATCCTCGGTCCCTTCGAAAGAAAGATTCTTCGTAAAATTGTAGGTCCCCTATGCGTTGATGGGCTTTGGAGAAGGAAATTCAACAACGAACTATACGAGCTATACAGCGACATCGGAACTGAGAGCCAGTCGTCTAAGAAGGCTAGGTCATGTAGATAGGATGAAAAGAAATGCTCCGGCCCATAGAGTCTTCGAGTCTTACCTGGAGGAACAACACAATAGAGGAAAACCTCGCGCAAGTAGAAGGTGACCTCAACGGACTAGGAGTGCGCAACTCCTAACTCTAACTCGGTTAGCTAAAGACCGGGGTAACTGGAGAGGCTTCTTAATTGAAGCATCTGTGCTCCCCGAACTGTAGAGCCGCCTAAGTAAGTAAGGACGAACACTGAATTCATCAGAAATTATTATCAGAAGCTTCGTTCATTTACTGCTTGTCAGATAAACCGAGAGAGTATTCTGGTAGCAGGTTCAAAAGAAGCATTAGCATTCAGAAGATTGGGACAGTAAAAAAAAAAACAACTTATCAAAAAAATCCGTTCAAATTGAAGCCGTATATAAAAGGCTACCCATGACCTATATACCAATACACAAGTCTTACAAGTGTCTATTGGGTCTGTCTAGTCTTGCTAAAAATCAGCACTGTTCTTGTAACTCTATATTAGAGAAATGTTAGACTTGTCAAATATTTTGGACCCCAAAAATGAAGTATTTTTATACATTTTCCCCTAATTCACTGTTCCCCCAGTAGCTGTGTCAAACTGTCCTCCTGCCCTTCTCCCAATTCGAGAGGACAGACAAAATCACTTGGCACTTGGCATGACTTAACTAATAGAAACAACAGTTTAACTCAAATCTACTAATGAACATTTGCTAAGTTACATTGACCTCAAAAAAGAAATAAATATCCTCTAGGATAAAGACACCTAACCACCCCCAAACGAACTTGTAGTTAATTGTTTTTTAAATAAGTGATAAACTTATATCAACTTTTATAGGCTAATGGACTAACTTGTGTGAATAAATTACTCGTTTTTTTTTTGTCCTTTAGACAATAGGTAATAACGAACACTGAAACTTATCAAAAAGGATATTGCGTGATGTTATTGTAATATTTAATTTTTATTGACTTCAGACCACACTGCCTTCGAAAGGGGCAACTTCAGCAATAATTATATTTTTAAAATCATATCCATCACGCATCTTGAAGGGTACGTAACCCCAAGAAAACAAAACAAAAAGAAGACTCATAATTTTATTACGTATAATAAAAAGTCGTTCAGTATTCTAGTATATAGCCATGAAGTTCAGTAGATTGGTTGGCGAGATTATTTATTTATTTATATTCTGTCGGAAGTGTCGAAATGGACAGTGAGTGAATTTTGAAGGCAATTGAACCTTTGCTATCAAACGCAGCTGCTGTTGGTTTTTTTGGAGTGGTTTTTATGAGTGCACAGACTACACAAGTGATTGATCCTAAATACAGACGAAAGGATATTCTAGACCTTCATTTATAAGGGAAGAACTTTGGGGGACAACTTACTTTGTGAAATGGGAATATTAAAAATAGTTTGTAATGATTTTTCTAAGTGCAATAATTAACAAAATAAAGCGAAAATTCTTAAAATCAATTTACAACCATGGTTTGTATGAAATTAATAAGTCTTACTTACCTAGCAATAAGCAAAGTGATAAAATTACCAGGATTTTTGTGGTTTCATAAATCTTCAAAATACACAAAGTTGGGATCAAAACAAAAATTTTGCGCTCTTCATAACAGTCAAAAGTGATTTCATAAGCTGTTCATATCTGTAAAATGAAAACGAAGTCAAGAGTTAAAAAAAGTAAACTTATGTAGCGTAGTTACATACCAGGACTTTTTGAAGTTCCATAAATTGCTGCCAGATGTGCTTCGCTTTCTTGGTGCATAGAAGTGAAATTGGTTTAGATTTAAGTCCCAAATACTACCGGAAGGTTTATTTGTATCTACCAAACTGCCGAGAGCGTCCATTAGTTTAGTTTAATACTGGGGACTCCTAGCCATGACGTAGGTGCGACTATCTTAGAAGTAAATCCAATGTTATTCTCCTTAAAGGAAAGTTATTCAAAGTCTACTTACTTGAAGGCTTCAAGGACAGGTAAAAACCAACATGAACGGGCGGTAATGGTTTCTTTGCAATTTTTCGGTTGCGAAGGCAAAATGTCCTGAAAATAAAAACAAAAATATTTAGTTCCTTCTAAATACGTCTTGCTCCTTCTAGAAATTATAGATACGTCTTGTTTGTTGTTTAAAAAATATTAAAATAAATTTCAAAGAAAAAAATATGACAAATACGACAAAAAATTGAACGATTCGAAAGTCAACAAGTGTTTGTTTTGACACAGTAGATTATACTCGTCGTCTAGGTAAGATTTGGAGGGTTAGATGCATAATGTTTATCTTCTCCTAGGGGGAAGTGAGGACGGTTTTGAGTTCCGTCAAAGAATATACAGTAGGTAAATCGTGTACAGTCTACAGATCTTCACTATCGAAGTCCTAACATGCCTTCCTGAAAGGTTATAAGTCAACGAGGTCGTTCAGACAGTCAAAAAAATCGGTCTACTGCAAATATTATATCTCAGCTACCTTCTTAGATATAGAAGGAGCTTTCAATGACTTTTTTTTTCTGAATATATCTAGGATTATGTTGCCAAGCTGGGTATAGAGTGTAGAGGGTTATAAAGGGTGATTTTTTTTTTGTTTGGCTTTTCATTCAGATTTGACAGTTAACGCGTGATTTGTGACACTTTACAAAGTAAAATATGCTCAGTTAGCATTGCCATTTCACAGGCCATTACGCCCGAACAATGTTTACAAATTATTGAATTTTATTACCAAAAAAAAAAATGCTCAGTAAAAAATGTGCTTAGAGCACTTCGTCCATTTTATGGTCATCGTAATCGTCCTACTGAGCAGGCTTTTCAAGATCAAAATTGCCGTATATGGTCTGTTGAGCAACCAAAAGCATCGCAAGAACTGCCAATGCATCCACAAAAATGTAGCGTTTGATGTGGTTTAAGGGGCCGGTGACATTGGGCCGTATTTCTTCAAAGATGATGATGGTAACAATGCTACGGTCAATGGTACTCGCTATTGTTCGATGATTTCGGACTTTTTTCTGCCCAAAATTGAAGAGCTGGATTTGGTCGGCATGTGGTTTCAACAGGACGGCGCGACAAGCCACACAGCACGCGAATCCATGGACATATTTCGAGGCTAATTTGGTGGGCAATTCATCTCACGTTTTGGACCTGTGAATTGGCCGCCTAGATCGTGCGATTGACGCCGCTATTTTTTGTGGGGATATGTGAAGTCTCTCGTCTATACAGATAGGCCAGCAACTATTGTTTCTATGGAAGATAATATAACTCGTGTTATTGGTGAGATACCAGTCGATGTGTTGGAAAAGTATGCCAAAATTAGACATTCCGGATGGACCTTTTAAGGCGTAGGTAGTTGCGGTCAACATTTACACGAAATAATATTCAAAAAGTAAATGACAAGAATTGATTTATCGACTCGAACAAAAATTTTACTCAATTTTGCAAATTTTAGTTTTTTTTTTTCATTTTTAAAAACCAAAAGCTAAAACCGCCCATTATAAGCAGATTAATTGATATCCATGCTTGAAAACAGAATCATTCAGCCTCATAAACAAGAGCATGGACAGAATTACACCCCAGGGTGGGATTAGATAACCTTTCCGCTGGTTCATGGTCAGAATCAAGATAGTTGCATATGCAGGCGATGCAACAGAGTTATCGTATTATTAGGGATGTCCTTCTCAGTTAGTAGTGAACATTTTTCAAATTAAAACAATATTTTAATTTTTTAAACTAAAATCTAAAAGATATTTAAAAAAATAATTTTTCTGCAGATGCCAGCGCGGCACAGGACACAAACGAAATCGGCAACGACACGTTAAAACGTACCAACAACCGTATTCAAAACAGTGCCAGTCTACGTGGATCAACAGTAAACCTTCAAACAATCAACATGGACAACGCTGGCAAAATCAAATTCGATCCACCAAAGGTTCCAGTTATATTCGTTTTAGGTATACGTGTTACATTGGCCCGCCCTCTGTTCACTATAAAAACCAAATCAAATTTGTTATTTTCAGGTGGCCCAGGTAGTGGCAAAGTAACCCATTGTGACACCTTCATGCAGGAGCGCCGAGGTGTCATACACATAAACATGATGGATCTGCTGCAACAATATGCCATGGGCAATGGTAAGACAGTGACTGTTTCCATTTAATATTACACACATTAATACTATACCCATCTCTTTAGACATGCAAGACTTTGCACAACTATCATCGAAGACCGTCACCGAAGTTCTCATGTTAGAAATGAAAATGGCTCCAGCTGCCAAAGCGTATTTAATCTCAGGATATCCACGTTCAATGCGCGACGTTGTAGAATATTCAGAAAAAGTAAGTCTTCGCCACGCCCCTACCCCCAAAATGTAACACCTAGAATGATAAATTGTGTTGTAACGGCTCACCTAAAACCCGACAAAATATAGTCATCCAAACAATATACAATTAACAACTAGTAATTGTGTTGACAAAACGGTGCCACGTTGAGCGTCGCGTCGGTTGTAGTCTCTCATATTTTAAGTAAAAGTTTCGTGGCAATAAATTACAATCAACTAGAACAGAGTCGCGCACATCGGGTCGGGTGTATGTGTAATCAACGCTAATGTTGTGTAAATAAGTATATAGTCCTCGTGCTGGGAGAAAGGCTCCGAAAATTATCGTGCGGTCATGTCAGCCGAGGATACTCAATAATTTATCAAAAAAAATGCACGCGTTGTTGGTGGGATACTTGAACAAGGTCGGGATCTAATGATTGTATACAGTCAAGGACATTCTCATTGTATATGTGGTAATTTTAAAGGATATAGATAATAAAAATCGCTTTCAACCTCTTGCAAGGACATTGGAGTTATTTTCAGGTTAATTTCGTAACCTTACGGAAGAGACGACATTATAAGAAGTCTCTAAGGAGCTCTTTGCTCTTAATATTGATTTGGCTTTATGGCGGTATGGAACCGATTTAGGTAGATATCACATGTATTTATAACTGGAAAGCAATTCGCCGAAGGGTATTTATGGGACAGTAAATTGATACCGATTTTCGTGCCGCGGTGTGTGCAAATCAATATATTCGCAGGGGGTTGAGGTCAACTATGAGTAATTTATGTCACCGATTTGACAGAATAAATGTTGTCAACTGACAGTGGTCTGGAAGTCGGAAAATAGACGCGGAAACATACAAGTACCTTGTATTTTTCTTTTTAGTTCGCATCAAATACAAGGACTAGGACTACGCCACTTCCTGGAAACAATTAATTCTTTTGTAAATTACTCAAAAATGTATGCGATTGCGAAAGGATATAGATAGTACCGTCTTGAAAACGGATCGGTTACAAAAACGAGCTTAATATGTGAACCATATATATCTGGTTCTAATGTGTAGTTTTTTTTACTGTCGTGGTTGTACACTGTGGTTTAAAAGATTGGAAGCAGACCATTTTGGGAAGTAATTTTGGAACGAAAAAGTGGCAGGTTGAAGTGAAACTTCTTATTGCTCTTTGGATAGTAATTTAAGACTTAGATGAAACGAAAAAGCGACAGAAAGTCATACTTTTCATGGGTCGTTGGTCGGTAATTAAGAACTCTGATGAAACGGTTGTATGTGTCGTTGGGAGGTAATTCAAAATTCCAAAGAAACGAAAAACCGACAGGTTAAAGTGAAACTTCTTAATTCCAAATTCCGATGAAACGAAAAAGCGACAGTTTGAAGTGAAACTTCTGATTGCTCTTTGGATAGTAATTCAAAACTTCGATGAAACGAAAAAGCGACAGAAGGTGCAACTTTTCATAGGTCGTTGGGCGGTAATTAAGAACTCCGAAAAAAAACTAAAAAGCGATAGGTTGATGTGAAACTTCTTGTGGATCGTTGAGCGATAATTCCAAATTCCGAAGAAACGAAAAAGCGACAGTTTGAAGTCAAACTTCTTATTCCTCTTTGGTAGTAATTCCAAACTCCGATGAAACGAAAAAGTGACGGGTTGGAGTGAGACTTCTTATGGATCGTTGGGTGGTAATTTAAAATTCCGAAGAAACGAAGAACCGACAGTTTGAAGTGAAACTTCTAATAGGTCGTTGGGCAGTAATTCCGAATTCCGATGAAATGAAAAACCGACAGGTTAAAGAGAAACTTCTTATAGTTCGTTGTACGGTAATTCAAAATTGCGAAGAAACGAAAAACCGACAGATGTTAATAAATCTTCTTTTGGCTCGTTGAGGAGTAATTCCAAATTCCGATGAAAGTTAAAAGCGACAAGTTCAAATGAAATTTCAGTAATTCCGAGCTCCGATGAAACGAAAAAGCGACAGCTCTTAATAATTGTGCCCGCAGTTTTTCAAAAGTTAAAACGTGAAATGTAATCGATGGATGACAACTACTGATCCGTGGGTGTAATTTCATGATTTTTACCCTCTTTACACATGGCATTTGCAACATTCCTTTCAAGTGCCCACCATAAAGGGATTAAGTGGGCTTAAGCAAGTGTCAAATATGAACGCAAAGTAATTTAAATTCTGTTAAACACTTGGCTTGAGCTGGGTTAATTTTATTTTTTTTATATACATATATACTTTAATAATTTTTTTTTTATTTACAGATTCAAGTGGTGAACGGCGTTATATTAATATCCTGGCGCCAATCGGTTTTACAAAAACAAATCGACTATGGAGCTAAATTAGGTCATGTAGTTCTCTCGCTAGCCAAAATGGAATTAGAAAATTTTTTTAAAAATGTTATGCCCGTAGCGGATTACTTCGATCAAAGTGATTTGCTATTAGCGGTAAATATATCTTATGATCTGTCATTTATTTTCTTCTACTTCTATTTCTATTTTCATAAATCTTCTCTTACTCTCTCTGTCTCTATTTTTCAAGGTGAATGGCGAACGTGCGCCAACGGATGTCTACAAAGACTTTCGCACCGCCATACTCGACATTCTAAGTGCCTTAGAGAATCAAGAAGCAATTCTTAACGGAGTTACAGGTATGGGCAGAGGGATGAATGATATACCCGGCAGTATAGTTAGTGTTGAAACTGCTCCTAGTCAAGAGAAGAATATTACAGAGCTTGCAGTTAGTCGTTCGCCTGCAGTAACAACAACAACAACAAATCGTGTTCAAGATGTTGAAATGGGTCATGAACGGCAGCTGCAACCTACAGTCGATCCAGTGTCATTGATGGGCCAAAACATATCGATTGCGATGAAAGCTGCCAATATCGGTAGCGAGGTTGGTGGTGGTATACCCCCAGTTATATGGGTAATTGGTGGACCGGGAAGTAACAAGGCGACTCTCTGCCTGAAAGCGGTCGGATTGAATCCCGGATGGGGCCACATCAGGTAGGCATTCAAAAGTTACATTTCTAGGCGCATAGACTTACTTGAAAACTTTGATAGTATTGGGCGAATATTACGCACGATAACCGATTCGGCGCCCAGAGCGAATACGGAAAGCTATGCTGTGAAAGAGGCACTGACAGCTGGCGAAATGGTGCCGGAAAAAAATCTAAACGCCCTGCTGGATGTGAATATGCGACAGATGGCTGACAAAAGGGGCATCATCATCGATGGATATCCGAGAAATATGAGCCAAGTTAAATATTTCGAAAATAAGGTTTGCTATATTGAGGTGGTGTTTCGAAAACTCTTTGAAATTGACGCATTTTCCTCATTCTAGTACAAAGTTCGTCCACCAATCGTCCTGTTGGACTGCTCGAAGCTCCAGTTGGGCCGTGGCCGAGTGGATGATACGGTTTCATCGTTCCGGAGGCGTTTAGAACTCTTCCGAGAGCAAACGTTGCCACTGCTGAAACTTATGGACAACAACAGTCGATTGATTATTGTGAGTCATAACCAAAAACGCATTTTTGAAAAAAGAATTGACAGGGGCTTTTTTTTTGTTTTTTGCTTTTTTGTAGGTCGATGGCGATACCGACAGCCCATCAGTGCAGCGTGAATTCGAGAAAATAATTCGAAATCACATTCAAAAACTAACAGCCAATCCAAATCAGAACCCAAGCGACTTTAGCAATCGGCCCAACACCACAACCATGCGAACCGTATCGGAACAGACTGATGCAATATTAAACGATTTGGAAAATAACGTACCAGGAGCTGTGCCAACAATAAGCCATCATGTCAGCATGATGAATGGTCACTTGAAGAACACTGCGAATGGCAACTTGAATCATGTTGCGGCCAAGACTGGAATGAATGGAAACGCTGGCAAACCAATGGACTTTAGGCATATGCTGGAGGAGGCGGAACGCTACCCTCTTGATTCTTACATGTAAACATGTTAGTCGTTATATCGAATTTCTTTTTTAAGTTAGCATAAAAACTTTAGACTTAAGAATAAGTTAACTTATTTTAAGACAACCTTAGCGCATATAACTATCCCTATTCTGGCACTTGCGTTGAAAGTTTGACCAATTTCGACGCACTCAAGCCAAAGTTACAAACGGTGCAAATTTTACTTTTCATTCAAAACTACCTTCGTTTCGCCTTCTTAGATTGGTACGTCTGAAACCAAGCAACAATGGTAAAGCTTTAAACGAAACTTTTTACTGGTTAAGTTAATTTAAAAAAATAAATAGAACCTAAGCATAGAATAAGTTGGCTATGTGCCAAGAACACTTGAAAATACATATATTTTTAAAGAAACATATACAATGTGTAAATTACGAATTATAGTCTTTGCAGCTAGTTGTGTTGACTATTCTTAATATTGCTACGGATAGGCTATACTAAGTTGTAAAGGTGTTCAAACCTTTTGAGTTGAAGATTAAATTTTCAAACACTAAACACACAAACTTGGTTTAAGATACAATTAGATGTAGATAAGTCGTTTTTCAAACGCATGTACAATTTCGTTACAAAAGGGCAGTAGGAAGTTTTGTTTTAATTTTTTTTTTTCAAAACGATAGCCTCTTCTGTCAACCAGTTTTATTTTTAGAAAATAGTCTTGCTAAGACAAAACGTCCACTACCATCCTAAACACAGTAAAATAAAAGAAGAACTGGAGATTATACCTGATGTTGTGTGCAAATTTCATCCTTCTAGGTCAATTAGTTCGTGAGATAGACCTTGGAACAAAATTGGCTTAGTGGGTTCGGACAGACATTGTAGCAAAAACAATAAGGTTCCGTTTTGTCTCTATGGGAACGGAACCTTAAAAAAAGAAAAGATCCACTTATTTGTGGGAGAACAAGATGAACCAGAGCAGACTAAGAAATAAGTTTTCTCTTTTTTTTTAACTCAAAATAGTTTTATTAGGATTGTTAAACGAGAAAATTAAAACTTAAACTTAGTTTACAAATAAATTTAATTAATTTAGTAGAAAAGTAACAACAAGCAATAATACTTGTTGAATTAGAAAAATTTTAAAACGAAACAAAAGAGAGCATACAGTACCTTAAAAATGTATAAATTAAACAGGATCATATTTTTATTATTTGTTTCATATATTATACAATAACGATAGTTTACACTTTGTTACATCTGTCAAGAATTCAATAAATTTGTAAGAATACTATTCAACATAAAGGGAGGATGTTGTATTATTTATTTAATTTTGTTAGGTTTTGTATAGGGAAATTAATTGCTTGGGCGAATTGGTAGCATCTCAAACAAACTTTAGTAATGTATAAATCGGTTCATCCATTTTGGAGTTAGAACAAAATGTTTTTTTTTTTTTTTTATGCAACGTCTGTTTGTTGGTCCATCCATAACTCAAAATAAATGGTATACAATTTTGATGATTTTTTTTTTCTGATTTATAGATTTATTTGTCCATTTAGGCCGTAGAGTGAAAAGGGGTAATAGGGAGCAAGGGGGTAGGGGGGGTCTCTATAACTACTCCGCCGATTTTTAAAATTCTTTCACCAGTGTAATGGTGATACTTACCGGATCAGTATAGCCGAGGCTCAAGCATAGTCCACACTACTACATTATATTAAATGCACCGTTTGTCTGTTTTTTTTTTTTGTTCCTTCAGAATTCAACAACCATTTATTCGATTTTCTGGATTTTTGAAGTATTTCTGTCTATGCAGTGAAGTCTCACTTTTATGAACCCTCAGTTATATGAATTATCCTAATAAATGAACCGCACAATTTTTGTACTGGAATTCAGTTATATGCAATGACACTCTAATAAATGTAGGTACTGCGCGGTCACAAAAGTGAATTTCATTGACAGCTAAAGTGGTTTCTGGAATAGTAAAACAAAAAAAATTAACATTGTCTCGATACTTTCAAGCAATTCAACCCGAGCTAGCTGATGCTGCTCATTATGAGCTTATCGATGATAGTCGATAGTCGGCAATCAAACTTGGCAAGAGTTACCAGAGGATCGCATTCCTATCACAGAAGATACCGATGATGATGGTTCATTAAACCATGATCCTCCAGATGAACAACCCGCGAAAAGAGTTCAGTAGTCATAGCATAGGCAATGAAAGCTTTAATTAGACTGATGGATTGGGCTTCAGATAATGACCTTCGAAGAACTACTGATGGTGAGAAAAATGTGTGAAAGAGCTATCGAAGTTGGATTTAAGAAAACTATCAAAGGTGAAAAATATCCAACTTTTTCAAGCGAGTTTGGCTCAAAAACTTTCAAATAAATTATATTAAGTTTTATACATAAGATGGAGTAAATAAATACATATGTACTTTAATTTCTTTTCTTAACCGTTTCAAAAAAAATTTGTTCATACTGTAGTTTCGGTTATAATGAACTGCCCCAACAATAATTAGTTCATGTACCTACCTAAGTGAGACTTCATTGTATGTAGTTCTTATATCAAAAAATTGACACAGTAAGGCCTTACGCCAAAACTTCTTTATAAAAACAACAGAAGACGGAAAGATATTGCGAAAATTCAACAAGAAGCAATAGGCATTTTTCTTTTGGTTTACCTTCTATGCCAGAACAACAAGGCTCGTCCGCCATTTCAACTATTTTGTTTATTGCGTTTTTTTTCTATCAAATATGACTTTAAATGCGTAATCAGCCTTTTACTCAGCCTGCCTCTTCTGAGGTCTGATTAGTCTAAAAAAGAAAGAGACACTTTTTTTGACAGTTCAGGGTCTGCTCTGAACCACAAAAGAAAAACGCCTAATGTATTAATATATTTAGTGTCGCAATGGAATTGAACGACATTGAAAGGAATTTCCACAGTCTCTTTCCTTCTTCAAGATATTACATAAATCGTTTTTTGTTGGTACTCAACATTTTTCAAATGACTTGTACAGTGCAATTGGCGGATATGAGACAAAACTGCATTTGCAATATAAATGAGTCTGTTGGTGGCAAATTATTGGTATTGATATTATGTAATAATTTATCTTTTCCATCGATGTTTTATCAAAAAGGGCAGTTATGGTCATACATATTAAGTATTTCCATTAATTTGTTGCCTGTCTATAGGAACGTTTCACGGGTCAACTGCTAAAATTTTTATTGTGATTTAATGTTTTTTATCGCTTGAAGTGAAAACTACTGGACAAATTTTGACTCAACTTTCTTTGTAATTTTTTTTAAGCCTTCAGGAAGGCTATAGGCTATTTTTTCACTTTACCGCTTACTTTTTGGCTGTATTTTTGACAAAAATGTTTTTTTTTTCTGACTTAACTAAATGCAACTTGCCATTACTCAAATAACACTCTAATCAACAAAAAAAAAAAAATTTTTATATCGCAAATAATTTCATGTGATTCATGTTCTATGTGCTAGAAATATTGCAGAAAGTCAAATAAAATATTTCTATCACGTCACATTTTTATGATATATCAATATTTATTTTCTTACTTTTTTAACAATTTTTATATTTAGTAGTAGTAGTAGTTATATTTAAATTCATTTATTTTGGACTAAAAAAAAACCTTCACTTTTTTCGTTTTTCGATGGTACTCTGTTGTTGGGGTTTCCCTAATTAATAGCCAACAGTAGTCTGCCAGCATCGCAGGATACAATGTTCCTTGATAGTGTTTTTCAATGGCAGCTATATATTGGTGGAATCGCTCTCCGTGTTCATCACTCGTCATAGCTCCCATATTTTCGGGGAAAAATTCTAAATGCGAGTGCAGAAAATGTATTTCAAAGACAAGTTGCATTTCATTTTATAAAAAGCTTGCAACATTTTGTCAACAAGGTCAACATATTGCGGGGATTTATGATTCCCTAAAACAGTTTTCAGTGACTGCAACAAACGATGTCCAGGCTTCCTTTTCTACATCATTTAAGTATGAAATGAATTCGGGATCTTTTATTACAAGGGAACGGATTTTGTTGACGTAAAAAATTAAAAAAAGGCAAAACTAAGCCTATCTACTTTTTACGATATTTTTTTGGTGTTGACTAGTGTAATCTTAAAAGTGATTTCGCAAATAGTGCTGTTAAAATCAATTTACGAAAATACACAGCCAAATCTAAAAATCTATAAATACTTTAATAATTATGATAATGGATGCGACAAAGGCATACGATTAACATTTGCGATAACACTCTTCAAACAAAGTAGGTAATAGCAAAATCTATACTAAAATGATAGAGTACAATTTGAGGGCATTTTGAATGTTCTATTGCTCTGCGTTCAATGTTATGATAGGTGGGATGCGTAGGGGTGAACAAGCCAAACATATTTAATCATCACTTGTATTTATTGCATTGCAATGTTTATCACAAAAGTTTATTTATAATGTATTTATTTACATACAAATTTAGTCTATATTTTTTTTTATTCACATAGTCCTATAAAGCGATGGGATTAATTTGAGCACAGGGATGGATCAGTCAAAAGTGTAGCGTGATACTCAACGGGGCGCTTGTCGAAGAGGGCGATTGTGTAGGCTCAATGAAATTAGGCCCCAATGAAAAAAGGCCCCAAAAATAAATGAAAAAAGGCCCCAACAATTGGGGCAATATTTCATAATGAAAAATGGCCCCATTCCATTTATGAAAAATTGCCCCAAACAAATGAAAAATTGCCCCAAAATAATAATTGGCAAACAAAAACAAAACGTATTATGAAATTGTCATTGTTTTGGGGCCTTTTTGCGTTTTTTTTGGGGCCTTTTTGCATTTTATTGGGGTGATTTTTCATTTAATGGAAATTGTTTGAAGATCATTTGGGGCATTTTTCATTTTCTTATTTTGGTATCAAAACAAAAATCTACTAGAAGAAACGCGAATTAGGCCGTTGTTACAAGGGCAGGACGTTACAGCTTACAAGGAGTAAATAACTTACTGACAATTGAATTTGTGAGTAGGTACACATCGATCAGTTTATTGACGAAAGTGCGCGCGAATACTTAACTTGTATTTTCTTAATTTTGTTATACAGTGGGTTGCCAAATTAATAGGGACATTAATCCACATTTACCGGTTTTTTTGCGAGTAATCGGAATATTTTGGTCCAAATTTAATTTTAAACTGGTAATAGCAGCTACTTGTCTTTGGGAATGACTCGAATGAGTTAATAAAGTTCTTATTTCCGTTCTTTTTCTTGGAGTGATATCCATTCCTCGACTCATTCTGTTCCGAAAAAATGCCTAAAATCATTAAAAAAAAAGATTTTTTTTTTTAGAAAAGCTTTGCTTTAAACAAAATAAAGTGCATTACTTACGTTTCAATTAAAAGAAGTTAAAAAAATGTCCCCAATAAATTTTCAAAAAAAAAAACTTTTTTATTTTTGTTCTGCCTTTGATTGCACTTCAAGAATAAAACCGGTTTTTCCCCCGAATAAAACCATTTTGAATATCCGCCGACAGTGAAAAATAACCGTTAAGCACATAGACTGAGAAATAAAAATCACGAGGTACGCTTAGAACCAAAACAAAAGCTCAAAAGAACACTGAAACAATGTCCCTATTAATTTGGCAACCCACTGTAGCTTAAAACCTGTTCAGATTTAGAAATAGCTTTCAATTTAAGCTGTAGAAAAGCCAGCTCGGTTTTTGAAATAACTTTTAATTTTAGCTTTAGAAAATTCGCGCGAATTTTGAACTTTTATTTTCTCAGATTTTCTAAAGCTTAAAGCCTTCTCAGTTTTTGAAATAACTTTTAGTTTTAGCTTTAGAAAATTTGAGAAAATAAAAGTTCAAAATTCGCGCGAATTTTGAACTTTTATTTTCTCAAATTTTCTAAAGCTTAAAGCCAGCTCGGTTTTTGAAATAACTTTTAAATTTAGCTTTAAAAAATTCGCGCGCATTTTGAACTTTTATTTTCTCAGATTTTCTAAAGCTTAAAGCCTTCTCAGTTTTTGAAATAACTTTTAGTTTTAGCTTTAGAAAATTTGAGAAAATAAAAGTTCAAAATTCGAAAATTTTATTTTCTCAAATTTTCTAAAGCTTAAAGTCAGCTTTTCCTTACTTTCTTACTTAGATGGCGCTTCAGTCCTGGGAGGACCTGGGCCTCAACCAACACGCCTCTCCATTTAACCCGATCTTTGGCTATTCGCCTCCATCCAGTTGCGCACTTCAACTTGGTTGAGGTCCCCTTCCTCTACTGCATTGTCCCTCCGGGTTAGAATCGAATACACTTCATGCCGGAGCGTTGGTGTTCATTCGCTCTAGATGTCCCAGCCATCTTAGACGACTGATGCCACCTCAGTGTTTGAAATAACTTAATTTAATATTCGCCCGAATTTTCAACTTTTATTTTCTCAAATTTTCTAAATCTAAAATTTAAGCTTTACAAACAGTTACAAAGAGGTTTTTACTTTTTCTTGAATATTTGTTGTAATTCATGGTTTTCATTATGTTATATCATTCTTTTGGGGTGATATTTCTTAAGAAGATCCCAATATTTAGAATCGATTTTAACATATTTTTCGCGTTTTTCATTGAGTTTGGGGCCATTTTTCATTCTTTTGGGGCAATTTTTCATTTTTTTAGGGTGATATTTCTTACAAAGGCCTCAATATTTAGAATCGATTTTAATTTGGGGCATAATTGCACAAAAAAAAATTAAATTTTGCCCCAAATTATTAATGAAAAAAGGCCCCAAAAAAATGAAAAATCACCCCAATCCTACTACAAAACGTTGTTGTTGCTTACTATATAAATTTTTGGGGCCTTTTTTCATTTATTTTTGGGGCCTTTTTTCATTGGGGCCTAATTTCATGGAGCCGATTGTGTAATTATATATAACTTCTGGACACAATATGCATTATGGCTGGACCGGTCCTACGAGCCCAAACGCAAAATAGTTGGTCTACCGAAGATAAAATAAAAACATGTGCTGATTCTTGAATTCTTTCCAAATAGACCACCATTTTTTGTTGATTCTATAAAGATTTATTTATTCTTAATAGATAAAGGTGATAAAAAGAGGGCGACTTCATTGAAATAATGTTATGGAGTGAGCTTATAAAACTGATTAACTTATTGAAGACTTTTTACGACGCAAAATAGTTAGTCTACCAGTCTTTATTTTCATTTTACCACTGTATTACTGCACGTGTGGCATTGATAACAGCTTCTAAGCGCCGTAGCATAGTGTCAACTAATTTTTGACACTCTTCGGAGCCGAAAGTTTCCCAGATATTTGTTATCTTGGCCCTTAATTTTGGAAGTGTCCGAGCTGGTTCTTGTCTCAGTTTTTGCTTCATTTTATGCCAAACGGTTTCGATTGGTGAAAGGTCAGGGCTGCTGGAAGGCCATTACACTAAAAGAATTCCTTCAGCAGTTAACCACGCCATTGTCGATCTAGCAATATGGCAAGAAGCACCGTCCTGTTGGGAAATATAGTCTCCCTCACTTGGTTGAAGACGAGTTATTGATGAAAGAAGCCCTTCTTCTAAAATGTCTTTTTACTTGGCAGCATTGACCAGTCCATTGACAAAATGTAAATTGTCCATGCCACGCCCAGACGTGCATCCCTATACCATTAGAGGTGCTGGGAACTTGGCTGTTGCTTCAGTCAGTCTTGGTGAAAGGCTAATTTTGAATTTCTTACCACACGTATGCGTTCGTCACCAACGTAGACTTCGAATCTGGACTAATCACTCCAAATAACTGACCGCCATTGCCTTAAAGTCCAGTTTTTGCGTTGTTTGGCCCACTCAAGTCGTTTTTTCTTCTGCTTAGGTATCAAAAGTAGTTTTTCTTTTGCCTGTGTTTTTAATGAATTGAGAAGCTTTATGTTTTGTAAAATTCAAAAAACCTTGTAAAATTTATATCCCATATTTTTCATCGTCCGCTTACGAGGATCGATCGAAATGCTTTTTTGAATTTGTTCTCTCCATTGGACAGTTATTGCTGCAGCAGTTTTGCGCCGATTTTCTTTTATTATTTTCTTTAAAACCCAGCAATAACGAGGTATTGCTATCGGTGGACGCGCAGTTTTCTTACTTGTCTCAACATTTTCCAATTTTTTGAATTTTGTAATAATGTTCTGTACTGATGAGCGTTCTGAGCAATTTTATAACTCGACAATCCCGTTTTAAATGCCTTAATTATCGATTCTTTTAGAACTCGTAATAATGCAACGCCACTCGCCATGGTGAACATGAAACTGATGCCTACTTGCATAAAAACAGAGATCATTCAACAACAAATAGGGTTTATGCCATTTTTTTCATAACGGTTCACCAAAACACTATTTAAATAGTAATAGACCAAGAATTTTGCATTCAAAAGAGAGTAGACCAACTCTTATGCACCTATCTTTGTTTGAGATAATAGAGAAAATCGTAACGGTGGCTTTTTTAAATTTTGTTTCATTTAGCCTAATTTACTAAGAATAATTACTGTATTACATGACACACATTTTTAAATAAATAAATATTTACAACCACATTAAATTTAAGTATGAAAAAAGTTTAATCTGTTTATTCAAAAATAGACCAACTATTTTGCGTTTGGGTCGTACATGTGTTATATGTTTACAAATTTCTTTACATTTATTGCAATTACAACTGCGTGGCAGTGGCTTGTTCGAGCTCTTTAAAATACAAAATTGGTTTGGCCACAGTCCAACTCCAACCACTGACAAACATCGAAGAGTATACTCCTAGACTTCTCTCGGATTCGATATAAAATGCTAGTTTCCTTGCCATTTTACCGAAAATTAAACACAAACGTAAATGGACCTTTTAGGGTCAACAATCATATATGTATACTTTCAAATTTATTTTTTACAGAACCTATAAAGAAAGGACTAACGAAATTTTTCCAAACAACCCCTGGTCGAAAAGATATAAAATCGATAGACACATATCACAGACCCAATAAATCAATGTTATGACTGTCAAAAATTGATATTTTCTGATTAAGGCGATCATTGTATTATCTCGAATGGCTACTGAATCGTCTGGCAGAGATTAGAGATTTGCCCCGGAGAGTCTTGTCTACGCCCAACTAACTCTTGTACGATAAGGGACAAAATTGACTTGTCTTTACATCGTCTATATTATCTTTGCGACTTATCAAAGTCAACATCAGACAAAGAGTAACCAAAGTTCTTATCGAAATGTCATTATCAGTAGTTTTTATTGTACTTCCATTTGAATTGTTGTTTCTTGTTGACGGGTTGATAGTGTACCTATGCGCCGAGCAATGACCAGAATCAATTTGTTGCGCTTATTGTTCGGTTCTAATTAAAAGAAGATCAAGTGAAAAATTGGTTACATATAGTTTGAAAGTCGTTCTCAACACCAGCAACATCATCATCATCCATCATTATGGTGGAGAAGAAAGTTCATAAGGCCAATAAGCGGCTGGGATATAAGCACTATTACTTAGCGGATTATTATCAATCTATGCCGGATATTCATGGAGGTTAGTATTAGGGTGTGTTGTTTTCTTCAAAGGGGTGTGTGGTTGGTGATAAAAGAACAGTGTTGAAAGTGTTGCCATCGATAAATTTATTGGTTAACAAGGTGAAACGTATAGTAACCTTTTCAAGTAATTAACTCTGAAAACAATTACACGCGCACTCATCTGTGAAAACAGATTATTCTAATTGTAAATTAATAATAAATTCTGCATTTGCTTGCCATATAATATTAGAACAACAGAATCACATAAGAATGTCGTGAGATAAGTTATTATTAGGTTTATGGCTTGCAATAAACAATTAACATTTGTATTCAATAAAAATAAATATTCGTACTTGTGGCGATAAGACATCAGACCGTGTTGTTTATATCTCTTGTCAATCGAATGTTCTCTTTTGAGAACTATGTCTAATCCGTGAATGAGAAACGTCATTATTAAGGAGGATTTATTAAAACTATATTATTGGGAGCTATTCAGAAGTGTGTCTTAGATCAGAGCCCTTTGGATATAGAACCACAGAAGCAGCATAGGAAATAGTCGTTGTCATTGTGCAGGTAGAAAACCCTTTTTGGACGGATTGCAGACATGTCTTATTGGCCATATAATATTTCTGGGTTTCAGCATGATCGGATTGAAGCAAGATTTTAGGAACTGCAAACACGAAAATTCGTCAGTAAAGCTTTTAACAAGTGAGTTTGATATCTCGAAATTCATCCCTATCGTGGAATCCGCCGGGGGGAATTATTCACGGAAAAAAATATTTCGGTATCATCAAATCCGCAAAGTGAACAGTTCCCCGTGTGGGTAATGCGAATGAGTTTCACTGTATCGTTGAAAACGTTCAAATCGAATTTTTCCTGAACAAAATGACATTTTTCGCCCGCATCAAAATCATTGCGGATTTCATAGGTTTTCTAGCTTGCAGAACATCGTCAGAATTTGTTTAAGAAAATGTATACTATATAAAAAAGCTGCTTTATTAAGTCGAAAATTTGTAGAAAGTCTGCTCAATATTGAACTTTATTAAAATAACAATATAATCAATCTAAAAATACATTTCAGCCGGAAGTTCCATGAAATCATAGTGAATGTACTATAATCTTTCAGTTTGTAGATTTGTAAGCGTTTTTGACGTTCAATGTTAGTACGGCACCATATTTGTTTGCTCCTCCTCTCCATCTCCTTCTTCTAAGATTACAGTTCCTCCCTACAGCGAGTAGAGCGAGTTTTTCTAAAAGCATACTGATGATTTGAAAGTCCGCCGGCCTCTTCAATTGCCACTTCCAATTGGTTGCATATGATTCGGTCCAATGTTTTACGCAGTGTGTCTTACAGGCATATGGGAAGGTATGACGAAGGCTCCTCTGGTGGTTTTTTCCCTTTAGGCAGCAGCACAAGACGCTTTTTCCATTGGTTTGGAAAAACTCCTTCTGTTAGACACTTGTTATAGAGTTCCGACCATAAATGGTTGGGCATTTGTTTTGATGGCTAAATTCAGAGCCTTATTTGGTATGCCGTCTAGTCCGGGAGATTTAGTATCTTTAAAACGTCTGCATACATTCAGGAGTTCCTTTTCTGTTACTGTTGGGATCTCATGTATTATGTCCAGCGGTCGTTCTACTTGCTCTGCTGGTGTTTGGAAATAGTCCCGATACAATTTTTTTGCATTAGAGCAGGGCATGAGAGTGAGGGTGCTCTAGTATACCCCTGAATTTTGACATGACTGTCCAGTATGCGGTGCCCCAAGGATTTACGTCTGCCTGCTCGCACATTTCTTTAAAATTGTTATGTTTACTTCTGCGGATGGCTAGTTTCAGCTCCTTACGCCTGTTCTTGTAATGCACCTGTAGTTCGCTAAGGGCAAAACACTGGTTCTTTGAGCTAAAATCCTTGCTCTATTGCATTTGCTGCGAAGCTCTGCTATTTCTGGATTCCACCAGTATACAGGTGGTCGGCGATTTGATGACGTCTGCCGGACTATGGATGCGTCGCAGGCTCTAGTTACTTCTCTAGTAACCTCAGCCGCCATTGTATTTGTTGTTCCTGGGTTTATTGTATATTCTCTAAAAAAGCGTCATCATCCTGTGTGTTTATTTTCCACCCCATATAGAACTAGTTGCAAAGGTGATATCAACTACGAAGCCTACGCCGTTTCTGCAAAAAGTGTGCTCGCTTCCCATATTAAGTAGTATTACGTCCAGTTACGGTAAGGCTTCTATTAATGCTTCTCGTCTTCTATTAGTCCGTACGCCGCCCCATTCAGTAGTACTACGCTTCTGCAGTGTTAATCGCGTTAGTAGCTTTCCAGCGAACGCACCTACTAATACCGTCATTACAATCATGTGGGTTATCCTTACGGCGCTCGTCGCGCTTCTTTTCAAGTTGTGACCTTGGCCTCCACTTGAGTTTTGGGTCTAGGGTCATTCCTAAATATTTTGCCTCATTTGGTATTTATACCGAGTTAATGTAGAGTTAATAGATAGCTTGTTTACCATTTTGTATGTAAAATTGACATGCGTTGACTTGGACTCGTTAAAGACGGTCCGCCAGGTCTTTGTCCACTTGCATACTTTACTTCGAGCTCGTTGGAGTTTTCCCGTTGATAGTTCGACTGAATGATCCATTGTAATATATCTCTTGTGTAGAGCAGGAATAGAATTGGACCGAGCACGTTTCCTTTAGGAACATCGGCGTAGATTTCTTTGAATTTTGAGAATTCAGTCTCATGTTTAACACGAAAAAGTCTGTTTTCAAGATAGGATTCCAGTATTCTATACAATTTGTCCGTTCAATACCTTGTCAAAGGCTTGGGTTGGGAATCGTCGAGAAAAGCGCTAAAACAAATACTTTTCCCTTCCAACAACAAAATGTCACTTTGGCTATAATTGACAGTGAAAATTAATTGGCATCAAGTTCATAAGTTTGTCAATCAACTGACAAACAATTTTTTGCCAATAATTGAAATAAGTGGAAATGAACTGGCGGTGGTGTCGTTCAATGACATAAACGCGAGAGCTGTCAAACTTTGTCAATCAACCGACATGTGGAAACCCACCTTAATGCTTTTTTCGGTAGCTCCTTCAAAATTTCACCAGTGATGAGATCATATCCTAGAGCTTTGTTATTTTTCAACTTATCGTCATTCGAAGCTCAGACAGGATACGGCTTTTAATTTATAGTTGGTGCTGTCAAAAATTATACCAATTTAACCGACGACGAACGATTTGAATTATTCAAAAACCACCACCACCACACCCAATACACCAACCACAGTATACCTTCTTCTCACTGCCCCTCCAACTGTTAGACAATATCTAAACCAAAAGCTAAACTCACCATTGTCACCCCGTCAGCTGTCCACCCAGCTGTCTTTTGACATTTATTCCTCGTTTTCCCCATGTTTTTGATATTACGCTTTCCCTATTCATTCTTGTTCTAAGCAAACAAAGTTGTCAAAAAATAAAATATTAAAAAATTACATCTGCAGCACTAACTTAAGTACGTGTACACGCGGAACAAGTGTGCAGAGTGCAGTACACGATCTACATTACCTATTTCAGTCGTCTTTTGTTTTTGTTATTTTTTTTGTTCGGAATTTGTTATCAAAGCGTATTTTTAATATTGACACCAGTGTCATTGTGCAATAAAAAAAAAATCCGAAAATATTACAAATATGTGAAGCATTCCTCCGAGTTGTTTCAAGAGAACGTGAGTTTTGTGAACGTGTGACCAGGTTGCGGTGCTGAATTTATAATTAAATTCATTTGTTATACTTATAATTAAAAATTACATCCAATTAAGTGTATTAATATACAACATACATAGTATTAGTATGTTGAACAAGTTCAAGTGCAATCTTCATAGACATTTTTAGTCCACAAAATGTGAGTAGTGTTAGAAGGAACTTGGTATAACAGATACGTAATTTATTTTGCATCGTATTTCGTTGCACATTCTTTTGACATGCAATTGTTAAAAATGACAACAACAAATGTGTAAATATTGAATTCGATTTGCATTTGTTATTACGAGTGCGGCATTTTGTTTGTTTTTACGTGGAATGGAAGAGAACTCTCTGAAAATGTGTGTGAATTTGACGACCTTCCCGATTCCCCTTTTGTTTGGCTTCTTGAATCGATTTTTTTTCTGTATGTCGTGATTTGGAACATTTTGTGTCTCGTATCGTAAGACTCGTTTGTGGGCTACTTTTGTAGCGAGAGGCAGAGGAGGTAGGTATTCCCTTTCTGTCTCGCAGAGAATTCGGAGCAGACAGCTGATTACAAACACCAAGCGGACAGGACAGTGTAAAAAGAGCGACAAAGATATTGGAATTTGTTTTGTTCTTCTTTCGTTGTTGTTGTTGTTGTTTTTTGGACTGAAGAAAGGTTTCCTAATTTTCGTTTGGAAGTTCATGAGACCAGTTGATTACGTAGACCAGACCAGACGACTATAGTTGGGGTAGGTTTATTTTGTTTAATGATTACATTTTACTGTTGTGGTTATCTTGGACTTATACTTGTCAATTTAATGCAGATGAATGTTGCCGAAATGAGATTTATTCGTTATATTGGGGGGGACTCGCAAAGATTTTATAAGGAATGCCAGACCAGCCCATGTCCCAAACTTCGATGTGCTATGGAATCCGTGTCATCAGGCTGGCGTTCTTTAAGCAGACCCAGGACGAAATACATACTTAGATCAAGTCGGACATCTGTTTTCTCACCTCTAACAGTATGGGAATTCCTTTTGATGATGGAGAGTCGGTGGCGGAAGATGCAGATTTATGGAGAGTTGGAGACAATGTCGACTTATTGCAAAATTTAAAGATTGCACGAGCCTACAATGAAGGTCTTGTATTATTTGTTGATATCCTGGCACTGAATGTAGAGGGATTCGTTCCAAAATAATGCCACATAAGTATTCATTGTAGAGACAAGGATTTTGATGAACTTGCAACTTCATAGGATTTTTTTAACATGTACTTGTACTTCTCTTGGCGAAACACAACTTATAGCGCTTTAATAGCGTCCTGAAATGCATGCAGGAAGGTGTGATATCTGCACCTATGTATGTAAGTTGCGTGTTCAAAATGTTACTTATACTCCATCCAAATAAGTTGGAAAAGTGATGTCCGTGGACAGACTTCGAAAAAAAAACATTCCACGTTTCTATTCTTTGGCAAAACAGCTTTAACTATATAGAGTGTCCTGTTACGATACGATAAGTATAGCCTTTCTCATGCTGATACATGGTTGGAATATTTTTCGCAACAGGTTCTAGGCCTGTTCTCCTTTTCTAGTTTCCTGAATTCTTCTTTGATGGTGTAATCCTCTATTCCTCAAAATGGTTGAGGACCTATGAAAGTTACTGATGCTCTCTTGACATTAGCCTCTATGTATTCCCATATGACAAAGTATCAAACTCTACCTTAATACGATGCCGCAAGGGACACGGGGGATTCTTGTTTAAGTTTCCGGGTAACTTGCGCTAGCCACTGAAATGTAATTTTCATTCATACGACACAAAAAAATTTAAATAAATTTTCTTTCTTTCGCAAATGCTAAACAAAGCAATAATGACTTGTGATTTCGCACTGAAAGTCTCCCCTCAAACCACACAGTCAGCTGCCCAACAAAGCTATAATCTATAAGAAAATAAGCCTCCGAATTCATTTGCAAAGCCATGTCAGTCATATGAGCGATATTGTCACTCAGAATGTCTTGTCCATTAATACGCAGTGTTACTTTGAAGTTAAATGTAAATATTTGGGTCATATGTATAAGTATACTTAGAAAACGTGATAAAGGCAGATAAGATAAATAGACCATGGAGAATGTGTGTCTTATCTTTTTCGTTAATAGTTATTTTTTAGTGCTTCGAAGAACTCGATGTAAATAAAGCTAAAGATGGCAATTAAAAGTTGCCAACTGAACAGAAAAATATCTGTCTGGTAATTCGATGAGTGATAGAACGTCGTTGGATAGAAATTCAATTGAAGTGTGGACGACGTGTTCTCTGTGATTTCTCTGTGGATTCTGCAATAAGTTCAGTGGAATACTAGAGTACGTGCTGTAGAGCACTGATCCACAATAGACTGAATAAGACTGAAGACTGATAAGAAAATACCGTTACTGAAATCATCTCTCATCGTTAGATTCTAAAAGGGAACTCGATTAGACAGAGTGCTATAGAACGGATTTTTTTCGCCAAGATGTACAAGAGTACAGGGTCCGTAAAAAATGATTGCGAAAGGAAACCATTCGGGACGATGATAGCAAACAATTCTGTCCACCCGACCTATACGGAGTGAGGATAGCGATATCCAAACGAAAGTTGAATAAAGCTGAGGGGGCGGATGGCCTACCGGCAGAGATTTTCAAAGCAGCAGCGGGAGATAAGTTGATAAAGAGCATACACCAACTCATCTGTAAAATTTGGTCAGATGAAAGAATGCCCAACGAATGGAAACTCAGCATCGTGTGCTCCATCAACAAGAAAGGAGATCACCCCAGTGCGATTTTAGGCCAAGAAAGTCTACCATCTACCATATAAAAAGCCGTATCACGTTTTGGCATTCCTGCCAAACTCGTTCGCATGTGCAGAATGACGGTGGAAAAATCTGGCTGCTCTATCGGTAAAAATATCACCGAGCCCTCTGATGTCAAAAAAGGTTTGAGACAAGACCGTCTTCGCTTTTGGTTATTCTCAAATGCGAACGAGGGCTGATATTTCCAGTGCTTTCCAGTTTTTCCATTCTGAGTTGCAATTTTCTATGTATTTTTCCAACACAATCCGCCAGCAATCCGTCACCTATCATATGTACAGCTATCGCTTTTGATTCGATCAAATCGCTTTTGGAAATACAAAAATGCAAATCCGCCATGAAAAGCGATCCGCCGCACATTTGGGAATAAGCCCCCTGGTCAAAAAGCTGAAGATACAACGGCTGAAATGGCTGGGGCACGTGGTGCGTATGGACCAGCCCGATAAGTCTTTGAGTCCACCCCTGAGAAACAACGGAGCAGAGGAAGACCCAATCTTAGTTGGCGCGCACAATTATAGGGCGACCTCAACTAACTTGGTGTGCGTAACTGGAGGCAGCTAGCTAGGGACCGAGCTGTTTACTGTTTGCGCAGTAAAGTCCACACACAGCGTGTAGGAAATGAACAAAAAAAAAATGAAATTGTCTCTTCCGCAAATATGTATAGAAGAAACCTGAAACTGCTGTCATTCGTCAGCGCGATGGCCTTTAAATATTCAGATTATACGAAGCTTCAATCTGAAATATGTGGGTGTGCACTGTGCAGAGATAAACTCTTGTTAGATTGTTGAATCTAAACAACAAGGTGACTACGCATCAAAGTAATTATTAGCATAGAGAGATCATCACAATTTTTTTTGTTCAAATTCTATAACTACTCCCATTGACATTTATGAAAAAATATCAGTTTTCGAAGACCACATGAGGTTCAAATCATTTTACAAAATTGAGGTGCCCTTTGATTGGATATTTTATGTAAACAAAAAAAAGTTTCAAGAGCCAACAATTGATTTATGCAGTACATGTACCGCAGTACCGAATTAAAGTCCGACTGTAGGGGTCGATGACTCGGTGGATGTTAAATGCATGCCCTCAATCCAGGATCCCAATACGTGCTATATTATCATGCTATAGGCCTGCGTCCTCTAGGTAAACCCAGGATGAGCTGGTTTAATCAAATCCATAATCTTTCCTTTATCCGTATTTTAATTGCCTTCGATGACCGGAAAATCGGGAGTTTTGCAGGGTCTACTTGAGCAACATGCACCCGCGACCTACTTAATCGATAAGCGGACCATTGAAAATGAATGAATAAAGACCGATAGCTTACATAGCTCTGATAACAAGTAGTTAGTTTGATTTATTGAGCCAGCTGTATTGGATCAATGGTTAGTGTGATCGAGGGGTCCCAGGTTCAATCCCCAACAAATCACGAAACAATCGCGAATATCTGACATACATTCTAGAGTATAACTGTCCTGAGAAAATTGCTTTGGATAGGGTATAAAATTGTCCTTATCTTTCAATGGTCCTAAAAATAAAACTCACCCGAACAAATTAATGATTGCGAGAAACTAGGTCTAGAGCTTTATATACGGACTTGTTGAGAATTTTGCTACAATAGAGAATAGACCAAGAAATCCCATTTACCATTTATAGATGACATTCGACACAAGCCTTTGAATTTAAAATGTTCCAATGTACCTGCACACAACGTTTTGATTGAGTGATTTATACGCCATTCACAAAATAAAACCAACAGCTACCAATAATAAAATATAAACAAAAGGTAGCTTGGAAAAATTACATTAACTGAAAAAGATACCAACCCGTTTGTGACGCAATTCTACTTCGAAGTTCGTGGTTGACTGAGTTACCCATTCATTTGCAGATAACAATACCGGACGGGGGCTCACCAAAATAGTAAGCAAACGTAGATATTTGCCGTAGTATCTTGTTATAATGAGCTCAGAAGTAACAAGTGCTGCCGCAAATAGTACCCAACCGATCCTTAAACGCTACAGTTAAAAAGCTTCTGTATCTTTTGAAAAATACTACCATCCAGTGAATCGCATTTTATTATCTGTGTTTTGGTGTGTGTAGTAAATCATCGGCTCTTGTTGATTCTCATATCTGCATATGATAGAAGAAGAATCAAAAGTCAAGATTAGCAGAGGAACATTTAAAAAGGCGAGACTCTTTTGCATTTGACACGTTATCAAAGTAGTAGCTCAAAACTCTTGTGAAAAGTGAAAATTCTAAACTATGGTAGTGATGGAGAGCAACATACTTCAAACAACTATAAGGACCATGCAGAGAAATCAGCTACACAAGAAAGGTTTGCCAATTTAATTGAGAGATAAATAAAATGAAATTAGTAAACCATACGTTGCCATAATGACATCATTGAAAATAAATTGGGTTGTTTAATTTTGTGAACTGTTTTGATTTTAAATGCGAAATGAGTGTGTTTAAATAAAGCAATCAAGTGTTTAACTGTTTGGCAACAAAATTAAATCTAAACATCAGCAATAACGTGAACACATCAAATTTTACCAACAAATCAAACATTTACTTTATTGATTTATACGAAAATTTAAAGCAAAATTTACGCTCTTTGTAAAAATGTAGATTCAATTCATTTGAAGTCAATATTTATTGGAGGATATGTTGTGCACTTTAGAAATTCTAAAAAAAATACGTTCCCACTCTTACAAAGTGTTTCCATGAATAGCGAATAAGAATCCAAAGCACGTATGAAAATCGATCAACAATTCAAGGGCTTTCTGATACTTTTTGCTTATTTTCGTGTTGAATCATTCATGATATTGTAAACAATAATGTGTCTATCTAATCTTGTTTTGTTTATTGGCCGATTCCACGGGTATTTTTATGTAATTCACACATTTAAATCATAAATTTGTTTACGGGTATCGTTGTAGGAGGGCGTTCTGCAAAGGAAATATCTATGAAAATGAGGTTCTAATTATAAAGATTGGTTATTGACTACTAACATTGGAACAGGGTGTCACGGAGTGAGTTAATTTAAACGCAACCAACTAGTTACTCATCCCTATTCCCGTTGGCGTTTGTCGTATGCGACTCATGTTTCGTGTCGTTGTAAAAAGATGTTCAGATTTTTTTTTAAACTTTTATTAACAATTTTATTTCCTATTCTATGCGTTCACCATCATTTCAATTCATTTGTCTCAAAAAAGTGAAAAACACCGACTAAAAAACGAAGTGAAATAAGAGTCGTTTACGACAATGGGAATAGAGGTGACTATCTCCAATTTTGTCGTTTTTCATTAAGGTATACAAAAAAATGTACAAATTGTTCGTTGGAATTTCAGGAATCTCCGTCTTAACTGGGACACTCACAAAAGGGGTAGCATATTAAATTTCGTAAAAATGTTGATACCTGATCTACATACTTTTCTCTAGTCTGATCATTCACACTCGTGATGAATTTCTAGATCACATTCTAAAGAAAATAAGAACGACTTTTGATATTCCCCATAGTTTCACCACTTATCACTTATCAGTTCAAATTTAATCATTATGAAGCTTGAAGTATCGGTAAGCGATACAAACCAAATGATACACAACTATCATAATATAAAAATGTTCATCGGAATATTTTAATTGAATTATAGACTTCAAAAGAACGCAAAAGATTTCGACAGATGACAAAGAGCGAGCGGAAATTATATTACAAATTATGATATCGCTTTAACGAGGAATCAATCAAACGAAGTCAGAAGTATTTAAATCGAAAACAGATCGATAACTTATTGATAATGTGTGGCATATACTCCAGAGTCCAGAATGCATTTCGCCCCGATCGATGTGGTGGTGGGTGGGGTTATCAGTAGACGAACCATCACATCTGCCTAGAGCCACAGTTTACTCGCCGTTTACCGATACTACATGTTTCACAGTTAGGGGACTAGCACGTAACTTGATACAATCGAGTTCAGTCGATACAATCGAGCTCCGGCAGCACCTAATTTGTCTCAATCGAGGATAATCAATCGAGAATAATCGATTGAGGCAAATTAGGCATTGAGTTCCTCACGTATTTTGGTGTTTCTAATGCGATCGCATCGAAAATTAGCTCAACTTTACAAACCATCATCACAGTCGGCATCATCGTCAGTTATGAAAAAATTCTGGAAATTCTCTGCAGTGAAATGCATACATGAATGAAGACTGCAACCAACATTGGCCAAATACTAGAGACCGAACAAAAGGAGTCATTTGATTGAATGAGCACCTACAGTGATTTAGAAGACCAAAAAAAAACACATCTTCAACTGAAATATCTGGCTAAGTAATGGTTAAATGCATCTAGAGGTATTAAATCTTGTTCAGAGCACATACTGTCGAATGTTTAGCTTTGATGACGTTTGCGCGGAAATCCTGTCTTAATTCCATCTTAAATAATTGTTAGCACAAAAATGAAGAAGACTATTTTAAAGCGTTAAAGAAAAGCACGTCAGTTGTATTAATGATACAGATATCCAACCCACTAGCCACTGAATGTGTTTTTGAATGAAACTACTGCTTCTAAACTAATTCCGGTACTGACATCTGACACACACCAATTTCCTTCACTTCATCTGTTATTTTCCCAGCTCTTGCAATTTAATTATCACAATTCTAATCAAAGTCACCTCTGTCAATACGGGTGACAGACATTTTCTTCTGTTTTTGAAGCGAAGCCTCTAAATCTGCACGCGGTAGTTCAATTAGATTGCTAGGTATACCTAATCAAATCAAAAATAAATACAACGCTAACATATTCTGTCCATATATACCCGAAGTTATTTATTTAAGTCTATACTGCTATGGGGTGTCTGGTACTGGTGCGCAACTTTTTTGTTTTCTCAGTTGATATCAGCGCCCAGAGTGATAACGAGCCGATAAGATCAAATGTAAATATGACTGCAAATAATAATAAATCGAAACTCACAGGTCTGGCGATCCGTTTTGATCGTGCTTTTCTGATAGCCGATCGAACATTGCCGCTTGTCGTCGCAAGTGAGATTCACATTCGGCAGTAATCAAGCGGATTAATAACACTTTGGTGGTTACCTATGAACAATATTTGAACATTTTCTACGCTAAGAACCAGTTGAAGTGGTCAAAGTGACTTTGTTGCGTGTTGTTTTTGAATCGGTCTTTTTTTTTTTTAATTATCATCGAGTTCAAAGTGATAACAAAATAAATCGCAATCATGCAGGCGACTGATTACTATTTTGAAGGTAATTACCGGTTAAAATTTGTTGGAAATAGAATTAGTTGAGTTTGGATTTGGATGATAACATGTATCATGGATGAGTTTGGAAAATTATGTATCGGATTACTTCGGACAGTTAAAAAGGTTTTTCAAGTAAAAAAGCATTTCAATTATGTGCTTTTGTAAATAATCTTTCTGTTAACATTACAATTGTTAAGACTACATGGGTGTGAGATCATTTTGGAATACATGGTATCATGAACTTACCGGTATTCTTGTTCATTTGATATTTGATGGCTGAGTTAAATTTCATCGCACTTTCTGCACTGCTGACCATAAGACCATAGCGTAAAGTCTTTAAAAACGTTGCTTAACTGAAAAGAAATGAAACAACGTTTTATTTTCAAATAAATTGACTTCTTGGTGCTAGGAAAAAAGTCTCAGCGAACTGCCTGAAACCCGAGATTTCAATTTAAGTGAAGCAATAACGAAGAGTACATATATGTATTTGTTGGATAAATTACAAGAAATATGATTAATTTTATAGAAAAGCTTCTAATTTTGATTAAAATAATAATTTTTAGCAAACCAAATTACCAAAAGCAGTTTTTCCGTGAAACTATTTTCTATTCAAAATGTCACCCATTTCTTTTGCACATTTTACCGAATATTTCATTGAATTTACAACAGAAAAACACACTTTACGGATAAACTACGAGTTGCGGAAAAGATGAACAAGAATTTAAATAAATAAACACAATTCCAACGATTTCTGAGCCGTAAAACTCTATAGAAACTTGAACAATTTGAAATTTCACTTCTTTTCTTGTACAACTACACGAAATCAACCGTCGATAAAGTTTAACAGTCGGCAATGTCGGTTTTTGACGATCTGTTTGTTTGAGAAAAACTTTATATGAGCGAAATTTTTTTAAATTTTCAAATAGTTTAGGTAGGTATAGGGTGACTTATTGTTAAAAAAAAATATTTTTTAAAACAGACAGTGATTTTACTTTATGCGATTTAGTATTGAAAATAATTTAAAATAATGCAACTTGACAACTATCGTAGTTATGTGTTTAGTGTTAATAAAAACAGTCGAAAAGGTGTTTTACGAGTTTTATGGTTAAATCGCGATAGGAATGAGTTAACTGTATGTAACCATTATATTTATGGCGTTTTCCATTAGGCAAAAAGAAGCGCCCGGGAGCGTCCGGAATCAAGAAAATCACTTCTGAAACCATTCCATTGGCGCAAAAAATACTCTTCTGTTGATTCTGAGGAGCAGCGATGCCAAACCTAGCCCAATTGTGAAATTCTAGCACTTTCTGATTCGATCTAGCCCTGAAAATTTGGTGTCTGGCCCTGTGTATTTTTTTTAACAAATACATTTTGTTCTTATAATCGTATCTCGTTCTCACGCAAAACAAACTACAAGCTGCTTTAAATACAAAAAAAAAAATATATTTGGCTTTGGCTAAAATAAAATCTTATAGCAGTGAAGCCAATGATGGTGATGACGATGAGCGTTGCTCAAATATTTTATATTTAGATTAAATATAGTGTGATACAAGACATCATGTGCAATTTTATTACTAATAATAAATTAGTAATACATACCTATAATACGTATAAAAACACCTAACCAATACATTTTGTTATTTTTTTAATTTGGAATTTAATCTAGCCCTAATCTAGCCCTGAAAAATTTTTTTTAGCTCTAAATCACATTTTCGAGTTGGCATCACTGCTGAGGAGTCAGTTTTCTTGTTCCATTGGACAATACAATGGTTGAAATAAGCAAAATGAGTTTTCTCTCAACAATGATGTTTACGCTCTAATTCAAAAAATAAAGCTAATGGGTGCTAATGATAATGTGGAGATAGAATAAGACACATCTTACGTAGGTAGACAACATTTTTCTGATAATTTAATTCTGTTCGAATTCTTTTACTTTTTTCTTAAATCTGTCAAGAATTGGTTTAGAAAAATGTGTCGCACAATTATTCCACCATTGTTATAACCAGTAGTGTACATAATTGACATTGGTACCTATTCGCTCAAGGATGCTGTAACTCAACAGATGAATGTACATAATAGATTTATCCTTTTCTTAAGTAAAATAGGTGCAGTTATATTATATTTTCGGTGGAGTCAACTATACCAGCTTGACAGCGTTGAACATTTTTCTTCATTTGACAAATTAATAATCTGGTCATTTGTAGGTATTGTATGCCTATAATTGGAATGTATAGTCTTTACTTTCGCTGTTGGAACTTCTGTTGGAAACTTAGATACACTAGCGTCAGTCTATTAAGCGAAACATATTTCATAATAAAATGTATGCCGTGTGAAAATGGCTAACAAATTCTGAAATATTAATTTCTAAAATCCTCACATTAGAGCTAATAAGCTAATATAAAATTAAATACTATTTTTCTTATCTTATTACAGAGCCGCACAAAATGAATGGCGTGAAAAGGGTGATAGTCTTTTGTGTTCTCATCGTCATCTTACCTGCCATTCTCATAATCATCCCCCTGTATTTGCGAAAGGCTGTCTTCGCTGATGTCGTGTATCCCGTGGCTGAATCAGATATTATTGAAATCCGCGATGGCATCTCATCGATATTCTGTCAGCAACATTCACTACAAATGAACACGAATTTTAACGCCTTCCAGTTACACACTAAGCCTGAAATTTCGACAAATCGTAAGCACATTCGATTAAAGAAATCTATGACTCTGCCCGACGATACCCTTGAATATTGGGGCTTTTATCTCCTCAAAGGCGCTCAAGTGTACCTTAAGTTTTGTTCCCGTTTCAATGGCTCGAGAATTTTGGTGGTACGTGGAGCAAAAACTCTGGAGACTTGCGGACTTCTGGAGCACAACAAAAACAAAGTCGGAACAAATCTAGCCCATGGTCATGAACAGGTAAGAGTATTTTTCGAAGACACTACGGAAATTCGCAATCACTCGGCAATTGCTCCGAACGAAGATGAATTGGAAAATCACGCCGGTGAAGACAAAGATGATGATGAGACAACCACTATTATGCCAATTGCCACTACAACAACTTCTACAACTACGACGACGACGACCATCCGGTCTAGGATGAAAAAACTAAGGAAGCCTACTCGAAATAAGACTGAAGTGGTAGAAGTAGAATCAGAAAATACCACCCATGCTTCGCCACGATTTCGACGCCATCAAGAGTTCCAGCAGACCCGACACGAAGTCAACTATAAAAAAAAGAAACAGCAGGTCTACGATCAATTGTATAAGCGCCGTCGACCGAAGCGTGATCAAGTCTACGATCGCAAGTACGTTCACGGAGGCAATGCTGTCAACTATACAGAGAATGAATCGACTTCGACTTCGAGTTTCGAAAACAGTTTATTCGATTGCTATAGTGGCAATATACTGCTAGCTGAAGGTTTTCCTCCCTCGGAGGACTGTACTAGTACGCGTTTTTTAGAGAACGGATCGCATAGGATGATGAAGCATAAAATCACCGAGGACGGCTACTATTACTATATTTTTTACAGTGACAACGATTTGGTCCGAAATGACATTCATGCAATATTTGACATTTACAAACCGACTTTTCAATATTCCAACTCGACAGAGACGTCCCAGGGCTGTGTGAATAGCACAAATTGCACCTTCTCGATATCATTTCTATCCAACGAGATTGTAGTGGTGGAAGTACCAACACGAGATGGCATTGAACATGAGGAGGATGACATAACCTATCTGGTATCTACATGTCATCCGAGAATGGCGGTCTATGCGATATTCCCAATTTCTGTGCTCATACTTATACTAAGTTGTTCGTTCTTATAGTAAGACTTCTCTCGAAGGAGAGCAATCCAAGTTGGTGGATAAATATGTGAAACGATAGACCTGATTAGGATGTACACGTTTATTTTTTTTAGGATCTAGGGGTCCCCTTGTGTAGATTTTTGTATTCAACTAGCTAAATAAGAGATCATCGGCTAGATTGCCACTACTGCTAGTTGTAATGTTTAAACTGAACTGCATTAACGACACGGTCTCAAAAAGTAGATAAACAGCAAATTGAAGACACTTTGATGTCAAATTTTTTTTTTATTTTTGTTCTGAATAAGAGAAATTTTACTTTATCTAGATCATTAGTACTATGGAGGCATCTTTTATAAACAATTAAAAAAAAGAACAATAACAAAAATAATATCATACATAACATTTATTATAATAAAAAAGTTAAAAGACTATGAACAGTGTACTTATAGGTGCTAATGCTAAACGAGTTTGTATTTAAATATTGTAAAAACTAAAAACATTTGCATATCACTAAGACGTGTTAATAAAAATTCAGACAATTTTAGTATTTTCCAAATTTTGATTTCGCTCGTTTAATTTTGCGTTAAATTTCCTAATGAACAAAATTGAAAATCATATAACATCAATGCTTTCTTTAGCATAAGTAGATACCTACTCTATTTATTTTTAAACTTAAGAGACTATTATAATTACTTGAAAACTGTTGATATTAGAATGTTGTATTAAACGTAAAATATATTCTAAATACCTACGAGTGATTAGACTAACATTAAGAAAACTAAATCATTTTAGATACGAAAAATAGGGAAATTTTAAATATTTTTGTAATGTACATATTTATTTGTAATGAAAATGTTTATTTAAAATAAAAGAAAAAGACAAATACCATAAAATTGTAAATTTTATAAAATAAATTAAATAAATGTTAAGTAAAATGTGAGAAGGAATTTTTATTTAATGCTTTTAAAGAATATTTTCTCTGTAAAGTAAAGTAAAGAAGGACGTCAGATTTTATCTACACACAGCTTTAGGGCAAAATCTGACGTCAGTATGTCAAAAATTGACACGATAATTGACATGTGCAGTAACTTTATGCTTTAATTTGCTGATTTACAGCTGGAATATTTGCAGAAACGATGTATATTATAAAACATTTACATCTCCGAAGTACCTATACATTCCACCCACACAAAGAGATGCTTGGCGTTATTTTTATCTATGCTATTGAGTACCTATTGATACGCATCAGCAAATTCAATAATAAACCCCATACTTCTCCGCCTTTGACCCGCAAACTTACAGCAAGGTATACCTATGACGTGACGACATGGCGTTTTCTGTACCTATAAATGTTTACTCAATGATGGCACACAGTTGTTGTTGTATCTGAAAAACTATGTTCATGTGAAGCGGGAAGATCAGACAGCTGACAGACAACTGACAACTAAAAATTCGCACAACATATCTGTTCAAAAATCTCACTAAAGCCACGTATGTTACTCGCGGGGTTGCGGGGTTTGGGTATCGCCTTACGCACGCACCAGCAAGGGGATGAGAAGAAACTATTTTGCGTATAGAAACACTACGGATACGGAACGAAGAAGAAGACGTTTTTGGCGTCAGTTTCAGTTGGTACTTTGTTTTGAACGTTGTCGGGTCGGTGGCCTCTACAGAGCTAATATAATCGTTAATTTTGATTACTAATGGTTGTGACGTTCACAGCATATAGGTACCTATGTGCGTATTGCGGCGAGATTAAAATAAAAGATCAAAGTAAAAATAAATCTTAAATCGAACCCGCCGAGTTCCAAAAACGGCTATAGTATCATTAACTTAAATTTGTCAGTGTAGGTCTGTAAATCTTTAGACACAACATGCCTGACGCTGACCACGCGACGTCTACAGGTAAGCAATCGTAATTGTATCATTTCGTTTCTTTCGATTTAGATACCTAACAATCTAAAATGTTTTATTTCTTCTCTTATTACAGAACCGCACAAAATGAATTATGTAAAACAGGTGATAATCTTCTGTGTTCTTATCGTCATTATACCATCCATCCTCATCATCGTACCGATCTATTTGTGGGCGGGTGTCTTCAATGGTGCCGTCTATCCCGTAGTAGAATCAGAGATTATAGAAATCCGCGATGGCATCTCATCGATTTTCTGTGAGCAACATACACTAGAAATGAGCGCGAATTTTAACGCTTTCCAATTACCCGATAAACCTGAAATTTCAACAAACCGTGAGCACGTTCGTTTAAAGAAGTCTATAACTCTGCCGCACAATACCGTTAAATATTTCGGGTTTTATCTCCTAAAAGGAGCTGAAGTGGTCATAACGCTTTGTTCGCGTTACGATGGCTCGCAAATCGTGATTTTGCGAGGGGAAAGGGAATTGGAAACCTGCGGGCTTCTGGATTATAACAAAAACAAAGGTGACTCGAATCTTTTCGAATACAATAAGAAAATTGTCAATCGTTCAGCAGCGACTCCGTACGAAGATGAATTGGATAATCACGCTGGTGATGACAACGCTGATGATGAGACTATAACTCCTACAACCCATAGTTTACCGAGATTTCGACGCCACCATCAAGAGCCCCAGCAAACCCGACAGGAAGCCGACTATAAAAAAAAGAAACAACAGGTCTACGATCAATTGTATATGCACCGTCGACCGAAACGTGACAATGCTGTCAACTATACAGAGAATGAATCGACTTCGACTTCGAGTTTCGAAAAGAGTTTTTTCGATTGTTACAAAGAAAATATAGTAACATCGCATCCTTTGACTTCCTCGAAGACGTGCAATAGTACGCATTTAATAAAGACCGGATCGTATGCGTCAACGCGTGATAAGTATATCGTTGACGGTTACTTTTACTATATATTTTACAGTGACAACGAGTTGGTCCAAAATGACATTCATGCAATATTTGACATTTATAAACCGACTTTTCAGTATTCCAACTCGACAGATACGTCGAAGAGCTGTGTGAATAGCACGTTTTGTACCTTCCCCATATCCTTTCTATCCAACGAGATTATAGTAGTGGAAATACCAATACGAGATGGCATTCAGCATGGGGACAATGACATAACCTATCTGGTATCTACATGTCATCCGAGAATGGCGGTTTATGCGATATTTCCAATTTCTGTGCTGGTACTTTTATTAAGCTATTTGTTTTTCTGCTTAGTAAGACTTCGCTCAAAGGAGAGGAATCCGATTCCGAATTAGAATGCCCACATTTATTTATTTGAAATCTGCCAATTTTTGTTTTCTACTTGAGAATTAAATTATTTTATATAAAATAAAACTACTTAAAATATAACAATATTTAAATATTTTTCTAATTTACATCACATTTTGTAAAAAAAAAACAAATATAAATACATTTTGTGAAATAAAACAAAAATTGAAAAAATGTAAAGCCAGTATTAGACGATATGTTGAATCAGCATACGTATGCTGAAAATTGTGTTCCAGTCACAACATATCGTGCATACTTGATGACAAAAAATTTTTGTTTACACGATATGTTGTGATTGGAACACAATTTTCAGCATACGTATGCTGATTCAACATATCGTCTAATACTAGCTTAAGTAACATGTGATGAGAATTTTTTTGTAGCTTTTACTTATCTTCACACTTTTAGTATATTTCTGGACAGTGGACAACAGGATGCTGCTCTTAAACTCGATCGAATCGATTATAATCGTCTTAAAAGTTACATGTTTGCGGCCTTAGTAAAAAAATATTCACAAACGAACACCAAATTCGAAAACTGAAAAATTGTACTAGATTATATTTCTTACTGTTTAAATTCACATGAACATCGTGTCCAAAGAGACAGGTAGATTTTGAGTGAGTAGAAAGAAAAAGTCCAATCTGAACTGTTTCTTTCAGCTGAGTTGTAGATCCCGATCAACTAAGTAGGGCTCAGATCACGTAAAATGAAAACGATCGAACGACATCGTTTCGACAATAGCAGTCTCTGTTTATTTCCACAGATATGATAGAGACAGCATGCGTGAAAACGATATCGTTCAATCGTTTTTATTTTACGTGATCTAACCCCAGATTGTGTACAAAACCTTGATTGTCCATATCTTGGCGCTGAAGCTTGTAAGCTAAAGGGGAAGAAGATACCCCTGGTCGCTTCAAAGAAAAAGTTCTTCGAAAACTTTTCCGTCCCATTTATAGATTGACGGGCTTTGGAGGAGCTTCAACAAGGAATTAAGCGAGCTGTACATCGACTGATCGACATCGAAATAATGTTGAAACTCGATTTGGTAAAAGTATTAAGCTAATATTACACATGGGTGTCAATTTTGGACGTACTAACGTCAATATGACGTCAAATTTTGTGTAGACACAGCTTTATGACAGAAACTAACGTCATATTATCGTTTTGAAATGTGTAACAGTAGCGTTAAGGTCCTGGGTTATAAAAATATAATTGTCGGTAAACAAAAAAAACCAAATTATATTTCTACTACATTTTTGCCAAACAAATTTGATCTGAAATCTGTCAACCTCACACGGCACGGCATACATATCTGCTTCCGTTAACAAAATACAGAATCAAAATAAATTCCGATAAATATCAACCACAAAGAGTAATTGTAAAATGAGTGCCCAACTGGTTGCAAATTTAATGACAGCTGCTCTCTTGTCTCTTCTTGAAGTGGAATTCGTGTGTTTGTGTTTGTGTATCTAAATTTTTTACACTCTGCGCAGATTCTTGTTCTTCGTTCCAAAGTACGAGGGGTTGTTTTTGTCTTTTCTTTGTGTGCTGTTCTCGTTTCAGCTTCGTTGCTGTACTGTAATTTGTATAGTTTCTTTCTTCTCCTGGGCGAGTGCCCAAAGGAAATTTATGGTGTGGTGCTGCAGTGTTTATTTGCGAATACAAAAATTATGAATATTGAAATAACCACCACACCGCACTTCGTTCGTAATGCAATTTGTTATCACTATCTGCCTAGCCTAGTGCAACTGCTAAAATGTGATTAACTACGCACATAGTAAAATAAATTATCATCGTATCCTCGTCCAAAGTTTGGTCCGTGTCCTTTTTTTGTTATGTGTTTGCCGTGTTTGAAAGTGGAAGAAAGTGCATAGTGAATAATTATTCTGCATCCTTCTGATGTGAATTCGAATACAAAGCTTACCTACAAAAAGGAAATTAAAACTATGTTACATCCTATTTGGAAAATTCATATTACAAATAATAATTCTTGATTAATCAATGCTGAAGTAGTGTGCCTCCTCCCAAATCCTCACCCCATGTAGTCGCATCGATTATTCCCTATATGTTGCATAGATCGAAATCGAAATCCATGCGGGTTCTTATTTTTAACGTGTCCATCAGATCAAGATCGCGATTGAGAAGAAACACTTGAATTGTGTCGTGTAAATCGATTTTTTAACCAATAAAAATACGAGATGAACATTGTTTAAAAATAAACGCTCTTCCGGTCTCCCTTGTTCGAAAATAACAAAATCGGGTGACAGATGTTCGCGCTATGCTCTGGTTGCCGTTGGCTGGTTCTGCTGCTATTACGAGAATTTTTTGTGACACATTAAAGTGTCCACAATAGCGCCGCCGGGAACTTTTATTATTGGCTAGGTATGTAATAGTTTCGTATGTGGTTTTGTTTGATTTAGAAATGAAAAATTTAAAATAATGTTGCAATTAACAATTAAAATTGTACTCTTAAAAAAATCTAGTTAGTATGACATTGCAATCACATGAATAATTTTTTTGGTGGGTAAGGTAGTCAAACGATGTAGGTGCACAAGGATTTACAATTTACCACATGAAATAAGAAAGTGCATGTGAGCGAAAAACTCAGGTCCTACCACTAATAGTATAAATAAGTACATAATGACATTTGTGACATTTATGTATGGGATGATTGAAGGGTCCTCGAATTCTCGGAACTTTCTCAGGATTATCAAACGCAAAAATAAAACATCAGCTGTAATAGGTTTGTTTGAACATTTGAAGTGGACCCTAGGGCGCACAATGGCCGCGTTCCATTAAAAAAAAACCTGACATTTCAGCATTTGCGCTAGAGCTCTAGCCCTAGAGCTGGAGTTTGGCATGCCGCTAAGCTAAGTATGCTGCACGAGCGAAACTAAACTTTAGTGGCTCTTCAATTTTTCTCCCCAAACAGCTAAAACCCTAGCTAAATTTTGACATGGAGTGCGCTGTGGATATAAGTGTCACAGAAAACAGATGTTCGCAACATTGACATTTCATTGACACGAAAATATTTTATTTTCGTTGCGTTTTCTTTATTCCTTATCTGCCTACCTATTTCATCTCCAATTGTTCACTTTCAAAGGCTTCCTCATCGAGGTATTCATTGAAAAAACTCATCCTTATTTACTTTTCCGCACACAAAATCACAAAAAACAGATCTGTCAAAATTTAGCTTGAAAAAATGTGCCGAACCATTAATGGGCCCGCTAAATTGTGTCAGATACATGTAGTAGAGTTTGAAATGAAAATTTTATTTTTTAGCTAAAGCAGCGTACCGCTCGGCTAAATGGATTCGTTTAAACTTAGCGCAGCTAAATTTTGGAGAAAATTTTGTATGGGAGCTAAAATTTAGCTCCAGCAGCGTACTAAGCTTAAATCATTAATTAAAGAAATTTAATGTTTTTGCAAGTGTTAAATCTGTTTATGTACTAGATTTTTTCCGTGACATGTCTCAGGGTTACTTTTTCATTCTCGATATGAAAAAAATTTCTAGGGTGTCCTTGGGTTCCGGCCAGCCACGTAAAATAACTGACACATAATCAGTGCGCACTTCAAAAATAATTCAAACAAAAGACAAACTGAAATTTATATCAGCTGTCATGCATGTATGCACTTTATGGCTGTTCCTTTACTTTAAACTTTTTAAAATGTGTACTAATTCTTACGACTTTTTAGGTATTGGAACCTACTTAATGTCGTTCCTTAACTTGAAAAAAATCGATAAAGAGCAAGATATTACTCCTCCACTGAGAATCTTACTAGTTTTTACTCAACAAAGTTTTTGTAGTAAGAATTAAAATAGCTGTCAGTGACAATTGACCGATGGTTTAAAATTTGTTGTCCTATTTGTCAATGCGTGCAATTACTATTCGCATTTGTGTTTTAATTTCATAAAAGAAGTTCGATTAAGTCCGAATCACTTTCTTCGCCAGATGAATCAATTAATATTGGTTATAAATAAGCAATATTAGGTAAACATTTAAGGACTTTTTTTACCACTGCAATTTTTGAATTAGGTTCTTTGGGGCTAAAGCCCACAACATCCAATAATTGACAAACACAAAGTCTGTTGCTATTCGGCCGTTGTTCGGGACACGACTACCTACGTAATGAAATGTCATAGTTTAGATTGCGTCATGTGAGGCTATGTGGCTCGCTTCGCTCGCGTCAAAGACTTTAAACTCCAGTTTAGGACTCCGCTTAGGACCTACAAAAACGTTCTTTAACTTTTTCGTATGTTTCTCCCTCTGACTGAGAGAGAATTCATCCCCACTATGTCATTTTGACAGTCTTTTACCAACCTAAAGTGACTAAAGAAATGAAGAAATCTTGTCTCTATCGATCTGTCAATATCTTTTAAGAAACTTTTTTTGTCACAGGAGCCGAATTATCACATTAGTGAAAGACTGCATTTGTTATTGTTTGACATGTAAAATTTGCGTATTGCTCGCTAATTTATGCTGTAATTGACCTTAGCGGGTGACAAAAAGCCATATAGCTTGAATGCGTGTCAAAATATTTGTTGTTAGCATTGACCCCATGTCAAACCAATGTAATTTTACCTTCATTCATAAATGAATTTTATATAATTGTATCACAAATAGGTGTCAGACAGTACATTTTAAATGCGCTAAAAATGGGTGTAAACTTTAGTTAATAAAAATAAATTACTTCTGAAACAATGTTTTCAGCACCGACTGTAATACGATATGTACTTATACTTTCAACTGTCCGGCCGGCCGGCGCGGCGTTGCGCACACATGCTAATCAAATTTGTTTTCGGCTTGTTTAATTTTTTGTTTCGTCATTTTATTTGCTGTTATCAAACAAAATGAGTTTATTTGTTCTAGATCGTCCCCCCAATGATTGGAGGGTCTGGCATTTGTTAGGGGTACAGGGGAATACCCAACCCAGACGCGATCGACATGATCATGCAATCTCAGATGCAGAGAAAATTTAACTAAATGACGAGGGAAGGAAACTGCTCATGATGTTCATTTTATCTCGCAATGGGGTCAGACTTTTGTTCCGAACAGGGTGTAGTTGAAGTTCATTGCACGAGGCAATGATGTGTAAACAAATTAAAAACTGTATCTGTACTGCATCCCCCTTTGTCACTGCTTGTCACTCGAGAGAGGCACTCAGAGTTATATCAGAATTTTGTTCTGATAATGACACTTGTTTAGATAAAAGTAAAAACATCAGTAGTTTCCCTCTTTCGATTGGAAAATTTGTTTTTTTAATTAAAAGCGATGTAACGTTGCTTGTTAAACATCAAAGAGATTGTGCATGCGACAATAGCAATTAATGTCAAAATAACAAATAAAATTGGCCGACTGTAAAACAAGCAAAAAAATTGGAAAATTCATTCGCGAGCATTCAAATACTGGAAACAGTCGTAGTCTCACTCAACAAACTAGGTATTTTAACTTATTGATCCCATTTATTGAAATCGTTTCGTTAAGTTATTCGGATATTTTTTTTTATCTTATCAAAAGCAGAAACGGCGCTATTTTGAACACTCAAATGATTAGAATTGACTTCATCGCCTTAAAAATGGTCATGGTGCGATAAAACACACATTGTTGACCCGCTTCCTGTGGTTTTATCAACAGCCAGCCAAGTGGGTAACACACATTTACCATCAAGTGTTTGTTAAATTTTCAAGTAGTAGTACTTGTGTATTGCTGCACACAATATCCTGGTGAAGTGGATGCGCGCGATAAATTTATTTTATTTTCAAGTAGGTACCAATAATGAATGGTATATATGAGCATTATCATTTGTGTAGTAGTTTTATCTGTAGGCAGTTGATTTATAAAAAAAAAAAAATCTCCAACAAATAAAAGATGTATTGATTGAAAATAATTTCCTCTTAATTCCTATCACGTAGTTGGTACGCCTTTCGGACGATTAGTTGGCGTCCCACGGTATAGTGAAATCGTGATAAAAATTTCCAATTTGTGTTATGAAAAATAAGAAAAGTGGTTAAAAAAATATATTATTTCATTTTCTTTATTAATCAATGGTTCATTTTGCCGTCCAAAAAAGTGAAATATTGAAGATTCAAGTGATATAAAAAAATAGTTTTCAACTGATATCGAAATCGGATATCCTTATTGATTACAGGTCAAGTACCTACAAGCATTATTTAATAATTTAAGCCAAAAGTGTCACTCCACAGTTGAAATCGACTAACAGTTGAGGAGGACAGTGCTGCCACCTTTTGTACAGATCATCAAAATATGAATTAGATTATATGGCATTGAAGTATGTACATCGATATTTCGATCATGTGCTCTTATTCAAAGTGAGACCGCTGTCACTTAAAAACTACGGCAATATACCAATTTAACATTTCAATTTATTAAATCAATGATTTTATTGTTGAAAAACACATTCCGCGGTACTAATAATCATTTTTAGTGTCCAGGCTAACTTTTACGAAGTTACAATGGCAAAAATGTCCACATAAAATTATCAATTGTGACCGTCAAAATATTTAAATTGAAGACTAAAAATGATTATTGGTAAGACCCATTTTTATTAAAATTCACATGTCTATTGCAATCAATAATTCACAAAAATAAAAGTTCAGCCAAAATGACAGCTACGATTGACAGCATAATCCAGCACTGAACTGTTGTCCTGCCAGCTCAGTGCTCAACTAGGGCACTTTGAACCCAGGTTTTCATTTTAAATTGATTCTTTGGAATGTATGGGTCGGTCATACACTCGAAGTGGTGCAGCTTTTGAGCTTTTTTTAATAATCGACTCCTTTTAGAAAAAGCTTTGACTGGCATTTTTGTACGTTTTTTTCAAATAGAGCTCTCTAAAACCGCAGCCATTTTGACTTACTTACCTCACTTTAGATGGCGCTCACTGTCCGGGGTGGACCAAAGCCTCAACCAAATCGTGTAATCGTAAAGATGCTCAGTCCTCCATCACAATTTACACATCCAAACATTTTTATAGAACAATCTAATTAAAGCTTACCAAATAGACCTACAATTGCTTAATCTTAGAAACACAAATTTCTTTACAAAGTCTGACAGGTGTTTTGATGTTTTATTAGCCTCGATTGCTCACGTGTATTTCAGTTGACATAATGCAGAGGGATAAATAACAATTCTAGTCATGAGTTTTTTAACTAAGTACTTAGCCAGCTGACAATCAATTGTGTCAAACCAGATGATTGACATTTTGGGACAAATTAATGTATTCAAATTTCAAGTCGTATTAAGTTGGTTCGATTTTTCTGGATTAGTTTGCTAAGAAATACGCCTGACTAGATTGCCATGCAATTGTCATTTTGTGCATTTACTAATTCACAATTTTGACATAAAAGCTGTAATTTTTAATCAAAAACTGTATTTGAAGTATGAATTTAATGTCAGTGAAATTGTTTACTAAATTTGTTGGCCGCTTTGTATACGGAGCGGCGCAGCAAAAGAGGTGATTCGCATTTCGTTCGCTTCAAGTTCCTCCCTTAAGAAGGTATAACAGATCAGTGATGCCAGACTCTGTTTTCTAATATTCTATTATGTATTTGTACAGGCGATATTATGACAGATATGACATATTGTTATTCCAAAAATTATCGGAGGGTAATTATTTAGCCCAATTGTCACAAGATCTTTGTTTGAAATTTATTAAGAAGGTAAGTTAACTAAAAATACAAAGATCACTTTACGTCTCTTTCTATTGTCAAATTATGTAGGTACATAAATGAAGTAAGTAATAACGTTCGTGTAACATTCATCTAGAATGTTGCCAAATGGTGTGCTGAGGTCAACTGAAAAATTGCTCAAATAAAACCCTTTAGCCAGCTGTCAGACAGACTTATAAGACTAGTGTTTTCAATGATCCCATTTTAACCTATGACTGTGAGCCGTTTTAAGACGACTAAACTTCTGACTGTTTGTAACTCCATTATTATTTTAATTACTCGTAAAATTCTCCGAACATGTGGTAGTGTTTTTTTCACCTGATTCATTAAGCCCAGTTGAATTGATAGACTAACCACTTGTGGCGCCTAATGAATGGGTAATGGGTATGTATAAAAATCAGAATGAAAATGTCGTAAACTCGAAATGGGCGCAATTGCAATTGTGCATTGTAAGTATTCTGATTCGGCTTTAGCAAAATTTACATGTGGACGGGAATTTCGATCGTTGAACCGCAACCGATCAACAATGCCAGAGTGAATGAAAGGGTAGATTGGTCTCGCCTATGATGATTCGGATTCCCTTTAGTTCTAAAATTCTGTTTGCTCAACACTCTCACTCTCTACTGTACATTAATGACAGAATTCAATTTGACAAGTTCTTACTTATTTTCCGTTCCTTTATTCCAGTTAAGTGATAAGTCTAGCAGAGCTTGGCACGACATTCCATATAGATAGCAATGGCACTGATTTTGATTTAGGTAGTATATAGAACCCCATGAAAGCGCGTCCCTTCCTACTCCTCGCACTGGAACTGGACTCATAGAATCATAGAGTAGTTTGTACGCTCCATAGAGTATAGACGGCCGGTACTCTCATCAGTTCCAATGTAAATCCGCAAGCGTGTTTCAGTGGTTCTTGTCGCTCGGGCGATATCAGTTGACGTTAAATTATCCGCCTACTGTGTGTGCAAACTGAAGCGGATCGGCTTGCTAGTGTTTCTTTATTTTTGTTTTTTGCAAAGTTTTGAGGTTTGTTTTTTACCCACACATAATATCGGTGACAGACGGGCCGACCGACCAACGACTGACGCCAAACGGTTAGTGCGGTGTTGTTGTAATTTGATTCGAATTTTCCTACTTGTTGATAGCGATATGGAGTAGCATTGAAATAAAACAATTGCTATCTTGACATACGCGTGCTATAATACTGATCAACAGAATTTTTTTGATTAATCGTGTGTTTTTGTTATTTTCTTTGAAATATACTCTGTTTTATACTCTGTCTTCCTTTGTTAGTCGCAGGCTAATTAATCAATGTGTTCGGTTGTCCTCGATTAAGGTTTTATTGATGCGGCGACGTTGTGCATCGGCCGGCATAACGCGGGGGTGATTGCCTACAAGTTATAAAAGTCAAGAAAAGAAAAACAGAAATATACATTCATACATTATAGTGAAAGAAAAGAAAAAGAAAATCAAAACAAAACAATTTGCATTAACAATAAGTTAAACTAGTCGAACTTGAGTTCGAATTCGAAGTTGCTGTCAAATTTGGATTAACGATGTTGTCCATAGAAGACGCTATGATGATCGAGGAATTTTTGTTTACCTAGAGAAAAGTTGGTGAGTCGAAATGCATATTTGATTTAATTTTTTTATTGTACTAGATTTAGAAGCAATACTTTCTAATGCTAGGTTTCCACTTGTCGATTTGAAATTGACAGTTGACGTATTTTTATGCCAATTAGAAAATTGGCAAGTGAAAATAGCGAAAAATTGCTTGTCAATGAATTGACAAACAGCGTATGGCAAAGAATTTGAATGACAAGTGGAAATAGCTGAATTGACAAACAAAATGTCAAAATGTTAATTGGCATCAAGTTCATAAGTTTGTCATTTTGATTGTACAAGGAAGGCCAATCTTTTTACATGGCCCATCCCTTTTCACAGGAATGTTTCTTTTTTTTTATGAATGATGGTTTAACACTTTGCAAAATAAATTCGAAGTTATTTCTATTCATTTCATACATATTTTGCAAATTTTCGGCTTTCTTCGTCTTCTGCCTATACAGCTTCAACTCAGATTCGACATAAAAAGCGAGAGCTTCTCTTGGAAGTCGGTAGACTCTGAATTTCGTCATACAAAACGTTACGCCGTAACCACCATCCAGTCCCCGAGCATTTCTATCTTCTTACATGCACCTCTTGAACACTTTGACGTACCAGCTGCCTGCCTACTCCCTGCATCAATAGGCCTACATTTTTGTGAAATATCAAATAAAAGCATACTATGTACCTATAATCAACATACAGTGCAATGTATGTCAAACAGTGTATGACACTATTGTAGTATAGTAAGCTGCATTTGGAAGCACTTGTGTAATCTAAACGAATTCGGATCGTTTTTCTGTGTCTACAATATTTTCACAAAGTCTACCCCCAGTTTACCACATTTAATATTCGGGCGGCATCAAATAAATAAGCTACAAAAATCTACAACTCATTCTCAGTTCACAGAGCCAGCGAAAAGTTTCGGAAGCATACTTCTGATACTTTCGAACAATTTCGAAATAGTTAGCTAGTTTTATCCTCTGCAAAGTGCGCAACATTCGTGATTAAAAAAGTGTTCGAATTGTGCTAAATATCCTCGATATCCTAATTTTCTGACATTGTCATGGTAAGTGCTAATAAAACTATCAAGAGAAGAGAAGGATTCTCAGGACAATAATATTCTCGATCTCGGATGTATGTCAGACGTTAGCGAGAAGAATTTGTGTTTTTCTGACAGTTGACAAACAGGAGATATAAATTAAAGAACATAGATCTCTCTCTAGTAATTGGAGTTTGGTAAATTTTTGTCCGAAGTTTAGTCGGCCTAAGCCCACAATACATTACATTATTTGTTGTTGTTGGCAGTACCATTGGTCCCATTCTATTTCTATTTCTAGAAATTCTACACAATCTGAACAGTAGCGTTGTCAAGTTATCGATCGCGTTCATGATATCAGCCGCAGACAAACTGTCGGCAACTATTCAAGAGACAGAACGCGAAACTTTATTTGTCTCGTCAAGTTTTTTATTGATGTTGTTAAACAAGCCAATCACATTTAGTTATAAAAAGAAAAATTATTCCTCAATTAATAGCAGGCATCGTTCATCTTTGATCGTGTCTACTACGTTTGTCAGGTCGAGTTAATAATTTATATTGATATGTAGCGCGTTTCAGTACATCGCTTAATTGCCAGTTTGAGTATAGATGTGACGCGATTAAGAGGGGTAGCCCTCTTTTAACTTTACTATGTTCATCGGGTGAGTCGCACTTTCTTATCACACTGACACAAGTAATTTATAGATCTACTTGTATGTAGTAACTTGTAAATCATATAACAAAATGAGTGTAATTATTATCGACAGAATTGCACTCATAGTTTTTTTTATATGGTGTGAATAATATAGCAGGTACTTCAAACTACTTTCAATCACATGTCAACCAACCAAAATCATGTTAAAAGGGCAAGAACTTAGCGTAACGTATAGGTAAACAATTTTATACATACGATACGCCTTCCCAATTACATACTAAGTAACTTCGACATGACTATCGAGAAGTGCAATTCATTTAGGCCGTGTGTCAATTGGGATAAATAATAATTACCCTCGGCTGATTTTCTGACACATGTAGTGAGTGTTAAAAAGAGAAGTTCACCAAACTCCAAACTGAGAGATTTCTCTATTTTTACGTTTTTAATCAATTGAAATTTAGTTTTTTTATTTCCTTTTGAACGTTTTAACAAATGCCAAGCAAAAGAAAACGTCAAAAATTAGCGTATAGGATATTTTATTATCTTGCAGGATCATTTTTTGATAGCGAAATTTTTTGATTTCTGAGTACCTAATTCCTATCTTTGGTCATAGTCGTTTACCAAAGGCTTAGAAAATCCGGCCTCATGATTAAAACTAAATCAGAATTAGTACCAATTGAGGCCGCATTGATAAGGGTACTAAAATTCTAACCTCTCAAACTAATCTAATCTAATTCTTGTGTAAAATGATGTCGCTTCTTGATTGATACGTTGTCATTAATAAAACTTAATTAATCAAAATCAGATGTAGTGGAAGCGTCAGAAAATAATGTAAAAAACGAGTGTCCAGAAATGACAGTTGCTGTATATATTTATTTGCAAACTTTCATTTGTTTGAACAACGCGTGTTGCACATACGAACTTTTCCTTTATCTTAGCGTGCGGATTTTTTTTATAAAGCGGAAAAGTATTCTGTCAGGAACATATTTCTTATTTAAGATAGACACAAAAGCGTGTTCCACATATTATAGGAGTTCGTCTTTGTCTCAGCGATTGGTTTGTAAGTGGAACAACAACCTGTCAAAAAAATGTTTTTTTCTTTTAACGGCTTTAATGTCGATTACGATTTCCATTGGGCTTTTACCGTTTTGCTCTCAGATCTCAGATTTTTCCTGCCCCAATGGAACATGAAATGAGATTACTTTTTTTTTTGCTTTACGTTGATGTGTTATTTGACAGTCAGCTATTTTTTTATTGCAATTTGTGTTTACAAAATATGTCACTTGTTTTGGAATTAGTGAAAGTATGTGTGAGTCGAGATTCGCAAAAGTGATCTGAATCTTATGTCGTTTTCGATTGGTCGTCCGGAAGCAATCCGAACGCTTCAGAAAGCGGAAAACGAATTTGACAGTCAACTGATTTCTAGAGCAAAAAAACTGCTCTGAATCTGAAAAAATTGATTTTTCTTTCCCAATGGAAATCGACATAAAACAAAAGGTTTATTGGCGAATCCCTTAAATACTTAAAAAAAAAAAAAAAAAACTGTTAAGTTGTGAACTTGTGGTTATTATCTACTCATTCCAATAATATTGGCGGTATTGATTTATTGATATAACTGCCTGCTAATGACAGTGATAAGAAATAAATTGATTATTTGTTGGTTTTCTTTATTTGGTGATTAGTCTTGAAAAGGTGTCAGATAGGCTATATGACTAATAGTTACGAAGAAACGCAATCACTACACAAAAAACAAAACTAGGTTTAGTTATTTTTGATAGCGCACCTTCATGGTGTGTTATTCGTATTTATCGGTTGAATTGGTATTTTGTGAAATTGTCAGTGCCCTTCATAGACAAGAGTTGTGTTTCAACATAATTTTAAAGGCGCTGTGAGTATTGTGATACTCTATAGCGTCACATTTGCGTTGTCTTGTACGAGAAGTGATTTAAATTCTATATTTTTGGCAGTTACCTTATACCTACGTCAACAGAAACACTTAACTCAGACAAATAGCGGTAGCCAGTTGTCAGATTAAGGAAATTTGACAGTGTTTTTAATGTACTCATATCCGGTTTCACGTTCAAACTTGATTTAAGATCTCATACTTAATTTTCTCCCAAATTTTGCAATGCTAGGCATTTTAGCCGAATGACTATCCGGAATGTATCTGTCAAAATTTAGCGCACTTATTTCTGGTGGCTAAATTTAGACAGTTCCCGTCAGCGGGATTTTATCAGCACTTGAAATTTCAAATTGGAATAAATATTAACCCACTCATTAATAAAGGCAATAATGTTCCTTTTTTTAGTCAAAAATTTCCAAAGTGTCAGATTTGGAAGAGAGGATGAAGACTTTCTCTGCGAAAGGACAAAATTACTAAAAATTACGAGTGCGAATTATAGTTAGTAAACGTCAGTCCTCTTTATATTTACTTTTCCCTCGGTTGGTGTCCTTTTACGTAACCCACAGGACTTAATAATTAAGAACTTGTGTTACGATTTATTGTCAGTGTTCGCCTCTTATTGATTTTTATAAAATTCAATATTTTTAATAAGTTGAAAAAAAATCTACAATTTCTTTCAGATGTCATCAAGTTAAAAAAAACTCACAGACAAATGTAAGCAACCAGAGAGGAACCATCAACTACCCTAAAATCGAAGAGAGGAACTCTGAATCCAGGAAGTTATCGTTCCCAAAGAAGTAAACTTTAGTCATTAGATATATAAGTTAGATCCAGATCCCAGACAAAACAGAAAATGACGGCGAACGGAGACATACGTCTACTGGGACGATACAGTCCTGATGGTAAGTTAACCTATGCGACAATATTATCCATTCCTAATTCAAATCCTCATTTTTAAGGCTTTACAGGTTTCCGTACAATTGCCAATCGTCGATCTCTAATCTGCCTTATTGTCGGCCTTGTGGTGGGCTTTTGCTTTGCTGAGCTTTTTATTTTATCCTCCCCGCGCCGTCCCGAATGGCTACCATATGGCGGTCATGACCTAGGCAACATAAATGATCCTCACAACAGCCATGACATGCTAGACGAAAGTGGACCCGACAAAGAAATAGGCACCCATACGCACGTCCACGAAAACAGTTCCATTGCCAATCAGCTGTATAACGAGGTTCGAGTTCTATGTTGGGTCATGACCAATCCGGATAATCACCAAAAGAAAGCACGACATGTACAGCGTACATGGGGCAAACGTTGCAATAAAATTGTTTTTATGAGCTCAAAAGAGGACACAGAACTAGGAGCAGTAGCGCTACCAGTTAAAGAAGGACGCAATAATTTATGGGCCAAAACGAAGGAGGCTTTCAAGTATGTTTACGAGAATCATTACGACGAAGCTGATTGGTTTATGAAGGCCGATGATGATACTTATGTGGTTGTTGAGAATTTGCGATATATGTTATATCCATACTCGTCGGATGAACCGATATATTTTGGCTGTAAATTTAAGCCTTATGTGAAGCAGGTAAGCTTGGATGTGCAGAAACCTTAAATAATTAAAATATGATATTTGTCGTGTTTTTATTGTAGGGATACATGTCTGGTGGAGCCGGCTATGTGCTTAGCAAGGAGGCTCTGCGAATGTTTGTGGAACAAGCTCTGCCGGATAGTAAGTTGTGCAGACCCGATAATGAAGGCGCTGAAGATGTAGAAATGGGAAAATGTATGCAGAATATTGGTGTATTCGCTGGCGATTCACGAGATTCTAATGGGCGGGGGAGATTTTTCCCATTCGTGCCCGAACATCATTTAATACCCGGCCATACGGATAAGAACTTTTGGTATTGGAAGTACATATACTATGAGACAGATGAGGTGAGTTTAAAATATGGAGTTTGAAATTCTCGGGCATCAAGTAAAAATTGATGCCCGAGAATATGGGGTCCTTGATGGTCCTATATTTGTTTCAATGATCTGTAGCAATTCGATGACTAAGGCCCCTAGGGACTCTGCTCAAGATGCTCTTGTGAACCGTCACCACCTTGATAATTATATCAGGGGCTGTCCACTAAAAGCTATTTCTCTGTTAAAAAGCGTGCTTGGTAAAATTACGAGATTTAATTGCGCTTTTGAACGACAGAGCAAATTTGTGGTAAATCACGTGTCTGCAGATGTTGAATTGGTGTGTACAATATGGTTGACTTTGACGGCAACTTTTTCGCACAAATTCGGACCAAAAATATGTGCGACTTCTTTGCGAAAAATTAATTGCGCACACCAAATGATGAAAAAATTACGATTTCTTTTTGGGATTAACTATTTTATTAAGAATTAAGCTTTTAAGATCTTTCTGGGTTGCTGGCTGTCGTTTGAATGCACAGACCACACAGACAGAGCATAGATTTCGGTTGCAAAAAATGAATTTTCTACGTTTTCAGTTAAAGGTACAAATCCTATTTGACGGAATTTTGCCTTTTGATAAATCAATTTTGTACAGACAATTTTAAATTTACCTTTCAGGGTCTCGACTGTTGTTCAGACAATGCTGTTTCCTTTCACTATGTCTCACCAAATCAAATGTACGTCCTAGACTACCTAATATACCACCTTCGACCGTATGGCATTGTTAACACACCAGACGTCTTGCCACAAAAGATTTCTAAAGCCGACTACAACGCTCTGGATGCAACTGACGACAAGGCAAAGGTGTAATTGTTTAAAAAAATCGCCACAGCATTGCATCGACGATCGCGCTTTTGTGTTCACTAATAAAAGCCCAACTAAAGACATTTTTTTTTGTAAATCAAATATTACAATTAGATTTAAATAATACCTACTAAAAAAAAAAGAAAATAATGAAAGACTTAAAACCTTTAACAATAATTTGTAAGATATAAAGAAACTAAATTTTTCTCAAAATCTTACTTCTATATTTTTTCCCTGATCTATTATAAAATCTTATAAGAACTTTTTAAATTAAAAATGAAATTAGCTCTCCTTCAAAAGACACAACCATTAACAGTGAAATTAATAATCCCATGTATACTATACTCCTTGTAATATTTTTGGTGTTTCCTATATAATTTATATTTACAATAAATTTACCCAAAATTTAGTCACTTTGGTTTGCCATGTTGAATGTTTTTTTTTTTTGTATTTTTGTTTATAAAACTTAAGCATTTAGTTTTAATTTTAGTATTTAAGATCGACTGTACATTTGCACTATAATTATTTTGTAATTTGTTATTAAAAGTTTATTTATATAATGAAAGAAGTAAATTAAATACTTGTAAAATTCTGTATACCAAAGAATAAATGAAAAATTATTCCAAAAATGAAAATTAAGTAATTTTAAGTACACTAAGTTATTTAGTATTATTTTTGTTTCGTTTATAGTTCAAAAATAAAAAAAAAATTAAAATTAATAAATTATCTACTTGTGAAATGTTTAATAAAAAAAAAAGAAATATGCCACAATCTTTTGTAATAAAAAAAACAAAAAATAACAAGAAAATCTTAAAGAAAAGACAAATTTATCAACTCAATAAAAATTTACGTGAATTATAAATTAATTGTTGTTGTTATTGAAACGAAAGAAAGTATTAAATTTGTATGCCTGGATCTGGTTCATCTATTTTCACATTTTCTCTCCATTTAGCTTCTTAGGCTATCGTCTTTCATCTCAAAAAGCAAACGTTTTGAAAGTAAGATCTCAGTATAATTGGGAGAGGGAGAGGCTTGAGGAATATCCAGACAGCGCTGTTAGGTTATCTTGTATAGGGTGTGAGTTAATCACAATAGATTAGGCAGCACAATTTTGGACCCATCGGCATCACTGGAGAACCTTCAAGGTTAAAACTTAAACCAATTCGACAAAATACTTAATTTCCGTACAGAACCTAAAAATGGTTTGTTTGAGAAGCCAACCTCTTCCAAATTGTCGAAGAAGTACCTTCCAAGGCGTGCCCAAGCCTTACGATGGATAGTAGTACTTGTCATACATTTCTTTCCATTTTCCCATTTATTCACCACCGTGAGTCCTCTTATGCTCCTAAATCCGGCCGTTTGGAGATCGAGATAAGTCGGCCACCAGGTGCTGCATGTTGCCCCCTTCATGCCCGACTCCAAGGAATACATACTCTAATTTGACTTAACAGGCTTGGCTAACCGAGGCGAAGTTTTTTCATCTTGCAATACATTTGTGTGTGCTTTGATATTCTTATTGTCGAATATTTGATGCCTGGGGATTATTCCTAAAAGCGCAGCGAGTCGCTTTTCATTGCGTTTTTGTATTTTTTGTATTTTCAATAGCGATTCGCACCATTCAAAAGCGATAGCTGGGTATATTTATTTTCCCAAATGAGCGGCGGATCGTTTTGAAAGCGATACTTCAATCTCGACCGTCTTAACTTTTGGTCATTCTCAAATGCGAACGAGGGCGAAAAATATATTTCCAGTTTTTTTCCGTTCTGACTTCCAATTTTCCATTTCTTTTTGCAAAAGTTTTACAGCTTTTTCCCAGGAGGAATTTAGTTTATTTTTGGAATGGAGCAAATCGTTTTTGAAAATACAAATCCGCCATGAAAAGCGATCCGCCGCCCTTTTGGGAATAAGCTCCCAGTGTTCTTCATTTACTTTTAGTTCGCCTGAATCATATCATTGTGCATTGGTGATTGGTATCAGTTTGAAATAAGATTCTAAAATCGTAAGTATTGTGTACATTCCTATTACATTCTGCGACGCAGCAGAAAATCGGCTTGAAAGAGATTTTAATAAAGTTAATCTTAAATGCAAAGTAAAAGCAAATTCCGTCACGTATTGCTCCCTACGGCCCCCGCTTTCTGCTAAAGTTGCTCCAATTCCAAAACCAACTCATCAGCAACTCGATTCGAAATTTTTCATATCCACGACACTTTAGCAAAAGAAAAAACAAATTCACCGAAAAATAATTCACCAACAACAAAGAAAATTTGACATGCACGCCAATTTCATCACCTACCACAAAAATTCAAACATGTCATTGCTGACAATTTACCGAAACACCTGAAAATATGCAATTCGGAAATAATTCACTATCGAAAAAGAAAATTTGACATGCGCGCCAACACCACCAAAAATCCAAACGAAAAATTTCGCTAGTGCACCAGGCGCTCAGCGATTTTAGTTGGTTGGTTTTGGTATATGCTAAAATCCAATCCACACTCATCAAAACCATTTAGTGGACCAACTTTTGTCCAGTATTGGATTTTGCAGAGTGTACAAAAAGTGACATTGTATTACCTGCTGCCATTGCTGGGCGCCTAGTGATTTTCGAAGAATTTTCGTTGCAGAATTTGTTTTTTTTTTGTTGTTTGACAGCAAAATATGGTTAGATTGGTGGGTGGTAATGATGGAAAAGAGTGTTCCCAGGGAAAAATTAGACCACAATTGACGACACACTACCAAGTTGAAAGTGGAAGCTTTTGGAAATAAATATTGGAGTAGGTATTATGACAGCATCAATTCAGGAGGAGGCGTTACAGATTCAAGTGAATTAGAACAAATTTAATAGCGTCACGTAGTCGAAATTATGAGTGCAGAAATTATGAAAAAGTAAAGAAAATTTCACCAAAACAGCAACTACGCGATCGGGCCAAGAACGTAATATGTCAATTGCGCTGAATCCTCAGAGAATAATTTTCTGACAATAGAGTAAAAAGAAAGGAAAATTTCAGCGTTGCCGTCTGCGTTTGCTTGGGATTAGCTCTTAGAAGGAAATACAACAAAATTATTGGTTTCTCTTTGGGGTGGTGGGCGTTGATTTTCCGTTATTTTTCGTATATTTCATGAAGGAATGAATGAGTAATCCGATTGCAATGAAATAAAGCTTATATGGTGCCCATTTTTAAGACCTACCTTTTCCAAAAAGATCCCTACCAATCGGGTCAGTAGTTCTTACGTGATATTGGAACAAACAAAAAAAGCTACAATTTTATTGAGTTTCAACTGTGGCTTTTCGGAGCTTTTAGCTGAGTTAATTTAAAGTAACCTCAAAAATTGTAGTAAAGGACTATTCACATGAGAGCGACCAACTACTTACGAAGGAACGAATATAATAAAATATATATATATTTTTGACAGTCCGTTCACATGAACACGGTTATGGTCGCGACAGTTCGCGAAATTCAGCCATCAGTTTTTTACCAGCAATTTCTAATTTGAGGTTAAGTTCGCTTTATTCGCTAGTTTGTGGAACGCGGTTTAATGATGTGGATTGCGAATAAACTTTGACAATTCCCACCGAGGATATTTTCGTTCGCGGCAATTGGAATTTGATATTTCGTTGTTTAAACTTGTTTTCTTAATACATTTTGATGGGATAAATAATTATCCTACTCTTGGAATAGTAAAAGGTGCAATTTAATGTTCAGAAATTCATCAAAAGTGGTTTGTTCGCATTTTATCAATTCATTCGTTCGCTCTCATGTGAATGGTCTGAATGGTCCTTAATAACAGATAGTCACGGATGCAACCAAGAGCCGTTAAGAATGGTTAACTTTCAAGTTATTTCGTAAGGCTGTTTGACAACTGGTACCTGCAAAGAGGGTTTTTTTTTTGAGTGAACAACTATTCTTTGGAGCGGAAATAAGTAAAAATCTTTACTAATTCGTAAATAAAGGAACGTAGCCAAAGCTAATTCCAAATTGCAGTTTTCTGAAGGCCTTAACTCGCAAATGGCTACCTAAAAAATGAACTATGTATTTAATGTAGGTAAATCAAATCCCGCTGTTTGACGGTTCTGGACGACCAACCGAAAACGAAATTTTTTTTTCTTTATTGCTTTCATTTATCAATACTACACTGCAAATCGTAAACAAATTCTGCAACCAAATCCTGTCGGAGCTTATCGGAAGAAAATTCGTATTGACAGTCGGTCATACCGCGTCTAGCGGATTTCGGCGGAACCCTAATCACAGGATAAGTCACTCCATTAACTGTCAAATCGTATGAAAATTTGTGTTTCGAAAAATAAAAAAATTAAATTTAATAAGTAGAGACTGTTATTTACCAAATTTTTGTCGGAAAGAAGTTCCGAAGAGCTGTTCGGAAGAATAGGTACATACATCGAAACAAAAATCCTCCGATTCGTATGAAATCGGAGAATTTTTAATTTAAATTAAATTGTAATTTTATTTTAACCCCTGTCTGATAGTTACAATATAAGCGTACCCGTTACAAGTTCTAAAATTCTACAGTCTTTTTCATAACGAAATATTTACATATCTACAAAAATCATAGAAAATTATCCGACGTTTCATTTCGCCATCTATCCAATAGCGGTTGCATATTGTATTTTGGTAGTAGCGTGTCCTTATTCTGAGACACTCCAAATGGTCTTAAATGATATATCAGATAGTCGAGCATGTAAAATGTTTCCGGATGAATATAATGAAATGAGATCGCATGATCTGAACAGCAATTTAAACCCTGCATAAAAGAAAAGATAAATATTTAAAGATTTAAAATTTCTTCAAAATTTCTTACATCTTTTGTTGCATAAAATATATATCGCCAGTACCAGTGGCTTTTATCTCTCGCTATGATATGTGACTGTGGACCGGATGGGAAAAACCGCCCACGTTTTTCTTCATCTCGTGAGTCTCCAGCTACAACGCCAACATTTTGAAGGCAATATCCCATTTCCATGTCTTCCGAACCGCCATAGGTCTGTCGGCAAATTGTACCATTGGAATAGGCTACTTCGGCAAAGCGACGCAAAGCTTCGCGGCTAAGAACGTAACCAGCACCTCCAGACATGTACCCCTAAAAAGGAAGAGGGTATATACATTTTTTTGATAACTAAAGTGGCTCGTATTGTATTTAACTCACCTGTCGGACATGGGGCTTGAATTTGCAGCCAAAATAAACTGGAGCATCTGTTGAATAGGGTTGTAGGAAGGCTCTAAGATTTTCAGCTATAACATATCTGAAAAGAATTTAGATTAAAGATATGGCTTAGAATCGGGTTAACTACTGATCAACATAAATCACTGCTTGACTGATTGTCAAGAATGCCCGAATGACGATCACCTTGTCTTCACTCTGACAAGGTGATCGTCATTCGGGTAGATATATCTATTTACCAACTGAAACGAATATGAAGCAGAAAGCTTTTGTAACTGGTTCCAACTACATAATTTGATCTTCAACAAATCCGTTGTGAATTTAATAATATAAAAAAAAAATGATTGACGATCGTTGAAATGAATTATGATCATAAAAAACTGTGTACCTGTCGTTGATGGGAACAGTGAAGACAATATAGGATCTGGGACAGCAAATATAGCTTCTAAGATTGTATTGAAGAAACACAAAGTCTAAAGACAGCCTTGAGTGGGAAAGTGTGACGATCATTAGAACTAAGATGGTGATCTTCAGCTGATCACGTAGTGTCAAAAGTATAGTCGGTTTTTAAAAATGTCAAGTTAAATTGAGATCAGATGAATTTAGATTCTAAAATAAATCCAGATCAAGAAAGTGTTCTTCATTTTTAACCGATCCTCTACTTTGGCTAACATTCAAATTGTTATATAGCTATCTGCTTGCTGTAGGAAAAATAAAGACCACCATATTAACTTACGTATCATCATCGGCCTTGAGAAACCAATCCGCATCATTCCTATGGTTATCCCAAATGTACTTGAATGCCTCTCTCGTCTTGAACCACAAGTTTTTTCTGCCCTCACCAACGGGTAACTTGATCGTTCCCAACTCCTCGTCCTCCGCCGAACTCATGAACAACAACTTGTTACATCGTGAGCCCCAAGTTTTCTTAATGTGTATGGCTTTCTTCATGTGATTTGCCGGTCCTGTTAATATCCAACACAGCACTCGTGTCTCATTGTACAATCGAGCAGCAAGTGAAGTACTCCTTGTCTTATGATCATCATTGTCGAGCATTACGAAGTCCAGGTGTTTGGGCACGACTTCATAACCAAAACCAGCAACACCACTCCCACCACCACTCAAATCATCGTCATCTTCATATCGTGCACGTAAATTCCTCCGCAATGTCATAACAATTGATGAATCATTGTTGTGTGGCGACCACGATGTCATGTGCAATAATTGTGATAGGCAAAAGCCCAGAACCACACCGAACATGAGCACTATAACCGATTTCATTGTGACTGACATTGATATCAAATAAAATAAACAAAACCACTATTATGTACTTCTAGTGTAAACAAAATAGAATATATCTCACACTCACCACAGCACGATCTGAATAAGAGCGCACCTAACCTAAGGACTTAAGAGTATCTAAATCTAAAGTGAAAAGCTCAAGTTAAGCACAGCTTCATGTGGGTCTCTGTATTTTTATTTTTTTTTAAATATTTTCAATAAATTGTTCAACCGACATTGAGAGGTGCAAAAATAAACGAAGAAGTATCTAACTCCAAAACCTTTTAAAGTTGAATTAACCGCTGCCGCACACAATTACTTTCGAATAGAGGTTGCTAGACACTAACGATTACTCAACTCCGGCTCAGGTTGTCATGATCGATTGCAGCGATCGGACGGGACTATTTGGTACCGAAAACATTCCACACCACACCATAAAAAAAAATGCATAAACAAAACGACCAACAACAGCTCTAAACCCAAACCGACTAACGAGCCAAAATTAACACTCTTAAGCTTAACGTGCACGCTGAAGACCCGAAGAGATACTGAGCTGAGATACTTTTTGTATCTTCTTCATGATCATGATCAACGCTGTCGTCGGCGTCGTCGTGGTTGTCGCTCGTCGGTTGTTGGTGGCTTTCTGATCACCATCGGATTGAGAAGCTTTTCTTTTTCGGGAATCTACCTTTTTTTTTTCTTTATTTGTTCTTCTGGATTTTTATTTTTAGTTTATTTTGTCGAAAGATTCTTTTCTGCTGAAAGTTATGTAAATTTTATTTTAGGTATATCACGTACTATGTTCCATTTCAATGGGATTTCTATTGACTGAAGATATGTTTTGAAAGTGGCTGTTTGAAAGTGAGAGTAGCCAAAATTCTGAATAAAAATATTTACCAAATTTTTATTGTGATAAGCGAAAGTTCAAGAGCGTTAGCTATTTGAATGCGGTGTGCGTATGTAATAAATTTATTGTTACTTATCACTTGAGAGTATTTGGTAGATTTTGGCAATTATAGTTTATTATTTGCAATCTACTCTATTGATAGATTTGAATTTTTATGTATACCTAACCTATATTCAGACTCTAAATAAAACCAAGAAGTTCACTGTCATTGATCGAATGCTTGCTAAAAAAAAATGTTGACGAGTCATCAATGGCAATGGAAGTAACCGATCCTCATTCGATCATTGACTGATTTTTTTAACAACAAAATGAAATGAAATACAAAACCGCTCGATTGTAAAAGTAACTAGTTAAACAAGAACTGACCTTTCAAACAGTATTTACCTACATTATTTTTTTTTTTTATTATTTCTAAAACTGAGATAGCAATTTTCAAGGTTTATACATATAAAAAAATGAAAAATAAAAATCCAACTGATTGGTGATAGGCGAAGATCGTTCAATTGTCTACCGATGAAATGATTATGCCGATTTTAAAGAGAATCTATTATCTAGAAGACAGTTGATTAAGGAAAAAAGTGATCCTCACAAACATTGTTCTATAAAAAAGAAACAAAAATTTACAGAAATTTATCAAATAAACATAAACCTCGCACGTTTATGTTTAACAAATTGTTACAGGGATCTGTATATTTCTTCTAGGACCTCATTTACTTATATGTAGTTACATAGAGTCGCTATAGTCCGGGTGGGCCTGAAAAGAAAATAAAATAAGTACCTAAACCTGTCTAAAAATGGATTTGACGACCTGTCTCAAAATTTTATAAAATTGGTCATTTAAAACTTCGGCACCTGGCAACCCTGTAACTTTATCTTTTTTTCAGGGACCCTACTCTCTATTTCGTTCCGAAAGTCAATACTATATTCGAAATTGCTTATAATTCCCCTTTTGAATTCGTACTTTCGATTTTCCGTATATCATTGCCTTTGACAATCATTCCGCTTTCGAAATAGAGGGTACCAAATATTCGGTTTCGGAAAATTTCACTTTCGGAACGAAATACAGAGTAAGGCTTATGATGACACCCCACGTTCGAAGCGCCAGTCAATGCTAACGGTATGGACATCTTTTGGTTCCAACTGGACGGCTTCACAGCTCAAACAGCCTGAGCCACGATCGCTTTATTGCGTCCTATGTTCCCCGAACGCTTAATTTCGAAAAATGTTGACCATGCGACTGGCCTCCGCGATCGCCCGACTTAACTCCTCTAGACTTCTTCTTGTGGGGTTATTTGAAGTTCAAAGTTTCTGTCAACAAGCCACATTCCCAGGAAGCCTTGAAAGACAATCACCCCTATTCCCGTTGGCGTTTGTCGTAAACGACTCGTAATTCGCTTCGTTTTTTAGTAGGTGTTTTTAATTTTTTTGAGAAAAATTAATTGAAATAGAAAAGGAAATAAAGTTGTTAACAAAAGTTTTAAAAAAAATCTTAGCATCGTTTTACAACGACACGAAACATGAGTCGTATACGACAAATGCCAACGGGAATACGGGCGAATATTTGTCATTAAATGGCCGCTATTCAGCTCGAAACACTACAAAAAGTGATGGATAATGCGGAAAAAGGAACACATTGCACCATTCGCTCTGGCGGCGACCATTAACGCGATATCATATTCCACAAGTGATCAAAACAAATTTGAGCGGTTCAAAATAAACGAAAAATATTTTCACAGCAACTAATTTGTGCAGTGTCAGCAGCCTCTTGATATGAAAATTCCCACAATGAAGCTAAAAATGGCCCTTTCAATAAATACTGAGTTTCATTTCGAAGACGTGTAGGTACGTTTACACCGCACCTAAATCCAACATTACGCAGACAAAATTTCGAAATCCATCTTTGCGTTCCCACTGAAACTTCAACGTTTCAAATGACAGCTAGTGTCCGAATTGATTACCTACTGATGTTTTTTTGTGTTTCGAAATCAGAATTTGTACCTACTTCCTACTTTTTTGTAGCTTTTACGATCTAGTTAAAAATTTTAAAATTTTGTGACAGCCGTTTTTTTCTTTGTTTTTGTCATCGAGCTGAAAAGTCATCAAATGCCGTGCGGAATTCGTAAAGAGGTTTGTTCGATTTGACAAACTTACAAATGCAGCGATTAAATTCAACATTTCGCTGAAATCCAACATTTCGAAATGTTGGAAAATCTATGCCGGGATGCTGAACATTTGGCCTGAAATGCTGAATGATGAATTTAGGTGCGATGTAAATATACTAGAAATTATTTATAAATATGCATCAGTCGCTGAATTTAAAAATTCGATGCTGCCAAGTCTATTTAATTTATTTCACTGCGTTGGTATGCAGTGGATTTATAAATAGACACATGTTGCAGTGCTGCGGTAGGTGCAGAATTTACATTTGTATCTTTACATAAGAACATTTGTGTATTCTAATCTTGCTGCACAGTGAATTCTGCACGTGTCTGAGAGTCCACCAGTGTAGATAGGGATCTCGCAGGCACTGCAAAAATTGGGGTGTTTTTTTTTTTAAACAGAAGCGTTTAAGGTATTTCAAACTGAAATGCTGGTATAGGAAAAAGCTTCAACATAAAAAAAATATTAAGTCACCTTCCTATGTCGAATATAACTATTTCAGATAGGCTTTCAGATATCGGCTTTCAGATATCAGATATCGGATCTTCTTCTTCACTTCCTCTGCACTTGTCCGGCACTCTCCCGAAAACGGAAACTCCATTTGGGAGCCTCCTACTACAATGATCTAAACGATCTAACAAACCTAGACATTCGTAGTCTCCTTTGCTTCATCAGAAGCTCAAACTGGTTCAACGAGTAGGACGAAATTTTTAATAGATTCATGTGGTATCACAAGGGACCTAATTGGTCTAAGTGTGTCGGCCTTTTGCCGGCAGTCACTTCAACCTAACCTAACCTATCGGATCTTCTGCACTTTATTGGGAGCACCCATTGGTTTCTATTCCATGCCGATAAATAGCTTAATGGGTTTTGGTCTGTTTGCTTTTCTCACTCATTGACATTGTTACTCCATGCCTTCCCATTGAATTGATCTTCAAATAGTTAAATAATTTATCAACCGATCATGTCTTCATTGATCGCCGCTACTGTGATCGCAAAACAGTTTTGCATGCTTTCAGGCGTCAAGTCAAGCTCTCCGATTCGGGGTTTTTCTATTGTAAACTTAAAATAAATGCAAAACAGATGCAAGCCAAAAGATAACACTAATCACATTAAAACGAATCAAATAGGTATGAGTAGAGTACAAACGTGAAAGTAGGTACCTAACATTTTGAGGTAGGTATCTACCAATCTTTTAAGCCGTAAACAGATTTTGTTTTTTTTTTTCTTTTTAATTTCTTCAAAGTGCATGCTTGTTCCACTTTTCGCAATCCATTAACAAAAGAAAAATAATAAAATAAAATAAAACCACTTCCCCATTAAAAGCAGTTACATGTGAGGTACAAGTGCAATTATACTCTCCAAATGTTTCGGCATGTGTTAATTTGTAGTATGAACTGAACCATATCTATTACTTCATAGTGATGCAACCACCCTGAAATTCAGAGATACATATAAGCTTTTGTTTGTGCGCGCATTCATCTTACACTAACGAGTCAACAATTACCCCGAAAAAGTAAACATTAATCTGCACTTTTGCGCATAAAGATACAATTGAGCTTAATTTATTGAGGTAGCGGCGGCGGCGGTGAAATTTCATTCGTTTTCCCCCAAAAAGGTCCCCCCATCCCACTTCAGACGCTGGTATACCTACATTTGAAATCCGAAAACCTTTGTAATCGAAAAAGAAATACTACTTCACGCACTCTCGAATGAATTGAAAAATATCTTCTATTCAAACAGATAGTGAAACCCCTCCCGAGCATTGAAATGAAATTGAAAGGCATAATATCTCACACGCTTGATCTTTCATTATAAATAATCACAGTTGCACACAGAGTAGGCACAGTCACCTTCAAGGTATCAAGACAGCTACTTCCGTCTTCTCGAAGAAACTTACTCTAACCCAAACCTATCAAAAATGTCTCTCAAGGTATAAGGACGAAGGATACATGATCATTGGTCAGCCAAAGAAATAACTAACCAAAATTTTCATTTCCATATATAGTTTGTGATTGCCCTTTGCATTGTTGGAGTTGTTGCTGCTGGCGAATATGCGGCTTCTGGTGCCCATCAAGTGGATTACTATGCACCACCCAAGTACGACTTCACCTATGGCGTCCATGACGAACACACTGGAGACATCAAGAGCCAGACCGAAGCTCGGGATGGTGATGCAGTTCATGGCCAGTACAGCTTGATCGATTCCGATGGCTACAAAAGGACGGTCACATACACTGCTGATGATCACAGCGGTTTCAATGCGGTCGTCCATCGGGAGCCTTTGGGATACGACGCACATGCTAAGGGTTCATACCATCACTAAGCCGAGGGCATTTAGAAAATTGTTGAGTAGTGCTTAATTCATTCACACAAACACGTTGTTTTTTATTTTTAGTAGATAAGTAGATGCAAATAAATGTAGACAAAAATTATTAAAATTTTATACAAAAACAGAAAAAAAGGTTAACTTTATTGCTTACACATGGGTGGCAACGTCGAACCGGTTCCTAGATACTACATGAGATTGTAGAAATGTAGGTACATAACTTATGAATACCTAAAACGTTCATGCTTTCTCGAAGACAAGTTGTCTTTATTAATTGATGCGAAAAAATTATTATTTTTGTTCCTACAGACTTCGGTGAGCAGGAACAGTTTAATTATTAATTTGCATAAATTCATAATAATTCTAAAGGCCAAGGTTATACTGATGGTACGACTGTTTTCGGGATAGCTAGGTACCTTACCTACCTACATTTTTAGTTTATGCACTGCGATGATTGTGATCTAGCAGGATTTTCAGGTTAGACGTTATGTGATGAATCAAAAGAGGGTGCGTTCCGATTGGTATTCTTTTTCTAGTCTATGCTAGCAAAAGGTCGAAATCGAAAGCTTCTCGAGATGAATTGTGAAAGTGGTCAATCATAAGAGGTGATTAGATGGTCTTAAGCTGGTTTCAAAAATTATGGATAGAAAATCCACCTAAGTTGAGTCAAGCGATTGAAGTGATCCACTAATCGTATATTATGTCACGGTAACGACAAGTAGGCACATATTTGCAAAATAATCGCAAATTGGCTTAAGCTGGATTACCCACTCTCATGGAATGATACTCCGCCAAAGCTTAGATGATATCCTCTACGCTACAGAACAAAGTTTCTATTCTCAGCTGTCAGTTTTGCTTTCAATCATCAACTCTAACCTCAAAACCTAGTGATATCAGTAATTGATATCGGCCGGCGGGCGGGGGAAATTAAATAAATCCAAAAGTCCTTTTTATTTGAAAGCGTATGCTTCAAATTTCCTACAATTTTATTTAGTTTATAAAGGTAACTAAATCGATATAACAAAAATTTACTTTTATTCTTTCAGCTTTAAATAAATAAAATCGCGTCCCTTTGGCATTTCAAATACTCCATTTTGGACCATCCGCAGCTGTCAATTTTTATCTTGGGCAAATTATGGCGAAGGGATGGCATTGCCTTGACTTGACACCTAGACCTGTTTGTTGCCAAGCCACTGACAGGCTCATCCAACTGATACATTTGAATGATATCTATAACTGAGGCCTAAGACTACAGACAGAGTCCTTGCGAAAAACTAAGCGAAAGCTAAGGTTTGACAGGTAGAACCTAATAAACTGCGCTCATACATACAAGAAATTCGAGCTAAAAAGCTGCTGTCAATAGACTTGGGTATATAATCGAATAATTTTAATGACATTCAGAAGTATTCAGCCAAATTTGTCATGATGTTTTCGGATGTCTTCGTAAATCTTTGTAAAGTTGAAAAAATTCGTCATATTTATTACAGGATTTGTTAATCTTTTGAATGAACTGTTTTTTTCCAAACAATGATTGGCTGAAAATTAAAGAATCCATTTCCATAATTCAAGAATGTTGTTTATTTTGATGCGCACTTCCGAAACTTTAATGTTAGCGTTCATTATTATAGTGAATTTTGCAAACTAAATATAAACAATTTACATCACACAGCACTCGCTTATGGATGTGGTAGTTCTGTCGCTGATTTATAACACACACAAAAAATGGTCTTTTGTATTCACATTCATTTCTTGTTCTCCAGAGGTTCTTCCCCATAGTGTTGTCAATTTAACGGGTTTGTCGGCAAAAATGCAATAGCAAACAACAGTTTGTTAACGTTTTTGTTGACTGGAAGAATTGTTCTTTGGGTGTTGCTAGTCGGCCGTTGCGTAGTTTGGGACACGACTACGTAACGAAATGTCAAAATTTATATTGCGTCAAGTTGGGGTATGTGGCTCGCTTCGCTCGCGGCAAAGACTTTCAATTCCAGTTGTATAATCATTTTCGGACATTAATGGTATTCACTTAATCTGATAAATTTATGCAGCTCGTAAATGTATAAATTACTGCGGTGTTTTAAGTGAACACCCTCGGAAATGTCATTGCGCAAATCGACTGTCAAGTAATCAAAATTATTTTTTTACTTGAATTCTTACCGTCATCCTAAAAAACTCTGGAAACAAAAAAACAATTCATACGACTGTCTGTCAAAGTTTGACATTTGTGATTTGCGTAACTTTCCGCGTTTGATTTCCGAGCCTAAATCGTCGCAGAAAATAATCAAGTCTGCGTAAACTATTCTCCATACAAAATCTGACAGTTCATTTACGAGGTGTTCTGCAGATTACGCAGTCTATGAGGCACGCGTTTAAGTGTATACCCTTATTTTATCTTTATAAACAGTTATAAATCTGTCAGGTATGTCAACAGGTTTTGTGAAATTGAAGGACTATTAACCATTCTAAAAATAGCTCTACACAAGACAGTAGATTTTGCTTTCGCAATAAATTACAAAATTCGGAGAAAAAAAAGGAGATACAAGTTTTGAAACGGACCATCCTCGCTCGTATCAGTTTTGATGGCGTCGTCGTTGATCAATCTATAAATAACCTGTATTTTCAAAACAGGATCTAAAAAAAATCCATATATTTGACGGAATTACCAACAAAACGTTTCTCAATTTGTCACTTTTCTGTCAAGTTCTTTACGCTAAGCAATTAGCTAACTAACCAATTAAATAAAAATTAATCAATTTATCTAATAGAACATCTGGAGCTAACTTCCGTTCTAAGTGTATACATTGTTTATGTCATTCATTTTTAGCTATTTTGAAATTCATTACCACCATCGACACCGTTTTATTATTCAAATATGCAGATAATCGTGCTCATTAAGACATCTCATCTGGTCAGAGGCGTCAGCGGACCCCACCAACACCCCGTTCAGTGTCACCACCCGCAGACACCGTCAATACACAGTAAGCCATCTGTCGCTTGAGGTAAACAACAGTAAAACGAACACCCTCTGAGAACGACTCAAAGCTGAGATTACGATTAGTCTAAAGAAAATCGGTGATGAGTTCGGATGTACTACTACTCCCAAAGTCGAGGCAACGCGCCAATGACGGTGATTAGTTAAAAAAAAAAATATTTTAAATGTATTCGCAAAATTTAGAATTTGTTTTCACGACGGTTTTCTTTTTTCTGTTTCCTTGTCAAGACAGCGTCAAAGATGAGGGTTCGTCTGGCTGCTTTGTTTGGTTTCGTACTCGGCTTCGGAATGGCATTTGTCACTCTACTCACGTACGGTGACTCCGTTATCGAAATACTCAGCGAAAGACCAACAACCATGATAGTGGTAACCACAGGTGAGGGTTCAGGTTCAGCAGTTATCGCCTCAAAATCGGAACCGGAAGTGGATTTATACAGCGAGGTTCGCGTCATATGCATGATACTGACCTATTCGGAGAATCATAACAAAGCGTTTCATTTGAACGCGACCTGGGGACAGCGTTGCAATCGATTGATTTTCATTAGCGATGAAGACGACTATGAGCTGGGAGCTGTCAATCTCACTCTGGTGGATGGACATGATAATTTATGGGCCAAGACAAGAGAGGCATTTCGCTATGTCTACGAGAATTTTTACGAAGAAGGCGATTGGTTTTTAAAGGCAGACGATGATACGTAAGTGGTGTTGACACATGACACGTGCGAATAATTGAATCAATGGATTTTTTAAGATACATCATAATGGAGAATTTGAGATACTTTCTATATGGATACGATACGGAAAAGCCAATTTATTTTGGACACAAATTGAAATTCAATGACCAAGTGAGTAAAATTTAAAGAAAATGAAAAAAAAAATAAAAATTAAGTTATTCGTGGTGAAGGTGTTAACAACATTGTTGCGGTTGATTGATGTTTGTTTAAGTCGCTACCGTATTAACTTAAATTGTGTGAAGTGTGTTTAACTTTAAATGGTGCGTAAATAAAAGTGTTGGGGGCTAATATAATAATTGTTGAATATTTATGAAAGGTTTCCTCACAGCATGTCATACGAATGTCATTTGGCGAATTGTTTTCCAATTTGTGGGGTTAATTTATATTAGATTGATGATCAGCGTTGTCAAATTTATATACAGACTATACTTGTTCTACTAAGTACTAATACGAACTTGACGCAAAACAATATAAATAAATAATGAATTCCCATGTACCGAATTTCATCAGGCGATTCGCATTTCGTTTGCTTCGAGTTCCCGGAAGAAGGTTTTTGTTCGTCTGAGAAAACGCGTGGGATACGTGTTCGTAGGAACATTACGGCGAATGTCTATGGAAGAATCGCCGACGACAAGCATCTAGATAGAGGAACTATAAACGAACAAAATTAAGGAAGAATATGCAAACTTCCGGAGAACGATATGTAAAGTTAAGCAAAACGGTATACCTAATGAACTCTTTGCGATATCATTTAACAAGCTTTGATTTTATTTCTGGTGGCTGGTGGCGATAGAGAAAGTAATATCTACCTTCCGTTGGTGTTGGCTCTATCAAAGGCTCACAGGGTGTTGATGTCAGTCCCACGACCATTGCTTGAAAGATACTGATACTGGCTATGGTTCGAGAGGTGTGCCGATTCTAATATTCCCATGCGATTGTGATCCGTCGGTATTTACAGCAATAAATTGCACGCTAGGTGTAAGATATTTCCCTGATGGAGGTAAGCGCTTGATAAAGGTCTTGTAAATTCTAAGTAAAGCGTCATGTACTTAGTCAATAATAGGTACAAAAGAATTTTTGTAGAATTGTTAAATGAACTTTTCTGGACTTTTGGTTGAATTTCTAGTTTACTGATTGACTGGCAGGAAGCTATGCAATGGAAAAACAACCGTGCCATGTTACTCTGTAAGGTGTAAGCTTCTAGCCTAGAACCAAACAAGTTCGGCTATAATGTGTCTTACTTAAAATATTCAACAATTCAGTTCATAAACTAGTTCGATCTAGCTTTTTAGAATAAAAAAATGATATGATCCTAGTTTTTTAAAACTAGTCATTAGGTTAGTCTAAATATTTTTGATAAATAGAAATGACTCATATTATAAACTCCCGAATGTTTGTCCGACATTCGCAAGTAAGAGTGAAACCACATTCATTCATATTCCTTGTTAATTTAAGTTATTTTAGAACCGAAACGGTCGCCGTTTTAGAATTAAATTTCCTTAAATCGAATCGAATTAATTTGGAATTCAAAATTCAAATAGGCATAAACAGATATTTTGACAACTACATAATTACCATACTCGTTAGAATATGCCATAACTAGTTCAGCCAAAATACAGATTCTTTCCTTAACGTCACAAAGACACTAAATAAGTAAATACTGTAAAAAAAAACTGGAAACAAATTAAACCGCATATCGAATTCGCAATAAGATTATCACAACAAAATATATATAATCATTGTTGTTAAAGCCAAATTTTTGATTACCCAACTGAAGACAAAGGATTAAAAAAATGTCAACAAGTCTGTCATTACTTAACGTATAAATACATTTTCGAATATAATGCTCGTGCAGTTTCGCAAACATCTTCAATCATCCTTCTTCGGTTAGTTGTGAAGGTCATTATTTCTCTTAGTCATGTCGTCGCGTCGGTATCAGTTTAACAGTAGTTGACATTTTAAACAGACAGCCGTAAGTAGACAATATTTAATTTTAAAATTATAGCTACCAAACAAAAATCATCAATTTATGGTTCATCGAAGTGTCAATTTGAATTTGCATTTTTAATAGATTCAAATCATTAAATTAAGTTTGTATATATGAAAAATGGTCATTATTTTTTTTTATCACGAATAATGGTCTCGCTGTCAATTTGTGTAACTTTTTTAAATGCTGATTAAGAAACGATCTTAGGGGATGTCTTTAATATATTTAATAGCACAAGGTAATATACATCGATGAACGGGTGTGGTCTGTTGTCTATTATCACCTCCCATAAAACGTTTAGCATATTTAAGGTGTGGATAATCACCGATTTTCGTTACCTTATGTCCACGAATCATTATTTAAATGATAGGTTTGATTGGTGGTATGGTATTTCCCTTACCTTGGATTGCACAACGCGGACATTTTGTTATTAATAATCGTGGAATGAAACATCAAATCTCATGTAGTATTTTTCCAGATGGTAAAAATCTGGAAACTTTTATATTGCACGTACCTATTGATGATTAATTTTGCAGGCTTACCATCTGTCAAAATAATATGCATACCTACTCATAAATCACTCTATATATGCAAAACTTGCAATAAAAATATTTACCGCTATTCATTAGCATTATCAAAATAAAACATTTTACGATTATGATAAAATAAAAATGTCACCAGGCTGAAAGAACATGTCGTTTGTCACACAATTCGCTGTTTGACATTTTGTAATATTTATATAAATATCTATACTTATTTTGATGTGAGTGATTGACTATACATTTATAATAAAACGGCAATACTTACTTAAGGACTATTCACATGAGAGCGAACGAACGAATTGATGAAATGCGAACAAACCACTTTTGATGCATTTACGAAAAGAAAATTCCACATTTTATTATTCCAAGAGGAGAATAATTAAGTATCCCATACAAATTTATTACGAAACATTTTTTTAAAACACTTTAAACGACGAAATTTCGAATTACAAACTTTTTGCCGCGAACGAAAACAACCATGGCGCGAATTGTCACACTTTAGGTTTGTTCGACGTGGACCCTAGGGCGCACTAGTGCGCACTGGATTAGCCCTATGGCGTTCGATATAGCACTGAGTTCGCACTGACACTGAAAACCTGTGTTCGAGGTGAGCACTGGGGCGCCCTAGTTGAGCACTGAGCTGACCCTAGCTATTCAGTCAGGGCAAGAGTTCAGTGCTGGATTTTGCTGTCAATCGTAGCTGTCATTTGTGTGAAATCATGTTTTGGTGAATTATTGACTTGTGCAGCACTAGTAAATGTTAAAAGAAATGTGTTTTTCAACATTACAATCATTAATTAAACAAAATTAATGTTATTTGTGGTGTTAAATCTGCATATTACTAAATTGTTTTAGTGACAGGTTTCAGGGTTGCATTTTTCGTGTTCGACGTGAATCAAAATTTCTGGGGTTTCCTAGGGTTTTTTGGCAGCCACGAAAATTTACTGACACTTCTCAGTGCGCACTAGGGCGCACTAGGTCTGGCCACGTCGAACAAACCTTTTATTCGCGATCCACATCATGAAACCGCGTTCCACAAACTATCGAATAAAACATTCGTTTGAACTTAAACTCAAACTAGACACGGGTAGAAACTGATGCCTGAATTTCGCGAACTGCCGCGACCTAGAAAAGTGTTCATGTGAATGGACTGTCAAAACTTGCGAATATTCGTTCGTTCGTAGGTAGTTCAGAAGCGTATTTGATGTATCTACAGTACGAGCAAAAATGTTTATGATGTTCATAGTTAAATGAATTCGCTTAAACTTAGCGCAGCTAAATTTTGGAGAGAATTTTGTATGGGAGCTAAAATTTAGCTCGAGCAGCGTATTAAGCTTGAATTTGAAGGCGGTTATTTCGGAATTCCGGGTGCGAGTCGAATAAATATAAATCTGGAAGTGTAATTCTATAACACGTCTATCCTGTCCTTAGTTGCATATAATTTAGGTAGTCTGTGAATGGGGACTAAAAATGTGTGATCTCAACTCGTCCGGTTGAGAAGAAGAAAGTTAAATTTAAATGTTAAGAAGTACGTAAATTGTAGATACTATGTTTATAATTAACCTTTAACAACCTAAAACCTCGTATGTATAAACCTTTGCTAATTAAAAACAATAATATTGTTAAATTGCCAAATTAACGAAAATGTTTATCCATTTCAGATCTATATGTCAGGTGGGTCAGGATATGTTCTTAGTAAAGAGGCACTCCGTCGTTTCATGACTGAGGCGTACAACAACACAGATCTGTGCGATGGTCCGATTCAGTATCCAGAGGACATGCTAATGGGCAGCTGTCTAAGAAATGTCGGTGTTGAAATTGGAAATTCAATGGATCTCATTGACGGAACGCAGAGGTTTCATACTTTACGACTAAACAATTATGTTGAACCTGATGGAATCGATTGGCTACCCGAATGGATACACAACCGAACTGTGGATCCTGTTCTGACAGTAAGTTATCATAATAATGGTTATATATAGTACATTTTCGTTTTGTTTTTAGGGTGGTCCGTTAAGTGTTTCAGATTATTCGACATCCTTTCATTACATCCACTCGAGACAGATGTATTTATATGACTCTCTTCTATATCGAATCAAAGTTTTTGGACTACAAAAAGATTTTCGAGCGCTACCAGTTAAGGCGAAATTATGATAGCCAATGAATATGGAAAAGCATTTCCATTGTTACGAATTTATTGTTCAACTTATATGCGGTGATATTTATTATAAGAATATTGTTATTATACACTTTGTTAAACAAAAATGCACACTTTTGTTAATTTAAAATATTAAATAAAAATATTTCTTCGAAAATTGTGTTTTATTTGTCACTTGACATAAACAACTCCAATAGAATCGCACATGTTGGCTTAAGCTGGATTAATCCCATGCAATCCCTTAGGAAGCTATTGGAAGTTCCACACTTCACAATGCGAAATGACGTTTAACTTATCACTTTATTTATTATGGCAGAACCATAAAAGGATTGAATTGGAGTAATCTAGCTTAAGCTTAAGTTCGATTGCACTAAAATTATATTTCGTGACTAGAGTGTAGGATCAGGGCCACTGATAAAAGTAAAAGTTTGTGGATTTAAATAATTTTCTGAGACTAACTTAAGCCATCATAATTCTATAATGGTGGCATCTGCATTCGTCTGTTTCGGTGCGCTGGCATTTTTTTGACGTCTACATTATGAGAGGATTAGACAGAGTGGCATGATATGTGAGAGGGCAGATATTTAGATTTTTTGTGACGTTTGATTGTATAAATGTCACTTGTGAAATAGACCATTAGTTGATTTTCTGAAAAAAAAAAAGTTATGATTTAGAAGTTCCATCAAATATAGGTACATTCAGTTTATAGTTTCTGAAATCTCACAAACTCACGATAACAGAAATGTGGCTGGCGGTTCATGTCCAGATTATTAGGCATACGTATAGTGAAGACACAAACGTCAAACATGTCAAATAGAGGCAGCGCACTGATGCTTAAGAGGGCCTGTCATTAGTACGATTACATTGTAAAACGTTATTTTGACAGCAAGACATGTCGTTACATGCCAACTTGACATGTAGTCTAATCTAACATTTCTATTTGCGCTCTGTCAAATTAATGATTTGCTTTCATTTCATTTCATTTTAGGTTTACATGTCAGGTGGAGGAGGATACGTTCTCAGTAGAGAAGCACTTCGACGTTTTATGAATGATGCGTTCAACAACACAGATTTGTGTCACGGTCCATTTGCAGATGCAGAGGACCTCGCAATAGCAAACTGTCTAACGAATGTCGGCGTAAAAGCTGGAAATTCCTTGGATCTCAGTGATGGAAAAGAACGATTTTTTCCGTTAAGATTCGGTGATTATCTTGTGCCAAATAATCGGGACTGGCTTCCCGATTGGTTGTTCAATAGAAGTATGGCTCCTATTGAGACGGTAAGATTTCAAATGAATAATAGTTCCAAATATGTTCTTGATAATGTTTTCTCTGGTCATTTCTAGGGTCCATCATGTTGTTCTGAGTACTCAATTTCTTTTCACTATTTAGAAACCAGACATATGTATGTATATGATACACTTTTGTACCGAATGCGAGTTCATGGAGTGCAAAAAACCGACCGACATCTTCCACTTAAGGCATCTATTGATTCGTGAATTCGGCTATGTCATGTTTAGTCTTTGTCATAATTGTTGTTGTAAATGTATTTTATAATAGGTTGTTAATAAAAGTTCAAATTTCGTGTCATACAATTTGATGTTGCATATTTTTGGTGTCATCAGTTCCATGCAGTTATTGTGCCAAGAAGTATGCTACACATTTGATATACAATGATAAAAGCAATTCAACTGTCGCCGAGTGACAGAACTTGCACCATTGAGTTTATGTAAATTGAAATTTATATTGTGTAGTCACAATATCGATATTTGATTACCTACATTAATGTACTTCTTCAATGGATGATAAACTTAAAGCATTGCGATTCAGGATTTTTGCTGTCAATCGTCGGTACCTAGCTGTCATTTGGGTAAATCTTTTTATTTTTTATAAACGTGTTGCAAAAGTCAAGTACATAATCAGAAATGTGTTTTGCAATATTAAAATCAGTTATGATCTGGCAAGTGTTAAATCTTTATTATAGTTATAGCACATTTTTAAAGTGACAGGTCTCAAAGTTAGGTACATCCACGAAATTTTACTGACACTTCTAGGGCTGACCGTGACCATTGAACACATCGAACAAACTGTTTGTTTGGTGGCAGAATTTCGAATTGAATTTTAGCACTTTCGCTTTACTTGGGTCGTGTGACTACTTTTCAGCCAAAAACAAATATTCTCCTGACATTTATGTGAGTGTTTCCAAACTCCAGTCTTTAAAACGAGATATTTACATTTGCAAACCTTTTTTTTTTTTTGAGAATTCTAATATTCTTGCGCCGAACTGTCAGATTTTGTTTACAATCCTTTTAGTCCCGCTGCACAAATCCACTAGTGAGAATGTACCCTCAAAGTAGAAATTGCAACTAAAAGTTGGGAATTTTTACAAACAAATTTTTTTTGAGAAGGAAATGTCAAAATTTGAAAATATTTGCATAAATGAAAGAAGAAGTAGCGAAATGAACCTTAACCTACTTTCTGTTCCCCTCTCCCGTCATAGCAGCTGACAATTTAATTGCTTTCGTTAAGGTGGGTTTTCACATGCTGATTGCCAAAGTTTGACAGCTCTCGCATTTATGTCATTGAACGAAACCACTGTCAGTTCATTTCCATTTATGTCAATTATTGGTAAAAAATCGTTTGTCAGTTAATTGAAAAACTTATGAACTTGATGGCAATTAATTTTCACTGTCAATTATAGACAAAGTGACATTTTGTTTGACAATTCAGCTATTTATACTTGTCAATCAAATTCTTTGTCAGTTATTGGCAAACGCTGTTTGTCAATTCATTGACAAGCAATTTTTCGCTATTTCCACTTTCCAATTTCATAATTGGCTTAAAAATACGTCAATTGTCAAAATCGACAAGTGGAAACTCGCCATTAGTTGCGAACGTTTGACATCGAATATATCTGCCAAAAAGGAAATTGTTTGTGCAGTTGCTAGGTTTATGTATTTGATATGTGTACAAATAGGGTGCTTGTATCGATGTTCATACGTGAATCGAGATGTAGCATCATACTATTTAAATTTTGAGCCGTAAAAGTTGTTTGCTAGTTAACTATTTGTATTTACTAATATTGCGCCTGTGACCGTGAGTGATGTGTTCCGTTTTTTTCGGTAAGTACGAATGGAAACACTTAAGGAAATATTAAGCCAGCTATTGTTTTAAAAAATCAACAAAACTCTGTATACCCTAAATGAATAAAGTATGAATCTATATGAATAATAATTTCTGCGATGAATTAAATTGCGACTTGATTTCTTAACCCACACCTCTCAACTGGTCACGATTGTCTACTCGTGCTGAAATTTGAATAAAAAGAAGACGTAAGTATTTTGTCTACACAACCGCCAACGCCAAAGCATGCAGCAGCAGCACTGTAGGCTAGATTATCCTAAAAAACTAAGATAGATCACTCTGCGAACGCATTTTGCCCTGTCGGCCATCGTGGTAGCAGTTAATGTGTATAATCTGTCAATTAATATAAAGCGTTTTAACGCATTCGAATTTAGAATGAACGCGCTCCATATAAAGCGCTCAAGAAGTATGTGCCATCTTAAAGAATGACTGATGATGGTTTGAGGCTTTTGTATGTGTTTGCTTTTGCTCAACGATTTATGACTTTGCGAGATGTCAAGAGATTCAAGCTATACATATTTGCATTGATGATTGAAATCAGAATGAATGACTTATGCAATTTATTGTGCAGATTAAGGCTAACGATTAATTGAACACTTGACCGCTGGTAGACAAAATAGAAGGGGAACCTGCGACTGACTGAGTAAAATGTTAGGTACATTATATTATTACAAACTTCTATATTTAAAGCGTGCGTCAATTCGGTTTGATTGTTATTGTAGTAAGTATATCGTAGAGGGGAAACTGAAAAAAAGTGAATTTACAGTACCTACTGAAGGCGGCCAACTTACGTACCTAGCTTCGAAGATCTAATGTCGATTTCGGTTGTGTCGAAACGATTAATCTCAAATGGTAACTCTCAAGTACTAATGCAAAGGCTTTTAAATAAGAATTAGAGCCATTTCTGCTGTGATTTAAGTGAACACCCCTCGGAAATGTCATTGCATAAATCGCATACTAATACTAGTTACCATCCATGACATAAAAAACATGTTTCGCAATTCCTGATGCTATTATTCATTTGCTCATCAATTGGAATCGTTTTAGTCCATTCACTGTCTGAGGTCTGACCTCCTTCGGCCAAATTGGACCACCCCAACACGACGAGCGACGACGGAGGTTCCTTTCACATCGGTTATAGTATTTCCTGAACCAGTTTTAATCGCCTTCCCCATTGTCTCAGACAGAAAATTGTGGCGATGCAACCTCCGTCAATTATTATCGGGATGCAATAATGTCAATTACTCCATTCGCTTGCCATTCTTCATCTTTTGCGCTTAATCGAGGTGTTTAAGATGTGCCGCGAACCTGGAGTTCAGCAGCTCACTTTTGCCGATCAAAAAGTGCGCCTCAAGGCTGCAACTGCAACAAAGAAATAAGAACATTCACCAAATACGATGTTCACTGAAGGATTTCCACCATCAATAGCTCGCTTTGTGTGTTGATCTAAATTACAAGTCGACGAAAAGGTCTCACCACCGTAAGGTACGACTGAGAGGTGCCATAAACAGAAGTGCGATATCTGCCACCATCTAGAGGCACTCAAGCTGTGTGCTCATCTAGAGCTTACATTAAAATTCAAGAATGTACGGCACTATTTAAAAACGCACTTTAGGCGTACTCTGGGTATCCATCACATTTCTCGTTGTTAATGATAATATCGATCACCATATCCGAGTATAGGTACCTTCTATTTGGAATGGAAGCTTGTGGCTTGTAGGCTTGTAACCACCCAACATGGAACAAGTTTGTCTACTTTATTTCGCTTTCTTGTGAAGATCGTGTGTTGTTGGGTTGAACAGAAAAATGTGGATTGGATTGTAAACAAAGTACACTTTCGGATCCACTTGGGAGTCGATTTGACATGTTGTTACATTGGTTAAATGCATTTTAGATATGGAAACTGTTAGCGTCACGCGTAGCTATCACGATCTCCAACTGAGAGTCTGAACAAGTGTATGACATGGTGTTTGCGTTGGAATGCTTGATTAGTAGTTGTGTTTGGGTTTTTTCAGGACGACCGAGACGCATTATTCCCCAATGATCTGTGTCAAATTCGTGTTGCGCGCTGGATACACTCTGTTTGATTTAATTAGAGAAATCGCAAAATGTGCGGTTTTAGTGAACGCGTGTGCCGCACCGCAGTGACATGTGTCATAACCTTTTTTAGCAGTTAATTATAAGCTTATATTTAAATTATTCATATATATGTCTGTCAAAGGTGATCCCTTGGGATAAAGCTATTTGGCTGAATAAGGTAGGTACATAACATCTTAATTTGATTTTTGACATTGACGTGACACATCACGGGCGAAAAGTAGATTTCCAGTCAAATAAAATCCAAATTCATAAAGAAAAATTGTGACAGAAGAGAATCTGTCCACATTTAAGCGGACTACAACTTCCTTACCTACTTTTGCTAATGTCACAATATTTTTTATATTTTTACCCACCAATCGATCAATCATTTAAGCTAACCGCATACTCAACTTAATGCCCACTGAACAATCGAACATGTCAAGATACGCAACCATCAATCGCAGACGCATGAATCTGAAGCTGAACTATTCCCTGTCGTCGTGCGTCGGACGGTCGTCTTGTCCAAATTTATTGACAGCGAGTTAACCTGTCCGTCACAGAGTGGTAACTCACGGGCAATTTATTGCAAAAGCTATTTATGTCAATTGGATGTAAATTAAGCGGTATTTTGCCGCATTAATAAATTATAATTATTAAATTCGCCGATAGTCGATATAGAAGCAATAAATAATTGGCCACAACGACAGCAGCTGCGCTGCTATACCAAACAAGATGCCAATCTATGGAAAGATTACGGGTCATCTATTGCTATTGAAATCAAGATCAGATTCGCCAGACCGAACTGACGTATATCTATATGCATGAACAAAGCCCGCCAGAGAGGGCTTTGGCCAGTCGAAGTCGGCATTCGGCGATGAGCCGTGAAATTTAGCAATAAATAGACCGCACATTCAAATCGAACAAGCTGCAGTTTTGCTGGTTGATGTTTTGACTTTTGATGTGTTCGAGTCGTCGCTGTTCGGACCATGTTCGGCTTAAATGACCAGAAAATTGATATTATCGTCAGTGTTAGCTGTATTTGGTCTAATGGAGCTGCACATTGCACACGAGCCGGACAGAAACGGTTTCGTTTGATGGTTAATCAGAGCAGTGAATCTTAGCGCGGCGCTAAGTGCGTTCCGTGGTGTGTAGTGGCGGTGGTTCAATGACCCTTGACAAAGGTGTTATTTGTTAACCACGGACATTTTTTTATTGTTGTTTTTGATTGGTAGTAATTTTGAGGAATGGAAGGCTTTAACAACATCCTTAACATCGTAGGTACCTATATAGAAGATTCTGTCTGCCGTATTGTGGAACGGCTGGAACCAATGTCAAAGAATTGATTGACGCTGTCATGTAGCAAGGTATGTGCATAGAAGGTAATATATTGCACATCCCGAAATGGCGTTCTGGACTGTACAAAAATCGTATAGAAATAATATGCGCGTGCATGTCATTTGATTTTCATGGCTGACATTCGTATCTCTATGGAAATGCATGCCTTTTTGACAGATGCGTAAACCGAAACGAAAATGAGTGCTCGGAATGTATTACCTTCTATTCATGTCATGTCACTTATTCAATATCATATTTGAAAGAATTGTGCGAAACCAAAACGCAGATGACATATTGACATTTTATCAGGGAGCTGTCATTGGAGCGTTTGCAAATAATCAGACAAAATACGGAACTCTAAGAGCTGGACAAATGAGTAAATGACAATTCCTTAAAAATGTAAGGAATTAGAATTAAAAATAAAGAAGAAATCTTTAATATTTGTCCGAAAATTAATTTTCCGGTACTTCTAGCAAGAAATTACAAACCTTCCAAGTTATATAAAATTTATCAGAAATTCACAAGACAATTTACAAGCCAGTATAAAATATTCTCATAATGACTAGCTAGTCTTTTATTATTTATATGACGTGAACTGTTCGATTCAGCTGATGATTAAGTACTCGCCCATATGTAACACTCTATGAGGTGAATAATTAAATCAATTGCAAAGAAGTCTCTTAATATCTGTAATTAAATTGTAAGCATAATGCCATCCCGCCTGTCTATAGATAAGTTTTGTCCACCATATAGGTAGGTACTTACTTGCGGCGATATTGTCATTAGTCAAAGGATTACCTATACTTCATGCAGTAGCGCCGAGGTGTGATGCTCTTTTCATGTTGCAACAGATAATAGATTGCATCTGTATAGATAATTATCTACAATTTCGTTTTAAATAATTTATGCAATTTAATGCAGCATCTGGTTGCAGGCAATTAGCTAATTTATTAGCGATGAGTTCAGATCACTTCGCCACCTGTTGGGATGGTATGTACTGGTATATGCATCACTGCATATATAAATTCCTCAGTCAATTAAAATTATATTAACATCTGTGTGAGTGGAAGGAGGTTATTTAATCAAATGGTGTTAATTTGTAGACATTATTGTATTGTAATTAAAGTAAAGTAACCGATAAAAATAAAAAAAATTTAGACATCATCATCAATATAAATAATGTTTACTTTTTTATACAGGTTTATTTTCCGTGTTGGCAGCACTTTTGGCAACTACTGACAACGAATATGACAACAACTGACAGTTGATTTGTCCGAATTGGCAACACTTTTGGCAAATGACAACCAAAATGATAACTGACAGCTGTTCGGCACTCCGTTTGATTTGTCATTAATACATAAAATCAGATTATGTAGATCTCATCATGAACGACGCGACGCTTTGGAAATTGCTCAAAATTAAGCCGAAAATGAGATCTCTCTTGATCTTAATTTTTACCACAAAATATTGTGACTCGTTGCGAACTTCGGAGTACCTAAAGAAAATCTAAATGTAATTATTGACTTCGGCCGTTACATTCACAAATTACCATTGTTTGGTGCTCAGTTCCTTGCTCAAGTTAATAAGAGGGCATTCAAGAATCTAGTTTAGTAAGTCCGACAGCTCTATATCTTCATATGTTGCTGAGTTTTCATTGGGCTAGACTCAAAACTGGTCAAGTGAACAGTTTTCTCAGTTGACGTCTATGTCCGCAAAAAATCAAGTCGAGAATTTCTCGTCTGACTACTAATGTTGTTTTCGATTGTTCGTCCAGAACCGTCCGGAAGCAATCTGAACGCTTCTGAAAGCGTTCGATTGGCACTCAACTGACAGTTCTTCTACTGAAAAGAAGAAACATTTTCTTCTGGATTTGAATTCAGAATCGCGGAGAGTTCTTCCGGACGGTTTTGGACGACCAACCGAAAACGACATAAGTTGACATCTATTTGTGCCAGCATGATGTGTCCGGAGAATTCAGTTTTGACATTTGTATTGGGTCATCGGAGAGCATGGTAGATGAAATTCAGGTAAATTTGAGTCCAGACTGTTCACTAGATTCTTAAATGCGGCCAATTAACTCGCTTCTAAGACTAATCAGCCAGCAACATTTCGCGGATCAACCAAAACTTCCCCTGTTGCCCAGGGATGTTCTATACACTATACTTAATAATTCTTTGAAAATATACCAATCGATCAATATTTTAAGACGACATTAAAGTTTGTCTGGTATACCTATGTGTATGTCTATATAAATAAAAAGCAATTCACAAAAGTGTCTTAATCCGCTTACTCGCAACCATCAACGCTCACTTTTTATGCACGACAAAGTAAATAATTGTGCTCTACGTCCCAATTTAAATTCAAACCTGATCGTTCAATTTAAATTCGAATTCTTACACACACTCCATTTATCTAGTACTCGATTCTAGAACATAAAATTAAAACGACTTGAGCATAAAACTAAATGCGTTTGCAATAAATCCATAATCACGTTAGTATTAATTTATTGTGTATCGATGAGGTCAAGCTTTTACACTCGTAGATACATCGTGTAGTAATAATGTTGGCGTCTCTTGGGAAAATTACTGCAGTCTTTCATTTTCATATATTTTTTTCCTATTAAAAATTAGTAGTAGGAGTAGGTACTAGCGTTTTATAAAAAAAAATTCACAGAGATGGCATCAGTAGTGACAGCGACAAATAGTGCCCACCCTAGATCAGTGCATTCCAATCACGAATTATTGTTCGAAGAAAAAAAAAAAAAGAAACTAGGCGTACCGCAGACACTTTTGGAAGATTTATTACATCGATATAAATTGTATCGATAATGTCAGCTCCGAGGGTTTGCTGCTCCCTTGTATTGGTGACGGAACTACATTTTTGCACCTAATTTTCTCGACGAATTTGTATTTTTATGATCATGATAAAAATACAATTAATACAAGAAAATAGTGGTGCCATGTGAACATAATTCATAGGCGTGGACTTTTAATTGCTTACTGATATGGAATGCGATAGAAAATCAATGCTTTCGACGGCAAGTTCGATGTTCAACTCTTTTGTTTTTTTATTTCACAGAGTTTAGCGGTGACTTGATGGCGGTAGATGATGAATTGACCATTCCACGCAGACTTGAAGATGTTTACTTAGAAAGTGCAGACAAATCATCAGCTATTGGGCTAAATAATAATCCTCGGATAATTTTCTGACACATAGCTATAAATGTGTTTAAAGAAAAATTCAACAAACTCCAATCTTAAAACAGAGATTTATCGAATTTTTCGCTATTAATTAATTGAAATTCAGTGTTTTGTTTCCTCTTCAACATTCTAGCTAAAGTAAACGTCAAATAATTAGCCTATAGGATAATTATCTATTATCATGCTCCCGGTGCAGGATCATTTTTTGACAGTAGAAAATTCGTTTTCATCACGATAGTGTCAGAAAATTATCCGAGAATAATTATTTAGCCAAATTGACACACGGCCTTAGTATTGAACGTGAATTGGGTTTAAGCTACGATCACGCCCTCTCAATCTCAATAAGGAAAGTGGACGATTTTGCGTCAAAAATAGTCATGAGTGACAGAACCCATTTCCAAAATTTTCGTTGGAGGCACTGTCACTTGTGAGCGATATCATTTGCAATACATCATGAAATAATTTAAAAAAAAAATGCATCATTATAGCCTAACTTTTGTCTTATTCAATCTGGCAACAGTTGAACTTACCACATTTGCAACCGGCCAATATAAAACCCAGTCAAAGAAAACGCACGATAACTTACCACACCAAAACGAAACCAGCAATCAGCTGTTATATACCGCAACAAATTGTGAAAGAGCCGCATACATGCTCACAATAATGCTCCATGCTCTCCATCCAATTGTCTTCTTCTTTAGCCACATTCATAAGCATTTCTTCATTATCATTCCATTCCATTTCCAATGAACTGTTACCAAGTAAAGTAACACACCTCCGCAAGATCCACAAACAGCTGTCAAGTGGGTTTTTTTTTTTAATTTTTTTCGTTCACTCAACTGCAAGCCAATTATGACACTTGCATGGGCTTCTCCAAACTCCAGTTGCTGTCAGTGTCACTTGCATCTTTCAATTTGGCCGGAGATGTGAAAGGTGTAGGTAAATGGCAGACTCTATACCGTTTCTACACTTGTGTCGGTGTGCTGGAGCTGGTTGCGGTGGCGGAAGCTCGCTCCATGAGATACCTTCAGAAACAGAGAAACTGGCTCTTCAAGAAGTTGATTTTGATTTGCTTTGCTTAACTTGTTGCTTCGCGATCGTGATAAACTGCATGGGTATAGGTGGTTCGTTGACTGAGAGAAAACGATCAGTGATCAGTTGGCAGTCATCGGTAGCGGTTCAATAAACGGTTGGTAATAAGAACGTTTCGTTTTTTCGAATTCGAATGGTGTCTTCGTCTTGACGGGTATCCGACGTGAAGAGGTTATTTTGGTCCTATTTTGACTGCTTTTTATTTGGTGTACTATTCTCGGGAATATTGACGGGCAGTGAAAAGTTCGGTGCGGAAATCATTTCAAAGGCAAATGAGTAAATCTTTGACGTGTCGAGTGTCTAATATTTTTTATCGTTTCTTTCCGTCCGTCTGTCTATCATCTTCGTTGGTCTACTGTTGAAAATTGCAACAGAATTGGGTAACGAAAAAAGTTAATTGTTGTAATTAAACGAAAAGAAGAAGGTGTACCTGTACATCCGCGCATTATGTGCCAACGTCTCGATGACGGTCTACCTGTATATCTATGTAACTTAACCTAAATGCAAAAATAAAAGAGATAATGTGGTAAAAAAAAAGAAGAATTAGAAAAGCCAGTGTTCATTACACCACTTCGTGGCTGCTGGCTGAGTTGTGTTGTGTGCTTTTTTTTGTTTTCCTTTCGAATCTCGGTCAAATTTACGGTATTTTTTGTTCACTGCTTCCAAAGATGTATCTGTGAGAGTGGTGTAAGAGAGAGCGTGCCGTTGTTGGTACATGTAGCATTTGTGTTGGCAGCACCGTCACCTTCTTCAAGTTAAAAACCATCGCTCGCACCGCCGCCGCCGCCGTCATCGACCGTCAATGGAGGCGGGATGTGAACGCGCCGCGTTTTGAATAGAATATAGTACGCGGGTGAGAATGGAGAATGCACATGTGAAAGTTTAGGCCCACACAGAGACAGTTTTTTAAATCAATTAGGTGTATTTTGTTTAAATTATAACCATTCACATATGCGTTGGACAAGAAGAGTATTTCCCGGTATTTGAAATACAATTTTTCGAAAATCTATTTTTATTCGTGAGAAGTTGTTTATGGGTTGCACCAGTGTCTGTTGTGGTTTTGGTTATTTGTGGTGGCGTGTGGGTGGTGTGTATACAAAACTTTTGTTTTCTTACTTATTCACTAAACATTGTTTGTGCTAAATTTGGAAATTTACTCTTTATGGAGGTCAATGACATTAAACTCTATCTGTTTGAATTTTTGGTTAAACTGGTCTTACGGGAATGACAAACTGCACTAAAATGTTCTACTTAAAGTATTTCTCGTTAATTTAATAATCCTAATCCTAAGTATTTTATAGTAAACAGAGTCCAAAATACCTTGCTGAATTATACCTTCCGATTTGGTAATAAAGTATGTAGGTAAAAAGAGGGGTTGGCCACTTTTAACCGAATCTCAAAATATCGAATCAAAAATGTCGAAAAAAAATGTAAAAAAAAGTCTCGAAAGACAAAATCTCGAAAATACCTAAAAATGATTGGTGTTAAAAATCTACGTTAAGTTAAACTAAGTCAATTACCGTCCTTCCTTTTAAGGGCGACAAAATAATATTTTAGGGTACCTAGATATTAGAAATCGATGAAACGAAATGTTTTTGAAAAATCTCGAAATTTTTCGACATTTTTCAGAATTTTTTTTTTTTTTTTTTTTCAGATTTTGGTTTTCGACAATTTTTGCTTCGAGATTTTTTTTTTTAATAACTTTTTTTCGGTGATCTTCCAAAAATCTCGATATTTTTTTTCGACAAGTGGTGTTCCCTAAAAAGAGAGATCAAAAACGGGACGATGTTTTAAAAAAATATTTCTAAGGCTTGGCCGATTGCGCTAAATTTCATGACATAATGTACACTGTACATACATGCGAGTGTTTAAAAGAGAAGTTCACAAAATCACAATTTTAAAACACAGGTTTCTACAATTTCTCACAATTTCTTTCAAAAAAATTTGACGTTCTTTCGAGGCGGAATATAAAGATCACTAGTTTTGAAGCAAGTTTTCAGAAAGAACATGACATGCTTAGGCAGTGTGTCAGTTGGGCTAAATAATTTTCTTCGGATACTTTTCTGACACTTATGAAAGTGTTGAAAGAGAAGTTCACCAAACTCCAATCTTAAAACAGAGATTTATTGAAGTTTACGCTATTAATTAATTGAAATTCAATGTTTTATTTCCTCTTAGACATTTTTGCAAAATTCAAGCAAAAGAAAACGTCAAAAAATTACCCTATAGGATAATTTTTTATCTTGCAGGATGATTTTTTGACAGCTGAAAATTCATTTTCCACCACCATAATGTCAGAAAATTATCCGATGATAATTATTTAACCCAATTAACACACGGCCTAAATGTTTAAAAATATGAATATCAGCTGTGGGAAGGTTTTAACAAGTTATTATGTATTCTTATGTCATCTACCTCTTGATTCATTATTTTAGAAAATTGTTCCAAAATGCCTGTTCTTTCTTAAAAACTTATAATAGCAAGTTTTCACTGACAATATTTATTAAAAAAAAAAGGTTTAACACAATATATCTATGTATTTAACTGTTTTAATTGAATAAAAAGATATATTTTTTGACATTTCTGATGACATTAAAATGAAAGCTATCAGGCTTGTAAATGAACGTCGCCATCTACTCTCTCTTTTGACTATTTTCACTTTATTCACTCTCTTATCCTATCTTCTAGACACTCCTATTCGGCCATTACTTTTGTACTGAAGTTTACCGATTTTTGGCACACGGCTACGACGCTACGTACTCAACGTAACGTAATGCTATTTTTATTAAAAACTGTTTATAAAGATAAAAATTGGGTTCTAAATGTCCGAAAATGATATACTGGAGCTTAAAGCCTTTGCCGCGAGAAAGCGAGCGACATACCCCAACATGACGCAATATAAACTCTTACGTTTCGTTACGTAGTCGTGTCCCAAACAACGGCCGAATAGCAACAATCATTCATTATTTAATCATATTATTTACAAAATGTCTATTCGGCCGTTCCTTTTGTACTGTCTGACGTTTACCGATGTTCGGCACACGGTTACCTACTCATCGTAACGTAATGATATTTTTATTAAAAAACTGTTTATAAAGATAAAAGTTGGGTTCCAAATGTCTGAAAACGATATACCTACTGGAGTTTAAAGCGTTTGTTGCGAGCGAAGCAAGCCACATACCCTAACTTGGCGCAGTATAAATTTTGACGTTTCGTTACGTAGTCGTGTCCCGTACAACATTCCATTAACATTAGAACTGTTTTTAATTATGTATTTAAAAAAAAAGTCAAAAAGCATTTGGAAATATAAACAACTCGCCCATTGTCAGCCATTTGTAGTTCTGTTTATTTGTGCTGGAATTACGTAATAGATGCGTTCAAGATTATTTTGTGCATGGTCCAAAATGACAGTTGCGTGATTTATAATCTCGTGATTTACTTGTACCTACTTCTTGCTAAATCTAGTCAGTGAAAAATATGGTATGGAACAATTTCCTTCTATCATTCAGAACATTCGTCACCTATAATCACTTTGACACCTTCAGCCTTTAGTTTAAACTTCAACTTATGTCTTTTTCAGACCTTCGACAAATTGTATATATTGCACTTCATGTAGAATTTCAAAAATACACAAACAAAAGTATAGTTGCTTCCCTTCCTAATTTACTTCTCGAAATTGCCGAATAAATTAGCAACATGACATTGCAAACGTTATTTCATTCCAAAATGTCAGTGACACGGACAACGTTAAAGATGCCAATAAAATTTGCACTCACCGAAAGGTGAATACTGTATATTTAAATTTATCACATATACGACTGTGCATCTTAATCATTTCTATGCTGGCCCGCATAACTTTGTTAAACTAAATTAAATACATATAGGTATATGTTAAAAAAAAGAAACAACAAAATAATAATTGCACTAAAGTGAATTTTAATGATGGCCGTCTGACGCTCAATAAATTACCGCCAACAGATTTAACTAGCTAGCTAACTAATTTTCAAACATATAAAAAATAAATACTCGTACATCTTACAGACATGTTATGGATTCAAGTGAATGTATCTAAGAGATACGAGTACCGACCGTGTCGTACTATGCCTGCGAATGTATAGAAAACATTGTGAAGATACCTAAGTTGAGTATGTATGTAGGTTTTTGGTAAAGCGAAATAAATTATTTTGGTAGGAATGTTAATTGCCCTTGTTTTGGGTACAATATTTCTGCCTGGTAAATCTTTACTAAGGGTTATTGGTTAAGAAAAAAACTGATGTGATTGCCGACATGATATTTTATCCCAAGGGTCAACCAACTCTTCACCGGATATTCTATTTTAGGTATCAAGTGCCGACATCCCTTTTGGTCCATTCGATAGGTATATAGCTAGCCTTATTTGGAAAGCTTCCATTGCCGCATTTGGAACTACCTTACATAACTATCAGCATACGTCATTCTTCAACAAGTTTGTTTTGTTACTCTGCTTCATCGTCGAACCGGAACTCGAACTCCCATTTAACTTGGTAAACAAACATCAAAACGAATTCACTTAGAAAAATTCAACTTAAATGGTTCTAGCAATTGTTTCTGCGTTTTAAATTGGTGCTCCACTATATGCAAATTACAAGTATCCAACCACACTTATGATGAGAACATTGTCTGAATATCCTCCTCCTCGGTGCTAACCGATTGACTGGTACAAACTTAATCTAAGCAATCTGCCATTGAAATTGAAATTCAACCTCAAGATCACTTTGACTGTATGCATATTGGATTGAGATGAGACATATCTGCCAAAATGTTTAAAACTTTAGCGGATACAAGAGTATCTCTCTCTTTGTTGGCATTTGGAATTGGTTTTGTTCAAAACCAGAAATACTCTTTAGATAACACGAACCGATATCACCAACCGGAGCCGTACGCTCCGAAGAAGTAACCAAAATTCAAAAAATAGACCCAGCCAACACTGTGATTGTGATTGGAAACTGGTCTGGTCGGCATCCGTAAACCAGTACGTTCAAGTAGTTATCATCACAAACAATCCGTCAATTTATTTAGCATTCCCAAGACGAAGCTTCACGCTGCCGCGAGCCGCTCACTGATGTGGACTGCCAGAGTTGTTGTTGGAAACAACAACTGGTAACTAATAGAAATAGAAAGTAAACGAATTGAATTTTGATTGGTCCGATAGGAATTTAAAAAATAAAAAATTAAAATTGTCTATGCATAAGTCAAAGATATAAATCTTCTGATTTTTGGCATTTTATTTTATGTAGTGCGAAACATGTTGCGCTGCGAGTCAGGTGGTTTTTCAGCAAAAAAAAAAAAAGAACAAAAATGTTTGACACTTTTCGGTGAAAGGTGAAATCTGGTTGACAGGCAGTTTTACAGGTGCGAATGTCTGTATATTTGTTTGGTTGTCACGAGAAAGTCTTATGACTAAATTCGATAGATATGGTGTCAATGAATGTTGGTTGCTTAAGGAATTAGAATGTTTAGATAAGTGGGCCATAAACAAAGGTTTCATTAGATTTATGGTTTAGTTTATGCATCAACTTGCAGGCCTTATTGTATCTTAATCCGGATATTTCTAGAATGGCAGATGATATCACGGATAGTCTAAATAAATGGATCAACTATTGGGAGGTGTATTTGGGCAAAATTAGAAAAATTTTGAAGGTTGCTATATTTGTATGTATAAATATCCTTTAGATGACCAGCATTTTGATTTTCGCAACACTTCAGGTTTTTTATAAACAGGCCTATTACTTTTTTTTGATCATTGATCATTTCATTTTAAAGGTGTTATGGGACTTGTTGTTCTTTGTAAAATATGCAAGACACTAAATATTATTTTTAAAATCTTCCCGTATTTATAAAAAACACGAAGGCCTTAAACATCTTACTTAATGACTTTGGTGGCGCTACAGTCCGAATTGGACTTGGGTTTCATCCAGTACGCCTCTCAAGCTAGCGCAATCTTTGGCTAAATGCCTCCAGTTGCGCACTCCAAGTTGGTTGAGGTGTCCTTCCATTTGTGCGCGCCATCTAAGGCGATATCTGCTTCTACTCAGTTGTCCCTCCGGGTTGGAATCGAAGACTCTTCGGACCGTAGCATTGGTTTTCATTCGCTCTACATTTTCTAGCAATCTTAGTCGACTTATACGTACTTTTCTGATCAGGTCGATCCCGCTGTACAATTTGTACAGTTCACTGTTAAATCTCCTCTTTCAAAGCCTGTAAACGCAAACGGGACCGAAAGTCACTTAAAGAATTTTGCGTCCGAAACGACCAAGAAGATCTTCATCCGCCTTTGTTAACGTCCATGCTTCTGCGCTCAAAGTCCCTAACCACCTTAAATGTATAGCTGTCTCGTGACGTTCTGTCCGATTCTTCGATCGTGTAGCGGGAGAGGTAGACGCTATCGGCAAAAATTCTGGCAGTTTGTTGCGATTGTAGCAGTTCAATGTTAAATCTCCTCACAGCATTTGCTCGAGATATCCGAGTCCGAGTCTTATGGCCGCTTGGAAAGTTCGGACATCTGGAATACTGGATGAGTGCATTACGATTGATAGCCATGTTCCTTTGTGGATATTGAGGTATGAGGAAACCGTGTGCTAGCTATATAGTAACATTACGTCCCGCAGCAAAGTCGATTAGCCCAAGTCCGTTTTCAGGCGTGGTATGTCTTACTGACCGATTGTACAACCAAATATGTCCTCCTTTCCTATTTTGCCGTTAAAATCATCTAAGACGATGATCCTAACGTCATACTAACCAACATTGCTATAAACTACAATAATTTAAGATATTATATGTATCTTATTCTTTGACTTCACAAAAGTAGCTCAATGTAAATCCTACGTCTAAGCTTCATTTGCAATACTCTCTCTGTTGAAGCTGTGAATTGTGTTTCGCATTAGTTCATTAGCTTAAATTATTGCATAATGCACTATTTCACTCACCGTTTCTTTGCACACGACTATAGAATTAAACTAGATGTCCTTGAATCAGTGCTTTGCTTGAAATCCTTGAGAAATACTTTTTATTTGTAGCATAAAATGCGAGAGTGCGTATTTTTATATCCTGTTTGCAATATTTTGTTTTTTTTTATTGAATGTTTATTTAAATGACTGCTGTGATGGAACTATAAATTTCATAACCTAATTGATTAGCAAGTTCCAAACAAGTGAGGCTGAATGACCTGTCTTTATTTTAATGCAAAATTTAACTCTTGGTAATAACAATGAATTTACATAAATTATCCGGCGTAAATTGGTAGTGCCGGATTCTTACCGGCTAAAACCACCTCCCTTCCCTAACAGACCGATATTTGTACCCCGCGGAACCGCCGTAAGGCATTACTTTTCGGCGGTCGGTATTAGGCCACATTATATCACTCTATTAATTGACCTATTCACTTTTCGTTGGCACTTTCAAAACCTAAGATCGCTGAGTATTCGCACGGCCACTTTGCTTACAACAGTCCAATTTTCGTCTTTATGCAACATGCAATTTACCATGTTATCGGGAGTGGGCAATCCTCTCTGTTTCGTACAGTGGGTCATGGAAAGGCACGTGTTCCGCATTTTCAGAAATGGTCTCGCAATGTGAACAACTTGGGATGGTTTCATGTCCGCGTTTCAAGAGGTATTCTCTGTAACAGCCATGACCTGTCAGGAACAGGGTCAGATAGAAATTTGTTTTGGCATGTTATGAGACGATGTGTCCATCTTCTCCTTAACGATTCGTTCTATTGTTGTTGCCAAGTTGCGATACTATAACGATTTCTTTCATACCTTCTTTTATGTCATCTACCCGGCCATTTTGGACTCACTCGGTTCTTAGCGTTTTCATTTTTTCAACGAGTAAATCGAGAAATATCATTGAAGATAGGACGAGTATAGTATCGTTTGAAATAGTTCTGAATACACAAGCAACTCTTAGTGCACTAAGACGGTAGACTGATTTAATTCCGCGTACATAAGACTTAACTTTCGTGGCACTTTACCATATTTCTACTGCCTACGTGAGTGTTGAACCGACAACGAAGTAGTCTCTTAGTCTGTTTCGGGTCTCCGATGTTAGTCAGCAGCACTAAAAATTTTTGGCGACTTTTTGGTATTATAAGTTTAGACGAGCATTAAAAATCACTCCTAGGTACTTAATAAACGGTTGAGGAACTTCTTTATGCCCCCCGATGCTAAGGGTTATCGTTTCCCAAACGTTCCTACTTGTAATAAGATCTCCGACTTGCAAACCGGCATTAGCTAGCCAACTACGTATTGTTGCCACTGTATCTTGCAGTGCAGTTCGACATCCTTTATCGCCCAGCGATTTCATCTCATCTGCAAACCCGATGATTGACCTTTCTCTTGGAAGGGGTGTTAGTCTCCCTCATTATAACTCATAAGTTTAGAATAGTGTATCCATCCAGTAATTGCAGTTCGCTATCCAACTCTTTTGTTTTCATATATTTTGTTTTTTGATTTTTTTTTAAATTGTAATTCGTCTACTAAATGTATTCACTAACTAGATTTGTTAATTTTTTTTAGACCAGGGGAAGGACCAAATATGTTTAAAAAAATATCCTGATTCCGTGAGCGTGGGAAAAAAATACATTCCACATACGACACAGTAACCCAACAAATTGTCATTATTTTGAAAATTCAAATCCAATTATTGATATTTACATAAATGAACATAAATCTCATACTAACTTAGTTATACTACACACCCACCTACCACTGCTCACAACCACCACCTCTCACTATAAGTTACTGATTTATTTAACGGCGTCCAAGTGGATTTCTTTTGCATTAAGTCCACGTGCCGCATAACTCCATTAGTCTCAATACAGGTTTTTTTTTAAATTCCAAACCCAGGAGTCCGTCTCTTCGTATCTTGTCTAAGGTTCGTAAACCATCTAAGAATCACAAATCAAATCATTGACACAGCGTGACCTTTTTTGCCACATCAATCTTGAATGACACACAAATCCGCGGCTTTTTATTTTAATGACAGGGGCTTATAATGTTGTTCCAAATTAATGCTAATTCGCGGCATGATGTCGGTTTAATTACACCAGTAACAGATACTATTCTTTCACTGGCAAACTACTAATCAAATCACTAATCAGTGTCTTTTTGTTATAGAGAAAAAAATCCTTCTGAATGGAAAGTCCAAAATATTAAAGAAAACCATAATTAATCATCGGCTTTGTGAAATGTGTTCAAAGTGAGTCAATTAAAAAGCCGTAAATCTAGTGAGAGAATAACGCAACGAAATATTAAAAAAAAAATTTAATAATATGAGTGTCGTAAAGTTACCCCATCGAAGGGGTTCTTCTTCAACAATTGCACTGGCTGCGCCTAGGATTAATAATATTTATAAACTATTCATAACATTTGGAATTATTGCTATGATCTGTTTGGATGTGAGTTGTTATGGTAAGTTTTAGTAAATAGTTTATAATTTTTGTTTTTATTAAAATTAGTCTACCAATTCACAAATATTTGTTACTCATTCAAACACGTTGAGTTTTTTTAAATAATCTAAAACAATCTACAGTGAGGGTCAAAAGTGAAGTGAACACTGATGAACTTGAATGTCTTAAATAATTAAATCTTGAGATAGAGATAGGAACAAAATTGGCTTAGTGTGTTCGGACAGACGGACAGACATCGTAGCGAAAACAATAAGATTCCATTTTGTCCCTATGGGAACGGAACCTTAAAAAAAAAACGATATGTCAAAAGTTTGATAACAAAATAGCGATAACAAAACATATTTAATGTTATCAGCAAAAAATACTTCAGCACAGCAAAAAATACTTCATAGATATTAAAAAAAAAAATAATATACATAAAGGGTCCGCCAAATAACTTTTTTTTTTTTGAAAATGCTATAAAAAAACTACTGAATATTTTCTCAAATTTCTTTTTTTATTTGAAAGTACAATCCTTCCGGTTAATAATGGAAAATAATTTCATTCAAATGGCTGCCCCGGCTGGCCATGCAGTAGCCTACACGATCGGTCCAATTTTTAAGCACATTATCGATTGTGTGCAGCTGTATTTCACCAATGGCTTCACGAATATTGTCCTTTAAAGCGTCAATTGTCTCTGGCATGTCGGCGTAACACTTATTTTTTACGGCACCCCACAAATAATAGTCCAACGGTGTCAAATCGCAGCTCCGCGGTGGCCAAACGACATCAGCTCTGCGGCTGATAATGCGATCCTCAAAAACAGGGCGCAAAACATCGAGTGTAGCTTCGGTTGTGTGGCACGTAGCGCCGTCCTGTTGAAACCAAATGTTGCCAATATCCTCCTCTTCAATTTTTGTGAACGAAAATTCGTTCAACATGGCCCGATAACGATCGCCATTGACTGTAACGGCCACTCCTTGCTCATTTTCGAAGAAAAATGGCCCAATTATGCCTCTGGACCAAAATCCGCACCAAACAGTGACTCGTTTTGGGTATATCGGCTTTTCAATGTATGCGTGCGGGTTTTCTGTGCCCCAAATGCGACAATTTTGCTTGTTTACATACCCGCTGACGGTGCTTCTCTTCTTCCAAAATCCGTACGCAATTTTCGCACACATTCTGCAACATTACCATGATTTTCAAAGTAATGTCGCAATATTTCCCAGCGTTGTTCAAGCGTATACACAACCATATTCGTTCAGCGGAAGGATAAAACTAATTATCTATCAAATCAGACATGAGCTAAGTGTTACCATTCGCGAAATAAGCACTAGTTGAAAAAAAAAAAACCTTAGATGGCGGACCCTTTATATGTATCTAAACTCCAAAGACAGATGAAAACAGCATTGGATGTGACTCACTTTTGACGCCCACTGTAAAATTATAAAGAAAGTTTAGTGCGACACAGTCATACACTTTATTTTAAACTCTGACGATTTTATTAACATTTTTAAGTTATCTAGTTCACAGAAAGAAAAAATATTTAAAAAAACGTCACAATGGGAACTAATTTTGTTGACAATTTCACAAATTATACCTCAGTTTAGAAAGCAATTACCAAAATAGCCACGAATGTCGAACAAAAAGTTATTAACTAATTGCCATAATTATATACTACTCGCAAAGTCTTGGGTAAACGTTTTAATAATGCTATAGGTAGGTCAAGTCAAGATTGGAGTATAGAATATTAAGAAAAGTGATGACAAGTATAATTTTTTGCAATTTGGGTGAAATTTTCGGTGCCAGCTTCCATAGTTTTGTTGGACTTAAATTAAGATGATGGTGCTCTAACCTCGTATTGATCAGGTTGACGCAATTTGTGTTAATCAATGTTAAGCCTATAATACTGCCTAGACTTCCAAGCTTAGACATAATCTGCGCGGTTATACAGACCGTCTTCCCAAAGTTATTTACCTTCCACAAAAAGTTGTTAATGGAGATTTTTTCCTGTTGGGTGGTGACAATCTTCCAAAAAGGAAACCGGACCAGTACCCAATAAGGGTATTTTTTTCTGGGACTTTTACCCACTAACTTCTTCTTTTTATGAATGGTTTGGTTTGGATGAAAGTAGCCAGCATAGGTCCATTGTAAAATTGTGAAAAAATTGTTTCTACCTAGTTGTTGAACAATTTTGAACTTTTTATAAAGCGTAAGCGAGGTTTTTGATGTCAATGTTTGTCAGATCATCTAAGTGGAAGGCTCCTATCCTAAGTGAAGCTTCCTTCTACGGGAGAGAGCTGGGCAGGAACAAAGAAGGTAAGGAATAGTTTGTAACAAAACGTCCCCTTTCGTTATAATTTTATGTGATATAAGAAATTTTCATTCGTCAATTATAAGTCACACTGACTAAGTGGACAACATTTCATGAGTACCCGAATGAAAGTGCCATTCAGGGAGACTTGTCTACGTTGTGATCGTACCAATCTATATTTAGTGTACCAGATAAGGCTCCCGTATAGGAATTGACCTCAGTCAGTGTTCTATTTTTGTTGGTTAAGTTTTCTTTGGGAAGCTGGCCTCTGAAATCGGCGCGTCAGCAGTTTTAGCTGACTTGCTATAGCTCAGAGCCACCCTGGTCGCATCTTGGAGCCACACTTGTCGCAGGGCAGCATTCCGCATATCGGAGCCACGCTTGTGGTTAGGCCGTATCTCGGAACCACACCACGCTTGTCTTTGGGCCGCTTGCTATATTACGGAGCCACGGTTGTCATTGGGCCAAATCTCGGAGCCACGATTTTCGTAGGGCCGCTATCTGAGATTGAGATTCAGAGATTGGGTGGTGCATAGTGAGTGTTTACACTGATCTGTTTCATTTGCCCTTTTCGTTAAAGCCTTTTTTCTATTTTGTCTAATAAACTGATTGCATTTTATTCTAAAGTGAGCCTTCCGTAGGCTATATTGATGCCCGATCTGCTGTTTATATCGCTAATTCTAACCTTCTCATAGAAATTTATATCAGAACAACTGATCTGCCGAATGATCTAAAAAAAGTAGCCAAAATAAATCCAACAATTAGTCATATTGCCCAGCTTCTCAAAATGTATGTGTGCTCCTCACAAGTTGCTTTGGTTCTTCTTTCAGAAATAGTTCGCTTACTTTAAGAGTCTGGGTGGTCGACATAACTTGCTATAAATATTAGCACGTTAAAGCTAACCAAACCATTTTTCGCTTTTCTCTTTGTTAGCTCAGGTGAATGTCCATATAGTCGCATTTAGGCAGTTCAATGACCTTTCATTATGAAGAGATACATTTTTTTTTATATAAAACTAGACTCCCCATTAATTTCCTGTTCATCTTAAAGTGAAAGGGTAAATTTCATCTGACAGCAAATCGAATTGAAATTTCTAAAAAAAAAAAAGAATACCCTCCCAAAGACGTCTATTGTATTACTTCATATATATCACTGTCACTGTCACCATCAAGAGTGTTTTTAATTTAAATAAAACTTAAGTGGACATTAAATAAGATGACACAAGACCGAGACCGCTCTTTACGAGACCATGTGCGAACATGACTTGCCATCTGTACTTCGACGTCATTTACACTTCCTTTAGCATACAATATCTCGCGGTTACACTTGGCTGTCATGTTGACAAGCTGTACGGTTTTGCTTTTCTTTATCTTTTCACTTTTGACTGGGCCAAAATGTGAATAAATCACCTTGAAATGTTGTATGCCTCTTTGTCTTGTCATTCGCGTTTTAGAAAATTATACATGTGCAAAACATTTTACCGAACAAAACGCTGGAAACTGTGAAAAAATTTGCGAACTTTTTATTCAGCTCAAAACGACACATGAAAAGGAAATCGCAGTTAATTATAGTTTGGTTTGACGGGTCCGCTTTTGGGCATTATGAGTAAAAAAAACGGGTCAAACTAAATGAACGGAATGTTTGTAGTACAACGGTGTAATGGCAGATCATTATTAATTAAAGAAAAAATGGTTGTTTTTTCACTTCCAATTCGGATAGATGGAGTGATAAGATTTTGTGAACGTTGATGGCGATATTGAATTGGATTTTGTGTGTTTAGTGTATTTTTCATTTCGAATATGGGTTTTGTTTAGTTATATAAGCATCTATCAAGGGAATGGCTTACTTTATCTGTTTGTCCTTATTACGTTTTCAGAATGTGCATCTTATATTAATTTCATTGACCCTTATACGTCGATGCGTATCTGGAGAAGGTTATAAGCATAATTTGAAGGGTTTAAGAATAGGAGTAGAGTAGAGTACACCGAGAGAAATTTTTAAGCCAACAACATCGTCATCATCACAGACCAAAGATATCATCTGTCAAAATGGCCACAGTTCTCAAAACTTACAACATTTTTTTTTTTGTGACGAGTTCACTCTGGTTCATAAGAAGTCCTAGTCCCTCTCTGGAAGCCTTCAAGACGAGATCGGCCAATGAGTGTAGACATTTTTAAGAAGGATATATATAGACGATTTTGGTACCATCTGAAACACATAAAAAATGGCAATTTCAGTTACCTAAGTAGTCGCATTTGGAAACGTTTACGAAAAATGTATCTATTTAAAAAAATTCGCGCAGGGATTCACGAAAATAATCGTCGTTCCTCACAGATTTTGATCTAGAAATTGATTTTCAGCAACGGGGTATTAACTCTAAAGCTCTAAACTTATTTCTATGCAAAAATTGGTTCCATGAAGGATTCGTCATTTTCGGTATTCACATTCGTTTTGCTCGCTAAAACTCGATTTCTTGAAACTAGTTTTGGATAAAACTTGAAATTTTATTTAAAAAGGTAGAAAAAGATGGTTTGAAGTGTCAGTACTATTTTGCTAGTATTTCGTAATGGGAGTCGGACAGAATCCCGAAAAATGTAATCCCGAAAGCCCAAAATCCCGAAAATCCAAAATCCCGAAAATCCAAAATACCGAAAACCCACAATCCCGAAAAACCAAAATCCCGAAAAGCCACAATCCCGAAAATCCACAATCCGGAAAATCCAAAATTTCGAAAGGCCAAAATCCCGAAAGTGAAACTAAAAATTTTATTGTAGCAACTAAAATATAAGCCAAATTTATTTAACAAAATAACAAACTTCAAATAAATAAAACATAACAAAAACAGTTTAAGTCTTATTAACAAAAACATATAAAAAACGATCCATGACAAAACAATATCTAATACAAGTTCATATTGTACGCAATTCCTGTTAGAAAACTTATTTCAGAACGCTCGTTACGTTCCGCGTAAAATTTTGTAATTTTTTTTTCCTTCGTCACGTAACGTTTCCTTAGTTGTTGCATCTCACCGGCAATTAATTTAGCCAAACATGTTTTCACACGGATTTGCTCTTCACATAAAAGAGCAATCAGTGAATATACACCAATGTGTGAATGCCCTGCGAGAACTTTCAGCCGGCGGCGGAGCCACGCCTCTACGTTGTTCTGTGTCCGCGGCAGATTTTGTTTCAAAAGGTTACAAACCGACCAAAAATTAGGGGAGTATGCAGGACTACCTGCAAGTCCGTAACGTTTTCTTTTTCTACTCACTTTGTATTACGATGTTCACTGGCTAAAATCTAGTCGGTCAGCTATCGCACTATATGAGATCAGCACAACTGAATGCACTGCGAATTGCAGCGCAGCATTACAAAACATTATTACGGTAAATGGAATGGACAAACACTTGTCTATTTTACATTCAAAACAAATTAAAGAATCTCGAAAACGAGATCCCGAAAAATTATATAAAATGAAAAATTTGCGCAAATTTCGTTTTCGGGATTCTTTTTTCAGGATTTTGGCTTTTCGGGATTGTGGGTTTTCGGGATTTTGGTTTTTCGGGATTTTGGTTTTTCGGGATTTTGGATTTTCGGGATTTTGGATTTTCGGGATTTTGGATTTTCGGGATTTTGGTTTTCGGGATCGTGTCCCCAATCCTTTCGTAATATTCCCTAGAAGCTACATTTTATAGCGCAAATAATTCGTCGATGGAAATGAATTGACAGAAAGTGACGATGTCACTAAATACCGTAGATACTCCCCGAAAAAAAGAATATTTTTGAAGAAGCCGCGGTATTAATTGGCTATAGCTTTTCTGACAGCAATAAAGAGCACGTCCTTCAGACCAACAACGATTGACAAGCGTAAGAAAGAAAGTGCGATGCGACCGGTCGGGAAAAACTGCATTTTTCATTTGGGGTTGGTGATGATATCTCCTTTTCCAACATCCCCTATTCCATAATCCCCTGTGCTGAAATCCCTTACTCCAAAAGACCCTGAGAAAAATCCCCACCGGACAAAATCTCCCTGTTTTAAATTTGGTGTTATTAATTCTGTCGCGCGACAGAGTGAGATACGTATGGAGGGTCATGCTGCCCCCCTGCAACCCCCCTGCTTGAGTTTACTTTCAGATATGCGGTATATGTCCGAAATTGGGTATATGCAAAATTTCTATTATATTGTTTGCTTAATTTTACTGCCAAAACTACGCGTTTAAAAAACGGATAGATTCTAAACGAACAGGGGATTTTAACGAGGGATTTAATAAGTATATGTATGTAAATGGGAGATTTTGGCATAGGGGATTTTGTCCCGGAAGATTTTGGAAAAAGGGATTAAAAAAAGAGAGATTATGTCCAATGAGGGATTTTGGAAAAGGAGATAACGTAGGGATCTCATTCAATATTTGCTATCAATAGCTGCTCAAAGATGTGTCGTTTGAAAAATTCAAAATTTTGTGTAATTACAAGTTATTGTTGTTGAGACTTTTGACAACTGAATAAGCGGTCCATAAAGTAAACCTTAGTGGCTATTGATAATGATCCCATCGAGAAAATACTTCTAATGATTTGCATGATTTCACTCATTATGAAAGTGGCTTGCGGATTTAGCACTAACACACTAACAACCGCCAGTGATTAATACTTTTTATGTTTACGACTTTTATTTATTTTTCGTTGCAAATTTAAAAAAAAATGTTTTCCCGGCTATAAATCATTGTCATCATTCATCTTAAAACAGCGCGCAACTGCAACAAAGTTATGAAGATGACACAAGAGACGGAGCGTGCGTTAAGCATTACGGAAATTTCACATTAAAATTATTTATTGGCTGAAAAATTATGTTCCTCAAGTATTTGTTTAATTTTCTTTTTCTAAGACATAAAAGTGAATGCAAAAAATTTGTCTGTCTGTTTGTCATTTCTACGTTTCCAGAATCTTTATAGAATCTAATATCCATTGAGTTTTAAACATTCGTCGGTCTTCTGAGGATGTTCTTAGGGCTATACGAAAGGTTTGGTGTAAAGGGGCGTGGCACTTTCCATATACCAAGCACATTTAAGACGCCGAACTTTATAGATTTGAATAAAACGGATCAGTTCCGTATTGGTAGCTCTAGTTCCTCATTCTTATTCTAATGTTTTGGGCGAATGCAAGGGACCTGATGCCAATATGCGATTCAATTTCAAGCGATTGCTATTTCTTATATTTATAAACTTATTTTTAATCATTAATAAGGAACAAGCACAGAAATGGTAATAATAAGTGCTCTTAGGAAGGTAAGTAGGTACTTAGCTATAATAGAGCCGCCGGGCAACAGCTATCTGTAGTTTCAAAGAATACATATAATTATGGTCAATTCAATTTTGGTACAAATAAAAAAAAAATACCATTCACCTACTGATTTGCCAAAATTGGACCAAATTTATATTATGACAGCCTTGAGAACAGTTTTAATTTATCTTAGTACCGGATAAACAAGACAAACAGACGTGAACGTGACGTATGCCATGTGCCTTAATTTAAATGAAAGCTGATGAAAAAAATCTTGTTAACAAAACTGGTTCAGTTAGTTTTTCAAGTCGATAATGGAAACAAGGAAATGAAGATAAATTTAGAAAAATAATAGCGACTATAAGCAGATTGAAAGTAGGTAAATAATTATTTCACTATATACCTACACACTAGACTTGGCAAACTTTTAGTGCCACTGAGGTTGTTGACTTTTTAAAGTGTTTAAGCGCACAGAAGACTATTCCTCGAAATGTGACATATGAGCCCTCTACATTTCTACAAGACAGCACATCAGCATCAGCTATCAGTACACTTTTCGAAAACTCCTCTGGCATCAAAAAAATTAAACCTTGAAACTCGCTTTCTGGGAACTTATTTCTATACAACTACAACTTACAACAATTTGACTGCCAAACACCTATTTGAAACACCTCCAACACCTCAGGGCGCTGTTGAAGCCTTTCCCAAGAGGAATCGTAAAAATTGTTGTTAATGCCTCGGGACGGTTTGCTAACCCGTAGGTTTTGTATGGATTTCCATAGTTTTGAAGTCGTAAACCCCAAGGGCATTACAACGGATCTAAATTGACCCATTCTCTCCAATTCACTAACCTAACCTTTGGAAGTTTGAGGGCTTTTTTTTTGTTGCGCCAATGGATATGGTTGTTTTCTAAAGATGCGGTAGACCGTGCTACCAATATGCGCGATTCGCAAACCCGAATAATCGATGCCAAGAGTGCGCCTAAACTAATCCACACCCTACGTCCTTGAACCACTCTTCCCGCGTGTCTGCCGTTAGGTATTACTTCGCGGTGCTGGTTAGCAACTCATGCTAAGTCCTCTGCGTCCGCCATTTCGGCTCTTCTAAGTCGTTCAATTAATACGCTTCGTGTACGCTCGTTATAAAGGAGCATACCTTCAGCCAGTTATCTTCTGACCTCAGCATATGGCTTATTAGACTTTGGGGGTTTTGTAAGTTCGCTCTTTCCCCTGCAAGATCCAGATCTTCTTCTTCGTTTGGGCACAAAAAGGCGAGCTTTCGTGACCAAATCTGTGAAGGTATTCCCGATAGCTACCGTGTCCCGATAAGAACTGCGTAAGTTGGTATAGTTGCAGTCCCCGTTTGTTCTTTTTGTCCAGACCTCGATGGTGGGGATCAGTTTGTGGGTCCATCTGCCTTTTGCCGTGTTTTCCCAACTGGCTTGTCATAGTGCCATCGATGTTTCCCTCTCTTCTACTTTGACAATTCTATTAGGGACCTCTTGCCGGTTGGCTGTTTGCCTAAGATAGATCCTTTGCATCTCGCTGGCAAGAATGTCGATTGGGATTATTCCCGATATAAAGCAGGCTGCTTCGTCCGAGATTGATCGATAGATTCGTTGGTCCGGGCATTACCTTGGGAATTTTAATTGCTGCTATGGGAATTCTATTGCTAATTTGGGTGTTCTACCTCATTGAGAGGTTTTCATGGTGACTGAGGCAGTCATATCTTATATGAGTTTGCACCTCCTGGTTGCGGCTTAGTCTTCGGGTCAGGGTGGAGGTCTACCTCCTGCCTATTACCTCAGACCATCGTTAAGAAGGGAGACTGGTGCGTGGCAGAAGTGGGTGATTGAACCAGCCCGCTTTGCTGCTTGAGCAAAAGTCGGTGGAGGGATTGTCTGTTGAAGAAGGATGGGGCTAACCGTAGCAGTCTGCCTCCCGTTTATTTCTTTGGACGATCAGTCCACCTGACAGAGTTGGTGCTGAGCAGAATAGCACTCCGTTCTACTGCTTGGTACCGAAAGATAGGTCGCGATTTGTCTTCGGTGAGACGGTGAGGGGTGACCGAAACAGTCTAACCCCCCGCCTGTCCCTTCTGACGGAGTCTGAAAGGAGCAGAGGAGGTGAACGGTAGTTTCCTCTTTCCAAACTAAAAATCAATCGAATCGGCATCTTCCAAGAGATGCAATCTCAGTACAAAAACTCATCTCATACCCACGCGACAACTATCTATAGTGTACCCCCTCAAATAGTTCGATAGATTTTTTTATTTAATTATTCCAATCAACTGATGCTGACATAGGAACGTTAAAAAAAAAAGACAAATAACTAAAATAGCCATAACAGCTTTTCATTCTTTATGCTCCAGATGCACGCTGCGGCATCTCACAAATGAAATCAAATTAAAAAATAATTCAAATTCACATTCGCACTGCTATTTCAAGATTCCATCAAAGGCTTTGATCCATCTGTCCGCACCGACTATACACCATTATATAGAAACACCATACAACACGTGTTCATTTTCAACTTATTTGAACAACAATGTTTGTCCGCCCGTTTCGTACAGTATGTTGTAGAATGTCACTGTGCGCGGCTACTTACAGAGCAAATATTTGCAACCAACTATCCAACAAAACGCATGAATGGTATCTGCTGGCAAACAAAGAATTCCAGAAGCTACTATACCAGCAAGCCACTGTCTACATGCTATAACATTTTAAGAAAAAAAAAAAAGACAGTCGTTAACAAGTTTTTTTATGGAACTATGACATAAAATGTCAATTAGCGAGAAGAAAGCTTCCGCCATCATGCAGCATTACGGTACATGACGTTTATTTTTTTTTTATCTTAAAATGCAGAGACCGGCAAAGACGATCACCTACTCCTTTGTCACGTTCGATTAAATCAGATTCCATGCCGGCTTTGACCGATAACTTGACGTTTCATCATTTTTCAGTTGGGCACTGTCACAGGCGCCATAACCAAAATGAGTAAAAACGATTTGACAGGTCGAATGTTGTCGAGCGGATTGTTACCTCTTGTGGAAAATGGATTATTGACTATACACTTCGTTCCGCATTTGTCCACAATTGGCCGGTTGTAGTGGTGTATGAAAAGATTTACAATTCATTGCACGTGTTGTGCGAGGCCAAATCAAATTTCTCTTTGACGTGAGCTATAGAAACCATGAATGAAATCGATTTATTAGCCGCGTTGAAATGCACACCAGACTACCAGACATGTGTGATAGAATCATGCTTGATTTGGCTTTCCCATAATGTATAAGTCTGGGACATTAATTTTTACTGTTTTTATGGATCATCATTGTGGTATGTTAGTTTTTGAATTTAAAGTTCAAATTTTATTGTACAAACCTGAGCTCCCCTGCTCTGTGTCTACTTCGAATTTCTTAAGCTACTATTACACATGTCAAAAATCGTGTTAATTTTTTATATACTGACGTCAGATTTTTTCTACACCCGGCTTTACTAGAAAATCTGACTTCATTTGACTTCGTTTGACGACAAAAATTGGCACGATATGTAGGTCCTGCAAAAATGAGGAAACAAACAAAAAATCCAATTAATACAAAAGGTTCTCAGCCTAGAAAGCTAGGCCATAGAAGGGAAACGTCATGAAGCTCGATAAATTGTTAAAATGGGTTGCTCATCCTAGGTCACAAACCTTTTAAAGCAATCACTCACGAAGCCCTTTTAAATGTCGTCTGATTTAGTGCCCCGCAATTTCCATTGACCTCTCTTTTTTCCTACTCCGAGTCTGTCGCCTTTTCGTTTATTCGCCTCAACATTCACTACTCCCCTTCGTTTCCTGTCGCTTTTTCGTTTCATCGTTGCTATGTATATTATATGTGTAGAAACATACTTTTCTCGTGTATTGTGTCGCAGTGTGTCGTATTAATTAAAAAAATTAACCTGGTAGACCTGACTTGCATTCAAGCACAAGCCTACTGCAAGAACAAGTCGGTAGGGATTACTCCATGGCCCAGAAACGGAAAATGAAGCCTGGAAGCCTGAAGCCTCATCGAAGTCGTTGGGGGGTGAATCGAAGAGCTGAAAGCCTTCTAGATATGGCGATTCTCATTGAGTCACTTTCAAGTGTTGCTTTTACCTCCTAGGGGTAGCGACCGGGCAAAGCATTCTAGGATGTAGCTAATGCGAAGAAAACCAAACAGGGAAGGACAACGAAATGATTTGACTACTCCAGGAGGCGGCAGGGCCACGGAGTCTGGAGGGCCCTACTTACATGGACGATCACACAGTTAGTCAAGGATGTGAAGCCAACTCGCTACTTGGCAGACCAAAATTAAATCGGCAGGAGGAAACCAGTGAGACCCTGGAAGTTATACCACTCTTTCGGAGAGACCATGGCCGGACATGACTGACGAGAGATCCCTGGAAGAGCGATGTTCTCCTCCCATCAGTCTAGTAACGTTCAATACATAGACTCCTAGACAGTGAATAGACTTCTAAAGGGCGCTCCTGTTCACACCGATCAAAGTTTCTAAAGAAAATGAACGCCAGAGATGTTGCCAAGCTCTCTCACAGAGACAGGGCTTTGATGAGGAAGCATGCCAAGAAGGTCAAGCAGTACGAGAAACGTTAGAGGAAAATGACACCTCCCATACCATTGACGGTCAAGGCTACTGACTCATCGACTAGCTGTGAAGGTGAAGCCAAAAATGTCGAGAGGGCCAAGAAAAAACCTCATAAATAGGTAAACCCTACCCTCTCAACGTCCAAAGCTTCAACTTTCAAATTACCACCACCAAGTAAGCTAGGCTCCATTCCTAAGAAACCAATCGGCAAGTCTAAAAACTTAGCAACACGGTCGGCTCCAAAAAGACTAAACTCAGCTGACGAAGTAACAGGTAATGTGGCTAAGAAAGTGAAGTCTAGTCTCAAGACTGCTGAGGAGCTAACTCTAACTATCAATCATCGACCGCAGCAACCCCGATGGCAAGCTGTCCTCCAACAACTGGCTAAAAGTGGAAGCCAAGATACTTAAAGCCATGGTTAAAGACGGCAACGGAGATAATAACGGAGAGTTAAGGTGGTAGAATGTGGCAGCAGAGAGTCTTTTGACTATTCTAACGCGCTGCATATACAGCCTTGGGGAAATCTTTCCCAGTGCCAAACTGGACGCAATACCTGCCTCAGTCCTACTTCTTCGTACACTGGCTTACGTATTGATACCTCCTACGTGTTGTTAGTAAAATGTTGAAATTTGTCCAAAATTTAAAGTAGTTCTGTGAGTAGAGGACATGATTGAATCACTTAAAATACTAGACGCGAAGGTAAAGACCTAAAAATGGAAACCTACCCAATAATGGATAAAACCCACCATTCCATTTTCAACAGTGAAGTCGGCTGAAAGTCCTGTCGCCAAATTGCAATTCAATCTCATTTTCATCGAAGTTAGTAGAAATTTATTGTTTTGAATATAAGTCAAATAATCAAAAGGAACTCGCAGATAACGCTCATTGTATAATTATAAAGAAATTTTCGTTCGATCCAGTCATGCACCTAATTTTTCGAAATTTGTATCATTCAATTTTTAGCCGGATTCGCCGGTTTTTCTTCTCTATAATGACACAAAAATGACTGAACGTACATTTGTGTAATGCCTACCTAAATATTATCACCAAATCAATCGCAAATTCCCTTCTCCATTAGTGGGGTTGGGGTATTCGTATTCTATTGAAAGAATTCCAAACACACATCATTCGAACATAGAGTTGAACAGACTCATTAAAAATTTACCGTCTTCGTCTGGCTCACGCAACCAATTTTGCAAAAAAAAAAAAACAACAACCAAAACTCCTAATTAAACTGAAATAAAATAATAGCTTTAGCCAGAAGCGTCTCATTCAACCAGCTGTCGTTGCTAATTAGTAACTCTTTCAAAATGGAAACAATTCTATTCGCTATATAATGATTACTTTGTGTACTGGACTGGTGACTGTCAAAAATCTTATTTAGCCGTCAGTTTGAGTTGAGCAAATTATGACCAAAATTGAATCTATTGGGAGACCAGTGCGCATAGTCTCCTATGCTAGGTATATTACAGTGTGCAAAAGTCGTGCTTCATTTTCAGTCCAATTAACGTGAAGAAAAAATGCGAACGTTTTACCATTTTCGAGATACACAAAGATTGCACCTTGAGATATGATGACAAACGGTTAGTGGAGGGAACGAGAATCTGTTCTTTTAGTTCGGTTTCTCTATAGTTTTTAATTAGAAACTTGACATTACGTTTTGTGGCATTGTCAGGAATCGCACATTGGGTGACATTTGGAAAATGCAACTAATTGGATAAGGAGTGGTTTTTGGGAAAATCAATAAAAGAAATATCACCCTCTATTTCTTTTGACTGACTTCGGTTGGTTGATCTTTCAGGTCAAGTGTTGTTGCAAGAAACTAGTTATCTGATTGTAGATGATTCTGAAGATGATGGTGTCATATTGGCCAACTTTATAAGTGATAATGACGACTATCGATATGGGGAATCACGACCTGTTTACAAAAACCTAAAGCCCGTTACATTTTTAGGCATTTTTCGTGCATTTAAAATGAAATGGAGCAGTAGGTACGAAAAATTTGAACGAAAATTCCCGATAGGTGTGAGTGGGTGCACACTAACCTTATTAATGTATAAATTTGGGTGATTTTTCATTTGCTTTGGGCGAATTTTCATTTTCTGCTGTTTGACTGATTTTTCATAATGAAATATCGCACAAAATGTCAAAAATGAAAGTTCACCAAAATCGATAACTTTCAGCTTATGAAGGATTGCCAAAAAAAATTAAACCAAAACTGAAATGTAATAATGAACGAAGGCACAAGAAAAATGAATAAATGCCCAACTGCCGATGAAAAATTGCCCAAAATAAAAATTGAAAAATTGCCAAATTTTCTGCCACTCTTGTAAAAAAAAGAGATCTCTCAAAAAGTCAGAATGGAAGATCGCCAAAAAATAATTCGCGCTGATTAACATAATAAAAGAAAATGGAAAATAGTCCAAAACAAATTTGGGCGATTTTTCATTATGTGAAGGTAAAAATCGCTCAATTTGTCAAAAATGAAAAATCACAAATATCCACAACATAATTTTGGGCAATTTTTTTATTTTTCACAGCAAAAAGTTGTGCGATCTCGGCATCAAAACAGGTATAAATAAAATTGCAATATTTTTAAAAAAATGTTTATAGCGTAAGGGGATCCATTTGCATTTTGTATAGCATATATTCTGTTCCTTTACTTTTAAATTTTACAAATTTGTACTAACTCGTATGAAATTGTACGAATTTTTAATCAGTGTCATTCCTTAACTTGAAAAATTCGTAAATATTACCCATCAACTGAGAATCTTACTAGATTTTAGTGCAAACATTTTTTTTTTGAAAAATAGAAAAACTTTCAGTCACTTGACAACAATTGACAGATGATTTGAAATTTGTTGTTAGCAAAATAATTTCATACAAATTCGATTCCGGGTTTTATTCATTAGCCCCGATAGAAACTGTCCAACCAAACTATCATAGCTTTAAATGTTATCGAAAAATGCCATCGATTCTGTCATAAATGACATCTGACATCACAAAATTCATTTAAAAAAAAATAAATCAAAGCATTTTGCCAAAAATTGCTTATAAATTACCGAATTTTTATTTTTCCCTGGATTTTCCATCTTTATAAATTTTGATGATTCGCGTAGTGTTTGTTTTGTGTGTTAATTTATTTTTCTTTTAAGAATTTTTTTCTTTTGCTGATGTCTTTTTTTTTGTGAGTGACATATTACTAACTCCTGTGATATGAGTGCTGCCAAGCCTTTAATAAAGAAAGAGCTAAGCCCGATAGTCCTTTTTTTTGTGTAAACTGCTAGAAGCCAATTTTTCATTGAAGCAAACATAAGCACTAGCTCTTTCGGTTCACGGTGGAGAGAAGCGAAAACACTCAAATGTCGTCGAGCAATTCGTGCGATTTTGTTTGAGTGCTGAGTGTGCCATCTGTTATAGAAAGTTCGAAATAATTTGAATAAATCGTTTTTTGCGTTTTTGGAAACCTTACTGTCATGAGGTGGCATTGTCTTGTCACACCATTAATGTAGCCCGCTACTGGTGAAAATTGCTCACATAATTCCCCGTCTTCTCATTTCTAAGAAAGGCATCGTATATTTTTCCTTCATACTAATATTGTTTATGATGAGCATAATTATATTTTTTAACGAATGCATTTGAAAAATGAATTGATTTAAATACCTCCTGTCTCTATAGATACATTGTCATAATAGATCTCCTCATAATGCGGATGTTGCCACTCGCATTATGACAAACAACAAGAAAAAAAAAGCATCACGATTAGTTAATGTCTTTGCTGCGATTTTATGTATCCAGACTCATAAATAGTGGGATGATGACTTTGCTACTTTGAGATAATATTTTTTTATTTATTTACTTTATTTCTTTATTAAATTTCCACTCGTAGAAGTTAATAGGATTTTAATGGATTAACACTTATCAAATGCGATTGATTTATCTGGCTGTAATTTGGTTTAATTTAATTTAGGTGCGCAAATAATTGCAATACGGATGTGGTTGGACGAATACTTGTTATGACTTATTAGATGAGGTGTTCATGTGGCTAAAACACGCACAATAGGGATTTGTTCGTATAAATGTGTGGGAGAGTAATGTGTGAGTAGGACGATTACGATGACCATAATATGGACGAAGTGCTCTAAACACATTTTTTTACTGAGCACGATTTTTGGTAATAAAATGCAATAATTTGCAAATGTCGTTCGGACGTAAGCATATCCATTGTAAAATGCAATGCTAACTGAGCATTTTTTTAATTTGACACCTGTCATGAATCACGCGTGAACTGTCAAAAAAATCAGGCTAAAAATCCAAACAGCAAACAAATCACCCTTTACAAACGCTAGACCTATATACGGACCTGTTGCGCCAACTATTTTATTTATTTATTTGATAAAACGAGGCTACACATTTGTTTTTAGCTTAAGTCAGCTTAAGCCAATATACGATCGAATTGAAATTGTATGCCGTAAGCTAAAATGGATAATCAATCCTTTTATACTCTTCAATGACCTTAAATGCATTTTCGGCGATATTTTGACAGATCCCATAAACAAAGACTTTTTCTACTTCGAATTATATTTAGGGTAGGTTAAGTTTGTGGGCTTTTGTCAGGTCAATACTGACCCATTTTAATGCTCGCGCGGAAAGAGGTTATTTACTGTGCTGTTACATAGAAATCATCGTGATGATTTGATGAAGTGAAGTTCATTATCCTGTACATTGATGGGCTAAAAAGTTCGTCTAGGTAATGGAAAAAAGTGACAGGAAGTGGGTTATGTTCTCAAGAGCTGTATCATCAGCGCAGCCTCTAAAAGGGCTTCCTCCGTCAAGGCCGCTTTCTTCATGTGGTATCACAAAGTATTGTGCCCTGTTATGGGTTGACAGGGATTTTCTATTCTCGGTCCTAGTTTCATTGAAGGACGACCATAGCATTCTTGTGGTAGGTACTAACATTTTCTAGGGCGATTCACCTAGCGTCCGTCTCTCTTGATGTAGCTTTTTTCCCTGCTTCAAAGCTTGAGTCCGCATGGCTATTCATCGAGAGATCAGATGGTTCTGAAACAGCTTTCGAGGCTTGTCTTGTTCTAATTCGCCTGCTTTCTCATTGCCTGGAATGCCTTCATGTCCGGGAAACCCAGCAGAGCGTTACCCAGTGCTGTGTAGAAAGAACTTTGAGTTCTTTGCGACATCCCGGCAGAATATTCGATTTTATTTCAGGTGCAGTTATGGTTTGTATGTATGTCCATATCAACTTCGAATTCATTTTTCATTAAACGCTGATCATTCGATATTGGTCCTGCCATGTCATTCCCGCATTAACAGTGACTATATAAGAAGATGCATAGATTCCTTGGTTTGAATGTTTGTTTTGAATTTATAAAATTTTAAGTGCACACTCTGCACTCAGACAAAATCGCACGAATTACTTGAGTGCTTTCGCTTCTCTCCACAGTGCGAGTGGCGAGTACACCAAAAGAGCTAGTACTTAATACTTATGTTTGCTTCAACGAAAAATTGGCTACTAGCAGTCCATGTATAGTATGACAATGATACAAGCGATTTAATTCAATGAACCTGACAATGTGGGTCATAAACTTCTTAAATCAAATTTTCTAAAAAAAATTTAAAAAAAAGTAGAGAAAACTGCACCAAAAGTTTGCATTGCTAAAATTTCTCCAATAACATAAATTTACCGGACAACACCAACTAATGACCACATTAACCAAATAGTTAAAGCCATCGAAGCGGGTGTTTTATATGTGTGCATTCACAAGACCATTTCAGCACAACAATAGACAGTTAAATGGTACACCCACCGCCGTCATCCAACAATTTTTTTTTAGAGATTTACAAGCACTTAACATACTTACAAGACATAAAGCCTCTGTTATAATTTTCAAAAGAGAATTCCTATACAGTATCTAGATAATGCGCTCTGAACTCAATAACAATTAGGCATTACACAATCTCTTTCATCTCCATTAAAAACACAAGAAGAAAAAAAAAAAATTATAAACACAATCACTGCATTCAAAGAAAATTCCAACACCTGTTCAGTGTTCACTGACACTCTAACAAAAGACGAACAAACATATGGAATCTTCAGCGTAACTCACGACCACCGCATTATTCCACATAGTCCAATGACAAAATGACATGAATTGAAAATTCCGCAGTCACACTCCTCTTCCGTTTTGTCACGAAATTGTCGTTCGTCGATGCAAGCAGAGCTTAAAAGTGTGTCGTTCCTCTCGCTCTACGGTTAACCCGCCACCGCCAAAATCAAACAACACCGAAAACTTGAGACAGATCCGGTATCGGCTTGGGTATCTCTATCTCGGCTTTTTATATAGATGCAGAGCAGGTGAATGTGTGAGAACATTGACGGCCTGTCTGCCTGTATAGTGACAATGATCTCGACGACACCACAGTTTGACACTCTCGACCCACCGAGAGTGCCAATGTGGGGGTATTTATGGAAATTAAGATTTTAATCGCACAGAGATTCCACTATTGCTGGCGGTGTCATTATACGACTTCGTCATCTGTCAGCTGTCATAGAATAATATTAATGACAGTCAGCTTCGTTGGTACCTACCATTATTTCCTAAGGTAATTCCACAACAAGAATGCTGAAAATGATTTGATTCAGTTTGTGAGGCCAAGCTAAATAATTATATTTTATCCTTGTGGGCTTTTGTAGATTATTGTGAATGGGAAGTCGAAGGCGGTGATTCATGGACGTAAAATTTTTGAAATTTCCTAATATCCGTTGGCTATTCAAATCCGGAATCCGGCAACAAAAAAAATGACTAATTGTTGGGTTGCTTGGAAGTATTGCTTTAGATTGTGACGTGTAGTCACTTCCGTTTCGAATGGTAGAAATAATTGGTCTGCTAATGGTCATTCCAGTGCGTCAGCTATTGGAGATTTATGACAGTACAGTAGGTGTCTATTTTGTCTGAATGCACCCGACTTATTATGACTTGAATGACTAGTGCACCCGTATCGTTTATGGAAATTCTACGTATAAAATTTTGGTCACTTGAAAATGACACACATCTCAAATGTCAAAATACACCAAAAGAATTAAGAAAAAAAAAAAATAATAAACTCATGAACTGTGTGCTGATGTCAAAATAAATCAAGTGCATTCCAGTCAAACGTAAACATTGTCTGGAGACTTGAAAACACCTCAACAGCTCCTTAAATGACACTTATGCCACGAATGTCTAAAGTAAATAAAATTATACAAAAATGCTTGTGCAAAAATTCACACAGACTTCATAAATGTAAAGTAAACTTTTAATATTGTCAACTATTAGCGGTTAAAATTGTAATAGATTTACTTATCTCCACCACGAGTATTAAGTCAACTCTAATTTTTCAATATTTATTCAACAAGCGATCAACTTTCATTTGTAAATGAGTATTTTTAATGCATGATGACATTATTCTCATAATAAATCACGATAAATACTGGTCAAGTATGGCTGAGCCTTTTTAATTTACTTGAAATCGCTCTCAATTCGTTGCAAGTGAACTTGAAATGAAACCAAGTTTGGCTATGTTACTTATTTCGCCTTTGGGCTATTGCTCATATATGGAGTACAAACAAGAGTACCTACTTTATGATTCATAACCTCTTAAAATAAAATCCAAATCCAACAAGCTTATGGGCACTCAACTTTGGTCGTGTCTTTCTTTCACTGTAATCGTCTTTTGTATGGTAATTTGTTTGTAAACTATTTTTTTGGGGACTTACCCCGCAGACAAGTGTTAGTTTTGTGTTGAAAAAATAAAATAAACAAAATAAAATAACCACTCAAAGTTGCGCTATAACATCTCTGGTATAATAAGTAGAAAACATATTTGTTCACACTTATCGATTTTAGGTAAGGTAATTTGTTTTCCAACAAGTCATAAGTCATGGCGAAGGACTACAATAATGACATGTTTTAAAAATATGAAGACAATATGAGTTGTGTGAGGTTTTTTTTTTCAAACTTACGTAAAAAATATTGAAAGGTAGTAGTTTGGAACAAAAGAGTTGTATTGCCAACTGGGATTTAAAAAACGGGGGTTTTTGAGCGACAGAACTTTGAAAATTACTGAAGGCAATTTTCGGGAAACTGCACCGCAAATTATTCAACTGTAATATGAAAGTCAACGTTCTATGAGGAATATGTGTCTCGTGCGCTTAGAGCAGCTTATGGTCCACATTATCGGGCTACGTACATTTTACTATACCTACCATCGGCCGACTTTCTAAAAAATGACTGTTTCAATCTGTGGACTCTTGAAAAGCTTGAAGAAGATCTACAGCATACATTTATAAGAGCCATGTTCAGTTGACGTTTGGGGTTTGCGGGCAAAAATATAACTATGGCTTATACATATTTAGATTAGATTAGATTATAAGTCGGGAGAGCCTTCACCGGACCTGGCACTGCGGCCTCTTTAAAGGGGCCTATTGTGCCTTCCCTGGTAGGGTCCTAGAGCCATCTATTTACTCCGAAGGCAGTCAGGAAGACAAGTATCTTCTCTGGGGGTATAATTCAGCTTTGTTGAGGTAACTATTTCTTCGCCAAGGACGTTCTTTTTAAGGCGAAAGAGAGCCGGACATTCCGTGAGAATGTGAAGAGAGGTTTCGTCGCTCTCCAGAAATAGTCTACATGTGGAGTCCGGAGAGACTCCAATTCGGTGAGATGTTTTTTCATAAGGCCATGACCAGTAATGAAACCTGTCATGATTCTTAGGATATTATTTCCTACGTTGGTGAGAAAATAGGATTTCTTGAGGGAACATTTTGGGAAGAATTGTTTAGTGCAGTTCTGCCCAGGAGTTTTAAGCCAGACTTCATTAGATTCGGTTAGAGCTAAGTTTTTGATCAAAGCCACTGTGGGCTGGAATCCAGTGTAGTATATGACGAGGGTTTTCTTTGCAAGTTCGTAGATGGCCATGTACGTTTCCAGGACCAGCTTCGATTTTATGACAGATGAGTCCAGAGCTTTAAGAGCAGCTTGGCTGTCTGAGAAGATGAATAATAGTTTTACCACGTGTATTAGAACTTAAGTTTATTCCAGCGCAAGGACTTCAGCCTTGAATATGGGCGAGTATTTGCCTAGGCCACTAGGCTGACTGAAAAGTTCGCTTGAGGCAATTCGCCATAGATGCCAGATCCAGTCCCTGTATCCATCTTGGAACCGTCTGTGTACCAGACTAAGTCATGGGTTTGTATTTTTCCCAGTCTTCCCTTGGAGAGAAGATGATAGAGAAGTAATTATGGCAGCCATATTTCGGTAGCATGTCATCTAAGAACATGCTGAATACTCCTTTAGATTCAATAACGTCGATTAGGGACAGGTGACCCGCATGGTAGGAATAGGGGTTGACGCCTTATATACGATTCTCACAAAATATCTCTCTGGCCGCAATGTCCTCTGCAACTGGCATGTCAGATCTTTTCTATACCTACAAATGACTGCGCCTTAACCTCCACCTATATATATCAGTCCAATACAAAATGTATACTTGCAGCTAGTTTGCATAAGTCCAGTGCACGTCCCTGAATATCAGCGTCTTTTAATTCCATGCATATGCAAGCCGACCCAGTCCATCAGCTATTGAGATAGTTTTGTTCCAAAAGCAATGCACCGAGTAAAATGTATTTCATTTTCAGTCTTCCACAAATCACTTAACTGTTAGCCCACTTGAAATTCTCAGGTGTGTCGAGATTCGTACACCATGTAATCCGCTTTCAAATCGCGCATAGCACGCGCAGTCCTTTTATTTCTATAACAAGATACAACTAAAACCTCCGATACAACGTATTGCATTAATTAAAGCTCCACCGCCACACACCGTCGAATTTGCCCCAAATGGCAGTAACAAGTTGTCACCATTAAAATAAGGCAGTCGAAAGCAGTTGGGGCAGTTGGGGCAGTTACGGTGCGTTAATGCGTGCGCGATGCCGCGCCGCGTCCAATTCTTGGCCAGAAATGTGTATATATCTAACAGAACTATCCGCTTAGGGTGTAACACTTGCTGTGGTCATGGCGGTCGATGGTGCTCTGCTGAGTTGGTCGTTAGCTTGATTAATGGCTTTTGACTCCGGTCTGTCTTGGGACTGCCTTAGCTTTCGATTTTTCTCATGTCATGAGTATCATTTTTTTTGCGCGTTGGCTCGAATGGAATCTTAATTGCAATCGGGGTGGTAGCCTAGCTCTAAGCCTATCGGTATAGCGGTACTTCCTTTCGATTGATCTGGGGTCACGCCAATTTATGCCTCATTATCACTAATTGTTGCACAGATTCTTATTAATTAATTAAAGTCGACACAATCTCCTACAACAGTAGTCGGTGCGATTTTTTTTTTTGGATCAAGGATGTATGCCAACATGTTCGGTGGGTTTGACGTTTGTCAATATTCAAAGATATGAACGATGATTACATGACGACAAGTGTATTGCAAATGAACGAAATAATATATTTTTTTCTGTTCTGTAGGATTTTTGAATTGTATCTTACAGCACGAGTACCTACCAAATCAGTGGTGGAGAATCGAAAACGGCTTATCTATCTAAAATGCATGTTGGTACGCCTTTGTGATTTTATTGACCTCCTTTCGTTATTCATTTTACGCGCGATATTATATGAGCGTGTGGTGTGTATACGGGTTGAGCAATTCTGGAGGTTTTCTTAACTCTTTTTTGTTTGCATCAACACATGAGTATATTCAGATACAGATCGTATGGTTAATAAGTGGCGGATTATTGGATGGCTAACGATGTACATGCACGGCATGATGATCAATGTCACAATTGAAGAATGGAAAAAAAAGATTCCTATCTATACCTACGTGGTTATATGGTGGGGAGTTGATTGGAGTTGATTCGAGTTGAACATGCAAGAGATGGGCTTAAGATCGCAGTGAAAGGATCGAAATACCATTGATGTTGATCGTGCATATGACCAGTGGGTGGAAATTTCTGACATGCATTCATTCAGTAATTCATTTTCAATGGCTCGTTTATCCATTAAGTGGATCGCCGGTGTAGGTTGCTCAAATGGACTCTCCATAACTCTCGATTCTCCGCCATCCAATCTCCATACGAGTAGAGGAGAAATGATGACTTGATCTAACCATCTCAACCTGGGTCTACCTAGAGGACGCCTGCCTGATGGCACGGGTTGCATAGCACATCTTGGCATCCTAATTGGGGGCGTTTAACATAACCAAACGCATGTTGAGGATTCGACATATTTTTATGGTAGATATATTTTGTTTTAAAACCAAAATTTGCAGAAATCGCAAAAGTATCCTCGGTCTTGTATTTGATTTGAAATTTTATAGACACTCATATATGCAGCGATTTTGAGTCAGGCTCTCAACTTAAGTATCTACCTATAGTAAAGGGAATCATTTGAAACGGCCCTACTCGAACTCTAGTAACCGCCTCGAGCGCTTTATATTAAGCTTTTAAAACTGCTAGAGTCCTTTATTGTAAGTGCTGCCGTTGTTTATACCCGGTAACACACTGTATGGCGAGGGTATATTCACTTTAACATTACATTTGTAACGCAGATAAGGAGGCGTTGTTTGTATGACAAACTATCTAGCTATCGACTTGAAATTTGGTACGTAAGCTTTTATCCACCAAACTAAGTTCGAAGATGAGCAAGATCGGATGAAAACTGCTACTACCTCCCATACAAAATATATAGCTGTTTGATGTTAAAAATTAAATTTAAATAGCTACAGTAAAGATAGCAAGTTTAAAAATTGCACATATTGTTTTAATAATATTTAAAAATTTTTTACAAAAAATGAGCTTGGTCGAATAAAAACTACCCATACCTACCATACAAATAATATATAATTTTTTAATACTAAAATATTTTTTTTATTTTTACAATAATATAGTACCGGCATAGTCGAAGATAATTGTCTTACTGGTTTTAAATATTTTTTTTTTTTCATTTTAAGTACAACATATCTCTGTATTATTATTTTTTTTAATTACCCCTCCCGCCTAAACGAAGCGAGATAGACCCCCTCCCCCTTTCCCATAGTAAAAGAAGTTTATGTTTAACTCCTCTACAAGAAACCGTTATCAATTTTTGGCGCCTTAAGGTTTCGTCAAACAGAACGCGTTATTAACGCCGCGGTAAGATTATTTTACGCAGCGGTAAGTTTATGTTGATGCGACGTTCTCAACGCCGCGTTAGACGACGTCAGACAGATGACGAATTATTTATTTTATTTGCGTGATACGAAATTTTCGAAAAAGAAAAACAATTTGGGTACACGTCATAAATAAAAAGAGAGAATAAGTCGGAGAATACAGTTAATTCCTTTCGAATAATTTTTGTATACAATTGCATCACCCATATCGTAAAGACATTGGTAATTTCTTAAAAATTCGATTAATTTTTTTATTTGACACTACAAAAATGACTCTCACCGCTCCGCGTCAGAGAAATAATCTGTAATTTTTCACAAGAGCGCGTTTCGTGACTTCAACGCGGCGTTGAAAACGCGCTCTGTGTGACAGGGGATATGTATTGCAGTATATTCCAACGCGGCGGTGGAACGCAGCGGTGAAACGCGGCGTTAAAACGCGCTCTGTTTGACGGAGCCTTAAGTTATCGGAAAATTGATAATATTTGCGAGAGTAGGCAAGAAAAAAATAGGTTGTTTTTTAAACTGTTTCAAGGGACGTGGATATGAACGACGTAGCCTAAGACCATTTCACAGTTTTAAGAAACATTTAAAAAAAAGTTTCATTGAAATCTTTCCAGTAGTTTTCTCACTTTGAGGTAACAAGGAAAAATTACAATTTTATATATTCTATACTAGCGCGCCCGGCAAACGCTTTTATGTCTGGTCGTACATTTTCATTGTCCGTCAATTGTTCTGCGGCCGTTTTATTATTTGAAATTTTATTTATGATTTTTTTTTTAGTGTTTATTATTTGAAATTTTATTCTTAATTTTTTTTTTTGTTTAGTGTAGATATATTATTTGAAATTGTTTTCATGAGCTTATTCTTGTTTTTTAAAGTTCTTTATTCTTGAGTGTTTATTATTTGAAATTTTGTGGAATCGAATCGCAGCGAATCGAGTGCCACCTACTGGGTACAATTGTGAATCTAAACTATCCTTAGACCCATTCAAACACACACACCAAATTTCATTAAATTCGGTCCAGACGTTTAGGACGAGTTTGGTTACAAACACGTACAGAAGAATTATATATGTAAAGATAAAAATAATGAAAATATATTAAATGTAATTTTGGATTCCGTGAATTTTAAATGGAAACAGACTTAAAAAATCTGTTGATTTTAAATGCGCCCAATTGAGTATGTAATACTTTGACCGCTAAAGACAACCCGATCTTCGTTTACATTCAGTCGTTCTAATTTTCCATGACTCATGTCGCATAAATCGGGCTGAACTGGCCAGTGGCATTATTTTTATGGTGGCTTTGAGGGCCGTGAGCTGGTTTGTGGTTTATTGGCGTGTAGACCAGTGACTTGAGAAAATACCACAAGAAGATAAGTCTATCTGAGTTAAATATAACGCGATTTCGGTGGCCAATTCACATCGCCTCCGCATGAGATGGCCTGGCCAACGTCGTTGCCTAAGAAGTATGGACCGATGATGTCGCCAGTTCAAAGATTAAAAAAAGAACCATGTAGGTATGCATAAATATAGACGAACTATAAATAATTTATGACACAATCTGCTTACTAATATATTTCTATCTAAATAGTGACTCAGATCCCCATATAAACACATAAAACACTAAATAAAAAAATATTCTCCCATAAAAACCACAATTAAACTTCAAAATTAACCAAAATGTGTCTACAACAATTTGAAAAATGATTTACAATCAGTGCTCCGAAAAAAAACAGACCTGACATTACATTCTACTTATCTCGATTAAATGCAATAAATTAAATTAAACTTCCACAAGTTGCAATTTAAGACCGAAGTAATAAATTTAAAATTTAGCACAAAGCCAACGCGTGATGTAGACCAACGAAAAAAAAAATAATCTGTATCATAAGTAGGTAATTCGACAGTTGTTAAACTTTGAAAGTATCTCATTGCAACTAAATGGAGACACTCACACAAAAAAAACAAGAGTGTTTAAATTCACAAGTCGTTAATAATTAATTTTTAATTACTCTGCGGAATAACACACGAAATACACGCTTTTCACAAGACCCAAAAGCGCGCAAACTGATTGATTTAGTAGGCGCGCTGTAGCACTTACACACAATGAAATGTATCTCTCTGGAACTGGAAAATCGAAGATATATATTACTGAACATAAAGATTTCATTAACTCAATCGAACATCAAATGGCAATTAAGAGGAGTTGAATTTTTCATGATGCAGCCATGCACAGGTGCGCACGTTATACACAAGTGTCTTTCGCAGACACTTTGGCTGCAAAAATAGGGTCAAATGTAAAACAGATTACACCAGAGGAAACCTACTTGCGAATTCTGATGAAATCATATACCAATTACTTTTATTAATCCATGTGATTAAAAAATGTATCGCATTCATGAGTTTTAAGAATCACACAAATTTTAGCTTCAAATTTAGGTCGTATCTAGTGTCTGCCGATCAAGGCAAAGTCCAAACTATTTTTCAATGTCAAGCCGACATAATCAAGATTTTATCACAAACACTTAAGTCACACCCAACCTGTCCAAAGCATAACTAATCTAAAGCCAAATTGAAGTAGTTATAGCCAACACCTCAGAACCAAAAAGAAGCAATTAAGCCAAAGACGTGGACGAAAAATCAGAGCCCGGCTATAGGTAAACTGTATCACATCAGAATTAATTGAAGGCAATAAAACAAGTTCCACCAGAATATCAGTCAAACAATGAGACGCAACGACTTCTAATGTCTGTCATTATGCCAACTGTCTGAAAATCAGAAAAATATCTTTGACCATAGCCAGAGCCCGCACTTAATGTTGAAAGCTATCGTAAAAATGTATGATTAAGTAGCTTTTAGATACACACCGCCTCAATGTGTGTATATAATTTGATTAACACCTTCGAGATTCCGATTCGCAGAAGACCCACTTGGTATTGTGATGAGAAATTGAAAATTAATTCAAAGGCTAAACCGCGCTGGACAATCTTTTTGAATTCTGTCCAGTAGATGAAATGTGTCGTTAATTTTAATATTATTATGATGACTTGATCAAGTTTCAATATCGACATCCGTGAGAATATTTCACACTTCTGCAAACGATCAAAAACATGACATGAATTGGTTTTTGGAGGGCTGCTTTCTTGCGTGTTACAGAATGTAAAGGTCTGGGTATTTTAAGAATTCAAAAAGCAATATGTGGCCGGCTCCAAAAGCTACACAATCACCCTTATTCCGAGTGGCATTTTACTTTCACGACGTTTGTCGTTATTGGAGGCGTTTCATTTTGGAAGACTTATTCCCTAACTTCCACGACAGGGTACGACGTCGTCGGTAAGTAGTTCACATTCCACATACAATCCAAACGAGCTAATCAGTGCTGACAGATAAATTGTTGTTGGTTGTATCAGTGTTTTGTTGTTTATCTTTTTCGAAAGAAATTAATTATTTTCGGATTCCATAATGTTTTTTAAAATGTAAGGAAATCTTCATTGGACGAAATAAAAGGTAAGCTCGTGGAAAGTACCTACATGGTCGCCGTCTGTGCAGGCTATATAATTTGCTGCGACTGCGAGATTCTTGACTGAGGGTAGCTACCAGAATGGTGCAGGAAAACATTTTAATTAAGGACGAGACGATCACAGCCTACATTTATAAAAAATGTTTTAAAGTGATGCTCACAAAAACTTTCTGCCAATCTTTTCCATTTCTTGATGGTGGTCTAGGCTGGGCCATCATTTAAGACTCCTTTTAAAATCCCTTTGCCAATTAATGAAATTCCATTAAATTGTTTCTGGTTTGGTACTTATAACCCTTGAAAAGAATCTAATTAAATTGAATAAAATAACAATTCAAGAAGTTAAATTTTCAGTCGATTTTCATTACTTGGCGTTCACTAATTTGTTAACGACAGAAATCGTCGTTTTTCTTGTCGTTTTGTGGCGTTCAACGCCTTACAGAATGGCAGTGAAGTTTCTCACATGACGTTCGTCGTACGCCAATAGGTTCCACATGCCGTTCAGTGACAAATGACGTTCAACGACTCAAAAACGCCACTCGTAATTCCAAATTCAAATTAGCGTTTCATAAATCGTCGTAAACGCCACTCGGAATAAGGGTGAATATGACCAATTTTGCCTTTATTGTGCTAAAAGTTCCCAAGCGCCGTAATTTCAATATTTAGTGATGTCAATTTGACGATGTTTGACTTTTGAAAATGACGTTGAGCGCAGTTAAAAATTAACATTCGTCAAGTTATGGCCGATATACCAAAATATGCAAAAATTCATGGACCAGTTCTTCGATTTTACCCAAAAATCACTTCTCAAAGTTTTGACATTTAGCTTAGAAACACCCTGTGTAGTTTCACTCAAATTATTGACATCCGTTCTCAGTACAAAGCATGTATAGGTTTAAACTTTAATGTGCTTGCTGACAACCACTCTCATTCAAGGAAAGTTAACAGCCCGGATAGCTATATCTTTATACAAAAATTAACCAAGAGGATATGTGATACTGTTGGCGGTTTGCTTAAGCACGGTTTCAGTGGTAAAGTTAAACTTTGTATTGCTGTCGGCATGAAATTGGAGATTTGTGACAAAGTTGGTGGCTGAAAAATTGAGAAAGATGTTTGACTGTCTTGCGATATTAAATAAGTTCAGTAGTACCAAAAGAAATCATAATTCAAACCATGAATGAAGAAGACGAAGAACCACGACACTTCAGTTTAAATCTGTCCAAATTTGTATACGGCTCACTACTTTGGGTTACTTCAAGGGGTGAATTTTTGAACATTTTGCTATACACCCCGACCGGACTGCCAGATGAATTTTTGGACAGGTCAAACTGATGAAATTCACCCTTTGGTTGAAGTATCATTTCCGAAAAGGTATGATAAAGGATAAAGTATCTAAGCAAGGCGAAATTGCTTGCAGTTTATACCGGTGGCTCAATAACAGTGGAAGGCACTGCAGCTGGGTATACCTACGCCGTATATCCGAATCTGAAAGTGTCTATATACGATTACCGGATACAAGCAGTGTCTTCCAATCAGGGGAGTAGCGAGGGGGCGTGAGGGGGTCTCGCTTTTCAGGAGTCAGCAAATCAACGAGCAATTTTCAAAAATTAGGACTTAGGTTTAGATTTTCATTAGGTATAGGTTTTAAACTTTTAAATTTATACCTACAAGTCGGCATTTTCAAAGGTTCCACATGAACTCCTTAAAATTTAGCTAGTTTCGATTCGATTTTAAAAAGAACGGGCGGCATTTCTAATTTGAGGTTACGTTCGAAGAAATATGTTATTTGCTGGTTTGTGGAACTCGGTTTATTAATGTTGATTGCGAACACAGCGCTCAAGGTGAGAATATATGGGTACCAGGACACTTCGGTATAGTTGGAAACGAGCAAGCTGAATAATAGAGGCGGGGAATTGTTAGGTAGAGAGCAGATGCAGATATTAAACCAGTTTCATGCATAAGGAGCGTTATTAGGAATAAAATAACAAAGGAAGCCGACCATAGGTACTTTGGCCTCAATTCGATCGTAAAAGAAAATTTATCAACCTAGGGAACAACTTAGAACACTGGTCGGAACATTGGGCAGCGAACTGTCATCTTAGAAAACATCCCAAGAATTCCATAATGACGCATATTCACAAATTTAAGTGCTATTCCTTTGCATCATAACAAAACTGTAGGAAGTTTTCTCTGTAACCTCAAAGCGCGAAAACTACTGAATAGATTTCAATGAAACTTTCTTTTAATTGTTTCTTAAATCTGTGAGATGGTTTTAGGCTATGTCGTTAATAGTCCACGTCCTTTGGAACAGTTTTTAACCATCAAAATGTATTTTTTTCCTGCCTATTCTCAAATATACTTATTTAATACAAAAATTTATTACTTAAGGTTTGTTCTTAACCTTGGTTCTGCTTTGTGGTGGTGGGTGCACGCACACTGCACATGAAAGCTTGCGTTGTTCATGTAATATAATCAACAAGGACGAAATGCGCAGATGGGTGGTGAGATGAAGTGAGACAAATGGAAGTGTGGTAATTTGAATACGAATTAAGTGTGTTTTTTATGGTATGGGCGGTGCCACGCCCCTGAAACATTCCTGGGCCAATACCTAAGATTATTTGTAAATTTGAGCTCAATCGATTTGGTGGTTTTCGAGATATAAGATTTTGGATGTTTTTTTGTATGGGCGGTTCCACGCCCTTTGTCCAGCTCGAGCCAATATATCAATATCAATTTTCTAAAAATGTTAGCTCAATCTGTGCAAAACTTTTCTACTTTTTGAAGCGTACACAAACAAACATAACATTTTTATATAAAAGATGTTTACTACTAAAAATCTGCCTTTCTCTTCATTTGACTGTCATACACTACCCGAAAAATTGCTTAAAACATGACTCAACTATTCAATCCAACTGAAACCAATTTGAATTCGATTCGATTTTTAATCTGTGTCAAAATATTGTCTATAATATCACCCACATAATCCATCCATCTCTCAGTCAATCAGAAAATATTGTCAAAGCTGTCAAAACTGTCACTTTAATCGCCATCAAGTGCGTGTGTGTGCTAAAATTCATTGATACTCGTGTCATGTCATACATATTCAATCAAGCAAAACATGTTTCTCTATTAAAATTTCAGATCATACTCTAAAAATATCTTATCCTTTGTTTAACATCTTGAATCATTTTCGTTTTTTTTTTTTTTGCAGAAAAGATTTACAGTCAAACTGAGAAGCAGCGCTATGATGGATGGTACAACAATTTGGCACATCCGGATTGGGGATCTGTCGGTAAGTACGAGTATCTATTGCTCGAATGAAACCACACACTGAGTTGATGAAAGTAATATCGATCAGATTGGGGGGGGGAACAGCAAAAGATACCAAAAAAAAACAACAACTCCAATTTGCCTCAATTTCGAAGTTGGAGACGTCTGCCAGCACTCTACTCTGTACTGTACTCTATGAGTACTGTTTGATTGATTACTGATCTGATGAGGATTTTTGATGCCCGTCGGTCGTCGGTTTGAAAGGTTGAAGGCTATAATTGTTATGCGGCTCCTTCGATGGGTTTTGATTTTTCTTTGATCACACGCTGATCGAATTCATGGAATAATGAGTGATACGAATCTTGATGATTGATTGAGTATTTAAAGTTTATTAATTTCGAGATGGAATAACAAAACAAATTAACGAGATCAGCGATCAAAAAGGAAGCTTTGCTAATGGGTTAAGTCACTGGGGGCGTAGCCATTCCAACGCGAGCCGATAATAATGATATGGCGCAACCAGCTCTTCTTAGACACCAAGGCCGATGCCAGAGATATATTTTTGATTTAAGATAATCGAATTTGTTATAATGATTTAAAAGTGTTCAGAATTTTGGTGATCTTTAGACCACTCAGCAATTTGGTTTGATAGATGGCACATCATTAACTTGTATTTATAGATCATTGAGAGCTGTCATTGTTGTTACTAAACCCATCAATCGCGCAATTTGCTTTGTTGCAATAAATCGTTTAATAGTGTATCTACGAGTGTGTGCTTTCAATTCAGATGGTGAACGATTTGTTTTCATATACTGTAGCGCTAGTGGCTAGTGAATTAGCCTTGAGCTGGGTTATTGGTTAGTGCAGCCAGCAATATGTAGTGTAGATGCGCTCGCTTTAGTTCTTTGTTGAATATTAATCATTACCACAGCATTGAAGCAAGACCAGCATATCCCTGACAGATGACCGTGGTTATTGCATGCAATGGTGCTCAGTCGTTTCGTTGATGTAATGGCCGTTGTCAGTGTTTGACAGATAATCCAGGGAATCGAAGAATATGGTTTTGGTGGATCTGCCTAGATGGTACAAACTAAAACGAGGATCCAAAGGATGAGCCATATTAAAATTGTCAGAGCTCTAAATTTGATGAAAATGCATCTGTCAAACGCTTAAGCTTCATTCTTCTTTTTGAATGTCGTTTATATACGTTCTAGTTTGGCCATACCTCCTTTCATTGACAACCACATCACGGAGACTCTGTAAAAATGTAACAAATTGAAAATAGAATTTCCGTGCTGCACTAGAATTTTATATTTTCGAAAGACAGTAGGCTTTCCCTGATGATAGACGCTCTGTTTTCCACTTGTATAATTTTAAACGTAGGTACCTTTTTTTATAGTTGGCAATTCACTCCCCCAGATTCAAAAAAAATGTCTCGATTTCCAATGAAGATGGGTATAAATGTTCACATCTTAACAAATTTTTCAAGTCCGCTTGGTTTCTCAACTATGGTTAAGATCAGCTAACAGAAAACGCATTAAAAATTCAACCCTTAGTGCAAATCGACTTCAAGAACCATTTTACAGACTGAAATTCGTAAAAAAAAGTGTTTTACATTTTTACAAGTGGTAGACATCTTCTCGTTGGTTCCAACATAACCACTAGCACTCATGGTTCGGAGAAGAATAAATTGGATACTTTTACTTTTTTGAAGTGACATCTATTGATTAACTTTGCAAATTCACTCACACCCAAGAAGTGTCTCTAGCGTCTAGCGTCCTATGGAGAAATCAAAAATGGCTGTCGCACTCGCTTCGTTTCGCAGTGCCATATATTATAAACAGTGACGCAATAATTTGAATTTCAACGGTTTTAATTTGCAAATTCACTCACGCCCAATAGGTGTCTCTAGGAATCTATTGAGAAATCCAAAATGGTTGTCATTATTTTTAACTCACTTTTCGCTAATTTTCTGGGCAAAATTTGTATGAACTGACATTTCACTAGCAGTCCAAAAAGGGTGTTTTTTATATGTTTGGTTTTTAAACTAGCAACACTGTTTCAACAGTTTGTCAATTTGACAGTTGAATTTTACGATGAATTAACGCCAGAACAACGCGTGCAAATTGTGCAAACTTATTTTGAAAACCAATCGCGAACTATACAATCCCGCATTGACAGCAACCGATGCAAATTGAATTCTGCACGTCTATTTCATCTGCAGTAGGTACTGCTTGCAGTGAAACGTTCAGAATTTCTGCACATGTGTTTTGGACATTAAGGTATTTTTTCACCATCCTGGAATCTAATTAAAAAAAAAATGACAAGTGACAATTTTACAAGTTTATGGCACCTGTCAGACAAGTTTTCTATTTATAAAAAATATTGATAGGTGGCATAATTTCCAGTTAAATACAAATAGCGGTGTTCCTTTCTTTTTGTAGTAAGCACTGGAAATGATGGCGGTTCTATAGTTATGTATTCCCTAAATGACTGAACTTGACGCTTTTGTATCTAGTATAAATTAGTAGATTGTATACAAAGTGACAGACTGTTTTTTTTTTTTTAACAAATGGAAGTAAACGACGTTTGGACATTGACTTCTCGCCAAGCAATAGTAGGTAGTTTGGGGAGCCCTGCCATCCACATCTATTTGTCTTAAGTTTTATCCTCGATCAGAGAGTCGAAGGCAATTGCTTCAATTCACCGACGATTGTGACACGGTCATGCTCTACATCAACAGAGGTTCCCTAACTGTGCGTCGCGAAGTCCTGGGGCGCATTTTTAGATGAATGCGGGTACATACCTATGTTAACTAAGCAAAATTACCATAAATATGGGACGACGATATTTCAACGTCGAGCCGTTCTTATTGAAAAAAAATTGTGCGAATCTACAGTAAAACGAGCTACTATTCACATATCTGTGCTTTAGAAGGGCGTCGCAAAAATATTTCAACCTCTCTAGGGAGTCGCAGTATGAAAAAGATTGGGAACCCCTGCTATAGAAAAAATATTATTGAATAAAAATTCGTCACAAACCTTGTGACAGAAAATGCTCAACAATTTGTTGGTCAGGTCAATTTTGTAATGATCCCAACATTTTTCAATTCAGGCAAATTTTCTGGCCCCTTTTATAAAACTGTCAATGTTACCAACCAGTAACTGGTGACCTGTCAAACGAACTAAAGTTTAGCCACACACAAACATCTCGGCTTTTATCAGATTCAATTAATTTAGCTTCATCTCCAACCTTACCTAGCTATCTATGTTTGTATATATGTAGCATCGCGTCGCGTCGTGAGTTATGCTGTTGGAAATGTCGCTTCCGCATACTGTACAAGTCTTTAAGTCTAAATGAATCCATAACTCACTGACTCATCACATGCGTCCATTAAAAGTTGAAAGCATCTACCTACCTCCGTCACATTGTTCTGCGTGCCCAAACAACATTATTGATTGTTGTCCATGTCCGGTGATTAATGGTATCCATGTAATTATTGGCTACCCCCCGGCAGAAAATGAACCATTAAATCCGTAGCTTACACTTTAACCGGTTTCTTCAGCCGCAGCTGTCCCACCAAACAAAACGTGACTAACATAACCTACCAACGGCACATATACCTCAAAACTCAATTCAACCTGAAGTAATATGACTGCAATGCACAGCACACTATATTTCCTGCTCCCTTCTCTTCCAGATAGTCACCTTATTCGCAAGGCGCCTCCATCTTACTCGGATGGGGTCTATGCCATGGCCGGTTCGAATCGACCTTCAACTCGCCGACTGAGTCGTCTTTTTATGCGTGGTCGTGATGGTCTCGCCTCAAAGTACAATCGGACCGCTTTGTTGGCCTTCTTCGGCCAAGTGGTGGCCAATGAAATCGTGATGGCATCAGAGTCTGGCTGCCCCATCGAGATGCATCGCATTGAAATCGAGAAATGCGACGAGATGTACGACAAAGAATGTCGCGGTGACAGATACATACCGTTTCACAGGGCCGCATACGATCGGAACACTGGACAGAGTCCAAATGCACCCAGAGAACAGGTAAAATTGCTGAATACATTAATTTTTGATTTGGATCCTAGTGTAACTTGTTTTCCTTTTATTTTTTTTTATAGATAAATCAGATGACATCCTGGATCGATGGCAGTTTCATCTATAGTACATCGGAAGCGTGGCTAAATGCCATGAGATCATTTCAAAACGGAACGTTGCTGACCGAAAAAGGCGGCCGAATGCCAGTGCGAAATACTATGCGTGTGCCATTGTTTAACAATCCCGTGCCGAATGTGATGAAGATGCTGAGTCCAGAAAGATTGTTTCGTAAGTAAAAATAAAAAATTCAAGGTTCCACCGAGATTTGAACTCGGATCGCTGGATTCAGAGTCCAGAGTGCTAACCATTACACCATGGAACCGCTTGACTGCAGGGTGATGATTTTTAATTCTTAAGAAAGTGGGAACAACTTTTGAGGGTCTATTTATTGATTTTTTGCAAGTCATGCAGATTTTAAATTTGCAGTGGTATTGAGTGACGCAGATTCAAGGTTATCAAAAGTTAAGAAAAAAATCTAAACGAGGAGCTTTTAGTTTAGTGTGAGCTTTTGCCATTGTCCGCCTAGAAGTATACTAAGAAATTATGGGATTTTAGAAAATTCAAAAAACGGTTGTAACGCAATTTTAATTAGATACAATTTTTTCAACTACCTAAATAAAAACTGACTTCGTGGCCAGCGGTTTCGAACTCGATTATGCTTTTGAGCCACCGTCAAGAAGAGACCGAAATTTCTGCTAGTCAACACTCCACTGTGGCTAATCTAACTCCCAGAAGAAACATATAGGTCCATCGTTGAGATCTTGATAGAGTCGCAATCCATATTTTCTGCTTCCAGCTGCAGGTGATGAACTCACACTTCTGGAATGTATTGGAAAGCAATAACGAAGCATCGTGTGATGGTTTTGCCAAAAGACACTCGGCCAATTTCTAGAAAATGTTTGCAGAGTTTTATCTTGGCGGCTTGGACGCAAACTTTAGCTTCTCCGAAGCTGATTTTTTTTATTTCGGAACTCCTGGAAGAACTGCGGAATGTTTTGCCCTGAGCATGGGCTGGCGCTGGTAAGGGACAAACTCAATTTGTAGACAACGTTTCTGGGTGTCTCGGGTATTCGGAAGACACAATTTTATTCTATCCATACGTTTACAACCACTTTACTTGTTATCTAGGATGAGCATCCGCATTTCAACTATTTATCGAGTCTGTGTGCTAGGAGAAGAACGAACGTTCATTTTCAAATTAAGACTCACAATAGCTTCCCTCTTTCAATTTCAGTTCTCGGTGATCCGCGAACAAATCAAAATCCAGCCGTTCTCTCGTTTTCAATTCTCTTCCTGCGATGGCACAATACGGTGGCGAAACGAGTGAAGGCGCAACACCCCGATTGGAGTGATGAGGATATCTTTCAACGAGCTCGGCGTATTGTTGTCGCCAGTGTTCAGAACATCCTGCTGTACGAGTACCTGCCAGCGTTCTTGGGCTCTGAACTTACTCCCTACGAAGGCTACAAACAAGACGTACATCCCGGAGTGGGTCATGTTTTTCAAGCGGCAGCATTCCGATTCGGTCACACAATGATTCCACCGGGAATATATCGCCGTGATGCGGAATGCGAATTCAAGACCACCCCCATGGGGTATCCTGCAATTAGATTGTGCTCGACGTGGTGGGATTCAAGTGTAAGTATAGTGAAAAGAACTCCTTGCAGAGTTTCGTATTCTAAGGATCTTTGAAAATTTCTTCTATAGGACTTTCTGACGGACACTACTATTGAGGAGATACTCATGGGATTGGCATCACAGATCTCGGAAAGAGAAGATCCAGTGCTGTGTTCCGATGTGAGGGATAAACTCTTCGGGCCGATGGAGTTCACGCGACGTGATTTGGGAGCTCTGAATATCATGCGGGGGCGAGACAATGGGCTGCCTGACTACAATACAGTTCGAATGGCGTATGGTTTGAAACGGCAAAAGGAATGGATGGACATCAATCCAGAGCTGTTCGCTGAGCAGCCGGAACTGTTGCGAATGCTCATATCGGCCTACAGCAATAAGCTAGATAATGTGGATGTGTATATCGGGGGCATGCTGGAGTCATATGGTCAGCCGGGGGAATTGTTTTCAATCGTGATCAAGGAGCAGTTTTCCCGCCTACGAGATGCCGATAGGTTTTGGTTCGAGAATGAACGGAATGGTATATTCACGGCAGAGGAAATTGCAGAGCTGCGAAAAATTACTATGTGGGACATCATTGTCAATAGCACAGACATCAATCCGGGCGACATTCAGAGAGATGTGTTCATGTGGCACGAGGGTGATCCCTGCCCACAGCCGATGCAGCTGAATGCTACCGAGTTGGAGCCGTGTAACTACCTTGAGGGATATGACTACTTTTCGGGATCGGAATTGATGTTTATCTACGTTTGTGTATTCCTCGGGTTTGTACCCATTCTATGTGCAGGAGCTGGCTACTGTGTGGTTAAACTTCAGAACAGCAAACGCAGGAAGCTGAAAATTCGTCAGGAAGCGTTGCGCTCGAGTCCGGCTCATAAGGGTTCCGTGGATAAGATGATTGCTCGCGAGTGGTTGCATGCGAATCACAAGCGGCTGGTAACGGTTAAATTTGGTCCCGAATCGGCGATATACACTGTGGACCGGAAAGGAGAGAAGTTGCGAGCGTTTAGCTTGAAAAATATCGATGTTATCACTGTCGAGGAGTCTGCAACGAATCACATTAAGAAGAAACCGTATATCTTGCTGAGGGTACCAAACGATCATGATCTGGTGTTGGAACTCGAGTCGTACGGAGCTCGTCGGAAGTTCGTGAAGAAACTGGAAGACTTCTTGATTCTGCACAAGAAGGAGATGACTCTGGTCGAGGTGAACAAGGACATTATGCTCGCCCGAGCAGAGACACGTGAACGCAGGCAAAAACGCCTGGAATACTTTTTCCGTGAGGCCTATGCTTTGACGTTTGGCCTGCGTCCTGGTGAGCGAAGGAGACGATCGGACGCTTCCACAGACGGCGAGGTGATGACTGTGATGCGGACCAGCTTGTCAAAGGCTGAATTTGCCGCGGCACTGGGAATGAAACCAAACGACATGTTTGTGAGAAAGATGTTCAACATCGTGGATAAAGACCAAGATGGAAGAATATCGTTCCAAGAGTTCCTCGAAACAGTGGTACTCTTCTCGCGCGGAAAGACCGACGACAAACTGCGCATAATATTCGACATGTGCGATAATGATCGTAACGGTGTCATCGACAAGGGCGAACTGAGCGAAATGATGCGATCACTGGTGGAGATCGCGAGGACAACCAGTCTGGGCGATGATCAGGTCACCGAGCTAATCGATGGAATGTTCCAGGATGTCGGCCTCGAGCATAAGAACCATTTAACTTACCAAGATTTTAAGCTGATGATGAAGGAGTATAAGGGAGACTTTGTTGCCATCGGATTGGACTGCAAAGGTGCCAAGCAGAACTTTTTGGATACTTCGACTAATGTGGCGCGTATGACATCGTTCCACATCGAACCGATGCAGGATAAACCACGCCACTGGATACAAGAGAAGTGGGACTGTTACATCACCTTCTTGGAGGAGAATCGTCAGAATATCTTCTACTTGTTCCTGTTCTATGTGATAACGATTGTGCTATTCGTCGAGAGGTTTATTCGTAAGTTTTGCTAAATCCTTCTTATTCCTGTCCTTAAAACTTATCTTTGTATTTATAGACTACTCATTCATGGCGGAGCACACAGATCTGAGACACATCATGGGCGTTGGTATCGCGATCACCAGAGGATCAGCGGCTTCGCTGTCATTTTGTTACTCACTGCTCTTGCTGACGATGTCGAGGAACCTTATAACCAAGCTCAAGGAATTCCCCATACAGCAGTACATTCCTCTGGACTCACATATACAGTTTCACAAGATCGCCGCGTGCACCGCACTGTTCTTCTCTATTCTCCACTCTGTGGGCCATATCGTCAACTTCTATCACGTGTCGACGCAATCGCATGAAAATTTGCGCTGCCTGACGAGGGAGGTTCACTTTGCGTCGGACTACAAGCCGGATATAACATTTTGGCTGTTTCAAACTGTCACTGGTAAGTTTTGCCACCTTCCAAGTAGGTGCACTCACTTTTTAAGTCCACTTCAGGTACCACCGGAGTCTTGCTCTTCATCATCATGTGCATAATCTTCGTGTTCGCACATCCAACGATTCGCAAGAAAGCGTACAATTTTTTCTGGAACATGCACTCACTCTACGTCTTTCTGTACCTGCTGAGTTTGGTGCATGGCCTTGCGCGTCTGACGGGTCCACCAAGATTCTGGATGTTCTTCTTAGGCCCCGGAATAATATACACTTTGGATAAGGTAAGTGGTCTTGCCATTATTGAAAGTTCTTTCCAATAGACGGTCCTTTATCCAGATCGTCTCCTTGCGAACTAAATACATGGCTCTTGATGTCATCGAAACCGATCTACTTCCTTCGGATGTGATCAAAATCAAGTTCTATCGTCCACCAAATCTAAAATATCTTTCCGGTCAATGGGTGCGCTTATCTTGCACTGCCTTCCGTCCACATGAGATGCACAGCTTCACTCTGACTTCAGCACCACACGAGAACTTCCTTAGTTGCCACATCAAGGCTCAGGGCCCATGGACATGGAAGCTGCGCAACTATTTCGACCCGTGCAACTACAATCCGGAAGATCAACCGAAAATCCGTATCGAAGGACCATTTGGTGGCGGCAACCAGGACTGGTATAAGTTCGAAGTAGCAGTGATGGTGGGTGGTGGTATCGGTGTAACACCATACGCTTCGATTTTGAATGATTTGGTATTCGGAACGAGTACCAATCGATATTCGGGAGTAGCCTGCAAGAAGGTCTATTTCCTGTGGATATGTCCATCTCATAAGCACTTCGAGTGGTTCATCGATGTGCTGCGTGATGTCGAGAAGAAGGATGTCACCAATGTGCTGGAGATTCACATCTTTATCACTCAGTTCTTCCATAAATTCGATTTGAGAACAACTATGTTGGTGAGTTGAGTAGATATCATTTGGCATCTCATTCGGGGAAATTCTAACTTATAATCTGTTTTGTATTTGCATCGTTTCAGTACATCTGTGAGAATCACTTTCAACGGCTGTCGAAGACGTCTATATTCACCGGCTTGAAGGCGGTAAATCACTTCGGTAGGCCGGATATGTCGAGTTTTCTCAAATTCGTCCAAAAGAAGCACTCATATGTAAGTAGATTATTTTATTTGTATTTAGTTGAAGTCGACCCAAAATATCGGTTGATGCTCGATTATTTGATCTAGACATGTTTTTGTAGAAGAATCGGCAGAGAATAAAACTGCGCCTTCTTCTTTTGTGTCCATGTCTGCAGGATGAATAGGTCCTTCCTAGAAAACTGAAGGATTCGCATTTCGTTCGCTTTGAATTCCCCAGAAGAAGATTTCGTTTGCCAACGAGTCCACCTGAGAATCGCTGGCGAAACATAGATATTTCGTGTAAAATGTTTGATGTGTCGCCGCGGTGAATGCTCGTTTTACTAAAATCGACAAATGAACAGATTGCAACGATTATTTGGTAAAAAGGCAAAGGCATCTGCAAAGCAATTTCTGTTGCAAAAAACTTAGATAAATGGTACTCTTAAAGGTCTGCTCAAATCAACTCGAAAATGCGAAAGCGGAAGCGAATTTCGCGCGGGAAACGGTGGGATAATCCGACATTGCCATGTATTTATTTCCCGCTTCACTTTGGTTTGATCAGACCTTTAAACTTTGTATTTCGAAGAAAGTATGATGTGGTCCTAAGCTCAATTTTAACTGCTTCAAATTGTCCATTAATCGCACTCTGGCTTTGGCTAGATTACTCCCAACCAATTCTATTATGGTTGCGCCTTAAGTTTGGTTAGATTTGACTAACATTTTCAAATGAGTTATTTTAAACCAACAGGCATAATGTTGTTGCTTTGAAAGTCACTTTTCGAAATTTATCGTTTATCAAAATTTGGTGAGTCACAGCTTTCGAAGTTCTTAAAGGTGAAGAGTGCGTTTCCAAATTTTCTGGATGAGTGTATATAGTTAGTTCAACTGGAAACTCAACTGACTTTCTTTAAAAAACATGGATACGTGGCAATTAATGACCCAACCACACACAATTCGTTTGCAATTAACTGGTGAGTCACCACTAATTTCCGCGGAAACACAATTTCCTACCGAACGTGGCGAAATTGTGTATCCTTTTTCCTTTTGGTGGCGCTTACAGTCCGGGGTGGACCACGGCCTCAACCAACAAGCCCCTCCAGCCAGCTCGGTCCCTCGCTAGCTGCCTCCAGTTACGCACACCAAGTTGGTTGAGGTCGTTCTCCAATTGTGCGCGCCACCTAAGGTGGGGTCTTCCTCTGCTGCGTTGTCCCTCAGGGTTGGATTCGAAGACTCGTCGGGCTGGTGCGTTGTTGTCCATACGCTTCACGTGTCCCAGCCATCTCAGCCGTTGTATTTTTAGCTTTTTGACCAGGTCAACTTCGCTGTATAGCCCGTATAGTTCGTTATTGAATCTTCTTCTCCATACTCCATCGTCACAAACTGGACCGAATATCATTCGAAGAATCTTTCTCTCAAAACATCCCAGAAGGTTTTCATCCGCTTTTGACAGGGTCCATGCTTCTGCACCATACAGCAGGACCGGGATGATTAAGGTCTTATATAATATCTCCTTGGTTCTATGAGAGAGGGCTTTACTTCTTAGATGCCTTCTTAGCCCGAAGAAATAGCGATTGGCAAGAGTGATTCTTCGCTTGATCTCTGCGCCGATGTCATTTTGCGATGTTATAGTGGAGCCCAGGTAGACAAAGTCTTTAACAACTTCGAAGTTGTATCTGTCCATCGTGACGTTTTGTCCGAGTCGCCGATGTTGAGAGTCCTTTCTCGTTGACAGCATATACTTCGTTTTGTCCTCATTAACAGCCAGACCCATCTTCGCCGCCTCCGTTTCGATGCTTGCAAATGCACCACTGACAGCTCGCCGCGTTCTCCCAATAATGTCAATATCATCAGCATAGGCAAGTAGTTGTACGGACTTTTGAAAAATTGTACCTCTGGTGTTGGCTTGTGAGTTTCGTACAATTGCTTCAAGAACGATATTAAAGAAAGTACATGATAGCGCGTCGCCTTGTCTCAAACCTTTTTCGACATCAAATGGTTCGGTGATGTTCTTGCCGACCTTGACGGAGCAGCGAGATTTCTCCATCGTCATCCTGCACAGACGGACGAGTTTGGCGGGGATGCCAAAACTTGACATGGCTTTGTATAGTTCGTCCCTATATACGCTATCATAGGCGACTTTAAAGTCGATAAATAGATGGTGTGTATCGATCTGAAATTCCTGGGTTTTTTCCAAGATCTGTCGGAGTGTGAAAATTTGGTCGATGGTTGACTTTCCTGGTCTAAAACCACACTGATATGGGCCGATCAGGTTGTTGGCGAAAGGTTTTAGACGTTCACACAATACAGCCGACAAGATCTTATACGCGACATTCAGGAGACTTATTCCTCTGTAGTTGGCGCAGTTCAGAGTATCTCCTTTCTTGTGGATGGGGCACACGATGCTGAGGTTCCATTCGTCGGGCATGCTTTCATCCGACCAGATTTTACAGATGAGTTGGTGCATGCTCCTTACCAAGCCATCTCCCGCTGCTTTGAAAAGTTCGGCCGGGAGGCCGTCCGCTCCAGCAGCTTTGTTGGACTTAAGTTTGGATATCGCTATCCTCACTTCGTGTAGGTCGGGTGGACGGAAATGTTGGCTATCATCGTCCAAGCTGAACAGATCATTGTTCGAAATTGTGTATACATTCCCCTAAACCCATTTACATATACGAAACATTTGAAAATCCTGCCGACATTTTATATCCAAATCTCAATGAGAAGTCTCTTACAGTTTCTGGTGACTCGCCTTTTTCGAAATCAGTTCTCATCAGTTTTTTTATGATCAGTTCTTATTAAAAATCGTTAACAATAACAAATTGCTTTTTTTTTACTCTAGGTCTCCAAAATAGGAGTGTTTTCGTGTGGCCCAAGGCCACTTACCAAAAGCGTCATGTCTGCTTGCGATGAAGTCAACAAAACCCGAAAGCTACCATATTTCATTCATCATTTCGAGAACTTTGGTTAAAAAGAGTTATGGCCCTAGCTATATAAGCCAGACATGAGTTCTCACTACAAAACTTAGGCTGTACCTAATTATAAAACACGTTTGAAGGAAGCAAGTCGAAATATGAAATTAAACAAAACTCTAGTGCATTCGTTCGTCAAAGAAACAAAATATTAACTATAAAAATAAAATTAAAAACTGAAACAAATCCATTTTCATTTAGTTAATTCTTTATTGTTAAATTTATTTTGTAAATATATTTAAATAAATAAAATGTGTGTATTTTTATTATTTAGAATACACGTCATAAAATTGGTAATAATGATTTTTGTTAATGTTTAAAAAAAAAAATATTGTATCTATTTATTTTTGTTTGTAAAATATACAAGAAAATTTGTTTAAATATTTATTTTTAAGAATTATTCAATAAAGTGTAATGATAAGTTAATTAGAAAAGAAAGTATGCATTTTGGAAGTGTTTTTTTTTTTCATGAAGGGACAAATGATAGCTCGTCTTTATAGTGATGGCTAAATTGAGAAAAACACAGTAAGTACCTACAGAAGTTTATAAATTGCGTGTACAAGTAGGTAACTGGCATTAATACAATTTTTTTCGTTATACCATACTTTCACTGAGGAGATTTAACAAAATCACTATATAAATCACAAGATTTATCCATTTGTCCAGTGTTTCAGTTTTCAGAGCATACACGTTGGGACAGAATTACTACACTCTACTTGACAGTTCCAAGATTCACAGTGGGTAGGTATTTATGTGAAGTTGAAGGGAATTAGGATAACCTTAAATCAAATGAAAAAAGTTGAGACACACCCAGTTACGACAAAAAATATATCAGTTTTACCGCTTTATCGCAAAGAAGAAGAACTCTCCGCGATTCTGAACTCAAATCCAGAAGCAAATTTCTCTTCTTTTTAGTAGAAGAACTGTCAGTTGAGTGCCAATGGAACGCTTTCAGAAGCGTTCGGATTGCTTCCGGACGATTCTGGACGACCAACCGAAAACGACATTAAACAAACCATTGACAATCAATAAGATGCCCGAATTTCAACTACATTTTAATACGACAGCTAAAGGTTAGTTTCCACATATGTCGGTTGATTGCCAAAGTTTGACAACTCTCGAGTTTACGACACCACCGTCAGTTCATTTCCACTTAGGTATATATGTCAATTATTGGCAAAAAATCATTTGTCAGCTAATTGACAAACTTATGAACTTGATGCCAATTAATTTTCACTGTCAATTATAGACAAAGTGACATTTTGTTGGACAATTCAGCTATACTTACACTTGTCAATTCTTTGTCAGTTATTAGCAAACGCTTTTTGCACATTCATTGACAAGCAATTTTTCGCTATTTCCACTCTTTCCAATTTTTTAATTGGCATAAAAATACGTCAATTGTCAATTTCAAATCGACAAGTGGAAACCCAGCATAAAGGCATGTGACAAAGAACAGAAACTGAAAGAGAACAGATAGTTTTTTCGTTCTGTAGTAAATTCTGGTTCTGTTTACGTTGCACGCTCAGATACACAAAACCGAGCACAAAACATTTTCAGAAAAACATGGCTGCCGTCTTATATTCTGTCAAACGCTATAATTAAATTATGTCCAGTCCACTAAAAACATTTTTTTCGTCTAGTAGTCGAAATTGCAACTCAACTCAAACTAGGTACCTAAAGCAGGCAGCCAGATGACAGATGCAGAAAAATGCAAACAAAAAACCTTCTCACACGATATATTGGCATTTCTATCGCTGACAGCAACAAAAACAATCAATATACCTAGTCCTGTCGTCAAACAGCCATTTTTCTGTCGCTAAATTCTGTTGCTGAAAAAAAAATGTATGTTCCTTCCTAATTCTGTTTTTGTTGCAAATGTATGCGATTCTATTTCTGTTTCTGTTTTTTCTCACTTGGTGCCTTAACTGCCATAAAAAATTCAATTTTCACACAAAATAGTATCCCTCCCAACGCAATAAAACTTTTCATACACACCACACTCCGAAACAATCATCGACGCGAACGCCTGATATTATGCAATTGAAAAAAATAAATCACAGACAGCAATCAATATAGCACCCTCTGGTATGCAAAGCCAATTTCATACAATGTACATAGGGTAGGTAAGTAACTCAAATATCACCTCAAGTCACCACACTGCAGAACAGCAGAAACCCCAAATTCATTCTCACGGAAAATTTCTCTAGATCACCAGGCGCTCAGCAAATGTGGTAGGTTTGTTAGCTAGGTTACTCGATTCACACTCAGCAAAAACTATTAGTGGACCAATTTTCGTCCACTACTTGGTTTTGGTGAGTGTATCGAGTGACATTAATTGGTAAACCTACTGCAATTGCTGTGCGCCTGGTGATGGTTGAAGAATTTTCGTCACAGAATTTCGAGTTTTAGCCGATTCACACTCAGCAAAATCTATTAGTGGATCAATTTTCGTCCACTATTGGGTTTTGGTGAGTGTATCGTGTGACATATTGGCAAACCTACTGCAATTGCTGTGCGCCTGGTGATGGTTGAAGAATTTTCGTCGCAGAATTTCGAATTTTGGAGGGAAAATGTGTGTGTGGGGTTGCGTTTGCTGGATTATGATCGTGTAAGGGATCGGGATGTCTAATGTCTATTAATTATGAATAGGGGAAATGTCATCTTTTTGAACTGATTTGATGGGACTTTTAAAAGTTAAAAGAGGAAATTTATGGAATAGGTAGTTGGTAATCAGGAAGGATAGGCTATGTTTTGGGAGTCATGGAATGAAAGTTAAATAAAATTGGTATGGTCATGGAGCTGCATTTAATTGAACATAAGTAATAGAAGAATTACTGCACACACAATGGGTCATAGCCGCAACCGGAGGTGTAATGTTGCCCGACTTTTAATTTGTGTGTGGTTCTGGTTGACAGAAGGTGTACGCCTGTTCTTCAAAGGTGTAGGTGTTCTTTAAAGAGTCTTATTTATTGCATTTGAGAAACACAAAATATACCTAAAAATAATCCGTCGGTACTTATGTAATTTGTTGACTAAATGTCAAACAGCTGAGACAGCAGTGTGAACTCTGCGAGTTCGAACGACTACGTTGACACATCTTTTGAATGCGACAATGCATTTGGGCCAGTCTAAATTCTGTGGATGCCTGCCGTCTCCAGACGAATGGATTGAATTATTTTGATGATTATACTTGATAGGCTAGAGCGAAATTTGAATGGACTTTCGAGGGGGGTTATTCCCAAATGCGCGGCGGATCGTATTGAATACTTCGATTTTGACCGTCTTCGCTTTTGCTTATTCTCAAAAGCGAACTGTGCTTTCCAGTTTTTTTCAATTAGACTTCCAATTTTCCATTTATTTTCCCAAAAGTTGGACAGCTGTTTCCCGTCACAAGAATTTAGTTTATTTTTTATCTGCAATAAATCCGCCAGCAATCCGTCACCTAAATAGCTATCGCTTTTGGAAATACAAAAAGACCAATCCGCCATGAAAAGCGATCCGCCGCGAATTTGGGAATAGGCCCCTAGAGAATGATATAGGAAAACTGAATACAGCGTGATAGCTTATGGGCTGCGGTATTAGACTGACTGCATGTGGCACAAAATTCTGGTTTTCTGCCGCTTCTGATTTACCGTACTTGACCGACTTCAATTTTTGCAGTTTTTCTTATGCAAAAAATCGCAATTAGAAAAGTTCTGTATAAAATAGATACTTATCCTGAACCTTTTCAAAAAGGCCAAAATATAGCAAATGATAAAAAGAAGCAACTCGGAAAAAAACAACCCTTTCAACTTTACGTGTTTTTGTTTATTTCTCACCCTTTCCTTAAGTCTAATTTTTCACAAGAATTTCATCGCTTTCACAAATTTTCTTTTTATACAATCTTCTTTATAATTATTAGCATAATTTACAATGTATATATTTATTTTACTAACACAACAGCTCACATTTTTTTATAACACACATCAACTGATTTGTTTTAAATATATATATATTTTTTTGCAATTCCTTATAGCTTCTTTCGAGTTTTCTTATTCTTTACAATTATTGCCTAGTTACTAAATTAAAAATTAAGAAAAAAAAAAGTATTACAAAGTTCTAAATAATGAAATAAATAATGAATTTGTCTTAAATTTGTTTCGTTAAATTATAAATAAACAGAGGAATTGCTTTAGTTTTTATTTTTGTCTTAGATTTACAATTTTATTGATGCGCAATTATATTATACATACTTCTAATGTGTTAAGACTAAATTTAAGGATATTAATTAAACGTAAGCATTTTATCACAATAACATCATCACTTAGTTTACACACAAATAAAAATAATAATTCTATCGTCTAGTATGGAGAGAGTGGAGTTTCGTTGAGTTCTAGCCGATCTGAACGACTCGTGTTTTTGTTAGTCCAATTTGTTGATTTTTCTTTTGTTTTTAAATAATTAAATAATTTACTTAAGATAGTTATTTTTGTTTTTTCATCAATTTGTTTGTCAGGTATGTGATTTTGTTATTTTTTTTTTAAGAATAAAAAAAACAATAATAATATGGAAACGAAAAACTGTTTGAAAATATCCCGCTGTCCTGTTGAGATGGCCTTTTTGGCCGGTCCTTATCTGGAGACAGATCCAAACAGTTTTTCTCGTCAAAAAGTTGTTCATGATCACCAGTGATCAATGTCTCGAATACGGTCATGTGGAGGTTTCCTACAACAGAATACAAATCCCTAACGTTTAGTTATATTAAAGCGATGCAATATACTCACGGTAACATCCTTGACAGAGCCTGCTTGTGCATTGGTGAGATCTGTACCGTTGTCGATGCTATACTTGAGCCAGAGTCTTGGGACATGGTACGCTGTATACTCATCGGATGTGGTGGGTTTTGATGGGCTCGTCTAAAGGGATAACGCCATGGACTTTTAGGTACATCGTTCTGAAAGCCCTTGTTCTCCACGCCACTCGAAACGCCTGCAGCAGTGTTGCTAAAACCGGTAGTGGGATCTCGTGTCTTTGATGAGAGCCGTCGGAGAATACGAGACCCCAGTCCTGGCGGATCTTCGAGGCCTCTACTGACGCGTTTTCTATACCGGACATCACTGGATTCCTCCAGAATTACATGCCTGTCGTATGGGGTTCCGTAGTAAACTTCTAAGACCGTCGAGAAAGTGTGCGGCCACACCAAGTCAATGATTGAGATGAGCACTCCAGCGAAGAAACACAAAACGCCTTAACACACATGAGAAATTAAAAAAAAAAATATTTTTTCTATATCAAACGCTAAATACCTGCGGTTAAAAGAAGCCAGTAACACCATCCCAGGTGGAATTCCAGCTTTCCTCCTTCGAGGTAAATTGTCAGGGGTCTCTTCGGCAGGAGACAGTAATAGCCGACATTGGTGCAGACAAGAAGAAAACCTGTCAGAGCCTTCATGTAGGCTCCGTAACGAGGAACGGCAATCAGAAGCAAATTCATCAGCAACCACGAGGCCAGCGATGCCCAGAGAAGTATGCTGGCAAAGTAGCCCGCCGCTCGGTATTGTCCGCCCCAAGAGAAACCCTCTTGGCCCAAGCTGAAGTATTCAGCTACTGTCAGGATGGGATATGGCAAGCCTCGTTGCAGGGCCTCACGGTAGTTGTGGCTCATGTCGCTGGCACCTTCCCAGTTGAAGCGTTCATTGTAATCGATATCGGGTGGGGTCCAGTTGCCAACTGGAATGGCTGCAAGTAAAAAAGAAAGAAGACGTTTTAGAGGTTATTCTCATACTTATAGGGGTGTTCAAAAACGTTCAAAAATCGACAAGACAGGACTAAAAATAGAGACAACGCAGTAGAGACTTTATACGAACAAGATGTAACTCAGATGTCTTCAATCGTAGATGGACTTTTGACCGCATTTCTCCTAACGAGTCTTTCAACCATTTATGTTTGAAGCTTACAAATGTGCATTATATCAAAGTATCTACATTCGAGCTTCAATTTCTAAAAGAGTCTTCAAAAACATACTTCTCGATCTGAGTATTTCCAAGGCAATTGGAAATCTCGTTTTGTTATTCTATTGGACACTTCCTTATGCATAGCCAAGGAAGAAGGAGTTAAGATATTATTCAATCGCATCTTAGCTGAAAAGTTATATAAAAGGTGCAAAATGTTGCATACTAAATATTAAGTGATTCATAGCACAGCCAATTAACTATTCAAATGCGATGTGCTTCTTGGCAAATCACTTAACATAATTTAAAAAAATTATCGGTTAGCCATTCCAAATTCATATTCGTAGAAGAGTCAGACTTACTGACTACCGACGTGAGTAAGAAACCTAAAAGTTCTTATTCCAGTTAACTAATTAACTGCTTCTTAGAAGAATGATGACCAGCGCTGTCGCGACGCTGTCTACGTTTACGTTTACAAAACAGTCATCACTATAGGAAGTACTGCTGCAGAGACTTTTTGGCGACACGTTAAAGGTAAAACCAGTTCACGGAACGGAACTCCAAACGGAACAACAACAACCTTCGTGCAGTCGGAAAACAATTCTAGAAATCCCTATCCCGATGATTTATTGTTATTAAAATATTCAAATATTTAGCGCCGATGTGAACCTAGTTTTGACCTTCCGTGAGGGAAGTTTGGCTGCAAATTTAAATATGGTCGCGTTAGATGGAAGTCTTAATTTATTTGATGTTTGGAAATTGTGGTGGAATTTGGGCATTTACATATTAGGATATTGCGGACTTTTTGGCACACTTTTCAACAACTTATCATTAATCACTTATCACTTTTCATTAGAAGTGAGATGCAAATTAAGTCGCGTGAATTGAAATAAAACAGCTTATCCTATTATTTACAATTTGTCTTAGTATGAGTGGACTTTTGAACCTTCGACATGGAAGTGTGGCCGTGTGAATATTAATATACATATCTAGGAGTATGTCCGCGTAAGATTAAAGCCTGAGACAGAAATATTAATGTTTGAAGATATGTATATTATTACAACATACTTATTTTTGATTACACTTTTCGTCCACTTATCATTAATCACTTATCACTTTTCATTAGAAGGGCTGCTTTTATATGGACTTTACATTATGCTAGTGGAAATTTGAGGAGAGTTTGGATGGAATATTTCCCCGTAAGAAAGTATTCTGACTCTAGAAGATAGGAGTTAGAAATATGAATATCAGCTACTTTTCAACAACTTTGTCCTTTATCACTCAGTTATCAAATCAAAACTTATCAAATAATATGTAAGTAATTTAACAAACGGAATACTTTTTGTTTTAGATTGATATAAATTTCGTAAGTCACTTTTTCTAATTTTTAAAACTTAAAACATTCATTTGGGTATTAAAAGTCGTGCCACAAACCTTGCTCGAATAACTGGGGATATACTTACAGGCGAATATAACTTAGAACTATTTAAGTGCAGAGACATATTTTACGCCTTCCCCGAGAGAAGTATTTAAAAAAAGAAAAATTTAACAACATATAATTCAGGCTTTAGGTAATAAATTTATCACTACGATGACGGAAGATTCCCTTTTCCCACAACGATGTTGAATAAAAAATTCAGAATAAAAAAATACCAGAAAAAGTATTAATAAAACATTCAAGACTAAGAAGGCAATTCAGTAGCAGACCCATCTCTCGAACAACTAAAGTGAGGTATAGAGCACTGGATAGATTAGGAGAATTCCCCGTATTAGCAAATCTAACTCTGAATACTTATAAGACCCTAATCGTCCCAAAACTTCTCTATGGCTCAGAGACATGGAATTTTTTAAAACGGATAAGGTTACGCTTGGTTGTTTCAAGAGGAAATTCTTCGAGAAATTTACGGTCCCGTCTGCATAGATGGTGAATGGGCGAGGAGATACAACCACGAACTGTATACGGGCTGTAGAGCGACATCGACCTAGCCAAAATATTGAAGGTCAAACGACTTACATAGGTGGCTGTGTCATATAGGAATGGAGGAGAATGATCCGGCCCCCGGAAGATCTTCGAATCCATACCCGAGGGACGGACGGAAGAACGCGACTCAGGTGGCGCACTCTAGTGGGAGGGGATCTTTACCATTTTAGCGTGCAAAACTGGAGACAGCTGGCTGGAGACGCCTGTTGGATGAGGCCCAGTTCCACCCCATATTGTAGCGCCACCTTAAGTAAGTAAGTAAGTAGATAAACAACAAAAAAGGTAAATGTTAGTATCCTATATGTCTTCTGAATATTGCAGGTACATTGAAAAATATACTAGCCGCAGTTTAGGACAATTCTAAAACCAAAAAGTCTCCGGATCTGATTCCAAACTTCATCTTGCTACTGTTGGCGTCGGTGTTGATGATAATTTGGTTCTTCTTTGTTTCTTTTATTTTGCTCAAGTCTTGATATTCAATTAAAATCTACATTAAAATTGTAATACTATTCGTTCACTCATTTTCAAAGGTCCCGTCTACCCATTAGCATAGCTACACCCGTCTCGTGGGGTAGGATGTGATTTTTCTAAATTTATTTATCGGTGTTTGATGCTATTTTGAATAAAAAATAAACACACAGATATATTGCATCTACTCAAAAAATATTAGGACAAACGTTTTTCAATAATAAAAAAATAAAAAATATAATGCCCCGGGTGAGGCTCGAACTCACGACCTTAAGATTATGAGACTTACGCGCTGCCTACTGCGCCACCGAGGCTGTAAGGGGATGTTATTCTAATTTAAGAGGTATTGCGATGATGGGGAATTGAACATCAATAATTCCCAAAAATCGGAAACAATCCTATTTAGGACGCCATTGGCTAATGGCTAGGACTAGGACCTCTAGGAATACCAGGAAAAAACTGGCGAAAATTAGACACTATAGAACAAAATGGACAACCATTGGCTTGGCCCTTATGGCTGTCCCATTTGGTTCAATGTAGCGCCTACCTATATGGAAAAAAATCGGGTGTTTGAGAGGCAGTGTCTCAGGACATACCCTGAGTCTGAGTACATAAAATATTATGATTTTTTTTTTCTGGAAAGGTAGGTATTCTTCTGTAGCAGGTTTTTATGTAAAAAAAATTGTACAAAGGGGCATGGCACCTCCCATACAAAAAAACATGGTATATCTCGAAAACCACAAAACCGATTGAGCTTAATTTTTTGAGAATTTTTTTTTGTATACGAAGTCTATTCTGTGAAGTTTAGTCGAAATAGGACAAAGGGGCGTAACGGCGATGGCCAAAGCTACTTATCTCGGCCCTCGGGTGGATATTACCCGAATTTAATGGACGCTGATGCATGTTCGAAAAACCGTGGGAATTTTAACAAAATGCGGAGGGGAAAAAAATTTGTATAAACATACAACACTGGTTGTGATAAAAAAAAAACGATCAAATTTCAAAGAAAAAGACCACATACCAGAATTTATTACGTGCCAAGGATCATCAAATCTACTCCAACCCAATTTTTATCTGCTCAATCTTTAAATTCCCTTCTCCCATCTAGCAACACCTGCACATTCGATGAAACCATAAAAATGCAATTCCGCATGCAGTTCATGTCATTCCCATCATATAATCTACTGTCAACACTTCCAAGTATTTCTCGTCAGCCCCTTTACACTCCGTCAAATCGCACGCATGCTCAGAGTACACTGCGTGCTCGATGAATACTTGTCAAGGAGTAACGACACACACAGCATGTTTACAATAAATGCCGACTATAACCTTGCCAATTGCCGAAGGCCAACATATAAATTAAAGCAAAACGGCGAAACGAAAAAAAAAAAACCTAAACTGTCGGGCCTCCATGTCGTATGAGTAACCTAACCAACCAAAAACCGAATCAAATCACTTGCACTTCACGCAAACGCACTTCGTTCGGTATACAAAGCGACAAACTTATGTGCGTTCGATGTATACACAATTTGTAAGCTCCAAAATCGCAGGTAGAATATTTGTATCTAGATAAATGCACAACTGGTTAGAGTGCGTAATCCATGCAGGAAATTACGGCAGCGGTCAGTAGATGCATATATACGGCTTCTATGAAACGTTCTCAAGATAGAATTCCAAGTTAACGATGTTAGATGAGGGAGTGCCGCCACCAGATACCCGCCACTGGGTAGATAATAATTAACAATTAATGCCAATCCTTGTGTTTTACTCTTGCTGTTGCAATGTTGACTTTTAGTTAACAAATTTGTTCGTTGCAACTGTTAATTAAATGGAATTAAATTTAATCGATGGTGGTTGGGGGTGTTGGGTGCTCTCTCTCAGCAGTTAAACAAGCCTTCGAGAAGTCATGTTGAGAAATCTCCTTATGGGTGGGTGCGACTAAATGAGCCACATAATTAGTTAGCATGTTAAGTTATTGGTAATAGCTGATGGCGAGAAATTCAACCTGAAGTTGGTCATAAATTTAAATAAATGCGTTTGTCAGGCAAGACAAATTTGTATAGCCGTGGGAAAGGCAATAGTGATTATGATAAGTGTCATTTATATATACATAGTTAGAATGTTGGAAAAAATATGTATTTTTGGAATGACAGTAGGGAAAGAGAAAACCGATTTTGAACAGTGAGATATTAAATACCTAATAGAAAAATTTTACTCGATAAAAAAGAGTTTTTAGTTTTTCCCGAATTTTTAAATTTATTTCCGCAAAAGCCTGTTTCGGACTATTAAGGTCATTTAGAAGTCATTTTCATTCATGACTGTTCGCCCTATAACCCTCCAAAAGGGTTTAACAACAAAATTTTGAAACACCGACCCACAAATATAATGCAGTGTAGACGCTTCAGATGAACTATATTTTGACTGCGGCTCCGGTCACAGTCCTCAGGATATGGTACACATAGATTCGTCTCAGTCAGTTAGGTTCCTCTTTTATTTTTATACAAGTTAAGAGAAGTTTGCAACCCCTTTTTCCAACCCTTATAGGACGAATTTTCAAAAACGATAAATGAGGCATGTAACAATGTTGACTTATCTATCTACATACAAACTTTCAAGTTCATACGGCTAATGGTTCGTGAGACCCCCCTTACTAACCGAGATCCCTTTACTCCTGAGCAATTTTCACCCCTACGGCCTGATTTCGACACACATCTATAAATAAGAAAAGAAATCAGGACGAATGGTTCTCGGGTTATGGAGGGGTGAACAAACGGACGTTGCATTTTATATAGTAGTATGGATATCGCGCATGAAACCTATACCTAAGAAAATACCTAAGGAGCAGATATCTGAAAAATATGTTTAACACTCTATTGGAGAAAACAGGTCAAAAGTGAAACGCTGGCATATGGAAGTATTGCTTAAAATGGTTTCAAGTTTTTTTTGTATTGATTTAGATTTAAGACTAGCAAGTTGATTGAACTAAGGTCATGAAAAAGTTGATCGGTTAAAAAATAAAAAAAAAAATGCCCACACAAATTTTGACCCTTTTACCCCTTTAAGGGTTGAATTTCGAAATATCCTTCTATATAAAGGGAAACTCTGGAAAATTTCAGCTTTCTAAGGCAAATAATTTGGGCTGGGCGTTGATGAGTCAGTGAGTGAATCGTAATTTTCATTTTGATATATGGGAAGGAAATAAGCCTCTTCTTAACGGTAATATTCAAAAAGTCCTCCTTAGTGCGCGCCTACATCGCGTCTACACTACGCCTTCATCACTCTATGATCGGTTTCTATCTTCTATCTTCTATCTTCTACCTTCTATATTCTAACTTCTATCTTCTATCTTCTATCTTCTATCTTCTATCTTCTACCTTCTATATTCTAACTTCTATCTTCTATCTTCTATCTTCTATCTTCTATCTTCTATCTTCTATCTTCTATCTTCTATCTTCTACCTTCTATATTCTAACTTCTATCTTCTATCTTCTAACTTCTATCTTCTAACTTCTATCTTCTATCTTCTATCTTCTATCTTCTATCTTCTATCTTCTATCTTCTATCTTCTATCTTCTATCTTCTATCTTCTATCTTCTATCTTCTATCTTCTATCTTCTATCTTCTATCTTCTATCTTCTATCTTCTATCTTCTATCTTCTATCTTCTATCTTCTATCTTCTATCTTCTATCTTCTATCTTCTATCTTCTATCTTCTATCTTCTATCTTCTATCTTCTATCTTCTATCTTCTATCTTCTATCTTCTATCTTCTATCTTCTATCTTCTACCTTCTACCTTCTACCTTCTATCTTCTGTCTTCTATTTTCTATCTTCTATCTTCTATCTTTTATCTTCTATTTTCTATCTTCTATCTTCTATCTTCTATCTTCTATCTTCTATCTTCTATCTTCTATCTTCTATCTTCTATTTTCTATTTTCTATCTTCTATCTTCTATCTTCTATCTTCTATCTTCTATCTTCTATCTTCTATCTTCTATCTTCTATCTTCTAACTTCTATCTTCTAACTTCTATCTTCTATCTTCTATCTTCTATCTTCTATCTTCTATCTTCTATCTTCTATCTTCTATCTTCTATCTTCTATCTTCTATCTTCTACCTTCTATATTCTAACTTCTATCTTCTATCTTCTAACTTCTATCTTCTAACTTCTATCTTCTATCTTCTATCTTCTATCTTCTATCTTCTATCTTCTATCTTCTATCTTCTATCTTCTATCTTCTATCTTCTATCTTCTATCTTCTATCTTCTATCTTCTATCTTCTATCTTCTATCTTCTATCTTCTATCTTCTATCTTCTATCTTCTATCTTCTATCTTCTATCTTCTATCTTCTACCTTCTATCTACTATCTTCTATCTTCTATCTTCTATCTTCTATCTTCTATCTTCTATCTTCTATCTTCTATTTTCTATTTTCTATCTTCTATCTTCTATCTTCTATCTTCTATCTTCTATCTTCTATCTTCTATCTTCTATCTTCTATCTTCTATCTTCTATCTTCTATCTTCTATCTTCTATTTTCTATCTTCTATCTTCTATCTTCTATATTCTATCTTCTATCTTCTATCTTCTATCTTCTATCTTCTATCTTCTATCTTCTATCTTCTATCTTCTATCTTCTATCTTCTATCTTCTATCTTCTATCTTCTATCTTCTATCTTCTATCTTCTATCTTCTATCTTCTATCTTCTATCTTCTATCTTCTATCTTCTATCTTCTATCTTCTATCTTCTATCTTCTATCTTCTATCTTCTATCTTCTATCTTCTATCTTCTATCTTCTATCTTCTATCTTCTATCTTCTATCTTCTATCTTCTATCTTCTACCTTCTATCTACTATCTTCTATCTTCTATCTTCTATCTTCTATCTTCTATCTTCTATCTTCTATCTTCTATTTTCTATTTTCTATCTTCTATCTTCTATCTTCTATCTTCTATCTTCTATCTTCTATCTTCTATCTTCTATCTTCTATCTTCTATCTTCTATCTTCTATCTTCTATCTTCTACCTTCTATATTCTAACTTCTATCTTCTATCTTCTAACTTCTATCTTCTAACTTCTATCTTCTATCTTCTATCTTCTATCTTCTATCTTCTATCTTCTATCTTCTATCTTCTATCTTCTATCTTCTATCTTCTATCTTCTATCTTCTATCTTCTATCTTCTATCTTCTATCTTCTATCTTCTATCTTCTATCTTCTATCTTCTATCTTCTATCTTCTATCTTCTATCTTCTATCTTCTATCTTCTATCTTCTATCTTCTATCTTCTATCTTCTATCTTCTATCTTCTATCTTCTATCTTCTACCTTCTATCTACTATCTTCTATCTTCTATCTTCTATCTTCTATCTTCTATCTTCTATCTTCTATTTTCTATTTTCTATCTTCTATCTTCTATCTTCTATCTTCTATCTTCTATCTTCTATCTTCTATCTTCTATCTTCTATCTTCTATCTTCTATCTTCTATCTTCTATTTTCTATCTTCTATCTTCTATCTTCTATCTTCTATATTCTATCTTCTATCTTCTATCTTCTATCTTCTATCTTCTATCTTCTATCTTCTATCTTCTATCTTCTATCTTCTATCTTCTATCTTCTATCTTCTATCTTCTATCTTCTATCTTCTATCTTCTATCTTCTATCTTCTATCTTCTATCTTCTATCTTCTATCTTCTATCTTCTATCTTCTATCTTCTATCTTCTATCTTCTATCTTCTATCTTCTATCTTCTATCTTCTATCTTCTATCTTCTATCTTCTAACTTCTATCTTCTATCTTCTATCTTCTATCTTCTATCTTCTATCTTCTATCTTCTATCTTCTATCTTCTATCTTCTATCTTCTATCTTCTATCTTCTATCTTCTACCTTCTATATTCTAACTTCTATCTTCTATCTTCTATCTTCTATCTTCTATCTTCTACCTTCTATCTTCTATCTTCTATCTTCTATCTTCTATCTTCTATCTTCTATCTTCTATCTTCTATCTTCTATCTTCTATCTTCTATCTTCTATCTTCTATCTTCTATCTTCTACCTTCTATCTACTATCTTCTATCTTCTATCTTCTATCTTCTATCTTCTATCTTCTATCTTCTACCTTCTATCTACTATCTTCTATCTTCTATCTTCTATCTTCTATCTTCTATCTTCTATCTTCTATCTTCTATTTTCTATTTTCTATCTTCTATCTTCTATCTTTTATCTTCTATTTTCTATCTTCTATCTTCTATCTTCTATCTTCTACCTTCTATCTACTATCTTCTATCTTCTATCTTCTATCTTCTATCTTCTATCTTCTATCTTCTATCTTCTATCTTCTACCTTCTATCTACTATCTTCTATCTTCTATCTTCTATCTTCTATCTTCTATCTTCTATCTTCTATCTTCTATCTTCTATCTTCTATCTTCTATCTTCTATCTTCTATCTTCTATCTTCTATCTTCTATCTTCTATCTTCTATCTTCTATCTTCTATCTTCTATCTTCTATCTTCTATCTTCTATCTTCTATCTTCTATCTTCTATCTTCTATCTTCTATCTTCTATCTTCTATCTTCTATCTTCTATCTTCTATCTTCTACCTTCTACCTTCTACCTTCTATCTTCTGTCTTCTATTTTCTATCTTCTATCTTCTATCTTTTATCTTCTATTTTCTATCTTCTATCTTCTATCTACAATCATTCGAAGAAATTCCATCAACGAGAATTGGGAGAACTGTGAGTTTTGAAGAAACCATCTTTGATGTGTCATAGAGCTTTAGGGCTTCGTCAGCTATTGTGGACCATTTTTGTTTAAGAGCTTACAAGATTCAATTGGTGTATTAATTGAAATGACTTCGGTAACGTAACCAAATAAATTGAACAGATTTGAATCGAATACAACTCACAGAAATATTCAGTCCAAAGGAAAGTTCTAAAATGCTTGCTTTTTCCAAAACTTTCAAGAATAAATCACAAAGTCCACAAAGACGTTTATATACGATACGGACATCAGTAGTCAGCTAAATGACGAATTCGTCTTTCCGGTAGTCTCTCAACAATAATCCCAGCTCAAGGCCTCCTTTTAACCCCCCAAAGATCCATTTTAACATGTTTCTTCATAAAAAACGAGCACGACTGCTTGTCAATACAGTCAATGACAAACATGGACATTCCATTGAACTCGACGAACTTTAATTCTTTAACACGATTAAAAAAAATTAAATTTTTTCCAAAAACCGATAAAATACTTTGTTGCAAGCAAAACCAACAAATATTATTTATTTCATCTCGAATGTCTCTTGAATTGAAAAAGCACACCATGACAACTACAATTGACCCAGAAACTCAAAACTTAGACCCAATATTCAAGAAATCGTTCAGACGGTTCTCTTCTCACTTCGTTAACGGCTCTGTGGTTTGGTTTAATTTTTGGCTTACGATGGTGCCACTGTCATTGGAATTAAAGTCCCAACAAGAGCCTGATTTGAATAAGTTGACCGAACGACGACATGGCATGCCATTTGACTTAAAACAAAATTCACGCATTTTGAAGTGGTGGCGAGGTGAAACTCGTTCGGTTTTTGACATTTGGCCATTTTGGCTCTATGTGTAGTCTGTTTTGCCACTCGAACGCTCAAGATCGTGCGGCGATCAACATAATACTTGAAAGTGTGCCGCCGCACTTTTTGAACTTGTCAACTCGACCTTGACAGGGTGAGTGAGATTGAAGTGAGATCCGTCCTCATGTCGAACACCCTCGATTATGACATCTCTGAGAAGTCTTCTTCGCATGTCATAATAATATTTTGACAATCATATGGTTAGCGGCGGTTAATGGGATGTCGCAGTTTCCAACATCTTCGTGTCATCTAAAGCAAGGTGACTTTAAATGGCAGCCACACAGTCTTCAACTTTGTCGTGCCATGCGGTTTGATTGACGTAGTATATTGGCGCGCTGTGGTTTTGATGTGGGTTGTTGTTGGCGGTTCGGTTATCGCTGTATAGATCTGCACAACGAATGAGGTCGGAGAACTGACATGCAGTTGATTTCGCGCGAAGATTTAATGAGCACCGGCAACGGTGTGGTGGGTCGGTGGCTTTAGAGTGGCAGCGGAGAGACACAATGCCTTTTGGCGGGTGGCTTTTGTTCGTCTTATCTTTATATTTGGGAGCAACAATCTTTGAATAAGTATAGACAGAGCTATCGACAGATCAGACATGTAATTATTGACATTTTGGGGCATCCTTCTGCGGTAGCATCACGGTTGGTTTGTTATGACGCTTTGAAGGGTGTGAAGAGGTGGTACGATATTATTGTCTTTTTTGGGGAATTTGTTTTAATAATAATTAGAAGGTGTTGGTTTGGAGTTGACCTTCCCTTGAAATCGCGTAACTTTTGAGAGCCTCTTCATGCAATTTGACCTTAACTATTCGATGGGTTGTAACATACAAAATTTCTAAAAGGGCATACAACTCTTTATAATGACAGGAGTTACAAAAAAAAATATAGTATCTAGTATTATTTTCGGCATTAAAGAAAGTGGCCTTCAATTGGTGTCGTCTCAAAAATGATGAACTTGGCAGAGTATACTTGCGGGTTTTTGTTGGACGTTCAAAATACGGCAGCAAAAAAAAACTTATGAATTTTTTAGGGGTTAAACCGGGAACCCGATGCTCATTGATGTGAGCAACTATGCCACTACGAATTCCAGTGGTAAGAGCTAGTTCTTTAAAGACGTGATTATATGAAATTCAATTGACTTTTGGGTTTTAATTTACTGACTTCAGGCGGAATATTGACAGATACGGAAGTGATTCAGCTGTTGTAGGGTTTTATAATTTACTTCTTTTTACAAATTGCGGGAACAGGACTGATACTAGGGCCAATTAACTTGAAGATGCTTTCGATTCCAAAGAAGCAGATCTTTGCCCTAATTCGTACTCCATTAAGACCATAAACACCCGAGTGAAGCATAGCGGAAAAGGAAACGCTATTCGGTGTCACTGTTCTCACGTAGTAACCCAACAGTGGAGAAAGTATAGTGCGTTTCAATATTCGTTACGGTGTGAAACTTCTTATCTTGACGGTGGGTAAATTTGGAACTATACACAAAATAGGAGCTTTAAACAAATTGAAATGATATTGAACAACAAAGTTTGACAGAGTTGACAGAGTTTCAATATTTGTTACGCTATGAAACGTTTTATCTCATGCAGGGGTTTTCTTTAGAATACTTCTCTCGTAAAAAGTAAACGTATTACACTTCAACAGCTCTCCAAGATGCTTGCAGATAGGTGTTAGTTCTGCACTTAAACTGTTGTAAGCTGTAGTACTTTCAAAATATGTGCTGGGTATTTTTGTAATGTTGAGAAATAGAAGCGTAACGAAAAGTGAAACGTAATTCAATACCGCACCCTATAGTGAAGTGAATGTTATAATATTCCTTCCTCATGTAAAACTCCTTATTCCTTATTCGTAGTATGGCATCAAGTAAAAAACGAATACCGCATAACAACCCCATATGCGGTAACCCAAAGATGGTCAATCCTCGTTGCATTTGGCATTTTGGAAACTAGAAACATAATGAAAAGTAAAGCAAAGAATACCTTACTTTTTACGCAGCAGAACAACAGTAGGATGAGCTTTAATAGGTGTACGAATTGTTACGCTGTGACTATTCTTATAAAGGACGAGTAAACGTGTGGAATGTTGAGAAGTAGAAGCGTAACGAAAAGTGAAACGCAATTGAACGACTCGCTCCTCATGAAGCAACACGATAGTATAGTAAGTTTAACGTATTTCAATGCTCGTTAGGCTGTAAAACTTCCTATTTCGCGGGAGGGCAAGTTCCGCATATTGGGAATTAGGAGCGTAACAAAAAATGAAACGCCTTACATCTTACGCAGCAACCCCACATTGAATCAAGTTTTAACCTACAGTCAAAGGGCGCAGTCCGGCGAGTCGCTGCTATGTGCCCAGAGCCTTAGAAATTCATTGCATAACTGTTTTCAGCGCTAACCTATAATTAGTTTCCAATCAGAGAAGCTACAAACGGACGATACCGCGTAACACAATCGACAAAAAAAAAACACTCATCCATTAGCTATCCCTCGAAATATTTTTCCCCGCTAATAGTGTTAGTCACTTTAATTAACTCCAAATATCCAATGTGTAGCTTAACTTAACAACTACCTTAATTGGCAAATGACCAAACCGCAAGCCACTCGCCACAACATCCATCTCCATCCACTGGAACATTTTTTTTTTTTTTTTTTTTAGAAAATGAATTTAAAGTTAGTTACACGCGCTGATGGTTTACTAATTTACCAACTGACATACAGTCGTAAATGCGCTCTCGGTCTCGACTCTAGAGCCGCTCATAACTATGATTAATCGACTTTGAATTAAATTCGAATTTTCCGCATACCGCAAAACGCATTTAGTGGCACCCAGCTATCGCTGTGCATGAGTTATCATCATTCGTCATTCCTGACCTCGTCAACTACTCTATTCACGCAGCATTCCCGCAAGTCTTTCGCTGTCTAGACTTATGGGTAAAGCACCGTCTGATGACACCACCTGTTTGTCTGCCTGCCTATACTATGAGCCAGGGACATTATTGGATTTTGATGGTATAGGCTATAATGTAGACAGACGAACTGCCTTAATGATGAAATGTCTATACGAAACGCACCGTTTTTAAGTTACGCAATTTATTCGTAGCGGGCTTCCAGTGGTAAAAAAAAACTGGGTGCGATATCAATGGAGTAATGAGGATGATTAACAAGAAGGGGTATTTATGGTACGTTATGATGTCGAATTCATTTTTCAAAAAAACACAAACAAAATAACCGAAATAGTTTAAGATGGCGTAATACGACTGGATTGGAACAGGGTGGTTGGTTTTTTTTTTTTTGAAGAAGTGCATGCAAGTCAAGTTTTATCCGAGAGATAAGTTTATTCGGCACGTGACGAATAACAAATATTCTGGCTGCAAATATACCCACAAACGTTTTGTTAAAATTTGAAACCAAAAAAACCAAACTATATACTGTATTATTTTTTAACCAGCAGATTGGCTCATCCTTCAGATAGTTTTTTGATACCTTACACAAGCGACTTATTTTCAAGGTACATTATATTAACCGACAGATATCTTTATTTTAAACTTCTCGTGTCATACTTCTTTCATTAGAACCGATTTTTCAATTGTCATAAATGGTTCTGATTGCTAACTAACGATTAAATTTTGTTCAGTTTTTATCTGCCAGATAAGCAGTTTCAGGTAGCAAAGCAAAGCAAATCAAATTTTTGTAAAATATCCCATAATCGAATATGGAACGATTTCTGATAGATTTTTATAAACTTGGCATTTTGAGCGACAGATTTAAGGGTCGATCAGTATTGGATTAGATGGGCTCCAGCTGGTTTAATAAAAGGGCGAAATTCCATCTAAACTTAGTCAAACCTATTATGATTGCGAAGGTGATTTTAATAAAATCGTCATTTCGCATAAGCTGGATTACTCGCATGCAATCTTCTTATACTTATGATTGTGTATCAACCCCAAAAATGTCGCAGTTAAAAAGGAATTTTGAAGTTGCATGTGTGACTAACTTTAGACCGTTTAGAGACAGTAAGATTCACAAGAGGAAACGCGACATAAAAAGAGAAAAAATAGAGGATCATAGACATAGGCCTACATACTTTCAATTTTATGACAGCTACAGCTTAGGTATTAGGAACCAATGGAGATAGGGAGAAGGGAAGTCTATCAAAATTATGTTCAACCATTTGAGGAGCAATATTTTTTACAATGGAAGCTTATTACGAAAATGCTAGATGTTGGACATAACTTCTAAATAATCGGAGGAAACGGTTTGAAAAAATTTGACAAATTTTATTGAACATTTGAAAAATAGGAATTGATTTTGTTTTCCTACCATACGTCCGTACAAGATCCAACTAATCCAGGAGCTCAGACTTGGCTTCGGAGCGTTTGGAATAGGACCCCAATTTTGGCCGAAAACCCATCTTTAGCGACGAGGCGCATTTTTAGATGACTGCGGGTATGTTAACCAGCAAAATTACCATAAATATTGGAAGACGATAGATATTTCAACGACGACCCGTCCTTATTGAAAAACCCTTTAGTGAATCTTGAGTAAGATCGGCATCTATTCACAACTCTGTGCTTTTAGAAGGGTATCTCAAAAATATTTCAACCTCTCTAGGGAGTCGCAGTATGAAAAAGATTGGGAACCCCTGGTGGACTACGTAATTGACAAACAAAGTAGGTACAAGTAGTTCAATAACTCACCACTTTTTTACCTATTATGAAATATGAGTCAAAAGTGGGTTGAAACAGCTGTTGCGCTATCTCAGTAATGTCACAAATGCGTAGCTACAGCTCTATTCTAAGAGAGATACGTCGCTTTCTAATTGACAGCATATACTTTTAATGCCGAACATTTTTAAGCGCCGTAAATTAGGTCTTAATTAAAAAAAAGACATCGAGTTTCTACAAAGGTGTAGTGTCTACTGTCAACTGTCATCTGACAACTGACAACTGTCATCCGCCAACTGTCAAAAAAAGAAACATTTTACGGCGTGGCCACCCCAAAGTTTTCAATTCACCCTGTATCGCGAAGGTTCTCATCTGTCTGCTATAGTGACGCAAGTTATTAACAGAGCTCCAACAAAATATCTACTGCTCACCGTACATCCCCGTCTTCATGTCAAATTCGACGAAGATGCGCTGCGCACGTCTGTCTGCAATTAGCTTTTGACAGATTTATTTTTTAACTTGCTTTGGCAGTTGATGGATCTTCAGAGACTCCGCGCGTGTGTAAAGTTGCATTGATTGATTGGATATATTTAATTAATATTTGGACATAAAAGAGACCCCCGAGGGGTAGGTACCCTAATATGCTTAAGCTCTATGGCAAACCGCCCGATAAAAGTCAGAAAATGCGCCCGACAATTATGTAGCATGGCGCCATTTAACACAAACCTATGACTACATCCGGGTTCCATAGTTATATATTTCCCCATATATAACAGCAAAATCATAATATACGTCAAGACGTCAAGCCCCCCTTAATCTCCTAGCATTTACCGGCAATTACCGACCGCGCCGTCGACATTTTATTTCCTAGAAACAAATTACCGTGTGCAACGCGCTATATAACAACATACTGCAGCAGATGGAGTTCAGATGGATGCTGTAGATTATGATATGAGAGTGCGCGCATGCGTGCGCACGTACTCAATTTTAATGTATTCAATTTGGCGGCTATACGAAGATCTCTGTCAAAGATATTGAGATCATAATGTAAGTTTGATCCGTAAAATTACGAACGAGCGCGCGTGCGCACAAACGCATTCGCTTATTAATATTATGTATAGAGTAGAATGCGAAGAGTGTGCGCAGTGTATTGTGAGTGACAGGTGAATTTTTCGAGGAACTTCAAGTCTGTGTTTTATGCCTGCAGTTCAGATTTCGATAGACTTGTTTGGTATGTCAGCGGAATGCCACAGGGCAGACAGTTGAGCAGTGCGCTTTTACTTGAAAACTAATTGAAGTGATTTTTAGTTTTTTTAGACAGTCGTCTTAATTATGGCGGATGGCTATAAGAGCGGAATTTAAACATATGTGAACTATTTAATTGGAATATAGCCACAATCGTGGGCTGTCAGCAATACGTGCCCAAAGGTGAAATGAAATGTGATTGCATTTCGGTAGCCAATAGCCTGTGATGTATGAAAAATGAAAATGCAACAGAATTGGAAGAGAAAATTTAAAAAGCCGGTTTTACAGTGCAAGTTTAAACTCAGGTTTAGTTAAACTCGGAAGCAAGTTTAAACCAAGTACCAAGAGTAAGGTGTATTATAGTGAAATTTGAACGAACGTTTAGTTCAACTCCGGTTTGACTTTTTTCGCCTGTTTTGTACGCCACTGTAAACGTAGTTTTATTTATTGTGTCAGTTTGATAATTTAAAAAAGTGAAATACATAAGTAGTTACTTTACTTTACTTTTACTTTTGATGGTGCTACAAAGCGTGGTGGTCTTGGGCCTTGCATATTATGCCCCTCCAGCCGGCTCGATCTCTAGCCTGGGGTCTCCAATTTCGCACTCAAAGCAGTCGGAGATCTCCTTCTACCTGGTAACAGCATCGAAGATGAAGTCTTCTTTGGTGTCTCCTTACCTCTGGTATGGCGTCGAAGACCTTAGGATCTGGAGCATCGATGTTAATCCGCTCTTGGTAAGGGTCCATGCTTATGCACCATATAGCAGGACTCATATGACGAGGTGCCCAGGTATTCACTGACTACCTGAAAGTTATACCTATCAATTGCCACGTTCTGACCAAGTCAGTAGTGGGATTGGGCTTTTGTTGATGAAAGCGTATCCACTACGGTGTTTCCATCCCCATCTTTGCAGTGCGACTCTATATAAGTTTCTTACCTCTTTCCTGCTAAAGTATCTCTGCACCTACCCCTTTTTTCTTTTTCCTGAGCCAGCGTTAAAAGGAATAAAACCAACATGCCTCCGCTAGCAAAAAATGACTATAGTGGAACGCCCGATAAAGTACTCAACCCTAAGAAGATGGTAAGCTAACTCATCTTATAGAAGCTCTAGGCAAACCAGAATGCATCTTTCTATAGGTTTGGGATTTGGACCTAAACTGATTGAGTGGCCGCTTGGAGGGACAACTTCTTGCAGACTCCTGCTGGAGAGAAACTTATCAGCAAACTGGCAAACTATGCAACATTAGTGTGAACGGGGTGGCCAACACATAGCTAAGCTTGCTGACAAACTATGTATGTATTCAGTATAATATTTATTGCTAAGCCAATAATTCTTGTGACGATTTCCGAAGCCTGCTAATAAAGTGACATAAGTCGTTGCACTGAAATACACCTCTACGTGTTAAACTTGACATCTGCTAAACGGAGTTTAAACTTGCACTGTAAAACCGGCTAAAAATCAATGAAAAAGTATACCCAGATGTGAGTCGAATAAAATAGGAAAGGACAGCTTCAATCAAAGTCCTTTTGAAAATTATTTACTACCCAAAAGACGCTGCGGAAAATCTCTATTTATACGATTATGCCAACCAAATGACGGAAGGACATTCATCAGCTGTCATTCTAAAACTTCTATCTAGATCAGTATATCGCAATTGCCCACGCAATATATCCACTTCAATTAATGTTCAATGTCCATTGAAATAAATTTAAAAATCAACAATACCTGTCAACGTGACATTAACATGCATTAATCCTATATGCGTTCCGATTCGTGCTGGCAGTTTTTCGCGTGAAAACGCCTTATATGGTGCAATGATTGTTGTGTTCGCCACATGCCATGCTGAACCAAGCCTTGTTACTGCAATAAAAACAAAAAACAAAAAAATTGAATTAGATATATTGTCCCACGCGTATGGTTAATGAGCGTTATTTCACATTTTATAATAATACCACTACACAATAGCAAAACATTACAAGTTAAATAAATCTTTAAATAAGCGCCTAATATACTCACTTAGTATGACTAGTCCGACGAATAGACTTAATGTCACGGTCGAAAATGTAGTAAATTTCTGTAAAGAAAATAAACAGAAAAAGATAAACAAATGCAATAAATTTCGTTTAAAGAAAAAATATTAAAGGTGAAGAGAGAGAGAGAGTGTGTGTCAGCGTGTGTGTGTGTCAATTTTTGGCAATTAGAGTAGCTCCCGCTAATAATAAAAATGTTTATTGAGGCTATATTTTTAGAAAAAAAAAAGAGGTTAAAGATCAAAAACTGTAATTTTGACATAATGACATTGACCGGGCAAGATAGTTGATTTATTTTGTAGTACTAGTGGCATTTTACGAGCCCTTTCAAATCAGGCATTTGAGGTTAACATAGAATGAAAAGGATGGCCAAAGATTGCTGATGTGATGAACATCTATAAATTCATCAAGGTCAGTAAATTTCTACCAAAAGGTATAGAGAACGTACCAGGACAGCAAGGGAAACCGTTCAAAAGAATCACAGTCGGTGCTGAGAAAGTGGAAAATTTCTACAGATTCTATACTGACAACGAAGAGCAGAATCCCGCATTTAAGCAAAACGTACCATAGACGAAAGTAGACAAAACTTCCGTCCACCAGATCAAAATGAAGTAAGGATAGCAAATCTCAGCTATAGACCAACAAAATTGCGGAATCTGAACGTTTACTTGCCGTGCTTTTTAAACCAGCTGGCGGCGATGACTTGGTAGAGAGCATGGACCAACTTATTTCCAAAATTTGGACAGATGAATACATGCCTGACCCATTCAGCTGTGTCAACTACAGAGGTATCAGACTCCTTAACATCGCATAGAAGATCCTATCTGTCATATACATATTGTGTAAACGGCGTGAGGCAATAACTGTAAAAACATTTAAGTGGCCTCAACTCCAAATGCGTTTCGCCCCGATGTGGTGGGTGGCCTCATCAGTAGATGAATAACAACAAGGAAATAGCGCCAAAATCGATTTGGAAATATCGCAAAAAAAAAAATGCATAGTGCACAAAAATAAACAACAAGATGGAAATAAAGCCCAAAAATAACTTGCAGTTTAATACGTATGGGGGGGGCATGCTACTCCTCTGCAACCCCCTGATTGGGGTTACTGTCATAGATTTGGAGTATGTGCGAAATTGAATATATTGAAGGTTTTTTTTGCAGTACAAACTCCCGCCTACACCAAAATTAAACAGAAAGCCCAAGCAGAGGGGTTGCAGGGGGGCCAGCATGCCCCCATACTCCACTATTTATGCATTTCCACTAACTATCTTCGGCGACGTTAGGTCTTATCGCCCAAAACCATAAAGCCCAAATTAAAAAATGTCATAAAGCCCAAAATAATGCATAAACCCCCCACAAATAAACAACAAGATATAAATAAAGCCCGAAAAGAATTTGCAGTTTAATACGTAACCTGCAAACCCCCTGCTTGGGGTCACTGTTGTCATTACGCCCAATGTCACATCACCCAAATTTGTGTGAATATTTTACAGAAACAAATTGCCCAGTAATGTTTTGGGCGTTATGACATTTTTGAATTTGGGCGTTATGGTTTTGGGCGATAAGACCTAACGCCATTTTCGGCTTTACGAACCCTGGAAAGGAAATAACACCCAAAATGACGAAAAATGTTGCAACAACAAATTGTATGAGTTTTTTAGGTCGTTATTTCGAAATTGATTTGGGTTTTATTGCCTAACGCCTGTGTAAACGCCTAAAACCCTTCGTATTCAACCCGATTGGCCCTAATCAGTGGGGTTTTGGGGCCAGGAAAGTCCATGGGCGATCAAATTTTCACACAGATCCTTGAAAAAACCCAAGAAGTCCAAATAGATACTCTATATCTTTTAGGTGATTTCAATGCCAATTATGACAGCCTCTATAGAGACGAGCTATACAGAGACATGTCTAATTTTGGCATCCCTGAAAGACTCATTTGTCTGTATGGGATGAGGATGACGATGGAGAAAGCTCACTGGTGAGTAAAGATCGGCAACGAAATTAGCGAAACCTCTGATGACAAACGCGGCTAAAATGAATTTTGCAGATAACAACATCTCTTCACTAGTACTTCTTTTTGGCGCTGAAGCTTGAACTCTATCTAAAGCGGATGAAGATATCCTCGGCATTCTTTGACAAATTTATCGGTCCTAGTTAAAAATATGCGGATCTGAGATTGCTAGGACAAGTAGAGCGAATGGAAACTTGGGATACGGGCCGAACCTAGAGGGACAATACAATAAAGGAAGACTTAGCTTAAGGTGGTGCGCAACTATAGAGGCAGTTAACTTGAGAGGCGTATCTACTGCCGGTGAGGCCCAGATTCACCATTGTAGCGCCACATAAGTAAGTAACTGATAAATAATTTTTAACTAAACATCTACATATTTTTGCGCAAGACAAAGACTCAGTTTTTTTCGTCTGTCAGGTATCACCTCTTATTCCAAGTTAGAGTGAGGTGACGTGTTTCTTATGCTATAATATTTTAGAAGTCATATGAGTTCGCATCATAATTGAATCAACACTACGTAGTACTAAGGTCCGCCAGTATACCAAGGCTGTAAATGTGCCTATTGGGAAATATAAAAGGCGGCAGTGGTTACCTATTGCCACTAACGAATAGACCAGACCTATTTGCGGTCTAACTATACACAACAACCCTCAACTAACTATAGTACCTATACTGTAGTCTTGACAAACTAACATCTAGACGAACGAATAAAAAACTCAAGACAGACATTGACTGGTTACTCCAACAGTATTTGTGGGATCAGATTTCAGTTTTAAAAAAATCCTGTCTTCGGACAAGACAGCGTTTTCTATGCGCAATCTAAATGAACTCACAAACCCCCATAACCCAGGAAATTCAACAATAAACTTGCCATACATGCCTAGCATTCCTTGGTCTGCTCCAAGGAAAAAAAAAAAGCACACACATTTGTTCAGTTGTAAGCAATTTACATATATATTGACCAATTGCATGCTTTTGGCCCATGCCCATATCACACTGACCGGTCCCGAATGCATCGCCTTGAATGGATAACATGCACCAAATTTGTACCAACCAAGTTGATTATGATTTCAAAGTGAGATTGTGTTCAGCACAGACAAACTCCACCGGTCAGAGAGAACAAGGACTTAATGGCAAGTCCTATATATACATATATATTTTTTTCTAAGCCTCCCACCTGACTAACCAAGTGAGTGACTATTTCTATAAATGTACGAATGAATGAATGATAAGTATATGTAGTTCCACTGACGCTGCGCGACGACTTGGTCGTGCGCCAGGAATCATTTAAACAACACACAGACAAAGTCCCCCAACTCAATGTCTACTTAAAATGAAACTGCCACTTCAAAGCGTTTTCGGCTAAATTTACCGACTCTCGCACTGGATCGTGCGATTTAGGATTAGGATTTAATTCTACCACCGCGGAGACGTGTGGTCACATATGGAAATTTAAATCAGCGAAATCCCCAGAAGCATATATGGGCTGTAAGGCGACCGGCCAACTTAAATCACCTGGCCAATTACTTGTGACTGTATTTTTTTTTATATATATTGTCTCGTAGTTATCAGTCAGTGAGATTTGAAAATTTGCAAATGATTTACTCCGGAGTAGCATGTGCCATAGTCTATAGAGCAGTTTTGGCTGTAAGACCGCACACGCAGACATTTATATTTTTAAAGGCTTACCTGTTTTCTTACACCTGGGAATATAACTAGGAAGGCGACGTAAAATGTCGCAAATAGTACTGATACAGCAACAATAGATACATCTCCAGTGACCGGGGTCCGATTTGAAAATGAATATAAGGTGGGTCCACCGTCGTCTCGGAAAGCGTCGAACCAACCCTTCATTATAGGATAGTTGAGCTCTGAAAATGGAGAAAAGAAATGGAATTCAATTAAAAATTTTCAAAGTAAAGTATGTAATTGGAAATTTTTGAAAAAAGCTCATTTACACAAGATATGACTTCTAGCTTGACAGAGGTCAGTGTCATAAAAATTGTCACCTGGAAATTTGGTACCTATCTATCTTCGTCGTTCTCACAGAAATATTGCTTTGCTTTTATCTTATAAAATAAATAGAAAATTATTGGTTGGAAGGTGATATTTGAGTTTAAAATTTTTTTGGGGGCGCAACCGGGATGTTCGCTTGGATCATTTCTCAATCAAACCAGGCGTACTGCAAATTCAAAAACCTAAACAGAGGATATTCATGAAGCTTGGCCGGCTTAGTATCAAGAGACACCTCTCCAAAGTGCGTAGAGGAAAATTTGTATTCTAAAATTTCTCGGTTGAGCCCCCGAAAAAAAGATACTAATTATTAAATGAGAATAGTTCTTGAATTGTAAACGTCTTCCGACATCGAAATTATGAGTAATTAATTTTTAGACAACTTTATTGCTTACAATATTTAGCAGACATTTTTCGATAACGTTGCATGGAAGTTGCTCGCGAGCGTTGCATGCTAAATTGTTGGTTACCCTCAATCGATGATAATTTGGTCATGTGATTAATTAAGGCTGATTTGTAAATTGCAGGGTTTAAAAAATCGTTATTGAATTTAGGACGCGTATGTCGACTTATGTTTCATAAATAATTAGACAATTTTGTAGAATTTTCCGAAAATAAAATACAATTGCGTGGGGAAGCGAGGAGTAACAACGATTCTCGCTTGTTTGTGATTGACCCTGTCAATTTCTGTTGGGAAATTATGTCGAATTTCAGTCTATGAATTATTGTTTGAGAGAATTACATTAACAACAACTAGTAGACACAGTCACTTTTGGTAGGAATGATAGCTATTTCGAACTACACCACTTATTCATCATCAGACTCCTTTAAGTGATTGTTTGAATAGTTTTGAATTCTGATAGTCAATTCTCCGTATATAATCCACTTGGGAAGACATTTCTGCTACAATGCCTGAGCGTATGCCTGAGCGTATGCCTGAGCGTAGACGTTTGAACCGTTTAGGGTGTGCAACAGAAAGTCAGCTACCATGCACAATAACAAGGGAGACAGAACACCACCTTGTGGATAGACTTTGTTTACCCCTAACATGGCGTCCACAGTCCGCATCTACCACCAAAGTTCTATTCATCAGCATTGCCCCGATCCACAATACCAATGTCTCATCTACCCCGTGTTGTCTAGCAGAGTTACAGATGCAGCCAAAAGTTGCATTGTCGAAAGCGCCCTCTATGTTGATGAAAATGCCCATGGCGTATTCTTTCCTATCGAGCGCGCATTCAATTCTAGCAACTAGATTTTGAAGCGCAGTCTCACAGGATTTTCCACGCTGATATGCATATCTCTCTCCAAGCTTTTTAGCAAGAAGGAAGACAGATTTATAGGTCTGAAACTCTTAGCGAGGGAGTAGTCATCTTCCCAATTTTTGGTATGAAAACCACTAGAACCATACGCCAAGGTATAGGAATATATGCCTGTGCCAGACACGCAGTGAAGATTTTCTTCAGAGTTGACAGCAACTGGTTTATACCCGGTTGGGGCAGAGCTGGGTACACTCCATCAGTACCAGGCGACTTGATGAAGCCATCAAAAGATGCGACAGCATATCTAATAGCCTCATCTGTTTCCACGGCCGATGCAGTCTACCAGCTATGTCGAGGTTTGCGCCTTAGATCATACTCAACCTGCACAAGCGGGCTTAACTGTTAACCCAATCGTTATTTGGTTACCTGGAAAATGAGTTTCCAGCAGAAGATTGTACCATCAGATTTTCTAAGTGCCTCCGGTTTGATTGGTTTGCCCCTTTTCAGAACTTTAACCAAACTACTGGTCTCACCTAGAGTCTCGATCTTTTCACAAAAATCTTTATAGGAAGAACTTTTCGATAAACGAATTACCTTCTATTATATTCTTTTTGTTGGGATCGGAAAAGATTCCAGTCTCCATTCCAGATTTAGAAGTTTTCTGGCTTCCTTTCTTTAGGGCCTTAGCAATAATCATTTTTAATCTTCAACTTAAATATTTTGATGGATTTATGGATGATGGATATTTTATTAGTACCGCGGTAAGTCGCTGCAGTAGCAATTGGCAGCGAGTGCAGCCATTCGCCTTAAAGCCAGTGGTCAGGGAAAGACTTTGGTCACGCTTCTATTCTGAAAAAATTCGAGATCTCAACCGAAAACACTGACTACACCACCCCATCTCTAAATTTTGACATGAATTTTCTCGTCAGTATCCCCTCCAGAGCAACCTGGGATGAGGATACTTTCCCGGAAGTTGTATCAGTTCACTTCTACACTGACGGTTCAAGAACCAAAGACGGAGTTGGTGGGGGTGTTTTCTCCGAAAGTCTTAATCTTAAGCTCTCCTTCCGTCTACCAAATTACTGTAGCGTGTTGCAGGCGGAAATTATGGCGATTAAAGAAGTCTTATCTTGGCTCAAGAAAAACGTCATATCCGCTTAGGATATCTGCATATTTTCGGACAGCCAAGCAGTCATCAAATCCATCCTTGGAATCGATCTCTATAACTTCTCTAGTAGCCCTCTACTGGCGATCGTCTCTTACGGAGATGGCCGAACAGTTCAACATTCACCTAATTTGGGTGCCGGGGCATAGAGACATTCCAGGGAATTGTAAGGCCGATGAACTCGCTAGAATAGGAACAACTCAGCCCATTCTGCCGGATAAAGGCACACTAGGTCACTAGGGATACCAATCGCTACTTGCAAACAAAAATTGAAGCTGAATGTGATGATACTAGTCAGATTCTGAGCAGCATCCTCCAACTTCCGTCTCGTTCTGAGTTTAGAGGGAGTTTATACAGACTTGTCTCTAAAGCGTATCCAGTTAGTTTTTCGCGAGTTCCTTCTCTCCTGCAAAATAATGGTTTCGCATTTGATTTGGAAAGCGATGTATATTACGACCCCACAGGGACACTTCCGGCAGAACTCTCCAGTTCGTAGCAGTGAAAATAATAATTTTTTGTGTCCAGGCTAACTTTCACGAAGTCACAATGGCGAAAATTTCCATATAAAATTATCTACTGTGACCGTCAAAATATTTAAGATGAAGATTAAAAATGATTTTTGGTACGGCCCATTTTTTTTACAGTTGCATTTGAATTCGAATCAGAATAAGTGGGGTTATAAGAAATTTTGAATTGATTGCAGGTCACAATTGCTAAGCTTGTATGGAAAATATCTCCACTGTGAGTTCGTACAATTTAAGGTGGTAACCATTACTAGATACCACGGATATTAAAAAAAAAAAACGAAACAAATGTTTTACGTCAAACAAACATGAATTTGTTTTTCAAATTTTACAAGTATGCGGAAATGTTTAAAACACTTATTGATCTACACTACAGCATGTGCGCGAAGACACGTTTTGTTTTTGTTTTCGTCTTTTTTTTTTTTTTTGGCAAATTACTTCAAAGAGAATTATTTCAAGGTTAACAAATTGGTTCGAACATTAATCATTCGGTAGCAGTGTAGTGAGTAAACATTGATTTTGCACAAGTTGAACTCAAGTTCAATGATGGAGTGGTCAACTCTAAGCCGACAAGACGGTTTAATAGAGCAGTTTGATAAATGGTTCGCTCAGTGTTTGCACTGAGTAAATATACATTTGAAGAATGCAAACTAGTCTAACTGATGTTTGCATAGACTCAGTACCAATTAGCATCCTAACTCCATCACAGTCCTCACGTGTAACATCAACGTGTCGAGCTTCTACAGGGGGAAACTCATTTTCCACTTAACATGGTCCGTACACACCATACTCCAAATAAACTTGCACAATAATTGATTTGCCAAATTCGGACCACCATAGCAAAAACAGTCGCATATAAAGCAGGTCCATTGTGTCCAACTGGCCGTATGCCGTCGCCGACTCGACTCACCAAGGGTCCAGGTTAAATTACGGAAAAGAGTTATTTAATCGGGTGCCTCTACCTCCACCAGAGCCATTATCCGACGACATAATGGGCCATTTCATGAGCGAACGTATTATAGCCGACAACTTTGGTCTGCGCACTTTTATGTATTTTATTTGTCTGCCTCTGCAGTTGAGGAAACGTATAAACGTCGATTGCACGCGGCGACTGGGTCTGCTGGTATAGGGCCTTTTAAATTTAATGCTTCCACGCAATTGAATGTGCGAGGGTGATTCTGTATGCGCGCAGTGGTTACCAAAAACCAATTAAGAAGGTATCTATTTGGGTGCGCGATTGTATTTATTAAGCTGTCAGCTGTAAATTATAATATTTCTTCGATTTGCTGGTAAATCGGACGCGATAATCGACCGACGCGGAGGGTACCTGAACTGTTGTCAGTTCAGATGCATATGGGTCCATAATTATAGATTATCGGAGTGATTTAGTGAGATTTGGTGGGTAATCGATAATCGAGATTTTATTACTGTAGATACTGAATGTAGCTGCGGATTCAGCTGCTGGGTGATTTTCAGAAATGGAAATTGATTTTTTTTCGATATAAATTATATGCGCAACACAAAAAGGGTGGCGCTTGTTGTGGACGACTTTGGATCGGGAGATTTATTATTACTGAGGTGATAGGTGAATTATTTAAAATGATAGTTCAGCCGTTAAAGCCTTCAGAAACTTTTGAAAAAACAGCTTGTCATGCTTTGAAAAAAAAGCCACCATTTTGTGTATCACAATGAGTGATTTTTTTGCTATTTGGTTTTTCAGCCAGATTTTTTTGACAGTTTACGCATGATTCGTGACACCTATCAAAGTACCATGGATAGACTTACGCCCGAACAACGTTTGCAAATTATTGAATTTTATTACCAAAAATCTTGCTCAGTAAAAAAATGTGTTTAGAGCACTTCGTCAATTTTATTGTCGTCGAAATCGTCCTACTGATCCTGAGCAGGCTATTCAAGATCAAATTGCCGTATATGGTCTCCTGAGCAACTAGAAGCATTGCAAGAACTGCCAAAGCCAATGCATCCACAAAAATATACCCTTTGGTGTGGTTTATGGGCCAGTGGCATCATTGGGCCGTTTTTCTTCAAAGATGATGATGGCAACAACGTTACGGTCAATCGTGCTCGATATCGTTCTGGGTTTTGGTCAACATGTGGTTTCAACAGGACGGCGCGACATTCCACACATCACGCGAATCCATGGACATATTGCGAGGCGAATTTAGAGAGGAATTAATCTCACATTTTGGACCTGTGAATTGGCCGCCTAGATAGTGCCATTTGACACCGCTGGACTATTTTTTGTGGGGATATGTGAAGTCTTTCGTCTATACGGATAAGTCAGCAACTATTGCCACCTTGGAAGACAACATAACTCGTGTTATTTGTGAGATACCAGTCGATATGTTGGAAACAGTAGGTATGCTAAAATTGGACATTCCGATTGGACCACTTGAGGCGTAGTCGCGGTCAACATTTCCACGAAATAATATTCAAAAAGTAAATGGCAAGAATTGATTTATCGATCCTAATAAAAAGTTCACTCAATTTTGCAAATTTTCGTTGCTTTTTTTTTAATTTTAATTTTAAAAACCAAACGCTTTAAAAATCACCCTTTGCAATTCAATTTAATGTTCAGACCTTAGATTGTGTTTTTGAAAGTCGTTTCAATAGAGCCATAACCGAAATATTTGAAACTAGCTGTAGTCAAAAACGGTCCCAAAAAATAGGCGTGGCAATGAATGATATGTCCGAAGGCCTTCTTGCAGTCTTCAGAAATATTGCAAAAAAAGTTTCATTGAAATCTGTTCAGTAGTTTTTACATCAATAGGTAACAAGTCATGAAAAGCCTAAATTTTTATTATAATTTATAGATAAGGGCAACTTAGATTTTCAAGGCGTGTAGACACCCTAGGCCTAGCTTCTCACAACCATTTGTTTGTGTGAGTTATTTTTAGGACGAATCGAAGGGACCTACAATTTTACGCCGAGTCCGAACGGCTGAATTGAGAAGCTTTTTTTAGGACAGTTATACTCTCGGATGTTTGACAGACGTTCGCGAGAGGTGGCGAAGTGGAAAAAACGTTAAGATGTAATTTGTGTTTTTCAAAGGATCGAACTTGGGACTCCACGCCCAGTAGTCCAGCACACTAACCACTGAGTCACTGCGCCCATTTATTAGAATTGTTCGACATTTCCACATTTCGTCAACCGAATCAACCGAATAAATTTTGTCTATCCAATCAGAAGTTCCTGAGAGCAGGTCTTAAAGAAACCAAGGTGAAAATAGAAGAATGCATTTTTCAAAATACGTGAAGCGCTTCTAGAGTTAGATTGGGAAACGTTGGTCTTTAAAAAAAAATCATCTGAGCTAAGGGTTGGAACGAATTTTATTCCAAAAGTCAAAGTGAGCACATAGAAGCGATTTGGGGAAATTTAAACTCCAAAAGGGGGTAAAGGGTGGTCTACATTTGTATGGGAAAATTATTATTTTTCATCTGATCGACTTCAAACTCGGTTTGTGTATTCTATATAAGAAATAAAGAAAATTTGTTTCTTCGAATTTGGAGATTTAGATGATAAAAGGAGGGTTCAGTTTGTATGGGCGTAACAAAGCACACTAGGTACTTCTGTAACGGTAGTGAAGCCGCGAAAATTGCTAGAGAAAATGCAAATCCGCTTTGCCGGAATTGTTAACACAATGTACCGTCGTGTATGATTTATTATTTTTATTTATCATTCGACTACATAATGTTTGTAATGCAAGAAGAATGAAGAAGAACTCCTTTTTGGTTCTATTTGTGAGGAGGCCGAATTGCGAAAAAAATACAACCGTCAACTGAGTCGTAAAAAGACCAAAATACGTCGACTACATTGGGTAGAACGAATGTCTAATATCTCTTCGAATTCCAGCCCTCAGGTTCCCAACGCCAAATATTAAAACCGAACCTCTACCTCAGTTTTAAAGATCCAGCCATCGGAGATAAAAAAAGCGGTTGGGCGGGATAACTGAAAACAACGTACACATCATGCGAGAAAGGGACTCGGGCACCCTCTATATTCTCATATTTATCCATATAATAAAACTGTAGAAATTTTCGTTGTCTCTTAAAAACTCGAAAACTACTGGACAAATTTCGATGAAACTTTTTTTTAAATGTTTTTTAAGACTGTGAGACTGCTATAGGCTATCGAAATTCTGTCTTCGCATTTCATTTCTTGCAAACTTTTTTAAAATTCGTGTTGTCATTTAAAATGCAGATAATTTTAGATGGACAAAATATTAGTTTGTTTCTTTTTGCTAAAGGCGAGCACGGGTCAGCTAGTTTTATCTACAAGACGCATTACAAATAGCTCACTTTCAACCTAAACTCAAGGTCTAAAGAATCGTTCTAAGTTGGAATAAAAACCTCCTCACCTACCAGAATAAGAATCAAATTCCAACCTAAATCAAATAATGCCAAAGTGCACTATATTCCGCCCGCGCACATTTAAAAAATTTAACAAAAACTCCTGCCGGAAGCAATAGATACTATGAACATAATTCAGTCCAAAGACCATCAGATACAGGCAACAACAAAAAAATAATAAAAAAATACGCCAACTCAATAAAAGATCATAAAAATTGGATTACATTTCTAATCCGCACTCAACAAAGGGAATTACGCTGATTCACCAATCACGATCACCGCAATTATTCAATTGTGTTATTCGAGAAGTATTTGATTGAAAATTATTTTTCAAAACACCACCACGCCATACCTCACGCTCACATATCCGGGCCTCTTAACTAAATGCCAAAATAAACGACTCTCCATTCGAAAGACCAAACAGATGTCTGACTTGCGGCTGCCTGGCTGGCGCACGTATCGCCAATTGATCTTGTTTGTAAGTCGATGATAAGTGCAAAAAAAAAAAAATTAAAAAAAAAAATTGTTTAAAGTTTATTTTGATTGCAAAAGAAAAATACGGAAAAAAAATATTTCCATAGACGAGAGATGAGAGGAATTATTAAACAAAGCCCCCGCACTTTTGCTGGAGCCGGGGTACAAAATAGTATAGACGGAGTGGACATGGTTGGATGCTTTTCGTGTGAGGGATCACGGCATAAGCAAACGAGAAAAAAATGCAGCACCTATCGCTATGCGGAGGAGGAGGTGTATGTGGACAATGCTTAGTCTGGACAGTCGGCGGGCGGCAGCATTCTCACTTCTCAGTGACAGGGTCCAAGACTTTGCTAAAAACACTGGAAACGGAATGTAAGTATGTTGCTTTGTCTGTGGTCTGCCCCATGAGCATGTGGTACTTGAATGGGATCTTGACCGGTATTGCCACATAGGAAATAATATCATGATGTCGAAATGGATAATGGAAAATGCGATGCCGGTGTCTTGTATCTGACTACGTTCGGAACTCGGGTGTGTTATTAAAAATTGCGCCTACTATACAGGTAGAGTTGTTAACAATGATTAAAAGTATTCAGGGAGGTGTCGGAAAATGCTATCCGACGAAATTCAGTAGTTTGTGTTGATGTTGAGTTGAGTAATCGTGCGGCCATGAAGTTATAATTGCTGCTGGTGGTAGGTACTGTGAAGTTTTTTGTTCTAATCAAATTTGATTGGGTTGTATGTACTTGTTTTTATTTTCCTCTCCAATTTGGGCGTAGGACACTTATGTGGGAAGTAGAGAGAAAATTCGGCTTCGGCGATTTGAATGGGATAAAGAAATCATAGGGTCCCTGATAATAACTTCCTACTCTTGTAAGCAAACGACAGCAAAAAATATCAAAAATATCGCATAATATCTATCATGATACATGAAATCTATGTTGACATCTAAGAATGTTATTTGAAATGTCACGACACCTTCAATTATAGTGACAAGTACTTCCTACTCTTGTGAAGAAATGACAGCGAAAAATCAGTATTTAAATAATCGTATGATATCTAGCACGATACATGAAATCTATATTGACACTAAGAATGTTATTCGAAATGTCATGACACCTTGAATTATGTTGACAATAACTTCCCACTCTTGTGAACAAACGATAGCAAAAAATATCAAAAATATCGCATAATATCTATCATGATACATGAAATCTATATTGACACTAAGAATGTTATTCGAAATGTCATGACACCTTTAATTATGTTGACAATAACTTCCCACTCTTGTGAACAAAAGATAGCAAAAAATATCGCATAATATCTATCATGATTCATGATACATGAAATCTATATTGACACTAAGAATGTTATTCCAAATGTCATGACACCTTGAATTATGTTGACAATAACTTCCTACTCTTCTGAAGAAATGCCAGCGAAAAATCAGTATTTAAATAATCGTATGGTATCTATCATGATACATGAAATCTATATTGACATTAAGAATGTTATTTGAAATGTCATGACACCTTGAATTATAGTGACAAATACTTCCTACTCTTGTGAAGAAATGACAGCGAAAAATCAGTATTTAAATAATTGTATGATATCTATCATGATACACAAAATCTATTTTGACACAGATGAGTATAAATTGCACTAATAATGTTATTAGATATGGCATCTGATAACATCGCACCAAATACTTCCCACTCTTGTGAGCAAATGACATCTGTTTTAACACAGATTTGTACAAACTATTTCGCAGATGACTTCAAGGCGTCGGACAAAACATAACGATAGGCTGGACGGCTATGGATGGCTGTAAGGTAGTGAGAAAGTTTCCTAAATCCGTATGTACAAAGAACACTGCCCTACCTACATAAACAATAGTGAAAACCCTCCTCGACTTTAGACTAAAAGCCAACAACAAAGTCCAATTAAAATCAACATCTCAATGTCCGGTTAAATATCACAAGAAAAACAAGTCACTACTTTGCCTACCCATCTGCACCCATCTATTCCCTCATCAAAAGGAAAGCCCCGCACCTGAACACCCACAATAAGCGAATTGAACTTCACGACCCCCTTTCGTGTGTGCATCAACCCATACCTCACTATACTATTTGACACGATAATGCTAATTTGCTACTCATAACACCAAATGTCAGGATCAAAAGCACTTCACCCCGATTCCGAGATTCAAGAGATTCGCAACTAACCAACTTTCGTCGTGCAAACGTCGTCAAGTGGCAATCAATTGTTTACCACATTCGCCACCGTCACGCTAAAGGAAAACTTCAACAACATAAAAACGAATTCAGTATAGATACATAGATAAAATTATTCACCTGAAACTACACCACATCGCATCATGTAGGTATCTCGGTGTGTGGATTGCAAGTTGCGCAAATATTGCAACTGTATAGTGTGCATGCATGCACCTTGCTGCTATGCAGCATCACTTGACTGCTGCAATGTACCGACGTTTTCGACACATTCACGTACATACATATATGTATAGGAGTATATCATAGCAATTGTTTGTGCTTGCAGATTGGAAACAGAACTAAAAAAAAATAAACGAAAAACTATCTTAGTCTCAGCCGATGGCATAAAGATACAATTTACGTGTTATAATGCACCTTAGAGAGCTTCTCAGCAGCTTCTCGGCTTCTGAAGCCGTCTTGTGCTTCTTACTTCTATCTTTGTTCATAGTTGAGATACATACCTATACTTTGTAACGTGTTTTCACAATGAGACCCAGACCGCAGCACTATGGTAGGAGGTATACCAACAAGTGCCTCTTGACTTCACAGCCGGTGGTATAAGTGTATCCAACTATCTACGCCATCTATACGCTGTCTATCGGCGTATAAAGCGCAATAAGCCTTCTCCATATATGCATCCCACGCATGGAAATCTATAGTCTTTTTGTTATGTGTTTTTTGTATTTGAATCAGTTGTTGCGGTAGATACAATACATGTGGAGAGGGCTGTATCATTGAAAAGAGGAGGAGAACAATCGCAGTTGACAGCAGATCTTGACTTTATAGGTTTGCTAAATTTAAAGACACGATAAAAAGGAGAGATTTAAACATAATTGCGACGACAGGAAGGCGGAAGGTTTAGCTTTGAGGGAATATCGACCTAAATAGGAGGTCCGTCTTACGTTTGACGTACTTGAATGAAAGAAGACGTCTTTTATGTTTAAATTGGGGAGATTAGCTGAAAAGAAATGCTGAAGTCGAATACATCTGTTGGCTGCAAAACTTTTAAGTCATCAAAAAATCAAAAGACACTCAAACTCAACTTTGAAAAAAATTGTCCCATAAAACGGCCTATTGAGCTTAAATCAAAATCTCCTAAAATACGTATTTAATAATTTTTTCTTCTCTATCACCGTTTAAAATTGCATAACGCAATCGTAAGCGGTTGGAAAGTTATGGACCTTAAAAAAAAAGACATACCTTAACCATTTTACCCCTCAAAAAAAGAGTAGAGGGGTCATTTAGAAAAATTACGAAATACTTGTCTATTGATTTTTATTTTTATTCAAAAGTGTTAGCTTTAAATAAAACTAGCGGACAAGGCAAACATTGTTTTGCCTACTTGTACATTTTCATTGTCCGTCAATTGTTCTGCGGCCGTTTTATTTAACCGATGTGTGCGGACTGATTGTTTCGACAATGCACATCAATTTCTACAATTTTACAACTTTAGCTCCCATGGGTGTCGAGAAGTAGAATTTAAAATGTATTTTTTTTTATAAGATAATTTCTTAAAATTTGAGTTCAATCAGTTCGGTAGTTTTCTAGATATGTAGATATACGATTTTTTTTGTTTTTTTTCGTATGGGAAGTGTCACGCCCTTTTGTCCAATTTTCACCAAATGTGAATCTAAACCAGCCTTGTACCCAATCAAACACACACACAAGACTTCATTAAAATTGGTTCAGCCGTTTAGGAGGAGTTCAATTACAACATACGTAGAGAAGAATTATATAATGTATAGCGGACCCGGCAGAGGTTGTCGGATCGCAGCGCCAGCTACCGGGTCCAGTTGTGAATCTAAACCATCCTTAGACCCACTCAAATACACACACAAAACTTCATTAAAATCGGTCCAGCCGTTTAAGAGGAGTTCAATTACAACAGAGAGAAGAATTATACAGTGGTCGTCAAAAGTGAGTGAACACTAATGATTTCTTCGTTTGAATTTGAAATTTGGAAACTATTTTTTTAAAACCTATATAAAGTATTATATCCTGTCAAAATGAAATACGTTTTCTTATTGTAATTTCGTTATCAAACTTTTTACTGATTGTTGGTTTTTAAGAACTTTTTCAAGACCATAAAGAAAATGTAAAAGAGCGTTGGTGTTTACTCACTTTTGACGCTCACTGTATATATATAAAGATATGTAATTTATTAAAATTCCCTCTAAAATTGCAAGGGTCATCTAGCACTCTTAGGGGAAGAATTTTGATAAATGATTTATGATATGTGATTTATCATAACATTAGCATTGTAGAATTCATCCAATGCAAATATGTATACCCATGGAGTTTGCCCCTCTAAAACGGGAGAAGCTCAAAATAACCTGAAATGCATTCAGGTTATTTTTTAACACCATGTTAAATTGCTATAGTTAACCAAAATGAAGTTCCTGTTTTTAATAAAAGTAAAAATATGTGCTTGCAATATTTTATCCCCTAAAAGGGGGCCGAAGGCGAAGGGGTCACTTTGAGAAATGGTGAAATAGCTAAGAGTTTTTAATTTTTTATCAAAGTAAAAGGTTTCAAATTAAGTACCTATCTACATGATACGAAATAAATTTCTTGTTGAATTATCGAGTTTTAAAAAATTAAAAAGAATTCCTGAAGGGTCAGGGGACTCATATACAAAAATACCTCCTTACAACTTACTATAGTATCTACACCTAGCTTTTGGCATACAACATCAAAATTTCATGATCCTATGTAAGCAACCTATTTGCTATGCTGACTGACATTTAGATTTAGTCCAAAGAAATAATTTATGTAAATTAAAAACAGTACAGGTCAAAGAACGGAACCCCGTGGTACACCAATTTGTAAAATAATATATACACAACACATGTCAGGAATGTACTGTAGAAATTTCAGCTCTTTAGTTAGGTCCAGCAATTTGGCCAGTGTCTCGTCTGTGAGACGACAGTCACGGAACTAATTTGTATATAATACCTGTAAACTAAAAACTTCGTTGTTTTGCTTGGTTTTTTAAAATAAATAAAAATAAACAAAAAAAATTTAGCGGAAGCTCAGCGAGAAGTTAGCGACGTGCCTTATTAATGCCAAACTGGACGGTGACTCGTGTCTTCGATCTCGCTTCCCACACATTTTATTTCCAATCGACTTCATCAGTTCAATAGGCACGTGTGAAGTGACTTTAAGCCTGTCTTAAATGTTGAATAAACTATGCGTTGAATTTTATTTCGAAATGTACCACCCTAAAATGGCTGCTTATAGCAACATTGAAACATTGAATAAGGTATCACATTCCAACTAAAATCTTCTCTATAGTATCCTTGCTACACTTGGTGTGCAGAGACATTATATATAACTACAAAATGAGGTCAACCATTAACCTTACTATGATCTTTATCTTTATCAGCAAATCACAATTGAAGGCAAACCCTATATAAAGCCAGCGAAAGCGATCCAAATTTGTCTCTAATGAAGACCACCACCATGTTGTTTAATTTATTTGTGAATTTTTCACACCATCACCCATTGTCTTGGTGATTTTATTTTTCCAGTTCAGCAATTCTCCTGAATGATCTGAATTAATTGGCAACCTCGACTTTACGGTCACAATAACGCACAACAAAACATCGCACCCAAAAACAAAACACAATAAAAAAAAAACATAATTGCCTTGCGAAAATATTTGAATTTACAATTTATTGCCATTTCAAGAGTTGGCACGATTTGAATGTTTATTCCTTATTATGAAATACAACTCCACCACCAGCACAACAATAACAAACAATAAATAAAAAAAAATTAAACTAGTTTTGCGATCTCAAAATAAAATCATTTCTTGCGTGACGTCTGACGTGTCCACGAAATGACCAACAAAACTTATATAGGATTTTCTGATCTTAATTACCCCTCGGACCGGGGTCTCCACTCCAATTCAACGGCGAAAATGATCTATCAAAACGGCTCAATCAAGGAGTATCAAATTAACCATCATAACAATTTGCCACATGCAACTGACGCATTCATTTTCAGACCCACCATTCATCGATCAGAATGGGACCGCAAATGTCAGTCGATTAAATTTAAGTATGGCGCGCGCAAATTACACCAATTCGCATTGTTGTTAAAAATATCGCTGGTAATTTTGCTTCATTATTAATTGCGTTAAATCAATAAAATGTAATTGCTATTTAACTGTCAAAATATCAAAGTCTGCAGGTAGGCGAAACTTGGCAACAGTAAACAGAAATCAGCAACGAGTATGCATATACGAGTGGAGTAGTTTTGGAGAGCTCTTGATGTTGTCAAGTTTAATCGCGCTACCTAAACTTATCAAATTATGACGGATCACGGATCACCGATGCCGCCTGTTGATGCACGGAAGTGACTTATAAGTGCGTTGCGTCTAATTGTGGGGCTCTTTGAAGTTGTCTCTAGAGATGCGATGTTATTGAACGCTTGAGCCGAATACAATGCCACGAGGCATTCAATATATATATATATTTTTTTTTTTGTTTTTGCAGGTTTCCCTTTTACTACTTACTTTTTAGCCAACTAACCTGTTAGATAGTGACGTTTATTTTGGTCTATATGTGGAGCCTTTTCATTACTTATACAAGTGGCTTGTAGTTAATGCAAATAAAGTCTTTAGGTTAAGACAATGCATCGGTTTGAGGATTCCTTTGGCAGTATGCAAATTTGCACAGAAGGAACAGAGAATGTTGAGTATGATAATGGCATCTGTCATCTAAATATATGTCAAGATATTTGATGCGACCATACAAGAAAAATTGTTTCTAATAAAAGAAATAAAAAAAAACCGATGTTAATAGCGCGATATATATGAATTACATTATTTATTTTTATGTCAAAAGAGACTCTTATTTCGGTTTGTCAACATTTGAACGAATGTAAGGTTAGAGCAGCAGCAAAGGCTAGAGAACGATTAGAAACGTATTCATTCGGTGACAGAATATTTCACAGAACTAGTCGTTTATCAATTGAGCGGGAATAGGCGTCCTTTACATAAAAAGTCTGTAACAGTAAGGAAAGTGACAGCAGTAGGACAAAAGTGTTTTGTTTCTCGCTTCTATTTTCAACTTTAGTTCATTTTTGATCGAGCTGTTAAGCTACTAATACACATGTCAAAAATTGTGTCAGTTTAACGTCAGATTCTGTCCAAAAGTTGTGTGCAGACAAAATCTTACGTCAGATTGACATCTGCATATCACAAAGTGACACGATTTTTGACATAAGCAATAGCAGCTTTAGCAAATGTCATTGGCAAATTTATCTGAACGCAAAAACTAACTTGAATTGTCGGTATGTCACTTCTTGCCAATTCTATTTTTTTTTCTCAAGGGGTTCCGACTGGTGCTCTATGTCAGGGCAATCGAAATGTCAAACCGGCGCACTCCCATGCTTTGCGATGACACAATAGAAATGTCAAAACTGAGTTCTCCGGACCGGAGACATTTTGGCATAACTAGATGTCAACTTAAGTCGAGAAATTCTTGACTTGATTTGTCGGTGTTGCGGACTTAAACGTCAAATGAGAAAATTGTTCTGACCTACTTAGCCCAATGAAAACTCTGCAACATGAAGTTAGAGAGCTGTCAAACTTACTTAACTAGATTCTTGAGCGCCCTCCATAATATAAAATCAAAAGGAAGTGTTCGGAACGTATGTCAAGAGAAAAAAAAGAGGGTGTTCAGAAATCACACATAATTGGTGCTGCCAGGTCATTAAAAAGTCTAATTTATTCATAACATACTACTATAAAAACGAGGTAAGTGTTAATTTTAAAACATGTTTACTTATTTACTTAATCAAAACGAATAAATTAACAATAGTGAACTACTGCCAAAAGCCTACCGAACTCCACTAGCCAACCTCTTTCTGCTACAAATTGTACCAGAAATAGCTGCACAAATAAATTGTATTTTTGACAGCACGATCCTGGTACAAGGTACATTATACCTACATGCAATCAAATGGCGGAATGTCATCCAAAATGTTGCCTAGTTAGTTATTGGTTTTGGTTTCCCTGATCATTGTAAATTGTAAAATGCCGGCTCGACGACCGGTGACAACTGGGAAATGTTTGCAACTTTGTAGCCGCAGACCCCGTGTACGAACGCATACAGTTGGCGAAATAAATTTAGCATTAGCGTCTCTCTAATGAGCAAGTTATGCGTGTATTCGAAACGAACCCGTATAAATCGGCGAATTAGCTGAATCGTGTTTTAGCTAATGTAGACGCAATCAAGTTGCGGTCTCCCGCTGCCGGCCAATGCTGTCATCGGCGCGTATACTTTTCCGATATCGCAATTGTGAAATTCAATACGATCGATGCGTGGTCGTGCCATTGGAAAATTTCACTTTCAGTATATATGTTTTTCTCTTCGTGTTCGTCTTTCTTTCATATTATGCGTAATATCTGTTAGTGTGTCTTGTGTAACGAAAAGGAAACCATATGATGGCACATGACCTCTTTTCTTACATCGATCGGTCTGCGATATCGTGTCCAAGAGGGAAAGTGTGATAAATACCATAATTTCGTCTCTATACATCAGAAAAGAGGTGCAAATGAAGAGGAGATCCGTAAGATGCAATAATTGAATATTATGAAATAAAATCGATGCAAGATATCCACATCTGGGGCATAAACCAATGTCAATTATTTAGCACTTTCTTTAAGATGTTTGCGCCTAGCAAATGGTTGTGGTTAGGTTATGAAGGAGTGTATGATGGAATAGAACTCATGGGGCCCACTCGGAGACCACAAACGGACCATTATGAATCTCCTAACTTTGAAAGGTATTTGGCCTCAGACACATTGAATTTTACCAGTCTTTTGTCATAGGAATTCCTACGGGTCGAATTCGCCTGGGTCGAAAAAGTACCTTCGATTTTCGCACATATATTTTACAAAAAGAAAGCAAAAACTTAACGAAACAAACAAGCAGTCTCAATAACTATGGGACTAGTGTATTCCAGGCAAAGCTCCACGCAATTTAAGAACGCGCTAATCACATCCAAAAAACTAGCATCAAAGGCGTTCACATCTATTGTATTCCCGGACAGCCGAACAGCTATAAAGGTCCTTAGCTCACCAATCATTGTCTCCAAATTAGTATTAACACCCTTCAAAGTCTTAGCATCGGGAGCAGAACAAAATTTATGATAGGTTCCTGGTCATGAGGGGTTTTAATGAAAGGCGCCTTTTATCACTGCAGTAACATTTTTAAGAAAACCTGCGGACCATACATAGTAAAGCTTCAGTTTTTGTCATAAAGTTGTGTGCAGACAAAATCTTACATCATATTGACGTCAGCATGTCACAAATTGACACGATACTTGACATGAGCAATAGTAGCTTTAGCTATTGTCATTAACTTCAAAGGGAAGTGTTCGAAACGAAGACCTTCTCCAAGGACCAACTGGACCTCGAAGAGTTGAAAAAATCGTCTTTTTAATTTTATTTAAAAATAAATTTTAAAAGATAAGAAATTAAAACAGAAATATTAATTTTGTTCTTAATTTTGCTGCCACTTGAGACAATTAATGCCATTATGGCAACGTCTCCAAAAACCACTTTAGAACCAATATTTACCAAAAATAATGTTACAATGTTTTTAATAGGAGCCTCCGTGTAGCAACAAAAAGAAAAATAATATTTGTTTAACCTTAGAACAAAAATGATGTACCGAAAGGGTTAAATCAGGGGTTCCCAATCTTTTCCATACTGCGACTCCCTATACAGGTTATAATATTTTTGCGACGCCATTCGAAAAACACTCAACGGAACAAAGCACATATATATGTGAATAGAAGCTGAGCTTACTGAGGATTCACTAAAGCGTTTTTCAATAAGGATGGGTCGACGTTGAAATAGAATAAAATAAGTTGTGTGCGAGGTATTAACGAAATCCTTTTTTTTTTGGAAAGGCCCATCCATGATATTATTGGTATGGAATATAACACCATGTCCAAATGTTCGCCGCAGCTTCTCACGTTGTCACGGATCCGAGTGGTCCAATCTGCCGCATAGATCTGGCTGAATTTGAACGATGGGATTGGCTATGTTGGGTTTAAAGGCATCGGTCGATTGCGGTTTATTCGCATTGTGCTCCGATTTCAGGCAACCCCACAACAAAAATATTGCGGGGTTAAATCGCACGATCTTGGTGGCAAATTCACGTCACCTCTGCTATAGAGATAACCATCCCCTCAAATCGTTCATGCAGAATGACGGACGTGGCGTCCGCTGTGTGACACGTAGCCACGTCTTGTTGAAACCATCACATGTCATCTACCTTCATATCGTTCAATTTGGGCCAAAATCAATCGGGTAGCATGGTTCTGTAACGCTCGCCGTTGACGGTAATAGCCTTAGCAACGTTATTTTGATGAAAAAGTACGGAGCAATGACGCTTTTTATGGATACATTGCCACATCGGGTGGGTTGGCGTCATGCCATATATAGCAATTCATCCAAAAATGCGCTTCATCGCTAAAATTGATTTTTCTATGGTCATTATAACATTAACTTTGAGCTCCTGGGTCAGTTGGATCTTGAACGCGTATAGGCCCAAAATTCGCCAAGTTGAAATCTGCAAAATGCCAACTTCTTGCGTGCACCGCAAAACACAATGGCCAACATCGACCCGACCCGACATTTTTTTTTTTTTTTCAAATCGAGCTCAAAGCTGATGGAACGTGCGTCGTGTGCAGGCGACTTATGCGTATCTACCGTCTTGCGACTCCCCTAGGATAGCCCCACGACGGCCCAGGGGGTCGCGACGCACAGTTAAGGAACCCCTGGGTTAAACAATAGATCTTATAGTCTATGAGCCCACAGCAAATTTTGGGGGTGATATAACCAAAATATTGCTACATGCTCTAGACTAGACAATGTCAAAAATGTTAGTCTGACAGGACCTAAAATCGTGCATTTTTTCCGAAATCTTGATTTTTTGTATAACCGCTTAAGACCCCCTCTTAAACGATAGAAAAGGTCAATCTTATTACAAAAAATAGGTCCCAGACGTTTTACGCATCGCTTTCAACCTGTCTCCTTTCTTTTTTGTCAATACAAGCGCTTGCTCATGGACGCATTCAGGCATGTAAAGCAAATGGGCTCGTTCAATAAAATGTATAGCTTAGATAATAAATTGTTTTCCTAAAGTTTTACAAGAATTTGAAAGTAAAGTTTTAAAGAACCAAAATTCCCTTTTGTATCCCTTTTTCCCGCAGTAGCGCAGTGGTTAGTGTGCTGGACTACTGTGCGAGGGATCCCAGGTTCGATCCCCGGAAAAACACAAATTACATCTTAAGGTTTTTTCTACTGCGCCACCTCTCGCGAACGTCTGACAAACATCCGAGAGTATAACTGTCCTGAAAAAGCTTCTCAATTCAGCCGTTCGGACTCGGCATAAAATTGTAGGACCCTTCCATTCGTTCCAAAAATAGAAACTCACACAAAACGAATGGTTGCGAGAAGCTAGGCCTTGGGTGTCTACCGCCTGTTGCGCCGCCTATTTATTTTTTTTTTATCCCTTTTTCCCTTTTAGCTCATTTCGAGTATACAAAAATTTCCTACAATCTGTCAGCACTAAATTAAAAATGTCACAAGTCCTCAAAGCACATTTCAAATATACCTCGTAAAAACGTTCAACAGAGTACCCATAAACAGTCATCTTACCTGAAAAGAGTAAACAAAACATAAATTAGTTAAAATTAAAAAAAAATTGCATACAATAAAAATAAACTAAACAAATAGTATCAATGCTATTGATTTACTAAATAAAATAAAAATACCGCAAAACCCAACCAACAGACAGCCAATCTACTTAATTCAAGCTGCTATTCTCTGTTTGTAGTAAAATAATCTTCAATCTCAAATCGCGCATACAAAGAATTAAAAAAAAAAAATATTAATCCACCATAGAGACCACTATCTCAAGGTCGTCTCTCCCATCAGTCTCACAGTCTCAAATTACGCAACACCCTGTCCGTAACTAATCATCGGCAATTTATTTTGTTTGTGTTTATTGCTTCTCTCCATTCTTGAATGCGCGCAAGCGCATTAGGTTAGTGTTAGAGTTTGAGTCTTATTATGCATTATTATCATCATCATCATAATCATCGTCGTCGTCGTCGCTGTAATTGAATCTGGAAAAGAGCACAATAAAATGCGGATGATACCGAAGCGACGGCAATAAAGAGCGACGAATTAAAAACTTGAAGGTAGACAAAGTGCCAATTGGAATTAAAATATTTCAGTCGACAATAAAAACAGAAGCTGAAGTAAGTACGTATACATGTAGGTATATATAGTAGTTTAACGACAGGTGGCTTAGCTAAATTGACAAATAACAGGTCCAAGACTATAGGAAGGAAAACAAAAGAATGATGAGATTTCAGCATTAATTTAGAAAGGAAAACTGATTTGATTTTTCTTGACGAATATAATTAACTTTTATAAATAACGACCGATAAGTTTCACCTTAATTGTGGAGATTTTGTGATGTGATGTGGCCTATGTGCGAGTAGGCCGTACGGTGCATAGCGCTTGGTAGAAAGAATGAGAGGTTCATTGTGTTCGTTAATCGTGCCATATTTTTTACAACAGTTCATTATTGTGTTGAAACTTCCATGGCAATATATTTAGTGTTGATTTAGCACATAATGTAAAGTGAAGTGAAAAACAAAAATTATCCAAACGCGTGATTTATTTTTCCGGTAAGTCGACACATTATGTCAATCATCAAAACTCTGTCTTCGCATTTCATTTCTTGCAAACTTTTTTAAAGTTCGTGTTGTCACTCAAAGTGTAATCTTAAATGGACCAATTATAAGTTTGTTTCTTTGCTAGTCAGCTAGTTTGAAATAAAGAGAGTGCGGGTTTGTCAGTCACTAAACAAAAAATCGAAGCACATACCTTTTGGATTGAAAGTTATAGCAGATCTCCCCCCGTTTTATATATTCATCCGGAGAATTTGCAATATTTTAAAGCGTTTAAAGTCACCTTTGAATTCATCTACCTCTGTGTAAACATTAACTTTACGAATGACACCCTAGTGAAGATCCGGTGAAGATTTACACTAGAAAACTCCTCCTACGTTGGTTTGGCAAAATCAATTGGGATCAAAACTCTTAACTCAAACGACGACGAAATATATGCTCTACAAGACCCTTATCCTGCCTTATGGCGTCGATTGCTGGCTGAACGATAAGTAAGAAGGGAGAGTTAATACCGAGCTCCTTCGAAGAAAAAAAAAAATACTTCGGCGGATTTTTGGTCCTCTGCGGCGAGAGCGAATATGGGAGAAGATATGTACAACCGCGAACTAAAATTTGTATGTAGATCAAAAAGACAAAATAGGTCGACTACATTGGCTCGGCTACATCGAGTGAATGGACAATAATGCTCCAGCTACGAGGATCTTCGAATCCCAGCCACTATAGGTTCGAGATGACAAGGACAACCTTCGACTTCGACTTCGTTTGTAAGACCAACTAAGTCATCGCGGATGCCAAAGCAGCGTGATCGCAGAGGATGGAAGGCTGCAGTGTTTCAGGCAGAGACTCTTTCATAGGTCGGGAGGGAGCCCGTTAAGTAGGTAAGTAAGTAAAGTTGCTTTTAAAGGAATTTCATATCAAAATAAATCGGCAACTCGTCAAAAGAGAGTATTCAGTCTAGAAATTCACGAGTATAAAAATGAATTCAACACGAATACCTACACAGCAATAAATCTCCTTCGGATATTAATGTCATCCACGAACAATTCAAAAAGGTTCAAGATCATCATTAGGCGTATTTTTTTTGGGAAGTGAGTATAACAAAACCAAAAGTGAGTATAACAATTTTGCATGTAAAACCAAAAGTGAGTATAACATAAACAAAATTTAGTATAACAGTTTTGCATGTAAAAGTAAAAGTGAGCTAGCTATAGATTGCCAAAAAAATATGCCTATTGTAAAAATGGAAAAAAAATCCAACATCGTTTGTAAATATTTCCAAATGGTTTCAAAGACTCCAAACACGATTCCTTAACAAAAGGATGATACACCAGTCTAAAATAAATATATCCAAGTGTAGGCAAATCATTGGTATGGGCGGGGCGTGGATCACCTTTAAACAACTCATCCATGGCTTCCTCATACCCGTAGAACTTAACTATGAGACAACTGAACCTCAGGCCAACACGTCTATCGGACATTTCATCCACAATAATTTTCGGGATGGGTGGCTTGCTTCGATCGCTGCAAAGGCTTTTAAATTTTAGTATATAATTTTTGGCCACATCCTTTACGAATTTTCCTCAAAAACCTTAACTAAAGTTGGCATAAAAATACGTCAATTGTCAATTTCAAATCGACAAGTTGGAGAAATTCATAGGGAGTTTTGTCCACATTTTGGAACATTCAACAATGTGTCTCTTAGTTTTTAAAGGCAATTTCGAAAACTATTAGAGCAGTCGTCAAAAAAGATTTCAAGTTCTTATAATCGACTTTTTTGTGTTTGTAAATTTCGTCATTTACATCATTAACGACACGTTATACGCTGAAGGCTGTTGTAGGTCTGTAGCCCACATTTTGTATGGACTTAATTTTTGGAAGCAGCTATAAAAATTGAAATATGCGAATGTGTCAAAATTGTTGACTAGTACGAAATTAATTGGCTGTAAGTTGGGTCAGGGGCAGGAAGTCTTTGTTATAAAATTAATGAAATGATTACGAAGTTGCTACTGCCCCTATATTGTTGTTTCTTTTTACTACTGGTCTACAACGAACTACCAATGGGTTTAGGTCCCAAGTTCTGAGAACAGTAATTTTTTGTCAATTTCAATTTACGACCAACTTTCTAGATTTACGTTCTAAAGAAAGTACATACAAAAATTTACCATTAAAGACAGATATAAGAAATATATCCAATATTTGTAAATTAAATTTAAACTGAATGGATACGGGTAGGTAGGTTCGATCAGTATTTCCGCATCGCCATGCGGAAATATTTAAGTCAGGAGTTTAAGCCGTTTATACGGCGCATTTTCTTAGTAACAAATAACAATGGTAACTAAAATAAGAGTCGGCACCAAAGTAATGCCGAAAATAGGTTTGTTTTATGTGAACAAATGTGAAAGGCATATAATTAAATTTACATTGGTGAATGGATTTTAATGAATTCATTCTTTATTACTTTCGAAAGTAACGACACACGCCAAAAATAGCGCAAATTTAATCAGATTGGGATAACTGCTCGTATTCCGATTAATGGTAGTTGTGGTGGTATGCAAATTTATTAAAACACGTGGAGCTTTATTTTATGTATATAAAAGTAACCCCCTCACAATTACTCGTAAAAAATATTTGCCGATCTTGTGAAAGCACATCAGACACAAATATCCGATTACCATTTTTTTTTTCTCACACAAAACTGACAGCACTCTAAACTTACTTAATTAACACTAAATTAGTTCTAAGCTGCAATTGTTTATTAGAGCACAAGTCCGCCTTGCATAAGAATCATGCGGACCAAGAAAAAAAAGCAAACCCATTCAAAGTGGTTAATTATTATGTTTTGCTATGTAAATGCCTTATTAAATTAGTTTGTCAGCTATTTAGCCTACTAAAAGTCAACTAATCAACAAAAACTCAGGCAAAACCAAATAATTGCCGTCTAACTATGGCAATAATTTATTACATCTTAATTATTTCCATAGGAGTGACGACGTTGATGACAACACGATGTGACGTTCTCTGCACGATTGCGCACAATCAAAATGTATACAGTTTTGATATGGATTTGACAGGTCAATTTATTTCGATGACACGCATGAGTGCAAGTGGAAAAATGTACGCAGAAATTTGACAGGTGGTCCAATGAGAATTATTTATTTTTGAATTTGAATTTTGATAAAAATGTAAATTTTTTATTCAATTTGTCAAATTCCATTCCAGTGGGTGGAATTTTTGTAGTTTTACTTTTTGACAGGTGATGATATTTATTATTCGGAAACAAAGTGCCAAACTGGACAAAACGTTGACACTACGCACAGAAGTGCTTATAGGTGTCACTTTGATTCGAGGTTATAACTTTGATATTTATGGAAATGCCAGACAAGTTGAAGTTGAAACAAAAGAGCACGCGGAAATAGTGGCAGTAGTTATAAACTGTCAAAATAAATGGTGGACCAGTAAAAAAAATATGCTCACACAATGGAGAATCGGAGTTACAGTGAGCGTCAAAAGTGAGTAAACACCGATGCTTCTTTGAGTTTTTTTAGGGTCTGTAAACAGGTCTAAAAAACCAACAATCTGTAAAAAGTTTGATTACCAAATAACAATAATTAAACATATTTCATTCTTTCGAACAAATATTTATTGCGTAAAGGGATTTGTTTCGTTAAGAGAGATTTGGCATCTTATAGAAATAATAAAAAAAATTATGTGGACGTTATATAAAATTATGTGAACGTTATTTTTAAAACTGATATTTCTAGGGGTGTACACAGTATATACGCAAAAAATTTCGTCGACGAAAATTTAGAGAGACTCAAGGCCACAACCCATAAAATCCATCGGATCCATTGCGTCGACAAACACGTCAGTCTTCACGTAAAAGAACAACCCTATAAGATCCGTGAAATTAAACCAATTTTATTGAAAACTGTCTACAGATTAAACGGACAAAATTGAAGAAAGTAAGCGTACCTACTATATGAATCACATACAGGATATAATAGGTTGCTTCTGGACCACATTTCATAAGATGGCGTGTATTTTATCCACCTGTCAGTTGAAATCGTCAACAAACGTTATCTAAATAATGTTTAATTAGTCGTTCTTTTCGGAGTAAGTTGGTGGTCTAAAAAACTATAGACGTAATTGTAGCGCAGTGTATACGCCTACTATGCATATAAAGGGTAGTAAGACCAGAGGGTTCCTGGCATAGTTTGGTACCACTGGATGTGGTAAAAAGTGATGCCACTTTGTATGTTATAAAATTGGACAGCAAATTCTAAGCGCCAAACATAATAATGCAAACTACAATTATTTATTATGTACACCAAGTGCTGATAAATTATTTTTAAATTTAAACTTCTAATAAACAAACAGCAACAATGCTGCCAAATTACATTAATAATTTAGTATCCAGAAAATAGAATGTTAAGAAAAAAATAACACTTTAAAGTACACAAAAATTCAATCAAAAATCATTTTTATATTTAAACTTCTAATTAGCAACAGTGCTGCCAAATTACATTAATAATTTAGGATCCAGAAAATAGTATGGGTAGAAGAAAATAACACTTTAAAGACCACCCATTCAATTTGCATTAAAATCAAATTAAAATGCACATAAAAATTCGATTGAAATTCATTTTTAAATTTAAACTTCTAATTAGCAACATTGCTGCCAAATTACATTAATAATTTAAGAATTTAGAATCGAATGGCTAGAGAAAAATAACAGAAAAATCACCAAATCAATTATAGTAGGTAAATAGAAATTAAATGAAAGTTGGTACACACAAAACATTTACGTCCGACATTTAGCAAAGCAAACAGCAAGTTTTCAAATTCAAACCAAATTGTAAGCACTAGTTTAAATGAGCAACAAATATCTACAAATTCACATTTTATCATTATTTTCAATTATTCCAGATTGTTTAACACAAACTATGTGAGCAGACTAACAATCTGATTTAGTATCCACCATCGAACGGTAAGATTATGAATGTTAAATGTAAACGACCCTTGAGTTTATTTATGAATGTTTACCATGAGTCAGTTGCTCAGAAAAAAACGTATATTTGTTTACAATTCCCAAGTGGAAATATATTTACCTACACGAAATGTTTACGCCTTCAAGCCCTAACATTTCGACTTAATACACGATATTACAACTTGAAAGTAAAAGCCATTGACCCTCAGTGTAGGTTGTGAAAATAGTCATAAATCAATCTCCCTTTATTTTTTTGCTTAATTTGCGTCCAGTTAATGCTTCTCACTCAAACTATTGGGCGCCAATTTTGCTTGCGAATAAAAATAAAAATACTGGCGTATGTGTGTTTGCCAAAATAATATCTAACAAATCTACATCATTAATAAAAAAAAAAATAGTCCGCTGAACGCTGTCATTTATAAGGAGAAATAAATCAAATGAATCATGTGAAAGTGATTGCCTAATGGCTGTGCATGGGAAAAGGTATTGAATATATCTTAATCCAATATATATGAGTCCTTCAACCCCGGTTGGGGCATAGGGCGGTGACAAACTTCCTCCATCCTTCTCGATCTGCGGCCAGATACTTCAGATATGGCCACATTTTACCCTGTGTTGCTGCTTCTACCAATACTGTTGATTTCCAAGTAGTTCTTGGTTTACCAACTCGCCGTATACCTTGAGGATTCCATTCGAAGGACTGCTTCGCGATGTTGTCGTTTGGTCTCAAACGATCTCCATTGGATACCATGTTTGTCAACGGTGGCAGTCAGTACATCATCTATTGCCACTAAAAACATTATGGGCGACAGAATATCCCCTTGACTTACTCGCTGTCGCACTTCGAAAGAGTCGGAAAGCTGTCCATTATTTAGAACGAAGCATCTTGCGGCGTGATAGGACTCCTTTATAACAGCAACAATCTTCGGGGGAAGATCTCCTATCTAAAGATTTCCAGATCCATTGGCAGCTGACTCGGTCAAAGGGCTTCTCAAAGTCTACGAACATAAGGTAGAGTGGTGGCGTAAACTCGGTTGACTGTTCGACTATTATACGCAGGGTGTTGATGCGATCGACACAGGACCGACCACTATACAATGATGCCTCTTGAGGGTATTTTCGATCCTGTCCTTTGGCCGTTCGAGAATGATAGTTGCCATTATTTTCGGGAAAACTGACAAAACGGTAATACCACCCCAGTTATTGCAGTTCTTAAGGTTTCCCTTTTTTAACAATAACTCCGTCCTTCCAGTCCCTGGGGTATTTTTCGTCTTCCCATATCGCCTGTATTAGTGGTAGCAGTTTACAGGCCGTTGTGTCGGGATCGACTTTCAGGAACTCGGCTGGTATGCCATCAAGTCCAACTGGTTTGTTGACTTTTAAAAGGTTGATCGCAGTTTTGATTTCTGCAGCTGTTGGGGGCGAGGTGGATGGTCCGTTGTCAATTCCCCTGTAAGATCGCCGCATTTCTAGCTGTTTGGAGCTCATCGTTGGACTCAGCTCCTCTGGTTCCTCATTTAGCAGGGCGCAAAAATGGTCCCTCCATCTTCGCAGTTGATCTTCGATTGTTACCAATAGTGTGCCGTACACATCAAAAACAGGATGATTGGTTTTGCTTTTACGGCCAACAATATCCTTTGCGATTTTGTACATCTCTTAATTCAATAATTCAATTAATTCAGAAAATTCCAAGGGATTTAAGGTTCGGTATCTTCAAATTCGCACGCCAAGTTTGTTGAGTAACTATATAGTTTCAGTCTGACGACTATAGAAAACTCTAAAGAAATTTCCCAACAATTTCCCAAATTCAACTACTAAACTGTTAATTAAAATCAAAAACAATACTCTCACTCATTCCGGTGCAGTGTGAATGATCTTAATAATTACAAGTCATGCGCGGGTAAACCTGATTCCAACTTACTTGAAATAAACAGTAATAAACTCATATTTAATGAGTTTCATTTATTTATCATTCAGTTTAATTTTTTAGTTCATGAGCTTGCGAGGTATCTACATTTGAAACCAATTATTTCGATAACAATCGTGGTTCTGGTTGTAGTGATAGTGGAGCAGTTTCCGCATTTTAAACCACTGAATCGATAAAAAAAAAACTAACTGAAAATTTAGTACTAAATGTTCATAATGTAACTAAGTACAGTTTTTTTTTATATATGATTCATTAAATGAGAATATTATTTAGAACGTATCATTAGTTGCGCCAGATGAATCCATAAGAACTATTATTGCATAATGTTTGGCCTTAAGCAAGAATTGTTCCGGTTCCGTTTGTTTAGTACCAACGTCAGAGACTAATGAACATATTATTGTAGTACTAGGTGGATGATAGACATATGAGAAATTGGGGGGCGGGAATGAATGGCACATCATAATAAAAATATTAATATTTCTTAGAAGAAATCAGTTAATTAAACATAATTTATTAAGAACTGAAGGAGCATTTAAAAAAATAAAAATAAATCCAAGGTTATTATAAAATTAAGTTGAACTTAAGTTAATGAAAGGTCAATGAAAGTTAGTAAGAGATAAAAAAAAAAAATTAGTGACAGATGAACGAAAGGAAATGAAACTTTGTAATAGATGATTAAAAACTAGTGTCACTTTTACAAAAGTCATTGAAATATGAACAAAATGTAATGAAGGATGAATGAAAGTTAGTTGAAAATTATAACAAAAGCTAGCTAATGTCGATAAAAGACAATACTAGGAAATAGCAACATAACCAAATATATCAGCAGAGGCACACTATAAGGAGGTGTTATCTCTCCATTGATGAGGTTCATATTGATGAAAAAAATCCTCAAAAGTTTAGATAGAGAAAGATACAAGGTGGGAAAGTTTCCCTCTGTAATTAGTGAAATTATGGAAAATGCTCTGATGAAAACGGATGCTTTTCACCACCAAGACTAAAATACCCGACTTTAGACTTCCTCGCCTAAAAGCCCAACCTCTCTCCTTATCGCCCAGTTCAAAGTATCTGGAAGTAATCTTGGATCCCAAAGCTCAACTGGAAACTCAACATGGAACAACGGGTAAAGAAAGCATGTATAGCTTTCTATGACTGCAACAGAACTTTTGGGAAGAGATGGAGCCTGCAACCAATTTATACAGCTGTGGTACGACCAATGCTCACCTATGGGTCAGTAGTTTGGGCTCTAAGTAAAGCTTAGAACATAACCAAATTCAACAAAGTCTTAAGAACTGCAGGCATTGTATAGGCACCCTCACAGTCCTTCTGCATCTTTTACCTCTAGACCTTCCATCAGAAAGATCACAGCACACAGCGCGATCAGACTCAGGGGAGTCAGAGTGTTAGTCTGTGAGACCCTACGCCATACGCCCTACCCTACGGTCATAGTAACATTCTACTTCCTCTATCAAGAGAACCAACATCAATGGATAACATTACTCCCAAAATGTTCTTTACAAAGCATCAATCTATTTTGAAGTAGAATTCCCCTCAAGACTAGATTGGCAAGACGAACGGGTGAACAGGGACTCGAATATAGCAATCTACACTGATGACGGTTCAAAAATGGACTATGAAGTAGGTGCGGGGGTATTTTCTGAGTCTCTGAACATCTCAAAATCTTTAATATAGGCTTCCGGATACGGTCAGTGTGTTTCAAGCGGAAATACTTGCTATCAAACTTGCTGCCGCAAAATCAAACTACACAAAAACATAGTTCAGAGGCAAACGATATACAATATATTCATTGACAGACAAGCTGCCATCAAAGCTATCGCCTCAGTACATATAACCTCTAAATTAGTATCAGAATGCCAAGACGAGCTGGCCTCGCTAGATCAATTCAAGGCTACCCTGATTTAGGTTCCAGTCCAGAGGCCCTACTCTGTATTTCGTTCAGAAAGAAAAATTTTCCGAAACCGATAATTTGGTACTCTCTATTTCGAAATTAGAATGAAATCTCCAAATGTCAAAGGCATTGATATACGAAAAATCGAAAGCAATTTCGAATAGGATTGCCTTTCGAAATGAAATAGAGAGTAGGGCCTCAGGTCATAGAAACGTTTATGGAAATGAACAAGCCGACGAGCTGGCCAGGCAAGGTTCAGCTGGCCCACCATTCACTTGCGGAATCAGTTCACATTTCGCTCGGAGCAGTAAAAGCAAAAAATCTCCTCAGTATTCTTATCGAAGGCCAACCATAGATGCATGAGACTAACCAACTATAACATATCCAGAAGGATGTTGCCAACCTACAGCTCGGAAAAAACAACCTACCTTCTAAGTAAAACATGAAACGATATTGCCAAAATAACAGGTAGGTACAGCTTCACAAAATCACAGTAGTGATTTTTCCATTTAAAATTACTATCTATTGTGACCTACAACATTCTTAATAAGGTGAAGGTTAAAAATGATTATTAGTAGTAGTCCAAAGTAGTTACACTTCTAAATCGGAGGTTTATCACTTAAATAGTCTACAACTTGAAATGGTTGCAAATAGTAGGTACAGTGGCCGGCATAAGTATTTTGACAAAACTAAAGTTAATTCTGCTCATAATTTGAACTTACTTCATGTAAATTTTGGCATCAATGGAAAGGTCATTAAAATTCCGTTGGAATGATACACAACTTTCCTTAACCCATTAAGTACCCATTGAAAATTTAGAACTTTTGTAAAAGTCTACTTTTTTTACTTTTATCCTCGGTCCAAAAAAAAAAAATGTTTTGATGCAAAAAGGTTCTTCAAACATTTCTAATAGTGAAAAATTAGAAAAAAATTTTCAAAAATCTCTTCGCTAATATTTTTTATGATTTTTTGAATGGGATGCTCTCAGAAAAATTTTGTATGAAAAAGAGGAAAAAGTGACTAAAATAGTCATTTTTAGCAATTTTCAAAAAATCATAAACAATATTAGCGAAGAGATTTTTGAAAAAAATTTTTGCATCAAAACATTTTTTTTTGACCGAGGAAAAAAGTAAAAAAAAGTAGACATTGACAAAAATTCTAAATTCTAAAATTTTTAAATGGGTACTTAATGGGTTAAGGAAAGTTTTGTATCATTCAAACGGAATTTAAATGACCTTTCCATTGGTCAAAATATTTAAGTTGAAGATTAAAAATGATTGTCATTATTATTATTAAGGCGCATTAATTAATAGTTGGCTGTTTTGAAGGAAAACTTCGTCCTACGGTATATGGTTCAGTTTGCGTCGGTTTAATGAACAAGCTAGCTATGGTCTTCAGTTGGCTATCTTTATATATATAATTCTTCTGTCCGTGTTTGTTACCGTACTCCTCTTCTTAAACGGCTGGACCGATTTTAATGAAATTTTGTGTGTGTGTTTGAATGGGTCTTGGGATGGTTTATATTCATAATTGGACCCGGTGGGTGGCGCTGCTATCCGATCCACAAAATTTCAAATAATAAACACTCAACAATAAAAAAATTTAAAAAGCAAGAATAAGCTCATGAATAAAATTTCAAATAATAAACACTTAAAAAAAATCATAAATAAAATTTCAAATAATAGAACGGCTGCAGAATAATTGACGGACAATGAAAATGTAGGAGCAAGCAAAACAACGTTTGCCGGGCCCGCTAGTATTATATATGACTGGAACCTCTGTAAAAAAAGAAATAATACATACTACTTTGCTGTAGGAGATTTTTCTGTGTGATTGTGTCTAGTATTAGGCTATGTATTAATCGCTGACGCAATTTCTGTGGTACATATTTACCCTACTTAATGTAAACCAATTCTATTTATCTTTTATCAAATTGAATTTTACCACTCATAGATGTGTCAAAAAGAATAATAGTTTCAAAAAAGTAGATATTAATATTTTTAAAATAGTATTTTTAAATTATTTTGGTTACAACAACATCACTGTGCTCATTCAAAGAAAAATAATATTTCGAAATTAAAAAGAATCATTTTAAGAGAAGCCATCTAGACAAAAATGGTAGGTGTTGGAAGCGCCTATATTTACCCGTGAAACAGTGCTACCAACAGGTGAATAGTGTGTGTTGAGCGAAGGATGGAGAGAAGAGAATATGCGCAGGGGTGATTGGATTAGTCTGAAATCTGAATGGAAGGAAGTATATTTCGCCTTTGCTCAGTCGAAGTCCTGTGTGAAGCAGGGCGAGCCTAGTCTATATTATTTTCGAACATTATGCTGTACAATTAGGACCTAATATATTCCTTAAAAAAAATATTTCAGATAAACAATTATTAATGTTCAACATTTTAAAAGAGCCTGCAAAATTTTGATTTCCAGACTTCGTTGAAATCTTGATGTTTAACTTCAACACTTTTGTAAAGCCAGATTAAAATTATGGTACCCCTATTGTCAACCCTGAACTATAGAAAAGACAAACCAAATAAGAAAATAAACAAAAGCTATAGCAAGAAACAGAAATAAATCTTTTATACAGAAGAGAGAAAGTGACTTCCTCAATACGTCAATATGAAATGAAATCAAATAAGGTTTGTCTAAGAGATTTGTAAAATATTATTCAGAAAAGATTAATGAGAAATGAACAAACAGTAATCGATAAAAAAAAGAACAGACATTAGGAATTAATATTTAGATGAATATTTATGCAAAACAAAAGATATACAACAATTAAAACCAACAGAAAGCAGTGAAGCAAACTACGCAAAAAAAAAAAGTAGAAACTGTGAGTGAGAATGACAAAAAAAAATAAAAATAAAAACAAAAAACTAAGCGGGTCTATTGTTATTTAAATAATTTAAAAAATTATTTTTTATTTTATTTTATAAATAAATAAATAAGGCACCAAAGAAACATTTTTAAGGATTAATTAATATGTATAATGTATATATAAACTTCCCCCTATCATACTTAAGATAGTTTCGGCCCGCCTACTAAAGCATACTCGTAAATATTTATATTTTCATTTCTTTCTATACTAGACAGCAAATAAACCGGGCCACCCGCCACCCGCAAAAAAAAAATTAAAAAATAGAAATAAAAATTATTAAAATTTAGAAAAAAAACAACTTTTTTTTTAAATTTAATTTCATCAAGAAAAAAATATTATACATATTTATGTTTTTAAGGCCATTTTAAGCCAGTAAAATTTCGATTTGGTTTACTTGTTGTCTAGTGTATACGTAACCAGAACCAAATATAGAACACAAATAAAAAAAAAAATAAATAAATAAACACCAACGATTAATTGGAAATTCCAAGAAACATCTTTTTTGTGTGTTCGCGTTTTTTGGAAAAATAAATTTTAATGTCTCGCCAATTCCTATCAATTAATCTTTACCGTGAAAGGAACTCCATTCTATTGTATGTTCTTAACATCGAATTTAAATTAAAATATACAGTCATCGTCATCATCATTATCATAGATGAGAACCTTTCTAATTTGGCTCAGATTCATTCACCGCGACCTTGAGATAGAACGTAACATTCTCTTCACGTTCACAGCTTGACGTTTTTCCGGCATTTAATCAACAATTTACCACGCAATCCTTCCGGCTTAGTGTTATTATTACGCCCAATTCATCATAAATTCGAATTTAATTCAGCTAAATTAGGTAGGTACCTACGTATCTTCCCGTGATGTAGATGATGATGATGATGATTAATATAAGTTTACAGAATGACACAAAGATTCTATATTGGCAGTCATCAATTTGAAGTCCGGTTTCTGAATTCTTTATCTAGATAATTTCAAACGGGAATTTCTAATGACAATGAATGGAAATTATTTAAAAGAAATATGTTAATAAGGCAAAACAACAATCTAACTTAAAAATAAAAATCCATTTTATTAGGGCTGTTTTAATGAGAACAGATTGGAATTGGAGTAACCACATTTTGTGCGGTTTCGTCACTTAATAAGAAAGTTAAGTTTCAGGATTGCCAAGGGAAGAAAAACTTTGTGGATCGCAAGGGTACCAAAAACTATGTCAGTGAGTTTTTTGTATACGGACGTTTTATAGACTGAATGCACAAATGTAAGAGATTCACCCCTATTCCCGTTGGCGTTTGTCGTAAACGACTCATATTTCACTTCGTTTTTTAGTCGGTGTTTTTAACTTTTTTGAGACAAATAAATTGAAATGATGGTGAACACATAGAAAGGGAAATAAAATTGTTAACACAAATTAAAAAAAAACTGAACAACGTTTTACAACGACACGAAACATGAGTCGTATACGACAAACGCCAACGGGAATAGGGGTGATTAATGCATGAATGTTGGTGACGATATTTTTGTAAAAGATGAACGAACATTTGGTGCAGCGTGCAGATAAATAAAAGTTTAAGGCTGGTATTCAACGACCACTCGTAAATCGATTATTAACTTACGAGGCTCTTAATTTTAATATTTTGACATTTGTAAAATCATTATTGACAATACAAAATTAATAATCTAAAGATCAAACTAGAATTTAAAAAAAAAAACAATAATAGTGAATCCCAAATCTCAAAATGGTGTCAAATTTATTTAATTCAAATATGACAGCGCGCGCTCTGCCTTCATGTTCGAATTCGAACAACGAATCGCTCTGAACTTAAGAGTGGTTGGGATGGGACCACTCGTAAGTCTTACGAGCGCTCGTAAATCTGCACTAATAACCGTTGGTGAATAGGTTTGGTTGGTGAATACCAGCCTAAGAAACAGAAAATATAGTTATCAGAATAAATGCAAAAATTTAATAAAAATATTCAGACCGGTAGCCGAACTAAAATTAGAGAGAGATGAACGAATATTGCTGATTAATGAACATTGAACACCCACGGGCAATGGACATTGATAATATTTTCGTGTTAGCAAAATGAGTGACGATGAACGATATTTAATGAAAAATGAATAAGTAACGGGAACGCAACTTTTCACCGACAAAAAAAAATATCGAGATTTTTGGAAAATCACCGAAAAAAAGTTCATCGGAAAAAAAAATCTCGAAAGCAAAAAATTTCGAAAACCAAAATTTCAAAAAAAAATTCTGAAAAATGTCGAATTTTCGAGATTTTGCAAAAAAAAAAAAATCATTTTGATAAAATCGATTTCCAATGAATTAAAATATTATTTTGTCGCCCTTAAAACGGTAATTCACTTATAGTTTAACTGAACGTAGAAATTAAGCACTGTTTGTGATAGGCTCCATGGAACCTATGCATGGTTTAGTGTACCTTGGGAGAATCGATTATTAAGTCCACTTCTCCTACTGACATCTCTCCTTTTTATGTTCGCTTTTTTAGGGAATCGACTTAAGCCGGAAACACACTTCTATCGCGTGGGGTGTTGCGGAGTGCTGTGTACCTATTACTGCTAATTATTTCATATTTGTAGAAACATATTTGTCTCGTGTATTGTGTCGCAGTGTAGTGTGTTGTGTCCAAAGCCCTTCTGGTCCGATTGCGCCATACTATACTGTATGACAACACACCACACGTTAAAAGTGTAGCTTTGGATTTAGGTACTTAAATCTGTGAGAATCAAGAAAATGTCCCTTCTCCATGATTCGCGCGAACCTTGTCGTAAGAAATAAATATTTTTTTAAACATTTTTCTCTTAAAATACACAAAATTCTTGAAAGTACCGAAAGACAAAATCTCGAAAATACTTGAAAATGATTGGTGTTAAAAATCGCCTCAATTTTGATTTGTCTTTCGAGATTTTGAATTCGATATTATCTAAAGTTGTGAGATTACAGGATCGTGGGGGCCAGTTTAAAGGTCCATTACGCGAAATTGTCTTCCACCTCCAACTGCTTTGCACGATGGCTAATCGACTCAATCGAATTATCCCCAACAATGCACTCCACAATGGCAATAACTTCTTCTGTTCACACTTTTTGTCGTCTTTGGGTATGTGTATTATCCACTAGGACTAGAGCATAGGTGGTGCAAGACGATTCATCGTGTTCTGAATAACTTGCTGAGATGGACGATTATGTCGACCGTAAAATGGACGTAGCGCACGATGAGTTTGGCAAACCGAACCATGGTTTTCAAAATAAGTTTGCACAATTTGCACGCATTGTTCTGGCGTTAATCTATTCATAGTAAAATGGCAAAACGTAAGTACATACCACAAATCAACTTTCAACTGTTAGTTGATCAACTTTGTAGAAACAGTGTTGCCAGTTTAAAAACCAAACCTCTAAAAAAAATACCCTTTATCACTACATAAAAAAATTGGAGATTTTCCGAAAACCTTTCCATAATATATGAGAGTAATTATGTATTGTTTTTCAATATAGCAAATTTGTGATAGATAATTGAAACTATTGGGTAAATATTATACAGAAACCAGTGAAGTATGTAAACGCATTTCTGTGTGCGCACAGTCTTTAACATACAAAATAGGCTTGTTTGGCACTGTTATTGAAACCCAAAAAAAAATATATATATTGCAGTGTTTTCACATTCTTAATATTGCCATGTGCGCAAAGAAGTGATGTCTTCAGCAATGCATGTGCGCAATCAGTCAGCCTGTTTCTATAGATATAAAATATTTCGATTCAGAGAAGTGTTGAGTATAGAATCCTGTATAGAAGGATAGATAATTTGGAGGTTAATTTAAATTAATGGCCCCTTTATTCACATGAAATTATCAATAGGATTCCTATTCGATGTAGCAAAACAAAAGTATGCTAATGAGAAATTGTTTGCTTTTTGAAATCGAGTTGCGTGTTTAACCCTTACAAATTCGTATTTTCAAGTATTTTTCCAATATTTTTGCAGAAAAAGTGTCAAATTACACAAGTATTCAAATTTCCATAGTAACCCAAAAGTTGGTAATTGTTTATTTGTGAAATTGGTACTGCTAATGCGAATCAATTTTTTCGTCAAAATACTAGCGCACACATACTTCACTTATTCTATAAATTCCATAGTAACCAAAAAGTTGGTACATAGTTATTTATACCATTTTTTGCGTTAAAATAGTAGCGCACACTGGTGTGCGCTTCCATACTTCACTTATCCTACAAATTCCATGGTAACCCAAAAGTTGGTAGATAGTTGATTATTCGTGAAATTGGTACTGCTAATGCGAACCAATTTTTTCGTCAAAATACTAGCGCACACTGGTGTGCGCTTCCATACTTCACTTATTCTAGAAATTCCATAGTAACCCAAAAGTCGGTTCATAGTTGTTAAAACATTTTTACGTTAAAATAGTAGTGCACACTGGTGTGCGCTTCCATATTTCAATTATTCTATAAATTTCATACATACCTACCTAAAAGTTAGTAGTACATACTACCTAAATTTTTTTTTTTTTGTGAAATTGGTACTGCTAATGCGAATCAATTTTTTTGTTAAAATAATAGCGCACACTGGTGTGCGCTTCCATACTTCACTTATTCTATAAATTCCAAAATAACCCAAAAGTTGTAATTAATACCGATGATTATGATTTGTTCATTTTCCGCAGTTTTAGTATTATATTAGATGCACGTCTGTATTTTAGTATAATATTAAGTAAATTCAAAATTCTGTCACTCTGTGGCAACTCTAACATCTGACCGACAAATTTGCAAAGCCAAAGTCGGATTACGGATATAAAATATCGTGAAGAAAAGAAAACTTGCAAAATTAGTTACTCCGCACAGCAACAATTAAATACCGACAGACTGATGTTAAATTCTATGTAAGATCTTAATCATCACATAGAATATAGAAATACATTTTGGTTAATCTTTTATGTGTCTGTTAGTAATCGAAATCTATTGCTTAACGGACTAACAATAGCGGTTCCGCGTATTGCCCCAAGGAACAGGATGCGATTTATATTTATACTTCTACTGACAGTTGCTGATGCCCGCCTTCATGTTCTCTTTCTTTGGGCATAGCGCAGCGCGTCATACATTCTAAAGGTATGTAGGTGTACAACAACAGCAAGTTGTATTTCACCTTCTTCGCTTCTTTGGCGTGCGTATCATACATAGCAATGTCGTGAGCTGAAGTTTAATGTATCTCGTGGATTTGTTCTGTGTTGTTTGAAAGACAGGCGCCCAAGGTTTGCACGTTTTCTTTTTTTTTTTATTATCGGATTTATCCGTCAGTTACTTTTATTTGTTTGTTGTTTTTTTTATTTGTTGCTGTTTTTATGATTAAATGTTATGTGAGATGCATTTAAAAAACAAAAAATTTGAACAACTGTGTACGTACGATCACTTTCACCTTTAAAGGCGTGGATGACAACGTTCATGACGATGACGATCGCGCAGTCAATTCGAGATGCAGATACCCAAAATTGCGTAATAACTAGAGTCATCTAGGTGTTACATGATGATTTCTTTGAGGCACCAAGCAATGTCGCTTTTACCGGTCGGGTGGTTCTTTGGAAACAAGAAAATGGAGTACCTTACAAAGAATTGGTCAAAATGGTGAACATGTTGTATAGCAAGTTAATAAACAAATGTAGTTGTCTTATAGAAATGTTGCATATAGAAATAGAAAGTATCATTTGATGTATAGGTACTTATGCAAACAAAGGGAAATCAAATCATGCAATTTCGTAAAAGTATGGGTCCGAGAGGGTCACTTTGTGGTACTCCGACGACATCGGAATTTATCTGATAAGTCATCAAAGTCATTATTGTCTGGAGGTTGGAAACAATTTTTTTTTAAATATCTACAAAGTATTTTATGTTGTCGAAATGATCTATGTTTTGTTATTGTTTTTTTTTTTTAAACCTGTTTCAAGACCCTAAAGAAAACTTTAAAGAGCAAGAGTCAAAAAGAAGGGACATACAACATCAACGAATCGGACAGAACGTCCCGATAGACAGCTATAACTTTGAGGTAGTTCGGGACTTTGTCTACATCGGCTCCGTTATTAACTCTGAAAATGACATCACATCAGAAATCAAGCGAAGAATTACACTTGCCAACCGCTGTTACTTTGGCCTAAGAAGGCAATTTATTAGTAAGGCCTTGTCGAGAAACACCAAGGAGACTCTATATAAGACCCTCATCATCCCAGCTCCCTGCTCTATGGCGCAATAGCGTGGACGTTAACAAAGGCGGATGTAGATCTTCTTGGGCGTTTCGAACGCAAAATTCTTCGAGTGAATTTCGGTCCCGTTTGCGTTAACGGGCTTTCGAGGAGAACTCTACGAGCTGTACATCGACTTGGACAGAAAAGTACGTATCAGTCGACTAAGATGGCTAGGACATGTAGAGCGAATGGACATCAATGTCCGGTCGTAAGAATCTTCGATTCCAACCCGGAGAGACAACGCAGTAGAGGAAGACTTCGCCTTAGGTGGCACGCACAGGTGGAAGGAGACCTCAACCCACTTGGAGTACGCAACTGGAGGCGGTTAGCAAAATATCGTGCTAACTGGAGAGGCGTGTTGGTTGAGGCCCAGGTCCACCCTGGACTGTAGCGCCATCTAAGTAGTGTTTACTTTTTTTGACGCTCATTGCAGGTTATTACTTTTTTTCACCAAAGTTCATAGGCGATATGTCTGACAAACCTTTGTTGCAAAACATTCGTCTCGTCAGAGCTAAATGAAGGAATTCTCTTTTTTTTCTTAAAGTGTCTTTTAAATTAACAATTTCTGTATTTCGTTAATAGTATAGGTTCGAAGTATTTCACGTAGATACAAAATAGAATAGGATAGAATAAGAAGAATAGGAACTGCTTAATTATTTTTTATACCTACCTGAAATCTGATCTGAATACTAACCATCCACCTGTCAATAGCGTCCAAAAAGAACATAGATCTATAAAATTGATCTCATAGGATAACCCAAATTTGCATCGTTAAAATAAGTCAATCAATTAATTGTCATCATAGAGGCAACACAAAAAATCGCTAAATGTAAATGTCCTCCTAATCTGGATCCAATGTACACAAATTTTTGTTGAGATTCAGCTATCTCTAACTCAGTAGATAGTAGATTTGCATAAATGCCATCTCGTCTAGCGGAAGATCAATAAATAATCATACTCATTAAATAAATATTTTATTTACTTCTAAAACAAGTTTACTTCTGTTTACAACTTAAGAAAAAAAAAACACTACAAGTATGTTCAAGAACAAATGCCCACATTAGTAACTGTTTTAAAAATAGTTTTGTAGTACTAGTCATAATTTGGATTTATTTACAATTCACCGACGGACGACTACCTGCAGGTAATTTACAATGAACCACCAACTTGATTATAAATTCCAACCGCGCATAATTTTAAAATGTCAATGGCACGTATTTCCCATCCATTTAAAGGCAGATTTCGAGGTACGTATTCCGTATTTCGGACATAATACATTTAAACAATTTTTTCAGCGGCTCGTCAACATTCCAAAATGATGAGATGTTGGAAATGTCACTGTGACATTGACGTTGCGGGGAATTTCGGCGAAAATTCTGATTTAGACCAGTAGTCAGAAATACCGTCACGCATGTTTAGAATTTTTATTTTAAATGTGACTGATCGTCCTTGAACTGTGTCTGTCGGCGCGGTAAATCATGTGGGAGGGTTGATGTTTTAAAAAAGTAATAAAGTCATAAAATAAAAATCCCTGAATTCGGCCAAACGTGAATCACATACGCATAGATGAATGACTATATAATATACTATCGAGAATTCATAGTAAGAAAAAAGGTAGTATTGCGGTGTCAATTAAAATTATAATAGACTCAAATCGTTGGTTTGGGAGCGTTTCCAATTTCTTTACAGACCGAAATCTGGAAATTACTATGTAGTTGACCTTTTGCCATTTTTTGCATCGTATGTGTCAAAAAACATTCATGTCTTGTGTGCACAGTGCAAATTTGATTAATTGCTTTGGGGAGCAATTATTTAAGTAAATTGCTTGATTGGATTGAGTTATTAACTTTTTTAAGAAGGAGGGAACGTTCTTGCGAGAAGTTGTGGCAACTTCTTGTGAAAATATTTATGCAAAGTGACGCAAAGTGTTTTTTTTTATAGTTGTTTAATGGTCAAAAGGTTAGCAAGCTTAATTTTTAAATACTCATATATTGCGCTGTGGGATACTGGGGCGCTATCAATTAGAATGTCAATTCCAAGATACCTGGAGAAGGTAACATAGAAAGACTGCTAGATGGTGAGTGAAAAATTAAGTGCTGACGAAGAAGAATTAACAAAAGCTGCATCGAATAAAAAATATACAGGCAATTCAAATAATACAACATTCTAACATTTAAAAACAAAGTAGGTAAATTTAGAGCACTTTTTGAAACGAAACAGGTGAATGGAGAAAATTAAATACGGCTCTCACATTGAACTAATTTTAAGAAGTTAAGTTGCGAAGCAAGGAGAATTTCCTGAAGGTCGAAGAGGTCCACTTAACTTAGTAAATATTTCTTTAAAAAAATGTCTACTTATTTTTTAATGCAATTTTTTTTAGAAGAAAATGTTTTAAAAAAATTGGAAATACGACTGGCGACGGATGACGGGATCTGGTAAAACCCAACGAGCGACAAGTAGCAGTCGGGTCGCATTCGTCATTTTGACATTTCAGTGTGGAAAAATATTTGTACGAAGTCATTTGGGTAATTTTCATGACAATTTCACTTCGATTTCATCGGAATCTTTGGAAAAAAGTATGAACATTTAATTTCACTCGAACAGCGTACAGGCACGGGGCCTACAATTTATGGCTATTTATGAATATTTTACCATTTTCGAAAAATTTCCTTTGAATCTACATATATCTTCTACTAGCGGGCCCGGCAAACGTTTTTTTGCCTGCTCGTACATTTTCATAGTCCGTCAATTATTATAGTGTTTATTATTTGAAATTTTATTCCTGATATTATTCTAGGTTTTTAAATTTATTTTTATTGTTGAGTATTTATTTGAAATTTTGTGGAATCGGATCGCAGCGCCACCTACCGGGTCCAATTGGGAATCTAAACCATTATTTGACCTATTCAAACACACACACAAAATGTCATTAAAATCTTTCCAGCCGTTAAGGAGGAGTACGGTAACAAACACGGACAAAAGAATTATAAAGATATCTTCTATATATATAAAGGGTGTCTTATAATTCACGCAAAATTTGAATTGTGCGCCATTTAATAGTACAGTGACAGCTGACAGTTCGGGGTTAGTAACAATTCATTTTAATAGATTTTGGAACAACAACAAGAGGATGCTGATTTTTCGAACAAAATCATCTTCAGTGATGAAGCTCATTTTCATCTAGATGGTTTCGTTAATCGTCAAAAATGTCGCATTTGGGGTTCAGAAAACCCACGAGTAATTGTTAAGAAACAAATGCATCCACAATGCGTGACTCTTTGGTGCGGATTTTGGGCTGGAGGGATTATCGGACCATTCTTCTTCGAAAATGCGGCTGATCAGGCAGTAACAATTAATCGTGTTTGTTATCGTGACATGATAACCCAGTTTTTAGTGTCTAAATTACAAGATATGGATGTGACTAACATGTGGTTTCAACAAGACGGTGCCACATGCTATAAATCAGAGAAACAATTCAATTACTGCATGAGTCATTTCCTAATCGTGTAATCGCCCGTTTTTTGCAATCAGAATTGGCCATCCAGATCTTCCGATTTTACGCCATTTTTGACTTTTTTCTTTGGGGTTTTTTTAAGTCAAAGGTCTATGCAAACAAGCCCACGACCACCAACACCTTGAAAGAGGAAATTGGGAGGTCTATACTATTGATTGAATTCAGCCACATTTATGCTAAACGGTCATAGTAAAGCCGTGGCGGCCCTTTATCCGATTTGCTATTCCATAATAACCGCCATCTGTATACTCTAAATAAAAAATGTAGGTAAGCTTTCTAATTAAAAATCGAAGTTTTCTATCAAAATTACATTTTGCGTGAATTATGTGACACCCTTAATAAAAATAAGTTGTATTGTTTTTGTAATTGATGTTCTTTGTAATGCGTGAACCGATTTGTTTCTGAAAAATTCCTGTGAAAGGTGACGTCAATACCAAGGTTTGTATGTATATACGCTCTTTGTATGTGCATTGGCTCATGAGTTATAGGGGCCTGGCATCACCTATGGTCATAACAAAAAAAAAACGTTCAAATTAGTAGATATATCTCGAAAACCACCCAACCGATTGAACTCAATTTTTCAGAAAATTTTTGATATTTACCCGACAAGGTTTCTGTTTGGTCAAAATTGGACAAAGGGGCGTGGCACTTCCCATACAAAGAAAAACACTGCAAACCCTATTCTCGGACACTCAAGGAAGCTAAAGTTGGCTGCGGCTCTGGTTTTTCGAAAATATTCGTTCTTATTTGTAACAAAAATGTCGTGAGAGAACATCCTGTCGGTTTTCTTCCAACAGGCCGGAATTGGCAGACTCATATTTCTTGGATGCCTATCTATGCTCTATCGTAATGTCATTTCTGATGATGCTGACATTCAACTCATCCCTTTAAAACTCATCCCTGCTAAATTTCCGGGTTAATCAGACAAGCCGTCTAATAATGCCAATAATGACATCCTATAAAGCACCAATGCTGGATCAAATGACGATCGTTAAAAGTTGCTCGCTGCTTTTGAAATCTTTCGTTTACATATATCGCGTTTCTTTTTAACGATGGCACGCGTCAAATATTTGCGCTAATTTAATTTAATTTTTATTTCTTCGCTTGTCATTATTTTTTCGCACCCAATTGAATGCCAAAGAACAAGATGCCGATGCCCAATGTCAGAGTAGTGCCTGCCTACCACCGATTATCCCGATGAGTGGTGTTTGCAAATTGATGCCAACTTGAGGGATATAAAATGAATCTGAAATTAAAAATAATTGTCTCTCTAATTTTCCAAAAGCAATTAAATATTGTGCTGGTGATTTTTCAGCAAACACTCCATAAGAGACTAGTCCTCTTGACCACTATTTTTTTCAAGTGACCCACTTAGAAGAGTGGTACTCGTAGGTTTGAACAGAAACAAAGAATATACGACATTCGTATGGTGTTTTGTTACGTCGGCTGATAGCGTCATTCGGATGATTGTTTTGAATTGACGTATAAAATGCCAGTGTGTAATTAAATTCAAAGTTTTAGTTGAAATTTATGTTGTTGCCAACACCAATCATTGGAAATTATTTGAATTTTAATTTGATAGTTAGGAGGGTACTCTGTTTGAGCAATTAGTATTTATTATGACACATGATTGAGTATTATTTGCCTATTTGAACATGCCAACATTGAAATCCCTGTGCTAGTTTTTTTTGTATAGTCATATAATCCAAAAAATTAAGTAAAGTAAGTAAAACATAAAAGAGAATAGGGTATTGCGACAGAGAACGACTATAAGCATATACATCTTTCTAAAAATAAATTGTGAACTAAAATGATTTCGAACGACAGATGTAATTGACAGAAGAAGAAAATAATGTCTTAAGTGTCAATTCTTCTATCAGATTGCATTTTGATGACAGCCTGTGTGACAGTATGTCCTAATTAGGACATAAATTGCATTTGTGTATCAAGAACAGAATTACAAAATTCGAAATTAAGATAGGTTAAAACATTTTCGTCTGAAAAGAAATTATTTTCATCTTCCAATTTGTTCATATTCATCTGCTGGTTTTTGTCAGCTTTTTTTTTTAAATATTCGTCCGAAAAACTTGAAATTTCGTCTGAAAATCTGAATAAATCGTCAGCATTATTTTTATCTCTATGAATATTCCCTTTTACTCAATTGTTTTTTTTTTTTTTATTTTCAGACAGGTTTTAAAAATTGTTTCAGTCGTTTCCAATATCTGATTTTCTGATGATTTCTATTAAATTTCAGACGTTTTTTCGATTTTTGCCGACACGTTTCCAATTTTTTTTCTGAAAAATACTATTTATTTGTAGACGAAAAAATTGTAGCCATTAAGAAAAACCCTACAACCCTGATTTCGAAATCATCTGTTGTATGGTGACAGCTGTCAAAGGAAAAAGATATCTGGAGATGTATGGAGGGATGTCGGTATTAATGTGGCCAGACTTTCGTTTGCCTAATGGAAGGGATTCTTGACTGCTTCTAGGAATTCGAGTTGAGGACATGCGTTTCTGTCTCAACATTTTTGAGTATTTTTATCTTGCCCCGAATGTTAGACTACTGTTTTTTAGCTTCTTGTAATTCTTATGGTTGCCTGTGTATTTTTTTCGATTTTTTCCAAATATCGAGAACAATGACTCGAAAACTTTCTTTTACCAAGCAGAAACGTCTTTTTTGTGAGGTGATGTGCACACTCTGATATTAAGGGGTTTTTATGTATGGTCAGAAGGGTCAGTTTGTATTTCTTTTGACCGTTTTTGAAGCTGCCGAAAAACAGAAAACGTTCAATTTTAGCCCCGATTACACGATTAGGAAATGATTCATGCAGTAATTTAATTTTTACTCTGGCTGTGACATCGTCTTGTTGTAACCACATGTTGGTCACATACATATCTTGTAATTTAGACACTAAAAACTGGGTTATCATGTCACGATAACGAACACCATTAATTGTTACTGCCTGACCAGTCGCATTTTCGAAGAAGAATGGTCCGATAATCCCTCCAGCCCAAAATCCGCACCAAACAGTCAAACGTTGTGGATGCATTTGATTCTCAACAATTACTCGTGGGTTTTCTGAACCCCAAATGGCACAATTTTGACAATTAACGAAGCCATCAAGATGACACTGAGTATCACTGATGATTTTGTTCGAAAAATCAGCATCCACTTGTTGTTGTTGTTCCAAAATCCAAATGGATTGTTCGTTCGTATATCGCTCCATTTTGACTAATCCCGAACTGTCAGCTGTCACAATTTTATCTTTTTTTTGCGTTGGCATAACTGTACTATTAAATGGAGCTAAATTCAAATTTTGAGTGAATTATGGGACACCCTTTAGATGGGACACATCAAACGTCAAACAAAAAAAAAATAATTGTTTATTGCATAAAATGGGGGGCTAAATTTTGACATTTCCAATACAAACAAATTATTATTAGTGGAATACTTGAAAAACAAAGTGAGTAGGAAAAAAGTGCAGAAAAAATAAAAATAAAAAAAAAAATCTTAATAATTTGAGAGTGTCCCATCTACATCTTCTATTAAAAATTAAGCTAAAAATTTATCTGTACTGTGCAGAGAAGTAGGGTCGTTAAAATTTAGCGTGAGCAGGATACTATAGAATAGACTTTAGGTAAAACGTCACTATCAATAAAATTCAAAGAGCGATCAAAGCTTTAAAAATATATCTTCAACTAACATTAAGAATATGATTAAGAATTTTGTATAATTTACCATAATTTCATGTGATTTGTGAATGGCTGAATAAATATTCATCTTCAAACCTGACGTTTATACTAAATATAGAAAAAAGTTGTTATAAATATTCTGTCTTATTTCAAATGTCGAATTTTTGTTTAAAATTTAACATTTTCTACTTTATAGCATTTTCCAATGAGGACAATACAATCTGGTTTATTTCCTTTTCGAAAAATTTGCAAAAATAATACATTAAACAGTTGTTGGTATTTTATTAATCACTTGATCTAGTGTCAATAAAATTGGTTATTAAAGTGCCAGTATGGAAATTAAATACAACTTCTTATTTGGGCGTGTTTGACTTGTGATTCCCCCCCCCCCCCCCCCCACAAAAATCTGTGTGGATAGTTTTTACAAAAATAAAATTTAAAATGAATAATATTGAATTGAATGAATTGAATAAAACAATCTGTATGATGCTGAATGTAATATAAATTTTATGTTAATAGGTGTGATGTTGTTTGTTTCACGAATTAGCATACATATCGTATATTCCTGAAACCTGAATGAAATTTTTAGGGGTCAGGCGCCATTATTAGTCAAAAATGATGGAATTTCAAAGACCCATTAGTTAATTGTCACCATAATTAAACTATTGATTGTCGGGGATATCGATATGAGGTCAAATCACTGTGACAATAGTTGCAATCAATGGAATATTGTGCAAGGTTCACTTCTTGAACATGTCAAAAATCGTGACAATTTTTGACATAATGACATCAGATTTTGTGTACATACAACTTTAGGAGAGAATGTAAAGTCACATTGTAAAGTGGCATGCCAAAAATTGACACGATTTTTGACATTTGTAATCGTAGATTGACAAGAGGTAAAAGAATTGACTTTCATTGACTGTAATTGAATAGAAAAGATAGTTAAAACTAATTGTAGGTGTAAACAATAAACATTTTCTTAGAATTAATTTTTCATAACAAAACTATTGACATTACTAACAAACAACTATTAACCAATTCCAGTTGGCGTTGATGAGGTTGACGTAGGTTGGTTTTTTTCCATTTTCGTCAGAAGACTAAAATCGAAAAAAAAATTTAGATCAAATCAATACGCATTGTGAAATGAAAGTTGCCATCCCACAACCTGTTTCCAGTTGTTCTTTCCCTATTTACTCATAAACATAATTTATTTATTTAAATTCCTAATTCAGACTATTAGAAATCCACTTAATAGACGGAACATGAAATGGGCAAGAACATAGTTTAAAATAAAGAACTAAATTTCGAAGAAAAAATTCCAAAAGAGATTAGTCCGACAAAGGAAACGTATTTTTTTGTTAAAGCCTGGCACGGAGTGGAACCGTTGGCGTGCGCGCATACGATATTCATACATTTATGGATCATATCATAACACACTAGCAGAAAAAGAAATATTTAAATTGCGGAAGCGATTTACCCCCGGGGTAGTCTGTTTACACTATAATTAATCAAACTTTTGAGCTCGATTTCGATTGAAAGAGGCGCGTGGACTAGACCAAGAAAAAAAAAATTATTAAATTAGATTCGCTAATTATAGTGCAAAAGCCGGTGTTTTATTGTCGTGTCTGTCAGAATTATAATAATAGAAAATTATTTTCTTGATTAATATGGATAAGTAGGCCTAGGCATGTGTTTTTAGTTCAAGAAAAAAAAATTACATTCGCAAAAATGAGAATGACAGCGTGAGCAATATGATTATTTACTATTATGAACTTTAATTAATAATAATAAGTTGATGATAATCGCGCTTATGATGTCTAAAATCTCTTGTCCATTGCATCATCAAAGTAAGTAGGTTACTAAGCTCAAGGTTATTTATTATACAGAAACAAGGCCGAATACTAGCTCAGCATATCTAGGGTTTCTATAGCTCATACTTAGTTTGGTTCATGTATTGGGTGAACCTCCACAAACATTGTGGAATATTGGTGTGTGAATTTGATAAGAAGACGATTTCTTTTTAGCAACCCTGAGTATATTTTCTTCAGATGAAAACTTCAAGCCATCGTTAGGTATACAAAAACATCTGATGAAGCTGACTTAAATATCCAGCAAACGGGGCGACTCGCATTTCATTCGCTTTAATGCTACGTTTCCACCGGACGCTAACCCCAAGATTAAGTTCAAGAGGTTTAAAATTAATAATGAAGTTTCCACCAACAAAAAAGAGATTAATTTGACGTTTCAGCAGATGTTGTCATTAGCTGTCAAATCGAACTTTCGAAACTAAGGGCCGGTTTGTTCATCTTTGGTTAACTCTAATCAACGGTTATTCTATCTGATAACCATAGAATCTGTTTGTTCAGTAAAATTTTAACCAGAGTATCCATGATTTGGTTAGTTAACCAGAGAAATCGATAACCAGCCGATTCTGGTCGGTTAACTGCATTTAACCAAGGAAATTCTGGAATTTTTTTTCAAGCTTTGACATAGCAGTCAAAAACAAAACAACTTTCTTTCAAAAATAAAAATTAATTCAATACATAATAAACGCAAAATAGTGCGTTACTTCGTACCTGCTATGTCGACGCATTTTCAACAACTGGCTGATGAATACAATGCAAGACAGTGTGGAAAAAAATTGCATGCATTGTTGCGGTTGTGACAATTTTAACCATAGATTAAATCAACTGAATTGACAAATAAACTGGAAAACTGGAACGATTTGTCGCAAATCTATGTTTTGGTGACCAAAGTGAAAAATAAGTGAACAAACGCTTTTTGGTTACCAACGATATATAATCATGGGTTAAACTAATTCTATCGTAACCTAACCGTAGATTTAACCAGCACTGAACAAACCGGCCCTAAAAGTATAAACAAAATATGAGTTTGAGTAATCTAAACATTTTATTACCGCATCATTTTGTCCTCAAAACTAATATGTATGAACGTTTTAAGGGTTGGATTGGCAAGAAGTCGCTATTTGTTTAGGTACCGAAAAAAACGCTTTTTTTCTTTTGCTCACCAATGACATAAATAACAAATGCAGCTCTGTTTGTTTTTAATTTTGGACATCTCGACCTGTGGAGAGCGTGTTCAGAGACCGAACTTTACATGTAAATCTAGTCAGTTTCCTAATCTCGGAGTTAATCTCCGGTGAAAACGCAGCATAAGGTTCCCGAAAGGAGATTTTATTCGCCGGCGAGTTCCCTGAAGAAAACACTGCCGAACAAAATTAGAGGTAGAACAAAATGCAAAGATTTTAGAGTAAACAAATGTGAATTTATACATGTAAATTGTGCAACCTTTCCTAGGGAACGATATGCAAATTTATGGGGATAGAATATGCGAGCTGCAGAGGCGTACCTACTGGTTGAGGCCCGGGTTTTTTGTAGCGCCATTTAAATAAGTTGGTAAGCATTATGCGAGCTCATATTTACTTACTTAGTTAAATGTAAATATTTTCTATATATTTTTAACAACGAATAAAATGATGGCTTATTCCATAATCGTGCTTCATAAATAAAGAGGTAGGCTACAAAGTTTTCAAGGAATGAAACGAAGGCGGCGAGGATGAGTCTGGTTGTTAAAGAGGACAAGACGAAGTATACCTCATAATTTTATGAGCAGAATTAACTTTAGTTTTGTCAAAATATGTATTTATGCCGGCCACTGTATGCTGTCCTTGAGAAAGAACTCTCACTCCGTCAAAACTTCACAATGGACAAATATAAGTCCTTGGAAGTAGGTAAAAGACTGTGCACAGTGGTTCAGTGTAATGTGCGAGGGGTTCCAGGGTCGATCCCCGAAAAAACACAAATTACATCTTAGAGTTTTTTCCACTACGCCTCCTCTCGAGAACGTCTGACAAACATTCGACAAACTGTCTTGAAAAGGCTTTGCAAAGTAAGCCGTTCGGAATGGGCATTCGTTCCATTCGTCCCAAAAATAAAAACTCAAACAAAACGAATGGTTGTGAGAACCTGGGCCTAGGGTTCCTTTCCTATGACCTGTTGCGCCAATTACTATTTATTTATTTATTTTTTGTCTACCTAGGCTCTTCAATTACCTTGCAAGCGAAGAATCACTCTTGCCTATCGCTGTTTTTTCGGGGACTAGGAAGGCATCTAAGAAGTAAAGCCCTCTCTCACAGAACCAAGGAAACATTGTACAAGACCTTAATCATCCCGGTCCTGCTGTATGGTGCAGAAGCATGGACCTTGTCGAAAGCTGATGAAAACCTCTTGGCAGGCTTTGAGGGAAAGATCCGTCGGAGGAGATTTAACTACAAACTTTACGAGCTATACCTATAGCAACGTTGACCTTGTAAAAAAGCTGAACATACAATGACTGAAATGGATAGGTCACGTGGAGCCCATGGACAAAAACGCTATAGCCCGACGAGTCTTTGTGTGCACCCCTATAACGGACAACGATGCAGAGGAAGACCCCTTGCAAGTGGCGCCCACAATTGGAGAGCCCCATCAACCAATTTGGTATGTGTATAACCGGAGGCAGCTATAGCTAGGACCGAGCTGGCTGGAAGGGCTTGTTGGTTGAGGCCCCTGACTGAGAGCACTCTAAAAGTCAAGTCAGGAATATACAATAAATACTAAGATCTATCTGTGTATAAAGCAGTAGAAGAGGACCTCAAGCAACTTGGAGTGCGCAACCGGAGTTGGTTAGCCAAAGATCGGAGTAACTAGACATTCTCATTAAAAAGAATTGGTAGGTTCACTGGTCAGATTTTAAAACTCAGTCTACAATATAATGACGTTATAAACCAAGTTAACCTACCAATTTTTCTTAACATTTAACCTTCTTAAACTAAGAACTTGGCGTGCATTTAGATCTCAGTACTTTTCGTGGCTGACTAGTTAGTTAGTTAGGAGTTACACACTTTTTTTTATATATAAAAGAACTTGGCTGTTTTACATTTTATGTTTTTGGTGTGATTTCACTACTTTTTGTGGAGTTTTTTTTTATTAGATTTTACAAAACAACATTGAAACGTCTTCGCTTTTTACGTTGGCTTTCTTTCTTATAAACTATTCATTAAAATGTAGTTAGATAAAATTATATTCATATTTTAAGGGGCAGATTCCACGTCCCTTAAGTGGACATTTTTTAATTTTTGGTCCTACCGCTCTACCAAATTTTTACATTCTACGGCAATGGGAAGTGGGCCACATAAATAATAACCAATTTTCGAGGGCGTATACCACGCCCCCTGAATGGAGAATCTCATGTTTTGGATTTTTTCCAGTGTATGCACCACAGAATCTAGCATTCTGCCATATTTCAAGATTCTAGGTTGACCGGAAGTAATTTTGATGTTCATCGTCTAAGAGAGTCAGTTACGGTTTTTACGATTTTCGAAGTCCTGTAAGTTGAGAACCACTAATGCTATAGAGATCAAATTTGGCGAGGTGCACTTGGTGCTTTTAATAAGCTTGTTTCAAGTTTGAAGTCTTTAGCTTAATTGGTTTCGAAAACAGCCTGAGTTTGTTGCCTTTACTAAAGAACTTGGCTGGGGCACTACTGTGCCCTTTGATATACTCCTTCTACTAGTATTCTCGATACGTTCGAAAATTCTCTAGTGTAACTCAACTGACAAAAAAAGAGTCAACATGGCATCACTGCTAATAATCACCATCGTATTGATCTTGTGTTGAAAATATTCCGCTATTTCTCTGTTTATCTCTGGGGTTTTTTATTTTTATTATGCACAAATTAAAAAATTCAATTTTAATTAACAAAGTGCACCTATAGTAACAATATTGTATATAACCAAAGCAAGTAGCTGATATAATAAATTAGCGATACAATTATGCAATTTTTCTTTTTTGTTTAATAAGTTATATTTTTGAATGTGATTATTTGGACAACTTTTTGTATTTTATTAGTTACTATTCATATGCAAATAACTTTCAACATAGAATAAATTAATACTTTCAACTGTCGGCGAGTGATTGAGATGAAGTTTTTGTTTTTTTTTTTTATTGCTTATTAAACTTTGTTTTGTATTTGTTAAATGGAGCTGATATTTTAGTGAATTTAAGTTGAACCATTTTAAAACTTTTATCGCTTTTGAAGTGTGTCGTAGTGCAGATTATACCATGACGCAGAAACGCGAATCGTTTTGACATAATCAAGTGATTTACATTTTCGAGAGGTCCATTATTTGCATATAGAAATATCATTTGCATCGGACTGATTTAAGATACACTATTTGATTTTAACTGCGCAGCAGACATAGAATGCATTAATAGAGATTTTGGTTAAAGCAATATATCAAATTTGTTTTCTGCTGCATTTAAGAATTTAGACAAACTGAATATACATATAGTGGAGTAGGTACCTACCTACCTAAGGGCAGTGAAAACGGGACGAAATAGGCTTTACTATAAATCGTCAGAATTGAAATTCTTCCTGTGTCTGCAAAACTTAACACTCTATACGTTGTTCAGATGGAAAATAATTCAGAGCTTAAAATTTAAAAAGTTGATCTAATAGACAATAGAGAATACGAGTAGATGCAGGAATATTATGTAATTCTGCCTCTTAATTGTATAACCAAAAGTGTCTTAAGTCCACGCACCACACAAACATTTAAGAAACCGTTTTTTGAAAATCTTTTCGAAACCTTTCAGAAATATTTTATCAAAATGAAAATGTTTCCAAAACACCTTCAAAACGTTTTTTGTGTAGATGGTAAATTTTGTTTCCTGTTTGTTTGCTAAATATTTCTCAAATGTTTCACTTTTGAAGTGGGAAAATAAAATGTTTCTCTTTCTGTAGTTGGTGACAAACAGCCGAATCAAAAGGGAGAAACAATTTTCTTTTTTGATTCTCGATCCAATAATTTTTAGAAGATACTGCAAATCGACCGTTGGAATACGAAGAGAAAATTTTTTAAAATCACTTATGTAAACCCTCTATCTTGAGATAATTTAAAATAGCAATCGGATTGGGCCTCCGCACACGAGACTAATTCAACCGCTCAAACTCGGCAGAACATTTTCTGCCGTTTCTTTCCACTCAACTCAATCCCCTCACCAACAAAATCGGTTTTATGCCGGCAGAATTTGTCTCGTGTGCGGAGGCCCATTGGAGTCATAATTCTGATTGGGTCAAAATTATGTATGCAAAATTCTGTATTTCAAAATCCAGCTTTTTAAAATTCGGTTTTTCCAAAATTCTGTAAGTCCTAAATTCTGCATTTTTTTTTATTATTTACAGAATTTAGTACCTAGAGTTTCATACATTCCTCTACAACAACAGTCCTCTATGAACAAATTCAAAATCATCGCCATCTTTTTCTTAAAATTCGGTCTTTCCAAAATATTTTGATAATGACATCGGCATTCAAAAAATTGCAACTTGGTTGGAAAATACTTAAATATTATATTTATGGTCAGAAAATGCAGCTAAAATGTTCGTTCGCCCGAATTTTGGTCGACGCGACGTACAATTATTCGCATAATGGTACGGACTACGGAGGTCAAGGTCCCAAAACAGCGTGCAAACCTGGCATCGTCACTTGAAAGTATTGATAGAACGAAGGAATGTCGGTCTATAAAAATTGATAGATGATTTTGTGTGATGTCCCAAAACAGCGTGCAAACCTGGCATCGTCACTTGAAAGTATTGATAGAACGAAGGAATGTTGATAGATGATTTTGTGTTTTCAAAAGCCATTTTCTCCGAATGTTTGCGGATAAAAAATAAACTAAATTTCTTTGACGGAAAAAAGCTGTCAAAATCAATGGAAAATTGGAAAATCGAAATGGAAAAGGAACTGGAAACCACTGGAGATATCACTTTCGCCTCCGTTCGCATTTGAAAATAACTAAAAGCGAATACGCCCGAAATTGAGGTATTTCTTTCAGAACGATCCGCCGCGCAGGCAGTGCTGAAATTTACCTTTTCATAGGAATTTTAAGGGTCAAAAACCATCGGATGGGAAAAAGGAAAAAAAATCGGCTTCAGTGCTATTCCGTGGGAAATTTAATTAACATAAAAAGAACATATATTTTTAAAAATTTTAACTTAAATCAAATTATCTGTTCTTAGCATTTTCGTTTTACATACTAAAAACGAAAATTGTGCTTGCTTAAAAATTATTTCTTCATTATGAATAATGCTTCATGCATCATGCCTCATGACATTATATTTTAAACGCAATTGCGAGCATATGGCATCTACGGCAGTTTTGATGAAGCACATATTATCTACTGTCAGTCCAATTTTGGGCCATTCACTGGAGATTTTGGGTCTCCATCTGCCTAAGCTCTAAATAGTTCGCAATTTATCGGAAATATGTACATAAACCCACAAGAAGTAATGGAATGGATTCAACTTGCATGATCTTTATCTTTTTGCGATAAAATGTTATAATTCAATCGAGCTTTTACAAAACCAACGGTTTCGTTGGCACTATATCACTTAACGGCATACACCAAAAGAACGCTTCCGAACTTAAAATAATTTTTAAGAAGCTCACTTGGATCACGGAGACAGTGACGGAAAAAGAAAAATACGGAAAAAGAATAAGACTGATAAAGAAAACGTCGGAAAAAGAGAAAAATGCTCCTGTTTGAAACTCTTGAATTCGAAACATGGCTTTCTCCAGTGGCAGCTATTTAAAAAAAAAATGCTTTTCTTTTATTTTTGTTCATACATATCGGTGTGGGAAATTTGTGGGAATTTTAACAATATTAGGAGACAGAAAAGGGAAAAGTTATCCCAATGACATACACTGCCCCTGGGTTTTATTTACGACTCTGCTACTTTTTAATGCAGATATACCTAGAATTGACAATTAAATTTCTTATTTAGTTAAAACAAAAAAAAAATCACTACATATTTTGGGAAACCGTTTATACTTTCCCAGTTACTGGAAACTGCAACGAATTGAATTCAGAATTTTGAATTAATTTACAGAACTGCGGAAAAATAGTAGGTCTTTTTATAAAAACTTTTTAATCATACAGCATTTTTAAGAGATTTATAGAATTTTGGTAATACAAACGCAATCCACTATAATTATTATTTTTTTTTTTTGTAAAATTGTTCTTTGTTCTTTCTCTTTCTCCACTTTTTTCTCTTTTGTAAAATACTTTTCATGATGATAAAACAAACTGGAAAAATTAAATTAGCGTTTAATTAAATATATTTTCTGAAGGACTAAAATTTCGGAAGAATTGAAAAACAATCAAATGTATAAAAAGAAAAAACAAATTGGGAAACGTTTTTGAAACATTTCAAAAACATTTCGAAATCAATGTTTTCCGAATATTTTTCTAAATTTTTGTTTGGTGTTTACAAGCCTTTACGAAGGCTTACAGTTTTGACAATAGAATGCATTTTCTAATTAGAACTGCTAAAAGTATGATATGTTGGTTCTTATTATGGAGTAGACTATAATCCCCAAGATTATGCTTCCTAGCCATGTCGCTTATTCACCTAGTACAGATATATAAAGACATGATATACTGGACTCTTCAGATTTAGCAACCTAGAGCTATGGTTAAGAGGGTTACAAAATGTAAAACAATTCATAAACATAGTGATAAATTTAAAAAGAGGCCGAAAGTAATAAGAAGCTTTTTTCAAAAATCCCAGCTTAGAGTCAGTCAAAATTCAAAACTCCAAAAACCAAGACAAAGACAAAGACTAACATTGAATGGCTATAAATATAAATAATAAAAAAAAAACAAATCCTGTCAATAAGAATCAACAAACGCCTTGACTCATACTTATCAGGTGTGACAAATTAGAAAGCTTAAAAGAATGAATTATGTATGATTATATCACATGCTAATTTTGTCACAAGATGCATAAATTAATCGAAAAACAATTAGATTCTAAGAAATTGAAATTAAAAAACGGGTTAAGGCGAAGTCACAATAAATGTACTAGTCACGAGTGGTTCCTTATTGCAGTCGTATATCGTATATCGTATATCTTTTATTGAATGTTAAAACTTAAGCTTATTTCGAGTTTTACATCTTGATTCCGATGTTGTGCGGGCTTTCACAATGTCACAAGTTCTAGTGAGGTTTTTTATTTTCTGTATTCTCCGATAATCCTGACAAGAAATTCACCTCAGCATGATTCGCACCAAATTGACCTCCTTATAAGTAGATGACAATTTGGATTGTTTTCTTGAGCCTACGAAAAACTCACAGAATAAGTGCAGCTCAACTTGTGAGGCTTATCAGAGGTATCAGTGAGGTTTGCCAGAATCAGGGTGCCAGTTATGGTAGGCATTGCATGAGATATTTTTGTGAAAACTGGCTATTTTTGGAGCGAAAGAGTTTGATCTCGGATCTATGGTATGTATATTTTAATATTTAGAAGTGACTGCAACAAGGCGTTTCCAGAATCCTTATCCAAGCTGTTGCCAAAATCTCTTTAAGGATCAGTCAAACAAACAGCTGGTAGGTTCAAAGTATGTTCCTACCACAAACCACAGAGAACTAGACCGTCGACTTCCCGTGCACCTACCCGATTCTCCCCGGAAAAATATTACCCTGTCTGTGAATACGTGTAAATGTCAGAATTAATGGCGGCAATGTAAATAAAACTTGTAAGCGGCCATTTGTTGAGATGCGTTAAGAAACGGTGGGAATTATGGGGAACTAAAATTAGGAACTGTTTACATTTCAGATAAAATCATATTGGAAATAGACGGTTGGTTGGAATGATTTAAATTCAATTTGAGCGAAAATATAATTTATATCGTTAATAATATTTTGTTCGCATATTCAAAAACTACTTTCTTTATCGCAACAACAAATCACCTAGTGAACGTAAAATGTAAAAAAAAAATGCTGGCATTTTACTTAACGTTCCAGCAAATTTGTCAAAATTGCTACCAACAACTAAAGGATAACTGTTGGAATTGTTGTTTAGTTTAACATGAGAACAATACCTTACGGCATCACCATAAACTATTGTACTGCTTTTTCTGTTTTACAAATCATTTCGAATAATCTCACGCGTCCTTTTTCTTTTCAGGGAGTTGGTTGTGTTTTATCTTTGTCTCCGAAAAACTTTAACTTTGTCAGCATTTGTTCATCAATAACAAAATAAAAATAACTAATATGTAAAGGATAATCACGTGATTAAGCCAAAATTATTAATAAATCACGAAAGGAGTTTCCACCGAATTTACATTTTTTATTTTGACATTGCCATCAATTGAAGCTCTTCATTCCAAAGTACCAGGAGCAAGTCTTTTTCGGACCAATTGTTTCTCTTGCTTCTGATGGGATGACAAAATAAAACACTTACGATCCAAATAAGATATTTTATTAAAAGGCGCATAACAAGCGCAAAAAGAAAGAAAAAAATAGCAGATGTAGGAATTTAATATAATAAAAAGAGATGGAAATACATCTGCAAGCAAGAAAATTGTTTGTGGTGCAAAATCACTGTCCTAACAGCTTTTGTTTTGTAAACATTACCTGACAATATGAATATAACTCCTTTTTTGTTTATATGAATATAATATAAATATCATAAGCTCATCGAAACAGTTTTGTTGCTAAATAAACAGCTGAATAAAGAGCTGCAGTTGAAAAGGTATGTTTTATTTTATTTTGCGACAAGAGCGACGCAATTAAAAATAAAACGCGTATGTATAACGTAATTAGCAATAATGAAAATGTATAATAATTAACGAAATTAATGACATGATTTAGCTAAATCAAGAGGATTTAAAATTGTGCTAAATCAAGAGGATTTAGCTAAATCAAGTGAATTTAGCTAAATCACGTTGGTGGGAACCTGGTAAAAGTTAAAGGAATATTCACAGGTTTTGGCAGTCCATTCACATGACCACTTTTCTTGGTCGTAACAGTTCACGAAGTTCAGACATCAATTTCTACTACCTAACAATCTCTGATTTGAGTTTAAGTTCGAACGAATTTTTTATTTGATAGTTTGTGGAACGGATTTGAATGTTGTGAATTTTGAATAAACTTGTGATAATTCGCGCTAAGGGTGTTTTTATTCGAAGCAAAAAGTTTGGAGTTCGAAATTTTGTCGTTTATGCTCTTTTGAAAATAGTTTTTCCCATATTTTGATGGATTATTTTATTATTCTACTTAGGTACTCTTGCAATAGTAAAATGAGCAATTCGTTTATAAATAAATGCATCAGAAGTGGTTTGTTCGCATAATATCGATTCGTTCATTCATTTTCATGTGAATATTCCTTTACATCGCCGATTTTAATTGATATCAACAGTTTAAACAATTTAACATTCCCTAAAACTAAACTGTGATGTGAACGAAGTATAACCGAAAAAAAAGAAGAAACCTGCAGAACACATCTCCACAGCCATAAACCACAGCCAGGTGCAACTACCATAGGATTTTGCTACGTATGCGTGTGCCGTAAGTTCTTCCCTTTAATTTATACAGGCCCAACACATAAATAAATCCTATGGTACCAACAGCTTGTAGGCAAAGTCCGTTATGTGGGAGGAGTCGACGGTCTATTTCTTACTGGTTTGTGGTTCCTACTTACATATCTACCACTGATCACTGTCGGCTTCCTAGACACAGGGACAAGGTAGGCGAGGAACTGGCCAAAAATGGGTCTGCAATGGAGCATGATCGCGCCCTTTAATGGAACAAGCTATGTAAGCTCAAAGAACAAGTGGAGGACAAGATCTGTACGAAAACCAACAATGTGGTAGAACTTAACGAACAGTGAGATAGGTATCACAGAAGCTTTGGCCGAATTTAACAGAAGTCGGACTAATAAAACTTTTGCAGTTTGACAGAATATTGTTGTCTAAATAATAGGAGTTCTGAGGGGTCATTACTTCTCAAGAAATTAAGTTGTAGACAATATAATATGTAGAATACTTGTAGAGGCAAGGAGATCCATGAGGATACACTTACTCTGTCACTGCCCGAGTCTCTGACACTTAAGTACTTTCATAAATTTGGCCAAATTTATTGGCCATTGTGTCGAATTTTATTACATATATTCTTGCCCGATAAGACGAATTGGCAAAGCTATGTACACCAAGGTAATCACTTCTACACTTTGACTGATTCATAATGTTTGACAGATCAGATAGCCAGCGAGACGACAACCGATTAATTTAAATTTTCGACAAAAGTGTATCCCAAAGCAAAGAAAAATGTACCATGCCTAAACGGGTACAATTTCAAATTTAGAATAACTTAACATTTCACAAACAAAAGAAAAAAAAAACTTACCAAACTTGTCAAATTAGAAAAGCGATTTAATCCAAAATCAATTTTGTGAATGAGATCTTCTGTTCCTCTCGATCTTATTTATCCAATCAAGTATATTGCTGTATCTCGTCAATTTAGTTAAATAATTTGTTTATGTTATAACAAATGCCTATTTATTATTTTTGCTAAACAATTTTTTTTCTTTAACACTTTCTTGAAGTTGCATTCATTTTACTTATGCTCTTTTGGAAACTTTCTGGCACTTGACGCGAATTTCTTTGTACAACATTTTGGCACGATTTTCAATAAAACACACAATTTTCTAAAATTAAACATAAATTTCACATGATACACACACTAAAATCACGATGTGACCACATTTAAAAGAAAGTGAAATTACAAATATGTAATAACAGCTCTTTTTTTATTTAATTTACTTCCTCTCTTCATGACATTTTTGTTTTCACACTACTTCTTCCCCCGAGACGAAAAGACACAATTGGCCAAAAATGTGCCGTTATAAAAAAAAAGACAAAGTAAACCAACAAAAGAGAGATGAAAAAATCGACCACAAAAACTCACGTCAAAAGAGAGAGAGAGAGAGAGAGTGGAAAAAAATTCAACAAAAGCTGCCAAAGCAAATAAACGAAACCGTTAAACAACCGCGACGCAACGTTGCACTCAGCAAGTGCATCACCAAACAGTTACTTAATACACGATCTCCGCTTTGGCTCTTCCTCCGTCTGTTTTTCGGAGAAAAATCCAACAAAAACAAATAAAAGAAAGACAAGAGAAAATATAAAACTGAAATATGCCTCAAAACAGCTTTCTGCTTTTCAGCTGCTGGATGATTACGTTATGGTCAAGACGGTTTTTCTTTACATTTTTTGCGGAAAAGACGGCAAAATTAAAAAGACGACAAGAAAAAAACAGTACCGCAACGAGAAACGGGAAAGAGGAACACAACGATCAACGCGACGCCAACGCCGACCAAGTCTCACTCTCAACTCACTTCCCAGCTTTTCAAGTCCAAAAGAAAGTGAAAATGCGGCCGCCGTCCTCCGAACTGGATAAACAACACGACAAAAGAAATGAAAAAAAAAAACGCGTTATACACTCTCGCGTAATACAAACGTTATGAGCGCACAAGTAGCGGGAGAAACCAGACAGACAGTAAAGCTCGCAAAATATGCAAAATAAACTTGGCCAATTACGCGAATTGAAGAGCTTCTATTAATGTGATCGCTGCCGTACGATCGCTTGTAAAAATAAAAATATTTTACTATCGATCAAGTGATCTGCAAAAAAAAAAAACTTCAAACCCGGATGGTGAGTATGTCCCACAATCGATCCTGCAATTTTGTCGATAGCTATCAAGCACCCAATCCGTTTTCTTTTCAAATGCCGAACTGCATGTGGTTGAATGTCACGCATTATATATAGTCATCTGCCAAAAACATTACAAAAGACACGTCATACTGCATCATAGACTATCTTTGGCACGATCACTCGAATCCGCGAGGTATTCGTCAAAACCTCCTACTTCCGTCGATTGTCATGTCAAACCGTGATAGATGTCCCTATTACTGATCCTCCACCGTACCCAAATTATTCCACTACAAGTGAAGTGACTGTTGGCGGCACGATCAGCGAAATTCCATAACCGATCCTCAAACAATTTTTAACCACCTCTCTCTCCCTCTCTATCTCTCTCTGTCTATGCGGATGCCGTCAGAAAATATTTCAAAATAATTAAAGATCGTGCAAAAATTCACACTACATCCGGAAATATCCGTGCGCAGGTACGACGTTTTTTTTGTTCGTTGTATCCAGCAGCACGATCAGCAAACAGGTGATCGTGAGGTGGTATATCTTTTTTTTTTCTTAGAGTCTTTCCCATCGGCGAAAGAGATCGCGCCCCCCAAAATCAGACGGATGTTGGTAGCAAAATCAAACACTCCACGATCAATGATCGGAGGGATGACGATGCTGGGTTACCTACTGTGATCGCGTATGTTTATTAATGACAGATTTTGTGGAACGAGTGTACCCGCGATATTTATCACACGTCTTATGCTTTCGACCGCTTTTTCTTAACTAAATTTGGAATTGGAGACGAATTCAACAGCAGGGAATAAAAAAAAAAAGTTTCGAATCTGTTGATCGGCGCTGCAGATCGTTGAGCTTTGTATGAGAGACATAGTGGAGTAGTTGGGGTTTGAGCGTGTTTGACGTGAAAGAGTGAACGTTTTGTGAGTGAGAAAAGCTTAGAGCTGCTAACTCAATTGGGGTAGACACAGACAGTAGTGCGACAAAGTAGAAAATTTGCAAGTACTTCTTATAAGACAGTTCCTTTCGGGTAAAATCAGTATTGTCAGATTTTATGCTTAAGTTTACGTACTTACCATTGTAGGGTTGGCAGCTAGCTATAGGTGATTGTGCCAAATATTATTTACAGCTGTTTATTTGCAACTTCCTATTGATGTTTTGAAGGGTTCAGTGATTTTGTCGCCTGAAAGGATATCAAACATTGAGCCTATTGATTGGTCTGTTTTTTTCTTGTAAGTCAAATTTAGTTTAACGTAAAATGGCAAAAAAAAGTGTATTCGCATTATATAAGTTTCTATATAAAAAAAAATATCAAGAGTTTAAAAAGCGCCATAACTATCTTTGGCATAGTGGTTTGTGACTTGAGTGATTTTATCTATATATAAGTTTCTGGGGCGTATGAGTAACATTTATATGGCACAACTCAGCTCCACAACTGACAGACAACGCACAGGCTGAACGGCTATTTGTAAGGTCATTAAACTTTGAGGGTTTTCTTCAGTAGCTATGTAACGCTAAGGAGGGATTTTTGGATATGAGCCTTCCTGAGGGCCTTTCATTTACCCTGGACTATGAAAGCCAAGACTTCCGTCCACCTGACCAAAATGAAGTGAGGATAGCAATATCCAAACTGAAGTCGAACAAAGCTGCTGGACTGGACGGTTTAACTACCGAGCTTTTTAAGGCAGTGGGAAATGGCTTGGTAGAGAACATATACACCAACTTGTCTCCAAGGTTTGGTCAGAAGAAAGTATGCCTGATGAATGGAGCCTCAGCATTGTATGCCCGATCCATAAGAAAGGAGTCCCTCTCTATCTATAGAGCCATCAGTCTCCTCAACATTGTGAACGCCTGAAACCATTTGTCAACGAACTGATTGGACCTTATCAGTGCGGTTTAGGGCCGGGAAGTCCACAATCGACCAAATATTCTCACTGTACAATTATTGCACATCGACCCATTTAAAGTGCATGACCAAAAAACCCAACTCAGCACCACCAAGGCACAATGTTGACCTACTCCCAGCGCATGACCCACGAAGCAATAATACAACATGTTACCATCAAGCGGACTCAGCAAAAGGGCAGCATACGACCAAAAGTTGACATTGCAATTATTGACCCGCAATGTATTAATGTTAGTAAGCAAAATTTATGTATAAATAGGAAGTAATTAAAGTAAAATAAATGAGTTGAACTTTAGCAATTAAAGTAAAGACTACTAAACAGCTATCCCCCCACCAGTGGTAAGGTGGCTGTTCATTTGGTCCTTCGAGAAACAACGAACTACAAGGAGATTACGGAAGCTGCAAAGCCAGCAGATATTGAAGAAAATAGCAAAAGTCGAACGAGATCAACGCAAGTATGACAGAACTGGAAGAGCTCTTTGAGATACAGAAAGAGAGGGCGGAATGGATTAAGAAAATTGGTGAAAAATACACCAAAGAGCCAATACTACGAAGAACAAAAGAGTTCGTGAGGGAAAGACTAGCAGACCTGGAGTACCAATGGACGGAGTTCAAGGAGACGGACAACAAAATAAAGGCTCACCCGAACTGTACAAACAGGCAACCATATACGGAGTCGAACTTTTATGCAGCTGTGAAGTCGACTGTTGACAACCTAAGGCAGAAATTAGAAACCAAACTAGACGAAATCCTGGAAGAAGAGCAGAAGAGACTCAAGGAAGAAAAGAAGAGACAGATGACGACACAGGGCGCGAGTGACGAGCTAAACACAACAATTAGAAAGGAAAAAGACAACCAAGACCAAGAAGGCGAACTGTCTGGAGAACAAGACAAGAGAATTAGGAGACAAGAAGCCCAAATACAGGCATTTATCAGATCTGTTGGCAGGGTAGAACAAAACGGGCAGGGAACGAAAGCCTATTACCAACATAGCCAACAAGTTCTGCAAAATCAATGGGAAACAATAACAAAGACGCACAGCGATATAGTCGAGCTGACGGAAACAACTTCAAGTGAAAGATACGTTAAAATTTGCACAGAGTACGAACAACTGGAAGAAAAATACAATGAAATAATGGTGAACGTAAAAGAGAAAATAAATGAAATGATCTCTCAAAACAGCACACATCAAGAAGCGATTAGCGACACCACAACAAATCACGAGCTCAAACTACCTACTCTAAAGCTGATGACATTCAATGGAGACTACAGGCAATGGAAATCATTTAACGATCTGTTTGAGCAGGCAATACACAACAACGGAAAACTGGGAAATGCTCAGAAAATGCATTATCTCAAGACCAACATAACAGGAGAGGCGGCAAAAATAATCCAACATCTTCAAATATTGGACTGCAATTACGACAAGGCAAGGGAAATCTTGAGAAATCGGTACGAGAACACCCGACTACTAGTTAATGCACAAATACAAGCATTACTAAATCAAAAAGATAGTCAAATTGAATCCGCAACGCATCTTAGAAGACTACACGATACAACAACAGAGTGCATAAATGCACTGAAAGGCTTAAGCTTGGAGACTGGAAGCTGGGATCCAATTATCGTATTCATACTATCTCAAAAACTGGACAATGAGACAAGAAAAGCGTATGAGCAGTCATTAAAAGACCCAAAGGCGTTACAATCACTAAACGAATTCCTAACGTTTATAGAAAACAAGTTCCATGCTCTTGACAACCTAGAAGGACGGCGGAACAAAACAGAATACCAAAAAGACGAAAGACACATGCAGAAAGCAAATGGAGTAGTCACAAGGAAAAATGTATACAAAAATTATCATTCCACAAGTAACCCTTGTTGCAAGTTATGCAACGAGGAACACCGACTACAGACATGCAGGAGATTTATTCAAATGCCAATTCTGCAAAGGAAAGACGTGGTGCTAACAGAAAAACTGTGCCATAACTGCCTTGGAGGCAACCACGTCACAGCAAATTGTCAGTCACGCAAAGCCTGTCAAAAATGTCAACAACGCCACCACACTCTGCTGCACTCAAACGAGACAACTAATCAGAGGGAGCAGCAACAATCCCATTTCGCATCGGGTATGGAGTGTAACAAGATACTCTTGGCAACAGCAGTAATAAAAACTAACTGGAAAGGATGTGACCACTATTTGAGGGCGCTAATAGATCAGGGGTCCCAATCGTCGTTCATTACGGAAGACGCAGTGCAAAGACTGCAGCTGCAAAAAATTCGAGCTGATGCCTCTATTACAGGACTAGGGACAGCAAAAGCAGCAACAGCAACAAGTAAAATTGAGCTAAACATCTCATCAATCTACCCGTCAGACTTCAAAATATGGGGAACATTGTTAGTACTGAACAAACTTACAAAGCCGTTGCCGGACGAATCATTCACGGTACGTGGATGGGATCACGTTAAGCACTTACCGCTAGCCGACCCATCCTTTAACAAAAAGACATCGGTGGACGTATTAATCGGAGCAGATATCTTCCAAGAAATTATTCTTGAAGGCGTCGTAAAGGGAGACGTCGGAACTCCAGTCGCCCAAAACACTCAATTAGGATGGATATTATCAGGAAGTTGTCAACACAAACGAAACGAAGCAACACTATGCCACGTATCCAACGTAGAGTTAAACAACCAACTGAAATCGTTTTGGGAAACGGAAGAGGTACAAGAAGAGAGAGCTACCACAGAAGACAACATGCGATGTGAAGAATACTACAAAACCACACACAAGAGGGATAAAACAGGAAGATACACGGTGCGCATTCCATTCAAAAACGATACAGGTAAATTGGGTAAATCAAAAGACAGAGCATTAGCCCGTCTTCTCCAATTAGAGAAAAAATTTACGCGGGACACTGAGTTACACAAGAACTACACGAAGTTCATGAAAGAATACCTGGAACTTGGACACATGGAGCCAGTAAAATCTACGTCAAACAACGAGATAGTTTACTACATGCCACATCAAGCAGTAATAAAGCCAGATAGCACGACCACCAAAACAAGAGTGGTGTTTGACGCATCATCAAGAACAAGCTCTGGGCTAAGCCTAAATGACACGATGCTTACAGGTCCAGTTTTGCAACAGGATTTATATAGCATTTTGTCGCGTTGGAGAAAACATAAATACGTCTACCGAGCAGACATTGAGAAAATGTACCGCCAAATAAAGATAGCGGAAGAAGACAGGGACTTTCAAAGGATCCTCTGGAGGGAAGAACCATCAAAGCAAATACAGGAATATAGACTTACAACAGTGACATACGGAACATCTTCAGCACCGTACTTGGCTATAAAAACATTACAGCAACTGGCCGTAGACGAAGAAAACAACCTTAAGACTGCATCAAAGATAGCACAGCGAGATTTCTACGTAGACGATCTACTATCAGGAGAGGACACATTGGAGGAGGCAAGAAGAGCCCAACATCAAATCATACAGCTAATGCAAAAAGGAGGATTCAAACTCCGCAAATGGTCATCAAATAGAACAACATTACTAAGAGATATAAAACGAGAAGATCAGGAGCAAGGAATATACGAAGTAACAGCATGTGAGGCAATAAAGACATTGGGAATATACTGGAGACCCGACTCCGATACATTCGAGTTTAAAATAAACATGAACCCGTCCACTAAAAACCTTACCAAGAGAATTATTATCTCAGAAATGGCAAGACTTTTCGACCCGCTAGGATGGCTGGCACCTATAATCATTACAGCGAAATTGATTCAACAAGAGCTGTGGTTATCGGGAAAATCTTGGGACGAAAATTTACCAGATGACATATCAAAAAGATGGATGAACTTCAAAGAAAATCTCTACAATATCGAGAGTATTAGCATACCACGATGGAATCAATACGAGACGAAATACCGTATTGAGCTGCATGGTTTCTGCGATGCATCAGAAAAAGCGTATGCTGCCGCAGTCTACAGTAGGGTAATCACTAAAACTGGTGAAGTACTAACGACGTTACTATGCGCGAAAACCAAAGCGGCACCAATCAAACAAATAACACTTCCCAGACTAGAGCTTAATGGAGCAGTGCTTCTGGCCAAACTAATAAAAAAGGCGAAAAAAGCACTACAAATAGAAAACATAGAGACGCATGCTTGGTCGGACTCCACGATAAATCTCGCCTGGATAAAAGGAGGCCCAACTAAATGGAAGAATTTCGTGGCAAACAGGGTTACGGAAATAACAGCAATTCTGAGCGCAGAAAATTGGCACCACGTAAAGGGTACAGAAAACCCAGCAGACTGTGCGTCCAGAGGTATATGTCCCTCTAAACTCAAGGGACACGCATTATGGTGGAACGGGCCAAAATGGCTATCAAAACTAGAAATAACCTACACTGATACTGAACAACAATACACGGACTTAGAAGAACGTAAAGTCAAGACGCAAACATTAACAACATTAAACGAACAAGAACCAGATCGTATTAAAGGGATGTTAGCACAATACAGCACACTGAGGCGACTGACAAGAGTACTTGCCTATTGTAAACGGTTCATTCACAACGCACGAACATCTGAGGATGGTAAACGCCTAGGACCATTAACATGTGATGAAATATGGTCAGCAACAAAAAATATAATAAAAAAGGTACAAGATGAAGAGTTTAGCAAAGAAATCAGACACCTGAAAAGAGGCAAAGAAATCGAAAAGAAGAGCAAACTTCGGTGTCTTAACGCATTCATGGACAAAGACGATATGCTACGCGTAGGAGGACGGTTAACAGAAGCAGATATTCCACCGACGCAGAAACATCCATTCATCATTCCACATTCTGGTCCTCTCACCACTATGCTAATCGAAGATGCTCACAAAACAACACTGCACGGGGGAAACACACTGACACAAGCACACTTACGACAACGCTATTGGATCATCAACGGAGCAAGCGCAGTCAAACAAAGTATTCATAGATGTGCCATATGTTTTCGATTCAAGTCCAAAATTAGCAATCAACTAATGGGAAATCTCCCACAGCCAAGAGTAACTAATAACAGGCCGTTTCTGCATACAGGAGTAGATTACGCAGGACCCATAGATATACGAATGACGAAAGGAAGGGGCAATAAATCCTATAAAGGATATATAGCAATATTTGTATGCTTAGCGACCAAAGCAGTTCACATAGAAGCAGTGAGTGACCTGACCGCAAACGCATTTGTTTCCGCCTTCAAGAGAGTCTGCGCGAGAAGAGGTCATATTGGACACCTCTATAGTGATAATGGAACAAATTTCGTAGCTGCTAACAAGATTCTACAGTTGAATGTAAAAGATGCCAAGAAGTGGAATGAAGAAATCTATGATACACTAGCGTCCAATCATACAGAATGGCACTTCATTCCACCAGGATCTCCCCACTTTGGCGGTTTGTGGGAAGCTGGGGTAAAATCGATCAAGCACCATCTCAAGCGAACTATCGGCGAGCACAAATTAACATACGAGGAATTATCAACACTACTAACTCAAATAGAGGCATGTTTGAATTCAAGGCCAATATGCCCACTTTCAAATGACCCAGAGGAGACTGAGGTGATAACACCAGGGCATTTTCTAATCGGCACGGCCCTATTGGCACCACCGGAAAGATGCATGCTAGACAGTGAAATGGGATTACTAACTCGATGGCATCTCTTAGAGCGGATGCAGCAACAATTTTGGAAAAAATGGAGCACTGAGTACTTAGCAACACTTCAACAACGATCCAAGTGGACGAAAACTGTTGGGAATTTAAAGGTTGGAAACATTGTCCTTATCAAGGATGAGCAGCTTCCCCCAACTAAGTGGAAATTGGCAAAGGTAGTAGAAACACACGCTGGGACTGATGGTCTAGTACGAGTGGTAACGGTAGAAACGCACAACAAAACCTATAAGAGACCCGTAACAAAAATTTGTTTGTTACCAATTACCGATAATGACGAGTTTACGAACCTTGACAGAAAAACGAAAGAAATCATGCAAACTCCAGCTACCAAGGTGAAGCCATCGACGAATAGAATTGAAACGTTGAAAAATATACCTAAAACAGTATCAAGTCACCACATCCAAGTAACGGTCGAGGAGTATAGAAGCACCAAGAGGAATAAAATTAGACCTACTAACATTCCGTCGAGACCACCTATCGAAGAGCTAATAGGACGTCATCAAGAGAGGAAGCGGCCACATGAATCCAATAAACAGCATGATAGCAGAATAAAACGAGTAGCCCTTCCATCACTGTTACTATCTATAGCGCTCGTGATAGTAGCCCTGCCACATCAAGGATCCACACAAATTACAACAACGCCCTTCAAACATCGGCCTGGTATATATTTTGAGAAGATTGGCAACGTCAATTTAGTAACAAATGAGTGGAAAATTCTAGTATATTATGACTTGGGAAATTATTGGCGCGAATACAGAGGATTTAAAGAACTCATCAACGGACTAAACGATTTCTGTAAGAGGAAAAACACGGACGGCTTTAAGAAATACACTCAGTGCATAAAAATAGCAAATCAATTCGATCACCAGCTAAGTATAATAAAGAACAACAATAATCTACTTCTAAAACAAGGTGTCGGAAAGGAGCCAGAGGCTAGGGCCAAACGATCCCCCTTTGATTTCGTAGGTATGGTAGCAAACAAACTATTCGGAGTTTTGGACGAAGACTTTGCTCAGCAATACGAAAACCAAATACAGTCATTTAAGGAAAATGAAAAACATCTACTTGGTATGGTCAAAAATCAGACATCAATCATAGAATCAACAAAAAACATTCTACAAAAAGACACTGAAGTAATAACCCAGCAGTTAGAAATATTTCATACTCATCTCGAAAACCTAGCAAACGATGTATTAGCAGCCAATGAAGATTGCAATGCCAAAGTAGAATTCTTATCACTATCAACATTCGCCACGCTAGCAATGCTCAACTACCAACAAGCCCAGAATGCTCTGATCGATGTCTTGATCGATATACACCATGGGAAAATGAATCCGCTCATACTAACGCCAGATCAGCTTCACTCACAACTAACCACTATAAGGAATCATCTGCCGCCACAATTAGCCATCGCAGGAGATGCGTCACAGCCGAACTTATTACAGTTTTTCAAGCTTCTTACTGTGAAGGGCAGAGTAATGCAACAAAACGTTGTATTTGAGATAACGATACCCTTGGCGAATATAGAGGATTATGAGATCTTTAAGGTGATACCTGTACCAACTGTTCATCAAAAGGAATACATATTCATCGAACCATCAGCTGACTACTTAGTAGTAAACCTGCTTCGAGAAGCGTACTACACAATAACAAAAGACGAATTAATAAGATGTATTCAGAATAATGACAAATACATATGCCACCAACAGCATCCAACATACAATAGAAGATCAAACATAAGCAGGTGCGAAATGGAACTATTGACACATGCAGACGAAATCTCACCATTTTGTACACTACGAAGTATGGAGCCACATCCTGTATGGATTCAGCTAAACAACGCAAATAAATGGATCTACGTGTTGGAAAAGGAGTACACTATCAATATAATTTGTGGACAGAAGATTTTCGAAACCACACTTAAAGACGACGGAATACTAACAATAGAACCTAATTGCATTGTCAAGCAAGACACCATGACAATCTTATCCAAGAATAAGATTTCCAGTCGTGTTAATACGTCATTCATCCCATCTGTTAATATTTCACACATATTATTAAATACTACAAGAAATAAAGCAAACATAATCCCAAGGATGAGTCTCAAAATTGACCATGATAATCTCAACGCAGTAAGTCAATGGATCGAAGACTTAAAAAAGCACGAGCAACTACCGGGGAATACAACACCACACGACATCCACCACAATATCACTTATGCCGTAATGTTAGTATTTGCCGTAAGCACTATTGGTTACATCGTCTGGCGACGCCGCCGCAAGATCAGCGCAGAGGAACAGCAAGAAACAGAAGCACAACCACAACCAGCTAGAAGACATCTCACGGTAGCCGATTTCAGTGTTTAATTGGCGCGAATTAAAACACTTGTTTCTTACTTTTAAAATTAAACAATATTTATTTGGAACTATGTCCTTTATTATTGAAATACTTTTTACTAATTCTAAAAGGAGCTTAAGGCTACTATGTAGTTACAATAAGACTATCGATAAATTCATCATACAGTCGTATTTATATATTTTTCTTATCTATCTACAAGGAGACCCAAGCGTACAATCGTCTTGCTTGATAATGAAGAAGAGATAATATTCCAACATTGTATACAAACGATATTATCTCTTGTACATATGTTATCATTGTAGCGTTGTGTGCAAGACTGTACTAGAGGCTAAAGATATCATTGAATACAAATAATGTTATCTTTTTTCTCAATATGTTTTGCTATGGATACTTAACTCCCCCCCTTGTTAAACGAAATCGTCCCGATTTTTCGACGCTATTTTTAACATTTCTCTTTCATAAGTTTTGTTATATGCGTCAATCTTTTTTTGTTTTTGACGATCTGTTATACATTGTATAGTTTTTATCATTACGTACGTAAATGCTAGAATAACAATCAGTGTTACAATTGTGTATATAGTTGATAATATCGGTTTTTCTTCAAAAGGAATAATTAGTTTTTTTAAAGTATCTATGTTATCGAATTTGTACATTGTATCTTCTTTAATTATTTGGTCGATGTAAGACTCTGAATTATGATTTCTTAATATAACTTCTTTAATTTGCTTATGCATGTTTTTGTATATTTTATCGTCTAGATTTATAGTATTTTCATAAGTAACTAAGTTTATACCATTAATTGTTTGATTATTTAACTTATGCTTACCGCTTAATAACATAACACCGGATTCAATTTCTAAGTCGTAATCGTATTCTTGTTTAATGTTGCATTTTGAAGTTATATTCTTTAAAAGTGGAATAAGACAATTTTCTTCTTCAAAGTTAATTTCACAAATGTTTTTACTTAGATGATTTTGACAATTTCTTGTTCTTAAATAAGTTTGGTTACATAAGGCAATTGTTTTATCTGTAATGATTTTTCCATGTTTTGAATTTAAAGGTGTTACTTTATACAATTTACATGATTTAATTAGAACTGGATATTTATATATTGTGATGAAGAATTCATCAGTTCTAGCTAAAAATATTTTAGAGTACTCAAGTATATTTATTATGGGTACTTGAATTATTTCATGTTGAATAATATTTTTAATGTCATCTAAGTCTAGGCTTTCTGATAAATATTCATTATTTTTTGCTGCATTAATTGTTCTGGTCAATAATAATAATTGTTCGTACACTTGTTCTATTACTAAATGTTCTTTAAGGCTCTGACCTTCGAATTGTTGCAAAATTTGTTCAAATCTAGAATTTATAGTTTTTTGTTTATTATTGTTTTCTATGAGATTATTTATACTCGTTTCTATGTTAACTAAGTCATAATGGTCAGGATTACCAAACACATATTTGAAAGCTGTTCCTAAAAAGTTAATTGATCTAGTATGCCTAGTATGTTCTTGTAATTGGTCTGCTAAATTCTTAATTTTACTTAACCAAATTTTTTCTTCCTGTGTAGGTTGATATTTACTAGTTACGATATTTACGTAAGGTTGAAATATCGAAGTCAGGTTGGTGGCATGTAACAAATAAGTTTGTTCTTTGAATAAATACACGTCATCTGTTTGCGTAAGTATAAACTTCTTGTTTAGTATCTCAGTTATTTGAACGTTTCCTTGCCCTTCTTGACTCTGTACAATTCCTAGTAATGTTAGGAATATTAATATTTTCGTCATCTGAAAAATGATAATTCTTTATGTTATCCTTGTGAATTTTTATTCCTTCTTTAGAGATTACCGTGTCTCCTTTATCTTCTTCTACTATTCTTGTTATGTATCTAGCGTTAGATTTCTTTCTAAGACCTGTGATTCTTACCATTATCTTATCTCCTTTTTTATACTCTCTGTGTCGAGTTCCTTTATTTAGACGTTCGATCACTTTTTTGGATGCTGAGTTTAGTTTATTTATTATAATTTCACTATTTCTATATTTATTTTGATTAAAGAAAATGTCTCTAGGTTTCAAACCGGTAACTGAGTGTATAGAATTATTTAATTCACGCACTGTTCTAAATATTTCTTCGATAAGTCTTGTTTTATTCTGAATTGTGAATATTCTAGACAGTTCAGTTATTGTACCGTTTACACGTTCTACCTGACCGTTAGCTGTCGATCTGTATACTGGAGTTTCTACTTTAGTTATGTTGTATTTCAAACACATTTGGTTCACCATTTCTGTTTTGAATCCCTTCTCGTTATCTGTCATGAGTCGTTCACATTTTGGGAAATAATTAGATAAGACCTCTTCCATAACGTCGTACAGTCTGTTTCGAGTTTCGATTTCCCGAAGGATTGTATATTTAGAATACTTATCTACTGTTACAAGGAAAGTATACTTGTCGTTGAAGTATATGTCCATATGAATGTGTGTTCCCACATGTGTTGGTATTTCTGAATTATTCAGAGGTTCTCTGATAGGTTTTCTTTCATATTTTCCAAATAGACATGCTATGCATTTTTTGTTGAAACTCTTTGCTTGTTTATTTAGATCGGGCCAGTAATATTTCTCTGAGATTTCTTGTATATTGTTACGTAACCCTCGGTGTGCTCTTTCATGAGTTACCCTTACAAGTTTTAGTTGTTCCTCCAAATTTGTCACGTCTTGAAGTTTTCTTGGTGTGAATATAAATCTTACTAGTGGGAATTCTTTTTTTATGTTTTCACCATATTTGTATATGTTTTCAAATTTCGTATGCAAAGCTACAATCTTTTGGGGTTGTATAACTTCTTTCATCTGCCTTAGTAAAGAGTCTTTGTCCTTAAACTTTATTATGAGTCTTATTTTGTTACCAAAATAGATTTGTGTTTCGATATTATTTGTTATATCTTCAATAAGTTCGAACTGTGCAGTGTATGCATTAAAAGGCTGATTCACAGTTTTTATTATATCATTAGAAGAACTTTCAGCTGAATGTGCTGTTTCTATGGTAGAAGTATTTATGCGTTGACGTGATAATGCGTCAGCTACAAGATTTAGGTTTCCTGGTTTATAAACTAATTTTGCTCCAAAGTCTTCAATGATTCCCTTCCAACGTTTCAGCTTTGTGTTGGGATTTTTTTCTGATACAGAATATATAAGGCTCTGGTGATCGGTATATATGGTTAAGTCTGCTATACCATATATGTAGTTTCTGAGTTTTTGTAAGGACCATATGATCGCTAATAGCTCTTTCTCGTTTGTGCTATAGTTCTCTTCTGTCTTACTCAGTGTTCTTGACAAGAAGTGTATAGGTTGCTTATTCTGACTTAGTACGGCTCCAATAGCTATGTTGGATGCATCAGTAGTAAGCTCGAATGGTTTACTATAATCCGGTTGAAAAAGTTCGACTTGTTCTTTCAAATAATTTTTTAAAATTCTAATCGCTTCTAATGCTGAATCATTCAGATTTAACTTAATATTTTTACTTTGTTTTTTGTTTACTTTACCGTTATCTCCTCGTAAATATAATGTCAGGGGCTTGGCTATGCTTGCGTATCCCTTTATAAACTTACGATAGTAACCTGTAAGACCTAAAAATCCTCTCAAATCCTTTACCGTTTGTGGGACTGGAAAATTTTCTATAGCTGCTATTTTCTCAGGGTTCGTAGTGATTCTACCATGTCTGATTATGTGACCTAAGTATTCTACTTCTTCTTGAAAAAACTTACTTTTCTCATCAGATATTTTTAATGTGGCTTTATTGAGTACGTCGAATACTTGACTTATGTGCTGTATATGTTCTTCCTCAGATGAAGAATATATCAATACGTCATCAATGTAAACGTGTACGAATTTACCTACAAAGTCTCTCAAAATGTCGTCCACGCATCTCTGAAATATGCTTGGTGCATTTTTGAGCCCGAAAGGCATTCGTTTAAATTGATATTTTGCGCCATTTATAGCAAAAGCTGTTTTTTCTTTATCATCTGTTTTGATTTTAATTTGGTGGAAACCTGACTCCAAATCTAACGTTGTAAAGTACTTGGCTTTACCTAAATTTTGAATTGTCATGTTGACATCCGGAATGGGGTATCTGTCTGTTACAGTGTGAGCGTTAAGTTTTTGGAAATCAACAACCATGCGCCGTTTTGGTTTTCCTTTTTCGTCCAAACCTTTTTTAGGTACTGTCCATATGGGACTGTTATAAGGACTATGGCTTTTTTCTATTATATCGTCATGTAAGAGTTTCTGTATTTCTTTGTTTACGAATTCGTTATCTGCTATGGGATATGGATATTGTTTAACATAAACCGGATTATCATTGGTCGTCCTAATGCTTGCTTCTATAGTATCTGTAAAGGGTAACGGTCCTATGCTGTTATTAATCTTCATCAGTCTATCTATGTCTGCTTTATAAATATTATTTTCCCCAATTATGTAATTAATTTTCTGAATAGGTTCGACACTGCTTATGGTAGTTAGAGTCATATTACTGAAATTTATTTCCGCGTTTAGAACTTTAAGTCCTTCATATCCTAATATCATATCAAAAGACTGAATATCCTCTAATTCAAAAAATGTTATATTTTTCTTTAATATCCTAACTACTTTCTTTGTATCTACCATAGAATAACCATGCATTGTTTTTATTTTTATAGGTTTAATTTTAATTTTTTCGCTAGAATCGCATTTTCTATTAATGTAATTATGGGTTGCACCAGTATCAATAAGAATTTTGTAAATTTTCTTATGAATAGTACTAGTTAAATTTAAGCAGGGCAACCCGTCTACTAGTTTAAATGATCTATTCTTATGTTATTATTTACCATACATTCCGTTTCATCTGCTTCTGCATATGTACTGCTGACATCGTCTCTGCGTTGTTGTCGGGAGTTATTTACTCTCTGCTGCTTGAAGTTCTGCTGATAAGATCGTTGCGGTCTGTTGTGTGTGTTGAAACTCCCGCTGTGTTCACGTTTCGCTGGTGGATTATATACATCGGGTTTGCATTGATTCCAATTTTGTCGCTGTGCATGTACAATTTGTCTCGAGTTTATCTCCATCGGCTGTGGTCCTTGATTGTGTTGCTGCATATTATCGTATTGCTTCTGGGGTTGATAATTCGTTGTTTGGCTCGAATAATTTGGTCTTCTTTCGTTTCTGCGTTCATGTGGCATATTTTTGTGGTGCTTATCTTGAGTGAGATGTAAATGCCTGTGCACATTATCATGTTCTATTCTGCGAGCAATTGCGAATGCGTGTTCTAGATCATTTATTGTAGCTGAATATAATGATCCTCTTGTAAAGTTGTCACTCATACCATCAATGAATATACGAACTGCGTCGTCGTTAGCATTTTTAATTAGTCTGTCGATTATATTCGGCGGATCACCTGACATAGTGATTTTTGATATTATTAAATTGAGATTTTTATTTATCTCGTCGTGGTATTCAGACAGTGTGCTTCTTTTTTGCGTGATGGCTTTCATCATGTCTTGTAGCACGTATAGAGGTTCTTGATTAGAGTACGTATAATCTAATCTGTTACGTATCGCCTCAAAATTAAAAATTGTGTTATAATTAGTTAACACATTCGCGGCTGCACCCTGTATTTTACTTTTCACTATAGTCAATGCTGCTGCGTACTTACTGTGTGTTTTGAAGTTTTTAATGCTGTCCATTAATCTGGATGCTTCTTCGCGCCACGACCGATAATTTGATTGATCGCCGTTGAAAATAGGTAGGCTTTTAAATGCGTCTAACTGTATTTCACTACCATCTGTATATGTGGTTCTTATTTCCTCTAGCACAGGTATGTTTGGTACTATGCCTAATCCAGATTTTACTTCATTTAGTTTTGTTTCTAAATTAGTGTTTATTTGATTTTGGTTAGTTATTATTGCTGCTAACCTTGCATTCTCTGTGCGTGTGTGCTCTAGGGTTTGTGTTACTGTGTTGCACCTGGTTTCTAAAGCTTCTAATCTTGCCATTAATACTGCGAGTTGTTCCATTTTGAACTCGTGTCTGTTGTCGTCGAATTTGTGTGTTTTTTTTCTCCACATATACACTTTCACTGAATTGCTTAGCTGCTTCGTATGAAGAAGCTATATTTGTACCTGCTATGCTAGGTAATTCTTGTAACCGGTAACGCGAGTGTTCTGTTTATACTAGATTTCACTACTTGTTCCCGAGGTCCGCTCGATTGAAGTTAAAAAGTATATTTAACCTCCTGGCAGGATCGCCAATTAAAACACTTGTTTCTTACTTTTAAAATTAAACAATATTTATTTGGAACTATGTCCTTTATTATTGAAATACTTTTTACTAATTCTAAAAGGAGCTTAAGGCTACTATGTAGTTACAATAAGACTATCGATAAATTCATCATACAGTCGTATTTATATATTTTTCTTATCTATCTACAAGGAGACCCAAGCGTACAATCGTCTTGCTTGATAATGAAGAAGAGATAATATTCCAACATTGTATACAAACGATATTATCTCTTGTACATATGTTATCATTGTAGCGTTGTGTGCAAGACTGTACTAGAGGCTAAAGATATCATTGAATACAAATAATGTTATCTTTTTTCTCAATATGTTTTGCTATGGATACTTAACTCGCGGCAGAATGTACAATTATTGCACATCGACCCATTTAAAGTGCATGACCAAAAAACCCAACTCAGCACCACCAAGGCACAATGTTGACCTACTCCCAGCGCATGACCCACGAAGCAATAATACAACATGTTACCATCAAGCGGACTCAGCAAAAGGGCAGCATACGACCAAAAGTTGACATTGCAATTATTGACCCGCAATGTATTAATGTTAGTAAGCAAAATTTATGTATAAATAGGAAGTAATTAAAGTAAAATAAATGAGTTGAACTTTAGCAATTAAAGTAAAGACTACTAAACAGCTATCCCCCCACCAGTGGTAAGGTGGCTGTTCACTCACACTTCGGCAGGTCATAGACAAAAAATCCAAGAAGTCCAAATCGATATCTATTTATCGATTATAAGGCAGCATTTATAGAGACGATCTGTACAGAGCCATGACTAGTTTTGAATCCCTGCCAAACTTGTCAGATTGTGCAGAATGACGATGGAGAGCTGTCACTGGTGCGTTTGCAAGTATCAGTACAGAGGCGGAAAAAATGGGTTTAGTGGTGAATGATAGACAGCTACAACTTTGTGGTAGGTCGGGACTTTGTCTACCTTGGCTCCGCTATTTACTCTGATAATGACACCCCTGCGAAGAGTTACACTTGCCAACCGCTGTTTATTTGGCCTAAAAAGGCAACAGACTAATAAATAAGGCCTTGTCAAGAAACACTAAAGAGACCCTACATAAGACCTTCATCATACCAATCCTGCTCTATGGCACAGAATCATGGACGTCCACAAAGGCGGATGAAGATTGTCTTGGTCGTTACGAAAGCAATATTCTTCGAGCGATTTTTGGTCCCGTTTGCGTTGACGGGCTTTGGAGGAGGAGATTTAACAGTGAACTCTACGAGCTGTAAAGCGACGTCGACTTGGTCAGAAAAGTACGTGTCAGTCGACTAAGATGTCTAGGACATGTAGAGCGAATGAACACCAACGCTCCGGCCCGAAGAGTCTTCGATTCTAAAGCGGAGGGACAACGCAGTGGAGGAAGACGCGTACAGGTGGAAGTGGTCCTCAACCAACTTACGAGTGCACACTGGAGGCAGTTACCCAAAGATCGGGCCCAGGTCCACCCCGGACTGTAGAGCCATCTAAGTAAGTTTCATAACTCACGAACCGGTGGTCGTCGATATGAAATTGAATCTTTGTTCATTGATAGAGAAGTAAAAATGATTAAACGCGTTTCTAGTCGTATTTTAAAAAGACCCCACCACCCTTTTTTGAGGGGTAAAATATTAACAAACTTACTTTTCATAGGGGGCTAGAAATTTCCAACCAATTACCACAGCGATGTTTAGTTTTATAGGGTGATAAGGAATAGAAAATAATTGAACTCGTGTTTTAGGAGATTTTGATTTATGCCCAACAGCTCGTTTTATGGGGGCAACACCCCTTAAGGGGCAACATTATCTTTGCCTATAAAGAAAGTTTAAAAATCTTAAAATCACAACGCCGGCCGGCCCTATACCCTCGGACATAGAAACTTAAAATCTAGGTCCGAGTCGTGTGATCTTGAGGCGCCTGAGAAGAAGGGATTTTTGAAAATTCGACTTCAGAGGGTCGAAAAAGTGCATAGAAACTTATTTTATTTTTAATAGAATAGACGAAAACAAAGCTGGATAACGCCCAAGTCCACCCCAAGATGCAGATGTGTACGGTCACTATCCGAATTGAAAAATGAAAAAAAGAGCCAGTCTTTGTGATGACAAAAATGGAACTAACTCCTATAAGCCAAATTGAACTAAGGCTCACAGAAATATGCAGTAGGATTTAATTCAAAAGTTTGGGAGGCAATTCATTTGGGACGTAGTTCATTCTGAAGTAATTCCCAACGAAGTAAGTTTAAAATGCATGAAATATGTATGAAGGGGCATGATGCCCCCCTTGCAACTCCCCTAATTGGGGTCACTGTTGGATTTAGAGTAGGTGCGAGGTATATTTCATTTATTTCTACCACTTCGGAATAAATTTTACTTCTGAACACAAAAGTCGTTAAAATATCAATTTATTTAATGAATATACATAGTTTGTCAGAATTAGTGTCAATCTTTTTCTTAGAAGAGAAATATTAAATTTATTTTCTAAAACAACAAGAATTTGCCGATAGTTAATTTTTCACAAAAAGTTGAATTAAAATAACAAATTTGCTGATTACCCCCTGGAAAGATATCACACTGTCTATCTGACAATTGACAAATCGTTCATTAATTGGCTAACAGATTCTATGACAATGATACAAGTCGGGTTAACAAACACTCCTCTAAGTAACAAATCGTCAAACAAACAATCATATTAATTAAACTAATATACCCATCAATTTAGCATAAAACAAAAGACTTCCTAGTGCGTGGTAATTCGAAAAGTTAATCTCAATTCCCAACGCACTCGTTAAAAATTGACCAGTTAGTCGGTCGGTTGTCGACGAAATAACCGTCTAACTAACCCAATTTAAATAATTTATTGCCATTCTCATTCAAAATGCAATCGTGTGAACGAATAGGATAAAACAAAACCATACAAACCACTCTAAGCTTAATAATACTATAAAACAATTTTTGTTCTCTTCGACGAATTCACTCAACATTGCCATAGCCCATAGGTACATGGAGATTGTAGGTACCTATAGTTTTGTAGGATTTTAAATAATACACACAAAGTATCGCCATTTAAATTGATTATAGCTTCGCATTTGTAAGTATAATGCCTAGTTCTCGAGAGACTTATTGCGGAACCATCATGCAAATTGTTTTAGCCGTGAGCATCTAGTTGGAGAGCATAGGCACATACCGCGATCAAGTTGCAGATCTTCCGAAACACTTGAGCATCATGTTAGATAGATGGATAAAACAAAAAAAAATAGAAAAAAAAAAACAAACTTCAGTGTTATTTTTATTTTAAACATCCCACCTGTTTGCATGTCTACTGATGGAGAGTACCTGATTTTGTTCAGTGTTTTAATTTTCGAGATCGTGATCAAACTAAACAGAAGCCATGAATGAAGAAACTAACAAAAAAAATATATTAATAAATTCCCACAACACAGAGTGCATAGGAACACTGCACACATGTGTGGTGAGCCAGTGTACTTTGAGGTGCAATCATATCTGATGGGTGTTAGTCAAGGGGGCCAAACTGATGCTCAAGTGGCTAAAGCGTATAAAGGTCTAAAAAAAAAAACAACTGCGAACGATTTTGAAAATTTGCAACCTCAAATGAATAGCAGAAAACTGGAATGTGGTTCGTGTCCAAGCTAAATTGATGCAATCAACATTTTGTTGAAATCTCATTTTAAACAGTTTGTCCATGATCAGTTTGTATGGTGATCTGACATTTTGAAACAAGCACTGAGAAACGATTTGGGGAACTTCAAACTCTAAAAGGGTGAAAAGGGGGATGAAAGTTTTTATTTATTTATTTTTAATATTTAATTTAATTTATAAATTCTTATTTTTTCATTCCGATCGACATAAAACCCGGTTTGTGTATTCTACATAAGAAATAGATAAAACTCATTTTTCCGGTTTTTCTTGGAGTACGAATTATTGGTGATGGGAAAAGGGGGATTCAGTTTGTATGGGGAAAATCGCTGTTTATCCAATCGAGGACATAGGAAAGCACACTAGGTACTTCTGTATTGGCAGTGAAGCCTCGGGTAAATGCTACTTTTATACACTCCCATGCACATGAATAGGGACAAGATTTTTTAATCATTTCATGTTGTGTGTCTCTTTCTCTTTCCTAAATATCGATATTTTCTTTATGCTTTTATTTTGTGCATTACTATGCACGCAACTTTAAGGAGCGAAACTAAATTCTCACAATTTTACAGTTAGATGTTATGTTGATTTTTCTTTGACCATGCAAAAAAAGTGAACATTTTTGCAGCACTTGAATGGGGACAGATGCAATTGCTTTGCTGTGGATCAATTTATTGAAGCTGAATGTATTTTTATTTTTATGTCGCGTATATTTTAATTGTTTTTCAATCAAATGGGGTGAGGAAAAGTTGTAACTGCAGAAGAGAAAGGCAAAATACTTACCTAGAAGGAGTGCAGTCTCATCTATAGCGAAATTGCCAAAAAAAAAATTGGAATACGCAAGTCAGTGGTTGGCAATTTTATTAAAAATAAGTGCAACTATGGAAAGCAAGGACCAAATCAGCTGCTACATCTACTGAAAATGACGGATTGTTGGAGAAGCATCAAATTCTTACTGTTCCGCCACGCAGATCGGATCAAATTTCGGAAACATTGCTAGAGTTGACACCGTAAGACGAGTAATTCGGAGAGCTGGATATGTAAAAAGATTAAAATTTTGAAAAAACCGCCTCTTACAACTACTCGACTACCTTATTCCCCTGATCTCAATATAATTGAGACTGTTTGGGGATGGTTGTCATGGTAAGTATACGAGTCCGGTAAACAATTTTCAGATGTTAAATCATTAACAGCAGTGTTATAGAGACAACAAACTATCTATATATATGACTTAATAAAGAGAAATTGTCAGTCAGCAATTACCCGTCTTCCTGTTCACATCTCGTTATAACAGTTGGCGACGAGAGAATAACTGCGCGTGTGCAAACAAGTTAATTTAGCTTTTTACAGTACAAGTAAAATTAAAATATTCTTCTATAATGAATAACGGAGAAGGAAGAAGTGGCGAACAGGTGCAAACCGCGACGGTGTTTAATTTTGACTCGTTTAATCCAAAAATTACTTCGTGGGCTCGCTGGGTAAAACGCCTTGAAACTGCTATGGATTTGTACAACAGTGACGCAAGGAAACGCCGTCAGCTCATTTTACATTATATGGGTGCGGAAACCTATGATGTATTATGCGATAAGTTGCTTCCGAAGACACCAGAAGGAATCGAATATAAAGAAATTGTAGAAACTCTAGAGGGTCACTTTGATCCCAAACCTAATGAGATCCTAGAGAATTATCGATTTTATATGCGGAAGCAGAAAATGGATGAGAACTGCGCAGAATATCTGATTGCCCTACGTAGAATGTCTGTCGGTTGCAATTTCGGAGCACATTTAGACACGGCTATTAGAAATCAATTCGTATTTGGTCTACGGAATCAAAAAATTCAAAGCCGGTTGTTGGAAAAAACAATATTAACATTGGATGATGCGGTAAATACAGCAAGTGCTTATGAGAGCGCTGAAAGGGGAGGTGTTGAAATGCACCAGTATGGAGGAGAGAGCGAGAGGTCTAGTGTTAGCAAAATTCAAGAAAAAAACAAAGGGAAACGGCACAGCAAAACGTACGGTAGAAATAAAAAAACTCACGGTAAGAACGAAGAAACAAAAAAATGTTTTCGCTGTGGCAAGGCATCGCATACGGCAAATCAATGTTCGCACAAAGAAACCGTTTGCTATTTTTGCAAGAAAAAAGGGCATTTGCGAAAAGTGTGCTTTAAAGCAAGCAAGCAAATGAATCAAATCGAAGAAGAGGAACAGAATACCGGTACGCTGATGGTGGAAGAACTTTTTCATATTGGAGACAAAGGCAGAGAACTAAATGACAGGGCAAAGATATGTTGTAAGTTGCAAGTAAACGGAATTTTTATTAATTTTGAAATCGATACAGGTGCTCCGGTTACACTTATCAGTTTGATGGATGCAAAAAAGTTTTTTTCAAAACTCAAAGTCAACGCAAGCGACACTGAGCTGTACAGTTATTGTAAAACACCATTGGATTGCGTAGGATATATATGGGGTAACGTGACAACCGTAACTCCTAGTCCTCCGGTGAAGATTTATATTGTTCGATCTGATCGAAAACCGTTGCTGGGAAGAGAATGGCTACGGAAAATTAAACTTGATTGGACGAAAATCTTGGGTAATCAATTGAATCCAACAGGTAATATTAATAAAATTGAATGTAGCAAGAAATATTTTGAGCCAAAGATGATTATGAGTAAATTTCCAAAATTATTTGCACCATCTACTGGAAAGATTACGGGGTTTCAAGCTCGTTTATATTTAAAACCAAATGCGACTCCTAGGTTCATTAAGGCTAGGCGAATCGCTTTTCCACTATGGCATGCAGTGGAGCGCGAACTGGAAAACCAAGTTGCAGAAGGCTTACTGCTTAAGGTGGACACAAGCGAATGGGCCACTCCAATCGTGGTTGTGCCCAAAAAAGATGGCGCTGTCCGCATCTGCGGCGACTATAAAGTTACAGTGAATCCGGCATTGGTGGTTGATGTGCATCCGTTACCTACAATTGAAGAGTTATTTAGTAAAATGGCAGGAGGTACTAAATTTACAAAAATTGATTTGTCTACCGCGTATCTTCAACTAGAAATACATCCAGATGATAGACACATTCTTACCTTGAGCACGCACAAGGGTTTGTATCAACCCACACGTATGATGTATGGGATTGCCTGTGCTCCAGCGAAATGGCAACGCTTTATGGAACAACTAGTTGGGGACATACCAGGTGTATCCGTATTCCTGGACGATATCAAAATTACAGCCGGTGACGACACAACTCACATCAGTCGCGTAGAAGAAGTGTTAACTCGACTGAACAGTCACAATATGCGAGTAAACTGGACTAAGACGGAATGTATGAAGGACCGCATTGAGTACTGTGGGTACGTCATCGATAAAAATGGTATCCATAGAATGCCGAGTAAGATAGATGCAATACAAAAGTTAAAAAAACCAACGACGAAAGATGAAGTACGCGCATTTCTGGGTCTCATCAACTACTATGGACGGTTCATCAAAAATCTAAGTACAATTTTATACCCATTGAACAGGTTACTACAAAACCAGGTGCCATTTCGTTTTGATAAGGATTGTGAAAAAGCGTTTGTTGAGGTGAAAAAGCAAATGCAATCAGATACAGTGTTGGTTTTCTACGACCCTAAACTGCCAGTTGTTCTCGCTGTCGATGCTAGTCCGATTGGAGTTGGAGCAGTATTGAGCCATGTGTATGGTGATGGTTCGGAGAGACCTTTGCAGTTTGCTTCGCAGACACTGAACCAGGTACAACAGCGTTATAGTCAGGTAGATAGAGAAGCCTATGCCATCATCTTTGGGGTAAGAAAATTTTACCAATACCTTTACGGAAAAAAATTTACTTTGGTAACAGATAATAAAGCCATCTCCCAAATTTTTTCTCCTCAGAAAGGCTTGCCCACCCTATCAGCAACAAGAATGCAGCATTATGCCATATTTTTAGAGCATTTTAGTTACGACATAAAACTGAAAAAATCCCAAGATAATGCCAATGCCGATGCGATGTCACGCTTGCCCAGTGCGGATACGTATAAAAAGATTGAAGAAATAGACGTTTTGGAGGTGGAAGCCATCGAAAATTTGCCAGTGACGGTTTCTGAACTAAGTGCGAAAACTAAAACAGACCAAGAAATAAGTTTATTAATAGAATGCCTTAGATATGGACGTGAATGCGAACCGAATAAAAGATTCGGTATATCACAGACGGAGTTTAGTCTACAAAATGGGTGTTTACTTCGCGGTATTCGCGTATATATACCCAGTGAGTTGCGGGAACGAGTCCTACTCGAATTGCATACTGGCCATTTTGGAATTTCAAGGATGAAGAGCTTGGGAAGAGCTTACTGTTGGTGGAGGCAAATGGATAGTGACATTGAAAAGCTTGTGTCAAATTGTCAACTATGTCAAGCTACTCGCGCGGATCCTAAAAAGGAAGTCCCAGTCCATTGTTGGGTGGCTCCAAGGAAGGTTTTCGAAAGGGTACATGCAGACTTCGCAGGGCCCTTTATGGGAAAATACTTATTCGTACTTATTGATGCATTCAGTAAATGGCCTGAAGTGCACATAATACCCAATATAACAACGAGTACTACAATTGCGAAATGTGAACAAATATTTGCGTCTTTTGGGATACCGACGGTTTTCGTAAGCGATCACGGAACCCAATTCAATTCCCAAGAATTTCAGCTATTTTTAAAAAGGAATGGTGTTGTACATAAGCAGGGTGCCCCATATCATCCCGCTACAAATGGGCTTGCGGAACGTTTTGTCCAAACTATTAAAAACAAAATTCGAACAGCAAATTGCAGCACAAATTCTATGAGCACTTATTTAAACACAATTTTATTTGCTTACAGGCGAGCCATTCATCCAACCACGGGTAAATCACCATCGATGCTGATGTTGGGTCGTCAGATTCACTCAAAACTTGACCTTCTTTTACCAGTCGAAGTCGTCACGGAGCGGCAACTTCCAAAAAAGCAATTTTCGGTGGGAGAACGGGTGGCAGCAAGGGACTATATGTCTAACAACAAGTGGCAATTCGGGACGATAGAATTAATCTTGGGCAATCTACACTACAGCGTTAAGTTGGACGATAATCGAGTCTGGAAGAGACATGCGGATCAATTAGGGAGGATAGGCGAGGCAACGGGCAGACTGCCCCTGGAGCGAGTGTTCACGAGCGGAACAGAACAAATCGATGACATACAACGTCCTATATTAGATTCAACTATCAAGCAACCATGCAACCAGTCGTCACAGAACGTTGAACCATCTATCAAAGAGCAACAGCAGAGCGGTGAGGGATCTGCATACGAGGGGTCTGCGCTGGAAGCTGCCGAGCCAAAGGTACCAGTTGAAAACAACGAGAACAGCCTTCGACGTTCCAACCGGATAAGGAAAGCTCCTGAGCGATTTACATGCTAAGACAAGTAATTAGTAAATCATTCCAAAAACAATTATATTATTGAATTACATATAATTAAAACACGTGAATTTTGAATTACTTTGAATTTACTTTAACTTAATTTAATTAAAAAACTTGACTACTTATATGAATATTTCAATGTGGATATCGATATATATGTATATAGTTATATTTATAAAATAATAAATTATTCTTTTAATTAGTCTGGTAGAGATGTTATAGAGACAACAAACTATCTATATATATGACTTAATAAAGAGAAATTGTCAGTCAGCAATTACCCGTCTTCCTGTTCACATCTCGTTATAACAAGCAGCTATCAATGCCGTATGACGCAACATTTCCAAGAGCTACGAAGAGTCTATGTTTAACTCACTTCAGGTATTTATGAAGTTATTTCAAACAAATGTGACTACACACATTATTATAGCTAAGCTTAACAAGATAACAAGAAATTAATTTAAACTGAATTTTGCAATGTTTTGTTATTGATCCTTGTTTCCAGTTATCATTTGTTTAAAAATAACGGACAGATTTTGGGGCTTAATTTTGTTTTTCCTTTAATACAAAATTAAAATCAGAACATTAAAAAAAAATATGTCTATACAAATATTATGTACTTTTATTGAAAAACCGCAAAAGAGAAAGGAGAATTCTTGTCCTTATTCAAGTGCACCGCAATTTGTACATAGCATGCTGAAAGGATATGGGAAAAGGAAAAGATGGCGTTCAATCGATTGGGGAAGAGTTACTTATAGTTTTTAGTGATCGCTTATAATCCTCACACTTTTTTGTCGTCTGCTAATTAAATGTTAGATACTTTTATCTCAAAGTCTTTTTTTGTAGTTTTATCTATAGGAATCGTTTAATGGTATTGGCTCAGATTTGAACGAGTAACTTAACAGAGCTGAGCGAATTGTTGAAAGGTACTAACTACCAACAGGAAACATTTTTCGATCACAAAATTTGATGTCGATTACCTTTTTAACAGTAGATGATGAAAAAAAAAAGAAAATCAGGCGTGGAATAATATTGAGCGGAACCTCTCCAGTAAAGGCTTACTTAAAGGTTATTGTGCAAGTCAAAGGAATGGAGGGACCTACAATTGTATGCCTTATTCGAACAACACTATCTACACCCAGCAAAATTACACTTACACAATAAATATATTTGGAAAACATATTCAAACTATCGCTCCTCAGATAGGCCCCACTCTCTTTTTTCTAACATGCAGGTAGGTATATATAATATTTTATGAATTTCAACAATATTCATCCACTGAACAGGTGTGTATATCTATACAACGCGTTGCACCTAATTATCTAAAACAATTTTTCCTTCAATGCATAGTTGAATTTTTTTTTTTAATTTATTGTTAACATTGAATTGTTTGCCGCTCATACCATGTTCATCAGAATGCATGACAGGTAGTAACGTTCTATTAATTGCCGCCAAGTTGCAACAGCGGGTCGTATAGTATCTCTGGTGTTCAAAATGACTCACTTTCGATATATAATCCAAGACGAGTATTGCAAGAGCTTTTCAATCACGAAAAACTTGTTTCCATTGACTATTGTATACGTAACATTGCAATGTGGAAATGCAATTGATACACAACTCCAATTTACGAGGAAATATCCTTGTGCAGTGATCTTGAATTTTGTGGCAAAAAAAAAAAAATAAGTTGCAAGTATATAATTTATTTTTTTTTTCTATGCGTTGGTCGTTGTAATGTGATTTAAGATTTAACAGAGCGATATCTGTTCAGGGATTTTGCTAATTAATTGATTTATAATTGTACTGTGTGCGTTTGGAGTAGGTATGCAATGTCACACTGCCAGGAGATTAAAAAATAAAAAATAATTCACAATTTGATAGTGGAGAGACGCCCCTCATTTTGTTGGGTAATTCACTGAACAAGGACATAAAATGCAATTGTTTATGGGGCTACGAGCGTAATTTTGCAATGACTGTCTGAAGCGTTAAAGTTTATAGCTCGGTGGTAAATCACCTCATTTGTCATGAGAATTGCAGTAAGTGGAATTTATCTCGCCCATAATTTATACAACAATGTTTAGCTTGCGTTGTAAAACATACTTGGTGTCGGGTGTCTGAGGTGAATGGAACTTTCCTGGGTTGTGAATAAAAATGAGTCACTAGGCAGTAAGGATAAAGGTTAATTAAGGAAATTTAACAGAAAAATAATAATGAAAGTGTCGCCTGTAGTTATGCACAATTTCAAATACGAGTGTCAACGAGATTGGGTCCCAAGTCCGTCCTAGCCTATAGATTGGAGCGCCATCAAAAGTAAGAAAAAGTATCCTTCTCAGTGTCGAGAATGGTTAAATATTTCCGAAAACGAACCGACCAATGTAAAAATATCACAAGGGACCATAATATTGATCTAGGTGTCGTTATACGATATACGATATACCCAACCAAAAACTTGCAAGACAAGGAGGAGGTTTTATTAAACACCATGGGCCTTACCAATAATTATTTTTAGTCTTTAACTTAAATATTTTGACGGTCACAATCGATAATTTTATATGGAAATTTTCGCCATTGTGACTTTGTAAAAGATAGCCTAGACACTAAAAATGATTATTAGTACCGCGGCATAATTTCAGGTTAAGATTTCCATTGACGAGTGAAGTAGTTAGAATTGGTCTGTTCCTATGGGTTTTGGCGCAGAAGAGCGGGGAAGCCCAGCGTAAGTGGCTAATGTATTTTTTATGGTTGATAGTTCAATGTACAGATGAGGGTTTTTCTCGCAGGACTCTAATCTGCAGTTCGCGTTTGGCTTACAGCAATGGAGGTTTATAAAAAGAAACGAGTAATTTTCGCGTACCTAGTGCATACAAAATATGTTATTAAAAAGAAACGATGCTATTGGGTGTATCCTTTTGTTGATCATCGGCTAACAAAAGGAATAGTTTATGCATCATCTATATACTATACATATAATAAAACTGTAGGAATTTTCGTTGTCTCTTAAAAACACGAAAACTACAGGACAGATTTCGATGAAACTTTTTTTTAAATATTTCTTAAGACTGTGAGACTGCTATAGGCTAAGTCGTTTATATGGTGGGTTATTGCTAACCCATGCTTTCCTGTTTCTGATTTCTGTGGAGAACTTTTTGTTGAGGCATAGTGTCTTTGGTAGGCGGTCTGTAACCGCACAGATCATATCAAGTTATGGAAGTTTCTATAACTACAATAAGATAAATATTTGTAACTGCCCAAATTTCAACCGCGAACTAGTCACAAATAAATTATTCTCTCGAAGGAATAAAAAGGATTTTTCCGAGAATAAGTTTAGCTTGCCATTTGCTGGCATTAAGCTGCAAGAAATAAGAAAGAACAACTTATTTATTAGAAATATATGAATTCCTTATTAACATGTTTACATTATGTTATATGTTGGTCCGAAAGGGCTACCTTGAGGAACCCCAGATGTTACTTTAATTGGTTCACACGCAGGGAACCTAAATTCTATATTGACTATCTTCTAAGTAGAATTTGATCCATGAGACAAGTCTCGGTTGAAAGTCAAGCATATGCAATTTAAGGACAATAAGTGGGTGAGAGCAATTTTTTAAAAGGCCTGCTGAAATCAGTTGGAATGGTATAAATATTTTCCACAAACTTTTCTTGCGACGAACTCAACCTCAATTAGTGGTAATTGATTAAATTACTGATCAGTGACAATTAGGGGCCTACAATGCGATAATATTTTTTAAGGGAAAGTATGATTTCGAAAAGTTTAGGTAGAGAGACAGACAGACAAAATTAAAAGAAATTTCAGATGATAAGTAGACCAGTTCTGCATTGTTAAGAAGTATATTGAACTTTTATTTTTTTATTTTTTTGTCAGAAAAACCGGATGGGTAATTAAGCTTAGTCATAATAATAACAGGGCTCTTGTCACCCGACTTTCAGGTATAGGTGTATGTCCATTTGAAAGTAATATTTTCGAGATTTTAATATCGAGAGTTCGTTGGTAGAACTTTGTCAGTTTATTCCCTGAAAGTAACCTCATAACCGTGTCCACTTCATATTTATTTTGCTAGTTATCAGTTGAAATATATTCTTAAGCCATGTTCCCACCAACGTGATTTAGCTTAATTCACCTGATTTAGATAAATGATCCCATTAATGACGTGGTTTATGAAACATTTTCGTGATAACGAAAATGATGTACACGACGTGTTTTATTTTTATTTTTTATTATGTACCTACGTATTGTCATCGCGAATGTTTCCAAAATAAAATGGAACATAACTTTTTAGCTGCAGCTCTTTATTCGGCAACAAACAAATAAAACACAAACTGTCAAAAATATTTTTTTTTTTTTTAATTTTCCACTTGTTTTGCAGAGATTGTGATATTTTTATAATGTACTCGTTACACATAATTAGAAAGTGTTCTTATTCATTTTGTCATAATATATTGTCAGATATATTCCCAAAGCAGAAGCAAGTAAAAAAACGCAATTTGGTCCGAAAAAAGATTAGTTGTTCCTTTCGGAACTTTGGAAAGAAAAGTTTCAGGAATTAACAGAAATGTCAAAATAAAACACGTAAAGATCGGTGGAAACGGCTTTCGTGATTTATAAGTCACTTCGGCTTAATTACGTTGGTGGAAACATGATATTACGAGCGAAAAGTTGCAGCTGCTTCAATTATTGGCGCTGTTCTTAAAAAAGTAAGAAGTTGCTTTGCCATCCGTCCGAGTTTTCCGGTTTTTTTTTGTAACAAATGGTCCATTGTTTTGTACTCTTTTTTAGATCCTATTTTGTCCGGGAAAGTCCGGGATTTTCATGCTCGATAACTACTTTCTTCAAATGATCTCTGACAACCCTGAAGAAGAGTAAACAAGAAATGCTGGATTAAGCCTTGGGTAGATCGTCGTCGTCTACTCAGTGAAGGGTCTACTCTTACAAGAGACTTCAATCTGTTGGGCCAAATATTTTTAAAAATAATACCAAATTAAGGAAACCCATTCCTCCGATATCCATTGATTTGCCATGTCGACTATCGATAGCTACTCGCAAAATACGAACTGTGTTGAAATTTCGAGAGTTAATCTCCGATAGTGATAAAAACATGTGTCCACTTGCGAGTGACTATCAAAAGGTTCAAATGTCGAGAGTAAAACGTTAGCTATCCGCGAACTACTTTCAAGACTATGCCCACTTGCGAGTTTGCTCTCGAGAGCTGCTCGAGCTGCTGCTTATTTTGTACTCTCAAATAGACAGGCACCTTTAGAGGAGCCTCTATAAGGTATAGATTTTCTTATTTTATTTGGGAAAATATATTTTCACGCTTTTAGCGTAAATAAGAATGACACATTGGGCTTTACTAAATAAGTTTTCACAATAAATTTATTGCCGATCATAATTTCCATGTTTGGGATGGAACATGTCGCCATTTTTAAAAGTTAAGATGGGTACTAAAAAAATGAATTATTAATACAGCGAATTGAACTAAACCGTTTAAACTATATAGAGATGCATTTTTAGCTAAATACAAGAAAACCACTGCATAACAAATTTCTAGAGACCACCTATTCTTTGATAAACATGGCATCCGATTCACGTCTCTCTGGCGAATTTATTCAACATATTTTGTCTCTATGGTAAAAAGGTTATCGTATGCTAATGACGCTTGCAACAAGAAAAAAAATGCATGAAAACGAATATAGCTACAACAAATTTGACTATAAATTTAAAATTACTTTCTTATGCAATTTTTTTAACATTTATCACTCACAGAGTATAAAGAAATTCGATTGTCTAACAATCAAAGTGCAGATTACGAGTGGAATATATTTGAGAGTATGCCCTGAGGGACATGTGATCTTCTGGACAGCCTTATATTCGATAGAGAGGCGATATGCCAATACTAGATGATTTTTCAATGAAGTTGTGATTTGATGATTTCATTAAAAATTTTATAATGAAAGCATAATTTAATATGTCATCAGCATTACTATTCATTAAGTTCCAATTTTAGAAGGGATTCAATTTGCATGTGATTAGGCTAAACAAATATTTTGATTATCTACATAATTTTCATTTAGTAAATCAATTATATAGATTGAAGATAATACGACTACTTTAAACATAGTTATAATGGACTATTTAAATTTATTGCAAAACTAGACATTTTTTTTATAATTTATTTTTCTTGATTTTATTTCCTTTCTCGAAATGTGATGGTTGGTTATTGGTTCTTTGTCAAATTTTTAAAATTCAAAAATGTTATGAGTATATTTTTTTATTCCGACTTGAATACATTAATAAATTTGATCTTTAATCCAATCATAATTAAATCGGGGGATATATTTTCCTATTGTAAAGAAAATCGAAATATAGCACGTGATAGCTAAAAAATCAAAGGACTTATTCCACCTAGTGGGTAGTGATGTTAAGCGAGGGATGAGAAGTGATCTAGAGATTTGCAAGTAACTTTTTTTGGACATTGTCTCGTTTTTTTTTTTTCGTTTTCATATCACAAACATCGCAACATATAGCGCGATCAGACTCAGAGGTGATGGTATGCGTGACCCTACGGACACAGCAATATTCTGCTTTCTTTATCAAGAGAGCTAGTACCATCCTCAACGAAAACGGATTCCATTACCCCCAGTATACTCTTTAAAAACCACTTCGAAGTAAAAGAATAACATCAAAGAACTTATAACCTTTTTGAATTCCACAGGCTGGAATTTAGCTTTAGTTTTGTCAAAATACTTATGCCGGCCACTGTATACCGCGAAAGTCTGTTTGACTCAGGACTAATTAAGACACACCTAGCATTGCGACTAAAATATAAATGCACTCTAATTAAGAGGAATTTTTTTTTCATTTAGTTGCTTATTAAAAGATGGCTTAGAAATTGTAGATATATTTTACATTCAGATGTTGACCAATCAGACTGCAATCCAAATCTATTCATATTAGAATCCTCTCCTCCCAACGCTAGTAAATTAAATGAAAACATTAATCAGCTGTCAAAAATCGATTACAACACACAAACAGTCCGTCCTTCGTTACATCAAATAATTAACGATGAAAAAAAGTTTTCCATTTGTAATATCTCTCTCAGCGGAAACATCCACATATGAGGTAGGCAATACCCCATCGAATTATCATAAATTCATCATCAACTCGGATGGGTAATTTAAAAATTTTCATCACGTATACAAAAAGGTAGCATACAAAATGCGTGCGTTACAATAGGTATACGCATCGACACGCATTATGAATGCTACTCCGCCCGCCATGCACCGTATCAAAAATCTCTTTGATATTTTTTCGTAAACATATATATATTTTTTTAAGGAAGTTCATTATCATCATAGAGTAAAGTATAGAAAATGACCTTCGTGTCACAGGCCGACCGACCTCCAGAACTCTAATTATGCACCATGGTATACACGTAACCTTCAGTATTTGACATAACACATAATCAAACAGCAAAAACAAAATAATCAACTTCAGAACGTTTTGTTATGTCGCCCCAAACATCGGAGAAGTTCATTTATGAATAGATACCTAAATTAGAGTTGTGTACCCATTTAATTTGATAGCATTGAAATAGCATAGAGACAAACACAACATTAGGAATAAATTGTTGTCTATCCGATTGTCGCCGATTTGACACACAATTGACAGAGAAAAAAGACTATGAAGCTTCGCAGACAGTGGAAACCTTGTCAAATGTCATTACCGGTTAATTGATTGAAATTTTATGCAAAGACTAATCTACAAAGAAGATTAGGTATCTTCATATGATAATAGACGCTAAAAATAGCAGTGAGAATTACTAAAGAATATAAAATATAGACGCAGCAAGGTTAATGGTGGCAAATTATAGCGCCATCTGTGGATGAGATCTTGAAAGTTTTTGTTTTATTATAGATGATTTGATGTTATTTGCGAGTTAGGGGGTAATGATGTAATGATTGCATGTCTATCAACATTTTATATTTTATCAAGCTAAATTTTAGAGACTTAGGGTCCTAGGTTCGATCACCGAAAAAACACACATTACAAAAGTTTTTTCCACTACACCACCTCTCGCGACCGTCTGACTAACATCCGAGAGTATAATTGTCCTACAAAAGCTTCTCAATTCAGCCGTTCGGACTCGGAATGCAAATCGTATTGTAGGTCCTTCCATTCGTCCCAAAAATAAAAACTCATACAAATGAATGGTTGTGAGAAGCTAGGCCTAGGGTGTCTACTACACGCGTCTGTTACGCCAACTATTTATTTATTTGTTTATAAACTTTAGAGATTTTAATTTGCCTTCAATCTTCGACTAGATCAATAATGTTTACGTGGAATATTACAGACTTTGACGCCCAGTTTCACAGTAGGAGTTTAAACTACACTTTTAGTTTAAACTTTAGTTCAACAATTCATTCGGTTTCACAGGTTCTTTTAAACATTGAACAAAGTTCATTCTGTAGTTTAAGTTAAACTAGAGTATTCTGCCGTTTAAACCTCAGATCAACCGATTGTCAAAAACACAAATATTTGACGCGTATTCTTTGAAAGAAAAGACAAGGAACGATTTTGGAAAAGTCGTATAAAAGCTAAGTACTGTACAATACTGCCAAATTCTATTCATTAAACTGAGTTCAATTGAAGTGAAGTTCAGATTAGATTTTGAAACCGGACGAGTTGAACTTCAAATTTAAACTCACGTCCAGGTTCAGTTAAACTATAGTTTAAACTTCCAGTGTGAAACTGGAGGTAAGCAATTCTTAGGTTCAGTAAATTTTTCCTTTCCCCGACCGCTGTCAAAAAATGATTTCAACCTCATCGCATTGTTTAAAATAAATTGTAAGCCTGCATTGAATGTCATCAATTCCCAGAGACAGATGACAACAAAGCGCATCACCGATAACATTCCGAAAAAATACCGTAGACAGTGTACAACCTTGCGGAACACCACTTTCGAGTTCAGAGAAACGGGCTGTAAGTTACACATCACAGTTAGTGATGGTATGTACGATATACTAGTAAAATATAGAACACACAGACGGCCATTAGGTGTCAAAATGATTAAGACAGTTAATTCCAATCAAAATACAATTAGTAATGACATGTTCATTAACACATATCTGTGGTTTAATTTTATGGCCCACATCAGCACGTTTCATTCCAAAAATGTCACAACAACGTAACTCCCTCTGGCGATATTTTCACATTTCCACAATCAAGAAAAATAAAAAATTAAGAGATATCGATTACCTAAATGTCAACAAGACACCAAATAAAATTCGACAACAAATTACACAAGATGTGGGACACAAATTAATAATTTGTAACTTTCGAATTAAAATCATCTGATATCGAGATAGTTATTGGACTTGCGAAAGGTTATGATAAAGGCATCAGGTATATCAGTCAGTACCAGTTGCTATAGAGAAGATATTATTTTGTGAATGCAATAAATGTCAGAGGAGCACGACTTGGGCTAAGTGCACATAACCGATTTCACAATCGAATGGAATGAAAGAGGCTTTAAATAAACCACACCTTTTCCACTTAAGTGCAAGCATAAGTAGGTGGATCTTTATATGTAATGTACTTTAATGTCGGTAATGGAGTGAATAATTAAAAATCACAAAAACTATCAATTCCTTTTTGCAGTTTATACGAAAAGCTGGTAAATTTTGTTTGATTCTGTCTAAAAAATAAAATAATAAATAGGTGGCGCAACAGGCGTTAGACACCCTAGGCCTAGCTTCTCGCAACCATTCGTTTGTGTGGCTTTCTATTTTTAGGACGAATGGAAGGGACCTACAATTTTATGCCGAGTCCGAACGGCTGAATTGAGAAGCTTTTTCAGAACAGTCATACTCTCGGATGTTTGTCAGACGTTTGCGAGAGGTGGCGCAGTAGAAAAAACCTTAAGATGTAATTTGTGTTTTTCCGGGGATCGAACCTGGGATCCCTCGCACAGCAGTCCAGCACACTAACCATTGCGCTACTGCGCCTGTGATTCTCTCTAATCACTACAAAAAAAACTGCCGTCGGTAACAAAGATCGATAAACCAGTCAATTGGATTGTGTACTTGATGATATGCAGGTAATGCCAGATGGTGTCTACGTGCGATTATGGCACCAGTTGGTGGTTCAAAGTGTTGCGTTCCTATCGGCGCCTCTTTGGTAATGGTACATAAAGCTGGTCATTATAGTTTGAAACTTGTCCAATCCTTTTTAAAGCCTACCGTCTAAATCTAAAACAAAGTCGGTTATAAATTGGTTTGTGCACATGATAATATACTACTGGTAATTACATATGATCGCGTTATTTGTGTTAGAGCTTTCACTGAATTTTTGAAATAGGCTTGTAAAACCGCTTTTAAAAAACGAGCCCCAAAACGGCTGCAGGAAATAAGGCACCAATGAAATAAGGACTCAAAAGAGAAAATTAAATAAGGCCCCAATTTGGGGTGTTATTTCATAATTAAATACATACATACATAATAATAATAAAAACAACCCCAATTTTCATTAGGAAATATGTAAGGCCCTATAAAAAGAAATAACACCTCAAATTTTATTAAAAACCGTTGTTGTTGTTTCCTGTATAATTTGCTGGGTCCTTATTTCATTTTTGTTTTGGGGCCTTATTTCATTGGGACCTTATTTCGCAGAGCCCCCAAAACAGGGCAATAGGACAATCTGTATCGGATGGAATTAGAGGATTAGAGGATTAGAAAGGATCATTATAAACACTGTATATTCAGACCTATCGAGGTATCCGATCGGAACGGAATTTTTTCCGCTACGCATACTCTGTCGGAGACTGAAATTAAATTCGATTTATCAATACTTCACTGCAAATCGTAGTAAACAAATTCCGCAACCAATTCCTGTCGGAGCATATCGGAAGAAAATTCGTACGAAGCTGTCAAAAATATCGGTAAAAACGCACTTGATCGCACTGAAATGCCAGTGTGCCTTGCATATTTGCCGAAAGAAGTTCCGAATAGCTGTTCGGAAGAATACCTCGAAACAAAAATCCTCCGATTCGTATTCGTATGAAATCGGATAATTTTCCGTTCCGACGGATACCTCGATAGGGCAGATTGTCAGAAACTAATATAGGTAGCTCGCAAAATAGCATTTTATTGTAGGTGTCAGACATATCAAACTGGACAGACTAAAAACCCAAAAGTAAACTCTATCGCCTACCCAGAGTTGGATGTCAGAAAAACGGCTTACCAAGGCTGTCCAATACGTGAAAGCCACAATGAAAGTACCCAACTCTATATACTGTGGACAACGAATTTTCTCCAGGAGCTTATGAGGAAACACTTTTACTTTTACTTGTCAATAGGGAAAAAAATATGTACATATATCTCGACCGTCCAGTTAAGGAAAATACAAGGAAATTCATGGCAATCAATTTCCTGCTTAACTCGTGCCAAATTGTGCAACAACTCCCCTTGAGCAACAACTCCCCTGACTACATAAAACCCGCATGGCGCGCGCATTCATTGAGTGCGTATCTAAACGCCTCGCGGCTGACATGGGTGGTGCATGTAGTGACAGCAACTGCTACAGCAAATCTTGCTGCTGTTCTACATAATACGTGCCTCCACCCTGTGGCGTCGGACAACACAAAAGTCTTTTGGCGTTTTTTTAATTAATCACGATGCGTGATATTGATTTTGACGGCTATATCTCGCAGAGGTCAAGCGGCTTGGCCCTCTAACGGAGTCGGGTGGTATTTTGTTTGCTTGTCAACACTCCCTATAACAATTGTGTGTGTGTCTGCGTGCAACACAGCGTTGGTGGTGGCGGCCGGTGCGCAAGTTCCTCATTGATCCGATGTAAATCGGTTGCGACAACTGAAGGTGTTAGCCGGGCGCGCATGATTTCTTTCCGTAAATTTATTCAAATTGAATCACATTGGGCGCCGCGCCGATCTATCTCTCTTGGGGCGAAGCTGAAGTGCACTTGGGGCGTTCATTTCGGAAAGGCATTACAAGTTTCCGACAACTCGGTACGGTATAGAGGTGGAACAAGTCGACAACAAAACTGCCGCGGAATGCAACATTTCTTTGCAGCTTGTATAGAGTTGTATAGATACTTGGTTGGCTTGTAAAAAAAACATGCGTATCCGCTACATGCACTCACATGGTTATTGGATTTTGAAGTGTACTCGTAGACTGTTTGCGTCTAGTTTACCTTTTATGCGGTCAGACGCGTAGTAATATTTTCAATTTCAAGGTCCTACAATGTCAATTAAGGAACCCATCAGTTTTATGAGGACAGGGGGAGCAAATGTGAAACGATACTTGCCAGAGCACTCACGTTGATCGGTGAGTAGAAGAAGTATTTTTTCTAGGAACTCAATTACTGACGTAACAATGATGATGTAATGCAATTAGTTGAGCCGTTTTCTTGTGATAATAAAAGATATAGGTAGTAGTATTTAACTTATGAGATGAACAGTGGTGGACACTTGAACTTGTGATGATTTCAATTTCAACTCGCAACCAAGTGTTTTGGGAGATTAGGTGATGAAATTAAGTTCAAGATGTTTGTCAAGGTAACTGGTGCGATTTGTGGTAGATATGTTTTCATTTGGATGGCATGAATAATAATAGTATGCTTTATCATCTCTTATTGGGTGGGTGTCGTAAGCTGTCGACACGTTATAGTGAACGCCTTATATCCGCATCAAAGCTAAAACATATATTACATAGTTAAATAAATACCTGGTCTGTAATTATCCAGTTATTTAAATTTAAAAAAAAAATTAAAATCAAAAATATAAAAATTCGCCCTTTTTTCAAATTGGTATATGACACTTGACACAATTGTTTAATTTTGATCGCGTAGCACTCTGTGACAAGATAAAGCTTTGGGGATTTTGAATTTTGATATGTGTTTACTATTAAGCTTTTCTAAAAATAACCAGGCAATTGGCAATTGAAAAAAATACCATTTTGGCCAAGAATTGGGCGTTGCCTTCCGCAAGTGCATTCTGCAAGTGCTTGCTTCAAGTGCATTTCTTTAAGATCTTGTTGCAAGTGCAATCTGCAAGTGCTTGCTTCAAGTGCATTCTGCAAGTGCTTGCTGCAAGTGCCTGCTTCAAGTGCATTCTGCAAGTGCTTGCTGCAAGTGCCTTCTGAGAAGCATTGCGCTTGCATAGAGAATAAAAGGCAAAAAAAAAGAACACGAATTCTTTCGAGGTGCAATTAAATGGACGAGGTCAATTATTTAATTCAAATTTCTACACAGAGAATTCAGATGAGAAAATGAAGCAAAGAAGCAAAAAATGTGCACGACTGGGTCGCACGAAACTTTCTCGTTTATTGCGAATCTCACAGAATCTCAGATTCATTACAGCAAATTTTACGTTTAAAATCATACCTACTCAAGATGTAGGTACTCAGGTTTAGTAACTGAACCCTAGTTAATTAAAAACGTAATACATACTACATAAACATAAACGTATTAACTATTTACAACACTTTATTACTTTCAAATTTCACCCTGAACTGACATTTCCTTCAAGACAAGGCGATGATATTCGAATTATATTGCCACTGAAGTTTTGGGCTTTGCAAAAATATACCGATTTGGGTACCTAGTCATTTTTGAGAAATATTCATAAAACAGCTATATTCGAGTTTTCTGAGAAAATCTAAGTACGTGATCATGTTTAGAATGCTTTTGCTTATGTTGTCTTAAATATGTATTTTTATTAAAATCGTTAGAGCGTTTTTTTCTAAAATTATGCTGACAAATGTTACAACTTTGGATTCGAAAAGCACTGTTACTATACCTACCAATCAGTTACATTTTCTTCCAAATCGAAAATGGCGTTTTCGAGATATGAGCAATTTTTAAAGTAGCATTTTTAGCGATTTGGGTGGAAATCGAAGGCCGCATTCATGGTTCAAAAAACACAGTTTAGCTCAAAACTGAGCAAATGATATTTAAGCATTACCTGCCAGTTATATTTTTATCCTAATCGAAAATGGCGTTTTTGAGATACGAGCAGTTTTTTAAAGTACCTACTATTATTAGGGATTTTGGTGCATATCAAAGGACGCTGTCTTTTTAGAGAAAAACTGAGTTTGCTATTAAGTTAAGAAGGACAATAGTACTTTAATAATAATAAAACTTTAATAATAATAAATATATTTTTTTTAAATCGTTTTTACCGTTTTCGAGAAAAATCCAATTTTCAAAACTGCCATTGCTGGAAATTTTAGCGAAAAACTGGGTATGCAGTCATGTTAAGCATACCTACATTAAGTCAACTATCAATTTTGGTTCAAATCGTTACAGCCGTTTTTGAAAAAATCTAAATTGTTTAACATTTCGTAAAAGTTTTATATGGGAAGTACCGTTAATATTAGGGCTAGCATGAAAACAAAAAAGCGCCTCTTAGCGGGAAGCCCACAAACTCTAAATACGAAGTTTGAAACAAATCCGTCCAAGCGTTTAGATTCCCCAGGGGTGGGACAGACAGACAGACATATGGACGGAGACCTACTTTTTTTAGTTCCCCTGTCATCGTAATATCAGAATTGATCAAAATCTCGAGTTCGAAATTTTTTACGAAAACAATATCTTTCTCTTACTACGTATACGAGAAAGTTAAAAAAGGAAAATGGAGTTATCATCAAATTTGAAGGCGGAATATTTTTCTTCTCTCGCTCAAGTGATGGGTTTTGATTTGAATTTATTATTTTAAGGACAGTTGGAGTCTTCGATTCCAACCCGGAGGGAAAACGCACTAGAGGAACCCCTTGCCTTAGGTGGTGCTCACAAGTGGAAGGAGACCTCCACCAACTTGGAATGCGCAACTGGAAGCTGTTAGCCAAAGATAGGGTCACCTGGTTGAGGCCCAGGTCCACCTGGGATTGTAGCGCCAACTAAGTAAGTAAGAGCTTTTCAGGGGTTATAGTTCGAGGAATTACAGATTGAACCAGAGAATAGAAAAACACATCTCCAGCGAACATCCGAAAAATAATTGTGAGGAAGCCCTTTGATGCACATAAATGCTAATTCGTCATAGCAATGACCTGCTGTCTGGGAAACTGCCACCCTAAAATATCCATTAAATATTATAGCTTCCGATGCTCCAATCTGCAGTATTATTAAGAATTGTGCCCATATATGTCTCAGTTTTTTAGAGCTGCAACACAAGCATTTGACACGATTGAACTATGATTGACAAACAGCCTTTAGCCTCGTGGGAGATTTCATAAGGTTGTGTAAACAATATAATTAAAAAAAAATATTATTAGATCAAAACCTCCTCTCCTACGCGACACGTGCCATTCATCATCCGCTTTTATTTAACTCAAAACCAGTTTAAAAGAAGACTGCTTGCCTTCTACAACAGTGCACATCTGTTTGTGTTGGCGCATTTTTAAATGATCCCATAAAATAAAATAAAAACACCATCCTAAAGGCAACACACTTCATCGGTTCGCAGAAAACTTGTTATCTTGCGAAAGATTTGAATCGATAGCCTAGCCACCCAAACAACCATTTAGCCGTAACTTAACATTGTCTAGAGGAAATACATCCGAATACCACACCCTGATCGGAATTGCTAATTTCCTGTCGTCAAACATTCAAAAGCCTTCACATTTTGCGCGCAAGTTCAAATAATCGATTATTGTTCCACAAAAGCCCGCAAGATGTTTTCAAATTAATGAAACATCAACAGGTCCATCAAAAGGTGTGAATGCGTAGAGTTTTTGGTGTGAAATACGTTTCTGTAAATTCTGTCCATTTTCGTTGGAAAATATTAATCATCTGAAGAAGAAGACTATACCTGACCCGGATGCTTTGCATAATAAGCGGTAGCTTTGTAATAAAAAAAAACTAAAACTATAGCGATTCTGAAAAAGCAAAAATGACCAAGCCTCCACGAAGGACATAAACAAGTCGTTTGGGTCAGTTATTCTGTTGAGGTGCTTGACCGTAAGATGAATCGCGCTCTGATGACGCTACCGCAAAATCTGATTTTCGTTTATGGTAACGACTTAATGACTTTTTTTGTTGTATGTGTATGTGTGTTGCTGATCAGGTAATCAAGTCGCTCTGTGTTACGAATTCCGAATGATTTTGGGTAATGAATTTTGATAATAATTAATGAAAGAAGAGGTCTGTGGGGATTTTTAACTTTTCGAGGTGCTGCCGCTGGTGAGTGAAATGAAAGTTTAGGCAAGGTTTGTCAGCCTTCGACAGGTTAGTTAACTTTTGATGTTTTTTTTTGTAGACAAATGTAGGTACCTAAAGAAATCGGACTGGGTCAACAAACACAATATGGATGGTTGCAAATTTAAAATGACAAAAAAGACTGAATAATCACAATAAAGAAGGCAACTACATACAAAATTGGTTCTTTCTCTTTGGGAAAATATTTATCAATCATCAATGGGTATACGTTTACGTACCTTTTCGACATTACGTGTATGAAGTATGATATATGAATCTGAAAAACAAAAATTAACAGAATTAGTCTGAGGTATAAGGACGCGTTACATATCAAGGTATTTTAGGTTAGGTTAGGTGGCTGTCCTTAGAGGACACACTTAGAACGTATTTATAGGTCCATTGTGATACCACATGGTGGTGGGGGGAGGAGAAGTGGCAAGAAAAAATAGGGTCTTACAGATGGGCATTCTATTGCTACTTGTGATTTTCTTGGGATCATGACGTAATCTCGAATGACAAAAATCTCGAAGGCTAAAAATCTGGAAAAGTTTTTTTTTTAATCTCGAAAGCAAAAATCTCGAATGTACAAAAATCTCGAAAGACTATATCTCGAAAAAATCTCGAAAATAAAAAAGTAAATTCGAGATTTTTTTTTGCACCCATCCCATAGCTAAACAGTAAACCCAAGCATCTCACTTTTTAACACCATTTTTAATATTAATTCGAGATTTTTTTTCGAGATTTTTACATTCGAAATTTTTGCTTTCGAGATTTTTTTTTTTCGAGATATCGTGGTAAACCGAATTTTCTTTTAAGAGAGAGATCTGTGCATCTTACCTCGTTAAGAAGTCTTATTGCCTCTGACAGTGCATCACCAAAGGGTTGGAAATAGGCCGCGCGCGGCAAACATCTTAAGCGCCCTCTCGATGTGGAATTGTCCGTCCGCAGCTGTAAGAAAAAAGTAAGAAAAGTTAATGTCGGCACGATATACGTTTTGTAGTAGGTAATGTTGTTGTTTGAGGACAAGAATCCTCACCATTCAGGCGAGCAGAGTCGAGTGAAGCAAGCATGCCACGTTCCTTACACACAACAGTCTTTCCCCTCTCATTCCGTTCCTATCAAAAATCCAATCCATATCATTCTTCCCTGTCACCATTCCGCTCCCAACGCCCTCGATAACTTCACTACCTGCCGTGTATAGCAGAAATGGGTTATTGAATCACTGGAAGTCATTGTGACGTATTGTCTTCTCGAAAAAGATTAAGGGTAACCGTAGCAGTCTGGCCCCCGTTTATTTCCTTTGACAAACCTGTTCACAAGAGATATACTGGTTTGAAGCAACAGAAAAGAGAGTCAAGTAAAGGTATCTTAATCTTAGACAAAATATGAAAGAGCAGAATTTCAAGAAATTTGTACGGTCAAATCAATTCCATAATCGCTCTGAACCGAATAAATAAAAATTGCGAAATACTATGCAAATATTTGGGTGCAAAAAGATCTGGGGTAGGATTTGGAAAAAACGAAACGAAACCCGTTTTCGCTTTTTAAAAAACGAAAGAAATCATGCGACAGTGAAAATTTGCTTCATGTAACTCCTTTCATTTTACTCTTCCTCTTCACAAAGGTTTAAGAACTATTTTAGTTGAATTTGCATACCTTAAGGCTACTATTTAGGATTTAACTAAATCAAAGAAAATTTAAAATGTCAATAGGCGTGTTTTTTTTTTGCAATCCTATATAACTAGGCATAGATAAAACACAAAAAAAAACGCCTTATTGTGACTTGGCAGCACTATGCTAGTTGTGACATTTGACTTTTCAGCTCTTTTATTTCTGTCTTCACCAAAAAAAAAATTAGTTTGTAAAATGATAAATGGCGAGAACAAGTAGCTATAGGCATATTAAAATATGTAGTTCACAAATGAGAAGAAATACATTTCGTCGGCTGAATTCTATATTGTCCAATGTCCATTTTTTAAGTTGTTGGGAAATCGATTTTTAAAGTTCAGGTTCAAAGTTTTTATTCATTAACCTTGATTTTTGTCCTAAAGCAATTTTTTTATGAAAGCTCAGAATATTTCATATATAATGAATATTATATTTTTGTACTTAAAGTATCTGCGAATTAAAATAAAAATCAAAATGTACCATTAAATCGTTTTGGATATTGGACAATGATGTATGGGATGAGTAAAAGTTAGTTCACATAATGTATGAAATTGAACAAAAAAAAAGTTATATTGAACAAGATAGAAATAAAGAAAACGAAACTATGAAAACAATGTAACTAATAGTAATATTGAACAAAAAGTCATCTTAGTTTAGTGGTTATTGAACACACTAGATCTCTATAACTTGAAAACTGAAGGAAATAGAACAAAACGGATTTCACCAAACGAAAGAGTGTCCCGAAATTAGTAAGACTGCATACCTAACTCAATTTCGCCAAAAATGGTTTATTGGACAAGATAGAGCTCAGCCGACGATTTAGTTTCAGATGGTTTATTTATTGTTGAAAAAATACAAATAAAAATGTGTTTAAATTATTGGCCTGTAAAGTATTCTCACTTTGAGAAATCCAAATACCTAAACTTTGGTTTGGACAAATAACTACGTAGATTTAGTAAAGCCGTATAATTTATTTTTATTTAAAAACGAAATAGGTCTTTATGTTCAAATGTACCCCCCATTCTGGGCAGTTTTGAACTAGGCTGGGGCTAGTGTGCTGGACTACTGTGCGAGGGATCCCTGGTTCGATCCCCGGAAAAACACAAATTACATCTTAAGGTTTTTTCTACTGCGCCACCTCTCTCGAACGTCTGACAAACATCCGAGAGTATGACTGTCCTCAAAAAACTTCTCAATTCAGCCGTTCGAACTCGGCATACAACTGTAGGTCCCTTCCATTCGTCCCAAAAATAGAAACTCACACAAACGAATGGTTGCTTCCATTCGTCCCAAAAATAGAAACTCACACAAACGAATGGTTGCAAGAAGCTAGGCCTAGGGCGTCTACCGCCTGTTGCGCCACCTATTTATTTATTTTTTTTAGTTCATATGGCTAGTGGGAGTTACGTCCAGTTGGGACTGAGTTCGTAGGGCAGCAGAACTTGTAACTCATCGGCACTAAAAATCAGACTACAACAAATGAACCGTATGAAAGGAGTAATAATTGGAAGAGATGGCTATAAGCATGTGGGTTACATCGTGATGACGCTCGGCTTTTTTTTGCCTTTTAATGGGCGAAGGTTAAGGGCCTTCTTCCTCTCCTTTGAAATTAAAAACACCTGTTCTTACTTAGTTTGCATCATTGTCTGGTCTGGAGCTAAAGCTTTAACTAAATGTGCATCCCTAGGTGGAAAGAAAACCCAAAGAGCATTTGCAGTTGAATACGTATAAGGGGCGTGGAGCCCCCTGAAAAACCCCCTGCTTAGGGTCAATGCCGCCATTACGCCCAAATCTAATGTTGCATCGCTCAAATTTGTGTGAACATTTTACAGCAACAAATTGCCTAGGAATTTAGCCGCCACTATTTTCTTTAAAGGCTGGTAGAGTAATTACGTAGATGCCAAGGTCCAAGTCATCGGCCTTCGGTTGGTAGCATTTAATTCCCTTTGTAACTTGAAATATTACAACGGGTATTAGTTATTTCCCATTGGGCTAAGTTACTCCGAATATGAAAACATCGATATTAAAGAGATGCGGTTCCAACTTGTTAATGCCAATGTTAATGCCGACAATCCTCAGGATATAGCTTGCCAAAATGTTGCTTCCAAATGATCCAAAATTCCAAAGTCAAATAGAGCAGTGTCTACATTATGTAATGACAACCTTCAATAAGTTTTTTCGATGAACCAAAAATGGTTCATTTCTAAAAGAAAAATCTTTTCTGACAACTATCTATAAAGTAGAGAACCAACTTTCAATTAAGTGAATATTCATTAACAAGGACACCAGGAATTCCTAAAGCTAATTTCACTATATATCGCCCTTCAACGCACAGCTTCCGAGTTCAAGGCGCAGTCTTTTGGTATGCACAACAGATCAATTTTCCACAGTCATTCTTCTCGCCTTCATTATATTATGTGGTAACCTTCAGTCGGCCCATTATTATCCTTTTCCTCTTCTTCCCATATACCAACGCCATTTAAAATCATTTCCTTTTTCTGAAACTGAATACACACAATCGCAGCACCTGTATCGTTCCTTCGTCTACTTTAAACAAAAAAAAAAAAAAAAACAACAACCTTGAAACAGAAAACGGAAACAAGACTTGTAATCCTCAAAAAATCAGCAACCTCAACAAGGTCCATAGGGTAGTTGACCAGATAATAATTTTTGTTTATAAATTGCACCCAAAAGTTACTTTTAAACAAATTACATGAGTTCGCTGTCAAGTTCGACAGAGAAACGCTCAAGAAATCCATACACGCAGCAAAACAGATAGCAATCCACAAACTATCGTATTTATCTATATATCAATTTACTGCTAATGAACTTCGGATAATGGGCAACAAGTCCAAGTTACGTCGTCCACTTAACTTATTATTATTATTATTTTTTTTTTGCAATGCGGCCCATTCGAGGACGGTCAGTGTCACATAACCGCAGTACACGCATGCTTAAGCACAATAACAATTCCGATCGGTGACCACTGACCAGTGACCACCCAAAGTCACTAGGCTACTGGGTAATGTATTATATAGTCTATTATTTTGGCAGGTTTTTTTTTCGACCATTGTTTGGGTTTTTATTTATTTGTTGGTTTTTATAATCCGCATGCGAATTACCCGGACTTCAATCACTTTCCGAAAGTCTAGCGCCGCGTGAAAAATGCTACTTTGGAAGAGAGCTGGTAATCCGGTCATAATTATGTGACTTGAAATTGGGTAGCATGAAATTGGCCGCCTCATAGGTGGGTATAGTTGCCTCTGATAAGTCATATAATGTTGACCTTAGCTGAGGTTAAAGATCTGTGCGGTGTTGTGCACGGTATTTGCATGCAAGAGTTATACTGGGAAATAATCGGTCAAGTGGAAAAGGAATGAAAGGAAATCGATTTTTAAATTGGTTGTCGGCTTTCGGGTAACTTAGGTCAGTTTTAAGGTTGGTATATAGGCAGGCGATTGTTGTGCGGTTCATTGCACCGCCAATTGATTCGGTAACTAATTGCTGAACGATTTGTCTTGAGGTCAGGTGGGCAATTTGTTATCACCGGTTTCTTTGAATAGACATTCTGGGTATCAATTAATATAGCGCAAACAAATTTTAATAAACTCGCGTTGATGTTGGGTATCGTATAGCGTATAGGAATGGCGATTGTGAGCAAATGCGTACACGACAGTCTTCTTTTGTTGAACCTCGAAGGGGAATTGACATTTGTATGTTGCAGTAAATGAGGAAAAGTCAGATAAAGATGGAAATCATTTGAGAAAAAATTTCAATTTGCCTTGAAAAGAAAAAAATACCGAAAAGTCTCTCAAATTGATTATACTCTTCCAAATGTCGACGGTTGGTAGGTAATAGTCAAAGTTGCAAGAAAACTAAATAGCATGGCATGCGCATGACGCACTTAGATCTACACCCCAAAAACCTACCCGAAAAATTAACCAAAAAACAACCCAAAAACTCCACCAAAAAGAGTTAAAAGACGTCCCAAGAAACGGTTAAAAAAACGGTCCAAGAAACATCCAAAAAAATTCATCAGAAAACGCCCCAAAACGCGTAAAAAAACGTCCAAAGGAACGATAAGAACGCCCCAAAAAACATTAAAAACACGAATCAAAATATGCCCCCGAAAAGAGCCAAGAAACACGCCCAAAAGCGCGCAATAAAAAGCCCTAAAAACACAACAAAAACCCTTCTAAAAACGCATTGAAAAACGTCCTAAAAACACACTAAAAACGTTCTAATAAACGCACCTCATAAAATGCGCAAACAAAAAACACCTCTTAAAACCCGCCAAAAAATATTCCAAAGCCCACTGAAACTAACCTAAAAATTCACTGAAAAACGTCAAACAATCGGTCAAAAATCGTTAAAATAAAAAAACGGAAAAGCGCGCCAAAATATTTCTCAAAAAGCATTTAAAATACATCTCAAACATCGTCACAAAAACATGCCAAGAACGCATTAAAAAACGTACCAAAAAACGCACCCAAAAACGCCAAAAGCAACTCAAAAGAAAAAACAAAAAAACGCGTCAAAATCGCCCCAGAAATGCCTCATAAAACACCAAAAATTGACCTAAAAACGCATTGGAAAGCGTCCTAATAAACGTACCTTATAAAATGCGCTAAAAAAAGCCACGAACAAATTCTCAAAAACTCATCAAAAAACGTAAAAAAAAACGCTCTGAAAAACCCGCCAAAAAATCCTACAAAAACACCCTGTAACAATCCTAAAAATGGAAAATTGACCAAAAATCACTATAAAAAGCGCAGCAAAAAAACGCAATGAAAACCGGTCCAAAAAACCTCAAAAATCGTTTAAAAAAAACCGAAAAGCACCCAAAAAATTTCTCAAAAGGCTCATACGAGCCAAACAACATTTTGACACATAAACGGTAAAAATGTCACCAAAAACAAAAAAGCGCATCAAAAATCGGATTGAAAAAAAAAATCCCAAAAACATACCAGAAAAAAGCCTTATATAATGCGGCGAAAACGCGTCGAAAAAACTTTACCAAAAATCCTTTTAATAAACGCACAGAAAAAAGCCTCATATAATGCGCCGAAAACGCGTCGGAAAAACGTAAATTTTGAAGATATGTATGTATTGTAAATAGGTAATTTCGAAAATTTGACATCGTAAGGTCTTGCGAGAAAACAAGCGCCAAGAAACGCGCAAAAAAAACCGATTAATACCCCCAAAATCCAAATTTTCCTAAATCGCTTACGTCTTGATTCATTCGTCAAAATCCAAATCAATCATCGTCTATACAAACAAATCTATCAAAATCGACATCAACAATGTTTAGTGTGTCAAGTTGTAGTCAAAAGCAACATAACAAATTTACACGAGTTTCCCTTAAATCAGAATCAGAAATCAACAAACTATGTTCGATTATGCACAAGTACTAGTACATCCACTCTTATAGCTGTAGGTATATAACAATCAATCATTGCACAATGTCGTGCCATACATTGGTTTTTGCACGGTCTCATGGTTCAAGCCCCAACACATCCTTCAACTGAAAATGTCAATCAAAAAAAAACCCCAACAAACATCGTCACAGTCGTTTGCATCTGGCACTGGAGTTTAAGTCTAACGAGTAACTAACTGCTACTGGAATTGTTATCTGGTCTGAATCTAAGTAAGCGTTTAACGTGAAGAAATGCTTGAGTGGTGGTAAACATTCTCATTGAGTTTGAGTCTAGTCTTATGTACCACACTCCTGACGTCTATTGATGATGCTGCTGTCATTGCCATTAGGCAGAGCATTACTTGGCTGGCGATTTCTTTATCTAGCTAGATTGAGCACCACCGACAAGTTGACAAGTTTCGTAAGTCCACCAGATGGCATTATCTGAAATGTGACTTTAAATCTGCACGTCGCCGTAGGTGAGTTACCATTTTTTCAACTGTGCAAAATTTCAATGGATTAAATTGATCGAAGAGTGAGATAAATTATTGTATTTGTAGAATTATTTCAATTATAAGAATGTCAATTTTGACATGATAAAAATGCCCAAATTGACAGTACTGTTTAAAGGATATGTTTCATCGTTAGACAGTTCTTAATTCATTTTGACAAATAGATAAGTTTGTGTGCGATACTTGGACTGCATTGCAAGTCCCAAAGTTGTGAGAGCACAAACGGCGTACCTATACAAAAAATGTACACGACTTGATCGCACGCAAATTGCTCGTTTATTCTGATGATACCTAACGTGCCTAAAGTAGGTATAGGAACGAAGTAAATTTGAGTTTGTTAAAGCTAGAAGACTTGAGAAACTCTAAGGAAACGCAACATAAGACAGGCTATCTACCGCGGAAGGCAAGGATCCGCTTATTCCCCGAGACAATTACTTATAGACAGATTTAAAAAAAAAATCGTCTTGAGAGAATGCATCATCAAGCTACTAGGATGCAACTTGAAAACAATTAGAAGCGGCATTAATTTTAATTACACCATCGCCATAAATCGCTACACAACAATCTAACCAAATCAGGGTAAACCCCCGGCCACCTCAGTAGAACGTCCAATTAAGAAATTCCACAGTTCTAGATAGTTTATGGCAAAACCTCAAAAACAAATTAAACAATCTCACTCGACACTTTACAGCCAACAAATTAAAAACAAAAATTATTTAGGTACTTCTACCCGTTGAGTGCAACACGAAACGCAATCTCTACGTATCTATCATTTCTCACACTTTTCGGACATAGTTGAGCGTGATGGCGCCTACCGATCTCCATATAGACGATGCCCGGTCTTGAGAAAATATATATATAAAAAAAAAATCCCATTCGATATGAAAAATTGCATAAAATTAACGCACAGTGTTAACTCACAGGTTGTACACACAAAATGTGTGTGTGACAACATAGCTGCAGCGTGCGACATGCGAACCAACAAAAACAAAGATACTCGATCTATAGATACAGCTTCTATAACCAGTACCACTAGCCTTAGCCCGGACCGTATTCTGGCTTTTGATTTCGCATTCATGGTTGAGGTTGTCCGCTTTTTTGTTAGCATCAATTGCATTGGATTTGCGCGATTTGTCAATAAAATAAATTTCTCAAAATTAAGGCTTAAATGCGGTCCCGGTCGGTTAATTAACAGTCAATTTGAATTTCCAACCGGAAATCAAACATTGCTGTAGGAAAGGTATATCTGACGTTGTGCGGAGGGATCTTATGGTTTTGATTTATTGTGTCAATATTTGTGCAGTGTCACACTAGACTAAATTGAGTCATTGTCAAGAGGCTTAAGTCGATGAGTCAACAAAAAGTTTATTGTCCACAGTGTGTTGACTTCAATTAAGAAGAGAATGTTTCTTCAAATGTTGCTTCTGGGCAAATTGAAAACTGATGTCGTGGGCCTGTCGTCTGCCAAAGACCTTGAGGGAATCTCTTAAGAAGATTAAAGTGAGGGTAATGTTTACTATTGACCAGAGTGGGTGGTTCAAGAATATTAAAAAGTGCTCGCCAGCTTCCGGATATTGATGTTTCTTGGAGTGTTTTTGTGTAGGATAACGAGTCGACGACGTACGTCTGTCATGTAAAGTAACATTCTTTCGCGAAATGGCTTCCCATTGAAATTTCGCGCATAAAACAGACTTCTAATGAATCATGATGGAATGACTTCGAGGAAAATCCACTTACGGCCAGAATCTCTGTGAGCTCACCTATAATACTCATATGATCCGTTTCCCTGAGTGACAGGTACGGCCATCGTGACGTAAATCAGTGTACGTTACTCTTCACCTGCTTCAGTAGAATCGCTCAAAAACTCAAGTGGCTATTCACTTTTAAGTGAAACACCTACTCAAGAAAAAACAAAACAGTCATGCGCGGTTTCTATTACGAGATCACAAAATTGTTCGCACCTTTTTTTGCACCAGAACGTTGCTCTTTTTGTGCGAATTTGACTGACACCACTTAAAAAAAAATTATGAAAAATTACACGGGAATGTTATATAATAGCTGGTGTCGGTAAGGTATACCCTACATAGGAGACTACTAAACCCCCCCCCCCCCCCAGCGTAAATCCGACAAAACCACAAGAGTACCCTTCACAAGAAAAAGAAGAAGAAGAAGCCTGACCATCTTCAGATGGATGTACAGTATATTGATGTACAGTTATATTGGTATTGTGATACTAACATATGGAGCGACTAGTATTTATCTGCAGCTTCGCTCCCGTTGCAAGAGTACCAAGTGTACTTTACTAAGCGATGAAAAAAATGTTCCCGCTACGAACTGAACTGAATTCCCCATTTGCCGTCGCAGTAACTCGGGATCCAAGCAAAATTTCCAAAATCGGAGAAATTGGTTTTCTCTATTTCTTATATAGAGTACACAAACCGAGTTTGAAATCGATCGGATGGAAAAATACTTTGACCCCCTTTTTGCCCCCTTTTTACCCCCTTTTGGAATTAGAAACTCCCCCAAATAAAAGGAAATTTCTTTCAAAATATCAGCTTCCTATAGCTATTACAATTTGGACTGGGCATTTATCACCAGTCAGTCAGGACATGAGATTGCATGGGCAAAAATAACCAATTTTTCCACCACGAGGAAAGCCACCATTATCAATTAAGTGCAAAGATTGGCATGTCTATGTACTGCATGGGCCATTAGAATATTGACTTTTTTTCTCTGAGCTGTGCTGGCGTTCCATTTATTAGTAGTTTCTGGCCTGAGTGTATAGATAAGGTTGACACCAATTCGGTGAAGATTTCTTTTTCATGAGGCCTTGACCATTGACCACTAATTATACCTGTCAGGGTTTTATTGTCCATTAATGGGAGAATATGATTTTCTGAGGGGAGAATTTTGGGAATAATTGTCTGGGGCCATTGGATTCGATTTCAGACAAGCTCTTAATGTACTTCCTGTAATATTTTTTACTGACATTACAAAAGGTTTCAGGTCCGACAAATGATATTGTTTTGTCGAGTGATGAATGACTAGGTTTTTCTTTGCCAGTTCGTTTATGGTCATATTGTATGTTTCCAGGGCCAGCTTCGATTTTATGACAGATAAGTCAAGAGCTTTGTGAGATGCTTGGCTGTCTGAGAAGATAAATATAGTTCTACCACGTGTATTAGATTTATTCTGGCGCAATGTTTAATGGCAAGGACTTCAGCCTGGAATATAGACAAGTTTTTGCAAAGGCTGACTGAATAGTTCGTTTGAGACAAGCTCTCTATAAATGCCAGATCCAGTCCCTGACTCCATTTTAGAACCGTCTATGTGTAGCAGACTATGAATCAAGTCACGGTCTAATCAGATTCAGAACTCATTTCAAGATTGTTTTTTGGCAACCAATTTGCAGGTTCTTTCCGCATTCGTGCACTTGTGTTTCGAGGGACCAAATGAACATTTCTTCCCAAAATGTTCCTTCAGAAAATTCCATTACCTCATTAATCTGGGCGAAAATAATCTGAGGATCATGAAAGGTTTAATTAGCGGCCATGGCATCATGAAAAAACATCTTCACCGAATTGGAGTCGAACCGGACCCTATATGTAGGCTATGTCTAGAAAGTGACGAATCCTCTCTGCACATACTCTTGGAATGTCCGGCCTGTTTTCGCCTCAGAAAGACTATTCTGGGCGAGGAAATCGTCACTTTAGCAAACCCCCAGGGAAGACGATCGTCTTTCTCACTGTCTCCGGAGTGAAAAGCCGAAACAACATCGGTTCGCCCATTTTACTATCTTGTTTACAGCAGCGTACTTTTGGAGTTCCTTGAAGGTATTTGGCAACGTCATCCGCATAGCAAATCACATTGCAGGCATGTCAGTAGTTGATTGGCCACTAAGTTGCAGAAAAGGGCAGATAGGTTACCACCTTGTGGGGTTCCTCTACTGCCAGTTCTTCTGGCAGATGACCAACTAAGACAAAATTTGTCTACGTTCAGAGCTGAAAGTGCTGTCAACTTTCTATGTCAAGGAATGCAACTCCTTGTGACGAAGGGAATCCTCGATAGAACGATCTACTAGATAAGCAGACTCACAAAAAATTTAAAGTTAATGGCGTAAAATTTAAAAACAAATCAAACCCTCTACAAAGTTGGTCTCCTCTGTTTCAAACAACAAGAAGAATTCCACGATACAGCATTCCATCTGACACGATCTTTCCAGAAGAAATTTCGCAATAGAATTGGTTTCTGCGAGTGTGCACCAAGACCAACCAACCATACTAAGAACACTCAATAAGCCATAATACACCATTGATCGGCGCCGTGCAACATTTAAGCCTCAAAGTAGCTTACAGCTTCGAATCGAATATAAATTGCCAACTCAAGGTGGCCTTTGTTCGATGTGATGCAAATTTATTATGTTACTACACGGTGTGTTCTCTTATCGGAGAACTCACCTCACAGGTAAATGGCTTCGTAATAACGAACAATTAACTGGAACATGCAGTGCTTAGTTGGTGTAATGAATTTTTGCACAAAACACCAACGACAACGGACGGACTTAGGTAGGTATAGGAGTAGGACCCTAGGTCTTATATACGTGCGCAGCTGCTGAGTAGCATGTTAAGAAGATTTACGAGCCGCTTGCATTTTGTTTTACGTTTTTGCCGGCGATTTAGTACAAATTGAGATAATTTTATGATTTTATTGATTTAATTGACACTCTTAATGCAGCCGTGGTGTGGTGTACTGGTGATGGCTTAAAACAGAGGCAGCTGTAGCTGCGGACTCTATAGGCAGTTTCCTGATATGAGGATTAATGGCTTGTGGGTTGCTGCAGCGAATGCAAATTATTCATTTTGTGGTGCATTTCAGTGATATATGACTTGGACACGACTTTGGGTTGAATTTCGTGTCAAGTCTTAAATGCCTGCTATTAAGATCATGGCTTACCATTGAAGTGGAAGTGGCTATAACGATGGGGGTTAAGGTGCAGCGAATTTAAGGTTTCGAAGAGTGCCGGCCAACAACAGGGGGAATGATTTATATTTCACATCTCAGAGTGAGAATTTGATAAAACTGTACATTATGTTTGCGCCTTTGCGAAATGTCAAGTAAAGTGGGTAACTAATCAGTGTTGAAGATTTGCATCAAATTGATTTATTATTCAATGGTTGGCTATATATTTGCGATGTATATGATAGTGACTAATGTACCAATGATAAAGTGACCCATACCCATACACGATGCGTTTTAATTACTACCCGAACAAGGTTACCCATACGAAATTGTTTTTTATAAGGTCTGCTCTACTGTCGGTCGGTGAGGAGTGAAGACTGAAACAGAAAGGTTTAGCGCTCTGCACCGGAAATTGAGTTTGTCAGTAAACTAAGTGGCATACCTGGGAATAGTGCACTAATTTGATAGTGTACTAGAAAAATCAAATCCAGTGCTAATGAAAGTTCGGCTGCACTAGCACTAACATTTTCAATGCTACTGAAATGTCACTTGCATTAGCAGTAGAAATTTCAATGCTACTGAAATTTCACTTGCATTAGTTCAGTGCTACTTAAATTTCAATAATTTCATTACCTAATTAGAAAGTTTCTTCCAGATTTGAAGTATACATCAGGCACGAAGCGTTCATATATGTACTTTTTATTTACTGAATTAACTCGAAAGGTCTGATAATATATTTTTTTACTGATATGAAATTTATTGTTCTTCTCTATTTTTCCAATGAGTTTTTTTCCACAAAGTGACATTTTATTTAAAATTTTTCAATCAAAGTCCAGCGATGTTCAATATTGTCTAAATCAAGTTAATAAATTCAAAAACAGTATTTCTAATCTACTTGAATCAACAAATTTCGATTCTTTTTGGACAAAATTGAATGAAAACGAGAATTTGGCCAATTTCAATAGCAATAGGCGTTCTGAAATCAACCTTTCAACAATGGAATAATTTAAAGATCTTTTAACAAGAAATTGTTGACGAAATGGATACTCGGTTAAGTCCCCTGTCATGTTTTCAATTTTTGAAATTTTCGGACACAGCATTGTATGAATATTTTAAAACCAATTTTCCTGTTAACTTGCTCAATAATTTACAGAGCTCATACCCGCGATATGTTGACATTCCAGCGTTGAAAACAGAACCAAAGTTGATTTTCGATGACGAGAATTTTACGTCAAAAACTGATCTTAAAGAAATATTAAGATTTTTCATCAGTATCTACTGATTTGGATAAAAGTTTCACTAAATATTTTAAGCTTTGTAAACTAATGTTGACTTCCCCCGTGACAATCGCATGTGTAGAGAGATCATTTTCGTATCTTAAAATTATAAAAAAATAATTACGAAATAAAAACAAGAAAGGTTATCAAATTTAGCCCTTATTTCGATTGAAAAACCATTGTTAAAAGAAATACAAGCCAAAGGGAAATTTTATGAGCAAATAATAGATATCTAATTTTGCTTCAAAAGAAAGAAGAATTAATTTAAAGTACAAGGCTTGATAACCTTTTAAATTATTTATATTATTATTTATTTAAATAAATTCTATACAATTTATTTTATATGCCCAATTAATACGAAACGATCTCGAGCCAAAGGATTATTGTGAAAAAAAAAAATTGTATTTAATATACAAGACTTAATATATTATATTGTTTTTTTTTTATTATTTTGTTTTTAATGAATTTAAAGTTTTTTTTTATATACCATTTTTGCCTTAAATAATTCTAATAAAGCGATATTTTACCGAATAAAGGACTTTTAATTTTAAGTTTAAAGTTGAGTGCTTCCGCTTCCGAAAAGTATACCGTAATATGTACATACATTGTAAAGAAAACTGAATTTCAAATTTAGAAAATTTATATAACGCTTTATTTACTCATTGTCATGAAACAGAGGTTCGGTCTTTTTTCTCTTCTCGAACCTGGGATCTGGGATTCGAAGATTCTCTTAGCTTATTGTCAATTTGCTTGATGTGTACGATTACGTATTTTGGCTTTAGACTACATCCGATCCTTTTACGTTAATGAAATGAAAGCATTGAAATTTTCAATGTTAATGCAAGTTCACTTTTCATTAGAATTTCATTTTCATTACAATTTTCAATACTAGTGCAGGTCAACTTTCAGTAGCACTGACATTTTGAATGATAGTGCAAACGAACTTTCAGTAGCATTGACATTTTGAATGATAGTGCAAACGAACTTTCAGTAGCATTGAAATTTTGAATGGTAGTGCAAAATCAATGTTAGTGCTTAAGTGCCCAGGTCTGCTAAGTGGGATATTTATTGAAAAGTGCTTGACCTATAGGCAATAGACATAAAATATTAATGACGACAGAATGCGATGCGTTTTCGGCCGTTTTGGTAAGGCGGAATCGAATTCTTAAATCTTCATCGTCGAGTGTTTCAAAATAATTTGGCCATGGGCGAAATACTCTGTTCCTACCGGGCCGTGTAATATGATCGTAATATTTATTAAATTCGCCTTCTAAAAATGCAAACAAATCCATGTTATGCGAGGTTTATAGCTATCCGTAAAATGCATCCGTAAAAGCAGAACAAAACTGACACATTTAACCATGGCATATCATAGGAATTCAGTGGAATACTTCGTGAAACTGAATGAGATGTTGAACAGAAAAAGTTTTTCGTACGGAAAAATTAATAAATTCGTTTTCGAGAAAAGTTGTCGATCAATTGCTTATTTTTTTAGATGAACTCACTTTATAATTCAAAAGCAACATTTTAAGACCAAGATTGAGTTCAACGATTAAGTTTAAGTGCTTCAAAAAAGCGAAAAAAAAATTGTTCGGTTGCATTTTACTGATAGCTATTAACGGGGCCTTAGGACACCTTTGACTGCTGTCTACGCTCGTCAAGAAAAGAATGCTCTGAAACTATATTTTTTTCAGTCACTTTAAATAAATATTTTGTTTATATTCCGGATAAAGGATTTAATAGCCACTTGAACAGACTGATACTTTATTCGAAACTATATCTGTAAGATGTCACTACCCGAAACCTTTGAAACCAAAAGTTGAAGTTTAGCTGACAGATCCGCATAGTCTATCCGAGACTTTGTCAGCTAGTCTTGAAACTGGCTCTTAGCATTTTAAATCATACTTGTCACTATAAATAATTGACCGAAACTCAAACGCCCGTCGGTTTTGTCAATTACAAAATTGTAAATTGTAAAATGTTGTCTGTTCCATAAAAAAAATTGTCAGAAAATGCTTGACAATTCTGGGAAAATTCCTAAAAATTTATTGTCAAGACATTTTTGTTTTATGAAACCAAAACTTGACGATTGTCCGTTATTTTCTGACAAATCTACAAAATTGTATAATTATTAATGAAACAAAAATTTGACAATTGTTCAGTTGTCAGTTTACAAATTGTCACCTGCCGCAATTGTCAATATTTATGAAATACGGGCCAGGATTCCCTTTCCCAAGAAAAGTATTTAAATGGTCAGAATTAGGTATAGAAAGTTAGGCGATAGAAGTGAACCTTCATAAAGCTCGATAAATAGTTAAAATGTGGATCTTCGTTTCCTCTCACTTTTAGAGTTCAGAAATACTGGTCCAACGAGCAATAAGAAGTTTTGATTCACACCTGTTTGCTGTCGCTTTTTCGTTTCACGTTTCATCGGATTTCAGGATTACTGCTCAAGGAGTTTCACTTGAAAATAAAACATCTAACACTATTTCTATCCAAAAAGTTGAGGCTTGCGATTATGGTATTTGTTTGCACCCTCCAAAGCTTAGAAGTATATATATTGGCCATGATATAAGAATCAGCCTATCATATGTGGGTGAAATGAAAAAGTGGCCATATACATAACACCAAATTAATTGTCGTACACAGGCCGATTCTTCTCAGAATTTTTGGGCATATCAAAGTCTGTAATATAATGTCTTTCAAGCGAAGGTATTGGTAATGTCTACGGTAGGGTCAATACTACCGAAAGATATCACCTTCTTTACCGAATGTAAGGCAGCTACAAAATCAATTATTATTGCAACAGAAATAAAATTGTAAAATGTTTTCGTGAAGAGAAAGAGATCAAGGTTTTTGGCAAACATCACAAGATACCGCTCTTCAAGGTCCACGGACATGAAGGTAGTCCAGACATTGGGAAAGAGGACGAAAAAGCAAGATGCGATAGCTTTTTCAGAACATGCTGAGTATTTTCTGATGCTCAAGCTTGAAGCAGCAAAAAAAAAAGCCACACGAGAGGCGAACAAAAGATGGACCTCTATTGAAACTTATTTCACCACAAAAAATCTTTAACGAAGCCGATACCGAGAGACTTATACATACCGAAAGACAGAAAGAAAATCTTTGTCTATCCATCTTCGGTACCATACATGAGAAAAAAAAGAACTTTGCAGAGTCTGCGTGGACGAGAAGTTCTTGAGGTCACAACCTACTTTTGTTGTATGACCTTGCACGAGGAATAAAAATGATCCCTTTTCTCAGTTAACAACAGCCATTAAAATGGAAAAACTACCCTCTTAGATGAAGAGAGAATGGCCAGCGATCGTGTGGTTGAGAGGGGAAGAGCAACTGAATTAGTCTACTTCCAGCCATAAACGGGTGCGGTGGCGGTCGCTGGTTTGCTCGTGATAGTCCTTCGAAAAATATTTTCAGCGTTTTACTTTCTATGGCGCTGACCACGTCTCCAAAATGCACAAACCAATTTCTCGGGAAATACTTCTTTAAGACTGTCATCTCGTCGTTCCTCTTCCACTTCCAATACATCAAGATCTTGAAAAAAAAGGACCTCTAGGTCAACACACACCATTCCTTTATAGATTTTAAGGTCTCCCATAAGTCTGATTGGGCAGCTCTCAAGTTTGCGCCTGAAATCGGACTTAAATATCTAAGTCTAAGTCGCGACAGTGAAAGTCGCGCAAACCATTCACCTTTACATAATAGTAGTGTAAATTGATTTTATAAGAATCTCGTGCGGCAATCTCGACACCAACTTTCTAACACCATTGCTTAACTTTATGACCAAATTGCTTTTATGTCATCCACCCCAAGTCGTTAATTGAATCAATTATATTTTCTATACCCGGACCCGGATAAGCCGATTGATTGAACTTAACACACCATAAAAGCAGACCAAGTCTGACGAACCGGTCTCAAAGTCAACAGTAGCTGGGAAGCCTGCTTGCAACAGTTGACATTTTGTGATCAAAACAAACCAATTTGACGCGCCAAACAAAAGAAAAGAAAAAAAAAGGCTAACAACAAAATATTGACTCCCATTCACGAAGTTCAACGCACGTGACCCTGATCATGAAATTGCCATAAGGTGCGTATTTTTGAGCCATAAATGATATCACGCATCGATTAGCATTAGCATACTTCGCAGCCTCATAAAGCGACGGTTTTCCCCAAGTTTTCAATCCGACCAACTACCCTCTCGAATTGATTCGAAATGTGACGGCAATTAATAACAATCACCGCTCAGATGTGTTGTAAAGTATCAGGTGGAGAGGCTTTTAACGCGCTAATTAAGTAATAAATACCGCCTAGCATTACCTCCTCCTTATGCCAGTACAGTGGCCCTGCTGCACCATAATAACCAGACCAGAACAACCTTCTCTTACTTGACAGAGCATTTAGGTTCATCGACCATGAAACTACTATGTAGTCACAGCGAGGCGAGAACTAGGTGATCCGATCCGACAATCGCCCTAATTTGACGGGTAGAATTTCAGGGAACAGGAAACGATATACCTGCCCCATAACGAATTGATTGGTAAAAAATTGCAACAGTCGAAAACCAGTTTGGTAGCTGGAGCTGTCATCAGTCAGCAACACAGTCGTCGAGCAAAAAGCGGATAGTTCAAGGCTTTCCTCAATCAGTCAGAGCAACTGTGCTGTGTGTATGCGCGGTGCTGCAGTTTTGCTGGTGCCTCTGTTTGACTGTTGCTATTGTTGGTGTTTGTTGTGTTAACCTTGCCGCTGGCTCTGTGAAGCAAGATGTGAATTCATTGGCGTTTAATGCTTCGCCTCAAGCACCCTCAAGCCTATACCATTCTTTTTGTTTATATACATATGCTGGGCTTTGTTTGTTGTCTTCCGTTTGGCGTCTTTTGCCACCACCTCTGCTATCGCGTAGCTAATGATTTAATTAACATGTTTGCATAAGTGAGCGTGATGTGGTTTCAGCCCGGATAGGAGACAATAGAATTCCGGTAGGCTGGATGTGTCTATCAAGCTGGAAAGCGTCAGGCGTTGAGCACTACTCATATATACAGTTTTGAGACAGCTGGAGTGTGCGCCAGCAGCGTTAACGTCATGGGTTTTGCACTGGAATTGGAATTTTAAAGTGTGAGTCAGACATGCTTGGGCAATATGTTTGGCGAATGTGTTCTGCATTTTGTTGCGGAATGCCCACGGATGTTGTCCGCGGGTGGTAAACAAAACATGGGGCCAAACGTGAGTCATGACGTCTTGGTATGAAGTTGGACAATGTGCCAATATTTGATTGAGAGAGTACTTACAAAAGGTGGTTAGAAATGTAAGTCTGTTACGACCTTGTCGACGATAAAGGAAAGCCAAACATTGTATGATTTTGTGCAACTTTCTGGACAATACAAGCAAAAGCAATGATTGATCAATACGCCTTCCAAATCAAACACGAGCCTAAAACGACCTATAAAGGGTGAGCCATTTAGTGGTTTCTTTTTCGTAGGTTATTTTGACACTGACAGCTGTTTCCCGCTCGAAGTCTTGACAGAAATTCAGAGTATCATACCTCCGCGGAACGTTGGGAAATATTAAAAACTATTTTCCAAAGTGAGTTCTGTGTAGCCCAAACGCAGTGCGTTTTTTGAAAAAAAGCTTTGGCCGAAATGAAGCACCCACCGCGCCTGCTGTACGCAAGTTTGTGCAAAAAAAAAGGTGAGACTGGTATGCTAGTGGACAACACTCATGGTCCCCGTCGAACAGACGAGAATGTGGCTGCTGTAGCCGAGAGTGTGAGAGTGTGAGACTCAATTCACGAACATCAACTCGCCATCGATCTCAATAGCTCAACATTTCACGCACTAGCGTGAGGAGAATTCTGCACAAAGATCTCGAATTATTCGCTAGCAAGGTCCAATTGACTCAGCAATTGTAGGCGTACGACAATCCGCTTCGCCTTAGAGCCTTAGAGCAGCTTGAATTGGACGGGTTGGGTCCGATTAACCGCTTTTTAAAATACCGATTCCAAAAAATTGTTCAACAAAATACCGAAAAAAAAATATCGATTAAGAAAAAACTCGATTAATAAAATATCGACAGAGAATATGTCGATTTTTTAAAATGGCGAAAAATCGTCTTTTCTGACGAGGCGCATTTTCATTTCGGGAGCTACGTCAACAAACAAAATTGCCGCATCTGGGGCTCGGAAAACCCGCACGTTATTGTCAAGAAGCCAATGCATCCACAGAGAGTGACACTGTGACAGTTTGGTACGGATTGTGGAGTGGTGGCATCATTGGACCATTTTTCTTCGAAAATGAGGCTGGAAACAACGCAACGTTGTTTTTTTACTGAAATTAAAGACATGGATTTGGACGACGACCTCTGGTTCATTCAGGATGACGCGCCATGCCACACAGCCCATGAAACAATCGATTTTTTGCGCACCAAATTCCCAAATCGTGTTATCAGCCGTCTTGGCGATGTCAATTGGCCGCCTCGGAGCTGTGATTTGACCCCTTTGGACATTTCTTTGTGGGGGAACGTGAAGGACTGATGTTATGCCAACAATCCGGAAACGATTCAAGCACTTAAGGCCAATATCATCCAAGCAATCCGTGAGCTACAGCCCGAAACCATCAACAAGATCTTGGAAAATTGGAGTGACATAATGCGCTACTGCGAAGCCAGCCGAGGCCGCCACTTGAACGACGTTGTATTCCATAGTTAATGGGATTGTTTGCTCTTACTATAATAAAGCCATAATACATGGACAAAATTTCATTTTGTTTTGCATTTTTAAAAAGAAACTTGTATTTGGCCCACCATTTACAAACTACGCTGAGTGCAAGGGCGATGACCATGGTGTAGTGGGAAGAGTGTTTGCCTAATGCTGTCGGTTCGAGGTTCAGGGGTAATATACTGACCAGATAAATCAAAGTTTTGTTAGGCACATGCCGTCCTAGATGGGAAGTTACAATGAGCTTCCATGGCTTTTATAGTTGATAATTACACTCGGTACACAGTGTCCTGCTTCTGAAAGAGGCACATTGATCAACAAACCAGTCACAGAGGAGTAAGGCGGTTCTCAGATTGAGGCAACAAGCAATAAGCAACTATAGTTGCTATAGCAACTACCAATAAACAATCAGCAACATTTTTCGTTCGAACGATATTTAGTAGCTTTGATGTGAGACCTCTAATTTAATTCAAAGTAAAGGATTCATATATGTATATATAGGTAAATCTGGGAGGACCAAGCTATCTTGGATGCCATCGGATTTGGTCTGGATAAATGAAAGTAACATGCCCGCAGATGATGAGAGACTCCAGTACACTCTTGACTACTAGTCAAGAGTCTGTTGAGCAAGATCTGTTTTTTTTTCTGATAAGGAAACGGAGCCTGAACCTCAATATGTAACCAAAACTCAACATCAACATCAGCACAATCGTCCAAAATGGCTAGATGACCAAAAGCAATTCTCTTGTTCCATTACTGAGGAAATCCCCGAAGAAACAAATGGGAAAATAACTTCATCTAAGTGACTTTGACGACTTCACTGGGCCAGATATCTACATTCCTTTTCCAAGTCGATAATCATACTACAACTTAATCATGACGTCTGTCGATGACAAAAATAAGCACCACAGACAGACGTATTAGCTCCACGAAAGGACATCGTACCACCTCCTTTAAAACAAAACCATATCCGAAAAAAAATACCTCCAACAACAACTTCCATCCAAGTTAAGTGGCATTCCACAAATTCAACGCCAGTTTTGCAGATTACATCTCGGTTTAAAATAAAATCCCGCTCATATGTCCACGAACTATATACTTCCGGAAATAGCATGGCAGTCTATCTGTCAACTCAATCAAATATAAAAAATTACACTACATGATTAGTCCCATTTAACAGAAAAAAAATTGTAAATTCGAAGATTAATTTCGAAAAACGCGCAAAACAAGGTACCTTACATACCTACCAACCACTTGACAGTTTAAATCTATTCCTCGTCGATGGAAAGTGATAAATCTCGTGTAGATCGATGGTATGCTCGCACGGCATAACAACTTCTGGCAAAACAAGTGTTTCTGAGTTTCTGACATTCGCCAGCTGGTTCTTCACGGGCGCAGGGGCACACACAGACACACCTAACACCGCCATCTATGGGAACATTTTGTGTGAACGAAAGTTATACCATGCACCTGCACTCAACCAGAAGAGGTGTGTTTCTTCATATGTTGTAAGTTGGATTTATGCTGACTTAAAGCGTTTCAAATTGCTACTGGATTTAGCAGTGGTCCCGCCGGACAAATGGTATATAATGTGTCATTACGGCTTTGAGTTATAGTGGGCAATGTTGATGTTACTGTGCGCACATGGACGGACATTGGATCGATAGTGGGTAGTCAGTTTATTTTTATTAAACAAATTAATTGGGATGTGATATTCATTTGAAGTTGTTGTAAAATACTTGGATACGAATGAGTACAAAATGGTAGCCATCGTCCTTGTACGGAAATGTCTTAAATTTTAACAAGAGATGGAATTTTATTTTTATTTATACTCATTAACCCTCCTGGTGCAAAGATTTCTGTTTCTCCCAAAGGCTACGCACTACAATCAAAACTGAAATGTATTCATTTCCCAGAGGCCATCTTATATCCCAAGGGGATATCAATGGCAAGCCTTTCGCATGGCTTTCCGCCGACACTGCTGTAAATAACTCAATTGTCAGGTCGATCATAATTTAGCATAACGAGCGTTGAGCATTGAGCGTATTGGACAATTAAATCTATGCCGTATATTACATTTTGTTTTACGCAAGCCGCAGCGCGGTAGCTGTGAATCAAAGTGCACTGTAATTATATTATTGTTGGCTAAAAAGTTGGTACTAGACCAATGCTGGCTTTTGGGTCGGTTTGTCTTGTTGTCTTTGGCTGGCGGTCGGCTTGTTGTTTGGTCGATGGTGGTAGGTATTGTGTAAGTTGCTGTACATTCACCAAATGTAACCACAAATAAATTGTTTAACTGCTCGAATTATATGGTTTATTTGTTGCATTCTTAAAAGAATGCTGAATTTGCAATCGATTTCCGAAATCGGAAAGTTTTGTGCGATTCAATTTGATTCCGTAGTTTGGCAGTAGCAGTAGGTGCCGAAAAGATTACCTTTATATGGTATAAGACTCTGGCTGTATGATCATGATCACGCACACAAAAACAAGGCGCCATTGTAATGAAATTTTTACACTTTGGCAGATCAAAAATGGGATCCCTACGTTATCCCCTTTTCCAAAATCCCTTATTGGACATAATCTCTCATTTTTTTATCTCTTTTTCCAAAATCTCCCACCTACCTAAATAATTACTTATTAAATCGCTCGTTAAAATCCCCTGTTCGCACAATTTAGAACAATATCCGTTTTTTCTTCTTGTAACTTCAATTTAACTTCACCCAGAAACAACAGAGTCTGAGGCTTGTTGTCAACTTAATAAGAGTTAAATCTTGCCAGCGAGTGCAAATCGAGAGATTAGTCGACCCGCAAATGCAGCCCTCAGAATTTTGGTTTTGGCTCGTGCAGTATGCGCCGTTGCTCCATCCTGTTGGAAGCACATGTTCTCCACTCCTAAAATATCCCATTGAGGAAGGAGAAAGACGTTAAGCATGGCTGTTGCGTGGCATGTCTCCGGGTACTCCGGGGTCCTCTGCGGCATCTTCAGCCAAAGCTGCGATATTCTCAGCAAAGGCTGCTCCGGGACCCGCCAGACTTTGCACCATCTCGTGTTGTCCCACACTCTTCTATAGGCGACCGGCTAAACGTCGTAGTGTTTGCCCAGTTGGTGTTGTTGTCATTTGCCGACATTGGCAAAAATATAGCATCTTCCGATAGGGTGATGACTTTTGCGACACCTTGTATGTACAGTGTAGACCCCGTGAGAACGTAAAGGGTCTTGTCTTGTTTTGTTTTGCTTTGTTTTGCACCATAAAAGATGGCGCACCCTGTAACAGAAATTATTTCCATTTTGTAATAAAACCTAAAACTTTCCTAACAAAACACACTTTTATGAAGCTGCAACAATGGACTCTAGAAACCAATTAACCATTCCATATCGTTCCCCTTATACCTGAAACATTAATGTGCAAAAATGAAAATTTCGGGGAATCATGTTTAAATGTTAACTGCTCTCGTAAAATTAGAAGGTTTGGTTTCTGAAACAAATTTTAGTTTGTAAATTACTTCCACATTTTGCTTTTTAAGATGACATAGTTCTTATGTTGGTACCTCTTCTCTACCCCAACATTTGGCGGGATAGCGACATAAGTCCGCGCGACATATCTCCGCCGAACTAAGAACTACATATCTCCGCGCGAAGTTATGTCGTTTTCAAGCGACATATCTCCGCGCGGAGTTATGACGTTTTAAAACGACATTTCTCCGCGCGGAGATATGTCGTTCTTAGTTTGGCGGAGATATGACGTTTTCAAAACACAGAAAAGTTCATGTATTTTTATTGACTAAAAATATTATACATACTGCTAAATACCCCAGAGTAAATATACTTAAACTTTAGCTCCAGGCGCCTGCCAGACAGTTGTTGACATACCCTTAGCGGAGCGACGAAGTCGCGTGAGCGGCTAAACCCTGCGAAAAAAAGGGTTAAAATCCTGTTAGCGAGCGAAGCGAGCCACACACCCCATACTTTAAATACACCAAACTTTCTTACAGACGCCTATCTCCGCGCGGAGATATGTCGTTCTTAGTTCGGCGGAGATATGTCGTTTTAAATGCGACATAGCTCCGCGCGGAGATATGACGTTTTCAAAACGACATAACTCCGCCAGAAAAAAAGCGACATAATTCCGCTCGAAAAATGTACTGGGCGGAGATATGTCGCAATGCCCATTTGGCACATTCATCTTTCTGGCACAAAAAAATAAACAAAATAATCCCATTCATTTTTTTACCTTTCCTAAAGGTAAATAAAAAATTAGCACATTAAATTCAATTACACCTATGTGTACGATTTATTAAACTTTAAGTTTTGGTTGAACAGCATTAAATGATATTATTAAATATTATTAAATAATTTAAATTTAATAATATTATTAAATAATCGCTTAGTTCTCATTTTCGGAATCAGAATCTTCTGAAAAGTTGGGTTCCGGTAAGGCATCACGAACCTCACTGTTGTCCTTTAGATTTTTAAATTTCTCGTATACGTAGTAAGAGAAAGATATTGTTTTCGTACAAAATTTCAAACTCGAGATTTTGATCAATTCTGATATTATGATGATAGGGGAACTCAAAAAAGTGGGTCTCGCAATTCTGTCCGTCCGTATGTCTGTCTATCCCGCCCCTGGGGAATCTAAACTCTTAGACGAACTTCGTATTTAGAGGTTGTGGGCTTCCCTCTAGGAATAGTTTTTTTTATGCTAGCCCTGATATTAACGGTACTTCCCTTTTTACGAAATATTAAACAATTTAGATTTTTTCAAAAACGGCTCTAACAATTTGAACCAAAATTGATAGTTGAGTTAATGTAGGTATGCTTAACATGACTGCATACTCAGTTTTTCGCTAAAAAGTCCAGCAACGGCAGTTTTGAAAATTGGATTTTTTTCGAAAACGGTAAAAACGATTTAAAATAAATAAAAATTATTTTTAAGGTACTATTGTCATTCTTAACTTGATAGCAAACTCAGTTTTTCTCTAAAAATGCGTCCTTTGATATCCACCCAAATCCCTAATAATAGTGATTTAAAAAACTGCTCATATCTCAAAAACGCCATTTTCGATTATGATAAAAATATAACTGGCAGGTAATGCTTAAATTCATAGTAGGTAATACTTTTTGCTCAGTTTTGAGCTAAACAGTTGCAAAACAGTGTTTTTTAAACCATGAATGCGACCTTCGATTTCCACCCCAATCGCTAAAAATGGTATACTTTAAAAACTGCTCCTATCTCGAAAACGCCATTTTCGATTTGGATGAAAATGTAACTGCGAGGTAATGTTTATATCCTGAACAATACGTTGTACTCTACAGCTTAAGAACAGTGCTTTTCGAATCCAAAGTTGTAACATTTGTCAGCTTAATTTTACAAAAAACCGCTCCAACGATTTTGATCAAAATACATATTTAAGACAACATAAGCATTCTAAACATGGTCACGTACTTAGTTTTTCTCGAAAAACTCGAATATAGCCGTTTTATGAATATTTCTCAAAAATTACTACCCAAATCCCGACCATTGAGACCACTTTTTTTAAATAATCAAAAATGGGAATTCGAAATTCATCTCCTTGCCTCCTTTAAGTGTCAGTTGTTCGGGGTGAAATTTTAAAGTAAGTAATAAAGTGTTCTAGTTAATACGTATGTTCATGTAGTATGTATTACTTTTATAATTTACAAGGGTTCAGTTACTAAACCTGAGTACCTACATCTTAATTGGGTATGATTTTAAAGGTACATAAAATCTGCTGAAATGCCTCTGAGATTCTGCGAGATTGGCAATAAACGAGAAAGTTTCGTGCGACCCAGTCGTGCACATTTTTATAAAAGCGATGAAGTTCTTTTGGAATTACCATCGTTTCACACTTTTTTTTTTTTAAATCTTTGATGTTGATTTCGATTCGCCAGAAAAAAACACTTTTTCTTGCCCGAGATCACTTTTTTCGTTCGATTCGTACCAAAAAAAAGCAATCTTTTTCAGATTCGAGAGCACTTTTGCGAATCTAGATTTTTTCTCAGAGTCGCTCGAGATTTACCAATACACCTACAAATGATTTGACATTAGGCGATTTTTTGTTTACGTTTTACGGATGGTCTTTGGCCGAAAAAGTTAGAACTAGTGAAAAAGCATATTAAATTAAATAATTTAAACCAAAATTTGGATAAATATGGAACAAATAATAGATATGTTATTTTCATATTCATGATGTGCCACATCTTCATCGTCCTCGTCGTCGTCTTGGGATAGTACTGGTTCATCTTTTTCATACCAGCAATTTCTCCAGTTGCAGTATTTATTATTTGTAAGGGAGAAAAAGCATCGCGTTTGTGATTTAGTGGAAAAAACTTTGTAGAGAATACTCTATTGTAGAGTATTTGAGCTCAGTGTTGCCAGCACGGGCTATTTATCGCCAATTAGGCTACTCGGATTTTTCACTCGCTCCATGAAATTGCGATTTGGGATTTATCCAAATTTGGGCTATTTCATTTTAAAATTGGGCTATTTTTAGGCTCCTTAGAAATTAATTTAAAAAAGCCATACATCATGAAAAAAATATAATGATTTTTTCATTATACAATTACATACATATTTGGTTTACATTGCGAACTCGTAGAACTGAAACTTTTTAAAAATGTAATTGTGAATGAGTCAACTACAGTTTTGATATTGTTTTAACCACACACTCTCACTTCTGAGTAGTAAAATCAGCTCACAAGACTTATGCATGAATATGAAAACTCATTATTTGCCCAAATATATGTCCCCTTCCAACAAAATGTTTTTTTTTTTGTACATTGTTAGATTTATTTAATGTAAGCATTTATGAAAATTTGACTTCAGAAACAACCGAAGAATCAGCAACCGAATCAGCCTCCACAATGGAAGAAATTTTGGAGGAAACTTGCGATTTTTAATTGAGTTTTTTGCGTTTATTAACTGATTACTTTCACCAAATGTTCATCTTATATATTCGTAAATTATTGTTCTTTTAATATCTACCAATGAATTAATGTAAAATAAAAAAAACTAATATTTTTGTTATGAATACCTATTGTTTTATTATTTATTATATTTAGTCTGTTCTACTCTTTTATTTAAAACGTTAGGTTGTTGTTGTTTCTATGTTTCAAATCAAACCTTAATGCGCATTTTTCACGAAGAGACTGATATTTTAATTGTTTTTTTTTTTTTTTTTTTTTTTTATTGGAATTATTTTATGTTTTGTTAACATAGGTAACACAATAAATAATTAAATATATATTTTTTGTTTTTATTACTTCAATTTCTAATTACGAGTTCGTATATAAATGGAATGAAGAAGCTAAAAGTTATTTTTTTTTAAATTTTGAATTCAATCAATTTAATCAAAATAAATGTGCATAAACAATTAAACAAATAGGTGCGCATTTTTATTCCTCATATTCGTGTTGGGCTATTTTTGGCTACAAGATTTTTAAAGTTGGGATCCATACCCCTTAGAAAAGCTGGCAACACTGTTTGAGCTAGGCGTTGCGGTTGCGGTACTCATTTTTAGGGTACTCTCTTTCGTAAAATTGCTGTGAATAGAGTACACTGAACTACTGTACTCGTTTAAAGAGAGCAAATGAATGTATTCATGCAGATCTCTATTGTATAAAATACATAAAATGCACTTGTGTAGGTGCTTCTCGAGCGAAATTCTCTCCTCAGAATCAACAGAAGAGTATTTTTTGCGCCAATATGGAACGGTTTCAGAAGCGATTTTCTTGATTCCGGACGCTCCCGGACGATTCTTTTTGCCCAATGGAAAGCAACATAAATCGTTCCGGAAAATTATGATGTCTGCGTAAACTATTCTCCATAAAAAAATCTGACAGTTGATTTACGAGGTGGTCAATTTTTTTCAGTTTACCCTTATAGAAAATATTTGCCTTAACAGGAAATATGTAGTATACATTTTAAGAATCTTCCAAATTCTCACATGGCGGATGTATTTTTATTTAAAAGACGTCATGCCGCCAAAACGATTGGCTTATGCCGACTCTCCTAATTGTTACCCTCTCGCAAATTGATCACAGCAAAGACGACAACCATCAATGAATTCCAAGTTAATGACACAAGTGATTGATAGCTTTCCAAACCACCCATAACAATCATCAACACTACATATTCAGATTATGCAAGACGCCAGCACATGCCCTCATTAATTTGCAATTCATTCTTGTTTGCAATATTGCGATCGAATTTTCGCTCTTTGTCTGTAATAAGCGATCTCGAAAATCCACTCAATTTGTGTTGTTGGTGGCAGTTGCTGTGCGATTTCAAATTCAATATCAATTCCTGAACTGTGCACACACTACACTCGTCGAACCTACTGTATAGGCTTGTGCCGACTTTTCTGAAAGGGAAATTAAAACGACTAACGTTCAGGGCCTTGAGATGTCTAGAATACTAATTGTTGTTAGTAATAGACGGTGTTCTCGCAGTTCACGTACACTTATACACATATAGACCTCAACTTGATTGCACGCTCGTAGCCGGAAGCTTTAGCCAGTACCAGTACATTTTCTTTGTTTTTCCTTTCGACGAGCCGAGTAAAAAGAGGCAATAAAAAAAATAATACTTAATCACAGTGTGCTAGGAGGGTTATAAGTGGAATTTAATTGAAGGTAGTAGAAGTAGAATTATTATTTGTTTGTTGTTGTTGTTGTTTGCTTATTGGGGGTACATGACGATATGAAAACAAAAGTGAAGACGTCGTCGGCGAGGGCAACCTTCACGGGCGGATAAACTGGCGATAAGCAGCTAGAACATGAACAACAAAAATCTAAGTCGTACTTGAAGGACGATTATAGTAAGCTATAAGTCCATAAGTTAGTTCCTCAATGTGGAAGGTTAAACCCGAAGCAACGGGGTTACACTGTGAAAGAAAATATGCCGTATGATGGTGGCCTATGAGATATACGGGCTATATTTTAAATCTGAATTCTACTACTGCTCTGGTGTAATTATTTATTTCAACCTACAAAACAAAAGAGCTGTTCAACGAACTTGAATACCTATCTGTTGTATAATATAATTTTCTCTTCTCACTTTTCGATGGAATTAATTTTGTGTCTATTGAAAAGCCTTGAGGGCACATGTTGTATACAGAAATTGATTTTCTATGAATTGTATTATTATTGTCAAGTGATTGTCATGCGAGTAATCCCATCAAATTATTGGGACTTATCGTTTGATGGACTTTTTTGTGCGATGGCCGGCCTTGAACAAAAGTTCCAATCTTGGAGTCTTGGAGAAGACTTGGCTCTTGGTATGCTTATGCATCACGGTCGCCCTGAGGACATCTCAGCCGCTCTAGAAACCATGCTTAATTTACTTGCACTAGACATCGTCAGTAAAGAATACGCTACAAATGTGGCAATCAGATTAAGGAAAGGGAAACACTGGTGAGGGCAACCGACGGGACATGCCAGCATTCTTTTACAGACGATCCCCTTGCTCATTATTACGGATTACCTGTCTATGAAAATCAACTTGGAAAAAGTCTTCACGCATGAAATGCCGCAGTGGAACCAATCGGACAAATCACTGTAAATATTCACAGACGTTTCCAAGACACTGGAGAGAGTTGGTGCCGGGGTCTTTTCAGAAGAACTGAATCTGAGCATCTCCTTCTATCTTTCTAAATACTGCAGTGGCTACCAAGCCGTCTGTCCATTAATTCGGTATCATAAAAGGGATATCGTCATATACATTGATAGACAAGCTGCAATCAAATCTCTAATTCCAGTGGTATGCATAATGGCCGGAAGCCACTTCAAACTAACTAAAGATGGCGGTCTCCAGATCGTCAAAACCTCAGTCAAAATTATCAAATTCTAATCGACGCCAGGTATGTCCTTTGTATCTTGGATGTCCGAAAATTGTTCCAAGCGAGCAAAGACTAAGGGTCCATCCACTCAGTACCTACATAAACCACGCCAAAAACCCAAAGGATGCTGTAAGATGGCTTGACGTCGAAGAGGCTATACTATCGCAAGAGGACAAGTGGCAACACTGACAACGTAACGAAGAATTACTTTCACCTGGCGAGGCGATGGCAAAAACGAAGGGAGAAACATCGACTTTTAGAAGAAATGGACATTTTGAAAATTTTTGATTGCAGCAATGTTGCTTGACCAGTAAAGTTCCTGAAAGCAGATCCCGCTAAACATAGGCTGATATTGAGAGCCCTAATAACTTTTCAGATGATTATCGTCGAAACGATCGATTTTCACAGCTAGCAAATCAGAAAATCATTGGAGCATGATATTTGCTTCCAGAAACCACTACACTACGGTCATATCTCAAAGCCAACTCTGCAGTCGTCCAACGCACCGACGACCTGCGTAAACCCAGCCAAATTATGCACTACCTTGAAGAAGAAGAAAATAATAAATTTAATCACACAGTAGATACGCAGCTACGGATGTAGTATTAGCTGCGAGCCGAAAAAAAAAATCATAAAACTCCTCACATAAAGTTAACAAAAGGTTTCATACTGCAGCCGGCAAATTAATTAAATTAAATTAATTTTACGATCTGCTGGTAACTGCCCGTGGCCCGTGCAAATCTGTGCAGATGTTTTTTTTTTATTATTATTATTATAATTATCTCCAATATGCAACAACAGTTGATGGTGGACGGTGGAATCGAGATAATTGCAATTGAGGACACACCTTTGACGGCAAATAATAAAATTATACACTTGCGGTTGCATGGTTGGAAGTTGGGAGATACTTAGCATCTGGTAGATAAGTATCGAATAAATAGAGGAAGAGACCTGTTGCGCGGTAAAATGTTTATAGTTGAAAACATTTGTCGCGCGTCTTTAATTGAAATTAAAATTGCGAACAAGGTAAACATAGTTTTGTTTGACTGCATGCAGCAATGAAATTCCTCAGCACAAAGTATTCAATAATTTGTTTGATACTTAATATTTTCAGGCGTGAGAGATATGGAGATATTGAAGTTGTTTGCCGTCAGTGGGTATAGTATACAATATTAAGTCAAGAGGAAGAACCACTCATTTTGTCCACATTATGGTTGTACAATTGTAATGAGGAGGAAAAGAAGAGGACACAAAAATAGATAGTAGGGCAATGTTCTTCTAAACCCATATTAACCTACATTTTCTTTCTGATCTATGTCCCTTCTAAATATTAACAATAAGTCCTAAGAGTATCACTGATGATCAGTTCCCTATAAAACGCGAAAAGTGCATAAATATGTACTTCAAATCCAAGTGGAATTATTCAAGTGTTACATAGTCCATTGCTAATCTAATATTTACATGTGGAAAACCGACAAAAAGACACTTTAAAGACTTATCGACTAGTGGTGGATCACGGAGAGTTATAGGTCAAAAAAGACCACATCGCAAATACCTACATGGTTTCAATGTAAACAGAAGAAGAACAAAACCTTTCTCCACGGCAATATGCAGACAAATATGGACTGCCAGGACTAAAATGAATTCATCAACATGAAACCCACGATCTCAAGACACAACAAATCCTTTAATCACACGGAGCTCTGTTACACAAAAAATACTTCCTTAACTTAAGTTACTAAGAATAAAATACAAAATTTCACTTACCAACCATATTTCTGCTGTTAGCCGCATTGAAATTCAAATCCGAAGGTAAATTCATTGAAACTGTGCCGCATTGAAGCGTGAAAAACTCCCCCGAATAATACATTGGTTGGTAGACGTTAAAGCCCATTGAGTACCCGTAGCTGTTGGATAACTCCACAATACAATGCGCATAAAGCACACGCGACCGAACCGACCACCAGCAGTTGTATTTTTATTTTCCATGTCGAGGCCTCCTCTGTAAACAGAACAAATAAAAATAAAACAAATAAAATTTATCAACAAGTAATGACAAGCAAACTTGATTATAAATTAATTACAGTAAAATATCTAAGTAAAGTAGGTAGCAACTGCATATCGACATAGGTACTTCCATATACTCCTAAGAACTTTAGCGAGAAGGTAATTATGGTATTGACATGACACGGTAAAGAACCATCGATCGTCACCATGGAACCAGTGAATAGAGTAGAGATAATCAAGGTAATTTGGTGGGGAACAATCGAATTAGTAAAACAAAACCTTGTTGAACCTTTTGAGGATTGATTAAATATTGAGTTTGTCATAGACCATCTCGAAGTAGGTATTTTAAAGGTAAAGGTACCTACTGTAACGACAGGAGCTGCAAAAAAGGAAACTTTTAGTCATACCTGCAATTACGGCAAGGCCCTTCGGCAAGTCCACAATCGTCAATACGTGCTTAATGCTGTAAGTTCAAACACTCACATTTCGAGAACGAAAAGCCTTTAATTCACTAGCTAATTTTGGATTTTCAAAATTCGTTACCTACCTACCTACAATTATTTGCACACTCCCGTCCCAAATCTCACGACACAGAATTGCAAACCAACCGGAACATCCGCTGTACGAACAATATAATCAATCCCAGTGTTACTCAAACTGTTAGCTGACAGCTGACTGACTTTAAAAACGTCATCTCAAATTTGTTGATTTGCAAAATATTTACAAAGAATTTGTAACTTTTACTAAATATTTTTCATTTGTAATAATCAAAATAAATTTTATTCATAATGGAAATTGCAGATACCTTTTACAGCAAAGATGAATACGTACAAACGGTGAGTTATACAGACATTTATCATTATAAATCCCCGATGACCTCATCGTTATGCCCATATTTTCAGGCATCGGGCAACAAAGTTAGTCGCCAGACAGTACTCTGCGGCTCTCAGAATATAGTTCTCAATGGAAAAGTAATTGTTCAAAGTGGTGCCATCATTCGAGGAGACTTGGCCAACGTTCGAACCGGTCGGTACTGTGTTATAAGTAAAAATGCTGTCATACGACCACCATATAAACAGTTCAGCAAAGGGTGAGGTTCTATTCGCATAATAATAATAATATATTCGCAACAGCAAAATAATCCTATAATTTGTATTCCTTCTAGAATTGCATTCTTTCCAATGCACATTGGCGATCATGTGTTCATCGGTGAAGGAGCAGTTGTGTCGGCAGCAGTTATCGGATCGTTTGTCTACATCGGGAAGAATGCTGTGATTGTGTGTTGATTCAAAAGAGCTATCTTGGAAATTGAAATTAAATTTGTTTCGTTTTTAGGGCCGACGATGTGTGCTCAAGGAATGCTGCATCATTGAGGATGATGCTATTTTGCCGCCGGAAACAACTGTGGCTAGCTACATGCGATTTACGGCGAATGGAACGATAGAAGGTGGACAGGGAAATCCAAATTTCGTACCCGCTGCGATGCAAGATCAAATGGTGGATTATACAAAATCATTCTATGAACATTTTGTTATGGCTCCGCCGGCTTGAAAATGTTTTTGCTAGGTTTATTTCTTAATTTATTTTGTATTCGTATTTATGAAGAACATAATATGGAGAGGGTTTCAAGGTAGAGCCTTCTCAATGAGCAGTTAAGCGCAATAAGAGTTAATTTTCTCGAGAAATATATGCATATTTGTGACAAAGGTTTGTTGCTTTCAAATTTATTGGGACTGTGATTACAGTAAAAAAAAAGTAAAGTACAAGTGGGTAGCTGTATCTAAACAAAGCCACATGTAGGCAGGGTATAATATACAAGGGCTGTTTCGTTTTCTTTCTTATCCATTCAAAACGATGTCGTTTTCCATAACTATGGTTCATGTAAGCAAAAAAAAACTATCGACTTGAGGATTTGAGGTCACCCACAAGCACAACTATGAGAAGTGCTTTTTAAAGCATATCCCAAAACTCAACTACTTAAATTTAAACTCTTAAAATAATAAGCAACAAGTTTCTTACCGTTACAAGAATGATTGCCTTCGGATCGTGATCACCAGCATTCGAAAAGCTTAGGTACCTATACGATTGAACTTTGAAGATCGGAGAACTGCGGCTGAATTTTAAAATTTCAAAATAGGTACCTAGTCGTGAATTCACTAATGCCCGATTCACAATCACAATACTCCGTTCAGTCGGTGGTAGTTTGCTGGCTACCTAACTGAAAGGTCCATCAAAATACAGACAAGAAAATATTACATCTAACAAAAATGAGTAGATATAGCTCTTTATTGCATTGCAAATTGGTGAAATGTCAAAATGTTATCTACGGCAGCTGTCAGTTGGCTAGTCGAAAATAGACAAATTAATGTCCTTTTTCATTGGGCAAAAAGAATCGTCCGGGAGCGTCCGGAATCAAGAAAATCGCTTCTGAAACCCTTCCATAGGGTAGTTCGCGACAACGTCAGTGTCAAATGAGAAAAAAAAAACAAAGTGACAGCCAAAAAAACTTGTAGGAAAACAAACGAAATTTTATATGGCGGGAGATAGGGTTTAAATTAATTTTGGATTTTTTGAAACAATCTCTACAAATTTATTTATTGAACTTTTGTAAACACTTTTAAGAAACTCTAAATTTCAAGACTGCAATGTTTTTTCAATTTGTATTTGGCACTTTATTATAAACTTTTCACAAATAAAATGGACAAAACCTATCTCCCGCCATGTAAAATTTCGTTTGCTTTCCTACAAGTTTTTTTGACATTTCAGTGAAAGAGAAAGCACACTTCTGAAAGGGATAGCTTCGCGAAATACCCTATTGGCGCAAAAAATACTCTTCTGTTGATTCTGAGGAGAGAATTTTGCTTCTCGATTTCAAGTCAGAATCCACTCGAGAAGCACTTACACAAGTGCATTTTATGTATTTTATACAAGCCAGCTGGCAGCAGCCATACAGTAATTTTTGACGTTTCACCAATACGTGAGCGTAGTAGCCCAGAAGCAGTTTTCTTGTTCCATTGGATTTCAGAATGAGTGAATCCTCGAGTGAAACCAATGGAAAACGACATAATTGAACGAGAACATTGTGTTTTGTTCCATTGAACGTTGTCAAAATTGACATCGAACTATTTGCGCTAGAGCTCTAACCATTTGCAGTAGCTGGCAATTTATTATTATGTGTTTGTAACCGAACTCCTCCTAAACGGCTGGACCGATTTTTTCTTTTTTCCTTGTCTGCTATTTTTTGATCTCAAATTTAGTATTTTTAAAGGATTCCTCATCCAGGTATTCATTAAAAAAAAACTCAACCTCATTCACTATTCCGCAACTCTATTCACTAAAATTTAGCTTGAGAAAATGTGCCGAAGCATTAATAGACGCGCTAAATGTTGGCAGAATATATAATATGAAGTACAGTCTGAAACATTTAATTTTTTAGCTAAAGCAGCGTACCACTTAAATTTAGCTCAACTAAATTTTGGAGAGAATATTTTATGGGAGCTAAAATTTAGCTCGAGCGCAATAGCTTCCAGGTTGAGAAATACCTACATATTTTTAAACGCAGCCTCATGAAATTGAATAATTTCTCTAATAAGAAGTCGTATCCGTTTACGATAACCGAAAACTCTAGTCGAAAGTAATTTACGCATAGATAAAGCCCACGTGTAAAAAAAAAACTTCCCAATGTTTTAAAATTGAGTTCAGTTCATGTGAAAATTATAATTCTCATCAGCTACTCCCGAGTCCGTCTCATAAAATTTCAATAAATCCCTTTAAACACACTCACCAAAGAAAATAACCAACTAAACACACCCATTCGGCGACAACGGCGAAGAAAAAACACCAAACCTCATGTCAAATATGACAGCTAAAAATGTCAGGTGAATTAAGGCATTCCTCACCGGTGGGCTGCTAACCTCGTTGTAGCGTTTAGTTTTTTCACAATTTTTGTTTAAACGTACGTTTAAATTAATTTCACATCCCTGCAATATGTTCCCCAGCTCCTATGGTGTCCTCTATAAAACTCCAGAACACTATCATCCGCCCGAAGATACTACAGCACTGGCCTCGAACACATACTATCCAAATCTGAATTCCCGCGACTACGCCAAACGTCCACATAATCGTCAGCTGCGCATTCATCCGGCCTGGGAGTGTGTAGCTGTAAATGCGGACGGTACCTTTGCTCTGGGCTCTAATAAACTAACTGGTCGCGAATGGGGCGGCTCCTTATGGGGTTTTGAAAGGCGAGACGCAATTGGCGTCGAAAAGAAATCGGTATACAAGTTGCAATGTACTTCGTTGATATCAGCAATGCAGTTTGTGGCCAAAAATATTGTAAGTACTATCTAGCTATTGGAAAATTCACAACAATTTGATAATCTACGTCTTTTTGGCAGCTCCTCGTTTCCTTTCATTCCGGCTGCGTGCAATTGTGGTCAACGAAAACCGAAGTGCGCAGCATTAATCCGTATTGTTTGTTCATGATTGGGGAACGTTATGAGCATACACATCCTATTTTATGTTTGGATAAGTTCCATGCGGATTCAAATAAGGCAATTACCGGTGGGAAGGATTGTATGCTGAAGGTTAGCAACTTTTTTATTTTTTTTTAATTTTTCCTAAATGAAGGTTATGTATTAAATTTGTGTGTTTAAATTCTTTTTTTTTTTTTTATTCCTTAAGATTTGGGACATGGGAAAGGCCGATCTGACTTCTGTGCACACACTCCGACATGCACATAGCGATGTCATAACCGGAGTTGCCACTTCCTTTAGACAGGCTAACACATTTGCCAGTTGCTCCTTGGATAAATCTGCTCTGTTGTGGGATGATCGACTGGCACGTCCGGCAACAGGTAAGCTTTTGTTTTTGTTTATTTGCTGCGCAATAGAATGTACAAGCGTGTAAACAAAAAATGGCTGTTGGCACGAGTTGACCTCGAACGGTTATTTTTTTTAACTTCCGTTGGTAAAAATGCTGGTGCGCATTTGGTTTAGTTTGTAAGTTACTGTGTCATATAAAAACTGTTTAAAAGCGAACGCAAACGCAACCGACAGATGGATAGTCTATCAAAGAAATTTGGTTTCCGGCACAAGAACGCGAATTCTTAAAAATGTTGCTAGGAACGCTAGTAAGTTCCAAAGTCTTTGCAATTGGCAACATAAGATGTATAGAGCAACTTTTGCCAGTCTTCAGTCTAACTTGATCTGAAGTTTTGTCCAAAATTCCGTTAAAACGATTGCATGTAACCATAGCAGTTACTTTTATCAGGAGACAGCTCAAAGGTTAGATCTCGATTCTGGCTATAACGTCAACAGAATAATTACATTCGCAGCAAATTTGTTGCCTGTTCTGATTCGCGGACCATCTGTCCTGTGATGATTCCATATTAAAGACTTCAAATGACCACAATTACTCCATCTCATCCCCTTTCCGTCTCTCTCATTCTTTCCTACAGCAATCTATGACAATCACAATGAATGTTTCAAAGCAGTCGCCTGGGCATCTGCGGCCATATCTCCAGATGAAAAGCTCGTCCATCTCGGCGACGAAGATGGCAAAATTCTAACATGTGATATACGAAAGCCAAATGAATATGTTGAACTTTTTACATATTACGACAAACCGGTCCGAAAGATCATACCAAGGGGGTGAGTATACAAACTTTCTATCCAGTTGACCCATCAATCTTTTATTAATGTCCAAACCAACTCTTTTATAGCACACGCATAGCTGTGATTGGTGACTCAAATATGGTAAAGGCGTTCGATGGTGATGTACAAATTTATGAATCGTCCGAAGCTAGGAATTTCGTCCGCGATGGCATCTGGACAACGGACGATGAGTTCCTTTCAATCGGATTCGAGGGAAAAATGCGGACGCACGTTATAGATGCGCTACACCGTTGTGGAAAATGTGACGATTGTATCGAAGAGACGAAGAAGAAAAAACCATAAAAAGATGTGTCGAACATTTGCAATTGGTTTTTTACTTGATTTTACATTTTGATTTATATTGCTCGCGCTTTTGGCAATAAACAAAAACACAAACACAAAAGAAAACAAAACAAAAAAAAAAAAAAACCACAACACAAAGAAAACAAAAACAGAACTTAAATGAAAATAAAATTCGTTTGCTATTAATCTTTAACTAGTGTTAGTTCATTTCTATAAAACAAATGAATCCAGCCAAAAAATTGAAGAGGACATGAACAACGATACGTATTTGAACATTTTAGTTGTTTATAAAGGGGAATAGAATGGACGATTGTATTTGAAACGACAAACTAGGTCAAGAAACTAGTCTGTTTTCATTTTCGTTCCCTTGACAGTAACCCCAGGACATAAAACAACTGAGATTACAATAATACACGGTGAGCTTCCAAAGTTAGCCAACATTCTGATGACGGTGTCTTGCATGCCTACAGCAGGATTAGCTACTAGTCTCTTATGGCATGGGTCTTTTGAACGTTATAAGTCGAACTGGCTGTTAGAATCAGACAACACCGACACATTTAGCCCGCCGAGTGCATCTAGAAAGAGTTCTCTGAATGCTACATAAATTATTAAGATTGACATAGCATAAGAAATCCTTACTCCTTATTTTTAGAAAGAGATCAGGAATCTTGTACAGAGAATATGGAACCCTTCTCCCAAGGATTTACATGTTCGCGCAACTATTTATTCTTATTTTAATCATTCACAAGGTTTGTCGGTTTCAATTCAAGTGAGATTGCCCTCAAAATCAATTATGTATCTGGCAGTGCCTAACCGAATTTTTTAAATGTCATTCACACGTTCGTTGACGGTTTGGTCAATTGTTTTACCCTCCCACCGCTTGCGCTTCCGAACAACTACCGCATATAAATACACAAATTTATTTTTGTTTATGTTTTGCTTTTTGCACCGCATCGGGACACTAAATTTAGCAAATATGTATGCGAAAAAAAAAACAAGATAACACTCACCGCTTGAAGTTCCATTTATTGCGCAGGTGATGATGATTATGAGAACAAGTTTAGGTTCACGTCCAACATGCGACTCAAAGAACACCAAGAAATCGTTTTATTTAAAAGTTACTTTAATTGCTTACTTCAGATTCATAAATGAACAAAAAAAAAACTAAATTTTAAACTCAAATTGTAACAACAAATAAATGCTCTCTAGCCCGTTCTTAAAAATATACAATTCTCCATAATGCAACACATTGCCATGCATTGATAAGCGCCAATTGAAAACAAAATAAAACATCCAAAAGGATGTAGGTATAACTAGGAAGAGAGAGAATGGAATTATAGCTTAAAAATAACCAATAAGGGGGAGAAAATGGGAGAAGAAAACTAGGGTCACGACAAAAGCGTGCTACTTCCCCCAGAAGTGCATCTGCTCGCCATTCGACACTCGGTTGGCGGTGCTCAAGTGGGTACCTCGGTCTTCGTTCGCTCTGTACTCCTTTTCGCTGATTTTGAACTGGCCTTGCAGTTGGTCGGAGAGCGTTTGCTTCTTTTGCATTCGATTGCAAGCGTACGCCTTCGTTGCCTCGTACAGTCGGTTGAGAAAATCCGGCATTTGACTCTGCGAGACCCATGACTTGATGCTCGCTGGAATCGAAAGGCCTGGATCGTCAAAATACGTCAGCACATAATGAATTCCCGGCTCGTGGAAGTCCTTGAACGGTTTGATCACCATATAGCTCCAATACTCGTTCACACGCACCTTGTCCAGGTGTTCGGGATACTTTGGATGAGTAGCACTTCGATTGTATATGTATATCGCCTTGTGTTCCTTATCGGTGAGAATTCGCCGGCAGTACACATAGTCTCTGTTGGCGAATAGCCGCGGCCAGCGCATTTCCCAGTAAATCAAGTGACTATTTGAATTCGGCATCGTATCGCACTCTATTACTTCCAGTTTTACTGCAGTCTTATCCCATTGCTTTCGATATTCGATGTCAGTCTGAACGTTGAAGAAATCATCTGCCGTCACGTCGTCATAGTGTACATAGATCTTGTAGGCGTACAGTGATGGTTTCTCTTCGCGTCTCCAGATTGTGTAATTGTCTCTGGTTACGTATGGCTCCCAGATTTGTTCGGCAGTATTCGAGGCACAGTAGCAGAACTTTGTTGCACGTACACCGCACACTTCACAGGCGGATTCGTATTGAGTGCGTTCGATAAAGTCCATGTCTGCCCGACAAACTTCGAAATTGGCCAACTTAATCCGTTCGGTGTTCCAGTCAAAAGCTAGCGCACCCACCGCGCTGAGCATTAGGCCCTGTATTGGTGGCTGAAATTGAGTACGATAGGAGCGAAGAAGCTCTTTGAATCCATGGTCGCCCCATACTCGATGGTAGAAAGTGAACAGCTGCTGAATTCGTCGTGAACGCTGCGCGATGATGTATTCACATTGGTAGGACCACTGTCGAAGGGTAACATTCGAACGAACTTTAAGATTTTGGAGCAGACGATTGAACATTTCTTGCGTAACACACACACTAGCGGTGATTGTTGTCAATTTTTTTGGTACCGAGTAATTTTTTTTCTTCGTCTTTTGTGATGTTTTTTTTTTTTTTTTATTTTTTCTTGTTTAATTGAATTTATTTGGTTTCAAGTGTCGTTGGTAGTCGTCGTCTGCCCGAATGTGTGGGGTTGGTCGGTGCAGGAATTGCAAATATGCTTTGAATTTATTTTGGGGTGATACTGCGAAATGTCAGAATTGTGCATCTCACCACACGTGTTTTTGGGAGCTCAGTGACAGTTTGTGATAAGAGTAATGTGGTGAAAATCAGGTAGAGATTATTGCTATGGATGTGTTCAATAGGTCTTTCCAAAAATAACTGCAAAGAGGAAGAGGTCAGAATTCTTTGTCTGTCTGTCGACTTCTGCGATTAAAAAATAAAAAACAAAGCTGAAACATTTAGCCCCAGCACTTCATATGAATTGTTTATTGGTTGGTTGAGGCCACCCCCAAACTGTGAGCGCATTCTAAAGTAGGTACCTACATTAAGTAAAGTATCTCATAGGAATTCAGTGGAACCTGTTGTGGAATTGACTGAGAAGTTAAACAAACAAAAAGTTTTATGTACAAATTCACAAATATCGTATTTTTTTGAGAAGTGAGTATAACAAAACCAAAAGTGAGTATAACAGTTTTGCATGTAAAACCAAAAGTGAGTATAACAAAACCAAAAGTGAGTATACCTGTTTTGCATGTAAAAGTAAAAGTGAGCTAGCTATAGATTCTCAAAAAAATACGCCTAAATTCGTTTTCTGGGAAATATAGAAAACAATTATTGCTTGATTTTTTTCATTTGCGAAAATGCTGAAGAATTTAATACATCCTTTAGAACTCAACGTTATTCTAATTTCCCCTCGTTCAAAGTGAATGTTACCGAAAGCAGTTTACTAACAGTGACATAAATACATTACGAGAAAAGTGCTAACAATGTCATGCTGCCATTAAACTCAGAAAAATAATATGTCTAATTAGTACAAAGACTTAGGCCGTGTATCAATTGAGCTAAATAATTATCCTCGGTTAATTTTCTGACACTTATGAAAGTGTTAAAAGAGAAGTTCACCAAACTTCAGTCTTAAAACAGATATTCATCGAATTTTACGTTATTAATTAATTTTCCTCTTTTCTTTTCCTATTTTATTTCCTCTTGAACATTCTAGAAACAAAACTCAACCAAAAGAAATTGTCAAAAAATTAGCCTTTAGGATAATTTATTATCTTGTTCCCGGAGCAATTTTTTGACAGCAGCTGAAAATTTGTTTTCCATCACGATAGTAGGCGTATTTTTTTGGGAAGTGAGTAGGTATAACAAAACCAAAAGTGAGTATAACAGTTTTACATGTAAAAGTAAAAGTGAATATAACATAACCAAAAGTGAGTACAACAGTTTTACATATAAAAGTAAAAGTGAGCTAGCTATAGATTCCCAAAAAAGTACCACTAGTGTCAGAAAATTATTCGAGGATAATTATTTAAGAGCGCCACCTACACGTTTGTGCCGCTCTTTCAATATACCTCAATAACATATCTGTTTTTTAGTTCAACTCACCACTCCTCCTGTTGAATATGTAGAAAACCCGCCATAAACAAAAAATGACATATCTGATTATCTCCTGTTTTTAAAATACACAAACAAACACACACAGTTTCACAGTTATTCGGGTCCTCGTTTTTGCAAGCCAATTGTCCAATGTCTGAAAAGATCTTAGGATCCTAATGGAATTGCGTCTTAAAATTGTTGAATCAGTGCCTTTTTCTATTTAGTTTTCAATTTTATTTCTAATTTCCCTTATCACAAAGTACAAGTGCAATTGCCGAATAATATTGTGCATACAAAATGGCTCGTGAGAACGCACCCAATACACAAGGCGCTACACAGAGCCAGGCCTCAGCTTTATGGACCGAAATTGAATCCCAGCCCATACAAAACATTGTTTGGGGGCGCCTATATGGCAAGAACATTAAAGTGAAAACATTGGGTACGAGATTTAAACCTAAATATCATATAACAGATTCGTCTCTTTATTTTGGTAACGTTTCGTTTTTTTTTGTACTCATATACCGTAATATATGTTTTGTAGTTAGTGCATTGAAATAACCTTGAAATTTGTGTTTTTTGTATGCCCCCACCAAAAGATGTAACCCTTTCTAATGAATTTCCATTTTTGTTGCATTTGCATTCATAATAATCCTTGCAGATTTGTGTCAGGAAAAATTCACCACTGGACGAGGCGAAGGGAACGATTTGGTCCTAACACTTAAGGAACTGCCGGATGAAAAGATGCTGTGCCGAATGTCGAAGGTACATTTTCAAATAAAACGCGAAAATTGTAATCTCTCGAATCCGGTTTATATTCAGGTAAGTTGTAGATACCTTTTCTATTGTTTTTATGTTTGTAGCCGTGATTGGAATTGATCATTTCAATGGGAAGACCAATAATAGTGAGGCTGTTGCTATTCGCACGTTGTGCTTCGGGGCACGGCTTCGGGACACGACTGCGTCAAGTTGGGGTATGTGGCTCGCTACGCTCGCGGCAAGGACTCTAAACTCCAGTATAATCATTTTCGGACATAAGGCCGTACGTTTAGGATCCAACAGTTATATTTATAAAGAGTTTTTAATGAAAATAGAATTACGTTACGTGCCCGTGTCCCGAACATAGGAAACGTCAGTTCAGTACAAAATCTGTCAAAATGAACGTGCGAATAGACACTTCGTAATAGTGATCCCAAGAAGGAGAACATTTCGGTTGTATTATGTTCAGGTGTTCTAGGGACCATTATGAATGCGTAATTTGAGTTCACGATCAGGTAGAAATTGAATCATTTTGTTGTTACCATAAACACAAAAGTTATTTATTTCGCACAAAAGCTTATTTCAGGTAGGCAAAAGTAGATTGGAGATTTTTGTAGGTATTTGGCTATGCTATGTCTTGTTTGTTTGTTTATTTTCGTTTGAAAAGGGAACTGATGACGATCCGATTACTGTCCTATGTGGGCGGGCCTTTCGATAGTGATTTTGTTATATATAATCAAATTGTGTTCATCTGCAGTTTATTTTCTGTTATAGGTCACACCATCATTTTCTGTAGATGAGTTTAATTTTGCCGCATAGGTACCACGTCTGTATTGAGGCTGTTTCTTCTTAGTTCAGCAGGCAAAATTGATACAATTTCTAATCATCTATAAGATGGAAATTTTTTTCATTTTTTTATCATACAAAATCTACTCTGAGAAGGACAGCTGCTAATGCTAACTCAGCTTTTTTTTGTTGCTTTCGCTTCTGCGACGGCTCAGTTTCTGATCCATTCTTTTGATCCTTTTTCCTCTGATGACCACGAAGCGGACTACATTTCATTTTTTATATTTACAAATGCATTTAACTCTTGTCTAAATTTGTATTCTCACAATCGCACATAGGATCTATCCCGTAATGGGACATTTGTTAACGGTGAACTAATTGGCTTAAACAAAACCAGAATTCTGCAAAGTGACGATGTAATAGCCATTTCACATCCAAAATGTCGAGGTAAGCGTTATTTCTTTGCCCATTTGAAAATGGTCTTCCAATTGTTATGTCATTTCCCTTTGCAGCCTTTGTGTTCAAAGACTCGAACCTAAGCGAGGGACAAGATCTTGCCAAAGAGATCACATCAAACTACTATATAAGTACAAAACTTGGTTATGGCGCTTGTGGCATAGTCAGGTTAGTTTATGATCGTCGAACATGCGTCAGCTACGCTATGAAACATGTTATGAAGAATATGCTGGCAGAGAGTACCAAAATAAATTCTCTTAATGATCCCGAGAGAGTTATGAACGAAGCTAAAATCATGAAGGCTTTGGAGCATGTAAGTTCACCTACCCTGTGGAAAAAAAAACCCCATTAGTAATTGAAACTGTATTCTTTGCAGCCATGCGTTATAAAAATGCATGATATAGTCGATAAACCTGATTCAGTTTATATGGTGCTTGAATTTATGAAAGGAGGTGACCTTCTGAAGAGAATCATCGCGAACAAACGTCTCTCGGAACGCACATCAAAGCTTTTCTTTTACCAAATGTGTCACGCAGTAAAGTATTTACACAGCAAGGGTATCACTCATCGTGATCTCAAGCCAGAAAACGTGCTGTTGAACTCCGATGACGAAGAGACCCTATTGAAGGTCTCCGACTTTGGACTGAGCAAGTCTGTCCAAAACAATTCGGTAATGCGGACAGTGTGCGGTACACCACAGTATGTGGCGCCCGAAATTCTAATAACTCAAGGACGAGGCGCCTACACAAAAAAGGTAGACATATGGAGTTTGGCTGTCGTTTTATTTACATGGTGGGTTCGAACAGCAGACGTAGATAACCCAAGTTAACTCATTGTATATCTTCTTACAGCTTAAGTGGAACTTTGCCGTTCCACGATGATTATGGTTCGCCAACATGCGATCAAATTAAACGTGGTAAATTCAAATTTACCCATCCAGCATGGAAGAACGTATCACAGCGCGCCAAGTCGCTTATAACCGATATGCTGACTGTCGACCCCAATTTACGGCCATCGATTGACTACGTTCTCGGTCATAGTTGGCTGCGAGATCAGTCGGTAATCACCAAAGCGAAGGCTCTTATGAACATCGAGCCACTACCACAGGTGTCAGATGAAGAGAATTTCGTAGAACCACCACAAAAGCGCTCCAAGCATTAATCTATGTGTGCACGCTCCCTTCTCACTTATGTGCCAAGATTAGTATGTAGTAAATTTGTTATTAATTTTTTTTTTAATATTGTTCGTACCCGTGCGAAGAAATGCATCCCCGGTTTAGTGCTATTTAAAGAGGTATAACTTGCTGTTTTATATTTTTACACAATTAAAAATAAATTATCAGTAAGCAGCATACCCAGTGAATGACATTATTAGGCAGAGATGACGATTAAGTTACTATCCTGCATTTATGAAATTAATGTGATTTTTTTATGTACAACTCACAGATATACGTATACATATATTTTTTGTCTCTGTAATGACTTGTTATCTGTAGCTAAGAATGTAATTGAAAGGACAGAAGCAGGAGATGGACAATGAAGAGGAATATTGTGACAAAAGAATTTTCTTGATGCATATTGCATTGTTTCTTAATTTTTGTGTTTGTAAATTCGATAATGTTTTTTTAAATAAATTACGTTTTCGTACAAAAGAAATAGAAGTAGCTTATTAGACTAGCTAGAACACTAGATCAGCAGAGAATCACATACAGATGCAACTACAGGAAGTGGTATTATCACCATTAATGTGGAGCCTAGCTGTAGATGAACTGGTGGACGAAGGAAGTACCTACTCATCGCCAAGAGGAAAGGGTAATCCGAGCGAATGTTATTTTTTATCGTGTTTTTTTGGGTAGGTATGTATTATCATAGAGGCTGTGGGGTAAACCGGGTAATTTACTATAGGATATTTGATTATTTTGTTTATTTCATCTACTGGCTAAGCTATACAGATTACAAGATAACTATACAAATTATATAAAAACAATTACTTAAGACTAAGAGAAAGCAAACAAATTACCTAAGTAAAACACTTTTGAAGCGAATACGAGAGAATCAACATAATTACAAACATCATTGAATGAAACAATAGCTCTGGACATAGGCTCATTATGGCCGTAATTAGTTCTGTGAACAGGTCGAAGGAGAAGATTTCTTTCACTTAAAGGTCTAGCCGGGGCATAGATTGGAACTTGGGATAAGAGAGATGGGCAGTTAATGTGACAGCATAACAAGTCCCTTCTGCTTGAGCTTAAAATTGAAATGCCTAACAATTGACACCGAGTTCGGTAAGGAATTTTAAAGTCCCAGCTCATTTTTTCGAATAATCTATTTAGTGAAACGCCTCTGGACTTTTTCATTTTAAGGAAAAGTTTTAAATCATCAGCATCGAGATCAGCATATTTTTGATAAAAATTATAGAGAGGAGCGGACCCAAATGACTACCCTGTGGTTCTCCTGATGCGCACCCAAAAGATCGTGAAAAGTAGTCATCTATTTTGACCTTTTGAATTTTGCCAATCAAGTAGGATGCTAACCACGCATGCATTGCTGAGTGAAACCCAAAACTTTCCAGTTTTCTTTAGTAATATATGACGGAGTCAAATGGAAGTCAGTGTAAGCACAGTGGACTTGATAACAGCATTAATGGCATAGTGTGAGAAGCAAGCCAGATTAGTGGTAGTTGGACCTGCCAGACACAAAGCCATGCTGCACGCATCAGAAACAAATTCCTTTATAAAAAGTTCCAATTTTGATTTTACTATACTTTCCAAAAGCTTGGGCAAAGCAGATAATTTACAAATTCCCCTACAATTTTCAATATCGATCTCAGATCCAGATTTAAAAATTGGAATAATAAAAGACGATTTCCATTCTTCAAGAAAAATTCCAGAGAACAGCGACAGATTGAAAATTTGAAGAAGGGGATTGCAAATTTCTTGAGATTTTAAAAATAATCCAAAGAGTCAGAAATATCATCGTACAACTAGCCAGCAAATTGGTCTCTCGAAACACTAGTACGGTAGTTGGTAAGTGGTTTACAGTTTACACAATCAACGGGGTAAAAACGAGAGCCTGAGCCGCGGTAACAAATCTCAATCAATAAAATACAGCGCCCCGGATGTAAATTCAGCAAACTGGGAAGTTGAAACTGTCAAGAGTTGTCCTTATGAATAAAATGCGGAATGACGCAGATCTCTTGGTAAAAAGTTACCTTGCGAATAAAGAAGAATCATAGATCTGCGAGGGAATAAAAGACTACGAAGTAACTGGCGATGAACTGACAACCGCTCATTTTAAACGCTACAAGGAACTAAAAACCACTTGCTTGCACTGTAGAAAAAAGCGGTAAATGCAAAATGCTTATGTTTCCAATTATGTTCGTTTTAAATCAAACCGCTCACTTGAATTAATTGAGCAACTCGCTAAAATCTATGGACAAGACAGCCATCCTATTCGGCGAGCTTAACCGTGCAACGTTCTCGATCTTCACTCCAGTATCGTTTCCATCCCAGAATACCCACCCTTATTCCGAGTGGCGTTTTACTTTCACGACGTTTGTTGTTATTGGAGGCGTTTCATTTTGGAAGACTTATTCCCTAACTTCCACGACAGGGTACGACGTCGTCGGTAAGTAGTTCACATTCCACATACGATCCAAACGAGCTAATCAGTGCTGACAGATAAATTGTTGTTGGTTGTATCAGTGTTTTGTTGTTTATCTTTTTCGAAAGAAATTAATTATTTTCGGATTCCATAATGTTTTTTAAAATGTAAGGAAATCTTCATTGGACGAAATAAAAGGTAAGCTCGTGGAAAGTACCTGCATGGTCGCCGTCTGTGCAGGCAATATAATTAGCTGCGACTGCGAGATTCTTGACTGAGGGTAGCTACCAGAATGGTGGAGGAAAACATTTTAATTAAGGACGAGACGATCACAGCCTACATTTATAAAAAATGTTTTAAAGTGATGCTCACAAAAACTTTCTGCCAATCTTTTCCATTTCTTGATGGTGGTCTAGGCTGGGTCAACATATAAGACTCCTTTTAAAATCCCTTTGCCTATTAATTAAATTCCATTAAATTGTTTCTGGTTTGGTACTTATAACCCTTTAAAAGAATCTAATTAAATTGAATAAAATAACAATTCAAGAAGTTAAATTTTCAGTCGATGTTCATTACTTGGCGTTCACTAATTTGTTAACGACGGAAATCGTCGTTTTTCTTGTCGTTTTGTGGCGTTCAACGCCTTACAGAATGGCAGTGAAGTTTCTCACATGACGTTCGTCGTACGCCAATAGGTTCCACATGCCGTTCAGTGACAAATGACGTTCAACGACTCAAATCCGTCAAATCCATCTTTCCGCTCCCGTCCCACACATCGACTTAGATTGACTTCTTCCCATTCATAATCACCCCTATTCCCGTTGGCGTTTGTCGTAAACGACTCGTATTTCACTTAGTTTTTTAGTAGATGTTTTTATCTTTTTTGAGACAAACGAATTGAAATGATGGTGAACACATGGAAAAGGAAATAAGATTGTTAACAAAGTTAAAAAAAATCTGAATATCGAGACACGAAACATAAGTCGTATACGACAATCGTCAACGGGAATAAGGGTGTTTATTTTATTTTCTATGTGTTCATCATAATTTCATGCATTTGTCTCAAAAAAGTTCCAAACACCTGCAAAATAAAAACTATTTCTCTTGTAAGACTCCATCATTTGCCTAAACCTTTTTAAAACAACATCTCTCTGCAATTTAAATAAAAAAACTTCTCCACTATTCAAAACGTAGTACCTTCATCCCATCAGTCAAATGATTCAAATCGAAATAAAAGTGAAATCCTGTCAAATAATGATTCAATTGGTTCGCAACTGCGCTCGAAACTTTTCAGTGAATTCTGCGAATTCGCAAAAATTAAAAGTAACCATTTGTGGAGCAGCTGGCACCGTTGGTCGCATCATTTCGTATTGTTTGAAAACCTCACCGCATGATTTGCATTTAAGTCTGTTTGATACATCCACCGAGATAAAACATGTCGCCGATCAGCTCAGTCTCATATGCACCTCAAATACATTGGAGGAACATGTTGGTCCGTTAAAATTGCGACAATCCTTAAAGGTAAGTCTATAACTTAATTTTTAAAACAAAATCCACGTCGTATTTTAGGACTCTGACATAGTTGCTGTTGTTGCCAAGTCAAGGCCAAACCCAAATAGGAACAGCATTTGTGATGGCTTCGAAATGAACTTTCCAATTGTGGCCAATATCGCGCGATGTTGCATGGAAATCTGCCCAGAGGTAGTTACACACACGGTAATTTTTTCGTAACTAGGGATAATTTTTTTTTTAATTTTAAGGCAGTTTTAGCAGTGGCCACAAATCCTCTCAATTCAATCATTCCCGGCATCAATGAACTATTCACCCTGCAGGGCTATCAGCATTCTCATAAAATTCTAGGTATCACATCAATGGACTTGATGCAGGCCGGTGTGGTATATGCAGAGGCTTTCAATACAGATCCAGCAGATGTTTTTATACCACTAACCGGTGGGACAACTGGTAAAGAAAATATCCCAACAAAAACTACCAAATTAGTTATAGGATGTTCTTTCTTCTATAGTCGACACAATTGCTCCAATATTCTCCCAAGCTGCTGTCTCAGGCGAAGAATTACCCGAGGAACTATCAGTTATCCAATCAGAACGTCTTCATAATCGATTCTTAGCCAAAAAGAAACAGGCAAATGATGCAGAATTTGCAACTGGCTATGCTATTGCTCAGTTTCTAGAGTCGATTGTAAGAGCGATTAACGGTGAACGTGAAGTTGTAGAAACTGCCTTTGTGGCAGCTCCTGATGAAGCACCGGCCCGGTATATGACTTCATTAGTTGACTTGGATCAGCATGGTATTGAAACAGTTTATGGACCACCAAAGATTATTAATCGGTTTGAGAAGAAACTTTTGTATCCGGCCTTGTTGAACTTACAGCGTGACATTCATCAAGCGGAACAGCATGCTCAAGGTTTAGTCAAGGCTGGCGTTGAAGTGAGAATGTGGAAGTGATTTATACAAAGGAACTTTTTCAATTTTTTTTATTTTATAATATATTTTTTGATGAGCAGCCTATTGGTTGAATATAAAGATTTGTGACTTATTATAATGTCACTTTAGAAAAACTTCAAATCCAAAACCAATCCCTTTGTCGAAAAAATGGATAACAAGTAAAACATGTAGCTTTCTATTACATACCTCAATGTCCTGTAGTTCCTCTATGAGGCTGCGCTCTGGGTTTACTTCTCTCTTCTTGGTTTTTTGTACTCGATTTCAAACGTTTTCCCTACCGATCATCTTCCCTATAATATTTTCAGGGTAGATATAACATATCTCCTATTGCTGGCTTCCACAGACCACTTTATGTGAAGAAAGTATCAAAAGCGTCTTCTACCAGTGAGTCACCGTACTGGCACGTCGCATGGGTTACTTTCCGTGTAGAATACCCGTGTCCGCTTAGAAACTACGTGATGTAATAATTTATCTCTCTGTCCCTTCAGCATCATCTCTGATCAGCTTGGCGGCCCATCTACCTATTTTTCACTGTTCCACCTTAGTTGCCTTTTGGTGAGTCGTTTTGCTTCAAAAGTTGCCGCTTCAACTCATACTTCCGCCTTCTTCTAACACACACTTCAGCTTTCTCTCCAAGGCTAAGAGATCAATGTAATGACGAGAAGAGGCACACACTCTAGCCGGATTTAATATGATTCCAGCAAGTGAATTTGGAATCGATATTTATCCCAATACACTTTACGCGTTTTTGCTGGTGATTACTTCTCGGGCCTGTATGGAATTTAACTTGCGTCGTGATATATTCCGTGGTCAGAAGAATAATATCGGTTTTTCCCGATGCAAGACTAAGATCATCATGGGTTTCCACCCGGATGTAGACACATCTAATAACTTGGTTTAACTTCCTTCTTGCTTCCTCAGTATCCCTTGCAGTTATCACCGCGCCAATGTCGTCTGCCTTTAGGCATTTCGATGCGAAGGATCCCATCATAGACAATTTTTCAGAGGTCGGATTTGCTTAACACGTGGTCCTTCTTTTTTCGCGTAAATTAGTTTTCGTTCACTGAGGTGGTCTTGGATTATACAGAGGGGTTATTCCCAAATGCGCGGTTGAAGGCGTTTCTCACGTCCAGGGTAGTCAGAACGGCAAATCTTTTTCGTGCGATGGCTTCTCCGATAAGCGGCTGTTCGCTGTTTTGACCACCTCTGGGTGATCACAGAATCCGTCGTATTCGGAATTTTGCTACGAACCCCGTAAGAACTATCACAGAATCCATTGTAGTGGACATTTTTGCTACGAATTATTCGACGACGTAGCATTCGTTCCAAAAATAGAAACTCACACAAAACGAATGGTTGCGAGAAGCTAGGCCTTGGGTGTCTACCGCCTGCTGCGCCGCCTATTTATTTATTTTATTTTTTGTATTCTGTGATCTCCCAGAATGTCTCCTGCTCTCTGGATTGCAGTGGTGAGCCGTGCTTTCAGTAGTTTCCTTGCCGTATCCGATATGTTAGGCGTTATATTTTCCAGTCCTTAAAGAAAACACCGTCTTTCAAACAGCTGTTGTCTGTGTTTAAAAGGAGCTGGGCGCAGATCCGAGCGGTGGCACTTCCGCGTCAGCTCCCTGAGCCTTCTGATTCTGTTTCCTGAACATCGATATCTCTTGCTGTACAGGAAAGATGTCTTGTAGCCTAGTAGGAAATGGAGTTACAATAAATCCAACACATTTCCACATTTTCGAATATCTTTATTGAATATATGTAATTTGAAACAAAAAAAATTTTGATTAGTTATATGGTATTTGAATCTCAATAAAACGTTCCCAAGGCCCTTTTTTCCCAAATACAATAGAAACTTTTAATTGAAATTCAAACAAAAAAATAAAACAAACCCCAAAAAGCTTACATCTAACATCAGTAGTTTAGTAATACATTAAATAATTTGGTTCCAATCCGACTCCTTGCAGAAGAGAGAAAGGCTCCAAATGTAATTTTAATTTTTTTTTTCTTATTTTGGTTACAACCTCTACACTTTGCACTAAAATAATGGATCATTTTCCTTTATTATTCGTTTAGATTATATTTTTAAGTATTTTTCGTAATTGTTCTTAAATTTATTTGATGCTATGCGATTTTTGTTATGTTTTATAGTTAATACTAAGCTCAATGGCATTTTTCTTTTTTCTTTTTCAATTGTCTGCAGTTTTTATTTTAGATTATTCTAATGACAAAATACAATAGTTTTCATTCGGATAAACAAAAAAATAATATATATATAACTAGTTACATATTTGTAACAAAAAATATTTCAAAATATTCAAATAAAAGAACTAATAATTGGAAAACTTCATTAGCTCTATGCAAAGTATAGCTTGTACAATGTTTAACATTTCCCATAGACTGCAACTATGGATGTTAAATTTTGGATTTTTCTTCTTTTTTTTCCCCTTTTTTCGTTTTCAATGAATTTCCTTTTGTTTGTTTTTCTCTTTCATTCAATTAAAAACTAGTTACATAAATAACTGTGAATTTAAAATATAAATCCGTTTATACCGTTTATGGAGGTATTGACAAAATGTGATTATAGATGCGGTTTTGCTCATGAAATACATGTAAACATTTTTTATATTATTTCTAATGAAAGTTGAAAGCTGTAACTCGAAAAGTAAAAAATGGAAATACTGGTAATACATTTTTTTTTTCACACGAACACACACACTCAAGTAAATATATATTTTATACTAGTTATTTATGTATTTAGTTAGAATTTGATATTATTATTAGTTTTTATTTTTTTGAATTATTACATTTCATGTTGTGTTTAAGAAATTCTTTGTTTTTTTTTTCTATTTATTGTTACGATTTCTTATAATTTCAATGTGTTGCCATGAGTTAGAAGTGTTCAAAGGTGGTACTTAACTCTGATTGTGAAGAGATAGAGTGAGAGAGAGAGATAGAGAGAGTGAGTGAGGGCTGCAGAATATATGAAAATATGCGAAAAGGGGTTTCATGGTATAAATTGTAACAATTTTGTAACATTTCTTTGGTAAAGTGGTCATTGTAACAAAGTTAATGGAAGCATAAATTGGAAAGTCGTTTGGACATCTGGAAAACTGTTCTAACAATAGGATGCATTGTTTTGGAAGCATGCATGTTACTCAATTTATTGCCAAATTGCGTCTTTTGAGAAAACAAACTTTAAGAACACCCGCCTTTGCACAACTGAAATTGAAACGCATTTTCTAATCTTGTACATTTTCAACGAATGTATGTACCTAATGTTCAACTGGGTTAAACGTGTTTGCTGCAACCATTTGGAGGCAGTTTAGTCTCCCTTTTGGAGAAGATACTAAAAATTACCAGTCCTAGCTGTAGCCATTAATAATGCGGAACTTTAATGTCGTAAATGAGCGACTTAAGAGCGTCAATTTATGTAAAATGTATATACGTAGTTTACGTTTGTTTTAGAACAGCTTATTCGCAGACGATTAGAAGACAACCTCTACAAGACCTCTCTATACGCCTAAAGCGTGTGAATTTGGGGTAACACGTTTAAATTTTTAACTTCACCAAATAGAATCGCAGAACTTTCGAACTCGACTTATTTTCTCTCAAACTGTCACTGGTATAAACAAAATTTGGTAAAAACTGGTTTAAAGAAAATTTAAATCACATATTTTCCTTAAACATTTTTAACAGATTTCGTGATAGTTGCCAAAATTAAATTGATGTAAAACTTATTATTTCACTGGTATAAATTAGTTACCCAACAATCACCGTAGGTACTCAAAATTCTTGCAAAGTGTATAATTGATCAGTGAAAAATTTCAACAGATTTAATTATAAAAAAAAAAGATAAATAAATCCAATTGTAATAAATATAAAATGTCTCAAAAATATAAAAAAAATTTCACACTAAATATAATTGTCAAATGATTTTAGCCACATTATCCACCATTCCAACACAATTTCGTCAAAATGTTTAATGGTATAAAATACAATAATGTTTGGTTAGACAAAAATACAATCACTCATAAAGAGGAAAAACTCAGTAGTACTTTTATAAGTCAGCTGACCGTAGAAGACGACGATAGAGCCGTAAAAAAAAAAACTCCCCCGAGCCCTTTGAACACTTCCAAGTCATGGCAAAGCGAATGAAATTGGCAAGAAAAGTATCAAAAAGAAAAGAAATTTAAAAAAAATCGATTTCTCAGGTTTTGTCTGAAAACAAACAAAAAGAAACTAAAAAAAAAAAAAAATCTGACAAATTTTCGCCTCTCTCACCGTTCAAATTGATGACGAACGATTTTAGTATTTAAATTTTTTTTTGTTGCGAATTGTTTTTTTTTGTATGTTCTTACACTTTGTTGTTGTGCTGCCAAATTGTTTCGCAATTGCAAAATTCACTTCTTAGTCATGATCTTCAAGTATTCTAAAGCATTTTGAGCAGCATGGCGTTGAGCGTCGTTTTGAGTGGCGCCCGAGCCATGGCACACTGCCACTGGTAGAGTGGACAATTGCACCAAACATTGACACTGATTGGAAACAGTTTTCTCCTCAATGTCAACATAGGTGACTTCGAATTGATTCTCCGCTGCGATGTCTGCGAGCAATTTGATGTGATTGAGTGAGGGCGCTTTGAGGCAGGTTTTCTGTGAAAGAAAAAATGAAAATGGGCGTTAGTAGAGATGAGAGTTGGGGATGGATCATTGTCTGATTTCGAATGAAGGTGAGCAAATGACGAGCCACGGCGGTGTGCATCTGTAGAATCATTTTAGGTCGTAGGCGTTACTACTACAGAAGATGAAGCATGCTTTCCTTGCCCGAGTTTAGCTTCGGAACTTGAATGACTTAAATACTCAGCTCTGCTCGGTTCATTTCGTTCGCCTCTTCCATCGGTTTGGAAAATAGTTTTGGTGCAACTTAGCAGAAACAAAGACGATGAATCCGTGATAGTTCAACAAGAAGAAGTGCTCAAGATAGAGTCTTGTGAGTCAAAGCAGAAAAACTTCGCATCAAACAGTATAAAAGACTATCACACTTTTATGTTGTGTCGAATTCCGGTTGGGCATCGTTATAAATTTTGACACTCACCTGCAACTTGGTTAGCTTCTCTCCTGCGGCGTTCTTCAGTGACTTATGAAACTGTGATACCTTATGACTATGCTGACTGGTTATTGTGGGCACTTGCATATCTTTCAAATCACCATAGTAATTTGAGAAATTACGATTCTGTAAAAAAACAAGAGCGAGACACACAAACGTCCAATTATCAGAGAAACGTAAGAAATAAATAATATTCGAAAAATAATACAAAATGGAAGAAAAAAAAAAATTGAAAAAAGATACATTTGTGTGCCTGCTTTTATATAATATCGCGCGACAAACGCCCACAGTAACTACGGTTTTTTTTTTTTTTTTTACGAAACATTAGATCATCAGTAACGAATGACTAGGTACGACAAAAATAAAGTCACCGATTAACGACACGCAGGCAAACAAAATCTTCAAAAGTAAATTTATAACACACACAAAGTGAACAAGTCTTACCTCATCATCCAGGCCAGAACGGAACGAGTCATTTACTTGTGCGTTATCGGGTGGATTCTCCTGCAAGCGAGTCCACATCTTGTTGGCTGCAAAACGTTTGGCAATTTTCTTGCTTTTGCCCTTGCCCATTTCACGGAAACTCAAAATTGTACAAGCGATCGTGAAGAGACGCTCGTGTGGTAGTCCAACTTCCATTTCAGTTTCGTATGTTGGTGGTGGCCAACGGCGTTGCATGCACATCTCTTGTAACCAACCGATTGGATTGCCCATCACTTTGTCGGGATAAGCATTTGAACTGAAAATTCCAAAGAGATGTTAGAAAACCAAAAAATATGATTCTCTGCATAAATTTACTCTGATCCACAGCCGGTATTAGTATTGGCATTGATATCCCCAGCATTGCTAGAGGATCCTGTGGCTGCCTGATTTTCTGGCAGCTGGACGCCAGTTAGTTTATCGATCAGCGCACGAGCAGCAGAGTGTTTGGCTTCCTTTTTGGAGCGTCCAGCGCCCATTGCGGTAAAGGGTACCTCCTTGTCGTTGAAGGAAACTCGATAGCGGAATGTTGGTTCATGAATGGCACCTTCCATTTGAATGAGTTCATAGCTTGGTGTTATTCCGCGACGGCTTAGGAGCTCCTGGAGTATGGAAACTGGTGTTTTCATTGCCAAATTACCAGATTCTTGCTGAAAATCAAACGCATTTGGTTTTAGATGAAATTATTCCATCATGAGACGGTCTTACCAATTTAAGCGACTCTTCAATAGCCAGCTTGTCCAGTCCAATTACCACTTCAACAGTTTTGTCTTTTTTAGATTTTCCCGATTGTTGAGAATGAGGTTGCGACTGCGGTTGCATCTGCGGTTGCAACTGCGGATTTGGTGGATGGCTTAAACCTTCTGTTGACTTTTTACGAGTTGGTTGAGCTGGGTTTGCTGTACCATTTTGGTATTGCCGGCGTGGGGCATAGCCGCTAAGATTTGGTGACTGATGATGATCACAATTCGCCATATTTTTTCGCCCACACTACATACAGTAGAAGAAAATCAATACTCCAGCTAAATGAAACAGAAAATCGATAATTTTCTTTCAGTGTGAAGAAATTTATCGACTCTAATTTTATTTATGTAGGTACGTTTTTGAAGAACTTACCCGTTGGTTTTCGTTCATACAAATTTATGTCTAAGCAATTTAGTTTTTCTTTTGACTGTTGTTAATTAAATTTAAATATCTTTGAAATAATGTATAGTAGTTTTCCACACCTGCAAAGCTATGAAAAAGCGAAATGTCCGCAGCAGCTGTCTGACAGATCAGTGAATTTCCCTTCACGAAAAACCAAATAGAGAGAGAAATAAAGAGCAAAAGTCAAGCCAAACATTGGTCGTACAGCGGCTTTTTTTGGTTGGATACACAGCAAGCATATTTTTGTATATCAAAAGTAAAAGTGAAAACGTTTTCTTTTAGTCCATGAGTCAATTGGTCTAAATAATTATTTACCTAATGTATTTTCTGCTGTAAAAAAATGATCCTACTCCGGGAGAAAGATAATAAATTATCTTATAAGGCGTTTTTCTTTTTTAGTTCAGAGCGAGCGTGAACTGTCAAAAAAAAAAGGTCGTGTTTCTTTTTTAGCTCAGAGACATCAGAGCTCAGATTTTGTGTTTCTTTTTTCGCTCAGAGTATGTTCAGAGCACGTTTAGAGCGCGCTCTACGAGCTCAGAATAAATTGACTGAGCACACTGAGTAAAAAGTTGATTACGCACTTTACAGTCACATTTGACAGAAAAAAAAAACAGGATAAACAAAATAGTTGAAGTGGTGGACGAGAGTTGTTGTTCTGGCACAGAAGGTAAACCAAATTTAATAAATAAGAATTAATAAACAACCATATGACAGCTATGTGCTCAAGTGTGTTTCATAAATAAATCAGAACACTCCGAGCACGCTCGGTTCAGAGCGCGCTCATAATGCTCGAGCTCTGTTCAGAGCTGAGCTCTGAACTAAAAAAGAAAAACGCCTATAGGCACATTTTTTCAAGTTTTCTTTTGCTTGAGTTTTGCGAGAATGTTGAAGAGGAGGCGTATTTTTTTGAGAATCTATCTAGCTAGCTCACTTTTACTTTTACATGCAAAACTGTTATACTCACTTTTGGTTATGTTATACTCACTTTTGGTTTTACATACAAAATTTTTATACTCACTTTTGGTTTTGTTATACTCACTTTCCCAAAAAAATACGCCTAGCGTAAAATTCGATAATTAATATCTGTTTTTTGGGGTTTGGTGAAATTCTCTTTCAACACTTTCATAAATGTATCAGAAAATTATCCGAGGATAATTATTTAGTTAAATTGACGCACGGCCTTAGAATTATACAGTAATCTGAGCTAAATTTTTGTCATGTATCCTAGCAACATCCGATTCAAATCAAGTTGGCTTCGAGTTCCCCAGAAAAAGACTTTCTTAACCGGTGCAAGCTCATCTGACGATCCGAAGCAATTCATGTTTCGTGAGAAAGGACTTATGTACGTCTAGGTAGGTGCGCTCTTTAAGCTAATTGCCTCAAACGACACAAAAATACGATACAAAAGAAGGCATCATTTTCCAAAAGTCTGCACACAATTTCTTTCATAATATTTACATCATTGACAGAACTCACCGAGCTTTCCTGTAGCGTTTGCAAATATACATTGGTGCAGAAGTGACAGCGTTGCGTTTAGTCTTAAGCAAGGGCAAAACCAAGTATATTCTATCAGCAAAGTGGACGTCGAAATATACAGCTATAACTATTAGATAATTAAGGACTTTATCCACCGCGGCTCTTCTATAAAATCCGAAAATGACATTACATCAGAAATAAAGCGAAAAAATATGCTTGCCAATCGCAAGTTTTATTGGCCGAAGAAAGCAAATGAGTAGAAATGTAATGCCATAAAATACAAAGTAATCTCTATAAGATTATCAAAAGTAATCTTCTACTTTAACTCGTAGGTACAACGCAGCAGAGGAAGACTCCTCAACAAATGTGTAGTATGCATCGGGGCAGTTAATTAAAGACCAAGGACTGTACAACAATTTTAGTAAGTGAGCAAAAAGTATGTTTTGTGCTTCTCCATGCCTTCCGCAACGGGGGGATGAGATTTTTAAAAGAAATATGCCTCAAAACTAATGTCGAAATGTTACATAGATGCCAAAAAATATTGATTTCTGTGTCAAAAAATTATTCTGCTTAGATCAATTGACAAACGACATACGTTAAGGTGGGTTTCCACATATGTCGTTTGATTGACAAAGTTTGATAGCTCTCCTTTATGTCGTTGAACGACACCATCGTCAGTTCATTTCCACTTATGTCAATTATTGGCAAAAAATCGTTCATTGACAATGAAATTTTGACAAGTGTGTTTGTCAATTCACTGAAAACTATTTCCATTTGCCCTGCCAATTTGTAATTGTCATCACTTTGTCAATTGTGAATTGTGGCATCGCAATTTTGCACGACTTCAGAGAGAAAAATCCGTTTTTTCTGTCAAGGCTAATGACGTATAAGAGTGAGCATAAACCATCATTCATCAAAAAAAAAGAAACATCATGCGAAAAGTTGAGGGCCCTGTAAAAGATTGACCTACCTCGTATATCAAAATGTGTCTATAAAGCAATTGCTAAGCTTCGTACGAATAAAAACTGATTTGAGTTAACTCCAATTTGTGTTAACTCCAACTTTCGACATCTTCGAAAAGCGGCGACACCGACCTTTTACTCAGATTGGTATGAATAAAACATGGAAGACAAAGCAACTATTCTATTTTGCAGAATATTGTCAATTGTGTTTCCACCCATTAAAGTACAAGTTCGATTCGAACTAGAAGACACAATGCTCAATGCTTTGAATTTCTCTTTTAAAATATCATACAAAATTACATTTTCAAAATCCTACATTGGGCAGGCAGTTATATTGTCAAGAATTAATTATTTACAGCACATTTTAAGTTGCTCCACAGTATTTTATTGAAGGTTCTTCATGTAAATAATAATAAACAATAAACGTCACAAACTCACAAATAAAGTCCTCGAAGAAAAAAAAATGTTTCCGATTCTCTTAAATTTACTCTTTTTTTCTCCATCTTTCATTATATTCGTATTCGTTTCACCGAAGAAAGAGACGAAAGAAAGAAAAGAATAAAAGACATCGCAAAACCACCTATTGGCAATAATTTCCCAGCACTACATGAACACTGCGCAGTCAGCTGTGCTCGAGTGCAGGTTGTTTTGTCGGCACCATAACGGACGTTGAATTATTTTATTTATTTTTCCCTAATTAAAAGAACTCGGTTGAACTTAATTTTGTATAGTTTACTTTTTGCTCTTCGGCTATAGTGCTTCGCTCGTGTTCTCTTGTCGTTTATATACCTAGTTATCGTCTGCTGCGCTTTGCATCATAAATCGCATAATTTTCTGCTGCTCGTTTTTTCTCCGGTGTATTGCTTTTTTTAATTCTAATTACGGAATCAAGTTCGCGAAGCGAATTAATAGAAAAATCAATTTAACTGTTATCTTTGTAAAGTAATCCCGCTAATCTTCTTAATTGCAAAAAAAAAGTGAAGTAGATAATAAGAAAAATATACGTCAATTCCCATTTCCAGTGAAAAGTGAAGAAAAAAAATTGCGAAGGAAAAATTTAGTTTTTCCCATTCTAATACGAGGGTGTATTCGGTAAATTGTCAAATTGTACGCCCCCAGACAAAAAGGGGAATTTGTGAAAAAAAAAGAAAATCGAGAGAAAATTTCGAAAGTTCAATTTCCATCATATTTTAGTGCCCATAGTTTGTGTTATCTTTGTGTTTTTCCCGGGGAAAAACGAGTGAAAATTGACCGCAAAAAGAAAACAGAAAAACTGTTTTAATTTTACATAACATATTTTATTTTTTTTGGACTGTTTTGTTGTTATTTCGGTTGTAGTAGTTGCGTTATCTGTCATCTGTCATCGGTAGACGCACTGATGCGGGTTGAAAAATAACAGTAGAACCGGTGATACAATTTATCAACGCAATCTCACATGGAACAACATGTTTTATTAAAGCTGGATTAAAAAAAAGGACAAAAGGTGAATAACGGAATTTGCAAAAGAATATAGAAAATTTCCCTTCTGTCAACAAGACGAGGGGGTTGTTCACAGATTTTATCGATTATTTTCCCTTTTTGTCGCCGGTAGATATTTTTATTATTTTTCTTTTTTTCTTTGAAGCTCTTCGTTTTTGTTGTTGTTGTTTTTTTTTTTGCCTTTTCTGTTTGAGTTCATCTTCGTTTGAAGGGCATTTTTGTTGTCGATTCTCCTTGCGTTGGGTAAACAGAATATTTTTTTCACAAGATGTTTGTAGCTGATAGGTTTCCTCTTTGGTCGATACTTCTCCTTTTTAACTGTGCAAAATGTACAATGTAGTCGGTGCGGTGGTGGAGTGAAACAGGTGAATTTGGGAGATTCGACAAGATTACGTAATTATTTTTATTTTTTGTTTGCTGACATACGGAGGCACGTCAAGTGGGCTACAGAAGTGCACATAAGGGCCCATGTGTAAAGTGGATTGTGTAATTATGTTATATACATGTATTCAGTGCCTGTCTTGTTTCCATGTTTATTTTACTGAAACTTCTAGCCGGTCTGTTTAATTTTTGTTGGTCATTCCCAAATTAAAGGCAGCTCGGCACGGCATGTCTCAAGGTTTGAAACAGTTAGGTAGGTAGGTAGGCAGACTTGCTGTTTGCGTCGAAGTTCTATGTTATATCCTTCTCGTACATAATCGTACTTGTGTCAGCCACAGCTCAGTCCCTTTTAATCAATGTGAATAACCCTAAAACACGCAACCTCGTCATAAATGTGAAGGTACTAGGTATGTACCTACTTTCGTTCCAAATTTGGTTTCTAGTTTCTACACAAATGTACAAACAATGAGAAAATTCCATTCCAGCTTGTTTTATAGATTTGCGTCATGTCATGATTATGATATCAAAGTCTGTGATCTAAGTCATTGGCGCTATAACTCTAACCTTTTTTTATATGGATTTTGATGTGGCGTTAGTTATCCTATGGGTCAATGAAACCCAGGTAATGTTAGGATTCATTTTGACAATTGGTAATGTGTCAGTTGTGAAATAAGCAATGGACTGCTATTGTACCTATTTCTAAAATAAAAGTAACGAGTAATGCTGGGTTTCCACTTGTCGATTTGAAATTGACAAATGACGTATTTTTATTCCAATTAAAAAATTGGCAAGTGGAAATAGCGAAAAATTGCTTGTCAATGAATTGACTAACAGCGTTTATCAATATGTAACTGACAAAGAAACCACTGGACAAGTGGAAATAGCTGAATTGTCAAACAAAATGTCACTTTGTCTATAATTGACAGTGAAAATTAATTGGCATCGAGTTCATAATTTAGTCAATCAACTGACAAACGATTTTTTGGCAATACATAATTGACATATGTGGAAATAAACTAACGGTGGTGTCGTTCAACTACATAAACTCGAGAACTGTCAAACTTTGTCAATCAACCGACATGTGGAAACCCACCTTTAGAAGGTATAAGGCCGTGGCAGCGGTTTTTCATAAACGTTCCGCTGATTTTGTACAGAGTGACGTTTAGGGATGTTTAGGACACGGCTCCGTAGTCAACGTAACGTAATAATCTTTTCATTAAAAACTGTTTATAAAGTTAGTTAAACGTATGTACCTACAGAATAATGTCCGAAAATATTAAATATCTTTGCCGCGAGCGAAGCGAGCCGCATACCCAAACTTGACGCAATAAAAACTTTGACATTTCGTTACGTAATCGTGTCCCGAACCACGACCGAATAGTAACAACCAAAATGGAATAGTGTTTCTTAAAAACGTGCAAATAAGGTTCAAGAAAAATAATACATAATCTACTTAAGTCTGGGATAAAGCTTTACCTATTTACTAAAGTGTTATCAAGGCACCATAGATGTTTTTGACGTGTCCTGAACTTGTACCCTTTAGGTAACAATAAACTAGAATCATTTATCAATGAACGTACACAAATGCAGACGTTAAAGCAAGCGGAAAGAAATAATCTTGAACTCAATATCTTACACAAACAAGATAAGGCCATAAGACCTTCAGCCATAAATATGTGCATTTATGAGCATAGGTCTTCATCAATACTCTATCCAGAAGGTTACTGATTAGTGATTAAAAACGAAGATCAATATCGTGTTAAATATTAAACAAATTTTAAGGACGCTAAGAATTAACTGTTGTGGACATTGTGCACGCCGGACTCTCGGTTTGACACTTTTTCGTGAGTATGTAGGTATACACATTTTCCACGAAGCAGCCACATAGCCACAGTTCTAATGTCAAAAGAGTCAAATTTTCCCATGATGATATGGCATAATGATATTTAAAAAGTCATAGGTATAAAGCTCTATGAGTGCGTTCAGACCATAGGATGTTTGATAGATCATAATGACTTCTGTTATAATTTAAAGTTCTAAATAATTTATACAAAAATTATTGTTTGACATGCTTATTGTCTTCCTATAACTTTATACTAGCGAAATTAGTTAACTTAGTTAAGTAAAATAGTTAGCACTTCCGTGCTAATTTTTCTTAGCCGGTTACAAAACCAAAATATTGCTTAGTAAACATTATTTGTCAATTTGTACGCATGAATGGTGTTTTCATTCAACCATGAACCATACGAAAGACAAATTGTAATGCGCGGTAAGCTACTCTGAGGTTCTTATTTCTAACATTTGTCATATGGCTTAACCTTTAGCATCAAATGTCAAACATCTATAGATTAGCATACCGAATAATGTCCTCTCGATAATTTCTTTTATTGATGCGACACGCTAACTTTTTTCGCACTTCTTATGTTTACTTTGTCAACGGAGCGAAAGATTTGACTTAATTTAAAACCCGACAATAATTTGGTGGTTTTACTTTTAACATATTAAGCACGTTTAATAATCTAGTTTAGTAAGAATGACAGTTCTCTAGCGTAGTTTTTACTGAGGCTGAGTTTTCATTGCACTGGTCACGTGAACAGTTTTCTCAAATGACGGTTATGGTGGCGTAGTTGACAATTATTAAAGTCAATAATTTATTTTTATCGATTTACTTTAAAGTTGGTACATATTTCTATTGGGTCACATCTGACATTCGAATTGATCAGACGTAGAGCACCAGTCAAAACCCTGGGGTGCATTCCAATATGGCTGACAAAAAAAAATATTTTTCTAAGTTTTTTTTTTGAAATTCTTTCCAAAATGACTTTAAGAATTCACAACACAATAATTAATAAAAACACAATACAAACCAAATGAAAAACAGTGAAATTTTGACAAGCTTTGTTACTTTTTCAAAATGTATCCCTGTTGTTTGTTAAATTCAAAAACATGCTTATTCATTTAAGTTAACAAAAATGACAACTTGGAACTCAGCCCACCAACAAATAAAATACTATTGTCAAAAAGTGACATACCGACCGAATCCAGTTAGTTTTCGCTGGTTAATTCATTAGTTAATCTAGTCCAGACAATTCAAGTCGACTTAAGAACTACATATATTCTGAAATGCAGCAAATAACAATAATTTGTACACCTCAAAACTTTTTAAATTATATTCGCTCTAACAATTGTTAAAAATCACTTTTGGTAAAATTGTTCGTCAAAGCGTCAGATTTGACGCCATGATAATATAGTGGTCTTAAATTAATGTCAAAATAGACAAACTGTGACCTTTAATTATCACGACATATCATTTTAAAATAATTCACCTCGATCACAATATTTAAAGACAATAAATTTAAGCACAAATAATAAATTGTCATTCAGTGATACCAAATCTCTAAAATTGTTCTCATTTTTCATAGAGTTTTCAGTCTCAAAAGTGTCAAAATATCTTTAAATTTGACTTTAATTAATTGTCTACCGATGACAATACCTGACTTTGCTAGACAAGCATGGATGTTTGTGGAACGAACATAATGTCACCTTGACGTCAAAAAAAAAAATTGTTTAAACACATAACTTCTTACTTTATACCTATGTACAAAATTTTGTAAATATGTATGTAGAATCAAAAAATGATTCATTAACTAAAACATCCTGGTCAAATATACCGATAATCAAACCTGAACCTACAGTGTAAATCACATTTTTATTTGTACTTTGCACCTTAATGTCATAAAACCCGCCGTCTTCAATATAATAATACATTCGATAAAAAAAAATCGAATTTATTCAAAACACTAATTGAGTATTGATAACCAATTGCCAGAGATAAAACACCAAATTAAATTGAGCTTCCCCATTTCGATATCTTTCGAACTACCCACTCCATAGATAATAAATTTCCATTCACTTGCATACGCCCAGCCCAGCGTCAGCACCAACTTTGGTAAATTAACGTGCGTGAAAGTTATACTAATGAAAACTGAAATAAATTCATTTAATAATGGCGACGAGACTTAATTAAATGTGCGTATAGTTTTCGAACGAAAAAATTTCTCAAACAAGTTCACCTGCCACCAGCTGGTGGTGACAGACAATCCCATTTGCACGTGACGTGAGTGTATCTGTATGTGCGCAAAGCCAAAAGCGTGAATGAGTTAAACGGGACTAAAGCAAAATGATCTCCGATAACGTGAGATTAATATCGTCTGTGTATTATTTTATAAATGACAGGCTTTTTATGCGAACGAAACTCTTGTATAGACTTCCAGCTGTCAGTTGCTGTTGCCTTAAAGCAGTCCAACACTAATTGCGATTTTCTCTAAAACTGTTGCTTAATGAATGATGTTGTTTGGTTATAGTAATGCTGAAGACATTCCTGTTCAGTGTAAAGAAAACAAGAATGTTAAGCAAAAATTTAACACGAGTTTTTATTTTTTAGCTAGTGAAGTATTTGGGAATTTTTTTTTTATGAATTTCAAGGCTAATCCATTTGCGTAGTATTTGGCAGCACTATTATTAGAAAAATCATCAAAAATGCGTTGTGACTTCTATAATTAATTATTTTAAACACATTTTAAGAACCAGTACTGTATATAATATTGCAGAGTGAGTCTTTAAGATTTAATGACAGTTTTAGGAGCGAGTGTGCTGCTTCTTAACCCGTCTAAAAGCTTGTTGGCCATCCCAGATGATAGGGCAGAATTTCGAATTTCTGCGAGCGCCTACCGAGTTTATAAGATTTACTTTTTCTGTTGCTGTATAAAAGACACCATGCCCCATTTTCAATTCCGCCCACATTTTGTAAAGTTCTTGGTATTAAAATAATATATTTTAAAATTTAGCAACATTTAGCAGCCATATACAGGTTTTTAAGGTTCTTGTTGTATGGGAAGTGGCACGCTTCTCGTCTAAGTCTAAATACAATATTCATCGATGTAGTATAAAATTTCACAACTAAAACCGGCTGTAATTACCAATAGAGGGCGTTAAAAACTTATCAGCTCATATTTATAGTTTTTATTCTATTTTTTTAGACGTATGTGTATATTAACCACTGAACTTTGTACTTCATTTCATTTCATTGAATTCTATTAAATTTTTAACTCAACTACAAATTATCCCCAACGACTTGTTTAAACTCATTGAACACGCAAAGTCACTGAAAACACCCCGCGTTCACCGCTCTGTATTGATTTGTCATTATAAACAATTTCACAGTTCATTGTCCTTTTTCATTCTGAAACTAAGTCTAAAAATAAACTTAAATATTTGTAAGTTTATATAAAAAAAAACAACAAAAATACCGCAATTCCACAATTAAAACTGTGTTTACGTTTCCAGGTCATTTCCTTGTCTTTTTTCTATTCGCCGCATTTCGCCGTTCCGCCCAAAGCATACCGGAAAATTCCAAAAATTTCCCATCGAAATCGATTTTCTTTTGAGCCAACCTACAACTACATTACATAAAACTAAAATTGGGTTGAATCAAAGGCAAATAACTTGAAGGGAGGCCAGCCTGTCGGCCGTACCCGGAAAAGTCGACTGGAAAATCAATTTTGCATAGCAAAACACTTGAAAGATAGGTTCGGTCTAGCAAATCGAATTTAACTCGACCACAAATAAGTAGAATGGAAAACTCAATTTCCTTTGGCATGTGGTAAATGAAAAATCAATAGAGCACTTGGTGTAAATATTTTATGCGATGGAGATGGACATGGAAAAATCTGTTGCATAATTTCAAAATGAGTAAAGTGCACTTGTTTTAATGCGGAAAGGATACCTAGAGTGTACGGATATCCTTGAACTGAGAAATATGGATGCCCACACGTTCTGAAATAAAGATGATGCAATGAATTTCAAACGAACTACAAGAGGAGTCTTTTGGGAAGGATATTTCTATATGTTTGTGGTCATATTGGGGCTTGTTAGTAAATTGAACAATTGCGTGACCGCAAAGTCTGCCCTTAATGAGGGCGCATATTTTTTTCTGAATTTTCGAGAATGGGATAGACATCTGGTTCTCCACTTTATTTGTTAAGCACGGGCTTATGTATAGACCCAAGCAAATGAATACACATAAAATTGGGCGTGATAAACTATTTACATAGAGTATGGAGCCTTAGGAACTTGTTTTGTTATTGGGATGAGTGTTTGGTGGGGGTTTGTTTTCGTATGATGTCTCTAAGTAGGTTAAGTACCCCTTCAAAGTGGTCTAAAGAGGGGGGGGCGAAGGGGTCTATACGATTGGTCAAGTTAAACGCATGTCCCTAACTCAGATTTGAAGATATAGCATCTGTTCTATTAGACATGTGTCCTCTAAATGGGTCTACTATTCCAGCAGCTGGACGGACCTGCTGAATATAGTGCCTTCCGTGTTGACACCTGCCCTGCGCAGCGCACTATCTGCCCCAGTACGAGATTGAAGAAGTCGCATGATAGCGCTGGGTGTTTTCCAGCGTCACGCGACACAGCTACTTGGTTTTTTTTTTTTTTTTTTTTGTTGCGCCAATGGATGTGGTAATCTTCTAAAGATGCGGTAGCCCGTCCTACCAACATGCACGATTCGCAAACCCGAATAATCGATGCCAGGAGTGCGCCTGACGTACTAATCCACACCCTATTTCCTTCAACCACTCTCCCCGCGGGACTGCCGTTAGGTATTACTTCGCGGGGCTGGTTAGCAACTCATGCTAGATCCTCTGGGTCCGCCATTTCGGCTCTTCTGAGTCTTTTAAGTCTCCGTAATTCTTCGTTCTAGGTCTGCTCCGTCGCAGAGTTCCTTAAAACATCTCGCTATGCTGTCCTTAATGGCTTTTTCGAGATCCCGTCTTGCTAGCCTGAAGGTAGCTAATCGTTCTTGGAATTCTGGCCTTCCCCTGGATCGCTGTGATCTGCGTCGGGCCTTAAGACACGTTGCTCTAAGCGTTCTGATTTCGTCGTTCCACCAGTAACAAGGTCCACCCCTTTTACTAGTTGATTTTCTAGGCATTGCTGCATCGCACGCTGTGGTGATTTCCTGCAAGGTCTCCGCTTCTTCACTGCTGAATGTATAATCAGTATTCATCATTTCTTCGAACGCATCTTTGTCGAAGTACGTGTCTTTCCACTTTGGCCCTGTAAGCTTTGGGCGCTGCCTGGGGTTATCCTTGTTCATGAGTCATGACATATATGATCGCCTGGTGGTCGCTATGCGTATATTCTTCGCTTACTCTCCATTTCGTTTTGCGTAGGAGTGAGTTACTCATAAAGGTGATATCTACGATAGACCCCTTGCCCGCTTTCCGGAATGTGTTTTTTGCACCATTGTTCGCCAAACTTACGTTCAGTATTGCGAATGCTTCAAGGAGAGCTCGCTCCCTTGCATTCGTGGTCCTGCCGCCCCATTCTGTAGCCCATGCGTTGAAATCACCAGCAATAATCATTGGGTGTTTTCCTCGCGCGTTCGCTACAATGTCGTCCAGGAGCTTTATATATTCCCCTTTTGTAAGACTGGGGGTGCGTAGCAACTGTAGAAGTAGATGCCATTAATCCTAGCGGATGCGAAGTCCGCCGCCCCACCGATTTTTTTGTATAGCGTGGTTTCCACAGGTCCATTTCGCTGCCGTCTTTGATTTGTCTTCTGTCCAGCTACAACCATCCAGAGATTTGTAGGGATCGCTAATTAGGGCAATATCTACTCTTTGTTCCCTTGTCGTTTGTGCCAGCAAATCCTGCGCGGCCGCAAAGTGGTTAAGGTTTATTTGGACGACCTTCATCATACTTTATTGGTTAGAGCCTTCTTGAATACCGAACATTGCCCACTACCAGCCACGTGTCGGGCGTTCTCAGGCTCGTCCTCTTTACACCAGAAGCATACTGGTTTCTTGGTGCAGGTTTTGGCAATGTGCCCTTCTTCCCCGCATCTTCTACACTGTTTGGATCGGTCATGATCGCTCTTGCAGTGGCGCGCCGTGTGCCCGAATTCTAAGCACCTAAAGCATTTTGTTAGCGTTATCTGCACGCGAATGCGACAGTTCACCCAACCAATCTTGGTTTATGATTCGGTTCATGCTTCCTACCAAAACATCACCACCGTATTTAATAAGCTCCGCTGGTAAATCATGAGAGCCTGCGGCCTTGTTGTTCTTAAGCTTTTTTAAAGCTAGGCCAACTTCTTTTACACTAGGTGGTGGTACTGATTCTTCATTGACTGGCACTGGACCCATCACTCTCTCGACATGATGCCCATTAAGCAGCTGCTGGAAATGCTGCTTAAACACAACTACTATTCTCTGCACTTCAGTGACTAGGTTTCCTTTGCTGTCTCCAAAAAAGGCACACAAGTTTGAAAGGCTAAAAATAATCGCCCTACAAAACTTGTGGACACTGTTTAGTTAGACAAACCTTTATAACCACCTCTATACTAGTTTTTAGTACCGCATGGACCATATTGTCACGTTGATAAGTTCATTGTACTAGATACTAAGCGGACCAGAAGTCCAGTCATGACATGACAAACATTTCCAACTTAACAGCCCTCTCCATGGATCTAGATTTAACTCAAAAGGTGTTACACTATAAGCGACCACGTTTCACCAATAATCATTCTTGAACTAAGATTCACTCCAGTGGATCTTGAAATAACACCCTCAAGTACCCAAAATACACAACAAGCTTTTTCTTATACGTAAACCTATTTCCATCACTTTTTTTTTTTACAGATAGATACTTTAATTTCTCAATTTGAGTGCCAACAAAATTTGTTACATTTTTGACGTAAAGTGTGTTAAAAATCATTTTAAAGTATCTGAAAAGTATACATGCCTTGCCTACAGCCTGCAGTATTCTTCTAGAAGGTCGAGTGTTGACGGATCTTGAAATGTGTCTAAAAATTGACTGTGAAGTGTTTTGTTGTTCTTGTTTTTTCTGTTCACTCGAAAATATTTATATTTTTAGTTTACTCCATAGAAAAATACAAAAAAAAAAGGTCGAGGTTTTTATCCCTCGGCAGTGAATGCGGTTTTACACGTTTGAGCTATTTTCAGAGATAGTTGCATTGCATGTATAAAATATTGACTAGACTTTGGTTGGCGCATATTTTGAGAACTTTACAACTCATTAAGACGTATAGTATTTATGGATCTTGTTCGCCCTAAAGTGGACCATAAATAAATTAAAGATACTGACAAATTGAGGATGATTTTAATTGGGTGTGGAAATGCGTCTTAAATTGACATCTTACTAGAACACAAATCGCAGTGCAACCACAATTTAAATTAATTTCATACTTGAACAGGTCTTGCACTCTCGCATCTTATGCAACAACACATTCCATTTTTCTATGCAAATTTAGATGCATTCTTTATTATAGGAGAACACTGGCCCGCATGTGCAATTGTCCGCAGACAATTGCCACTACACACTGTTGTGTTGTACTTGTACCTAATGTAGTTATTGACTAGTCAGATTTTCTCTATTCAGCAGAGTATCTATGTAAATATAATGCAAGGAAAAAAACAATGTTCTGCATACGCAAGCAAAAGGTTTAAACTCTTAAATAGTATATGCGGAACAATGGCTTCTCTATACCTATACCCACTGACTGGTGCCGTATCTCCAGCACACGAAAGGCATGAGTATCTGCGCACAGCCAACGTCAGTCAGTGGAAATTTTATGAAAGAAATATCTATACACAAAAACAATAAAAGTATATCTAGCCATCATGGGTTGTATCTTTTTACATAAATCAACCCATCTACGGTTGCAACAAATACATTATATATTATATTTTTTTTCATAGCTTGAAAAACTGTAAAAATGTTGAGAAAATCGATCTTTCGTTCGCGTCGTATCTTTAGCTAATCCTGTACTTTTTATCGCCTCACCATCTTTGGTATATTGAGGACAGTGCATTCATCTCGTCCTCCTTTGAGGAAAATTTAGCACGACCGACGACGACGACGTTCCATGGCAGTCGTGTGGGCTATACGAATAATTCAGGAGAACTACTATACCACGCGATATTTATGCTGTATCTATACCGTGAGTATGTAATTAGATAGATACCCGTTTACGGTTCATTCATGAAAATGTACCCAACTTTAAAGGTTCCTCTCCATTTCCATTCATATCGCGGGCAAGTCGACGCAATGTCTGTGTCTGGGGGACAAAGACTAGGACTCCCACGCTTTGTGCAATGAATTGTTGTTGTTGTTGGTGTCTCCTTTTTCCTGATATACTTTGCCTTTGCCTTTGCCTTTGCCTACTGTGGAATGGATTTTAAAATGCAACACGACACCGCTGTACTTTGTTGAGTACATTGCTGCGACTGATGTTTTGTGCAGATTGATTGTAAAGTGAGCATTTGAATGGGTATACCTATACATATATACGTATCTATGGTGAAAGGAAGTAAATTTGAGTAGACGGCTAGACAATTTCTATCATCGTAAATAAATGGTGGATTTTTTTTTGTGTGTGACAGGAAACGGATGATAAATTAGTTGTAGTGAACAGTAGAAGGAATAATGATTTTCATTAAACCAACTGAACCGTGTGTGGACGTTCCATTCAGCTCTGGTAGGAATAGAAAGTCCTGTTTAAATAAATCTATGAGCTTAAAACTTATCTTGGGAGTCAGTAATCTTCTTTCAAAGTTTATTTCTGAGTGGGATTAAACTTGAAATATGAAAGAATGACGTGGATAAGCATGAATAAGTGAATCTAGCGCAGTCCGACAACACTTCTATATCAGATGTTGTCAGATTTTCTATATGGAATCATTTTTTGTCATTGTTGTCATGCTTACTTTTCCGCTGGCGGCTATAAATCAGGCAAAACCTGCATCCGGCTAGAGGAGAGATATCGAATTTGCTAGGTTTGATTTTCAAAATGACGTTAGGCAATAACGCCCAAATCGGTCTGGAAATAATTTGCAGTTTAATACGCAAGGACATAGCAAGCCCTTTGTTTGGGGTCACTGTTTTAGTACTATCTGGCGAAATTGGCTATATGCAATATGTTCCTATGCGGTAAGTGCGAAATATGTCTATGTCTATAAAGAAACATTGCATAGACCCAACCTCGCACCTACTCCTAATACAACAGAGACCCCCCGAAGGGGGTCAGCATGCCCCCCATACATATTTCACTGCTTATGCATATCCAATTATTATTTTGGGCTTAGGTTAGGTTAGGTTTACGGGATGGCAGAGTAGGGTAAACCGTGGTGTACCACACTTAGGTCCTTGTTTAATCATTGTGATTTTAATGGGGATTAACCGTTGGTGTTAGGGATGGTTAATTGGTTAGCCCTTCTTCTTGTGACGACGCCGTCCAGCCATCCTGATGTTCTATTCCTCAAGTGACAGAGACTCGGGCGAGGAAGTGAAGTGTGTCCTCCTGGACCTCTTCTTCTCTGCTGATAATTTTTTCATTGTATGATTTCTTTGGAAGTTGTGACTCGTTAGAGCGCCTACCAACTTAGAGAGCGATGACCTGTCAAACTGTAGAAGTTTTATGGCCACTTTCATATTTTGGCCAAAGCTTCCGTGATACTTCACAGCTATAGTTAGTCTTTTCCACCTGTTGTTGGTTTTTATTCTATTCTCCACTCTTTGTCTAAGATTAAAGAGTGCTGGCTTGATCGATTGTAGTGCTTGATCATGATCCATTGCAGACTCATTTTTAGCCAGTTCGTCAGACCTCTCATTGCCGGCTTTGTGTGGAGGGACCCAGCCACCCAGCAGAGGACAGTGGTATGCTGCGAGGAAAGAACTTTAAGCTCTTCGCGGCAGCGATGAACTAACTTGGATTTTATTTTAATAGCAGCAACTGCCTCAATAGCCGCCTGGCTGATATTGCCAAAAATGAATCGCTTCCACGATTGCCAGAACCTCTGCTTGGAAGACCTGATTGAGCAGTTTATATTGAAATTCTCCGAGAATATACAGGCATCGGTTCGACAGTCGATCTTCGATCCATCTGTGTAAATGGATATCGATTTTCAAATTCCTCTTCGTGGGTTCATTTGTGTTCCATTCATCCCTACTCGGAAATGAGCAGGAAATTGGTCTATCAAAGTTCAGATGGGGAAACATATTGTCAGAAGTGACAACGTTCCCAACGTATTTCCCTCGAATCTGTGCGTGACCAAAATTGCACGGGTTCCAAGTTAATTAGTTTGGCTAATCCTTAAGGCACTTTTGGTAGCAGATTCCTCCATGTATATGTCTAGAAGAATTGCCTCCAATAGTCATAGATTTGAGATTGGTCGCTTTGTCCGCCGCTTGCCACCAGACTACGCTGCAACGCTGTACGGATGCCGTGTACATCCACAGGATTATTATTCGTCCAAAATGACGAATAATTTTTCAACAAATTGTACTAGATTTTGGGCATTATTGCCTAACGCCTTCCAAAATTAAGGGTGTCCCATAATTTACGCTAATCTAATTAGAAAGCTTATATTTTTTACTGCTTCAAAGAGTATACAGATTCGGGTTATGTATGGAATAGCACATCGGCTAAATGACCGCCACGGCTTTGCTGGCAAGTACGTACTCTTTTATTGAAATTGTTTATGACAGTTTCCCATAAATGTGTCTGAATTTCATTAATACACCTCCCAATTTCCTCTTGCAAGGCGTTAGTGGTCGTGGGCTTGTTTGCATAGACCTTTGACTTCAAAAAACTCAAAAGAAAAAAGTCCAATGGCGTTAAATCGCAAGATTTGGATGGCCAATTCTGATCGTAAAAACGGCCGATTACTCGTGGGTTTTCTGAACTAAATGCGACAATTTTGACGATTAACGAAGCCATCAAGATTAAAATGAGCTTCATCACTGAAGATGATATTGTTTGAAAATTGCGGACTGTAGCTGACAAACCTTCATTATTTTTAAAATATTGCTCAACAATGAAAATGCGTTCTTCTTTCGTATAGCGCTCCATTTTTACTAACCCCGAACTGTCAGCTGTCACATTGTCACATCTTTTTTTTGCGTTGGCATCACTGTACTATTAAATGGCGCAAAATTTAAATTTTGCGTGATCATATTATTACGAATTAAAAAATGCCCGCTCCACTTAAAAATATAAAGAAAGAACGCATTTAGCCATTGATTTCAATAGACAACAAGTCGCCAGTCTTGGAATGAATTTAAAACTTGAAATAAATCTTCCATTATACAAAATATATATTTAAGTGTGACTCAAAATAACCTGATGTGCAATTTAACAACATTTCGATTGAAAAACATGTTTTAAAAAAGGCGTTTTATTTACTCAACTTAACTAAATGAGAAAGCATTCCATTTTCGACGCATTTCCTTATGAATCTTTATGAATCACATAAATCTAGATCATCGATTTGACATCAACGATACACACATCTGTATATATCTGTTGCTCTCGCTTATTTTGGTCAGTTCAATCAATCTGAACAAGTGTATATTGTTTACGTCATTCTATGGCATGAAATCAGCTTCAAATTATAAACGAAAACAATTCCTCATCCTACAATTGCTATTTTATGCGCAAACGAGTACATATAAGCAAATATTTAAATATCTATACATATACAACGATGACATTGCATCACTTGAGCTAATGACAGACGCAAGCAAAACCTCGTTTTCGAGCGTTCTTTTACTAAATTCGAAACAAAACTCATTTTAGCGTAGGTGATGTAAATAAAAACTGGCAAATTCCATTCATTCACGAAAAAGAATTGGATCGTGGGTTTCCAGTTTCAATGTAGTGTTTTGTTGATTAGCTGAACTCGTAAGACGTATACCCAGCGAACAGATGGCGAATTAATAATAATAACTATTTGAATTTAAATGAAGTGTAAAGTGTTAAAGATACGAGACAAGACGAGACGGATTGATGGAAAGATGAAGTCCAAGCGGGTGTCAGTGGGCTTAAGAGGGCGCCCACACGCAACTATTATACACAATTTGAATGCTAAGCGCGATCCAGTGTTTTGCATTGTATCGGCTGACAGTTCTGCCAGAGTTGTATGTGTATTTTCACATGTTATTGTTATCTTTCGTTTGGGTTTTTGTTTATTTTTGTGATTTTTATCGCTGCCGCAAGAGATAAGCCAATTATAGCACAAATAGATACCTATACTTCGTTGGTTTGTGACTTGTGAGTTGTGAGTCATTCCAACGAAAAAAAAATTAGAGTTTATACCTAGTTCGAAAATCGCAGATAAGCGGTTTTTTTAGACTTAGATAATCTAGGAGCATTTTTGTGTAGTTTTTTAATTGCATTTTGGAAGATTCTTGGGCAATGGGCATTTGGTGGAGTGGACAAGTTTCGTGCGCATTTTTTTTTAATGAAAGAAATTAAAGAATTCTGTTCCAAAAATGTTGCCACACCAAAACTTGTTGTATGTAAATTATTTCACATTTTCATGCCAATTGGAATCCACAATCAAATATTTTTAACTGGATATACGTAATAACGAGAGCTCAAGCCGCTATAAAAGGCAGGTGCTGGAGAGGACGCACCAAAAAAGGCTCCCGGAAATTACGCCAGTTTTTTTTGGGGAAAAAAATGTCAGAAAATGTTTTTGTTTTCGAATTTGGAAAAAATATCAGAATTTTGTTTGGAAAATTTGCCAGAAATTAGGAAATTATTCCAGACAGATGTTGGAAAAGCACCAGAAAGTAAAATGGGAATTAAGCAAAGACAGTAAACATAGGCAACTCGTTTTCCGGCCTAATTTCCAAACTAATTTTGGAAAAAATATCAGAAAATGTTATTTATTTGAAATTTATCGAACTTCACATACAAAAAATCTCGCACCCACTCCACATCCTACAGGGACCCCTAGCATTTTGGACTTTAGTGCAATTTCAGAAGTGAAAAAAAAAGTCAAAAATTACGTTTTGGGCATTTTTGCATAAGAAATTATTTTATGGCACCGTTTTTTTCCATTATCAGGAAAAGAAAAAAAGACCTGAAATGAATTAATGAAAGACCTGAAATTTCTTAAAGATAGCCAGAAAATTCTGGCTTTTCTTCCTAGGAGAAAAGGCCAGAGTTTTGTATAAAAAATTTTCTGGCGTTATTTCACCACCAAAAAATACTGCGCCATTATAAGCCTGGACATATTAGGCGAATTGGGAACCTATAAGAGCTGTCTTTACAGGATTGAAATACCGGAATATCTTCGTAACATGCTATAACGAGTTACTTTGCGAATAGGGTGCTGCTCTATGATTCTGATGAGGGAATAAAAGAATACGAAGTAACTGTCTGTGTTCCACAAGGATCGGTTGTAGGTCGACATTTTTAGCAGGCAAATGACTCTTGATGACTTGAATGACTTGTTCCTTAACCTCACAGTAAACTAGTTAAAAAGTAGGACCCTAAAAATCTAGGCTACACCATATTCCAGTAACATTTTAGTAAAGTTTGAAGTTGCCAGTTCCTGGCAGCTATTTTGAGAGGACGCTGCTATCTTGGAAGATAATAATCGATCCACTTCAATACTATTGACGGAGGTAGATACCTTTCTCAGTCTATATCTGGTCTTTCCTTTCAGTCTGTAGCGTTTTCTAGTCGGTAATGGAACTTGGAAAACATCCCTTGGACTACCTTAGGCTACAGTTTTCTGCCAACATATTCAGAGCTTATTCAGAGCATATTATTTTGTATGAATTTTCACAGATATGACAATATTGGACATGTATTAGTTCATTTGCGGTCTTTGGGTCTTAGAATAGCTTGGACAATTTTGCCGACAACCTTCAGCTAAAAACAAAACTGCTACAGCTACACCCATTGTCCGTTAAATGTGTAAAGTTTCAAAAGGGTTCCACAAACCACAGCGGGCCTGAAGGCTGGTATATAATACATCTATACACATTCCATATTTTACAGCTGTAGCTATTTTAAAATGTTGTTTTTTTGTTTTTGATGGGAGGTGCCAGGCCCCCTATTTCGAAACTTTTCGACCTCCTTCCGCAACAAAGGACAGGAAATAAACCTGTATTTCACTTCGCCGTTAAATGACCAAGCACATACCACTTGCGCCGCCAAATGAGCGATTAGAATGACGCCATTATTGAATACAACAGAGAGGTTGACAGCCGTTATGAATTTTGTTGTTATTTTCAAAAATAAGTTCGTTTGTCGTTCGATTTTTTGAGTTTTCTTCTACTTTTCAGTCGATTATTGTCGAATTGCTGATATTGGCTTCGACAAGGCTGAGTCTTTTGGAAAAAACATTATGTAGATGTTGGTTCACAATTATCCCCGAATCGAGAAGCTAAATATAAAATAAACCTAACTTTCAAATTGCACAATTAAATTTTCCGGCGGAGGAACTAGATCTGGATGAATGTTTTTGATTGCCTGAGAAAAAGAGTTATTGTTGTAGTGCGCAGGCCTGCAGCAATTGTCTCCTGTGAAACTGTGCATATTTGATTTGTTTCTCAATTTAATACGAATTATATTCAGTTACCACGTTTAATTGTGCAATACTCGCATGCCTTTCACTTCAGTTAAATTTACTGCAAAATAATAATTACAATAATTAATCTGATGGGAAAAGTGAAAGGTGTCATGCAAACTATTGCATGCAATCGTCTTTTTTTCGGTGAACTTTTTATTTTTTTTATTTTGACCAATGCCAGCGAAATTTGATTTTAATCATATAATTTAATTTTAAAGACACTTCTGACATCATGCTTTCAATTTTGCAATCATGTTTGAATGAAGTATTTTTTTTTTTTGCCTCGAGAACGAACTTCGTCGCAAGATAAGCCAGAATAAGTATGAACGATTTTTCAATGACAGTCAAATGACAGTGTAGTATATAGTCAGTTAAGATATTTCTAAATATTTTATTTTAATGGATTTGGATTTTGTTGGGACTGGCAAAAGTCTTGTGTTGTTGATTTATCCATGCCGATTAGTGTTGATTAATTTCCTATTATTAATCGAATTCAATTTGAAATGATTTATGTAATTTTTTTTTTTGGATTTTTTAGTCCGGTTTTTTGTCCACACGGACTTGGTTAAGTATACATAATATATTTTTTGTTGGCGAATTAATTTCTTCGGCGGGATCTTTGATTGGGTAAATATGACCTTCTGTGGCGAAGTGATGACATGATAGACGAACACAGTTATCAGTCCTAATGGAGCGTGTTATGAATATTTATGGTAAAACGATTTGCCTCCTTTGACATAGTTGCAAGAATTTAGCACGTGTATAGTTTGGTCATGAATATTTATAGCGTTTGACGGTTGCTTGTTGATGTCATTATGTCGTCGAGAATGTATATCCTGTTGTATTCGAATAGTCCTTCCATTTTAGCGTCGTTTGCTGATACGACTTGGATTCTTTACTCTTATGTGACAGTTATAAAACCTTACAAAAAGTAGGACATAAGCATTTATGTCGAACTTAAATTGTTGTGTGTCGAATTAGGCCACCGCCCTTGGACCTTCATTAAAAACCATAGTACTGAATCACAACCACACCAAGCATGTATTACCTTGTGAATTATTTTTCTCCGTCATCAACCAAACTTAGCTGAACTTTCAGCACAAATTATTCCGTCGAACTAATTAAACATCCATCCATTCAGAGAGACCGAAACTACCTAATTGCCATTTGAGGGCGGTTCTTCAATTTGTTTTGCTTGCGCGTGTTAAACTGTTATTATAGCCGAAATATGTAGCGACAGAGAGTATATAGGTTAGGTACGGACCTCTAAATGAAAGGAGAAAAAAAAAGCATTAGTAAGAGAAAGCTAAAGAAATGTTTAATGAAGTCCACTCTTAAGAACTAATCGTTTTTTGATGACGTACAGCACAATAGCAACATCAGTCGGCATGGACATCGATGTTAGACCTAATAATTCCGAATTAAATGTTCCTGTGCTTATAGAACGAACCGTCCAGTGATGCTTTTCATTTTGGCCAAACATGGGGAACCCTGAGAAACTGAAGCATGGATCTGCCACATTCTGACATTATATTTGTAAAACTTGCTGTCGGATTCTTAAACCCGATTCACACGAAATTTGCTGTTAAAATTCTTCGTTCTGTCAAAGTTAATACTTACAACTACCTAACCTTACTTTACTTAAGACAACGCTTACAGGCCACGGCTTTGCCCAATAAGTCCCTCCAGTCAGCTTGGCTTCTATAGCTAGCCCTAGTTACGCACAGCATATTTGTTGAACTCGATCTGCTATTGTGTGCTTATCAACTATCCGTAGTACCTCAGAGGTAGAGACTCATCGGGCTGATAGTGAGTAGTTGTCCTCGACGTTACCTATAGCCACCTCAGCCGTTATACTGAAAGCCTTTTGAAAGGTCAATGTTGCGTCGCGTGCGGGCTATACTACACACAAGATACAAAAAAAAAAATTATAAATAGGTGGCGTAACAGGTCCCTATAGGCTCCATAGCCCTAGCTTCTCACAAACATTCGTTTGGACTAATTATAGAAGGGACAACAGTTTTATGTTGAGTCCGAACGGCTGAATTGAGAAGCTTTTCCATGACATTTATAGTCTCGGATTTGACCTTCGCGATAGGTGGCGCAGTGGAAAAAAAGCTTGGTGTACTTTGTGCTGCACAATAGTTCAGCACTCTAACCACTGCGCCCACCATCGATACAAACTGCACCAAAAAATTAAGCAAAGCCTTCTTAGCCCGAAGAAAGAGCCACTGACTCCACTGATTTTTCTCTAGATCTCTGCGCCGATGATGCCATTTTGCGAGGTAATTATTAAGTCCAGGATATTTATTCCGGCATAGATCAGAACAATCCACATGCGGATCTGTAGTTCGTTGTCCTTATTTAATTTGGAAGTTATACCAACGCTTGCCAACATGCGACGGACCAACCACTTTGCTGCAGCAGGCGGTAGCCCACTTGCGGGCAATAGGTTTCACCTGCCACCATCTCTGTTTCAACATCCTGACTAGTCCGGAAAATAATCCTCCCTGGCCTTAGCTTGGAGTTTTCTGTCAACTAATTGCAACTTCGGTTCTTTCCTTCAATTTCAACGGACAATTCATCCTTCTAAACACAAAAATGTGTTCTTTTCTACGACCATCTGACATTCACTTACACCGTCTTTCTTTTTATACCTGACATTTGTCAGAAAAAAAAAATATTCAAGTTCACTCCTTAAATCCGCAGTCAAATCAAGGAAGTCTGTAATTTTTGGACAGTCCCCAGTTCTGTGTGTAGTAGGCGATCAGGTCAGCCCTCAGCAGAATAAGACAATGAACTTTGCCACTCTCCTTACCACATCCACATCCTTTTATGGCACTAGGTACATAAAAAAAAAACTTGAAATCCATCATTTAAACCAAAAGGAAAGACGAAAATAGTCGACCATATCTGTTTGGTATGGCTCTATCTCTCACCTGCATCCTACACACCACCAGACGAGAAATCTTCTGTCACGAACTCCATAAAGCGATCATCTCTCTAAATGCAGGCACACTCTGGCGACTGTCAATGAAATGCGTGTGCGTGCTATGACTGCTAAATATAACATCGCTCAATTTTAGGCACCGCTTCTCACATGCAACACGCACCCGTGAGTTTTGTTCATTTTGTTCGTTGAGTTTTATTTTTGACAGAGCATGGAAATGTCTTACAAATTAATTAGAAATGACATGAGCATGGCTCATTTGTTTTTTCTGTAATATTTTTAATTTTTTTTTATGTTTTCTTTGATTTTCATGTCATCGTTTTTCCTTTCAGGTGACACGCATCATTAAGGCGAAATTTTTCGTTTTTTTTCTTTCTTTGTTATTCCTGGATAAATAAAAATTCATAACGGCGTCCGAAACGGAAGAAGACACCCCATCACCTACGGAGGCGGAGGAAGAGGAGGTGGAGGAAGAGGCGGAAGGGGAGGACGAAGAAGAAGACGCACTGTTAGAGGATATCGCCGCCATTGCTAATGCAGTCGAAGAGTCCGGCAGTCAATCAACAATTGCTTCCGTCAACAGTCAAAACATCCCTTTGTCGCCGTCACTGTCAGTGGGCTCAACAACGCCGGCCTCATCAACACGAAGCGGTGCAGCAGGAGGCTCTTCCGTGTCGAATTTCGAGAAGAAGATGTCTTCAGACGGTGGCGACGATAAGGATACATCCGTACGAGTTGCGGTGAGGTGAGTGAAAGATTTTTTTTATATTTAATTTTTATGACTATTGACGGGTTTTATGGCGGCTTCTTCCGTTAGTATAGCTAATACTTAGTCTTGTCTCTTGGGAATTGTTATAATTTCTAATCGTTGAGTCTTGACACGTCTCACTAAGTAAGTAGAGAAATTAATTAAAATTCCGCGAGTGAATTGCAACTTGTTGTAGTACTGTCATCTTATTTCGTAATCATTTGAATCGAATGGTGGGTGTTTAGAAAGGTGTGGACCTTGTTATCGTTGGGTGACATTTGTTATTTGATTGTAAGTAAATGTAGTAACTTGTAAATGAGACTTTGGATTGTATACTAGTTTTCATTATTTTTAACAATTTTCTCTGAATGTAGGTGGGATTTTGCGGCATTTTGAAAGCTGTAACCACCCAGCTTTGGTCGTGCCCAGAAATTGTATTGCCTAGATATATTCTTGTCCATCAGGACAATTTATTTGGCTTCCATGTCTGTCGAAGAATAGCGTTTTTTGTATATTTTCCCTGGCCAGTAGATTGTTCAATTTCAATGGTTTTCGAGATATACGATTTCGATTTTTTTGTACAATTTTGAAAAATTCCCGTGCCAGTTTCTAAGAATGTCTGACAATTTGAGTTGAATCGGTTGGGTGGTTTTCGACTAAATAAGATTTTGAGCTTTTTTTGTTGTATGGAAGGTGCCACGCCCCATTTTCAGATTACCTGACAAATTTTCTAATATTTTTCTCGGTTAAAAATTTAGTATAAGACTTTTTATAAACCGACGAGGGGGATACGCATACGTATCTCACTTTTTAACACCATTTTTAGGTGTCGCGGCAACAGAATTAATAACACAAAATAACACAAAATCTAAAAATGCTGAAATCCTTTACTCCATAAGACCCTGAGAGAAAATCCCCACGGGACAAAATCTCCCTGTTTTAAATTTGGTGTTATTAATTCTGTCGCGCGACAGAGTGAGATGCAACCCTGCAACCCCCCTGCTTGGGTTTACTGACAGATATGCGGTATATGTGCGAAATTGGGTACATGCAAAGTTTATATTATGTTGTTTGCTTAATTTTACTGCGAAATCTACGCGTTTAAAAAACGGATAGATTCTAAACGAACAGTGGATTTTATCGAGGGATTTAATAAGTATGTATGTAAATGGGAGATTTTGGCATAGGGGATTTTGTCCCGGAAGATTTTGGAAAAAGAGATGAAAAAAGAGAGATTTTGTCCAGTAAGGGATTTTGGAAAAGGAGATAACGTAGGGATCCCGAATATAAAGTGCATAGCTTCAGTGGCTCAGCCGTGATGATCAGACTTACCCACGCAACAAGGTTTTAGCCTAAAGCTGACTAAAGAGTAAAACAATAAATTGACCTACGGACCAAAATGAGCTCACTCTTAAGTCCTTTAGAATTCATTACAATGAATATACTTCCCAGTCAATAAAATCTATATTTACCTTCTAAATGTCACCCATGTCACCACTTTACAACCTCACCTCAACCTTGTTTAATAATTCACACAATGCGGGCTTGTGTGCGTATAGGCTTTCCATACATTGTAAACAATAATTCCATTAATATAATCAGTATAGAAAAGAAAATATTTACAAACTGTTAGGTCAGCTAAATCAGTCAACGACTTTCGAGTGAGCCGCACGCAAAAATCCGCACAAACTCTTAAACCAGTTGGATTAACGTTCAGGCTCGACTTTGAGTTTAACACATAGACACACAGCATCTCACGGTTGTTCCTGGTTGTTGTTGTTTGCCTTGCAATTTTTTTTTAAGTTGAAACCGATTAGATGTTGTTTCACGCGGCAGCCTTTTGAGTATGTGACTACCGAATTGGAATTTACATATGCGCGGCCGGCGCTCTGCTCTCATGAGAGATGATCTCATGGTTGGTCGGTCCATTTAGAAATAGTTTTTTTGCGCATAAAAAAATTACACCAAAGTATGTAGAGGCTTGAATTTTTCCATTGAAAGCGTAATTGCAATTCGAGTGGCGCGATAAATTCGTCACGATGCAGTATGAGTTCTATAATTGGCTTTGTCTTGGAGGTCTTGCAGGTGGAGGGATCTATAAGATGATGCTGATGGCCGATGGATATGAGAAGATACTTTTTGAGTATTGTGGTGTCCACAATTTGGGACAAACGTGACTGTATCATTGGTAGGCAAACGAAAAACAAAAGAAAAGAAAACACCACTTGCTTGATCATATATTGATTGTCCTCAGTTCCGCACTAAGCACCATAAGTAGACTTATATCCTATCTCTTAAGGTACTAGTACACGGCATGTAGCACGCCACATACGTATGTAGCTCTGACCTCAACAGATAATGCACAAAGAGAGCTTGTACACGGCATGTATCCATTTTTTCATTTGGTCTCCATAAACTCGCCTACTTGATTGTCAACCGTGGTCTTCAACTGAGCAAATTTTATTCATCAGATAGACCAATTTGCGCCAAATATCAGGAGCTCAGTTCCACAAACAAGTCTCACTCAGAGGAGTGATTTTGAGAGGAAAGGAATGCTCCTAGTCCTAAAAGGGTCAATAGTCTGTATATTTTATAGGCTCTATGGAGAGAAAATATTGCCGAAGGAGCTAGGAAATCCCCTTGCAATGGCGTAGGGTAACCAATTGTCTCCCTAGAAGACTCTACTTTGAAGTAGACGCCAACCAATTGAACCAATGAAATGTTTTTCACAGCAACAGTTCGGAAGCCCCCGTAAGGGGTAGGCAATCAACCGCAATTATGACCTACTCTCCTGCCTTCCAAAGCATTATTTGTAGACAAAATCAGAGCGTCAGAAAGGCCCTCGGTAGATGCCTAAGTGGACTTCATCGAATTCTTCGAATGACACTTGACACCGCAACAGATCCGCCCTGAAGCTTCAATCTATCGGAATATTAATGTTGGAAGTGTGTCTTTCGTCTTTGGCAATGTGATCAATTTATTGGTCTGTTGCTCAGAAGAGCAAGGGCCCTAAATGGACACAATAGACTCAACTGGTTAAGCCCAAATAAATGTCACAAGATCACCTACCTACCTAGCTACTTGACGTGAACATTATCAGTCTTCTATATTTCGCGCCCAGGATAATTGCTTCCATGGCTATCCATGCCATAAACTGTACCATCAGAGATGACTTGGGTTTTGAAAACGCGGGGGTTTCGTGTTTTTTGTCGCCTCTTAGCTGGAGCATTATTTTTTCTTTGCTTCCCTAGTTGGGACCGTCAAAATTGCACAATTGGTTCTAGCCTTCAAGTATGTTTGGCGTTGGGTCTGTGATATTGAAAGTGAACCAGACAGACATAATATTCTGAGATTCTGGTCGGAAATTGGTTTGAAACTTGAATAGTGGTTGGTAACTTAACTTTGTTTGTGTCTTTGGAATTCCTAATATTAGGCATGTTTTTTTTTTTGAAATCTCGCCAGCCAGCCGTTCATTTGGACAGTTGCCAGCAAGATGAAGCCAGCCGAATGACTTGGTAGAAATATATGATAAATTCTGACATTTTTCTCTGGAATGTTGTGTGCATGAGATAAGAACGCCATATGATGTGAGCAAATTGTATACGGAAATTCTAAGCCACTTGTTGCTTTCAGCGCCACCTGTTTGTTCATTGTGAATTGAATTTAGCCAGCCGCTCTCCGACTGGGGAGGAAATCAAGAGTTGTTGCCAGCAGGTTGTTGTTTTAATTAACATGTGAAATGTGCCTCAACTGACAACTACTGGCAACCACTGGCTGGCGAGGTTTCATAAAAACGCACCTATTGTTTTTTTAATATTTTCAAGTGCTTTGCGAGTACGCCTATGTCTAGACTTTTTAATTTTTTAATGGAATTCCTTTTATTGATTGCTGATCGACAATATTTGACGGAAATAAATATTTACCAACTCTATTTGAGGCCATTTTCAAAAAAGACCTCAAGAATTGTCAAATGGAAATCCATTTCATCAGCGAAAATGTATTACTTGTCACGACCTCCTTAAAGTGAGTTAAAAAGATGAGCCCCATTGTGTACCTACCGTAGTTAACTCATCACGTAAGTGCTGACCGTGCCATTTGCATATATCAAGTCAAGCCAAAACAAATAAGCTTCTGCATACGCAAATACCTACTTTTGCAATGTCTGCTTTGCACTCGACTTTGATTCGCACCGCGAAAAGGCTCACATCGTCGCATCTCATCTAACACTGACATTCGAGATAGAAATCACCTTTTGACATGAAATTACAAATTAATTGAGATGCACATTTAGCCGTACGGGTTGTGGCCTCACCTGCTACACTGACATTAGGCTACCTGACTTTCGTACTAAATTCACGAGGCTAACTCCCTCATATATCACTGTCATTGAGCGCAGACACTTAAACCGCCATCACAGAACAGTGTTCATTCATAACACACCCGAAGGTCGTTTTGTTTAGACGCGCTAAACATCTTTTTCAACTTTGATCATCAACAAATTTGAGTGGGAGATCAATGGTTTTGTTTTTATCGCGTCTCCATATAGCCAAGTTCTATATGGATCGTTAAAATGAATCAGAGAGATCCGCTGCGCGAATACGGCCGCGCAATGCGGCCTAAGTGGCTTGAACCTTTTACGGGTTATACAACGTAAATCGGATTTTATTTCGATTGATCTTACCTGTCGTCGCACTTGATCTGAAATACATGGGATTTCTTTTGACGTTGGATTTGCGCTTGGTAGCCAGCCATATACGTGGAGTTGAGCTCGCTTCGAAACATGGATAATGCTGATTCAAGTGTCACTTTGTGTTGGGGGAGATTATGGACTCAGTGAATTAGTTGCGAGAAAACCGCACTTGCAAGAGCAGAATTTTCCTTTTTGCTGGCGCAAGTCGAATGCGGTTTTCATCTAGTATACGCATAGAGTGGTATAGTGGCAATTATCGGCGGCGAATATGGGTGCGCATGTGGGCTGGGTCTTGGCTAATGGCTCTCGACACAGAGATTATACTTAATTTCGAATTTGTGTAGTTATTTGCAAATTAATGTTGTGTACTCGTAAAGTGGCAACATTTAATTAAATGAGTGCGGTTAATGGTGCAATGAGTGTAGTAGGGCGTGATGAACATTTTCTGCTTCCTTAAGGGTGTACGATTACAAGTTGAGTTGGTTGACTATTGGATGTATAGTTTAACTGTTTCGTATAGGGGGTTGTGAAATAGTCAAAAATTAATAGTATTCATATTTTAATATTGAAAACATGCCATTTAGAGATCAGTGGTTAGTATCTAGTTTTACTTCGAGTGGAACTGGAAAAGACTTACAGCCTTTTTAACCCTACCAATGATCAATAAAGATAAAATCTGGTCATCTTCACTCAACGATGGGACAAATGATTATGAGGATATTTAAGGCATCTTAAAAAGACATTTTTTGTAAATTAAAAAACGCGATCAGTGCGCTCATCAATCAGACAGATCGAATTTTGCCTTTAAGAACGCCACAAAAATGATTAAAAAATCGTCACGAAAAATCATTAAACAACCGCCTAAATTTGTTTTCAAAAATCACCCTCGAAGTCGTTCTTCAAAATCCGAAAACATTTCATAAAATATACGAAAATGAAAGATGACACTTCTTTCGCCAACGAAAAGTCGTCTAAAGTGTTTGAGAATTCGCCAGTAAAATCGTTCCGACAACCTACTAAGAAATCGCTGGAAAATATTCTTAAAAATCATCCCAAAACTTGTCTTCAAAACCACTGGAAAATATTCTCAAAAAACATCCCAAAACTTGTCTTCAAAATCACCCAGTTCCTAAAAATCACTCCAACCACTCTAGAAACCAAACAAACGTCGTTAATTATATGACAATGAATGGGTCCCTTTACAGAACGACTTCTTCTCCTTAAGAAATGCAAAAGAATCAGTGAAAATAGCGCCAAAAATTGTTTTAGACGTCTTTGCTTATGTCATAAAAGTGAAACTTCTTGATCTTCAAAAATGACACCTTAATAGCTGAACCAGTCATTTTCCAATCGTCGCAAAAAAAACCTTCTAAATCGCTCTCAAAATTATGGCTCCCAAAATTATTCGAAAATTCTTCTAAAAAATAAAAAATTTAAAAGACTTTCTTAAAAATAAGCCGAAGAAATTTCTCAAATTATGTGAAAATAAATGAGTTGCTCCAAGAAATGAATTCTTTTTCAAAAATGCAAAGGAATGTTTGCAAAATCATTGCCAAAAATTAGAAATAAAATAGCACTAAAAATCTGCAAAAAATCGCTGACTTTAAAATCTGCCTTTCACAGAGTTGCAGCTATAAAACGCTACAAAATGGCTCCTAAAATCTTCCTAGACTCAAAACGTCGTTCTTAAAAATGACGCAATAAAAAGCAGAATACATTATTCTTAAAACATATAAAAATTAGGCCAACAACAAGGTGATAATTCTTCGCATTTGAATGCGTTCCACAAATGACTACAAATGTGTCCTTAATTCTCCTCAACAAAGCTTCAAAATTTGACACAAAATTTGTTTCAAAAATGATTAGAAAATTCGTTCAAATGAATCTGGTGAAAACCTCGAAATCGCTTAAAGCGGCGGCACAACATGGCATATCAGCTGGCAGAGCTATGACCTGTTAGAAAATGTATCAATAAAAAACGCAAGTTTTACAAAGTGGCAATTTGACTACATGTCAAATTATGTGTGAGAGAATGAGGGCGTTCAAAAATCTAATTTAGTAATGTCGTTTTCGATTGGTCCGAACGCTTCTGAAATCGTTCGATTGGCACTCAACTGACAGTTCTTCTCCTGAAAAGAAGAGAAATTTGCTTCTAGATTTGAATTCAGAATCGCGGAGAGTTTTTCCGGACGGTTCTGAACGACCACCCGAAAACGACATAAGTCTGACAGCTCTATCTCTTCATGTTGCTGAGTTTTCGTTGGGCTAGACTGCTCATGTGAACAGTTTTCTCAGTTGACGTCTATGTCCGCAACACCGACAAATCAAGTCAAGAATTTCCTCTCTTGACTGTCTACTACTAAGTCTTGACGTCTATTTGTGTCAACATGTGTTTGGGGAACTCAGTTCTGACATTTCTGTTGGGTTATCGGAGAGCATAGGAAAGCATGGGAGAACGCAGTTTGACGTATCGGTTGTCCTGACGTGTAGAGCACCAATCAGAAACTCGGACCCAGGAGAAAAAAAAAAAAAAAAAACAATTGTCAGTCAATTATTGACATTTCATAAAAAATTATTTTTTTTCAAAGCTTTTTATAAAAATGACGTATAGCCATTTCAAACTTGTTACATGTGATGGTGCCACAAAAAATGATTTACAACGTTAGTAGACGTGCTGGAAAATAACATACACATAGGTACACCCACCACAAACAATATTGCTTTGTTTTCGAAAGCCGGTTAAAAATGTTATTACTACATATCAGAGGGTCAATTATTTTCACTTAACATTGCAACAATATACCTACATACACTCAACTCATTTACAACTATCTCGCCCGTATATCCGTTTCAGCTTGCATGACTCAGAAGCTAGCAGTTCCCCATGGAGCAACATAAACGAAATGAAGTACAATAATAATTTAAATCAAGTGCCATACCATCCACGATCCACCCCATCATGTATCATGTTAACGCGCCCCCGCTTTAACAAGCGAACATTAATGTACGCGACTTTAAATTGCATGCAGGGGTCAACTCGGCGACATTGTCAACCATGTATGACTTCATTGCACATGGACATGACATTTACGTATGCCATTGATGCACCCTATAATCTTTCACTGTAAAGAACAGTCAATAAGACTTAAGCTTATTTCATTGATTAGGTTCTCTTCAAATGGAAAAAAAAATCATTGCCATGTCAAACAGCACAAACATTGAATTGCCTATTGGCAGCACCCAGCAGCTGTCTAATTGGGTAAACTAATTCAAATGCAAGTGTATTCATATGGGTAATAGGTGTAAGCTGTCGATGTTAACCAAAGCAAATATGGCTGACAGTAGGAAAAGGGTTCGCTCAGTGCATTCAACTGAAACTGGCCGCGACTTGTTATTTAGTATTAATTTCCCTGGAAATGTTCATGGTCGACAGAAGACCAAGAGCAACAGACTGACAGTGGCGACTATGATGAGCATTCTATTGTCAATTACATTACAGAAACAGAACCAGTGACAAAATATTACAAAGCCAAACACAAGAGATATACTTAGGAAAGAGCAAAAAAAAAGGAACAACAACATGATGAAACAGAACGTGGTGACAGCACAAAAGTTGCTGCAAATTTCTATGGAAATTATGACTGATGTTCGGCATGATAATTCAAAGTGACATTGATGGTGATGACTTGATGAGAAATTTTGAACTACTCTGCTGGTGGTTTTCAGTTCAAAATTTAAGAGTTTGAAGCTTGCGGAAATAAAAAGAAATAACGCTGCAACAATAAAAGTACGTTGACCCATGGAGAATTATGCTTGTAAAATACATACATTTATGGGAGCGTGCTGATTTTATAATTAATGACACAGTCAATAAAATAACAATAAAGATGGCGATTAGGGTATATTATAAAAAGGAGAATGTCAACGAAACGTTGTTTTTTATTTATAGCATCGCTGTTATGTAGGTTAAACAAAAGAAAATTGTTTTAAAATTATGTTGTAATGAGTTTCATTAAGTTGTTACTTCAGCCATTTTTGAAAAGTTATTCCAACACAAATAAAAAGGTTAGACTTTCAACTCCAAATATGTGCTTGGTCCTCTCAATTTCAGTCAAAAAATCTGCATTTTGTTCTAAAGCTGCATAACTATGTCTAGGCTTCAAATTGATAACGAATTCAATTTAAAAAATGCTATAAGCCAGGTGATTCGCATTTCGTTCGTTTGGAGTTCCCCGAAGAAGGTTTCCTTTGCCAAGCGAGTTCATCTGAGAATCCCTGCATATACCACAGATTTAACGTTACTCCAAAGAAAAAAGGTATATTGATCAGAACTGACGTCGATTATTCCTGAAAATACCATTCATTTTTTCAATTCATTCATTTTCAAATGGTCCGCTTGTCCATTAAGTGGGTCGCGGGTGTAGGTTGCTCAAGTGGACCCTCCATAGCTCTCGATCCTCCGCCATCGACTCCAAATCATCTGAAAATACCATCCCCGCAATATTTTTGGTCAAATAGTGAATTTGACAGAACACAGTGACATCAAAATGAGCACGTTCAAAATTCTAGTTTAGTAAGTCTGACAGCTCTATTCCAGGTCTTTCCGAAATTGAGATTGAGGGCGTTCAAGAATCTAGTTTAGTAACTCTGACAGCTCTCTATCTTTATGCTGCTGAGTTTTCATTGGGCTAGACTGGTGCCGTGTACAGTTTTCTCAGTTGACGTTTATGTCGGCAACACCAACAAATCAAGTCAAGAATTTCTCGACTTACTACTAAGTTGATATACAACATGTGTTCTATTGTGTCTACGGAGATCATGGGAGAGCGCAGTTTGATTGCTCTGACGTAGAGCGCAGTTAGAAACCCTTGAGAAAAAAAAGAAGTGGCATACCGACAATTCAAGTTAGTTTTCGCGTTCAGGTCCATTTTGAGTCCAGCCAATTCCAGTCGACTTACGATGAGTAGATTCTTGAATGCGGCCAATGACAGCAAAATATTTTCAGATATGACCGCTGTATGCTGCCAAAGTTCTATGCTACTTTCGGTACCCAGCAGACATTTTTTATGAGAATATTTGGAAATAGTTTTATCTGATTGACGCGTGTAGATCAACCCTGAAATGATGGTACACATTGATCAAAGAGGGGTGATGTGACTGAAAGGTCACTAAGTCAAGACTACGTGTTGTACAAGATTAACATAAAATAATATCACTCCCATCATAATTATGCCAACTCGTGGTTTTTATCAGATAAAAAAAAAAGTGAATAGGAAGGGGTAAATAAAACCACCCAAAGATTGAATCTAAATTATAAAAATAAACAACCTATTTTACTTTTAATTTGTATAAGCGAGGGTGTTTGTTCGCACACTTCGTAGTAAAAATAAAAAAAAATCAATTTTAAATTCATTTAAATCAGTGATAAACAGTTTTGCTCTGTGGTACACAACATTTTTGGTTTTCCCAGTAATCGTATTGCCTAGATAATATTCTTGTCTATCAGGATTCAGGACAATGCATATCAATGTTACAAGTTTTAAAAACTTTGGCTTCCATGACTGTCGAAGAATAGCGTTTGCCATTTTTTTTTTTGTATCGGTGGCGCCACGCTCCTTTGTCCAATTTTGACCAATCTTCACAGGAATACTCCCGGGCCAATACTGACTGTCTGTAAATTTGAACTCAATCGATTCATTGGTTTTCCAGATATAAGATTTTGAATGTGTTTTTTTGTATGGGAGGTGCCACGCCCCTATAACTCATGAACCAATGCACATATAAAGACCGTATGTATATTAAAACCTTGGTATTGACGTCACTTTTCATGGAAAATTTACAAAAACAAAATCGGTTCACGCATTACAGAGAACATCAGTTACAAACACAATACAACTGACACTAATGTCCAAAGGTTATACTCAAAAATCACATGTCCGCAGAGAAATGATTGATTTGTAGACAAAAAAAAATATTTATAAAACATGTAAAAATGCATTAAGCCACGATAAACCTTAATTTGTTATAAAACCCTCATTACGAAGTGAAACAAATTAACTACCGAAACAACGAGCACTGCATCTTAACGCTATAATACCATAATGATAGCTTCATTACTCACAACATGTGCCAACCAAAACTATAATTAAATATTTTTCTTCATCAACATATCTTTTTATTTTTTTTTTTCTCTTCAATTGTTTTTATGGGTGCTTAGTTTAATGTTGGTATGAAATTGTTTTTAAATAATAGACTTGCGTGTGCATTGAAATAAAAATGAAAAGAAAATTCCAAGAAATCATATTCACTAACGCAAATACGTAGCGTGACGTAATTTTTTTTTTTGTGTTAATATAAGGTTTAAAAAATAAATAAATCTATGTCCAACTACGTCTATATCTAGATTGCATTATATTTTTGTACTTGTTGTCGTAGGTGGGCTAAATGAAAATTGGTCTAAACACAGATACTCAATACCCAGATGCATGGATACAAGTCTCTTGCATATATGTGCACGGATATGTGTCAATGCTTAAGAATGTTGAAAATCGTGATCGTATCCATTCGGGTGGGTGGATTATTTCGTTGTCGTGTTTTTGAGTTGAGTGTATTTTTAGGGTAAACTGGAGTTGTTTAGACGTGATTTATTATTAGTTTTAATGGAATTGCGTAAATGGGTAAAAAAAAGATGAAAAGGTAGCCGTGATTTACGGAGCATTTATTTAGTGAAACAAATATGCGCTCACCAAATGTTGGGTGACTAATAAAAGCTTAATTAAGACAATGAAGGCAGTAATTAGCGTGCAATGCGATTATAATAAAAATGCCATGAAATGAAATTGGGCGGTATGGACTATTCGATACAGAACGTAAAAGATACTTAATTTACCCTGAGAATTTGTTGGATACCTCTTTTTAATTAGTCTAGAGGTGCAGTCGGTTGGATGATTGCCTAAGGTAGATCCTTTGCATCTTGCTAGAGATGGTCGATGGCTTTAACGCAGGCTGCTTCGTCTGAAATTGTTCGGTATATTGTTCCTTCGTTATAAGAGTCCCCACCTAGGTCATGTGTTTTAAGCTGACCGCACTGGGTGGAATCTCCCTGGCGTATACAGAGACACCGATATTTGTCTGCTTGCATTTATGACGGGTCTTTGCTTTGGACCGTCCTTTTAAAGCTTAACTAGCTGTCGGGCATTGCTCTGGGATCTAGGTAAATTAATGTCTCATTCTCCTTCGATTTGGTTTTCACAGTCTTATATGGATGGTTGTCAAGACAGCATTGATCTTGCAGTCATCTATGGTTCTAAGCCCGCAGACTCTAGCAAATGTTTGTTTCTGTCGACTGCTTTATTTTTACATATTTAAGGTGGCGCTACAGTCCGGGGTGGACCTGGGCCTCAACCAACAAGCGTCTTCATCTCCAGCTAGCACGATCTTTGGGTAGCTGTTTCCAGTTTCGCACGCTAAGTTGTTTAAGGTCCCCTTCCACTTGCGATCGCGGTCTTTTTCTACTGCGCCATCCCTCGGGTGTGAACTCGAAGATCTTTCGGGCCGGAGCATTCGCGTCCATTCGCTCTAAATGACTCGGTCACCTCAGTCTTCACTCTTCTGTACAGTTCGTCGTTGTATCTCCTCCTCCATTCACCGTCTATGCAGACGGGACCGAAAATTACTCGAAGAATTTTTCTCTCGAAGCAACCAAAAGTAACCTCATCCTCATGATAGGGTCCATGCCTCCACTCCACATCATAGAGAAGGACTGGGATGATTAGGGTCTTATAAAGGGTCACATTAGTTGTTCGAGAGAGGGCTTTGCTACTCAGTTGCTTTCTTAGCCCAAAGAAACAGCGATTGGCAAGAGTTATTCTTCGTTTAATCTCACTGCTGGTGTCATTGCCTCAGTTCATAGCGGATCCTAGGGAGACAAACTCCACAAACATCACGCTGCGTTCTGCTGGTGTTGACCTTTGAGTTTTGCACTATGCTTCCAAGAACGATGTTGAAGAAGTCAGCGCATCGCCTTGCCTAAATCCTTTTTTGACATCGAAGGTCTCGGTGAGTTCTTTACCGACCTTGATGGAGCAGCGTACATTCTCCATCGTCATACTGAACAAACGGACGAGTTTAGCAGATGTGTCAAAACTAGACATTGCTCTGTATAGCTCGTCTCTATAAATGCTGTCGTAGGCGGCCTTAAAATCGATGAAAAGGTGGTGGGTATCGATTTGGAATTCCTGGGTTTTCTCCAAGATCTGCTGCTGTGTGAATACTTGATCGATGGTGGACTTTTCTGTCCTGAAGCCACACTGATAAGGACCAATCAGATTGTTGACAAAAGGCTTCAGGCGTTCCGAGACTGTTGTCACTGTTTTAACCCCAGTTCGTTAGAAAATATGTCAAAAACAAGGTCTTCGAGTGAGGATTTAGATAGTTGAGAACAGCTTGTCATCATTGAAACTAAATTTAGGGAATTTGTGATGTTTTCACTCAAGCAATGGTCGTGAAAAGCTGGACCTAATTACTTACTTTCCCAGCTATATGTAGAATAAATTCTGATCCAAAGCCTGTCGTAGCATGGCTTATAACCATACACTGCATACAAAATGCGCATGAAAAATATTCCCAAAGTGGTGCTTGAAAAGTTATTTCAGCAAAGTTTTGTTCAAAAGAAAGCGCACTTTAATTCATCGCCATGTGCTCGGTCGCATCTACAAATTCCAAAAAAAAAAAAAATATATATACACCCACAAAAAAGGAAATCCTTATAAATGGACTTGTCTGCCTGATTGTCTCGTCGTTGGCGGCGTCATTTTGGGATAACAATACACATACGCAAACACACACCCTATATAAGTCATCACCATTCCCCATTTCCAGACATGATCATCCAAATCCGTGACTTCATTCCATAGAGTTCCAATCTTTTATGTTAGCAAGACCAAAATCACACATGACCAAATGTGTGTACCTATCTTGATGTGCTGATTCACATGACGCCAATAATGACGCCCACTGTTAACGCAACACTTGGTCACTGATGGTCAGTCTTATAGTCACAAGAATAAGTGCAAACAATTGGTCAATGATTGGATATACGACATCATACTTGAATTACGAAATTCCCTCCTCGTATCCTTTGTACATTGCATTAGGTGTGGTTTTAACAGGTGAATGTTAATTCGCCCGTATATTTCTTTTCTTTTCACCTTCTCAAGGCCAGTGGTCGGTTGTTTGTTAAACAAAAAAAAAAATAAAAACGAAAACTCAAAATCTAATTTATGTTGTGTGCGTCTGCGACATTATTTGTTGTGGACTTGGTGTCAGAATTGAATTGATTGTTATTTTTGGTTATGTTGCCCATTTTTTTCTTGTTCATACATTCAAGGTTAAGGTTGCATTTATGGCGGCCTTACGCTGAATGTGTTGCTGGCGTTTGTTTTTGGGTTGAAAAATGGCATTTTGTATAAACATAAGGAAATGTTATTATCCTCCTACTCATACCGATACGCTATTGGAACAACTTCAAGTTCCATAGGTCAACATTGATATGGATATCCAAGACTGCCTTACACATTTTTTTAAGGTATATTATTGTCCGAAAGATTACCTTAAATGAAACCCTAAGCTCAAACAGCAACTTGATGAAACTATAGAATTTTTTTTTAAACTTTTAACCAGTAGCCTGGTGAGCGCAGTAGCGCAGTGATTAGTGTGCTGGTCTACTGTGCGAGAGATCCCAGGTTCGATCCCCGGAAAAACACAAATTACATCTTAGTGTTTTTTTCTACTGCGCCACCTCTCGCGAACGTCTGACAAACATCCGAGAGTATGACTGTCCTGAAAAAGCTTCTCAATTCAGCCGTTCGGACTCGGCATAAAATTGTAGGTCCCTTCCATTCGTTCCAAAAATAGAAACTCACACAAAACGAATGGTTGCGAGAAGCTAGGCCTTGGGTCCTTGGGTGTCTACCGCCTGTTGCGCCGCCTATTTATTTATTTATTTTAACCAGTAGCCTAGAAAAACCTAAAAGAAAGACGTAACTTTCTGTCGAAAGGAATCCCATTTAAACAAAAAGTTTTCAACAGGCTTTTCTTTTTTAACCACAAATGGTTTCAGTATTTGCTAATGGTCTAAAAGCTACATTTTTTTTCCATCATAAATCCATAAATCAAAACAGGGCTTTCCAAAATGTTCGAATTTAACCAAACTGTTTGTCTACTAAAGGCACCAAATGACAAAGAACAGAAACAGGAACAAAAACTGAAACAGAACAGGAAACTTTTTCGTTCTATAGTAAATTCTAGTTCTGCTTATCCCTCAGCTACACAAAACTGAAACAGATCCAGACAAACATGGCTGCCGTCTAACGCTATCATGAAATTATGTCGACAAAAAACTGTTTTTCAGCCAGATGACAGATGCAGAAAAATGCAAACAAAAAAAACCTCCCTCCCACAACAAATTGGCATTTCTGACTTGCTTACGTTCTGTCGTCAAACAGCCATTTTTCTGTCGCTAAATGCTATCGCTGAAAACAAATTTAGTTGTTCTTAATTCTGTCTCTATTACTGTTCCTGTTTTGTTCTTTGTTACTTGATGCCTTAAGGGCCACTTCCAAAGGTTTCGGATAGTAATCCGACACAAAACGCTATCCAACAGATAAAGTTTGCTGTTCGTTCATCAGCCACAAATTGTTTGACCGAATGGCAATGCTGTTTTCTTTTATCGTTTCTGTACACATGTCATTTGTTTTGTCTTTGTTTATTTTGTGTTTATTAGAAGCTTAACCAGACATAAACCAGACATAACCAGGATAAAGTTTTTAAAACAAATCCAAACAAATTGGTCTTGGGTATAATATTCTGTTCCTACTGGGCCGTGTAATATGCTCATCAAATTTGTCTTCTTGAATTTTATCTGGCGGATAAGTTCCTGATAGACTATCCGAGACTTTATCAGCTAGTCTTGAACCTTGCCCTAAAAGTTGCTGGTGCTCTTTCAAACATAGTTTCATATAGCAACACAAAGGTTTTAGTAGGTACGTAGATTCGTTAAAGTCGTACTTTTTTATTGTCATTTCAAGATTGGTTTCTCCTTCGTTGCTTTTGACATTTTTTTGGCGCAATAGGTCCATACTTACCACCCTAGGACTAGTTTCTCACAAGCATTCCTTTCTATGAGTTTTTTTTGTGACGAGAGGGAAGAGAACTATAATTTCAAAATATCCAATCCGAATTACTAAATTGAAAAGCTTTCTCAAAATGTTTCCAAGACGCTCACGAGAGGTCGCACAGAGATACTTGCATACCCTCAGGCTGAGTCAGAGAACGTCACTGTGAATTGTATTATCGACTTTTACTTAACTAAAATAGATATTCAACCTATTTTTAAACCATCTATATTGCGGGTTCAAAAATTATGGTATACACATTCTGTTATACATAAACATGTTATATTGGTTGTATTCACCATCCCTTCCGCAAGCACATGACATACCTTGTGCTTTTGAAAGTGTCCTTGGTTCGAATACTTGCTAATGGGACAGTACAAAAAGCTCAACTTCCGACATATTCCACAGACTTGTTCATAAAGCTTCCGCTAGATGTTGCAAACAAGAAAAAAAAAAGTCCTTTTAAGTACAAAAATAAAAAAGAACCACTGCTCGTCTGCAAATTCGTTTAACAACAATTAAGCTGAAGGACTGCGTATGACCTCTTCTCCACGTTCCATCGTTTTTCGCTCTTAAGCAAATTAATTTTAAACAGAATTAAGGAACGTCGCACTCAATGTGTTAATTGACAATTAACACCAGAAAATGATGGGCTTTGTCGCAGGCAAAAAAAAAAAAACAAGTGAATAATATAGAGTAGCCTCCCGACTGGAAGTTAACTTTAATGTGTCCGTGTCCCCCTTGATTTTAATTACAGCAATTTGGACACTTTCCTGTACAACCCTCGGTGTGTCCGTTTGTCAATTTTTAAATGTTGTTACATACACTTAATTTGTTCTCTGAATTGGGGGGGGGGAGAGTGTTTGCCCGTTTGGGGGAGAGGAAGAAGATTGTTTTCCTGATCCCACCTGGATTAATTTTGGCCGCATAAAAAAAAATGTTGACATATGCCCCTACGGTGTTGGTTGAAATCCCTTTTCAGCGGCTGATGGCACTTCAATTAGACGCATCGTATACCAAATCGTGCGTTAAATTATCAAATGAAAACCCAACACGCTATACACTTGATCGAGTTTAAATTATCTCGCTGGCTTTAAAGTTGTTGCTGCCCATGACCGCTTGAGCAGAGATTAGAGAATGACTATGTGTCTGAAACTATTATATTTGTCGGCGGTCGGTCGGGAGGAGGGGCGTCTGTTTTAAACTGTATCACATACCTACGCGAGTATGTTTTTTTTTCAACAGCAAAACTACAAACTGTCACATTAGGCAAGCACCATGGGAGCGGCGCCAATAGGCAGAGTATACCAAGTACAAGCCAATGACTTTGAAACGGGCCAGTTCCAATCGGATTAATTGATTTTTTGGTTGCGATACTTTTTGTCTTTTTTTTTGTTTGTTACTGTTAGATACATGACAATCTCGTTATAGCTACTGAGTGAGGGTTTTAGTTTTTTAAAATTTGTATTTTTAGATGCTGTTCGCGACACGATGTGCGGTGGCGAGATAAATGATATTTTTGGCTATTGAAATTTGTTTTGATTTGCTGACGTAAGAGGATTATGCGAACGGCATGTAGTAGAATGAAGTGTTTAGGTCGATGACTTTGTGTTTTGTTTATCCGCTTTGAGTACATAGAAGATATACCGGATCTGCCTGTCGAGTGGGGGAAGTTTTCTAACAGAAAATTTTTATCAGTTCCCATCGAGAACTATCGTTAAAAAATGTTGTAATAGGAAATTTAACGCGGGTAATATCTGAAAGAAGCTTGAAAGATGTTGGAAGAGAGAAAAGAAACCATTTTGTTAGTTTTGTCTAGCGCCGACCGTCACGAGAAAGACAGAATTGAAGTCGGAAAAGGCTAGGAGGTGGAAAATCGTAATGGAACGCTACTTTCCTTACTTTTGATGGTTCTACAGTCCATTGCGGACCTGGGACTCAACCAACATGCCTCTTCAGTCAGCTCGATCCAACGCTAGCTGCCCCCAGTTGTGCACGCCATGTTGGTTGAGGTTTCCTTCCAACTGCGTGCGCCACCTTAGGTAAAATTGTCCTCTACCTCGTTGTCCCTCTGGAGTAGAGTTGATATATACATCCATCTTAGCCGATTAATTCGAATCCTTTTGAGTGGGCCTATATCGCTGTACAGCCCGTACAGTTCTTCATTGTACCTTCTCCTCCAGACTCCTGAGATTGCAAACTGGAACAAAAATCACACGTATAACTTTTGACTCGAAGCAACTGAGTGTGTTTTCTTTCACCTTTGATAGAGTCCATGCTTCTGCGCCATAAAGCAGGATGGGGATGATAGGAAGGGTCTTAGTTCCTCGTGAGAGGGCTTTGCTACTTAACTGTCGTCTAAGCTTGTAGAAACAGCGATTGGCAAGGGTAATTCTTCGCTTAACTCAGCGCTGATGTCATTGCTTTCTTCTTTCACTTTCATCTTTCACTATCTCAAAATGATAACTGTCCATTTTTACGTTCTATGCAAGGCGCCGATGTTGAATGTCCTTTCTTTTGTACAGCATATATTTTGTTTTGCCTTTATTCACCGCTAGTCCCATTTTTGCCGCTTCTGACTCAATACACTGACAGCTCGCCCAGTTCTATCGATTATGTCAATGTCATATTTATTTTCGAGTAGTTGCACAGACTTTTGAAAGATTGTACCTCCGGGGATGGCTTGTGAGTTCCGTACAATTCTTTCAAGTATAATTTTAAAGAAATCACATGACAGCGCGTCACCTTGTCAAATATTTCCGGATTTGTTTCCTTTACCTAGAATAAAGAGGCAAGCATAATACATATTTGGATTAAGTGAGCTTAAGCTAGTATTAAAAATAGTTGAAAATACACTATAATTCCATGTAATCCTGTTGTGGTTCTCTTTTAAATCAGTCGTCTAGTTCAATTCCTTGGGTGTCAACTTCAATTGGATTAAGTGAGCTTAAGCTAATGATACAAGTAGTCAATAATCAACATAAATTAACCCAAATGGGCCTCCATTATGGTTACTTATATACAATTTCAATTGTAATCGCGCATTAGCTTAAGCCAGATTACTCCCGTGAAATCTTTTAATGGATTTTTTTCTTCTCATTCGTACAGTGAAGTTGCTTAAGTGTCAACTATAATATGATTGACTCGTTTTAAGCTTAAGTGACTTAGGTCACGACATACAATTTGAATATGAACTCACATTGGCTTAAGCTGAATCAATCTCCTGCAATTCTAACATGCTTCTGCCATTACTTCCGTGCGATATACGCCATTAAAAACCCATAGCTGGTAACCTTTAAGTAAATATAGGAAATTAAAGACCCTCGCGTCACATTATTCTTCATAACTCTTAAAATTACATCAACTATTATGACACACATACAAAAACAATTAATAAATTTATTTTTAAAGCTCTGCACATGCATAAAATTAAAAACCGTTAATCGCAATTACAAACATCCGTGCCGGGTTGGTTTAATTTGTTTTATTTATTTTTCTTGCTGTTTCTCGTAAAATCTATAAATTTCCACACAAACTGCTAACAATAGCTGTATAAAGTGAAAAAAATAAAAATAAAAATTAAAATGCATCCTGGCACAGAGAATTCGCACACACAACAAGGATCTCGTTGAATGAAACATTAAGGTATGAGAACAACATCATCATCAGCACCACTGGAGCGAAGTAGAGATTAAATTCAACAACTTATGCGTCGTCCAAGGATTAATAAGCAACAATAAAAAAAAACGAGGACAAAAAAAAAAAAAAACAATAAAAAGTCAAGCTAAAAGGATTTTTTAATTGCCCTACTGTAAATGTATATTTCGGCAGGAAAAATGAGTGTATCCAACACTCGTATATGCCATCCCTTTTCGATAATGATAATAAACGCGACAGAGTTGAAAACGGTATATAAGCGCGCATTTACTGCGACGACGTTCGGAAATAATTTAAATTACAGGAAACGAGCTTGGGGTAGGACAATAAACGTTATACGTTGCCATCCGTTTACCACCAGCATCATCGACACACCGTCTGGCGCTTACCTACTTCGAAAAACACGCAGTCGAACGCAATTATCAATAAATTGCCGCAATGCATTTTTTAAATTGTTTTATTTTTTTATCTGTCGAATGTTCGATCATCTTTTGGCCAAATAATGTTTTTTTTTATTATTTAATTTTAATTTCAATTTTAATGCATGATCAAGTATTTAAAAAAATATATATATGTACAAGTGAACGTATTTAAATTGGAATTTACTTTGCCTTAAGATAAACGATGAGAGAGAAAATATACTATTTTGGCTGTTCCTTATAAAAAACCGTATTAAAAAAACACAATTCGAATTGCACGGACTGTAGGGGTGTAGATATTTTCTGACAGAGCTGTGACGTTTGTCAGTCATAAAATAGAGAAGGCCCACTTGTGCCATCGGTGATCTGAAATTTTATAATAATAGCATTTGCCCGCAGCTTTGCTCGTGTCAGCCACTATCTAGGCGACAAAACATATTTCTTAGCTAGCAAATCCGTAATTATAATCCACACCGCTCAGATCTTTCTATACTGTCCAACATATGCAACCAGAAAGATCGTGAGGATGTGTACCACTTTCTACCAGTATGACCCTATTCTTACAGAATTCCCCTTGAATATCCTTCGAGTACCTACGCTGGAGTTAGATGAAGCGATAAGTATATTCAACGGCGACAGAGGTTGGGACGCATTACAAAGTTTCAAATTGATACGTCGAATGGTTCGTGGGGTAAGAAAAGGGCCATCGCCAATAACTCGGGCCCAAAGCAAAATTTCCAAAATCGGAAAGATTGAGAATCTTTATTTCTTATAATAGACTGCACCAACCGAGTTTGAAGTCGATCGGGTAAAAAATACAAATTTTCCAATACATTTTGACCCCCCTTTTACCCCTTTAAAGGTTGAATTTCGAAAATCTGAGAAATTAGTTTTATTTTTTTCTCATAGAGAGTAGATACACAAAGAGAGTTTGAAATTGATAGGATAAAAAATACAAATTTTTCCATACAAGTTTTGACCCCCCTTTTACACCTGTAAGGGTTGAATTTTCAAAATCGCAGAAATTAGTTTTCTTTATTTCTCATAGAGAGTACTCAAAGAGAGTTTGAAGTCAATCGGATGAAAAATAAAAATGGTCTCATACAAATTTTGACCCCCCTTAAAGGGGTAAAACCTTTAATTTCTGTTTTCTAGAGCAAAGGGATTGGGCTGGGCGTTGATGATCAGTGAGTCGTAAACTCCATTTTTATATATGAGAAGAAGAAAAAGAATATTGCCGCCATCATTTTTAGAAAGTGAGCCACTGCAATTTTGTTCTCTCAAAATTCCTCCTAAAACTCGGATAAAAATGAATCAATTCACTAACCCTCTTTTCTGCGGTGTCTATTCATAATTATTGCAGCAAAAACGGTCTGTTTTTAGGGCTCAAATTGCAACATTATTCTATAATAGGGTTGACTGAATAAACATCCGTCACCCTTTTTATTTTAATTCTGCTACAAGATACAATCTCAGTCTTCATGTTTATAGTTGTTCATTCCTCTCACTTTCCTTCCTCTAATGGCTGACAATTAATTTAATTTTCTCAACAGAAAATTCTCGCTCAAAGTTGTGCTCCAAACAGAAACAAACAACAAACAAAAAAAAAAAAAAAAACAAAAGTAAACACACAAACCCGTATCTTTTAATAAATAAATCCATTTAATCTTAATTCTATGTAAATTCCACTATACATATAGACGATTGTACCTATTCCAAACCAACCTGGCAGGACTATTAAAGTTCAACATCAAAGGGAAAAGTTTTCTGCTATTTGCTATCCTCTTAAGCTTACCAAATGCGATTACTTTAATCCCTAGAGAGGTATTCAAGCAAAATAATTATGAAAAGAAGCAGGGAACGACAAAAAACAATCCGCAACCCCCGTTTAGCTGCGAAACAATAACCATTACTGAAATTGGGAAAAGTTTTAAAAAAATGTTAATGCTTTGTATTTTTTTTTTTGTGGTAGGTACTTTCAACCACTACTGTTTACAAGTTCACCTTATTGCACAGGAAGGTAGTTTGCAATTTAAAATGACCCTTAAGGAGGGTTGCGTTGGGGTTGATTGTTATAAAAGACAGATGTAGGTCTGTTGGCATTATATTATTTGAATGACTAGAGGGTGAAGATTAAGAGAATTGTTTTTTTTGACAACAAATCGGAATAATTGTCGTCATATTTTCTGCCTGTGGATTTTGTTACCATATTCAGAGATCGTCGATACTAAACTCGACAGAATTTACACAGACCTGTGTCCGAAAGTCCTAGTCTTTTGGCATGCTTTCTAAGAAGACAGTGGCCAGACAGGATACCTATTAATATTCTCAATTTTTCCTTGCTACATTTAAGAATTTCCCCAGTTCGTCTGTGGTCCGTTTCTGTCCACAGGGCCTTGGACACGCGGTGGCCAGCTATGTTGGCTCATCTTCGGGCTGTTTATTTTAGTATACTACTTTTGATAATTTCCTTAATAATTAATATGCTGGATCGATGTCAACTTGTTGATTTTTCGTCATTTCCCTGCCCTTTTTTCGTCAATTCGTCGGCGAATTCATTTCCTTCTGACTATCCATGTAATTAACGATGTTCTTATCGGATATCGATTCCATCTCTAGTAGTTCTGCGGCTTTAAGTACGGCTAGAATCTCCTACTGAAAGACACTGCAACTATCCGGTAGTCTTATTGACATTTGCAGTTTTAGATTTTTTTTAAATACTTCTCCCGGGAAATGCGAACCTATAACGCTTCAACAGCGCCCCGAGATGCTTGCAGTTGTATGTTAGATTTGCAGAATAAATGCCAGTGCCATTTTCCCTCCGTGGTTTTTGATCCGTCGGTCGGTATATATTGCCTGCTCATTTGCTCTTCTCTTATATCGAAGGACATACTTCATCCGTTGTTATTGGATTGTCATAGAAAAATTCGCCCATAATTGAGCAGTGTCCTATATTGCTTTTATGAAAAGAGCCTGAGTTTGTGAGCCTAAGTGCACTATTTCCAACTGTTAGATCAAGGGGCAGTAAGTTGGGAAAGGGGTCCAAGGCCGCCGTGGGTGTTGATTTCGACCCTTCTCTACGGTGCTGCTAATTTCTTCTCTAAAAAAGACATTCCCAGGCCACTTTCATGACAGCAGAGAACCATTGCAGGGCATAGTTGATCCTCAATTGATGTCAGTAGAGCTCCGTCCGCAACCAGTACAGAATATAGTTCGTGTTACTTTTTTAACCGACAACTTCTTTGGATAGACTGCACAGCTCCCTGACATCTTTCCATTTTGCAGCGTTTCGCGCATTTTCCACAAGCTGCTCCAACCTCATTGGGAGCGGTGCTAATGCCCGTAAACCAAAATCTCTAATAACAAAATCTCGGATTATGAAAATCTCTCAAGTAGAGGAAAATCTCGCATTATCAAAATCCAACGTCGCACCAACAGTGACCCCAAGTAGGGGTGGTTGAAGGGGGACAGCATGGCACCCAATGCATATGCGAGTTTTAAGTTTTCGAGATTTTGATTTGCGAGATTTTAACGAATAATGCGCGATTTTGTCCCGCAGGTGTCCTGGGATATCTAGAAGTTTCTCATTTTATAAACATTCGTTTTCCCATTCCCAATACAGCAGCCGAACTCGAAACATTTGTCTGTCTGACAAGATTCCCTTGTAAAAATGTTGCCCTAACTTGGTGCCATAAAGTCTGGGCGTATTCACATCATTGAGTCTGACAAGCCGTGACATTATTTCACCTACCTTTACAAAACACCCAATTCCGGTGTTTTCACGTCATTCAGACGCGTCTCACAGCACAAAAAAAAAAGCAATTGACAAAACATATTCAAAAGAAGTGCGCAAAAAAAAAAACCAAAGCAAAATAACTTAATTATGTAAAACGTGCGACTGTTCGTGAGAAGCACGCGGTAACTAAACGTGTTTGTGACCCATTGACGGGAACACCAACCATACAGTATTTTAAATCACCCACCATAGAGAACGCACACACTGAAAGCTGGAAAGAAGGTATCTGCTTACAAAAAACAAATCACAAACAACAAGAAAACACAACCGATAAACATCTCTTACATCAACATGAAAATTGACACAGCATGACCGGCAGCAACGGCAACAGAATGAACTGCATCGGATTCGCATCAATCCCGAGCGTTCGGCGCAAAAATCTCTGTTTAACATGCGATGTCACCAACGTGTATCTCGAAATACCATAATTTAGCATTTTTCTGGTTTATTTGTCTGTTTGTTTGTATTTTCGAAGAAACGAGCGTGGATTGCTAATTTTTTGCTAAACACCACGATGACAGAGTGCAAATGGAGAGCTGACGTGAGGTTGCACCTTAAGCAGAGCTATGAGGTTTGATGGATTGATTTATGTGCTTACTTTGGGATTACGGAACGGACATGTGATTTGATGTCATACGTTCGACAGTTTGGTTCATTTGAATATTTTAATTTTTTGTTTAGAAATATCGTTTAATAGATCATTTTATCTGTCAGAATGTCCGCATGCGTCGAGGGAATTCCATAAAAAGACTTTGGCAACATTGTTTGAAAAATAGCTTGGAGACTTAATTTGTGACACATGTTTTTCGAATTGATTTTGAATCGAATTGACATTTAAGTAGCTACAACTTGTTCTTTGATATAAAATAAAAATAATTTGAAATAAAATTCGTCCTTTTAAAATGGTAGGACGCGAATTAAAACACTTGTTTCTTACTTTTAAAATTAAACAATATTTATTTGGAACTATGTCCTTTATTATTGAAATACTTTTTACTAATTCTAAAAGGAGCTTAAGGCTACTATGTAGTTACAATAAGACTATCGATAAATTCATCATACAGTCGTATTTATATATTTTTCTTATCTATCTACAAGGAGACCCAAGCGTACAATCGTCTTGCTTGATAATGAAGAAGAGATAATATTCCAACATTGTATACAAACGATATTATCTCTTGTACATATGTTATCATTGTAGCGTTGTGTGCAAGACTGTACTAGAGGCTAAAGATATCATTGAATACAAATAATGTTATCTTTTTTCTCAATATGTTTTGCTATGGATACTTAACTCCCCCCCTTGTTAAACGAAATCGTCCCGATTTTTCGACGCTATTTTTAACATTTCTCTTTCATAAGTTTTGTTATATGCGTCAATCTTTTTTTGTTTTTGACGATCTGTTATACATTGTATAGTTTTTATCATTACGTACGTAAATGCTAGAATAACAATCAGTGTTACAATTGTGTATATAGTTGATAATATCGGTTTTTCTTCAAAAGGAATAATTAGTTTTTTTAAAGTATCTATGTTATCGAATTTGTACATTGTATCTTCTTTAATTATTTGGTCGATGTAAGACTCTGAATTATGATTTCTTAATATAACTTCTTTAATTTGCTTATGCATGTTTTTGTATATTTTATCGTCTAGATTTATAGTATTTTCATAAGTAACTAAGTTTATACCATTAATTGTTTGATTATTTAACTTATGCTTACCGCTTAATAACATAACACCGGATTCAATTTCTAAGTCGTAATCGTATTCTTGTTTAATGTTGCATTTTGAAGTTATATTCTTTAAAAGTGGAATAAGACAATTTTCTTCTTCAAAGTTAATTTCACAAATGTTTTTACTTAGATGATTTTGACAATTTCTTGTTCTTAAATAAGTTTGGTTACATAAGGCAATTGTTTTATCTGTAATGATTTTTCCATGTTTTGAATTTAAAGGTGTTACTTTATACAATTTACATGATTTAATTAGAACTGGATATTTATATATTGTGATGAAGAATTCATCAGTTCTAGCTAAAAATATTTTAGAGTACTCAAGTATATTTATTATGGGTACTTGAATTATTTCATGTTGAATAATATTTTTAATGTCATCTAAGTCTAGGCTTTCTGATAAATATTCATTATTTTTTGCTGCATTAATTGTTCTGGTCAATAATAATAATTGTTCGTACACTTGTTCTATTACTAAATGTTCTTTAAGGCTCTGACCTTCGAATTGTTGCAAAATTTGTTCAAATCTAGAATTTATAGTTTTTTGTTTATTATTGTTTTCTATGAGATTATTTATACTCGTTTCTATGTTAACTAAGTCATAATGGTCAGGATTACCAAACACATATTTGAAAGCTGTTCCTAAAAAGTTAATTGATCTAGTATGCCTAGTATGTTCTTGTAATTGGTCTGCTAAATTCTTAATTTTACTTAACCAAATTTTTTCTTCCTGTGTAGGTTGATATTTACTAGTTACGATATTTACGTAAGGTTGAAATATCGAAGTCAGGTTGGTGGCATGTAACAAATAAGTTTGTTCTTTGAATAAATACACGTCATCTGTTTGCGTAAGTATAAACTTCTTGTTTAGTAACTCAGTTATTTGAACGTTTCCTTGCCCTTCTTGACTCTGTACAATTCCTAGTAATGTTAGGAATATTAATATTTTCGTCATCTGAAAAATGATAATTCTTTATGTTATCCTTGTGAATTTTTATTCCTTCTTTAGAGATTACCGTGTCTCCTTTATCTTCTTCTACTATTCTTGTTATGTATCTAGCGTTAGATTTCTTTCTAAGACCTGTGATTCTTACCATTATCTTATCTCCTTTTTTATACTCTCTGTGTCGAGTTCCTTTATTTAGACGTTCGATCACTTTTTTGGATGCTGAGTTTAGTTTATTTATTATAATTTCACTATTTCTATATTTATTTTGATTAAAGAAAATGTCTCTAGGTTTCAAACCGGTAACTGAGTGTATAGAATTATTTAATTCACGCACTGTTCTAAATATTTCTTCGATAAGTCTTGTTTTATTCTGAATTGTGAATATTCTAGACAGTTCAGTTATTGTACCGTTTACACGTTCTACCTGACCGTTAGCTGTCGATCTGTATACTGGAGTTTCTACTTTAGTTATGTTGTATTTCAAACACATTTGGTTCACCATTTCTGTTTTGAATCCCTTCTCGTTATCTGTCATGAGTCGTTCACATTTTGGGAAATAATTAGATAAGACCTCTTCCATAACGTCGTACAGTCTGTTTCGAGTTTCGATTTCCCGAAGGATTGTATATTTAGAATACTTATCTACTGTTACAAGGAAAGTATACTTGTCGTTGAAGTATATGTCCATATGAATGTGTGTTCCCACATGTGTTGGTATTTCTGAATTATTCAGAGGTTCTCTGATAGGTTTTCTTTCATATTTTCCAAATAGACATGCTATGCATTTTTTGTTGAAACTCTTTGCTTGTTTATTTAGATCGGGCCAGTAATATTTCTCTGAGATTTCTTGTATATTGTTACGTAACCCTCGGTGTGCTCTTTCATGAGTTACCCTTACAAGTTTTAGTTGTTCCTCCAAATTTGTCACGTCTTGAAGTTTTCTTGGTGTGAATATAAATCTTACTAGTGGGAATTCTTTTTTTATGTTTTCACCATATTTGTATATGTTTTCAAATTTCGTATGCAAAGCTACAATCTTTTGGGGTTGTATAACTTCTTTCATCTGCCTTAGTAAAGAGTCTTTGTCCTTAAACTTTATTATGAGTCTTATTTTGTTACCAAAATAGATTTGTGTTTCGATATTATTTGTTATATCTTCAATAAGTTCGAACTGTGCAGTGTATGCATTAAAAGGCTGATTCACAGTTTTTATTATATCATTAGAAGAACTTTCAGCTGAATGTGCTGTTTCTATGGTAGAAGTATTTATGCGTTGACGTGATAATGCGTCAGCTACAAGATTTAGGTTTCCTGGTTTATAAACTAATTTTGCTCCAAAGTCTTCAATGATTCCCTTCCAACGTTTCAGCTTTGTGTTGGGATTTTTTTCTGATACAGAATATATAAGGCTCTGGTGATCGGTATATATGGTTAAGTCTGCTATACCATATATGTAGTTTCTGAGTTTTTGTAAGGACCATATGATCGCTAATAGCTCTTTCTCGTTTGTGCTATAGTTCTCTTCTGTCTTACTCAGTGTTCTTGACAAGAAGTGTATAGGTTGCTTATTCTGACTTAGTACGGCTCCAATAGCTATGTTGGATGCATCAGTAGTAAGCTCGAATGGTTTACTATAATCCGGTTGAAAAAGTTCGACTTGTTCTTTCAAATAATTTTTTAAAATTCTAATCGCTTCTAATGCTGAATCATTCAGATTTAACTTAATATTTTTACTTTGTTTTTTGTTTACTTTACCGTTATCTCCTCGTAAATATAATGTCAGGGGCTTGGCTATGCTTGCGTATCCCTTTATAAACTTACGATAGTAACCTGTAAGACCTAAAAATCCTCTCAAATCCTTTACCGTTTGTGGGACTGGAAAATTTTCTATAGCTGCTATTTTCTCAGGGTTCGTAGTGATTCTACCATGTCTGATTATGTGACCTAAGTATTCTACTTCTTCTTGAAAAAACTTACTTTTCTCATCAGATATTTTTAATGTGGCTTTATTGAGTACGTCGAATACTTGACTTATGTGCTGTATATGTTCTTCCTCAGATGAAGAATATATCAATACGTCATCAATGTAAACGTGTACGAATTTACCTACAAAGTCTCTCAAAATGTCGTCCACGCATCTCTGAAATATGCTTGGTGCATTTTTGAGCCCGAAAGGCATTCGTTTAAATTGATATTTTGCGCCATTTATAGCAAAAGCTGTTTTTTCTTTATCATCTGTTTTGATTTTAATTTGGTGGAAACCTGACTCCAAATCTAACGTTGTAAAGTACTTGGCTTTACCTAAATTTTGAATTGTCATGTTGACATCCGGAATGGGGTATCTGTCTGTTACAGTGTGAGCGTTAAGTTTTTGGAAATCAACAACCATGCGCCGTTTTGGTTTTCCTTTTTCGTCCAAACCTTTTTTAGGTACTGTCCATATGGGACTGTTATAAGGACTATGGCTTTTTTCTATTATATCGTCATGTAAGAGTTTCTGTATTTCTTTGTTTACGAATTCGTTATCTGCTATGGGATATGGATATTGTTTAACATAAACCGGATTATCATTGGTCGTCCTAATGCTTGCTTCTATAGTATCTGTAAAGGGTAACGGTCCTATGCTGTTATTAATCTTCATCAGTCTATCTATGTCTGCTTTATAAATATTATTTTCCCCAATTATGTAATTAATTTTCTGAATAGATTCGACACTGCTTATGGTAGTTAGAGTCATATTACTGAAATTTATTTCCGCGTTTAGAACTTTAAGTCCTTCATATCCTAATATCATATCAAAAGACTGAATATCCTCTAATTCAAAAAATGTTATATTTTTCTTTAATATCCTAACTACTTTCTTTGTATCTACCATAGAATAACCATGCATTGTTTTTATTTTTATAGGTTTAATTTTAATTTTTTCGCTAGAATCGCATTTTCTATTAATGTAATTATGGGTTGCACCAGTATCAATAAGAATTTTGTAAATTTTCTTATGAATAGTACTAGTTAAATTTAAGCAGGGCAACCCGTCTACTAGTTTAAATGATCTATTCTTATGTTATTATTTACCATACATTCCGTTTCATCTGCTTCTGCATATGTACTGCTGACATCGTCTCTGCGTTGTTGTCGGGAGTTATTTACTCTCTGCTGCTTGAAGTTCTGCTGATAAGATCGTTGCGGTCTGTTGTGTGTGTTGAAACTCCCGCTGTGTTCACGTTTCGCTGGTGGATTATATACATCGGGTTTGCATTGATTCCAATTTTGTCGCTGTGCATGTACAATTTGTCTCGAGTTTATCTCCATCGGCTGTGGTCCTTGATTGTGTTGCTGCATATTATCGTATTGCTTCTGGGGTTGATAATTCGTTGTTTGGCTCGAATAATTTGGTCTTCTTTCGTTTCTGCGTTCATGTGGCATATTTTTGTGGTGCTTATCTTGAGTGAGATGTAAATGCCTGTGCACATTATCATGTTCTATTCTGCGAGCAATTGCGAATGCGTGTTCTAGATCATTTATTGTAGCTGAATATAATGATCCTCTTGTAAAGTTGTCACTCATACCATCAATGAATATACGAACTGCGTCGTCGTTAGCATTTTTAATTAGTCTGTCGATTATATTCGGCGGATCACCTGACATAGTGATTTTTGATATTATTAAATTGAGATTTTTATTTATCTCGTCGTGGTATTCAGACAGTGTGCTTCTTTTTTGCGTGATGGCTTTCATCATGTCTTGTAGCACGTATAGAGGTTCTTGATTAGAGTACGTATAATCTAATCTGTTACGTATCGCCTCAAAATTAAAAATTGTGTTATAATTAGTTAACACATTCGCGGCTGCACCCTGTATTTTACTTTTCACTATAGTCAATGCTGCTGCGTACTTACTGTGTGTTTTGAAGTTTTTAATGCTGTCCATTAATCTGGATGCTTCTTCGCGCCACGACCGATAATTTGATTGATCGCCGTTGAAAATAGGTAGGCTTTTAAATGCGTCTAACTGTATTTCACTACCATCTGTATATGTGGTTCTTATTTCCTCTAGCACAGGTATGTTTGGTACTATGCCTAATCCAGATTTTACTTCATTTAGTTTTGTTTCTAAATTAGTGTTTATTTGATTTTGGTTAGTTATTATTGCTGCTAACCTTGCATTCTCTGTGCGTGTGTGCTCTAGGGTTTGTGTTACTGTGTTGCACCTGGTTTCTAAAGCTTCTAATCTTGCCATTAATACTGCGAGTTGTTCCATTTTGAACTCGTGTCTGTTGTCGTCGAATTTGTGTGTTTTTTTTCTCCACATATACACTTTCACTGAATTGCTTAGCTGCTTCGTATGAAGAAGCTATATTTGTACCTGCTATGCTAGGTAATTCTTGTAACCGGTAACGCGAGTGTTCTGTTTATACTAGATTTCACTACTTGTTCCCGAGGTCCGCTCGATTGAAGTTAAAAAGTATATTTAACCTCCTGGCAGGATCGCCAATTAAAACACTTGTTTCTTACTTTTAAAATTAAACAATATTTATTTGGAACTATGTCCTTTATTATTGAAATACTTTTTACTAATTCTAAAAGGAGCTTAAGGCTACTATGTAGTTACAATAAGACTATCGATAAATTCATCATACAGTCGTATTTATATATTTTTCTTATCTATCTACAAGGAGACCCAAGCGTACAATCGTCTTGCTTGATAATGAAGAAGAGATAATATTCCAACATTGTATACAAACGATATTATCTCTTGTACATATGTTATCATTGTAGCGTTGTGTGCAAGACTGTACTAGAGGCTAAAGATATCATTGAATACAAATAATGTTATCTTTTTTCTCAATATGTTTTGCTATGGATACTTAACTCGCGTCAATAATTTTCTCTTACTATCAAATTCGCACCTAATATAAAACAACAAATTTGGCCGGGTATATTGGTATTTGGACCACCCTTGCACAACTTATCCATGGCCATCTTATACCCATACAACTGAACTTTGGGCCAACGCATCAATCGGCCATCATTTGCAATAATTAAAGTTGGATGAAATGTCCATGGATGAGTTGTCCTGTAGTTAGGTTCTCTCATAAATGAGTAAGGGTATAAATTGGCCATGACTGGACTTGGCTGTGCGGATGAGTTGTGATGAGCTACAAAAAACAAAATGGGAATTAGTGAAGTTACCTATAGTGTGTCCACGAATCCCCGCTCTTGATGCTGTACTTAGAGGCCAGTGACTACTTGTCAACTACTATGCGACTGTCTCCAAGATTAAATCTTGTCGGTAGCTATTTTTTGATGAACTCGAGAATACAGACAACATTAAGCTTCTCATAAGATTCATATATATGTAGATCTAGTGGCTCTAAAAAACGAAAGGATCAACTTTCTCTAGTCGAAATTCTATAGGCATCAAAGTTGAGCCCAAAGGACCCAAATTGCTGGTCGAAATGAGGCGTGATTATAATGACTACCCATATTAGAAAATAGCTTTTTGTTTGCTTCTAAATAAATTGGCCAATTATGTAATATTTGAGTAAAAAACGCCCCCAAAAAGTGGGCGTATATAAGACCTCTGTATGGCCAAAGTTTTAAGAAGAGAATTTTTATGAATATTTTGTTATAAAATTTTTCCCCTTTCCTAAGAAATTCATAGCAGAAACAACATTTCATCTAAAAACCTCCTTTAAAAGTAGGCGTGGCAAATATTTGTTTCATATATTTTGTATAGAACACAATATTCATTGCCATTTGAAATAATCGTTGATCACATTTAGGCAATGAGTTAAACCACTATTACAAATGTCAAAAATCGAGTCAATTTTCGACACGTTGACGTCACAAAATTTGGCTTATATTAGATCGTCATGTAAATGCCATTCGTGAGTATGTCAACCCCAATTCACACCCGATCACACAATTGCCAATCGTGCTGTCATGCGGGTGTCATTTTGTCCCAAAATCCATGACAAGCTCGCTTTGTCATGTTGTGTGGGCTCTGAATGACAAATGCGAGTGACCGGAAAATGCAAGCCAGTCACAAGGTGTCATGATTAATACGATCCCAACGATTAATGTCAATTCGATCACACAGCAATCAAAATCTGTCATTTGGTCGTGACATTAAAGTCGTGTCAATCATCTCACGCACGATGCATGTCACGCCGCTTGATAGGCGATCACACATATTGACAACTTTAGGACAAAATTTGACATCAGCATGTCAAAAAATGACACGCATAATAGTAGCTTTAGGCCTGTTCAATCCTTATCCATATAGGCGCTGACTTGTATCAGTTGAACAAATGTATCATAATAAAAGCCAAAAAAGAAATTGGAGATGCCGGGGATCGAACCCGGGGCCTTTCACATGCAAAGCGAACGCTCTACCACTGAGCTACATCCCCTACAAAAAAATTACTGCCCAAGTTAATGCTGGCTAAAAGTAATACTTATCTTTACGATTGCAAACCAAAACACACATGTACCTATTGGAATTGATAACAATTTTTGTCTGTAATTTTATTTCACAAATTTAGAATATTTATTCGTACTTCCAACAGCTTTTCCAGGGATTCCACATGCATTCACACGGCGAAGCTTTGGCCTCGGACTTGTTTTCGTCTGGCGATTAGATGCTTCCTCAGTCAAAGCATCCCCGTCACCACTTTTAGCCAAACCATCTCCGTCACCACTTTTATGTACATCTTCCGGCTGATGATGGTGTAGGTCTTCTGCATTAATACATTCGTCCTTCTCGTCGTCAATGTCACTTGCGTACAGATGTTTCCATTCATCATCTTGCATTTCATAGACCTCGTGGATTTTCTTTAGCAATACAATAGCAACTTCCTGATGTTCGAATGTGCCCACAAATGATTTCTCCCGCTGAAGCGTTTCGTAGCGCAATCTGTGCTCCATGCAGCGGTAGTGTCGATGAAGAAAATATCCACACAGTCCAAAAATTATTATAGCGATATGTTCGGGTGGATAAATTTCTACCAAATAAGGTTCTTCATAGCGAATCGTTTTGAATAGTAGCGACATTAGATTCTTGTAATCACCCAGCCAGATTATGGGCATAAGAACGAGCACAATCACATGTAGAATATTGACAGTGCAACGAGATATCCTTCGAGAAGTTGCGTTCAGATCTAGCATTTTTGATTGATTGATTGATTTTTATTTGAGCAAAAATTAAATAAATTGAAGTAAAGTAAACAGAGTGATGGAATTACAAACAAAAAAAAAATGATTAGAGTGGAAAATAGTGAAGTGCAAACTTTGACAGGCAATTGACAGGTGGGGATGTAGCTCAGTGGTAGAGCGTTCGCTTTGCATGTGAAAGGCCCCGGGTTCGATCCCCGGCATCTCCAATGTTTTTTTTTAATTTTTATTTATAATTGTATTCTATGACATCCAGCACTAGAAAAGACTTGTATGTATTTACAAATTTGTGTAATGGCAGTATTACAGTCGGTGTTATTTTATTGATGCCGCGCTTATTGTAAACATTTTTCGCATATATAGGGTCCGCCATATGTTGGGCTTCTTTTTAAAAACTCTTTTCAATATTTGTCAAAAATTGTTGCTGTCATTTGGCAATCCTGTCAACTCAATTTTTCAAATTATTCCTCAAATAGTCGGACCCTATTTCTGTTTGCCTGCAGCGTCACTGAATTGTTCGCATGGTACCCATCTTTAAAAAAAACCCCGGCAAAAAGGGTCCATGATCTCTCTTTATAAATTTCCGTACCGGTTGCAGTTGGTATGCATTATTTTGACAGAAATTCAAAATTTGCATTTCTGTTTGCCTAAAGCACTTAAACTTTTATGGCGGTATTGGACAACGAGGCGAGGCAAACCATGTACAACAAAACATAACCAGCTGAAGCCTGAAGTTGTGTAAATTTGGAAAATGAAGGTATGTATTTTAAAAAGGTGCTGTGTACGTATGTTTAGAATACATTCACAAAATTTGGGCGGAATTTAATACCGGGCGTGGCATCTATATTTCATATATAAAAATGTATCGTGGTTTGTTAGGATTCTTAGACTTGAAAACGATTGGGCCAAATTGGATACTTCCTTTTGCGAGTTTGTTCGAAGGTTTAGGAAAAAATAAAAATAAAAGGTGGCGCTGTAGGCCACATGTGGATATCTCGAAAACCACACACCGACTCGATTGAGCTCAAAATTACAGATAATCTTAGGTATTGGCCCAGAAGTATTCCTATAAAGATTGGTGAAAATTGAACAAAGGGGCGTGGCACCTGCCATACAAAAAAAAACATTCAACATCTTATATCTCGAAAACCGTCGAATCGATTGAGTTCATACTTACAGACAATGCATGATTCTTTTTTTGTTTTATTTGTATTGCTGTATTTCTGGTTTATGAATAAATTGGACAAAGGGGCGTGGCACATTTTCTATATTTTTTGTTTTGTTCGTATTGCTGTAGTTCAGGTAGAAAGAAAATTTCAGAAAATCATTTTTCGCATTTTACGATAGAACATTATAAGACCTAAGCAATACAATTCCTGTGGATGGGCAAAGCCATGGGAAAATTCATAGTTTTCATCCGATCGCCTTCAAACTCGGTTTGTGTAGTCTAAATAAGAAATAGGGAAAACCAATTTCTCCGATTTTGGAAATTTTTCTTGTAGCCCGAGTTATTAGCAACGTCTGTTGAAACTCTGTCAGTTGAAAACACGATAGCATCCAAACGAATCCACCTAGGCGAATGGAATTTTGTCTTTTTATCATCGTTAGGTTGATATTGAAAATGGGCTATGTCGGTAAAGTAGTTCTTGTACATCCTATCCAAACCAGACCCATGCATGCATTTTATGCAGTGGAAGGCAGTGTTGTTAGGTCTCTCTTCATTTTTCCCACGAAACGTGGTCATTTTTCCCTTTTTTCCCTTTTCACCGAAGTCAAATTCCCACTATGCACAAATAATAAAATTTAACTCATTTTTATTATATTGAAAGAAAATCACAATGGCCGCGTTCCATTGACCGCTAGATGACTAGCGGTATGCCAAACTCCATATAAAAAAACTGACATTTCAGCTGTAGCACATATTGTGAAATATACTTTTCTCGGAAATGTTTCAATCTAGCGGAAAATTAACTAAATAAATAAATAAATAGTTCATGCAACAAGTCCGTATAGGCACCCTATAGGTCTAGCTTCTCTAGTTTGTGTGAGTTTTTATTTTTGGGGCTAATGGAAGTGACCTACCATTTTATGCCGACTCCGAACCGAACGGCTGAATTGAGAAGCTTTAAGAAGTAATAAAAATGCAAACTGGTTCCATTCAAATGTCACTTTGCCGCTGGCGCTAGAGCTCTAGTTACATACGCTGTCGGTGCGCGCGCCGTCAGATTGTTTTTGTACTAGAACTTTTTTGTTAAGAGGCTGTTTACATGAGCTCTTTTTATTTCTTTTCCCACGATTGTGGTGCTTTTTCCCTTTATCCCACGGAAGGCTTTTCGGACATCGAAATTCCCACAAAAAGAGATAAATCCCACGATATAACTACACTGGTGGAAGGTATCAAAGCATCGGCATGATAACATTTTTACTTGTTTTTTTTATCCTATTGAGCGTGTAGCAAAGCACACAAGGTAGTTCTGTAACGGGAGCAATGCCGCGGATAATCCTAGTCTTTTATAGATTAAAAACAATGAAATAGGTCTGCAAAGCTTTCAGTGCAGTCATTCCTTAAAACGTCCACTAAATCCTGCAGCTCCCGACGGCTTCCATTTACAGAACAATGTTACTAATAGCTTTGGCAAAAGGCACTTAAGACTTGCAACGTAACTATATTCGGTACTATTGAATTATGGTTCAAAAACAGTCTTCAAAATCCCTCTGCTGATCTGAGTACTTTTGCATCTCCGAAAATATTTCCCAATCCCGACAATTGTTTAATTTCAAAATATTATCTACGTCTACGATTGTCTCAAGTCCCAAGGATTCAAAACGCCATTGATAACTGCTGTCATTAATTAACTGCAAATCTATTGCCTATCTGTAGGTGTAAATTATCTTTAGGGCAACCATTGACATACTATACATGGACTGCTAGTACCTAGCTAAAACGAAAACACTCAAATGTCATCGAGCAATTCGGGCGATTTGGTTTGTGTCGACGTTTGTGTGCTGAGTGTGCCATACTGCCATCTGTTATAGAACGTTCGAAATAATTTGAATAAGTCGTTATTTTTGCGCAGTTGCAATGTTTCTACAATGGATGGCACTGTGTTCTATGTAAAAAATAGCAAAGGCGCCCAGAAGTTGAAACCTCTTTCCTACTTTCGCCGCACTGAACCAAAAGGGCTAGTGCTTATGTTTGCTTCATTTTTCCTCGCAGGTTTGTATGAAACTGACATTTGACTAGCAGTCCATGTATAGTATGTCAAGGGCAACGAACGTCTAGTCTTTGATATTTCCACCTTTGAATGACCAGGCAACTCATTTGTAACTTCTAACGCTGAAATGTGTATCGTTGCTTTTTCTATTGACCTACGTTTATTCACAAGAAATGAAAGAATACAGATTACAGACTGATATAAATAATTACCAATTGCTCTTCAAAAATCTAAAACAAAGATTATCTCATTCGCACAAAATTAATACTGGCAAAAGAGTGCCGATAGTCACGAGACGAGAGCACAACACGATTATCTCCCTCAATACATACACTAATCCGTGCCATAAAAAATACACCTATACAGACAGCATAGCTATTGCCAGAATGAGTGGGGAAAAGTAACGATTGAGTCAATACTTTTCCAAAGAATTTGCAAAACCACAAGAGAATGTGGAAAGTTTTAGGCAGACCAAATTCCATGTGCCCGGGTAGCTCAGTCGGTAGAGCGTTGGACTTTTAATCCAACGGTCCAGGGTTCAAGTCCCTGCTCGGGCGGCCTCTTTTTTTTTATTTATTGTAAGAATTTTTAATACTGCAGAGGTTTGTTCAGTTGTTTCTGTTATATTTTATCTGCCTCGGAATCCCATCCCCATGTTCGAGACGACAAGTAAGATTGGATTTTAGTTTTAAGGACTAAGGGCACTTCAGCAAGCAGGATTTCCATACACGCTGCCTAGAACATACATAATCTTTAGGGGTGGAAGCTAAGTACACTTTCCATTAGTTTCGCAGTAAAAAATAATTCAACAGTCCTTGTTCCTATTTCGTAAAGTCAATTATCCACTTATCCATTACAATCCATTTAAAGTACCTACGAAATTTTTGCTTCAACTTTCAACAAAATTAAAATGTCAACTAGCTATGCAAATTTAAAATTCCACTCCAACTACCAGCAACTTGGCTTCAATTACTGACAACATTGAATGTCAAAAGCGTTGCCCTTTGATGTTGTTGAATTTTCCGTGTCAGTAACGTAAACAAGTGAAAATATCCCAAGCTTACTATGTTTGTCATCTGACAAAAAAAATTTAAGTACTGAGGTCTACCACTACTAAGTGGAGAATGGCTCCCTCGTTTACTGAAAAACACCACCACGTCCTTGCTATTTAATTTTATTCAATAAAATTCGTTACATCAGGAAAACTATAGACCCATCCACTGCAACACCCACACAGTCCACCTGATGCAAGGTTGCGGGTACTGAAACACTCTAATTGAATTAAACTATCTGCAACATTGCTAGTTGATGTTGTCCTGATGTCAGGACTTTACATTCAAAAACAACGTTTTTTCGTCGAACAAAACAGGTACGTGTAGCTTTAGTAGAATATGTGGTGCAAATGGTTTGGTCAACTCTGATAAAGAGTCAGTCGGTTTCCTTTTAAATGTGTTGATGAGCGAATACGATGAGAAAATTGTGCAATGTTGCTGTTGTGGTCTCTTTAGAATTTAATGACGCGTGGTACGCCACAATTTCGAAGCTGTAGACAATTTTTCTAGCTATTGACGACAAATAAAGGTAGATCTTTGATGCGATAGCGATACTGACAAGTCAAATTTGTCTATAGACTCAATTTGTCGAGGGTAAGGGATCCTTTGACTCTTATTGAAAGGACCCATCACAACCACACTTCGAACAGTAACTTTTGAGGGTCATCGGACATGGGGCGTCTAGTAACAAAATTGACGAACCTTGAATCAAGTCAAGGAATAAGTCAAGTCCCTGACGCGCCAAACACATCATTTCATAGCAAGCTACAGCTTATTACAGCTTTTAAAATATATGTCGATCTTTTTTCGGGCAGGAAAGTCGAAAATCCGTAAACCCCTCTAAGGTTAACGTTTTCTCTGAAATTTTAATCCATTTTCCATCCATGTTACAAGTCGTGGCGAACAATATTTGCTCTTTAGTCTATTTTTGAATTTGATTTGAATAAAGCTCTAACAATTTTGCCTTTTGGTTTTCATTTCAGAATCCGTCCGCAAATTCCCCGTGAAGTGATCGACTTGTGTCGCATTTGTACGACAGTAACCCCAGGCGAACCACATGTTGTACTAGGAACAGATAAAGCATTCACATTCGACTATGTCTTCGATATAAACTCACAGCAGTCCGAAGTGTACGCAAATTGCGTAGAGAAACTCGTAGATGGCGCTCTCAAAGGTTACAATGCCACAGTGTTGGCTTACGGCCAAACTGGCTCAGGCAAAACATTTACAATGGGCACAGGATTCGATCGAGAGCTCATCGAACAACAGTTGGGTATCATACCGAGGGCTGTGCGACACATTTTCGAGGGAATCGAGAGTTTGCAGGCGGGAGTTTGTGACGAAGAAGGCGTCAATCTTGGTGGAGTTCAGTTCAGTGTTGCAGCACAGTTTATGGAGCTGTACAATGAGGACATAATTGATTTACTCGATCCGTATAACAAGGGCAGGGTGTATAAAATCCACGAAGATGGAAGTGGAGGGATTACTGTCTCTGGGGCGACCATCAAACCGATAAATGGTCCTCAGGATGCTCTAAAGTGTTTGCAACAGGGTGCTCTGGCTAGAACGACAGCTTCGACGCAGATGAATGAACAATCTTCGCGGTCACATGCGCTGTTCACGATACTGATTCGAAGGCAGAGGGTTATGTCGGCTGAGGAATGTGGACTGCCGGAGGGGGACCTAGAAACGTTGACATCAAAGTTTCATTTTGTCGATTTGGCCGGTTCGGAGAGGCTTAAACGGACCGGAGCAACTGGAGATCGTGCCAGAGAGGGCATTTCTATAAACTGTGGTCTGCTGGCGTTGGGTAATGTGATTTCGGCGCTGGGTGATAAATCGAAGAAGGCGTCTCATGTGCCGTATCGGGATTCGAAACTGACTCGGTTGTTGCAGGATTCTTTGGGAGGTTGGTATTAGTATAGGTCCCAATGTTGCGGCCATTCTAAAACAATTTTTTTTACATCTAGGCAACAGTCAGACGTTGATGATCGCCTGTGTGTCGCCAAGTGACAGGGACTTTATGGAGACTTTAAATACGCTGAAATATGCCAATCGTGCCAGAAATATTAAGAACAAGGTTCAATTGAATCAAGATCAAAGCTCAAGAACGATCTCTCAGCTTAGAAGGGAGATTGCTGCGTTACAACTGGAGCTTGTCGAATACAAACAGGTAAGATGCGAGTGCAATTATGTATCTTGAAAGTGAAAAATTTACGTGTTCATTTGAATTCTAGGGTAAACGCAGCATTGATGCAGAGGGTAATTCGGCAATTTCGGATACATTCCACGAGAATGCAATGCTTTTGGCTGATAATAAACGTTTGCAACAGCGACTCAAGGCAATGCAAGAGACGATTAACGCTCTGACCGAAAAGAATACAGAACTGATGTTGGAGAAGGCCACAAATGGTTGGACGAAAGCAGATGGTGATAAGTCTGTTACGGATATGATTGCCGGCTATTTGGGAGAAATCGAAAAGTTGCAGGCAAAGCTTATCGAATCGCAGGAGATGTACCAACAGTTGAAGAAGTCCACTGCTCTGAGTCCGAGAAATAACTCAAAACTGAACTCTTCATTTGACAGTGAGTGGAAAGCCTTACAATGTTTTGATAGTCTCTTTAGAATTTGTTTTGAACTTAAAATTAAGTCTATGATGAATTATGTATTCAATTATTATTTCATTCCAGATCCAGAAACGCTAATCTCCGTGGCCAAGCGGGAACTAGAAAAGAATCGTGAAATGCTCATGTCTCGTTCGCTGCCAGGCTTCAATGAGGACGCTCACAATTCCAACGTTGAAAACATCAACGATTCCGAGAGTGACAGCGACACAGAGTCTGACGATAAGGGTAAGTAGTTTTACCTATCTCACCACCTTGTTGTTCACCTTACTTTTGTTTATTCCAAAGCTGTGGAAATCCAAGCAGAGCTGAACGACATCAGCTCAGATATAGAGCTGAAGACCAAACTCATTGAACAGTTGGAGCTATCACAACAGCGAATGAATCTAATGCGACAGCATTACGAAGAGAAGCTGAACGTGCTGAATAACAGAATCACGAATACGCAAAAAGAACGAGATCAAGTTTTAGCCAATTTGGGTGAGCTAATTTGAATAGAATTCCACTTTTAGTTACTTACTGCTTGTTTCACTAAAGGTTCCAATCAATCATCCCAATCGACTGACAAAATCAAGAAAGTACGCGATGAGTATGAGCGTAAGATCAATGATATGCAACGCGAGTTAAAGAAGTTGCAGGCCGCCCAAAGGGAACACCTACGCCAGCAGAAGGAACTTCAAGCGCAAGAAGCTAAACTGAGGACTCTACGCAATGAATTGGCCGAGTTAAAGAGCATTAAGGTATTGTTCAATGGATGTTATTTATTTTGTATCACATTTAGATTTTTGTTATCTTTAGACCCGCTTGATCCGCAAAATGACCGACGAAACCAACCGTCACAAAGAGGAAGAAACCCGCAAAGCCCGCGAAATCGCACAACTACGCAAGGAATCGCGCAAACAGCAAAATACGATGAAATCCCTGCAAGCACAAGTCCAAGCCAAAGATCAAATTCTCAAGCGTAAAACAGAGCAGGTAACCGCTCTGCGGCGCAGCCAAAAAGGAATGCTCAGCCTTAAAGCATCCGGCCGGGTGCCGCCAAAGAAGGAGTCATCTTCTTTTAATGCCCGTCAAGCTCGCCTCAAATGGGATAAATTCCATCGTAGTATCAATCGTGCGGCACGCAACAAACAAGTCGTTGTGCAGCTAGAAAAGGAGCTCGAAAGACTGATTCAAGAACGTGAAACGCTCAGCAAAGACATTGCCAATGTGCGCAATCGCCAGCGACAACAAAAATCTTCAGATCTCGCCAGCGAAGAGGATACCCTCAAGGCGAATCTGAATTACATTCAGGACAATATTGCCCATGTCCAACAGGCCATCATGGAATTCGAGGAGGGTAAAGATTCGCCAAGTGACCTTCAATCACTGCAGGTTATGATCGAGAACGTCAAGAGTGTAGAGGAGGCTAAATTTCTACTAGAAAAACTAGCCACCGATGCCATCCTTCAAACCTGCGATAATTCCCTCACTCAGGGCCGTCTCTTAGAGCATGAAACACTACTGAAAGAAGTCCAACAAGAGAGTGGTATTCAACAACAATTGCTGCAGCATTTCCTCGCTCAGAATCCATCTGTACAGATTACCGATCTCTTCGACACTCTGAATCTAACATCGGCAAAGAATATGAGTGGATCCACAAAATCACTAAATAGCAATAGCACCTATGACATTCCGTCGGCTGATATTAATAATTCCAGCGGTTATTGGGATGGAGTGATACCAGCACCTGGTACCTATAATCGTTCGTCCAGTCGAAGTCCATCACCAGCGCCAACTATTGATCTGTAAGTAGTGTCTAGCTTTGAAAAAATAAATCTATCCTCATTGCCATCCTTTCTTTTTATAAGTTACTCCTCAAGTCGCTCAAGAATCATTCAAATTCCACTCGAAAAGAATCAAAAATTCATACGTAACAATTGTTCCATGGAGTCGATGATTTTCAATGAAACACTTTTATAAAATAAGATTTTAGTTCTAAAACGTCATTGTTCATAATAAAGTTGAATTTTAATCTGTTTCTTATATTCTTTTCTATTTTTTTAATCGTTTTTTAAGGACTGACAGGACAACGAAGATTCGAAGGCGGACCGCTCAAACGCAGGAGCTACTCTTTGGCGAATCAGAAGTTTGTCATAATGGGGTATGTTAGTTATTTATATTTTTTTAGAATTGGAATTGGGTTTGGGTTATTCATATTCAGTGAAGTACTTCCTTTGAGAATGGAATTTGTACATTTTCTGACCTCTGACGTGATTGTATGATGGAAGTTAAGTATGACTTCTTGTGAATGTTATTATCATAGTTTTTGAGGGATTTACACTGAGTCCTTCGTGCTGACATCAGTTCCGTACTTTGTGTAAAGCATTTCGCAAGAGACTCTAGAGTTGATAGAGCTTTTTGTACTCTTGGTAGATATTCAATGTTTTCACAGAAGGTCCCCCATTTTGTAAGCACTGTTAAAGTTATAAAAACGATTCATTTATTCATAATCCTTTGCAGTAAAATATATAAAATCTCGTTTTTTCCAGGACGATGCAATGACACGATCGTTTACCCAACAAGAGCCGATGACCCGAAGCTTTATTCCCTTGGCTCGTGTGCCAAGCGCACCGGGATCCTTAAAGTAAGTTCATCATCCACAATTTACGTGTCTCTCTATAATTTTTACATGTATATGTGTTATCGCACCTGCAAACAAATTATGTCTGTCTAAAATTACACACCACCTCCTTCACACTTTAGACAATCACTCAATTCACCATCGCTAACCCGCAAATCGCTGGAATCTGGGTCCAATGGCGCTGTAATTCCAGTCTCACCACGCGTTAGCCGACGGGGATTTCCCAACAAAGGATCACCAGGGTTGTAAGTACACACACACTCCCATGTAAATGTATATTTCTCTCTCTTTGTATATTGTATATTATATTCTCTGTATCGGTCTCTATTGAATATATATTTTTTTTAATTTTTTGTAAAATTGAGAGGTTTAAACCGAATGAAGATGAATTTCTTGTATATAGTACATCTCCACTTTATGCTTTAGATACCTATTCGTAATTTGCGCTTTGTTTTTGACAGTAATTAATTCACTTCCGCCCCCACCCTCCACCCACTCCATATATCCATTTGAAATTGTAAATAAAACAACAAATCAATATCCTTATCCTCATTTTTTCCCCCAATCCAACATTTTCTTTGATTCTATTTTGTTTCACATTATTTTTCTTTTCTTTCTTCGAATTTCGAATTTTTTTTTGCAGTTTTTTATGATTTATCGATGTTACGTCGTCGTCGTCGTCTTATAGGTGATGATGAAAGTGATGATGATTGCAACAATAAAAAAATAATTATTTTCCATTTAAAAAATAATAATTATAATACTAGAAATGAATATAACAATCTCGATCAGTCATTCATCAATCATTCATCGAAACCACAACCACAACAACTACCAATTAATATCGGAGAGTCCGATATCGGGCAGTTATCGCTGTGTTTAGGAAATATTCAGATAATTGTTGTTCTACTAATTTATTATGTTATTCTGATTCTTATTCTTATCGTTAACTGCGATTAATTTATGCATTTCGTTTAATTCTTAAGAAAAACTAGGATGTCATTGTTTTTAAATAAAAAAACTTGTAACTGAGGAACGATTTTCTTGTAATTCTCTGTCCTTAGAGTGTCCCTTTTTTTTTTAGTTTCGAAGTGTGTTGTTAATGCCTAAAATTGTATTTAATTTATGAGTGTGTGCATGTGTGTAAATAATAGTATAGGACACGATTTATTCCAAGGGAAGAAATAAAATGGTGTCGCTGTCGCGCTGTCAAAATTAAATATCTACAAAATGTTGCCCTGTCCCACATGAAGCGCAACAAATGTTCTTCCTCTTAGGCTCAATGTTCACGAATCAACTGAAAAAAAAAAAAACTAAACCGGTTGGCAACTCGGGTTACAAACCAGTTACGTACTCAGCGGTGACTTGACTCCAAAGTCCACAGTAGGTCTGTTTTTTTCCTCATTGATCTCAGTGAAGTAAAGTAAAGTAGGATTTTCAGCACGCAATTACAACAACTGCACCCAATTTGACACCACTGAGATTCACACAAGCTATTCATTTCCAGCAAGACCAACTTTGGAGCATTCTTCAATTCTGAACACCAGGGGAACACATTTGATGTTGCCATTTGGATGTGTTCACAGAGTGCCTCCATTTATGATACATAATATGTGTCGGCTGTGGTGGGTGTAAAATGCATAAAGTGCATATATTTTAAACAAATTTCAAAATAGCAACTGAATATTACGGAAAGTAATAAAATACTAAATATATCTAATGAAGGAATTATTTCCATACTCTTTTTTTTAAATGAAAACCATTCGATTTCAGCCAACTGACATACCAACTTTTGATTTCGATGGAGATTCGATTTATTTGTTAATTCCTCCGCAGATTCTTATATGTTTTTTCGACTGAAAATTTGTGGTCTAAATCTTTATTTAAAAAATGTTTACAGTCAAATTTACATAAAAAATATAAAATTATGGAAGCAACATTTGTTCGTCTTATGGAAAAAAAATTTCAAATGTAAATAATCGCATGTCGCAATCAAAATGAACAGAACAAATCAAGGACAATTTAAAATGTTAATTTATAATAATTTATTAAATCTTTATTGCATTTTTCTGTTCAATTTGATTGTTTCTTCCTCCAAGAATATATATTTAAGGCCATCTTTTCTCAAATTAGAGTCAAAACCAACAGGCAATCTGACAGTTTAAATATTTATGCAGCCGATTTCGAAATAAAAATCATACAATGAAATGATTTGGTAATGAACTTCTTTCCCCCAAAATTTAGATTGTGAGAACTTCATTAGAGTCAAAGTTTTAAATTCGAGGAATACTCGACACGATCGAATCTCAGAATTTGCATGAATACTCTTTTGGACTCACCTAACAAACACACCCGCGTGTGTTTTTGCTTTTTTTTTCTTTGGCAATAATTCGCGATTTTATTTTGACCATACAAGAGAAAAAAAAGTAAGCAGAAAAAGTAAATATTCTGTAGAAATTGATAATCATTAATTTTTTTGCGCTAAAAGGTTAATTATTCAGTTTTCTAGAAGGAATTTGATTTTGAAATTGAATTGTTCATTGATGGCCATTTTGACAGCAATGCCAGCTGTTTACTTTTCAGGGGTAAAACCGACTGTTCAGAAAAGTGGTTGGGGACCAGTTGGGGACTGTTTTTTTGCACATTTTCTTTGCACATTTTCTTACTTTACTTTACTTCACTGAGATGGGTGAGGAAAAAAACAGACCTAGTTTTGTTCGCTCATCTTCGACAAACTAGAAACTGAAATCAATAGGCAAACCGATATGCAAATCAACAGACGACTGGTTACAAACTGGTTTTTGTGAATCGCAAACGAGTTTTGAACCAGTCGTGTGCGTTGTCCCATTTCATTACACAGGGTATGACTCAAAGTAAACTATGTAGTTGCCAATTCGCATCACTGATCAGTTTTTTTTCCAGTTGCTCCGTATGCATTGGGCCTTAAGCGAATGTGACAGCGATTATAGGCAACTCGAAACAACCCAAACTGTTGGTATTTAATTTTGACAGCGCAAGGGCAGAAATAGAATAGTGTCGCTGTGACATATCGCACTGTCAAAATAAAATACCAACAAACTGTTGCCTTGTCTCACATGACGCGCAATAAACTTTCTTCCTCTTAAGCGAATGTGACAGCGATTATAGGCAACTCGAAACAACCCAAACTGTTGGTATTTAATTTTGACAGCGCGACACGTCATAGCGCAACGGACTCCATTCAGAATCAATAGTTAGGCTTTATACCACCTTTAATTTTTTTATTTCACTGTTCTATTCAGTTGCGACCTCTAGCACGAAACTCCAAGCCGTTACAAATTGGCAGTTTTTTGTTTTTGTTTTTTTACAAATTATATATTTTACTACAATTGGGAATATTTTGAAAGAAAACAACTTGAAGTTTTGTGTTACAGCCATCTGATGTGTGTTCCTAGTTTACTTCATAAAGATCTAAATCGTAATATATTGTGAGTTTTAATGAGAAAAAAAATATATGTTCCTACAAATTGCTTAAGTAGAAGACCCACCCAGCTTAGCTATTGTTAGATTTACGCACTTTGCGCGTCTTATTTTCAGCTTTGTTTTTCTACATTTTTGCTTTTCTTATCCTCGCAATAATAGATGCTGCGTAAAAGTTATCAATCGGTTAAATATTTGTGTATACTATCTGACGTTTTGTAAGCAAGCTAAATGTCACTTTACACTATAATAGAAGTCATAAATGTCATTAGATAAATTGTTTGCGAATATCTTGTTAATTACATTGACTTGTCAAATGGCAGTTTGGACAGACAAACTTGTGTTGTGCCATTTACTCTAAACTCTATATCCTCAACACTCAAAAATACCAACCGAATCCCGTTCAATACGCCTTGATTCAATTTCGTGTCATTCGGCCGAAAAAAAAAAAAATAAAATTCTACTTCATTTAGTCAGTCATGACACATGAATCAGTAACCACAAGTGTTTTTGATTCGAATTGATTTTTGCTTGACTTAATGTGGGTTTCCACATGTCGTTTGATTGACAAAGTTTGACAGCTCTCGTTTATTTCATTGAATGACAATTGCAAATTATTATCAAAAAATCGTATGTCAGTTAATTGACAATTACATTTTTAAAAATGGCTTTGTCAGTTCGCTAAAAGCTATTTCCACTAGCGCTGCCAATTTGGAATAATTATCATCTCATTGTCAATTGTGAATTGTGGCGTCACATGAACAAATATATTTTAAGGTTAATAATGTAAATGTACATAAAACAAATAAAATGTTCTTTTTTTCAATCAAATGAACAATTTAAAACAAAAAAAGGAAATGAATCGCTCCCGCTTTTTGTGATTTGTTGGTCGAATTTGAGTTGGAGCTGCAGGCAGAAGACGAAGAAAGGTGAAGCTCTGCAAGATAAGCAACATTCAAAATGGCGTATGAAATGAATAGAACTGACTTCGAATTTTTTTTTCTTTGCAAAAAGTGAAACCATCATTCATGAAAAGAAACACATTCATGTGAAAATGAGTTGGACCCGTGAAAAGGTTGGCCTACCATGTAAAAGGGTCTTTTATTAGCGAATTGATAACTTCAAATTTTCGGTGTGAACGCGAAAACTAACTTGAATTCTTCGGTATGTCACTTATTGACAATTGTATTTTTTCTCTCCCGGGTTCTGTGTTTCTGATTGGTGCTCAACACGTCAGTGCAATCGAAATGTCAAACTGCGCTCTCCAATGATCTCCGATGCTTTCCGATGGCCCAATAGAAATGTCAAAACTTAGTTCTCTAGACACATGTTGACACAAATAAACGTGAACTTAGTAGTAAGACGAGAAATTCTTGACTTGATTGGTCGGTGTTTTGCGGACATAGACGTCAACTACTGAGAAAACTGTTCACATGACCAGTCTAGTCCAATGAAAACTCAGCAACATGAAGATATAGATCTGTCAGACTTACTAAACTAGATTCTTGAACGCCCTCATTAATTCAGATTCAGCGGCCAGTTCTGTCAGGAAATTTAGGTACATATAGCTACTTCAAACTACAACACAAAAATATGCAACAAAAACATTTTTTTAATGCTATTCGAATTCATGTGCTGAAAAATTCTTTAGAAATTACAAAATAAATGGTAAAACAAGTTGACATATTTCAGACAACACTGTCAATGGCCAAAAGTTCTTTGTATGCAAGTTCAGTTTTTTACAGAGCTAATCCGAAACCCTCTGCTTAGAAAACATTTTTAACTAACATTTACGAGTGGGAAATTTTGATACAGAAAGAAAAGGAAATTTTTGGACATTTGCCGGGGAAATTTTAATATCCAAAGGCTGTAGCACTGAATCACGGAAAGTACATTTTAAAGACTTTGTTTTGACTAAACTTTGGGGTAGATGTACTAAAACTGGATGTCTTCTTTTTTGAGGTCTGATCTTAAGAATTTTAATGATGAAGTGTAACATATAACACGCTGGAATTTGACACTGACAGATAATATAGGGCAGCCAAATATAGTACAGACAAAACGTTCGTACATTTGGAATCCTATCATGACCAGATGGAGGGAACAAAAATCAGACGTTACCAACTCAGGGGTATCGTGAATAAATTCCGATGGAAATGCGTTTCACTTGTCAGCAATATAAATCAGATTGCTGAATGGGAAATATTTCGGGGGAAATTTTATTCCCGATGGGGGTGACTATTTTCGGCAAATGAGTCATTTTGCATATTTTTTTTTAGAAATTGCCGCAAAGATAATGTTTTCCACCAAAAATTAGTTTAGCTTTATTGTTCGCTGAATTTGGACTGTACTTTTTCTCGAATAATATCAGAATAACCTTACATTCAACATAAACCCCATTTGTGATATAAAATGTAAAATAATTTGTGTTCAAATTCACTATACAAATTTCAGTCATATTAAACAATTAAAACAAGTCTTACTTTAAATATCCATCTCGACCAAACAAAAAACAAACAAAAAAGATAACCACCCCATTTTCGTTAAGAGTAAAAATGAAAATCAGTTAAAGTAAATTCAGCACATCACCACGAGGCATTACCATATCAGGCGAAGTACGAAAAATTCATAATTTTTCCATTTGTATGCAGTCTATGTTACATCAACGAAAAATCACCTCAAAGCAAATGATAATCATCCCTGTCATAATATACTTTGCAATTTTTTGTTTCCTCTTCTACTTCTCATTCTTATATACTATACTACTTCCGCATTCATCTTCATTCCAATTCAGAACTGTTGGAGCGCTCATTTACATATGTACAGAAAAATTATAATTCATCCTTGCATATAAATTTTGTATTTATATTTTTTATTTATTTTTGTTTTAAGTATGTACTCGTAGTCTTGTCGTTGTTCTATTTGTTGCTACTAAATGTGGGCTTTTTTTTTGTATTGCTTACCATTTAACATTCATATATCTTTTTGTTTATTAACAAATATTTGAAAAAGAAAACAAGCTTACAAACCGCTAACCATAATGCTTTGATTTTTTGCCTTTGTCTCTTTTTTACCACCCCTTGTTCTTCTAATACAAAATTGAACAAAAAAAAACAATTCTCTTAATAACAATAACCCAAACCGTAAATAAAAAAAAACCAAAAACCGACACAAAATATACACAAAAACGCTTGCAAAACACGACCAACCAAAATAAAAGAGAGGAAGATGTCACCCCGCCACCTCAATCGCCGCCAGTCTACCGAAAGATGATGTCACGCGAGGATAACAACGCAGGAGGTGATGTATTCGCGAGATTGGGTGCTGTGTCACAGGATCCAGCACCAGGAGGAAGTATTCAAAAGGTCACCGGCAAGGTAAGATGAATAAAATGCATGTGTATGCTATTCAGCGTATATTCAGCGGTGTTTTTCTTTTTTTATGCAGATTCGCGTAGGAGTACCCTTGTACTGCACCCACACAGTATCTGGTCATAATAATTCCGTTCTTTCGATTAAAGTGGACGATGATATTTTGTACACCGCAGCTGCGGATAGAACTGTCAAAGTGTGGGATCTGAACAGAGAGACTGCCCAACATTGCCTCTCTACTCATCCGGGACCAGTGATTGCTGTTCAGAATGACCGTCGTACACGATTGCTGTTTTCAGCGTCCGGACCGTTTGTTAGAGTCTGGGATCTGCGGACCAGCAACTCAAGACCAATTAAGACACTAAGCTCATCGGGACAAATTTTAACTGGAACAGCGAGTACAACTGGCGCAACGCCTGGAGAATCTCCAATCACTGCGCTATGTTTGGGTGCATCGGGCAATCTATATGTCGCGGCATCTGACAAAGTTCGAATTTGGGACCTTAAGAGGTAAGTTGCAGATGCAGACATATTTAGCTAATTCAGCACTTGCATTGGTATACATTTTGCAGCCTTACTTGCCTTGGAAAGTTGTCTGGTGGCCATCAAGCGGCCGTTATGTGTGTGACTGCCTGGGAGGGCCCAACTGGAAATACCGATTTCGTTGCCACTGGCTCAAAGGATCACTATGTAAAAGTATTTGAAGTTCCGGCGACAGGTGGTGTTGTATATCCGCTGTTGAATCTCGAACCACCGCACTACGATGGAGTGCAAGCGTTGGCCGTAGCACAAGATGCCCTGGGAGCAGATGCAGAATTGTTTTCAGGGAGTAGAGACTCCGGTATTAAGCGATGGGACCTTAAAAGCGGAGAACTCAAGCAGGTAGGTTTACTTCCTTTCCTCCTTCGACAGTAGGCAAAAAGTTTGGTGCTTGTGAAAAGAAAATCGGTATTCAGCGGCATAATGCTGCGTCGACTATTTTTTTTTTTATAATCGAACTTAACACATATTTTTCTGTTCTCATTGGTTTGTTATTGTTTCTTGACGCAAAATTTGTAGCTGTAATATGCTTGGGTAACAATTTGTAAGCGTGTGCGGTTAGGGATTAATTGGAAGTGTGTCGTCTACAAACAAATTACTTTTTCAGGACCGATGGTTGCTCTAAATTATTTCCTTTTTCCTCAAAAAAATGTATTAAAATTTTCAGCGGGGTTGCGTTTTTTTCTGATCTATTCAGCGGCAATCTTCTTGTGTATATATTTTCGTCATAGGGTGGAGTTTATTCAGCCAACATTAAAATGAACGCACTCTTTTTTTTTTTTTTTTTGTCAATTTTCTATATAGTCCCTCAACAACGCCCATAAGGGATGGGTTTCCGGAATGGCTATTTCCGGTGATGTGTTGCTTTCTAGCTGTCGTGGTGGCATTATACGTTTATGGAATGTCAAGACCTGCGAAAGTTTAGCTGAATTGAAGACTGATTTGATGATCAATGACATTGTAGCGTCTGGCCAGCGTGTTTTCACCGCATCTAGGTGAGTACAAAAAAACCATTAGTTTGTAAGCACAATATCTTCCAAGTTGTATATCCTATCCACTATCAAAATCCGCATCCATTCCACCCTCGACAGAAGAAAAAATAAAAAAAAATAACAAAAATCTTAACAGAAAACCCATTTAAATCTAATTTCTCTCTTTTTTTTCTTTCTCTTTCTTTTTTGTTTTGTAAAACAACAACAACTGTCATTTTTTATGTTATTCCCAATTTGTTAATTTTTTTTTGTTGTGTTGTTCATTAATTTTTGTTTTTTTGTTTTAAATAAATTTTCATGAATTTAGCTCGGGTGAAGTACGGATGTGGCGTTTTGCACAACACGAAAATTATTTCCCAGCATCGCAAATGACAACGTCGATTGAAAAGAAATAAAAAAAAAAATATAATATTGAACACTAAATAATACCAAGCAAACAAAAATCCTAATTCAGCTCAATTATATGCTATTCAGCTTTGCAAAAGTAGTTCCAGACTAACCACGTGTAGTGTAAGGAAGGTGAATTGATCATTTAAAGGCGGATTGTGTATGTAATTTGCTTAAAGTAAGTACCTTTCCTGGTCAGTTTAATGAAACAAAAAAAAAAAAATTCACAATTCAGCACTACAAAATGATCAATTCAGCTTAAATCTAAAACAACTTATGGCTTACCTAACCTATTCAGCTTTACTTGTAGTTACTATTTGTTTAAAAAAAGAGCAATTTAATCATTCTACTACTAGCTTAAGGTAAAACATTTAAAATTAATCCTTGTAATCATTGTAATCTGCACGTTCTACACCGATAACATCCACGCGGGTGTACCTCTTTTTTCAACACCACACCGTCTTCGTTTAGTGCATTACATATTTTTATCGAATGTTTGTTTTGTTTCTTTCAATTCAGCGTACTTTCGTTTGCAATATGATTATTTACACTTTATCGCTTTATTGTTTGTCTTCACCCTCTCAATTCAGCATCAGAAATTGTTTTTTTTGTTTTATGATTTGATTTCATTGTGTTCAATTATCTTTTTCGTTTTACAAAAAAAAAAAAATTGTATCACCCCGGGCATCTTTTAGATTTTGGCCACGTTCAATTATTTGGAGTCTCATTCTTGTGCTGCTGTTGAAATTGCTGAATTTAATTTTACGCGGATTTTGTCCGCGTACACAGTGCAATTGCGCGTGTTCATGTCAGCACGGTTACACGTGGCATACATCATCATCTTCACCATTCACATGATAGGAAGAGACGAGCAGCCTTTTTTTACGGGCTTATCTGTTTACGCTTCTTGTACTATATACTTAACATAAAACACGCATAAAAAAAAATATACACGCACATGTGATGATGGTTATCAGCGGGCTGAATCATCAAGTCATTTCAAACATTTAATATGTGGTTATATTCAGCAAAACAAAATCTATTTGGTGTTCTATATCTCAATCGATGTAAGTTTCTTTTTTATTTTCTGTTTCATTGATGTTTTCACTGTTAATCTGCATAATTATCACTTGCATCCATCACAAAAAAAGCATATAATTTTTGTCTCTTTCATTCACATGCAACATGTTTGCTTTTTTATACAAAATAGTCAGCTGTAGGAAGAGGCATGCTTTCGTAAATTTTATATCAGAAATAATCTTCAATTCAGCTTAAAAGTATATTTAATAGTTGCAGTAGGATAGGACTTTTGGAAATGGTACAGATTCCACTAAAAACTTCAGTACTTTTCATAATTAAAATTTTTCTTGTAAGCACATGCTGGAATAAATTCTATGCCGTGTTATAGAACGTTTAATGCAACAGTGTATCTAAATTCGTTGAAAAATTTTGTAAGCGACCACGATATAACGACTTAATATCCGAGTATACTCCGTTTGATTGTGTTATTTAACACGATTTAATTATTTCTTTAATATAACATTTGTAAGCACATGGTCAAATGAATTCAACGCGCCGCTAGAGAACCGTTTATGCAACAGTGTAATTAAATTCACTGGAAAATGTTGTAAGCAACGTGTTTCAGATTGGCTTAATAACCGAGAATATTCCGATTTACGCCGATGGTATTATTTATTAAATATGAGTGAGTCAATTTGACGTAAACCTCGGTTATATTAATTCTTTGATCTAGTGGACAAAATCTCTAGTTAATTGTTCACCTGAGTTAACTTTTGAGCAAAGCCTGGATGTAGTACATTCACTAGTGGATTACTTTACACACGTTTTTTTATTCTGCAGAACAAAATTTTCTTTTTCGCCAAGAATGTATACATTTTTGAACCAATTCCAAAATATAATCATCTTCTGAACAAAAATAGGTGCAATCGATGTGCTTTTTAGTCAAAATTCACCAGTGAATTCCACTAGTGAGATTTACCGAATGTCACTAGTGAGTTCCACCAGTGAACAGCTTTTTTTTACTTTTTTTTTAAGTTGGCATGATTAACCTTCTTTTGTCCATTTCTTATTTATTCCAAAAGACAAGAAATTCTGTTTTAAAGTATATACATCCTTTTCCACTTTCCCCTCTATCCTTCATCTCACACTTTCATCTCATCGCACCTCATTTCTTCACCAATAGTGTCTAAGTCTGCTTCTATCAACAAAAGAAAAATATTCAAAAAAGATTTGCAAAATTTACAACAAAAAAAAAAAAAAAAAAAAAAAAACATTTTTGCTTCTTCTATGTTTGGTTATGTTTTGTTATTTCGTTATGTTTTTTTCTTTTCTTTTTTTTTTCTTTTTCTCCTGTTTTCGTCTCTTTTCACACCGACTTTTTGCGTGGTATGCGTGCACACCTATATCCACGACACCACCATCATTCTTTGCGCATCTTGTGTTCGTCGTCCGTCCTCGTCAATCATCATCATCGATCATCAATTGTGTATGTTGGAATAGTGACGGCAAAGTACGCATGTGGCGCTTTACTAACGCCCTACGTCGGCAGTGCTCGCTCGATAGTAGCTGACAAATGGCCGATTTGCGGCGAACGAATTCGACAAACGATGCAGAATATAACGGGGATAGTCCGCGAATAAGAAGCGCACTAAAGCGGCTCTCATCGTCTACCCTGGGACTCATGGGACCATCATCATCTGTGACACAATATTCAGCAAACAGCAGCACCCTATTGGATCTAGCAAAACGAAGGTTACGTAGCGCTACTAATAGTCCTGTTCGTGTTGGACCGGGAACTCTTTTGCCAGCTGTGACAAAGACATCTACTCGAACGCCGGTCTCAAGTGGACGTAACTCACCAACACCATCGGCAATTGTTAATTTTGTGCGGAAAAATGCTCGCAGTCGTTCGGATTTGTCACACGCTCCGCTACACCTGCGCGGAAGTCATCACAATCGTGTTAATTCGCCGGTATATCGTTCGCCACGTCCAGCTCACAATATGCTATCAACGTCTTCGACCAATCTACTGACATTTGCCAATAAATTATGATTCATTTACCTGTGTATATGGTTATATTGGTTTTGTGGTTTCGCAATGGCGCATCTAAGTTAATTCATTTATAAGTTCTCATCATATCATTCCATTTAATTTTAAATAATAAAGAAAGAGTTCACAAATTATTTTCTAAGTCGATTTTGTGTATAACGAAACAATGAACAAAATGTAACAATAAGCTTTTCAATTTTTTGTAAGCACACACACTAACTAATTAAGCTATTTTGTAGAGCAATAAGAAATCTAATTATTTTTCATATAAATTAAGTTTTTTCTTGTAAGCACATGTCTGAACAAATTCAGAACTATGGTATAGGTTTTTTTAATTCAGCGATACAGTCAAGTGTGGTGAAATATTTTGTAAGCACTGCAGTTTTTGAATGAGTGACTAGATGTTTGTATCGATAAAATGAGAAGAATTTTGTTGTTTATAATTTGTTCGTCCCAAGCTATTTTATTAAAAAACAAATATATATATTTTAATTTTTATGTATTTTTGCTTTATATGAATGATTTTGTAAACCAAACTAATAGAGTGTGAAGGTATCTATTTATTTAAAAGTTTATAATATATATTATTGTGTGAGCAGCTAACTAATATAAAGAAACATTTTTTTTTTGTATTTTTATTTTGCCAGAAGAACATTATAAAATAACAATTTGAACAAATTACGTTTATAACCATATTATACTATTAAAACTTACAATACAAAATAGAAACTCGTGTTACAGCCCTAATAATCACAAAGACAATATGTAATACAAAAAGTACACCTCACTCTATATGTGTGTGTGGGGAAATAAATAATAAAAAATAAAATATTTCGTTTGATTCGTAAGAAAGGAAGTTGTGGCATGATGGGAGTATTCAATACTTTGACATAGTAAAAGAACTACGATCTTTGTATTTACTTTCCAGATGAGGTAAGTAAGTAAGCTAGGCGCCATTTTTACTTATTTAACAATACCCCAGGTCTCTAGAAGTCTATCTCTACACCAATGCAGCGAAATCAATTTTAATGATTGTCCTTTCCTGAAGTATTTTCTTCTATAACCAATCCCACACAGTAGCTCTTGACAAAGCAGCGCTTGAAGCCAAACAAAACCGAGTAGTTCAAAGGATATTCCGAATTTTCCACAACGAAATCTGGAAATTCCCTTAATTATTTTCACAACGTTCACCCAAGTGAATTTAATTACATTATTTTCGCCTGTAATTAGCATTTCTCTTAGGTTTACTATTTCTTTCTTTGCTTTCTTAAAGAAATGCAACGAAATTCCTTTGGCAAAATCCTCAAAGAGGGGAAAGACATCGGACGCAAAACCTAACCTCAAACCGCAGTATCCTCGGGAAAATCTTCCAAGAAAACCCTCAGAATAATTTCACACTGAATAAGTTTTATTTTATTTTAAATTGAGCCGGTGTCCCTTTTTGTTGTTGCCTCGCCCGTGCGACGGTATCTGCAATTCTGCATCAAAGGGAACTCCTTTTGGGACAAACAAAGTCATCTCACTCTTAATTTACACTTGTTTGACGGAGAAGCAACTAAGAATTTTGCAAAGCGAAATAGTAGTAACAGCCGGCAGCAGCGGGGAGTATAAAACAATTCAATTTGGCAACAAAATGAGAGAAGTCTTGTATTCTCAACTGACAGAAGAACGGATAAAGGCGAAAGTGTAACCGAAACACCGAAATAAAAGAAAAGCGGAAGCAGTTGGATGGATGAACTCAAGTGGATTGATTTAAAAGTGCAAGGAGTTATGCAGAATATGTTTCTAAGAATTTTCTATTTGCATTGGATAGATGTGATTAAAAAAAGTGGCGCCCAACGCGGGGCCCTACTTTTTGGTCTGTTATTTCTCAATAATTTGATTTACTCTAGACCCCTTTGCCTCCATTTATTCGTCACCATTAAATCACAATCGAATGGGCTTTAATCTTATATCAAGCACTCATGTTGCAACTAACTTGGATCGACTCGCTTTATAACCCCATTTGTTCTACTTGTCCAATTTCCAAATTGACTCCATCTAAATCTCTTTGGAGTGGTCATTGCTGTTTGGGTATATTTTTTGTGTGTCTGTTCTTGCTGTCTGAAATACCCATCGCTTCTTTATACACTTAAATGCGATCCTCTATAGTTTCCATTTCCGTAATTCAAACGCTGAAAAGGATATGAGCAACTGAAATATAAAGGACATTTCAATGTAAGCTCTGTCGAAAGCACTCCTTGGTCTAACACACTCCCATTCTTTTCGTAGAAGCGCATCCTTTTTTATTAGCTCTTTTGAAATCGGGAAAAAAAGGACTTTTGCAAAAGAATAACATTTTAACTGATTCTGAAACTAAAGCATCCTTTATGGTCTTCTTGTCTTGTTTTTTTTTTTATTTGTCACTATCCTTTTCTCTCCACCAAGTGCATCTACTGGATATTTATAACTCTCTTTCCCATTCCATCTTTAGCACAGTCAAGTAGAGGAAAAAAAAGCACACATACTCACTTCAAAGTTTCTTGCTACGTCCTTTTGCTGGGGGAACAAATAGACAACGTTTATTGTCCTGCATATCTGTACACTTACTATGAACGACACAATGTGTACAACGACAACCAAAGAGTTAAATAGAGAGAAGAGCCTGTACTACTCCTCTAAAAGAATTTCTGTTCCATGGAGTATCCTTTATACAGACGACGAAGAGGAAGAAGTCCTCTCTACTAGTTTGGATGGTTTCACCAGCTGCATTGTTGTTTTGTTGTAAAGGATATCATTTAAAAATAAAAGGACACAAAATACATATAGAAAAGCTTACTAATATATCGACCTGATATTGGCACAAGTAGCATCCGGACTTCCTTTTCTTTACGACAACACTGTTGTATAGTGGACAACAATATATTGTACAGAATGCCATAAAAAGGACAATTTCAAGTAAAACCCAAATACATTATGAAATTTAAAATTTTTCTCTTATGTATGTCCTTTTCGTGATATCATGTTGTGTAGGTTATACATGTTCGACTTGAAGTTATAGTTCTTGGCCACGTCTGTTACACTTACAGATTTCACTCGAGGACTTTTAATTTTGCAGTTTGAAGTGCATAAAAATATCCTTCATCATGTTTTTGAAACGAAAAGGAAGTAGGTACATTTAAAACAAAAATAGATTTTTATGTCAAAATGGAAGACCACATAATTGTAAGTATTTTTTATTTTGCTTTTACAACACATTGAAACTGAATGTTCCTATTAGGAAATTGGAACATTTTTAGGTTATCCAGTTGAGGTAAGTTTGCTTTAACCATCCAATACAAAGGACCAAGCGATTCAATTCATTCACATAAACTGTAAGCATAACATGACAGGTAAGCTACCTACCGACTATTTTCGAAAACCCTGCCGAATGAAATCACGAGTGCTCCAAAATCACGCGCATTAATATTAGTAGGTATAGGTAAGTATGACTACTGAGCAGTACTAATATTAATTTAAAAAAAAAATTAATTTCCCTTCAAAATGAGGGTCAATATTTAAAATCCATCGGGCGGAAAAAATCTGAAAAACCAGCTGCAAAATTCTTCGTTATTAAATTTGTCAGTTTTGCATTTATTCGATTTTTTATTGTCTTTTACTTGATTCCAAATATGAAAACCCAATCTAATTCAAAATGGTGTACTGTCAGCATAGAAAAATGAAAAATGACAAGTCTCAAAAATCGAGAGAGAAATCTCTCAATTTCAAAACAAGTAGCTACCTGTGTGACCGGATTTCTTACAAAAAGTTTAAGAAAATGTAATTTTGACATCATCGTAAAACAAACGTTACCGGCAGGACGGCAGCATCTACAAAATAAGTTGGAATTGCATTTTTTATAAGCTAAATACCTATTAAACTAACCATTTGCGAATGCGCTGATAATGTTCTAGGAAAAAATTCAATTACAACTAATCCCTCCGACATCTTTGAAGACGAAAATAAATAGAGTTTTATTTGTCAAACTTTTGAGCTGTCAGTTTTCATTTTTCATTTTTCAGTAAATCGAAATTCGGCAAGTACAAAATTACGAAAAAATGAAAAGAGTGGAAATGTATTTCTCTCTAATTTTTTTTTTTAATTTACTCAGTACGTGGCCGCACTAGCACATTTTCTTAGCAACTTTTTAATAATAATTACATTTGCAAAAAAAGTACCCGAACGAACGTATTTTAAATTCGAATTCAAATTCAAATTCATTAGACGGCGACATAATCATCATTTAACTTGGCAGCACAGTTGCTCCATTGCTCTATTTCTCTCAATCTCAATTCGATCACACATTCCACATCTCCCACCCACGATCTACACAGTCCACGGCTCCCACATATTCTCCCTGACAGAGCTTTCTTGTTCTTCACTGTCAGTTCAATCTCCGATTTGTTCAGTTTAGTTGGTGTACGCGTTAAATTTAAATTCGTAATCCCAAACCAAGTTCGTGTGCTTTAAGTCAGTTTAAAGTTTAAACGTTTTAATTTTTTTGTTCAAAAAGTAAAATAATATTTTCTCGGTGTGCTTAGCTTAGTATTATTGTCTCTTTTTCTTCAGTGTGAAAAATAAGTGATCTGTGTGAACATTTTCCCATTAAAGTAAAGGCAAAGTAGTGTTTTAGTGAAAATTTTATTTTTTCCAACCATGGGGCCTTTTGTTTCTCATGAGAATAATTTTAAATTAAATATTCTATCGTTAGTGTTCGTCGAAATACAGATATCGGTTTGGGAATCGCGTTCGAGTGATTGTGTGTGTGTGAGACTTTGCCAAAATGGCACATAACCAACGATCAATTTTTAAGGCAAGTGGATTTTGTTAATTTTATTCTATTTTATTCTATCCACCATTTTGTATATTTTGACGTCTATTTTGATGGTAATTTTGTTAACTAATATTTCTTCAACCACTTTTGTCATAATCGACAGGACATTCCCTTTTCCACTTTCAGGTCAATAGATTTTTTAACTTTTGATTGCCTGAAGCAGGTCGCACTTACACGATAATTTTTGATTTATGATCATTAGAAAGAGTTATGGAGGTATAGGGAGAGCAAGAGATAGAGGACGACAAATCTTGTATAGGAGCTGAAAATTCGATTGTGTATTCCTTAATTTAAGGGGAAATACATTTTTGGTCTGCTGATTGCGTGGTATGAACAATTTTTCAGATTCACTAACTTGTCGAAGTTAGTTTTGAATACTAAAATACATCCAATCCAAACTGTTGCATAAAAAATTACAAACTTTATGCAAACAGAAAATATCATCCCAAAAGGGTTGGTGTTTCATTTGTCCTTTTGTCTCAAAAAATGTACTCGGGCGTATGTGGAATATTTTGGTACAAAAAATGTTTGCGTATTCAGAACTCAGTCATTTTTAAAGGATTTTACTTCACTTGACATGGTGTGTTTGTTATGCTCAAATTTTGCCAAATTTTAGTCATTTCCTCTAAATGTATAGGACTTTAAAATTTAGCATTCTGGTTAAATAGATACATCCGCGAAAATATTTGGACATTCATCGGATTACTGCTCCTTAAAGCAGTGTGGTCACGGCTGCTCAGGTTTTAAGGTTTTTTCCACTGCGCCATCTCTTGCGAACTTCTGACAAACATCTGAAACTGTCCTGAAAAAGTTTCTCAATTCACTCGTTCGGAATCGGCATAAAATTGAAGCCCTTTTCATTCGTCTTACAAATAAAAACTCACACAAACGATTGGTTGTGAGAAGCTAGGTCTAGGGTACCAATACATACCTGGTGCACCACATAGCTATCTATCTAAGGATAACATTAAGCCGAGGCACTTTTTGGTCTCAAATTAATTTTTTTAGAGGTACAAAACAGTCTCTAAGAAAAACCTTCTTTATATGGTTTGGGTTTTTAGTTTTTGAAATTTTTTTTAAGCATCTTGAGCCTTGCATTTTAAGCCTATACTCATGATAAAATTTCAAGACAAAATGAGCACAAATTAGTTGTTAGATGTCAAATTGGTTATCACTGTAAAAAGTGTTGCCAATTCGACCTAAACTAAACCTAAAAAAATAAAACTACTACTACATAAGTGTAGTTTACTTACTTTCTTACTTATTTAGATGGCGCTACAGTCCGGGGTTAGCCCGATCTTTGGCTAAACGCCTTCAGTTGCCCATTCCTAGTTGTTTGAGGTCCCCTTCCACTTGTGCGCGCCACCTAAGGCGAGGTCTTCCCCTACTACGTTGTCCTTCCGGGTTGGAATTGAAGACTCTTCGGGCCGAAACGTTGGTGTCCATTCGCTCAACATGTACTAGCCATCTTTGTCGGTTGATATGTACTTTTCTGACCAAGTCGATGTCACTGTACAGCTCGTAGAGTTCGCTGTTAAATCTCCTGCTCCAAAAGACACAAACGGGACCAAAAATCATTCGAAGAATTTTGCGTTCGAAACGACCAAGAAGATCTTCATCCGCCTTTGTTAACATCTATGATTCTTCCCCATAGAGCGGGACTGGGGTAATGAGGGTCTTATATAGAGTCTCCTTAGTCTTTCTTGACAAGACCTTACTAGTCAATTGCCTTCTTAGGCTAAAGAAACAGCGGTTGGCAAGTGTAACTACTCTTGGTTTGATTTCTGCTGCATGACACAGCGCATCACGTTGTCCGTCCGGTCTAGGTAAAACATCCGAACATTGTTCCTGGAGTAGCACCTCTCTATATCCTCGATCGCGCGCTTGTCATGCTCTCTCTTTTTCCTCCAGAGAAGCCGGTGTTCTTCCCTCCTTTTTTGCTCGTAGAGCTCACGAGTTGCTCTCGTAATTCTCTGCAGCAGAGCATTGTGTAGGCCATATATTTTGCTACATGTGCTTGCCGGCACTCTTCATCAAACCAGCGATTTCGTGGGGGTGTTTTTGTGAAACCGAGCACATCACTTGCGGCTTTTCTGATGGCTCTTAGTCACTCTAAAGCACTTCATAAATCAAGCGATCTATGATCTATGACATTAACCGAAAGCGCCTTACTCGTATTTAATCAAAATATTCAGATACGTATCAAAGGATTATTTACAAACGATTCTCAATGAATTATTAATGAATAAATATGCGAGTGCTCGTAATTACCTTTCACTGAAATGCACTTTCAATCATCGTCATCTTCCGTACAATTATTCGAAGCTCCACGGTCTACCTCACCATCCAAAAGGGAACACCTTCATTTTAACATTTCTTTGAAAGAGTTTCCCAAAAAGTTACCAACTTCTTCAATTAACAAATTTCGCCACCGCCGACTGAGCCAAGACAAAACCCAGCATCATCACACATATTCAGTTTAAAAGGTACCTAACCACAAACTTTATGCCTTCAGAGAGAAAGGCACTCATACATAATTAACAGTAATTCTAATTGAAATAAAGAGTACGACAAGGCGAATGTGGGAATTATGGTTAATAAATGAGAATAATTATTCACAGGATAACACTATATTGGCATTGGGAGCCATACGCTCGCCTTAATGTTAATTGACTTAAAATGTGTCCAATGGGAAATCAGATGGTACCTAAGAGTACTTTTTCACTCCTTGAATTACCTTTGCAGAGAAAATTGTGGGGCGCCTCTTGAAAATTCCCTTTTTGTGATTAAACATCCTTTTTGACGATGTACATAATGTATGTTTGAAAAAGAGTAGATTCGAAAGAAAATGCGCAACCTAGAAAGAAGTTTTCAGGGGGGACCTTTTGAACCGGAAATCATTCCATCGAGCAATGAGTGAAAAAGTATCCTTTTGGGTACAAATCCAAAAAAAAAAGTTTCCATACTCCTTCTATACAGTGATGTATCATTATTTTGTATACAACTGTTGTTGACACTGTACTATCACTCGACATTACTTTTGTCGACATTTCGACTTCCGTGCAAAGTAATGGCCTGCAAACTGCAAGTGAAAGACATTAAAAGGAAGAAAGTTTTGGCAACATACAAAAGGACCCTGCACCGTGATGCCAATGGCACATTGTGGTCTTTCAATTATTTTTTTTTTGCCGACCATTGTTGGTGAGAACTTGGTGTTGTTATGTGGTATAGTGGCGCCAGATGCCTTTGTCAAGATGTTTCCTATTTTTTTTATCCTTGGTATGTGGAAGGAAATGACTTTGCCTTACAGCAGTCTTGTCCTGCAGGCTGTCTGTCTGTTTGTCGTCTTGAGGCGGAAATAGTTTTTATTAATTTCAAACAGTTGGCGCAAGGACTGCACTGAAACACCTCGCTTCATTGAGCTTTGAGAGAGGAAATGGTGTTTCTTTTTTTTTTGTAGAAACTTGAAGAACCTAAAGGCGATTTGTCTGGGATGATTTTTTAGTGTTGTCTTGTAAATGTAGAATCGTTAATTTTATCGACACAAACAACCTAGAGCCACAATTTTTCTATTTTGCAGATGACATTAACATAGTTGGCAGAACTTAGAGTGCTGTCACTGGTGCGCAAAAATGGATTTAGGCGTGAATGACGATGAAGTAAAAAAAAAAAAAAAACAACGAAAATTTGCAAAATTTAGTGAAATTTTTATTAGGGTCTATAAATCAATTCTTGTCATTTACTTTTTCAATATTATTTCGCGCAAATGTTGACCGCGACTACGCTTCAAGTGGTCCATCCAGAATTACCAATTTTGACAGACTTTTTCATACATATCGACTGGCATCTCACGCATCACGCTCACCAATAAAACGAGTTATGCTGTCTTCCAAGGCGGCAATAGTTGCTGGCTTATCCGTATAGACGAGAGACTTCACATATCCCCACAAAAAATAGTCCATCCTGGCGTCAAATCGTACGATCTAGGCGGCCAATTCATAGGTCCAAAACGGGGGATGAATTGCTCACCAAATTCGCCTTGCAATATGTCCATGGACTCGTGACACATTTTTTTTTACTGATTTTTGGTAATAAAATTCAATAATTTGCAAACGTTGTTCAAGCGTAAGTCTATCCATGGGAACTGAGCATTTTTTACTTTGACACATGTCACGAATCACGCGTCAACTGTCAAAAAATCAAGCTGAAAAACCAAACAGCAAAAAAAAAAAAAATCACCCTTTATAATGTTGCCCACAAGATGAGACAGGTCATACAGCATCGAATCCGATTTTTGCCCCACCCTTTCACGTTTATTTCACAATGAAATTCATAAATTTATGACCAACCGCCCCGAGAGAAATAATGCAATCACTTGGTTACGAATATAATTGTTGCACTACCGGTACTATCAACAATCAGTTACACTCTCCCAACCCATCGGCTAGATCCTTGCCATCCTCAAACTGTTCACTGATGCTGACACATTAACCCCTTACCAGTGTTGTACAAATAACCTGCCACACTGCAATTATTTATTCATTATAGTATCTCCTCGCCATGTTTCGTTACACACCTCAATTCATCGTGTGCAACTTATCAAGGATTGTTTATGTCTGCATAAATTCATTGCAGCATTATATATCTGGCCCGCCGTCGTGTCCCGCACACTAGCATTTTGCAATGCTAAATGCATTTCTCACCGGGATTCTGCTGAGAGCGAAATTGTACAGTATAGATGTATTGTACGGAATAATTCTGCTGACACCGATGATGATGACGATGAGGATGATGATGATGATGATGATGATATGCCGGAGGAGGTGCAGAAGATCCTTGCTTCTCAAAATGACACTCCATTTCACAGGATTTACGCAGATATCAATGAATCCGATAAAGGACTTATGTATATATTTTCGGTGCCTGCTTTCTAATGCAATATTTCTTACTCTTCTCTACTGTTGTAGTAGTGTATGTAGTTTTGTATAGGTGGGGGGGATAATGTTTAATGATTCGAAGAGACTGATATTCCAGAACTTGGGCACGTCCCTATATTCTGATCCAATTCCGATAGCAAGCGAAGGTATATGTGCATTTATTTCCTTTACGCCATAATCGAGTAGGTTTAGTAATGATGTAAGCATTTTCGGTCGTAATGCAGCACGAGAGGTGCTTTGGATGCATTACACTGTAAGGTGTTATTGAGAACAAATCGATTTGAATACGTCCCGCAAATAGTGTTGTGCGATTTCATATAGAGATCATGAGAAAGGATGTTCGGGAGCAAGGTAGGTGCGTGTCGGTTCGACTGGACTAAAGAAGGTCCAATGTGGTTCCAATTTTCAGTCGTTGGACCTTCACTCTTCTAGCTAAGTCGATGACCCTATACAATTCGTGGTTGTATCTCCTCCTCAATTCGCCGTCTATGCAGACGGGACCGAAAATTACTCGAAACATTTTCCTCTCGAAGCAACCCTATCCGCCTTTGATAGAGTCCATGCCTCTGCACCATAGAGAAGGACTGGGATGATTAGGGTCTTATAAAGTGTCACTTTAGTTGTTCGAGAGAGGGCTTTGCTACTCAGTACTTTCTTAGCCCAAAGAAACAGGCGATTGGCAAGATTTATTCTTCGTTTAATCTCTGCGCTGGAGTCATTGCCTGAGTTCATAGCGGAACCTAGGAAGACAAAGTCCTTAACCACTTCAAAGTTATATCTGTTTATAGTGACTTTCTGTCCGAGACGTCGCGTCGGTATTGGGTGTCCTTTCTTGATGACACCATTTACGATATACTTTGTCTTGCCTTCATAACCGCCAAACCCATCTTCGTCGCCTCCGTCTCAATACTCACGAATGCGCCAGTGACATCCCGCAGCGTTCTGTCGATTATGTCGATGTCGTCGGTGAAGGAGAGTAAATGGACGGGCTTTTGAAATATTGTGCCTCTGATGTTAGCGTTTGAGTTTTGTACTATTCTTTCAAGAACTACATTGAAAAAGTCACTTGATAGCGCATCGCCTTGTCTAAATCCATCGAAAGTCTCGTCGAGTTCTTTACCGACCTTGATGGAGCAGCGTTCATTCTCCATTGTCATTCTGCACAAACGGACGAGTTTGGCAGGATGCCAAAACTAGACATTGCTCTGTATAGCTCGTCTCTACAAATGCTGTCGTAGATGGTTTTAAAATCGATGAAAAGGTGGTCGGTATCGAATTAAAGTTCCTGGGTTTTTTCTGACATCCGCCGCAGTTTGACTCGATGGTGGACTTTCCTGATCACACTGAAAGGGACCAATCAGGTTGTTCACAAAAGGTTTCAGGCGTTCGCACAGCACGGCAGATCAGATCTTGTAGTCGATGTTAAGAAGACTAATTCCTCTGTAGCTGGCGCAGTTCAGAGGGTCTCGGGCAGAGAATACTGAGGTGTCATTCATCGGGCATACTTTCTTCCGATCATACTTTACAGATGAGTTGGTGCATGCTCCTAACCAAGTCATCGCCTGCCGCTTTGAATAGCACGACGGTTAGGCCATCTGCTCCAGCGGCTTTGTTGGACTTAACCTTGTATATGACTATCTTCACTTCGTCCAGGTCGGGTGGCTGGAATTGTAGGTCTTCATCCTCCAGGTTGAATGGTTTATTCTGCCTGACAGCGGGATTTAATTCGTCATCGCCATTTAACAGTCTGCAGAAGTAGTTCTTCCACATCCTCAGCATCTACTGCGGTTCTACTGTAATGTTCCCTTGTTCGTCCTTGCAGGGTTCGTTTCGGGCTCTGTTATTTTTACCTTTTAGTAAATCAGACAGTAACATGTCAAGCCCTTTAGACAAACCCAATTCCAATTAAAGTCGCCAGGAAGTCTCTCCCACGTACTGACTTTGAAAACTGCAACAATCGCCTAAGAACTGAACTAAGTACGAACTCAACACAAATAATGGCCAAGAAATCCGACCTGATCCACCCACAAGTCTGCCAAAAGTCTCCACAAAATGTAAAAACAAAACAGAAACACCCATTTCATGTGTATTTCCCCCACACACGACTTTGCCAACTCAATTTTCAACACCTGTCACAATATCCACCCTATCGAGCGCATCCATCTTTCGCCACCAACTACTGAGAGAACTGCAAACAGATATAAACCACGTTTCACCAGTCCAATTCCAAATGTAGAATCAGCACTCGAAGCAAAACGATGCGCTTCCACTTGTACATTTCCTTCCACACTGCAGATATCCGGTTTTTGGTTTTTCAGTCAGTCTCTCTCTCTCTTCATGTGTGGGTTTTTGTCATAAATAAAACTGCACACGGAATATCCTTCAACGTTAACTTGACAACATTGCTGCTAATGAATTTAATTACAGCATCATTAACTCCATACTCCGTTCCACACAGGAAATTAAAATTTTCTTCGTTGATGATGGCGGGGGGTGGGGGGTTTTTTTTTTTTTTTTGGCAACCAAATACCAGCACCATAGAAGGATACGTTCAGTATAGCAAAACAAAAAAAAAGAAGAGAAAAATCCATATAACACCTCCTGGAAGTAAAACCACGAAAATTTATGGATACCCTTAACTTGTAGTTGCTGGCAAGTGAATCCTTGTTAGCGGTGGTGCTCAACTAAGCGCGTCCTTGAAAGAAAATGCCCAACCCCTCCCCAAATACCACACGAAAAATTGAGAGCAAAACTATCTCTCATTCTGTATATACGTTGAAGTTGGAGTAATAAATCGCAAGAGGAATAAGGAAGCGCTCTCTGTGTGATGAAGAGGCGGATTCGCCAGTAGTTTCTCGGATTAAGGAATTACAATCATGTAGAGCAAGCAGTCAGAAGTAGCAGGTTCGTATTCCCAACCCGGCTATAATGTGGTGTGAGAATAAGGGTTTTCGCAGTTTGTCTTTAAAATTATGCAGCTTCGGGATTTAGAGGATAATATTCACATTTTTGATTCCACTCACCCACACACACACACACATACAAACGCGACACACAGATTGATCAGAAGTTTCTAGTTTCGAAACATTCTTTACGCCATTAGGTCCTGAATTGGTGTAATTATCATTTATTCAAATGTGGCAGGCGTTATGTGTAACCACGTCTATAGTCTTTGGAAAAACATCCCAATAAATTGTATCTCAATACAACACGTAAGCTGTAAACGAAATCTCTGCTCTGGGGGATATCATATTGCAAGGGCTGCCCGCCTAGGAAGGGTGAAAACGGATAACTTAATTGTTGTTAATTAGTGTACAAACTTTTGGTTTGCAAATTTGATCTCATGTGGGGCTAAGTTCCGTTCAGATGAAATCGAATTTCTAGATTTCTAATTTCCCAATGATGGGTATATATATACACAGACACAATCCTTTGGAGTTCAATTAGTGGTGGCAATGGTTTGGAATGGAAGGGTACCTTTTGTTAATTAATGAGCATGCAAGTTGAGCTTTTGTCTTGTACGTTTGCATAAATGGTAATTGGTTAGAGGAAGCCGAAATGGATTAGGTAACTTAATATAGGAGTACGAGTATTAAGAAATGTCCTCAAAGCCAGAAGCAATTTGATGGAATAATTTCGAATAGGGATTTTTCGAGTCCCCACTAATCGGAGTAAAATGTTGTCGGAGGAAGTTTTCAAAGAGTCTGCAAATGTCCTTTGTCCCATGGAATCAATGAGTATCAGTGGTGGGATCCCTGCTTTTGATAATTATTTAAAGAGAGTCATTCAAGTTGGTTCATGATCAGTTTTTTTGGGTCCTATATTGACTTGGGTTCCTACTCTGTATTTCTTTCCGAAAGGGAAATTTTCCGAAACCGCATATTTGGTATTCTATTTCGAAAGCGAAATGAAATCTCCAAAAATTTCAAACGCATTTACGGAAAATCGCATTCAAAACCGGAACGAAAAGCAAGCAAAGCGAGTTGGCCATTGAATTCTTAAGATGCTTCACAGGCACCTATGCAGTGCCGAGTTGGACCCAAGCGGGACTTTAACCTTGTTTTCAATCATATTAATCGAAAAAAATATAAATCGAAAAAATTTCTTCCGAATATCATGTTTGCTATCTAAGGGCTGAAGTAAGACGCGAGCAGGGTTCAACTAGTAAATAATATAAATGTATTTTTTTAAATATGAGGTGCCACTCTCCTCTGTTTTGTTAAATTTGACTAATCTTCACAGTAACACTAGTAGTTCAATAAATATGATTGCCTGAAAATTTTAGCTTAATCGGTTTGGTGGTTTTCGAGATATACGATTTTAAAATTATTTTTTTTATGGTAGGTGCCACGCACTTTTGTCCAATTTTCACCAAATGTGTATCTAAACCATCCTTGGACCCGCTTAAAAACACCCACAAAATTTAATCAAAACAGGTCCAGCCGTTTAGGAGGAGTTCAATTTTTTGAGCGTTTATTATTTGAAATTATATTAAAGATTTTTTTTTGTTGAGTGTATATTATTTGAAATTTTATTCATGATCTTATTCTTGCTTTTTACATTTTTTTATTGTTGAGAGTTTATTATTTGAAATTTTGTGAAAGCGTCACCTACCGGGTGCAATTGTGAATCTAAACCATCCTTAGACTCATTCAAACACAAACACAAAATTTCATTACAATCAGCCCAGCCGTTTAGAAGGAGTTCGGTTACAAAAACGTACACAAGTTTTATAGATATAAATATAAAGATACTATATCGACTTTAATTTTACGGAAGTACAGGACTGCGAAATTTTTACAAAATATAATAATTATAGCTATTGTAAAGAAGAGTCAAAACTAAATGAAAAATGTTCTTTTAGTTCTACTTTTACAATGTTATTTAAATTAATCCAGAATCCTTTACATCTACATTTTTTTTTAAATGAAAAGAAAATGCTATCCTCGAGGTTTGTAGTTTCTTCCAGCGTTAATAACTATACTCACTTTTGCTTTCGTTAAAAAAACTATACAATCACGATTGAAAACTAGATTTTTATTCACAAGGTGACGACGTGAAAAAATGATATCCATTCAAGAAATTTTATTCATCATACTCGTAGGTATACGCGCGTATCATCTTCATCATACCTTATTCAAAATGTTTAACGAGTCCTTCCTTCTCTGTGCAGATGCAGGATGGTAGGTGTTAAGACTGCGATAAACTTAATTATGTATATTTCATATCCTCCGTTTGCATCTCGTTCTGTACTTTGGATAAAGTTTATTGCCAAATGAATAAGACGCCTTTTGCAAATAAATAATTAGCTTTACTTTATTAAATTTTCAGAAAATACTACCGGTACGCATGAGCTTCTTTGGCATTTTAATTTCAACACTTTGAAAAGGTTTCTTTAGCGACTATAGCTGAATGGATGTCTTTGAGTGTAAAATGGCACATAATAACTTGTCACGTTATTAACTTTGTATATGAGCGTGTTAATTGTGTAGAAAAAAAAAGAATATATTACTTTCTGACAGTGACATTTCTTTGAAATGGAATGAAGTTGTTGCATTGCAATATTTTTATACATATAATTCTTCTGTACGTGTTTGTAACCGAACTCCTCCTAAACGGCTGGACCGATTTTAATGAAATTTTGTGTGTGTGTTTGAATGGGTCTAAGGATGGTTTAGATTTAGAATGGGACCCGGTAGGTGGCGCTGCGATCCGATTGCACACAATTTTATTTAATAAACATTAAAAAAAAGTCATAAATAAAATTTCAAATAATAAAACGGCCGCAGAACAATTGACGGACAATGAAAATGTACGAGCAGGCAAAACATCGATTGCCGTTATATATTTTGAAAAATGAAAAATGAAAAATCAAAATCAGACCAGAATAGATACCGAAGGTAGTATAAATCTAGGTCAATGGAGACCTCGTTTAAAGTGGCATACCAATTAAATTGGAGGGAGTGAGAGTGATACAGGAACGTATACAGAATAACTCCATAACTCAAAAGTAGTCTACGACAATATTTGCAATCCCCCGAGTCTAGATCTAGAAATACCCATCCAAAAAGTAAGCTAATATTGCATGTAGCAAAAAAAATATCTCAACTGCAAATATTTCTATATTTTTTTCAAAGCAATTAACTCGTCCTAACTACACGATGCTCCTCTTGTTTACCTTTTTCCAACTTGACAATGTAGCAAGTATAGCTACAAGAGCAACCCATCTAACATTTGGTATAAGGTGCATCCATAAAAATACATCACCAACCCACCATCCTTTTGGGTAAAAGCTTCAAATTTATTTGCCTTGCACTTTACCCGGAAATTAAAAATTCAACCCTGCCATGAAGTAGGAGTAGTATTATATTTAGCATAGTGAACCGAAGGATCCTAATGGAATACATAAAACGCAGTAAACAACTTGAAAAATTCTACATAAAATGTATTCAGGTCTTTAAACATCTCAAGAGTGAGTGTATACTTGACTGCACAAAACGAATAAACAAAAGGACGAACCTGGATAAACTGGATCACGTAACACACTTTTACATTTCGGTCTCCAAAGTACTTTGGTTGTCATCGATACCTTATTTTGAGACAAACTCGAAGGAGGAATGTCCTTTTTGTCCGACATTTTTGCAAGTCAGCAGCATTCTGTTTAATTACCCTTCCTTTGTGATGCTATATAACCTGCTTCTTCATATTTCCAAAATTCACGACGTCAATTAGTTGGAAAAAAAATATCCTCATCTCGTAGAAAAATCCTGACTACCTTTCAGGTGATTTCTTTTAAATCGTTAACTCCTTTTTTGTTACTTTGATATAACTGAAATGTCGTCTAGATGTTGAATTTTTTGTGAGTCTGTAGGTACTTCCGAAATCCTTCCAATCAATTTCACCCATCCGCATAATAAATTGTTTTTTTTTTTTTTTTTACTCTTGATCAGATATCGTCCTTTAGGCACTGGCGGATGACATTCCCTTTGCTGCCACTGCCACTGCCATACAACATCAGTGGCATTTTTGTATTGGAGTGGCAATTCTTGACGACAGGACGGAATTACTAGAGGATATAGAATTCCGTATGTGAATATTCCCGGATGGAGTTTCCTAGATTTGAAATGATTTCTTTCTTCGATGTCTGTACTAAACTGCTGGCAGTTAGTTGGATCTTGGATGATTGCCGGGGGTTACAAACACACCAATCCTTTTGGCGAACGAAGATGGATGAGGAAATTTAGAAAATTTCTGTTGTTAGAATGTATTTTTGTATACAACAGAGAGTTGATTTACAGAGGGTCGCATTTTGCTGCGGTTTCTTTATATTCCTTTGTCAAATTGAAAATGTAGATACTCTGCCTTGAAAAGGGTTGTATCCATAGCTCCTGTGGGATAACGCGATGTACAATCGTTTGCTATCTACTGCAAGTTGATCTCAAAGGAGTGTCATTTAAAAATTATGAAACGACTGAATGGATGCTGAACTTCTCTTATGTCTATACATCAGGATCAAAGTGTATTTCCAATAAAAAATCGAAGCGGAAATAAAACTGTCTATGTGAACAACTGCACACCCCTCGGCTTGTTCGATACAAATTCTCCGCTTCTCACAAATCAACTACATAATTAGCTAATTAAAAAAGGGACTCTACCTGCGGAAGGCCGTACCAAATTTGAAATGGAATTTTTAATTAAATTTACATTGAAACGTAAAACCAAAACAAACACACGGCATGGTCATGTTTCAGTGACATATTTTTCAAATTAAAATTTAACTGATGTACACGTTACACAATTTTCGATCCCTCCCATAGGCTAGCATGCAATAAACTTACAGTAGAGGTAAACCAAATGGAACATGGGTATGAAAAGGGAGAGACATATAATGAGGAGGAAATATTTTCGGCTTTTTATAGTTTTAACTATCGGGCCCGGCTAAGGTTATTTTGCCTGCTCGTACATTTTCATTGTCCGTCAAATGTTTTGCGGCCGTTTTATTATTTGAATTATTTTATTCATGATGTTTTTGACTGTTTATTATTTGAAATTTTATTCATGATTTTTTTTTTTTTTTGAGTGTATTGTATATTATTTGAAATTTTATTGATGAACTTATTCTTGGATCGCAGCGCCACCTACCGGGTCCAATTGTGAATCTAAACCGTCTTTAGGCCCATTCAAACACACACACAAAATTTCATTAAAATCGATCGAGCCGTTTAGGAGGAGTTTGGTTACAAACACGTACAGAAGAATATAGTTAAAAAAAAAAAAAAACAAAAAAAAAAAAAAAAAAAAATTATTAAAGTATTTCAGTTTTCTGGGGATTGACTGTCAGACCGCAGTTCGTGGTCCAGGTGTCAAGGGTTTTCAATTTGTTCCTCCAGTTTTGGAAGGAATTTGGAATTTACCCGTTGTACGACGCCATCCGCCTAAGCCGTTATTCTGATGCCATAGTTTTTAAGTTTCGTGAGCAATTCATTTAGAACAATGACCCACAACAGTGGGGGGATTACCCCGCCCTGAGGGGTTCCTCTGGAAGCGTAAGCTTCTAGTTTAGTGCCCCCAAGTTCGGCTATAATGTGTATTTCTTCAAGCATGCTGATTATCCAGTTAACTATCAATGTTGAGCTTGCTTAGCGTTCTACGTACGGCATCAGTGTTAACATTGTTAAACGCTCCTTCAGTGTCTAAGAATTCCGCTAGAGTATACTCTTTGTCTTTTAATGTTTTCTCTATTTAGCGCGGTCTCCACACTTTTTCCCTTTGTGTAGGCGTGTTGGGCCGGGGATAAATCTTCTTGCGTAGCCTGCTACGAATTTGTATGTTAATCAGTCTTTCTAAAGTTTTCAGGATGAAGGAGGTAAGACTTATTGGCCTAAAGTCTTATGACTTGGTTTGCCAGCCTTTGGTATAAAATTACCTTCACTTCTCTCCATATGTTCTTGGTATATACCCCAGTATGAGGCTGCTAGTGTACAGTACAATCCCGAATAACAAAATCTCGCTCTAAAAGGTAGAAACCTCATAAATAAAGGAAAATCTCGCACCTACTCCTAATTCCAACAGTGACCCCAAGAAGGGGGGTTCTACGGGGGCATGCTGCCCCCCTTTTATGTGAGATTTTAGTTTTCGAGGTTTTGGTTTGTGAGGTTTTGATATTGCAAGAAGGGGGATTTGCAGGGGGGTCGCAGGGGGCAGCATGTCCCCCTTGCATATGTGCGATTTTAGTTTTCAAGGTTTTTATATTGCAAGATTTTGACCCTATTGGGAACACTCAACAGAAATATCTTCAAATCACGGGATTCCGTTTCACTCTAAAGCACAAGTCTAACCCCCCCCCCATTAAAACGAAATGAAAATCTGAAATTCGAAATATCGTATCTGCATCATTGAATACTCATAATTATTCACAAGTGAATGTGTTGTGTGCTAAATTGCCCTCATGAGGATTGTCCTCTTGAAAACAACTTAATATGAACAAATTGGTTTTGTTTCCTATTTCTATAATTTCCATGTTACAATTTACCAGAGCGCGTGGTATTTTAAATTAAGGATTATTCCAGTTAATTTGTCTCTCTTCAAATATACCCTTTGCATTAACCATTGTGAATGGGTGTTGTGTGTGAGATGACTGTTTTGAAAATAGGCCAAGAGGGACTATAGATAATGATCTCTCGATATGATGCGATTTTGAATGGGAGCCAATGTAAGCGTTGCCGAAATTGTAGGATTACACACATTTTAGCTAAATTAGGGTCTTAGCTGACATATAAATCCCCTATTGAAACAACGATTAGGATTTCAAATACTTATGCTACTTGAGTTGGATAACAATTACGCGTTGATGTGTGTTTTCGAATAGAGTTTGGTAAAGTAGTCGATTATTATTGAAGGACTGTGCTTTAGACAGAAAATTCTGTAATGAAAAAAGACTGAACTTTCATTAGAGAAGTTACAATTTGCGGCCTAAATTGTGTTTAAAATTAACGGAAAGGGTGTGTGTCCAAGATAATTAGGATTGTGTCGGAGGAAAATAAAAATCAACCATTTGGACTCAGTGACAGAAAAAAGACTCAATCAAACGAATGTTTGCGAAAAAACAGGCCAAGGAACCTCTTTCCCAATAAGTACAGCTAAAAAATAAATAAATAATTAAATTGGCGTTGTTGGCTAGATTCTCACAACCATTTGTTTGCGTGATTTTTTATTTTTGGGACGAATGGAAGGGTCCTACAATTTTATGCCGATTCGGAACGACTTAAATGAGAAGTTTTTTCAGGACAGTTGTACTCTCGGATGTTTGTCAGACGTTCGCAAGAGGTGGCGCAGCTACTGATGCGTATTTCAATTATATGGGTTGGTGTCTTAGCTAAACTAAAAGTTGGAATAAAATTCGCTTAATTTTTCTATATGCACACAATTTTTTTTTAAATAGAGTACAACAATAACGTCATTTAAAAGAGGATCCATTACATAGTCACTTTTTATGGGATTCAGTTCCCATTGGTAATCAAGGATTATTCTATATCCCAGTACACTCCAACTAATCACAACATACGAGTACTCTACTCACTATTATAGTTTGTTGCCATTAGCATGCCATACCTAATCCATGCCAACTTCACATTAAAAGTACAATTAAGCTAAAAAAAAAAATATTGTTTAAATTATTCCTCCATGTACTTTAATTTTACTAATGCTATGCAGATACATATGTTTTGTATATTATCCTTCCTTTGTCATGCAGGCTTTTTATGTATTTTTTTTTTGTAAAATCAATGATGTTAAACAATCTCCGCACAATGACTCCTTAGGGGATAATAACCAGTTCCGCAGACTTGGTGTTGTGTGTTTTGTACAAACAAAACACCCTCGTATATCCAGAGTGAACGTAACGACCGGAAGGCATTTTCTTTGCTTTTAATTACGACAGAGAGAAAATAAAAAAAAAGTAAATATTGTCCGTCTGTCTGTTAGGGTTGGGGGATAAGGATAACAGACTTTCACTTCATTCCCATGATGAATGCTCGTATATGCGAATAAAGCCATTCAGTATTTCAGAGAGCCTTAAGGATAAATTTAATGTGACAACCGCATCGGCAGGAGCTATTGTTCCAAAACGGGAAAACCGAGAAATCCCCAAAAAAATTGTCTCCTCATTCTAACCGCCCCATGGACATTAATCAAGACTTTATTACTGATGATGTCCTTATTACTGGCGCATTAAAATAAGTCGTCAAGGCGATATACCCAGGAATAGAAAAAAGTACATACGGGGAAGCTATAATCGAGATGAAGTATATTTTGCAATACCTTGGTCGTTGTCTTGCTAAAGTAGGCGTGGCAATTATGAGCGGGCTCATTGGTTGCACGGACTAAAGAGCTGTCGGATCCAAAAATAGCTAATTAGGGTTGTCTGCGATAGATTACTTTGCTTAAACAAAAGGGCTTCATGAAAAGAAAAATTGGGGCTGATGTGGGCGTGGCCCATATGCTCTAGGAGGTACTACATTTAAAAATAAAATTGGACTGCATACATTTTTAAGCAGAAATGTCTGAGAGAAATGTGCGCGTAAATTTTAAGATCTCATACTTGAAAGTTCAGATTAAGAAATCTCAGTTGCAATGATTTTAAGGCTTCAGATTTTATGTCACACTTTTCATTATACACTGAATATTGAACATAAATGAGGACCTCTGTCACTTATTATAGTGAGGTATCTGCGTCTAAGGGTGAAGTCACAGTTCGACAGAAAAGTCTAAAGCTGATCAGTATTAAAAATGTCCGTGAGCTTGATGTACATTATTATTATTCAATTAGACGAATCGTTGTCAGAACTTCAGAGGAGGCGGTCGGCTGCTATCGGAAATGTCAAAATTCGTTCAATCGAGGGAACATAACGAGAAGGTGGCCGAATAGTTGGCTGCAGAGAGCATCAAATGGTAATTTATTCCTCCGCATAGTCCTCACTTTGGTGGAATTCCGCTTTAAAACTTTAGACCGTATTCACAGAATGCCCGTAAGTGCAAGAACAGCATTTCGAAGTTAACATTAAAGCCTGTAATACAAAAGCCTGGAAATGAACATTTTCATAAAGTCCGTATTTATTACGGACTTGCACTCATTCCAAATCCTACAGTGAGCACCCGCTGTGCTCACGGTAGGTTGCATACAATTACGGTCTTTTGTTTTACGGGCTTTTGGAAACGGGAATTTGGAAACTGTAATTTCGAAACGGCCGTTTGGGTTGCAGGCAAACGTACCCAACCCGAACTTCAAAGCTCAATTTAATTATTGCTAGCGCTATTTTTCTGGACTCCTTGTCCAAACCGGCCGCAAAAATAGACCCCATAAAACTTTCGTTAATTCCTTCCAAGGTTATGGAAACGCTGAGAAATCGTCAACTTATGAAATATTGTGAATCACGAAAACTTTTCAATGACAGGCATTACGTTTTTTGTGGCAGCAGGTGCACTTGTGATTTCATGGCTTATCTCAGCGAAAATTAGAACCACTCTGGTGACATTCACTTGACAGAATTACTAAATGGGATACAACCAAATATACGACGTTTAGGCCATGTGTCAATTGCGCTAAATAAATATCTTCAGATAATTTTTGATACATTGTGAGTGTTGAAAATAAAAATTCCCAAACTTAAAACGAAGATTTCTATATTTTTACGCTTTTAATCAATTGAAATTAAGTTTTTTATTCCCTCTTAAACATTTTAGAAAATCCCAAAGAAAAGAAAACAAAAAAAAAAAATGAGTCTATAAAATAATTTATTACTATCTTGTTCCCGAGGTGGATCATTTTTTGACAGCTAAAGATTCGTTTTCCACCACGATAATGTCAGAAAAATTATCCGAGAATAATTATTATTTAGCGCAATTGACACACGGCCTTAATGCTTCCACACCTAAAACCGGAACCATTAGCCATGAATGACACTTGCATCGAACCGAAATACTTCCATACTCGGACCACATAATGAGTATGAACATGAATTTGCCAAAAACGCAGTGAAATGTCTAACTGTCTTAAATCGACGGAGAAGTACTTGAATCCCTCTTAACTTTAATTAACAAGACCTTTATCCGGCCTAAGCTTGAGTATAACCTGCTTGAATACCGCAGAAATGTGTCTTGCCTTTTCTCGTTTTACCACTATTTTCACCCCTAATGAGCTGTTGCAAATCTAAGTGCATTTTGTACCTTCAACAAACCTCTCGCAACGCTCGTCACTAATCATAACTGACAAGTCTAATTCAATTCAATTCAGTTTCTAACATTTCAAATTCAAATTCAAATACATTACACAGCGACATAATCATCATTTGACTTGGCAGCACTGTTGCTCCATTACTCGATTTCTATATTCTATCGATTCGATCACACATTCCACATTTCCCACACACGATCTACACAGTCCACGGCTCCCACATATTCTCGCTGACAGAGCTTTCTTGTTCTTCATTGTCAGTATGTCAGTTCAATCTCCGATTTGTTCAGTTTAGTTAATGCACGCGTTAAATTTAAATTCGTAATCCCAAACCGAGTTCGTGTGCTTTAAGTCAGTTTAAAGTTTAAAGTTTAAACTTTTTATTTTTTGGTTCAAAAAGTAAAATAATATTTTCTCGGTGTGCTTAGCTTAGTATTATTGTCTCTTTTTCTTCAGTGCAAAAAATATGTGATCTGTGTGAACATTTTCCCATTAAAGTAAAGGCAAAGTAGTGTTTTAATGAAAATTTTATTTTTTTCAACCATGGGGCCTTTTGTTCCTCATGAGAATAATTTTAAATTAAATATTCTATCGTTAGTCTTTGTCGAAATACAGATATCGGTTTGGGAATCGCGTTCGAGTGATAGTGTGAGACTTTGCCAAAATGGCACATAACCAACGATAAATTTTTAAGGCAAGTGGATTTTGTTAATTTTATTCTATTTTATTCTATCCACCATTTTGTATATTTTGACGTCCATTTTGAGGGTAATTTTGTTCACTAATATTTCTTCTATCACTTTTGTCATAATTGACAGGACATTCCCTTTCCAGTTTCAAGTCAATAGATTTAATTTTTGATTTCCTGAGGCAGGACACTTACACAATAATTTTTGATTTATGATCATTAGAAAGAGTTATGGAGGTATAGGGGGAGCAAGAGATTGAGGACGACAAATCTTTTATAGGATCTGAAAATTCGATCGTGGATTCCTTAATTTAAAGGAAAGTATATTTTTGGTCTGCTGATTGCGTGGTATGAACCATTTTTCAGATTCACTTGTCGAAGTTAGTTTTGACAACTACATAAAATACCTACATCCACTTCAAAGTGTTGCTTACAAAATTACAACTCTATGTAATCAGAAAATATCATCGCAAAAGGGTTGGTGTTTCATTTGTCCTTTTGTCTTAAAAAAAATCCACTCGGGCGTATGAGGAATATTTTGGAAAAACTTTTGCATATACGGAAGTCTGTTATTTTTTCCGAATCATTTTAGGAATAAAAAAATTCCCTCTCTATTCCACGGTGGCAAAGTTGCCACTACTACTTACCTTCACGTACGTAAAGTAAATCAACTTGACTGGTACAAAAAATGAGCCTAGGATAGCAATGGAAAACCACTCACCTCTGTCCTATTTTGTGACTTTGACTTGTTCGAAAATGAAAAGTTTGACTATCTACGAACACCTCCCCGGGGACATACTTAAATTGGGAAGAGTTGGTTTCTGTCCATGAATCAAAGAAATTCAAAATTACGATAATCCAAAGAGGCGTTTAGGCAACCATTGACGAGTCATCCCTTTTAGGATCAAGTAAAATTTGAATCGCACCACGCAAAAGCTTTCTCAAATAATGACTTTTTTGATTTCCTTTGAGTTGCAACCCATTAATGAACACAAGTCTACCCTATAATCGGGTAGACTTAATTCTGCTGCATATTGCAGATTTTCCACTGCGGATCGTATAGTAGTAAGTGCTGGTAATGCTGTTGCTGCTGATTTCTGCATCAGCACCATCACACTTCCTTTTTGGGAGCCGCAACTAATTTTGCTTAAGTGTAAAAGGCGTTTAACAAAAGCGCTCAACAAAAGGGACAGCCGCCGCCAGCAACTTTAACCTCATGTGTGTTAGCTATATCCTGTCGTATGTGTTTGTGTCTGCTGTATATGGTCGTAAAATTAAATTGCCCACTCATTTATAAAAGGACGAAAAGGGGGGGGGGGGGGGGCAAGTCATGAATTAAGCCAAGTAAAACCGAAAAAGTGATTAATTTAATGATGTCACAACTGAACCGTAAGAAGACGATTATACTTGTGACAATATAAATTATCTGGCATTTTAAAAGTGAGCTTTGTTGGCTATTGGGGTTTTCAAGTTGTTTTCGCACAAAATTTGTAGAAAGAAGAACAAATTTGCTTTCATTCCTTTTGGTGAAACCGACTTTCACTCTTTTTTTCTACAAAAATTGTCAAAAAAAAATAGTTGTAAATACAAATTTGTAAGTTGGTGAGATTCCCCACATAAGCATGAACCGATAAATTGACAAGTCTTACAAGTTTCTGTTCAATTTGTGTATAAATGGTGATAAAATCACCACTGGACTTGTAACTATGTTTACAGAAATATGTAACACTTGTAGAAATTTACTTGTACTTTGATTTTTGATTTTTGACACTTGAGTCGACAAGTTTTACCCACTATCTGCTGAATTTGTCTACATATGGTGATACCATCAGTTTTGGACTTGTTACTAAGTGTTACAGAAATATGTAACACTTCTTTGTAGACATTTGCTTGTATTATAATAGAACTTGTTTCCTATAGTAGACAACTCGACAAGTCTTATAACTGCCCCCGGAATTCGCCAAAAAGTGTCGATAGGATCAGCAAAATTCTTAAATTTGTAACTATTTGTTACAGAAATATGTAACAATCATAGAAATTAAAATTATGAGCATCCAAATGTGTAACTGTCTCAAGAACCCTTCTTAGCTCAGTTCCTCGAATTCGGCATGAAATTCAAAAACTCTTTCATTCGAATATTTGCGAAAAGCTAAGCATAGGGTGCGTCAAAGTCGGAACCATGTCTGGCTAGCTCGTAGGTCCACTGTAAACAACAATAGACAAAACAAAGACAAAAAAGACAAATAGACAAAAAGACAAAAAGACAAAAAGACAAAAAGACAAAAAGACAAAAAGACAAAAAGACAAAAAGACAAAAAGACAAAAAGACAAAAAGACAAAAAGACAAAAAGACAAAAAGACAAAAAGACAAAAAGACAAAAAGACAAAAAGACAAAAAGACAAAAAGACAAAAAGACAAAAAGACAAAAAGACAAATCAATCTGTGTACACTGTTTAGTAGGGATTCCACAAGGGTCCGAGTTTAGACCGATACTTGTTTGTCAGCAAGTTTCAAATTGCCTTCAGTATTTGATGATATTTTCACTTGTACCAAAATCCATCTTACAGTTACAGCCTTCAATTTCCATCAATTTCAAAGTCACCCTCAGTCCTTCGTCTTAATGTTTGCATAATGGAAACGTCAGAATGCCCAATTAGCAAGTCCTTTGCCAAAATTGTAGTGTCGTACATCGCCCCTTAAAATCGTGTCCTCCATTCCGGCGGCAGGAATGCATCCCGAATCAGTGTGTGTACTCCAACAAAATGCCAACCCATCGACTGTGCTTTTAGTAAATGTTTACTTTGTAATTAATGGCGAGGAGTGTTGAATGATAAATGATGCATCCGATGTCAAATACGGAAGCCCTTCAGCATTCCACTTCTCAGCCATCACAGTAAAGCTCCCCTTTAGAGATGAAGTTTGAATAATTGCTGCATCGCATAAAATCGCGTCCTTTCAAGAGAGCATGGTAACATTCAACATCATCGTCGTCGTCGTCCTCGAATATCCCCCCAAATGAGTGCTTCAATTATTTACTCAACATGGAAGCGCGCACAGTGTCCTCCAATATCAAATGAAAATCGACTGATTAGAGTGCTATGCGAGCCAAAAAATACTAAGCGCGCCTTGGCGTCATTAAAACCCAGCGGTACGTTCAAAAGCAACAAAATAATGGTTACGCATATACATAGACCTACGTCTGGCTGAACAATGAATTGTGCTTGCGTTTGCAATTTGTTTACCGCAATTATTTGGTCCTGTTGACTTTTCTTTTGTTGCCTATACATACGTACAGTCTACAGTCCCTTGTTTCGTTAAAATATTATCCACACTGGGAAATGGGATACAAAGTCGTGTTATTATTATTATTATTTTTTTTTTTTTGGGAAGTGGAAGTGGAACTGAAACAAACAACTCGTGTGAGAAAGTATTTGCTTTATCTCAAGAGTCTGTTTTTTTTGTTTACCAAAGGATTCGGCATTCGGCAACACAAACACGCCTGAGCGAAAAGAGGAACAGAGGAAGAATAAATAAAATTAATTGGATTTTCGCTTGGCTTCGGAAGCATGCGAATTAAGGCGAAATTTTTGCGAATGAATCGATTTTGCTCCTTAATTTGGTTGGTTTTTCTTTTTTTTTAGTTGGTTGTTCCTTTGAGCGCCCTGGGAAGTCTTATTCTTTTGGGGGATTTCCGAGACGGCGATGATTGAGTATAAAAGCTTGGTGTGTCGAGTTTGGTTAAGTTTTTGTTTTGAAAATGATTTGTGAACAGAAGGCGTGCTGTGCTGAAGTTGCGATTCGAATGGATCTGCTGTACGCGAATAAGCAGTAATTTGTTTTCGCAAAAGATTTTATGCTGTCCAACTTTGTGAGAGATGAGCTGACCAGCGATCCAACCGTAGCTGCTACGGTGTTATAATATTTTTGGTACATTTTTTTTCCCAACTTGTATTTTAGGCTGAAAAGTTTCTTGCCACTTATATAGGGCTTAACAACTGATAGGTCTTATTTTAAGATGTGTATAGGTAGGCATTAAGTAGGAAGGTAAACCGACGCAGTAAATCCCACTGCAACGAGGTAATTTGTTCAAAAAGGTAGTCGACTATAGATGTGTTCCTCTCGCTTGAAAAGACTGAGGTAGAGCTGATGGTTTAGCTGATTAAGCTGATGCCTCTACCATCTTGTGAGAATATAAAGCCACTTGAGCGAAATCATTGGGGCGAAAATGCAAAATAAGACTGGTCCGAAATGTGAATCCTGCGGTACACCAATTTTAATAGGTTTTGAGCACCGTCGCTTTTCGATCCTCTATGTGAGCATATAAAGCAACTTTAGCCAAATCGTTGGTGCGAAAATAAGACTGGTCCGAAATGTGAATACTGTGGTACACCATTTTTAATAGGCTTTGAGCACCGTTCTCCATTGACAGTCATTTTGTATGGAATATTAGTAAGAAAGCTTATCAGTCAATATTTTAATTTTCGGCAGAGGATAGATTGATTTACTTTCCCAAAAAGTGTTTTGGCGCTTTTGAGGAACTCTTACTTACTTATGTGACGCTAGAGTCCGTCGTCGACCTGGATCTCAACGAATATGCTTTTTCAACTTGCTTGCGCTTTGGCCAACTGTGTTTGTGTTTCGGCGAACCCAATTATCGTAACTCCTTCAGGCATCGTCAATCGTAAGACACCGTCGTACATGATGTCCCACATTAACGGCCCTAAGACCGATCCCTGTGGAACTCCGGCAGTGACATTGTAGTATTTTTCACCTTCATCTGTATACTGTATTATATCTCGCTTCCTGTTGTTGAGGTAGTTCGTCAGTATACGTAGCAAGTAGTACGTTGTATCCATCCTAGCGAGGGATCTTCTTCTTCTTCTTCTTCTACTGAAAGACCAGTTCGCAGAGTTAAAAGCATTTTAAACGACCAACGTTACTATACTGCACGGTACTCTTTTGTCCCATAGAGCCATCTTTCCCCTTCGATGGCGCCTTTTGCATTATCAAGGATCTCATTTTCCTAAAACCAAATTGGTAATCTGAAAGGGTCCCTTTTTCGTCTGCCACTGCGAGTTATCTATTATAGATTATCTTCTCCCATGGTGTCCAATAGGCAGGCGATAGGACGATGGTTCTCCTGGAGGCTTCTTCCCTTTTGATATAGCAGGAAAAAATGTTGGAATTTCCACTTTTCGGGAAACATTCCTTGATATCGTCAAGTAGAGTATTATTTGTATCAATGCTTGTTGCTGTGAATCACAGACGAGCTGCATCGAATTTTGTGCAAGAGAGTGTCCAGTTTCTGATCCATTCCTTTCGTAATCCTCTTTACATAAGGATTACTCAACTCAATATACAACGCAATATTTTTAATTCCAAAAATTGAAGCGTCATACTCGTCAGTCGTCAGTCGTTGTCCTACCTATTTACTTCTGTCAACAACCGGATACAAACGACAAACAAAAACAAAACAAAAAGAGAAAAACACATTTTTTTAATTTAAAAGAAAATATTGGACTCTCAACAAATTCAACTCGACTTTCTTTTGCGCCATATCCTGTTGACTTTTGCCACCCGCGCCGTTATCCCGCATATATACAGCCAGGCTCTCCTCTACGTCATTCATCCATCACACATGCCATGTTTTTCTGTTTTCTTTCATCATGTTTGTGTGTGCAGAAATCCTTCAAGCATGAACAAAATGGCAAAAAATTAAATAGGATCTCTCCATCCAACGCGAAAACGTATCCACTTCAGTTCGAATAGAAGAAGAGGAAAAGAAAAGTTGTTTACTCAACGACTCAACCAGAACTCTGATCTCTGATGGAAGAAATTGAAAGACACGCACACACTCACACATGGTCTGGCCCCAAACACACACCCGTCAAAAATTAGAAAATATGTCGTCTGAGAGAAATGTACGTAATAGAAGAAATTGTTTATCTAGATACAAGAAAAGTCAAAAAGAAAAGCAAAGCAAACACGCTTTGCACTTGGTCCCTTTTTTTTGAATCTTCTCCAGCGAGGATATAGAGAGTCCGCTCTATACAGCTGAAGCCTGATGAATTTCCTTGTTTTAGATTATGACTATGCGATGACAGTTGAATGAAATAGAACAGAACAAAAAAAAAAAAAACTACTTTTACTTGACTTCAAAGCGTTCTCGCATTGAATGGAGCAAGTCAGGACGGACGGACATAATGGTCAGAAGAGCTGGTAAATGGTTGGGCACGAGCAGGCAGGGGCTCGGCTGACTGGCTTTCGGACAGGACAAACAAATGGGGAAATATTTATAGTTGACAAATAAGAAAATATACATTTGCAGTCGAGCGTGCTTTATGTTTTTGTTTGCCATTTTCGATTAGAATTCATACTCAAGCGAGCTGAATGGCAGGCAGCAAAGGGTATGAGTTGAGTTTACTGAATACCTAAACGCGTGCGGATGTTTTTGATGTTGCAATATCCGAGTTCTGCTCCGATGGTCATCAAGTAGTATGGATGGGGTAACGTGGTTCAATCGAGGGGATGATGTGAACAAACCAATTGGAATAGTTAGCAGGGAACCGGTGAAACCTGTGAACCTGTGGTTGAGTATTTGAGGTTTTAAAAAAATTCCAACCAACTTTTTATTTTCTCCTTTCGATTTATATTTTTGGTGATGAATTGAAGAGGCCTGCAGTTCTGTCTTTTCAAATTTTAACACTTCTCGGTGCGTGAGTCAACAAAGAAAGTTGTAGTTCAGATTGACTTTAAATCAAGTTGGTGATCCATTTAGGACCATTTTTGAAATGATTGGAAAAGGGTATGCTCTCAATATTTTGTCAAATTCAAGGGTGTTACTGCCTTGAAAAAGGTTCCCAATTCGGGCGGCCAAATCACGTATAATGAAAACGATCGAACGGTATCATTTCGACAATAGCAGTTTCCGTCTATTGCCACAGATATTCAGTGAAAACGAAAGCGGATTTCATTTCGTATTTTACAGAATCCCATCCCAGGCTTCTTCAAGAATCGTAAAAACTGTAGCGAAGTGTTAGTACCGAATACATGGCCGCAACTGTATAAAACAGACGTCCAAACGAAGCCACTCCATTCTGACTGGATGGGGTATGACGGCGCCATCTTGGAACTAAACGTGCGACGTTGGACATCTTTCTGCCATCCCGACCCAGGAACCACGCTTTTTCGTTGGACCCTCTCCGAATCAAGTTTGTCACTGGAGCGCTGTCTAACATACTGACCTGACCAAGGAACCACGTCGTTGGGCCGTCTTACAACTACATGCGTCATTGAGGCGCTTTCTATCACCCTGCTGACCCAGGAACCACGTCGTTGCACCATCTTACAACTACATGCGTCATTGAGGCGCTTTCTATCACCCTGCTGACCCAGGAACCACGCTTTGTCGTTGTATCCTCTTGAAAACACTTTTTTTTTCAAAGATCTAAAGGAACTTCAAACTAGAAGGCCCACAACTCTGATTTATAATATCAAGGACCCCTCAGCTAAATTGCTGTCTCGAATACATAAAAGCATAGGGAAGCAAAAAAATCCCTTCCCCTATCAAGTCTGAGTGCTTCGCCAATCATCTTCATCAATCACATCAACAGTTTTCTCCGATTGCCAACAGCATCAGGAGCTGCTGCTACCTACCCACCAGTAAACTCTTGCTACCTCCCCGCATAGATTGATTCCAACTGTGAAACAGGAAAAGACAACATCACCATCATTATGTCTCAACAACGCCCTGTCACCGCCATATCTAGAATAACCGAGTGTATCGGCATAAATGGAATGACTTTGCTCATTTTATCTCTTCCACACTCTACTATAAAGCGACGAAAGGATAACAACACTCGATGTTGCTGTAGGTATGTGCGGCCGGCACGCGGGATATGGCATACGCACAACAAAGACATCATTTCCGCCTTTTATCCTTGACTTTGAACGCGCGCTTTTACACCCGCTGTTCTTTTGTTTTTAAGGATAAATGACAGCATCCCGAGGCGGTGAGCGGGTTGATATCTATCTACTATAAAATGAGACATGAATCCTGCCGTTTTTTTTTATCAAAGGAAAAAGAGTAAAGACAAAAATTTTCGATTTTTACACTTGAATTCCATTGTGCCCTGTGAAAAAGACCTGATTTTTGCAAACCCCCCCCCGCGCACTATTGCTATAGTGTCAACCGACAATTGATGATATAGGAAGGAAAATTCGCAATTTCATCCTTTTTGATGGCGGGTTTCTACATTTACTACGTTGGTGGCGATGAAAAGGTAGGTCCTTCCTATCCTTCGACTACACTCAGTTTTGTATCCTTTTGTCAGAGCTAGAGAGAGCACTACAAAACAGCTTTTCTTACGGGCACGCGTGTTGGTTGGTTTTTTTTTGCGCTGCAGCTCTTTTTGCTATCTCAATTGAGTTGTGCTCGAGATACATAAAGTTGATGATGATGGTTTAAGCGGGCGGTGGCTTATCCTTTTGTGGCATTATCAATGGAAAAATTTTGCACATGAGTTGTCCGCTCTGCCAAAGTGAAGAGAATGCTATATCCTTGCCAGAGTTCTTGTATCGTTCGTTGTTTTTTTTTTTATATATTTTCAGCCAGGATGTGCCGGTTTTTTATGCATCCTTCCCAATGTGCACTTTTAAGTGATCCCGCGTGTGCTATTGGGTGTGATGGATACAGAGGACGAGAAGCAAAATTTTTTGTGTTGTTGTCTATTCGTTTGTCTGGTTAATGCCAAAAGAGGAGATGTTTGAAGATGTGTCGTTGAAGTGAAAGGATTTCATAGAGTGCATTGCATTTAGAGGGATCTCATTGATGACACATTATAAATTGCTTCTGAGTGGATAAGAGGAGATTGGCGTTCTTTATTTTTTTTTTCCTTTTTTTTCCCTGGATTTGTGTATATGATGAAGTGGCAAGATAGAAGAAGGTACAGAGAGAGAGAGAGAGGGAAGTTTTTGCAATTCAAATGGATATCACTTCTGGTGTCATTTATGATCAAGGATAGGATATGGATTAAGGAGAAAGATACCGTTATTTTTGTGTGTGTTTGACAGATGAGAAAGTGAGAACTTAGGTATGAGCTGCAATGAGTGAACGAATAATTATTGGCAGTATGTGTTTTTTGATGATGAATGTGATGATGTCATTTGAAGTAACTTTGAAAATGATGCGTCAGATTTATGAAAATTTGAAAATAATGAGCACAGATGATGCTAAAATATGATTGAGATTTGTTTTGTATATCATTTTGCTAATACATAGCATTTTTAGCTCGCGCCTTAAATTAGACTTCGTTTTTAGTACCGGCAAGTTGGTTTAGATACAAGCTAAGCATAGGAAGAACGATGCTAGACGTAGGTACTTTTCCTTCATAGAGGGCGTGTTCATAAGAGGTGGAGGAGAATAGCTAGAGCTACTTTAAGCGTTCCCTTGTAGTTACCAGAGTTATTTTTTTTTTCACAAAGTTCTCGCTGGAATTTTTATTTATCCTAGGCCCAATACACAGGGAGCAACTGGAACAAAAGCTAAACCGGTTGGCGACTCGAGTTACAGACCAGTTACGAACTCAGCGGCGACTTGACCCCAACAAGAAGAAACTCATCACCAATCAAAATTTTTAGTTCGATCAGTGTCGTCATGTTTTTTCAAACTTCCCCACCAGCAACAAGTTGGTCAGTTGTTCGACAAACTACAAACTGAAATCAATAGGCAACCCGAAATGCAAATCAACAGACGACTGGTTACAAACTGGTTTTTGTGAATCTCAAACGAGTTTTCAACCAGTAGCGTCGCGTCGTGTGCGTCGTTCCATTTGATTACACTGTTTATGACTCAAAGCGAATTAGTTGCCAACTCGCATCGCTTATCAGTTTCTTTCTAGTTGCTCCGTGTGTATTGGGCCTCGGATTGAACACCACTCAATAGGGTAACGCTCTACTACCTCTCGACGCCTTAAAGCTAATGATGGCCGACCTATAAAAAATTTCACGTGGGAATGTAGACATCGACTGGAGCATTTATAGCTGCGGCATGTATTTGTTTGTTTAATGACCTGGCTTTTTATTAGACGGTTAGCGGGTATGGGACTGCTTTGCAACTCTGGATATCTTCCCATCCATGGATTTTTAAACATCTGTTGGTGCCTCCTTATGGGTAGAGGACAGATTGATACCCTTCTAAGTTGTTCTGCCGTGATCTATTTGTGAATCAGCTGTTCTACCATTTCTCTAGCAATTGAAGAGAATGGTTCTAGTCCCAGCTACTTTTCAGTTGACCCCTGTTTAGCAAAGGAGTCCGCTTTTTCGTATTCTGCTTTCTTTATCAAGAGAGCTAGTACCACCCTCCAGATTACTTTTTAAAAAACACTTTGAAGTAGAATTCCCCTCAAGATTATACTGGACGGGTGAACAGGGACCCGAACTTAACAATCTACACGGACGGTTCAAAAATGGACTGTGGAGTAGATGCGGGTGTATTTTCGGAGTCTCTCAGCATCTCCAAATCCTTCGGGCTCCCGGACTCAAGTAGTGTCACATAATCAAACTAAACACGAACGTAGTTCCGAGGCAAAATATAGACATATTCATTGACAGTCAAGCTGCGATCAAGGCTATCGCCTCAGTCAATATAACCTCAAAATTAGTATTAGAATGTCGAGAGTAGCTAGCCTCGCTTGATCAGTTCAGGATTACCCTGATCTGGGTTCCAAGTCATAGCAACGTTTATGGAACCTAACAGACTGACGAGCTGGCCAGGCGAGGATCTAGCCTCCACTGCTCACTTGCGGAATCGGTCCACATTCCAATAGGAGCAGTCAAAGCAAAAATTTCCGAAAATCCCTATCGAAAGCAAATCTGAGATGAAATAGGATAAGAAATTTCATCATATCCAGAAGGGTGTGATCAAATTATAGCAGGGAAAAAACATGTAAAGATGTAGCCAGGATAACAGCGATTACCACAAGCCACTGGCCTATTATAGGGGACCATGCAGTCAGATTAGGCATCCCACATAATACACACTGTCGCAGTTGTAAAAAAGAAACCCTCATTCACTACCTATGCGGCACTAGCTAGAACTAGACGGTGAGCTCTGATGGGTAAACCCTTCTTCATATCCCTCGAGGAAGTTTCGAAGAATAGCATCAAAGAACTTATAACCTTTTTGAATTCCACAGGCTGGATCTAAACTCTCCACTTCGATAAACTTTAACAACCAGGTCAAATAAGTTGTGGTAGTAAAACGGCACTTAGTGCTACTTGGGTTTTCTAATAAACCGCCACACCTACCTACCTACCGCCTTTTCATTGCAAGTAGTCCAACACATGCAGCAAAGCGCAATCATCTCAGCCTGGTATACTAAAGTGTATTTCCAGAGACGAAGGTGTCGGGATAGTTCCAGCTTTTCTGAATAGATACCGGCCCTGCTCCGCCATCCATCATGGATCCATCCGTGGGTAGCTCTGCGAATATTTCCGCGTGGGAGAATTTTACCTCAAATAGCACCACAATTGCTTTATCGCCACCAGTTGTAAAATTTCTGAACTATTCCTTATTCCCAACTGACTTTATAAAAAAAAAATCCCAATATTTGTTCACTCTCTGATTTTCGAAAAGCGTCCTCCAATTCTCTTCCATCTAACATGCTCAGCGTCAGCCAGAAGTCCATCTTCACCATGACCTAGAGCAATAGACTCTCTTAAACGCTATACCTACAGTTAAACTAAAAATTTCCCTTTTCAACTCTCGTTTGTCAGACTCATGCGCAAACAAAAAAATTATCCACCACTCTAACAACACCGTGGTGAAAATGTTCCTACTGATAGTGACAAAACAAAATATTCCCGCTCCTTCTATCGGCTTTGAGTGAGTATTATCCCCCAAATCGATTATCCTTATACGAACATTTATCCTGACTACTATCTGCCAAATTAAGATTGCATTGGGTCAAACATTTGACACCTGTCACTGAACTTTCACCACGACATCGACGCCACACTGCCGCTCTATAAGTTGGCTAGGATAAAGTCAAACCTTTTAAAATTATTGTCATGGGATTAGGGAAATATTACATTATTTACAATAATGCAAAGGTGGAGGTCCTTTTGAATATTTTTGGAGGGGATGTTTGTTTTGTTATTTCTCCAAAGTGTGTTGTTATTTTTTTACATTTAATGAGTTCATATTTGAGGGATTGACGGACACATGTGTGGTAACAAATTCGCTTGGGTCATTTCAGCTTTTCTGAAGTGCAACTGGTGTATAGAAGGGATTTGTGCAAAAGTGGAAAGGAAATTCCATAAATGTGCACATTCTGTGACTTTCTTTAATTAATTATCAATGCCTTCAGCAGACAAGAAGATTGATAAATATTCCTTCAGCCCAAAGTTTATGTACTCAATTTAGGACATTTCAGAAACACACATAAATTCATTGCCCAATTTTCGTGGTACCACTAAATTCCTACCACTGCAAGGAGATTACTTTATAAATAACATCAATTTCTGAGTCCCTACCATGCCCCCCTATACGAAAAGCACGAAACATCCCTCTCTGGGCGCGTCATTTATTATTTCTTCAAAATCCAACGTTTGCATCTGCAAATGGTGTGTAACGCACCTGTCAAATTAAAGCTGACTTATTTATGTGCGGCAGACAGAGGAATTTATATTATTTTCTTTTTCTGCGTAAGACCTGTTTAATTTTGATAAACTTTGCAGACACAATTAGTGGTTTCAAGGTTAAACAGTGGTAGGTACACCTTTAGGGGAGAGATGTCAATCAGAACAACCTTTATGACGTCTGACAGATATGCTAAACTTTTGTAAATGTAGTTTGTGTATTTGTATAGTTATTGTAATCATAACTTTGAAGGTTACCCCTGCTAAGGTAAAATAATATTATTGTCTGGGTTTCCCAAGGAATCTTGTCACTAATTATGGCTCGAAAACATGTTGGTGCCTCTATATGTCTATGAAGAATAATAATTAATAAATTTTACACTACGTTGGAAATAGGTAAAGCAATTCAATTTAAATCTTAATTAAAAGGGAGTACGTGATCAAATTGTCTATAGCACTTATTCAATTTTTTGAAATTTATGAACCTTTAGAAGAGTGTAGGCTCTGTCGCAGACAGTGCTGCATATGTTTCGCAGACTAATAACCGGCGATGATGACCTGGATAGAAAAGAATACATATAACCTTAGAAAACTGAAGTAAGGGTGGTAAAACTTAACTTAAGACACTTTGAATATCTTGTCAGAGGCAATAGGCGGAAGGGTTAGACTGTTTCGGTCACCCCTCGCCTTTGCTCGCCCTGAAGAAGAAACTCTAAACCCTTTTTCGGCACCAAGCAGTATGATGGTTTGCTTCAATCAAGCTCTACTGGTCAGCACCAGTCTTTGTCTTGTGGACGAGTACAAAAAAAAAAAAAAAATAGTTGGTGCAACAGGCGTGTATAACACCCTAGTCCTAGCTTCTCGCAATTATTCGTTTGTGTGAGTTTCTATTTTTGGTACAAATGGAAAGGACCTACAATTTTATGCCGAGTCCGAACGGCTGAATTGAGAAGCTTTTTCAGGACAGTCATACTCTCGGATGTTTGTCAGACGTTCGCGAGAGGTGGCGTAGTAGAAAAAACCTTAAGATGTACTTTGTGTTTTCCGGGATCGAACCTGGGACCCCTCGCATAGTAGCCCAGCGCAATAACCACTAGGGAGGCAGACTGCTATACGGTTACCCTCCAACCTTTTTTCCAGTAGACAATCACTTCACTGACTTTTGGACAAGCAGAAGAACAGATTGATTCAACCACCCATTTCTGTCATGCACCAGTCTCTCTCCCCAGCGATGGACTGTCAAGAGGCAATAGATAGGGGGTAGATTCCTACGGTTACTCTCCATCCCTACACGAAGACAAACCGCCACCAGGATATGCTAAATTCAGACATTTTTAACCTAACCTAACCTAACTAAATGGCTACGGAATAAAAAAAAAGGATAGGTATATAAGCCGAGTTTATCAATCTCCCAATAAGAGACGAGAAAGTGGTCTAAATCTTAACATTAACTGAACCCACAACAATCAATTTTGGCGAAAATATGAACGCAAACAAACACATCTCAATTTGCACCCCTTGTTATAATTTTCTACACCCACGGTGTGTCTTTATAGACCAGCAGGACGAGTAGCCCAACTGGAATGAATATTTGGGTTACACTTGTCATCCCCTGGGCATTTTTTCAAAATATTTTTTCACGTTTAATTAGACGCACTTCAATTCTGAGATTATTTTGATGAAGCATGCCTGTTTGTAAAGAAAAAAACATCCATCCCAAAAACTTTAAGCCATTCCTCACTTATAACCCCAAAACTTGGCCTCTCAAGCGCAGTGACCTTGCAAAAGCATTGACCCGACCAAAATTGCTGTTTAATTCCTCCTCCGAATGAACCCTAAAAAATAAAAGATCTAATAGATACCACGCGTTAGAATATTTATTGTCTTGCATTTTAATTGTAAAGTCCTTCTCCTTTTTCAAGTTGCAAACAAGCCCCCACCCACCACCCACCACCCACGGCACTCATTCTTCTGTGCAATCAATTAGCATTGAAAAAGAGCTACAAAGACAGAGAGAGAGAGAGGTAAAAAAAAACAAGGCAAATCAAAATATTGATTGCTTCTGTGCCTTGACGTCGGTCGGTCGTCTTCCTTTTTTTTTTCTTACCTTAATTGAAAGCCAAATTATCCATTCATCTCGCCGCCTTCGACAACAACTGCAGACATCAGCAGTATTGTCTTTCCTTGGCCATCCCATGGGACAATACCCATTTACATATTTTCAGAACAGCAACAAAAAAAAAAAAAAAAAAAAAAATTGCTTGCTCTCCAGGATTTCTATCGTATTCCCCCAAATCAATTCATTATTCAAATTTGATCCTTTATAGAGTGTCTTTGTTTGATTTGTTTTTTTCCTGGTTCATTTCAATGACATATTTCATGAGACTAAATTTAATATTCTCGTCTTAACTAATAAGGGGATTGAAAATCGATTCGCCGTTGATGACATTCGCAATGGGCTACATCATCTCATGATATTCATCATTGTCCTTGCCGTGAAAAAGATGAGAGAATTGCGATAAGGAAAAAATAAATAAAATTCTTCTCGGTTGCATTGTTGCCTTTGTTTCGTCGATGAGGAATGGATTGAGACATTTTTTTTTATAAAATGTCTTGGGTAGTTGGAAGATGGATCGCAGAGTTGACAATTTATTAAATTTTTTGTTTCTGTCGGAAATGAGGGTTTTGACAAATGATTTTGAATAGGGTCAGTTGAAGTTTAAGAATGAATAGCTTTTATGGGGACTGACAAGTGATGTCACGATGGCTATCATGAGTCAGAGTTCTATACCTATACCTCAGAAGGATAATTACTAGATGGAGAAAAAGACACATTTTGAGCTTGCGGAATTCTGGACCATGTAATACGAGCAGAAACCCATATACCTGTCTCTTCAGCCATGAAAGAATGGAACTTATAGCGGACATGGGCACTTTCTTTTCAACTCATTCTTTGCCGGCCACCGAATCCATTCTAGCCTTGAGACGGCCATCAATACGAGCGAAATCCTATACCTGCCTTCAGCCATGAAAGAATGGAACCTGATACTAATCTAGCCCTACTGCGACAGGAAACCTCGTGAATCGAAACCACCACTGAATCAAAAAGCCACTGGTCCTGACCAAATTATAATTCCACCAAAACATCCAACCTTTAGTTGCCTTGGCTCAGTTGAAGCCACAGGCAATTGAATCTCAGGGGCACTGAAGTAGAAATAGTCTCCTCTGGCATTCCACCGAACCTCTATCTCTATCGATTTTCAAGAAATGTTCACTTAAAATATGAATTTTGAGGTAAATGATCCAGAAGGGAAGGACTGTTTGCAGTCCACTTGCGTAGTGGGAATCCAGCAGACTCCAGCATCTCTATAAGCTCCATTTGAGCTCTCTGAGCTGTTGGCAGGTCATGAGCCCCCCAGCAAGGGGATAGCGGACTTGACTATCCTCAGCTAACCGCAACAAGTTTCGAATCGCTAAATATGGGGCGCAATTGACCCTTGACTTCCATCAACGCTTCAACTCTTGAGTTAGGTGAGTGTCGAAAACTACGCGAAGTTTCGTTGAAACACTTCCAGGCTTCAGCACTGCATGATGCGGGAGATAATAGGACGATATGGTTTCGTTCCTGGTTATTTAATTGCTATTAACTTCGCGCATATGATTCAGTGTCAGATACTCAGATACTACAGGATTTTGTTTTGGTACTTCGAGCCGGATATGAACCAGCGACATGAACGATGGTCATCTTCACGAGCTTAAAGAAGCGTTAGAAAATGGCCCCGTCGCCGTCCTGATGTAATGCAAATAGCGGTTCTAGGGTGGATTCGCGAATCTTTTGTAAACATAAAAAGTCTTTGTCTATATAAACATCGAAGGTATAAGGCCTGAAGTATCCCATGGTTTTACTTTTAGTCACATAAACCAAGAACTCAGTCGCTTTGTCGAAATTTGTGAGCTCATGAAATTTGAAACCTGAGACCGAAGAGGTCTTCAGTCCTCACTTTTAGAACCATTTTAAAAACTGGGGTAATTTTTTTTACATGTAAACATTTCTATAGTTCTATAAATTCTTGCGGAATACTTTGAGCTAAAATTAGGAGTTTGTAGGCCCTAAAACCTCTCGATATTGACTTTGTGTCAAATCAGTTGAATGTAAAAAATGTTGATGATTGACAACACGTCTATCAATAATAGGAGAAGAGCCTCTGACATTTTTATTTTTCATCCGATTGACTTCAAACTCGGTTTGTGTACTCTATAAAAAAAATAAAGAAAATTGTTTTCTCCGATTTTCGAAATTCAACTCCTGAACGGGTAAAAGGGGGGCTCAAATTTGTATGGAAAAATTTGTATTTTTTATCTGATTGACTTCAAACTCGGTTTGTGTACTCTATTTTAAGAAATAAAGAAAGCTAATTTTTCCGATTTTGGACAGTTTACTTGGGGCTCGAATTATTGACGATGACACTGACACCTTCTAGGGGGGCCTTTTCATAACTCACGAACCGTTCGTCGTATCAATTTGAAACTTTGTAATGCGTCCCGCTTCATCCAACTCCAGCGTACGCACTCCGAAGATATTCAAGCGGAATTCTGTAAGAATGAAGCATACTGCTAGAAAGTGGTAAACATATAAATTTAAAATAGAAAACTAACTGACAGTAAAGGAATCTCTGTGTACCAAATCCTGAAGGCTACGCGAGCAAAGCTGAAGGCTACTTAACTGATATCTAAATATTGACACCTAATAAAATCTTCCACATTTTTACATTGCAAAGGTTGAGCCGCCAATTATATTGTGTATAATTGTATAGAAGGTACAAGATGCATTTCCATTTTTGCTATTTCATCTATTTACACACCTCTCGGAATCGTCCCTTAGAAATTTCCCTTTCCAACTACCCGGCAATCGTGAAAGGTTTAAGCGATCACAAACTGCCAATTATTGTGCCTCTTTGAAAAAAGGCACGTACACGATACCATCTCCAACTCCAGGTAAATGTTTCGAACTTGATTTCATTTTACCGGAGACGTGCCAGATTTAATGTTCTATCCTCCATCGCAATGGACAAGGACTTTTCAATTTTATAATAGAACTCAAGGCAACAAACAACAATAGAGAGGGAGGTAGAAACAGAAAAAAAAATATATATAGAAAAGCTGGAAATTAAATTTCCTTGAACAAATGGAAAAAGGATCAAAACGTTGTACAAGGTGATTTTATGTTAATTAGATTCAAACGATCAGGACTAGCTATGGCAAGTAATTTCAAGAACATCGAACATTAATTAGTTGAACAGGTGGCATTTCTCCTACGAGCGGACTTAATGAGTCGGACACATAAAGGATAACGAGAACCAAATTACCGTTAATGGAAACTAAACACCGGGACAACAGTTCATTTTGAAAAAGGAACGTATTTGCATCCATTTGTGTTTATAGATTGTGTATACGTCCAATTGTTTGGGTGCGCCACTTAAATTTCCGGTTCATTAATTTTTAAAGACACAATTTGAAGGACAATTGAGCCTCTGTTTTGCTGCTTTCTTATTGCTGTCAATATTCATGTCACCGTATATACATCTTCCCCAGCCCCCATAATCAGGAAATCGTATTACACCTCAATGACAACGAAAGGCTGACGATTGTCCTTGTTTCTGTTGGTGTTATTATGCGCCTCACATGCCCTCAAGGTGTTGTGTATGGAAGGTGAACCGCTGTTTAATCAGAATGTAAGGTATACTGGGTGTACGAGGTAGGAATATACATACATTACGATTTCTTTTAATATTCTCATGCTGTTTTCACAAGGACAATGAGTTTCTGGTATCACTAGTTACCTACACGCCAATTTTCTTTACGTAAGGAATCAACGAATTGATTTACCTTTTCTATTGTGGTGACAAACGGCTCTATGTGTTCAGCAGGCATTCGTGCGTAGGTGGGTGGAATGAAATGGACTTGTAAAATAGATATACATTCTAACATGATATATAATTACAAAGGACAACGGCATACATAAGTCGGATTGTAGGCTGTTTCATGAATAATATAAAAATGTGTGTGGTATGCCACGGAAGACGTGGTTAAAATTTCAAATTACTTAGCTCACTCGAGGGACACATAGAAGCTTACATAATGTATGAGGTGTGACGGGTAAAAATAAAATTCTCTGAATCAAGGCAGTAAAACCCGTTAACTAGCTACTACTTAGTTTTAAATATTTTTCACTGTCAAATAAATTAAAGATACCTTCAACTTTCATTCTCACAACTATCAGCATAAAATGTCAAACTTGATTGAGTAAATTGTCGGCTCATCCAATTGTGAATGAAATTTACGGGTCATCCATAATTTCGAAAAGTCGAATGAAAATTTCAACTCGCTTCAAATTGACGATGAACCCTTTTCACAGTTAACCCAATTTTTGGCCAAACCCAAAACCGAAATTAATATTTTAAAGTTTCCCGTGGCCAAACCCAAAGTAAATAAATAATGAAAAATTAATAGAAAAACGTTTAATCAGCTATTTAAAAGTTTGTCAAAGAGATTTAGACCAAACTGCCAAAATAAGCTATAAATTAAAATATCCACATTGAACTTTGTGTTAAGTTCCATTTTTGAACACCTACGAAAACGAATGAAAAATGCCAATTTAAGCCCACACTAAAATGTCTGTCATCCGCTTTTCCATTTGCTTTACAAATCTCAAATGTCAAATGTCAAAGATGTAAACGTCAAACTCATAAATGTCAAATGTAAATATTTATAGGCGAAAAATTTCATTTTGAGAACAAATATTAATATGAGGACCTTAGGCGACAGAATTAATATGTTATACACCGGTTCAAAGATAATTCATTTTCCTTTTCCTGGTCCTTTATGTACTTGACGGGACAGGAAACGCTTTGATTATTTCAACAGGATTATCTAATCTGACACGTCTTCAATATGGGAAAATGAAATTAAATCGAGTTCTCAACATTATACCTGGGTATATAGTGGTACGTGACCTTTTAGTAGAGACACAATGATTGACATGGGAAATGGGTAGAACATCGAACATTAGGGAAGTTTTTCGATGCCAAGATTAGAGGCAATAAAATATTTCGGTCGAACATAATAATGAACTTGGAGCTAAATATAGAGTGGATTTGAATAATATGGATTATTATAAGTGAGAGGGAAGTCATCGTCTACATTGTTTTAGGAGGAAACTTCATTCATCATTAAGGCTCGTGGGATATTCAGAATTTTTGGTTTATTTTTCCAATGCATGGGAATGGGTATATCAAGGTGTCAGTAAGAAAGAAGTTAAAAGCGATTTTGAGGTATTAAAAAGCGCACGTAAAATGTCCCAAAAAGCAGCGAAAATGAAATAGTACGCAATAAACTAATGAACGTCTTAGAAAGTGTACAAATTGATCAAGCAAAGAGTGAAAAATGATCCAAATAACGTTCTAAAAAGCATCAGTAAAAACGCTTCAAACCTTGTAAGCAGGTTCAAAGTAATACAAAAAAACACATCTATTTTTTGAGAACCAACTGTTTTTTCTGCGTTTTTTTGGCGTTTGTTACATTTTTTAGGGCGGTAGGCGTAGCTCTTTGAGGCGCTTTTGAGGTGTTGTTTTGCGGCTTTTTCCTGGCCATTTTTGGGGGGAGTTTTTAGGCCTTTTCGGCATACTTTTTGTGTGTACGGGACTCATTTTGTTTTGTGGCATTTTCCAGGCATTTTTGATCCTTTTTCGTATTGTGTTTTGAGGAATTTTTTGAAACGCCTTTCCGGTGTAATTTTTTAAGTATTTTTTTATTCTTTTTGCAGGCGGTTTTTGTTCTTTTTCGTGAGTTTTAAGGCTTTTTCTCACTTTTTTGAGAGATTTTTTGCGCCATTTCTCGGCGTGCGTTTTGTTTTTGTGCACTTTTTGTGTTTGGGCCTCATTTTGTTGCGTTTTTATTAGTTTTTTTTGTGTCATTTTTCGGACGTTTTTTGAGACTTTTTCGTCATGTATTTTAGGCAATTTTTTAAACGATTTTCAGGGGTATTTTAACACTCTTTTTATATTTTTTTGTTTATTTTTTGAGGCTTTTTTTGTCGCATTTTTTTGGATTTTTTACTCCATTTTTCCGAAAGGAGGAATTTTTCGAGTAATTTTTTTTGGCGATTGTTGAGGAGTTTTCGGTTTCCAGTTTTTTTGTGGCGTTTATAAGGCATTAATTCTCTCGGTTCTTTAGACCTCTTTCCGGGGAACTCTCTCTTGAAGTGTTTTTTTTACGCATTTTGTGAAGGGTTTTTGAGCTCATATATTGGTACCTACATTTTTGAAGGAGAATTTTTTTTTTATTTTTTTGTTTTTGGTTTTTATGACGTTTGTTCCGGGGTATTTTTAAAGCGTTTTTCGGACTTTTTTGAGGGTTTTTCGGGGCTATTTTTGAGGAATTCTTTGGGGCGCTTATAAGGCATTAATTGTTTGGATTTTTGAGACATTTTTCCGGGGAACTTTTGAGGTGTTTTTTGGACGTTTCTTGAAGCGTTTTATTAAACGTTTTATTCGTGCGTTTTTGAGGCAGTATTTGCCGATTTTTAAAGGTTGTTTTTCCAGGGTATGTTTATGCGTTTTCTGACGTTTTTTTGAGGCTTTTCCGCGGCGATTTTTGAGGTAATTTTCGGGACCGTTTTTTGAGACATTTTTTATGGTATTAATTTATTTAAGGTATTAATTATTAAGGGTTTTGAGACCTTTTTCCGGTATTTTTATAAAGATTTTCGAGGCGTTTTATGGGCCATTTTTGGGTCATTTATTAATGCGTTTTTGATGCAATATTTGTCGGTTTTTTTACGACGTTTTATGGTGTATTTTTGACGCGTTTTTTTAACGTTTTTTGAGGCTTTTCCGCGGCAATTTTTGAGGTAATTTTCCGGACCGTTTTTTGAGACATTTTTTGGGACGTTCATAAGGTATTAATTATTGGGGGTTTTGAGACCTTTTTCCTGTATTTTGTGGAAGTTTTTCAAAGCGTTTTATGGCCCATTTTTGGGTCATTTATTGGTGCATTTTTGGGATGTTTTTAGGGCATTTTGAGGTATCATTTTTTTGGGATTTTTTGAGACATTTTGTCGGGGCATTGTTTGAGGCATTTTATAGTATCTATACGTTTTTTTGAAGCGTTAATTTTTTCGTTTTGTGAGGGGTGGTTTTTGCTCCCAATTTTCTTTAAATATACCTTTTGCCCAGTTTATCTTTTATTGTCCTTAAAGAATTTAAGAATACTATTTTTTTTAATGGAGGTGAATGATTTCCCAATAGGCATTGTCTTGGAGTGTCAGTCTTTATTGCGAACAATAGGAGCTGTAACAATCACCTGGTCAGAAAAGTTTGAATAAGACAGTACTGCGGCTTGTTTTTGCTGACCTACCATCTGCGTGCTATAGATCTGTCTTAAAATAACACGTTTTATTTAAGAAGATGTCTCGCATTTTGCCTTATTCATTCTTCTTGTATGTGCAAAGGCTATAAGTACTAAGTAGGTTAGGTTTACGGGTTGGCAGAGCAGGGTAATCCTGCCATATATATAAGTCACTCAAGACTGTAAAAATGTCTAAGCACAAATGGCCTATTCTTCTCCAACATGACGTATTTCAAATTAAAAATGTTGAGACAACATGGAGCACCAAAATGGTCGCTGAATTGGGAACCTTTTTGGTGGCATTAAAATTCTTAATCCAAGGTGTTTTAAAATTTCCCAAAAGTTAACCAAATAGACTCCATTACAGGTGCATTGTGTAACTTTTGCCATGGCGACTTAAAAGTTTAACTAACTCCAACATCTCTGCACTGCATAACCAATGTGTTAAGCTTGTGTTTTTTTTTTTACTGTGTTTGCAACATTTTGCTCAACTGAATGAATACCTCCTGCTTCTAACTAATTTATTCCATTTACAATGAGCTTAAAGGTCTGGAGTCCCTTTCCATTGCAGTCCCAAAAGTAAGCCAAAGGTAAAACACCCCACACATCTGCTCTGTTCACTCGGCGGCCATTTCTCAACTTTACCACCAATCTGGCAAAAGGAAAAAATGCAAAGCTCGTCCGCAAACATGCGGTATTCGCACGTTAATATTTAAATAACCCGAATGTGTGCACATAATGGAATTCCACATACCCTGCATCCATGGTACACCTGGACACCCTTCCAAAATACTACTCGCAACTACCACACCTTCAGTCATATGAATATAAATTCACATCTCTGTTCGCTGGCTGATGTGTGACCTACATGGATTAACTTTACAACTTCTTTTCGTCCTGACGAGTATAAGAGGGGTGCAAAAAAAAAAAAAAAATACAAAATGAAAGACAAACCTCATCATCACACGACGAATCCATCTCGCAAGGCTTAAAGCCAACTTGCATTTCACTTTTAGACCACATGGACCTGGACCTCTTCCGCCAACGATACACCGGATTTGATGAAATGATAATAATTCACTGGGCTATACAAACCCCTGTCCCGTGAAGAGGGATAATAATTTAAAATTCTCTTATTTGCATTCCTTTCAAATTTACAGGACACACAGTAACCTGGATAGCAGTGATTCACTTTGTTGGGTTACATAAATAGATTTAATTTAAATCATTGCCCAACAGAAGAAATAAATATCCTCCTGCTGGATATAGCTATATACAATATCCCATTAAAATACCAACAAAAAAAGCAAAGATGATATTTCTCAATAGGAAGCAATTCCAAGGACACAAATCGATTTTGAATAGAATTCCACAGGATTCCCTATGATTTGTATTTTCGATTGGTATTGGGTGTGGGGAGACGCGGTGGAATTTTGTGGTTTCTCTGCACGAACGTGATGTTTTCCCATGATTGAAAATCCAAATGGTGATGTTAGTCAATGGAAATGAGGATTTTAGTCGCTTAAATTAATAATGACATAGTGACCAATGGTCATTTATGATCCCTTACTATCCGTTATGCTTGTTCTCATATTTAAAGTTAATTACGTGGCATTTCTTGGATTTCTTTTTCATTTCAATACATAAGCTTGTTTGCAATTATGGGTTTTTGTTGATGGGGAGCAAAGAACACGTATACTTGATGGTACTTTAGTGCAAGTGTAGCTTCCCTATCTTGGATCTGCAACCGTACCATAAGTGTGTATACAACACACCGAGAAGTACTCGTACAATGCTTGTGCATGTGCAATGTACATGCAATGCTCTTGAGTAAATTGCCCTTAATAAGAAGCGTTCGAAGAAATAAATGGCTGTTCTTTTCGATTGTATCCAAAGGATACTCGTACGTTTTGCGGGACAAAGAGAAGAATGTTATATGAATCTAAAGGCCAGATAAGACGGTTATAGTTACAATTTGCAATACAATTGTAGAAGCAAAAGGATTTTTATCCTTTGGAATTTGTACGCCCAATCAGCATTAACTTCAAGTTGCACATTTTAGCTCTATTATTTGCATGATTTTAGAAGAACGTTCCATAAATATCCGTTCAATAGGAGCTTAGCTCCGGTCTCCGGATAATAGTTGTTGAATTTTTCAATTAACTTGTTGAACGAGCTATCGTCTTGACTCTTGGTTGCTGGACATGGGCCGTTGATTGGTCTTTAAACCGGAGTTTCAGTCTTCGTAGTCACTTTGAAGATGGTGACTAGGATTCAAAGATGCCTTTGTCGGCTCCATTATTGTCCTTACTTTGAGTACTACCTTCACTCACGTACTTGTACTTAAAGTTGTTGTCGGGATCTTGATTTCGGCTGTCGTCATATAACTCCTCATTGAATGTTTCATCATGCGCGGCTTTAGGGTCGACTAAATGGTGTCGGTTCTCGGTGCGTTTTTCCACAATTTGGCACGTTCGGCTTAGTGTGTTCGAGAGAGGTTTAAGACTTTTGAAAAATACGTTAAATAGAATGCGACATTAAGGGAGGATATTCTTCGACAGTTTTTTAAAGATTTGTTTTTTTGAATAGATAGGTATGTAAAGGGTGGGCCATCTAGTGGTTTCTTTTTAAATCATAAATTATTTTGACACTGACAGCTGTTTACCGCTCGAAATCTTGACAGAAAGTCAGTATCATACCTCCGCTGAACGAAATGAGCCCCTCTACGCTTGAAGAAAGTTGGAAAATATTGAAAACGTATTCCCAAAGTGAGTGCTGTGTAGCCTAAACAGTGCGTTGTTTTAAAAGAAGTTTTGGCCGAACTGAAGCACCCACCGCGCCTGCTGTACGCAAGTTTGAGACTGGTATGCTAGTGGACAACACTCATGGTCCCCGTCGTTGTAGGGCGCGCTCAGACGAGAATGTGAGTGATGTAGCCGAGAGTGTGAGACACAATTCGCCGTCGATCTCAACAGCTCAACATTTCACGCACTAGCCTGAGGAGAATTCTGCACAAAGATCTCGGATTATTCGCTTACAAAGTCCAATTGAAGGCACACGACCATCCGCTTCGTTATCGCTTTGCAGTTGGGCCTTAGAGCAGCTTGAATTGGACAACGATTTTGGGCGAAAAATCATCTTTTCTGACGAGGCGCGTTTTCATCTCGACGGCTACGTTAACAAACAAAATTGTCGCACCTGGGGCGCGGAAATCCCGCACGTTATTGTCGAGAAGCCAATTTATCCACAGAGAGTCGGTTTGGTGCGGATTGTGGAGTGGTGGCATCATTGGACAATTTTTCTTCGAAAATGAGGCTGGGAGCCTCACAGAGCCATGTTAACCCCTTATTTTTTTACTGAAATTGAAGACATGGATTTGGACGACGACCTCTGGTTCATGCAGGATGGCGCGCCATGCCCCACAGCCCATGCCACAATAGATGGGCTTTTGCGCAACAAATTCCCAAATCGTGTTATCAGCCGTCTTGGCGATGCCAATTTGCCGCCTCCGAGCTGCGATTTGACCCCTTTGGGTTTTTCTTTGTGGAGAACCGTGAAGGACCGATGTTTTGCCAACAATCCGGAAACAATTCAAGCACTTGAGGCCAATATCATCCAAGCAATCCGTGAGCTACAGCCCGAAATCATCAACAAGGTCTTGGAAAATTGGAGTGACACAATGCACTACTGCGAACCCGGCCGAGGCAGCCACTTGAACGCGACGTTGTGTTCCATAATTAATGGGTTCTCTTGTTTGCACTATCACTCCCTCTGCATGAAGCTCTGGAAATGCTCCGAAAGCACACATCAACATACTCTGTTTAGAAGCGCCTGAAGTCAGTTTTAAAACCCCAGTAACCATTTAATTTAGGTTTTTAAATCTGCGGATGTATGTCGGAGAGAATTTTCGTTCTCCGCCAATTTTCTTCATCTACCCTATCTCCTAGCTCGGTACTCTCCCCCTCTCAGCTTGTATTGGGATGCAACCTAAGTGTCTTCACCTTCTATCAGAATTTTTTTTTGCACTACACAGGTACATCATGACATCACGGGCTCTTTATCTGAGGGGTCTGGTAGTTTACGGTGATTTTGGCTACCTACCTCTGATCTTTCTATACTTGGCCCGCAGGATGTTATTGATAGTTGCAGGGGAAATGAAAATGCGTTGTTCTTTTGTATAGCGCTCCATTTTTACTAACCCTGAACTGTCAGCAGCTGTCACATTGTTATTTTTTTTTGCGTTGGCATCACTGCACTATTAAATGGCGCAAAATTCAAATTTTGTGTGAATTATGGAATTACATACGGCTCAGACTTTATTTATTTATTTATTTGGAGGTTGTGATTGTTTAGGTAGCTTGTTTGATCAAAGGTTTTGCAATCTTATGAAAGATAGCGTGGCGTCTGAATTCAATTGAATTCAATCAGCTGCTTTTCTGACACTGTGACCGAATCTACACCCCGCTGACTAGCCAAATTGTAGCATAGACGTGCTGCCCTGCTTGTTGCACTTTCGTCATCTTTCGTCATCCTTACATTTTTTTTGTTTGAAACAATTTCTTCCCCTATAGCATGAGAATTTGCTATAAATATTTCTAAGAATGACTTGACTATTGTTTGAAATGTGATGAATAAAAAAAACGAGATACCACCTTATCGCCCTATAGGTTAAAGCTTGTTAAGCCATTTATCCCAGATAAATGCATCAATTGCCTAAAACTCAGAACGGGAAAAGCTCAAAAACATAACACATCACTTTTGCTTATAGTTATTTGTTACACCCCATTTGTCGTGTCCAGTCCAATTCAACTTCATATACGGGCTTAAGATAAATAACCCTCAGCCATTGTCAGGTATGACTGAAATTTCCATAAACAAAAACAGCCTGAGTGAACACACGCAATCACCCACCAGCACAGCTGTACAACAGCAGCCGTTTATATGTTGGTCCTTGGCTCGCTGAACCGTAGCAATTTTTAGAAACGAACAATTTTTTTTTGTAGTTATTCCGTTGATTTTTTGTTTGCATGTGTTCCCTATTGTGTATAGTGTATGCCCCTGGGAGGACATCTCGTGTAACCTCAATTTTAGCTCGTCTGCCTTTCCTTCCGTTTTGAAGCTTTTGTTTTTTTTTTTTTTTTGTTTGTGATTCCCGTTTTTATTTTGGCCAGGATATTGTGTGACATTTGGTTGTGTGCACATGAGATGGTTTGTTTTTCTTTTTTTTCGACATGTTTTTTTTTGCCTATCTGCTTGAATCTATGACATATAGCCAAGGACATCCGGGTTAGAAATGTGTACGCTTCTATATTGGGATCATGTGCTAGGGGAAACTGTGTTTTTTTTTCTATGTGACGGTTTGTTATTATTGACGACGCTTTAAGGTGAATAATAGGCTTTAAATCAAGAAGGATAACATTTGGTTAACAAATTTATGTGAATTTAAAAAAATTCCAAATGAATGGTAGAGAATCACAAACAATAATGAAAATCATTTTAAAAATTCAAATGGGAAAGAGAATTTTACAAGAAATAAAAAATAAGAGCCTTTCATTACAACACACAGATAAATGACGGTAAATAAGAGAACCTGAGAGGGAAAGGTAGGAAATGGATTTTTTTTCAAACTTTTCTTGATAGTAATGAATATTATTGTTTGGAAAGTTTTTTTCTTCTTCTTCTTCCTTTTCAAGGAAGTTTTTCTTTCTTACAAAAATTTGTTTTTGTTTTGTTTCGTTGCCATTTGCAATTCACAGAAGGAGAGTTTAATTTAAACTTGCTTTTTAGATTGTTTGATGTGCAAATAAAATGGAAGTGATTTTGAAAATAGTTTTAAGTTTTATTTTTCTAATAAGAAAAAGCGTTAAGTGCTGTCGTATGTTTGGTGAAGAATGCGCAATAAAAATGTCAAAAGGTATATAGCGCTATCAAAGGTTGTAAATGGTGGGATCAGAAGGTGTATTCTTGATGGATATTTTCTCTGAGGGCTTCAAGTGTCTGAGGGTTGTTGACATCATAGACTCGTTACTTTAAAAAACCATACTAAGCCCACGCTGTAGCTTGACGTATAGCTTTAATTTCGGCTTGGAAGACACTGCAGTATTTCGGAAGACAGAAGGAGATGCTCAGATTCGTCTTCTGAAAAAACCACGGCGCTAACTCCCTCCAGTGTCTGAGAACCGTCAGTGAATATTGACAGTGCTTTGTCGTCTAGGACACTTTGTGAATCCTATTGGTTAGTGTCCGGTATTTCATGCGGGTGAAGTCTTTTTCGAAGTTGATTTTCGTAGGCAGGTAATCGGTAGGGAATCGTCTGCAGAAGGATGCTGGCATGTCCAGTCAATTGCCCTCTCCAGTGCTTCCCTTCCCTTAATCTGATTGCCACGCTTGTGGCATATTCTTTACTGACGATGTCTAGTGGAAGTAAGTTTAGCATTGTTTATAGAGCGGCGGCCGGAGATGTCCTGAATGCGCCCGTGATGCACAAGCATGCCAAGCGCTGAGTTTTCCCTAGGACCTTTAGATTGGACCTTTTTTTCCAAGGCCGGCTATATCACACAACGATGCCATATAGAATTATCGGTCTTATGACCACAGTATAAAGCCAATACATTATATTAGGTTGAAGGCCCCATCTATTGCCGACAGTCCTTTAACAGGAGTATGGAGCCACTAGGGATTTCCTAGCGCGTTCGGCAATATTTTCTCTCCATAAGAGCTTCTTGTCCAGCCTCAGCCCCAAATATTTAGCGCTGCTAATGAACTCGAGTGCAGTTCCTTTGAGCTTTGGGGGAGTAACAACGGGTAGTTTAATCTTATTCGCATATCCACACAGAGATCGAAATTGGCCTCGTCGCTCATGATGATTTTCGATGAAAAGTTGTCTAACTCTTGGTCGTTGTCTCCAGCTAACAACTGATGGACTGTCTCCACTTTGTAAGGGATAAACTTACAGTCTTTCACAAAAATTCTCTGTAAAAACCGCCGATTGATGCCCAATTGCGTGGTACGTCATTTGGTTGATATTCCGGGGTTCTCTGTGACAACTTCAGCCAAAGCTGCGATATTCTCATCAGAACAGCTCCTCCGGGGCCGTCCAGACTTGGCAGCATCTCGTGTTATCCCATACTTTTCTAGGCGATCGTCTAATCGTCGCGTCGGTCGTGACATCGTATTAACGCCTTTAGCGTTCGGTGCCACTGCTCTATGAGACCGTTGGATTCGGGGTGATACGCAGTTGTTCGTAGGTGCTTAATGCCAAGGAATTTCGTCAGCTCCCCCAAAGAGATTGCTCTCAAATTGTCTCCCTTGATCGGTGGTTATTGGCTGTGGTACTCCAAACCGACACATCCAATTTTGGTAAAGCTCTCTCGCAGTGGTCTCCGCTGTTATGTCCTCTACTAGAATAGCTTCCGGCCACCCTGAAAACCGATCGTTGATTGTGAGGCAATATCGGAATCCTCAGGATGGTGGTAGAGAGCCAACTATATCGACGTTTGTATGTTGAAATCTGCGGTCGCCTGCGATGTAACTGCCTCTGGGGGTGGAATTGTGCTTATGGATCTTACATCATTGGTACGACACACAAGCTTTTGTCCATCTTTCTTGATACTTGGCCAAACAAATCGGGAATTAGTCGTGTGGTGACGCGAATGCTAGGATGGGCAATTGAATGTAAGCTATCAAACGCCATACGCCTTAGATTCCTGGTAATGAAAGGTCGAATTTGATTCCTTCATATATCACAGAATACCTTGTTATTTTCGTTTTCAGTTTCTGCTACAACGATGTGGAATTCTCCGGTAATAAGGTCTGCAACTCTTCATCGAGTATTTGAGCTTCGGCAAGTTGAGTGTATTCGATTTCATTAACAGCTGTGAAGGCATTAATATGCGAAACCGTGTCTGCAACGACATTCGATGTCCCTATACCTCGCGGAGAGGCCTTCTCAGGTTTTTGGTTAAACGCAAGAGACAGTGGCTTATGGTCTGTAAAAATGACAAAACTTCGACCTTCTAGTAATTGTTGAAAATACCTTACCCCATAGTAAGCACTAAGCAACTCTTTGTCGTAGGTGCTGTATTTCGTCTGAGTTGGATTCAGTTTTTTTGAAAAAATAAAAAAAAAAAAAAAAAAAAATCCCAAAGGCTGGCAGGATTTCTTGACTATTATAACGCCGCGCGCGCCGGCCGTACCTACGGCGCGCGGTGTCTGAAGCATCAATCATAAGAGCTAGTTTCGAATTTGACTTTGGATGATTGCGTCTGCAACTGCTTGCTTATACCCTATTCACACCAAGCCGAAAACTGGGTTTTCGCGAAAACAGTCGAAAACTTAATCGAAAACAGAAGTTTTCCCATACATATTGCAGTTTTCAAAACGAGTTGTTTGAGGTCGTTTTCCATGAAAACGCCACGAAAACGAGTACAATCTTTGGGTTGTTGAAGCAGACACACCTTTTGCAACATTCAGCGAGCTCAGAAAAACTGCTGACAGGATAGCTCTCTCTCTCAGTGCTGTCGTTTCTTCTAGTTTTTTGTTTACAAATGTGGAATCTCTTGCTATCTTTGCACCATAAAGAGAAAATTATTCAGTTTTTTCTATAATTTTAGAACGGCAGCACTACCTGCCACAACTAAATGGTATTTTCAGATGTTTTGATTTTGATTGTTGCTTATGTTAATTATTTTATGCATTTAACCGTAAGTTAACGATTATCAAGTAGCTTCAGTAATTTTGTTTGTATATAATGTCAATACGAGCGAAGTTTTGTAACTAAAATAAAAGTCTAGTCGCCACAAACATATCATAGCTTGCTTTACAGCAATTTGAAACGTCAAACGAAAACGAGTTGGTGTTCGGTGTGAATGTATCCACGAGTTTTCTAAACTTTTTTGACGAAAACTCGGTTTTCGGCTTGGTGTGAATAGGGTATTACACTTTTTTGAAAACTGCAATGGACTCTTTCGTCCATAGAATTTGACTGCGATCATTCTTTTTTTCGCCCTTGATGAGACACTGCAAGCTGCTTTGCGTTTCTACTGCTTTCGGCATGAATCTCCGATAAAAATTGCTTGTAGCAAGAAACCGGCGAATTTTTTTTTGTAAGTGTATTTCCAAAGTGAATGTTGTTTTTCCGGACCAGTGCAACGTCAAATTTGCATCTATCTTGTGATCCTGACCCATTGGTGAATGTTTCCAGCTGGGAGTAACTTTAATAAGGTAGTACATTTGACACGGGATATACCAGACATTATCTATACTCGAATTAGGTCCTTTCAAATGCAAGTGTATTGAGTTTCAAACGTAATAGTCACACTTATCTGTCATTTCCTTAATAATTTACCAAAACACAATTCACAATAGAAACATTTATCCGAACATTAACCCTTAAACATACCAAAACCCCCATCCTATATATTAGATCCTTCTAAATCCCCCAATAAAAGTGCACACAATCCAATTGTATCTAAAGCTAAACTCCAAGATGAGCAGTCTTGTGCGGATTTATCACAGTTATGATATCATTTTTGATTTCATCTCTTCAAAAGTCCCTTCTATACAAAATGTTCAACTGTAATTCATTGACCAACTACAATTCGATTACAGTCAACTCCTATATATATACGACAAACAATGCTCATTCTTCGATTTGATTTCGATGGCAGTTGTGTCCTTTATGCCATACACTGTGTCGGCCAGGATATGAAATTGTGGATTCAATTGTTCGATGGCCATGCAGTTCCCCCCCAGAGTATAGCCACAACGTTCGAGTAGTTTCACCCCAAAAAGATCAGCAGCATAGAGACTTGCCCTATTGCTGGTGTTGTATATAGTCCACGCCGATGTCCTTATGCGCTTTTAGTGAATTAAACTTGTGACTGGTCAGTAAATGCAATAATAAAGTCTCCATTGTGTTGAGTTACGTATCGAAAACTTTTTAAAAGCCGAAGCATCATTACTTTTGGTTGAGTTGAGTCATGGATTTTCTTGAACAATGAGTGGTTTGTAATAGCCAACAAAATACGTAATCTTTTCGTTTTCACCCACACACGGGAGGGAAACTTGTATCAAAGTTCGAATCGGAGGATAGTACAATCATTAAAGTTAAAAAGTTTTCTCTCCCTAATGAATGGCATTAAGCTTAGCTAATGAAAAAGAAAAGAAGAAGAAGAAGGAATCGCATCGGTATAGATTGAGGAAATGGAATAAGGAAGACGGATTATCTTATTATGTCGTTGTATAGGATTGGCCAGGTTAGGGTGTGGATAGACTCGAAAATGTTATCCAGAGTTGATATAGTCAGGGCGTGACGACTTGATGGGGTATATAGGGTCTGCCTCTATATGTGTCCTGGTAGACAGCCACTTTTGATAATTCGACGGAATAGCTACGATTTTTGCAAATTGTAAAACCGGCCAATGTCATTCCTTAACTACCTCATCCAAGCCGACTTATTAAGGAGAAAAATGGGCTTGTTAAAAATGTAACATCACTAAAAGGTCCAACAGACTCTTAGGACTTCAAATAGGTTCACATTTTAGCGAACGTTGTAACCAGGCTTCAAAGTTGTAAATTGGAAGGGTTTAATGACGGTTTAATGACCTAAACGGTTTAATGACCTCAGTCTCGAGTCTAGCATCGTAGAGGGTCGACCCATGGTCTAAGAGTGAGTCTTGCAACACTAAAAATATCCAATAAAAGCACATTGGTAGGTGTCATCGCGGGATACTGCATTATTTGGGAGACATGCTCTCACGGGGCTGCATGGACGAGGAAGAGGAAGCGACAATTCTTCAGCCCAGCCCTCTCTGCTCGTAGAAAACTATATCTCGGAGAATACTTCTTCGACAATCTCGGCGAACTCGTTAATGCGCAGGCATGAGTTGCCTCCGACACGCTTAATTCTCAGCTCCAGGTGGTTCAACGGGTAGTTGTGAGATCATTAGATCCTGTGGTATCACAATAGGCCTCCTCTAGCCTAACTGAGGCTGATGTTGTTGCGGCCTGCCGCCTTAACCTAATAGTGATAGTCCAGACTGAAAACTCGTTTTTAGTTTGATATATCTAGGCCCTCTTCCCACCCGTACTCGAAAAGACAAAGGTAGGGGTCGTACCCATATTATAGGTTAGTGGATAAAAGAAAATCAAAAAGTCACTAACCTCTTTCATTATCTTTTGAACTGCCCCATATTGTATGTTGGCGTCGCAGCCTATGAGTAGGTTGTTCTTCCCTGTGGCTGTGAATTGCTCTACTTCCACTGGTGGTGCTGTTCTCTCATGAGCCATATATGCTGATGTGAGGTATGTTGTTTGATTCGCATACTCTAGTTTAACCGCTGAGCTAAAAATGGGACATAAAAAAAATTAAAAATTATTCTTAGCGAGGATGCATGCATGTTATAGGCTTACCAGTGGCCTGATGTTTGTAAAACAGACCCCTTTATGGACGAGTCTCTCACCCAGAGCTCTTAAATAATGCTGATGCCCAGGTTTTCCTCCCGCAGAAAAACCAGCAGATTATCGACACTCAGGGCGTGCCTTAGGTTAATCTGTATCGACTTTCATGAGACCCTCCAAAAACTTGTTGGTTTCGACGATGTCCGCATCGTTGTCAGGACCGGAGGTAATGAAAACTTTGAGCTTGGCATGTTCTATGCCGAATCTGAGTTTTTTATGAGCAGCAGGAAGGACATTGTGTTTTTATATGGTTCCTATGCCTTCATGACTCAACCGTCATCCAATAGAACCACCTGGTTGTGGAGTTTGCGACATTGGAGGACCCTTCTCTCTTCTATTTTCATATTGGCTAACCAAATATGGGCCCTATGTCTCCTCGGGATGTCATTAGCTGGGATAAACTTGAGCTTCAAAGCATCCCAATCGTCGCTAGTCTTAGTAATGCACTCGCTAAGGAAGTCCTTTAAGAATTGGCTGGCGCATTTGACCACCGGGCGGAGTAAAAGTCTTGAAAAGACCCACATTGTTAACGATGTGGTCTATCATCATGTCGAGAAGCTTGGCTTCCCAAAACTCGGCTATGGACCTCCCATTTGTGGAGAGCTCATCCACTAGTGCGACTTGAAGGATCCCTGGCCACCACGGTAATTGTCCGCACTGGGCCGCGGGCCGACGTGCTTGGCTTGGCTGTGGCTGTTGAACCTTCGTAAACTTTGGTTTTTTTTGGGCCGGGCATTGGGAAACTGGCTGCTTTGGTCTGTTTTTCAGGCTCTTGTTGAATTTGGCAACGATTTCCTAATATCTGATTTTTTTCCGCTTGGTGGACCTTTCCGGCAGTCTCATTTTTGGCTGCCTTGCCTAAAAAAAAAAGGGTCATCTGGTACTTGCTTTTCATAGCTTTTCCTGCAGATTTGTGCTTGTTTTGGATGGTTTCTTTTATTGTTGTTAGTTGGTTTGCAGTTGAGGTGCTAGCCCTAGAATTGTCTCCTGATTGGAGGCCAGGCCAGCAATTTGCAGCCTCAGCTGGTCTTTGGATTTATGTTTGTCTTTTCTTTCCATTTTTGTTTAGATTTTGTTCACACGAGTTAGACCGGAAGAGGTGGTAAATCCTGGCAGAGCCCTCTTACCATGATAAGGCACTGATACAACCGACTTTTTCCTGGGCATCGGAGGGGACCAGTTAAAAGTGGGATTTTTTTTGGGTTCCCCAAGCACCTTAAGTAAAGGTTTGGTTTGCTCCTGGTTCCTAGGTGTAGCGACAATTGATTGGCTGAACGCATTCAGTGTTTGCATGACGAATTTATTGGGAGGGCTAGCCTTTCTACGCGTTTTGACCTCATCTCCTATCAAATATTCAATTCACAAATATTCATAAAATCCTTCTGTATAATAACTTCATATACATTCCCCGCACAACTCATGCCATTATCTGGACAAAAACTACATCCCTCCATAATCGCTGCTATTCCGTACCACTATCATGCTAATTAATGCCAATTGAACTCAATTAAGGACTCATCGCACAATAGCTGGCAAAAGGAAACCCCGCAACCCAGACCCAACAATGTTCTGCCTCCGATTCTAATTTCAATAATATTGCAATTTAAATTCCGAATTCGATTCCAAGACGAACAAAGTTCGTTTGTTTCTCCAAACTTTTTGGCACTCTAACAAATTGCGTATAATTGGTATTCGACAGCTTTATCCAGAGCGGTGCATCTGCCAGGCAAAATAGGGTAACAAAAATTAAAGAGGGCTTGACTTTTTATCTGCAGCTGCGAGTTTGTGTGAAAATTGAAAGGAATCCCTTTGAATTGGCCACACCGAACCCCAAAACGGGACAAGTACTTGTCACGTTCCCGGGACATTCCTCAAAGTGTCAACGCAAAAGCAAACACAAGGCAAATCGACAGAAATTGAGAAATTGTAAAATCACCCTTTGAGCACACACACAAACAAACAACCAGAGAGCTGTGAAAGATAAATCGAAAATCGTTTTCAAAGAATTTAATAACACCTGAATCTATCTGTCTTATCCTTGCTATGGTTATCCGTCTGCTGTATGTCGTGTTTGTTTGTTTTGCAGACAGAGATTCCTCATTCCGGTATATACGAGTATCCCTGAAATGGTGAAATGCATCTTGGGTGCTTTCGGTTTGAATGCAAAGGGATGGAAGAAGGACTAGATACAGATGGCCCGAACATGCTTTTGTTCTCGTCTATGTATCCAATCCAATTCGTTCAACGTTTTCCAGGATATAACTGTGCAAAGTACTAAATTGCTCTAACGTCTGATTTTGTTTTCATTTTTTCTTTTTGTGTATCGATAGCAGCTACAACAAGCGACAGATCAGGACTTTTGCTATTGCACTTGGAATCCTTTTATGCATATAATGCAACAGAAGCCAAACCGTATCGGAGAGTTTTATAATAAAATGAATGTCCTTGTTATTTCAAGGGTTTTTTGTTTTTATTGAAAATTGCAAGGAGTGTTGTTCTTGTATGGTTTTGCATATCCGTGGCAAGAAGGAATTTCAAACAGTATTGGGAGTACAAATACTCTAGAAACTTTCGAGGGAAATTATTATCTAGATTGGCGGAATTCTACTGTGCCTAATATGAACTTGCGACCGGCACGCTAAGTAGGTATAGGTAGTTAAAATGCAAGGAAAGTCGTGTTGTAGAGTCTGCACATGTGAAGTTTCTGTAAACATGACGAGTTCAAATTATCCTGGAAAAATTAATATAGTACAAAGTAATCCAACCAGAGATCTATGATTTTGTACACGTCAAAGATTTTATAAACAACGTGAGCTCTCATGTTAGTCCGAAATATATAGGATAGGAACGTTTTAAGGACGTTTTTAGGGCTTACCAACTCTTGATGGGGCTACAATTTACGGCGGACCTGCCCTCAGCACGGACCTTGGATGTCGTTTTTTGAAGAGTTATGTGAGGTGATTTTTGGAGAATTTTTCTTGGATATCTAAGAGACGTTCTTTGTGCGCTTTTGTTGTGTTCTTGGTACGTTTTAGGCCCATTTTTGGTCGTTTTTATTGGTGTTTTTGGATCGATTTTTGGGATGTTTTTTGGACGTCTAAAGGCACGTTCTTGGTAAGTTTTAGGTGAATTTTTGGTCGATTTTTGGATCGGAGTTTTTGTTTGTTTTTAAAGCGTTTTTTGAGGCGATTTTTGGGGAATTTATTTGGACATCTAAGAGACGTTGTGCTCTTTTGTTGCGTTCTTGGTACGTTTTAGGCGCATTTTTGGTCATATTTTTGGGTGTTTTTTGGATCGAATCTTGGTATGTTTTTTGGACGTCTAAATGCATGTTCTTGGTGTTTTTTTTTGCGTTTTTGGTTGCATTGTTGGTACGTTTTAAGTGAATTTTTGGTCGTTTTTTGGAACGGATTTTCGGAGCGATTTTTAACGCGTGTTTGGTCCGTTTTTTGGCTGGTTTTCGAAGGTTTTTTTGGATTAACCAGCCTTGTGCCCACATTTGATGAGCTCTGTCTATTTTTCTCTTTAGAAAATCTCTAATAAGTAATTTTAAGTACTAACCAGTCTTACATTTTCAGAATTAGCCTATAGAAACAAGGTATACCTATTTTACTAACTCTTGATGGGGCTACAACTAACGGCGGACCTGCCCTCAGCTAATATGCTTTCCCAGCCAGCTTTTTTCATGGCTATATATTAAAATTGTGCGCCTCACCTAAGTAAAAGTCCTGCTCAACCACGTTGTCCCTGTGGGTTGAAGTGGAAGTTGCTATAGAAATATAGCCACTATTTTTTTTCTGAGTTCTTTTCGCTTAGACTGAACGTATTTACAAATCGACTTGCTTTTTGAAACCCTTGTCGAGTCCTTTTCTTAATCCGTTGAAAAAAATCATTAAATCCAATCACACTGATGCCATTCACATTCTATGGCTAAGTTACCGGCAAATAGCTTAACTTGATTTCCCAAAGTTGCATATCTGTCATTCGACTTTATGCAACCACCACCCCATTAGAAGTTATTTCGTAATCCCTATAGAACGCTCCTTCATTATACAACTTTTCGCTACGCACATATCTACACACTCATGTCGATGTCGATGCCCTGCCACACATGGCTAAAGTTTCATCAACATCAAATCATACTTCTAATACACTGTCAGCCCTGTGTTACCTCTCCACCTAAGGACAAACAGTTGGAAACAAAAGTCAAACTTTAAAGTTACTATGTCTGTACCCTGCTATACGTAAAGACCATTGATCCATCTATAGCCAACCTTTTTGCTGCAGTCCTTTTCCAAATTCCGACACTGCCTTGCTGTGTCACACTCGCACATCGTCGGCGTCGTTGTGTCGTCCTCCTGTAATGAAACATATTCCCAACATTTATGACAAACTATTTATGGGGTGGTAAATACCCGTCGTACTCCTACCTAACATCCCACCACCTACATGTCGTTGTCGTTTTGTTCATTACACTCTGCATGTGACTGAAAAATGTTACTTAAGGTATGTCCTGTGTGGTGGTGGTGGTGGCGGGCGTCGACGGCGGCGGTACGTACCATCTACCGTGAAGGAGCCATTGTCGCATCCACTTTTGCATACGAATTGCACATTAAATGCAATTTCTTTGCGAAAATTGTAGTTTTGTTTAATTAATGTTTTAAGGACGAAAAGGAGAACGAGGACTAGTACGAGTACGAGTAAATCCCGGAGGTCGCAGTCGGAAAGACCGAGAGACACTGTTATATAGTTTCACAAAGTTTAATCATTTCGTTTATTTACGTTGAACTTAGTTTTGCGAGTTGCAAAAGTGTTTCCCCCACTAGGTCCTTATCAAGGATTTGAAGGGTACGTGCTGCTCTTTAAATTGTATATTTTGTGTGTGCAATATATGTCGTTATTCACTTTTGTTTTGGAGGTTTTTGCAATATTTTTAGAGGACAAATACTAAGAGCCGCTTTGGATAGGATTTTTATTTGGCAGATGGAAACTTTCTGTTGAAAAAAAGGCTCCCAAAAAGAGCTGTGATGACTCAATTTGTGGCTAAGCAAATTGACTACAAACGAGACTGACTACCATTTGATGGAAAAATGTGTGTTACGTGCAGACCGTAAAATTTGCAAATACAGGGTATTCTGAAAAAAAAGAAAAAAATTTCCGATATAATGATTTAAGAGAGCTGGGGCCAGATTATGTAAGAAGAAAACGATCGAACGCTATCGTTTCGACAATAGCAGTCTCTGTCTATTGCCACAGATATGATAGAGACAGGTTTAGTGAAAACGAAAGCGGTTTTCGTTTCGTTTTTTACAGAATCCCACCCCTGACTTTGAATTTCCGAACCAATTTTCTTTTGTAAAGGAAAATTCTTCTGAAAATTAAAAACACTACATAGAAATTATGGGCTTCTTTGAAGAGTTCTTTAATGTTTAAACAAAAAACATGCAAATTTAAATAAATATGAGCGACTGTAGTCCCTTGTTTGAAATTTTTGTATTTTTTGAACTGTTTTAGGGACCTACAGGACCCAATTTGAGAAGCTTTGTAAGGAAACTTTAATTCTCGGATGTTCGTCAGAAATACCTCACAAGCGTTTTACAGAAAAATATAAATATTTCCGATTTATTGTCATTTTGGAAATTTCCTTTAGGTAGTCCATACGCGTAAAAACACTCTCTATTGAACTTGTTCCGGTTTTTATTAGTTCACTTTATTGAGCGTCTACTGTATTAATATCTCAATGTAGCATTTTTAATGCTCCTAACTTCCGAGTTTCATTGGCGCCTTTCAGACGCGTTTTTGGTGCATTTTTGTGGCGTTTTTTGGAACAATTTTTGGGACGATTTTTGGACACCGAAGGGACGTTCTTGGTGCGTTTTTTTATAGCTTTCTTGATACGTTTTAGGTGCATATTTGTGACGTTTTTTGGAACAATTTTTGGGTCGTTTTTTGGACATCTAAGGGACGTTCTTGGTGCGTTTTTGTTGCATTCTTGGTACGTTTTAGGTGCATTTTTGGTCGTTTTTGGAACTGATTTTTGGAGCGTTTTTGAGTAGATTTTTGGGGCGTTTTTTCCGGCTTTTTTTTAGGAGATTTTTGTGACCTTTAAATGGACGTCTAGGAAACGTTCTTGGTGAGTGTTTGTTGTGTTCTTTTTACGTTTTATGTGATTTTTTGGGGCGTTTTTTGAAACGATTTTTGGAACGATTTTTGGATATTTTTCTAGAGTCAATTTTTGGAGCATTTTTTACGCGTTTTTGGGGTGTTTTTGGCGGGTATGTGGGAAGATTTTTGGACGTCTAAGCGACGTTTTTGATGCATTTTTTTGCGTTTTTGGTTACAATATTGGTGCGTTTTAGATGCATTTTTGGTCGTTTTTTGGGACGAATTTGTGGGATGTTTTTTGGAGCTATATTTGTGGCGATTTTTGGGGTGTTTTTTGACACATTTTTTGTGAGCTTTTTGAGGAGATTTTGGGGGAATTAATTCGGACGTCTAAAAGCGGACTTGGTGCTTTTTTTTGGTTGCATTGTTGGTACGTTTTAGGTGCATTTTTGGTTGTTTTTCATGGCTTTGATGAAAGGAATTTTTAGGGTCGTTTTTTTGGACGTCTAAGAGACATTCTTTGTTCGATTTTTTTTGGGGCGTTGTTGTTACGTTTTATTTGCATTTTAGGTAGTTTTTGGAGCGTTTTTCTCAGGGCATTTTTTGGACGCCTTGGTGCATTTTTTTACGTTTTCGGTGAATTTTTAGTCGTCTTTCGGGCCATGTTTCGGAACTCATTTTTGGCGTTTTCTGGAGCGTTTTTTTAGGCGATTTTTGGGGCGTTTTTGACGTATTTTTTTTTTTTTGGCTTACAATATTAGTTCGTTTTATGGTGAGGCTTAGGAGTGTTTTAAGCGCGATTCTGTGACGATTTTGGGATGTTTAATCGACGGTTTTGGTGCTGCTGTTAGGTGTAATTTTAGTCGCGTTTCTAGGGCATTTTTAGGGAGATAATGGGACGTGTCTTTCGGCTTTTTTCTCGACACTCATGGAAGCGAAAGCTGTAAAGTTTAGAATGGGGACGCGTTTGGTATAAGTGTCATAACAATGCGCTTCTTTAGGCTAAATGATTCTAGAGCTTACCCTATGAACCGGCATTAGAATATGACCGTAACTGCAGTAACTGCTCTCTAGAGCCTAGATCAATTATTATTAGCAGCAGCTCCATATACCATTTTAAGGGCTTTGACTCTCAATGATATGTCCCCCTACTATTATAGTGAGGGTCTCGCTCAACTTTATTGTTTGTGATCCTTTTTATGATTAGCTAAATCTAGACTTAAAAAACAAGCCATATCGTCACATCTTTGAATAGAATTTTGGCTCTGACCCGATCCAATTCAACAGTGTCAAAGGTAGAAATAGTTTTTTTTTTTTTTCAATTTGACAGTTGTATCTGATTGAAATGTATATACAAAAAGTGCAGCCAATTTGACAGATTGTGCTTCCTCCATTACTCGTTCTAGCCATCTTAGACGACTGATGCTGATTGTTTTGAATCCCACACCCAATACACATCTCCTAATATACATTTTACGCACCAGTATAGAGAAAACATAAAATATTTTCCATAATTACACACATACACACCACACACACGTACAGAATGCCCTCATGGAAACACTTACGGCCAGGAGGAATTTGATTATGGTCAAAGAAGATTATTTTATCCATAATAATTCTGTGTACATTTACACAAGTTATGTCTTATGAGTTGTGCATTTGTGTATAGCAATACTCGTACTTGAACATAAGCTTTGCTATGCACTTAAATTCAACAAATCAATACCAAAGTGAAACGAATCACTTCGGCCCATCCTTGAGGGCACTTTACATATCAAATATGCACACAACATGAGTAGAGCCTAAGACCAAGCACATTCTAATCATCAGTAGAGAATCTCTGAATCAGTAAAGCGTTGAAGGGGAAAGTGACTATAATTACGGCATTTGCTCGATAAATCTACTTATGGTTAAAGGATGTACATGTGGATATTGGTGAAAGCCTTTCGTACAGGAAAAGGAAAGGCCAACATTATTGTACGGTTTATTTTAAGACCGAATGCCTATGGCGGAGGGATAATTATAGTCCAATGTAAGCAAGGCTGAATTTATTATCCCATCGACAGGTGTAGACAACTTGAAGTTTTTATAGTGCCGGCCAAAGTAATACGCACAAATAAAAATCAAGTAGCTCGTCCTTTTATTTTTTATGTCACATAAATTGTCATGGTGGAACATTGGTTTTGTTGCTCCCGATCTCGACCCGCCCAGATTGTCCTTGCATCAATTACCGCATCTGTTGTCGTCAATCCTATAGGCTTCCATTACACCCTTATTACGTCCGTTTTCCACGTTTCAACTGTCAACTGGTGACGCATCAGTGAGCACTGGAGCAGTGTTGTTTAGGCGCTTTTCGACTTCCGTTGTTGGAGCTGGTTTTATGATAATAAAATCAAATCAAATGAAAATGAAAATGAAAATGAAATCCGTTACTTTAAGGATAATGAAAATAATTTTATTAAGGACATAAAAGCGCCATGTTGTTATTCTGCTAATACAGTTGTTTGCTTTGTCGTCGTCGAAACTGCGTGATAGGGAACAAACTGGAGATAATCTACGATGGCAGGCAGGCCAAGGCAAATTGAATTCGCCCAAATAAACGCTGGGCTGGCATATGATTTCGGCAAAGCGGCAACTGTGCGGTGGTGGCTGGCGAACGAGAAAAGAAAACTTTCCCATCAAAGTTTCAATACGCGTTGTGTCTTCCTTTGGTGTTTGGTAATTTCAATTAATCCCACCCCGCCCCCCTTTCACTCCTACTATAGCATCAAATAAAAATAAACGAACAAGGAGCAGGAGCAAGTATCAGCAAAGAATGCCATTATTAAGAGATTGGCCTAACGAATGAGCTGAGAGAGCATTACCGGCGGCCTCTAACGAAATAGTTCAGTCTTACAAGGCTAACTACATGAGGGGGGCGAGGAATGATGGTCTAATTAGGTTCGTTATGAGTAATAGGTGTTGCGAAATGTTGTGTTGGATGTTTCTTCTTGTTTATCTGTTAGAATTGAATAATTGACAGATGTTAGATGACGAAGGAGCGGAGATGGATGGAATTGTGTATCGAATGGATGTATTTTTGAACTAATGATCACATAAAGTTGAAGTTGATTTTTTTGAGGAGTTTTTGGCGCGTTTTTTGAGTCGTTTTTGGGAGTTCTTAGAAAAGTTTTCTTCATTTTTTAAAGCATTTTTAGGGCGTTTTTTCCCATTTTTTTAAAAACATTTTCGAAGAGTACTTTGTGGCCTTTTTTGAGCCGTTTCTTGGCTCGATTTTGGACCTTTTTTTGTCGCCATTTTTCAGGCTTTCGCGATTTTTCAAGCGTTTTTTGAATCGTTTTTTTTGGGGCGTTTTTTGGATCGTTTTTGAAGATTCTTTGATGTGTTTTTGAAGCATTTTTTTTTAATTTTTTAAGGCATTTTCGGAGTGTTTTTTGTGGCGATTTTTGAAGTGTCTTTTTTGGGTTCTTTGAGGTGTTTTTTGGGGGCGATTTTTTAAGTGTTTTATGGAACGTTTGTTGTGGCTTTGTTGTCGCGATTTTTGACCGTTTTTAACGGCATTTTTTGGTAATTTGTTAAAGCGTTTTTGAGGCGTGTTTTGGGTGGTTTTTGAAGCGTTTTTTTGTAGTTTTTTTGTACCGATTTTTAAAGCATTTTTGGAAGCTTTTTTTGGGGAATTTTTTGAGGCTGTTTTGAAAATGTTTTGAGGATTTTTTTGCCGCAGTTTTTGAAGCATTTATAAGCAGTTTTCGAAGAGTTTTTTTAATCGTTTTTTAGGGAGTTTTTTTAGAACATTTTTTGAAGCGTTTTTAGGGGTTCTAAAAATGCTCCACGTTTTTCTTGCGTTTATTATGGCTTTTTTAAAGCATTTTTTTGGGGTTTTTTGAGGTGTTTATTGGCGGGTTTCTTGAACCATATTTTGGAGCGTTTGTTGTGACTTTTTTGTCGCGATTTTGATACATTTTTGGAGGCGTTTTTGGGGCATTTTTCTTGGTGTTTTTAAAGCGTATGCGTATCTTGACGCGTCTTTGAAGAAATTTTGACTTTCTATTCGCGATTTTTGAATAATTTTTAGAGGCTCTTGGAGGAAGAGTTGAAGAGTTTTTTTATCAGCTTTTTGAGGCCTTTTTCGGAGCGTGTGGTGCGCCTTCTTTGATACGATTTTTAAAGCATTTTTGGTATTTTTTAAGGCGTATTTTGAAGTATTTTTTTGGGGCGTTTTACGAGGCATTTTTTGAAGCGTTTTTAGGGGTTCTTTGTGGCTTTTTTTTGTCGCGATTTTTGAAGCATTTTTGGAGCCGTTTTTTTGGGCATTTTTTGTTCCGTTTTCTTGTTTGTGTTTTCTGATGCATTTTTGGGGTGAATCAAGGGTGTTCCTTGAGGTGTTTTTTGAAGGGCTCTTATTGCGTATTTTGATGCATTTTTTTAAGTGTGCTTTGAAGCAGTTTTTGGAGTATTTTGAACCTTTTCTCATGGCTTTTTTTTGTCACGACTTTTAAAACATGTTTGAAGCGTTTTTAAAGACTTTTAAAAAGTACAAAAAGTGCAGCCCATTTGATAGATTCTGTTTTCGCTGTCTAGCCATCTTAGACGGCGTTTTTGATGCGTTTTTTGAGTAGTTTTTTCTGTCTTTTTTGTCACAATTTTTAAAGCATTTTTTTGATGCTCTTTGTGACTCATTTTGTCGCGACTTTTTAAAGTATTTGTGGAGCTATTTTTTTTATGTTTTCTGAGGCGTTACTGGGCGCGATTTGAGGTGTTTTTTGGCGCGTTTTTTAGAGCGTTTGTTGTGTTTTTTTATCATGATTTTTGAAGCATTTTTTGGGAAATTGTTTAAACCGTATATATTATTGTAACATGTTTGGTGGCGTTTTTTGGATTTTCTTTGAGGTGTATTTTGAATTTTTTAATTTTATTTTTTTAATTTTTTTTTTAATCCAGCTACAACAGTTGACACATAAAATTAATGTGAAAATACAAAATCAACCTTCTGCACCCCATTGTCACTTCAATGGACTATTGTTTCTTTTTTTTGTTTAACTTAATATTCTGCTGAATAAAACGCATACCAAAAAAATGGACTCTACATCCACTATTGTCAGACTTAATTCTGCTCCATTAGATGATAACGTCAATGTGTTGCACAATGCATAAGCACAACAACGAGTCAACAATGAAATTTTGCAAACAATACAAGCGCCATATAGCTATGCCTCATTGCGCAATTGCTTTTCCACGCTAGCATATTTCCATTTCATAGCAACTATTGTTGGGTTAGTTATTTGATTCAATTGTTAATAGTTGAATTATGAACAGACAAAGGAATTTATATAATTTATATAGACGTAATCTAAATTACGGATTATTGATTTATTCAACTGAAATAAATTGCTTCAAGGACCTTTACGCCATTAGACAGATACGTCCAGATACGCATCACTGGGCGGCAACAAGCGGCAAAAATTCTTTCAAAAGTTTCAACACACTTCCCAACTGAATAATGTATGCACTTTAAAAGTTCCTATTTTATCCTGAAAGCAGAGTGATGTATAAAGAAGAGCCTTGTATTGGAATTTTCAATGTCACATCATATTGTTGCGACGCAATGTGTGGTAGTGGAACTTGGCGCCTTTACGAATTTCATTGCTCAAAGGCAATTACATAATTTGTTTTTCTAGAAAGCGTGTTTGTGAACGGGCTTATTGAGCTGATTAGAAGCACGTGCCACACATTTTAAGATAGCTTACATTTTTTCCCAAAATGATACCTCTCATCGTATCGGCAAATATATTTTTTTTTCAATTTCCGTTAACCTTTTTGTGGACTCTTTTTGTCCTGGGACTCGATTAAGGTTAGTGTCATAAAATAGGGTTAAGGGACACTCGACATTCTTCAGACTGAACCGATGTAACCATTCGTTGAAGGAGATAACATAGCCAAACAAACAAAGCCATCTTCCGAATGTTATCGGATGTCGTATTATAGTCCTTGTTACTTTTGCTGTTGACAACAATACGGGTCAAGTTCATTTCTTCTGTTGGAAGAAAGTAACCCCAAGCAGGAAGGTTGCAGGGGCATGCTGCAACTCCCCATACGCATTAAGCAACAAATTCTTTTTGGGCTTTATTTCCATCTTGTTGTATATTTTTTGGCGTTATTTCCTTGGGCATTATTGCCTAACGCCTGCATACGAAATAGGCGTGGCATGCCTTTTATCTTTTGGTATATGTATAACTGAGTCATGATGATTGTTTCGAGAGACACCTTTGCGTAGTTGCAAGTTTTTCAATGTGTCATGTGCGTTATTGCCATTTTGCTTTTATTACCCTTCACTTGAGAGTCCCACTCTTGCATTTGAAGTTCTAAAAATACTAAAACTTTTTTCAAAACTTTCGCTTTTTTTCAAGTCTTTCACTTGGAAAACAATTTTACCTATACAAATTTGTGTCCTTCAGACAACAAAACCTGCCTCGATAAACATGTATGCAGTAGCATTTCCGCAGTCACAATCATGTGCCTTCTTTGCTATACTAGAATTTCACAACAACGACGATGGGAAGGCACTTTCAATTTAACTTGGTATAAACTTTGTCCTCACACAGCAAAGTCCTTGGTGTGCATTTTCGAAATATGTCGAGATTGTGTGTTTAGGAATGCATTTATTGTAAGAAATTCAAAAATTTAATTTGTGAAATAAAATGAAGTGCGAGGAAGCATGTAAGTGACTTTGTTAAGTCATTTTTGGGAGGCTGTGATTTTTTTTTAGGAATTGTCACAGGAACCGTGAGTTGCATTGAAATTTTTTTTAAGTTCTGTCAACTAATTGCGTTTTGGACAACTCGTTGAATAATGTTCGATAGGACTCACCTATATTATGAAAATGCAAGTAGTTATTATGGGACAAATACGGGACAAAAAATTAAATACCGGGCATTTGTACGTATTTTTTACCAAAAAAATAAATAGGGACAGTCGATTGAAATATAGGACTGTCCCAGAAAAAAAAAACTTAAAATTAAAAATTTTTTCAAGTATTCAAGCCACCATTTTGTATATTTTGACGTCCATTTTGATGGTATATTTATTAACTTTATTCTTCTACCGCTTTTGTAATTGACAGCAAAATCCCTTTTCCAATTTTAAGTCAATAGATTTAATTTTTGAGGCAATTTGCCTGAGGCAAGTCACGTACACAATAAATTTTTGTTTCGTGATCATAAGAGAGAGATAGAAAGAGATAGAAAGAGATAGGTAGAGAATTGGAGAACAAGAGAGTGAGGAAGATAAATCTAGTAGAAACTATAAATTCGATGGCGGATTATATTATTTAAAGAGAGGAATCCGCTGGTTTTAAAAAACTAAAAACTTACCACTGTATAAAAAACATTAGTCTGCTAATTCGTGGTATGAACATTTTTTCGAAGTTCGTTTTGAACACTTAAATACATCCAACCCAAAAGGTTCGTTCAAGAGTTCTATGCGAACAGAAAATATCGCCGAAAAAGGTTGGCGCTTCGTTTCTTATTTTGTCTCAAAAAATTTACTCGGGCGTATGTGGAATATTTTGGTATGAAAAATGTTTGCGTGTACAGAACTCTATTTTTTATTGTAGGAGTACTAAAACCGGCAACCGATGCATATCAGACGAGATATGCCAGGTCTTTTTTCCAAAAAGTTTTCTGGCGTTTTTTCCATTTGCAGAAAGAGAACAAGTTTGGAAAAAATGCCAGAAACAGTATTTTCTGAAAGAAAGAAAATGGGTGCAGTTCTGAACTTTACACAGAAAAAACCTCACACCCAGTCACTGTAGTATTTAGGGTGGGTGCGAGGTTTTTTATATGTGAACTTCGATAATTTTCCAATAAATAACATTTTCTGATCTTGTTTCCAAAATTAGTTTGGAAATTAGGCCAGAATACGAGTTGTTTATTTTTATTATCTGGCTTAATTTCCATTTTACTTTCTGGCTCTTTTTCCACACCTGTCTGGCCAAATTTCCAACGTTTCTGGTGTATTTTCCAAACAATGTTCTGGTGCTTTTTCCAATTTTGACTAAATAAAAATTTTCTGGCGTTTTGTCCAAAAAACAATTCTGGCCTAATTTCCTCTGGCGTAATTTCCGAGAGCCGTTACCTGGGCTTTAGTGTGCCCTAAAGTTTCTAGCCAATCTTTCTAGCTGTAATTTTTAGGAGCAAAATGCCATACAAAGTAAAGGCATTTCTATAAAAAAAACCTCGTGTTGCCTTTAATTTTTCCCTATACCTCATTGGACGATGTGATGATCCTAAACTGATTCAACATCAACCTACTCCATTCGTTCAAACTCGTCTTTCCTACACTTGCACATTCTAAACAGCAAAAACATCTCAAAAACTTGACAGTCATTGCACATTACGGAACGCATTAATGCTTTGAATAATTTGTATTTTGCGGAAATTTTTAAATTTTAATTTCCCGTCTATTAATTCCATGAAGTACTTATCAGACTTTTGGCTACATCCAGTTTTTTCCCGAGATGATGGCATATTTTGCAACTTCTATTACAATTTAATTTTTATTCCAACTTTGTTTGTCTGTTTCTTACGATCATGATCTTCGATTTTTCGAGGTCCTTGTACTTGAAACCACTTCTGTTGGTAAATTCGTGTTTAGGGGCATTTGATTTTATTTAATAAACTTTTTTTTCCTTCGATTGATAGTAGTTGCGCCAGCGTTCTGCAATTCATTTGATAGTTTTGCTCCCTACAACAATGTATCTTTTTCATTCCAACCAAGTTTAATATCATCACAAATTCGTACATTTGAATTGGCCTTTACTCCAAAAATGCGTTTCGCCCCGATGTGGGCGCACTGTTTGCTCGATTTTCACCGAGATTAATGATTTTCTAATCAACAGGTCTTTAATATCGTTTACCAGTTTAAAATCATCCACAATTGGAAATAAATGGTGGGACATCTGTTGGTTTCTTTTTTCACAGTAAAAAATTGAAAAATGTTGGAAAATGTTCGTTTTGTGCTTTCAGTGGAGAACATTAGACTCATTGTACACCTCAGCTACTGACATCAGTCGCACGAAGTGAACGAATTACTTTAAAAATACTCTCCCAATCCATGTGGATTTCTCAGACTTAGCACAGGTCCTAATGTGGCAACATTTAGTTTTTATTTCATAGCAATCGGCCAATTCATTCAGAAGATATATTGTAGAGTGACGCAATACGGAACTCACTGAACGACAACAAACGCTCCCACACTACGCTGGTCATTCGTTCCATTGACACGGAATGACAATAAACGCTACTACACTGCGCTGGTCATTCGATCCTTCAACAACACAATGAATTCAACATTTTTTTCTGAAAAAGCGGATTAACAAATGTGTCGGGCACATTCGTTGGTTGCTTTCCTTTTGTGGACCTTTGATGTCGGAGAAATACTACTTACTTACTTGACCCGTGAAGAGTCTCTGCCTAAGATGCAGCAGCTTTCCATCCTCTGCGATGCCGAGCACGCTGCTACCATTTGTCCAGAATTAGTGATCTGGTAGCATTGGTTTGCACTTTGAAACGGAGGTTCGGTCATCCTTGTCTTCTCGAACCTGGGAGCTGGGATTCGAAGATCCCCTTAGCTGAAGCATTATTGTCAATTCCCTCGATGTGGCCACACCAATGTAGTCTACCTATTTTGACTTTTTGGACTACATTCACATATTGATACAGCTCACATAGTTCGCGGTTGTATCTTTTCCTCCATTCGCCCTCCTCGCACACAGGACCAAAAATCCGCCGAAGTATTTTTCTTTCGAAGGAACCCAGTATCAGCTCTTGAATATCGTCCAGTTCTCGGTGCCATAAGGTATAGATAAGGGTTTTGTAGAGCATACATTTCGTCATTCGAGTTAGGAGGTTTGAACACGATTGTTTTGCCAAACCGTAGTAGCAGCTGTAATTCTAGGGTAATTCTTTCCCGTATCTCCACCAGAGTGTCATTCATGGAGTTCATGTTTACTCCGAGGTAGATGACGTTTCGTTCTAGGCGGTGGACAGATGCTTGTTTGTTTGTTGATAGCATGTACTTAGTCTTGTCCTAATCTACTTCAACAAGGCCAACGGATTTGTTAACTGAGTGGGGAAGCGAGGAGTAACAACGATTCTCGCTTGTTTGGGATTGACCCTGACAATTTCTGTTGGGAAATTATGTGGGTTGGGGTCGAAATTCTGGCGAGGTCAAAATTCTTTTTTCAAAATTCTGCTTTCAAAATTCTGTTTTACAAAATTCTGCTTTTCAGAATTCTTTTTTTCAAATAAATGTTCACAAGCGCGCGCTTTTTAACAATTTTGAAACCTTTTTTTATTATTTGTAAAACATTCTACCTACCTACTCCGAGATAGTTTTTTCTAGATTGTCCGGGTTTTTCATCCTTATGAGGAAATTCGGAAATTCAAAATTAACAGAGCTTGAAAGTGTCAAGTAAATTCAGAAAAATATGATTGTAACGAAGTATATTTTGTCGCCAATAATTCGGGTCCCAAGCAAAATTTCCAAAATCCCAGAAATTGATTTTATTTATCTCTTCCCCTTTCCCACCAATTGGAATTATAAGTTGGAAAAATATGGAGTATTTGACTAAGGAAATACTTCTGTTTTTAGATTTGAGTTTAGTCAACTTCTTTTTTCAACAGTTTCATGTGCCAGAAAATCAGCCGATAATAATTACTCAGCGCAAATGACACATGGCCTTAAAACATGGATGTAGCTACCGCAATAGTACGCGCATTTTGGTCCTAGTTTTGTAGATCCTATTTTGTCCGGGAAAGTTTGCGATTTTCATGCTCGATAACTACTTTCTGCAAATTATTTCTAGCAACCCTAGCGTGGATGGATATATGTATTATTGTGATATATGTATTTTTATTATATTGCAATTATGAAATAATTTGTAATTTTTTGGCTGTTTTTTTTGTGTGTTCCTGGTACCTTCTTTATAATATGAAATATATTGTAAGTTGTTGACAAAGTTGAAAAATATTTGTTTTCTTTAAATTCGTAAATTGGAAAAAAAAAACAGAATTAGCAGAATTTATTTGTTTAAAATATTGCCTGTCAGAATTTTAAAAAGCAGAATTTTGAAAAGCAGAATTTTGTAAGACAGAACAGAAAAAAACAGAATTTTTGTGTTAAAAGTCAGAATTTTGCAAAGCAGAATTTTGAAAGCAGAATTTCGACCCGCTCCCAAATTATGTCGAATTTCAGTCTCTTAATTATTGTTGGAGAGAATTACATTAACAGCAACTCGGATTTCGCCTGTTCTTCAATCGCATTGAAAGCTTCTATCACGGCACGGACCTGTTGAAGATATTGTCTTCCGTGTTGACATCTGCTAGAGAGAAATAGATTATATTTTAAATAAAATTAAAAATTGCCTCAGTTTTCAAATTGGAACATAAAGAATGTAGTACATATTTAAACAATAAAATTCCTGGGCACGGCCAAATCCTTTCGATAACAATTATTTGAACATTTTCCCAACCATAATGTCTAACTCAATTATTTTCCAAATATTTGGTCAAAAGTTTATCAGATTAAAATTTCCAAAAACGCTGGTTCCAGTTTGTGCAGTTTCACTTGCAGTTATTTAGCAATCAAATTGCGTGTAAACAGCACTTGTAGTGTAGTGTTTATCTCGTTTGCAGAATTCATTTACTCATTACTGGAAAATTGAAATTCGATTGTAGGTCAGGTACGTCAAGTGAACGAACACAAATACAACAACCGTCTCTATACTAAGAGCGGGGAAACAGATTAAATTATAATTAAACTGGCGGCTGTTATACACATCATTCGTGGCAGCAGCACGTGGATAGTTTACGGACGACCATCAGCACCACCACCACCACCACCACCACCATGAACGATGGTCGTCTATATTTATGTATATTTCAATCAAGAAAATTGAAAAGGGGGAGGGTTGGATGTAGGAAAACATTGCGGTGTTGAGCACTATATCCATCAGAATAATTGAATTTATGAACCATGTTAGGTATACTCTCTAAACATGCATTCTTTTAAAAAGGACTGACTGGGATTTTACCCTTGCTTAGTGGTGCGCGGTCTGAGTTGATGGCAGGATACACTACACAGTATCCACCAATTATATATTTGGAGAACTTCCACATGTGCGCTTAATTTTTCAACCATCAACAGTATCAAAACTAATCAAGCCATCTTATAATATACCCCAAACCAACACGTAAGCATCATAAAACAGGACACACAGACGTATATAAACATGTACGACTAATTAAATTTTAAATTCCTTTAAAAATACGAGCGCGCTCTATCTGAAAATTTAATTGACAGTAAAACAAACGCGAGGATATCTTAATGAAAATGTCGCATGTAAAATGAGAAATTTACGAGAAATTCGTTGAGATAAAGGATAATTTCTTTCCCAACACATCAGAGAAGTGCGTATAGAAGAGTATCGTATATACTTATCAGATTGCAGTTGCTGTTGAACGTGACGTGCAATACAAATTACGTTTTAATATTACACATCCTCTTGACAAAAGGCAATTCTTTGGGAAGTATCCTTGAGCGAAGGATTATCATGGTGGCGAAATTGGTATTTTTGCCGCATAAAATCCGAGGACAGAAGAATGCCACACGACGCAATATGCGGGAAGCAGCCAACACCGCTGTGATTTATTTTCCTTGATGTATGAGTGTATTTCAATTGAGTTTTAAGCATGCTTGGCTTGAGCTTTTGTGGATGTTCTTTTCTTGGTCTTTTATAGATCAGCACGTTCACTTGAGTGACAGATAGTGTTATGTGAAGGAAGTAATCTAATGCTGTGTGCGTACCCTTAAGCGACCCATACACGTGACACAAGTTTCGGATGTTTATTAACTATCATCAGTGACATCCTTTTGAATTTATAGATAGACAGGTCTGTCCATTGTAAAGTGGTTTTGTTTTTTTTTTTTATTTTTTTATGAAGGAGAGAGTCATCACCACTTGGTGTGTCTCGTGGACTAAACTGTCCCCATCATCGGTCTCAAATCCACCCTGGAACTGCTCTTTGCATTACTTCAAGGTGGTGCCGGTTTAGGTCCATGTATTGACGCCGTCTCGTGTGTCTTCTGTGGCCTAAGACGTTTGTGCTTATGAACCCTGAGGGGTTCTTTCTCAGTTTGGGAGTTCTTCTATCTTTTTGGTCCTGAGAATATTTTCTACGAAGGATTTGATTTCGCCCCAGTTCTGGTCACTCATTAACATCTTCCTGATTGTATTGTCTGGAGTGATGGTACCGATGCTTCCTTCCAGATCCCGCCTTTGATCCTCCCATCTACTGCAGGTGAAGAAAGTGTGGTTTGTGTCCCCGTACTGGCAGGCTGGGCTGCTTTCTTAGCCGATTCTATGAAGGAAGGAGTTGAAATAGCTCACTTCACCGTATTTCCGATTCTTGCCACTTCTGCTTCGTGAGCTCTTTGGCCTCTTCCGTAACCGTTTCCACTCCAGCTTCCGTTTTTTTTGTCGTAAACGTAAACATTAGCCTACTCAGTGACGCAGAAAGTAAGTTTGGTGTTGATGGACACACCCAAATACTTCACGGCGTCTTTGCTTCTTATTACCTCCTGGCCGATTTGGAAGTCGATTAGAGTCGGGATCCGTTTCTTCGTCAAAAGGACTATCGCGGTTTTTCTGTAGCCAAACTGAGATCGTGTTCATCCATCCAGGAGGTTACTCGTCGCATGACCTGGTTTAGCTTCATTTACGCGTTTTCTGTGTCTTTTCCCATTATGACCGCGGCGATATCATCTGCATACCCCACCAGGAAGGTATAAAGATTACTTTTCGCCCAAAATCGTTGTCCAATTCAAACTGCTCTAAGGCCCATACTGCGAAGCGATAATGAAGCGGATGGTCGTGCGCCTTCCACACTCTCGGCCACATTCTCGTCTGTGCGCACCATACGACGACGGTGACCATGAGTGTTGTCCACTACCAGTCTCACGAACTTTTTGCACAAACTTGCGTACAACAGATGCTTAATTTGGGCCAAAACTTATTTTCAAAAAACGCACTGATTGTACTACACAGCTTACACTTTGGAAATAAGTTTTCAATATTTCACAACGTTATTCAAGCGTAAAGCGACTGACTTTCTGTCAAGATTTCGAGCGAGAAACAGCTGTCAGTGTCAAAATAACCTATGATTTAAAAACCAACCACTAGATGGATGTTTTCTATACATGGTCACGTTTAGAAAATAAAATACAAAATGCGCCCTGAGGAAACTTATTGCTCCGGCAGTTTTTTTCCATTTCAATTGACAAACTATTCTAATGTTCTTGTCAAAATTTACAAATTGTCCAACCCTACTTCGCTTCCGACTGTACCAACACTTAAGTCCATTTATGTATTGCGCTACCGTTTCCACAACATATATAATTTCGACAAAATGCATTCGCTCATGCATCTGCTCTTTCTCTGCAGTCCACCACAAAAGCCGGACTAACCTGCATTTATATCGAGGGCAGCTATTTGCAGCTATAAATTTTCACAGTAATGCCTTTGAAAGTATACACATTACACACAGACATACATATTACCCATTAGTGATTTTGGTTTTGCATCACTACGTGAGAACCTAAACACAGGCAGACACAGCTATACAGCTTGAACGAAATAGGCCTGGCGAATGTTTCAAAACCCAAAAACCGTAATTGAAACGGTGACTTTGTGAAGTAATTTAAATCGTTTAGCCCTAATCCGATTTTGGGAGATTAATAGCTTTTAGGTCCCAAAACGGAAGCAATAATAGTTGTCATTTGGCTAAAGGCAACCTACGTATAATTGCCTTCGCAATGAGGTCAACCTTAATCAGGATCTATTGTATGAATACTGAAATTGTTTTGCTCAAGGGATGCGGTTGTTAGAAACATTGTGATGCTGTCCATATGCAGCAGTATAATAATATCAATTGACAAGAAGTTTGACCTGACCTGACATATACAAGCTGTAGGCCGTTTTGACATATTCGATGTAGAGCAGTAGCTGTCGCGCTGCATATGACGTGCGTTGGAAATTTGGCTGTATTGATGTGTAGGACTTTTTAACTTTTGAATGTTGCCATTTTCAACATGATTTGGGAGTCCATGTCTATATATGAAGTTTGCCCATGTAAACCCGCCCGATCGGTGTACACCGATTTTACGACATTCATGTGGTTGTTTGCATACATATATGTTATAGAATTTGACAGCTTGTCGCCGCCGACAATACATAGATAGTTAATTAAAACGTTGTGACGTATCTGCACAGAGTAAGAGGACACTAGTGACGGAATTGGAAACGTCAGACACGTCAAAAAATCTCACATCATATCAGGATGTTCGCTCTAAATATTGAATGGCAACCTAAAAACTTTATTCAAGATCTTCACTGGATTTCTAATAAAAACATGTAAATATTTTGTAAATTCCTGAATTTGTTATTTTACTTTACTTGAGACGTTTAGATCTAAGGCCTATTATAAACCATAAAAGCTACAAGGGTCCAAGGGCTGATTTATTACAGAAAACTTCTATTTTCACATTTCCTATTGTTGAACATGAACCAAACTATGTTGCCAGAAAGACCATGGTGTAGTGGTTAGTGCGTTTGCTAGAATCATAACGGGAAATGTGTTTGAGTTTTGGAAGAGAGATTTTGGCTTAAATATCAAAAGCTAGAGCTAAATATTCTGATATTTTTTTCGAGCAACTGGAGGACTCAGATGCAACTGGTCCATTGTACTACTAGGAAGCAAACCCTATATTACCCATTTTACTAGAATTTCGTCGTCTTTCTTAGAAATCTGAGACTGAGAATGTCGCAGACTTCTTACTGACTTTCGGGAGCATTCGTTTAGTCTGCACACATCTTGGAGAGCCTTCAAAAAATTCAAAAAAAGGTTGTTCGTTAGAAATCCAATTGTTAATAGAGACACAGAACTAGGACACAGACCGAGGACACAGGCAGACCTAGCGCAGGTTCTGGTCCCGATAAATTATCCTCCGAGCCATGCTTAACAATCTCGCATCGGAAATCTCATTTCTCGCAATCCCAATATGATCTGGGACCCAGACAAGTGTCAAAGTGTTAAGCATTCCCGAACTATTTTGAAACGGGTAACAGGGTTGAGCAAGGCCTCAAGCTAAGCTTGATTGTCACTACAAACGCTGATACTCTGATCCCCCTACCTATTCCTAATAATATATTTGGCAGTCATTGGGATAGCATAGAGCTCCGCTTGAAAAACAGAAGCATGCTTTCCTAACGGGTATTAAAGTCTAATGTTGTCGAGTTTTGAACCCATCCGTGAAAACTACGACTACATCTCAAACAAGGCTCAGACTCTGGCCGAAGCTGGTCCTAAAGGCAAAGAAAGTTGACTCTAAATTTGCAAAACAGCCAAAGTTCTGATGTCAATGCATCAGACGGCATATCCATTCAACTATAGGGTCCTAGGATAAGTGTTGAGCAAGGCCATCGAAACTCCAGTGTGGATGATACCAAAAGCCACCTCGCCTCAGACGGTAGATTGCTTTGATAGTAGAACCAATGATAAAGGTAATCAAGGTATTGAGGTAAATCAAGCAGAGCATCTAGAATAGAGCTCGGGGTACTCGGAAAAGCATCCGTGCAGCCAAGACAGACCGTTCTTTGAAGTTTTGTGAAGCGAAGACAGTCACATATTTTTGCGAAAGCCCTCTCCACCAAACAATCGACGCATATAGGCTAGAGAAGGCCTTATGACAGCCGTATAGATCAGTAGGACCTTTATAGGTCCGTCATACCAAAAGCCAGACAACTAAGAGCGCCTTGGATGTCTTCGAGTTCAACTTGACATGCTTTGCCAAAAACAGTTTCTTATCCATGATTACTCCCAAATATTTTGCTTCATCGGAGATCTGGATAGTAACGCCTTTTAGGCCTGGCTGAGTCAGATCGGTTAAAATCCTCCGTTTCAGTTTTCAAAGGATTTAGCGAAAGCCCATTCCTATTGCACCATTCATCGGTCATATCTAAAGCTATCTGCGCGTTAGCACAGGCAGTCTGTAAACATGATCCGACTGAAAGTAAGACAACATCATCCGTGTATGCCTGAGTATAGAAATTTGAGCTATTCAGGATATGCAACAGAGAGTCAACTACCATTCACCATAACAAGGGAGACAGAACCCTAGCTTTTGTTTACCCCCGTCCTAAAACGGCGTCCACAGTCCTCATTTACCACTGAAGTTCTATTCATTAGTATCTCCCTGATTCACAAAATCAATGTCTGATCTACCCCGTGTTGTGTAGCAGAGTTACACATCAAGTCAAAAGTCGCATTGTCGAAAGATACCCTACTATAGGTTATAACTTTCCTTGTCGAAAAATTTGTAATCAGTTCATAAATCGTCCAAATAAAATGTAGGTACATAGTTCCAACTTATTCGAACCCCACTTTAGTTACATTTTAACCCAATAATAGTAAGTTAATAACAAATAGGAATAAAACATAAAATCCTAAACATTAAGCACAGCAGGAGTCGATATATAAAACTTTGTTGGCCTTCGTCATAACATTTCAATTTGAAAAGGACTAACAAAGAAAAAAATGGTTTCGAATCGAATATTAAATTTTCCAACTTCATTCAAATAAAGGCTACAAAAAAAACCGTCGAAAAACGATAAAATACTTTTATTTATGATGAAAACTTCACCGCACACATCCGCACAATATTTTCTCCCAAAAGTGGCAGCAGTGGTTTTTCGATTTCATAAGCAAGTCTGTAACTTTTCGAGTGAGTATAAGCGGCATAACATCATAACAACGAATGCGAACTTGACAAAAACAAAAATAAAAAAAAAAAACAGTTTTCTTAATCCTTCAGCGAGGAGGAAAACCCTTTTTTATTTTCTGTGCATTTGCCCGCGCAACTGTTTCTTTTGCTTCCTTTCTCCGTGGTGGAGTGTGAATTAAGAGTTTCGGTGGTGGAACCATTTCTTATGCCAAACCGAGCGACTTTTGTTTTTTAGTGTACCAAAACTTTTCCAACCGTCATAAGTAATAAAAAAATAAAAATAATAAAAATGTGTGTGCATAAAGGAGTATACGAGAAATTATTGTTATTTTTTTAAGATGGAAGTTTTTTTCAACCGCTATGAAAATGAAAATTCCCTTTCATGAGTTTTCTTCACCCCCTTCCAGGACTCTTGATCTTGGCAATTGGAAGGATTTTCGAAGGTGCATGTGTTTGAGATTTATCGAACTTGGCATTTGTTTATTTCCTTTCAACCAAGTGGGGGTTAGGTGTCAGGGATCAAATGATACATTTATTCATATGGATGTATAATTGGGTCTTAGTCATTAAAATTCCGTTTTCACAAACAAACAAAAATTTACACTCAAAGTAAAGTTTACAGAAAAAACACAGACACACACGTCATATAGCCACGAAAATGTAAAAGCTTTTCCAATCTAGAGAAATTTTATGAAAATTCCCTTTAAAAAAGGACATGAACTGAGAAATTAAAAAAAAAAATTAAATTTGTGCAAAATCCTTGGGATAAATTGGATTTGTCTCTATTCAGGTTTCTCCTTTATGGAAGATTCCTCCACACACACAAACACACACATGTTCCTCTTTTGTTTTGAAGCGAGGTAATGAATTGACCATAGTTTGGTGGAACGAAGAGCACAGATGGTTTAATAGCAAAAAAAAAATCGTTTAAAATATTCATAATGGAATTCATTTTTATTCATTCCTTGAACATGAGTGTCCTGCTGGTCACTAGCAAGCACTACCATCAGGGTGTGAATGTTATAAGCGATGCATTTTACTCTTTTGTTTTTGCATGCTTCTTTTTTTTTAGGATAGATAATGTGAACTGGGGAATGGTAGAAGAAATCGGAGAGAAATAGAGATTTATACGGAACTACATAGTTGTACCCCGACTTGGTTCTCGTCCAATAAAATTATTGATGTATACTTTACCACGACAATGGTGACCGCATGATGATGATGTTTAATTAAAATTCCATTAATAATTTTCCATAAATTGCACAAGTATGAAAAGATATTTTAAAACTTCGCAAGAGAATGTCTAGAAAAATCTATAAAATTCAATCAGTGGTTCTCAAGTTATAAGCTCACAAACGAATAGGCAGACAAAGATTTGGATTCCATTCCTTTATCCATCACAAATTCCACAAATGTATACCCGCGCTGTAAAAAAATATATTCTAAGACCTTGCCCGAGAATACATCTATAAGCCATTAAAATATCTAGCAAATTGAACCAGTGGTTCTCAAGTTATAAGTGGACAAACGAATATACAGAGAGAAAACGGGGATTCTTCTTAATACATCACAAATTCCACAAATTTTGCAGATTATTGATTTTTTAGACCTATTTCCAAACCCCAAAGAAAATCCAAATGAGCATCGGTGTTAACTCACTTTTGACGCTTACTGTACATTATACGGGAAGGGTTCCATTCCTGAAAAAAACTTAATATACCTTCATTATAAGCTTATTTAGCTCAAAAGACTAAATAATGTTCAACGAGAGTGCATAGGATACCGTAAGATGCGTGACTCGTTAAATTGCTCACTCAGATGAGAAGTTTGGATCCATTATGCCCATTTTAGATATCTACGTATCTCTGATTGCAAAGTGTTTCGGGCTTTCGGCTTTTTAAGCTCTAGATAATCCAGATTCAGCTATTCATCGAAGAAGTAGTTACCAAATATGTTCAATCTGTTTTTAAGGGCTGGTCAGTCAAAATAAGTTGATTTGGTAGACCTTTCCTGAAACCAGCACATTAAACGTTTTGTAGAAAACTTGTAAAAACTTTTGCGAAATTATTAATGAGCGACATACCACATGAATTACACCAGAATTAGTCGGTTTTTTTTAAGCTTTTCAGCACATTTCCAGTGTTTCTCCGCCGATTTCCATAAATCTTTTCAGTTTCTATACAGTTTGAAAATTTCCTAGCCCCATTTTAAAAATGTTATGATTTTTTCAATCGGAATATTTCCTTGTAGTCAGAATTTCCTTTCAAATATTGTGCTCTTAAGATTTTGGATAAAAATTTATTTCAAATTGAAAATAATTTGAACTGAAACCGGGTTTCCTCGTGTCCGCCTTCGCCATTGAATTGTATTCTAAAACTTAATGAATAAATTAAATTTTAGGTTAAAACCAGTAGTAAAACTTTTGACAGAAATTCACTCCAAAAAAGGTAATGTCTAAATTTTCCTGAAACTTAATTTTGGACAGAATTTCAGTTTTGGTCAAAATTTGAAGTCAAATGATTCTGTCAAGATTTTGGACAAAATTTCGTGTAAAATGGAAAAAATACAAAATAGAGATATGACTGGGTTTATTGGGGTCCGCCATTTGCTACCCAGATTTTTGTCAAAATTCCATGTCAAATTATAGGTGCTGTCAAAATTTTGTATTACAGTTTTGTTCAGAATTTGAAGTCAAATGATGCTGTCAAGATTTTGGATAAAATTTATAAAATTTCATGAAAAAATGAAAAAATACAAAATTGAGACGATCAAGATTTTTGTCAAAATTGCATGTCAAATTGTAGGTGCTGTCAAAATTTTGAATACAATTTCTTGTCTAATTGAACAAAGTTGCAAATTTCAGCTAAGACCGAGTTTGCAACCTTGCTTTCAATTTTGTTTTCAAAAATGTCTGTCAAATTGAGTAAAATCAATTTTAGGCTGGAAGCATTTTCTATTATTACATTTGTCAGAAATTCACTCCAAAAATGAATTTCTAAATTTTTTACTGCATTTAAGCTTAAAACCTTTACTAACAAAATATTTGTCAGAATTGTTAGAAATTTTATATCGAATTAAGTTTAGTCTGATGGCCTTTTTGAGCATTAAAATTGGACCTGACACTTAATTTTGGGCAGAATTTCAGTTTTGGTCAAAATTAATTTCTGACCGAGCCTTTGTCATCAGAAATTACAGGACATTCCCATCGTTGTGCATTTTTTGATCAATAGCGTCCCTTTCAAGTCATTCACTGACTTCCTAAGAACACTGAAGACATTTTAAATCTGCCTCACTTCCATTGCTCTGCAACTTACACTTTCAATAACACGATCGAAATCATTCATGTCAACTTGTACATTTCCCACTTTATATTCATTCTGAACCGCACACGACTACAACTACTGCCCTGCATCAATTGAAAACAATAATTTCAACACACAAGAAAGTATCGCCAAACTCATGTCGTCTCTCCAGCACTTTGCTGCTATTTTCCAAAAATTTCAATACAAATCCAACAACCCCTTTCGATTCCGGAGGCTACCCCTAACCCACATATACACTGCCAATGGTGCATGAGGAATCCGTGTCTATGCGTCGAATATTGAAAAGTTGCATTGCATACCTAACCTAACAGTTGGAGGAGTTTTTCGGGGCTGTGAAAAGTTTTATTATTGCCGTTGTTTTGGTGAATAGTTTGGCTTTGTTGTTGCCAAACTGATTTTCCAGGTGCAATAGAAATAACGATATAACCCGAATTTTCTCATGTTTAATGCAAAACAAGAGGCCAACCTCACTATGAGTTGAAATTGTATGAGCTCTCTGTTACAACTTGTAGTCAGAGTCATCGCATATCCCATTTCGGCAACTCGGCGTAGTTTTCGCCAATTACAAGGTTTTAGTGGCGGAAATGTATCCCTCCCTTTCGATTTCCACCCTATACCCCTCATGCGGGTGGTGCGGGTAGCCTATATAGAAAAGTTTTCGGGCACCTGCAAGTTGTTGGCAATAACCATCAGCGAAATCTGCTGCTGCTTCGCTTTTACCCAATTTCAGTTTGGGGAGTGAAGTGAATGCGAGTGAGTGAATGGGTTTTAGGTTTGGCCCGTTTTCGGCACAAACTTGTGTATTTACTTGTTTTACAAGTTCTTTGACAGTGGCAATTTCCAGGCGGATGTGCAAAGTTGAACTTTTCGATTTTACGGCAATTTTCACAATGTTTTTGCGCGAGGTGATGTTGCGGGCTTGTAACTGAGGCGATATAAAGGTGTAGCTAGAGCTAAAATCGAAGTATCTATCGATAAACGGATAGTAGGTACCTTAGCTGCCTGTGTTGTTAATTGTTTCTGGGAAACTGAGAGGGTTGCTGAGGGAAGGAAAGTTTTGGTGGAAATTTTGGTACCTGTTTTGGGAAATTGGTATTTTCTTCGTTACTCTCCAAAAGTAGGTCGTAATTCAAATAGATTTCCAGCTTAAATTGTAAAAATTATTTGTGGGAAGCTTTTGGGGCCTGTTGCACCAACTATTCTTGAAGTGAAACGTAGTCTGATGAAACGAAAATGCGACAAGTTGACGTGAAACTTTGTCACTATCTTTAAAATACGAAACAACGAAATATAGCGATAGGAAACCAGGCGGGATAGCGCTCATAGTAAGCCAGCTCGGGCAGAATACGAGATGGGAAAGGAACGAAAATGCGACAGAATCGGAGTAGGAAACAAAAGAGAAATAGGTTAGGTTAGGTCATTTTAGGTGGCTATCTTATAGAGATTCTCTCAGATATTTGTAGGTCCATTACCACATGAGAGGGAGGACGGAAACTGGCCATCAGAAACTATTAGCCGAAGATTATAAGTGCGAGCCTTGTTGTTACGTGAGAGATTCCATCGCAAAAGGTCTGGGGACCGTATACTCATAAATTCTACTGAAACGCACATTTTATTTACCAACAAAGCCATATTGAATTTCATGTGGGCTTTATGCGACATAATCTGCATCCAACATCAAAAATAACCTTCTGAATTTAATTTATCAAGTAATAAGCTGGCCAATAATAACCATCAAGTCTCTGACATTTAATATGCCTTCAATCACCAGATCAAATTCACCTGCAATTCCTTTAAACCGCCCCCTATAAAATCGTCCATCGTCCTTCGGCACTCAACCACACAATCACCACAGTAACAATGACAAGATATAAATAAATAAATACACAGATCCATTTATCAAATAAACGAGCAAACATAATAATCCTTCCTATCCCTATACCGTCCGTTCTATAGCCGTCATCATCATCGCCATCGTTGGTATCGCTGTATAACACCCCATACCCCACCGCGCACATCATAGTAATAAATCCACAGCATATTTTACATCGCAGGCGAGATAAAAATCGCCATCATTTGAACCAGAAATAAGTGGAAGGAACACGAACGCGATGGAGTCAAAAAGGACCTCGAAAACCGCACCGCACGGCAGAACACAAGTCGACCTTAGGTCCCTTAAAATTCCATTTAAAATGTACAACGCTAATAATAATGTCGTCCTTGGCGCAGTAACTGTTTATTGTATGCGCTTCTTATCTATGGTCATAACAACAACCCAACCGTCGCGTCGCGTCGTAGTCCTGGGTGATGGTGGTTTTCCTAGAGAGCGGGGTTTGGCAACTAAAAAAAAACAAAGGACAACAACTTGCGAATGAGTAGCGAAAACGGTCGCCAAACCAACCAACCTATGTATGTTTGTGTGTGTGTATTTCAGTGAGTGGGATACGTAAGCCTCTGCAGGACAATACACACAATAAATCTGTGCAGGATGGTAAAAATATTCACTGCTGACATTTTTGCAGCCACCCAATAACACAGCACAACAGCCACCCACTTGCCCGCTTCGTCATCCTGTCGGCCGCGTCTTTTGCCATAATTCCGGTCACCAGGCGATTTATTGCCGAGGACGAAAGTCTCGTTCTCTCTCTCTCGCTTTCGTTGATATGAGATTTATGGTATTTCATTCGACGACACTCTGCTGCCATTTGCAGTGCCATAAAACACTAGAATAAGGATTCCCTCGGCCTTATCATTATATTTTGACGAGAATAATGATATTTGCCAGAAAGACAAAAGCGACGTTAAATACATATATATGAGATGGTGACAATAACAATGCGTTACTGGTTACTCACACGCTGATCAATCGAAATTGATAAGGTTAATGGCTTTATTCTTAGGACATATTCAAAATTTGAATGGGGTCGGGTGTTGTCTCTCTTCTCTCTTCTCTCTTCTCTCTTTTGTCTTCTGTCTTCTGTCTTCTCTCTTCTGTCTTCTCTCTTCTCTCTGTCTTCTGTCTTCTGTCTTCTGTCATCTGTCTTCTGTCTTCTGTCTTCTGTCTTCTGTCTTCTGTCTTCTGTCTTCTGTCTTCTGTCTTTTGTCTTTTGTCTTTTGTCTTCTGTCTTCTCTCTTCTCTCTTCTCTCTTCTCTCTTCTCTCTTCTCTCTTCTCTCTTCTCTCTTCTGTCTTCTGTCTTCTGTCTTCTGTCTTCTGTCTTCTGTCTTCTGTCTTCTGTCTTCCGTCTTCTGTCATCTGTCTTCTGTCTTCCGTCTTCTGTCATCTGTCATCTGTCTTCTGTCTTCTGTCTTCTGTCATCTGTCTTCTGTCTTCTGTCTTCTGTCTTCTATCTTCTGTCTTCTGTGTTCTGTGTTCTGTCTTCTGTCTTCTGTCTTCTGTCTTCTGTCTTCTGTCTTCTGTCTTCTGTCTTCTGTCTTCTGTCTTCTGTCTTCTGTCTTCTGTCTTCTGTCTTCTGTCTTCTGTCTTCTGTCTTCTGTCTTCTGTCTTCTGTCTTCTGTCTTCTGTCTTCTGTCTTCTGTCTTCTGTCTTCTGTCTTCTGTCTTCTGTCTTCTGTCTTCTGTCTTCTGTCTTCTGTCTTCTGTCTTCTGTCTTCTGTCTTCTGTCTTCTATCTTCTGTCTTCTGTGTTCTGTGTTCTGTGTTCTGTCTTCTGTCTTCTGTCTTCTGTCTTCTGTCTTCTGTCTTCTGTCTTCTGTCTTCTGTCTTCTGTCTTCTGTCTTCTGTCTTCTGTCTTCTGTCTTCTGTCTTCTGTCTTCTGTCTTCTGTCTTCTGTCTTCTGTCTTCTGTCTTCTGTCTTCTGTCTTCTGTCTTCTGTCTTCTGTCTTCTGTCTTCTGTCTTCTGTCTTCTGTCTTCTGTCTTCTGTCTTCTGTCTTCTGTCTTCTGTCTTCTGTCTTCTGTCTTCTGTCTTCTGTCTTCTGTCTTCTGTCTTCTGTCTTCTGTCTTCTGTCTTCTGTCTTCTGTCTTCTGTCTTCTGTCTTCTGTCTTCTGTCTTCTGTCTTCTGTCTTCTGTCTTCTGTCTTCTGTCTTCTGTCTTCTGTCTTCTGTCTTCTGTCTTCTGTCTTCTGTCTTCTGTCTTCTGTCTTCTGTCTTCTGTCATCTGTCTTCTGTCTTCTGTCTTCTGTCTTCTGTCTTCTGTCTTCTATCTTCTGTCTTCTGTGTTCTGTGTTCTGTGTTCTGTCTTCTGTCTTCTGTCTTCTGTCATCTGTCTTCTGTCTTCCGTCTTCTGTCATCTGTCATCTGTCTTCTGTCTTCTGTCTTCTGTCATCTGTCTTCTGTCTTCTGTCTTCTGTCTTCTATCTTCTGTCTTCTGTCTTCTGTCTTCTGTCTTCTGTCTTCTGTCTTCTGTCTTCTGTCTTCTGTCTTCTGTCTTCTGTCTTCTGTCTTCTGTCTTCTGTCTTCTGTCTTCTGTCTTCTGTCTTCTGTCTTCTGTCTTCTGTCTTCTGTCTTCTGTCTTCTGTCTTTTGTCTTTTGTCTTTTGTCTTTTGTCTTCTGTCTTCTCTCTTCTGTCTTCTGTCTTCTGTCTTCTGTCTTCTGTCTTCTGTCTTCTGTCTTCTGTCTTCTGTCTTCTGTCTTCTGTCTTCTGTCTTCTGTCTTCTGTCTTCTGTCTTCTGTCTTCTGTCTTCTGTCTTCTGTCTTCTGTCTTCTGTCTTCTGTCTTCTGTCTTCTGTCTTCTGTCTTCTGTCTTCTTTCTCTCTTTTCTGTCTTCTGTCTTCTTTCTCTCTTCTGTATTTGTTCTAGTCGCCTCTTCTTAAGGCTACAAAACGATGGAAAACAACCGAGAGGTAAACACTGATAAACCTTCCAAATTACGAAAACACCCATCACCGCCATTTCAAAAACTAATGAATCCCCAAACTCGACCGGCTATAAATTGCATCAGTTACCCTCTGGCCATTTTTGTTTGACAAACAAACACACTACACCTAAGCCTGCAGTGTATTTGCTTTCGGGGCAAAATTTTTGATTTCAGTTTGGAGATATTCAATTCCAATGAATTATTTTATTTCCTTCAATATTTGCATTCGATGGGGTTTTTGTTACTATGCACCTGATGCTACAACCACACCCTGTATAACTTGAGCCCATATTTAGCCCCATGCTTCACTACCCCTAACCCACAGTCTAAAACGAATACCTATACGTACAAAAACCAAGTTTTGGAAGCACACATGTGCTAGAAATGGGGCATTTGGTTAACGGATTTGTTTTGAGGCTACATTTCAGGGCTCTGGCGGCCGGCGGCGCGCGGGTATGTGTGAATGAACTGTATATAGGTACCTGACTCGCCTGTTGTAGCCTGTACATTATTCAGGCTTTTAACGATTTTGTTGCAACACTATGAGAGGGAAGGAATTTTTAAATATCTTCTCGATGCTGGGCAGAAAATTTATATCATTTTTTCAACTCGTCCTTGTCGTTGGTAGCTTAACGGCGGTTTTTCGCTGACAGGTGCGGGAAATTTATACTCGTTCCGACCGAATGTTACGAATAAGTGCCCAAAAGAGACGCGAGAAGAGGCATAAAAAGTTCACACCACCAACCAGCAATCCAGCACATTGGATGATCCTTTGTTTTTGTTGATTGAAAAGTGTTTTATGGGCTTATGTATGGCAGAGTCCTGCCTGCCTGTATAGGGATATGGATATATGAATATAAAGGTATGTGCCGCTATTTGCGGGTACCTGAAATAAATAAATGAATGAATGCAAAATGAAAATGCTCGGTGACGAATGTGAGTTTTATTGATATATTCGAGGTGTGTGGATGGTTTTCGTTTTGAATTTTGACAGTTGATTTTTAAATTGTATTCCACACAACGCTTAGCGATGGTTTGAATAAATTAAACGGTAGAACACTAACAAATGAATTTTTTGTGGCTTTTTCCCTGCTTCAAGCTTGACCGTTTAAGGCGAGATACTTACAGAGTTCTGATCAGTAGCAAAAGAAGTGTCAAAATTGACTTTTGTTTTTGCCAAACGTTACGACCATCATTTCCTATTCAAGTTTTGTCCTATCGACAAATAATTGTCTTCTAAAGAAACAAATCAATTTTAAAACACCACAAAAACCCTCGAACATCACCTGACAACTTCGTAAAAAAAAACTCCGTTTAATGGTTCTTCCAAAACATCGCCCCAAGGACCAAACTCGAAAAAAAAAATATTTTTTTGAATTACTACGTTACCCCCAACAGATGAGTGCGTATAACTTTTCTAAACTGTTATTACTTTCGTCATAATGGCAAAATCTCCCTAGCAACTCATGTTATTAAACGTTAAGAATGGTCAAACCTGCAGTTAATGACTTTCAAAAAAATAAGCTTGTACTTTGTTCTGGTTCTAGTTTGTATGATAATTTTTAACTGGTACTGGTTGTTGAAAAGTTTTTTTTTTTTTTTATTAATTTAGGTAGGTATGTGTACCTAAAATTTAAACAAGCTAAACATAGCAAACTTTGTAATGAATGTGAAAGTTTAGAAATAAAAAGTAATTGCTGTTGCTGTAGCTTTAAGGCAAAGGGAGATAGGGTGGGTACACAGTACACACCTTAAAAAAAAAACTAAAAAAAAAATTGTACATTCAATGGAGTACTGAGAAGTGATGCTAGAAGTGGACCAGGGCCATTTGAAAATCGTCCAAAAATGTGGAAGGTATAGAAAACTTTGTCGGCTTTTTACAGGGGATTGAACTTGGAACCCATAGCTCAGTAGTACAGCACACTAACTTATAAGCAACTGTACCAACTCATCCATTTGATTTTGCTTGTTAAAAATTTCGACAAAAGAACTTTACAGCATTTCTAAATTTTTGTTGATCGTTAAACTAGTTTTGCCAATCTTGACAAAAAATTGTTAACTTCAAACTTATTCAAGTGATGCCTAAAAAATACTCTTCTTTTCAAAACAATTTGAGCTGTACTTTTCATTTTCTTTCAAATACATTTTGTTCTCTTAAGAGTGCGTTCTCGAAAAGTTCATAGTTCTTCAAAAAGCTCTGAAGCTGTTCTGGCAAAAGTGCATTCTGCTCTTCTTTTCAAAACAATTTAAACTGTACTTTTAATTTTCTTTCAAACACATTTTGCTCTCTAAAGAGCGCGTTCTCGAAAATCTCTTAGTTCCTCAAAAAGCTCTAAAGCTGTTCCATTGTCGTCAAGTGCATTCTGCTCTCTGAATTAAAAATGATCTTTAAAAATATTTTGAAGGCTCTTAAGATTTAAGAACCATTCTCTAAAAAACTTTTAACTAAAAAAAACGTTCAACCTATTTATTATATTAACGCCAAGTGCGTTCTACTCTCTGAATTGAATATTTTCTTTCAAATATTTTAAGACTCTTTACATTTTAGGACTCCTAAGATTTAAGAACCATTCCCCAGAAAAAAAGCTGTTACCAAAAAAGCTCTGAGCTTTTTCTATTGACGTCAAGTGCGTTCTGCTGTCTGAATTGAACATTTTCTTTCAGATATTGTTTTGTTTGTTGTTTTTAGAACCGTTCTCTAGAAAAAAGCTTTCTTTCAAAAAAAGCTCTGAACTTATTCTATTGACAGTGTTTTCTGCAAGGCAATTTCTGTCAACTTTTTTTGGGCTCTCAGGATTTTAGAAGCGTTTAATGTAGTTCCATAACCTGTGATCCTCATACGATATTTTCTTTCAATTATTTTAGGACTCTTAAAGATTTTAGAGCCGTTCCCTTTTTATAAAAAAAAGCTCTGAACCTATTCAACGTCAAGTGCTTTAGGTGTTTTAGGTATCTTAAGATTTTACAACCGTTACCTAGATAAAAGCTTTTTATCAAAATAAGCTATTTTTATAAAAAAAAGCTCTGAGCCTATTCTATTAACGCCAAGCGCGTTATGGTATCTGAAGCGAATCTTAATATGACATTTTCTTTCAAACATTCAAAATATTTTCAAGGATCTTAAGATTTAGAAAAAGCTTTTATCAAAAAAGCTCTTAACCTATTTTACTGACGTCAAGTATGTTTTGGTCACTGAATCGTATTCGTATATCACACCAAAAAAAGTATTTTCAAAACCACTTCTCATCTCGATCGTTTCCTTTTGAATTATTTACACTTCCATAAGGACATTCTATAACTTATTTATTTTATGCCCTATACCAATGATGTATGTTCAAATTAGTCAGATGGATTTTCTCCCAATTTTTATTATTTTATGAACACATTGCTCCTTTAACTCTTGGTTCTATTCCAATTGCACTGATGGACATTGCAAATTGTGTCCACTCTCAATACACAATACCAGTTGGAAGGAGTTCTCCTATGCAATACCATACTTCATAGTCTGAATTGTTGCCATCATAATATCTTACGGTGACATTTGAATCAAAACGTAAACATAACCAGAACCACACTTTGCATTAAACTTCAAAATATTCATATAGATATCCTCGGCGACCGACGCGACGCCACATCCAATGCAATGGCCAAAGCCAACAGCTAACAGAGTCCGCCTACCGCCTTTAACACTGTAACGACAAAACATCCAAGAGTACTTTTGTCCGCAGTAGAGACTCCCATTGCAATTGTCATCTAAGCACCTCTAACCAAACAGCCAACAGTACTGTTCAAAGTAAAGTGGACGTCATGACAGTGTCCCTGGAAATATCCTTTCACAGTGCATACCGCATGTGTATAAATCACTGTTATATTCGTGAAATATCCGGCTGCATTGGTGAAAGTGCACCAGAAGCACTTGTGATCCCTTTGAAAGTCGTGCATGCATGAGGATTTTCCCAAGGATAGCCTGCTGCTGCTGCTACTACTATGCTGCATTGTCATTGTGAGTGTATTTCCATTCGAGTGCAAATAACGAAGAAGCAACTCTATGAAGTCCCGCTTTTTGTTTGCTTGTTAAAATGAATGCGTCCCAGGCTGGGCCGCTGCAGCTCGGCTATATGCTCCATGTATTCATTATCGCTTCAGAGACAACGCCAGTTACCACGGGATGGACAGGACACGAGGGCAAATATAGTATAATCATAGACGGCGACGTCGACGATGATGATGATGACGACGGTGATTATGACGATGATGATGATGATGATGATAAAAGTTTACCCTTCTCTGTCATGGTATTGCCCATCGCCACCACGCCGCGACGCAAATGCACAATGGAAGTGCAACAATTTAGGATTTCAAACAGCGAATTGTCGCCGGGAATCTCATTTTCTCTGGTTGGACATGTGTGTCCTCCGTCCTCCCTCGCAGACATTCTCTACAATTGGATAGAGCAAATGCAAATAAAAGGAACTGCGCTAGGCTATTGTGGTCAGAAATCACTTGCCATAGTAATCGTTGCCCCAAAGCCTTTGTATCGCTTGGAATTCGATGCATAAGTTCGAGAGGGTATTTGCCTGACTTTAGCAATTTAAATTCTGATTTTGGAACTTGACTGGAAGGCAACCATCTTTTTACTAAAAATCAAATCAAAACCAGAAACAGAAACCACTTTGATGAAACAGAACTCACGCATCATTGCTCTCTGGCGTTTGCATTATTAATGACCAGACCATCCACGCAATGATTATAATGTTTATAATGTTTCTATTAGTTGAACCGGTCGAAATAATTAAATAATGCTTATCGTGGTATGGCGGTGGGATAGACGAAGTTAAACAATCCGAGTATGCAAAACAACATGCCGCCCTTGAACAATGCAATAGGCCACGTCCGAGTCTGTTTAACATTTCCAATGAATTTTTATTAAAATAATGGACGATGGCATTCTGGTGTAGTGTATCTACAATGAAAAGGATAGAGATTGTGATGCGATATTATGTATCTAGAGATACACACCTACACTTTGCGATAAAAGTACTTAAAAAATAAAAATAAAATAAAATATTTCAAACAAGTTGGCAGTGATGTACATGTTGGAAAATAAATAATTTTTATAAACATCTCCAATAAGAAAGTTTTGATTTGATTTTGATTATTTTTGGAAAATTCTTAATTCGGAAACAACAGAAGAATTTTATTCATCCAAACGCAATGCTTTGTGAAAAATACGGATACAAGATAAATAATTGTAAAAGCGCAAGATTTTTGAATATTTTTTTTCCCCCAAAATATTTGATGAAATTCAGAATTATTTTCGAAGCACGTTTTGACCTGTATGGTGAAATGGACATCAATAAGGAGACGCATCTTGACGCATTCTTCTCTGTGAGTTGTTTCTTTTTCTTCTACTAATCTACTCATCTACGATGTATATAATTTAGCTCTTGTGTACCTACCAATAAATAAATTTCTCCTGTAGGTTTGGCCACTACGCTTCTAAAGGCTTTAAAGGCTTTTGGGCCGTACTAATAATCATTTCTAACCTTAAATTTGAATATTTTCTAGGACAGAATAGACCATTTTTTATATGGAGTTTCTAATATTGATCCTAAACACTAAAAAGGGTTTTTAGTACCGACCTTCGGGTAGAAGAATATTGTGTTTCCTAAGCAAAAAGTCGAGGCTTTTCAAAGGAATTTAGACTTACCTTGGGGAAGATGCTTTTTTATGAAATCCTGATCGAGATGATTGAATCGAAGTGGCTATAGTGTCGAAGAAAAAAATATCAAATTGAAGTCGGTAGTCAGTCATAGAAAAAGGAACATTTCACCATAGGTAAGAGATCCTGGAAGATTGCTTCTTTTCTGTCTACTTATCTACGACGTATTTTAGGTATTTTGGCCTCCAATTTTCCTTAAATCGGAAGAATATTGTGGTCGAATTGCTTTCAGTCTTTCAAAGGGTGTTTAGACTGCTGCAGGAAAGAAAGAAGAAATAAACGGTTTGAACTACGTTTGGATTTGGGTGACTTGTTTTTTTAAAAGAAAATATTTACAATGGTGAGCAATTTTGATATTTCATCATATATCCTCTGCTATATACGACGCTTCAGACGTATTTTAAATATTTTTAAAGATCAATTTTAAAACCTTCTTCTCTCTATACGACCATCTCGGACTATTCGTATAGTCACTAAATGTATTTGTCATGAGTCATGACCATGAGCTGCTTTTTCCGATGGGCGTGCACTCTGCACAATGGACCATCGACTTCTTACCTTTGTACATACACGGTTAAATTCATCCCCCAAAAGAGCTAACAACTCTTAAATGTATTTTTTTTAAATCTCCAAATATATAGCTAGCTACTGTCCTTTTATCTTCAAGTTGAATTATTTATTGAATTTTCTGCTTCATATAACAATAAATAGATGGCGTAACAGGTCCGTATAGGCCGTAGCTTCTCACAACCCTTCGTTTGTGTGAGTTGTTATTTTTTTGAGACGAATGCAAGGGAGCTACAATTTTATTCCGAGTCCGAATTGGCTGAATTGATAAGGTTTTCCATGGCACTTACTGTCGGGTGTTTATCAGACCTTCGCGAGTGGTGGCGCAGTGGAAAAAACCTTCGAACCTGCGACCCTTCGCACAGTATTCTAGTACACTAACCACGGCGCTTAAGTTTGTAGATTCATATCCTGAAATCAAGTGATTTTCTGCAGTTCACAATTTTTTTTTTCAATTTTCAATTTTCAGCGATATCTCAAAATACGCACAGGGAAATATTGCCTAAAAATGTTTTTAAGCTTTTTTGGTATTGATTTAGATTTATGACTATTTTTTACTTCTTTATCTATGTACCAAGTCTCAAATTGATACAACGAACGGTTCGTGAGATGTAATGGTCCCCCTTAAAAGGGGTCACCGTCAATAACTCGGGCCTCAAAAAGAATTTCCAAAATCGGAGAAATTTATTTTCTTTGTTTCTTATATAAACTACACAAACCGAATAAAAAATCAATCGGATGAAAAATAAATTTTTTCCCCTAAATACTTTGACCCCCCTTTTCACTCCTTTAAGGGTTCTTTGTAAAATTTCAGCTTTTTAGAGCAAAGTGCTTGAGCTGGGCGTTGATGAGTCAGTGAGTGAGTGAATCGTAATTTTCTACACTTTTGTGCAATTTTCGTCAAATTTTCAAACTTCGTCTGTCAATCGACCAGACCTTTCCGCAGTCTGCACCAGCTGACATTTTAGCATTTGCATCTAAGACAACACCTCATTCGAACTTCTGCCCTTTTTTTGCACCAGTCTACATACAAAATAGTTGTTATTTCGATATCCGGATAGATGCTGAAGATCTGTTAGGTTTTTAGCAGTCAGGGCCATTTTTTATGCAGCTTAGGCCTCATTAGCAGCTTTTTGTACGCTTGCTTGCAGCTTCCTTGCAGCTTGCATATAAACAAACGAAGTTCTGTCCACGGAGCTTTAAAGTCGCATTTGCGACTACAAAAATGTGACTTTGCCGCTTCGTGGACAGAGCTTCGTTTGTTTATATGCCGTAAGCTTAAAACAAGCGTACAAATATCTGCAAATGACGAAAGCGTGCTTATGAAGAGCAGCTACGTGTTCAGTAGGCCTTATTGTGCAAACATTCCACATGTAAATATGTAAATCCTTGTCAAACATTGTATCAGACAACCAGGGGTGGGATTCTGTAAGAAACGAAACGAAAACCGCTTTCGTTTTCACTGAACCTATCTCTACCATATCTGCGGTAATAGACAGAGACTGCTATTGTCGAAACGATATCATTCGATCGTTTTCATTTTACATAATCTGGCTCCAGGATTACAGACTTCACGTACATCATATTTTCGTCAGTGTTGTTCAATCAATTCTTATGAAGAGGGCTGGGTCATCGCCCCCATCGTCTTTCACTGTCGGCTATCCGGGACTACGTATTCATCTCTGTTCTCATTGCCACTTTTCTCAAATGACGCAGTAAACTAAAAGTCACCCTATCCCTCTAGCATGGCCACAGATACATTTCGACCAGTTTACCCACCATATGGCTTGTAGTTTGTCAAGGCTAAAGTCTAAAGTCGACTTCTACCCTTCGCCCTTTACTGCAAGATGAAGTAATTTTTTTTTCGTACATGTCATCACCATACATAATATATTCTGTATCTAATGTCACCATAAACTAACTTAGTCAATTTTAAATTTTCCAAACGTGTTACACAGAATCACGAGTTTTAAAATATTCATGGAGTCCCACAAGGTTCCCCCTTATTAGCTATATTTTTGTTTTCATATTCTCTTTATACCAACAAATAGTTTAGCTTTCAATATCCTACATGTTGTTATGTTATTTGAAGGAAGTACCTATACAGCGGTTAGAAAAACATACTATGTAGCTCCCATCAATGATTAGGTTATACACATTGATCAGGATATCCATTCCATGTAACCATGTCCGCTCTCTTGTTGTACAAACGATGGACAACAAGAGTACATCCGATACAAGAATATCTGTATCAGTATTTCTACGTCAATGTTGTTTCTTATCATCAGTCTCGTGGGCAAGCATTACAACACACATACACGGTGTATGGTGTGCTGTCTTGTGACATGAGCTTAATTCATAAATGCATGGCTTTAGTATATAGGTAGCACTGCTACTCGGAGGCTAAACTGTGGCGAAAGCCAACCAACATCGATTGTGGATAAAGTAAATATAATTTGTTTTATCCTCATCGAAATGCATACGGCTTATGGATGCACAAGTCGATATTATGGAAGGAAAACATCGTGTAGGTACTTGGAGTTCCTTAAGCCATTGGTAAACACAATTGCCTTAAGGACAAATTGAATTTAAAGCTTTTGTATTTGGATTTTCATGCACACGCTAGGCAAATTTAATTGGCGTCTTAGGGAGAAGATGTTGAAGGTATGGAAAGGTCGAAATGAATTCTCTTTAAAATTTCGCAAAAGTTGTTTCTAAAGGAACTATAGATACTACATTTAGGTCGGTCCTTTATTGCAGATTTAAAAATATCAGCAACACTGCACTGGTGGTTTATGTATCGACTAGTTAGTGTGACCGCTTAAAAAATAAATAGGCGGCGCGACAGGCGGTAGACACCCAAGGCATAGCTTCTCGCAACCATTCGTTTTGTGTGAGTTTCTATTTTTGGAACGAATGGAAGGGACATACAATTTTATGCCGAGCCCGAACGGCTGAATTGAGAAGCTTTTTCAGGACAGTCATACTCTCGGATGTTTGTCAGACGTTCGCGAGAGGTGGCGCAGTAGAAAAAACCTTAAGATGTAATTTGTGTTTTCCCGGGGATCGAACCTGGGATCCCTCGCACTCGCGCTCAGTGTGACCGCTTGCTGAGCTGTAAATCAGCTGTTGGGGTGACCGTCTATGCTGTCGTAGATAATCATTTGTTTCTGATTGGTGAGTTACTGTACGTAGATGAATTTTGATGGGTACATTATAAGAAATATGAATTGCCTGTGATGTCCAGGTACAATTTAAAATTCTACCACCCAAAACTTGTGACTATTGTAAAATCCCCAATCTGCGCCCTCACAAATTACCGCAGTAATCAGAACTGTATGGCTTCCCTAAAATTGTTGTTTTATCCTTAAACCTAAAATGAAATTGCCCTCCCACTGTAAAGCGGAAACAGATTAAACAATCAAATGACACAATGTTTCGCTTCCTGAAAAGCATGGTCAGGATTTATTTTTTAACTCGAAAGACCCACAAACGCGTGCAAATATTTTGCTGCTGTGTTAATTAATTTGCCCGTGTCGGTCGTCCCGCTATATGGAAAATGTTTGACATTCCAATTGAATTTGAATTCTAATTTACATTTGACATTCTGCCTGGTGCGCAATATGTCAGAGGGAACATCTCCCTGTCTCCCTCGAATATGGAAATAACCATTCAATTAGTATTCGGCCATTCATTAGAGAAAATTTGGGGGGCTTTGCATTTTTTCGAGGGTATATTTTCGAACCGGTTTTGTGGTTGAGGTTGGAATTCAAACACTGTCAAATGAGTGACAGTATTTGGCCATAGTTTTCGGTAATTCCAAGTGGTAAGTGGTAATTGATGGATTTTAATTAGTGGCGGTTCACCGCTGGGCAATATTGTTTTCAATTTTAATCACACAAAATAATCTGAATCGAGAGTTGTAAAGTACCTACAGAAAAATGAAAAAGAAACTACTCCCTGTTGACAGGTTAATTTGATTTTCCACTAGCACATCTTCACTTTCCCATACATGCATCTGTATCTAATATCTATACATCTTTCCACATTAATATGAAGTAAGCATGTCAATAAAACTTACAGACCACGAATGGATACGATTACGGTTTACGAGTGCCAGAAAACATTTCCATTCATTCGTCCTCCCAGAGGACTCGGATTCTCGGTGATATATCAAATCGATACTATACCTTCGCGTATAAAGCTCCTTCGACGATTGAATTTCGCTATACCTGCATTAGTTCCTATAGCGATGGGATTCTGTCGTCCTTGTCGTCCTTACCATCAAACAGGATATGAAAGAAATGAACTGATATTAAACTGCATTAAGAGCAAATCAACTGTAAGAAAAATAAATTAGAACCTGAGGTTTAAACCGGCGGCGCCCGGCGACGTTGTCGTTATCATGTTACCATCCTGCAAACTTAGATTGTCTGGCTTTGATTTGAGGTCGTCCTTCGCACCTACTCTACCTACTCCCACCTCTTGGTTGTCATCATCGTTGTGTGCGGTTTCCAATTTAAATTCTTCTCTATACCTCGCGGTAAGTTAGTCGTCGTCGAGAGGAAGCGATGATTCTGGTAAATCAGATAGCGACCATATAATAGAACTGCGAATGCAATGGAGAAGTTCGAATTTAATCGACAAACTGACAATTGACGTATGAGCAACTTTAATTGCTATTAGCGTTAGGGAAGACGACGACGACGACGATGTGATGACGTCGCTGGATTGTAAACGATTGAATTGGTTTCCTGAAGAAAGACTTAGTTAATAGGGGTAATCGATTTATATGCGGATAGATGGCAGGATGACCTGAGATTGGAATCATACTAATTAGTGGATTTTAAAACAGTTGTTGGAAAACTTGGAGTAATTTTTATTACATGTAGGTATACATTATGTACGAAGATGTTTATTAGCGGAGGTGGAACCCATTTCGCCTAGTTTCATGCAACAGAAAATTGCAGGTTTGAGTTTAGACTATAAAAAGTGGAAAACAAAAGATATTTTGATATTTCCTCTAGGGCTTCCGTAGTTTTTTACCTTGTTGCGTTTCTCCTAGCTTCACCTTCTAGAGCGAAGCCCTCTATCATCTTTGTTTATAAAAAAAAAGATATAGGTGGCGCAACAGGCGGTAGACACTCTAGGCCTAGCTATATGGTTAGGTATTGCATGAATAAGGTAAATTCTGATTGTGTCGACCTAGAAAAAAACCAATCAATTTAAATTCGCGACTCGCAAACTTTTCATTGCATTTAAAGCGTCATTTCATTCATCGTCAAAAGATCTTTATATCTCTTCAAAACTGCTCAAAATATTTGCAATCTATAAGTATAGTCCTTGTGCTCGTACTTTAGAGACAGAAAAAAAAGTTCAAACAGAGCGAAAATTTGTATCATCACAGAGAAGACAGATATTACACAGATTGTCCACTCCTGTGGGAAACAGTTTCTAAAAACGATAACAATTCTAGACCTTTTAAACACATAGACAGAGATAAAAATGGGCCTAGTTAGTCATGATAATAAATTGCAATGCAAAATCGTCCATTTTGTTGTTGAAGTTAGACGCGATTCACGAGATCAACAGCCATCATAATGCCATCTGACGCATTGAGAATAGAAATCCCACTGCGACAAAACTGCCACGTCAACTTTCCTTAGGCAACGGAATGGCTTTGGCCAGACTCTGAGCCAGGGAAAGAATGCCATCGTGTATTCACGGATGGCTCTAAAACCGGACAGAGGTCTGGTTCTAAAGTCTTCGTGGAAAGCGAGAACGTTAGACTACACTACCTTAGATAACCATGCGTCTGTCTTACAAGCGGAAATTTTCGCTATCCTTACAGCTATGCGCTATATTGTGACAAACAGGTGGAGGGCTAGAAGCATTATGCGTTTGCAGTGATAGCAAAGCTGCACTAAAAGCGCTGCTCAACCCTCTTACCTCGTCCAAGTTAGAGCTCGAACTCAAGCTTTCTCTAAACTTGGTCTGAAGGCTAAACACAGTGAAACTTGTGTGGGTCCCAGGTCACACTGGTATCCAGGGAAATGAGATGGCTGATGAGCTTGCCAGGCTGGGTTCAGAAAAAGCTCTCTCAGGACCTGAACCTGCGTTGGGTCTGCCTGCATCTGTGGTTAGGTCATCCATTGATACTTGGGTTTCTCGTGAACACGAGTGTCGGTGGCGTGACTGTGCTGGGTGTAGACAGACCAAACGACTGCGTCCGGAAATCTGCAAAAGGTCCACGTCTTTCTTTCTGTCTCTCAGGAGAATCGACTGCTTTTGCCAAACACTTAAATGTATTGGGCTTGAGCGACACCACGATCTGTCCTGCTTGTAGAGAGGACGACGATACAGCGGAACACTTACTCTGTAGTTGTCCTGCCTTTGCTCACATCAGGTGGCGGATCTGTGGGGCTGACGTGGTGAGTGCCGAACATCTAAGCTCTTCATCGGTGAAGCTCCTTCTCATCTTCCTTAAAATGGCGGGAAATGGCCGTGGTAGCGATATCTCGATATCGAAAGTCGATTCCGTGTTGTTCCAGTCACCAGGTGGGCAGGAAAAAGAGCACAAAATGCACGTTGCGCCAAAATTATCATAAAAAAAGACGAATATATTTCCATTCTTAAGGAATATAAGTAGTGTTCCATTGCTTATTAACACAAAAATTTTCTTTCCTTTACAAATGTCAAAAGCGAATTGACATTTGACTCTATTTGTAAAATCTATTTCAATATTTCCATGTATCATCACAGACAAATTTTACACAGATTGTCCACTCTGGTGAGTAAAAGTTTACTAAAACCCAAACAGCGTCTAGACATCTTCAAGATACGTGTTTCTCAATTATCCAGTGTCATCAACCTGTCTTCCATATTCCTATCCTCATTTCAGACTTTTCCTACCCAAAATCAATTACTTCCCACAACATTCATCAGATAGATACTAATGTTAATAAATTCGCAATTTAGATCCCTTTGTCTCAATATTGTCGAAGCGACACATCAAACGAAAAACTAATTTACAAGATTAATTTATTGTCCTTTGTTTTTTTTTGTGCAAAACATTTAGACGGTAAATTTGTAGACAAATTGATAAAAAAAATATAATAAAATATTCCTAAAAATAGAACATGAACTTTTACATTTAAGTTCAAAAGCTGTCATTGTGTGTCTCTGGGGATCTTTAGCTCCCAGAGATATTGACTGTCCTTCACTTGCTAAGGGTATACCTTATACCTATATAAAATTTCATTTCAGCACTCAAATAAATTGCTTTGTCTTCGGTGTGTGATTTTTGTGCAAACCTTCGCTCTCTCTCTCTGTTAGTGCCTTTGGATTTATTTCTTTTGTGTGCTCGCATCGCACAATGTGGAAGAAGGGGGACAAAATTGAGAATTTATATCTTGCGGAAGTGACATCTATGCGACCGGTTGACCAAAAGGGATGACACTCTACACAACAGGAATGTAATCAAATTAATTTATTTCCTTGCTGTGAGACCAAGTGGAAATGTGGTTTGAGTAAGGTTTGTTTACTATAAGATGTCAAATATAAATTGACACAATGAATAATGGTGAGGAGAGGAAGAGGATATGCTTTTAGATATAGAGGGTGGCGGTGGATTGAGGTGAATGACTAGTTTCCAATTTTTGAATTGCCAATCAAGTGATCTTGTCAGAAAAAAATCAGTGAGATGATCAAAATTGGCGGCAGATTATTTTTCAAAAATGTGTTTTTAAACCGATATGAATCAGCTACCAAATTCCGAGAGTAGTGATCGAGCAGGAAAATGACTCATGTCAGATCATTCCTGAGCAGCGATCATTGTGAGATTGTTACTGATCTAACACTAATGCACGATCAGTACATGACTATAATGTCGGTGCCAGATTACTGGTAGATCGGTGACAGATCAGTTTGATATTTGTACCAAATTACATTTCAAGATCAATTGCAGATCAGTTAGAGATCGATGTAAGGACGTTGCTGGATCAATCCTGGATCACTGCTGGATCACTGGCATCAATGCTAAAGGAGTTTTACATCCAATTTGGGTTAGATCAGTATCAATTTCTTAATGCTGCAAGATCAATGCCAGAGTAGATCACTTTCGTGTCCATTGTCATTCCGATAGTGACAAAAATGTATCAGGGATGCATCGAGCAAATATATATAAAAAGTGATTCCATTGTAGTGAAGCCATCGTTCAATGAAGCCGCCAACTTATCAATACTGATCTTGATTGGTTTCCAAGTTCAAAATCCATTTCAAACCCTTTCCCCGTCTAAAAGATTCTGTCAGTAGAAAGTCTACTTTGATTTGAAAGCATTTTCGCTCCCATTTCAATCACATTAAAATAAAATTGCTTATCAATATTTTATTACAAAATACCAAGTGGCATTGTGCAAACTTTATATCCACTGTCTCATCTATCCACCTTGTCCCGTCCATTGCATAAGAAACCGACTACGACGAAAGAGATGCTTGCTGACATGAAATCATAACTCAAGACAATTTTTCACTTTTATCGTTGCCATTTCTCCTACTCAGGATTCAGGACTCGCCATGGTTTCTTTTCGCAATGACAACGGCTGATGCACATCATTTTTCAATGTCATTCCTTGAGTTTTCCAACGACTACGAGGACGACGACCACAACGAGTAAAAAGTGTCAGTTAAGCAGCCGTCATCAGTGTCATCGTTATCACCACGCAAAGCAATGTTGCACGTTAGATATAAGAGTAAAAGTGCAGATGATGTTGAAAAAAATGTATCTGTAGTCGATTTTTTTGCATTAATTTTTGAAAATGCAAAACTGAAATATTGCTCTTCTCATTTTGAGAAGTGTTTTTGAGGTTTAAAGTCGACCAAATTTAGATACACACGGTCTGTTTAAACATTTTGTAAATGCTCCTTTTGGCTCCTGAGTGACGGGTTCGTGGTTCAACCCTAATGTAGGCTGTCCTAAAAAGAATTTTTAATTCACCTGTTAAATTCGACACAATATTGTAGTTTCCTTCCACACAACCAAAAAGTTAAAATTAAAAAAGCGAGTGGTTTTGGGAATTTATATAGGCCTAGGGTACGGTCCTATGACTCCGAAGGGCTGATTCTACTGTGATGTGTCATTGGAGGTCTACAAACCTGACATCAAGGAGTATGAAAGCAGATGACGTTTATAATCTACCACCATGCGGATTTAGGAAAGTCCACTTAAAAAAAATAAATAGATGGCGCAACAAGTCCGTATATGAACCATATGAGTAATTTCTCGTTACCATTCGTTTGTGTGATTTTTTTTTGAATGAATGGAAGGGACCTACAATTTTATGGCGGATCCGAACGGCTGAATTGAGAATATTTTGCATGACATTTATATTTTCGGGTGTTTGTCAGACTTTCGCGAGAGGAGGCGCAGTGAAATACTAAACCACTCTATGTATTTTTTGTTTTTTTCCGGGGATCGAAATCGAACCTGGGATTCCTCGCACAGTAGTCCAGTACACTAACCACTGAACCACTGTATCCCTGCACTACGCCCACATAAGACCAACTTTTTACACTACCGAAGATGTTGGAAAATATTTTGACTAATTTTGGCATCTCGTCCATTTTTTGAAAGTTGACACTGAAGAACTCTCGCTGTCCCAGAAAGCTCGGCAAAAATAACACCGATACGAAATTGTTCGATGTCAGAAAAGTCCTTAGGACAAGATGACGAACTGTCATGGAATTTTGTGGGGACGGACTACTAGAGCGTATCGACATCATTGCTCCCGAATTTTCAACTTTACATCAGTGGGACAATTTTGTTGGAAGGGTACCTCAACTAGTGATAGATCGGCCGAATCGTCTCATGCGTAAACGAGCAATACGTAACAGAATTTCTTTTTGCTTCGTGTGTAAAATCGGTGAATTCCGTGAACGTATAGCTCGTTCATGGATGCGTCGGTTCCACCACTGAGAGGCATGTTGGTTGAGGCCCAAGTTAGTTCCGGACTGTAGCGCGCCATCAGAAAATAAAGTAATTAAGGATTTTTTGGTAAAGTTTGTATTTCTTTGGAAGAATCTTAACGAACCGTTGATCTTGCTAACATTTTTTTATTTTTATTTTTAAGCTGCATTGTTTATAGCGAATCTTTTCTTTTCCACTTGCAGGTAAGCACGTATACAATTCGTCAAGTATTATTGATATATACAACCTAAAAGATATTAAGAAAAATTTAAGGTAAGTCTAAACTGAGCCTTTATATTTTTGATATCAATTTTGCTCTAATCGCCTACTTATGTAAGCCTAGAATTTCCATCAAAAGAAATCCCTTTCCCTGCAGCTTACTGATGTGAGGATCCCAAGCTTTGTACTCACAACTCATCCAGTCTTTTCAAGTAGTCAGTAATAAATTAGATTTTTCTAAAATCAATACAAAATCTGGTTCTGGTGCGATTCTGGCTATACATGTTTACACCGCACTCAATGAGCCCTATATACTCATTGTCCTAGTACCGCACAAAACAGTTTGGTTTAATTGATTAGCTAATCTTTTAATTCACTTCATTAGCTAGGGTGATTATTATGGCACTTGCTTGTGCATAACCAGCAAGTCAGATTTGCCCCTATAAAACTTTTCATGTTTGCAATAATGAAATATGGATTAAGCAGGACTCTATAGTAGAAGGTTGCGTGGCCTATACCAATATACGCCCTTAGTATTCCTGGGTAATTTATTTGGTCTACATGAGTGTGTACAAAATAGGTTAGTATTTGATGAGGTTATCAAGTTATCCATGTTTTGTGTCTGTGTTTATAGTAACAGTTCTGTAATTATCTGTAATTATTTGAAAATAAAAGATAAACATGGATACGGATAGATGTATGTGTAGTCTACATGACCACGATAATTAAGTGCACGTTAGGCATGGCTACTTTTTGAATTGTTTGTCAATTGTGAACTGTGTATAATGCTTAACTTTGAGTATAGCAATTTTGGTCATACTTGTCGGAGGTTGTTCAATATTACCCAATAATTGTACAGCTACTGTTGACGTTTCAACACTCTTCAATATTCATTATGTCATTTCATTACTGTCATTAAATAATGACAAATGCGGATTTGCATTGCTAGGACTCAATATGGTTCTTGGCAGGTATATTCCATCAATATTTCATCAATATTTATCCCTCTCAACCAATACTGACATACTGACTGGTCTTCATAGAATAGCCTCCATCAATATCCCATCAATATCCCATCAATATCTGTCAATAAAAAATGATGAATGCCGAATAGGTTCTAATGGATCTTATATCCCAGCCAATACTGTATATGGATATTTATAGATCTCATGTCTCGATAGGCATGTATGGTTGATAAAAATATTGAAGGACCTACCATCAATATCAACAACCTATCAAAAAATAACTTTACACTCATTCTCATTGATTCCTTTAATGATTCCTCACCTTCAATCAGCACAAAAACTTCCTTGAGAAATAGAACGTATTGTGGCAGCAACGACGAAAATTCACTTCCTTAGTACCTAAATACACAGAACACTGTCCTGTCACACCCATTAGTGACTTTACCAAACCAAGTGCGGCCGCAATTCATTTATTAATACTATGTGATAATGAATTCCAAAAGCGAAAACCACAAGCAGTCAATTATGCTGAATACACCGATTTGATAATGGTTAAGGCGAATTTGTCAAAGGACACACAATATACTGAGGGCGGTAATCTTGACGCAATTAAATGTAGTTCTACCGCGGATAACCTATCGTACCGCCACACAGATGTCGATGATAATTAGAAGTGTGCCACGGTATATGTAAGTTATATGCTTTGTTATGGTCTGATAGGTAATTCAGAAACCACAATTTCGGGTTCGATAATTAATGGACAGCATATATATACAAAAGACGAATTGACGATTGAAGCCCTGGGGGGGTAAATTGATATGTTTGTTCGGGGTAATGTCTGCATCTACTGAATTGATTTTAAAAATTCTTTCACTAATAGAAAGCTACACTATCCCTAAGGGATATAGGCTGAGCATTTTTTTATTACCGAAGAAGTCCACAATAGAAATTTAATTAAGAACACTAATGCCCAAAACACACGTGCAGAATTCACTGCGCAGCAGGATTAGAATACACAATGTTCTTATGGGGTGAAACAAATGTAAATTCTGCAGCCACCGCAGCACTGCAACATGTCTCATTCACGCAGTGAATTAAATTAAATAGACTTGGCAGCATCGAATTTTTAAATTCAGCTACTGATGCATACGAGGAAAAGAGAGACGAAAATTATTTGTCGTCTGTGTTTCACTCACGTATTTTTCCTCGGATTAACAGCAACCGCTGCAAATTGAATTCTGCACATCCGCAGTACTGCATGCAGTGAAGCATTCAGAATTTCTGCACATGCACATACATACGACTCATAACGATTTAAAATCTACTTAAATTCTTATGGGGTACTTTTTATAGGGCATAAACTGTCACATAAGTTTTAGGTTGTTATCAGTAATTAATCACCGAAGGATAGCCGAGTTTTTTTGTGGTCGAATTTTATTCAGAGCGAAATAGAAGGAACCTTATTGACCGCAAAGAGTATTTACATAAGTATTTATCTGGAACTTAAATCTTTATGAGTCGTATCAGCAAACGGCCCTAAATTCACTATTTTCGTAGTTATGGTAGAAGCGCCCCTATTAGTTGACTACGGAAAAGTCAGAGCATCCTCCGCTATAGTGATGACCTTTTCTAATCAAAAACTGAGGCCCTCTGGTTTCAGCATCTCGGCAGTCTCCACTTCTGTGAATTGGATCAGCACATGCCGCCTCTGCATTTTTCATTTGCATCCTCTTGATGTTGATCTATACCCTCTGTACGGACTTGAGCCAACATCAAGATTTCTGAAATGTCAGGGCTGACCATTTTTTCATTGTCAAATAAGTTGCATAACTTGTGTAGATAAAGTCTGGTATTGTCATATAATTTTTCCATTTATTTCTGCAAGTTTTGTCAAGACAATTCTAAAGCAGAGTTACAGCTTATTAGTTATGAAGTTTTTCGGACAGTTGAGATGTGTGCCTTGTATCCATAAAAAGAAGAGAAAGAAGATAAGACAAGAAGGTGCTCAATCGACAATCCTCTTTACTTAGCCCCGTCTTTAGCTATCTACCCTCAGTTTTGCAATCTAAGTCGGTTTAGGTGCTTTTCTCTCTGTCCGTTATACATTTTCCAAATGTTTATCCAATCTTATATCCATTAACCGTAGGACATTCTTGGGGCTTAGGACTAGGTTTTAAGCTCTTTACGATGTGTTTTGGACTATAAATCATATCAAATTCCATACGACAAACACATGTTGCAGGTATTAAAATTTGATTTTTTGAACAAAAAAAAAAAAAAAACCAAAATTTGCAAAATTGAGTGAAATTTTTATTTAGGGTCGATTAATCAATTCTTGCCATTTAATTTTTGAACATTATTCCATGTAAATGTTGACCGCGACTATGCCTCAAGTGGTCCATCCGGAATGTCCAATTTTAGCATACTTTTTCCAACATATCGACTGGTGGTGTCTCACCAATAACACGAGTTATGTTATTTTTCAAGGCGGCAATAGTTATAGACGAGAGACTTAACATATTCCCGCACAAAATTTGTCCAGCGGTGTCAAATCGCACGATCTAGGCGGCCAATTCCTAGGACCTAAACGTGAGATGAATTGCTCACCAAATTCGCCTCGAATATGACCATGGATTCGCATGCTGAGTGACATGTCGCGCCGGCCGTCCTATTGAAAACACATGTCAATCAAACCCACCTCTTCCATTTTGGGCAAAAAAAAAAGTGCGAAATCTTTGACCGATAGCGAGCACCATTGACCGTAACGTTATTGCCATCTTCATATTTGAAGAAATACGGTCCAATGATGCCACCCATAAACCACACCAAACGGTAAATTTTTGTTGATGCATTGGCTCTTGGTAGTTCTTGCAATGCTTCTGGTTGCTCCGGAGACCATATAGAGCATTTTTGATTATTAACGTCGTCTGCTCAGTGCCCTAAACACATTTTTTTACTGAGGACGATTTTTGGTAATAAAATTCAATAATTGGGAAACGTTGTTCGGGCGTAAGTCTATCCATGGTGAAATGGCAATGCAAACTTAGCATTTTTTACTTTGACACGTGTCACGAATCACGCGTGAACTGTCAAAAAAATCTGGCTGAAAAACCAAACAGCAAGAAATCACCCTTTAAATTTTCAGCTCATATTTTCAGTCATTGTTTCGAGAGCAATTATAGCTCGGCAGACACCATTGCTAGAACTGTCTAAAGCGACCTCTAGTGTCGATTTTTTTTGCATACATTTTACTTCTTTTCTGTCAACTTGAATAAGGAAAGTTGGTCGCAAGAAAATTGAAGGTTGCAATGAGAAATAGTACCCAACTACTGTCAGGTGTTAGAAAGATTTGTTTCCCACAGGATTTGTCTGCTAAACCCTCTTTATACCACATACACGCAACAAAACATATCAACATAAATCTCTCCAACCGTTTGAAATTGTTTTCTTTCCAAGGCTTATTTTTGAGCCTCTTTGGGATTTTAGCCACCTCCCCTCCATCAACATTCTATCCAATGAATTATTTTCGCATTCCAATTATGACTTTTTGATTATGTTCAACACGAAATCAAATTAACTGTCTGATTAATTATGCCGCCAGTTGTACAGAAGCGAGAAAAATACTTATCCACCTTGTAAACATTTTTGGGAATGGGCTTCTTTCATCCCTGAGATTAATTATGCGAAATTAATTTATGTTCTTCACTTCAGAACTGAAATCAATGTTTGCCTACCTCAAGGTAATTTCTTTTATCTTAGAATGTACCTCATTTAAAAGGATTTCATCATTTAAACTATACTATATAGAGATACTATATACACAACAATGGTCTGAGTGTTATTGCAATTCACTTGAGGGATCCATCCAATTAATAATGCCACACGAAATGATCAAATAGTCCAAATTCCAAACCATACACGTATATACATTATACCAAATCAATATAACCTTCTCAGAAAGCCGGCCGCATAATAAACAGCGGCGACACCATTATCCGCAATTCCCATGCGACAATTCACGCTCCAAATATCCTGCTTGAATAATCTGCGAAACTCTCAAACCGACATGCAATTGAGTTGGGTAATTCAAACCCTCAACCAATTGAGTAGTACTTGGCTTCAAGTACCGCGAAATACACATCACCTTCATCAGATTGCATAGGTACCAGCAAGTAGGAGCAGCAAGGAGCATCAACATCAGCCAGCAGCATCCTTCCACCCCGACCGATGAGTGTCTAAATAAATATTTCGATTCGAATGATAATTGACATCCTCGGGTCCTTAAGGTGGCAAATCAAGCTAAATATATTATCTTGTTGAGCTCTTGGGTATAAATTCGTAAAATGGATCCTTATCATGTTGGCCTCTGCGACTGAATTCTCGCGCCATCAGTTTTGGTTGCTGGTTTCTGGTAGCTATTGACTGCGATAAAACGGTCATAAATCATTGCACATAATATACTCTTGAGGGTAAGCATAAAATAAAAATGTCAAGGTGGTCTTCAAATCATCTGTCTACTGCAGGAGTTCCCTAACTGTGCGTCGCGACGCCCTGGGGCGTCGTGGGTCTATTCTAGGGGCGTCGCAAGACGGTACGCACACGACGTTCCAGTTCCATCAGCTTTAAGCTCGATTTGAAAAAAAAATTCGGGTCGGGTCGATGTTGGCAGATTATGCCGGCCATTGTGTTTTGGTGGCATTTGCCTAATCTGGGGGTTTACTGTTCAGTCACTGATGCCAAACCACTATGGCAAATTACACGATTTAAAAAGAATGTTGTTAGTGCCCATTTTACGGCAGACGCGGTGGTTCTTCAAAGTCGACCTTCAAGACAATCAGTTCGGTAAGCAATCAACCCGTACTACAGAAGAAAGCCAGATCGGCGGAGAACATTGCCGCAGTCCGTGGAAGTGCACAGGAGAACCCGAGGCAATTAATTCCTTCCCGTGCACAAGAAATAGGCTTTTGCGTCGGGACTGGGGCCTATATACCCGTCCAAGATCCAACTGACTCAGGAGCTCAAAGTTAATGATAATGACCATGACCGTAGAAAACCCCAATTTTGGTCTAAAAATCATCTTTAGCGATGAAGCGCATTTTTGGATGAATGGCTATGTTAACAAGCCAGTATATGGGACGACGCCAACCCACACGAGGTGGTAATTCATAATAAAAAGCCGTTTGGTGGGGATTTAAGACCGGCGCGCCGCGTCATTACTCAATACTTTTTCTTGAAAATGACGTTGGTGAGGTGATTACTATCAACGGCGAGCACTACAGAACGATGATAACCGTTTTTTTTTTTTAACGATATGGAGGTAGACGACATGTGGTTCTAGCAAGACGTCGCTAAGTGTCAAACACCAGACCCCACGATGGATATTCTGCATAAACGGTTTGAGGCTATGGTTATCTCTAGCAGAGATGACGTGAATTGGCGTGCGATTTAACCACGCTAGACTATTTCTTGTGGGCCTGAAGTCGCAGTTCATCTTATCTCACATATCTGTGTTTTGTTCCGTTGTGTTCTTTTAAGAGGGGCGTCGCAAAAATATTATAACCTGTATAGGGAGTCCCTGTATGCAAAAGTTTGGGAACCCCTGGTCTACTGTGTTAAGGGTGCTAAAGATTTGAATTAGTGTTGTGGGTATAAGAGTATATTTTTGGGGGGTTGAGGTGGTTTTTGACTAACAGTTTTTGTAATTGTTAAGAGCGTTTGTCTAAGTGTCCTTAGCATTCGTAAAAATATTTAAACAAATGGAAAGGTGAAGGTCGCTCTCTGATTGTGCGCGCCACCTAATGGTGAGGTTCCATTCATCGGGTATAATTTTGTTCGACCAATTTTTGCAGATAAGTTGGTGCATGGCCTTACCAAGTCATCTCGCGCCGCTTTATACAGCTCAGCCGGTGGCCATCTGCTCAAGCAGCCTTTTTGGACTTAAATTTGGATATCGCTATCCTTACCTCATTTTGGTCGGCTAAATCGTTCTACCTGACATGGGAAATTCGGTCGTCTTCGCCGTTTAACAGTCTGCAAAAGAGATCTATCCAAATCCTCAGCATCGACCATACTCGCATGTTCATATCTCTGCAGGCTTTTCTGTTCGGGCATTATGCGGCCCAATGAAAAGCGTGGCTCCTATATGCGGCCCGGCGACAAGGGTACTACAGGAAGCGCCTCAAACGGCTTAACTGCAAACGTGGCTCCGTGCTACAGAATGCCGCCCAACGGCAAACGTGACTCTGATATAAAGCAGGACAGTCAAAGGTGCTGACACTGCTGATTCAAGGCCAGCTTTCCACAGGAAACTTAACCACCAAAATTTAGAACACTGACCGAGGTCAACTTCTAAACGGGAACCTTATCTGGTACACTAGATTGGTACAATCAACACGTAGACATATATTCGGGTACTCATGGAATTTTGTGCACTTAGTCTGTGTGACTTATAAATGACGAATGAAAATCTCTTATGGCACATAACAGTGTGACGAACTGGGTCGTTTCGCTAGCACTTCGGTGCCGGCAAATCTGATGGCGCGTTGACAGTGTTGGCTCTGGATGCTCTCCACTTATTTCTGGAGATGCGTTTGCTGAGAAGTTAAAGGAGACACGGTCGGCTAAGGTTCTGGCGGTCTCTTGCCATTGTAGTCTTCGTAGACGTAAAATCTTTTAACAGCCTCCGTTGGGTGTTTTTGTGCGGTGGATATCCACTTCCATACCTTGGCTACTAGCAGGTAGTGGTCCGAGTTCATATTGGCTGCTTGGAACGTTCAGACACTGGAGGCAGACCAGGCATCAATTTGGTACCGCAACTTGGTCTGGAGACCTTCATATTCCTTTGTGTATATTGAGGTGTGTGAGTCGTGTGCTGGTGATTATAATATTTCGTCCCGTAGCAAGTCGATTAGCCTGAATCTGTTTCAGGGTTGTTGGTCCTTTCCGACTGTAGAACCTAAGATGCTCTGCTTTCTGATGGTGGTGAAGTCGCCATTAACAATCTTGACACTTGTTGGACGTCTTTTCGCGAAGATCGTAGAACGCTTCTTTGGCAACGCCATCCTTCTCCTCTGTGGGCTCGTGGGCACAGATCTACATGATGTTCTTGAATTTGGTCCTGATTTGAATTGTGACCAGCTGGAGGCTTATATTATGGAAGCCGTTTTTAGATAGCAAAGAGAATGTGCCTATATAACGTCCAAGAGTCATGTATAAGCATGGAAAGCGACCTCCTGAACTCTAAGCTATAACAACCAATTCCCCTCTGTAGTTCACTTTTGGATTTTGTATAGAACTTCTATGTGCCCCCAACATAAAGTAAATTGAACTGAACTAAGTTGGCGCCTTGAAGCTCCTTAGTTCACCATTTCTTTGGTAGACTAAAAAAGTGTATAACCAAGCCATTGGTTGAAAGTGGCTGCCAACTTCAAAATGCCAACACACTTAGACCAGCATAGGTCCATTAAGAAAAGTGGATCATGTTTGATCTCCCATTTGAACCATTTTGAGGTCTTAATAAACCATAAGATGCTTTTGATTTCTGTGTTTATTAGATCACCTAAGTCATTGCAATTAAGTTCCTCAGTTTGTATCCAAACTTTCTGGATGCCTGTTAAAATTCTATCGACTGAAAGAGTCATTCAAAATTATGTCCATAGCTCTCTCTATTTTAACAACTTCAATAGCCCACTTTAAAACATTAATCGGAAAAAAAAGCTCATAAAAAAATTTTTTGGATGATGTAACCATTTTCCCATTTAAGGATTATCGCTACTTACCCCTACTACGAGTTACACTCAACTATTAGGTTTCTACAAAGCCAACACCCTCTACCATATACCATGCCACTCTGTATTCGTTGAGTGACTTTTGATTTTTAGAAACAAAAAAAAAAAAAAGAAAAACTCCAAATTGATGTCAAATTTTTTTATCGATGGTGGGGTATGGGAAATATAATATTACTGCTGCCGGCCGATTGCCGCCGCAACACACCCCCAACAGCTGTAAAAAATTTAACGCCCATAGAAAAGTTTCAAGTTTTATATGAAAATTGGATTAAAATCGACAGCTCCACCTATTTACATAATCCTTGGGCAATTTATCGTTTCTTTTTTTTCGGTGAGAAGCCTATACACAATGACGGCCCCGGAAGGATGACGATGACGACACTTCCTGTTTTTCGAACGGCGCGGGGGAGTGAGGTTGAATTTTATTTATTTCTAAAATTTGAAAATTTATCGTCAACGCTTAGAGAGGGTGGAGGGTATTTTCAATAACCCACCCCGAGATTCTATTACGCAATAAATGGATATTCAGTGTTTTTGAGTATTTTATCAGCTGGTGCGTCTCGGTCTTGGTCTTGGTCCTTTGACCTAGAGTGAAATTGATTAGCTACTTGTAGGTTGCAGATCGATACATTTTGAATAATGACAATGTTTTTTTTTTTTGTTATGATATTATCGGGCTTCGAGGGCAAATTATGGGAGGTATCTGAGGGCATCGATGCCGTATTTGAATTCGGTTATTTATGGATCAAGGCATAATGGCCAAATTTTGCATTTGAGATCTTTTATCTGCAAGATGTATGTGCGGAGGGTATGAGATGAGATATGGCAATGTCTTCTTGAGAATATTATTGCTTGCAGGGTTTTCATATTTTCCAAGGTTGATACTTGAAAAGTTGAAATTTTACTAAATTTGGGGAAGTGTTCGTTGAATTTTCATTCTTTTATGATTTTATTCAATTTTATTCATTCATTTTCTTATTCAATAAGTGGGTCGTGGGTGTGATGTCCTCCCTTGAGTCCTCAGCCATCGACTCATCATACGGGTAGAGGAGAGATTATAAACTTGATCTAACCATCTCATCCTGGGTCTACCTAGATGTAAATGTGGTACGGATTCCATAGAACGTTTTGAGACCTTGGTTGGGGACATGCGTTTAAGATGGCAAAACCATCGAGGCATGGACATTAATGCCCCTATTATGTAAGACAACTCAACTTAGTTGAGTTGAGTTGTCTTAAATTCAACTCAACTTTCACACAACCTAAACTAACTAGCAACTTATAGACAACCACTACCATCTTTGTTGTGTTTTGACAGACAACTTTTCTATGAAGGTTGTGTATTACAATACGGACAATACCGAATTTTGAATTAAATAAAACCAAGAGACAACTCAACTCAACTCAACTGTAGTTACACAATAGGGGCATAAGTTCCTCAAGTACTCTGTTATTTCTAATACTATCTCTATGGGTCACACCAGCATTACAACGAAAGAATCCTTTTTCGGCAGATTGTATCCGCGATTTTATTCTTTCGGTCATTACCAAACCTCATGAGTCAGAATCGTGAAGAGTTGGAATGAACACCGAATTAAAGACTGACAACTTAGCTTTGAGATCAAGTTCAGTCCTTCTAATAGCACAATGACTAAGCTGTCTTAAAATTGACCCAGTCTGACCAATCCTACAGGAGAATTCAGCACCATCACTCGTGAATAAGAATCCGGGACACTTAAACTTCTGGACCTCTTTCAATGGGACTCCATACTAACATGCAGAGTCAATTGAACAGGCGTTCTGGAAATGACCATCATCACTTCCAGATTTGTTCACGTTTACTTTCATCTCAGCTTCACCACAAATGGCTACAAACGCATCGACTGCGCGTTGAAGTGAAGTTTGAGTGGACCCAAGGATGACCAAGTCATCAGCAAAGAGCAAACGACTTAAAGCCAGATGTTCCAATACGAAACGTTCTTCGCCAAGACTGTACTGTAACATCCTGTGATGTGCTTTTTCTGAGGCCGAGGTTTTACTCGTCGGATCCAGGATTTTCCCAAAGAAAAGCCAAACTTTGATTAAGAGGTAGCTACTCTTTGTTTCAGTAACCAACTTACAAACTAATGGCTTACGATTAACTTAACAATGATTAGATTCCTCCTAAGTGGAGGCTAACGTTGAATACTGTATGTGGCCCAACGAAAAGCGTTGCTCCGTAATACAAAATGCGGCCGAGCGACAATCGTGGCTCCGTACTACAGGAAGCGGTCCAGCGACAAGCGTGGCTCCATGCTACAGGAAGCGGCCCAGCGACAAGCGTGGTTCCGATATGCGGCCCAGCGACAAGTGTGGCTTCGTACTACAAGAATCGGCCAGCGACAAGTGTGGCTCCGATATGTGGCGGCTCAGTGACAAGTGTGGCTCCGATATGTGGCGGCTCAGCGACAAGCGTGGCTCCGTACTACAAATTCCGGTCCAACGGCTGACGTGGCTCCGGTATAAAGCAGGACAGACAAAGTTGCTAACACTGCTGATTCAGCTTTGCAAAGGAAACTTACCCACCAAAAATGTTGAACACTGACCGAGGTCAACTTCTATACGAAACACTAGATTGGTACGATCTACACGTAGACAAGTTTTTCCAAATGGCAATTTCGTCCACTTAGTCAGTGTGACTTATAAGTGACGAATGAAAATTTCTTATGTCACATAAAAGTGTGAAGAACGGGGACGTTTCGTTACAATGTAGTCCATAAGTAATGAAAAGGAGAGGAGACATTGGCGCAGTCCGACGCGCGCCGACGGTAAAAGGTATTGATTTAACGCCGTTTACCAGAAAACAGCTTAAAAGTTCACTTTACAAGATTGCAAGTTGCTCGTTCACGCGGATGATCCAATTCAGACGCGGTCTTCTCATTACTTACTACAGTTCGGGGTGAACCGAGGCCTCAATTAACAAACCTCTCGAGTTAGCTCGGTCCTTACCTAACAACCTTCAGTAGCGCACTCCAAGTCAATTGAGGTCGCCTTCTATACTTGGGCTTACCACTTACGGCAAGGTCTTCCTCTACTGCGATGTCTTTATTGGTTAGACTCTAATACTCTACGCATTTGTTTCCATCCGCTCTACATGGTCCTAGCCGTCTTAGACGACTGACACGCTGTTTTTTACTTTTTTTTTTACCAATTCGATGTCACTGTACAGCTCCTATAGTTCGTCGTTGAATCTCCTTCTCCAAAGCCCGTCAACGCAAACGGGACTGACATATAACTTCACTTCAAACATCCACTCCAAATTTTTGCATACATGTTCTTTCTTTATCAATAACATTGAAAGGACCGCACAAAAGGTGGTCACATAATTTCCCATAAAATGTGTCCTTAATATGTTTTCTTTATTTGTTTATTGCATGCAGTAAAATGTTGTGCAACATTATCCTTTGTACAGACGAAAGCACTTTGTCCATTAAAACTTCTTGGCAAAAATTTATTATTTAATCACTGATTATTTTTTTGTTGTTCTCCTTGGTTGTTGGAAGAAGTTAAGACCGCTCAAAGAACTGCTCAAGAAGAACGACATACCAAAGATATACCAACGTACGTTAGGTTATAAAAAAGTTTCTCATAAATGTAAAATTTTATTAAATTCAGTTGCTTATGTTATGAGTAAGGTATATATAAGGACGCGTTGCTCAGGGCGCAACATGTGCCATATTATTATTATTTCTTCTTTTCTGTTTCAGCCTGAGGCGAAAAAGAAGAGCAGAAAATATAATAAAACAGACAAAAAAAAATGAATAAACATACATAAAATACAAGGCAAAGGATATAACGGATACGCCTACGCAGCATAAATAAAGTCATAACGGCGAATGGTCATCAATAAAGTTGAGGGATTGGAAAGTGATGACTTGAGGGACAGAAGATATGATTTTTTTTTGTGCTTAGAAATCCAGAAATCCTTTGGGATAAGAATTGTTTTGTTGGGTTATCTGCTGGTGATATTGAGTGGACTATTGTTGTTTTGTTATTTCTTATTTTACTGTTTATTGGGAATTATATTACACGTGAAGTTGGAAGTGATTAAGTTTTTGGTCGGAGATAAACTTTTTTTGTGATTTTTGGGGAATTATTAAAAGTCGGGTGAAATATTAAAAAAATCATCACCGGACATTGTGTTAGTACCTACAGTGACGGCAAAAACATTCCGGATTTTTTCTATAATATTTTCCTTATAGTATTAGGTATATTGTAAAGGTATTATATTTTAAAGGTAACTATAAAGGTTTCTAATGGAATTCTTCAAATTAGTAATTGTATTAGGTTAAAGGATTTCTCCTTGATGTTAAGAAAAATATTACATATATCAAGAAAAAATCCGGAATGTTTTTGCCGTCACTGTAAGTGTAGTTTTGGGTTTACTGCTGTTAATGTAGGTGGCGCTACGATCTGGGGTATAAGTGCCGAACCACCTGTGTTCCTCAGTGTTTAAATAAAAGACTATTCATTGTTGTCCATTTGGTCTGTACATTTTTCTTATCCTAGACCTAGATGATTGATTTGCACTTTTCGATGACAAGTCAAAGCTATTAAAACGCATTTTTTGACAATGACAAGTCAATGCTGCTGCAAAGCTGTTCTCATTCTCCAAAGCCTGAGCAAAACAAATGGAACCGAAATTTATTCGTAAGAGTTTTGGTGTTCTCTGTAATATGCTCATTAAGCGTGCCAAATTCTTATATGGCCAAGAGTTGAGGCAAAAAACGAAGAATGTCCCAAGGATAGTAAAAACTTTTCGTCTTTGTAAAAAATATTAAGAATTCGGCCTCACTATCGAATCCTACTCTCATTTACAATGACACTCCAATTGTTAGGTCTTTAGACAAAGCTTATCTGTTTGCTACACATTTTGCTGTCAGCTCGATGCTATTGCACTTTGTCCCCACTGTGCTCGATGTGCTCCCTGTGTTCGAGAGCATCGAATCTCCCATGGGACAAATCCATTTTCGCACTCGTACAGTTGCAAGAGTACTTTAAATGATCTCAACATAAATAAATCCACTGATCCAGACTACATCAGCTCCTCCATTGTTCTAAAGAGGTGTTCTTCTACGCTGGCAAAACCACTGCGTAAGCTTTTCCATCCGTCCTATTCTGAACTCTTTCCGAGTAGGTGGAAAACAGCATTTGTCCAGCCCGTCCCTAAAAAAAGGCGAATCTTCTTCTCATACCAACCATACCCATAATACTAACGTTCATTCTTTCTAAGGTCATCGAAACGCTGATAAATCGTCAGCTTATAAAATACATTGAAAGACAGAAGCTCCTTAATGACCGGTAATATAATTTTCGTGGGAGCAGATCCACTGGTTATTTGATGACTTATGTATCTCACCGAGAAGTTGAACCAATCCCTCCATCACTTTGGTGAAACGAAGATTGTTGCGCTTGATATTTCCAGGGGATTTGACGAGAGTATTGGCACCAAGGTCTTTTGTCGAAAATGCGTCCTTTGTGCTTATTGAATCGATGCGGCTCATATTCAATGGACTAGAAACTGTCTTTCTGGCCGTTACATTCAAGTTATTTTGGGTGGTTTCTGATGGTCTGAAACTCTTCATATAAATGCTGGTGTCCCACAAGGCTCCCTTCTTTCTCCGAATCTGTTTCCATAAATGACCTCTTGCTATACGCGTAGGGATCGAGATGTGGAGCTTTTACTTCTCCGAATGGAGCGGTCCATGCTCCCAATCAGGATCCACACGATGTGCTATGGAATCCGTACCATTAGACAGGCGTTCTCTATAGGTATACGGGTATACCCAGGATGAGATGGTTAGATTAAGTTCATAATCTCTCCTGTATGGGGATAGCCCTTGATGATTTAGAGACGATTTTTTTGTATTTGTATATTATTGATAACATTTTCACCATTTTAAGTGCAAATCTAATTTATTTGGTGAAACTAAATGGATGTTAGAGTGTGCGGCTACGTTGGGGGTAGTTTGCACTGTACACTGTGTGTGTGTGTGTGTGTGCGTGTGTGTTTTGCTCCAACGATCTGATTTGCAATGGTTTTGTTTTCCTTTGTGATCAACTGGTTTGGTTGGGGTGCATCTGCAAAGGTTTTGCATTTCTAGGAGAAAAATTCCTCCCAACAAGAATACAATAAAATGAAGGCATTTCTATAAAACTTCAAAAAATCCGCCTAACGAAATCCTCGTGTTGGCTATAATTTGTCCTGTTGCATCAGCCTACTCCATTCGTTAAAACACGTCTTTCACACACCTGCAAATTCTAAACAGTGACCAACTTACTCTACAGCTTCAAAATTGCAACACTTTCGGTGTGGGCAGGGGAAAGTGTGCACTCAACCACAGGACAACCGTCATTAAGGATAATTCGTTGTGTATTTGGAAAATGTTGCTTAAATTTGATTGTGGTTCTCGCTTCGCTGCTGCTGCTGCAAAGTGTTTTAAGTGGTTCGCCGAGTGCACATGTGTAACTGAATTCCTTCCAAATGGAAGGACTATAGCAAAAGTGTTCTTCAATTTAACACAGCACTGCATTGTTCCGTGCACTATGGCCACTGCATATGTAATTTCGATGGATGATACATTTTGCCGACACCGACACGAACTTAAGCTGTCGAAAAATTAGAAGCGCGCTATCACGTTGAACTATTTGAAATGGAAACATTTTCGGGAGTGTCGTTTTCAGCTATGGGGGAGCATTATGTATGTGTGATGCAGCGACCAGCGAGGGTGTGAGACCATTAGACACGATTTAGGAAATTTGCTTGAGAGAAGTGATTGAAGCACAACAGCAATTTTGACACTAAAGGTGCCGTCACAACAAGCAATGAAAGTGATTGCAGCAATCATTCCGAGAAATCGAATTTTGAAATTTCCTGCAATTGATTGCAGAGAGCAGTCACACCATGCAAGCAATATGATTGCTGCGAGCGACTTTTTCCGTACACGCAATCACTTTCTGCAATCACTTGCTGCAATCATTTTCGGGTCGTCACAACAGGCAATCGAAATCGATTGCTGAAAGTGATTGCAGCAATGAAAATGATTGCAGCAATCGCTTTTTGCAAATAATTTGCGACTGTGAGGGAGTTCAGTTTCATTTCATATTTCTTTTATGGGTTTGCATAAAAACGGTGCGCAAGTTGCGAAGTTTGTCCTTAACGTCGTCCGCGGAAACACCAATTGCCGCACCGATCTCTTCATATGCCGCTTTTTTGACATGTTTGTTCATGTACTTGGGGTCGCTCTTTTTCCACACGCACGGTTTTCTTTCTACTTCTGTGATCAGTTTAGACAAATTTTCACTCGTCCACACACACTATTTGAAACAAATGATAAACACATATAGATAAATATGTACATTGTACATGTGAAAAAACTAAATATGTACATACCTTTTCATTTGCCATTCCAACTATTTTTAATAGCAAAGCTCGCACCACGTTACAAAGAAAACAAACAGAGGAGAATGAAGCGAATTGTCATACCGATTTACAAAGAAATCGACATAACACACAATGCAATATGTTTTGTTTACAACCAAGTAGTTCGAAAATCACGCGAACTATCTCCCAAACATATGAACTAAATCCCACTGCATATTTGGTGGGACTCATTTGGCTAGTGGGAGTTAGTTCCAGTTAGTTAGTAGTTAGTTAGTTCGAAAAACAGCGTTTGATTGCACGCAATCGAAAATATTGCAGATGTAGAACGTGCAATCGGCAATCGATTGCCGCAATTGATTTGAAGTAATTTGATTGCAAGCAATCGCTTGCACGAACTAGTCACACCATGCAATCGTTTCTCCTGCAATCGATTGCTCGCAATCATTTTTACTTGCTGCAATCACTTGCGGCAATCACTTTTCAGGTCGTCACACCGTGCAATATTTAATTGCAGCAATCATTTTAATTGCTGCGAGCACTTTCATTGCATGGTGTGACGGCACCTTAACATTTGGTTACAATCTCTCCTTTGAACTATTTTTTCCACAAAACAACGGACCACCCCATCGACACCAACGACTTCTCCTAAGTCCCTGTTAATCCTTATGAATTCTTCTCCTTTCTCCCATCACCTACAAAAAAATGATATCTGCAACATCTCTTTTGGAAAAAATCTAGCCCCTACCACTTATTTTCGTACCAATGAGTATAATCACCTCACAAAAGTTTAAATCAAGAAGACGACCATTGGGACTGTTCAACACCTTTTTACGTTTGATTTTGTTTGGATTTAAATTCCGTGTGTTAAACAATTTACCAAAAGAAAAATCTCCCCTTTTGCTGTTGTAATCACCTCCCTTTGAGGGATATACGACTTCCACTAGGTATGCAAAATTAAATGAAAGGACAGCATCACTTAATCACAGTCATCATTAAAACAAAAACGGACCTCTTTACACTAGCTGGCCTGCTAACAAGTGTATAACTTGCAATAAATAACTTTCGATTTATATCTTTGTTTTGCCAGGCCAAGTGAGAACACTAAAAGCTGCCCCCAAAGTCCACTTAAGAAATCTCGAATGTTGCTCGCCGGTCGCCCGATGGGCCACCTTTTCGAGTAACCTTTCTATGACTAAGCAAATTCACCAGCATCTAACTGCATACATTTTTCTTCATTAAGTAGACTTTCGTTTTGTTTTCGAACGAGGACGCCGAGGAGGAGGAGGAGCAGCAGCAGGACAGCAGTAAATCCAGTTGTAATCCTTGCCAAAGGTCCTCCAATGTGTGCTGCCCGATGGTTTTTAAAGGGGCATTTTTCAGGGAAATAAATGTCCCCATTGCCATGGAGAAAAGGTATTTTGTGCTTTCAACAGTATTTATCGATTTCAAGGCACGGAAGTCATCTTTTCCAGTCATTAGGCAGTTTTTTTTTCCATCCACATGTGTTTATGATTTTTTTTGCCATGTAATGCGGGTAATTGTACTCGTATGTAGCCCCATAGTGAAGTACACTTCTCTGCACTGCGAACATACCCCTAGGACTTGTAATTAGAAAACTCTTACAAATGGGACTCTGTATGTACTTGAGGTTGAAGTTATTGCGACTGGGGGGTCATTTTTGTAAGGACAAGTAAGTTGTGGGCCGAGTACACTTTGTTGTCATTCACTACCCTAATAAAGCGAGGTATTGTAGGGTGAAACTCCCTCAAGCAAAACTTGAATGCAGGAAAAACTGATGCGGGTTCGCTTTATATTTGTTAAGCAATGCAATGAGGATGTATAGTTGGGGTCGCTTTTATACATTTCTTGGATTTTTTTATAACATTTCGCCAACATTTTTGAAACTCGCTTCAACAGCCAATATGTATGGTATATACATCCATTTGGCAAATTTCAAGGCTAAAATTGGCATAAATGTCAAAATTAGTGTTTTAAATAATTTTGTTGTAAGGAAGGTGCCACGCCCCATTGTAATTTGTAAAACCTCACTTCAATTTTTTAAACTCTTTCCAACATACATCCATTTGGCAAATTTCAAGACTAAAGCTGTCATAAATGACAAAATTAGTGATTTAAATAACTTTGTTGTATGGAAGGTGCCACGCCCCATTGTAACATCTCGCCTCAATTTTTTAAACTCGCTCCAACATACATCCATTTGGCAAATTTCAAGACTAAAGCTGTCATAAATCATAAAATTAGTGTTTTAAATGACTTTGAAAGGTTCCACGCCCCGTTTACCAATCCCGCCCACATTATGCGAAGTGCTTTGTTCAGATAATACACATCAATGTTTCAAATTTTACACCTTGTGCTCGCATGAGTGTCGAAAAATAGCGTTTCCTACTATTTCTTTTTTATATTTGAGGTGCAACACCCAACAGATGGCGCTGTTCTTAAAAAAAAAAATCATATCGTATATAACACTATATATCACGTTGTGTTAAAGTTTACAATGACGTCTGATTTTTACCGACTAAACTCCCACTGCCTGCCCGTGTTCATCGCGAGGCTGTCATCAAGGCGTACATCATTTGTGGTTCTTTGATTCCTGCGAGATGCCGATTTTGCTTGGTTACTCTTCCTGACTATTTTTAGCCGGCGAGGTTCCTTCATTATGATGTACAATATTTTCGGGGGTTTGCATTTCCTCCTCTAGTTCTCTGCGTTCTATACGTGGCACTGCAAAAATACGTGCTGCGCATTTTCACTGTTATCTCCGCAATTTAAATAGATAAAGGATTCACCGAGCCCAATGCACTCGAAAGCAACCATGTCGGGTTAGGAACTGTCTATTTCTGGATTTTCAGAATAAAACTATGGGTCCATCTTCCCTTCGCCAAACTGATTCCGTTTCTTTCACCAAGGCCTTATTCTACGCTGTCTTTCTTCCAGCTGGATATCTTTGACTGGAATTCGGAGCTGAAGACGACTGACAGTAATTTCTTTGGCCCATAACTTGGTACCTTATTCATCCTTAGATGGATTGCAAAGTTTTTGACAGAATTAGTCTGTCAATTGAGTCCACTCTTTTTCTTTCGCTTTCACTCGGCGAATATAAAGAGTTCCCATTTTATCTGCATATACTAGAACAAATCTTTTCCCATCGAGAACAGCTAAAACGTTTCTACACACCCCCCCGCCATTATCACGAACAAACACCTGACGAGGTACACCTACACTTTTAACCTGCGATGCATTTTTACGGCGGTAATTTACATCGAAATCGTGCCACATCTCCATCTGTCTTTTAACCTTCTTCCGCTTTGACAATTTTTCTTCCTCTTGTTTTTTTTTTTTTTTTATTGTACTAGAACTAAGAGTTACCTACTTATTTTTTCACTCAGTCCTAAAAATACCGCGCTGGCGCTTGAAAAAAAAAAAAAAGGCAAATCCATTTTCTTGGTTTCAGTTGACGAAGGGGCGCGCAAAGGATATATAACGATGATTTAAAAACTACGATTATGGTAATTTAACGCCGTATCCTTGCAGTGTTTGCCATCAATTTCCATTTCTTTTTCTTCTTCGCCTTTTGCTGATGTTCTCACCTTTCGTTTTGAATTTTTTCTTTCTTTTTTTTTCTCTTAGTACTCTATGCCGAATCTGCAAGGTTTTGACTAAATGTATTCACACACATAGACAGTTAGAGCTTCTTTCTGCCATTTCCGCTAAAGCTGCTGTCGAGTGCAAATTCCTAGATTGCATGAAAAAAATGAATAAGAAAAAAAAGAAAAACCCCTTTCTAAGTCTCCCTTTTGCCGTTACTGTCATTGCATCTGGCAGTAGCATTAATCGGATTTGAAATATACCAAAACGTATCTACGTACACTCGTCGTTGTTGGTCGTTGTGGGAGTCCTGTGAATGGGAAAAATTTTGATTCAAATTCGGTTGCTATATATAGGATTTATCGAATGCATTACGGTGATTTTGCTCCAGTCTACCGGTAGACGTGATGATGATGATGATGATGATGACGATGCATGGGAATAGATACCCTCAACATCTGTTGTGAAATTGTGTCCTTGAGAATTTTTATAGTTTTTATGATAAAGTTTTAAAATTGAGGTGAATTGATTGCAAAAGTAATGGTAACAAATTTTGATCACTTTCGACATTGATTTGGATTGCCGAAGGACATCAAACAAGCACATTAAGCCACTCACCACATCACAACAATCGTCTGAATCAGATTTCTATAATTCCCAATGCAAAACCCCAACCTATCACACTGCAAGTCAAGATCTCTTCTTTAACCGAAATTCAATAAATCCTTGCATGCATATCTGGATTTCTACAAATTGAAGCAAATTGCTACTGATACCTGCACCGAATGTGGTATCGAACACAGAGGTAGACCCACCTGCATCTGTATGAGTTGCATAATAATATTCAGTTTATGCCTTGCGGCTTCTGTGGCATTCATTTGTCTATGTTTGTTGTATCCAATATTGGGAGCTGTAAGTGCACACAATTGATTTGGATTTGTCACTTATTTCGGACGTTTTTGTTGTCTCTTTGGGTTTCAAAAGTGCAAGGGAAGGGACTAGTCGAGTTGGAGATTGAGCAAATATAGGGGAGAGGTAGGCAATTTGTAATTTCTTTAATCCTCTTTTACATTGTGGCAAAAAAAAAAATCTATTACTAGACTTCAAGCCCATTGCTACTTGGTGGACCTAGTTTTTATTGGCTTATCGGTCCAAATGTTGCAAATTTTGTCTTTCATCAAAAAATGGTCCTACTCGTTGAATTTACATAACTTCCCCCTTCTTCTGGTGCAGAGTCAGAGGCTCTTTAGAGTCCGTCGTTTTTATGTCCAGTTGAACTTCAAACGTTTCTCGAGTCACATCTTTAGTCTCGGCACTTTGGTGAAACTCCTTCATTGCTTTCTTTATACTTCTTACACCAAAAATTTCGAAGAATTGTCCTCAGGAGTAATTTCATTCTGGAGTCATTTTCGCGGGATTCTAATTGCGACCTCAAGAATCCATGACACTGTCAAAAATCTTGCATTGTGATTACCATCTAAAGCCTATATGAAGAAAAAATCCTACAAATGCCTGTTGAATTTGTCAAACAGTGTCAATAAAATCATCATGCGTCTTCCAGCTCTGTGATACAGAAATATAGGTATTGCACATGTACCACACGTACTTGTAGCCCTGTTTTGTAATTACAAGTCTCTGGCGTATTTATTTTAAAGTTGGCGTTCAATTTTTTGTTTGGTCTTCTAAAGATGCGGTATCGCCGCCGCCGGTGGCCCGTGCTATCAACAGGAATAATCGATACCAGGAGTACGCTGTACGCCTAAAGTACATACTACATTATGTAACTTCCATAAGTCCAACTCTTAAAATGAAATTAATAAAATAAATTCAAGTTATAGAAACTTCGAGTTATAGAGGCCAAAGTTAAAAAGTTAAAAAGTTGAAAACGCAGAGTTCTCAAGAAAACTTCGAGTAATAGAGAAATTCGACTTCAAGAAGTTCGAGTTATGGATTTCCGTCCAGTTATCCGCCGAGTTCACCATCTTATTGTTTTAACGTCACCAGCCCCTTGCTGACTTAAAACTCTTCTAGTATAGATTCGTTGCATTTCATCTTCAAGGATATCCGATAGATATCATATTCAGTCTATAACAAAAGCTGTTTCCTCGAAAATAGTTCGAAAGCCGCTAATTGTTATTAATGCGCAAAGTCTATCTGATGATGTTTGTTTCCTCCTTGTCTCTTTTACTGCTAGGGCCCCTGCCTAAACTGGTGCGGCATATGGCAATACTGAACTGCGACTACTCTGGAAAGGACAATTCTTCTTGCATATGCCAGACCTCCAGTGTTTGGCAACATCCAAGAGAGTGCTGGCTGCAATAGTGACTCTTTTCTGCTCACAGTCCACTGTCCATGTGTACTTTAAACTTTAGTCAAGCATAATTAATTAATTCCCTGGATATTTTATTGACTGGCTTCCAACATGAGTGGTATGTGCTCTACCGCCTTCCAGCTAGATATAAGAACTGCTTCGGTTTTATGGACGGCTAAGTCTAGGCCTGCTGATACTAGCTATGTATGATGCCTTCGTCCAGGCACTTTTGCCTTCTTTTTACAAAAAGTTCCGTCGGTTTTTGAAAAGCGACTTTAACTGATTTACTTTGGATGCCATCGGGTCCAGGGGCTTTCTTCCTGCATGACTGGAAGAACTCGCCCTGTGTGGTGATTGGTATATTCTTCGCTGTATTTGATCTAATTATATACAGAGTCGACGTTCTTTGCGAGAACCAGTGCTCGACAATTGTTTTCAACATAATTGGGCATATTATTTGAGGGGTCCTTCAGCTTTTTCATAACCGTCCTATTCCCCGTTCCCCAGGAGTTGACATCACATTCGTCACATAGACGTTTAAAGCATTTTGTCTTGCTTTCTTTGATGGCTCTTTTAAGCGCACGCCTCGCGGTTGTAAAGCCCTTCAAGAGTTGTTGGAAGTTGGGTCTCCCCCTGGATCGTTGGAATCTTCGTCGCGATTTTAGACACGTTGCTCTGTGTCTTTTTATCTCCTCCTAGCACGCTTGGCCCCTTTGCTCCCTACTCTTATGAGCATTGCTGCATCACACGTTGTGCTGATGGTGCGGATTAGTTGACGCGACAGGGTCTCTGCAGGTCCATTGTTACATTGGTTGTAGGTGCTCATCACATCTTCAAACAAATTCTCGCCAAGAGTGTGTCCTTCCATTTTGGACTAGCGTAGGGCAGCGTATTTGTCTCCTTTCAGTGGTTTCAAAAATTATTGCATGATGGTCGCTTAGCGTATATTCTTCGCTGACCCGCCCTTTCAGAGAGGTACTTACGAAGGTGATATCTAATATTATCGAGCCTTTTCCTGATTTTCGATATGTAAGTAAGTTTCCAAAAGCATACGTCCTCTGGCAGTAAGTCTGCTACTCCACTCTGTTGCCCACGCATTAAAGTCGCCGGCAATAATGACTAGAACCTTCCTGGAAGCATCTTGTACCAGGATGTCTATCTAAAAAAAATTGTTTTGATGCAAAAAGTTTCTCCAAACAATTCTAACAGTGATTGCAAACAATTTTTTTCAAAAATCTCTTCTCTAATATTTTTTATGATTTTTTGAAAATTGCTAAAAATGACTATTTTAGACACTTTTTCATTCTTTTCATACAAAATTTTTCTGAGATCATCCCATTCATAAAATCATAAAAAAATATAAGTGAAGAGATTTTTGAAAAAAAAAAAAAAATGTTTGCAATCACTGTTAGAATTGTTTGGAGAAACTTTCTGCATCAAAACATTTTTTTTGAGACCGAGGAAAAAAGTCAAAAAAGTATACTTTTACACAAGTTCTAAATTTTCAATGGGTACTTAATGGGTTAAGGAAAGTTTTGTATCATTCAAACGGAATTTAAATGACCTTTCCATTGTTGCCAAAATTTGCATGAAGTAAGTTCAAATGATGAGTAGAATTAACTTTAGTTTTGTCCACCATTGTATATGTTGTTATCGAGAGTTTTGAACGATTCGCTGTTCAAGATGATGTCCGCTTCCTCGTTTTTTGATAACGGTGCCAAGACGTCCTGGGCTGCTTTACAGTAATTTGGGTTTACCTGCATTATCTTCATGACCTCTTGCTGGTGATAGCTCTCCTGAAGAATGAGCAGCTCCTACTGCCGGGTGTGTGCTTCGCGTCTTCCCGGTGATGTTCTCTACTGAACAAACATGGCGCCCATACTTGCTATTTTTTGTGTTGAAAAATACAGAAAACAAATCTACAGAATTTACTTTTTTTAGTCAAATTTTCTTCCAATAGTAAAGACAAAAACCGCTTTTACTAAACCGCACCAGAGATTCACACCATAACAGAAAAATAAAATTAGAATAATTATTATCATATATCTTTTCGAAGTGATTTTATTTTTGGTTGAAAGTTTTGAGTCCTCGCAGTCCTTTCAAATTGACTATTAAAGAGTCTGATACTATTTCCGTTTGTAATAAAAAAAATCCTAGAGGGCCTTTTCTCGGGAATACATTTCAAAAACCAGTCAGTTAAACAGACTTAACTTCCACTCGTATGTAGGTATATCTACCCCCTTTTAAAATATAGTTAATAGTACATTTTAAGTCTAAATAAATCAATAGGTAGTTGGCGCAACTAGGCACCCTAGGCTTAGCTTCTCACAACCATTCGTCTTGTGTGAGTTCTTATTTTTGGGACGTACCCTTGGATATCCTACCAGCAATTCGGGATAGCACATCAAACCATCCGGATGAGAAGAACAATAGTCACACCGACATTTTCCAGTTCCCAAACCAATCCGCTGGCCAATTATTCGAAATCGCATTTTTTCTGGCAAGCAAATCTTCTTTTAGAAAATTTTCCAAAAAAACCTTCATCGATGACGTTACTTGTCTACTTGCCTGCATAGTAGTGATTATTTTCACGACTCCCAAATCCAGTTGCTAATGGCAAACATGGTCTAAAAGACACAATGCCCAATGCGATGTTAAGTAAACCAGGCAATGTTGATGCGGCTTCGTTTTGAATTCTCTTTTAAGGGATGCCTCGGAGAGTTTTTCCCACTAACGACTCACGAGTCTTTGGCGGCGATGGCGACTCAAAACAACAACCCAAGTGAGGAAAAGGGTAATCCTTTCAAAGCCAAAAACCCATCAGAGTGAATACTAAATGTTGTACCAAACAGCGAACAGTTTATATGCCTGACGGCAGATTACAATGACTTTGTATAGTGCGGCGAATACAGAATCCTTTTAGGGTTGCGGGTCTTTGCCGAATGATTTAGCCCTCGAAAATTATGTATTGCAAATTAAAATCCTTTTAATGAGAGAGCTGAAGCTAAATCTATTGTCTGACCAATGACCATTTTGAAAATGACCCTCACATCCTGCAAACTAACAATTGTTGCCTTCGTCAATTTGCTATATACATATACCATTAAATGCAGCATTAGCCCACTGATGTCGCATTATAATTATCCTTTTTTATCCACCAAGTACATGCTTTTAGAGGTGGCTTGTCTTATGTTCTTTTCATAATTACTATGCGAAAAGTTTCTTTGCAAAAGTTTGCATTATGTAGTTGTAATCTTTTTTTTTGTTTGCTTAATTTTTCCTCTACTTTAAATTGTTATTGTTCGTCCTGTTTATCTAGGATGCCCCCATTTTTGTACCGAGAAATTCTATCTTTACGCTCGCTTTTGTTTCAGTTTTAAGAAAACCCCTTTTGTTGTTCTCCTGGCAACAAATGAAATAACAACGATAGGATTTCTGAGAAATGGACTTAAGTTATGCGACTTTAGGATAATGCGGTTTTTGTAGGTATTTGAAATTTTTCTAGGGATACATCTAATTTTGTCTTATATTTTCCACTGAAAATCCAATATACCATGGATGATTGAATATTCATCACCTAAGGATATGTTCACATTGTGATTGTTGATTTAATTTTTTTTTGTTCGCAAGAAAAAGGATATACCTACTGTACCTATGCCTTATTCTGGGAAATGGAAAATTATTATTTTCCTTTCTTTTTGAGATCGTATAGAAAACCGATTTGTCTTGTTGGAAAATTTTATGGAAATTCTATGACAGACAAGAGGATTTAAATAAGAAAATGTGTTTTGGGGCGTATCATATAATAATTGCCCACTCGGTCTCGGCAGAAGAGAAAAGAAAGTCGCATTAGACCTGGCGGTGGTTTTTAAGGACACTCGATATAGACTCAGTGATGTGATGTGCATGAACAATATTTTGTTGATCTTTCTCTTTGCTTCACCTACTTTTTGGTACTTCAAAATAAATCAAATAAAAAAATCTTACAAAGAGATTATCAATGACTATCTACTGTTGTAGTATCCTGGCAACAGCCTTCGCTAGGGGCAAGGAACTTGACGTGTGAGCATTTTTAATAAGCCTACTATACCGATGCCAAGGCTTTATGTAGCAATGACTCCATGGACTATGCTCGGTAGGCGTCTGAAGTGTCACCCATGGCAGATTTATGCGGCTCGAAGGACCAAAAATATTTGCTTAGTTTACAATTTACGATTTTCTACTACCGAATCATCGGCAGCACTTCCAACACTTTATTTTTGAACATTTTTACAGTGTATTCGACTGGTATAAAAAATTGAGAACACGCGACACAAAATGACACAATTTCGCATTTAATTTTTTATTATTTCATTAATAAGGAGCAACTAACTAAGAACAGCCCATGGGGAGTAAACTGCATCATCAAATCTCTAACCCAAGGTGGAACAGCATATGCTGAGGCCTGAGGGATGCGTGACTAAGAGAGTACTTAGTCGCTAATATTTAAGCGGACTATGAATACCAGGCGACCTTCGGTTTTAATCCAGGCTTCCTGTGCCGTACCGGGCTCCGGAATGGGTGATGTTTCTTTCCCGGATACTCGTGGGATCGGCCTCTGTATTCGCATCAACCTCTGGTCTTGCTGTTCGGCAATTAGAAGAGCAAACAGATCGTGCAGCCACTGGGCTCACGAAGGTCAACAACCCTCTCGGTCTGCCGTTGGGCTAAATTTGAAGGTGCCTATTATTTCTCCCAAAAATAAAACAGACACAAATGAATGATTGTGAGGAGGTAGGCCTAGTGTCCCTATATGGACCTGTTGCGCCAACTATTTATTTTTTTAGATTAATCTGTTATCAGAAGGACCTTACTTTTTATCGTGCGAAGCTATCAGTCTACAATTTGGTGATTTTTCAACTCTTGTATAGATGGTCATGAGATTTGGGTACTGACTGCTAATACAATCTCCAGAAATTAAATTTCTTCGCTCGAAATAGCTCGAAAAGATAGGACATACCAGAATACGTTAAGTACTTAATATCGAGCATTATCTTTATAAACTTATTAATAAAATAATACAAAATTAAATATCGTGACATTTTTTGTCGCGTTTATACACTGTACAAATTTTCATATTTAAAGTGTTGGAAGTGTTGCCGACGATTCGGTAGTAGAAAATCGTAAATTATAAACTAAGCAAATATTTGTGGTCCTTCGAGCCGCATAAATCCATACCTAATATTGTGGTATACCCCTTTCCCCATTTTGCGTTAATGGAAAAGTAGCAACACGCCTTTTGGCCAACTATTTATTTTTATTTTTGACTGTTTGATTTTTATTTAATAAATATAATTTAAGATACCACTTAAAAATGTTATCAAATGAAAAGTTACTAATTTTTCTATTTTTTCTTTCTGATTTTTCTTTTCAGGTACGATTTTAAACATTTTATGTAAATTTAAATATCCGTAAGTAATAGCAAATAAGTTCTTAAATATATACACTATACAGTGAGCATCAAAAGCGACTCAACACCATAGCTGATTTTATTAGTCTTTGGAGTTTAAAAATACATTTGTTTTAAATATCTATAAAGAAATCGAAATTAACAGTTTTCACCCCCTTTTTTCAACCCTTATAGGACGAATTTTTAAAAACGATGAATGAGGCATGTAATAATTTTGACTTATCTATCAATATACAAACTTTCAAGTTCATACTGCTAACGATTCGTGAGACCCCCCTTACTCTCCGTGACCCCTTTACTCCTCAAAAATTCTCATCTACCCTAAGGCCTAACTTGGCAATACATCTATAAATCAGAAATGAGTTATCGGGGCGGAGGACGGACGTTGCATTTTATATAGTAGTATGGATATATCAAATATTTTCATAATACTTCTAAATAGTTCGTAAAAGACTTTCGAAATGCCTGGAAGACCCTTCAAGTTAAGTTCATTTGCGACTAGACATTTGAAAACTTTTATCCAAATTCCACTTCCAAAGAAGCCATTCAAGTCAAGTAAAGTAAAAAACGAAATCATAGACTTTCCATATCAGTTGTGGCCAAAAACCCAAATATTCCGACTTTCTTTGAAGAACTTTTCCAACTCTCATATTTCGATATGGCCAACAACACTTTCTCTTGTTATAATCGCATTTCCTGCAAATTATTCCCTTTGGAAAATTCTCTTTCGCATATCAAATTGCTGAAGGACTCAAGTTTTACCCCTATCGAAAGTATGGGCACGACATTATCAAGTAGCTAAAGGGAGAACCATTTACAAAAAAAAAAAATAAATAAAAAAAAACACAAAATCCTTCTTTAATTGTACTTTACTAGCTTAACTCGAGTACAAATTATTCCACTTGTGTGTGCGAAAGTTTTTCTTATAATTTTATCGATTTCAGTTGAGTCAAATTCGATTGAAAGTGATCATTGAGGGAAAAAGTTTTACCGTCTGCTTAGCCATATATGACCTCGACGTCAGTCAAACCGATTGAATTCCGACAAAAAATTTTCAATCTCGTTTCAAATAATTTGTTTCCCTGAGGGGGGCGACTTTATATATTTTTTTTTGCTCTCTTTGGCATGTATAATAATTATGAGCTAAAAAAACTTTTAATTGGGGTTTCATTTAACAAATTTTCTGTTTGACGTTATAGAAGTAGATATGTAGCTAAGGTTGCAACGGACAAAGTTGTCAGTAGTAAGTACGCTTTAAGTGCTAAATTTGGGTCTTTAAAACTGACAGACATTTTTGTAGGTCATGTGCATAGTTTTTTGTACGTGATTTTAATGTAGAAAGGTGTTGAACTTGGTTGAGTATGGTTTGAATCTTTGTTAAGGCGGTTATAAAGGATCACAAATTGCTACTTAATATTTTCTAAAACTGACATAATTCATGCAAAGTCTGCATATACGTAGCACCATCTCATTATTTCTATTTTGTATTTAATTTAATCGATTACAAGTGATTATTCAAATTAACTTTAAATGACAATAATGTCAATCGATTTAATTATTTTTAATGTCATTCGATTTATCCTGGCCTTTATCATTTACACCACTAACATGAGTAACCTTTGTCGTTATCATTATATCCCATTAAGCGTATTTTATGTAATTGAGATAAAGGTCATGCATTTGAATTAGTAAACATTAATGATGCGTGTAGTTTGAATGGACATTATTTAAATAAATGGGCATTTTTCAATTTTACTTTTTCAGCCTTAGAAAGAGGCTACATAGTTAAATGTGAAAAGCTACATAGCTAAATGTGATTACATACTTCTATAAATTAGGAATTTTCATTTACAAAAAAGAGGAGGAACTTGGTATACTTACAACTATATTGGCTATGGATTTATGCGGCTCGAAGGACCACCAATATTTGTTTAGACGATTTTCTACTACCCAGTCGTCGTCGTCGGGTACAGTATATTAGAGTCGCATAAAAAATTGACAATACACGAGACAAAATGACAATTTATTTTTTTTTTATTTCAGTAATAAGCTAAATTGTTTAATGGTCGAAATTAAGTATTTAACGTATTCTGGTGTGTCCCATTTTTTCGAGCTATTTCGAACGAAGAAATACCATTTCTGGAGATTGTTTGAGCGGTCGGCTCCCAAATTTCATGACCATAGAGATAAGAATTGAAAAATCACCAAATTATAGACCGATAGTAAGGTCCTTCTGATAACAGATTAATTTAAAAAATAAATAGTTGGTGCAACAGGACCGTATAGGCACACTAGGCCCCTAGCTCCTCACAACCATTCGTTTTGTGGGACTTTTTATTTTTGGGATGAACGGAAGGGACCTACAATTTTATGCGGAGTCCGAACGGCTGAATTGAGAAGGTTTTTCAGGACAGTTATACTGTCGGATGTTTGTCAGACGTTTACGAGAAGTGGCGCAGCGGAAAAAACCTTAAGATGTAATTTGTGATCCCGGAGATCAAACCTGAGATCCATCGCACAGTAGTCTAACACAATAATCACTCAGCCAGTGTGCCCACAACAGATGAATTAGGTTAGGTAAGGTTAGAGGGTCAGTTTGTAATATATGCAATTTTTACCCAGAAGCCATTGAGGCCCACTGTGATTACCCTTTTATAGTGCATGATAGGACATGCGACTAACAAAACCATTCGGATCTGTTCATGAATCTTCTTAAATTTGATAGAGGTATCGTTAGATCTTCCAAGCCGTCGAAGAACCCTGCTCCCATACAAGAGTAGCGGCGTTCTTGGAGGGCTGGGCGAGATTTTCCACAGATTCTATTTCCTCTTCATCTCTGCAATTTCTGTATTTGTAAAGATACCTATAGTCTTTTGGCCATGTTTCCAATGATGCGGTGTCCGGTTATTACTCCGACGGGCACTCTGATTTGGTTTCTATCAAAAGATGTGAGGATCTTTGACTTTTTAGTGTCAATTGCGGGCCACAAGCGAGTTGCGAGTTATAATACACCTGGAAATGTTGTTTCATCGTTCTTTATCCAAGTTTATTGTGACATTGTCAATGACGCCCTTAGCTGTGTTGAAAGTTGGTAATACTTGACTGTCAGCTACCTAATAGTACGTCAATTTCGGAACTGCATCTGGCCAGTGTATATTCTGCCTCGTTCCTTTCTACACCAACATGTCCAGGAGCCCAGCACAGCATTACTATGTGATGGCTTAATGCTCTCAATACCGAGAGGAATTGACTTACGGATTTGGAGTTTACCAGATTAGAGTTAATCGCTTTAAGTGAGGTAGGGCTGTCCGCTCAGAAGGTAATTTCCATTGCTGGTAGTTTTCTCGCTAAGACAGTTTGAGTTGTTTTCGTAACGACGTAGATCTCTGCCTAGAAAACGCTGCAATGATCTGCCAGTCGGTATGAATGGCTGATATTTAGTTCTTCTGAGATGACTCCTGCTCCCGTTCCATTCTCCGTCTTTCAGCCATCTGTGAAGATGGGTATACCTTTTATGACAGTACTCGGGGAGAGCCAGTCCTCCCTGTCCGCTATACAGACTGTAAATTTCTTGTCAAATTCATACCTCGGTTTTGTAGTCTTTGAGTGGCATGAGTCCGCTCTGATCAAAGATGGATTTTGTTATCTTTAAATTTACGCAGCTTGGAAACCTAGATAATTGAATATCTCTTCCTGTTTTAATGGGACACCGCTAATGTGCAGACTGCATTCAACAGGGTTTCAACCATGACTTTAAATTTGCTTAGGTTAACTTTAACACAGATAACTACAAACCTTACGAGTGCGTACTGAAGTTCAGTCTAAGAGGGCCCAAAGATGACCAAGTTATGAGTGAAGCGCATAACTTATTATAAGGTCTCCCAAATCTAGGGCCCAAAACTAGGCCCTATAATGTGCCTTTCGCGCTTCTATTAGTCACTATTACTGTAAATTGAAATGATGTACTACAGTCAGGGATGCCAGATAGGATTTAAAAAAACCCACTAAATTAAAAAAAACATCTCACCAAATTTGTACTGGGAGGCAAAAAATAACCCCATAATTTTTCTACCAAAAATAGTTAAATAAAAATGATTTTATGTTAAGTAAGAAAAGTGAGCGAATAGGTACTTACTCCTCATTTTTTCAACTAAGCGAACTAAAAATAAGTCTTTAGCTTAAGAACAAAGATCCTAAAGAAAACAAACACTTAAAAACATTTTCACAAATATTTGGGAATTTCATAACAATTGATGTTATGCCTGCCTTTATTTGCGAAGTAGCCGATTGCGAAGAGAAAACACTCATTTATTCCAAAATTTCAACATTTGCAGGTATTCGAAGCTGCAGTTGTTCGCAAAGGACTATAAGGAAATCTTTACATCTTTCCCTGCATATGTCCAGCTCCGACCTTTAAATTTATTAATTTTATGTAGTCTGATCTCATAACCAAATCCCGAAAAGAAAAATTGTATAAATCTTTTTCCAAAACTTTTTATAATCTAGCGGGTGGAATTATCATATTTAAAATCAAATGAAGTAATTCATTCAGATCCGTGAGCATTTTCAAAGGATCTGCGTTAGCGGATTGAAAGATTTTATTAACATTCGTTACGGATCTTAACACGTTTAAGAGAAAACAGCTGATGAAGATGAGTGGCTGTATAGCATCTTTCTTTATTTCCCGCTAAGGCAAAATAAAGTTTTAAACTCATCCCACTGCTCGACAACCTTGACGATGGCCTCATACCTTGACAACCAGCGTGTGTCAGCTTGTTTTGGAATTTTTAAAGGGCTTTTTCCCGTAATGAGTTTATATCGTCGCATATTCTTGTTGTCTCTTGGTACTATTCGAAAACCAGTTGTTCCACTCTTTAACTAAAAACTCTAAGTGTCGCGGCAAAGCCTTGCAAGAATGCTCTGCAGCAACGTAAAGGGAGTGGCAAATACACTTTACTGTAATCAGTTCTTGAAATATTTTCCCCCCATAAATCCCACCATAATTTTTTTCCCCCTATTCTTCCCACCATAGCGTTGATTTCCAACCATTTTGGTTGGAAAAACCACCAATCTGGGAACACTGACTACAGTCTTCTTCATTTTAACACAAACAAAGTCTAAAAAAAATCTCAAATTAATATTAAAAATGGTGTTAAAAATTGAGATACGTATGAGGGGTCATGTTGCCCCCTGCAACCCCCCTGCTTGGGTTTGCTGTTTAGTGTTTGGACATGGGGTGGGTGCAAAAAAATCTCGAATTTACTTTTTATCTTTGAGATTTTTTCGAGATATAGTCTTTCGAGATTTTTGTAGGTACATTCGAAATTTTTGCATTCGAGATTAAAAAAAAAGCTTTTCGAGATTTTTAGCCTTCGAGATTACGTCATGATCCCCTTGGAAAGGGGATTTTGGAAAAGAGATTTTGGAAAACGTTTGTTGGAAGGTTTTTGCATTAAAATCCAGTTTTTTAAATCTCTTGTATCAAAATTACTCGATGCAAAATCTCTTGCATTAAAATATCTTTTCTTGAAATCTCTTACAGAAAAATACCTAATAAAGAACTAAATACCATACATCCAACTTTTTCGAACAACCCCGCACCAATTCGTTATTATTTTTCTGCTGGCCATGTAAATTCTCCTCTAAGCTTAGTAAACCTATATATCTAACACATTCAATTAGCAAATTGTCCGATTCATAGTAAAACAAATAAAATCATGATCCAAAGAAACCACGACAACTTCGGACTAGATCTGTTCTGTAAACGACATCATTTGCCATTGAAACAAGTGTCCTACAACCTATCCAACTAATATATACGGTGTGTGTGTGATTGCAAGTCATTTGACGATTCATTAAACTTTCAAAGTGCACCTCAAACCTGCCATCAGTAGTACAGCTTGTAGTACAGCTAGAAAACTTTTCCATTTAACTAATACCCAATGGACCTTCTGAAAAACTTGATTGCCATCCAAGTAAAGTATACCTGCCGGTTGGAAAAAGATGGTTTGCTGTGGTAAAATCTCCCACCATACATACAGCTCCTCTGGTATAAACCGTTCACCCGTGAAAGTAAGACCTCCTTTCGTGAAACTGAAGTTTTTCGAAAACTGAATCCACCACCAAGAACCATGTCAATAGTCGAAAGTCAAACAAGTGTCCAACTGGTGTTTGCCTTCAGAATTAATGGGCAGCATTTTCCATCTTCCGAAACACACACATTGCAATGGAAATGTCCTTGCGCTGGCTGGCAGCCGCCATGTAACGAAGAGTGCAGTTGGAGAGGACTGTAGACACCAACTTAAAGTGCATTTACCAATGTCATGTTGTTAGGTAATGGGCTCTTGGTATATAGAAGTGGTCCATTCGAGACTGCGAGGTGAAAAATTACATTAGTGGTTCGACTTTCTTATCGACAGGACCAAGAAGAAATGTCAGTTGGAAATGATTCATGGCATTTCAAACTGAATGCAGTAAGAGTGTGGAAGGATGACTGTATTTTCTTGGCGGATTGGTATGTAAGGGAGTTCTTTCTCTCAAGTTGAATGGCATTTCTTTGGGGAAATTGTTAATGAAGGAAGTGATAAGTTTGAATTGAAAAGTCGATAAAGAAATGGAAGGAATGTTGTGTTCATTTGGAGTAATGGACACTGAATGTTTGGTTAAAAATCACTTGAATCAAATCATTGGAAGGGGAGTCATTAAAGATGTAATGGGAATGTTTAATATAGAACAGTTAGATAGAAAATTTACACGTGCAGATGTGCTCCTAAGATCAGTAAATATTTAGAAAAACATTTATTTGAAGCTTGGACCATGCAATTACACTGACGTACCCGAAACGGTTCAGATATTGATGAGGAGTCAAATGTATTTTTTACAATAAATACACATATAGGTCTTATGAGATTTAATAGGCTAACATACCTACGGGTTAAAAACCGCTCCAGGCATTGTTCAAAAAACAATGGATCTGATCTTGAAGGGGATACCGAATACCAAATGTTATATTGACGATGTCATTATCAGTGCAGTCGAACAGCAAAACCGATATTGTTGGCATGTGATGTCAGTTGCGAGGGAGTGGGAGCTTTTTTGAGCCACTTGAAAGCAACTAATCAGGAAATTCCAATTGATTTTGCGACAATGACATTAACTTCCGCGGAAAAAAAAAATATTCTCAGCTGGAGAAGGATGCATTAGCCATTTATTTGCTGTTCGGCGATTTCACAAATATGTGTTTGGTAGGCAATTTATCTTGTTCACTTCGGGCAATATTTGAACCAAGTAAACGTATACAGGTTTCTGCATCATCTAGACTTCAGCGGTGGGCGATAATATTGTCAGCGTATATGATTACGTAATACGGTTTAGGAAGAGTGAGGAGATGTCTAATTGTGACGCTTTAGCAAGGTTACCGCGTCCGACTGCTGGTTCGCATGATATGTCAGTCAGCCTTGTCAGTGCCTTATCGGAAAATTGCTTGATACCATACAATCATAAGGATGTGGCAACAGCTACGAAGAAGGATGTGGTTTTGTTTAAGGTGTGTCAACTGGTGGCATTTGGGTGGGCAGGGTAAATAAATGATCCAGTCCTTCAGCCATATTTTTGCCGTGGGCGTCTGATCGGGTTAACAATCGAACAGGAGTGTTTAATGGGATATTCGAGTTGACATTCCACGAAGTTTGCAAGCATACGTACTTTCAAAACTTCACAATAATCTTCCTTGGATAGTAAAAATAAAAATGTTAGCAAGATCGGTGTGTTGGTGGCCAAATATTGACGGCGACAGTCAAGACGTGTGTTGTGTGTAAAAAAATGCAGGCGGCAAAACCCGTAGAGAAATGTTTCGATGGTTGGCCGCTAAATGGAATTCTGTGGAAACTTTTACATGCTGATTTTTTTCATATATATGGGAGGACCATTCTACTGATGCGACCGACGTCTAAATGGATTTATCTTTGCCTCATGAAAAACACATCTGCACGAGAAATCATTCATATTTTTGAAAAATTATTCGCCATAGTTGGATTGCCGGAGACAGTAGTGACTGATAATGGGCCTTCATTTACTATAGCTCTGAATTCATTAGCTGTTTAACTCATCTTGGGATTGAAGTCAAGAAGAGTCCCCCATATAACCCCCGAGCGAATGGACTGGCAGATACTGAGGTACGAGCAGTTAAACAGGCACTCCATAAATATATTCAAGGAGATGGGCGAGTAGTGGGATATGAGGAGCTACAACGAGCTATTGAGAAGTTTGTTTTCTACTATCGGTCGGAGCAGAACACGGCAACGTCACGCAGCCCTTATGACTTTTTGTTGAAGTATTCTCCTGTGCGCAGTAGCGCAGTGGTTAGTGTGCTGGACTACTGTGCGGGGGATCCCACTATCCAAGGTTCGATCCCCGGAAAAACCCAAATTACATCTTAAGGTTTTTTTTCTACTGCGCCACCTCTCGCGAACGTCTGACAAACATCCGAGAGTATAACTGTCATGAAAAAGCTTCTCAATTCAGCCGTTCGGACTCGGCATAAAATTGTAGGTCCCTTCCATTCGTCCCAAAAATAAAAACTCACACAAACGAATGGTTGCGAGAAGCTAGGCCTAGGGTGTCTACCGCCTGTTGCGCCACCTATTTATTTTATTCTCCTAGGACAATACTGACTCAACTGCGTCCGCATTTTGGGCAATCCTCAACTGGTAAAAACCAAACCCGTTTATTTAATCCTTTGTGTTTTCCAGAAAAGTTGTTCAGCGGCTGGCGGCGATAAGGTACTACTGAGAACGAATGATCAGTGGGCCCCAGCACGGATTTTAAAACTTCTATCGAAGAGCCGGTATCTAGTGAACCGTCAAAAACTAAGGCCATCTGGCATCGACGTCAAGGATATGGAAAGTAAGGCAAGGGAATCGGCAATAATTCCTAAACAAGACGATACCACACCACTGGAACCGAACACTGAAGGAAACAAAAAAGGGGCTTCAGTAATAACGGAAGACAAACAACGGTTAGACGGTAGACCAAAACGCTCTCAAAATAATTCATTATACTAAGTTAGGCGAGCCTTCCTATTAAACGAGGAAAGAGTGAACTTTATTTACCATTACATCAATATAACATATACAGTCGTCGGCATAATTGTTTAGACAAAAGTAAAGTTAACTCTACTCATAAATTTGAACTTACTTAATGTAAATTTTTGAAAATTGCTATTTTAGCCACTTTTTCCTCCTTTTGCATACAAAATTTTTATGAGATCATCCCATTCAAAAAATCATAAAAATATTAGCGAAGAGATTTTTGAAAATTTTTTTTTTGCAGTCACTATTAGAATTGTTTGAAGAAACTTTTTGCATCAAAACATTTTTTTTTGAGACCGAGGAAAAAAGTAAAAAAAAGTTGACTTTTACAAAAGTTCTAAATTTTCAATGGGTACTTAATGGGTTAAGGAAAGTTTTATATCATTCAAACGGAATTTAAATGACTTTTCTATTGATGCCAAAATTTACATGAAGTAAGTTAAAATTATGAGCAGAATTAACTTTAGTTTTGTCTAAACAATTATGCCGACGACTGTATGAAATAAAGTTAGTTGGTTGTAAGTCTTCAATCGGTTCGGTCGTTTTTCTTTTTTCTTTCCATAGGTCATAACGTAGAAACTGCAAACTTGACTAAATATTTTGACGGTTTGAATTAAAAAAAAATCTATCTGCGACCAAGAAATCTCTACTGAAAAAAGTATCATACTTGTAGACGAGGCAAGAAACTGAAAAAAAAAAGAAGTCGATTGCGATACAAAGCTAGCGCACCTACCGATCAGTTCTTATGTAAGCCAAAAATTCCACCCATTTGACTACCACCTCTGTCAATAGGGAAACGAGTTGAAAATAATCAAGCTAACGCGTGCTCCATTTCATTCCATAAAAATAGCCCAGCAAATTGTTAGCCCAGTATCATAATAAAATACAACTCTCTCCCTTCCAGCTGGCTGTGCTGTGAATTATCCTGATGGAGTGCAATAGAGCAAAAATAATGCTCAACTCAACTCAAAGCAGGGATAAGTATTCAGGGTTGGAGTATCCATACCCCTTTTGTGAATTTTATCTTCACGAGTTGGTTTTATTTATTTTATTCTCCTTCTCTTTATCCCTTTGTATTTTGCGAAAGGACATAAATTTGCAATAAATCTAAGTGAGCGTAAAAAGAGAAATACTATAGACTAAGAGGAAAACTTGTAGTTATACACTTTCTTTTAAATTAAGAAAACAATAATCACACCTGACCCGAAAAAGGATTGTCTCCATCGTTCTTTTTGGTAGCTGCTTCTAAGGTCTTCTCACTTGTTTTCGTATTATGTATTCCTTTCAAAGGAGCTGGCAATATAATTGCAATTGTCTGTGAGAGGAAGGAATTTTTTTTATTTTATGTAGAGAAGGGTATATATGGTTATCTGTTGCGGTCAATTGGTGTGTGTCCTTGATGTGATAGAGTACTTCAAAAATAGGAGGGGAAACAAAAAAAAAAACCGCATGTGAGCAGTAAAAAAAGATATCAAACATACAGTAGAGAACTGAATGGACAAAGTTATTGCGGGTTAGTTCAGAACCCTTCCCATCTTTCCCATCTTTCCCATCTAGAAATAACTTAAAAAAGCAAAGCCTGTTAGAAAAACTTGAGGAAATGAAAGGAATCGAACTTGGTGAATGTTGTTAAGGTCACGTTTGTTTACACTTGTAAAGGCTATAAAGTTCTCTTCTACCGGAACGCACTTTCGTTAGGTACATTAATAGTGAAGACACTTATGGGCTTATGGCATACTTGTTTGAATTTCTGTCGCATGTAGAAGGGAAATTCTTGAAGTTTTTCTTTGAACTTGATACAGACATTTGAAAAGGGAACTACCTTCGGTATAAGACTTTAAATATTCTGGCATTTTAAATGCTCTTGTCCACATGGAAGGAAAAATATTGAAAAAAAGGCTTTTAAGCAAACGTTTGAACATTTCGCCAGTTAACTTGCTGCAGACATTTCTTTCGGGAACTTAATTTTTGATGTATTCCATTGCTAGAAAGTGAACTACATATTTCAAATGGCCCAGCAAAGGATCAACACTTCGATTGCGATTGTACAAGGTGGACCAAAATTAGTCATCCAATTTTGTTTTTGGATTAATTTTTTACTAAATAAAAAAAAAAATGCTTCTGAGTGATGGAAATTTTAATTTGGACCTTTACAAAATGATTTCGAGTGATGGAAATCTTTATTTGGACCTTTACACTTTTTTCTGCTAAGTGGAAAAAATGATATCCATCAAGTGGCTTCCGGCAGTGTTGATACACATTTGTGGCCGTTTTATCGCTTTTTCCATGACTTCCGGTGATAACTGTTCGCATTCCTGTCGAATATTCTCCTTAAGGTCTGCGATTGTCTGAGGCTTTTTAGCATAAACCCGCGACTTCAAGGAGCCTTAAAGAAAGAAGTCTGCGGGATGGTTAAATCGGGCTTCCTTCACAATATCCACTGTGGTTCATGCTGTGTGTGCTGTGCACCGTCTTTTTGAAACCACATGTTCACCAAGCCCTGCTCATCCAATTCCGGCTGTAACAAGTCGTTTATCATGGCCCTGTAGCGTTCGCCAGTAACAGTGACCGTATTACCGATGGCGGTCCTCAAAAAAATACGGCCCAATCACTACTCCCGCGTGAAAGGCGCGCAGCACCACACAGTGGCTTTGAGTGGATGTAATGGCTCTTGGTGCATCAGACGCGGATTTTCAGTGCCCCAGAAATTAAGATTTTACTTATTGACGTATGTAAACGTTTAAGTGGAAATGCGCTTCGTCGCTCGTGACCTTTTCGACACCATGTCGTCCTCTTCGTTGTTGAGATTGTGGATGGCTTGACAGTAATTCACACTCGACTTATGGTCAGCACTCAGCATGCATTAACCGATGCACCGTTTGTACTTTATACCATGAGTGTAATAGGGTGTATCATCGATGTATGAACATTTTTTTTAATTTTTTTTTGGATTGGAATAGTGATAAATGACCATATCCAAGGGATCCTAAAAATCAAAACAAATATTTTTTAAGAACCTTCCCAAATATTTCGATATTTTCCAACAAAGGCCAAATCTGATTTTATTTTAGAAATTTTCTTACTTATAATTAGGCGGCTCTACTGTTCGAAGTGAATAAAGGCTTTAATTTCTCTCTCCTTAATATTTCTCTCGAAGCGAATGAGGATAGATTCATCTGCTTTATATAGAGTCCAAGCTTCAGCGTCATAAAGCAGAACTGTGATAATAAAGGTCTTATAATAGAATCTCCCTAGTTCTTCGGAATAGGGCTCTATTACTATGAATGCTGGCAAGTGTTATCCATTGTTTAACTTCTTTTGAGACGTAGTTATCAGCGCTGAGCACACCCTAGCTATACAAAGCCTCTCACTACCTCAAAGTTATAGCTGTCGATTGTAAGGTTTTATCCGATCCATCGATGTTAGGTGTCTTGATACCAGCATAGGCTCCCTGAAATTACGCCAAAAAGTGTTTTGGAAAAAAGACCAAAATAATTGCGGCGTGATATTTTTGGCAAAAACGTCAAAAAATAAAAAAGAAAATTCACCAGAATGACAGGAAATTACGCCATATTTTTGAAAAAAAAGCCAAAAAGTTAAACGGAAATTACGCCCAAAAAAATGAAATAGGGCCCGAAATCTGACAGTAAACCCAATTCTACGACTAATGTCAATATCATCGGCATATACAAGTAATACTTTTGCAAGATCGTGCCTTGTGTGGTGTTGGCCTGTGTGCCTCGGACAATTATTTCAAGTATATGATGTCGAAGAAGTCGCATCGCATCTCGCTAACTTGTCTAAATCCTTTTTTGACATCAAAGGTTTCGGTAGTGTCGTTATCCACCTTGATGCAGTAGCGAGCTTTGTCCGTCATCATCATCATCCTACTCAATCGATCGAATTTTGCAGGGTTGCCAAAACTATACATGGTAGTCTCTATATCAGTGAAAATATGGTGAGTATCGAATTGAGCTTCTTGGGTTTTTTCCAGGATCCCCTTAAGTGTGAACATTTGATCGACGGTACTAAAACCACACTGCTAGGGACCAATCAGATCGCCGTCTATATTGAATGGTACGTTCTGCCTAACAGAGGGATTCTGATGGTCTTCGTCGACATTATAGTCTGCAAAAATTGTTTTCCACATTCTCAGCACCGAATGTGATTCTATTACAAGGTTTCCCTGGGTATCTCTACAGGATTCTGTATGTAAGTTTTGCAATGGGAAGTTCTTTTTACCTTTTGATAAGACTTCTGTACATTGTATCTGGAATAGCATCTCATAATTTTGTCAACCGTAGGCTTCTCGTGCTCTTTCTTTTTCTTCCTGAGGATCCGATGTTACTCACGTACCGCTTGCTCGTACAGCTGTAGTCCTCTTTCGCACCGTCCCGTTTATAAACCTCTTATTTTGCTGTGTTTAAAAATATGTACACGCATTAAAGCTTGGGTCACATTTTGGTTGCTATTCCAAAACGATCGGACGAAATCGAATTTTTCGTCCCACCCTAATGTGTAAGTCTTTGACTAAAATTCACTATAGGGTCCGTCTTGTGATGCCCAATTGCGTAACCCGTACGTCGTCTGGTTGATGTTTCTTCGTTCTCAGCGATATAGGCAGCCACAGCCGCGATATTCTCGGCGAACGACTAGTTCGGTGGCGGTCATGCCCTGCATGGTCTCCTGTGGTTCCAATTTGTTCAAGTCCGGCACAAGTATTTTGACAAAACTAAAGTTAATTCTGCTCATAATTTGAACTTACTTCATGTAAATTTTGGCATCAATGGAAAGGTCATTTAAATTCCGTTTGAATGATACAAAACTTTCCTTAATCCATTAAGTACCCATTTAAAAATTTTAGAATTTTTGTGATTGTCTACTTTTTTGACTTTTTTCCTCGGTATCAAAATAAAATTTTTTTCAAAAATCTCTTCGCTAACATATTTTTATGATTTTTTGAAAATTGCTAAAAATTACTATTTTAGCCACTTTTTTCTTCTTTTCATACAACATTTTTCTGAGATCATCCCATTCAAAAAATCATAAAAAATATAAGCGAAGAGATTTTTGAAAAAAATTTTTTGCAATCACTATTAAAATTTTTGAAGAAATTTTTGCATCAAAACATTTTTTTTTGACCGAGGAAAAAAGTGAGAAAAGTAGACTTTTGCAAGAGTTCTAAATTTTCAATGGGTACTTAAAATGGGTTAAGGAAAGTTTTGTAAAATACTTATGCCGGCCACTGTACTAATTGAAGGTTGCCCCCTTCATTCTAAAAGCTTTGAAATCGATTTCTGACATCGTATACCTACAAGTTTGCCAAAAGCCATCACTAACTAAATCCATAAATGAACAATAATTTCCCAGACGGACCCGTGTTAATTATTATAATTGTAAGCCGATCCTTTTTCCATTTTCTTCTATTTCAGTCCACTCATCTCTGTCTCTTGGTTGTAATAATATAAATAGAATCCACTTCAGAGTCCGACATCCCAATCCCAACTGATGACCGCTCATTATTTCTATACCCACAAATAACATAACTCCCACCAAATATAAAGCAAGAAAGAAAAAATATATTTCATCATCAAGTCATTGTGCCGGACACATACTTATGTATATATGCTCATAATTTGACCTTAATTAAGTTTAAGAGGCCGAAGGAAACCAGTTGCTAATGTGTTTTTGCGTCAAATAATGACGACAAAGGGAGATGGGAAGCAATCTGGTCTTTTCAGATTCGGATAAGCCAAACTAAATGGTAGATAGTAATGAGTTGAATGAATTTTCTTTTTTTTTTTGGTCCTTTCTTATATGAACTTGGGTCTTGAGGACCAGAGGGACATCATTAAATATAAATTAAAACTAAAATTGTTGGGATAAGGAAGTGTGTTTTTTAGTACTTAACTTTCATTAGTTCAAAAGAAAACACCAGTTCTAAGAGATTATTATGTGATGGCAGGACTTCATTAGTGGCTTAGGCAGGGATGGTGTTGAGAAGGATGATTTTGTGGTTAAGGTCGTTTCATTATTATAATTTTTTTTCCCCTTTTGCCTTCTTAATTACTTTGGTAAGTTTTTGAATGTGTATTTAAATTGTAATGATAAAATTGAGAATAGGAAAGTTTTACGTTTTGTTCCGCAACAAAGGATTAAAGGTCAAAGAAAAATGTCAACAATGGGTAGTTATGAAAATATTTTCAATACTCATTCAACAAAATTGATTTAATTAGTATAGTTACAACCAACATTATCTTTGATTTAAATAAGGAAAAATATTTTTTTAACATGATCATATCCTTTTATTTTTAAAATTTTTAAACAGAATTTATTAATTAATTAAAACCCACTAGTTATATATAGACAAATGTAACAAGTCAATTTAAAATGATGAGTACTTACTACGCCCTTTTCGTTACTATATCACTGACTGTGATTAAATGCAATTTGTGCAGTATAGTTATGTCTATACTAGTGCGAGTTTCATCGTCCCCCAAGAAATCAAATGAAAAGTGCACACAACACAGGCACCCCCACTATAAGCTACCTCTTGCTATACACACACACACAGCGCGAGGGGTTTTCATTGATTCACTTATGATGCCGTTCAAATTGCTGTTTTTCCACATTAAATGCATATCGACAGAAGCGCCTGTGGGACATTAAATCATAATAAAAACCAGTTACGCTGCATTGCGTATAAATTTTGTATATAGGCATACACTATAGACATAAATTCTACATTGAAATGTACCAAAAGGATTTACCATATGATAGTTGCTGTTGCAATATTAATTGCTAGCATTTTGTGCACTTGGGAGTATCATATTCGCTGGCATTTTTTTGTTTGCCTATGCAAAGTTGTGATCCCTAAAGTTTATGGTTTATTTTTTAAATTTAATGAAATTGCAAAAAAAAAATTAATAAATAAAAATCAGAGAAAGAAAATATGTACCTGACTTTGAAAAATGTAGTTCAATGATAGGGACCAGTATTTAGTGTAACATACCTAATACAGTGGCCGGCATAAGTATTTTGACAAAACTAAAGTTAATTCTGCTCATAATTTGAACTTACTTCATGTAAATTTTGGCATCAATGGAAAGGTCAGTTAAATTTCGTAAATACCCATTGAAAATTTAGAACTTTTGTAAAAGTCTACTTTTTCGACTTTGTTCCTCGGTCAAAAAAAAAAAAAATGTTTTGATGCAAAAAGTTTCGTCAAACAATTCTAATAGTGACTGCAAAAAAAAAAAATTTTCAAAAATCTCTTCGCTAATATTTTTTATGATTTTTTGAATGGGATGATCTCAGAAAAATGTTGTATGAAAAGAAGGAAAAAGTGGCTAAAATAGTAATTTTTAGCAATTTTCAAAAAATCATAAAAAATGTTAGCGAAGAGATTTTTGAAAAAAAAATTATTTTGATACCGAGGAAAAAAGTCAAAAAAGTAGACATTCACAAAAATTCTAAAATTTTTAAATGGGTACTTAATGGATTAAGGAAAGTTTTGTATCATTCAAACGGAATTTAAATGACCTTTCCATTGGTGCCAAAATTTACATGAAGTAAGTTCAAATTATGAGCAGAATTAACTTTAGTTTTGTCAAAATACTTGTGCCGCCCACTGTAGATTGGGTTTATCACGATATCTAGAAAAAAAAAACAAATCTAAAATTTTTATGATTTTTTTTATACAAAGGCTAATCCATACTACTATACAAAATGCAACGTCCGTCTGTTCGTTTCTCCATAATTCGAGAACCATTTTCTGATTTATAGATGTGTGGCCAAACTAGGCCATAGGGTAGGTGCGAATTGTTGAGGAGTAAAGGGGGGGTCTCAAGAACCATTAGCCTTATGAACTTGAAAGCTTGTATGTTGATATATAAGTAAAAATTATTACATGCCTCATTCATCCTTTTTCAAAACTCGTCCTATAAGGCTTGAAAAATGGGGTGGAAACTTTTCTATTTCGACCTCACTACGCTTAAATTGCTGTAATACTCATGGATGAGATATAATAAATTGAAAATAGATTTCTTTTGGCCAAGTGCGAAAAAAATTGCTTTCTCGATTGCAGTTGTGCTTAGACTGTAAGGAGTTTGTGATACATACATATGTAAGTAAGTATGCACAATTGTACATATATATATTTCAGATATACAGGTATGGAAAGTTTATCGATATAATGCGTGCTTAGTTTGGAATAAATGTGGCCTTCATTAGAGAATGATTTACCTAGCCTAACTGACCTAGAATCGTCGAGTCTTTGCTATTCTTTGTACCCGTCCCTGATTATTTATCTATACCAAGGAAAAATCCCTCGCAAATAATCCTTTTCAAACATCCAAAATATGTCATTATTCTTATAAACCTTGCAATTTTTTTCTTGTTTTTTTCGGAACAACCCAAACAAACATTCTTGTCTGTATGATCCTTCTTTAATCGCCCCACTCTATAAATCAGCCCTTTTAATAAACCCTCACTTTCCTTTCACCATCTCAAAAAAGCCAAAGAAAAAATAAATTCGATAAGCACCAACCTTCTTGACTACAAGAATAAACCTCAAAATTTGCTTAGATAGATTTAAATAGTTGTTTTCCATTTTCAGTTTTCTTTAATATGTTTACGCGATGGTCCCTCGACACACTACCATAAGAAAACATTTTCCGATAAACAACTTAATCCACACTCTCGTTGTTCGTATATGGTGATAAGGATAACCAAACGGTGAAGCGAATTTAAATCCTCTTCAGGATTTGTTATCGATGAACTTTTTTCCAATTCACTCTGACCCTTTTGACTTTGAAAAGCACAAAAAAAGGAGATAAATAAAAAGTTGCTTCCTATGGTTTTTGTGGCGATAATACTTGAGGCTGTTTCGATGATAGGCAAGTTACGGGATATTTTTTTTTTTAGATGAAAGTTTAAAACTAAAAAGGGACAGACACTTGGAAGAAATGTTATTCGCTTGAAGGTAGTTTGTAAGGATGAGAAACGGTCTTGATATTGAATAGGTGGTTTATTTGGGGAAGGCACTATTGCCGAGACAACTATTTCTAAACACTTTGGTTGGAATTGCAACATTTTGAACAACATCACTAATTTATCAAAACCTCTTGGGTTACTCGACAACATCGACTTAGGATAGGCACGTGGAACATCTTTTCGCTCACTGGAAAAGACCTGGAGCTTGTTGGGGAGGCTGTCAAATCTCGTCAAGATATAGTTGGTATTTTCTCAACAAAGCAACGGACGCATGTCCCCAACAAGGCTATGGAATCCGTACCGTCAGGCAAGCGTCTTGACCACTTGAGCAACCTACACCCGCGACCAGCGGACTATTGAAAAGGAATGAATGAATGTAATCATTTGCGAATGCATTCTTTAAATTGCCCAATCCCTAATTTCCTTTTTCAAGGCGTTGGTGGTCGGTCCATTCGTTCCAAAAATAGAAACTCACACAAAACGAATGGTTGCGAGAAGCTAGGCCTTGGGTGTCTACCGCCTGTTGCGCCGCCTATTTATTTATTTTTTTTGGTGGTCGAGGGATTATCTGCATAGACCTTTGACTTCAAAAAATCCCAAAGATAAAAGTCCAATGGCTTTAATTGAATTGTTTCTCTGTCTGTATGGCATGTGGAGCCGTCTTGTTGAAACCACATGTTGGTCACACCCATATCTTTTAATTCTGGCCTAAAAACCGGGTTATCATGTCACGATAACGAACACCATTAATTGTTACTGCCTGACAAGCCGCATTTTCGAAGAAATATGAAGAAATATAGATAATGCCTCCAGCCCAAAATCCGCACCAAACAGTCCCGCATTTGTTTCTTAACAATTACTCGTGGGTTTTCTGAACCCCAAATGCGACAATTTTGACGATTAACAAAGCCAGCAAGATGAAAATGAGCGCTTCATCACTGAAGATGATTTTGTTCGAAAAATTAACATCCACTTGTTGTTGTTCCAAAATTCATTTAACGAACTCTCTTCGCGCTGTATGGTCAGTAGCCTTCAGTTCTTGAGTCAGTTTCAAGTCTATCGTAAGAATTCGAGCTTCTCAAAATGCACAATTCTTGAGTACACGGTGCCGAGATGTTTCTGTACATCTCTCGCGAACTGCTTCGATGTTTTCTGTTGAACGACTTATGTAAAAGGACACCCAGATCACTACTTGATCCAGAGTCTCCCTGAATTTTTCAATTATTCTCTTCACAGTTGATGATTTTAAATCACTTTAACGGCTATATTTTGTTTGAAAACTGCGGACTGTAGCTAACAAACCTTCATTGTTTTTTTAAATATTGCGTATAGCGCTCCATTTTTACTAACCCCGAACTGTCAGCTGACACATTGTTTTTTTTTTTTTTTCGTTGGCATCACTGTACTAGATATTAAATGGTGCAAAATTCAAATTTTGCGTAAATTATGGGACACCCTTTAGAATAATAAAGTGAATACTGAAGAAGGACTTAGGGGACAAGTTAAAATTTTTTTTTGGTTTGTTGATATTTTTTAAATATTATATAGGTAAAAGGTATATATAAAAATGGTGAGAAAAATGTATAGTAATTCATCAATTGGGAACGGTTGGGCCGATTTGGCTAACATTTTTTTTCAGTTGTTGGTATTTGCGAGGAAAGAAAGAAAATTTTATTAAAACCCTCCGGAAAAGTCGAAATTCAAAAATGGAAATTTGATTTTTTTTTGTATGGAATTTTGTGTGCAATTGTTCCGGAATGGCTTTTCGAATGGAATAATAGAAAATTTCGGAAAAACCCGAAAAAAATGATTTTTTTTCGACGAAATTTTGCATTTCATCGAATGATTTGATGATTTTGGACGATGTAGAACGTAGATTTGGAAAATTTCGCTGTGAAGCTTGGAAAATTTCGGATAATTGTGAAATTCATTGTGATAAAAGACAATTTGCGTGTATTTTGAGTGGAGAAGTTAACGAGAAAAATAATACATGGCGGTGTGCTGCGATCAATGCCACAACCCGATAGATGGCGTTATACGTTGACTTAGGCTGTGCGCAATTTGACATGAGGTGCCCTTTTCGCATTTTCTATTGAGCAAATGTGCTAATTACTATCTGTGTTTTATTATCACTCTGGAGTTTATCTGAAGGCATTAAATTGGGGCGAGACGAAGTTCTCCGGGTCGGCTAGTAAATGTATAAAAAAAGAAAAATTATTCTCTGAAAGTTAGGCATTCATGAACGAATTGCAGAATAGTACGCGTCGACACTGCTCTCACACCATCAATTGCAGTATCATTTGATTTGAGGTTCTGAGCAAATTTTTTTCATTTGAACTATGTAGTTCATCTATATGTAGTTCAAACGGTTCCAAAGTGTTGATGTGCGTCCCATCGATATGCAAATGAACATCGGCGTAAAATGAACTAGTCATTGGAGCTACCACGAAATATGTTTTTGAATTAGTTCACATAGTTCAATGAGTTCCTTCTAGAACTACAAAAGAACGCAATTTATTTCTTGTGCCTATGCCACAAAATAATCTACATTTGCTGTCAAACCTTTGCAAAGAAGTTACGCTCTAAATAAATTTAAGAATTTCTATAAATTTAAAGTATTATAAAGATCATACCTAGTCAATGCCAAACTTGTCTCGACCTTCTCTTTTATTAAACCACCTACAATTTTTCTACTGTCAAATACAGTAGAAATCGTTTATAACGATGTCGAAGGGACCTTAGAATTTCATCGTTATAACCGGTTCATCGTTATATCCGGTACAATAAAAAAATACAAACAAAATTATGTACTTTAATGAAAAAAAGTGCTCTAAATTTAAGAAAGGTGTCGAGGTACAAAATCATAATTTTTTTAATCTTTTGACATTTGGTTGTGTAAAACATTTTTCTAAGAGAGTTGTCCAATATTTGGATTTTAATTTGAAGCGGCCATATACCATCTTGAGAACGACCTCTCCTCCACGCACTATACTTGTTGCAAACAAAAAACAACATTTACCAAACTATTTAGTTATCATATATTAAAATCGAAAATTCAATTATCTTTAACGCTGTAGACCCGTGAAAACATCCTTGGAGCAGGATCATTTTTCGACATCTGAAAATTCGTTTTTCACCACAGAAAATTATCCGAGGATAATTATTTAGCGCAATTGATACACGGCTTTAGAAAAAGGATGAAAATAACAATCCGTAGACTGTAAAAACAGTTTTTACTATCGTTATAAACAGTTTTTAGACTTAAATCTGGTACATTTTCATCGCTATAACCAATTTCATCGTTATATCCGGCATCGTTGTAACCGATTGCAAATTACTTTGAATTAAACGGAGTTTTACCGGGACTTTGAAAATATATCGTTATATCCGGTTCATCGTTATATCAGGTATTGTTATAACCGATCTCTACTGTATTTACAAATAATAGTAACTTTCTCTGACGGATAATTTCATTAACTCCACAGTACTTACACTCTATACTGTCTACGATGAGTTGGATGTTGGCGGAGCCTCTTTTTTATGATTTCTTCCCTTCAAAAATTCACACTTCAGTATCTGTACATGTCAAGCATTATGACACCCTTCCACGCATTGGTTTTCGCAAATTGGAAAATATTCACATTCGACTGAGTGATTGTGGGTGTGCCGTGTGCCGTGCCGACTTGGGTGATTTTGTGGCGTAATAGGCGCGTCGAAATTTCCCACGGAATGTGGTGAATTATTGCGAAAATATACGCACACAGGATGTAAAATATATTCGATGCGGTTGGCATTATTGTCAAATTCCAAACTTGAATGATGTGTGTTCATGTTCATTTGATGTTATGCTATTTTGTATGCGTACGTGTTAAATGAAAGCGACGCAATTGATTAATAGAATAACAAGTTAGCGAATTTAAAAGATGATATAAAATTCCTTCTTTGCGATAAGAAATGTTGTGCTTTTGGGGGGCGAATTTAAATCGATCAAAGTGATTTATTTTGATGGTGAATTTATTGGAAGGAAACTCGTTGGCATTTTCATAGATGTTGTGGGATTTTGAGGTACATTTTCCGGATTCCAATTGATGAAATAAGCAGGAAATCAAATGGGCCATCAAAACAAACCCAAGTCCATAATAATGGATTAATGACGCACTTAATGACCATCCGTATCTTTTGAAATGAAAATTCAAATTTTGTATCAATTTACACACCGGTCCCTCCTCCTGACCTTAACCTACACAACACAGCTAGTTTCGACCCTGATCCACACTGCCCAAATCAACCAAGTGCAAAATATTATGTCACCCACCATTTATGTCACTTGTCAATCAAGAATTGGCCTTGAAATCATATTTTTTTTCAAAATACCAACTCTTAGTAAACACTCACAATTACTCACATCCCTTTTGACAGGATTTTGTCAATCAAAGGACAGCCAAGGCATAAAAAAAAAACACCCCCACACATCAACTGTGGAAATTCAACCGCAAACATCAGTTAAAATAATAATAATCGCTTTTCACTTGTATAATTACATAAAAAATATAAGGCTTCAATGAATTCGTCAATCGTAAAGTGTTGGGTGGTTCTCGATGTGCATCTGTGGCTTCCTGCTAGTCCGTGTGCAATTACTGACCTCTGTCCTTCCCCCGTTGGTGAGGTAGAATGTAAATTTGTTGAATTTCATGTTTTCGGGTAGATTTACAAAAGCTCTGCATCCCCTGTGTGTATGACAGGAAAATTATTACAGTGCTGAGGTAAATGTTGTCCATCCTGGAAATCCTCCATTTTTTTTTGCAGATATTTTTTTTTCTGATTTTTATTTTTTGTTTGCATATTCTGTTTATATCGGAATGTTGGCCGTGTGTGCGTTTTTTTTTTTCTGTCACTTTGGGAATAATTTATGTGTTTGGTGGGGAATGCAAATCCAAAAAAAAAATTACAAAATAGTGTATAAATAAAATTAAAAAAAAAAAAAAAACAAAAACAACAACGAGTAGGTATTATTCGACAATGATATTGAAAAATGCATTTTTTTGTATCTCCCCCCAGTGAGCTCTTTATGTTAAATTTTTACAGCAAATTGTTTATGAAATGAATTGTGCGGGCAGAGTCCTTTTGAATGTTTGCCTTTTGAATCGGTGTAGTTATGGTTATTGATGACAGAGCAGCATGTGTACTTTTGTACTTTTGTGATCAGCTCAAAGTTGAAATTCGAACATAATGCGCAGAAATTAACACGACATCGGTGTCGACATTGAGGACAATGAATGTGGTTAAAAAACAAGTTTAATGTCCAGTTGAAGCCAGAAAAAAGGGGCTTAGAGGCATCTTCAGGGCGTTTTTTGGGGGATTTTGGGGACGATTTTTAGGGCCGTTTCTCAAGGCGTTATTTGTGGTATTTTTTTTGCGATTTTAAGGCTGTTTTCATGATTTTATTAAGCGTTTTTCAAGCCGTTTTCTGTATCGTTTTTCGATACATTTTGGCGTTTTCGGAGCATTTGATATATTTGGGCCGTTTTTGAGGCGTTTATGAAACGTTATTCGAACCGTTTTCTGAGGCTTTTTTCAATGCATTTCGCCGTTTTTTGAGCATTTGATACCCTAATGGTTCTTTTTTAGGCGTATTTCATAAATTTATGACATCATTTTTAAAGTATTTTTCGATGTATTTTTGGGGCTTTTGTACCATATTAATTAATTTTAATTTTTATGGCGCTTTTGGGGCTTTTTGGGACGTTTTGGAGTCGGTTTTATTTCTTTTTTAGGATCATTGTTTCGGATAATTTTTGGTGCGTTTTGTTGCGTTTTTCGAGATAAATTTGAGTCTTTTTTTGCAAACGTTTTCCGATCCGTTTCTTAACGAGTTTTTCGTATACGTTTTTGTGCCGTACTTGGTTCATTTTTATAATGTTTTCGATATGTTTTTGAGGCGTTTTTAGGGCCGTTTTTCGAAGCGTTTTTGGGTAATTTTTGTGGTATTGGCCGCGTTCAATGTGCTTAGGTACTGTAAGGATTTAAAAGGCGAGCGAATCTTCATTAAAACAACGTCAATCAGCTTTAAATTATAACATTCTTTATTAACTATAAATTACTTTAAACTAAAACGCGTCCACATAAGCAACATGCTTTCATCAGTTCTTTATTAATATCACTCATCATCGTCCTCTCGTCAACGCGGCCACTCTTCAACTGCCACTGCACTCATCTGCTGCAGGCATTCATCGTAGCGAAACATGTTTTTGCTTGTCAACTACTACTACATACTACACACACTACTGATACATTGGGTTTCTTAGTATTTGCACCGCTACAGTACCTATATATTCAGGTGACAGTTTATCATAGAACTTAGGCAGAAAATCTAGCCTAACACACGAAGCTTCCCTTGCATTTAAATCGACCAATCAGAGGCTGTTGACTAGCTAGGCAAAAGCGTATTGAACGCGGCCATTCTTTTGACGATTTTGAGGCTTTTTTCATGAGTTTAAAAAGCGTTTTTCGAGCCGTTTTGTGAAGCTTTTTTCGATAAAATGTCATGTTTTTGGAGCATTTTGATATAAACCGTTTTTTAAATAATTTTTCGATGTATTTTTGTGACTTTTGTGCCATATTTTCTGCGTGTGTATATCGTTTTTGGGCCTTTTTGTGCATTTTTGAATCTTTTATATCTGCTTTTTAGGCGCATGGTTTGGGATGTTTTTTTTTGCGTTTTGTAGGATAAGTTAGAGTAATTTTTTGTGCGTTTTTTAATCGTATGTCGATCTGTTACTTGAAGCGTTTTGGGCTTTTTATTGAATATTTGGGCCGTTTTTCGAGACCTTTTTGGGTAATTTTTGTGGTATTCTTTTGAGATTTTTTCATGAGTTTGTAAAGCGTGTTTCGAACTGTTTTTTTTAAGCATTTTTCAAAGTATTTTTGGGGCATTTTTATAGGGATTTTGGGACGTTTATGAGGCGTTTTTAGGATATATTTGGGGCGTTTTTGAGTGTTCATGAGTGTTTATGAAGCGTTTTTCGATTCATTCTTGGAGCATTTGATATTTAAACGTTTTTTAAAGCATTTCTCGATGTATTTTTGTGGCTTTTGTGCCATATGTGCTGCGTTTTTATAGCGTTTTTGGGCCTTTTGGTGCATTTTGAATCGTTTTTATTTCTTCTTCAGGGGCATTGCTTCGGATGTTTTTTGGTGCGTTTTGTGGTGTTTTGGGATAAATTTCTGTCTTTTATTGTGTTTTTGAAACGATTTCTGATTTGTTTCTTGAAGCGTTTTTCAATGCGTTTCTGGTATTTTCTTGTCACATTGAATGCATTTTTATTGTGTTTTGTGAGGTTTTTTTGAAGCATTTTTTGAGATCTTTTATTTATTTTTTTTTTGAGGGCATTGGTTTGAATATTTTTCGTAGCGTTTTCGGTCATTTTTGTGACGAATTTGAAGGGGTTTTTGTTGAGGTTATGGGGTGTTTTTGAAGAGTTTTTCAAGATCTTTTTTGAAACCTTTCTTGTTTTTTAAATGTTTCTCGATCTGTCACTTGAAGCGTTTTTTTGATGCGTTTTTGTGGTGTTTGTGTAGTATTAGTTCCATTTTAATAGCGTTTTTGGGGCGCTTTGGGACATTGTTGAGACGTTTTTAGTGTGGTTTTCATGGTGTTGTTGGGGGTTTTTCAGGTCAATGTTTTGGATGTTTTTCAGATAGATTCAGATTTTTCGGGACGAATTGTGGGATTTTGTATCATATTTGGGATCTTATGTCGTTTTTGGAGCATTTTAAATATTTGACGCGTTTTTATGAAATATTTAGGAAGCTTTTGGGCTATTTTGTGAGTTATTTTGAAGCCTTTTTTGAGATCTTTTATTTGTGTGTTTGTGAGGTAATTATTTTGAATACTTTTCGAGATGTTTTCGGACGTTTTCGGCCATTTTTGCGACGAATTTGGTGCGTTTTTCGTTTTGTATTTGGGGTGTTTCTTAAGAGTTTTTCAAGCTATTTTTTAAGCGGTTTTTGTAACCTTTTTCGGTGCTGTTTTGGAACTTTTCCACCATTTACTTCTTCAACAAAAAGCAGGACTGGGGTGATGAAGGTCTGACACAGAGTTCCCTAAGTGCTCTGTAACAAAGCCTTACTCGGCCGAATACGCCTTTTCTTAAATCATCAATAAAAATACCAGATATGTAGAGCAGATGTCCCCCCGCATGAAAGACCGACCGGTCGACAAATAAATAAATGTAATCTCCCCGTCCACAATTCCCCACGGTCGAGAATGACTTCTGATGCTGATCAGGTGTTGAATTTATCCTACACCCGCGCACATAATTATTTCATTTTGTAAATCTTAATCCATCCAACGCCAACTGGCAAATCGACTTATACAACGTCTCCGAAGCCATATACCTCCCTCCTTTATGAAATGAAAAATTACATTTGCATAAAAAAGTGTTCCAAGTGTTTTGAATTCGTCGTCGTCGTCGCCACCGCCAGCGGCAGCTGCCAAGGACTATACTTCCTTGTTGGATTCGTTCACGTGTCATCGTTTTGTTTTGCGGGGGGTGCCTCTGCGCTCTGCCAGTCAGCCACGAACAGTCGCGGTTTCGGTTGCGGGCGCCAACGTCTGTTACATGCCTATAAAGCATAAAACAATGACTCCACAGTAGCCCCCCTACCCCCCGTTTCAGGAAACATTGAAGTTGGAATTTTTATTCGCTAACGGCGAGAGTGATTGCTGATGGCTGCGGAGATGAATGTTTCGCGAGGGGCTGCTCATGGTGGTGGTGGTAGTAGTAGTTGTTGCTGCTTTTACTGGTTGACGTATTTCATTAATTACTGTCTCACATAAATAACCACCATTAGGGGAATACCAGAGCCAGCGCCAGAGAACAGCAAGCATCAGCTGGACGAGGCGAACGTACGCCAAACAATAAAGGTGAGTGGTGTTGGTGGTGTGTATATATAGTGGATGAAGAGGCTCGGCTTTTGTATAGTGTGTAATTACTTTATGCCATTTTCGACAAATGAAATATTGAGAGATTAATTGCAGTTGATTGTGGAGTCGACTGAACGGGCGAACAAAATGAAGGCACGCTGCATAAACATCTTAATGGGCTGCGATAGTGGCGGCCGGCGCGTCCCTGATAGTATAGTTACTCCAGTCTGCCATGTGGTTGGACGCGATGTGGATTAATTTGGAAAGTGTTTGCAATTGGGGGCGCCTGTCCGGCTGTCCGCATGTTTGTGGTGCGGCTAGTGATGGAGCGGTGAACGTATGTTAATTGAATTTCGGTGGCAGAATTGATGGACTAAATTGGAGTGGATAGAATATATCCCTGTCGCCCGAAATCATTTAGAAAAGAATACGAGTGTCCTACTGCCTTGTAATCATTTGCTGAAAACGTCCCGACGAGGTCGACCAGAAAAAAACTGTCAAACCCACCCTAATGGTGATTTTATTATCAATCGGCCGGCCGGCACTTTGGGTGCCGTTCCCATGGTGGCCGACATGACCCCAAATTGATTTGAATTTGTATTGACTACTAGTGTGGCATCCGTCGGCGTCATGTCGGTCGGTGAGATAAATGTCCTCGATGGCCAGCGATGTGTTAAGCGTATCACAGTTTTTTTTGTTGCATAGAGTAGCCTCACGAAATGCTGGATGTCGAGAGGAAAAAAAAATCATTCAATTAGATTTAGTACACACATGGATTTGCAGGACCTCGGTGATGAATTTGTTGTCGCTTTGTTTTTTCATTGGCACTCATCCTGGGTTTCATTATTTTGGCAATTGTTCTTTATATACAACTGCACCTCCCATAAAACTAATTCCACGAGGAAGGGAAATTCAATAACTGCAGATTTATCCCGAAATATCCAATCAACGCTGAAAATAAAAAATCTAACGAAATTCTCCAAAGCGTTTCGGATATAATCCATCCCAGCCAGCCAAAAGGTGGAACAGTACAGCGGGTCACAAAACTAGTTGGCCTGTTCCAATTAACACTGTTAATTATTTGCAGATAGCTCACGCACGTATTTCGCATTTTTATTCAAACCAACTAAATAAATAAATAAATAATAAAAAATAAAATAAAATTGAATGATTAGAGATGCTACGTGACATCTTTGTCATCATCAGGACTAGCCAATTTAAAATATTAACCTTCGCAATCCATCCCTCATTATTTTTGGCATCTAACACAAAAAAATGTCCTCTCTATTCGAATCACAATCAATAATTGCTTAATTACAAGCCCATCCATTAATATTGGGCTGACTGATGAGCTGGAAAGTCCAATTTGGATTATAATTCCATTTATGCAAAACGCAATCACATGTTTTATCTAATGCATAAAATGGCGAATTCCCATTTAGTTGTGTGGTTCGATTGGAAACTATAGTATGCCAACTCAATTCAATTTTATTATTATGCCTTCGAGGCAATACGTCCGATTTGTAACCAGAGAAACTTTATAAAGGCTCTAGTCCGTATGTAGGCGTTTAAGTGTTACCCTATTGCCAGTGTATGCCATGTTTCAATTTTTTTTAGTCGATTTTTTGATGTGAAATTGCGTCGTTTAAGTAACTAGGAAGGACTAGCAGAAATGTCGAAATTTTTAGGACAGCTCCCCGTTAAATCCAACAAAAGATTCTAACCATATTCCATATTGGTGGTTGTGGGACGGACTTTGGCTTTCTTTAAATAAAAAATAAATAAATAATTGACACAACAGATTCAAATGAGACCCAAGAAATTGAGAATCTTTACAAGGGAGCTAGGTTAGGTTAGGTTGTAGGTATAGTGTAGGTTGTGAATTCATCACATTAGACTAAGGATCATATCTGGTCTATCGCCATTTCTAGGAAACCTTGTCGGTCAAAATCTAAACCAATTGGCCAAGATACTTAAATTCTCTACAGAACCTTAAAATGCTTTACATTTTCTGTTTGAGAACCCAACTTCCTCTAAGTTCTCAAAAAAGTGCCTTCCAAGGTGTTTCCTTCTGTTCCGAGCAAAAGCTTGAAGATGACATCTGACATTTTGTCTAGTCACGTAGGTCCTTAAAATACCTGCACGTATTTGTTATACCTGGGGCCAAATCACGTAAAATGAAAACGATGGAACGATATCGTTTTCACTAAACCCGTCTCTATCATATCTGTGGCAATAGACAGAGACTGTTAATATCGAAGTTTTATTTTACGTGATTTGGTCTCTGATCTCCTAGCGTTCTTCCTCCAGAAGGCAATGCCCCAGAGTACCTATCCCTATCGCCATTTGTAACTTTTCTCTAATGAGTTTTAACAATTTGAACGATTTTTTTCGATCTAATTTAGACCACAAGTCTTTTGAGGCCCTATATGTGAGGATCTTTAAAAATAAATTCATAGACTGAAATTCGAAAAAAATTCCCAAAACAATTTGTCAGGGTCAAACTTAACTGTCGAGAATCGCTGTTACCTACTTCAGTGACTTCCCCAATCAGTGACCATCTTAGGTCTGCCCTATCTTTGGTTTCTTCGTGTTGGCAACGCCATAAATTCTTGTGGAACTTAACTTGACAGCATCTGTCACTTCGAATATGTCAAGACAATTTTTCTTTTTTCTTTTTAATCTTAACGTTTGTACCAATTAGACTTGAAATAAAAACCTCGTGAATTATTGTATAATATAACCTTAATCGTATATTAATCATACTCTTCCAACAGCATTCTTGGTAATCGTAAAGGATCACAACGCTTCGAAAATAATTCTCTTGGCCACGACTATTGGCGGTCATGTGCCTATCATCGGGCATGTTTTCTTCCACCCATACTTGGTTGATGATTCGGTGCATGCTCCCTAATACCAAAACATCGCCACCATATTTAAAGAGCTCCGCTGGTAAGCACTCACAGCCTGCGGCCTTGTTCTTAAGCTTTTTTATAGCTATGCCAACTTCTCCTATACTAGGTGGTGGAACTGGTTCTTCATTGACTGGACGTGGGTTCTCTTCTTGCCACATCTCTACATGATGCCCATTGAGCAGCTGCTGGAAATGCTGCTTAATCACGTCTACTATTCCCTGCGCTTCGGTGACTAGGTATCCTTCGCTGTCTCGAAGAGCCTGGCGTTCCGGTTTTGTATAGCAAGCAGCCTGTGGTTTAGGTTTTTCATAAAACCTGCGAATATTATTACGATAGCACGACTCTTCGATCTCCTTGAGTTGGGAAGCTGCGTAAGCCCTCTTCTTCCTACGCAGGATCTTCTTTTCCTCTCTTCTCTTGGCTCGATACTCTTCTCTCGCTGCCCTTGTTTTGCGCTGCAGCGCTTTCTTGTGTGCATCTTCTGTCACCTTTTTCCTGTACACGCATTCATCATCATACCACGGGCTTTTTCTCTGGGGTGGCTGGTACCCTACAGTGGTTTCGGCTACCTCCTTGATGATGTCGCGGTACTGGCACCACTGATTGTTGTCGTTTGTGGTAGGTGAGTGCACAGAGGAGAGTTTCATAGTCAGGCGCTCCCTGTAGGCTCTGGCTACTCCAGGTGTGCTAAGGCGTCCAACGTCGAATTTCTTCTTCTGGGCGGTTCGCAGCTTCTTCTCGTTGGACAGTCGAGCTGTGGATTTAGCCTCGACAAGAAAATAGTCAGAGTCGACCGACGTTTGCCCTCGAAATGTGTGCACATCGAGGATGTTGGATGCCTGCCTCGGATCGATTAGCACATAGTCGATTTGGTTGGCGGTTCGACCGTCTGGAAACCTAGTGCTACTTATCACCGTATTATGAGAGTAGGAGTTGATAGTGAGAGGCTAGAGACTATTGCGCCATCTACTATTCTTATTTGTTTAGACGAAAACTTACATCCAGAAGGAGCTGTAGTACCCCAACGTATTTTTTCTGATTTATGCGATCAATTTTTGTGTGTTTATGCCTTTGCAAAAATCAGATTGCTTTGTGATAGTAGCCGCCAGGGAAGTGGGAAGATTTGAAGAACCCCGTGACTACACTTTCGTTCTTTTGTAGCTAGGTACGTTTGCTCTTTTGAGAGAATTTTATACAATCTTGAAGCCTCATATAGTAGTAGTACCTACTTGATTGCTTGTACCCATTCCATGTGGTATCATCTTAAACCTTTTTCGCCCTATTATAAAGTTTCTATACTTCTCTTTTTCTTTCACACCTTTTCCCCTATTCCGCCATTTAGGCTGAAGATTTTTTTGGTGTCTTAATTCTTATGGTTGGTTACAGTTCTCCGAGCACGCTGTTGTAGTAGATCCAACTCTCTAATACAATTTTCTACACTACAACCCTTTTAAGGTATAACCCTCGCCTTCTGAGAAATGTTCCCATAATCAAAGTTACTGATGTACTGTCAGCTAGAGAGCCTTCACTTGAAATTACTCCTCCACCCAAGTTAGCCCCTATATCCACCCGTTGTGACAAGATCGTCATCGCTGATAGCCTAAATTTAGTCTAGTGTGTTAAAGGCTTTCAAAATTGTGGTCCGAATTAACAAATTTGTTGGACTACAGAAAATTCATTTGACCCCAAAAAACACAAACACATTTCAGGTTACATTTTTGCTTTATTTCAATACATTACAACAATTTTATTAAATTTATGACCCCATACAAAAAAAAAAAAAACTTAGTGCTATAGTGCATCTGCATATATAACAAATTAAAAATATTTCCATAAATACCATTACGATATAAGCTAATAATCTGATAATATATTTGTTGTTTAAATCAATAGACTGTTATCGTAATTAATCCACTATAACAAAATCCAATTCATTATAAAAAAAAAACGTTTTCATTACTATATAGCAAAAAAAAATGTGAACAGGATATTTATTTTTAATTAAGTTAATAAAATATTTTTATCATAGTTTCATTAAATTTAATGCAATTTTTATTATTTTCTCTCATTTTCCGATAAAAGAATTGCGATAAAAATGTATTCGTTAAACAAACGCATTTCGTAGATATTTTATTTTTTGATGTTCAAGTCCACCACCATCAGCGCTTTACGTGTATAATTGTAGCAATTGTTTGATAATTATTATTTGTGTATGAGCGGAATGTCTGAGACATAGGGGTTCATTTGGAATAACACTTTTTTGTGTACATTTTTGTAAACTAAAATTTTTAATAACCTTTATACCATTGCTTTAAATTCGTTACCCTACATTTTCTAACACTGAATGTGTCCTTGTCTGTCTGTGAATTAGACTGTTTATGACTTGAGAGCCACTGATCCAACTTTCGCAAATATTTCTGACATCCACCAACGAACGACAAAATTTGTCCATGCCGCCTTTGTGATATGTAAAAGCATCACATGCTCAACCATGTCTGACATCCACCAACCAAAAGAATGTCTCGCTTTTTTGAACCCAATCTTAAACAAAGCGCTATATGCCCGGTGGCACTTAAAATCGGATCCCAGCCGTCTCAACAAAGAACAACGTGTCCTTTTACCAATTTGCAATTTATAAGCAACATTGTCCCACGCTTCGGTCCGCATCCTATTGTGGTGTTCTTTTTCCTTTATTCCACCGCCCCAAGGATGTAAATCAATTTTTATGCGAACATTTTATGGATTTTTATTGTTTTCCTTTAACGATTTTTTTTTCTTTGCAAATATTTATTGTTTCGAGTATAGGAAATTTATTTCCTTCATGGCCCCATTGATGTCAACTACGGATACCTACAGCTACAACACGTGTGCGTATAATGGCAAACAAAAAGGACACAGAATTCGATTCTATAGTTGCACAAGGGTTTCCAATCAATTAAAGAAGGAATTTTGCACATGCAACAAAATCCACTACGCCTAAGGAGTGCAGAATATAAACACTGCGCCTACTATAAGGGCAGTTGTGTGCTTCCATCAAATTGTTTCACAAACTGATGCTGGCCTTTGGGGTTTCGGGATTGGGAATTCCTAACAACTGCACAGTGCACAATGCACATCCTTGTCATGTAAGACTATCACAATTGTTTTCGCTTCTTCATTTACACTGTATAGGTACTCGAGAAGCCTGCAACAGCACAACGGCAAACTGGCAAACTTTAGTCGTCCTCTTAGGATAAACACAATTCAATTTGGCACGGATGTGCGGAAATCTGTTCTGGCAGCCAGAAAATTGTCGACAAAAAAAAAAAAAAAAAAAAAAATAAAGACTGTAAGGAAAACCAACACAAGATGACCAGAGTTTGCTGGTAAAGCAGCGAAAATAAAAGGATTAACAGACGAGCACCAGATTCTCTTGGTTGTGCGGTTTCGTGTTTGTGGCTATACGGAGAGTTGCAGTGTTCACGCGACCGAACATCCTTTGGGCAATTCGAGCCTTAGCCCTTGAGATTACAAAGGGGAATGCGAAATAAGACCTGAATGGAAGGATTCTCTTTTTCGCACTGAAATCACGAAGCGGATGGTTTGAGATTTTGTTCACTTTGACAGGGGGTTTGGAATGGAACTCGTGGCCCATGAGGAGTTTTAGGACAGTTTAATCGCTTTAATTATTATCGGAGTTCTTTCAAGCTGTCATGCGAAGTGTTGTGGATGGTAGTTAAGGTTTGGTTGCTGTGGATAGGACTAATGAAATTGAGCTTGCAAAATGCAGACATAATTGTTCCCAATTCGTTGAATTCATTTGTTTGGATTATTCGGTAGAAAAGCTCTTTCCTCAGAGTTCATGTTGATATTTTAACTGTAGATAGCTTTCCATTTGGGTTACTGAAATCAGGATTCATCATATATTTCTATCGAAAGGTGTTTGAATTGTAGGAGGTACTGAGGAGTTTTCACAGTACCTACAGTAAGACAGTTGAATTTATTGGGGTCGAACCGGAAACTCTTTTTCTGAATAGTTCGAAAAGCCTGCTTCGCGATTTTGTAATTTGATTTCCTTAGTTAATACCATGGTTCCATCGAAAGAACTTTGAATTGTTGACCGTATTTAGGAGCTTTCTCAGAATAGTTGTATTTTTTGGGGATCGAACCGGAAACTCTTTGCTAAAATCATTTGACCTCCTAAGTCTATACCATAGTTCCATAGAAAGGACTTAGAACTGTACGCCGTATTGAGGAGTTTTCCCAGAACAGCAATACAATTTCATTTTTTGGGGGTCGAACCGGAAATTCTTTGCTAAAAAGTTCGTAGGACTGCTTCGTGATTTTGTCATTTGGGTTCCTTACTTCCTTAGTCTACACGAAAGTTCCGGGACTTAGAATTGAATGCCGTATTGAGGAGTTTTCCCAGAACAGTACGACAATTCTATTTTTTGGGGATCGAACCGGAAACCTTTTTTATTTTTAGGACTCCTTCGCGATTTTGTCATTTAGTCTCGAGTGTCTATACCACAGTTCCATCGAATGAACTTAGAATTGTAGGCCGTATTGAGGAGTTTTCCCAAAATAGTTGTATTTTTTGGGGGTCGAACCAGAAACTCTTTGCTAAAATCATTTGACCTCCTAAGTCTATACCATAGTTCCACGGAAAGGACTTAGAGTTGTACGCCGTATTGATGAGTTTTCCCAGAACAGTATTACAATTGCATTTTTTGGGGGTCGAACCGGAAATTCTTTGCTAAAATGTTCGTAGTACTGCTTCGCAATTTTGTCAATCTTACTCCTTAGTCTATACGACAGTTCCAGGACTTAGAATTGTACGCTGTATTGAACAGCTTTCCCAGAACAGTAATAAAATTGCGTTTTTTGGGGGTCGGACCGGAATTTTTTTACTAAAAAGTTCGTAGGACTCCTTTGCGATTTTGTCATTTGTCCTCCTTAGTCTATACGACACTTCTATCGAAAGGACTTAAAATTATTGAAAAAGTTTCCTTAGATCAGTAAGGCAGTTTTTTTGGGGGTCGAACCGGAAAATACTTGCTAGATATTAAAATAACTGACGTTTTAACAAAAAATACGAGCAGAACAGATAACTTTAAAACATTATACACCCTATGACTCGGATTATCCAAAAAACCTCTTAGATTCAAAACTTTTTACCAGCAAAACATCCAAATGCCAGCAGCAACAGGGACCGCTCATTCCTTCTTCACACAAGCTCAGACATGATGAATTAATTTCCATCAGATAAGTGTAAGTGCCTCGAAGCACTATAGCAGTATCGTTCTCCCGCATCACTCATCGTCGTCGTCATTGTACCATCGAAATCACAGCCAACGCTGCACCACAACTCTGGTATGCCCTATGTCTTTGTGGTGAATTTAACATGCATAAAGGGTGGAAAACAATTACACAAATGAGTTCAAATGGCGACCAGGGACTGTACGAGAGTAGAGAGGTATAGCATTAAGTATTTTATTATTCATTCCCTTTTTGTGGCACTCGACTCTCAAAAATCAGACCATTTACCATTTACTTGAAATGTGCGAAAAGAAAAGGACGATTCCATCGCTTTCGGCTTAAGACACTGCCTCGTCGCGTCGGTCGGTAAGAAAAACTTGTGTCGAGCCACACATGTCGTGCAGTGCCAGACTGTAGCAGGCATCAAGAGGAATCTCTCAGAAACCAAACAAATTTCATTCATATCAAGGGTATTTTTGAAGAGGGCGTGTTGCAGTTTTTTTTTTTTCTTCTATTTTCTGTTATGGCTGAGTGCAGACTCTTTGGGGTTGAATAACCTCCCCTAAGATGCACTTATGGAAATTAACATGGGCTCTTAGGAAGCGCTACTTCATTTTGGAATTTCAAATTTTTTATTTTACATTTAAAATTTTTTTATTTTTGCGGACGTTTCGTTACAGATTTTGTGGGACGAAATCGTTGTGTCGGAAACGTATAAGGATAAGTGCGAACTGAGAAATGTATAAGTGGGTTAAGGATAGAAAATTATACATATTGTAGGGATTTTCCTTAAATTATGGATTAAGGTGTTGTCTCATTGTCTGTTTTTTGAAGTATACATCTCTCGAGCAAGGCGAATCTAAAACGCATAGTCTCGAAATGTCTTGACCTAAAACTGATTTTACAAGCGAAGTAAAAACAAATTTCGTCACGTATTGGTCGTTTACGGTTGAGACGATTTGCCCCCCAGATCGTTTCCCTGAGTAGAAGCTGTTATAATGCCGATAGCCTTAAGTCACCACCTTACACGGACCGACTGATCCTCATAGCCATAAAGTCTGCTTTTGTATGCCAAATATTTGTCGGAAAATTTGTCCGTTTCTGGTAATGTTGATAGTCTCAATTTGTACGCTTTTCCTCTTCTAAAGGTGCCTGTCCATTTGAGAGTACTTTCGCTAGTAAACTCTCGAGAGTTTCTCTCGGGTGGCTGTCCATTTGAGAGTAATATTTTCGAGATTTTAATATCGAGAGCTCTTTGGTAGAACTTTGAGAGTTTTAAACTTGAAAGTACTATCATAACCGTGTCCACTTGATATTTCTTCTGCGAGTTATCATTTATTCTTAAACCATGTTCTCACCAACGTAATTTAGATAAATCCACTTGATTTACCTATGTAAATTATCTCATTAATGACGTGTTTATTATAATTATATTTTCATGATTACCTAATTGATTTACACGACGTGTTTTATTTTTTATTATGGTATTGTCATAGGGAATATGTATGTATGGAACATACCTTTTTAACTGCGGCTCTTTATTCAGCAAGACAAAAACAAACAAACTGTCAAAAATAAATTTCCATGAAAATAAACTCAATTTTTTTAAATGTCCACATGCCTCGCAGAGATGTTCTTCCTTTTAGAACTTTGGAAAGAAAAGTTTCAGGAATTAACAGAAATGTCAAAAAAAAAAAATAAATCACGTAAAGTTCGGTGGAAACGGCTTTCGTGATTGAAAATATCGGCTTAATCATGTTGGTGGAAACATGGTATTACAGCGAAAGGTTGCAGCTGCTTCAATTATTATTGGCACTGTTTTTAAAAAAGAAGTCGACATCAGCGAAGAGTCTTCTATTACAAGACATCTTCAAATCGAAGATGCTCATCAGGATTTCAGGAGTTCAAGGGATTTTACCGTTTGACAACAAGTGAAATAGAATACATAATTCAATCTGTCCAAATATTATATTATATTTTTTATAAATATTTTTAAAAAGGATACCAAATTAAGGAAAGACATACTAGTGAGAGAATAATTTATTTCCTCCGATATCCTCTGTTTTGCCATGTCAACTCTCGACAGCTACTCGCAAAATACGAACCGTGTTGGAATTTTGAGAGTTAATCTCCGATAGTGATCAGAACATGTGTCCACTTGCGAGTGACTCTCAAAAGGCTCGAATCTCGAGAGTAAAATATTAACTCTCCGCGAACTACTCTCAAGACTATGTCCACTTGCGACTTTGCTATCGAGAGCTGCTTGAGAGCTGCTCGCAGCATTTTTACTCTCAAATGGACAGGCACCTTAAGACTGTTGATCTCCAATTTTTTATCAGTCTTGTAACCCGTCGTAGAGTCTAATGACTGCATTCAAAATGGACTGCTATGCGATGTTGCCGTTTCTTTTGTTTTGTGTGTGAACAACTCTGAGCCAATGTTGTCCATTGTCCAATCTTCGATTGGCGAGCTACTTGGGGCTCATTGCTGCACTCTACTCTCAGGAATCTTCATTAAGCAGAGTAGCTAATCCGCCTGCATTTAGTACAGGACAGTTGATGTTCATTTTTGGACGAAAATGTCTTTGGATATTCTGTAGAGCTCTGTGATATCTTCAGTTCTTGCAACGTTTTCTGCACATTTTACAAAGCCAGGGGCCGAATCGTTTCTTCCGTGAACGAGCTATACGTTCGCGGAATCAATCGATTTTACACGCAAAGTAAATATAAATTCCGTCACGTATTGCTCGTTTACGGAAGAAACGATTCGGTCCTAGACCAATCTTCTTACTCCTCACACAGCGAAGATCGGCTCTAATGAGCTATTCGATATTCGCCGCTTGTTATTCCGGCTTTCGTTTAACTTTAACGATTTTTGCCAGATGCCTTTAAAGAACACAAAAGTTCTTAGCTCTTCGGATACAACTGTCATAAGACCCTTTTGGACCTCGAGTTCCTATGAGAGGTATAAAAGATGATCTGTCTTTCATAGTGTGTTAGTAAGACTGTGTCTTATGTTGGGGTCATGGTGGTTATTTCTAAATGCGCAGCGGATCGTATATGGTCAATTCAATCAGGCTTTCAGTTCTTGTACCATCAGAAGACACGCGGGTGACCTTATGAACGTTACAAAATTCAACCATCAAATCGCCATTGTCATTTTCTGAACCCAACCCATGTTGGCCCATTAGGCATTTCTGGCCCGCTTTGTCTGTTCCGTCTTTGGAGGGCAATATGCTTCAATATTTCTATATTGACTACTGGTCCACTGGAGATTTGTCCCTAAAAAGCGACTTTCAGGATTTTCCTGCGAAATGGTTTTGGAAATCGCTGTAATCATCTCAAAGAAATCTTGTAACTTGTCTTCAATCAATTGTCAATCTATAACGACATTTCAAAACGTCATAGAATCCCCTTAACTTTTGATGTACTTTTGTTGATACAAGGGATGCAAAATGCACCTCACTATACAACAAGCTAAAGTTTGGCCCGAAAAAAAAAAGACTTTCCCAAACAATTTACATTCAAAGCTAAAACATCGACTTCTTCCTCCTCCCCCCGACACTAAACTATCAAATTCACTTTGCAAATATTTAATCTTGTTACACAAAATGTGCGCGCTATATCCTTCTGGCTAAATTTTCCAAAAACTCTAAAATGCTATAACGCCTGTTCAGCTTTTTTTTTTTGTGTGCCTTCTCGCAACAGTTTTTGAAAAGTTTATCCCCGAAAAGTTTTTGTCATCGTCAGATCAAAAGTAACTAAAGCAAAAATACAAAACGGCAAATGGACGGGCCTTATCTGCCACCACAGGCAAGGCAGTGAACTACTCCAACGTTGGAACTTTTACTCGCCTGTTTAGTATGCGAAACCATTGACCTAATGAGGGAAACAAGCAAAAATGACTTTTGTGTGCGTGCGTGTGTTGGTTGTGATTTGCAAACATCCTGTTGGGTAATATTTTATTTGTGCCTAAAAAAAAATCATTGCTTCAAGGAAACTAATTCGAGGTAGTGAGTAACCAGCGCACGTTGTCTTTTAGTTGAGGGCACACAAGTTGTGAACTACTGTGTATCACACGTGGCGTATCGTTGTATAGTTTCGTGATGAAAGTAACATCATACATACAGCTTGTAACTGTCAAGGGCTGTTTAACTTTTCGTGTATACATTTTGGCAAAAATGGAGCATAAACACCTGCTAATTGATGTGACGTTAAATATCCATTCTCCAACTTATTTGAACGCCAGTTTGACAGGTCAACTCTACCAGTAGATATATGCACCGCATCTGGAGCCGGAGTGTGGAGCCTTCTTCAATGACGTTCACCCTTGAAAAAGTCGTAGATAGCTACGGATTCTTATGAAAGCCTTTGCTATGTTTGTTGGTAACGCTTTACAGAACAAATGGTCAAATCAAGGTTGGGGTAGAAAGGCAGTGCAATTTTTAAAATGCTGCAACTGATTATCCACTCTCAGAATGGTAGGCTTGTCGAAAGTCGCTTAATATCACAAAAATCCGACTTTAATTGACCGCCAATATCGAGTGATTCGTCGTCTTTAAAGACTTTTCTTTGGAATTGCGATAAATATGTGACTCTGGTCCTTACCAATAATCCAGCGAAAGAACTGCCGACATTGAGGACAATGTTGTTTGTGTCACTGGCGAGATTGAGTCAATTTTAAAAATTATAATGGCTGTTCAATTGTTCATCATTCTGCAAAACTTGTCAGATTAACGATGGAGAACGCTCGCTGCTCCATAAAGGTAGGAAACAATCTCACCGAGACCTTTGATGTCAAAAAAGGATTTAGACAAGGTGATCCGCTGTCATGTGACTTTTTCAACATCATACTGGAGGAAATTGTTCGAAACTCGCAAGGCAACGCCATCAGGGGCACAATTTTCCAAAAGTCTGGCCAACTACTTGAAAACGCTCAGACGATAGGTATTTACACAAGTATCAGGATAGAGGCGGCAAAAATGGGTTTAGTGGTGAATGAGGTCAAAACAAAATACATGCTGTCAACAAGAAGGGACACACAACATTGACGAATCGGACAGAACGTCTCAATAGGCAGCTGTAACTTTGGTGTGGTTAGGGCTACTTTGTCCAACTCGGCTCCGGTATAAACTCAGATAATGACACCATAGCAAAAATCAAACGAAGAGTTACACTTGGCAACCGCTGTTTCTTTGGCCTAAGAAGGCAACCGACTAGTACAAGGCCTTATCAATAAAGTCTAAGGAGCCTTTGTATAAGACCTTCATCATTTCAGTCCTGCTGGGCGCAGAAGCATGGACGCTGCTTGGTTTTTGCAGGGATATTGGGGCTTTCTCAAGGGCAAGTGTTTAGGTGTTTTTCCATTGTAGGTCACTGCAATTGGTTCCCCCTAGGGATCGCGATGGGACCTTATGGTGCCTAGTGCCGTATGAGACATCTCTGTCATACCCCTTTTTAACCTAACCTAACCTAACCTAACGCTCCGGCCTAAAGAGTCTTCGATTCCAACCTAGAGGGACGACACAGTAGAAGAAGACCTTGCCTTAGTTGGCGCGCGTAATGGAAGGGGCATCAACCAACTCGAAGGCGGTTAGCCAAAAATCGGGAGACGTCACGGCCACCCCGGATTGTAGCGCCGGTGGCGTTAGGCAATAACGCCCAAGGAAATAGCGCCCAAATCGATTTGGAAATAACGCCCAAAAAAATGCATAGCGCCCAAAAATAAACAACAAGATGGAAATAAAGCCCAAAAATAATTTGCAGTTTAATACGTATAGGGCATGCTGCCCCCCTGCAACCCCCCTGCTTAGGGTTACTGTCAGATTTGGAGTATATGCAAAATTGGATACATTAAAGGTTTTTTTACAGTACGAACTGCCACCTACTCCAAAATCCAGCAGAAAACCCAAGTAGGGGGGTTCCAGGGGGGCAACATGCCGCCCCATACTTATTCCACTGTTTATGCATTTCCACTTACTATTTTGGGCTTTACTGCTTGTCAAAAAAGCGAACCCTGGAAATGAAATAACACCCAAAATGACGTACAATTTGTAAAATTTTTTTTTTTGCGTTATTCCCAAATCGATTTGGGCGCTATTTACTGGAGCGTTATTGCCTAACGCCTGTAGCGCCATCTAAGCAAGTTCATCTTACCGGCATCTTCCCTTTGTTAACCAATTTCTTTCTTCACAAAATAGCCCGCCAAATAGACAGCTCCACCAAAATAACACACAAAAAGTACAACTCACTTTAGAAAAGGAAAAAAAAACTATTTTCAACAAGCACACACTCGTTCGACACAAACAAGAGTGTGCAAATAAGAATCCTCTTATCCTTTCATTAGGCATTAAATAATCAACAAGGCAAACTTCAACTTGGCTCTTATAGAATACATGTACACGCATACACACTCGGGTTCCAGGCCCAGCATGAAGAACAGGAACATACCCCCCTCTCATTAAAAGTTTTATCCATCAACTGATCCGGCATACGATTAAGGATTTCACCCAAAACACATTCGTCCTTCTATCACTTCCGAAATATATTCAAATTCTTCTTCCCCCGCCCCAGGAGGATGCCAACAACCATCTTCTTCTCTGCCACTAATGCACACAGATACAACTAAAACTAACTGTCGTTGGCTCTTTCTGTCTCATCTTGGATATGAGATAGAGTTTCCCAAGAATGAGGGGCGACAAACAAATTGAAAATATTTATTTTGCAAATAAGTGAAATACATTAGTAGATATACATCAGCTGTTGTATATGTATGCGATGCTGTGCATAATGTCGAGAACTCTTTATAGAGGACATCCTTGTTGTTAGCTATATATGGAAAATCTGCTTCTTAGACAACTCTGACACACACAACAGGCATCGTAAAAGCGAACAGAGTTAAGCAAACGACTATAAGGAAGTAAAACGACAACAAAAATTGGTATGCGAACTATGAAAGTCCTTGCATTTTGGTGAAGCAATCCCAGAGGATGTTGCTGAATGTTGGGTGCGGGTGTATGGGGGGTGCGGCTATAAATGACAAAGGCTAGTAATAGCATATCCAGTGAACAGTCATTGTTGTCATGGTTTTGAATTTCGTTTGCGCAGTAATTTTACCTTACTACTGTCTGGGATGACTCGAACTCGAGTGTTTTTGTAATATTTTCGCCCGAAGCACAGTAAGTGAATTCCTTGTGAGATTTCTCTGAACTCTGCTTGCCTCCAACAGTCCAACTCCAACGTTGTTATACACAGAGAAATAATGTAACTAGTACTCGTTCATGCGATAGGGCGGTAAACAACATTAGAGAGGGAAAATTTTGAGAGATTTTTCATTTCTGTTAAGTGAGCGGAAAATTATGTGAAAATAATGTCATCCTAGGCATGGCATGGAAGTGAGTTGTTGGTAGCAACAGCAACTGTTGTATAGGAGGCAAAGGCACATGTCATGTGTGTTTGATATGGAAATTATTATTAAATTCAGAGTAAGGCATTGAAACTATAGTAGTAATAGAAATTTGTCTGGCAGTAAACTAATCGGAAAGAGGATAAGAGGACCAATTCCACTTGGGCGTGACACCTAAGCCGCTGTCTTTTGGTATGCTAGCCATCGTAGACTGACTGACTGAGACTGACTAGGTCAATGTCGCTTGTGGAGTTTTTCTACTGCTAAATATTCTGTGGGCGCTGTGGATCCATGATCCCAGGATCGATCCCCGGAAAAACACAAATTACATCTTAAGGATTTTTCCACTGCGACACATCTCACGAACGTCTGACAACCATCCAAGAGTATGACTTAGCTATCCTGAAAAAGCTTCTCAATTCAGCCGTTCGGACTCGACATAAAATTGTAGGTCCCTTGGTATCATGACGTTAACTAAAACGACTAAAATCTAGAATGGTCAAAATCTCGAAAATGAATTCTATAAATCTCGAAAGCAAAAATCTCGAATGTAAAAATCTCGAAAAAAAAATATCGAATTTAAAAAATCTCGAAAAAAAAAATCTAGAAAGCATAATCTCGAAAAAAAATCTCGATGCGTATGGGGGGGCATGCTGCAACCCCCCTGCTTGGGTTTACTACCTGGCTATGGGATGGGTGCAAAGAAAAAATCTCGAATTTACTTTTTGTTTTCGAGATAGTCTTTCGAGATTTTTGTACTTTCTAGATTTTGACTCATTCGAGATTTTTGCATTCGAGATTTATCAACCAAGTATTTTTTCTTTTTTTTTTAATCTTTTCCTGCTTCAACCCACACGGGACCAAAAGTTGATAAAATATTTTTTTAGAAGCGAGCAACATTTTTTGTCATAACATAACTAACGTTCATGATTCTGTCTTATAGAGAGGAGAGGACTAATAACGAGAGTCTACGTTGGTGTTTTCTTATGGAAAGGTCTTGCTATACCTACTCGATTGCTTTCTTAAACAAACACTGTTTGGCAGGCATTGGTAATTCTTCGCTTGATTTCTGATATGTGATGCCATTTTCAGAGTTTAAAATAAAGCCGTAGTATAGACAAAGTCCCTAACTACCTCACAGTTGTCGATGTGTCCCTTCATGTTGACAGGATATACATGGTTTTGCCCTCATCCACAACTGAACCGATTTTTGTTGCTTTCATCCCAATAACAGCTAGTTAAGTCCTGTCAATGATGACAATTCAAGCATTTTTTTTCGTCAACCAGACGAGTTTTGCAGGGATGCCAAAATTAGTCTCAATATTCTTTGTCTCTATAAAAGCTGTCATATATGCGGCTTTAGGCTTCCATGATCTTTCGTAGTGTAAATATTTGGTCGATTGTGGACTTATCGGGCACAAGAGCATACACTTTCGGGCGTCCCTAAATGCAAAATCCCCACTTTTTGAAAAATCCACAAATTGATTATCCCCAAATTACAAAAAATCCTCCAAAAATGTATTTATACATATTTAAAGAGACTTTGCCCATGTGCCTTACATCGCACCTATTTCAAATTCAACAGTGTCCCTAAGAAGGGGGGTCGGAGGGGGGCAGCATAAGCCGCCCATACATAACTATCCCCTCAAAATATGTAGGTATCTGCTTTAAGAATATTTTTCTATTTGAGTATTTTGGTTTGTTGATTTTTGATTTTGCGATTATGGTTTTGATGTTAGCATACCCAAGCCATTATGGTTATGGCATTGCTCCCAAAAGTACCCGACCTAATAAAGAAAAACACAAACAAATTGGAAAAAATATCTTTATCTTTATTTCTCTTATGCGGGACATGATTGTAAGTCATAAATTTCCTACTTCCCAGATAGTGTATGATAGAGGTCATGAAAATACCACTTATTCGGTAATGCAGGTAAGTCATGAAACTTCGAGTTATGAAGGCCAAAAGTTGAGAAGTTGAAAACGTAGAGTTCTTAATAAAACTTCGAGTAATAGAAAAATTCGACTTATAAAAGTTTGACGTAGGTACACAAATATGCATTTTTTGTAAATGCAAAATAATTCACTAGAATTACATTAAAAAGTAATAAAAATTATTTTATTATTATTTTTCCTGGAGAAATCGATCGCAGTTTCTTTAGCATTTTTTACGGTTTTGTTTAGCAGTTTTTGCAGTTTTCCGCCCCGGCTTTAGCATTTTTAGAAAAATTAGTCTGTTTCTTTACATAGTCTCCTTTTAGCTCGATACATTTTTTCCAACGATGTTGAGCTCCTCAAAATAGAGAGCTCCTCAAAAATGTTTGTTATTCGAGATTACCTATGCTTTCTAGATTTCTGTTTTTGAGATTTTTTTTCCTAGATATCGTGGTAGACCCCCAACGCGCATCCCAAAGAACTGACGCCATGAGTTTGCCCGCAGATGGAACTGTCTTCTGCTTCTTTGGAGCCGATTCTCTTCTTTCAAACCATTGTCTTGATTATGTTCCTTTGTCTCGGGTGTGGAGTAGTGGACCCATATTTCATCCATGGTTATGAATCGATGCAAAAACTTTATTCCTGTGAAACTTCGCTAAACACTCGATTTAAAGATCTTCACGATGTTGTTATTGTTCCATTGTGAGCAATCGCGGCACCCATCTTGCGAACAGATTTCTCATATCCAAATTTCCAGTCAACATGCGATGTATAACTTTTTGAAATGCCTATACGATATCTGCTAGCTGGCGCACTTCCAGTCGACGGTCATCCAAAACCATTTTGTGGATTTTTTTTAATATTTCTCATTTGGTCGACCACCCTCATTTAAACTCTGGTAGGTACCCAATTTTTAGCTGTTGTAAACGAAGGAGCAGACTCCCCTAGAGTAGAATCTATAGTTCCACTTTAATATTGATTGGACTGATGCCTTTCAAATGAAAGTATTCATTGAAACCGTTAACTATCAATGGCTACCAAACACATACTAAACAGCTTAGCGTCATCAAACTTCAAATTTGAGCTTTATAAGGTTGGTATTGGTACTTCCTACCGTATTCATTATTTTCAAAAAAAAATCCGTCATCTATCCGTCAGGTTGGGTACTTTTGGTGACCACCTGCGTATTTTGTTGAGGAGCTCGTAGAAACAGAATCTGGTAGTATCTTCTTTCACCTCTATGAGCGCAATTTCATAAGGCGTTCATTTACACATGTCGAAAGTTCAAGACTTCTTACCCAAATGACTGACTTTTTTCGTCTGTACTAAATGTCACAGTTTGTCACACGTCTTTAGGCTGGGACATTTCAGGGCACTTTCTGGATGACATTCCACGTAACTCACATCAATTGTTATAGTGCAGAGCCGGTGCAAATTGTGCGATGAGCACTAGACCATCAGCATGAGACGACATCAATGCATTTTGTTGCTTCATCACTTGTGCAAAGATCTGGAGAAAAAAAAAGTCTTCAGAAACTAATGTATCCCGAGAACTGACTGCCAGAATTCGAATGTCACTTAAAGGGGTCTCCTGAAAAAAAAGTGGTCTAGTTCGAAGTAGCTTTAGTTATTATTTGCTTTTGCTATCTTACAAGCAACAAAAACAACAACCAACATCAATGGAAAATTTGTTATATGCTCTGACAGCATATCAGTCATTAAAGCAATCAGCAATCCAAACAACAATTCTGACCTTATCTCCGAAATAAGGAATAAAATAATGATGATGCCAAACAGACTAAAGTTGATGTGGACTCCTGGCCACGTTAATATCCGAGGAAATGAGGAAGCCGACATTGCTGCAAACGCTGCAAAAGATGCGCCAGTCTACAGATTTAACATATTTTCAAAACAAGATATTAAAAGAAATATACAAAAATCGTTAAAATACAAACAGCAAAACGAATGGAATTTATACCAACATCATTACAAAAAAGTGAACCCCGAAAGAACTTAGCCTTCGTATCCTACAAAAATATCTAGAACCAAAATCACCAACTTCGTTCGTCTAAGACTTGGCCACACCGCTGCTACTCATCAACACCTGCTAAATAGAAATAATCCCCCAATCTGCGCAACTTGTAACGTAGAACTTAATATCTCTCATGTCTTAGATAACTGCATTGTGTCAAAACCTTTTATAAAATCCATTTTCAAAAATGTTCCAATCTATGACATACTGAAAAATCCAAGTTCCGAAAATATTGAAAATATAAATAAATTCCTCGCTTATATAAACTTTAACCCATAATTAATTCTATGTTTATAATGATTAGAGCCAATAGCCCCTGCAGCTAGGCTTTTTTAATTCTATTACCTTGTAATCTTGATTACCTGATAATAAATGATAATAATAATAATAATAATAATAATAATACATTCATTGAATTAATAAATTTATTTATTTTTTTCATTGCAGGTACGTTTCCACTACACTTTCCAACTCTTTTTTTCGTAAGTACTAAATTTAGCATTATTTTCTACCAATCGTTAGTTGACTGTCAATATTTTCTCATAGTCCGTTCGCCTTAAGTTTCCTACCATAGTCAACTCCATTTAGAACTCGATTGCATAGAAAGTCAATAAAACCGAGTTGGCCATTAAAGTACATTTATATTATTATTATTTTGCAAATATCAACTCTGCATCCTGCATCCACTCACCATCATCGTCATATATGCCAGTATTCTGTATACAAACACAAATGATGCAACAAATCCTTATTCCGGACACGATAACAGAGTCATTGGCTTCTTCTGTTCGAGAGATGATTTTCCTCTGCATCGAAAAGTCAAGAATATTTTCATTTTGCAATCGCTTTAGTTGGGGGCTCAGTAGATGGGGGTAAAGAAAATACAAAATTGCGAAGCAGTATAAAGTACATTAGGATCTTTAGTACCTACTTGGGCTAAATGTAGAACAAACAGCTATGCGAGTGTTGACTGTTGAGTGAGTCTTCCATTTCGATAAAATTGCACATAAAACGACTACAATAATGGAGAAGTTGGCAAAGCGTTGCAGGTGGTTGCATTGTTGCAGAATTTTAAATTCCAAATGATGAATGAAAATTGAAAATTGGTGCCTTGGCATTTTGGAAACATTTCTGCAATAAATTGCAATTAAAAAAAATCACTACTAAATCTGAAACCCCCATCCTCATAATTTAAATATCCATCATAAAAGTGGGATATATTCGCTTCAATGAAATTCGACGCATCCTGTATCCAATCTCCACGATTTATTTTTAAATCAAATTCCATCATCATATCATCGTGAACCATGGATAGCAATAGCAAGTATTCAGGATATTTTTTTATTCCCTGAACTACTAAAATATTCACTTAAACGTTATACATTCGATAATAATTTAGAAATTTACTCTTTTGGCTCATATAAATGAATATATATCACGCGCTGATCCATTTTACGACCTCAAAAATCCACCTCGTTGGTTGTAAATAAATTCATCTTTTTTTTATTTTTTTATTATCTGATGTTAGGTGATCCAAAGTTATTGTTTTGTTGACGATTTTTTTGTTCAGTCGATACGGTGTCGATGGTGCAATTGAATTAGTTTGAATGAGTTTAAACGATTTTTATGTGAGAGTAGGATTGTCGTTTTAAATGCTATTACCAAAAAGAAGGGGGTGGGTTGGTTTGCTGGTTTTTTAGGTAACGATTTTTGTTATAATTTTAGGAGTAGGTGTTGAAACTATGAGGCCTATCTTTTGGGATTACTATACTAAATGAAAAATTTCACGGACTACATTGGTAGTGTCTTTAATATGTGTATGCACATTTTTGATACACATAAATGTCCCAACAATTTCTTTATTAAGTCGCCAGGGCGCTGCCTTTGTTTGAGGATGGACGAAGTGTGCGGTATGCTGCTGGTATGATCAGGAAACCGGTGACGACGCTAAGAAGAGCCATTAAAAGGTACAGAAAAACCAATTCTTAGAACAAGCGTCAAGCGTCAGGTCGCCCCAGAGCAACATCTGCAAGGAATGATCGATATTTGGTGATTCAAAGCCTTCAAGATCGTCACCAAACACCGGTTGAGCTGTCTCACAGACTTAGATCCGCTAGAGGGACGGATGTGAGTGCTCAAATGGTGAGGCGGCATTTAGTGGAGAGTGGCCTGACAGCAAGAAGAACTGCTCGTATACTGAGACTCACGGTACAGCACAAGCGACGTCAGATGGAATTTGCTCGCCTTTACCAAGATTGGACCGAGGTCGACTGGAGTAGAGTTCTTTTCACTGATGAATCCAGGTTTTGTCTGCGCTCACCAGATGGACGTAGCAAAGTGTGGATACGTTCAGATGGGAGATATCTACTCTTCGGCGACAGTTGCCCAGAGTGAAAATTTCTGGGGAGGTTCCGCCATGGTGTGGGCGGAACCTCATATTTGACATATTTCCATGCACAGAAATATGTCACCAACATTCTGGATGAATATATGGTTCCATTCACACCATTCATTGGAGAAAACTTCCTTCTGATGCATGACAAGGCTAGACTGCACGTTACCAGGTGCGTTACCGACTTTTTTCAAGAAGTAGAAATCGACGTCATGCCTTGGCCTGCGATGAGCCCGGATATGAATCCCATCGAACACGTTTGGAACCTGCTGGGAATAATGATTAGGAAGGGACCTGCCCTACAAGAGACACTCAGTCGGCTGAACTCTGTTCTGCTCGGAGATAGGGAGAATTTGGACGACAACATCGATCGTAAGGAACCTTCCAAGTTATGCCTAGGCGGATTAAAACTTTATTATAGATGTTCGGGGAGCAAATACCCATTATTAAAGTAAAGAGGATTAAAAAAAAATAAAAATTAAAATTTTAAAGGTTAAGTTCTGAAGCTTTTGCCCATTTTCGTTATAAATTAAATTTCGTTTCATTTGTAAGTTCTTAAATTTTTTTATTTTTTTATTTTACATGAATTACTTATTTTTATGTTAATAAACAATATAGTAATAAAAACAATTTTTTTTTCGAACTTATTTGAAATTATCGCAAAATTTCAAGGTGCGCCACTTTTTTTGTAACTCAGTGTGTAGATACATAGGGCCTTACCAAATAATCATTTTTAACCTTCAACTTAAATATTTTGACGGTCACAATTGATTATTTTATATGGAATTGTTTGCCATAGTGACTTCGTGAAAATTAGCCTGGACACTAAGAATGATTATTAGTACCGCGGATAATAAATACATTTATTATTTTAACTAGCTGACCCGTGCTCGCCTTGCGTCGCTCGCTTTTAGTAAACAAATAAACTTATATTTGGTCCGTTTCAAAGGTTCCGACACACAACGGTTACCGCTAGATAAAAGCTGCTGATATTTTTTTTTGTTTCATCGTCAAAGTCTCTGATAAACTAACTTGTGGAAAAATTTATCAGCCACTAAGTTTGTTTCGATACACCATGTCATTTGTTTTGTCTTTGTTTGTTTCGTGTTTTCCAATATTTTTTGCTGTTTTAGGAAAGCCAAAAGAAAAAAGGTCTTTGATAAATTAACGAAAGAAAAAATTGAGCCAGCAAAAATTCAAAAAGAATTCTAACAGAAGCTGGAGGAGGTATCCGGATACTTCGTTTGGCTGAGATATTTTTTACTCAGGGCTCCCAACCAGGCTGACTATCGGCACGGGTCGTATGACCCGTCTGGGTGAAGAGGGGGGAAGTAGATAAGCTCTCCAGGAGTTGCTTATCCGTTGTTCATTAAAACAGCCTGTCTGTCATGGGTGACCCTATATACTGGCGACTAAAGCCGCCGACAGCATAGCCCGTTGAATCATAACAACTTAAGCCTCCACACCAACAACGTCCATAAAAGGACGCAATGGCAAGGTGACCGGCCGGCCCCTTCGTGGTAGGAAGGTTTATGAGAAAAGTGAATAAAATTTTCCTTTCACAGTCGCATTTTCGGCCGTTCTGGTAAGTCGGAATCGAATTCTGAAATCTTCATTGTCGAGTATTTCAAAATAATTTGGCCGTGGATGAAATACTATGGGGTCGTGTAATATGATCGTAATATTCTTTAATATTATATATTCTTCACAAACAAATCCATGTTAGGACACCTGTGACTGCTGTCTACGCTTGTGAATGAAAAAATGCTCTTACAATAAATAAAATATGGCACGTTTTTATGTGACTACTTGCTTATAATATAACAACAGAAGATGAAACATTTATTAAATATCAGGAAAGTGTAAACGTTTGTTGGTTGTATATAAAAAAACGATTTATTAAGACCTTGTGCACTTTCCTGTTGAAAAAAGAAGAACTAAGTCCACTAAACAGACAGACCAACAGACAGAATTTCGATGATTGACATAATGTAATGACTTACCCGAAAAATATATCACGCGTTTGGATAACTTCTATTTTTCAGAAAACATATAAATATATTGCCTTGAAAGTTTCAACAACAAAATATGGCATGAATAACGAACGCAGTGTACCTCTCATTCTTTCTACCAAGCGCTATGCACTGCACCGTACAGCCTACTCGCACTTCGCACATAAGCCATATCAAATCATGATCATGCTTGCACCCACCCACCAAAGCAGAGCAACAACAGAAAATTATTGCTTTAGCATTGATTTCGCATTTGATCAACTAAGAACAAACAGTTAAAAGCTTTATTGTATTGATTGAGATTTATGAATATTATGGCAAGTTGAATGACGCAAAGTCAAAATAAATGGAATGGAATGGCATTATGTATAGCGTACAAAAGGAAATTTGTTTTTTCTGCATAATTAAAGGATTAAAACGCAATTATATATAGCCTACTGCACGCAGAGTTGTTTAAAGAATATTTTAGTGAAGGTTTCATCAAAATCCGTTCAGTAGTTTCTGAGAACACTGCGAACATAATTTTATCAGTTACGTCTTTATATAATAGTATAGATTGGCAAAATCTAAAGAATTTTAAGTCAGTCTTTTTTCTTTTCAAGTTTAGTTGCTAATAGCATAAGCCTTCCCCATAATTGTCAATAAATCCCTGTCTTTTGCCTCGTGGTACTAATAGCTGTTGAATTGATTAATATCGTCAACCCATCTTCCTCGTACTCGTCCTGTTGGTCTTCTTGTTTATGGTGTCCATTTCAAAAATTCTAAAGTTTTGTCCATCTATTATCTTCGATTCTTGATATGCCCTTGATTTGATGTCAAGTCCAATGTTTGAAGTCCTTATGTCAAAGAGTCCATTATTTTCTAGAAATCTATCTATCTATTTCCTTTTCTTCTTGATTTTTGGATGATTTATGTATTAAAATCACAATTGAATTCGGACAGTTCAGCTTACCATCATTTCTGGTAATATGTAGGTCCTAAAATCATTACAACAAAAATGATCCGCGAAATGGCATTTCCCAACATCGCATCGCTTCGTACCCCTTCAACTTCAACCGCGCCATTTTCAAAGACAACATTTTAAGCAATTATACTTCCTTACCAATTATGACCAGAAAATAACATTTTAATGGGCGAATTATATTTTAAAGCAAATCTGCTTCATTGTTCTATCACGGTGTAGTACTTTTCCGTCCAGATGCTGTACCTACTACACTGTTCGCTGGTTGAGCAAATTCCTAGAAATGAGCGTTTCTTTTTAAAAGGAATGATTTATAATTTCACGAAACCCATATAATGCCATAAATCAACTTTTCAAATAAAAAAAAAAACTCTAGTATTCCCCAACCGGGCAAAGGTACATTAACAAGAGCAAGGAACAGAGAACAGAAATTTTAGCCACCCGTTGGGCTTCATTATATTATTTTTGACTTTGATTTCTTGGTTTGAGGAGAAAGTTTTCCAAAGCGCGATCTAAATGGTGAAGGCGTAACCACCCGCTAATCATTACGGAATTATTATCCTGAAAATTATTGAATAATTGCTTTAAGGGAGGTCTTTGTTGGAATCCGGCCAATTTAATTTTTGGGGGGTGAAATTTCTTAATAATGGTCTATTGTTTGCCGAATATTTATTATAATGACCTCAAAATGCGCAAGCAGTAATTGACACTGAGAAAGAAAGTGTGTGCGTATTTTTAGATGTGGCAAAGTTTGTAATCTTTTTTTAGAAAGAAAATTTCTCACGACCATCGACACAAATAATCGATGTTTGCCCTATATGATATATTTTTAGATTTTTGTAGATTAGATTCGATTTTTTTGTTAATTTCATAAATATTTCGACATATAAAAAATCATTTGACATGGCATTGCCGTCTGCTGGGTTGACAAAACGTAAATATATATATATATATATAAATTATTGAATGCTACTCAAAATTTTCACTTATAATATTTTCCCTATATTGTGGAGCAGTTTTGCAGTTCTTAGTAAGTATCGGAACATTTATCTGATTTAGGACATCTATGACTTGATTCTTAGATAAGACATCGCTTCCAAGAATAGACCTCCTCGTTTCTCGCCAGTAGGTATTGGCCACCTGCCAACAAAATGGAATATGTCCTCCCTTTCTTCCAGATTGCACAATGCACATACTACAGATTACCGGTATATCATCTCTGGTGAGGTATGTAGTTTAATTTCAGAAGCTTCGCACGTAACTTTAATAATGTTGCTATTTCGTCAGTGGCGTGTTTATCACGAAAGTAGTTTTTTTCCTGCAGGTTATGGCACAATTGGCTATAAATTGATCTGTGGAGTGACCCCGTTGGCTTACTCCTGAGCAGTGTTGAAACCATTTTGACAGTTTTTCACGGTTCCATACAGCTGCTTTCTAATCAATGGTGGGCCAAAAGAAGTCATCCGATGTTGTTTGGCTCTCATTTTTTTTTCTAAATGAAAAACTTCGATTCTGTTTTTTGATTATGTTTATTTATTGGTTATTGGTTTATTGCTTAAGGTTCAAATAAACATAATCAAAAATCAGAATCGAAGTTTTTCATTTAGAAAAAAAATGAGAGCCAAACAACATCGGATGAATTCTTTTGGCCCACCTTGTATATAGGTTTCGAAGAACTCGTCCGAACTTGGGAATCATACCCATGCCATACAGCGTGTAAAATAATGCGTTTCGATCCACACAATGTGCTGTTCTGTATTACTCTTTTGTAGGAAGTGGATTTCAGTTGAGAAGCCTTCCAAGTCGTCTCTCGTCGCCAAATTTTCAAGTCTGCTTTTAAGTAAACTTGCCATTGAACTTTGGATAATAGCCTTTAAATCGTTCACCGATGCATATGAGATATACACTGATTAGATATTCAAATCAAGGTTTTCTAAATGCAAAAATATAGCGCATCTGGGTGAAGAGTCCGTAGCGCACACTTGAGTGCGTTTACGTTATTATGTCATTTTTTGTGGTAATAGAAGAATTTGGTATTATTTTCTTACTAAACTTAGTAAAAGTTTAAATTGGATTAAATTGCATCCTAGCGCACATTGTTTTGTATTCCCAATTCATAGCGCACACTTAAGTGCGTTTAGATTAAAACGAACTTTTTGTAGTTATAAAAGTACCGGGTCTTATTTTCTTACTAAACTTAGTAAAAGTTGAAATTGCATTAAATGGCTTCCTAGCGCACATTGTATTGTATTCCCAATTCATAGCGCACACTTAAGTGCGTTTAGATTAAAACTAACTTTTTGTAGTTATACAAGTATACCGGGTCCTATTTTCTTACTAAACTTAGAAAAAGTGTACTCCTAAAACCAGAATTTTTTTTTTAAGAAATATTTTTTACTTGCACTCTGCAGCGCTCACTTATTGTGGATTAACATACGAATTTGCTTGGATAATGATAAATGCCTGTGGTTGACCTCCTTCTTTGGCTACTTATTTCACTAAATTTCTTCCTAACGCACATTGTTTTGTATGCGCACACTTATGTGCGTTTACAATAAAATTACATTTTTAATAAATTACGAACTTAAAGTTAGTAATAACTTCATATCCTTGCACATTATCACTCGCCCCCCTAATTTTCCAGTTCTATAAACTCCCACATCATGTGCGATAACCATCAAAGCATAATTAAAACTTACCCATGCCTTCCTCTACTGACTCTATACTTATTCTAGGTCACTTCACCCTTGCTAGTCGTGTCGTGCCCTAGATTTACCCAATCGGTGTTGTGCACTGTGGTGTAATCTTAAACTGCTACCTATTGCGATGGGTTAATTAATATAATTTATGTAAGCCTACAGCCTTTCTGCTTGAAGCACTTAAAAACGAATTACAGAAAACGTCGTAGGGAACTGCTTCCGCCGCAGTTAATAAATCAAAGCTGTCGACCGTATAACAAATTAGTTTGTTGCTCTCGGCATGCTTTCCTTGCCCGCCAGTACATTTAATTTCACAACAATTAACTATTCAACATAAATTATTGAATACATCACTCTTGACAACTTGTGGCTTGTATATCGACAACGTCTGTATGGTTTACCTTCATCTTGCATAAATATACTTGCAAGTCATAAAGTTTTCCCTTTAAGGTGGACAAACATTGCGAACTATTAATTCCCCAGGCCAAATACCACATCGTTGCGGACAAATTGAGAAAAAAAAAAATGTTACAGAACCAGAACCACTCGAGGAAACCAACAGTGGAAGTATACAAACAGACCACTTTCTACTATACCCACTACTCGTATCGTCGTTATGCAGGACCCCTTTGGCTGGCTTACCACCATTCCTATATCCGTGCGCATATCATTCCATTTATTCATCAGGTTGCCGTAGAGCGAGTTCTTTACAGAAATAAATAACTGAACTCGTATGTGTACACAAAATGACCACACATAGACGTGGGGTTCCGTTTATTTTTAGATTGCTATCGCGTGCTATGATTCCCTTATCCTCGGATCGTACCACTACACAGTCGGGTCACCACTTTGTATCATGGGAATTAAGTAACGTGCATATTTGTGTAATGTTGTGAATGAATGAAAAGGTGCGTTCACGTTCACCGTGGCTCTATGGAATTTTTAATTCATGAAATGCACTCTCGATTATAGAAGTTAAGTTCAATTTGTTTAGCGGAGGGATGGTCAAGAGAAATTAGCTAACGTACCTTTGTAAACGTGGAATGGTCGACTTGCAAAAGAGATTTTATTATAGAGATTGGGGTAAATAGTAAATTAAATATGTGAGCTTAGCTTAGGTAATGAAGTGATGAGGTCTTTAATTGTTTTGTTTGAAAAATTTAAATTGGACTACAATCCTTTGGGTTGTACATTTTTAATGCATTCGGATGCAAAAATCTGAATTAAAAAAAAAAATATAGTACTCAGTCCTTTGACCTAAAATACATTTTTGTCCTGCGGCAGGGTTTTTGCATCACATTTTTGGGAGTAGATACATGTTTCTCAGTGAGTCTTGAGTATGTTAAGCTGCTTTGACAGCTGACAGGACCCGCATTGTTTAGGACCAGCTCCAGTTAATCTGCTTTGATAGGGTCCAACGAAAGGTTGTTGAAACATACTGTAGGCTGTTACCATAACTAGTTTGTCTTTCATTTAATTTTAAAGTTCTGTACCTCCACCAAAAAAAAAGGACCCCCCCAATATGTACGTCAATACAGCATTCTATACACAACTCCGCCGCTGCTGCCCATCTTGCAATTTGCAAACGATAAATAACTCGCCTTAAGTATGTACAAACTTCTTATATGAACATCAGAATGTAGCTCATCCTTTCAATGATATAATTGCATTGTTTGCATTTCATCCGCATTTCTGGTGTGCAACATCATCCCTTCCCATTTGCCAGCCAGTAACAGAAACTCTCATTAATTTTGCTTTCTCACAACAAACAATCGCCCTATTGCCTCCTCAGTCCTCAATCCCTATTCTTCAGCCACCCTTCACTGCACACTTCATTATAAATGAGATTGACGCAAACGGAACCATCAATCATTCGCCAGCACTTTTATCCCATTCTTTGGCGAGTTTTCCCATCTTTTGTGTGATTCTTGATTCTTCTTCTTAAAGGACCTCATTAGGGTATGGCAAAAACTTGTACCTTTTGTTATATAAGCTGCTGCAATTTTTGTGCTTCCGCAATATTTGTTGCGGGTATGGTGGTTGTAGGGCGCTTAATCTACCCCTCAACTTAAAAAAAAACACAGAAAAAATTTATAAACAATTTTATTCAGTTTTGCTTCATTTCATAAAAGCCATACACAAAGGGCTTTCCCTACCATCGTCTATCGGCCGGCGCCCTATGACAGTATTTGAGAGATCCAGTGCCAAAAGACCATAAGACAAAGTGCGAAGGAAAAAGTTTAAACCCTATAATCACCCTCGAAATTTGTTATCCCTCATTACGCCCAAATTGTTGTGAGTTAAATGTTTTGAAATGGTCCGCTGGGTTGTGTTGATAGCACGCCATGAGACAGCAGGACCCATAAGAATTTGTAAATGGAAAAGTTTTACGCTATCACATTAGAGCAGAGGGTCAAAGCGGTTGTCGGAGATAATGATGGGGATTTATACACACCCCATTCCATTTCATATACGGCCGGTTGATATTTTCGTTTTTCTGCCTATTTTTTTTTTTACAAATCATGTCGACAAATAGAGGATGATAATTTAGATTGTGAAAAATAAATGGGATCACCATTTTTTTTATTTGTCTGTTTGTTTGAACAATGAGCCTTGAAATATTTTTCTTTTTAAAGGAATTTCCGCACGAATGTGCGATCTTAAGTTGCGAGGGTATGTGAGTCATTCCCCATCTGATGTCTAGTTTGAATTTTCAAAGTTCTGGTGGTCCTACCAAAGACTTGAATAAAAGAAATATAAGATTGCCACATCAAGTTTACGTTTTCTCACATTCTCTTTGCATGTACGTATCAAGAGACATAGTCGAATGAAGAAAATGTGTGCGTGGCGTTTTCTTGTATTATCTATTCCGCCACAAATGCATTGACTCTGCGTAGATACGTCACAAAATCGGTTCACATACATTTCCGTATCAGTAAGTTGTCCAATTTTACAATAAGGACAATGAAGCTTGCCAGTTGCGTTGTCTTGTATTTCATGGTATCACTTATATCCTTTTCGATCAGTGGATCTGTCAAAAATCAGGAATTGCCATAGAAAAGGGTCACAATGGTTAGTATATGACGAAAGAAGGTTTATTTTATTGTGTAATTTTATTAAGAGTCAATGAATCCGCATTTTTCATGTCAGGAATTTTAATGCAGTATACTCATACTAGAAAGCAGGACATTCGAAACAAATTTTCTAAGAAAATCTGAAAACATCTGCAGAAAATGCTTCTCACATGGGTGTTTAGTTTAGTTCATATTTTAAACGGCCATTGTCCATGTCCATATGCATCCGCACAATCATTTCCGCAAATTAAAACAAATGATTGTTTGTTGTCCTTTTTGCAAAGAGTGAGGAGTGGGTGAGAGAGTTGCTCTACCTTTCATTTGTGGAAGAATGATAAGTGGGTTTGGGGGATGAGAGCTTAACAAACGCAGACAGAAAAGAGTAAAGTCAACCGAACACCGAATGGAGACCAAAATAAATGAAATGTCAACAAAAGTGACATCCGGTTTGTGTTTGAAAGGATTGAAGTACCTATACATGTATACCTACACCAGTAGTACTCTGGGGTAGGTCCACAAACAGAATGCAGTTGGTCTGTGGGGTTTGCTGAATGGGCATCAGTTTTTTTTTTGTTTTTCCTTTAAATGCACAATTGATGAGTTTGTGTGAATGGGAGTGCTGATGGTGATAGGAGAAGTTCACAGGATAATCATTTATTTAAGTTGGATAATGACGTTGTAATGGCAAAGTGGAAAAGTACGATTTTCAAAAAGAAAGATATAAGTTTTGGATTTAGAGAAAAGGGTATTTTAGCTTATTGACGTTGACTTGTTTGTTTAAATATGCAGCCGCTTGTAGATCTCTTTGAGAATATAATAAGTTGGAGAATAATTTGCTATTGACATTTTGTGAATTATTGTGCAAATTGTAATGTTGGTTAGTCAGTGCAATTTTTCTTGAGTTACAAAGGTGGTTGGTTGGGTGGTTGGTTCGATTAGTAAATAGTGTCATTGAAAGGCCTTTCAAATGAAGTAAAATTTTCAATTCAATTTTAAAAACAAGAAAAATCCTTTGTATTCCCAATGCCAGGTGATATTCACTGTCAATATTTCAAGATCTTTTGACCGATAAGTAGAATCTATACCAACATTGATATCCAATTGTTAAGAAACATTGCTTATTCTGGCTTTCGCACACTTTAAATTATCAATCGCACGCTAATGTGCGCTATCGAAAACATGTGTGCGTTATCCAAAAAATATGTGTGCGCTTTGCGAGGTAAAACGTTTTATGTGCACATGGACTTGAGTGGAAAAATACCCCCTTACTACAACTTGATTTTTGTGCGCTCACAGACGAGTGCTTTGCTCCGAAACATGTCTAGGCCTTCGCTATACCAAAATATCTTAAGACAGCTACGACTGATATAATTGCACCTGTCTATCGATCAAATCGATTTGCCTAACGAAAATGATTCCTTCCGAACGAACCTTGTTATTTGTAGCTTGTCATCTCTTTCTTGTTGTTACTGTTTTTTGAATTACCAATTAATCGTAATAATTTTGAGAAAATTTAGAGCCAGGAAATCAGAATAAGTATCATTGATATAACCGGCAAATACGCGTACAAAGAAATGGTCCTTCGAGCCGGATATAAACCACAACCATTATCAGATGGTATGGTAAATGATGGGTAGACACGCAAGTGCACGCAATCGATAAGTGCATATAAATTAACGTTAATTGCGTATTTAGAATTCACGAAAATTCTACCAACACCGCATTCCATTAAAGCTACTTAAAGGTACTTCAAGGTACTTTTCTTCCATATGGCATTTTGTGTGCACTTAATGCTCCTATGGCTGAAATTAAAATGCATGCAATTTTAAAGCGTTAAAACAGTCCATTAGCCGGTGTCACAGTGGTGGCGTATCTATAGGTTGCTGCTGATGTGGGTTTGCTACTGTTGGTATGGTAGTAATGATTTATACTGTCACTTTAATCGGCTTTGAGCTGTTGCATCATCACCGTAATATCTACGTACAATCATACACATGTATCATATATGATTGTTAATGCAGTATAGCATAGCAGTGGATAATGAGTGTAAGCCATAGTTGCCAATGTCAAATCGGTATTATCCATTTGAAGTCGACTTTAATTGACAGATGGAGCAAACTATGAATCCTCATATGTGCAATACACAAATGTGCACTTGAGGTAGACGTCAGATGGCATACAGCAATTTGACTTAGCTGCTTAATCGGTTGATGGCCACTAATAATTTACTGGCTAAGTGCTTTAAAAATACATCAAACTCCATCTGAATGTGACAGATGCCACAAATCAATTTGCCTGACATGTTTCATTTCAATAATGCAAAATTAAAATTTTTTAGGGGTTGTAAAGCTTACCCAACCTTATCCGCAAAATTATTTGTTTTTACTCATTCGTTTCATTTATAAAAAAATTGTAATTTACCAAAAAATAAATTCTTTTTTTGCTCGTCTCCATTTCAATCACTTGGCAAGCGAAACCAGCAAAAATAAATACGAAGCAGTTCAGCTTCAGCCCGTGAGTGGATGAGTTTTGTTTCATTCTGTTTAACTTATCCTTTTTAATAAAGCCTAATAGAACGTTTGCACGACAATCGGGAATGAATTATCTAGGAGGCGGACAGCACTGGAATATTTTGTTTCAGAATTATGTTGACAAGAGTGTATCTACCTACTCCTGGAGGGATGGTTCTGGTTCTGGTTATATGTCCTATAAATTTTAATGGTATAATTAAAATTCTTCTACCCCCTGGTAGGGTGATACCGAGTAGTAGTAGCAGTAGTGTGTTTGCTTGATTTGTATTGTGCAATTTGCCAATTAGTGAAGCACTTTTGATTAATTGCTATACGGGGGTGTGGTTGAATGCAATTACCTATACTTGTATTTTTTTTAACATTTCACTTAAAAATGAAGTACTATTCAGAATTTTTTTATTGGATAATTTTATAATCTACTAGCGAACCTCCTGATGCACATTTCGTAGTGCAAAATAGAAAAATTAAAAAAATCAAATTTAAATTCATTTAAATTATAATGATCTATGGTACACAACATTTTTGGGTTTTCCAGGAATCGTATTGCCTAGATAATATTCTTGTCTATCAGGACAATGCGTAGATATTATCAATATTACAAATTTTTCAAACTTTGGCTCCCATGACTGACTAAGAATAGCGCCTCCTCACCCCTCTATCTATTTTTGACAAATCTTCACATTCAATCTTCGATTCGGTGGTTTTCGAAATATTAGATTTTTAATTGTTTTTCTTTGTATGAGCGGTACCACGCCCCTTTGTCCAATTTTGACCAATCTTCACAGAAACACTTCTGGGTGAATACCTACCTAAGATTATTTGTAAATCTGAACTCAATCGATTCGGTGGTTTTCGAGATAATAAGATTTTGAACCTTTTTTTTGTATGGGAGGCGCCACGCCCCTTTGTCCAATTTCGATGAATCTTCATAGGAACACTTCTTGGTCAGTATCTAATATTGTCTGTAAATTTGAACTATATCGATTCGGTGGTTTTCAAGATACAAGATTTTGAGTGGGAGGTGCCAACCCCTTTGTCCAATCTTCACAGGAGAACTTCTGAGTCAATACCTAAGATTTGCTGTAAACTTGAACTCTATCGATTTGGTGGCTTTCGAGTTCTAAGATGTTGAATGTATTTTTTGTATGGGAGGTGCCACGCCCCTATAACTTATAAAACAATGCACATACAAAGACCGTATATACATATAAACCTTGATATTGACGTCACCTTTCATGGAAAATTTTCAGAAACAAAATCGGTTCACGCATTACAGAGAACGTCTATTACAAACACACTGCAACTTATTTTCCGGTTTAATCCCCAGACATCGTTTCGCGTAAATCTGGCAATGAAGTCGGATACTTTTTACAAACACACTGCAACTTATTTTCCGGTTTAATCCCCAGACATCGTTTCGCGTAAATCTGGCAATGAAGTCGGATACTTTTTATACAGGAACAAGGACGTATATTGCAAAGATGATTATAGAACAAGGTCTAAGGCGGTTAGTAGAGGCTAGGTTAGATACAGAGCTCAGCTTAGTGCCTGAGCGGAACTCTTGTAAACATTTTTCAACACAACTCAATCACTTTAATTTATAAAATCTTCAGACTGTACATTCATATCTTATTTAATAAAATTATGTAGCCATAGTTATATACAACACGTCGTATCATCTTTCATTTCCTTGGTAAAGACCTATTACTTAACCTCAGCACCAACCCTGAAAGTTCTTCTCCATTTTTCATCTTTCATTCGTTCTCTGCTCTCGCGTTTGTTTCATGACAACTTCTCTGTTGATTTGCTTTTAATGTCATTCCTGGAGTCTCTTGGTACCTACAACTTATATCAACAATACCGAGGGGCAATATAACGTTGGGAAAACATACGTTCGTCTACTATACCTACCTCGAGTTGTAAAGTTGAATTTTAAATTTTCAGGTTAAGTGCTTGACAAATAAATTTAAAACTTTTGCCTCCAGTCATGGAGTAAGGGAGAAAAGGGAGGACGGAGAGACTTTTATTGTTACTGTGCGTACATACGATGAAGTCCTAGAGTTTTTGTTCAACCAGAAAATTACTGACCTCCTTGGCAGGACAATTGTAATAGTATACTCTCAAGGAGTTGCTACCAAGAGTTGTAGGGTTGATTTACAGCTCCGTGAACTGGAATAAGACAATTGGCGCAGAAAATATGTGAATGGTTTATTATGTAGATGTATATACCTAGATCCCTAGTGTGTGTGTGTGTATAAATGGAGTTGGGATTTTATACTATTGAAATGAAGGGAACATTGAAAGTTGATAGCTACGTGACGTTATATTTTTTGACATTTTTAAATGTCATCGTCGAGTGACTGTATAGTAGTCCTTGGAAGGAGAAGAAGTATTGAGAAATCCACAGTGCCGCTATTGCAAGGGCATGTCTGCCTTTAATAGAAATAAGTTGCAGTTCTATTTTGCCATACATTTTTGGTCTAATTTTGCCTGGACAGCATTAGGTTACTTCAAGCTCCCACTGTATGATCTTTCCGAGGATATTCTCGAACTTTAAACATTCAGTGGCATGTTATCGGCCTACGCAAGACAGGTGATGTCAAGGATGGTCCATTTTAACCTCCCTGCATACATCCTGGTGATGTCTATTTGAGTCTAGTATAGCCCGTCCCAACTTAAGTGAAAATTTCTTGCGCAGGTCTCTTCACATTAGGGATTTTATTCTCTTACCTACAACAAAACTACTTTTCCAACCAGAACTACAGCTAAAAAAAATATGTGCGCATTTCAAACAACAAGCATACCCCTGCTTCCGAAGATATCGAACTCGATCGACGAGCGAGCCATGACTGATTGTCCACACAGCAGCAGCACAGCACCGTCGTTTGCCTATGCCAAAGATACACATTTACCCACCCCAAAGGAGAGGGAAATTTGCTGGGTGTTGCACTTCTCAAATAGCTATGTGTTGAGTAATGAAAGCCAGAGTTCTGAGTGACTTTACTATAACAGCGTGGAACCCACTATGTCTTTAAAAGGGTTGAAATGGAATTTTCGGTAAACTTTGTGATAAAGTAGAGAAAAGCATTAACAATTTCATGCGATCAAAAATCCTTAAGAGAAAAAAGTGTACCTTAAATAAAGTGCTACTGCGCATGTTGGGATCTTTCTTTTGCTTTGGGACGGGCTATACCTACTCTACTTGGATATTGTAGATACTGCCTTCAAGGTAGTTTGTAAGCCTCTTGTCGGGTATATTCAAACGGTCCCTCAATGTTAAGGGAATTAAGGATTTCTTTATAAACTCTGCCTCCCACATCTCAAAATCCTTTAGGCTTCCGAATACGACCAGTGTGTTTCAGACGGAAAAACTTGCCATCCGCGAAGCCTGGCGTCAAATCCAATTACACTCAAACATAGCTCTGAGGCAAAAGTCATTCATCGACAGTCAACCTGCCATCAAGGCCATCGCCTCAGTCTATTATAACCTCTAAATTAGTATTAGAATGTTGAGACTAGCTGGCCTCGCTTTATCGGTACAAGGTTCCTCTGATTTGGGTTCCAGGTCATAGCAACGTTTGTGGAAACGAACAAGCCGACGAACTGGCCAGGAAAGGTTCAGCTCTCCACCGTTTACTTGCGGAATCAGTTCACATTTCGCTCGGAGCAGTAAAGGCAAAAACTTCCTCAGAATTCTTATCGAAGGCCAACCATAGATGGAGGGCACTACCGAACTGTAAAATATCTAGAAGGATGTGGCCAACCTGTAGCTTGGAAAAAACAACCTACCTTTTAGGTAAAACACGAAAAGATATCGGCAGAATAACAGCAATCACCACAGCTCAGTGACCTATAATAGGGGTCCATGGCAACCCGCATAATACACACTGTCGAAGTGCAACGACGCAGCCGACAAAGAAACTCTCACTTACTGCCTATGCGCCTATCCGGCACTAGCCAGGACCAGACAGCGATCCCTGGGAAAACTATTCTTCGACTCTTTTGAGGAGTATCTCGAATAGTATAGCCTTAAAAAACATTTTTGAATTCCAAGGGCTGGATCTAAACCCCCTTTCGACAAACTTACAACAACCGGGTCAAATGAGTTTGTGGTAACCAAACGGCACATACCTAGTGCTACTTGGGTTTTTCACAACCGCCTACCTACTTACTCTGCCTCGTTTAGTGAGCCTTGAACTATTTTTATCAGCTTAAATAGTTTGTTCTTTGCACATTCTGTCGCTTTTAAAAGAAACGAAGTGACACTGATAATTCCGAACGAATTTGCCCGTCTTTCCATCTGTTGGTATGAACCTAAAATTTTTGTTCCCGTATACAAAGCTCAACGTTTTATTTTTTATTTTATTTTTTAAACAAATTAATGCAAACGCGAAAAATTAGTCCACCTCTTCCCAGAGTAATACTAGCTCCAATATTTACTCGAGTTAAATTCAAATGATAAATATTATTACGGCCAACTGTGTTTAAAAATACATTTTAATAATATGTAAATAAAATTCCAACTCAAAAATTAATTATTAAATTAATAAACATTGCAGTCTATATGTAATCTCTGAAAAATGCGAACAAAAATTAAATTGCTAATACGGATAAGTATTATTAATTGAAGCGTAAAATTAAATACCATGAGATGATAATTAGCCAGATAATTCGTATAAAGAAAAAATTCATTAAAACACATATACAAATTGAAATAATAAAATTTGATTCCATAATCACAGAACTAATCAATTTCCGATAGAAAAATTGTTGTTTGATATTTTTTTATTTATTTTTAAACGAATATGTAAAATATGATTTTTGGATATAGTATCACAGTATATGCAGGCGCTTAATTTGCAAGTTAAAAAAAATAAAACACCACAGAGATTATAGGATACTTACAAAAAATATCCTCCAGGAGTGCCGATACAATTTTATACCATTTTATTTATTTTTCATGCGGTTTATCCGTCAGCGAAAAATAAAACAGTTTCCATTGATTGATTTCCGTGAGGAAGCCTTCGCCAAATTCACTTATCAGATTTCGCCAGCCAAGTGATTAAACGTATGTTGGCTGCTATGACTCCTCCAGCATCATATACGGTAACAACACGCGCAGTCTGTGCTTAACTGGTAGCGAAACGGCAGGCTTATTCCATTTAATGGTATGATCATTTGCAGAGGAAAACCATTGTTTGGTTGTGCATTTTAATCGAATTATGAAATATATGCAGAAAGGCGTGCGACCGTGAGGCGTGGACCGCATACCCCATCCCCAAGTGGTGCATTACCATCAGCTCTACACCGCGCGCCTGCCGCCGACATCGAGTAATTATGTTTCCCATTGAATAATTTACATGTTCTCTTGCAATTTCTCATATTTATGCTAATTGGAAGAGAAATGACTATGTAAATGTGGAAAGGGTCGTTTGTAAACCAGTCACTTAAAATATGAAAAAATTAAAAACACTTGAACACTTGACCACCACACACCCACAGACCCACACCCCATCTGCGCAGGGTGTGGGAGTCAGTCGAAAAATGTACAACCAGAAGGGGATATGAATTTACAATTAGGACAGTAAGTTGTAGGTAGCCAAAAGCCCCAGGGGATTTTGTGACGGATAATGAGCCGAATATATTTACCTTCCTTTAAGGGTTTTTTTAACTTGAAATTATATGGGGGAAAATTTGGATCTTTTGATTTTTATCAATGGCGTTGAAAACTTTGAAGTGACGTAAAATGTTTATAGTATACTAGCGGACCCGTCAAACGTTGTTTTGCCTGATCGTATGTACATTTTCATTGTCCGTCAATTGTTCTGCGGCCGTTTTATTTAACCGATGCGATGTGTCCGGACTGATTCTGTACTCCGTGTGCTTCGACCGTTATTTCCTTAGACGTGTGCCCAGGTATCCCGTCCACACTTTGTGCGGTATTTTGTTTGGACAATGCACATCAATGTCTACAATTTTACAACTTTAGCTCCTACGGGTATCGAGAAATTTATGAGCTTCTTGCTTTTTAATTTTTGTATTTCTGGTTGAGTGGTTACTATTTGAACTTTTGTGGAATCGCATCGCAACGCCATTTTCCCGTTCGAACTGTGAATATAAACCATCCCAAGACCCATTCAAACACACACACAAAGTTTCATTAAAATCGGTCCAGCCGTTTAGAAGGAGTAGGGTAACAAACACGGACAGAAGAATTATATATGTATGTACATATATAAAGATAAAACAAGTAAAAGTGTTATCATCGGCCTGGCCGATGCTTTGATACCCTCCACTGCATAAAAGGCAAGTAAAATGTTTGCCATGCGAGTTAGTATGTATTGTACATGCATGTGTGGGAGGTAACAGAACTACTTGACCGACGTAGCCCATTTTCAATACCAACCTAACGACGGTAAAATGAAGTCCTCTAACAAAATTCCATTCGCCTAGGTCGGTTCGTTTGGACGCTATCGTGTTTTCAACAGACGGACAGACGGACAGACGGACAGACAGACGGACATGGCTAAATCAATTCAGAATGTGATCCTGATTCAGAATATATATACTTTATGGGGTCTCCGGTGACTCCTTCTTGGCGTTACAAATGCAATGGCAAAGTGAATATACCTTCCTGTGGAGGGTATAAAAAATAAAAATAGATCGTGATTTGTGTTCGCTTAAAACTGCTTAAAACCGACTCGATTGAGCTCAAATTTACAGATAATCTTAAATATTGCTCCAGAAGTGCTCCTGTGAAGATTGGTCAAAATTGGACATAGGGGCGTGGTAACTCCCATACAAAAAACATCTTCTATATTTTTTGTTTTGTTCTTATTGCTGTATTTCAGTTACAAAGAATTTAAATATTCTGAAAATAAAGTACACTTGACAGCGTGCCTTGTCTAAATCGTTTTTTAAATAATAGTAGTTTTTGGCATAGATGAATAAGTTGGCAAATTTTGGTGCGGATTTTTATATTTCGTCTCTTTTAATCAGTAAATAAATCCCCATCCTCACCCTATTTCTCCATCAACCAATTAATAAATCAACTTCTGATCAGTCTTCTTTGGTCATTTTAATGACAAATTTGCTTTTTCTCTCATTTAGTTTCAATTTATTCCCTTTTCATGCTTGTAATATGTAATATGCATCTAAATCCACCTGCATCGAATGATATCATACTTATTCATACATATTCCGGCAACTTCGATTTCCTTTTCACATAGTGAATATCATGAATAATATTGATTCTAGTACACACCCTTTCGGCACACCAAGCTCTACTTCCCTTTCAGTCGAATATCCGCCATTTAAACGTACTATCTGCATTCTCTTGTAAATCGCATATTTTTCTAATCTGTTCCACAAAACATTTTTCTGTCTAAATTTTCGAATCCTTTTTTTTTTAGGTCCATGAAAACGTAGTATGTGGACTTTTTTTTCTCCTAAGAAGTGTCTTCTTTTTCAAATTTGCCACAACCGAGCTGACTGTAGGTACTACCTGGTTTTATAGGGTGTTTTTTTTAGAGGCATAGAACTTTTTTTTAAAATAAAACAAATTCAATAGAATGATTAAAATTTTAGCTTATAGCCTCCGGGACTGCGTCTTATGAACGCCATTCTGTCAGTCGAATTTTGCACCACCTTTTCGAGCATACCCGGTCTTATTTCGTCAATAGTGCATCGAATGTTGGATTCTAAGTGATCAATCGTTGCTAGTTTATCAGCACAGATCATCTGAAGAAATTAACCTGTGAATTCGCCACCTCGTTCGTGTAATTTGACACCTCTGGACTACTTTTTGTGCGGGTACGTCAAATCTCTGGACACAAAAAGTAGTCCAGAGGTGTCAAATTACACGAACGAGGTGGCGAATTCACAGGTTAATTTCTTCAGATGATTCGATCACCAAACGTTTGGTTAAACAAAGTCATGGTTACACGCGCTGTATGGCATTTTGCGCCGCCAAATGCTGTATGGCATTTTGTGATTTGCCAAAGTATACTCAAGAAAAAGTCAAACACACTTCATTAGTAAGACAGCTAGTTTGATAGTTATTCCTATCGGAAGTTCTTCCTTAAAAAAAAAAAAAAAAAACACCTGCAGTGTACCTGTAGGACATACAGAGAGCGTCAAAAGTGAGTAATTGATCTAATTGATTGATGATTGATACTCACAATTGAATTTGGGACTTTTGTAATGGATGTAGGATGACTAGTAAATGACACTATCGATTTTTTTATAAAATATCGTAAGACTGGGTTCACAAAATTTAAGTCCAAATACATTTTTGAGCACATCCCTATACCCTCCACAGGAAGGTATAGGTATTCACCTTGTTATTAGTTCATTCAATTATAATGCCAAGAAGAATTCACCGGAGATCCTATCTTGATATACATTATAATTCTTCTGTACGTGTTTGTAACCGAACTCCTCCTAAACGACTAGACTGATTTTAATGAAATTTTGTCTGTGTGTTTGAATGGGTATAGGGATGGTTTAGATTCATAATTGGACTCAAAAGGTGGCGCTGCGATCCGATTCCACAAAATTTCAATTATTAAACACTCAACAATAAAAAAAAAATTAAAAAGCAAGAATAAGCTCATAAATAAAATTTCAAATAATAAAACGGCCGCAGAAAAATTGACGGACAATGAAAATGTACGAACAGGCAAAACAACGTTTGCCGGGCCCGCTAGTAAAGTACATATATAATATTCTGAATCAGGATCACATTCTGAATCGATTTAGCCATATAAGTCTGTCTTTCTGTCTGTTGAAAGCACGATAGCGTCAAAACAAGTCGACCTACGCAAATGAAATTTTTGCGTGACTTTTATGCAGTGGAGCGTATCAAAGCAACAATTTTACTTGTTTATTTTTCGAAAGTCCCTCGAAGTGGACATCATAATGGGATAATGACCTCTAAGTAGATATAGAGATACAAAAGTCGGATACTCTTGACCCATTTAATACACACAAGCTTAAAAAAGGTTGCGAAAGCCTTTACCTCCTCTAACTGCAACTGGCCCTAATCCTCTTACATTAAACTGACATTTGGATAAAACTCAATTTTGTATCGTAAATCTTCAACAGAATTCACTTAAAAACAACTTTCCGCACTTCCAACAAGTGTATAATTTATGATCCCCTTAATCCCCCAACTAATACTGCATCTGCATCTGCAATCTGCATCCACATCTACATCAATCTATAGCGCGTCGAATGAAATTTCCAAAAAAAAAATGTTTTTAATAATAAAAACAAATAAAACTCTTGACGCGTAACTATCGAACGCTTCGATGTTGAAAAACTTCTCTACTTTCGATTTAATATTTTTTTTTTCATTTCTGCAAAAACAAATTGCAGAGAGCAATTGATTAAATTGCTACATGGGTTAATGAAGTTGTAACTTTTGAGTGGCGTATGGATAAATCGTCCAACTGCGGGACCAAAGTTTATGAATCAAATTGTATAGCGCGGGAAAGCTCGATGCAGGAAGAGATGGAATTTATACACCCCATACACACAGATACATTTTTTTTGCAGCACATCAATTTGAGATTTTCGTTGAATTGGTTTTAATGATTTTTTTTTTGTTGTCAATCTCATTTCAGGATAAAGGATGGTGCGATGAAATTGCAAATCATAAGGTGAGTTTTTCTGTTAGAATTTTGTCAATTTAAGTTTACTTTCATTTTACTATTCTATACCCTCTATCCAAGTCAATTTCAATCACTTGTAACAAAAAAGTCCCTCCTCACAACCGCAACTAATTTAAGCAATAAATTGCTCAAACTTTGAAGCGATTGTAATGAATTCTTAAATGAAAATCCAAAGCTTTCGCCTAGCAAATGTATAGCAATGGGAAAACCCCATAACCTGTCAAACATTTAGTCGACATTGTCTGTCTTGCCACAAAAGAATGAATTTTCTCTCCGTTGGCTTTTAGTCAGTTTTAGGTATTCACTCTGCAGGTTAAGGACAATCAAGAAAATGTGTGTCTGAGTACATCTGGCAGGTTGCTTGAGTGGCATAGCAACCCGTAGACTATTTCCATTAATTCAACTTGAACATTGTTGTGTCGTCTTCTCTCCTGCATTCAAAAACGAATCCATTGGGAATTGGATCCATTTGTATATCCTATTGTTCTCCATGACAACCGCCAGAAAAGGTAGCATTGACCGACCTCCTGTGGCATATACAGATTTGTCAATTGCTCAAGTTATGCCAAGTCGTAGTGTCGGTGTATTTCATCAGAAACGTTGGTTTGATAATTAAGTATCAAGGACTTTATGGGAGTCGTTATAGTGGAATGCCCAACTCTGTCTTTCTGTCATTGTGATTTTATTTGATGATGCTCGTTTTGTTTCATGAATGTCGCCATGAAAAGTGAAATGCTTCTGAAAGTGATTTCATCAGTCAAGATAGTAAATAGTTGGCGCAACAGGTCTTTATAGCTTCCCACACCTCTGCGGCCACCAAATCACATTTAGTTTTATAGGTTTTATTATCCTTCTCGTACTTTTTCGTAAGCACTTCCAATTTTCTCGTCATCTTGGGACAACTTTATGTGATGTCGTGAGTAGGTCGATGTTTTACTTATGTTTGGGACAGTCGTAGTCGTCCACTAAGCCACTTTCATAATTCGTTTCCGTTTTTCTTTTTGAAACGGTAAATTTTTTTTCCTTTATTTTGAGACAGTCGAAGGTCCGCTTTAACAATTCGTTTCCTTTCTTTAAGTAGGCGGATTTTTAGCTTCATTTTGGAACAGTCAAATTTCGGCTAAATCGCTTACATAATTAATTTCAGTACATTTGAATAGCTCCATTTTTCACTTCCATTTGAAGCAATCCTATGACTACTTAATCGCTTTAATAAATCCTCGATTTAAGATAATTTTCCGGCCCTAAAATTGCTTATCGATACTTTTTCCGGGATGGTTTTTTAGGCGCGCCTGCCGTCGCCAGAATATATAGAGTTTTAAAAAATCAAAAAAATATTTTTGGCATTTGACACTTTTTTTTTCAAAAAACCTTTAACCATTGTTCTGAACAAGTCCGCCGATTGAGATATCTGTACATATAATAAAAGTGTATGAATTTTCTTTGGCTCTTAAAAACTCGAGAACTACTGGCCAGATTTCGATAAAACTTTTTTTTAAATGTTTCTTAAGACTGTGAGACTGCTATAGGCTATGTCGTTTATAGCCACGTCCTTAGGAACAGTTTTTAGTCAAAATATACTTTAGACCTTTAATGACTTAGATCATGACATTCTTAAGCAAATTGACTTAACGTCACATCCATGTTCTAAGAACTCAACTTGCACTTCCACTTCCACCCAAAACCATTCAATCACATACTTCACTGTATTGCGTCTTAATAGAGCAAAGCAACAGTACAAACAAAACAAAACAAAAATAAAAATAATCAGTAAATTTAATTAAAAGATTTAAATGATTAAGGAACGTGAATGAATGTTTCTTCATTCGTTTCTAGCTTCGTGCATAGTCCTCCATGGAATTCTCAGAGGCTAAAGGAGAGAAAATGGAGAGATTGTGCTTAATCCCTTCACATCTCCATTAGATCGTGATTGAATTTAACCAAGAGGGAGATTGTTGGCATGGAATCGCATCGCATCGCATCGCATGCTCATCATTGATTTTCCTTCTCCTCACTCAAGGCGAAATGATTAAATCGGAAGTTCCCACTTGAAAGGATTATCTCTATTCATTTGTAGTGTGATAAAGTTACAAAACTTCATCCTTTAGATGCGTTACTGTCGATTGATTGGATTCGCTGTTATAGTCATACTATTGTTGCCGCAGCCAAAAGGGTGTGTTGCTGTCTATACTCGTAATTGAAACTGGGAGCGTTTGTAATGAAATTAGTTTTGAGAGATGTCCTTTTTTTGTGAAATGGAACATAATTCTCACATGATTTGGCCTCATTTGACCATATGCAAGACCGCAACCATTTTTATTTCGCTTTGACTACTATTGCATCAAGCTATTGGTTCTATACCAAAAGGTACCAAAAGTCTTGCAGTGCTTTAGCCTTTGGTCCAACAATGCAAACGTATAGGTGCTTAAAAATCTTTCCTTAAAAATGAATGCCCATTGCCCAAATTTGCTATAGATTTCTAGTAATTGAGCTGCCTTGGACTGTTATTTTTAAGACGTCATCATTCATTGTGTTCCATCAAAGTATTTCCAATTCGAATTCCTGTGGTACACACCGCTCAAATTGTATAGTTCAACATCGGTGCTATAGCATGCTGCAGCAGTCCTGCCTAATGGTGTCTGGCATAATTTGACTGACTGGAGTTCACAATTTACCATTCAATTAGTATATTTCGTTCGGTATTAGGTTAGGGATGTTATATTCGAAATTTCGAACTCACTGGTTTTAGGTTCTCAATGGTGGATTTAACTTAAGGAGGTAGTCTTAACATTTTTCAGTCTAGCGATACCAATCTAGTTGCCTGAGTGACATGAGCTGTCATTGAATATAGAGTAAGTTGCATTTTCGATGCTATCTTCGAATTTTTGAACTCACTTTTTTAGTCACTCACTGATGAATTTAATTTTGAGAGGTAGTCTTCAATGTTGTCAATCTAGCTGGGTTATTGATACTAGCTATGGCTGAAAATATAGAGTGATTTTTCTATTTGATGCTTTCTTCAAAGTTTCGAATTTGTGATAGTCACTCAGTCACCAATTTTGTAATTTACTACCGCGTTTAAATGAGTCTCATATCAGGTAATGCAATTTTTGGTCTCCACTTTTAAAGATGCATACAACTACTCGTATAGACTAAAATTATTCTCATCATGTATTTACTTAAAATTATTCATGACTTTTCGAATAAGACATTCACTCTTTCTTATGCATACAAAATTTCGAAATAAAAACAAAAAAAAAAAAAAAAAAACCTCTAGGAAAATTGCAAATATAAAAATGTAAATACGCCTTCTCTCTATACATGCATTATATTATACGTAAGGAGGTCTTGTACCAACCATGTCCTTAAAATGTAAATATTTAAAATAAATGCGAATATGAGCAGGTACATGTTTTGTGCATGCACAACATTATACGCGCATTATAGTGCCAAGGAAAGTGTCCTAGTTTGTCGACGACAACGACGACGGTGTGTGTGTGTGTGTAGAACGGAAGGAAGTGTTGCTTTGCTCGCGTTGTCGATTTATTAATTCGCCGGCAGGCAAAAGTGATATCAAATATTTTTTTTTAGAATGCAGCGCTTGAAATGCATTAGTAATGATGGCGTAGAATTTTTCACTGGTAAAAGAATAACGTATGCATTTCATTTTGGCGGCAATATCCTTTGTGACTTGGGGGGGGACTATAAGTATGCTGATTTTAGTAGTAAGGAAACTATTTTGAAATAATGGAGGTAGAATACAATTGTATTTCGCAAAACAAAAGCACCCGTTTGTTGTAACCAAAACGAGATGAGAGATTCTCAGTACCTATAGTTGGAAAAAGACCTTGACAAAATATCCATAAATTTTGTAGAATGAATTGGTGGGCTTGAATCTTCTATTCACTTCCTTTATTGCTCCTATTATTGCGTGTCCTTTTTGGACTAGGTTAGCTAGTATCTAAACTGAACCTTTGGCCGCAATTTAATGGTTTTTGTAGCGTGGGGCGGCGAATATTTGGACCTTCCTGCATCGAATGTGCGCCTAGATACACGCAACGAATTTTAATCGAATTGAAAATGCCTGAGGAAAAACACAAATTTTCGACATTCCGCCGATATTTTCAATAACCAGCAAACACCACAGAGGGTCTTCCTGACACTGATTGAAGAAACAACAATCTCAACTAATTTATATTAAAATTATTTCAATTTAAAAATATCCATGAAGTTCTTTCGCGCACAATTTTGTACTCAGTCCTCGCCCGCCACTACATTTCAGATCCTCCCTTTCCTAATCCATTTATATACTCAGCTACTCCTTCCAACAAAGTCACCATTTGTGTTTCAAACATTATGACAGATTAACTATAATAGTGTCTTCCTTGAAGTAAACCTCTACCTACATCAGTGAGGTGTCGTATATACATCTCAGATCAGAATAACAATTAGCAATGTGAAGCACACAATGCCTGGAAAAGGTAGATACCTCACAAGTACCACAAATACAAAAGCCTCCCTACAGACATAATAAACACGCAGTTGTAGAGACAATTGAAATAATTGCCACGTTTATCCGACCACTTAATCACATCCTTTCTAGCACTTTGGATAGACGACTGTTGTTTTGTATGGCTTTCGATCCGGCATAACATGCCAACTTGTGCATTTCGCTTTTATGGTTATCATGGCCATTATGGCATCTATATACTACCAAAAATTGATATATCCTTTCAACCGAGATGGATGAGTGTGTGAAATCAAATAATCTTCGTCGCCATCAAACAATAAAAGTGATTTGGGAATTTGAATATTAGCCCCGCTTATGGCGCGAAAATAAATTTAAGCCGCTTTGCAGGAGCTTTGTCTGCGATAAATGGGTGACAGGCGAGTTGGGATTTATTTTTTTTAGTGCTAATATCAATTTTAAGGGTGAAAAATATGTTCAACGAAATTGAGTTCTCACATTAAGGGTTGCCAAAGGACTTTTCATAATCTTTATAAAAATTGAACTGTGACTGACAGACAGACATACAACGCTCAGACCAAACTGGTATGTCGAACCGTATGTCGAATTAATTTGAAAAATTTGCAAAAGGAAAGTACAAACATCAAGACGAGTATTTTGCCCCTTGACCCCCTTTTTGAGGGGTAAAATAATTGAAATATGTACGTTTCTTAAAGGCAGTCACTTTATATTCTTTCACTATAACGATTTGCAATTCAATATTGTACTGGGAATAGAAAGAATGACGAAGCGGAAGCACGTATTATTTTAATTTTCGTCCCACAGCCTGGGTTTAAGGAGGCATACTTCGAGGGGTTTAATCACTTTGTATTGGAAGAAATATTTTGTTGCTAGGATCTACTTGAAATTTGTTAACTAAAACTCCATTCACATGAATCATTATGTATCTGGGCTTTTACAGCAGCTCTTCATCCAGATGATGCAAGATGAACCTTATCGTTCTAAGGGGGTCTTTAATAATAATTAAAAACAAACCATAAGTCGTATTGATTTCAAAGTGTACACTTTGAAAGAGTAGTCTTCTTCTTCTTCTTTTTCGACGAGGTTATGATCTGAATTATGGGGATCATAGCCCTCCCACTTTACTGCATCCCTACTGGTCCGCCTGTGGGGTTCGCCGATTCAACCTCAAAGAAACTTTGAAAGAGTATTATGTAACATATTAGACCAATATTTCCCATTTTTTCAAATGACCCCTCTCAACTTTTTCTTTGAGGGGCTAATGTAAATATATAAAAACTATATTACTCTTAGGGGCATTTCCTTTCTAGCCGTACCTAAGCAATTGGATATGCAATAATTTTAAATGGTGGTGTAGATAGAAAATATATGGTCATTTTTTTCAGGAGATTTTTATTTAAGTCCAAAAGCCCCCAATTTAAGGGGCAATACCCTAAAGGGGGTTAGGTAGATAGATAGAAAATATTTGAGCATTTTTTGTCAGGAGATTTTGATTTCAGTTCAAAGGCCCCCAATTTAAGGGGCAATATCCTAAAGGGGGTTAGGTAGATAGATAGCAAATATTTGGGCATTTTTTGTCAGGAGATTTTGATATAAGTCCAAAAGCCCCCAATTTAAGGGGCAATACCCTAAAGGGGGTTAGGTAGATAGATAGCAAATATTTGGGCATTTTTTGTCAGGAGATTTTGATATAAGTCCAAAAGCCCCCAATTTAAGGGGCAATACCCTAAAGGGGGTTAGGTAGATAGATAGAAAATATTTGGGCATTTTTTGTCAGGAGATTTTGATTTAAGTTCAAAGGCCCCCAATTTAAGGGGCAATATCCTAAAGGGGGTTAGGTAGATAGATAGCAAATATTTGGGCATTTTTTCAGGAGATTTTGATTTATGTAAGTTCAAAAGCCCCCAATTTAAGGGGCAATACCCTAAAGGGGGTTAGGTTTTCTTTTCAACGGATTTAATTGAAATTTAGTAATAATACCTACATAATTTACAATGCTAATAATGACACACGTATCTCAGAATTTTCTAAAATGACTCCTCTATATAATAGAGCAAGATCGCTGTAACTGTGGATTTTAAAAGAGAGAAGCTAGGCTTAGGGTCGAATGCACATAACTTTCTCTTTTATTTTATTCATTGGACATGTAAGTGAAACATGGTTTTCTGAAGACCAAAGTATTGAGTCTTCTCGACGTGGTTTATATATAGTTGCATTTCAATTCTTATCAAAAATTTAAAAACCCAAAAATCTGTTCATCAATGCCTCGTATCGCATGAGCATATTCGGAACCAAGCTCTTCGCAGAGCCGCTTTATATCTTCTGATCCAAGAGCCACTCTTTTTCGTTGGGCCTCTTTGGAACCACGTTTGTCTTTGAGCCCGAGATAGTCTCTTTTGATAATTAAAAATTAAAAATAAAAATCCCAACAATAGCTGTCTTAGAACTTCAATTACCTAGCAGATAGCTGCCACTATTTTCCGTTTAAGAATTTTTCCATGTCGGCCATGAAACTCGAGAAAAACCTTCTTTCACTCGAATGCCAACTCCAACTGTCTTTGATTTTCCAAATGCAAGACATCAACAAAAAACAAGCAACAACTCTTCAGTGAAAACGGGTGCACCCTAAACGTTTTAAAATATCTTCATTCTTGTGCCAGACTACACACATACATAGATTAGGTACCTATATATACCTCTGTCATAAATCATTTCCTCAAAACACCCTCTACCGAATTTGTGCAAACAATTTATGCAATTTATCATTCATACTAAATGGGAGACTGAAAAATGTCCTTTCAAATTACCATATGTGCTGAGAGAACATTCAATGACTAAAATTATAGATCCATCTTAATGATGATCCCTCTGCAAGGACGTACATTTGATATTTTACATCATGATGCAATTAGTAAGAATTTGCAATGGGTTTTGGTTGGACAACTTGTTTTGGTTGACATTTTCTATATGACATGTACATTTAAGCATGATGATTATTGTGACAGGACTTTTTCATTCATATGGACCATGAGTGGAATAAAATCCCTGAAAATCCTCTTAAATTTTTCTTGCTTTTGGTTTCTATTTGTTCAAAAGTTTAGCCCAAATTCGGGTACCTATAGGTATCTCTTCCATGTCGTTGAGTAATGTTTAATTCTCACAGGATGGACCCAGAGGATATGATTTTGTACGAGGACATATAGAAAATCATGAAGACTAGGTGAAAGATTGTGCTTCGGATTGGGTGTTGGTGTTTTGCTTTGAAAAATGCTTGTCCAAATATTTATGCATGCTCGGCTGTGTTGATTTTCTCATGTCATAATTTTGCTCATGTTATTTTAAGGACACACCATCATATAGTAGGGCAAAGGACCTGACAATTGGGATAGGCGACAAGAGCGTTCGTTGCAAGTTAACACACATATTTATCTCTTCGTTTTCTTTGGCAATCAATTATTCCTATCTGAGGAGGCTTTATATGTACACATGAGTATCACCCACACACACACCCTCTCTGATGCAAAGATATGCAAAAGATGATTGTATCTTATGGCTTGAGGCTAAATTTGCAGACGGTATTTCTAAAGTATAGAGATAGAAGAAGAGAGGAGAAGTGGCAGAGTGGTCATGGTTTGTTTATGTGATGAGTGCCACTGAGAGAGAGATTAATGCCAGTGGCCTGAATTGATGAATACATCGTCGTTGTTGTTTCATATGCAGGTCATGCTCTTTAGTTGTGGACAGGATTTATGGAATGTTAACAGGAGAGGATTGCTTGATTTAAGACCATCAAGTTGAATGAAATATTCAGTTTTGGGCCTTGAGATGAAAGTCGAAATGCATCAGTTGAGGACAACAACTTTTGTGGTATTGCTTTTGTGCCAAGTCAAGGAAAATGGGATTTGCACTGACTAATAATAATTGTACAAAATGATGTTGAGTGGAAATGGAAATTTATTTTAATACAAGAAATTGGAATCCGTTGAATTTTTATACCTATAGTTGGGTATTTTAATCATAAATCCTTATCTGCTGTGCTTTCTTTGATAGGTACCTAATATATCTCAATGTTTACTCGACTTTTTGTGTTAGTAAGGGCGATATGCAAAACTCTGTCGCAGCGAATATTTTCTATGACCTCACAATCAGGCATCAAGGTCACAGCAGTGTTTTGCAGTTGCAGAGGTTCTAGCGATCGCGAAAGCGTCTATAGTCAGTAATGGCAATACTACGGAACGATATTTCTAATTGATGGCCAGACAGACATAAATGGATATTCACAGCTTGCTTGGAGGTTCTTTGCTCGCTGTTGATCTCTGCTGGGTTCCGGGACATAGAAACAAAGCTGACGTATTGGGTAGAAAGGATCCTACAATGGACTATAAATGGGTATACATTAATTGATCACGTAAACCTTCTGTAATCTCAGTGAAAGAGTGAAAACCAAGATTCGTGAAAAGTATTATTGAAGCTTTGACCGGAATATAATAGAATTCGGACCAATAAATATGTGCAATTTGAGACATTTTCGCTTTAAGTTTGTATTGATCATAAATGCGTTAGGAAACCATCTCAAGGTTGACGATGTAGCCTCTGCAGAGATGAAGCGATATACGAGGACACAAGTCACTACCTCTGAGAATGCCTTTACGTCACAGAAGCTACTACTTTCAAGGTATTCAAGACCTTTTTACGAGAAGAAATGGTACAATTCCAAATCAAAGCTAAAAACCAAAGCTAGTCTTCATTAAAGGGTTAAAAATAGGTTCAGAATGATCTAAGTGGGGATGAGGACTACAACCGCTGAGCCACTGCATCAACTAGCCGTTTTGATCACATATATAAAACACTTTGTCCTGATTGATTGGTGGTCAACGCCCAAAGCCCAAACGGTAACAGCTAGGAAGCTGGTATGTAAGGGTTGGCCAAATACAAGTTTCTTTTTAAAAATGCAATAAAATGAACGAAATTAATTATGGCATTTATTATATGGCTTTATAGGTAAGAGCAAACATGCCCATTAATTATGGAACACAGCGTCGTTCAAGTGGCTGCCTCGAATGGCTTCGCAGGCTCGCGCATTCTGTCACTCCCATATTCCAATCGGGCTGTAGCTCACGGATTGCTTGGATGATATTGGTCTTAAGTACTTGAATCTTCCCCGGATTGTTGGCATAACATCGGTCCTTCACGGTTCAGCAAGCGCGGTGGGTGATTCATTTCGGCCAAAACTTATTTTCAAAAAAACGCACTGTTTGGGCTACAAAGCACTCACTCTTTGGAAATCCCCTTTTTCAAAATCCCTTATTGGACATAATCTCTCATTTTTTTTTTTCTCTTTTTTCAAAATCTCCCGGGACGAAATCCCCTAAGCCAAAATCTCCTTGCACCTACTCCAAATCCTACAGTTACCACAAGCAGGGGGGTTGCAGTATCTCACTTTTTAACACCATTGCTAGCTGTCGCGGCGACAGGATTAAAAACTCCAAATCTAAAAATGGTGAATTTTCTCTTAGGGTCGTTTGGAGTAAGGGATTTTAGCACAGGAGATTTTGGAAAAGGAGATTTCATCACCAACCCAAAGTTTTGAATGTTTGCCAATTTTATTCAACTGTAAGGCGACTCATTTCGTTCCATGGAGGTATAATACTGACTTTCTGTCAAGATTTCGAGCGGGAAACAGCTGTCAGTGCCAAAATAACCTATAATTTAAAAAGAAACCACTAGATGCCCGACCCTGTATATCAAAACAAATTTTATTTTATGGCCAAAGTGAGCGATTTAAGGAAACTCAAACTTAAAAAACTTTCAAGATTTTTATTTTTATTTGTTTTTAAGATTTTCGTAAATCAGAGCGTATAACCAACAAAATGCTGCCGTAGTAGGGGCTGCATTTTTTGCAATTTTTTAATAAAAAAAAAAAGTGTTGAAATCTGTTCGTTGTGTTTCTATATTTTCAGTCAAACGTTCTGGCAGGACAACGCCTGCAGGTCCGCTACTCTAGCATAACATTTTAGGCCCATTTCAGTCGTTACACAAATTGAAAGAAATTCACAAACGAATGGTTGCAAGAAGCCTAGGGTCCTAGGACCTCGAAAATATATGAAACTTTCTGCTTCTGTCAGTTTCTTGACGACCGTTTAAAAGCAATTTCTCGTTGTTTACATTTTCCAGTCAATTATTGGACTCACATTCTGCAACATTCTTTCATGTGCTGCAATAACGTCTTCTGGCAATTCTTCAATCTATGGATTTCCCAACCAGATAGCCCGGAATAATTTTAATATTTTTTAGCACATTCACATTGTTCCAAGCAGCAGCAAAAAGGTATCAACCTCCCACTTAGTCCAATGCCACATGCTCAACGCTCACCTTCTTCATTCAGCTCAGGATCCTTAAGCGTCTTCTCAGCATTTAAGGATAATTACTTTGTACTTAAGTTCCTCTTCATTATGAGTGCTTTGTGGCAGCTTGTCTACACAACAACACTGACGACAAACACTATTTCACGGTATATCTGTAACCTCTGCATTGTGGTGCTTTATAACAGCAGCACCACCAACAGATGCCATAGATGCCATTATCCTTCCCGATTTCTCTCCAACAAATTCTGAAATTGAAGCAATAAGAAAGAAAAAAAAAAAACAACAAAAAGACAGAGCAGTGTCTTCGAAACTGACCACGTACATTTATATGAGTTCATTCTTCCTCACAATTTTTTATTTTAATTGAAATTCCCTCTCCAATCAAACTTTCAATCGATTTTAATAATTCTCACATCGAGTCCTCTTCCTTACAACACCATGGCAGCCACCATCAACAATTGGCTGTCGAAATTTATAGCCAATTGATTATTCGCTTTGGCAAATATCAACAATGAGGGCGCATAACAAAATAATTTCCAAACCTTTTGTCACATAAACCCAACAACTTATTGGAGGTGTCAGCGTTAGGTGGACACCGCGAAACGCCCTATTTATGGCTTAACCCGCACATCGCACACGCACCATTATAATTTATCCTTGAGGGCAAATATTTGACGCTGAAAAAAAAAATCCACAAATGTATTATAGACACATTGTGAGGGTGTGGTCTCAATATCCTTGTAGTGCTCCTCTGGAATGTTGCCACTATTTGCTAGGGTCAATATTTATTGAACATTCAATTTACTTTATCGCTGTTGTGCAGTTATGCACACAAGCATAGTGTCTTGAGAACACACCACGATCCACGACACGGGTGGTCATGAGGAAGGGATTTTCCTAAATTGAATTTGTTGCACACTCACAATTGTTTGGGGGAAACAATGTTACGGCAACGGGAACGGCAACGGCAACTAGAGCTAAGCACAACTTGGTGCGGGTTAAATTGAGTTCGAAGTTGCAATTGGTGTTATGCAAAAAGTACTCTCAAGAGTGAAATTTACTGCCAACAGATGAGACTTTTTTTTTTTGGGTATCTACAACAAGGAAATTGAAAATACTCGTATCTTCATTTTTTGTTTTGTCAGTTGTTGTTTCTTGCGTGGAAGTTGCCGTGTTGGTTCTGAGTTGGGTAAGAAATGTAGATATTCGAAGAAGGGGGATCAGGACTCTGGATTTGAATATGGATTTGTTTTATATTGGAGGGATAAAGAAATAATTATAAAGAGATTTAGGACAATGAGCAGAGGAAGATGTTGAATTGATTGGAAATACAGGCAGCCTGTCGGAAAGGTTTTGGTTTGAAGAGGTTGATGGTTTCTCGCTTGTCTTTCTCATCCATGGATATAAACGGTTTTCTGTTTTGCAGATTACCTACTTCAAATGGTCCACGATACTTCCTTTTTTGCAATCTTTTAGACCTTTTGGCACGAAAAAGTGTTTTTACCTAAAATTCCCTTTTGATGTTCTCACGGACTTGTAATCTAAAATAAGTGAATCCTTCGCAAAATTATATGCAACGAGTTCCACGGTCGCGTATATCGAAACCTTACTTCAGTACGTCTCCTCATGCGGTATGGCTAGATTTTGCCTTAAAAAATCCCGAAGTTTTGGCGGTGATGGGACCACAAAAACTTTGGATACACCCAACCTCGTACCTACTCCAAGTCCTACAGTGACCACAAATTGGGGCGAAGCGCATGAGGCGACGTATTGAAGTAGGTTTTCAAGATACGCCCGCGCTCCCCAGGTCTACTTGTCGATAAATTGTAGACCGAATTCTTAGGAATGTCCGTGGCAAGTAGTCAAACCAGTTGTTTATCTCCTTGTGGGATTTTATAGAACTTTTGAGAGCTGTAGAAATGTAAAATCACTCAACTAATAGGCCGCTCGCTTGATTATCGGATTGTTCCTATATTATCCTCTGAAATAGCGATGATTGGAACTTTGCACCTTAGTCGGGAACATTACTCTTCGGGCATGGTAAAAATGTTCTATGGTTGGATCTAGTACATTACGTAGCTTTATCTGACACGCGATGCACATCTGTCCCCATCTGTTGATGTTGTGATTCATCTTCGACTAAAAATTTTAATTGTTTAACGTCACGTGTCCTCTTGACGAAACTGGGAGGCCCTCACTTTCTCATACTGCATTATTGGATTAGAGCGCTAATCGTGTCACCCGAAGCATCCACTAATAGGTTAACATTCAGTTCAGGGTTTCGGTGAAAAATCTGGAATACATGGGACCATTGAAACATGATCTTCGTAGGCTCGTTTAGTGGTTTTGCTTTTACAAATGTACCTACGTCTGGTATGCATCTGTTCTAAAAATTCACCAACTCAAGAAAACGCTGAATTGTAGGAAGCTACTTATTTATGAGAGGAAGGTCTTCGAAAAGTCTTTGATTGCTTTCATTCTACTGAAAGATAATTCGATTCCGTTTTTAGAAATTGCATAGCCCAGAAATTCTATAGTTTTGAAATGCCAAATATGAATTTTAAGGCCTTTACGATCCTTTCCTTGTAGTTGTTTCCATAACATACCCAATTTTTTTTAAGTTTCATATCAAGTGTTCACTTTGAGCAATTTTGTGAGCCATTTCACGATTTGAAAAGCTTTTAGAGAGGTAAGCTTTAACTTTTGCCTTTTCTGCAAATTCAACACTTTTTTCTGCCTATTTTAATAAAATTAAAATAATAGTTGCCTTACTTTCAAAATAACTTTTCACTGCTTTTTGCCCGAGCACATGTTGTTAACTTACCAATTTAAACGGTGCGTCTATTCAAGTGAACAAAAAAAATAAAAATGCATACGTTTTTGCATGGTATAGGAAAAAATTAAAAAAGTAAAACTACCGTTATGTAATCTCATCAAGTTTTAAACTATTTTTTTTTATAGTGTATTAATGTACCTTTCGGCAAAATAAGTTATAATATCTACCAAAAAAACCAACTCGCAACTCTTGTGCGCATAAACAAGTGAACCGCACTTTACGTCCAATTTTTGGCATTTTCAACTCTAGTGAACTCCCTCTTTCTCTCTGGTTCTACCTGATCTGCCTGATCACACACACCAGTCTCCCATTTTGCTGTCGCTTTTTCGTTTCATCGGAGTTCAGACAAGTCATGAGAAGTTTCACTTTAGTCTGTCGCTTTTTAGGTCCCTCCGATTACATTTCATCGTAGTTCTGAAGGGTGCTCTAAGAATTAGTGGACTTATATTGTCTTATTGACCCCAGTATTACTCCTTAAGCTTCCTGCATTATAGACTATATTATAGCCCCTTATAAACCATTGCAACTTGTACGGATAGTCTCATGTATACCCAACCTATCAATAACCAACGATATCATAAGATTTAAAGCTACTCGGGTCATTCTTGTGGACCTATGTCCAATTTTCGGCATATTTTGATAAAACGCCAACTAGTCAGTCCAATTTTCAAAACCCTGCTAGTGACATAGAGCCCCAAATGCTCGAAAGAGCCTATACATCTTTAGATCTGTCATTCGTGTGTTTACCTACTTAGCATTTTTTGTATAACTTTTAATGGCAATCAAAAAGTAATTATTAGTTACATCAACCATGCTCGTAAAAAAAACCCCGAAACCCATGTTCAAATCCACAATGCATAGATAGCCTCCACTGTCAGTTTTTTTATTGTTTACCTTAACTATCGCCCAACAAAATGTTGTATATGTACATCTCCTGTATGCATGCATTAGGTACATCAAACAGAATAAACAAACTCTTCCACTTTATCGTATACCCGCGAAAGTAATTGTTCCATGATAGCAGCCCTATCAATATTCGTTTCCTTAATACACCTGGAAAATGTTAGCCCCACAAAAACTATATCCAACTGCATAACTTATTTGTATTTTTTTTTTCGGGAGCTATAAAAAAAAGCTCTACAAACACTATAGGTACCAAAAGCTAAAATGAAATAAAAACAACAACTTTTACCCGTAGATCCTGTCGGAAGACAACATCCTGTTCCTCCTCCCTTAAAATGTTCAATATCACGGATTCACGGACTCTATGCACTTCAACTCTATCTATCTACTCTCATCCTTCCACATCTATATTTACATTCGTAAGGCGAAACAAGTTCTCCGACGAAAAGGTTTGGTTTCCGTAATTACACTAAAACAAGCGCACAGCGGAGGACATGAAATTTAATTTTCTATATTAGAAAAGTTCCTCTAGGTCGTTTCGACTGCAAAAGTCTCTTTCCTGAATTTAGAAACTCTGAATGAACGGGCCAATGGAACTTGTTTGAAAATATCTACATATAAAGGTGGTAGCATCAAGTTTGCAATACCTACCTACTCCTTTAAGTAATTAAAATAAAAACTTTCGCGGTACGGAATGGAAAAGGAGTTGGCTTTTCCAACTGTTTGCTCTTGTTAATTATTTTCATAGTCAATGGTTGTCAACTCTGTGGTTTGTTGAAATTAAACATTGAATTTGGTAATAGAGAACATTTTTAAATAAATATATTATTTTTGGTTGGTTTTTCGTGTTCAATAAAAATTAAGAGTCGAAGAAAAACGTCAAAGAAATCTATAGTTTGAACCAAATTCAAAGAAAGTCTAAAAATATAATAGGTACACAAATTGTTTGTACTTACTTGTTTTTGTCAGTCTGTGGGTAAGTGGTTATTTTGTTGTATAAGTGAGTGAGCGTCTCGTGGTTCAACCCCCGGAAAAGCACGCATATTTTATCTTATTTAATCCATAAACTGATAAAATTGTAAAATTTTTCTGTTTGTGAGTGAATTATTTTAAGCATCACGCTAAAATTAATTTATTTTTATGCATTAATATTCTTGAATATCAATACTTTTTAATTTAGTTCGAATTAAAAAAAAATTACTTAGAATTTTATGAATATTAAATTTTTTTAATAATTTTAATTTTCAAATAATTTTTTTTAATATTTTTAATTTTTAAACAATTAAATTTTTGCAACAATTTATGATTTTTTAGTTTTTTATTTTTATACATAAATTATCTATGAAAATATGTGTTTTTTTTTTAATTTTTTCAACAATTTTTATTTTTTTTTAAATACATTTAAATGAAAAAAATGAATTACACTTTTTTCTTTTCAATTTTGTTTAAAAATAAATTTGAAGAAACAAGAAATTAAATCTAAAATATTAATTTTGTCATTTATATTGCTGCCACTTGAGACAATTATTGATGTTATATGAAAACGTCCCCAAAAACCACTTTAAAACCAATTTCACCAAAAATAATGTTACAATTTTATTAGTAGGAATGTCTCCTAAGCAACAAAAAGCAAAATAATATTTTTTTAACCTTAGAACAAAAAAGATGTATCGAAAGGGTTAATTAAGCAACATTTAGTTCTTACTTTGTCGCAATTGACGAACTCATTTAGATGATAAACGAATTTAAAAGAGGATATTTGGAAATTTTTGCACATGGTCTATTCTCTATTGGATCTTGCCATTTAAGCTTGTAATGATTCCTAATATGTTGGCCATGTTCATAATCATGTTCAGTAGAGAAAATTAAATTTGCTCTCGCAAATTTTTGAATTTACCTCCAAAAAGTATAATTTTATCTTGCATAGTTATAGGAGTAAATTATTTAAAGCTAGGAGAAAGAAGTGAAATTTCATGAAGCTCTTTACTTTGTATATTTATTTTGTTATCTCTGTAAACTTTACACGACTGAGGGGTTGATTTAGCCTTGGTTTACACTTTTAGGTAATCTACTTACTTAGGCACTTATCGGGCATCCCACCCGTGAAGAGTCTGTCTGAGACACTGCAGTTTACCCTCCTCTGCGATCTCGGTAACGCTGCTTCCAGTTGTCCACACCAAGCGCTCTGGCATCCGCTATGGCTTGGTCTTTGGAATGGAGGTTGGGTCTTTTTTGTCTCCTCGAGCCTAGTGGCTGGGATTCGAAAATCCTCTTAGCTGGAGCATTATTGTCCATTCGCTCGATGTGGCTGAGCCAATGTAGTTGTTTTGACTTTTTGGACTTAATACACATCTTGTTAGAGCTCATAGAGTTTGCGGTTGTATCTTCCGCCGAATGAACCGAGTATCAGCTTTCCCTTCAGCTTTACCTTCTTGCCTTCCATGTTGACACCTGCCCTGCGCATTATCTGCAACAGTACGGGATTGAAGAAGTCGCATGATAGCGCGTCTCCTTGCAGAAACCCGGTGTATGTTTAAAATAGTTCGGAGGAGCTTCTTCCGAACTGCACGTTACAGCATTCGGCGTCACGCAACACACCTGAATCAGTTTTCTCAGTTTCTCCCTTTTTTTTTTTGATTCCTACTCAGAGTCTGTCGCATTTTCGTTCCCTTCCCATTCATCACTCACGCCAGCCCCTCCATTTTTCTGTCGCTTTTTCGTTTCATCGGAGTTCAGACAAGCCATGAGAAGTTTCACTTTAGTCTGTCGTTTTTTCGATCCCTTGGATTTCATTTCATCGCAGTTCCGAATTGCTGCCCATAATGTAAAAAAAATTTCCCAATTGCAAAACTGATTGCGAAGGATCACTTGATTCGGATTTGTCCTATGGAGACCTTTAGGGTGGTCTAAGAATTAGTCGACTTTTACTATCTTATTGGCCTTAGCAGTGGCTCCTTAAACTTCCTGCATATAAGGCTACGTAAAAATAGCCCCTTAGGTTAGATTAGGTTTGTGGGCTGGCGGGGCGATCTCCGTGCCATACTCAGGTCAATACTGACCCATTGTGATGCTCGTATGGAAAGGAGGTTGTCCCTTACCCATTATAAACCTGTATTCAAATTATTTACTGTGCTGCTACATACAAACCATCCTGATGTTTTTGACGAAGCTCATTATCTTGTCTATTGATGACTGATGAGCTGAAAAGCTCGTCTAGTTCATTGAAGGAGTGACACCCTAGGAATTTATACCTGGTGTTATGGAGATCTGGGCAGTGACATATGAAGTGGGCTGTGTCCTCAAGAGCTTCCTCATCACCGCAGCCTTTACAAAGTTCTTCTTCTTCCATATTATACTCTCGGTTCTGGTTTCATTGAAGGACGGCCTTAGCATTCTTGTGGTATAACAAGTATTTAAGGTAGCCCATCTAGCGTTCGCCTATCTTGTAGCTTTTCTCCCTAGTTCAAGCTTGAGTATGCAAGGCGGGATGTTCACAGAGAGATTAGCTTGTTCTGAAACAGCTGTCGAACCTTCTCTTGCTAATTCGTCTGCTTTCTCGTTGCCTGGAATGCCTTGATGTCCCGGAATAGCTCCTTATAGACCGGTGCAGCTTGTATGGAGGGTATCATGTCCAACCAGTCTCTCAATAACAACAATCCTACATAGTTCATTTAACCTCCATTGGAGGGGTATATTGATTTATTTCAAGTCCCATCGGAACGTTTCTGGGTTGAAGTTGTTCGCTACACGAATGTTGGGTTGGTGTACCGTGCACGTGCTGAACTGATTTAAGTTCATGCCAGAACTAGAAGTGCTATACTCAAATAGATCCCTTTGCCACTCCCAACATTCCTCACTAATTCATTAAACATTAAACGTTTTATTTTCTGATTTCGCCAGTTATTTGTTAAACTTTGCACCTATTTTCCAAATTTCCACCCCCAGTGATCCTAATCCTAATCCCCTAATACAATTTTGTTGCACATTCAGGAAACTATCAGCGTGCCGCAATCTAAAGCATTTTTGCCCCCCTCTTATACAAAACGACTACAACTGCCCTCAAAACATTAAATAATCACGGGAATATGTGAACGTTTACAGGTCTCTCTGTGCATAAATGGCCAGAGGATGAAACAGCGAAGTAAAAAAAAAAACTACAGCCCAGGCACCGACCGTTTTATAGCTCAATCCGTGGGGCCAGTAGAAGCGCACAGCAACGTAACGCAAATAAACAAAATGCTACTCGAAATTCAAATATGGAAATCTATGGAAAAATCCGTGCTCCTGCTATACACGAGATGTCCCTACGGGTATCGTGGTGTAGTTTTTTCCTATTCCCCCCCTCATTCGCTTTTCTTCTTTTTGGAAATATCCTGTTGTACCTACTACCTACACAAAATCATCAGCATTTCTTTTGTGGGTTACGCGGGACAGGGCAAAATAAAGAGAAAGTGTGCACACAAATACGAACTCGCAAGGGATTTCTATGCAAATAGAAAAATATTTGCTTTTGGTAAATATTTTGTATGCAGTCTATTTGCGTTATTTTACTGTATTACCACACAATAACAATAAGTATAGTATTTCCTAGTAGTAGTATTTGTGCTGTCTATTTGGTTTATTACGTGTGGCACTGAACTGATGCGATCTAAATTGATTAAATGTAAAAAGGAGTGAATTATTGGGTCCATATACAAAAAAAGTAGGTATCCTTCGAGTGAAGATGTGTGGAAGATCTTGTCAATTCAAAATCAGTATATTGATCAGTCGCACTAATCAATCCAACCTCCCATCTACCCTTAGCAACAAAGTCACTCAATTAAATGAGATTCCATTGAATATCCTTTCTCGTCGAAACAAAACCAAAAGATGTGCCGACACGATTGTATTCTTCTGACCTCAAAGTGAATTCGTATAGAACAATTGAAAGACAAAGAATAGGATACAGTACACCCACTGACGTTAGATACAATAAAACCAGACTATTTGGGTGTGTAGTACTCGCAGGCATTCAGTAAGAAAAAAAAAGTAGGACATTCTTTAACAATCAAGAAAGGAAGCCCACACCTTCCGCAACACCCCCGAATGAAAACAAACACAAATTGAAATCGATCCACTAGAGCAGCAGTACAATGTCTCGGAAAATTAAGAGCAACCCAAACAAAACCCACAACTGCACCGTGAAATAATTCAAACGACGACGACACGAGTCTTCTACCAATGGCTTTCCTCATACAAATCGCAGGCACAACACAATGCAGTGCAGATCCCAGAACAACACACAATTCACAATAGCAAAGCTGTTATACTGATTATCCTCAAGAATAAAAAAAAAGGAAAATAAATACAAACCCATATTGAAAAGCTGTTGCTGCACGGGAACGAATTAGAATATCCTTCAATGACAAAAGTGGGCGAGTGTGTTAACGTTGCTTTTAATTTTACCTCTGTGAATAGAAAATCAGCACACGCACTGGATAAGGATATCCTTGGAGAGAGAGAAAAGAATTTCCAACATGACTCCATTGTTATTGTTGCAGCACGCGCGCCAAAGTGCAAAAACTAACACCGCATCATATAGTGGTACTGCAAGGATAATGCATTGCCATTATGTGTGTGTGCTCCTCTCTCTCTCTATATGCATTGAAGTTTCACATTAACTCGGTCACTTTTTGTTTGCTGCTATAGAAGTTGGCATTGTTTGTATAGAACTAGGGCGAAATGTAAAAGTAACATATTTGGGAAACCCTTGTGCTTAATGATGGTGAATGACTGTGTAATTCGTATAGATACGTATATTCGCTTGGGAGGGATGTCTTGCAACTGACACTAATTGGCGCTAAATAAATGTTTTCCCTTTTCGAAAGGCAAACAGACAAATAGTAGAGGGAGCGTTTTCCATCAGGGGATATAATTTCTGATTCTATTATTGTTGTTTTTGGGCAGTACTTTATACTGCATGTAACGGTCTTTGTTTATGTCGAATTTTGTGAAGAATTATTATAAATCAGGGTAGTGTTTCGTTAGTGAGAGCTGAGTACCGAATACTCCTCTGCAATTCATCTGTGGCTACATATAGATATAACAGTGCGTTAACAGAGCAACAACAGAGGATTAACAGAAACTATTAAAATACAACATTGCATGCTGTAATTTGAACGAGATACGTGAGCTGAGCAGGCTTGTCAGATGTAGGATTTATCGCCACAAATCAAAATTTGGCGACACGAAAATCGATTTGGTGACGCATCCCAAAAAAAGCGATATTTTTAGATTTTGGCGATTTTAATTTGTTTTAACAGAAATCCTCATATTTTTTCTTTCTTCTAATTTGCATTTAAAAATAACTTCGAATATTGTAAAATATGAATTGTTTTTTTTTTTTTTAAATAAAAGTATTTTTTACGTATAAATTACAAGATATACAAATTCATTTAATTTTTGAGGGTTTTTGAATTTGGAGTGGAAAATTTTGAAATTTGGCGATTTGTTGGCGTTTTATATTTTACCTTTGGCGATTCCTTTAAAACCTGACAACCCTGGAGCTGAGGTCTGCTGCATAGTAGAGCGGAAGAGAAATACAGATATAGTGCATAAATAGAGCAGTAACAGTGCACTAACAGAAGATTAGCAGATTATGTTAAAGGCAATAATACTCGCCGATGTTCGTTGTTGTGTTAAACAGCTGAGCGCTGAGGTGTTTTCTATTTTCTGGTAAAGCATAATAAGAAAAAACAGCAGTAACTTTGAATTAACAGAGCTTTAACAGATGACAAGCAGAATGTTCAAAATTCAGTAGTATTTTCTGCTCGATTAACACTGCAAGTTTCTCGTGCTTACCTACTTATAGCAAGCTCTTGAACGCTAAAAGTGTTCGATATTAATCCAAAATTCGAGATTGACAAAACCTTTTTTTTTTTTTAATATTTTCTAGGTTCTCGTATGCACTTTTGACTAATAGTGAACTTAACATTCCATATTCTTCCGCATACGCTTAGCTGACAAATTGCAGCATTCTTGTCTTTTCTAGAAACATGTCGTGCTGGAAGTGGAAGCATGTCAAAATTGACCACTAGGTTTTCTGTGAACATTTCACCAGACTGTTTTATTGTTATCATATTGGGCTAAATTGAATTGAAGCTTAATTTAAAGTGAACGAAAATATGGTTACACAGTTTCGAACACAATTTTGTTTGAACAGAACGTTTTACAATATAATTTCTTTCCTTTTTGTGTGCTGTTTGTAAAACCGAGTACCAGAGAATGTTAACAGTGCATTAGCAGAATTGTAACAGATAATTAGCAGATCATTTTAAAGGCAGCACTGCCACTACAAGAAGACTTAAACAAGATTGATAGTCATTACATATTTTTTAATTTGAGTATCCTCTACTCCAAAAATGCATTTCGCCCCGATGTGGTGGGTGGGCTCATCAGTAGACGATTTTCACCGAGACTTATCATTTTGCAATCAACAAGTTACTGTGAATCATACCTCAAGACAAATCTTTGGTTCAATGACTATTGCCGAGAGGATTAATAGTAGATAACTGGGGAAACAGATCTCAGAATAGGACCATAGGCCTTTCTTCTCATAACTATTCGTTTTTGCGTGAGTTTTTATCTCTTGTGACAAATGCAAGGGACCTACAATAAAGTGGTTAACAGAGAATTAACAGAGCCGGAAAGATGAGATGCCGTGCGTAAAAGACAGTCCTTATCTAATTGGTTTTACATTTCGTGAGTCCAATCACAAAGGCTTTTGAACCTCCCTTGGAATTTTTTGGAGGGTAAATGACACAAAAGTAGATTTTTAAGTATTACGAAAGCGGTTCCGCGGTGGATATATTGTCCATTGAAATAATGTTAAAGTAATTTTTTTTCATAAGTTCCATACTGAGTCATTAGTATTTTCTGAAAAAAAAAAAAAAAAAAAAAAACCCACTCAGGATCCAGCACCAAGTTCGGTCGTTCTAATATAATAGATTGACCTAGCTTTTTTTAAATTTCTTTAGTCTGATGAATACTCCAGGAAAACTCCTCATTGCTACTTTCTACAAAAGATTCTTGGTGTCAAAAACATCTTCTCCAGAGAGCATCGGCATCTTTTCTTACAGCATCTGCGCCTGCAAAAAAAACTTTGCTGTCTTTCAAGAGGATATAAGACCGATTTTTTAACTCTACGCTTTATAGTTGTTTAGGTTCTTAGATAATCCACTACCTAAGCAAACTCATTAATATTTCAAAAGCTATCCAAAATCGTAGAGCAGAGTTCATTGTGATGTAAAAAAAATCCTTCAATTTATTACACCTTCTTGTTGTGAAACTTTTATGCTTGATTTGCCACGAATTCGGCCTTCACTGCTGTAAGGAGTCTGCAAAAAAAAGTAGATACATGTATTTCAAATGAATAAGCAAAAGTCCAGCCAAAGATAAAAATGTAACAATTCAAAGAAAGGTAAACAATTGAGTTTGCTAATTAATTTTTAGGCCCTTGGCAATGCGACGTTGTTCGATATAAAAAGGGATTCATTACAAAGGATTCATTTTCCAATTATTATTCATGGCTTATAAATATTTTACACAAAGCAACGTCAACTCTATATAGCAAAGATGAAATTTTTGATGTTCAAGGACATTATACTTGTGTTTACCTACCAGACGTACCTAAAAGTATTATGTAAAATTGCAAATAATCTCGGTTTAGGCTTTAAAGGGAATAGCTACTTTATTCTTTCCGATTTAATTTAAATCGGATCAGTCTCCATCACCCGCGTGTGTACAAGTGCATCACGTCGTTTCCATTGACTCGCAATCAGATTACCAGGCACGCATTTGAATGGATTCTCATTGTTTCGCTGGGCGATTTCAGTTTGCAGCAACGAAATAATTGACACAATTGTAATCTCTAATCTTTGGCTTTTGTACACCCCAACAACGAAAGCTATTCAATATCCAATGTAATTTTATGTTGTGAATGCCCAGTTATGCGTGAAAATGACTGTCACATTTGTAATGGTATTGATTACAGATAATGGACAAATGTACACACCCTTGATGTTTTAGAATGTCATTTTCCTATTTATAGTATCGATGACTCTAAAGATCCAACCCCAGGAACCACTTCCCACCAACGAACGGTTACTTAGTGTAATAAGTAGATCTTTATTTAAACCGATTTAAATCGCAGTCACTTGAGGTGACAAAGTGTATCCTTCCTTTCATATCCGTTTATAATCATACATCTCTAGTCTTTTATTACATCTTATAGGGGTGCTAATTAAAAACGTAGAAAGCCACCAGCAATCCCTTTGAGTTTGTCTTTACCACAAACGATGACATTTTCCTGGTAAATTTTATAGCAAAAAGGGCAAGGATTTACGTATACATGTTGTGGTTTCAAAAAAATACAAAAGATTTGCTTTCTAATTGCTTTGCGAAAATTCCAGGCGTCGTCGTCCTCCCCCAAGATCAAGAACGTGCACCCAGTACCCACGTTTGTTGGTTCGTCGTTGGTGCTGCACCTGTCGAGATTTCCTCGTCATGTAATGAAAGTTGAAAGTATTTTCGTACAAAACCCATCTCAAGGATGCCGGAACACAGCATAAAACTATTTATAGCCCAACTGTGAATATGTGTGAGAGGGTGAAATTCCCAAACGAATATAGAGTGTACATAGTAGCGACGCGGCATAGCAATATTCAGTTGCGAAACTTAGACGTCTTGTGCAACAAAAGCACCAACAACATGTCGGTGGCTAGATATGGAAAGACGTAGGTACTTTGCATTCATGAATGCGATAGTTGAATGGGTGTATACAACGAAAAAGTTGTAAAACTTCAGTGAAGGCTCTTTGGGTGTGTAGTACGAGCACATGCATCGATTTTTGTCCTAATTTGACGCTCTCAAGGATTTTCGGTTTACTGCACCAAAGAGTTCAAGAATTTCTTTTATTTTGTCAGGCGGGAAATTGAAAATCAATTTTTATTTTTATTTTTAAATGTGTGTCATGTACAAGTTGATGGATGAGGAAGGCTGGCTAGTAAGCGTTTTGTTCTTGAGTGAATAAATTCAACGATTTTATGGCGAAAACTGGTAGGTACTGGCCCGCCTTTTTTAGAGGGACTGGGAATTGAATTTATGACTTGTACTTATACAAATTTGCGGCACTTTTTCCTAAAAACAAACGCCCAAATATTTTGACACAAATGTCGCTAATTTTGCTATTTTTTCGAAAACTCTTTCGGGCATTTTTTTCCATTTAAGAAAATTGAGAAAACGCCCAAAAAAGTGTTTTGGAAAAAACACCAAAAGACCGCAATCGAAAAACGAAACCGTACCGTATGCAACCACCCTGCTTGGGTTTACTGTCAGATTTGGAACCTTATTTCATTTTTTTAAATTTGCATTTAACTTTTTGGCTATTTTTCCAAAAATATGGCGTAATTTCCTGGCATTCTGGTGAATTTTCTTTTTTATTTTATGGCGTTTTTGCCACCAACGATGCACAGCCATAAACATGTGACCGATGAGCACGTTTTCGTAGTACCTATCGTTAAGCCAAATGGCTATATGTTTGAACACACTCCATGATGTATTGTCAGCTGATTTCTAATTGACTAATACCCCGTAAGGAATGGCTAGATGTGATCGGCGAGCTTGGATTGACTATGACATCAATGAGGCGTTTAAAGCATCAAAAGTAATTCCATGAAACCACACATCATCATTACTCTATCACTCTTGACTGGTTGCTACTAAGCAACCAAGAAACAACGAACAGTCACATTTATGTAATCAACGAGCACGATTTAGGTTACGATTTTGTAGTCTATCTTTTTGTCAAAATGGCATTTTATTGAAGCACACAACATGCTGACCCCACAGCTGATTGTCAATTGAATAAAAGACCCAAAAAAAAAAACTGATACATGGTGATTGACGAGCACGGCTTTGTCACAAGTGGGATTCATTTATACACTCCGCGCCACTTGAATATCACACCCCCTAAGGTCGGTTTTCTATCGCCCACTGGTCCAAAACCAAGCATGCTAGAGACTTAATTTTTTTTTAAATTAAAGTTCATTTAATTGTTGTGAGTTGACCAGAAGGAAGATTTAAAACTAAAACTTTAACCCCCGTATTAATAAATACCGCATAGTGGCGTTTTAGCTCTAACACATCTTTAAACTTGAAATTATTATTTATAAACATATCTTAGCCTTCACTGACATGTCTTAAGGAGCGGATAACTTAACTCAACGAATTCGGCGTATAGAGCGTGGTTAACTTGCTCACACCAGTTAACTTGCTATACACATATTTCAAATACACGTAACCCAACACAAAGTTCGATTGGACGCGAGAAATTTAAAAGCTGGAAGAGAATTTCAGAGAGAATCTAAAAATCGCAAGCGATAGCACATAACATTCTCTGAGCATGATAGTGTCAGCTGATGGAATATGACAGATTTACAACCATGTTTAGTACAGTTTGGACGCAGTGCTGCCGTACGTTTAGTGATAAAGAGTGGATAGCTAATATGGATATAAGATGCATTTATAAATAATTAAAGTTATCAAACGAACAAGTCCACTATCCGTCTTATAGCTAAAAGATGGAATAAAGAGCGGATAGGGCTTTCTTATTAATAGCGCTGTAAGTATTTACAAAAAAATGTTAACTAAAAACCGGCAAAATGTCGTATATTAATGTTGCGCCACTTAAATAGAACATGCATTTAGTTTGACCGTTATCTTTGGCACATAGACTCATATTTTTCTTTGATCGATTTTTTTTTTTAATTTCGACTATTTTTTAATTTACAAACAAAAAAATCAAATGTTTGGAGAAAAAGCCTTAACCGAGGCGGTAAAAGGACAAATCAAAGCTTAAAGGACACTCGCCTATTTTATTGACAATTTAGCTAAGAAAATCGAGAGGAGTCGACACGTTATATCCATATTTTTAAGTAACGAGTCCAAACTATGGATAAAAACGTGAAAGGCCGCATACATACTGTGCTTACAACACCGGAAAGGCGACTTATATTAGGAAAAGCGTCAAATTCTCACGACTCTTTTCCAAAAATCAGGGAAAATGTGGTATCAAAGCAAGTCTTACAACTCTTCGTCGTATTATTTCGAATGCCAAGGATATAAAAAGATTAAAAATCAAGAAGAAGACACCCCTTAGTCCGGTTCGAAAAGCGCAACGCCTTCGTTTTTGTGGCCTGAACTTCGTAGTGGCACCGTGTGCTCTTTTCCGACGAAAAAAGATTAATTTGAAAGGCCCCGATTGCTACAGCTACTATTTCCATAACCTCCGCAAAGAAATGCATCATTTGGACCGACTGCATAGCAGAGTTGAAGGTGTGATGGTATGTGGGTGTCTCATATTATGGCACCCGAAAATTAAAATTTTTGTTAGGTAACCACAATGAATGCGTTGTCTTACTGATAAAGCTATAACATAATTTTCATATCCTTTTTGGACATCTGCCTTGGATCTAACAACATGATAATGCGCCAATACATACAGCCCGGGTTGTTAAAACGTATTTATAGAGCCAAATTGTGGAGCTGAAATCATGAAATCGAAAATGTTTGGCAATGGTTGACACGTCAAGTTTATGGATCGGGACAACAATATTTGACTGTATCTAAACTAGTCCAAGCCATCAGAATTCTCTAAAATGTTTTTCTCGTTTAAGAGTGATCGACGAGCACATCAATGATTGCCGTTGGTTAATATATTGGTGACACCGCTAAAGGAAAACTCTGGCTAAATCGATTCAAGCTGTACGAAGGTAAAATGATTTGCCAATAATCATGCATGATGCTGTAATCTATACCCGCAAAAGGATATTAAACATTTGTCGCCAATTGTCCTAATGGCATCTTCAATTGTCGTCACCCACAACTCTAAAGACATCGGCTCGCATATTCCTTGCAGACATTTTACGCCCTTAATGCATCCTTTGTTCGTGCTAACCAAGCACACAATTAAATTATTTAGCACTGTATACAGCTGTGCTCTTTCCAGTAGCATAATTCAACTTGCATGCTAATAAAACAGAAAACAATGTTAAGATGAGGTCAGACATGATGATGATACACCACCAGAGCATAGCAGGAGCACTGTGACGGGTGGAAAAAAACCCCGGAACCTCATCAACTGGGTGGATACGCAAAAAAGGAAGTAAAATGCAATTATCCTGCTGTTGCTGTACAATTAAGCAACTGCTCCCGCAGTTTTTCCTTAGTTATAGTTTCTACTGCCGCGTGCGGCTGCTCTGCCGAGTGTAAAGCAACGCAAACATTTTATTCGCAGTTTTGCTAGTTTTTCTCTGTACATTAGCATAGGGTTTGTGGGTGTCCTACTACCGCAATGGACATCCTACTGTGTTGCAACTTAATTCAGAAAAAGATGGTGTACACGGATAAAGTTGTTTACTAAAATGAACGATGGAATTTAGTAGAGGGAGTGGACGTTGATGATCCTAAGACAATGTCATCAGTTTGGAAAAAAAAATTCCCTTTGCAAAATTTTTCGGTATGGTGGTTGGAAACTTGGGAAGTACTTAGTTTTTAGGGTTGAGGTACAAACTATTCAAATTGAGTTCTTTGAAAATATTTTTTTTGTTTTAGAAAGTAAAATCAAAAATCGCTACCCACGACAGGAAATAAGGATATACTACATATATATTCACTGAACAGTTTACCTACCTTACAAATAATCTCAACATTTAAAACAAATCCAATTAGACCATCACAAGCATCATACTCTTAAACCTGCTGGAAACTATGAGGCCACTGACAAAATCTCTGACATCCTGTTGACAGCAGTTCGTATGCTTCTTCCTGTAGAGAGTGGCCGCACGTTTTCTTTATTTTGAAAAACCGGAAACATATTGTTTTCAAGGATCTATTTTTTTCTTTAAAGCATTTTGTTGGATTTATTTGTCAATTTAGTACTTAGTTGTGTGGAATAAATCCTTCCTGTGTCCTGACATACTTTTGTGAGTATATTCCTTAATGAGTGCGTGACTGCGCTTATATGGGTTAATGGATTTATATATATGTGACCGGCATTTTTGTTGATTGTTGTTCGTTGATTACGGCATTTAAGGATGACCTGCTTTGGGAATATGTCGTATCCTGGAATCGAATGCCGAATAATTGCTGACAAATTGGTTGTTGTTTGTAAGCAGTTGTGGATAGCATTCAAATGAATTCAATTACTGATGGAGATTTTTTTCTATCGACAAAAATACGTTTGGATTTTCTAAGAATGCAATCTGAGTCGCAACCAACGTGTAATGCACAAATTGCAATAAGAACCATCTAATGCAAGTATTTGAATTCTAAATTCAATCCTTTCCATTCTACACATCAACAAATCGTGCCGGATGCACGTAAATCAATGCCAGGTGTCTATCGTTAACTACCACAAGTTCCACACTGTGATTTATGCAAAGACCGTTCCCGGTAGCACTATGTTGCACTGGCCATCACAAATTGCAACACAAATTGAAATGTTTGCTAGCAATTCTTCACTTTGAAGGCATATGGTGAAGGATGGTGAAGAGCCTGAAATTTGTAAGAATGTGCTAGGAACATTGAACTGCTTAAGCAAATGCGGACAGTACTTATATTTGACTGTTGAACTTTATATTTTTTGTGAGGCCAAATTCATTTTTATTTATTGTTTGTAATTTATGAACTAACCGTTTCTTTTCTTCTTTTTTTTTCAGGTACGTTGTTATTGATTTGCTTTATAGAAAATATTTGTAAGTTTCATTATTTGATTATTAAATTAAATAAATATTCATTTCGTTTTTTTATTCATTGAATTCATTTCATTCACTTTATGCATTAAATTAAAAAATATTCATTTCCCTTATTTTATTCATTGAATAAATATTCATTTCATTCATTTCATTCATTTCATTCATTTCATTCATTTCATTCATTTCATTCATTTCATTCATTTCATTCATTTCATTCATTTCATTCATTTCATTCATTTCATTCATTTCATTCATTTCATTCATTTCATTCATTTCATTCATTTCATTCATTTCATTCATTTCATTTCATTCATTTCATTCATTTCATTCATTTCATTCATTTCATTCATTTCATTCATTTCATTCATTTCATTCATTTCATTCATTTCATTCATTTCATTCATTTCATTCATTTCATTCATTTCATTCATTTCATTCATTTCATTCATTTCATTCATTTCATTCATTTCATTCATTTCATTCATTTCATTCATTTCATTCATTTCATTCATTTCATTCATTTCATTCATTTCATTCATTTCATTCATTTCATTCATTTCATTCATTTCATTCATTTCATTCATTTCATTCATTTCATTCATTTCATTCATTTCATTCATTTCATTCATTTCATTCATTTCATTCATTTCATTCATTTCATTCATTTCATTCATTTCATTCATTTCATTCATTTCATTCATTTCATTCATTTCATTCATTTCATTCATTTCATTCATTTCATTCATTTCATTCATTTCATTCATTTCATTCATTTCATTCATTTCATTCATTTCATTCATTTCATTCATTTCATTCATTTCATTCATTTCATTCATTTCATTCATTTCATTCATTTCATTCATTTCATTCATTTCATTCATTTCATTCATTTCATTCATTTCATTCATTTCATTCATTTCATTCATTTCATTCATTTCATTCATTTCATTCATTTCATTCATTTCATTCATTTCATTCATTTCATTCATTTCATTCATTTCATTCATTTCATTCATTTCATTCATTTCATTCATTCATTTCATTCATTTCATTCATTTCATTCATTTCATTCATTTCATTCATTTCATTCATTTCATTCATTTCATTCATTTCATTCATTTCATTCATTTCATTCATTTCATTCATTTCATTTCATTTCATTTCATTTCATTCATTTCATTCATTTCATTCATTTCATTCATTTCATTCATTTCATTCATTTCATTCATTTCATTCATTTCATTAATTTCATTAATTTCATTAATTTCATTAATTTCATTCATTTCATTCATTTCATTCATTTCATTCATTTCATTCATTTCATTCATTTCATTCATTTCATTCATTTCATTCATTTCATTCATTTCATTCATTTCATTCATTTCATTCATTTCATTCATTTCATTCATTTCATTCATTTCATTCATTTCATTCATTTCATTCATTTCATTCATTTCATTCATTTCATTCATTTCATTCATTTCATTCATTTCATTCATTTCATTCATTTCATTCATTTCATTCATTTCATTCATTTCATTCATTTCATTCATTTCATTCATTTCATTCATTTCATTCATTTCATTCATTTCATTCATTTCATTCATTTCATTCATTTCATTCATTTCATTCATTTCATTCATTTCATTCATTTCATTCATTTCATTCATTTCATTCATTTCATTCATTTCATTCATTTCATTCATTTCATTCATTTCATTCATTTCATTCATTTCATTCATTTCATTCATTTCATTCATTTCATTCATTTCATTCATTTCATTCATTTCATTCATTTCATTCATTTCATTCATTTCATTCATTTCATTCATTTCATTCATTTCATTCATTTCATTCATTTCATTCATTTCATTCATTTCATTCATTTCATTCATTTCATTCATTTCATTCATTTCATTCATTTCATTCATTTCATTCATTTCATTCATTTTCATTCATTTTCATTAATTTTCATTCATTTTCATTAATTTTCATTCATTTTCATTCATTTTCATTCATTTTCATTCTTTTTAATTAATTTTTTAATTCATTTCATTAATTTCACTTTACTGTGTCGTAAATCGAAAAGTAAACCTCCAATGACTTCCTTCCAACTGCAAATAGCTTCGTATGCACATTCCATTGGCAACCACTACCTTTTCCTTTAAATATTTCATTACATTCTGCTGCAGAACGATACCTACCCAAATAGCATAGCCTTCTTCATCGTATTGTATTCGTACTCCACATATACCAGGTTTAGACAGCGCAACCCTGCGAATTCCATACAAATCTAACAAAAACGCCAATTTCCTTACATTCATTACAACCTACTCTGCCCCGACTATCTAACCCAATAATCTGACATTATAATTACACTTCTTGGTCTTGGTCCTTGTGGTACCTACTTCACATTAGTATAATTCCTATCTATATGAAAAAATTCGCAATTTTGAAATGTCCTTGGCTGTTGTTATTAGTTGAGTGAAAATCTTATAATGCTATATAGACTCCTTTATCTGTAATCTTCAATTCAATGTCCTTAATTCGAAATCGCCGCTGGACGCTTTTTAAGATCCCGATGGGATACTGAAATTTTAACAAATCGAAGAGACTCATTTTTTAACTTCTCCGCGCCGTGTGGACGAATGATATATCATAAATCATTTATCAACAAGGTTCTCTTGTCCTTGCTCGACAATAAATTCAAACGAATTAAAGGTTGGTTGTGACGCCAGCAAAGGTGCTGGAAGGTAGTGTCAGCGATGAATATTTTCTCTATCCAAGTAGGAATTTATTGCTTCGCACTCGTTTCGTTTTATTTATTTTCTTTTTATTTGTTTCGGTGCAGGACTTGACTTGGGTATGATATCCTGTTCTTTTATTTTTTTTTTTTATCATATCATCGTCGACATTGCTTTTATTTTTGTTCATTTAAATTTGCATTTGTTATTTCGTGTCGCCGATGCAGATAACAACTGTTATACAATTCCAAGGTCATTGTTATTAGTGTTGTACTTTGTACAATTTAAATGGAATTAAAGGACCTTTTTGAGGGGGGAGATTTATACCTCTTTGTTTTTTTTTGTCGTTGCGATGGAACTGATTGATATCTTTGTCGAGGAATTGTTGAATATGGTTTTTGATACTGATAGAATTTATAGTCGACCATATTAGGATTGTTTTAGAGAGTAATCCAGCTTAAGGCAATTGACGCTTAAGCTGGATTAATCTTGCATAAATATTTTATTTAGCGACTATAATAGGATTAGTGGCAAATTTCAAGCGTACAAATGAATTTTAGAGGATTTGTGTCAATTTTTGACACTAGCTTAAGCCAACATAATCATACTACCTACCCTGTCTTCACTTATACTCTTCTTCTCAATTATTTTTGAAAAAAGGGATAATCTGAATAAGGGATGAAAAAAAACGTCCACTTTTGTAATAATTACAATTTGGCGAACTTTTTAAAGTTACTTCAAAAATGCATATCCAACAGCTCTCTCGTTTAATAAGTGTAGCTTCTCGAACTTCTCGTCCCTTCAATGAAAGTTATATAGCCTCAAATGTAATATCGCAATTTTTCGATACCACAATGGCTGTCAGCACGAACATCCTTCATTAGCCAAATAAATGGTAACCAAAAGCGAAGCCAGAAATTTGAAACGATTACCCAATGGCATGCTATTGAGTGGTTGCAATTGTGGCGGCCTGATGCATTTATAAAAAAATAAACCCCAACTGCTATAAACTCTACTACAATATGCCTACAAAATTATGCAGTCTCTCTAACCTAAGTTGGATATTATTTTTGTTTTTTTTAGAAGGTAGCAATAAAATGTTAATAATCAACCTGCAGACATCGAGTCAAAGGGTATACTTTTTTTTGACGTTTTGCAGACTTGAAGTTGCATGCTATCCGTTGTAGCGGTATAATTTCATTTATTTTATTATTACCTCGGGGGGGTTTGGTGGATACACAGGGAGCGTGTCCTTTTTTCGGGCTGTCAGTCAGCCACTTGATGGTAAATTTCAAAATAACACGAATAGTTATTTGGCTTTAATTTCATGACATGGATGATGAAGACTTTCATAACCTTTAAGTGTAGTGAAGGTTTATGTTTTTTTTTTCTATTTTATATCCTTCATCGCCTTGATTGAAATTTATGACACGATTTCTATTTTGTAAAGGAAACTGACGCGTGCCAAGAAGTCGCAGTCCTTTAGACACTTGGAAGTGAGTCGATTGATAACCATTTAGTGCAGTGATAAAGCGGTGTGGGTGGAAATGGGAATATTTCCACAGTTTGGCAAATTAAATTGGTAATCGATTTAAAATTGAAACCAGACTCACTACACGATCATGAAGAAACAAAGCACGAATATGCCACAGCAATGCTGTATAATTTCAAGCGTCCAATGATGATTTCGAGCAATTATTCCTTTGTCGTTCTTTGATATCCTCTCGGAACATCTTTTCCTTAACATCAAGTTCCTCAACTTCGTATAGGTTTGTTTTGAGCTTCACTTTCGTTTTCTCATTTTATTTACAGTTCTCGTGAATAGTGTGGTCTTTGGTCTGCGATTTAGCGATAATAACGACTTCAGTAACATGCCATCATACGTAACGCTGCGTTACAGTAACATTTGTTCGTCTACTTCACTCACTTTTTTTTATGTTAACAAACCTACGTAGGTACATTCATACTCGTCAACCAACTAACAGCTAGTAATTCACTGAATTAAAAAATACGCACCTAGTGTAACGTTGTGTTACATTAAAACTTCATATTAACACACTTTCTCCTACTTTATTAATTTTAATAAAAAATGATCGCATCTGAAAGGGACTATCGAAATTACATTCAATTTCGTCGAACATCAACTAACAATGGAGTGTAACGCTGCGTTACAGTAACATTTGTTCTTCTACTTCACTCACTTTTTTATGTTATCAAATCCTCAGCCTTTTATTGTACGTTCATTCAGACTCGTCCACTCGACCGATATCAACCAACAGCTACTAATTCACTGACCACCGAGCATTAAAAAACCTAGTGTAACGTTTTGTTACATTAACACTTTATATGAACACGCTTTCTCCTACTTTATAAATTTTATTAACATTGACCACCTCTGCAAGGTGCTATCGATCTTACGTTCAATTTCGTCGAACATCAACTAACAATGGAGTGTAACGCAGCGTTACAGCAACACATTCTTCTTCCAAATACCAAATAAATTTTTATAATTTACATTTAAATACTGACCTCCATCCATTTGTTTAATCCCGGGCTAGGATACGCATCCTTCATTAATCTTGTCTGCAAATTTACATCGAATGAAACGATATTATTTCAATTCTCGTTTTCAAATGAGCATTATCCTAAAAAAAAAAAGAGATTTTCAAAACATAAAAAAAAAATGTATTGTCCTCCCACACACTAGCATATAATTTATCTGATCAAAGAATATCCTTCACAGAAGCTCATACATGATATGCCAGTTCATAGATGTGTGCGTGTTCGGCTTTGGCTGCTTGTACATATATTGAAAGTGATTGATGTGTGTTGTGTAGCAGAGCTTTAAGCATAAGGATTCCTTTTTTCTGGTCAGTTGATTGGAAAAATGCGAATTTTGCGTGAAATAGGCTCAAAGGCGAATCTCTGAATTGCGTTTGGATGGAATTAGGATTTAGGATTCTCATGTGCTATTGTATATCCTTGTCGGTTATACGGTCGAATGGAGAATTTTCAATTAAATGCGAATTAGGGTTGGCTTTGACTTTATATATCGCTATTAGTTTGCCTTTGCATCATATATGAGAAGGGACCAAATCTGATTATATGAAGAGTTTTGTTATGTCGAGTATACATATAATGGTGGAAGCATCTTACATATGCGTGTGTGGGTAACAGATAAATTGAGAAAATTTGACTACGCGTAGGGGATATTGAATTTTGGCAATCGACTCTTTAAATTTAATATTATCCGACCATAAAAATCAATATAATCGTGAGAGATGAAATTTTGTTTCGAGAAAGAATGTTGATAGGCTCAAGGCTGTCGTGTGTCAAATTAATGCGTTTTCTAGCTTCCATATAGTGTGGTGCAGTCGTATATATCTCATTCGAAAAAAAATGCCGAGCTAAATTTAAGATTCGCAAGCTTAGGGGTTTAATATCTACACTGATGTGTGGACAAATTTCGTTTCAAAACGTTTTGCCCCCCTTAGGGGTGGTCATTTCTATTTTCAATCTGTAAGTTGCTTCACGTTTAATCGAACTAAAACAGGGATTTACGTATTTATATAGAACTAGTCATGCCCGTGGCTCCGCCCGCTGCGCCAGCATAGATTTATGAGTATAATGACAAGTTCAGCATAGTAAGGTCGAAATAGTAATGATTTCACCCCCTTTTTTAACCCTTATAGGAGGAATTTTGGAAAACGATTAATGAGGCATGTAATAATTTTGACTTATCTATCAACATACACACTTTCAACTTCATAGGGCTAATGGTTTCTGAAACCCCCCTACTTCCCAAGACCCCTTTACTCCTCAACCCACCCTATGGCCTAATTTGGCCAGACATCTATAAATCGGGAAAAATTCATGAAAATCGGACTAATGGTTTTCGAGTTATGGAGGGACAAACAGACGGACGTTGCATTTTATATAGTAGTATGGATGCCGCTTAAAGCTTAAAGCATTTAAAAAAAATATCAACATAAACGCTTCCAAATATTTTAGTACCAAATTTTATCTGCATGCCGTTTTCTTTTCAAGAACAATTTTTACAATCGAAAACGAGCTTCACTTTGGGACATTTCGCCCCTCTTTCGGGGGGTCATTAAAAAGCACATATTTTCAAAACGTAAGTTGCTTCCCGTTTTATCGTATTTGAACAGAGATTTATATAATTCATATACAATGTTGCTTACAACTTTGTTTTGCACCATTATTGGGGTTATTTAAAAATATCAACATAAACATGTCCAATTATTTTAGTACATTTAGTACAGTCTGTGCAAAATTTCAAGTCCATACACAGTTTGAAAATAACTTTGGTTTCGGAAAATGTAGCCCCTCTTTAGGGGGGTCATTTAAAAAAATCAATATAAACGTCTTCATTGCTTTACAAATTTCAATCCCATAGTTGGTTGGTTAAGATGTTTGCTTTTTAAGAGATTTTCACAATATAAACTCATTTTTTCCAACACATTTAGACCCTCTTTAGGGGGGCCATTTCGAAAAATCTAAAAATAAATGCAGTATTTATTTCTTCGTTCAATAAATGAGTCAAGCTTCAAGTTCACAGGTACTTTTGTGCGAGTTCTCTTCTCAGCCCTCGGTCACAACACAAGTCTTCTCTTTTGTATGCCTACATATTAGGGAGTGGGTTCGGCTTTATTCAAAATGTAAATATTTGCTCCACCATCAGTTGAAAATTGAATGTATCTGCAGGTTTATGCTTTGGGCTTTATTAAGGTATACAAATCACTTTATAGCATACAGAGAATATTTTGTTATATACACCTCCCCAACTATTCGCTCCTTAAACTGCCGTTCCCTTGAATATAATAGCGCCTCGCCGATTTCTTTGAACCCTTGATGTTCCCTCTTGTGAGCGCCAGATTTATGTTCACCCTCCCATCATTTGAGTAATCGCCTTGCTCTTAAAAAATAATTGAATCATTTCATTCAGTCATTAACCTTGGTATCTGTAACCAGTAAGCTCCTGCGTAAAATACAAAATCCGCTCCACTCCGCCCAGGGCGCTCTATAACACGTTATACGAAACCAAGTCTAAATTCCTCACTCGCTCTGAATCAGCAGAAATATCGCTACCTGTACGAACATCGCATACCCAATATTTTCATTTTGTAAATCAAACTCTTCCATTATATCCATCGCGAACAACAATATTTATGATCCTGGGCTGTGTATAGTGATATCCCCCAATGGAGCTGCTTGCTGCCTAACTTTACTCAGTTTATACCCTCGAGGAGAATTGAACATTCCACACTGATATATGTAGGTAGCTGTTTTTGGCGGAAGTGTTGTTTTAGTCGCTTTTCTATACCCTCGCTTAAAATATTTCAACAAGAATCCATAGGTCCCCCTATGTTTATGATGGCATGGCGGCGCTCATACTATACCCCGCGCTGATGTGTTTAACATGTGTAAATAATGTTCCTACATGCGAATGCCTTGCGACTATCATTTATTAACTTCAACATTTTAAAGGGACTAAAGTCCCCTTGGGATTTTGACAAGAGGAAGCAAATGCGTGGCAGATGGTTTACGGATGACGCCATCAGTTGTTGTGTTTTACATACCTAGTCCTTGTGACTGATTAGCTTATCGGGAGCTCTTAAAGGGGTTCAAGGCATGAATAGATATTTTATGTAGTATTACGAGAGTAACATGGAGATAAGCTGACGCTCTTGTACTGTAATATTTGTTACATGTGACAGAGACAAATCGACAAAAGGGATGAATTAGGAAAAGCAGCATGGAAGAAATGAAGCTCATTTGCTAATGAATTAACATTGAAATGTGTTATGGAGGCGGGTGTTGTCTTAACAAATCAAAGGCACTGTCTTTGTACTGAGAATAGGGACACAGTTTTGTATTTTGCCAAAATTAAGGGTTTTTATCCTGAAAGGCTTGTTTGTGGGTTTCGCATTAATCATACTTAGGAACGTCATGTTCATTAGCATAAATGGTGGGCTTTAAAAGGAAATTAAATTTAAATTTAATTAAATTTATTTGTCACATCAGAGGGCACTTGTGAAACAGGAGAGGTAGATACTAAGCTCACATTTGTCTTTTATTTTTTGATTGAGTGCCATTAAGTATATAATTATGATACCAAAATTCAAAACATTTCAGATTCCAATGTTTTTTAATTAATCGCACATGAATTTGGAAAGCGCACACTCTAGTGCGGAATCACATAACTAATGACATATGTGTGCGTTTAAGATACAAATGAAGTTACTTTTCTTTGACACTTGTTTGCGTATGAGCAGACATATAACGCACATTTCTCTTATTTATTTTAATACAATTATACCCTATTTGTGTGTGCGCATACAATTTACTGCATGTCTCTTATTAATTTCTTTATTTAATTCTATTTAACATTTCGTTTTACTGCATATAATATCGAGTATTCGGTTTGCGCACATTCAAAATTTATATATTTAACAGAATGTGTGCTGTGATAATTTTTCATCGTTGCCACTTGCTTTTTTCTCAATTTGTTTAGGCCTATTGACTGCAAATGATCCCAATAACTCATGTGCGCGAACATTTAACTTACATAATATATTTATCTGTGCGATAGAACTATTTTACTTGGATTGACTGACTGCCATGTGACTTTGGTGGTTCCTCATCCTTCGATCAGACAAAAATCTAACAGTTTGTGTGAACACGAGTATCTTCCGTGACCATTCCTTACCTTTGTTGACATTCGTTTTCTATATCTGCAATTTGATTTGAATTCATGTGCGCTTAGATATGTCTAATGACCAGTAGTTTCTCTGTTGGCTCCATTTAAATATGTTTAAGTACAGATGAAAAAAAATTCGATTAACTCGTTTGCGCACACGAATAGTTCTTTGCGCACACAAATAATTTAAACAAAATACATATGTACATATTTTTATCGGTGCATAAAATCCGATTAACACGTTTGCGCACACGAATAACTTGCATAACTTTCGCTTATTTCTCCTCTTTGAAGTTTATTTTAATTGTTTACCGACGAAAAGTTAAATAAATTCTTTGCGCACACAAATAATTCTAAAAATATATTTACATATTTTTATCTGTGCGATAGCTCTGTTTTACTTTGTATGATGTGCGTATAGTGTGCGCTTATACTTTTGGTGGTTCTTCTGCCTCACTCGTTACTTATTTCTCATTTATTCGTTATCTTTTGTGTATTCTTAAGCGAATAACATATGTGCGCTAAGAAATAATTCAGTTAATCTGTGCGATAGCATACCTACCAGGTCAGGGATGGACCTGGGCCTTAACCAACATGCGATATCACTGTCTTACAATATTTTCATCAGCCTCATTACCTTTATGCGAATGTTTCATTTCCATTCGCACCCAAAATTAATTCACAAAACTGGAAATATTTCCCTTCAGTTCGAAATGCATTTGTATCTTAAATTTCATCGATAATTTCAACAGAAAACCATCAAAGATATAATGGCATCCTCCTTGAAAAATGAACTTCTCAGTTTTTATGCAATTTGAATAATATCCTGCCATTAAATTGAAGATCTCTATCACTTTTCGCGAGGACATTCCAGACAAAAAAATAAAAAAAAGTCTATAAAATTAAATACCACGCAAACTTTTATACATAATTTATATATACCACATCTTCCTTCCATTATTTTTTGCACATTTCTTTTAGCGGGTTGTGAGTACACTACACAGTATACAACCGCACTTGTTCTCAATAAAAATGAAGATGGTTTAGTGTCGGTGCGTGTGAATGGTGTTGCCATTGTTCATATGAAGTGTATGGCGAAAAATGAAATTTACTATTTACGAGCACATACATCAGTGTTATGAGGCCATTCCCGATGATTTACACAGAGAACATAAGTCTGTTTGTTGTGTGCGGTTGTGTATCCTTTTTATCGTAAGTTCTTGACTGCCCATATTTTAGAAAAAAAAAAAAAATATATATTTTTTTTTATTTTGTACTTTTAAAGCATGCGAAAGGGGCGCACACTACCTACCCCTGAGTATGTCCTTAAATCGTTTGTGGCAAGGATCGTAGATAACATTGTCTGGGTTATAAATTTTGCTGTGAAAGTACGGGACAACTTAATTTGAATTGTTGAATGAATATAGGCGTGTGGTTACAAGAGTGATATATGTTCCTAGTGGAGGAGTGGAAAGTCAACGATTTTCAGGTTGTTGATAAGGATGTAATTAGTTGTTTTTTTTTTACCAGTATGTGATGCCATTTTTAATTTGAATTGCAATGGTCGATTGGTGGTAGGCTGTCACCGAATCGAGTTCTCTCAATGTAATAATTTTGGTGTTTGAATATGTGACATTAACTTCACAACTGAGAGTATGCAATGGAAAAATAACACCATCCACACATTTTGACTATACGCCCAAGAGTATGCAATAGAAATCTACATGGGATTTTTGCACCGCAATTTATTACCCCTTCAACGATAACCCTTTTCGTCATTTATATTTTGTTTGATTGGCAGTAATTTAGTGATTCTTCAGCTCTATAATTTCGTTGAAGAAAATACGGTCTAAGAAATATCTAAGAAAATTGTTTAACTGGTTCTAGATTCAATTTTAATACACTGCCATCTATTTATATTATTTAGAAAAACTAAAAAAAAATGGTTCCAGTATTGGATATATTTTTAGCAATGGATACCATCTTCAAATTCATTTAATTATCTAAAGCTTTAATATTTTCCACATAATTTACTCTCCAAAACTCAAAATCGGACAAATTTTTCCTTCATTCTGATTGATCACAATCAACAGCTTGAAAGAAAGAACAACTCACCACCACATCCGAATGCTGCTTATTCAATATTTAACTAAAAATCCATTCACTCGTTGACATCATCAATCAATTTGCCCACTACTAGGGCGGGCGTGCATCCCACTCAATTCCGCTCGATATACCAAAGTCAAAGCATACCCATTATTGACAATGGCCAACAACGCTACATCTAACTAAATTAACGCTGACAGGCGACTGTCAATTATTCAATTTTGATGCGAACGTGTCATTGTGCTCTTACCATTCGATACAATATTATTCCTCAGACTCAGACTCCCACCCAGCATCTGTTGTTCGGACTCGGAGTCAAAGTCATTAAAATTGAATTAATCACTGGGTATCTATCAGTGATTTTCTTGGCATTATCAACTCGAGGCATAAGGAGGAGTCTGGGAATATACTATATACAACAAGGATATGATTATCAATTAGCAATAACTGGAGCGATGATAAATTGTTTTGATACATAGTTTTTGTTCTGGTGTCCAACAAGTCCATGTGGAGTGCATTTTTCCTTCGCATAACTTGAATCTGAGACGAACTACTATTCTATTCAAGAAATCCTTGTTCAGTTGCATGGCATTCCTTAGAGGAAATTCCTCTTGAACCCTGCGAATTCCATTCGTTATAATTATTGTTTCTTGCTCACTTTTGTATGTAGTATACCTACATTCCTGTGAAATGAATCGCAACCACAGAAGATTAAGACACTTCGAAGGACTCCTTACAAAATAACAAACCATCCGCTTATAAACCAATTAGAGATTCCCAGCACATCACGGAACTAGCATTCGCTGCGTCCTACACCAAGCATTTGGTTGATAAATCTTCGATTTAGTATCTATCCGAAAGAATTGCTAGGTAACGTTGGAAAATAATTATCTTGGGAAATTTATACTGCTCTATTCTGGCCACGCAGATAGTGGAGGCGCCCAAATGTTAAAAGTCGTTTTTATTATCCTCTTTTTCCAATTCCGTGAGTTGTGACTAACTAGCGCAGAGTCGAGTGGGAGAGATTTATTTGTGGAATTTTCTCTGTTGTTATAGATTGCGCTAAGATGCTAGATGTGAAATTATAGATACAAAAACGTGACGCAAGTTAAATCGTACCTAGAGGTTAGAGTTGTGGCATAAGAGATACAAATTGTAGGTATGGGTGGATGCGCCATTTACATGCTCACAGTGGCTATCTGTTTCACTTCTATCTGCCGAAGTTGTTGGTCTTAGTCTCAGCATCTGCCTTAAATGTTCAATACCTTTGTAATCATTCGTATCGAACCAAATTAAGACGAATTTTTTTAACCATCATTGACAGCGAAATGTTTTCCTGTAGAACGCCTTTTCACAAGCTCAATTTAAGAAGTTTTAGGCGTTCACACAATATACAGCCGACAAGATCTTATACGCGACATTCAGGAGACTTATTCTTCTGTAGTTTGCGCAGTTCAGAGTATCTACTTTCTTGTGGATGGGGCACACGATTCGAAGTTCCATTCGTCGGGCATGCTTTCATCCGACCAAATTTGACAGATGAGTTGGTGCATGCTCCTTACCAAGCCATCTCCCACTGCTTTGAAAAGCTCGGCCCGGAGGCCAACCGCTCCAGCAGCTTGGTTGGCCTTAAGTTTGGATATCGCTATCCTCACTTCGTGTAGGTCGGGTGGACGCAAATTTTGGCTATCATCGTTCAAACAGTTCATTCTGCCTGACAGCGGGTTGTTGGCTATCTCCGCCGTCTTCAACAAATCATCAACACCGACTGTGAATCTACTAATGTACCTATTCCCATGCTCATCTCTGCAGGCTTCTGTTTGAGCTTTGAATCCTTGGGTGGATCGTCTTACCCCTTGGTAGAACTTTCGAACATTGCTTTTGCAGTATCGTCCCTCAATTGATTCGACCGCTCGCTTCTCGTGCTCTTTCTTGTTCCTTCTGAGAAGTCGGTGTTCCTCCCTTCTTTTTTGCCCGTAGAGCTCGCGGGCAGCTCTCTCAGCCGCTCTGGTTCTTGTCTGCAGCATTAATTGATAGGACTCGTTTTGGCTGCATGTGCCTGGCGGTATTCCTCATCGAACCAGGGGTTTCGTTGTGGTCGCACAGTGAAACCCAGCACTTCGGTAGCGGCACTACTGATGTGGCACGCTGGCAGTGTTGCCACTGGTCCTCTGTACTTGATGTTGGTGAAGCTAAGGATGGGCTTGCTGAGAGGTTTAGGGAGACGCGGTCAGCAAAAGTTTTGGCGGTAGCCTTGCAACGTCAAATCTTCTTAAAGTATCCTCTCGGTATTGTGGAGTATTGGATATCCGCATCCGTACTTTGGCTACTACCAAGTAATGGTCCGAGTCTATGTTGGCCGCTCGGAACGTTCGGACATCCAAGATACTGGAGGTATGTCTGGCGTCGATCGCAACATGATCGATTTGGTTGGCGGTTTGTTGATCTGGAGACTGCTAAGTCCCCTTGTGTATGTTGAGGTGTGGGAATCGTGTGCTGACAATGATGACATTTTGCCTCGCCTCAAAGTCGATTAGACTGGGTCTGTTTTTGGAGGTGTTGTCGTGCAGACAACACCTCCTTTCCGATTTTTTCATTAAAGTCGCCAAGAAATATCTTGACGTCGTACTTCGGACACTTATTAAACGTCTTCTCAAGAAGATCGTAGAATGCTTCTTTCTCTATGTCGTCTTTCTCCTCTGTCGGGGCGTGAGTACAGATCAGCGTGATATTTTTAAATTTGGCCCTGATGAGGATTGTAACTAGGCGATCGCTAACATTACTATGGAGGGTCCACTTGAGCAACCTACACCCGCGACCCACTTAATGGATAAGCGGGCCATTGAAAATGAATGAAGGAATGACTGACCAACGCCATCTGTTGGAAAAATGCGTAATGACAATCAATAATAATCAGTTATCGCCTTTGTAAGCTGAATGACCAACGCCATCTGTTGGAAAAATGCGTCATGTCAATCAATAATAACTAGTCCTCTTGTCAGATGAAAAATAAGTCAGACTCTATTAAACGTAAGAGCTTAGAGAGTTTGTTTTGCTTACTCGCGACCAGTTCTACCTAACATATTTTGCCTCCGAAGCTTCGATCAGCAAAAGGTTCATGTCCTTGCTGATGGTTCTAGTAATATCGAATCACTTTGACATTAGGAACTTAGGACTTGGGATTGTAGGAAATATTGCCTGTATTGTGAGACAGCCATTCTTTTTTTTAGAACTGTAGTCTGTAGTGCCATGATTCCAGTCATTGGAAAATGGACATGATCTCTTCGGAACATGTTTTAAAAATGAGGTAGTAGGTACATGTACCTACTTTTCCAAGTTATTGTCGCCTCTAGCCTTTAACAGTTCAGTTGCTAGACCATCTGTGGCTGCCGATTTGTCTGACTTAGTCCTCACCTAGTATCGCTGTTTTAACGTAGTTACGGTCCGGGGGCTTGATTGATTTGTCCTCTAGACTAAGACTAGGTATATATGATGGGCCCTACGAACTAATTCCTAACTGAAACTAAATCCCAAATTTTCTGGGACTTAATTCGTTTCCGCTAGTGGAACTTAGCTCCAGTTGGGACTTAGTTCGTACGGCCTATATGATGCTGCCTAACACGCGTTTTTGACTTTTGTCGCTGTTTAAAGTTCCCTGTTCCCGGTGAAACTTAGAAGTTCCTGAAATCTTCTGTACCGTGACAGTATCTAAGGCTTAGGAATAAAAACAACGATCAAATAAGGCTATTTGAGCTTCACGAACTACTTATAATTCGGCTTAAATTCTACCTACTATTGCGTGACAATATATCAACGACATCTTTCGTCTATCTTTTATGTGCGCTATTGCCATGGAGCTAGTATACCAATCTTGACATCCTTTTATCTGACCAGTGTTCATATAAAACTTAAAATATTACAACTCCTTCATCAACATGAAGGTACGTTTTACATCCTCTCTCAACTAACCACAATACATCAGTTTGTGTTTTTTCAATATCCGTACTTTCTCGCTCATTGACTTCAATGCCCTCCTTCCTGTTGCATACTTCAGATGTCTGCTTTTGCTGTCCAAAGTTTAAAATTAAAGAGAAAAAGAAAAGGAAGCAAACCTCATGAAGAGATCCAGTCTCCAGTCATAGTGAAGCAGATTCTCGATTATTGCAAAAGTTTAACACAAAGTTACAAGTACTTGTATTTTGATTTTCCTCCTTTATGTTTTTTTTTTTTTTTTCTTATTTTATATTGTTCTCTGTATTTCCATAAAAAAAGGAGAAGAAAAAAAATTCCAGCTTGCATGTTTCCTTGTAGGAATAATGCAAGGAACTCGTGCAACTCGTGCAAAATTTTATGGAAGTATTTCCGCAATCCTTTGGTATATTGTATAGAAATCTGAACTTTTATTTTTTATTAAACTTACATCCGACCATCGACATATTGAATGTACATTGAATTATTGGGAACACAAATTCCTAAAACTACTCCTCTATTGTTAAGTATGGAAAATGTTTTCCAGGAAGTTGAATGCAAATTCCCAAGCGATTACCTGATTTGATACCTTAACATAGTCAAAGATTTAGGTTCAGAAAATAAATATAAAAGTTGAAGTTTGTGCGGTTGCAATTTTTATAAAAAAAATGACATCCTTGTTGTATGTATGTATATACTTGGGTAGGTACCTTAAGGTATTATATGAAATTCCTTTAGTCAATCCTACGAATAAAATAATCATCATGTTTCCCATGCATATAGTTTAAATCGACTTTACTTGTATTTTACTTTGTCGTCCTTTACTTATCAAACTCCCGACAGATTGCCGTCAATTCTCGTTCTCGTTATCGCAACTGGTAATCAAAGTTTCTCCTTTAACTAGACTTTCATCATCACTACCCAAGTACCCACGAGTTACATTTCACTCTTTCCTATGGCACTATGGGCTATTCCTGGAATTTGATATTTAGCGTCCTTATTCTCTGGGAAAAAGTTTCTGAGTGGGATTTTCAAACTGAAATTCAACTCAAACAAACAGTATCCTGATGATGATATTTTTTTTAGATTTATTTCCTATGACACTTGACACTGTACCTACCAATCCCCATGTTAACATTGATGACAACTATCGTCTTTGGTTTCTATAGTGATGGAGTCTTTCTAAGGTCTTAATCTGGTAGGAGACACATTGTTGAGATCGTTAGTTAAGAGAGAAAGTTTTATTCCTATCAATCGTACTGATATTGAAAGTTGTCACAGGACGAAGACAGAGATGGTTGAAAGAGGGAAAAGTACTATTCATCTTAGCCAGCCTGGATGAGATAGAAAACGGATCTAAGAAGCACGAAGTCAATATGGAGAGGTTCCCCAAATATCGAAATCGCGAAAGGAGAATACCTTGGGGATCATGACGTTATCTCGAATGACAAGAATCTCGAAGGCTAAAAATTTCGAAAAGTTTTTTTTTAATCTCGGATGTACAAAAATCTCGAAAGACAATATCTCGAAAAAATCTCGAAAAAATCTCGAAAATAAAAAGTAAATTCGAGATTTTTTTTTTCACCCACCCCATATCCAAACGGTAAACTCAAGCAGGGGGGTTGCAGGGGGGGGCAGCATGCCCCCCATACTTATCACACTTTTAACACCATTTTTAGTATTAATTCGAAACTTTTGTTATTCGAGATTTTTTTTCAAGATTTTTACATTCGAGATTTTTGCTTTCGATTTTTGCTTTCGAAATTTTTTTTTCGAGATATCGTGGTAAACCCGAATACCTGAAAACTGCAGTCAGGCCATAAAGAAATGTGAAAAGGGTTAGAGCTGGCAGATCATAAAATGGACCCAGTATTTTTTAGTATCAGGATAAATGCAGAACTTCTTACTAAGCAATTCAAATATGGATGAAGGAAGTAAAAAAAAATCCCTAAACTCATCCACCCTACACCGAAATTCATAGTTAACCCATCTAAGCCATTTCTGTCACAAAAAAAAAATATTCCTATGATATTCCCACATCACTAATGACAGTCTATAGTTAATGCATTCTGTGGTAAACCAATGACTACAACAGCCTTGTAAAGGATACAGTAGCAGTTTCAAATTGATAGAGATTACCTACCTTCAGTTCGACCCGATTTTCCTGACAGTCCTTCATGAATTGTTAAAATCATTTATATTGAATGTGTCGACTTGTATGCTTTTGTGTGTACGAAGTTTGCACCACGTTCGCACCGCAGAAAAATGTTTTCGCACTTAACTCACATGAATTGTTAATACCATTATCCCGGTAGATCAATACCTTTGGCAAATTCCTCTTCCTTCCTTATTATCGTAACACTATTACATTAGAATCCCTGCTCATATAGATCCACATGGGAAAAATGCCACTCAGCACATCGTGATGGCGAAAATCGGGGGGAATCTCTTATCCTATATCCTGAATCCTGACAGAATGTTGTTGTTTGAAAAAGTGAGCAATATTCCCTACTCGCTCACATGAGAAAGGAAGGCTGCCATATGGATAAAGGGAAGCAAATGGATTGGGAATGATCAGAGGTTCTGTTTGGTTATGTTACAAGGATGTTGTGTAGCTTATTTATAGAGACTTGTAAGTCATAGGAGAAGAATGTGTTTCCCCGAATAGATTGACGTTAATGCTCAATAATTCAGTTGTGCTTGTGGTCAAACGAGGATAAATTCAAGTATTTCTTTGTACGCACTGAAGATTTGACGTGGGGTTTACTTTCAGTCAGAATTTTGACACTATACAAGTTACCGATTGATAACAAGTTTCAACAACTTTGAGACGGTTTTTGAAAGAATTTAAATCATTTTGGGTCAATTTGCAAGATGTAATATGAAGGGTCTTTCATTAAGGACTAGACAACTTCTTTTTTAAATAAAATTCAAACTACTTGAGATATCTCAAAAAAAAAATTGATTGGCTTGAATTACTATTAAAATATTTATGAATGGATTTCGACTTCGTTCATAATGTCCACCACGGGAATTGTATGCAGCGGTCGATACATTGAACCCAATTTTCGATAACTCGGCCGCAAAATTCGACAGATACGGCCGCTATTTCTCGTTCCATATTGGCTCTGAGCTCCTCTAACCCCGCCGTCTTGTTGGCATAGACCAATGATTTCATGTAGCCCAATAAAAAAGTCTACAGGCGTTAAATAACACGATATCGGCGGCTAATAGATGGGTCCGTTTCTCGAGATAACACGTTCACCGAACTGAGACTTCAATAACTCGATAGTTGCACCTGCTGTGTGGCTTGTGGCACCGTCTTGTTGGAAAAAATAAATCACTGATGTCCAATTCATGCAAGTAGGCTAAGATCCTTGCGCAAAATTCGCCATAATGTGGCCTAGGAGAGGCTCAATTCTTGAGAACGCCGTGAAATTGACTGATGTGGGTCGTTTGCGATGGACGCCTCTACGGCAGCAATTTTCTGCACACTTGGGGTAAAACGTAATCTCACTGGCAAGTGGCACAACAACATCAAGCAGCGAATATTCTGACTAAAATATTTTCACTAAATTATGAATTGCTTGTCTACTGAGACGAGAATTACGGCCGAAAATTGGCTTTGACGCTCTCAAAGTTGTGACCACCCACTCGGAATTTCGGTAGTAAATTTTAATTATTTGTAAACGTCGTTCCTTCGTGTAGGTACTTCACTATGATGAAAATGTTTATTTTACTGAATATTTTGACATTGACAGTTCGGTAATCGATTTAAGGGTGCGTTCACAATGAAAGTTTGAAGTTGTCAAGTCGCTAATGAAAGACCGTTTATTTTCAAATATTTTGTATTAAATACTTTTAACTAAGGACTATACGAGAAAAAATCCGGAGTTTAGTGAACTTCTTTCCAGCACTTCATAAGTGTCAAAAAATGTGATCAAAATAGAAGATAAAGTGTAGAAATAGTAGTTTAAAAAAATGTTAAGCATAATCCGTTTCTTTCAACATTAAAAATTGTCAAGTCTAATTTCTTTCCTCGAACAGTCCTTATTTCTGACCTTCACATTAAAATTTGTATATAAAAGGTTTGGTTAGGTTAGGTTGTCCAAAATTAAATATGTCCCAAAAAATGGATAATAATAGAAAGTTTAGTTAACATATGTCTGAATTATTGTGTCATTTTGGTAAAATCTTCTGAAATATTTACACGTAATATTAGCCGAATATTTCAGACAAAGATTCCGAAAAAAAACACAATTTTCGACAACTTTTAAACGCCTTCAAGATTTGACCAAAATTTTTGGCCTAGAAAATGTTTCAATCCAAATTTGTTTTTAAATTAAATAACATACGAATTACATAAGTAGGTACATTACGACACATTCCCATTGCGTTAAAAAATTACTAGCATAATTCCAAATATTTCGACAAAAAATTATCAAATCAAAATTATAGCAAAATGTTTGCGCTTTCGACATTTTAAATCTCTTTATGTTCTTTGGAAATCTTTTAAGCCTACAAGTCAAGAAGAATGATCTTAAATTAATTCTGGAAACAAAGCTAAGATTGCATACTGAATCTGCGATTAGCCAAATTTCATATATTCATATATTCATTGCAACTATGCAGACCGAAACATTATTTGTTCAAAAATTTACCAAAATGATGTCCAAAAATTTTTACAAAAATAATATGTACTTAAAATACCAAGCAAAGTTCAAAAATGTTTTGAACATAATACAAAGGCTTTGAAAATTATGTATTTATCAAAATTGTTGCTAAATATTGAAAAATGAAGAACGGTTTGAAAATGTTGACACTATTTCATGCTTGCACGGAATTGGAAATTTGCAAAAATTCGAAATCATTTTGGTACAGTGAACGACTGCTAGGAAGTAGCCCAAATTCTGAGACTATTGAATAACTCGCAAACTAATGCCCAAAGGCCTTTTTTTTAAATATTATGAGTTCTATTTAAAGTTCCTCAAGTATCACAGAATTGATCAAATTGATGCAGTATTATTTCTGAACTCTACCATTGTTGACGAAATATTTCTGACACAGAATTTGCACCATCGTGCTTTCGAAATTTAAAAAAAATACCACTGTTATTGTGATGGAAGTGTTGACCTAAAATATTTATTAAGTCTAAATTTTGTGAGTAAAAAAAAAATAAAAATTTAAGGCGTATTCAAAAACATGTCTATAAAAAATGTCAGAATCATTCAGTATAGGTTTGGTTAGGTTTGTGGGCTGGCGAGGATTTCTCCTTAACACACTCAGGTCAATAACAGCTGGAAAGCTCGTTTAGGTCGTTGAAGAAGTAATGACTTCTTAGGAATTTAAACCTGGTGTGTACCTACCGCAGAGTACTGTGCACTAATTCTGATTTCACTGAAGGACGTCCATAGCATTGTTGTGGTATTCCAAGTATTTAAGGTGGCCCATCTCTTGTGATTTTTCGCCCTGCTTCAAGCTTGAGTGTGCAAGGCGGGATGTTCACAGAGGGATCAGTTTGTTCTGAAACAGCTGTCGAACCTTGTCTTGCTAATTCTTCTGCTTTCTCATTGCGTGAAATACTTTCATGTCCCGGAACTCAACAGAACGATACCTTGTGCTGTGTACCAAGAGCCTTGATTTCTTCGCGACAGCACTTCGATTTTATTTCTGATGCAGTTCTGGATTTTATTGCTGCCTGACTGTCAATAAAGCAGGTAATACCTCCAGTTCGTATTGCCCTTACCACAGACTCATGGACAGCTGTTGTCACTGCCAGGACCTCTGCTTAAAAGACGCTACTATGGTCGGGGAGGCAAATCGATTTTGATATACCCAGCGATTCGGAAAAGACATCAGACCGTACCCCAGTGTCCAATTTTTATCCGTCTGTAAATACGGCTATCATTTGCATGTTAGGTACGAGTCCGTCTCTCCATTCTTCCCTGCTGGGATAGGCGCTCGAGAAAGGTCTTGTAAACTCTAGGTAAGGCGTGATGTAGTCTGTGATAGGTACATTGCCAAAATATTTCTGTAGGATCATCGAATGACCCGTTTCGTTCAATTTCCAATTTATTGATTGGCTCATTCTCAAGGCACTATATACACACTCCGAAAGTTGTATATTTGTATAATAATGTCTAGCATAAGCAAGTTGAGGATAGCCTCAAGTTCTGCGATTTCAGTTGTCCTCACCGCACTAGTGATTCCGATTCACGGTAGTCTTTGAACCTTCGTTAACGCCTTTAGATAAGTGGCCTTATTAGTTGCCAGCCGGCTACCATAGGAGACTGCCATAGGTCTTACTTTAGCCGTGTACATCCAGAGCTTAATTTTGGGAGATGGTCCCCTGGTTTTCACAAAGATTCTGCTCCAGGAATAAAATGCTATTGTGTTTTTTTTTGATTCTTTCATTGGTGTTCAATTTCCAGTTCAGTTTTTTGTTTAGTATAAGGTACTCCATTCAGTATAAAATATTTCCTAAAATTCATACCAGCATTGGATCTTAATTAAACAAATATTTCTGACTAAAAAATTCAGTAGGAGAACTAATCCGAAAAGTGCTAAGCTATATTTCAGAAATAATGTGATAATTTTTGAACAAAAGGAAGTCTTCTTCATACCAAAATTGTATAAACAAATTCAAAGGTTTTTCATAAATGTTTTACCAATTGTTTTCAATTATGTTTCAAAATATTATTCGAAATTTTATTAACATTAGACAAATATTTCTGACAAGAATTTTGATTCTAACTATAGGTTAGATACCCAAAATTTGGGTCATTGGCCTTGTCAGAAATTATTCGGATAATGCTAATAAAATTTCGAATCGACAATTTTGATACATAAACTTGGTATAAGACATTTTTGAACACCTTTTGGCTTTATTTATACAATTTTGTTCTGAAAAAATTGTCCTTTTATATAAAAATTATAATTAATTAATTGTAAACTTCGTCCCTGCCCCAATTGAACAAAAAAAAAATTTAAATCATTTTCGAAAACAATTCTTGGGAACTTCATTATTCTGTATTACATCCAAAAGTTTAAAAGGAAAATAGGTTCCCGTTTATCCTGACTAAAAACCATTTCAAATACAAAATACAACAATTCAACTCACAAATACCAATCTACCAAATCCAAATAGCAATCACACAACTAATCTGAAAGTGGCGCACTCTGTCCTTGAACATTGCCTACATCTGTAATTCACACTCAAACACCAGCCTAGTCTTCTTCTGTATAATTCCAAATATCTCTTCTTTGTCATGTTAGTCTCGCCTCCGTCTGCAGCATAGATGCAGCACCAATCTACCGTTGTAATTGCAGTTGACAGCCGACCAAATATTTACTCCAAATTCATCGGCGGCGCACAAAACGAACAAATATTCCCTGCCATAGCCGTCACCGATGAAGTAGTCCCTCACAAAGCGTAGAGTCGTCGGTCGGTCGGTAGCAGTTTTTGTTTGCCTTTCGATTGCACGCATTTCAATGGTGGTTGGTGTCCCTTTTCACATCAACCACCCACCATCTAGCAGTCACGTCCTGGTATCATGTAGTAGTTTCCGGCATCTACTCTATTTTCATGAAGGTTGCGTAGCGCAGCAGGATATTTATCATCACGAATACGTTCATTCCGATCACCGGAGCGAAAGAGACAGCCATCCCCAATAGCAGTGATTTACAACACTGCTTTGTCGGTAGATTATTATCAGACATACATACACAGCTCAAGCACACACATCACAATAATTCCACCAAAGATTGTGCTCAAGGATGCGCTTTTCTGTTTTGAGAGTGGAATTGGAAAAAGGTCCTTGAGCAAGCTTCCATTGAATTTTGCCCTTTGCTGAAATGTTTTGCTGCATTGCATGCAATATCTGATGGGGCTTAAGGGTGGTACTTGCACAACAATTGCCTTTTGTGCGTTTTGTAGCTGTTGCTATTTGTAGAAAGGATTTCTTTTCCGCTGCGATTCATGGTAATTGTCAGTTTATTTTTTTTTGTTGCCTGTTAAGAGCAGAAGGTTGTCGAAGCTTTTATACAGCTTAGGTACGTGCGATTTTCTGCGTAATTCTAACCTTGGATAGGTTTTAACATCGGATTGTTCTTTCAGGGAAGGAGGCAGATATGAGGAGAGCACAATCGAAATGAATGACAGGGTTGTTTTTATAGCGAAAGTTGTGACAACGAACATCTCAAGATGGAAGATGTTTCCCTCTTGCTATATGATTTCTATCCACAAACACACAAACCACCCCATTAATTTCGAAACTCCTTTCAAAGCTGCAATAATTCTATCGACTCATCCTTGCCTAATTGCGAACCACTCATGTGAACTCAACAAGTTCGCTGCTTCTGATTCCTCACGACTCATGGTTAACATTATCGCAAGGCTAATGAGTGAACCAACCACCACCACCGCCACCACCATTAAGAAGCGTTCATTACCTTCTGATGCGCAAATTCATGATAATATTGCAACAATATAGAACCACCTACAACCGATACAATACTCGTAGCTCGGGAGCACTTTTAACAACCATCCATACACTGTACGATTATAACCATTCAATTAGTCCAACTTGTATAATTAGACGAAATAATTTAATAATGCTTATCGATGTGGTATAGCGCAGCAGCGAGCCATACTCCAACGAAAGATATTCCACTATGGCATTTAACCTTATTAAACTGCGACACAGAGCAAAAGGGTGGTAGTTGGCAGGGTATAGTGTTTGCGGATAGGGCAGGGTGGCAGCGAAAGTTTATCACAAAAACGCGTACAACTCTTGCAGAGCACACTCACACGCCTCGGCAAATTGGTTGGTGTATAGCTCAAAGGAAGCTGTTATATTCTATGGCGCATGGATGGCCTGAATAGTTGATGCTATAGTTATGCTAACGCATGCAAATGCACTTTGACTGGTTTTTATACTGCAGAGTTTAATTTTATTCAATTACTCATACCACGAATGGTGATGGCTGTACAGAGGAGGTGATGGTGATGGTGGTATCCGTCTGTGCCACTTCAGTAGTTGTTATTGAAATTTCGCGCACATTTCGCAGCTTTTTCCCCCCAATGAATGTATGTGTGTGTGTGAGTGGTATTTTAGTGCCGAGGACAGTGGATGGTAAACGAGGATTCGTTAAATTTAATAGCTCTTCCAAAGACTCTTATATGAGTTGGCCAATTAAAGTAAATTATAGAAAAACTTGGCAAACAATGGCACCAGGTTGGAAGCATAGAAATACCGGTAGCCCCCTGCTTGGGGTTACTGTCAAACTTGGGGTAAGTGCGAAATTAGATATGAAGGTTTTTTTCTGCAGTAAAAACGCTCACCTACTCCAAAATCTAACAGAAAACCCAAGCAGGGGGGTTGCAAGGGGGGCAACATGCCGCCCCATACTTATTCCACTGTTTATGCATTTCCACTTACTATTTTGGGCTTTACTGCTTGTCAAAAAAAAAAAAAAAAAACAAACCCTGGAAAAGAAATAACACCCAAAATGACGAAAAATTTGGCAACAACAAATTGTACGAATTTTTTAAGGGCGTTATTTCCAAATTTATTTTGGGCGTTATTGCCTAACGCCGGATTAGTCAACGAGCACAACGACCTTTTTTTTAATTTTTAGTGGAACTAAAATGGTCGTACTAATTTTATAACAATTTTGACCATTTTCTAAATATTGTTGAAAATTATTAGCCTAATATTCATAAAATTTCATAAATTCATGTGTCATAAAATGGAGATGATTAAACATTTTACGGCATCGTGCATCGTAGTTCAATAGGTAATTGTACTTATTTTCTGATACTTTTTGGAACACTAGTCAGAATTTTTATACATCAGGTCAGAAATGTAACTTCTGTGGACTGTTATCTTAGTCAATAGTGGGTGTCCTACCTTATCGTGCAGCAAAAATCAACAATTTATAGATATTTTCTAATAATTTTTGGAGCACTAGTCAGAATTTGTATATATCAGGCCAGAAATATAGCTTCCACAGAAGCTTCGACAATAGGGGTCGTTCTATTTTATTCTGCATCAAAATTCAACAATTGAAGTTATTTTCTGATCATTTTTTGGAACACTAGTCAGAATTTGTATATATCGGGTCAGAAATTTAGCTTCTGTGGACTGTTAGCTTAATCAATAGTGGATACGTTTCATAATTGTTGCAAAATTTCGAAGTTGTTGGCATAATTTTTGAACTAAAATGATTGCAATTTTGCAACAATTCTGACTATTTTCTGAACAATATTGAAAATGGGGTAATCCTATTTAATATGGCGCATTGTTACAATTTGTTAAAAACTGATCAAAATTTGAATATATCAGGTCAAAAATGTAGCTTATTTGGGGCTTGCAGTGGCCTCTCAGAAGCAATTCATCATCGAATTGAGTATTAAGTGACCCTCCTAAGAGAATCTTTCTCTACAGCTCCCCCTTCTGCCTTCACTGTACCCTGGGGAACTGAATACGTAATACCTGTGACTACACTGTTTAATTTTTAGTTATCAGAAAATCGCCAGCTACCAACCATCATTATCATCACAGCCACCACCCCTATGCAATTACAGCTACTGCTCGAGTACATTCGAGGTCAATCCACCAATTTGGTCATGCGGTGAATGGCCATATTTGAATGACATAATTTCTGCGTTTGCTGCAAATGGTGCGGAAATTTACATACAAACGAGCAAAGTATGGCAAATTTCCGTAATTAGAAGAGAAAATGATTTTATCAATTTGCTGAGGCATTACAGCCGCCGATAGAGTAACCCCACCAACGTCATTCTGTGCATTCAATTTTCCTATCACATTTTGTGCGTGTTCATTTAACACTCCTTCCCCTATGAATGGGTTGTTCAGAAGTCGTGGGTCGAGATAAATAACAGGGTCGTGACGCAGATAGCAGTGTAAATGTAAAATTTTGGGTCCAACACTGAAAGACAATTTGCTGGAATAATTTTTTTAAAATCCGTCACACAAGCTGTCAAGCTTGCTCAACCAAAAATGGCAAAAAAAAAACACGAAAGTGACAGGCGCGCATAAATGATGGTTAATTAAGCATTCATTACATTCAGCGTATACCCTTTAAACTTGGCCATAATCACTTCAGCATTTCATCGGAAAATTACTCCCACATGGAGTGTAATTTTCAACTGCTCTCGCTCAAATAAAACAAATTTATTACCCATACGTGAATCGGTTTTTATTGCGAAATCCTTTCAACCACAAGGAGCATTTTAAATAGCTTTCAACACAAAGACGCAGATCTACATATCCCACAGAATGGAATTGGAGCAACCAAAAACCCACACATATACTGGCAAGATAATAAGGAATTCCAATTCAAATATAATACGAGAATGGAAAATGAAAAATCGTTTCGCCAGAAATTAGATCTGAGAAAAACACAAAAATGTATTTGCCCAGGCCCACACACGGGTATACAAGTAATGGTTCTTTTGTTTCGCATCCATGTTGGCAAGTAAGTGAATTGTCCTTGCTGTCGGCCGTCGGTGTTGAATTTGTCCAACAAAAACTAAAAGCGATGGTAATGGCTTAAAATATATATCATTGAATGCAGTAAAGAATCGTGTGCATATAATTTTTGTCATTATTTCAGGAATTTTGTTCCCTAATAGAAATGCAAAGGACATTGCTTTTAAAATTTGTAAACAAAAAAATTAGGAACGATGGAATTTTCTATATTTTGTGGAATGCGCAGAGGTTTTCCGAATGGTTCGACTAGAAACAAGCCAGCTATGTGTATTTTAAATCATTTTCCATATCGAATAAGGTGTCGCTTTCATTTCTGATGAAGGATGACTACTCCTTGCTGAGCTATTTATTGCTCCAATTTTGAGTTGAGGAAGGCGGTCAATTTTTCACCAGTTGGTATCGTGTGACAGTAGAATATTATTATCAGTCTGCCATTTTTAGGGATCTCCTTAACCACTGCCAGTACTTTAGATTGGTATCGAACTTTTCCTTGACTTTATTTAAAATTACTGAAATTGTTTGTATTCCATTCAAGACTAATACAAAGTCAAGTTTTCCTGCATTAAAACAGAACATTGACAAATATGTTAATTACCATGGAAAAACACCAAAACACCATCGAAAAACGACAAAAGCAAAAATTCAATATTCAAAATTTCAAATTCAATACGCACAAATTTTATAACCAAAATCAGAAACCTACTAAACCTATTGTCAACAGAATCAAACGGACCTATATAGGCAATGTCCTTTGACCAACTCAATAAGTTGGGAGTAAAAACACGTAAATTCAAAAAATTTGTTTATCGAAAACCTTGAAAGTGCCACAAATGCCAAAGTGTGTATATCCGCCTGTTGCGCCACCTATTTAATTATTTATTTATTTCTCTACTCTACTTCATCTCAGTTGGATACGAACACTCTTCGGGCTGCTATGTTAGTCCTTTCAATATAATTATTGTATTATTTCAAAATAATTGATTGGAATTTATCTGACCAATCGATAGCCTTACAAAAAAAAAAAAAAAATACTGAATGAACAGAACTTTTCAAAATTTTTATTAGGAACTCTAGAACTTTTGCCCAGCTATTGAGAACTCTAAAAAAATATATTTTTAATAAACTTTGGCGTGCTAATTTCACGCACCCGTCATAGATCTCTCTCCGATGAATTTGTATTCCGAATTGACCGATAAAGTCAACGCTTTCAAGCCATGTATCGGTGCTAGGATAAATGGGATGATAATGTCGAATCACGGATCATGAACTTTCTCTGTAGTGTTGCCTTCTTACCTCAAAGAGTTTTATCACTTTTACTTAGCTACTTAAGGTGGCGCTACAGTTCGGGGTCAACCTGGGTCTCAACTAACAAAGCGTCTACAGCCAGCAAGATCTTTGGCCAGCTGTCTCCAGTTTCGCATGCTTAGTTGGTTAAGGCCCCCTCCACTTACATGCGCCACCTGAGTCACGGTCTTCCTCTACTGCGCCGTTCCCCGGGTGGGATTCAAAGATCTTCCGGGGCGAAACATTCGTGTCAATTCACTTTACATAACCCATCCGCGACTTCAGTCGTTGGACCTTCTACGGTTCGTCGTCCTCCTCTCTCCTCCTCCATTCAATGTCTATGCAGATGGGACCGAAAATTACTTGAAGAATATTCCTCTCACAACTTTCTTGATGGCAGTCTTGTCCTCATTGACTGCCAAACCCATGTTCACCAAATCCGTCTCAATACTCAAACGTCCCAGTGACATCACGCTGCGTTCTGCCGATTATGTCGGTGTCGTCGGCGTAGGCGAGTATATGGTCGGACTTTTGAAAGATAGTGCCTCTGGTGTTGACGTTTGAGTTTTGCACTATTCTTCCAAAAACGATGTTGAAAAAGTAACAATACAGCACATCGCCTTTTCTAAATCCTTTTTTGACATCAAAGGTCTCGGTGAGTTCTTTACCGAATTTGATGGAGCAGCGTGCATTTTCTATTGACATCCTGCAAAAACGGATAGGATTTGACAAAGAATGCTGAGGTTCCACTCATCGGGCCTCCGACCATATTTTTCGGATGAGTTGGTGCATGTTTCTAAACAAGTTATCGCCTACCGATTTGAATAACTCGACGGTTAGACCGGCTTTGTTGGACTTAAGGTTAGATATGGCTATCTTTACTTCGTCCAGGTCGGGTGGTGGAATTGTTTGTGATCCTGGTTGAATGGTTCATTCTACATAACAGCGGGATTTAATTCGTCCTCGTCGTTAAACAATCTGCAGAAATACATAGTACCATATCCTCAGCATCGTTCGTTCTTGCAGGCTTCTGTTCGGGGTCTGTAGCCTTTGAAGGGTCAGTTACTGCTGTCTATTTAAACGCATTTATTTCTTATTTTATTTATTTATTATTTTATTAAAAAATCTACTTGTCTTGCTGACATCTAGTACCTGACTTCGTGATCCCTGTCTACCCCAATTATCAACTGACTATAAATGACAACATTTATATCAACCAGTAGGATAATTTTAAATAGACAAAATGTTTTCTATTGAGTAGAAAAAAAAAAATGTCATGTCATAAATTTTATTGCCATTTCAATGCTTTCACTTTCTAAATCTAATCCAATCCATACTACTACATAAAATGCAACATCCGTCTGTTTGTTTCTCCATACCTCGAGAGCCATTCGTCCGATTTTCATGATTTTTTTTTTCTGACTTATAGATGTGTGGCCAATTTAGGCCGGAGGATGGAAGAGAATTGCTCAGGATTAAAGGGGTCGCGCGGAGTAAGGGGGGTTTTACGAACTGTTAGCCATATGAACTTGAAAGTTTCTATGTTGATAGATAAGTCAGAATTATTACATGCTTCATTCATCATTTTTCAAAATTCGTCCTTAGTTCTACCCCAAATTTTTAACTGACTACTGTAAATATCAATCAACAAATAGGAGAAGTTTAAATAATGCAAAATGTTTTCCATTGAGTACAAAAAAATGTCATGGCCTATTACTCATCAAATTATATTTTATAAACACGATTTCAATGTTTTCACTTTCAAATTAAATCCAATTAAAATTAAACAGTCATCGCTAGCACCCTCAAAATAGACAAAACAGAAAAAATGTTACGTATACGCCACCGTGCACCATCCATAATATTAGGTTATTTCAATCTACCTATTATCCTGCTCGTAACAGTGCAATTATCTAATGGGTCAACATAAATAACTTATTTAACCCTACTCCCGAAATGATGATGATGTTCTTTTTTTTTTTTTTTTATTGTCTGTCCCTCCCGACCAGACGCCATATCCGATAATACTTGATGAAGGCAGTTGACCTGTATGGGCATAAATAAGTAACCTCTGCCCAATTGGGATTACAAGAGTATTACGTTTCGTCTATGTTCATTGGTGAAATGGTGATTCATGATTAATCACCTCATGGGAATCGTATAGTATTGGTTTTGTATGTATTTGGGATAATATAGTATGTTGCTTTGAGTTAGGGAATTGTTATTCAGGACTTGAACTGTGAATTATGTAACAAAACCGGCGTGTCTATTGAATTAAATTCAAGAAAAAAAAAAGTGATTTCTTGTAATGACAACAAAACGTTTACATTATTTATGGGCCAGTTGATGAACATCATTACGTATGTACTCTCTCTCTGATATAAAAAATAGGTAGCTATTGACCGAAATTCCTTTTATTACTTCATCAATCAATCGAAATGCCAACTCTAATTTTCTGTATAAATTCCGGAATGTATTCATCTTCATTAAATCGTCTTCCATTGAAATTTCATAAATATCGAATGGTATTCTCGAAAGCTTCCATTGATTGGGAATATTTCTTCGTAAAATCCCAATTAAATTGTTACCTAAGGAGTATGCTGACAATTTTCTCATATTATATAAGAGTTTTGTTCATTTTAGTAGAATTATAGTTTTAGTAATGGGAATTGTTATGTCATCTGAGGAATTTTGTTTCGAGAAATACTTTGAAATGACGTGATATTCAATTGGTAAACCAATGGGCGTCTTTATCTACATCCTATTTCTCTAGTGAGTTAGGGAGAGTCAAAATGCATATTGTTGGGATGGACATGGAGTCCTACCGACATAAAACACGAAAAAATGGTTTCCATTGAATCGAAAAAATGTCATGGCCTACCAGTTACTGTAGTATCCTGAACAAAAGACATCTGTCTGGTTCTGTAGTCTCGTATAAAGTGAGTTTAGGTTTATTAAATCTGACATATAATACAATGTTGGCACACGCTAAGCTGCTGCTAATTTATGCAGTTTTTCAAGGCACTATAGTTACCAGTCGTTAAATTACATTTATAAACACCATTTGAATGCAACTATAAACGAGTTTTTTGAGTGCTGTTGGAGAGACTAGTAGGCTTTGCAAAATAAATTAGTTTATAAAATCAAAAACAAAAAAAAAAAATAAGAAAAAATTAAACAAAAACAAAATCATCAATTCAAATCAATTTAATAAATACTAAATAGTTAATAATATTTGCCAGCCCCTTTAGTATACTGAAGATAGTCACAAAATTGGACGAATTAGAGAAGAGCCAAGTTGGCAGAACAGTGCAAAGTTCGAACTGTTGGTGAACGATGTAACCATTATAAAATTACAGATTCAAGAAGAGTGCATTTATATCAAATATCTGTACAAAGCTACTGAAAAGGTAATTTAGTTAGACATGTTTATTTTAAGTTTAGAAACTTAACCGAAAATGTGTAACATCGTCACATCGGTTCGCGAACGGCTCTTCTTCAAGGGTATTTCGCCAACACAATGGGAATCAGATCTACGACAATTGGGTTACACCTGGGTGCCACCAGGTATAATAACATCGTTAAAGGTCCAGCGTTACTTTGATAAGATCCCTCAGGAGAAAGTTCCAAAACTGAGTTCAAACGGTAATATGTAAGAACCTTGAATATTTACGTCTCTGTAATTATTCAATCAGCTTATTTACGGGTTTAGTTTGTCCATTTGTATTGGCGCTATTCTACGATACCCGGAGGCCCAGAGCTTAGCTTCAATGAGGGCCGAGGCCTGTGCTAATGTCTCTAATACATACATACATACATACCATTTGAATGCAACTATAAACTATATAAAATGCAACGTCCGTCTGTTCGTTTCTCCATACTTCGAGAACCATTCGTCCGATTTTCATGTTTTTTTTTCTGACTTATAGATGTGTGTCCATCTTAGGCCGTAGAATGGGTGAGAATTGCTCAGGAGTAAAGGAGTAAGGGGGGTTTCACGAATCGTTAGCTGTATTAACTTGAAAGTTTGTATGTTAATAGATAAGTCAGAATTATTACATGCCCCATTCATCGTTTTCCAAAATTAGTCCTATAAAGTTTGAAAAAAAGGTTATGCAAACTTTTCTATTTCGACCTTACTGCGGTTAAATTGCCATTATACCATAAATATATGTGTGTTAAATCAAAAAACGCTTTTAGATGTTAGGCAATACTTCACCGAGTATTTTCAGCTAATAATTATCTTTCTGGTCCGTCCAGAGGAATCCATAGAAATACATCGAGATGTCCTACTATTTCATATCAGACCCTTGGTAAACCACTGGGCCTATTTTTATCTACTATTTACTATTTATTTGTTAGTATAGGGAGAGTAAAAATGCATATTTTTGGAACCGGTTCAAAATAGGCCACTCTTTTGTAGCCACGTCACACAAAAATTAACGATACAAAGAGTCCTCATTAAGCTACAAACTCTATTTTCCTACTTACTTACTTAGGATGGGCTACAGTCCGAAGTCGACCTGGGCTCAACCAACACGCCTCTCCATTTAGCTCTCCATTTGATAAGTGCCCTCAGCTACGTACTCCAAGTTGGTTGAGGTCCCCTTCCACTTATGCGCACCACCTAAGGCGAGTCTTCCTCTACTGCGTTGTCCCTCCGGGTTGAAATCGAAGACTCTTCGGGTCGTAGCGTTGCTTTCCATTTGCTATACATGTCCTAGCAATCCTAGTCAGTGATACGTGTCAAAAAAAAACTATGTGCCGGTCATTACGGTGGGAACTCTATTAAAAAAAACTCTATTGCTATAATGCGAATTTGGGTGTCTTACCTTATTAAGAGGTTTTGATGGTGACTGAGACAGTCAAATTTTATATAAGTTTGTACCGCCTGGTTGCGGCTTAGTCTTCGGGTCAGGTTAGAGGGTGACCTTAACAGTCTACCCCCTCTGACAGACCATCACTAAGGAGGGAGACTGATGGTGCGTGGCACAAGTGGGTGATTTAACCAGTCCGCTTTGCTGCTTGACCAAAAGTCAGTGGTGTATTGTCTGTCTAAAAAAGGATGAGGGTAACCGTGGCAGTTTGTCTCCCGTTTATTTCCTTTTGACAACCAGTCCAAAGGAAAGAGGCTGGTGCTGAGCAGAATAGCTTGATTAAAGAACTCCGTTCTACTGCTTGGTACCGAAAAGAGAGGCCGCGATTTATCTTCATTGCAATGGAAAGGGGTGACCGAAACAGTCTAACCCGCCGCTGGTAGCCTCTGACAGTCCGCTAGTAAGAAGGGTGGCTGATACAGATCAAGGAAGAGTATATTAGCTTTGCTGTTTCTACTGCGACAGGAGAAAAAGACGAAGGGTGACCGAAACAGTCTAAGTTCGACGTGCGAAGGCAAATTTCACTGACGCAATCAACTCTTCCCGTTGGTGGTTAGTCTTCAGAAACAGATAAAGCGTGACCGAATCAGTCTAACCACCGCCTCCTGTAGCTTCTGCCCATTTGCTTGAAAAAAGCGTGGCATGTACAGAACGGAGACGAATCTGCTCCACTGTTTGACGTCGGTAGGGTGACAAATGACAATTTGTCTTCGAGAAAAAGACGGAGGGTATCCTACACAGTATACCCCGCCTATTGCCTTTGACAATTAGTCGCTTCTCGGCCTTACGGCTAAGATCAAAGTGTAGCGAAAGTAGGTTAAATTGATTGCAAAATTGAAGTTGTTGCTCTTAACCTCGAACTAATCACTAATTCTTCAGTCCTAGTCCTCTTCATATCCCCAATTTGCATACAATTTTGCTAAACCCACGCCTGCTGATTCAAATGTAAGTACTGTCTCTCTGTTTGTTTATACGTAGGCATGTTCAATTAAATTTGTCCCCCAAATAAAAACAAATAACAAACCATCTACAAATATGTACATAAATAAATTTGATCATTTCCGGGGATACCTATTTCCGGTATTTCTTTGCGTTACAAAAAAAAAAAAACAAGGTCCATATCATAAAAGATGTACTCTGTTTTTGCCAATGTTTATTCACGTGGCTATCTACAACTAGCAAGCCATCAGTGTATAGTACATAGACTACTGACAAAGATAAAAAAAAGCAATCTCATCCCATTGACAAAACAATTTGTTAAAGTGGCCTAAATGAAATTTTATTTGTATTTAGGGAGAAGAATGACACATACAATGGTGCGGCGAAAAATGTCCCTTGGGTGTACTGCATTACAGTAGAGAGCCTGTGTGTTTATAGATTGTTTGTTTTACTAGGACATACTCAGTAACTTGTGTAATGCGAAAATTTACTGCCGAGCGCAATAAATTTTCCCCTAAAGTAATTGTTATAAATTCATCAAGTGAATTAGTTGCCCATTTGACACGTCATCAACGCGATTTACTTTCGAGTGTGGGGATTAGTTTGCGATAGAACTAAAATAAAAATTATTGTGAGCTTTGTCAGTGGATGACATGAAATAGAGGACTTTGGATAAGTGACAATCGTATTAGTTGGAAAACACACAAATTTTCTCAAGAATTTTTATACAGTTTTTGGTAATTTCTGATTTCTGACACAATCTGGGACTTAGGTGGGACTCCTGTGGTACTCCACGGCTCCATGAAATTAGGCCCCAATGAAAAAAGGCTCCACAAAATAGGGCAATATTTCATAATGAAAAATGGCCCCCTTCCATTTATGAAAAATTGCCCCAAATAAATGAAAAATTGGCCCAAAATAATGATTGGCAAACAACAACAAAAATTATTATGAAATTTGAAGGTATTTGAACTGTTTTGGGACCTTTTTGCATTTTATTGGGGTGGTTTTTCATTTAATGGAAATTGTTTGAAAATCAATTGAGCCATTTTTCATTTTCTTATTTTGGTATCAAAATAAAAATCGACTAGAAGAATCGCGAATTCAAGGAGTAGATAAATAACTTACTGACAATTGAAATTGTGACCATCGATCGATCAGTTTAGGGACGAAAGTGCGCGCGAATTCTTAACTTGTATTTTCATAAATTTTTTAAAGCTTAAAACCAGTTCAGATTTTGAAATAGCTTTTAATTTAAGCTTTAAAAAATTTGAGAAAATAAGAGTTAAAAATTCGCGCTAGGTTTTTGAAATAACTTTTAATTCTAGTATTAGAAAATTTGAGAAAATAAAAGTTCAAAATTCGCACGAAATTTTCTTCAAATTTTCTAAAGGTTAAAGCCAGCTTTTCCTTACTTACTTACTTAGATGGCGCTACAGTCCGGAGTGGACCTGGGCCTCAATCAACACGCCTCTCCATTTAGCCCGATCTTTCGCTAACCGCCTCCAGTTGAGCACTCCATGTTGTTTGAGGACCCTTCCAATAGGTAGTATGCTCCAACTAAGGCGAAGTCTTCCTCTACTGCGTTGTCCCTCGTATCGAAGACTTTTCATGCCAGAACGTTGGTGTCCATTCGCTCTACATCTTCCAGACATCTTGCCAGATGCCAGCTCAGTTTTTGAAATAACTTTTAATAATTTAATATTCGCGCAAATTTTCATCTTTTATTTTCTAAAATTTTCTAAAGCTAAAATTTAAGCTTTACAAACAGATTTTTACTATTTCTTGAATATTTTTTTATAATTCACGGTTTTTGTTGAGTTTGGGGTGATATTTCTTAAAAAGGTGTTAAGATTTTAAATATTCAGCTTTTATTTTTGTCTGAAAAAAAAAAAAAAAATATAATCTTGCCACAAAAAAAATTTAAATTTGAAGCTATATTTTTTTTTTAATTTCGTCAAAGACAATTACAACTAAAATTGGCAGCTATATATTTTTTTTAATTTCGTCAAGGACAATTACGTCGGCGCAGTAGCGCAGTGGTTAGTGTGCTGGACTACTGTGCGAGGGATCCCAGGTTCGATCCCCGGAAAACACACAAATTACATCTTAAGGTTTTTTCTACTGCGCCACCTCTCGCGAACGTCTGACAAACATCCGAGAGTATAACTGTCCTGAAAAAGCTTCTCAATTCTGCCGTTCGGACTCGGCATAAAATTGTAGGTCCCTTCCATTCGTCCCAAAAATAGAAACTCACACAAACGAATGGTTGCGAGAAGCTAGGCCTTGGGTGTCTACCGCCTGTTGCGCCATCTATTTATTTATTTTTTTTTTTTTTCAAGGACAATTACATGTTCGGTATTCGCCACATGTCAATACCCCGCGATACCCCTTCAACCGAACTATATTATATTTTAAAGAATTAAAGACCGCAGCGCCGATTCTCAAAATTTCTCTATGAATATTCCCTGCCAGACGATATTATCATTTTGTCAGATGAAAAAATATATTTTTTCTGTTTGTTTTGGTTCTTTTTTCAGACAATTGTTTTTTTTTTATATTTTCAGACGGGTTTTTAATTTTTCAGACGATTTTTAAAATTTTTAGCCGATTTTTATATTTTTCAGATGATTACTATTTGTTTTTAGACGTTTTAAAAATTGTTTCAGACGCTTCCAATATCTAATGATTTCTATTTATTTTCAGACGATTTCTATTTCAGACGATTTTTCGATTTTTGACGACGTTTCCAATTTTTTTCTAAAAAATACTATTTATTTGTAGACGAAGAAATTGTAGCCGATTTTAAATTGGGGCATAATTACACAAAAAAAAATAAAATTTTGCCCCAAATTATGATTGAAAGAAGAGAAGAAAGAAAAATCACCCCAATCCTACCACAAAATGTTGTTGTTGCTTACTATATAATTTTTTGGGGCCTTTTATCAATTTTTTTTTTGCCTTTTTTCATTAGGGCCTAATTTTATGGAGCTGTATCTACTCCATACTTTTTTTCGGTCGAATTCTTAATATACTATAATAATAATTTATATTCCATTTGAAATTCATTCTGCAAATAATATTCTATCAAGTTTGTGTAAAGTACTTAAGCCGTCATATTATATGCGATAAGAGGACTAACAAACAATTTAATTTCCTCATATTATCCGTCCTTGGATTAGCAGCTATACGAGTATAATATAGCCACCCTCCAGGGTTGAACAATATATACCCAAAAGTTCATAACTCAAATCCGATAGACAATGATCAATTAATTTTAAGCAGCATTGATCTAAATTTTAATTACGCCTTCCGGCACAGACGGCATATATAAATTACTATCCATCTCACGTTTTAGGTGTCTCTGTCTCTGTCTCTGTCGCTCGCTGCCATATCTATCCCGATGGCCGATATAATTCCAGGTTGACTCTAATCAACAGAATTTCCAATCGAATTGATTCGCAAGTCCATCGCTCTTCATTAAATCGAATCTGTGTGCGTGTGTGTGTGTTCTGTGTGCATGCGTGTTCATCAAAATCAATGAGTGTCATCGTTGGCGCTATTTGCAAATCGGTATCCGTCGAATCAATGCACTGCTCACTGTATTGCTATAATCGCATATACGATGTCATAATTAAGCAATTTATATATCGACAAGAGATTCAATATCTAATTGGATATGTGTGCGTATAGTTGAAAATTAACAGAATTCACTCTCCTAGAGGGACAATACATACAATATTATCTCCTTTAGGCAGGCGTATATGAGCTGAGCATCGATGTTCATGTAATTTATTACAAGAAATTTGAGTGTCGTCATCTCACATCATTTATCTGATGAAGATTCGTCCTTTTAGTATAATGGTCTTGGAATTTCATGTCAAATGAATAAGATAAATTGAAAATGTAATTCACACATTGATATGCGAGGAATATTAGGTATTGTCGTCGTAAACATGTCGTGGAGTAAAATGATCAATTGCATTGACTTGTGTCATGTTGGACAATAGTATATATAGTGAGCATCGAAAGTGAGTGAACACCGATGCTGTTTTGAGTTTTCTTTAGGGTCTGGAAACAGGTCTTTAAAATCTATAATCTGTAAAAACTCTGATAACGAAATATTTAAAAAAAATTGTTATCACATTCCAACACTGAACCAAATTTGGTAGTGATATTGACAAAAAAGTAGGTAGATTTGAAGAAATGGCGATCAATAAAGATCAACACCTTCTGTCCGTTGTTTTGACAAATATTTTGTTATATTTAATAAATATTGTCATTTTGAAAAAAAAAATCATAAAAATTTTAGTTGTGGTGTTAAATTCTATCATGTTCTTCATTTAAAAAAAAATATTCTTCAAATTATTATTATTATCTTAGCATTACGTAAATTATAAAGTTGACATTTTTTTTTTTGTAACTTCCATATACATACATATTTATAAGTGAATACACTTGAAGATTGTTTTTGTCATATTTGGAATTGATGAAAGCAGGTTTGGATAAAATTCCTACAAGGTCCTAGCTATATTTGGAAAAGTTAAACAAATTGAAAATATTAAAGTTTGTTTATACTTTAAGTCATTGGAAAATACAACGACGTACTTACGGTTCATTTATGGTGATCATTGGCTGAATGTTCTTTTTCTTGTTGCATCTCCTCCGCACAAACACCACGGTTGACCCACGGTTGCTTTTTGGGAAACATAATATAATTAAAAGTGACATTTTTTTTAAACTCATTTAACTGCGATTAGGTAAGGTATACGAGCCCAAACGCAAAATAGTTGGTCTACCGAAGATAAAATAAAAACATGTGCTGATTCTTGAATTCTTTCCAACTAGACCACAATTTTTTGTTGATTATATAAAGATTTATTTATTCTTAATAGATAAAGGTGATAAAAAGAAGGCGACTTCATTGAAATAATGTTATGGAGTGAGCTTAAAAAACTGAATAACTTATTGAAGACTTTTTACGACGCAAAATAGTTAGTCTACCAGTCTTTATTTTCATTTTACCACTGTATTACTGCACCTCTGGCATTGTTAACAGCTTCTAAGCGCCGTGGCATAGTGTCAACTAATTTTTGACACTCTTCGGAGCCGAAAGTTTCCCAGATATTTGTTATCTTGGCCCTTAAGTTTGGAAGTGTCCTAGCTGGTTCTTGTCGCAGTTTTTGCTTCATTTTATGCCAAACGGTTTCGATTGGTAAAAGGTCAGGGCTGCTGGAAGGCCATTACACTAAAGGAATTCCTTCAGCAGTTAACAACGCCATTGTCGATCTAGCAATATGGCAAGAAGCACCGTCCTGTTGGGAAATATAGTCTCCCTCTCTTGGTTGAAGACGAGTTATTGATGAAAGAAGCTCTTCTTCTAAAATGTCTTGGTACTTGGCAGCATTGACCAGTCCATTGACGAAATGTAAATTGTCCATGCCACACCCAGACGTGCATCCCCATACCATCAGAGGTGCTGGGAACTTGACTGTTGCTTCACGCAGTCTTTGTGAAATGCTTATTTTGAATTTCTTACCACACGTATGCGTTCGTCACCAACGCAGACTTCGAATCTGGACTAATCACTCCAAATAACAGACCGCAATTGACTTAAAGTCCAGTTTTTGCGTTGTTTGGCCCACTCAAGTAGTTTTTTCTTCTGCATAGGTATGAAAAGTAGTTTTTCTTTTGTTTGTGTTTTTAATGAATTGAGAAGCTTTATTTATGTTTTGTAAAATTCAAAAAACCTTATAAAATTTATATCCCATTTTTTTCATCGTCCGCTTATGAGGGTCGATCGAAATGTTTTTTTGAATTTGTTCTCTCCATTGGACAGTTATTGCTGCAGCAGTTTTGAGCCGATTTTCTTTAAAACCCGGCAATAACGAGGTATTGCTATCGGTGGACGCGCAGTTTTCTTACTTGTCTCAACATTTTCCAATTTTTTGAATTTTGTAATAATGTTCTGCACTGATGAGCGTTCTGAGCAATTTTATAACTCGACAATCCCGTTTTAAATGCCTTAATTATCGATTCTTTTAGGACTCGTAATAATGCAACGCCACTCGCCATGGTGAACATGAAACTGATGCCTACTTGCATAAAAATAGAGATCATTCAACAACAAATAGGGTTTATGCAATTTTTTTCATAACGGTTCACCAAAACACTATTTAAATAGTAATAGACCAAGAATTTTGCATTCAAAAGAGAGTAGACCAACTCTTTTGCACCTATCTTTGTTTGAGATAATAGAGAAAATCGTAACGGTAGCTTTTTTAAATTTTGTTTCATTTAGCCTAATTTACTAAAAATAATTACTGTATTACATGACACACATTTTTAAATAAATAACTATTTACAACCACAATAAATTTAAGTATGAAAAAAGATTAATCTGTTTATTCAAAAATAGACCAACTATTTTGCGTTTGGGTCGTAGGTAAAATGATCATAGACGAAATTTTGAAAAATATTTCTATATTAGCTACTTACGTTTTCCTTATACAAGTGTGTTTGAGAAACACCTCCAAGCTTAATTATAAATAAATAGGTGGCGCAACAGGCGGTAGACACCCTAGGCATAGCTTCTCGCAACCATTCGTTTGTGTGAGTTTCTATTTTTGGGACGAATGGAAGGGACCTACAATTTTATGCCGATTCCGAACGGCTGAATTGAGAAGCTTTTTCAGGACAGTTATACTCTCGGATGTTTGTCAGACGTTCGCGAGAGGTGGCGCATTAGAAAAAACACTAAGATGTAATTTGTGTTTTTCCGGGGATCGAACCTGGGATCCCTCGCACAGCAGTCCAGCACACTAACCACTGCGCTACTGCGCCCACTTACTTACTTAATTACTTTACTTTAATTTATAAATTCCTTTTCCCGATTTAACTTTGGCAATTCACTTTCTAAAATAAAACTTATCACTTCGAGCGCAACAGCGAACAATAACATTTTAAAGAAATTTCTTCAAATTGATGAAAAACCCATAAGATTCTAAAAATATGTTATGAAAAATTGTTGATTTGAATAACTGATTCTTCTAAAAATGAATAAAATATTTTCTTCAATATCACCTACGGGATTTAGTTCAGTCAACGATTTCAGTTTGTCAATATGACGAAATTTCATTCGTTTGAATAAAATACTAAATCGGACAGGAGTTGAAGAAATTTATTGATTTTGAATATTAAATTTTCAATAAAACGAAAAGTTTTATGAAAAATTGTCGATTCGAGTAATAAATTCTTCAAAGATTCTTCATTGGTGTTGACTTACTTTTGACGCTTACTGTAATATACATATTTTTTTTAAATACTTCTTCCGGTAAAGGCGAACCTATAACGCTTCAACAGCGCCCCGAGATGCTTGCAGATGTATGTTAGATACATTCTGTTAAATAAATTACATGGTAGTGCGTTTTAAACCTTTTTCGACATCAACAGGTACCGTGGTATTCCATCCGTGGAATTTCTCCGTCGCCATCGTCTATACAAAGAAAAGTGTTTGGCAAGTGTGCTGAACTAAATGTGTTCTTCTAGCTATTTCTTATAGAACACTTTTGTGCAGAATATTGCACAATCAATTTAAAGGTTGAGTACACGTTTTTAACTCAATAATATACCCTTCTGGCAAAGTTGTCGAATTCGCAAACCATTCCATCAACGATTGCAATTGTCACTTGAATAAATTCATATCGAACAGACTTCAAGTCCCTGTCTACCTGTGCTTGACATGAAACTCTGTGACTTTATTTTGTCCGCATGATTGTTGCCCCTTCGTCTAATTTATTCTGTCAAATATTGGAAATTCTATTTCAAAAATATTTCCTAATGGACTTGCGGTTTGATTTATTTTCTACTCAAATAATATGAATACTTTCAAAATAGTCCTCCAAATTATAGGTAATTATTGATATCAAACCAAAGGATGCACAAATTACAATATTGACCTCAGGACAGTGAAATGATTAGTTAACTGATAATGCACCCGCTGTGCGGGATGATGGGCTATATCGGACAGAATGCAGTTTGACATGGAATTGCTCATTACTGTCAATTTCCTATGAAATTATTCGAAGTGAAAGGATTATTATTACATAGGATAACAGTGTTGTATGTTCATAATTGTCAGCAGTGTAATTTGCCTAAGGTTGTATGATAGTACAAATGATTGACTTATAATTGAATGTGTGCAGAGCAGAACACATGAAAATTTAACATTACAGAATGTGTTCGGCACTCACCACGTCAGCCCCAAAGATCCGTCACCTGATGCGAGCAAAGGCAGGACAACAACAAAGGAAGTGTTCCGCTGTATCGTCGTCCTGTCGACAAGCATGACAGATTCTGATGTCGCTTAAGCCCAATACAAGCAGTCTGCAGTCGATTCTCCTGAGAGACAGAAGGAAAGACGCGGACCTTTTGCAGATGACCAGTCACAGTCATCCTTATACATGAAAGGACGAAATTCTATAAGAGTCGCATTCATTTACATATATGTTGAAGATGGAATGTCTACTAATCATTCATACCACGGTGTGTGGTAGGCTCATCATGGACACGCCCATTTTTTGGGGGCGTTTTCTTAAAATTTTGAGATAAAAATGGATTTTCTTTTCTAGAAACAGGAGACTTAAATTAGAACACAGACTAACTTTACAGTTTGATGGATAAGTCATAAATTACAACATCGCATCATAGCCAAAATTTTCAATTTATCGTTTACAAGGTTCACGAGTGCCCAGAACTCTCGATCTTCAGCCACTGAATCTAGATCATCAGTGTAGAAAAATCCAACCAATATGTAAAGGGCTTAAACGTAGGATGTCTTTCTACCTCTTGATTCCAGAGTATACATTTTAATCTTTGCTTTGAAGACATGCCTCAAACTATCGAAAAAGGTGACGCTTCGATTGGAGGAGAAGCTATTCGTTATTGACTATCTCATATGTATTCTAGAGTAACCCTAGCTGTTGTGAATATCTAATTTTTTCAGCTAGTGATTAAATCCTCTGACCATAAATAGGTACCGAACGAATGTTTACACATTCAACCAAACCTTTTTTGGAAAAAACGCTTTCTCCACTCTCTTTCCTCGTAAATATTCCGTATAAAATGTCGTCTATGTCCTTCTTCAGGTCTTAGACTATCTTTTTGCCAAATTACATTACAATTGGTTAAGAGGTTTAGTCGTGAAAATGGAACAAACAGACAGACAGACTTTTTTTTTTCCTCTATTGCGCCGTCCCTCGGGTGAGGATTCGACGATCTCTCGGGTCGGAACATTCGCCTCCATTCGCTCTACATGACCCAGCCATCTCAGTCGTTGGACCTTCACTTTTCTGGCTACGTCGATCTCGCTGTATAGCCCGTACAATTCGTCCTTGTATCTCCTCAATTCACCGTCTATGCAGACGGGACCGAAAATTACTCGAAGAATAGCACTGACCATATTGCATACAAAGCCTCTGTAGCTAGTGCTCAATTTTTTCTGTATTAAAAAGGGTCCATGCCTCTATGCATCATAGAGAATCACTGGGACGATTAGGGGCTTTGCTACTGAGTTGCTTTCTTAGCCCAATGAAACAGCGATTGGCAAGGGTTATTCTTCGTTTAACCTTAGTGATGGTGTCTTTGTCTGAGTTCATAGCGGAGCCTTGGTAGACAAACTCGTTAACCACCTCAAAGTTATATATGTCTATAGTTACATTCTGTCCGAGACGTCGGCGTTGGGTGCCGCCATTTTTGCCGCCTCCGTCTCAATACTTACGAACGAGCCAGTAAATGCTGTCTTTAGCGGCCTTAAAATCGATGAAAAGATGGTGGGTATCGATTTGGACTTCCTTGGTTTTTTCCAAGATCTACCGCAGTGTGAATATTTGGTCAATGGTAGACTTTCCTGGCCTGAAGCTACACTGATAGGGACCAATCAGGCTGTTAACGAAAGGCTTTAGGCGTAAACACAGCATGGCAGATACGATCTTGTAGGCGACTAATGCCTCTGTAGTTGGCGCAGTTCAGAGGGTTTCCTTTCTTGAGGATCGGGCAAACAATGCTGGAGGTTCCATTCATCGGGCATATCCATTTGGTTAGTAGGTGCCTAACCAAGTTATCGCCTGCCACTTTGAATAGCTCGGCGGTTATGCCATCTGCTCCAGCGGCTTTCTTGGACTTAAGCTTAGATATGGCTGTCTTCACTTCGTCCAGGTCGGGTGGACGGAAATGTTGATCTTCATCGTTCATGTTGAATGGTTCATTCTGCCTGGCAGCGCTATTTAATTCGTCGTCGCCGTTAAAAATTCTGCAGAAGTTGATCTTCCATATCCTCAACATCGACTGCGATTCTACTATGATGTTCCCTTGTTCGTCCTTGCAGGCTTCAGTTCGGGTGATGTAGCCTAGGTAGGTTCTTTTTACCCCTTGGTAAAACTCCCAAACCTAATTCCTGCAATAACATCTCTCTATGTCCTTTCTCTTTCTTTTTTCTCCTGAGAAGCCGGTGGTCGTCTCTTACTGCAATTGAATCTTAAAATGGCGGTAGAAACTTATCAGAATTCAATAACTGTTCCACCTAATTGATGGCGTGGAGTAAAGAAAAGTTTTCTTAGGTAACAAAATCATATCACTGTCTTAACACTTCGAACTTGGTTATAATAAATCACAAATCACTACCGATACCAACAATAAAACTCAAACAAACCAAACTCGATGTCAGACAACCAAAAACTGCCCCAGATTTTCCCAGCTCGGCTTCCCTTGAAAAAGTACTTCATGAAAGTGCCCCAGGTTAGTTACAATTACTACGTTTTCACTTTAAAAGTAACTCTCACTGACAACAATTACACAATACGCATCCCTACGTATATCTACCTACAGAACTATACGATACGATATCCATGCCCATTCGTTAATTAAACAGAAAACTACACTTTCAAATGACTTTTTCGTGAGCGAGAAGGACTTTTCTGTGCTGGAGTTTTTCTCTGTCCATCTTTTGAATTGGAGAAAACTTTTGCAATTAGAAAATCCTTAAAGCTTGTAATAACATAATGTCCTTGGGTTACTCGTGTAATTGAACTACAAAATAAAACCACACTCAACATTGGTGTGGCCACAAGAAGTCTGAATTGCTCCTTCTGTCCTTCAGTGTGTATAATTTTATATATAGCAACATCAGATGGAAGGACAATGGAATATGGTAGACAACACAACTGGTAGTAGTAGATGCGAAATCGGTTTTTGTGACAAGTTTTATTGAAGGTTGTCGGTTAGTTGCCTGGTTGGTAGTTCATTTCTAATTCCATTTACGCAGGACACCGAGATAGACGAACAATTGTCTTCATCTCGTTACAGCTGGATGTGAGTGAGAGTTTGTCTCAATGTGGTTTTATTCATTTAAAAAAAATAAAAATACCCCTGTGCAACTTTGGGGTAACTTTTCTCTAAAAATGGTAATCAAATGTCAGTTGAAGTTACCTAACTAAGAGAAAAGAGTTGGGCCAACTCATAGTTCGGTTTAATTTGCTCGGCTTTTTGTCTAGCCCGTCATCATAAAAGTTTGTTTTGTAAAGAGTTGTGGACGAGGATACAGTCTCGGCTTAGAAGGGCACACCGAACAACCCGTGCAAATCGTGCAAAATGTCAAATCTTTTAAAGGGAGTGGGTATTTTCAATCTAATTATGCGCAGTACTTTGGGTTTTTTTCATGACTGTCATTGTTAACCATGTTCAGGGAATTTTTCAAACCAAAATCAGAAATAGTTTCGATTTCTTTGGTACTACATTCAGGCGACAGTGAATGCCATTTTATGAGCATTATATCCGGCCCAAGGAGTTTTGCCCTTGAAAAAAATAAAAAAATCCTCGTAGGTAGCTCCATAATTGAACACTCACTTTCTTTGCGACGTGACGATTCATCATCGTGTTCCTTTCAAACAGATATAAGGGATACAGAACGTTTCAAGGTACTCGTATAAACTTATTAATGTCATATAATAACGTTAAAGGTATTTTTGTATTAAAGTAGGATAAAGTGGAATTTACACAGATTTAAAGTTAAAGGGTTTAGCTCTCTCAATCTGACAGTGTTTGAATTTTATTCGAGATAGAGGGGGTTGGTGGGAAAAGAATACCTTATACGATGAATAGAAACACAGGGGTGGGAATTTTCTTGTCAAACTGTCGATTTATTTGATAACATTTTGAGATAGCAGACTATTTATTGGAGTGTTGGGTTGTCAACTTTCTATTTGTGAATTGTTTTATAAAGGTGTTTTTTTTTTAAAGCCCGGTAGTTGGGACTTGCCTTTTCCTGAATTACTCCTGATGAAGCTTATTCACCGGTAGAAATATGAGAGACAATTGTATTAAAAGCACTGAAATCTATTTTCGAAGTTAACTCGGAATCTACTAACCAGGTGTAGCATTCTGTAAAAAAAAAACGAAACGAAAACCGCTTTCGTTTTAACTAAACCTGTCTCTATTATATCTGTGGCAATGGACAGAGACTTCTATTGTCGAAACGATATCGTTCGATCGTTTTCAATTTACGTGATTTGGCCCCAGGTGTAGCGTTCTGTAAAACAAACGAAACGAAACGGAAACTTCTTTCGTTTTTCGAAAACGATAGAAATCGTGCGAAAATTTACTTTGTGTAACATCTTTTCTTTTTATCCTTCTGTTCGCTGACGAAGTCGATTAAGTGCAGTTGAAATTTTATGCTTTAAGGGTTCGAGAAACGTTTTCTTTTGACAGCAGTGCATAAGAGTATGGTTTTGGGTCTTTTGTTTTTCTAATCCTACATAATATTGGTATATTTAATTTAATTTAATTTTTAAACAATTTTTGTCATTTCGTTCGCTACAGATATTAATATTAAACTTGTTTTGATTTAATTCTGGAGTCTTATCAACTCAAAGTAGCTGTTTTGAATACATACCGTTTTTATGCATTATAAACTATAACTACTCCTGGAATGTTTCTTTTTGTTCGACACGTTTATTGGTAGGAATGGTTATGCATAAAAGCATAAAATATGGGACTTTAAAAAAAATAAAAAAATTCAATGAAAAAGCTGTCATATTTTTCCTTTCACACGGAACGGAAATGTCTTTCGTTTTTGGTGTTGCGTCAATGAAGCATCTTTCGTTTTTTTCTTTTTTTTTCTAAATTTACTTTTGTTTTCAAAGTTGCTACTCAACGTTCGTACTAGCGAAAACGATTAAACCTTTTCATCTTACAGAATTGAAGCCCCGCTTTCACATATCCTTCGTTTTGTGAGATATCCGGGGTGTTGTTGCTGTGTTCATCTGGCTGCTTCATGAAGCAAAAACAAATTTAGTCACATATTTCTCGTTTATAGATGAGACGATTCGGCCCCTGGTTTCTGAGCCGCTTTCGGAAGGAACGTAAAAAAAAACTGTGATGTGGCCTTGTGTGTGTGAGTAGTGTGCATAGCAATTTGTAGAATGAAAGAAAAGAGTATGATTTTAATATGAAATATAACTTTTACTCATTTATTTTAGTAAATTGTTCAAGAACTGACATCTCTCGCTCCGTAGTCCAGCACACCAACCACTGTGCCCACAAATTCATCTGCATAATAAAAATGTATCAACAATTTACACTAGCTCCTTTCATGTAGGTTACTCCAAACATGAAACAAGTTCTCTCTGTAAATGCATACATTTGTGAATTTTTATGTCCATCCATTGGACTAGACTTTTATATCAAATTTGCTTAAACACTTATTTAAAAAAAGAAAAACATACATTACCATCAACAAGATAAGCAAAAGGATAACGGACTATGACTAACCCATTTCAAATAAAAGTTGCTCATATGACTGCTTTAGCTTTAATTTAATCAACTTAGGAATTTAGGATACCCACATGAGAGTCCTTGAACAAACAGTTTTGAACCAACAACATCTCTCTCCCTCTCTCTCTCTCTCTCTCTTGCAGCGTTTATGTAATGTAATTTCAAATGAAGCTTAAAGGATTGTATGAATATGCGTGGGAGACACACACAAAACATCAGACACAGTGCCGACGTGTTGGCTCCTTTTTGAGGACATTGGTTTAATGAAATTCTAATTTATATGATTTGCATGGGGATTCATTCAATCGTGGCCAACGCCTGTTTGACCTTTTTCGAAGCACTGCGGTTACCTTCTCTGTTCTGGGTACATCCCTCTGGAACAAGTGTTTGTTTTGGAATAGATTAATCATGATAGTATTCTGCCTCTGATTAAATTGTGATGATATTCTGACCAAGAAGAGAATTGCAATTAATCATTTTGTTGTAAGAAAACGTAGAAAATTAGAAATTGTTAATGGAATATCCTATATCCAGCACTGGACAGATCCTTTTAAAACAAAGTTTCCGATAGTAAAAAAAAAATGTTTGAAAACCAATATGGCCTGCCAAAAATCAAATGAGTCAAAAGTTAACCCCTAGGTTAGGTTAGGTTGTATAGGGTGTGAGTTCATTACAGATAACTAGGCACCATATTGCGCCCTTCGACATCCCTGGGAAGTTAACCCCTATTAAAGAATAACGAACTTTTAAGATAAATTATTTTTTTTTTGATTAATGAATCGACCACCACATAAATCATTCCAGTCTTAATTTATGGATTATGATGGCGGGAAAACATGAAAGTTACCCAAGGCGGTTGGAGACAGTCCTTGCCCGAAATTCTTCGGTCTTATATAGTTTGAACGGTCTTAGGAGAAAAAAACTTAACAGCTGTCTACTAGAGAGAGTGCGAATCAGTCAGTAGATGGGACATATTATACAGCCGATACCCCAGTCTGCTCCGCCCATACTTGGTTTATGATCTTGTGAACGCGCTAGCCTTACCTCTCTCTGTATTTGAAGTCATTAAAGCTAGCCTTCGAGCTTGTTCTTCTTCTAAACCAAACTCTTCTTTCCTGTATGGTGAAACTTGCCTTCCCTTGATTTAACGTGGGCTCTCCCTATCCAATTATTATTTCTCTCTAATGCCCTTGATAGTTAATTTAGATACAACTTTCTTTTTACTGCATTCTGGTCTTAAAACCTGCTGCCAATTGGGTTACTATAAAAAAACCAACGAATCTGTTTGAACCCCGAAACTTTGTAGAATCACTTCTTTCATATCAGGGTCTTCATCTCGGTAGTCTTTTCTTGCTGGCTTTATTTTGTGCTGTGGCATTCTTATATATATCATTGCACCACAAGTTCTCTAGGTTAGCTTCGGTGGGTGATGAAGAGTTTCCAACTTCAGGTTTGCTAAGGCCATACTCAACGCAAGCTTTCATCATTTGGATCTTTTTTTAGGCTTGCTGGCAGCTTGATTGTAGCTTCTTTGCAGCTTGCATTTAAACAAACGAAGCTCTGTCCACGGTGCGGCAAAGTCGCATTTGCGACTACTAAAATACGGCTACATGAAATTTTGCCCCAATGAAAAATTGCCCCAAACTGAAATTGAAATCAGGCCCCAAAAAAAATGAAATAAGACCCCAAATCTGATAGTAAACCCAAGCAGGGGGGTTGCATAAGTTTTCGTTTGGGGTCTTATTTCATAATGAAATTTTACCCCAAACTGAAAAATGAAAAAAGGCCCCAAAATATGAATTTTACGAAATTTGTAAATTTTTGGGGTGATTTTTCATTTTCAGTTTGGGGCCATTTTTCATTGGGACCAAATTTCATGTAGCTCTAAAATACATCAAGTTCCAAATTACAAAAGCGTGCTTATAAAGCACAGCTACGTGGACAGTAGGCCTAAGGCTTCAAACTTCTGATTTCTTATTTGATTCTTCGACTTGCAACTTCTGCTATTTAGCCCTAACTCTAGCGCCAAAAAAAATGGTTATAATGGACTTTTGCCAGAGAGTGGAACTTATGGTAGCAACCGTTCACTGTGTGATTTTTATTTTAATTTGTCTATGCCAAAAGAGCACATTACCAGCTTTCCAACTAATGTCGCTCATCGAAGCGTATAAAATTCCCCAAACTAATCACATCCTTTGAAGATCTGTCATAAAAAAAAATCAGACTACAGCTGTCCCCTAAATTAACGAAGGCCGCACTAACTCAATATGTCTTCATATTCCCATTAATGCGGTCTTAATGAATTACTCTGTAATTTCCCTAATAAAAGTCACTGGAGCTTTGAATTACTCCACACAGACCTCATTACATATACACACAGATAGATTGTGTAATTCTAATTTTATACTTTTTGATTAAGTTCGAAATGACAGGAACTGTACAGATACCGACAAGAGTCGAAATATCCTATGAAAATAATTAACATCCTGATTTATATTATGGCATCTTGTGGGGGATTGTATTTACTTCCTAGAAAACAAATATACACTCATTATGTCCTTGATAATGTAACATTCGAAGGATTACAAAGATGAACAGGAACTTGGATGTACTTGGGATATTCGATTGAAGTTTTCTTCATTTTCATTCTTCCCTATTCCGTTTTGCATTCCAACTCCGAATGCGCAAAGATAAAGTTTTGATGATTCGTAATTAGATTTGAATTGGAATTGCCTTGGCGCTTGTTAGAGGTAATTTTCTTATTAGAACTTTAGTGCCGAGATAATATTATTATTATATCGTGACCATTGAGGTATGAAATGAAAATGACTGTCAATGAGGAAATGCGTGCCCTCCAAAGGTAATCGAATTAGTTTCAGTGGTGGTATTAGGATTTTATAAATTACAGAAGACTAATACTACCAATTTGATTGAGTCCAAGGAAGAGGCTTTTCGTCTACTGAAAATCTCTCTCTATAATGTCGATAATACCCATTAAACTAGACGATTCGCATTTCGTTCGCTTCAAGTTCCCCGAAGAAGATTGCATTCACTGGCACGTTTATCTGAAAGTTCTTTGCGATACATGTTTATAGTAAAATTATAAACATAGCGACAAAAAGCTTTTTAAGAATAGATTGCGATTCGCCAAAACGTACGTTGAAGAACGAAATGCGAATGTCGAGGAGGAACGCTTAACGAATGCATAGAGGAACATTTTGCAAACTTCCAATTTACGCGAAAGTACTATTCTTAGGCAGTGATATTCTCAAATGTTTGTTAGACATTTAAAAAACTTTCTGGCTTAATTGGAATTGCCATAAAAACCTATTTCTAAAAAAAAAAAAAAAATATCCATTGAATGACACTTTAACTCGACTATATTAAAGCAAGTCCTTCGTATCTGACCACCAAATGCACATTCAAATTCACTGACCGAACGGGTGTCCTTGTCCTCCCTAAAAAAAAACATTTACTCATGCATTTCACGTTTATGCTCTTTCAAGATGTTCACCACAAACACACACACAAGTCATTAATCTCAATAAAACACTTGAGGGCTACATTCTAGATATACGTAGTCTTAGATACTGTTGTGTAATAATAAATGTTGCTTTACTCCGTAGTGACATTTATACGCCCTCAAGTTGTGGTTACTCGTGTCGTGTCCGTGTGTTGTGTGCGAAATTTTAATGGTACCTACATCAAGAGTTATAAGGAATGGTGCTGCATCATACTTACTGCTTCATATGATACTCAGTGACGGCAGTATATTGGGACAAATCCGTTGATGCACATTAAGGAATGTATTTTGGAGAACTTAAGTGTGTCCTTCAGTTGGGAGTGATTGCCAATTTAAGTGGTCAGATTTATGGTTTTCCATTAGGCACTCATCTCTATGGATTAACGCTTTGGCATATTTGAGGCACACACAGAAGTATATGCAATTGGGAATTCTCTTCACTCACAATAATAAACAAAATTTGAAGGATTGCATAATGATTGAGGGAGGAGTTGTTCGTAATCGTTCCGTTGGGAATATTTCAGTCATTTACTTTTGAGAAGTTCATTGTGTATGGGGCCATTTTTCATTGGGACCAAATTTCATGTAGCTCTAAAATACATCAAGTTCCAAATTACAAAAGCGTGCTTATAAAGCACAGCTACGTGGACAGTAGGCCTAAGGCTTCAAACTTCTGATTTCTTATTTGATTCTTCGACTTGCAACTTCTGCTATTTAGCCCTAACTCTAGCGCCAAAAAAAATGGTTATAATGGACTTTTGCCAGAGAGTGGAACTTATGGTAGCAACCGTTCACTGTGTGATTTTTATTTTAATTTGTCTATGCCAAAAGAGCACATTACCAGCTTTCCAACTAATGTCGCTCATCGAAGCGTATAAAATTCCCCAAACTAATCACATCCTTTGAAGATCTGTCATAAAAAAAAATCAGACTACAGCTGTCCCCTAAATTAACGAAGGCCGCACTAACTCAATATGTCTTCATATTCCCATTAATGCGGTCTTAATGAATTACTCTGTAATTTCCCTAATAAAAGTCACTGGAGCTTTGAATTACTCCACACAGACCTCATTACATATACACACAGATAGATTGTGTAATTCTAATTTTATACTTTTTGATTAAGTTCGAAATGACAGGAACTGTACAGATACCGACAAGAGTCGAAATATCCTATGAAAATAATTAACATCCTGATTTATATTATGGCATCTTGTGGGGGATTGTATTTACTTCCTAGAAAACAAATATACACTCATTATGTCCTTGATAATGTAACATTCGAAGGATTACAAAGATGAACAGGAACTTGGATGTACTTGGGATATTCGATTGAAGTTTTCTTCATTTTCATTCTTCCCTATTCCGTTTTGCATTCCAACTCCGAATGCGCAAAGATAAAGTTTTGATGATTCGTAATTAGATTTGAATTGGAATTGCCTTGGCGCTTGTTAGAGGTAATTTTCTTATTAGAACTTTAGTGCCGAGATAATATTATTATTATATCGTGACCATTGAGGTATGAAATGAAAATGACTGTCAATGAGGAAATGCGTGCCCTCCAAAGGTAATCGAATTAGTTTCAGTGGTGGTATTAGGATTTTATAAATTACAGAAGACTAATACTACCAATTTGATTGAGTCCAAGGAAGAGGCTTTTCGTCTACTGAAAATCTCTCTCTATAATGTCGATAATACCCATTAAACTAGACGATTCGCATTTCGTTCGCTTCAAGTTCCCCGAAGAAGATTGCATTCACTGGCACGTTTATCTGAAAGTTCTTTGCGATACATGTTTATAGTAAAATTATAAACATAGCGACAAAAAGCTTTTTAAGAATAGATTGCGATTCGCCAAAACGTACGTTGAAGAACGAAATGCGAATGTCGAGGAGGAACGCTTAACGAATGCATAGAGGAACATTTTGCAAACTTCCAATTTACGCGAAAGTACTATTCTTAGGCAGTGATATTCTCAAATGTTTGTTAGACATTTAAAAAACTTTCTGGCTTAATTGGAATTGCCATAAAAACCTATTTCTAAAAAAAAAAAAAAAATATCCATTGAATGACACTTTAACTCGACTATATTAAAGCAAGTCCTTCGTATCTGACCACCAAATGCACATTCAAATTCACTGACCGAACGGGTGTCCTTGTCCTCCCTAAAAAAAAACATTTACTCATGCATTTCACGTTTATGCTCTTTCAAGATGTTCACCACAAACACACACACAAGTCATTAATCTCAATAAAACACTTGAGGGCTACATTCTAGATATACGTAGTCTTAGATACTGTTGTGTAATAATAAATGTTGCTTTACTCCGTAGTGACATTTATACGCCCTCAAGTTGTGGTTACTCGTGTCGTGTCCGTGTGTTGTGTGCGAAATTTTAATGGTACCTACATCAAGAGTTATAAGGAATGGTGCTGCATCATACTTACTGCTTCATATGATACTCAGTGACGGCAGTATATTGGGACAAATCCGTTGATGCACATTAAGGAATGTATTTTGGAGAACTTAAGTGTGTCCTTCAGTTGGGAGTGATTGCCAATTTAAGTGGTCAGATTTATGGTTTTCCATTAGGCACTCATCTCTATGGATTAACGCTTTGGCATATTTGAGGCACACACAGAAGTATATGCAATTGGGAATTCTCTTCACTCACAATAATAAACAAAATTTGAAGGATTGCATAATGATTGAGGGAGGAGTTGTTCGTAATCGTTCCGTTGGGAATATTTCAGTCATTTACTTTTGAGAAGTTCATTGTGTATGAGGTTACAAATGTCCCAAACTTTATTCGAGCCCCAAATTTTATTTTTATTTTTTTTGAAGAGGAAAAGTATGTTCCAAATCCTAGAGAAGTCAGACTCACATACTGTTTGGTTGTTGGTATCTATTGTCTGAACAGCCACTCCGTTTTTAGGGGCTAGCATTCAAAAAATCGTTGATGAAAATGTAAACTACTATTTTACTATGCCATACTTACCACGTTCTAACACCATAAATATCTATAATCTTTCATACATTTTTAAAATAGAAACTATAAACTTACCCTTTAGAGTAACTTATTGGAGTGAAACGTCTTCTGTCAGTCTAGGGTAGGTTGGAACCATTTTATAAATGGTAGCGTAACGAAAAGTGAAACGCAATCGAACGGCCAATTTTCACGTAGCAAACCATCAGTGGAGTACTTCTATTTCCTATATTTGTTATGCTTTTACTCTGAAGCAAGTGTAAAAAATCGACGCTACAATGTTTCAATTAAATCGTCTCCAAAGTGTTTCAATTTTCGTTATGCTTTTCAATTCACGTTAAAGCTTCAAAGCTTTCCGTTCTTCCATCATTGAAAACTCTTCTAATGAGCCACCAATCTTCTTTGTGTTTCTTAAAAGATATCCCACAAACTAGTTGACGATTAGTGGGTTTCTCCGTAGCGTAACGAAAAGTGAAACGCAATCCAACGGCCCATTTTTCACGTAGCAAACCATCAGTGGAATTCTTCAATTTCCTACATTTTTTATGCCTTTACTCTGTAGCAAGTGTAAAAAAAATCGACGCTACAGTGTTTCAATTATATCGACTCCAAAGTGTTTCAATTTTCGTTATGCTTTTCAAAACATGTTTTAAAAAAAACTGTTCATTCCTCTATCATTGAAAACACTTCTCAACCATTAAAAGATGTCCCAGAAACTATAGTTGACCCCGAGTGGGTGGGAGAAACTCATACTTACGCTAGTTAATGTCTGAAACCATGCAATTATAAAAAAAAAACACAAATGTTGATATAATTCGTCTCTTTCATATATTTAGTCGCCACAAATCATGTTCGACTTGAAAAATCACTTTCTTCAAATTGTTTTTTTTTTTTTTACACAACATTTGGAATTTATTTACACATTAAAATTTAATATCCAAATAATTAATATAAATTGAATAGAATTTTTTTTTCAACTTTTATTAGCTTACTTAGTTTTATTTTTACTAACATTAGTTAGACACACGCCAGATCAGAAGTGGCAATTATTATCGTTTTCTGTTTTTTTTATACAAACACTATCTAATTTTTATCGCTAATGCAATGTACAAAATTGCAATGATGAAGATACGAGAAAATTGCATCTAAATATAGGTATATATATATATAGTTTTTTTTTTTAAATCCAAATCCAGTAATTAACTAGAATTTAATTTTTTTTCGTCAGAAATTGTATATATAATTTTTTTATGGTAACTCACTCCATGCTATATAGATTTTTATTCGTTTTTCAAATGATTTTATGTTTGATCTATTTACAATAATATTTAATTTTGTTTGTAAATAATTTTATTTCTTATTTTACACATTTTTAGCTTAATTTTAATATTAACTAGAAATTGATATTTGTTTTTGCTTAGCATTTCTATTATTATTTTTATTTAAATTGTATTTAAGTCTTTTTCATGTAGTAAAAATGGCATTCTACTATTCAGAGGAATTTTATTTATTTTTTATTGTTATCAGTTTGGTTTTCTTATTGAGAAAGGAATTGTTTGATTTGGTGATTGTGATGTTATTCAGTATAGAGTGAATAAAAAGAAGTTGTTTTTTAAACAGCGATGATTATTTTTTTTTTATAAATCGAGTTGATGAGTAGTAAATTGAGTGCGAAATTTATCAATTAGAATGTCAAATTGTTAGTTCACTTAGCTCTTACTAAAGCTCTCAGTAGTGATAAAAGCTCTTTTTAGTGGCTAACCTCTTATTGGTGATTGAAGGTTTCACTAGTGATTGAAGCTCTCTTTTCAATGATTGTGGTATTCACAAGTAATTTAACGGCTCACTAGTGATGAAAGCTCTTTTTAGTGACTAACCTCTTATTGGTGATTGAAGGTTTCACTAGTGGTTAAAGTTCTTTTTTGAATGATTGAAGTATTCATCATTTAAGGTCTCACTAGTGACGAAAGCTCTTTCTAGTGAAGCATTCATAGCATAGTTGAAGGTCTCACTAGTGATGAAAGCTCTTTTTAGTGACTAACCTCTTACTGGTAATTGAAGGTTTCACTAGTGGTTAAAGCTCTCTTTTCAATAATTGAAGCATTCAATAGTAATTGAAGGTCTCACTAGTAATGAAAGCTCTTTTTAGTGACTAACCTCTTACTGGTAATTGAAGGTTTCAATAGTGATTGAAGCTCTCTTTTCAATGATTGAAGCATTCACTAGTAATTGAAGGTCTCACTAGTGATGAAAGCTCTTTCTATTGACTGACCACTTATTGGTGATTGAAGGTTTCACTAGTGGTTAAAGTTCTCTTTTGAATGATTGAAGTATTCATCATTTAAGGTCTCAATAGTGACGAAAGCTCTTTCTAGTGAAGCATTCATAGCATAGTTGAAGGTCTCACTAGTAATGAAAGCTCTTTTTAGTGACTAACCTCTTACTGGTAATTGAAGGTTTCAATAGTGATTGAAGCTCTCTTTTCAATGATTGTGGTATTCACAAGTAATTTATCGGCTCACTAGTGATGAAAGCTCTTTTTAGTGACTAACCTCTTATTGGTGATTGAAGGTTTCACTAGTGGTTAAAGTTCTTTTTTGAATGATTGAAGTATTCATCATTTAAGGTCTCACTAGTGACGAAAGCTCTTTTTAGTGACTAACTTCTTACTGGTAATTGAAGGTTTCAATAGTGATTGAAGCTCTCTTTTCAATGATTGAAGCATTCACTAGTAATTGAAGGTCTCACTAGTGATGAAAGCTCTTTCTATTGACTGACCTCTTATTGGCGATTGAAGGTTTCACTAGTGATTGAAGCTCTCTTCCATTGATTGAAGCATTCAAAGGTAATTAAATCTCTCACTAGTGATTAAAGCTCTTTTTATTGACTAGTCACTAGTGATTAAATTTCTTACTAGTGTGTAAAGATCTTTAAAGCTTTTAAGTGTTTTTATATTACTTTAAGTCGCCCATCAAAAAGTACTCCGTATACTCGTCGTACTCACAATAAATTCCCTTTAATTTTTCTCCACCAATACTGCCACTGATTACACATACACACTCATACATACCGATCAACTGCATAATCACCATCCAAACCTAGTCGATATAATATTATCTGGTTAGTTTTGTTTTTTTTGTTTTTTTTTTTCTGAAGAAAACTTTTTTTATTTTTATTTTTTTTTGGAAGATTGATACACATACCATTACAAAACCACTATCTACACTCAGAGTAAAACTCCCATCAACATCTAAGAGAGTCCTTTTTGAAAATCCAGAAAAAAACAAAACAAACGAAAATAAAACGAACACTCAAAACGTAGACTAAAAACTGCTAATTACACCCAGAATCCGATGCATATCACCACTAATCCCACCGGCGTTGCTGGCACGTCCATTGAGTGCAACTTCTCAGACACAACTCTCCGGAACTCGTTGTGTCATCAGACAATCCTTAATCGCATTTATATTGATGTTATCGTCCAGATCACTAGACGAGCTGCATCCACTTACAATTCCACTGCTGCTACTCACCACCCCAGGCGGCATTGCCGTCGTCGTCGTCGCCAGTGGTCCACCTCCAGTCATCGTTGTCAACTGATGAAACTGTGGCTGCAGATTACTATTGCGTCCTAAACTGTGATGATGGTGAGGATGGTGCTGCTGCTGCTGTTGTTGTTGATGTAGCATTGCCCGACTGAGGCTATTCGTATTTGATAGTAGACTACCACCGGATGAGGGTAGAGTACCTCCAATTAAGGATGGCAGTGTATTGCCACCCCCAATCCCCAAGGGACTACAAGTAGCTGCGATTGTATTCGGCATAACGTTCGTTAAACTCGTACTCGTCGCTGGCAATGTAGCTGTTGACGCAGCGGAAGAAGTTGGTGAGGCTATAATCATTCCTGCTCCGTTGAGCTGCTGCATGCCAAGACCATTTGGAGATACGCCTGTTAGCATAGCAGGAACTGGACTACCACCACCGCCGACAATGGAGGTCGGTGATATCACCGATGAACCCATCAGATGGGAGCGTGTGTTTATTTGATTGTATGTGACCGGAACACCTGGACCATTGGATAAAGTCGAACTTGATGATGTTGCCGTTGTACCCTGATGTAGGAGTGTATCATAAGGACGATGCTGTAATAGGCGAGATGAAGATAAAATAAAATTCTTATTGAACCAGACGGAAGGAAACAATCATTGCGCGCAAACAAAGGAACACGGGGGAGGGCAGAGTCCGGGCGAGCCATAAAGGTCAGCTCATCCTACATTGATTCGCTGAAATGGTAAAATTGTTTGCACGTTGGCTGAGCACTAACCCCGGGGCTGTGTTTGTTTTAACGATGTAATTGAGTTTTTCGCTTTCCAAGGGAAGAAATCACTTTTTAACGTTTATTTGCCAGGCAAATTGATCCCTGATGGCAATGTGATGGACAAATTGAATTTGATGATGAAATTAACTTGCAAATTGTTCTCTCTTTCGGTGTTGTCCTACATTTGATGACTCATGTAATTGGTTGATTATTATTATAGCTATGTATATTGACTGAGTCAATAAACGGACAGACAGACATGAAAATTGTTGACTTAATCGATTTTTAGTAGGTAGAGAATCTCTCCATTAAACAGTTGTGCCATATTTTAATGAAGCAAATAAGAGCGGGAGAGAGAGAGAGAAAACAAATGTACATTTCCGGCACTCGTAATAGTAGTTTCGTAGAACTTTGACAATCTCTCATCTGACGTTGACTGTCACTCTCTTGTTTGCGGCAATGGGTGTTCCTGTTCCAGAACATACTTAGAAATTCTACTCGAAATATTCTGACTTTTGCAAGCACTGAGTTCATTTTGAAAAGAGCTTGTACTTACGTTTGTATTTGGTGACCACTTTGACATTGGCGGCGGTGTGAAATGTAAATCTGTCAGCCCGTTTGAACCATTTCCTCCACCACTGCATCCTCCTCCAACTATAATAAAGAATGAACAAAACTCAGTCAATTAAAATCGTCTTACATTTAACTAGTCGCCATTTCAATTGACACCCAAAAGTGCTATCGTCTCCACATTAAAAAAAAAAACAATACAACAACCCTTACCAAATTGTGATGGTATAACATCGGGATCCCGCTCATCTTCAATCAGCTCTTCCGATGATGATTTGGTCTTAATATCCGTATGCTGCCATCGTGGCTTTTCCAAATTGCCACCCTTCTGTAAAAGCACAAGTCAAGCAAAACGCTTTGTCATTATACGACACACACGCACACACACATTGACATTGAGAGATTTTGCTTGATGTAAAATTACCTTATATCCATCACCCGATTGAACACCTCCAGGAACTGAGGCTTTTGTTCCATGTTGTCGATTCCGTCGTAGATTATTCAAAAACGTCACCAGGAATATCCGCAATGCAATAGCCAGACTGATGACAATAATGGTGAGCACACTACCAACAATTACCGGCGACAGTGACATAGATATATCATCTGCTAGCACATTCATTCGACATTTGCCAAGGAGTGATAAATCAGACGACACACATACGATCCAATGGATTATTCAGGCGTTAAAGAGAAAAGGAGTCACAAGATGCATATAATACAATTTTGATCAGAGATATTATATGCTGGTTTTGAGTATAGTCATATCACATCAACGCAAGATACAGGAAGGACGATTGACATCAATCATTTCTGTTCTTTCGTTGAGCGATATCACATTTTCTAACACCGCAGGCAAAATTATATCACACAGTGGAATAAAAGACGAAAAAGTTGCCTTAAATGTGAAAAATGGAATCAGTTTGTTACAATTTTTTACCTATGTAAATAATTTTTAAAAAATGCACAGCCATGACTGTCAAATTTTCAAATTTACAAACTTTACTTTGGATTTTTTTTTTTCATACTTATTATAAACATAAAAACACTTTATCAGTTTAGCAACCATTTTTTTTTTTCACTTTTATTCCACTGTGCAGAGCTGTAGTATGTAGTCCACTCACCTGTTTTGTGCCCTGTCGAACCAATTACAAAGTCATGTATGTGGTAGACGGGACTGCGACCTTTTTGGTTGAAGGAATAGATACGAACTTTCATCGAATTATTTTCGGTTGTCATCATTGTGGTGAGAGTGTCGAGGTTTTCCAATATAAATTGCGGTTCCTCGGGGTTTGTTAGGTTAAATCTGAAATGAGACGGGCAAACAATATTTTTTATTTGGGCAAAGCGAAGTCTTATGTGTGCTCTCAGTTTAGACCTTGTCCAAATGGCATCGTTTACGTTCGTAATGGCAGAGGTGCAATTTTTTTTTTATATGAAAAACTTACCTGAGAGTAGGTATATTTTTTGTGCAATAATTGGATGACTTTTAGCAATAATTTTTAGTTAGAGGTTTTACAAAATGTCATCTAAACCGACTGAATCAATTATTGAGATTTTGTTGGATCGAAAGCTTCAAAAAGAGATACCACCGCAGATTGTTCTTATAGCAACTAAATCTTGGTGAAAAAACAGTGTTGAATTTAATCGGGTTATAAGGGCTCTTAAAAAAATGCCACCACATTCACAAGCTACAAACATGGAACTAGTTGTTGAGACCTTAAAATCCTGGAACGTGAGAAAAATGCAAAAGATATCTTCCGAGCTAAGGAAACTATTGTCAATTTGACCAATTTTCCCTATAAGTATCGAACATTGCGTTAGCCTCTGGATGAAACGAAAAAGCGACAGGTTGAAGTGAAAATGCCTTTGGGCAATGATTCCGAACTCGGATGAAACGAAGAGGCGATAGTTTGAAGTGAAAATGCCTCTGGTACATACGTTGGGCAGTAATTCTGAACTCCGATGAAACAAAAAGGTGACAGGTTGAAGTGGAAATTCTTGTGGCACATCGGGCAGTGATTCCGAACTCGTATGAAATGAAAAGGTGACAGGTTGAAGTGAAAAGTCTTTTGATTGATTCCGATCTCTGATGAAACGAAAATTTGACAGGTTGAAGTGAAAATTTCTGTGGCAGGTTGGGTAGTAATTCCGAGCTCCGATGAAAGAAACATTTTGCAGGTTGAAGTGAAAATATCTGTGGGAGGTTGGTTGGTTGGTTGGTTCCCAGCTCCGATGAAACAAAAATTTGACAAGTTGAAGTGAAAATGCCAGTGGCGCTTTGGGCAGTGATTCTGAACTCCGATGAAACGAAAATTTGACAGGTTGAAGTGGAAGTTCTTGTGGAACGTTGAAGTGAAAATTCCTGTGGCACGTTGAGCAGAAATTCTGAATTCTGATGAAACAAAAAAGTGACAGGTTGAAGTGAAAATTTCTGTGACAAGTTTTACAGTGATTCCGAACTCCGGTGAAACGAAGAGGTGACAGGTAGAAGTGAAAATTCTTGTGGAACATTGGGTAGGTAGTAAGTGCGAACTCGGATGAAACGAAAAGGTGACAGGTTAAATTGAAAATTTATGTGACACATTGGGCAGTGATTCTGAACTCGGATGAATCGAAAAGGTGACAGGTTGAAGTGAAAATTTCTGTGGCACAGTGGGCCGCGATTCCAAACTCGGATGAAACAAAAAGTGACAGGTTGAAGTGAAAATTTCTGTGGTACGTTTGGTAGTGATTCCAAAGAGAAACTTCTGATGACTAGTTGGGCAGTAATTCTGACCTCGGATGAAACGAAAAGGCGCCAGGTTGAAGTAAACATTTCTGTGGCACATTGAGCAGTAATTCCAAGCTCCGATGAAACTAAAAAGCAACAGGAAACGGAAGAGGGGAGCTCGCGTGGTGGAATAGCTCATGTAGAAAGAGATGATAGACGAAAGAAAAGGCGACGAAAAAAGGGGTTGGAGCTGTAACTTAGACGGAATGATCCGTGAACGGTAAAGGATCCTCGTGCAGTATCCAGCTTGATAGTTTGCAGGTGGATAACCTTTACAATGGTGAATTACAGACCATTGTAAAATGATTACTAGCGTATTTTTGACAACTCGGATCGTACTGACTGACGGTTTGCATGTGCTTGTATCCTTTCGTCTTTATATTGCTCTTTGCTTAACAGTTCTTTATCGTTCGAAGTTCGTCGTTTTTGTCCTTGAGCCTTCTATTTTTAGATATAAGACACCATATGTCTTCTTGAGAGGCAGGTATTTCTTTAAGGTTTCGTTACCTTTGAGCTTTTGCCGAGAGGGCTACATTAAATCAGTTTTTGGGTGGGTCTCTTTCTCTTTCTCTTTTGTAACGCGTTACATTCGTTAAACGAATTGTATTAGAATGGTGCTGCAACTAATATCAATGGATTTATAAATCCCTAGCTGACATACATATAAATGCAATCTCATAATCAACCAATGTTCCAATCCGGTTTATAACATCTTGTCTCTTCAAATCGCTCAGGGCATTCGAAGGGAGGTATCCAATCCATGAAATCAAAATATAATCGAAAGACTATTTTTAGAATTATATTCCGAAACAGACATCTCACCACATTTGCAATTCCTATCAGAAAACCAACACGAATCAAATATAGAACTTCATTTGGAGTTAAATCCTAGAGCCTTGTCGATTTCTGTATGTAAAATATGCGTCCTTAATATTACCATTTTTTTTCGTCGTAAACCCCCCCAAATAATATACAACCCTGACAATGACAACACAATAGTGATGAGCATTTTTGGATTTGCATAAATATAACCTAGAAAATCCCATCACTATCTACATTTTGCGTGCAAAGATTTGCCAGGATGAAGAAGATAAAATATTCAATAGACTGCTGAAGGGATGGTTGGATGGGGGGAGAGGTCGTGAGGAGGAGGCTCATGAGGCCCAAGGGAAAAAGGATTCAAAATCAGAAAATCACCAACATTTTATTGTTTGCCTGATTGCATTGCAAATGCACAATGCCATCCCCCCCTGGGGGTGAGTGGAGTATAGTACGGCGGAATCGTTTTGCGATAAATATTTGCATTTTAATACACACACCCAGGAAGTTGACCACCAACCTGACCTTTAGTCAAGTCGCACTGCCATGACCACTGACACTGACTACACATGCCGCTGGACCGGCTGGACCTGCAGAGATAAAACTCGACCGAATTGCATCTGACTGCATCTTGCTATATGTGACCATCTCCTTAACTGTGTGAACTGTATTTGCATGGGTTAAGTGCACGTGGCACATGTGGTTGGTGGCCATTTCATGGACATGAACGACATACACATACAATACTGACTCGTACAGTGTACAAGCTGATTGCCAGAAAATCACCATATTTACCTTGTGCTTCCTGTTCGACTGGAGAACATTTCCAGGACAAATATTTGCGGTAGACCACCATCATAGCCGGGCAGGCATTGTATGTCCACACTGAGTTCGGTACGATTGTATACGGTACAATTGCTGACGGCACTTGGTAGACCTTTTGGTGTTTTGTCGGGGATTTTGACAGGTATGCACATATAGAGAAACGAGAACAAAAAGGATAATCATTTATATGCGGGTCTTGCTAATGCAACAATTAGTTTAGTTTACTTACCCGCAAGGACAACTTGAAACAAACAAGGTTGGTTCTGGGTACCGACTTCGTTTATAGCCCAGCAGGAAAGGGTTCCGTAGTCCTATAATTGGTGCAGTTGAGAGAATTGATGCGCAAGTTTTAGGGATGAATTTACCTGATCTGTAAATGGTGTGTACTTGAGGATACTCCGGCTGCCGTTGACACTGAAGCGTTCACTGCCCACGTCGAGAGTTTCTCCCGAATTGTTGAACTTCCAGCGGAATGATCTGGAATATGAGAGACATTTTTAAAATATTTTTAATGGCCTGCAAAATTATAATGTCTTTTCATCTTTCTTTTCTTTTGACCCCCCTTTGAGAGGGGCACTTAAATTGTTGCAAATTGCAGTCTTCTGGAAATTATATCCCCAGGAAGTGAGTTCCATATTTTGCTTGATTTGTAACAGAAGGAGTTTTGGAAAATGTATGTCCTCGCGGTTTAGGATTAGTCTACATTAAATTTTGAGTGAACAATTGTAAAGAATCATATTTGAGTAGGTACTACAGAATTTCGTTACCCCCTTTTTTGGGAGCCAACCCGCATTGTATTTAGGGGTCATAAAAAATGTTATCTTTTGTTTTCAATATAAGTAAAGTCTTTCAGATCACTTGAACTCTCTCGAATTGATAACAATTTTTATTAGTTTCTGCTAGTAACTTGCCCCCCTTTGAGGGGGTCGCTTGTAAAACACGTAATGTGATAGGTTTTTCTGTTCTACTTCTTAAAAGAAGTCTATGCTTTATTTTGTAAATATACAATATACAATATAGATCCCTGCGTTTGTTAGTCGGATGATTTTGGTTTATTTTTAACCCCCTTTTAGGGGTCACCATTTAAGAGACTGGTCCAAACTGACCAAATTTACAGTATAATGTACTCCTTGCAAAATATATTTCTCAGATTTCTTTGATTATGTGGTTCGGCGGTTGGGGTCATTCCTACAAATTCCGCCTCATTCTAAAGTCAAACCATAAGTTCGATTTGCAGGGAATTTTTTGCTCAGAAATTTTAATTTTTATTTACAAAAAGATGTTTAATTGAGGCTTAGGAGTAAACCATTAAGTACGATCCAAAATTTGTTGGCCACTTCCCTCTAATGTGCCTCTAAATACATTTTTTTTAAGAATCAAACATTTCATCAACTAGAATGTCTCCATTAGAAAACTTTAGCCGTCGTTGGATTTATGTATTCGTGAATTTGGGGCTCTATAACATGCCTCTTATTTTTATTTTTTTTTTTTTTTTTCAGAAGCCAGTACTTTAGAGAGTATTCATGTCCAAACTTTGATCGTCTTTAAATGTCGTGGGCTAGACTCATTCGGTTCATGTATTTGCTAATCGAAAATTCGTGTTTACTCTTGGGAAATACAAATGGATGTTGTATTAAATATGACGGTTCATGTATTTGCTAATCGAAAAGTCGTGTTCACTCTTTAAAATCCAATTGGTTGTGGTATTAAATATGACGGTATGTTAAATATAATGCAACACATGTTGCAGACAATTTTCATAAGCAATCTTTAGCCAGCATTGAATGTCGTAAATCGCTAAATCCGTTGGGTTCGTGTATTAACTAAACAAATAGTCAGGTTTATTATGAAACATTTATGTGAATTCTTGGATTTTTTTTTCAAAATCGGTCTAATATAACAGACATTTAGTAGACATTGCCCATATGCAAACTTGATCCGGATTTTCTGTATACATCCCCTTACATGCAGTGAATAAAATTTATTGACATTAATTCAAAATGATGACCAGAAAATCAGGGAAAATCCAATTTATGTGCACAAAGATAGAACTAATGCAATGAACCTTATCCCCAAAAGCATCTGTCGCATCTTATAGATAGCATTCCCTTTGCCATTCTAAACCAACTCCAAAATTCCATTTTAACACGCCCAGCTTTCTATTCTAGACATTAAATTAACCACTTGAAAGTGACTTTAATCCAAATTAAATTTATACCTCAATTGGATGCACTTAAAAGGTGCTTTTGGTCGTTCTTTACCTCTTCGAGTGGGCAAATTCAAAGCATCTATATGTACAGGGATTTCCCAACTAGCATTTGTCTCAATTACAGAGTTCACAGCCAAAGGGAATAAATGTGGCCAAAAGACCAAAGAGAGACACCGGGACGACGACAACGACTACTACGACTACGAGCAGCCAATTCCATTTAATCTAATTAATGCAAACTGTTTCCTTTAATTTAACAAAGTGCACTCAGAGTCCCAAAGGTAGGCAGGCACACACACATACACACAGTTCTCTGGTATAGGAAGTGAACTAAATCGAAGTACATGATCTCAAGTGTTAATGTTCCGACAACCACACTAAAGGGGTGAGATTTTTCGTAGGGATTTCCAATATTCACTTGGCAAAAAATGCCACTATAGTTTCCAATGGAAGATTCTGCATTTCCGGAAACACCTCCCTCTACTATGATTTTCTATAGTTGGCGTCCTAGTTGAAATATTTTACTATGTCGGTAATAAAGCGAACAGCATAGGTACATGGGAATGTGTACATGTACACACTCATGAATCGCAATTTAACGATACTCAAGTGCTCCCATGTAATTCAGAAGATTGCAGCCAGCGCAAAATGTATAAAGGAAATATGATATAGGTCTGTTGTACTTGCCTGGGTGGTGGATCAGCTTGTATTTCACATGCCACTTCAACTGTCTCGTCTTTTGAAGCACCAATTAGAACAACGCGATCCAAGTGCTTACAGATGGGTGTATCTGAAAGAGGAAACAAATTAATATTTTAATGTATACCAATGTTGCTACAGCAATCGGTTTGATTGATTAAGAGGGTGTCGTCAGTCAAGTGGCGCCCGTTTCAATTGGCATCGAACGTCAGATGGTTAGATTTCAAATGGAACGTCTTTCAGCTTTTCTGTTCGCTGCGGGCTTTTATGCCGCAGATAGACTCATTATTTATTTTATGAAATGGCGCCCAATGTGGGACCAAATCTTCCTGTACATTGCAATTTGTTGTCACAGTTGAATTGAGGGTAAAATACTACACATTTAAATTGCTCCTTGTGTTGGTATCGTTTTATACTGATTGAAATATCATCTCATTGGATAGCTGGCGCCCAACATGAGTACATCTGTCTCTTATGTTACAATTTGACATCATGCGTCACAATCTGCTTGGGTTTTCATTTCATCAAGGGCTCATATGTAGGTGAAGCACATTTGCATATAGGCATCTGAATAAAACTAAGTTGAATCGAGATTGAATAGACTTCCGGGGTGAATTCGGTTTTGTGACACAGTGTCTCTGAGTAAGTGCATTTAAAAGTTGGAGTGGGTGGCTACAACTCATGTAGTTTCTTAGCAAAATTGTGAAGATAAGTGGCATGCACTTCTGGGATTGAATAGTTACTATTTGTGCATGTGCTTATCTATTCAAAAAAGTGGGCTTATATGTTTGTTCATGCTCCACTGAAGGAACTTGCTCCTTATTCGAAATGATATATATAATATATATAATGAAGTAAAGTTTCGGTTAAGTTGCAGTTATTAAAATACGTCAACTATGTACTTAAGTTAGAATTTTCCTTGCTAAATATTTATTTGCCATCTTGGATATCTTAGTATTAGGTTCGGTGAACTTTTATCTATCTAATGTAAGCTCGTTAAATGTTTGGGATTAAAATGAAACCCACTGCTTAAACAGAGCTTATTGGCTACCAAAACAATCTGTCTTGTTAGAAAAAATAAGTACCTATCATAAGATGGATCAACTGGTTGCTGTATAAGCTAGAAAGCTTTAAAAGCTTTAAAAAGCTTTTGGATAAACAGAATATATTTCAACAGCTGAAATAAAGTGAATATAATTAAAAATAGTTAATGCTTTTAATAGTCTTCAAGAAAGGGATTTCCTTCTTGTATCCCAAAGGTTTGACAAAGCTTTTCAGCAGGAAATAGCTTCGAATTTAAATAGAAAATTCGATGCGACGAAGTATGCATATTTACACATTTTTTCTGTATAGAAACCATTCAAGCTCGGGCAGAATTTTGGGACTCTTTGTGGTGTTTCAGCTCTTCTTACAAAAGCCATACGGCTTATCAGTTTTTTAGAGGATTAAACAATGAAAGCTTTTCGAAAATATTGAATAATGAAATACTTTAAACAATTTGTTGATGCCGATTAATAATTGATATTGATGTTCACTTTGTCATAGTCAATAAAAAAAAATCGTCTAAACCTTCCCGGCCATTATAACCAACTTGTACTCTATACTTACATTTCACTCTTAGTGGCAAATGATTGCTGACCGTTTCACCTTCATCATTTATGGCACTGCATGCATAATTTCCTGCATAATGTTTGGTGATTTTCTGTAGTACAAGACTCTGATTTGACCGGATGACACGAGCCGAAGTATTGTGCTCTAGATGCATGCCCTGAAATGGTTGATAAAGAAAATAATACATTTTTAAGAAATTTCATTCTGTGGAATAGTTTTTGTTGAAGGGTTGTGGTTTGTGTATCGGATAAATTGAATTTATTACATAAATTTATTTTAGTTAGAAATTTTCCTAAAATATTGTCAGCCTAAAGCCTGCTTTGAAACTTAAGAAGCATTTCGAAAATAGTTTCACCAAAATCTGTCGACTAGTTTTCACGTCAACCGCGGACAAACATAAATATATTTCTTTGGTCCCGCGCTTAGTCGTGTAGTTAATGACCTAAAAAAGTAGCCTATAACCTACAGACATTCTGTAGTTTTCTACTGTTGAAAGATTTTTCTGAATCGGTTAAGTAGTTTCATAGATTACCCCGGACATACAGATTCGGAATAACCTCTTAAATTCCCGGAAATCCTCCTATATGTCTCTAAATTCATAGAAGAAACTTTTTCCCCCCACTTTTCAATACTGTACCCACTTTAAATCCGTTTTGTTTGGCTACCGCGAAACACCATCTGCATCAAATGTCATGCATCAAAGGAGAAGCAAAAAACGCTCCTCAAATAGAATATGTGTCGTCATTATGAAAAGTATTGCGCCGCGATATTTCATTTTAATAATAAAAACCAACCATCATCACTCTGCATGAAAAATGGCTCACTCTCGTATAACTGAATATGCGGATGCGGTTAAGGATAATGCAAATAATACACGTATGCGGAGCACAAAAAAAAAACTCTGAAACACATTTCTATCTAGGACATAATGCGCGCATTCTGCATACATTTTCACTCCTCACCTCCTCGTAGTGGGTGAACGATGACAATATACGACCATATGGCAAGCATACATACTATCCTACTTATCCTTCCTTCATTGGGTAATCTATGCATGTGGTTTGTAAACGTACTTCATGGTTGCGATTCAACTAACAAAAAAAAAAATCACAAAACTAGAACACCACATCCATGATGGCAATAATGCTGTAAAAATGAACAAACAAAGAAAAAAACTGCATCAAAACTTTGAGGGTGATAAATGCTTCTAAACTTGGTACTAGTACCAACCCCCGCTACACCATGGACAAATGTGGTGAATGAACTTGAAATGACGCACTGACATAGTCGAATGAAAGGTATGGAATTTTTGGCCACTTTTAGGTCTTAATTAGGTAGTTGGAATGGATAGAGTAAAATAAAATAGGACCACTGATTTGTGGTTGTTGTATTTGCTAAACCTAGAACTTTGAAAACCTTTTTCAATCTATGTCTTTCATAATCATTGGCGTATTCATTCCTCTTAGATGCATGTGTGACCTATAGGATGTCAGTATATTCGGCTAAAAATTCTTCGCGAGGGAGTAGTCAGTCACCTTTGCAAGTTTTTGGTATGAAAACCATTTTCGGCACTAGCCTGTGCCGAATGTAAGACTGACTGTTCCAATTGCCTACAATTGTTGTTCTAGATAAAGATAAAGAAGGACGGCTTAGTTGTTGTGAAGTTTAGTAAAAGTCAAATCAGAACTGTGCGATATTGCACAGCTTTTATAAGGTTGATTAAAAAATCATCAAAATGGTTTGCGACTTCGCTAAATGTTTTAAAATGTAGATCAAACTTTTTTCAAAACATACCAATGGCATGGAACTTACAACAATTTACGTACAGAACTAACATCTGTCGGGACTCGGGATTCACTTCTATACTGACGGCTTGAAAGCTTCCAAAGACGAATTTGGTAGGCGCGTTTTCTCCGAAAGTCTTATAATCATAACCTCTCCTTCCGTCTACCAAACTATTATAGCGTGTTTCAGGCATAAATTATGGCGATAAAATTGACCTTATCTAGGCTTACGAAAAATGTGACATTCGTTAAAAATATCTGCATATTTTTGGACAGCCAAGCAGCTTTCAAATCCTTGGATTCGATCTCTATAACTTCTCTAGTAGTCCTCGACTGCCGATCATCTTTTACGGAGATGGCAGAACAGTTCAACATCCACCTTTTTGGGTGCCGGGGCTTAGAGAAACTCCAGGGAATTGTAAGCCCGATAAACTCGCCAGAATTGGAACAACTACACCCATCCTGCCGAACAAAGGCACCCTAGGCATACCAATCGCCACTTGCAAACAAAAATTTAAGCTGGATGCTATCGAGAGTGCAAATCTTAGTTGGACAAGTGGCACTATTTGTCTAGCGACAAAACAAATTAGACCTAAGCTGGATTTGAAACGCTGCTCTAAGAAATTAATTTCTCTCAACAGATTGCAACACAAACGGTGTCATTACTGGACACTGCCTGCCCAGCTCTCTCCCGTAGAAGAACGCTTCATTTGGGAGCCTTTCATTACAACGAGTTGGGTGATCTGACAAACACGGACACGGACAAATAAATAGCTCAAAATGGTTCAACTAGTAGGGAGATCTTATATGATCCGTTTTTCTTATATACCATGAACCTATCCTGGTCTAATTGTGTTGGCGTTTCCCAGCTGCCAGCCACTCTCTACCAACCAACCAAAATCTGTCTGTAAGCATCTCGGAATCGGGAGGCTGTTGAAAGCATCTTTCCCTGGAGAAGTTAGAAAAAAAAAACAAGGAAAACCTCGAGGGGCTTCTAAAATATTTTAAATTAAGCTGTTGTAGTATTTTAAGTCAAATAAAATTTGCAAAGCGTTTGCCAATAATGCTACGCATCATTTTTTCAAACTTCACTACCGCAGGGTTCGTGTTTCCGATATATCATTATGGATGAATAGAAAAAGCCTAATTTATAGTTATTTATACAACCTTAGTATTTGTCACCAGCCACTTAATGAAGTCAACTATATGCCATCCTAATATATAAATAAAGAGACACCCCACAATGAATCACTATCCGAACCTCATTAACTCTACAAATAAATTCCAATAAATATCCTTCAATATCCCTCATCTATCAAGTGGGCGAAAGAAGACATTAAAACTGTCAACCGAAAGTCCACTTAATCCAGAATGTTCTTCCAACAAATTTCGCTTTGGGTGTAAGCAAATTCACATCTCAACTAGTAATATTCTCTGCTCTTCGTTAAGATGAATCCCAGCATTTTGCCCTTAGCAAGCAAATCCAATTGTAAATCCTTACCATGGGTAACAGAAATTGCCTCTTTGTAAAACAAATATCCTCCCCCCCATTGGCAAAGGATGTCGTCCCAAGGGTATTACATTCATTCCATAACCCTAACGGGGGGTAGTATCGTTTTGTACGTGCCTATCGATTCCAAAAATGGCCGTTTTTAACTGCTTTAAAAATAAATGTCTAACTTTTTTTTCTCTGTTGTACATAAATTTGTTTAAAGGCCTTCGGGGAGTTTCTGTTCATCAACAAGGAAGTACATCACATTTGTCAGAAGTAGAACTCGACAAGGACTTTGCCCGACACACAATCCCATCGCATCTAATTATAAAAGTTGTGCAAATGGGAATTTATAAAACCGACAGGATGTACGTCATGTATGTAGGTAGACCGACAAGTACTTATGGGTACGTTTAATAGTATCCTTTGAGTGTGTCGTCGCATTGGGAGTGTGGGCATAACCCTTCGTGTTGGCGAGATATAAGAAAATTGTTGTCACATAAAATGTACATTTTATTTAATTTTTTTTGGATTGTTTCTACTTTCTTTCTTTTTTTATGATTAAGACTCGCAATGCGGATGTGGTTAGCATGAATGTAACCTAAGCAAAGCATGTAAACGCAATGGGAAAATTGTGGTATGTGCGGTATCTGCAACTGCCGCCTGTGGGATATGTTAATTCAATGGAGTTTATTAGAGGAAACTCGTTTTAACTCAATTGCAGGCAGTGGGCTTTTTTTTTTATTTGAAGAAAGGTACGGAGATAACGCCGCTAAAAACCGACGGCATTATAGAGCCCAACGACGACGAGTATAAAGCGACAGCAATTTATTGAAGTACATATAGGACGTATACGGGAATGGTGAGCTTAATAGGTTCGTTAAGTTAAGAGTAACAATTTTGTAGCATTATATCCTGTCGTTAGCGACTTTTTTTTTTTTTTGAGACTTGACTTGGATAAATGGAACGTTTTACCAGGTTCATAAAAAGAAAGACTGGTCTGTGGTGAACCGTAATTATGTTTACAATTTTTGAGGGAATGGTGGATGAAAAAATACAAATAGATTCACAGAAATCGTGTTTAAAGGCTTTTATGGTTGTTGACTTCGATATTGCACTAAGCTGAAAATGCTCTCCACTGCAATGATAAACAATGAAAATTGGTTGTTGCCGATTGTATTGCACGGTGCGAATAAGAAGCCTTTCAAACAGGCCTTGGTTGAGATTTTTCGGAATCTATTTTATTCAAAAAAATGGCTATGCAAAGTATACTATTTAAATTGGTTGGTGTATGGGCTAAATCATAAAAAAATGCGTTTGCAAAAGGTTTAGTAAATGGTTTTGATGGAGAAACAATAAATTTTACAAAAACGAAGTTAAATGATTACTTTAGTGATAGGGTGTTGCTGTAGGAAAGGAAGGTTCGATTTTATTCCCATATACTCTGGAGAGAACAACAATGTGAAAGCGAGACAATTTAAATGGAAAAGACCATTTTGTTTATGTTCTTGTTCATTGGAGTTGTCGTTTTTGAATATGCTAATAGTCAGTATATTTATTTATTTTCCCTCGCGATGCAGCACCAGGTCAGGCCACAAATCTTCTATAAATATAATAAAAATGTAGGCATTTTTTTTTGTCCTTTAAAAACGGAAAAACTACTGAACAGATTTCGATGAAACTTTTTTTTAAATGTTTCTTAAGATTGTGAAACTGCTATAGGCTATGTTGTTTATAGCTACGTCCTTTGGAACATTTTTTAGCCAAAATTTATTTTTTGAAGTAAAATTATATACATAGGTATACAATTATACATTATACATAATACTTTGCTAAAAATGGATGATTAATACGATTGGTACCTCATTCGAAAAGGGTTGATTTGTTTTCTCAGTGAGTGCTATAGTCTGGTTTGATCAGTTGTATTTACAGTGGCCGGCACAAGTATTTTGACAAAACTTAGAAAACTAAGAATTTTTGTGAATGTTTACTTTTTTGACTTTTTTCCTCGGTATCAAAAAAAAAAATGTTTTGATGCAAAAAGTTTCTCCAAATAATTCTAATAGTGACTGCAAACAAAATTTTTCAAAAATATATTCGCTAATATTTTTTATGATTTTTATGATCTTTTTGCATCAAAACATTTTTTCTTTGACCGAGGAAAAAAGTCAAAAAAGTAGACTTTTACAAAAGTTCTATATCTACAATGGGTTCTTAATGGGTTAAGGAAAGTTGTATATCATTCCAACGGAATTTAAATGACCTTTGCCAAAATTTACATGAAGTAAGTTCAAATTATGAGCAGAATGAACTTTAGTTTTGTCAAAATACTTATGCCGGCCCCTGTATAGGTATACATACAATACATATATGTATTATGATAATGATCGTATGACCGATGCCGGATGGGGTGCTTGTTGCAGTATGGCATTGGGTTGGGGTACATTAATAATTTTCATAAGAGAAGATACTTACAAAACAGGTTTTATCTTGGATAAGTTTTATTGTTGTTGCAAAAACATTTGAGTGAGTAATTAAATTACTTTGGGCTTGGATGAAATCGGTTGACTAATTTCAAAAGGGTTGATTTGATTTTCTTTCTTATTGATCAGGAAAACGAAAAAAAAAATATTCTATTTGCTTTGAGGGTATGTCCATAATATTGTATCGTTTTGTATGATTATGATTATTGGCCGGAGGGTGTGCCGTTTGGAGATGTTCAGTTGTGTAATGTATGTTATGTATTTTATTGTTGGGAAGAGGCACACAAAACGATTCGTTTTTGGATAATGTTTTGCAATAAAACTGCTTCTTTTGACCTAAAATTTCTCACCAAAATTATTTTTCTTGTTTTCCATTTTCCATGTGTATGGTCGTATTTTGAGCTATCATTTATCTTTCTACTCCATCCAGAAGCTTAGAAACAATAAGTCAAATAGTTGATCAAATGCGAAATAAATGCTAAACCAAACATTTTCTGTTGTTGCTGCTTTGGGGTGGTGGGCGTAAATCGCAAGCATGATGTGATGTAGCCTATGTGCGAGTAGGCCGTATGGTGCATAGCGCTTGGTAGAAAGAATGAAAGGTTATCAGATTTTCTTCTTCTTTTATCACCCATTTTTTATATTGCTGTTATTTACTATTCACAACTTACTGGGTACTTCCTTTTCCTTAAATGCCTTCTCCTTTAAATTGGATTATTTTGCAAAAATGCTCAAAAAAATATCTTAATACCCTCTCCAAACTTTGTATCTAATTCAACTTATATTCTAATGAGGGCTCCCATTTCATATATACCTTTCCACTTTGCATACTATCTATACCTCGACTGAAGTCTAACTTATTCATAGATACAACGATACGCCGCCGGGTTTGTATCTCTCACCATACTGAACATCATTACGGATAATTTGACTACGATTTTGGTTGCAGCAACTGATTGATGCATGTGTATCTTTGAAGTACATTCTTGCAAGTAGAATTCGTTGAGTGGAGCTTTTGAAAGGCATGTAGTTTGCAACTGAAATATTTTCAATGCTTCTGGTTCTATTATTGTAAGAATCAATTGTGTTTAAGTTCAAGTAGCTCTATTCACCCCATAGACCAATTTTCATCCATCATCTGTACCCTGATTGCATTTCCACTAGATTCAGATTCACAATGCCAAACATTTGCGGTTGGTGTTTTAGCTAACCTCGTCTCAATAACCTAAACCCCAAAACGCCTTATCTATCACTTTTGTGCGGCCTTTTAGTTTATGTCCTGGGATGGGTTTTAATGCACCTACACAAATATGAGATCATTGCAATTTCGAAACACATCCCCATAACGTTTATACATCCTTCATATCACGTCAAACAATTGCAGTAACCACAGCCGGCAGCACACATGTCATATAATGGGATACATAAATTACAATTACTTACATTATGCAGCCAGAGCAGTTTCCTCCATTGCGGATTCGATTGTACATGACACTCGAAGTACACGTCGTCTCCCTCCTTAATGTCATCCGACGAGAGTGTCGAACCCAAACGTAGTGTCACCAGTGGTGGATCTACAAAAGAAATACAGATAAATAAACTTGATTTAGTCATAAATTCGGTTGGTAGTTGTGCCTTAAAATATAAACTCAACTATTCCTATGTCCTTAGCCAAATGTCATGCACCGCTATAGGATGACGGATACGGGCCGTGCACTGGCCTACTATAGCTACAACTAGCAATGATTTTGTCATTAAAGCCATCCACCCATCAAATTCAAAGACCACACACACACACATACACAATCGTTTCCAAAGGACTTGTCGGTATAAAGTTGTCGCCCCCCCGCCCTATTTGAGTTAAGCTCTTACGTATCGTACCGTTTGGCTAATTTTGATTCGATTTGGTAGGCAATGCTATATGGTTGGCAAAACCCTTGAAGCAGCGATTATACTCTGCCAGCGTTGATATCCACTGCTATACCACACGCGCCGTGGTAATATCTGTGACCGGCAAAGGCATCGTCGTCATCGTCGGTCGTCCTCTGATATATAGAACATGATGGAGATGACACATGTTCTAGTGTGCTAGGCCAAGCGTGCTCTGTAGATAAGATTGATGGCTGTGTTTTTGCCAAATGATGGAGGTGACTTTATTTTCTGGCTTTAGTGGTAAGGCGGGCGGCTGATGCTGCTGTTTGGAGGCGGCAAAATAAAAGGATTAAATTTCACTTAAATTAAACTTGTGTGGGAGGAATTCGTGACAACCTTCACCTAATTGGGTAGTAACCGCATGACCCAGCTACTAGGGCTATTAGCAAAAGCATTTTGGCCGCAGTCGATGATGTGACTTGTATACTAATGTTTTTATGTATATAGCTATAGAGTATATATACACATGCAAGAGAGAGTGTACTGTTTGTCAGGTGTGTAGCTGTAGATGAAATGGTAAATGTCGAAATGAGTTGTCTCCCCGCACCACACCCCTTACCACCAAAGAGCACATGTAGCCTGACGATGATGTATTTTATCCTTGGAAAGCACACACGTGACGTGATATAGTTTAGAAAAGAATTTGATGGATGGTGATTTTGATTTGAAAAACATCCGAGTTGGTTTTCAGGACTGTCAAAAGGGACACGTGAGGAAAGAAATAGTAATGCCGGTCATAACTATATAGGTATATAGTAAATTTCCTGTGTCAAAATTGGCGAGGGAAAATGTTGATTTTCCTAGTAAATGGACCTGCTATGTAGGTTCCCGCAGTTGCGATTTTGAACTTGTCGCTTTGGTACAGGAAATTGTAACCTAAGGCCGTGTTCTATGGCTTGTTTGCTTTAAATACGCATGATCAATCATTTATGGCCGTTTGCTGATACGACTCATAACAGATTCAAGTTCCACATAAACTCTTATGTATGCGACAGTTTATGCCTTAAGGTGCTAGTACACGGCATGTAGCAGGCCAGGCCTCATACGTATGTAGCTCTGACGTCAACAGAGAGTGCACAAAGAGAGCTGGTACACGGTATGTAGCCATTGGGACCATTCGCTGACGTAAAAATTACGCCAGTGCTTATACGTATGTGGCTTTGCTACATGTCGTGTACTAGCAACTTTACAAAAGATAGCATATAAGCGTTTAAGTAGAACTTAAATCGTTATGAGTCATATCAGCAAAAACAGCCCTTAGTAGAGATGAGGAGTCGCAGTTGTTGGTTTTCACCCTAAAATCTCCATTGTTACGTCTCCACGTAAATAGATTTTTTTCAGGTTTCTGCTTTCCAATGTCTATTGCCTTCTGGTCCCCTAAAATTTGTCTTTGTCCATTTTGTATCTAGTACAAGATTCTCGAATATAGGATGCTCATAAGAGGAAAATCCATAAAAGCCGATTTTTCGGAACCGACTGTTAAATCTTCATAATTGATCCTCATACCTCTAAAGGAGTGATGTCGCCTTTGTTACGCAGAGGACCCCTACCTTACGCGATAGCATCGAAGCCCGGTGATCAAACTATCGAAGTATTGACCGTTCGGTGAAGTAGCTTTTTGACATTGAGTACTTTTAAGTATTCTGGTATTCCTCAAACGATCGCTGGGAGTCCTCCCAACTTCCACGGGGGATACAAAATATAAAGGGTGGGCCACCTAGTGGTTTCTTTTTAAATTATAGGTTATTTTGACAGCTGTTTCCTGCTCGAAATCTTGACAGAAAGTCAGTATCATACCTCCGCGGAATGAAATGAGTTACGCTTGAAAAAAGTTGGGGAATTTTGAAAACTTATTTCCAAAGTGAGTGGCTCTGTAGCCCAAACGGTGAGTTTTTTGAAAATAAATTTCTGACTAGGCGCATTTTCATCTCGGCGGCTACGTTGACAAACACAATTGCAGCGTATGGGGCTCGGAAAACCTTCAGGTTATTGTCGAGAAACTAATGCATCCACGGAGTGACATGAGGCTGGGAACAACGTTTCGGTCAACGATGGGGGTTACAGAAATACAGAGCCATGTTAACCAACTTTTTTTTTTTCACTGAAATTGAAGAAATGGATTTGGACGACATCTTGTTCATGTAGGTTGGCGCGCCATGCCACACAGCCCATGACACAATCGATCTTTTGCGCATCAAATTCCAAAATCGTTTTATCAGACGTCTTGGCGATGTCAATTGGCCGCCTCAGAGCTGCGATTTGACCCCTTTGGACTTTTTTTTTGTGGGTAAAAGTGAAGAACCACCCTTTATAAATAAATAAATAGGTGGCGGAACCCTAGGCACCCTAAGGCTTAACTTCTCACAATTATTAATTTTTGTGTGGGTTTTAATTTTTGGGACGAATGGAATGTAAGGGGTTACAAGAGAATTCAAAAATGAAGAAGTGTTTATAGCTCGTCGGAAGATTTAGACCTTTCATCACCAGCTAAATCTCATGACCATAGATAGGTATAACTACGGAATGGAAGACCTATAACTTCGCTTCAATTTCGCTCCTCCGATTGCCAATAGGACAAAAGGTATCTCAAAACTGACCAAACTCGAGCAAAACTTCAGGAGAGCTCATCATTGATCCTTTCATCGCTCATATGAATAAGATCCCGAGATACCATAACGTTAAGGCAGACGCATCTTTTTTGTAAGTCGATGGGGAACCTTTCTAAATGGTGATTTTTTTTGCTGTTTGGTTTTTCAGCCTAATTTTTTTGACAGTTCACGCTTGATTCGTGATCGTGACACGTGTCAAAGTAAAAAATGATCAGTTAGCATTGCCATTTCAGCACGGATAGAATTCCGTCCGAACAACGTTGGCCAATTATTGAATATTACCAAAAATCGTGCTCAGTAGAAAATGTCTTTAAAGAACTTCGTCAATTTTATGGTCGTCGTAATCGTCAATGGTGCTCGCTATTTCGCATTTTTTTTTCCCCAAAATGGAAGAGCTGGGTTTAGTCGACATGTGGTTTCAACAGGATGGTGTGCGACATGACACACAGCACGCGATCCATGGGCATATGGACATGGACATGCAAGGCGAATTTGGTGAGTAATTTATTTCATGTTTTGGACTTGTGAATTGGCCGCCTGGATCTAAAAACCAAACGCTTAAAAAGTCACCCTTTATATAGGCACCTTGTGACTAGCTCAGACCCTTACCCCGCGGAATTGCCGTTTTGCATAAAAAAAACCTTTGTCGGTTAAATATGCCATGCCTTCGTTGAATCCCGGACATGTAGGGCATTGGCAATAACTGCTGATTGGTCATGACCAGACAAAAATTGCATCAACTGCACAATTTTTCCATGACTTTAGCTTATTCTTCAGAATAATTTATGTGTCCATCTGCTGTCCATCGCTGGTCCATTTTATCATCGAAATATCGACCTTCTGCCTTTTTATTTCCTGTCGATTCTGCAGGCTTCGTCTCGAATCCATTTTGTCTCGTTAGTTTATGTTCGACAGCTGCCAAAAAGCAGAGTCTCCGTCTTGTGTTCTGCCAATTCGAGGCTCCTCGTCCTCATTTCTAGCTCATGTTTAGCACATCCACTGCCCTCGTTTGCAGTTCGTAATCGAATCTTATCGGAGACTTGTGGTCATCTCAAGAGATCATGGAAGGCCTTTGAAACGCAAGCGGTTTTGCTACAGCATTGGTCTCATTGTCAGTTCATTCTCGATGCACCTTCGGGTGCAAGCACGAGGGGACATTCAAGTGCTTCAATTATGTGACCCTCTCGTTAAGCCTTCCGAAAGAGCCATAAGTATTCTAAGTCGATGACTGACTGTCTCGCATTCTTGCAAAATATACTGGTGGTAATGTCGGGCCAGAGTGAAGTCAAGGTACCAAAAAGCATCCAGCAGCACTTAACCTCTGGCTTACGAGTATATGAATGAACAGCCGCATTCTTGGCCCATACAAAACAGTTCTAAATTGGTCTCCTTAATAAACAGTATCAATTTCACCAGCATGACACTGTCATGTAAATGTACCTTTCCCAACCCCCCAACTGTTAGGTCACGCATAGCATAGCAATAGCCGGTGGTCAAATCAATTAATGTGGTTTCAATTAATTATTCAAATTTATTTTACATACACGCTCTATACTACTTATTTGGCAGTGTATTGGAATGTATCAATTTTAGTGCGGCAGGAAAATTATTTATGTTTTTTTTTTATCCATGAGTGCCTGGATAGGTTTATATCTTTTTTTTCTTTTAATGGAATAAGCTTCAAAGCACCTTCAATTGTTTACCGCTAATTAATGGTCACTGGAATGATTAAAATGCGCTTAAATAAGTAGTACAGGTTTATTTGTATTATATAGAAGTGGATGAGAGTTAAACGAATTTTTCCGAGGGCATGTGTGGGTCAATGATGTAAATATTATTTTAACGGCTATATGTACGAGTACCTGTTTAACAGGGACAAACTAATTTATTTAAATTTGAATTAATTTTCGGCTTGAATAAATTAAGTTCAAATTTAAATCTATTAATTGGGACTGGGATATAATTCAATAGGTTTACAGAGCTATGTAGCACGACATACCTTATATGAGAAGGCGTATAGAGCTAGCCTTAGATATTGCCATAACTTGGCAAATTAGCGAGTCTTTTGGAGCTAGACCTGAAAGGTAATAGCTTGCGAGTAAGATAGGCAACCAACACCATCGACTGAGGATAAGAAAAGACCTGGAACTTGTTGGAGAGACTGTTAAAAATGAAGTAGATATGTAGATGAAGGATTGCGAACCGTCATAGTCAGATTTCTTGAAGTCGTAGTTCTTGGAATCGCAATTCTCTACCCATATCAATGCTGATTGATTGGTGATCAATTGACGTTGTTCAAATCGGCGTAGTACCTACGTATAGATTGATCAAATCTTGATCAGTGTGTTTTGATGTTTGATGACAACTTTTAAGTTGATAACTATGATATATGTTGCTGTTGGGTTAATCAGTGCATCAAAACGCGGGACAAGCGCTAATTGGAATAATGTACCTCCGAGATCAGTGATATAAAAAACATTTATATTGGAACTACGCGCGGTGGGTGGGAAATTGAAAATGAATGAAGTTTAATGCAAGTAGAGTCAATAACAATGTCAATACAATTGATCCCCTGACAACTTTCAACATCGTTTTAATGGAAAGGTTCAACGCTGTACCAACTTATTTCTTACCGACATTTTAAGCCCTCCAAACCATCAATTATCTCCACAAAGGTGTTAATTACTAGCGCATTTTAAATTCACACTATACCTTCCAATTATTGGCAATTTGTAAGCAGGCTCTGCAATATTTCCCATTCCCGGCTACCATTATCGTCTCGTAAACAATAAACGTTCCGATTTCCTCTCCTTAGGCGGAACTTTAATATTTCAGTTCCATTAGGACAGGAGCGCTGCTCAGACAGAATGGGTATGGCGACGGCCCATCCTGCCGTCCGATAAAATCCATTAAATTAACAGCCACAATGGAAATACGGTGAAGTGTCTAAAATCATAGAGCCAATGAGAGCGAGGCAGTGGAATTACAAGCCTATACGTATACCATCCTCCTGCCAGAGTGTCATTCGCAGTAGCCTACTTCCGCTGCTGCATATACAAGTGGGGAAACAATGCTGCTCCTGTGCATAACTCTTCATTTCCATAGAGGAGCGTTCGCCGTTGGTTGGCCGGGTACTGGGTAGCCATGGTGACATGGAATCTGGTTGTCAGTAATTCAAGATTTCCTCTTTGCGCCATAAATAATAAACATCCTCGACAGCGGCCCTTTGTTTTGAAATGTTTTCTCTTTCATTGTGTGGTGGCCTTTCAGTAGATATAATGGCAGAGAATTTTTTTATTTGTACTTTTTTTTCCCGGCACGAATTTCTTTTGACGTCAAAGTGACGTATCGTTTGAAAATTAAGCAGGAAAAAAAAGGAAACCCTTGCTGATGGTACAAAATTGGATATGTATACACATTGCCTGTTTATTGGCTGCCAAAGGACATAAAAAATAAACCTCGAAACGTAATCAAAAATTCCATGTTGCACACGATGGCGAAATATGTGAATACGGACGTCTTTCAGAGACACGCTCGACATGTGTGCACTGTGCAGCAGCGACACAATTCAACTTTTAACGGGTGTCTATATTAAAAATGGAGCACAAAGGACATCATTACAATCACAATAAGACAACGTACGGCGCACCGTGACACTGATGGAAACAGTACACGGCGCAGCAGTGCCCCCCATGGCACTTAGTTTTTTTTTTTAATATTTAATCGAATTGTTCCTTGCGTATCCGCATGGATTTTCGAACATCCGATATTCCGTGTGCGTGTGTCTTGTCACCGTTCGGTTATATTTCCCTCCGAACAAAGTCCTCGTGAAGGTACTTCTTGTCTCGGGGACAATAGGGAATTCAATTTTATAGTCGTCATAATTTTTTTTTGTCTGCTTAATTTTATTTTTCTGCAAACAGAAAGGATTTCCCAATTGGAGAGGGGAGACGATATATAAAAATTGGTCTTCAGTGTTCAGTGCCTTGCCTGTCATATAAAATTTTATCGTTTCGGCGAGAATTTTCACTGATATGGAAATTGGCTAAATTATTATTAAGTCATTATGCACAGACGGGACAGGGTAAAGTTGCCAAATCCATAATGTGTTGCTATAGATTTTTACATTGAAAACTTTTCTAATTAAATGGCAAAACCCCAGGACATGCATGCGGGTTTTCATTAACACAGCAAATCGTATTCAACTTTTAACTGTCTAGATCTAGATACTTACATACGACATTCAACTTCCATAGGGTCTCCAGGAATAGTCCATTCACATTGGGATTCTCGGATCGACATGTTATTGATTTGCCATCGTCGTCTGTTGTCGGTACGAAACTCAATTCCGAACGTGTGGTATTGTTGAGAATGTCCTCCTGGTTGCAAGTGAAAATAGAAGAAAAAATAAAATACAAAAATAAAAATCACTATAGTTGTTGTGTTAGAAAGGTTTTGAAATAAATTCTAAAATGTTGTCCTTCTTTTAGATTGTGATTTCTTACTTTGCACTAATTAATTTCTTCCTTTTTTTTTTTCTTTTCAGGTAAGTGGATATAATTTGCGTTTATGGGAGTATCTAATGACAGTAGGGATTGTCGTAAATTTAAAGAAGGTGAGAGATAGCATAACGCTCAACTTCAAGCCCAGTCAAAACAATTCTAAGTGGAGGTATCGATTCTATAACATGTCCTGCATTACAATGAAGTTTTCGTTCCATAAGAAATTTTAGAATTTATCCGAAAAGATACCTTTCAATATGTCAACCTTCCCGAAATCGGTGGGTCAAAAAAAGTGAAGAAGTCCCAGTCAGGGTTTTCGTCGACAAATCAAAAACAAAAAGAATCCTCCCTTTACATATAGAGTGAACATCAAAAGTTAGTGAACACCAAGTAAAAAAAAAAAGTTTAGAAGCAATTTTTCTTTAAATATCTATAAAGTCGCTTGTGTCGTCGAAATGAAACAGATTGCTATTTCGTTATAAAACTTATTACAGATTATTGGGTTTTAGAACTATTTCAAAACCCTGTCCTAAAGAATTGGTGTTCACTTACTTTTGACGCTCACTGTATATAATTTTTTGTTTGGTTTTGATTGGTCGGTGGAAAAGATAAAGGAAAGGCCTGCTAAGTTGATGAATTTTTGACACAGACTAAGAAGATATCGCCAGCTTTGAAAAGAGCTGAAATCAAGTATCTCATATTTATAAGACGTGCAAATGTCGCTACACTGATTGTAATAAGTTCGGGCCAGTGGCCAATTATCACGCAGGGAGCCAGCCTTTGCAGCTACTATAATACCTAGTGCTTATTTAATTATGTTTTTGGATGTCTGGCTTTAGTAAAAACAAGAAATCAGCCACTAGCCAAGATGACCTCTTGCACATCTTTGGCATACAATTCAATAGCGTCATTGACTTCCTTCCTCAACTGATCAGGTTGGTTTTGAGCTTCACTCCCAGATAGTATATCCTCCACAGGAAGGTATATTCACTACGCCATTACATTTGTGAAGAAGAAGGATTCTGATTCAGGTTTAAAACTTAATCGATTTAGCCGTGCCCTTCTGTCCGTCTGTCTGTTTGTATGTCTATCTGTCTGTCTGTATATCTGTTGGAAACACGATAGCGTTAACACGAATCGACCTAAGCGAATGAAATTTTGTGAAAGGTCTCCTTTTTGCCGTCGCATCGTCAGTTTGGTATTGAAAATGGGCTATATCGGTATAGTACTCTAGTAGTTTTGGTACTTCCCATACAAACCCAGTATTAGCTCCAAGTGTTCTGTACGGCGTACTAAGTTACATGCCTAACAATTTACATGACTTGTATGCGGTGATGGATATCAAAGCATCGGTGAGGCCGATGATAACACTTGTTTCTATTACCTAATTAAGGTTTTATTAACCCTCGTGGACTGTGATCAGAGAGCAGGCTCTAAAACTCAGTTAAACCGGGATCAACCAATTAGTGAATTTTATGTGTCGAAGACGATACCTCCTTTCAAGCATTCTAGAATTCTCGTCTTGTTCCATTACATAACCGATGTTGATTCAAGTTCAATAAATGAATTGTCTGAGTTGATATTCTTAAATTAACCAAATATGGGCACAGTCCTGACGGCTCTATACTAGTACCAAGTACGGTTCCTCAACGGACCCACGGAAAAGCCTAAGTCTAGAATCAAAACTTACTTTCACCAACCAATCTATCATGAAGATTGATAAAATATTGGTTCCAGATCTAAACTATGTAAAATCGAAAGTTCTTCCTCAGCGAAAGCTTCTAAAGGCTGTTTGGGACGCATTTCATGTTACCGCTTTGCATCTCTCATCAAGAAACTTTTTGTAAAATTGTAGACGTTACCCTCGCAGGCTGGGATATTAAAGGACAGTTTTTAGATAGCTCATTTTGAATTTAATTTAATATTTAATAAACATACTCCCTTGTTTCGAATTTCGCCACTTTAGCTGGTAGCGTTTGTTTTGTACGAAGTGACACGCCCCGTTTTCGAATTTTGAATTATGCAAAATGCTTTCGACAACCAATATAATTGCATTAACCAAATTTCAATGTTGAAGCTGTCATAATACCATGCCCAGATGTAGCATTTTAAATAACATATTTGTATGGAAGTTCGTGCCACGCCTCGTTTAAAAATACCGCCCACATTTTGGGAAATCTTTTCCATACTCACAATAAAAAAAAAGCACACGCATCGTTGTACAAAATTTCGCAACTATTGCTGCAAAAAATACCCAGCTAGAAGATTTTTAACATTTTGATGTAATGCCTCTCCCACTAATCCAAAACCCATCGATTAGGGAGAGGAATATCGCCAAAATACCAAAGGATGTGTTCATTGATATATTTTGCATACGCCATTGTGGAATTTTAAATAAATAAATAAATATACCTAAATAAATAAATAAATAAATAATTAAATAAATAAATAAATAATAAGTAGTCGGTCAGAGCAAACAAACAAACAAATTCACTTCCATAAATAAATAAATATCTTTCGCAACTCGAGTCCATACATATAAGTCGCCCCTTTGACACGACTGGCGCCCACCCGTGTGGCCTCCCTAAAGCCGGCACTGTGCATATAGGTAAACCAGACGTATTATTTTTAGATATGTAATAGAGAGGAGAATAAGACGTCAAATAGTGCAATATGTCATCTGACCCAATTACAATATATGTCACCACCAAAGGTCACTTGTAACTACCATTCTTGACCAACTAATTGACACTTAATATTTAAACTGCGATTATCGACACGAAAGTGCATTAACATAACTACCTGAGATGCGACATGGCGTGCATAGACTTAAATCAAATATGAAAAGTATCTACCCACGTTTGCAAGTATTTTAAGGTCACACCAATAAAGACAATTTTAGCTGTTGGTTGACTAAAATAAAATTTAAATTGAAGCAAACTCACCTTCGTTCTCCTCAGCTGGCGCTTTCCCTTGTACCACGTAATAATGGCATTCGGTCGTGAGCCAGTGCTCTCACAAACCACCTCGTATCGCCTATCGGCCACCATCGAGCTCGGCGGATCGACAATTTTCACCGTCAAGGGTTTCACTGCAAAAAAAAAAAAAAGAAGAAAACGCACAAAAGTGCTATCATCAAATGGAGCCACCACTTGAGCCTCTGCCATCAAACTCACAATGCATATCGAGTAGGAAACTCTTCTCCTTCGGCTTATCCAATTGTGTATTTAATGCCTGACACGTGAATACCGAACTCAAATCTGTCCTTTGCACCGATGGCCATAGTAGACGGTTTTCGATTACATCACCAGAATTTTGCTCATATTGATTGTCTACAAGAAGGCCATTTACCAGCCACCGAACCTGGGGTTGAGGTCGACCTGTAAAATGAATACAAAAGGATGTTTAACAATGTCAGTCTTACGATGGGATATTTATCCCAATAAAACCCACTCCCCAAAAGATGTAAACGGATGATTAGCCTTGCGCGCATTACTGTTCCTCAGGCAGAAAGGCAATTCTGCCATCGAGATTGTCTCATCTCTATGACTATGATATGACCTATAGAAAACAAAACCCGTGTCCTCATAATAGCAAAACATTATCATAACCAAAAAAGGACGATAATTCCATAATAAATGCCAAACAACAGTAGCAGCAGCTATCGCAACAATAGAACGAACAGAATAGGTGAAAAAGTGGTCGGGGGCGGCAACAACGGGTTTTGTGTATACAAAGTAGTCTAGCAAAAGGAGGTTTTTGTTACGAAAAAGGATATTATGTACCATGTCTTGGGACGATAAAAGAAGGATGGAAATTTCCATTCAAAGCCCAAAGACGCAACAGACAACAAGGATGTGAGAAGGCAAATATTTCTTGCAAAGGGCAAAATATTATGTAGACTGGAAAACAATGAATACCACGGCGAAGAAAATTATATGTACTTATGCAGCACAATCAATGTTTGAATATCCTTTTTGCATAAAGTTTCCACATGATTTCATGTTTTATATGATATCGCTAACCCGAAGGAAATTGATCTATGTGCATGGTTTGTGATTTCACAAAAAAGATTGCTTGTGAGGGTGAAAGAATCTTTTCATTTTTTGTTGGATATGATGTCCTCGAAGACCTTTAAGACTTCAACAGTGTCCTGCGTTTCTTGCAGATAGGTGTTAGTTTTGCACTTAAATGGTTATCTGTTGTATTTTTCTGGAAATATGTCAGCAGAAAGCGAGTTCCAAAGTTTACTTTGACTACGTGTCACGAACCATGTCATTCCGTGTCACGCTGACGTCACCATGACGTTCAAATTTTTCCTAAAGTGATCATTATGTGTGATGAACTGACACGATTGACAGGACTTAAATGTGTCGACCGAATGCTTGTCAATGCTGTTGAAAGATTGTTAGAATGACAATGACCCACGCTTGACGTTGCACAATTTTTCTTACAGTGTCATGCATGTCACGATTGACACATTTTTTCGCTATGGCTTTTGTTGTTCTTCTTGTTCGTCTGGATCGATTTTTCGATCGATTTTACAAACAGCACGGAGTAGACATTCGGTAATAACAATTCATTATTTAGGACTGTCTTCAAAATAATAGCGGAAATCATCCCATTCTCATTATAATGACTGGCAACGAAAGTACGGAGAACGGTAGGGCTAAGGACACCTGCGACCAACTTCCATGCAAATGTGTTTCATGTCACCCGAAGTAATTTTAAACTAGATACATCGTGTCACAGTTTCATTTCATCATTTGCCTCTGGCATTCAGCTCTGTCACTGCATGACAAAGCGATGATTTCATGGATTTCGGGACACAATGTGTTTCACGTCCCCAGGACAATCGTGTGAATCGTTTCACGGTTTCACGCCGGTCACTCGTCTCTGTCATTCAGCTCTGTCACTGTATGACAAAGCGAGAATTTCATGGATTTTGTGACACAATTGACACTATTGACACTGGCTGATCGGGTTTCAAAAGCCGTTATCACTCCCACGAATACCGAAAAGCGGGAAATGAGACGAATTATCAGTCTTAAGTGCTACTATATTTAATTGGCTAAAATTGGGCAGAAAACTCAGAAGTCCCATCCTCCTTTGTAACACCCACCAAAGACAGTAGAAATAACCTTGTTGAGTCGTAGCCGTAACCAATGTCAAGTTGGATATATCCCTCTTAACTGGTATATTTAAGCCAGTACGCATACTTCAAACTAATTAGTGTAAAAACCTACTCCTTGGGCTTCAAATAATTACGTACTTACTACGTCTTGTCATCTTTAGAATTCCTTTCGCCCCCCCCCCCCCCCTTCGTTCCCATTTTTTACAACTCCTAATGAGACAACAAAAAAAACTCCAAATGAGCATAAAGACAAAGGAAAACAACGCAATTACAACAGCAACAAAAAAGGTTACGTATACGCCATACATCATGTAGTTTGCTGCATAATTCCACAACGGAATGAATTTTTTTGTATGTCAACGTGTAGGCCCTTATCCTAGGGGCTTGTAAATGCGCAATTTCCCCACTTGATAAGAACAACGAAAATAATTTCAGTCAACATAGGAGCGCCATACTCCTTCTAAACAAACATTACAAACAAAATCAACAACAAATTCCCCACACTGTGCCAGCAACTTACCTCCGACAACACGGCAGGTTATAACAATATCGTCACCCTCCTGTTTGGGCCCCAGTTGAGTGCCATTCAATTGTCGACCCCATCGATCAAGGATTATTGGTTGTTCGGGAAGAACTGAAAAAAAAAGTGAAAACAACATAAGAACAAGAATAATTCAATTTTTTTTTTATTCTAATTCGCCCCCCATTACAGGAAATCTCGTTAAAGCACACTCTGATTTCAGTCAATTGACTGAGGTTGCCGACATAAAAGGGATAAAGGGAAAAAGGATTTTTTTTCCGCCATTCCCAAAGGCATATGGATATAACTTCACCCACACGTACCTACAGATATGCAAAAAAAAAATCAAGGGATAAGGAAAAAAGACGAAGCAAATCCTCCTCCATTTCGGAGCTAATTCATAACTTCTCATACTGATTCTTTGAATTCCCAGATGTATGCGAGTGTGCTTCCTTTTCCTTATTTTTTTCACTAAAAAATAAAAAATTTCATTCACAAGGATACTTACTTATTACGGATAAATTAAATCGAAAGCTTTGCGTTTGACTTGTACGAAAGTCAATACGACATCGGTAGACTCCTTGATCGTGACGTTTGATGTCCTTTTTTTGTGATTTTTGTATGCATGTCATGGATGATAAAAAGAAAAATTAAAGAGAGAAAATATTTAATAATCATTTGGCTGCTGAATTTTAGGGATTTTCTGTTTAAAATTATTTTTGTCGGGGATTTGGACAACATTTATTCGGAGAGCTAATATTATTTAGGCATTTAGGGCATTGTTTGAGCAGGCAATTGTACTACCTCGAGGGGCTAACAGATTTAGGAGATGTCGAAAAGTCAGTTTACCACCCAGTCAACAGACGAAGTTTCCAAGCACCATTACTAGTGGAACATTTCAAACAACTACAACCATATAACACAGTTTGACAGCGGTTTACCCTATCATTCGTAAAATCTGGAACAATGGGTCGCGCAGAATGTACTTTCAGGACTTTAGAAACCTTGGGACCTCTAGTTTCACTATTTTGTATACAAAGGTTGAGTACTGAACGAATTGTCCTTAACCCCTACCCGTGGGTCCAAAATAGACAACAATAACCAAAACAAAGGGACTCGTGTAACCAAATAGATTTTCAGGAAAAATGGCTTTATGGAGTACAAAAGAACCGTGCGTCGACTAGTACGGCTGCTTCGGTTGAAAAAAGGAGAGAACAGGTGGCTTCAACTCGAGAGACTTTTCTTGAGAATGATTGATAACAATCGTGTTGCGTCTCTATAACGTCATCAGTTTCCAATTATAAAGAGAGTTGTAGACTCTCTTCCCTAAAAGCTCGGACGAGGGACCTCTTATGCGACTGCAATGGTTCCTATCGGGCCACGGATTTGCTGCATCTGACACCGCCAAAAAAGCTGACAATTTGGAAAAAAAAACTTTTCACTTAGAGAGGAAAAACGACTCTGGATCAAAGGACCTCAAAAAACCTGAAAAAAAAACTCTTTCCAGCCTAGCTAACGACTCGTCAAATACTGAGCAGACACCTGGTTGCTCTAGACAGGTTCTACCTATGTCACCTTTCCACAACTAAACCTCTTAACCAATCGTAACTTAATTCTGCAACGATATAGTCTAAGGCCTGAGAAAGGACATAGGCGACTTTTTCTAACGATTGTTTCTCCTGATTGTGAGAAAGGACATAGGCGACTTTTTGTAACGATTGTTTCCGAGAAAAGAGAATGTTTATAGTAAAGCTCACACGATTATAAATGTAAAAGCAACTCTGTTCTCTGTCTGTCTGTCTGCTTGTCACCTTTCCACAACTAAACCTATCAACCAATAGTAATGTAATTTTGCAAGGATATAGTCTAAGGCCTGAGAAAGGACATAGGCGGCTTTTTGTACCGATTATTTATGAGAAAAGTGAAAAGAGAATGTTTACTCATGTTCATCCACACTATTAATGTGTTAATGTGAAAACAACTCTGTCTAGCTGTCTGTCTTCTTGTCACCCTTCAACTACTTAACCCTTGAACCAATCGTTAATGTGAAAACAACTCTGTCTAGCTGTCTGTCTTCTTGTCACCCTTCAACTACTTAACCCTTGAACCAATCGTAATGTAATTTTGCAAGAATATAGTCAAAGATCTGAGGAAGGACATAGGCGACTTTTTGTTACGATTATTTCCGAGGAAAGGCCACAGAGAAATGTTTTTGTCAATGATGTCAACAATATTGTTTCTTGACCATTATTCAAGCTAAAAATGAAAAATTTTGATTACTGATGTGCAATGTTCGAATAAAGGCCTTCAATAAATGTGGGCGGGATAGGAAAACGGGCGTGCCACCTCCCATAACACAAAATTGTTTAAAAAAAATATATCTTGATATTTTAGTCTTAACATTTGATGAGTGAATGTTGGAAGCATTATTCAAAAATGTTGATAAGATAGGACAAAGGGACATGGCACCTCCCAAAAATGTATATAATTGATGTTCATTGACAAGTATAAATTGTAAGCAAAAGCAATACAATTCCTGGTCAGGGACAAACCCAAAAATTTAACACCTCATAGTCGTTCGCATTGATTAGTTGGGTAGAGTTGATGGTATCGAATTTGGGTTAAACTCGAATTAATGCTCATAGGGTGCAACCGGCATAAGACATTTCAGTAAAAATAATTTCTGGGGCCATGCTGACCTTATCAAAACTTTTTAGATGAATTCAAAAGGTTACTATAAGACTTGATGACTTGGCAGTCTTATTTTATAGGGCTTGATCTTGCCTAACGGTCAGATAGGAACTGGACAGTGCAGGGCTTGTAGTGTTTCGTTTTAATTTGTTAAGGGTTAATGACACAGTCAGTCAGTGTGGTCTTGTAGGTACTCTACAGAGCTGATATAGAAATAACTTCAACACCCGTTCAGAAAAGTAGAACTCAGTTGGAGAAAATTAAAAAAATGTTCAGACATTCCCACAATTCGAAGTCCTTTGGCCTATTTTTCGACAGCACTATATTTTTGAGTTGCTATGCAGCAACTTCCCACCAACTCCTTATTTCCCATTAATTCAGTGAGCACATGAACAGGCCTATATTTCTGGTGTTGTTCCTATACCCATTTTAATCTAAAGATAACCATCCAATCGTGTGCGAAACGCAAAAGAAAAATAAACCCAACACTCCAACAGAAAACAACACAAACAATTCGACAAAGTTTTTCACTCAATTTAAATCCTTTCAAAGGGTTGTTATCGATAATCCTTTTACCCTTTTCTGCACTCTCACCTTTTCAACTTTCTCTGTTCGTCTTTATAGATTCCCTAATGCAAACACACAAAACAATAATGAAGAGATAAATGAAGTTTGCCAGCTCCTCGAGCTGTGGCAGAGAGGACCTGCCAAGGAGCAACGCCCAGAAATTCACACTGGAAGCCTAAATAAATAAAACATTTGTATCTATAGATAAGAAAGGAAAAACACACACAGAAACAAACAAACATTTCTTCTATATCCTTCATTGAAAGTCGACTGTGTTGTAGTTGCAGACATTGAAAGAGGTTCGAGGTTCGTGTAAGCTCGTCTCACAGGTAGGTCAGAGAAATCCCCTTAACGTGTGGCAACAATCCAAAAAGGATTAGCCCTCCCCAAAAGCGAAGGCATTTTCTTGTGAGGTATTTATGGTTTCCTTGAGAGCAATATAGCATGAGGATATTATTTTACGAAATTCACCTTCGAATGTCCAAGAGGCAAATGCACAGTTGATGTGCTGCTACGCATACTAATGTCGCTAGATGTGTGTGCTTTGTGGTTTTATCCAATCAAGTAAGTGAATATTGGATGTAGAGGTTTCTTCCTTTTTTTTATCTGTCTAGTCAATTAAGTGTTCATCCATAAATTAGGTAAAGTTTTCGCGTGCCAAAGAACTTTATCAGATATCGTTTGGCCAAAATGTATTCACCTCTAGCCTTATCGGCGGAAAAATAAAATAAAAAGAAATGGCCACAAAGAAAGAAGGGAATATCTTTTAATTTGTTTGAACACAGAAAATAGAAAATCAAATTAAGAAAAAAGGACGACTCACCTTTATTTCCAACGATGCTGGGGATGAATCAAAATGAAATTTGGCACGGGATCCGAATACCTCGGGCGCTGACCAATGTCGTGGCTGTTCGGTGTTAAGTTTATCGCGAACGTCAAAGCTGTAAAAGAGACAAAAAGATGGCGATAATGTGCAATCGTTTGTAATCCTTTTTTTTTTTTTTTCAACAAAAAAATCTGTGATATAGGTTTGGGATTGGGAATGGTGTTAGGACGGTGAGGTGTAATTTATTTTTGAAGGTCTAAAATGGGCGCGATTCTGTGGTGTGGAGGTGGTAATGGAATGGTTTTTTTTTGTTAATTTCCTGGGCTAATTAACACTCAATTGCAGGGAAAGAAAGAGACGTTGGAAAAGGGGTTACTACTGAAAAGTATTTTAAATAATTCGGCAAAATGGAAAACTTGACCTGTTTTAAGAGTTAAAATTGAAGACCCTATTTAGTCTATTTCTCTGGGCATTGTGATAAGTCTCTTTAAGTACTACTGACTGCCATTTTCATTACTTTAACATATACTATATCTACGCAGAATAAAAACTGTGTTAATTTTCCATTCGTGAGTCACACATGAGCGCCAAACACCACTGACCTAGAGTAACTGAATGAGACAAAATCTAGGTTAATGACTATGCGTATATACAGTATACACTCCCTGATGAAAAGGACTCGTTTCGTTACATACGCATATATGGATTTGAAAATTCATTATATGAACTGCTGAATACACTTGGTTTTGAATTACTCTGTAAATGCGAGGATGAATGATTTTTAATGAAAACAGGTCGTTCAATGGATCTATTTGTAATTTATTTGCATGTAGGTAGGTACTGGAGCTCAATGAAAAAGCATTAAGGTGTAGAGAAAGGAATTACTTAGCAGAAATTACTTTAGGTACCTCTGGTGGTGTTGTAGTAGTTGCAAATGTTATAATAGATTGTGTAGAATTATTATTTGCAAATGCATTCAACTTAAATTTCTGAGTTGTGTATCAGTAAATGGTATTTATATGAGTTTGAGGTTTACCAACCACTGGTAGTCCCTCGAGGCTTTGCTCACCTCATTTTTTGTTACCCCGCCTGATGCTGGTGGTAATTATAAGTAATATTACTTTACATTATATGATGGGGGATAATTTAAAATCATTTTTCTGTCCTTGGTTTTTATCATTCAACGGGCAACAAAGTGGGTTTCATATGCGTTCATGAATATTCACAATAACAGAAGTTTTTTGAAATTGAAAATGCTATATTTTTAAAACAAAAATATCCTATAACCCGCACATATTTATTTCACACATTTAAAAAAAAAGAAATTATTAAATCGGCACAATAGTTTGTACAATTTTTTCGGACATACAAAAACACATTTTTTGACATTTAGTTTTAGGTATATAAATAAAACTAGAAGTGAGCTTCAAAGCGGAATGGAGGCGAGGTTGCGTGATGCCAGTCTGGTGCCACTTATCTCAAACAAATTTAACTTTCGAATGGCAAGCGGATAGTGAGGATGTGGACCTTAAGAGGCACATCCCTTGTAGAAGCATATCATATAGAGAGGACGACGTGGATTTTGGCATTTGCTACAACTGCTTATTTTTATTTACACGGAAACTAAAACCAAGCGAAACGACCAAGAATTCAACATAGAACGACATTTTAAAAACTTATGAATCGGTGGCACCATACGTTGGTTGATGCACCACTCCTATACCACCTGCCACTTAGTCACCCCGCCGCATTCTCACCACTTAAGTGCGCGCCTTGCTTAAGGCCTAAATCAGGCAGACAGGCATATGGGTAGAAAAAATATCGTCTGATTGAAATGACACATATTGGGTTCTATAACACAACATGTCAAGTACTTGTAGGACAAGTGTAACATATTTTTGTAACACAGTGTTACAAGTCCAATGCATAGGAGGCTACATCACAAAGCGACAACTCAACAAATCGACAAATCTTACAAGTGCTGAACTGGTTGAATTTCTCTGTAAGATCGGCATTGGACTTGTCGAAATTCGCTTGTACATACTACAAGAATAGTAAATAAATTTAGCAAGATATCTGCCAAGATTGTGGACTTGAAGTTTCAACTTATAAAAAACTAGCCATGCCCGCCTGTTTCTTTTATTTTAAATGAATTTGAGTTGTCATAATTATTATGTAAGTTTGTTAATATTTATTCCTCTTTTTTAAGCTTACCAAAGGCAATGCCTTTTAAAGGCTTTTAGTTAACTTTGTGAAACAATTCTTAAGCTCAAATCTTGCAAGCGAAATTTGAACCACTCCTTTAAGCTTAGAACTTTATGCTCTTATAGGACGAATTTTGAAAAACGATGAATGAGGCATGTAATAATTTTGACTTATCTATCAACATATAAACTTGCAAGTTCATACGGCTAATGGTTCGTGAAACCCCCCTTACTGCCCACGACCCCTTTACTCCTCAACAATTCTACCCTATGGCCTAATTTGGCCAAACATCTCTAAATCAGAAAAAAAATCATGAAAATCTGACGAATTGTTCTCGACTTATAGAGGGACGAACAGACGGACGTTGTATTTTATAAAGTAGTAAGTATAGATGGGCCATAAAACACTATACCAGAATTAGTCATAGTGCAAGTATATTTCGAAAATTGTAACACATCTATGTAACACTTACTAACAAGTTTAAAGTAGATCCTAGTATCACTTGTAAACTTAACAGGCAGTTGTTAAACTTTGTGGACTTGTAGCTTCATCCTATAGACGGCTGTTAAGTCTAGATATTTCGCCGGACATGCTTTTCAGTCAGACAGATTGCATTTTTTCGATGAAATGTAACATTTCATTACAAGCCATTGGGGTTTTTTTTAATATTTAATTGAATGAGTTCCTAATTTACTGCTGTGACATTTTTGACCAACAATTTCATTCCGATTGGTCCTTAGATCTAGCAAAATTAACCTCCCCCCCTAATCGCTGCATTGATTTTCCACAATATTCCTCGCCCCTTCCAAGACACTTCCTATACACTCTCACAACCAGTTAATATATTTTCCTTTTTATTCCACCATCATCCTTACAGTTCATACACTGCCTAAGGCCAGGTGCCTTTTAAACAAAACCTCACCCTTGGTGTGGAATATAAAAATACACCCAACCGCATATAAAAAAAGGAGGATGGGATAAAAATACTATCGATTATCGCCCCGTTCCCTACCCCCTAGCTCGAGGTTATTCATGAGTGGTGATTACAGAAGGTTACCTCATACATAATAGTCCACAAAAAAAACACAAGACATTATGGCTATATTCCTGGTGATAGAAAAAATAAATGCTATATATTCACATAACCCCTCCAGCACACACTCACCTGTACAATGGTATACCAGCATTATCCCGGAACCACAACACCATGTAAACATCCTCCAATTGTGCCACTATTGGGCATGGCAACGTCACCGATTTACCTTCAACAGCTTCAATGTCCTTTGTCTTGACTGTGTATATAGAGTTTGTTGTGGGTTTTTTTTTTTTGTCGCCATCGCCATTACCATGATTGCAAAATAACATGAAAAGAAAGAAAAGAGACACAAAAATAAATTACTAAGAAAAAGGACAAAAACAAAAGAAAAATCGCTTAAAAGTATTGCCCACACCTATAGAACAGTGATTAAGTTTAAATTAAAGTAAATAATTAGAGACGATGCTGTTTAGACCACTAATGACATAAGAGCTACCATCAAATTATCTTAGCCACAGGATGGACTGTTTGATCCTTACTTTTCTTGAATTGCATCGAGTATTATCTAAAAGGATATAAATTTTTGTCCATAGTTGATATCATTAATATTAAAGGACTATTTATTATGGGCTTGATGATTTTCTTTGGAAATCTATTTCGATTGCTGTCATGAATGATGATGGGATTTGTGATGGAAGGATATACCGTCATCCGGATGATAATAAATTTTAAAAGGCAATTACAACTTATCGCCTATTGCGCACACATTATTATGGTTAATAAAATTTAAGAGTTATGAGGCGGATTAAGTGGAAGGATTATGAAATAATGGTTGGGGAAATGCAATAAAGTTGGGATGTCCTTTGGACTTTGTTGTGCTATATTATTTGTATTGTTGTTGAATTAATTGTGAAAATTCATAATATTCGAGGTTGAAGGAAAATAGTGACTCGAGCCAGTATAACCTCAAACTAGCAAGTTTGAAAAATCTTGGGAAAATCCTACCATTTGTTTAGACCAAAGAGCTCTGCTTTATTCTATGAAATGGAGGTTTGGTTTCCGTTGCCTTAGCGAACCTGGGGATTGGAACACTAGGCCATTCGATCGATTTTTCTTTGACAACTTAAATCCTGTTTCTTCTTGTGGCTCGTAGGGCCTATTTTACGCCCACGCGTCATCGTGTGCTATTTCTGGAAATTTCCCTCAGCTCTTCTTGACTCCTTCTCCACCTTTTCTGCGGTATGTATTTCTCTGTCGATCCACTCTTCTTCCATCTTGAGTTGGGAGTAGGGAGAGCCTTTATTTGGCTCTGGCACTGCGGCCTCTCTAAAGGGGCCTATTGTACCTTCCCTGGTAGGGTTCTAGAGCCATCTTTTTACTCCGGAGACAGTCAGCAAGACAAGTATCTTCTCTGGGGGTATGTCATAACCATTTCTTCGCCAAGGACGTTCTTTCTAAGACGAAAGAGAGCCGGACATTCCGTGAGGATGTGAAGAGAAGTCTCATCACTCTCCAGACATAGTCTGCATGTGGGGTCCGGTGAGACTCCAATTCGATGAAGATGTTTTTTCATAAGGCCATGGCCAGTAATTATACCTGTCAGGATTCTTAGGTTATTTTTATCCAGATAAGTAAGGAAATAGGAAAAGTTCGCTCGATTCTTCATAAATGCCAGATCCAGTCCCTCTATCCATCTTGGAACCTTGTATACCAGACTAGGCCAAGTCGCGATGGAATAGGTTTGTATTTTTCCCAGTTTTCCTAGGGGGGATGATGATAGAGGCGTTTTTATGGAAGCCATATTTCGGTAGCATGTCGTCTAGAAACATGCTGATTGCTCCTTCAGAGTTTCAGACTCCATAACGTCGATTAGGGACAGAAGTGACCTCCGTAGTAGAAATAGGGGTAGATTTTTTTGGAATGTAATAGACGATGAATACTCAGTCGTGCTTCCATTTGAACCTGAATAGTTAATTGGCCTAGGATGACATTCAGTTCAGTGGTCGGGATGGAGCGTAGACAGCCGGCTATACGTTGTACCCGATCGAGCTTTTTGACTATAGTCACTTCGTCAGTCTTTGTCCACCAGACCACGGCAGAATAGGTAATCGCTGGTCATACAAACAAATAGAGCCAATATATCATCCGGGATCTAAGATTCCAATTGTTATCGCAGACTCAACGCAGAGTCAATCCAAAAGGATCTGATGGCTCTGTTTACGATACGTTCTATTTGTGGATTCCATGATAGTTTACTGTGAAGGACAATTCCCAGGTATTTGGCTTCCCGTGAAAATTCAATTGTTTCGCCATAATGGAGCGAGTTAGGAGATCTAGTTTCCTTCATTTGGTAAAAGGGACCATAAAAGGGCCCATAATCGTCTTTTTTGGATTTACAGAAAGTCCTTCTTTGTGACACCATATTTGGTCTATGGATAGTGCATTTTGCAGTATTTCTGATACTGTGCTTTCGAATTTACCACTGACTACGACGTCGTCATAAAGTCCAATATATTGATAGGCAGTTCATCATCATCATCATTTTCAATAGTCCGCATGTCAATTAAGTGGGTCGCGGGTGTAGGAGGGTCAAGTAGACCCTCCATATCTCTCGATCCTCCGCCATCGACTCCAAATCATCAAGGGCAATCTCCATACGGGTAGAGGAGAGATTATGGACTTGATTTAACTTAATCTAATAGGCAGTTTGTTGCTGTAAAATATTCAAACAAATTTGGGCGATGTGACATTGATTTTGGGTGTAATGGCAACAAATGACTCCAAGAAGGGGGGGTTGCAAGAGGGCAGCATGCCACCCATACCCATACGTATTAAACTGCGAATTCTTTTTCGGCTTTATTTCCATCTTCTTGTTTTTTTTTTTTTTTTTTTTTGAGGTTATGCATTTTTTTGGGCGTTATGACATTTTTTTAATTTGGGCTTTATGGTTTTGGGCGATAGGGCCTAACGCCTTTGAGATTTGCTAAGCGGAAATGTCTGCAGTACTTTGTCTCTTATCTGTCTATGAACAAGTTTTTCCATGCTTTTGAGAATAAAAACATGGACTTTGATAGAATTTGGCCAGGCTTCTGGCCATATGACCATAGGGCAGGCTGCAGGTGAACATTTTGGCCAGCATGGGTGCTAGCGTATCAGCTCCTTGCTGTAGAAGTGCCGGCAAATGCCATGTCATCTCCTGCTGATTTGTATGCCTTCAGGGAATGTATGGCCCATTTTATGGCATTTGGTTTCCCGGTGTTTTCCAAGATCTTTGCTCCACCAGACGGTTGGAAGTAAGTCGATGCATAAAAAAATCGTCTTTTCGGTCACTTTCTTCTCAAACCCAACCCAATCCTCCCATGCTCTCTTTCTCTCTCGGAATGACTTTATATACTTATGCCACTCCTGCAAAAATGGCCCCTCTTTCCCGTGACAAAACCACGACCGAAAGAAAAAACCCGCACAACAACAACTATTCCCGTCTGTCTCTAAGTGAATACTTTAGAATTCCTTCTGGGAGTACGTGTTATGTATTTTTATATCCATCAATTTGCCAAGCCTTGTTAATACCCAAAAAAAAAGTTGCAAAAAATTCGAAACTGGTACAAGTCACGTTGTCTTCATTCCCCAAAAATACCATTACCCATTTCACTTGTGCCCGCTACCAAAAAGAAGAAGCAAACAAAATGAAATGAAAAGAAAATAACACAACACAACAGAACAATAATCCTGAGAGGACAGTAAATTATCCTGATGGAATGCAATAGAACAGAAGTAACGTCTTAACTCAAAAGGATACTCCAAAGAATAACAAAATACATAATACATCCCAATATACCGAGTTGTTTCGTTCTTTATTATTCCCTGTTTTTTATTGTCCTTTTTTTGTGGCTCTCCTTTCGTAAGAAAAAAATAAAACCACGAATATAAAAATTCGGCGATAAATCCCAGCTAGAGTGAGTACCTACAACCTACGAGTCGACGAGTTTTATTTCGATGCCATTTTTGTAATTACACCTGACCACAAAGGGTTTTGTCCGCTATTTTGATATGTCCTTAAAATGGAGAAAAATAAAGTGAAATTCCTGTCACATGTATATATGTTATGTGTGGCAGTTCACTTGAGTATAGTAGAATAGAACCATAAAGACCATACATGTCGAAAGTCGACATTGTAGTCAAAATGAACTGAACAGAGTGAGAGACCATTTAAAGTAATAGCTGGGATGTCCTTCGTGTGAGTTGAAATGATGACCATATAGTTGTAGTACTTGGGCCAGAGAATGTGGCAAATGGGATTGCAGTAACCCATAGTATAGGAAAGTAATGGGGTGCCAGAGAAAGCATGTATTCCCTGAAATTGACATTTTTACTGCCAATCTAGTTGAGAGCCGATTATCTCAAGTAGTGTTGATAGTATCTCAAAATATGAGTCGAGGTCTTGGGGTTATGGATTATAGATGCGGCGGGGGTCAACATAACTCAAGGAAGATAAGGTCAGTTTCGAGAGATTTATAAATGGAAATTGTTTTCATTAAAACGGCAGGTTCTGTCAGTTGAGGAGGGTATACTGTGAGATGTAAGAGATCTTTTGTGGCACTAGAGTCAGTTTAGGAGACAAGGGGATTGGAAAAATGTTGCAGTTCTTCAGCAAATAATGATTGTCTGAAGGAAAAGTAGCTCCGAGGTGTCTTAATTTTACATGCAAAGACTGCTTCTTAAATGATAGTCGGCCTGTGTAAGTTAGATATCGAAGTTGAAATAACAGATCCATAAGAAAACCATATATCCTTCTGATGTTATCCACTTGTTTAGTTTGGAGGATTTTTTTTATTGTTGAAACGAATTATTAAGGACCCTAGATTACAAAGAAAACCATTTTCGTTTTTGCAAAGTTTAATTATTAGATACTTTTAGTGCTGAGTTTTGGATGTCCATGGTCCTTTTCCTTTCGTATCAGCTAGTCGGCTGATGCCCTGCTTTTTAAGGTTCCTTTCCCATAGGAATAAAACGTAACCTTATTGTTTTCGCTACGATGCAATGTCTGTCCGTCTGCCCGAACCCACTAAGCCAATTTTGTACCTAGACCTATCAAAAAAACCAATGGACGTGGATGACTGAAATTTGCACACAACATCAGGTATAACCTCTAGTTAAACGACAAGTACCAATGACAGCGAAACATTGACTGGTTTTGGAGTAATTCATAATTTAGTAAAAAAAAAATATTTTTCTTCATTTTCATTCATAATTTTGTACCTAGGTCTATCAAGTCAAAGAACAACCGACAAACTAACGTTTTCAAGACACCAAATCTGGCCAAGTGGGTACAGAAACTTCGGTGCGTGAGTGATACTCGCCCTTGGCCGGTTTTTTATAAGTTTTCTGGGATATGAAAGCTTGACTAGAATTTGAAGTAAATCCAGTTGGAGTTTAGAGCTCTGAGTAATAACTTTCGGAAATAATATTCTAGAATAAAATTTGAATGGCACCGAGTTTGGCTTGAGAGGCACTTCCTTTAGCTTTAGGGCTTGGATCATAAATTCAGGCTTCAAACATTTTAAATCCATCTGTGTACGACTTGCGAAATTTCTCTATTTATTCATCAATTTTTAATCTTCTACTTATCCTGATGTCCTTTATCAGGTGTGGAATGCTTAAGTGGTCCCTTTCCCTTCCTAAATCTTAATCTTCCACCACCGACTCTAAGTCATCAAGTGGTGCAATCTCCATACGTGTGGAGGAGAGAGATAGACGAATGCCTGCGGCATGCGGTTCCATAGCACGTCTTCAGAGTCAATCATAGTTGGGAACTTCATTTAACGTAACTAAACCACAAAAGCATGGTCCGTCCGTAGAAGTAGCAGCTGGAGATTGAGTACCTCACGTATTCTGGTGTTCCGTATATGATCACTGGGAGGCACACCAACAAGGCAATTCTGTCAGTCGTTATACCCGAATGGTATGAGTATGACCATAGGTATCAGTTGGCTATGTAACTTCACCATAGTTCTCCATTCATTTTCAAGCCACTCTAATGACAAGATGGGGCCATTTAACTCCCTCTTTATCTAGGACCTTGAGCATTTTTACCTAGTGCTCTTCTACTTCGGCTAATTTGCAAATTTTTAGTGATTTCGTCACAAAAGCCACTTGGGCCCAATGCACACGGAGCAACTGGAAAAAAACTGATCAGCGATGCGAATTGGCAACTAGTTTCCTTTGAGTCATACCCTGTGTAATCAAATGGAAGGATGCACACGATGCTACTGGTTGAAAACTCGTTTGGGATTCACCAGTTGCCAGTTTGTAACCAGTCGTCTGTTGATTTGCATTTCGGGTTGCCTATTGACTTCAGTTTCTAGTTTGTCGAAGATGAGAGAACAACAGACCAACCGCTTGCTGGTTTGGGAGCTTGAGAAACATGACGACACTGAACGAACTAGAGATTTTGATTGGTGATGAGTTACCTCGTGCGTGTGGACTGGTCTGTAACTCGAGTTGCCAACCGGTTTAGTTTTTTTTTTTTTTTTTTTTCAATTGCTCAGTGTGCTTTGGCCCTTAATTTAATACCGTGGGACTATTTTCCGCTCATGACGATGAAACTGTCATTCTCACTGGATGCTCAGTTCTCACTCCATTCTCTCATTTCATTGAAAGAAGTACATCTTTGGATTTTACTCCTCTAAGACAGTTACAAAAGTCCGGACTTCGATAAACGGCCTACAATCATATGAAAGAATTGACCCGCTTCATTCGGGCTTTGTTTTGGTCGAAAGTTTTTAATGAAAATAAAAGTTGACAAGGACATTCATAACCTCTTTAAGACAGCTTGAACAAAATCATCAATATAGACCTAAATTTCAAATGTATCCTTTTTTTACTATTTACAACTATTCTGCTCAAAAATTCCGTTTTCCCATTTCTCTTTTCGTCCGGTTCGCAAAAAAAAAACGAACGATTTGAATTTACATAAATCTCTGCTAGTAATTAGGACACTAAAACACCGCATTGAACTTTATCCTTGCTGGGGCATTAATTTTCTCTTCCAAATTCCTTTTGCAATTCCACTCGTTGGGTGTTTGTCAAAAGGTAATGTCTGGACATCGATATCCATCTTTTTTTTCTCATTAAACGTCTATCAATCGATAACATCCTTGAAAAAAAAAGAGAAAAATAAAACCACTTTTCATACATCCACAAAATGGCAGAATGGAATTCCCTTCAAGAAGACAAATCGATAAGTTGAAGGAAATAAATTCCAGTGGATGTATAAAGAATTTTCCCAAGAGGGAAGCTTAATTGTGATTTCCACTGAATTTATCAGCCCCAGCCTCAAGCGTAACGAATTGGAGAAATTAAAAACTCTCATAGACCTCCACCCCTCTCCTAATTCCCTGGGGTCCCAGTGTAGGGCAACGAAAAGGAATCTCTTTCCATTAATGCATATTTAGTGGAAAAAAAAATTCTTTCCTTACTCTGAACTCTGTGATTTGGGTGTGAGTGATGTGTTTTCTCGCGCGCGTCCTACTTTCAAGTCTTGCAGGCAGACAACGCTGAGGGTACAATAAAATGCGAAGGGATAAGTTAAAGTTATCTCAGGAGACCGCCCGCCTTATGTCGGTTAGCAAAATGGTAAACGTTTAAAGGAATTAAATCGAGTATGCACAGGTTTTCTCTTCGCATTTTTTTTTTTTTTGTTAGTGTCTGCATAGTATATTCCTTCATCATGATATGACACTAAGAATAGGTTATTTTTATGTGTGTGTTGTGTACGACTGTACGATGCGACCTTGTTTTAATGAGATCCTTCTTCATAAAAATGAGATTTCATCGTCTGTTGGGTAGTTTTCTCGCCAAAGAAAAGACTTACATTGCGTCAGTGCGGACGGTGTCTATAAGAAACAGCACCTCCCACCTAACCCCGCCTTCATTATCCTTCTCGGATTTGTTATCTGCCATGAGCCCGGTAGCACATTTAAGTACACGCCTACATCTCTTTCAAAATGTACCCACTAAAAATCTAACCCAGATAAATAACCATATAGAAGCTGCGCCTATTTATGATGGTATCCTTGCTGAAAAATTTCCGCAGCATACCTACAAATAAATTATAAATCGCCCCGAGCATAGAGAATATTAAAGCGAACATCAACAAGGAGTAAAACACGCTTCAGATACATGCAGGAAATACAACCACGTTAGAGCACTTTCAGATCGAACTTCTTCCCGATAGCGGAACAAATCTGTGCGACACGATGACATTCTTGTTTTATGCGCCTTAGGCTAGACATGACACGTCACAAAATATGCTGAAGTAATCGCAACATCGCGTTCCAAACAGCACATCTCGGTTTTTATTACCGAATAAAAAATAACACTGTGACACTTCCTCCAAAGATTGGGGGTGGGTTTATAAAACTACCTCGTAGGTACTCATAAAACGAAAAAAATTCAAGTAGAATCCAATATTGACCCCCGCAGGGTGGATGTCGCAAAAGGCACCATCCATTCATATTTGTGCTCCATCATCAAAAATCCGCAACAGCAATATGCTACATGACATTATTAAAGGACTATCAACTCATTCGATTCGTTTGTTACACCATCATCGTCATCCTCCAAATGGTTGAGGTTTATTATCCTTTCGATGTGACACAAACACGTACATATATCCATAGAGAGAGAGAGAACGCCATCCAATAAAGTATGTAAAAAGTGGGACAAGTGATGGAGGGAGTTTGTTTTCCTTTTTTTTTTTTTGTTATATCATGTGTGACATAAAAAGTATCCTCTTTCCATCTATGCCCAAACACATACGCACACACACACACACACACACACACACACACGTGGGAATAACAATGATGATGATGGAATATAATATTTTGTTTGAAAGAGGGAAAATTGGGGCCATACATACACCAATGGGACTTTTGTGTATATTGAGGAGGGAAAGTTAAAAAGGATCTATCACCTCTATTACACATAGTCGACTCTAAATATTAATATTTAGTCCCTTTTGGTTTCTTTTTATTTGTGTCTCGTTTTTTTTTTTAATAGTGGAAATTGTAACCAAATGTGATGTGACAGTAAAAATAAATGTCCTGACGAAGGATATTTGAGGTTTTCAGCTTTGTTTTAGATTTCATTTTTTTTTTTTTTTCATTTGCTGTCATGTGCATGGTGTCGTCTGTTGCTATTATATATATGTGTCCTTAGGGTGTTGCGGTCCCTTTGGAGCATAGCATAGCTGATATGGTGGGGGTTTTTTTTTTTGTAAGGACATTTTTGAGATATTCAAGATTTAAATTTGTCATCTGTCATGGGGTGAAACTGTTGGTGTACGAGTGACTTGGGTAATGGAATTTTAAAAATAGAAGACTTTTTTTTTCTAAGGATGCCCATGAGCTCGCTATAGTGACTAGTATTTTGTGATAAACTCAGAACCCTCTTCTAACTTCTTCCAGCAAGATTTTGAAGTGACGTGGGGATTCAGTTGCTGTGGCAGATTTAACTTCACAAAGTGTCGACCGCGTCTCCCTTAAGGTTTCAGTGAGCAGAAACAATTTGAGCAGATAATTGACAATAGAACCATTAAAAGAAGCGCCTTTAACAGTATGTAGGTATTCTGAGTTTCACTAAACAAATACAGGCAAAAATAAAAAAATAGCTGGCGTTAGGAGCTTTCCTCAAAATCTAAGAAGGAACTTTGAAAGAAAAAAAAAAATAGCACGAGAAAGGGGCGGACCAATGTATTGAGTTTGTTAACTGTGTACTCATAACTCGAGAACGGTTCGTTCGATTTTCACGATTCGTCTTGGCGCGAGTAAGGGCATAAGCAAAACAAAATTTGACAAAGAGGCGTGGCACCTCCCATACAAAAAACATACAAACGAATATCTCGAAAACAACCGAAACAATTGTGCTCAAATTTTATTAAAATCTTTGTTAGGGCTTCTCTGTAAAAAATTGGACAAAGGGGGCGTGGCACCTCCCATACAAAAACACATAGCAAACGCTTACTCCCGACACTTCTAAAAGTATTCGGTCGATTAAGCTGAAACTTACACAATATTATCTGTTAGGAAGTGAAAAATGCTCGTGGATCAAATGATTTCAAATTTTCCAATAGATGGCGCTGAACAACCAAATCTGAAAATTAGACTATATCTTGACATTTACTCAATGAAACTGACATCAGCTCGGCAATTTTTTTCAAACGGAAATTGGCAAATAAAAAGTATCACAAAAATGTATACAGTTTGAGTGGGAATATTTTTTTTTTCTACGGATCGACTTCAAACTCCATCTGTGTCCCAGTGTAGGGCAAAAAAAAGGAATCTCTTTCCATTAATGCATATTTACTTTGGGTCTGAGTAGTTAGTGATGTGAGGCCTTACTTTCAAGCCTTGTAGGCAGACAACGGCGACGGTACAATAAAACCCGAAGGGGTGGTTTAAAGTCGTCTCAGGAGGGCCGCCTTATCTCAGTTAGCAAAATGTATAGGTACAGTTGGAATGGGAAAAATTTTATTTTTCTACGGTTCGACTTCAAACTCCGTCTCTATACTCTATATAAGAAATAAAGATTCTTATTTCTCCGATTTTGGAAATTTAACTTGGTGCGATTGGCGATGACCCCTTTTTAGGGGGGCTTTTTTTCATGACCTTACTTCATTCAATTTGCCATAATAGACATAAATCTAAATCAATACAAAAAAATACTGGAAACCATTTTTAGGTAATACTTCCAGATGCCAGCGCTTCACTTACAACTTGATCATTTATAATGTTTTCTCCAATAGGATGTTTTTCTGCTCCTTAGGTAGGCTTCCTGCGCGATAAATAAATAAATAGGTGGCGCAACAGGCGGTTGACACCCTAGGCCTAGCTTCTCGCAACCATTCGTTTGTGTGAGTTTCTATTTTTGGGACGAATGGAAGGGACCTACAATTTTATGCCGATTCCGAACGGCTGAATTGAGAAGCTTTTTCAGGACAGTTATACTCTCGGATGTTTGTCAGACGTTCGCGAGAGGTGGCGCAGTAGAAAAATAACACTAAGATGTAATTTGTGTTTTTCCGGGGATCGAACCTGGGATCCCTCGCACAGCAGTCCAGCACACTAACCACTGCGCTACTGCGCCCCCTGCGCGATATATAAATATAAAAGAGGAAGACTAACTCACTGATATCACTGTTTACCAAGACCTGAGGGCTACGCCAGGGAAGAAGCTACTTCTTTATAATTAGTAGATATTCGAAATCTCGCGGATGTCTCTATCTAGCTATTTATACGAATATGAAGCGAAAATTAACCACCGACACAAATCGACATACAGAATGAATGTCAGTTGTTGTATCTTGCATCCGCTGACGACACGGCTTAATATTTTTACTTCTTTTCGAACAATATTACAACGAAATTCTCGGAAATACAGACCAATTCAAAGTTGCATACTTCGCTTTGCAGATTCTTTCTGTACCTATAATTTCAAAGTCTCAGATTGGCTTTTAAAAGAGGCCTCTTTCAAATGCCGGTAAACATAAATATTAATACTAGCTGACCCGGCAAACGTTATTCTAGCATTTTCGTAAATATCGCTCCACCCCAGTTTTTGCAATTAATTTATTTTTATTTTGATGCCAACTGACCCGTTAGAAAACAAATCAACCCTTTTCAAATGACACACACGTATTATGGTGTGGTTATATTTTTGTTTGTCATTTCGCACGATTTCACTTCCAAAAAACCTAAAAACTGTTCTAAAGGACGTGGTTATAAAATACATAGCTGATAGCAGTCCTAAGAAATATTTTAAAAAAAGTTTCTTCGAAATTTGTCCAGTAGTTTCGCGTTTTTAAAGGACAAAGAAAATTCCTTCAGTTTTTTTCCTGTATATTTTATTTAATTTCAGCCAGTGCCACCCATGGGTGTCTAACATAAACAAAGTATAAGGCGCATAGCTTCAATGGTTCAGCCGCCATTATCGGACTTACATACGCACCAACGTTTTTATAATTAAGATTTACAAGGGGTCTTATTTTTTCGACTTTTTTTAACGTCAGTACCTACATTAATATGAGTTCTAATCCGCTGAACTCTAAATATTATAATTTAGCAATATTTTAGTGGTATTTTTTGACTTAAAAGATTTGATTAGAAGTCGGGTGAATAATGTTGAAAAAAATCCATATTGTATTCAAAAAAGTATACTACTCATATTTTGAAAATGGCTTCACACTATTTTTATGAAGCTTATATGAAGGCTTTGCAACTCAGTCGAAAATTCATACATTTTGTTTGGTTTTAATGATTTTGTTTAAATTTTGCATTTTTTAGGGGAGTAGTCGGACATAAACCCGAAATTAAAATCCAGAAAACCATAAATTCCAACAACCCAAAATCCCGTAAACTTCGCCAAAAGCTTTATAGAACCTTATGGCACACTCTAATACTTATGAACCTATTTTCGATAAAACACCTTGAAAAAAATTGCTTTGACTAAATTGTATGTCTGAACTAGTCGAAAATTTCACTTCTAGATTGTCCTCTAATCGTGGACCCACTTACAATAATTATTGACAAGTTTTCTATTTTTTTCTTTATAAACATAAAGTTTTGTTTCCCCTAAAACAACACCCTATATAGGTACTTTGAATTCAATATTTTCTAAGCATCCTAAACCCCATCTTTAATAGAGCTTATAGGCCGCTTTGACTTTGAAAACCAATAAATTCCCAGCATAATATAAACCAAAGAGTGTCCTTAAAATGAGGGATAAAAAAAACCTCCCCTACAAAAAAAGAGGCAGTAAATATTTCGAGAAAATGAAATTTGACTTCGACTTTCATTGACATGTCTAAATAGTAGCCAAAGGCAAAGTATCCCTTGTCAAAGAGACATATAACTACCTCTATGGTTCTAAAAAGAGAACGATAACAATTTGCTTATTTTGATTTATGCAAAAATAAAAGCTACACCTCTATTCTTGTAACCTTCAACAAAAAAAAATTGATATATACTGTTGTTTATTCCACACTGAAAAAGAAGGACAAAATAAACTTGCCGCCCGAACAAAAAGACATACGAAACCCTTTTTCACTTACAAGCTCTAATAACTTAAAAATAATTTCAACACAAGCCGTACACGGGAAACTTTTTCCCATGTATATTTTTTTATACCCAAATAGTACAACATAATGAAATGTCAACAAATTGTATTTATCCCTTTTTCGAAAAAGGAATAGAGTTGAACCGTCTGTAATAATGTGCGTACCTATACATTTTTCTAGGTATCCTTGTCAATGCCTTTTTTTTTCGTTGGTCAAAGAGGACAGCAGCTGTCGAACAAGTTACACCCTTAGGCAGATATGGGTAATAGACTGACAGACTGACTGGTGGTGGTGGAATCCTTCGAAATACTTCTCTGTGTGCGAGCATTTTCCTCATCAAAATTGCACGCATGGTTGAAAATATACCAAAGCTAAGCCAAGTGGATAGAATGTCTTAATTCACCAAGTAAGCAGATTTGACAAGTTTAAGCAGCACAGCTTGACAGCAACTACAGGTCAAGGTAACATTTCATGGACACTCATTAGTGAGGTCATAATGACCAGCTTAAGCGTGTGCAATTAGTCTGCTTAATTGCACGCAAAATAACTATTACAGGCAGCGGCAATAAAGGACATGCTGTAAAACATGAGTGGGCAATTCTTTGGCTATTCGACTTTTATATTCTGTTTATGTCTGCGAAATGCCGGTTTTATGTTAGGTTGACTTGTGTTTCACTCGGGCGAAAATGTTTCCACTAATTTTGGGCACTTTTCTTACGTTGGAAGATAAGTGAAGAGTATTAGGCATCTTTCAAAGGGTCTATTGTCTTCTCCTTGTATGTAAAGGGGTCTTAAATCCTATTCGAAAATGCTTTTTGTTCCGCTTTTAAATTCGTGCTCTGTAACAGGTTAGGTACGTTTGCCTGCAATCCAAAAGCTCGTTTCCAAATGCCCGTATTACATGAGCCCGTATTTCAAAAGCCCGTATCAAATGACCGAAAAGAAAATCCCGTAAAACAAGTGACCGTAATAATTGTATGGGGAGGCATGCATGCCCCGCCCCCCCTGTGGTCACTGTAGGATTTGGAATGAGTGGCAGGTTGAGTATAATGCAAAGCGACTTTTCTCCAACAACATTTCTAATTTTTTTATTGTTTACAAACATTTCCCCTGAAAAATGAAAAAGTCCGTAAAAAATGTGAAAATGATAATTTTTGTTCTTCTGTAATGCAGGCTTTTATTTTACGGTCAACTTCGAAATAAAGTTGAAATTGAAGGCGAATTAAAAATTCTGGGCTCAGTGGCTAGTATGCTGGACTACTGTGCGAGGGGTCCCAGGTTCGACCCCCGGAAAAACACAAATTACATCTTAAGGTTTTTTCCACTACTTTATTATATTGTTTTCGTACAAAATTTCGAACTCGAGATTTTAATCAATTCTAATATTTCATATATCATTGGGGAACTCAAAAAAGTGGGTCACGCAGTTCTGTCCGTCCGTATGTCTGTCTGTCCCATAGCCCTGAAATTTAAACGCTTGAACGGATTTATTTCAGGCTTCTTATTAAGAGTTTGTGAGCTCACCGCTAGGAGGTGCTAGCTAGCCCTAATATTAATGGTACTTCCCATATAAAAATTTTACAAAATTTTAGACAATTTAGATTTTTTCGAAAACGGCTCTAACGAACCAAAATTGATAGCTGAGTTAATGTAGGCATGCTTAACATGACAGCATACCCAGTTTTTCGCTAAAATGTCCACAAACAGTAGGTACTTTTGAAAATTAGTGCCTCTTTCTCGAAAACGGTGTAAACGATTTTAAAAAAATTTTCATTTTTGAGGTAGGTACTATCGTCATTCTTAACTTGATAGGAAACTTTTTTTTACTCTAAAATCACTGCGTCCTTCGAAATCCACCCCAATCGCTAATATTAGTACTTTAAAAACTGCTCATATCTCGAAAACGCCGTTTTCGATTTGGATGAAAATGTAACTACTAGGTAATGTTTATATTCTGAATAATACCTTGTACTCAGTTTTCAGCTAAAAGGTATAAGAACAGCGCCTTTCGAACCCAAAATTTTTAATATTTGTTTGCATAATTTTACAAAAAACCGCTCTAACGATTTTGAACTAAATACATATTTAAGATAACATAAGCATTCTAAACATTATCACATACTCAGTTTTTCTCAATAAATTCAAATATAGCCTTTTTATGTAAAATGATTACCCAAATCCCGACCTGTATTCACACACGGTATATTTTTGTAAAGTCCAAATACAGTGGCAATACACATCCAATAGCAACCACAGACATTTTTAAATTACTCTGACATTCAGCGAGAATTGCAATAAAAGAGAAAGTTTCTTGCGACCGAGTCGTGCACTTTATTTTTAGAAGTATGGATAAAAAATACCTTAAAAATATAACATTATTTGATGCCATTATGGCTTAAATATTACTATATTTCATTACAAACCTTCGATCCTTGTAATGGATATGCGAGGCATTTCAAAATAAATGAATTTACATTTTATTGAACATATTTTTAGGCCGCTATATTCATAATCGTCTGGTACCGATTACGGCGTTATTTTAAAACTGAATTTTCTGAAATAAAAACTAAATGAAATTTGAATTTCCGTAGATGATTTTCCGGGTGAATTTTTATTTTTTATTTTTTTTTTTCATCAGCAAAACAATTTACAGAATTATTGATTTACATAGAATGGAAGCGAAACATTAAAATATTGCATACTAATAGGATCTAGGCATAAAAATGCTGTTTACTAAAAGTGTTGCATATTTATAGGCTTATTTGGAGAATTATTGTACCGCGTCGTACATCTACGACTCTTACGGGCAAAGTAGTTCGAATGCGTGATTATGATAGAATTAAATTAAGATCATTCGGAAAAATTGTAATCCCAAATAAAGGGTGGGCCAAATACAAGTTTCTTTTTAAAAATGCAATAAAATGAAATAATTAAATTTTTTCCATGTGTTATGGCTTTATTAATAAAAGCAAACATTCCCATTAATTATAGAACACAAAGTCGTTCAAGTGGCTGCCTCGGCTGGCTTCGCAGTAGCGCATTCTGTCACTCCAATTTACGAAGACCTTGTTGATGGTTTCGGGCTGTACCTCACGTATTGCTTGGATGATATTGGCTTTATGAGCTTAAATTGTTGGCGTAACATTTCGGCCAAAATACGCACTGTTTGGGATACACAGCACTCACTTTGGAAATAAGTTTTCAATATTTCCCAAAGTTGTTCAAGCGTAAAGCGACTTATTTCAGTCCGCGGAGGTATGATACTGTCGAGATTTCGAGCGGGAAACAGCTGTCAGTAACCTATGATTTAAAAAGAAACCACTAGATAGCCCACTTTATATAATGTACTAATAGGATGCACGTGCAAAAATGTTGTCTACTAAAAGAGTTGCATATTTATAGGCTTCTTTGGAGAATTATGACTCATACGGGTACAGTAGTAGTTAGAAGGCGTAATTGTCGTTATAGAGAAAACAAATTAAGATCATTCAGAAAAATTGGAAACCAAAATACAACAAACGACCGACGATACGAATAGAGTAGAGTAGTTTTGGCCGCATCATATAAAATTACAAATTAAGAACTTATTTCCGCGGTCAGTCGATGGGTAATTTACACCAGAAAATAGCATCTATTTATTTATATGCAATCTGTGGTCGCTTTCTTAAATTCATCCATCCCAAAATCAGTATTTAAAAAATATATAAAAAAAAAATATTCTTTTTAAGATAAATTGTAGCAACAGCTCTTTGAATTGAAATGATTCCCACTGCCCCCTTATCCGCTTTTCTTAGGATTAATACTTTTTTTTTTGTGGTTATTTAATGTTTCCTCATTATTTATTTTTAGGTATCTTCCAGCAGTAGAAGACACAAAATAAAATACATAAAATAGGTAAAAGTAAAACAAATAGAAAAATGTACTTCTACTTAAAATTAATTGCACAAAATGTTATCCTTGTATACGAAGGGGATTTTTCTTTCATTCGCGTTTAGTGGTGGTTCTTGCTCGTTTATGTCGGAATTTTCTCCACTGTTTTCTTCTTTGTTTATATTCTTTAGTTTAATACCATCATTTGGAGAGATTATTGTTATTTTATATTTCCGCTGTGGGTAATTACAGTGACTGTTGTGGTTGTACAAAACGATTCGAACATTGGAAATGGTTTCAAAAAACAAGCTTGATGGGCATTGGATGTGGTTATTTAAGTACGAAAGGATAAACATACTTTGTTGTTTTGTGGAGTGTTTTTAAATAGTGAGTGTTTTTTGAAAGGATTTTGGACAATTATAGTAAATTATTTAAAAAACACCTACAAACCTAAGGGTTGGTTTTTTTTAACTGTCCCACTTTTCTAAAATTTCTGACAAAAATCGGAGGGTATATTAAAAATGTATAGATACAATCTTTAGTCCTATTTTTGATGTCTCAAAAAAAATCGAACTTGTTCCACATAAAAGGCACTCTGTTGTTCATCAACTTCTCCTTTGTCTTCTGAAAATTCCTGGAACTCCATTAAACTTTTACAAGCAGTATACAATTTAAAAAAAAATTGTTGAAACTCTGTCGCCACTTTACCAAATCTGGAATTGAATTCTAATTTTCAAGTGATTTCGATGGAAACCAATGAATCATTCAAACTGACATTTTCAAGAGAACTCTGCACTTCAAGTAATTTTCTCGAATTCAGTTTGGCAAATAGTAGTCATCAAGTTCAACCACAAACATGTCAGTTAACTTAGCGTTTGAGCGTTTGCCCTCCAACTTCATGTCGATGTCTAACACACACGCTCACATCTCAACGACGACGCCAACGACGGAAGAAGCAGAGTAAGGACATTACCATTATTTCGAATGGAAACACCAGTTGGACACTTGTTTGACTTTCACAATTGACATTGCATGTTTGTTTGATTTCATTTTGGCTTGGAGTTTCTTTAAGTTTCGAGAAAAGTTTGTGTCTTGTATAAAGGAGCAAGAGGTGTTGTGTGAGGAATTCAGAGATACCGAGTGGATGCGATGGGATATAGTTTCTTATAGAAGAATGCCACCTCGTTTTTATCTGTCTTAAGTTGCTGGCAGTTACATTATACCTAATAAGGTGGCACAATTGCTTAACTTTATTTCTATTTAATGCTATAATTCAGTTTTTTTCAATTCAGCCATTATGTTGAATTTTATTTTTAGATTTATTAACTTATTGGGCAGAAAATTTGGCATAAGGGGGTTGTGTACTAAACTGCAACGCTTCGTTGTATGCCCAATGGTCCGACTAATGGCCTAAGGGTTTCTGTCACCGAGAGCCAATTCAAACTAAGTAACAATACAGAAAGTCTGTGATCATCTCAAAATCATTGGCTCAACTTAACACTACTAAACTGCAGTCCAAAAAAAAATATGCCTGATTTGAGGAAGCATTTTCTAGTAAGTCCATCCGATTATCCTAAAGTGGGCAGAAAATTTGACAAGGTATAATACCTACATTACATTGCCATTCACTTACTAAAAAATGGTCCATAATTGCTCCAAATTCGCCTGCAAATATGCAAGGATTTATTATAAAGTGCTATAAACTGGCTTCTTTGGTTTATGTCCCGACTTTTGATTTGACTCAGCGAATTTTATAGTATGTACTCGATCGGTAAACATGAATTGCGCTGAAAGCAGTTTACTATAATAAATATTTAGGGGTATCGTGAATAAATTCCGATGGAGATATTTCCCTTGTCAGCAATGTAAATCAAATTGCTGAATGGGAAACATTCCGGGGGAAATATTATTCGCGATAGGGGTGATTTATTATAACAAGTGTTTCCCTTGGCGTTAGCTAACTCAAGCCAATTATTCTACATGTTTTTTTTATAAATTGCCTGCCCAATTGGCTGACATTGCGACCTAGTGAAGGCCTGAATATTCTTTGTAGCGGAGTTCCTGAGCTCTGCTGATAAAAGTATCTCCTTGTTAAAGACGAACACAGATAATGTGCTCGGAGGATTTTTCATCCTCAAGACAGAACCTGCATTCTGTATCCGGGCACAAATTCATTTTGTTAAGATGATATCTCAAGCCACAATGTCCTGTGAGAAAGCCCACCAGGTTTCTGATACTATCCTTATTTTGGTTGAGGATGTCCATGTAGGAGTAAGGCTTAATTAAACTTTTGGATTGTCTTAAACCCGAATCATTTTCTTACAGTGGTACAGACGAAGTTGTTGTTCCCGATTGTTAATTAGACCTAAAGCGGTAGTCCAAAAAAAAAAGTTATTGTCCACAGAACGCGGATTCAGCTAGTTGGTCCGCTGATTCGTTGCCCGCAATACCTTAATGGAAGGGACCAATCAAAGTTTGACTTGGTTGTATTTGGATAGGACTTGCAAGGCATCGTAGCAGCACTTCAATGTTTTTGAGTCCATCATATTGGACGATAGAGCTTGTAAGGCCGCTTCACTATCTCAGAAGATTTGTATTTTGGCGCCTTTAATTCCCTTATTGGAGTTTAAAATGGCGCAGATTTCAATGGCATGGACTTCAGCCTGAAAAACAGTGGGACACATTACCATGGGTATCGAGACTTTGATATTGGGTCCAAAGACACCACCACCAACCCCAGTTTCCATTTTTGATCCGTCAGTGTATCAGACCAATCAGTGTAATAGACCACCAGCTCGGGCAAAAAAGAGAATTCCATAGAGCCAGTTTTGAAATGAGTAGCGCCGCCTCTTTTTCTATCTGTGAATACGTGTTATACCACAGAAATAACTGTAAATGTTATTAGGTGCCAGTGTATGCGTGACCAATTCGCCCTCCATTTACTTTAGCAAGGCACACATGCTTAACCACCTAATAACTTTTTGAAACTGGCTCTATGGATCTCTCATTTTTGGGCGGAGCTGGTGGTCTGTACCAGACCCCATTTTTTAGGGTCTAGTGTCGAAACACCATTGGCCCATTTGGTGCGGTCCAGTATTTCTATCTTAAATAATTTCCCAAAACTATATTCCCTAACCATAATGTCAGAGATGGACCAAAACATGTCCATGTTTGGGATTTAGTTAAGTATTTCCAGGTGTCCCTGCCAATATAAATTTTATCCCCACAAGCCTTTTAAAAATTTTGAAAATACGATTTTCTCGCTACATAAAAGTATAGGTCCCCGCATAGAGTCTTGTGTTACTCCATATAAAAATGTAGTTGTTACTTTCATTCTTGTTACAAAAAGTACTCTCTAAAGAGGTAGAACTCCCAAATCGCTGTCAAACAGAACTTCTCTAATATATACCTTAAAGCTGCTCTGTCAGAAAGAATAAAAGAAAATTTGTAAACCAACAAAAAATGTTACGTATACGCCACCGAGTTAAATATCACGAACAAACACAAGCACTTTATGTCGCTAACACAATCAGGACTTGTATTTCCCACACCATTATCCTTGTGAAATGATAACAGCGAATATACAGAAATTCGCTACATGTCGCGGAAGTAACACTAGTTATAGTTACAAAAAGGCGACTGCAAAAAAAAATGGAAAACTTCTTGAAATCCCTTACAACTGACGTGCTTTGTACCATATGAACTTTTGTGCACAATGTACATTGCACATGCACATGCACACCTATATGTACGTTACAGCGCATTAAAGACCAAAAACACTAAAAAGCGAAACTTGATGTTTAAATGTTAAGCACGTGCTTGAGGAAGCATGTGTGGTGCATAATGCATATACCTATAAGCATACTCGTATCTTTGTATATACCCATCCTAGGCGCAGCAGTTTTTCACTGCAGGTTCGCTTTAACTTCGTTAGGATGTGTAACATGTCATGGCATCCTTATTTTTGGGGCGAGAGTTTGAGAGCACTGGCAAGAATGAGTGCGCACTCACGCCTCATATACAGCACATCTGGTGCAGAAGATATCCTTCCAACATTATTATGAACCAGCAGCAGCATTAAAGATACGAATTTTTTGACGAACAATTTCTTTTTTGCGCATACGAGTAAAGATGGCAGAGGAAATGAGCTAATGGGAGAAGGATATCGCTTGGTACTTTTGTTACTTAAAGGGATTGGATGGAGTGGTGATTTCACAAAAAAACTAAGTGGCACATCTGTGTATAGAGTTGTGTGGTAAATGTCTTGAAAAATATACGAATATGGTCGTTTAAAAAATGCACGTTATGTCTGTTTGTGCAAATTAAAAATGGCTTCTCTAGTTCCAAAGAATTTCCTTTGAATCAGCGACATAATTCAACTGACAATTACTGAGTTCATCTAAAATTTTTTTTCTTCTTACAAAATCTCTTGACTTAGTCTAAAAAAAAAAATCTCCACACAGCACGTTTTTCCAATATTGCTCTTATCGGAAGTGCCTGCCTAATCCAAAGTCAACAACCTTTTCGGTGTGTGCCCTCTCCCTTCGATGACTTCATATCTATCTCTCAATTTGCGTTCCACTTTTTTCCCCAAACATCTCCCAAAAAGATACCATCAACCTTTCTGAGAAACAAAAGAAATGTCCTTTCCTAACCGGAAATCATAACAAAACAAACGTCCACCCAAAGATCAACAACGATGTAGTGTGTTACACAAAAGGACGACATAATTTACGACTACAAGCTAAAGTCCCAAAAAAAAAAATAATAGAACAATAGCCACCACCAACAAAAAAAAAAATATCAAAATGGAAAAGCAAATAAATCACGCTGTCAAATAAACTGCCCGAAAATCAAGTTCAACTATGGCACGCAATGGGGTGCCGGCCGCGCGTAACTTTATCCAAGGAGCAACTTTTCACTTGCGTCTTCGTGTTTCTTCAAAAAAATTTAATTTATTGACACCCAAAGTTAACGTCGTTGTAGTCGCACACACCCTTGAATTTTTGTCCACCATACCACCCGCGTGCGTCGTCGTTGTGATGGTGACCTCAAGAGAAAGTGCAAACAAATAGATTGACAAAATTGACATCTGCCTTACACCATTTATCCGCTACTCCATTACAGAGATTACATTTTATTTCGATTTCTTCGTGTATGTGTGTGTGTTAGGGTAGAGAGTCTTTCATTCTGACCATGAGCATCCACAGGAATGGAATCGGTTCTTGTTCTCTTCTGAAATCCAATTGATTGTCCTTTGGTTTTGCCACCAACCCCAACCAAATAACGATTCCCTACAACTTTTCGAGGGAAGTTTTTTTTTCTCTCTGTTTTTTTATTCGTTTGTTTGTTTTGTGGCATAACCTCCACCACAATCGATTCCCAATTGAATCTCTACACTTGGCAGGAAGGTTGTCTCAAGGATTATTACCTCGTTCCATTGTTGGTTGGGTTCTGTCCCTGCGCTGCTGTTATTTATGGTTTTTCCATTCCCATTTTTCCCCCCTGAGGAAAGAGGCGATCATAAAATGTGTATACAGGGGTTGGAAATTGAAACTACTTGTGGCAGTTATTTCTGAACTATGGCGCTTTTGATGATGGCCGGAGAAACACAAAGGATAACAAACCAATAATAGGAGGGGGGAAATAAGAATAACTGCTTACAACAAGTATGCAACAGAATGGGTATAAATATAAAAGAATGCCAAGTTTATTGGATGAGTATCGTATACCAGTTTGAAGGTTACAGACCTGGCTTTTGATCTGTGGCCAAGGAATTTACTTATCTTTACGAAGGGGTTTTTCAATTTTATTGCAGACGTATCCTTGAGAGTCGAATTGCTTATTATATTTGCTCTCCAGAGGATATGAAGGGTTTTGGGAAAATCATTTTATTCCATTACACCTCAGTAACCATGTTTAGAAAGATATATTCTAAGAAATGGGCATTGGATAGTGTTGTATTTAGGCTAAAGTTAGGTTGAAGTGGCATCAATGGAAAAGTCATTTAAATTCCGTTTGAATGATACACAACTTTCCTTAACCCATTAAGCACCCATTGAAAATTTAGAACTTTTGTAAAAGTCTACTTTTTTTACTTTTTTCCTCGGTCCAAAAAAAAAATGTTTTGATGCAAAAAGTTTCTTAAAAAAATTTTAATAGTGACTGCAAACATTTTTTTCAAAAATCTCTTCGCTAATATTTTTTATGGTTTTTTGAATCTGATGATCTCAGAAAAATTTTGTATGAAAAGGAGAAAAGAGTGGCTAAAATAGTCATTTTTAGCAATTTTCAAAAAATCATAAAAAATATTAGCGAAGAGATTTTTGAAAAAATTTTTTTGCAGTCACTATTAGAATTGTTTGGAAAAACTTTTTGCATTAAAACATTTTTTGTTTTGATACCGAGGAAAAAAGTTAAAAAAGTAGACATTCACAAAAATTCTAAATTTTAAAATTTTTTGCATTAAAACATTTTTTGTTTTGATACCGAGGAAAAAAGTTAAAAAAGTAGACATTCACAAAAATTCTAAATTCTAAAATTTTTAAATGGGTACTTAATGGGTTAAGGAAAGTTTTGTATCATTCAAACGGAATTTAAATGACCTTTTCATTGATGCCAAAATTTACATGAAGTAATTTTCAAATTATAAGCAGAATTAACTTTAGTTTTGTCAAAATACTTGTGCCGGCCACTGTACTTCTTCTACAATCTCATCGAGCTCGCTAATAAAAGCAAAGCTCCTGTTGGTTCAGCGGGTAGTTTTGAGGTCATTCGTGCCTCTGATAGGTCCTACAATAAGCCTACTTTGGCCAAAGTGTGTGACTACACTTGCTAACCTAACCCAACTCAGTTTGACGGTACACCTCGGTGATCATCATCCAGAAAACGCAAGTCTTGTATCAGTCTTGAATTTGCCAGGATGGTTGACTTATAGTAATTTTTATAAATCATGCTCTGTGCCAATGAGGATATCTGTGGTTGGTATGTGTATGTGATATTCATCTACCGTCAAGGCGCATATGCAATGCATTATTACTCCTAGTCCATTGTAAAATATAACCATCGAGGTCAGACATCTCTCTTCTAAAATTAACTCATGTCTCGTCAAAGAATCCCTTTTCACTTGCGGTATCTTCAAATCATGTCGCCCAAGGATATCTACATAAAAGAAATCTTCTCTTCTCTAAATTTTGCATCGAAAAGAAGCCAAGAAATAAGTCAAAGTAACGAAGAACCCCTTTCGCTCTTTTCTAAAGCCTATTGTTTGGGATTTTCTTCCACCTATACATAACCATAATTGTACACAGCAGCTACTGCCTGTCTATAATATTTATCCCCTCTTCAGCAATATTCAGGTCAGGATCAAAAGCACTGAAACATAATTGCCTGGAGCTTCGCTTTTTCCTGCTTTGCATTGGAAATCCCTTATTAAAGTTTTGTTCGCCGACTTTTTATTAGCACAAGGATTTATTCTTTCATTCTTGTGTGGCCCTGCTTGAAAAAAAGGGCACGTCATCAGGCCAAGGGATAATCCGCTATTATTAAAGCCTCACTTGTACCGCTTTTATGCGGAATAGCCTCCAGTATGATAAAGAAAGAATTAAAAACTTTTCTTCGTTTTTTTTTCTCCATTCTCTGTGACATAGAAAAAAGGTCCCGACTTTAATTGTGACAACTGGCATGCCATTGAAGGACGAAAAATTCAATTTTACTCGTACTCTTGTGTAAAACACTTTCTATGATGTGATTATCAAAATCTGTGTTGCTGGTTTTTTTTTTGTCCTGCCTTTTAAATGCCTTTAGAGGTAAAAAAAAAGTTGAAAAGAATTTTTTTTTTTTTTCAATTTTTGCACAAATTGATTTTTGGTTACTCCGACCTCAAAAAAAGTTCGAAGAAGTCATCTTTATCAGTATCCTTTTCTTTTTTTTTTTGCGTGTGTGTTCGATTGAAAAGCCGAAATTTTTGAAATTGGAAAAGTTTAGCCATTTCCAAGAAGACTTAAGAATTCCTGTTGTAGGTAAGAGTGTTAGACATAGCCACCCTTTAGGCTTTATGTAAGAGTATGTTGTGGTTAAAGGTGAAAATCGTCCTTGCGAGGATTTTGGTTATTCTATTAGTCTAAAGTTGGGTTGGGTGTTTTGCGGGAATTTTTATGGATTTTCTCATTTACATTGGTGTACAATAAAACCGTTTTATGTCGAAATGCTTTCAAGGATATTTTTTTATATAATTTCATTTCGTTGGCGGAATATTTTGAATTCGACTAGGCGAAGGTCTATACATACATATAAATTGAAATAAAATGGTAGGAAAACGTTCTATCGGTACAACTCTTAGGTAATTGAGACGGGGAAATTGTATTGCTTTGAAATAATTGAATGAAAACAGGACTTTTATTGGTGTTGAGGAATTTCGTTCACGTAGCAAGCACGTTTGATTTATGTTCGCGGGTAATAGTTAAGTGGTAAATGGATGGCAACGACTTTGACGAATTATTACGATGAGTAATTGGCATCAAAATGATAAACTTTGCGGTATTTTCTGGTTGAGAGGATGGTTAAGGACTACGCGTGGTCATTAATTTTGCAAATCATTGATCTTTATGCTTCTGTTATAATTTAAGCAGATAACTGGGTTGGCAATTAGCTCCTTGAGGGTATTTTTGATTCGTGATCTCATTAACTACAAAAGGGGAAAAGTTTAGCTTCTGAATATTTCCACATCAATGATTTGTTTTATCACCACAACCCTTGGAATAATGATGGGATTAAGAATTCGAAACTCAATTTGCAATCGAGACTAAAAAAATATTGTAATTAATCCTTGCTAATTTGAAATTAATCTCGAACGATTTAAAGACTGATCAAAGAGAGGTGCTACCTACTTTTTAAGGGAGTCAGTAGAAACCACTTCGCTCTGGAAACAACAAAAATTAAAGCATTTTGAAACTTGTTAAATTACCCCCGATTTTATTTCTAACTACAATTAGTGTCTTGTGAGCTTAAATAGAAAACTGTGCAGAAGCCAGTATCGGGTTTATTAATGGTTTTACCTTGTGAATCAAATCGTCGGTAAGTGGAGCCCATTTTGGCGACTTTTTACCCAAGGATTCTGTTAATTTTTCGTAGATATTTATTGAGCTCAACCTGTTTCTTTAAACAATTTACTACCATGATGCCCTCACAGACCTTGCGCCGTCTAAGTCATGCCAAGCCATCCTAGACTTACAGAGCTTGGTAATCTTCGTCCAGAAAAGTCAGTTCACTTCTTATATTTATTTGGCTCGACGTGTGGTATCAAAATTTGATACACTGACAGAGGTTTCAGAGGTTCAAACCACGGAAATAAATACATTATACTTAAAAGCCTTTTCCAATGACCCAATACAAAGGAAGGTTTTTCTGCCTAAGAAGCTTCTAAAACTAAATGAAGCCATTCTAATATGGTATCAAATTGTAGGTACCTACTACTTCCATTCGTCCCAAAAATCAGAACTCAAACAAAGCTAGGTATGGGGTCCTTTCTGGACAAATTGCTGCAACTCAATAAAAAATTAGCCATAGGGCCTTCAGAAGGCTTTCACTTCACTTCAAAAAGTTATTAATTCCAACGCCTAATAGTAGACAACACTTTTTCTCCAACTGACCTATGATTGCCTGAATATTTTGAGCTCAATCGTTGAGAGGTGCCACGATCCTTTGTCAAATTTTGACCAAACTTTCACAGAAACACCTTTGGGCCAATAACAAATATTTTCTTAAAATTCGAGTACAATCAGTTCGGTAGTTTTCTAGATATAAGATTTTTTAGGTTTTTTTCTATGGGAGGTGTCACGCCCTTTTGTCAAATATGAATCTAAACCATCCTTGGACCCACTCAAATTCACACAAAAAATTTCATCAATATCGGTCCAGCCAGTTTAGAAGGAGTTCGATTACAACACACGTAAAGAAGAATTATTATATATAAGATGCATGAGCATGACCGAAAGGTGGTCGTAAATTTTAAGATTCCATACTTTAAAGTTCAGTTTTGACAGCTTGAATATTCAATATAAAAGTGGGAATTTGTCACTCAAAAATGTACATCCAGATATATGCAGTTATAGTGAGGTATCTACGTTTAAGCTTGAAGTCAGAGTTCGAAAAAAGAGTATAAAGCTGATTAGACTTAAAATAGCCCATGAGCTTGATTCACATTTATAATTTTCCAATTGGACGAATCTTTGTCAGAATTTCAAAACTCAATTTAATTATTCCTAATTATTTTTCTGTGCTCTTTGTCCAAGTCGTCCCAAAAATATATCCCACTTAAGTTTATTCGTTCCAAGGTTATAGAAACGCTGACAAATCGACAATTTATGAAATATTGTGAATCACGAAAATTTTGAATGACAGACATTATGATTTTTGTGGCAGCAGATCCACTTGTGATTTGATGGCTTATCTCACCGAAAAGTAGAACCACTATGGTGACATTCACTTGACAGAATTAAAAAAAATGACCTACACAACAAATAAAGTGACATTTAGGCCGCGGAAGTCTTTCGGTTCTATCGATGCAAATGTCATTCATAGATATTTGTTAAGGTTTCAGGTTACGCTTTAATAATATAAGGCAGAATTGTGTGGAAGCATTAAGGCCATGTGTCAATTGCGCTAAATAATTATCTTCAGATAATTTTGAAAAGAAAAATTCGCCAAACTTCAAACTTTAAACAGCGATTTATCTATTTTTAAGTTTTTAATCAATTGAAATTCAGTTTGTTTATTTCCTCTTGAAAATTTTAGCAAATCCCAAGTAAAAGAAAACGTCAGAAAATTTGCCTCTAGAATAATTTATTATTTTACTCCCGGAGCAGGATAATTTTCTGAAATGAAAGCCGAAAATTCGATTTCCACAACGATAGTAACAGAAAATTATTTAGCGCAATTGACAAACGGCCTTAATGATTCTATACATAAAACTTCAACCATTATCCATGAATGACACTTGCATCGATGGAACCGAAAGACTTCCATACTCGGACCACACGAAGTTGCCAAAAACGCAGTGAAATGTCAAACTGTCTTAAATCAATGCAGAGGTTTACTTCATCTTAACTTTAATGTACAAGGTCTTTATTCGGCCTAAGATTGAGTACAACCTGCACCTGAATGTGTCTTGCCTTTCTTCTTTTTACCACCATTTTTACCCCTAATGATCTGATGAAAAGTTAAGTGCATTTTGTAGCTTCAACACTTCTCTATACTTGTCACTAATCGTAACTAACAAATTTAATTCAATTGGCCTCAGTTTCTATCATTTCAATTTCAAGTAAATTAGACAGCGACATAATCATCATTTGACTTGGCAGCACTGTTGCTCCATTGCTCTATTTCTCTCAATTCGATCATACATTCCACATCTCCCATAACACGATCTACATCTACACAGCCCACACCTCCTACAAATTCTCCTCGTTGACAGAGCTTTTTTCATTGTCAATTCCATCCCCGAGTTGTTCAGTTCAGTTGGTTCGCGACCTAAATTCGTAATCCCAAACCGAGCTCGTGTGTCTTGTGCTTTTAGTAAGATTAAATGTGTTCTCAGTTTTGTCTTGTCGTGAAAAAAAAGTCAAATAATAATATTATTTTTCTCAGTGTTCTTTGTATTGTTGTCTCTTTTTTCTCTTGTGCAAAAAAAAATGAGTGATCTGTGTGAAAGACTTTCCTAATGCCAGTAAAGACAAAAACTGCGTTTTAGTGAACGTTTTAGATTTTCCAGAAGTTTCTCAGGAAAATAATTTAAATTAAATACTTTTTCGTGTTCTTCGAAATACAGATATCGGTTTGGGAATCGCGTTCGAGTGAATGTGTATGTGTGAGAGACTTTGCCAAAATGGCACATAACCAACTATAAATTTTTAAGGCAAGTGGATTTTATTAAATTTATTCAAGTCTTCAAGCAAGTCTTCCACCATTTTGTATATTTTGACGTCCATTTTGATGGTACATATTTTTGTCAACTAATATTTCTTCTACCACTTTTGTCCTAATTGACAGCAAAATTTCCTTTTCCAGTTTCAAGTCAATAAAGATTTAATTTTTGGTTACCTTAACAAGTCACGTAATTATTGTTGTTTCGTGATTATAAGAGAGAGAGAAAGACAGAGATATGTAGAGAAAGTGGGAACAAAAGAGTGAGGAAGATAAATCTAGTAGTAATTCGATCGCTGATTATTTCGTTTAAAGTGAGGAAAGTGCTGGGTAGGGATTCTGTAAGATGAAATCGTTCAATCGTTTTCGTTTCTACAAAAACGAAAGGAATTTTCGTTTGTGCGAAAGCAAAAAAATACCAAAGCCATTTCGTTTACGTTTTCGTTTATTTTGCTTCATGTAACTCTAAAAACTATTTATTTCATGTAACTACAAAAACGAAAGGAATTTTCGTTTGTGCGAAAGCAAAAAAAAAACGAAATCCATTTCGTTTACGTTTTCGTTTATTTTGCTTCATGTAGGTCTAAAAACGTTTTGCTTCATGTAACTACAAAAACGAAAGGAATGTTCGATTGTGCGAAAGCAAAAAAAAAACGAAAACTATTTCGTTTACGTTTTCGTTTATTTTGCTTCATGTAACTACAAAAACGAATGACATTTTCGTTTCGTGCGAACGGAAATCAACGACAGCTTATTCATTGACGTTTTTCATTTTCTTTGATTATTTTAACAATTTAAGCCCATTTGCTGCTATTTCCAACAATTAATGTAATAAACATTTCTGGAGCAGTAATGGTTTGCACTGTATAAATCCTGTGTATTTATATTAATCTTCAATATGGCGACTTTTCAAAAACACACTTTGCCAAACAGACGGTCTATCTGGTCACATCAATTATTATCCGACGACCAAAAATAGCTTGTTAAACCCTTTCTACCTCATGATAAGCACCCTTTGTTAGAAATATCTTTCAAATCGATGACATCGTTTAATTTCGTACTCAAAGAGATACTCAACCACAAATAACTCTGCATTCGACTAGGTACAAATAGGAGATAGAGTGATTTGCCCTGGAAGGAACATCAGTCACCAAAAGGAATTGAACATCCTTTTGTCATTAAATACCTATAACCTACAAACCAGGCCCCCAAGTATACTAGAAGGTATAACGAAGGAGGTTATAGTTTCAATAATCAACAGGATTTGTTGTTTGCAAGTAAATTTGTGGCAATCGAGTTATTTAGGCTTTCTTCGATTAAAGGGAAGTATTTCAAAATCTTGACAATTTCAAACTTTAATCATGAAAATTGTAACTGTCTGTCCAACAGATATCATTGCTAAAACAGATTATATCCGATTAAACTGCAAAAGGACATTTAAGTTGGGTTGAAATGCCTGCCAATCTCGATTGTAGGTACACATCAATGTTAAGCCTTCTCAGCCTGGACACTGGAATAGGATTTGCATTGACAAGTTGGAACAACAGAATGGAATTTAATATTTCATGGACTGTGATTGATTGATTTCAGTTGTGTGCGTGCGTACATGCGTATCCTAATGAAAGCGTATCGATGTACAATGGAAAGGGGAGAGCCGACAGGTTTACAATTTCAAAAGTTCTATGTTCAAATTGTGGTAGCACAATTTGATGGACTCATCGAACGAAGGAGTGAGTTCAATGTAATTGAAATTTCCAGAACTTTCGATGTTGTAGTGTATTTGTCGATGTTCACGAGAGGTGGCGCTGGTCATCCTTCTGTCAGTGGTCTGCATTTCAAATGCCTCGCAGGTGAGGTGATGAGTTGGATGAAATTTGATACATTTTTCAAACCCCCAATCTCCGCAGATACACAATATCACCTCCTTGGCTGCACCCCATTTCCATTCATGAGGCATTACTGCCTAATAATTGATTAACTATCATATCAATTTCATTTCCTAGGTGTGCGGTGTGCATCCTTTCACAGATGCATATATCAATTTTACTCCATATGTATGCCAATTTGCCTGACATAGTTTCACGTAGACCAACGCCACTCAATGCAGGATATTTCAGTTGAATGAACTGTTTCCATGTCAAAGGGGGGCATTTTTCGCCGTTCTGCTTTCCCGAAAACCATTACACGTGGGTAAATGGTGAAAATGTCGACAAAAAATACCAACTGCGGCCGCCATTCATTTTGCCAAATTAATTCGGTTCATGGATGTCGAAAACTTGAAGAGGGAAAAAACTTTATTATGGTTGTTTTGTATTACATTAGTTATAGTTGGCCACTAATTAAATTATGACTTTGACAATTATTTAATAAGCGACATTTAAGTAGCTCTTATGATGTTTAGTCACTTCTTCCAGCACTGTGATGTGTGAATATTTTCCAGCTTAACGCACAAAATGAAATCTTTTCATCCACTCTTTGCGTTTTAAAAAATCGAAATTTAAGTGCAAATTAAATATTTTTATTTATATTTATGGACAATATTTTAATAAAGAGCAAAAAGTAGTGTATGAACGCATAACACATCCACTATACCAGTATCCGCACTCAACCCATCCGTTCTGAGTACAAGTCAAAGAGTTGAATATTGTGAGGACATAACAGCGAATAAAACTTCTCAATTTGTTTGACAGTTGTGTCATGCAAGAGTAGGTACTTTATATGGTTTACTCATTTTATTTGGTGACAGAAAAAAAAATTAACTTGTTGGTTGGGTCAATATTTGATGTGCAATCTGAAATGCTGATTATTCAAATTGGAGTACCTACCATATGGCTGTATACTAGGACCACTATTTGTTCTTCATTCAAAAGAATTTCTTTTTATAGTTGTTTTGCTTACTTCGATTGGCGTTGTCCTTGACATTTCTATCGTCTGTTGTCTATTATATAGTCTTGAAGAATTGTAAAAGTAAATTTAATTGTTCATCTCATCTCAATCTCATCGCCTCAACCGATTATCCTTAAATTAGGCACACACATATATTGTGACTCTGAGATGGACATTGACCAGATTTAATAAAAATCCAACTAATAGTTTGAATAGAAAACCTCAAGACGTGGAATTTTCTGTTGCAAAGGACGTTGAAAAAAAAAAATTACACTCGGGGCGTCTGAATAGATACGGATTACGTTCACGCAATAGGTCCGTGGAGGACCCTAGACCTAGATTTTTATAATTATTCGTTTGCGTGATTGTTTATGCCGAGTCCGGGCTAAATTGAAAAGCTCTCTCATGACAGTCATACCCTTGAATGTTTTGTAAGACGATTGAGAGATATCTATGATTTTGTGTTTGTCCAGGGAACGAACCTGAGAACCTTCGCTACATACCGTATGCCTCGGCTAAATGACTTTGTGTACATGCTGCGTTGGTCGCTTCATGAACTACAGTCCGGGGTGGACCTGGGTCTCAACCAGTATGCCTCTCAAGTTAGCGCGATCTTTGGCTAACTGCCTCCAGGTGCGTACTCCAAGTTGGTTGAGGTCCCCTGCCACTTGCGCGCGCCACCTAAGGCGAGGTCTTCCTCTATTACATTGTCCATCCGAGTTGGAATCGAAGACTTTAAGCCCTGGATCGTTAGTGTCCATTCACTCTAAATGTTCCAGCCATCTTAGATGACTCATGCGTACCAGGACGATGTCGCTGTACAGCTCGTAGAATTCGCTGTTAAATCTCCTCCTCCAAAGCCCGTCAACGCAAACGGAACCGAAAATCAATCGGAGAATTTTGCGTTCGAAGCGGCTGGGGATGATGAGAGTCTTGAGTCTCCTTGGTGGTTCTCGACAAGGCCTTACTAATCCACACTACCATAATAGACCTATCGTGATCCACGAAAAAACATTTAGGCCGTCATAATCAAGTCTACAATAAATAGACGGAAGCCCCTGCAACAATCGCCTCTAAATCTCTTCATTATACCACCTCGTACAAGTTTCATTTAATTACCTTTTAGATCCCTCTTCATCCGTCTGCATGGTGGATAATAGCATTAAATATACCTTACCCCGTTATATGCCGTCATAACCCCCTAACAGACGTCGTTGTTGGCTAACCAAGTGAATTAAATTTCGAACACCATCCCCCACCAACCCCAGCCGTCATTGGATAAGTACTTACATCAATTAGTATCGTTCATTCACTGCAACCTCTGAATGGCTCATCCACCACCCTCACAAAGCCAATTGCATAATGCAAGACAGAAAGTAGACGGCAATAAAGAAAAAGAAAAAAGAAAAAGAAAAAAAATTCAACTCAACTCAGCGAGAACACCATTCAAATGTAATAAAAGTCATTTTCGAAACTTGAGGGGAAAATTAAATAAGAAAGCCCCCGACAAATAGTCCTTAAGTAATAAAAAGTCATCCCCATTAAAGGTTTCCGAGGCAAATTACACTCCAGACTTGGCGCATCGTCTACGCTGCAAACGAATGGTAGGTTAGAAAAGTAAAGGCAATCCTCTTACTCGTTTGCATGGGTTAGCTTGTGTCCATTTTTCTTTAGCTCAAAAATACTGAATCGAACAAAGAAGGACATACCGTTTCACTTGTTATTCAATTTTCCACTGTTTCCTTTCCTACCTACTTTCATTATATTTTGAAGAAGCTCAGTTAGGGTTCCTCCTGTTTTTTGCTATGCACTTTGGTGTTTTTTTTTTTCGCAGGACCTTGCTTTGGCTCTTAGTAGCTGTAATAGTTTTCAAGTGTAATTTACATTTTTAATGCATTTTTTTTTTTTTCTTTCTCATTTCTTTCTTTTCCTTTTTTTTTTGGGTAAAACTTCTATGGCAATGAAAGGAATACTTTTTATTATTACAAAAATGTGTATATACAGATAGCTTTCCAATTTCCAATTCGTGATTATAATTCTTGAAAAGGTAGAATAAAATATTTGATTTGATTATCCTTGAAATGTGATTAATTCTCTTCGCTTTGATATTCAAATTCATTTATCATTTGCTGAATTGTGTAATTTTTTTTGAAAGAAAATAGAACTGTAACATAAATAGTTGAAATGTTCTTTCTGAATGAATTTTAGTAATTACCTACTCTATGTTTCTATTTATTTAAGTTCTTCTTTGGGAGCTCTTTGATTTATTTCAGATCAAAATTTCGGAATAGAATCTTCAATTTCGTTGGTAGTAGTGAGGAATTCTAATATTATCAGGATCACAAATAACTATATTCAATTGGTTTCCGAAATAAGTGGGGTTCCACAAGGGTGGCATTTCGGACCGTATTATTTTTTGTTTTTGACACAGAATCAATTTATCAGACAACCGCCTGTATACTGTGCCAATTGCATTTTAAGATTATATGAATCCTTTAACCCAGGTTGGGGCATAGGGCGGCGACAAATTTCTTCCATCCTTCTCGATCTGCGGCCAGATACTTTAGCTGTGGCCACGTTTTGCGCTGTGTTACTGCTTCGGCCAAGACTGTGATTTCCATATAGTTCTGGGTCTACCAACTCGCCGTGTACCTTGAGCATTTTATTCGAAGGACTGCTTCGCGATGTTGTCGTTTGGTGTCCTCAACGTGTGACCAATCCAACGCCACTTCTGTTGCCTAATTTCCGCATTCAACAGTTTTTGATCCGTCACATGCCACAATTCTTGGTTCGATATAATTTGCGCGCCATCGTATCTTAAGAAGACAGGCAGGTAGCGGCTTACGTACGTCTGAATTCTTCTCTAGATGGAGGTAGAGACTTTCCAGGTTTCACAGACATACAGCAGTACGAATTTTACATTGGATTCGAAGCTCTTTAATTTAGTGCATAGGGAAATTTGACTAAAATTCCATACTGAGGACAACATTTCAAAGGCGCAGCGGACTTAACTTATTCTGCTATTATCATCCAGGTCACTGTTCCTCTATCGGACGATACAAAAATGCCTAGATAGTTATGTTGTTTGACCTCGACAGTGATCGACAGTCTCACAATAATCCGCTGATGATCTGAGCGGCCAGTGGGCATTATTTTGGCATTGTTGCATTTGATCCTACCTTCCATCTTTCCATTCACTTGCAGTCGTTCACGTTGACACATCAGGCTCATTCCGCTGTTGTTACTAACTTGCCATAGAAAACAGCTATCGTCGTCGTAAACCAGGTGGCTTAGCCTCACAAACCTTCTGCCTTGCATACAATGTCTCTCAGTACATAGCCAGTAAAAAGAGGATCGGCTACAGAATATCCCCTTGTCACACTCCCTGTCGCACTTCGAAAGAGTCGGAAAGAGTCGGGAAATTGTCCATTATAAAGAACGAAGCATCTTGCGGCGTAACTCTGTGTCCTTTATAACAGCAACATGCAACAATCTTCCGGGGAATCACTCTTCTACCCACTCCTCTCTCCTTACTCCTCACTCCTTCTCAGTCTCGGTTGACTATTCGAGAATTATACGTAATGTATTCATGTGATCGACACAAGACCGATCGCTACAAATTTCCGCTTGATGCCTCTTGAGAGTATTTTCGATTATGTCCTTTGACTGTTCGAGAATTATAGTTGCCATTCACGCCAGTTACTGTTGTTCTTAAGGTTTTCTTTCTTTGGTAACTTAACACTCCATCCTTCCTGGGGTATTATAGTGACACCTGAATACAGGCCGTTTTGTCGGGATATGCTTTCAGGAACTCGGCTGGTATACCATCAAGTCCAGCTGCTTTCTTGACTTTTAGGAGGTTGAACTCAGTTTTACTTTCTGCAGCTGTAGGGGGTCCGGGGTCAATATAAGATAACCGCATTTTTAGCTGTTGGGAGCTCATCGTTGCACTCAGCTCATCAGAGTCCTCATTTGAGGACAAATGATCCTCAATTACTACCAATATCATGCCGTCCACATCCAAAACAGAATAGTTGGTTTGGTGTTGCTTTTTCGACCAACAATATCCTTGGCGATTTTGTACAGCTCTTTCATATCTCCCCTTCTACTGTAAGATACATTCTCAAAATGCTTTCAGATTTAAACGCGACAATTCTAACTCCTAATTCGATATTTTAAGACTGTCTATGTGTAGAGACCATAAGAAAGGGTAAAGTGTTCCTTTCTGCTCACAGACACCCACAACGCTTGTGAGGAGAAAAAAATGATTCCACTTTTCAGCATGGCTCTAGTTCTAGTCCATTGGTTGATCCAGTCTTCGATATTATATCTGTAGTAGTAGTCCTTGTTATCAATTTGTATCCCATAGTTATTGAAGACAATATTGAAGGCATTCAGTTCAAATAAATGATAAAAACAAGAGAAGAGAAGATGTACAACGGCCACGATAATTTCTGTAAATTTATATTTTGACATTGTGACGTCATAGATCGCATATTTTTCTGGCATGTGGCGTAATTTTAAATAGATAATTACGCCACACGCATTTTTTGCTGCAATCATGTTCTGAACAATGAATAGTAAAAATATTTTATTGGATACTAGAAGTGCTACCGGAATGTGAGCTCTATTGGGCTAAAACCTTCCTTTGAAAAATAGTCTATACATTGCCCGCTTTATTTGAAAGCATTATTATGGTGCCAGGACAATCTTAGTTCAGTTTAATATTCCAATATCTGTGGTTGATCTGTTTCAAAGCACTGCAATGATTTTGATTCCAGTTATGCATTTAACTCATAATTAAAGAAAAAATTTAACCAATTTCCAATTACGTATCAAAAAGCATTTAAATCAGTCCAACTGCAAAATAAAATAGCATCAAATGATAGCGAAAATTAACTTTTTCAAAAGTGTGTCAAAAAAAATTTAAAATGTGTTCTTTTTCAGATAAAAATATTCATGAAAAACAACACAAAGGAGCTGAGGGTAAAGAACCCACAAACCAGGCTCAAAGGATGTAGTACGAGCGTGAGTTTTTTTTTATTTTTTTGTTCGCTTTCTCTGCATTTATGTGTAGTATATCCGTTTTTTTCATGCTCTATTTTCATTCAACTCATTTGTGTGATGTCTTGTGTATTTAATGTTGGTATGAGTTCAGCGGGCTAAAAGGCGGACAAAAAAAAAACCTAGTAGAAGAAAAATGATGGGAAAATTTTTAATGGTTGTATCTTTTTCCGCAATCTGGCCCCACCATCTCGCACATAGAGAGCTGAGTATAGCATGACATAATTTGGTTAACAGGAGGACCATTTTCGTTTGTGGGTAGAGATAGAGATGGTTAGTCAGTGTGAGAACTCAATTAGCTTTTCATGTTTCGAGGCAACTTTGACTGCAGAAAAGGATGTATAGTTCACTGGGGATGTATACACATTATGATGTGTATAACTGAAAATATGCGGAAGCCGCAAAGATATAGAAAAGGCACAGGATAGTTAAATATTTTTGAAAGCTTTGCGCTTTGTTGCGTGTATGATGTTTTTTTTTTGCAGTAGAATTACATATCCCCATTATGGTTGAAAAGGTTTACGGTAATATTCTTCTTGGCTCTGCATTGTTCTCTTTGATATTGCATAATATGCTAATGGTATAGACGAATGGGAAAGTTAATGAACTCGCAGTGGAAAAGCACTTGGATGTATTTACTTTTGCCACAAGTTCTTTCACGCGCAGCAAATGCTGCTAAATTTGCGGAATTTCAAATGTCACGAGACATTTAGTCAAAGGCGTTACTTAATTTTGTACACGTTTCATTTTATTTTTTTAATTTTCTCATGAAATATATTATTATCGCATGACATATATCAGATTTTATTAGATATTCTGTTGCATTCTTCTTTTATGAACTAATGTAATTATGGAAATCACGGCAATACTACAATTCATAATACATTGGATGTCTAGCTTATATGTATCTGTCATGAGCTATTATAATATACTCTTTGAAAGTTATCGCATGTATCCAATCTATATATATGTACATACGTCTCACTGCAGACGAAAAAACATTTCTCTGTCTAATAAATATCAAAATATAAGAAAATAATGTTGGGCCCCTATAGCTCTTTATAGGCGAAGGTTCTCGCATGCGATTTTTAGACGATTGCGAGAACTGAAACAGTGTGCGCACACAGCAGTAACTTATCAATGTAAGTCACCATCTGAAACAAATTACGTAATTTGAACCAGATTACTTTGTATTTTGTATTTAAATTAAATTTTAAGTTTCACGATATATATCATTACACAAAAAATATAAAAATCTCAAGGCGAATAATCTGTATAGAGAAAAACATATTTTTACTTCTGAACGAGAAAGAAAAATTCGTTACTTTCAATATTATATCTCATGAAAAAAAAAACCCACGAAACTGAATGAAATCATTTGCAATAATTTATTATTGCGTGATATTAATATTACAATCCATATATTGAATTCTTTAAGCTAGGTTTCTTGTCACTTTCAAGATATCTTTCATGAGATAAGTATTAAACTCAATGCCCCCCCCCCCCCTCGCAGGCTCAGTGGTTAGTTTGGTGGACTATTGTTTAGGCAAGTCATAAGTTGCAACTGGTTTTGATATTTGTGGCTTAGAATTTGTCAAATATATAAAGACTATCCAAAATTGCATGATATATATCATTAGTTCTCATTGACCCAGTTTAAATATCGTACATTTTCTCACACATGATAAATTAACAAACAAATATTGGACTTGGAACTATAGGCATAACTCCTTTCACACTTATAACAACTGCTCATGCAAATATTTCGTGTGGAAAAAAATTTGTTTTCCAAACTGTCAAAGATGTAATAAATTTATTAGTTGCAAGATACATAAGACACACATTTGAAACTTGCTTAAGTTCTCATCTTTTAACACTCCCGTTACTAGAAAGTCAGGAGTTGAATATGTCTTATTTTAAGAGCAGTGGCACAGAATTAAATCTTTTATTTCAACATTTTGTATCATGACACACATGTGCTGTGCTTTTTATAAGAGTTGCAACTCTAATTCTACCTCAATATTCACTACATAATTGTAAATATGCCATCGAAAAGACGTAGTTTTTCTCAAAATGCAACCAATGCCTTCTATTTCAAGCTATCTATCATGCGACATTTTAACGAATAATTTAACAAAAACAATTCAAAACCCAAAACCATACTTCCATCGCCTGGCATATTTTTGTTTCAAATTCAGTCAATATTATTCTATCTCAATATAAATATCTAGCATGCGACAAATTATTTAAAATAGAAAAAAAATTGGTTTTTCTTAGAAAATAAGCCAACCGTATCGCAGTATACAATCATGAAAAAAAACTTGAATAGGCTTAGGCTATTGTTGGTTGAGGCCGTGGTCCACCCCGTAACTGTAAGCGCCACCAAAAGTAAGTAAAAGTAAGGCTTAGGCTATATCATTTGAAGACCATCTCGGTGAATTTTTCTTCAAACTCAATCAATATAGCTTCTCTCTTATAATATCTCTCATGCGATCGATATTGAAAATTCCATATAAAACATTTTTTTATTCTGGAAAATTTTCAAGCGAGCTACCAGTTTAACCAAGCGGTGATTCTTTTACTTCAAACTCAATCAACAGCTTCTCTCTCATAATATCTCTCATGCGATCGATATTGAAAAATCCATTTAAAACATTTTTTTTCTGGAAATCTTTCAAGCGAACTACCAGTTTAACCAATCGGTGATTCTTTTTCTTCAAACTCAATCAATAGCCTCACTCTCATTATCTCTTATGCGATCAATATTGAAAATTCAACTTAAAACATTTTGTTTTCCTCTGGAAAGCTTTCAAGCGAACTCTCAGTTTTAGCGAGCGGTTCATTTTTTCTTCAAACTCAATCAATGCTTCTCTCTCATGGTATCACTCATGCGATTAATATTCCAAATTTTATTTAAATTTTTTTTAAATCCTAGAAAGCTTTTCAAGCGAGCTCCCAGTTTTAACGAGCGGTTCATTTTTTCTTCAAACTCAATCAATAGCTTCTCTCTCATAATATCTCTCATGCGATCCATATTAAAAATTCCAGTTAAAACAGTTTTTTTTCTGGAAAGCTTTCAAGCCAACTTCGCCAACTAATTCAGATGTAACTTATCCATATCTATAATCATTTCTTTGCCGATCCCAAATCCAAAAACAAAACACCGGAAATTCTTTCAATATGTCTAGAAAACATTTTGTTCCACCTCTATTCATTCATAAATTAAAGTGTTCAGTAAACACTATCGAACACGTAACTAACGCTCAATGTTCATTATTCAAACCTCAAAACTTACTGCTCACACGCACACGCCCCATTAAAAGCGGAATTTCTAATGTCGACATTAACATATTCCTAAAATATTCTAGCGATAATAGTAGGGAAAGTGAAACGCTTAAAGGTTTTTAGACTACTTATCCCATCCGCGGATCTAAGCGATGATGATGATAGTCTTCCGTGTTTTGCTTCTTTATATTTTTTTTTTATGCTTTTTTTTAGTGTTGCTTACACGCAACTCTTGGTATTCCGTATTATGTTCCTGAGAGTGTGCAACACGATATGTCAGCCACCTCTGGGTGTCAGAGCAAATAGTCGCAATGGTTGCTTTTTGACACTCTTGAGCAGAGCACGCTTCAAAGGGATGTCAAAAAGAATGAGATTGATTTTATTGAGGAATATTTTACAGAAAGAGCTATTAAAGATGCAAATGAGACATCGTTGACGACGTGTCCCACAAAAAGGACTGAAGAGTTCATCATCGCAGTTAGAGTGTAAATCGAATTTTTCACAAAATAAGGTCATCGAGCGCACACATTTGTGTTTGACCTCTTTATCGAGTCGTGTCACACCCTCGTTGAAACTTTGCTCAACATCAAATCGAATAGAAAATTTAATTTTACACCAGGCTATAGAAATTGCGTGCCCTCAAGTGGAACGGACTAGAAGAGGTCCCTCCCCATCGTTGTCCATGGGGATACACATTTTTTTATCGCATTGTATCAAATTTACTGTCACATTTAGTTTCTTTATAGAATTTTCCAATCCCACCATCTTGAATTGGATCCGCAGGATGTGGTTGAAATCTTAAATAGTATAATGGAACAAATTTTATCATCGTTTTGTCTTCTTCTCACTCTTAGTGTCTCTCTGGTGGTGTTTGTGTGTCGTCAAGTTCCACTCTTGGCAAATCAGTTTTAGAAAACTTTATACGCAACTCTCGTATAGGTATACGTGGAAAGCTTCCCACAGTCGTATTTTTTTTTTAATTTTCTAAACACGTCCTTATCCTTACATAAATCGTTATAAACCAACATATATATGGTATAGCGTAAATATCTATGCTTGTGGGAGCTAAGAGGAAAGCACACACATACACAGCATCCTAAGTTGATAAGAATGCGTGCAAGTTATGATATCATTCAGTAAAGGACCAACAAAAAAAAAACGTTTTGTCACAAAAAATAATATAGAGAAGGAACAATAATGTCAGTTTGTATTTTTCGCTAGAATGATAAAAAAACACACACACACACACACACAAATAGACAGATACACATACTCATCATATAACAAAAACGAAAATTGTTAAATTTATTACATTTTGAGGCGAAAAGGGACATAATGAAGTGTTGCGGAGATGAAAGGACGATTACATTCACTCTGCGCGCAAGAAATTGCTTTTTAGTTTGATGATTGTCACGTGGTAGAGCGGAACCCATGGTCATCAAAATAATTGCCCTCGTTATCCCTGGTTAGTCATGTGTATGACTGTCAGAGACGAGTCTGAAAAGTGGACACAATGAAGCTGAAGCAGGGAATTTCTGGACGTGAACAAACCAATTTTAAGTAATTGCAGATATATTTTTTAATGGCATTGTCATATTAGATACGTCTCATTGAGGGTGGGTTTTCATTTGATATAAACGATCGCAATTAGGATTATGTTGTGGGTCGGATAAAGTTACAAATTGTTTTTAGTTTTTTTGTGCGTTTCTTTTTGAAGGGACGTCACAAAAAATGGGAAGAGGGAGAGTGGTTCTTTTTGTTTTAATAAAATTGATTTGATTTAATATCTTACTCGAAAATGATTTCAAAATATGTATAAAGCTCTATAAGATTATCCAATCCTTTGAAAAAGAAGGTAAAAAAACTGCTTCCCTGTTCAAAAATACCCACTAGGGTAAGTTGTTATTTCGAAAAATAGAAGCGTAACGAAAAGTGAAACGCGGTCTAATGTTCCACAGCACAACAATCCACAATAGCTTTATCTTACTCCAAAATGATTTCAAAATATGTATAAAGCTCTATAAGATTATCCAATTCTTTTGAAAAAGAAGGTAAAAAACTGCTTCCCTGTTCAAAAATTTCAATTAGGGTAAGTTGTTATTTCGAGATATAGAAGCGTAACGAAAAGTGAAACACGGTCTAATGTTCCACAACACATCAATCCACAATGGCTTTAACTTATTCAGAAAACCCATATTTTGTTTTCAAAATTGTTTCATATATTAAATTTAGGGATGAGACTTTCCAGTATTGTCAGATCGTGGGAATTTTCCCTTTCTCAGAGATTTTCTAAAGAAAAGATAAAACTTGTTAACTGTTGGCGGCTATGAAAACGTTCATAAAATGTTTTACTTTATGTCCTAAACACGTGTTAATAAATTATCAACATTCAATCTAGTTTATTCAATCCTTTAAAAAAGAAGGTAAAAAACTGCTCCCCTGACATTTGGACACTATCTATGTTCAAAAAATGCCCACTAGGGACCGTAACGAAAAGTGAAACGCGATTTAATGTTCTACTCTTCATTCAGCAATACAAGAGTCCATAATGGATTAAACGAATTCGGAAAAACCATATTTGGTTTTCAAAATGATTGCATTATATTTAATTTAGAGATGGTGTTGTCAGATTGTGGGTCTTTTCCCTTTTTGAGGGAATTTTCGGTTTCGAGGGGAAAAGACTACAAAAAAACGTTCTTCTTTATGCACTAAACGAGTCTTAATGAATTATAAACATTCATTTTCATTTTTAACTATATTTACAAGTTTTTGTTAGTAAAAATTGTGTTTTGATTTTTGGTTGTTTTTAGTGTTTTTCTTTTAAATGATGAGTGAGAAAAAAGGGAAATTTTAGCTCCAAGAGGGGGAATTTTCATATTAAAAGTCTGGCAGCACTACTACGCCAATTTTATCATGATCAGTTTACTCTGATTTGGTACAACATTTTCGCAAAACGTTGGCCATAAATTAATAGATCCAAAGGACCATTTTCAATCATAAGTCAGAAAACAGAGGAGCCTCGGCGAGTGGTAAATAAATATTGTATAAAACCTTATAGCCATTTTGAAGCAAAGAACTTCCCAATATTAAATGTTCATCAAAACAGTGAAATTTCCCTCGATTTGTTTTTATTTTTATTGTCACCTGCTTCTTTTACACTCAAACTCAACTCTATTTAGGACCAACTCTATCGCCTGGTACCTTGTAAACCCCAATATTCAAAATACCAGGTCTTAAATCAGCTCATACCTTCTCCCAACATGTAATTACATTCTTTTGCAATTTCAATTCCTCTTTAGAATATAAAATTAAACTTTAAGACAATAAATTGTCATTATACACATCTCAGCAACAGAAATATTTTCCCGCTGCTGGCACCTTAATACCACTTAAGCAATTCACAAGGACACCAAAGGGAGTCTTTTAAGCCGCCGCCCGGCCCCCGCCGCTAGTCTTTGTCTCAACGCAGGTGTGTGTTTTTTTGGAAAATACCTCGCACATAGTTTACGCTTACATGTCAAACACGAATCTCATAAGGGAATGAATATTCCACACCAGATATAAGAAATTTATGTGCAGAGGGACAGATACGCACATGAAAATTCGCCAAAAAGCTTTGAACCGATAAGGTAAGCACCTAACAAGCTGCGGGGGATGAAAAGTTAAATTAAGTTTATTTGGAGTTTGTCTATTAATTTGTTAACCAGAGGAAACGATGATGAAAGACTTTTTTTTTTATTTTTTGTGTGAGAACTTACTCACCCTATGAGTGTAATTTGCTGGAGTAAAATTGAATTTATGGAAATTTTCAGCTTCCCTATAGTTGTTGTTGCTCTGTGTAATTTTGCACGGAAATAGTGTGGAAATCAGTGCGTGTGTGTGTAAAGAGAAAGGGTGGGTTTGTAATTTAAAAAATTTCATCGTGTGATTATGTGGTATTTGTTAAGGGAGTATTCTCGCCGAAGCCGAAAAATTTAAATTTTATGTGAAACTTTAAGCAAAATGATTTATGTAAAGTGTAAATATTTTTTTTTAATTTTTTAAAAGTGTATCTACTTATCTATTTAATTTAGTTAACTTTGAAAAAATCTTCTCAAAATGTAAAAAATATTACTTTGTATAAGCACAACTATGTCCAACTCCTAAAGTGACCCCTTGCAGGAGGGTTGCAGGGGGGCAGCGTAGCCCCCACACATATTCCATTGCTTATGACATTCACTCAACCTTTATCGACATTTTGAAGTCGTAAATTTAATTTAATTGATTTTTTCAACATGATGTACATTTCTAACGAATTTTCTTCTTTTCCTTGCAGGTAAGTTGATGATTTAAATTAAACCTTGGACGTCTTAGAAAATGTATTTTCTAATCGCAAGACTACAGACAAGGTAATTAAAAGTCAGGGGACAGATTATGTAAGACGAAAACGATCGAACGCTATCGTTTCGACAATAGCAGTCTCTGTCTATTGCCACAGATATGATAGAGACAGGTTCAGTAAAAACGAAAGCGGTTTTCGTTTCGTTTTTTACAGAATCCCACCCCAGCCTTTCTTTAGCAAATGAATCCAAACAAACATTGAGCTCAATCTCAGCATTGCTGAGGACTTAAGACTATTCTGACTTTAGTCCTTTGGATATAGCAGTTTTTGGGACGTAACACAATCCTCCCTACTTTTTTAATCGATTCCAGTGCCGTCCACCCTTCGCGAAATGCTTTGTTCAGATAATGCACCTTTATTTTCCAAATTTTACAACTTTTGTTCCCATAAGTGTCGAGAAATAGCATTTTAATTTGGTTTTGATATGGAAGGTGCCACGCCTCTTTTTCCATGGGCAAAATGCTGGATTGATTTTGACCAAACCTCACAGAAACACTCGTTTTGGAAGGTGCCACGCCTCTTTTTCCATGGGCAAAATGCTGGACTGATTCTGACCAAACATTATGTACATTGCTAACGATTTTTCTTCTTTTCCTTGCAGGTAAGTTGATGATTTAAATTAAACATTGGACGTCTTAGAAAATGTGATTTCAATTCAAAACTTTCTGATAAAATCAAAAAAAATAAGAAAAAAATCAAACAAAAAGAAAATTATCAATTCAAATCAATTTAATAAATACTAAATAGTTAATAATATTTGCCAGCCCCTTTAGTGTACTGAAGATAGTCATAAAATTGGACGAATTAGAGAAGAGCCAAGTTGGCAGAACAGTGCAAAGTTCGAACTGTTGGTGAACGATCAAGATGTAACCATTATAAAATTACAGATTCAGGAAGAGTGCATTATTATCAAATATCTGTACGAAGCTACTGAAAAGGTAATTTAGTTAGACATGTAAGTTTAGAAACTTAACCGAAAATGTGTAACATCGTCACATCGGTTCGCGAACGCCTCGGCTTCAAGAGTATTTCGCCAACACAATGGGAATCAGATCCACGACAATTGGGTTACACCTGGGTGCCACCAGGTAATAACATCGTCAAAGGTCCAGCGTTACTTTGATAAGATCCCTCAGGAGAAAGTTCCAAAACTCAGTTCAAACGGTAATATGTAAGAACCTTGAATATTTACGTCTCTGTAATTATTCAATCAGCTTATTTACGGGTTTAGTTTGTCCATTTGTATTGGCGCTATTCTACGATACCCGGAGGCCCAGAGCTTAGCTTCAATGAGGGCCGAGGCCTGTGCTAATGTCTCTAATACATACATACATACATACAACATTGGACGTCTTAGAAAATGTATTTTATAATCGCAAGACTACAGAGAAGGTAATTAAAAGTCAGGGGCCAGATTATGTAAGACGAAAACGATCGAACGCTATCGTTTCGACAATAGCAGTCTCTGTCTATTGCCACAGATATGATAGAGACAGGTTTAGTGAAAACGAAAGCGGTTTTCGTTTCGTTTTTTACAGAATCCCACCCCAGCCTTTCTTTAGCAAATGAATCCAAACAAACATTGAGCTCAATCTCAGAATTGCTGAGGACTTAAGACTATTCTGACTTTAGTCCTTTGGATATAGCAGTTCTTGGGACCTTACACAATCCTCCCTACTTTTTTAATCGATTCCAGTGCCGTCCACACTTCGCGAAATGCTTTGTTCGGATAATGCACATTTATTTTCCAAATTTTACAACTTTTGTTCCCATAAGTGTCGAGAAATAGCATTTTAATTTGGTTTTGATATGGAAGGTGCTACGCCTCTTTTTCCATGGGCAAAATGCTGGATTGATTTTGACCAAACCTCACAGAAACACTCGTTTTGGAAGGTGCCACGCCTCTTTTTCCATGGGCAAAATGCTGGACTGATTCTGACCAAACCTCACAGAAACACTCTCGGGCCATGAGTGTCGAGAAATAGCATTTTAGTTTTGTTTTGGTGTGGAAGGTGCCACGCCTCTTTTTCCATGGGCAAAATGCTGGACTGATTTTGACCAAAACCCACCGAAAACCCCTCAGGCCAATACTGAAGACTGCCTAAAAATTCGAGCTCAATCGGTTTGGTGAAAAAAGAGATATAGGATTTTATTGTTTAATAAGAAGTGCCACGCCCCTTGTCCAATTTTATACCAAACTTCACAGAAAACCCTCAGGCCAATACGAAAGACTCTATAAATTTAATCTAAATCGGTTTAGTGAAAATCGAATTATAGGATTTTTATTTTTTAAGAAAAAGTGCCACGCGCCTTCTCCAATTTTATGTCGAACCTCACAGAAACACCCTCGGGCCAATACCAAAGATTGCCTGAAATTTAAGCTCAATCGGTTTGGTGAAAAACGAGATATAGGATTTTATTTTTTAATAAGAAGTGCCACGCCCCTGTTTCAATTTTATACCAAACCTCACAGAAACACCATCGGCCCAATACCAAAGATTGTCTAAAATGTGAACTCATTCGGTTCAGTGAACTCAATTTAGAAACCTTGCTTATTGCTTGCTTTGAAATAATTCCCATCAATTGATCAACCCACCCCAAAGTTCCAATGCCCCCCTCCTCCCCCGTCCTCCCTTGGTAATGGAAATCTTAACACATTTGACTATGCATCTGTATAAGAATTCCCTAATTTAAACCAAACAACAAACATCAATTCATGAATTCTTCAAATCAACAAAGGAAGCCACATAAAATCTACCTCATTTCCCATTACACACACATACAGAGCCAAAGAATTTCCCAATTTAAATTCTGTTCCCAAATTCACTGCGCCTTGTTATCAAATTAATCAGAATGGAATCCTTCATTAGGCATGAACATTGCACGCGTAATATTTCTCCAAAACACACGCGCACACAATCAGCGAAAAGTGAACTCAAATCGGGAAATTGACAATATAATCCTCCCGCCAAAAACACACATATGTACATAAAAGTTCACCCTTCTTATACCAATAATTCGCCGCAACGCTTTAGGCTGAGTTTTCTTACCCTACGCTAAATGCGTAGAGATTTTTCTTGGAGGAAAACAGACGCGTCGACCTTAACAACACGCGTAATTTATTTCCGCCAAAGTGAAAAATTGCAGATACACCAAAATTTACTGGTGCAAAGGGTACCTCTGCCTCTTGTATCACTGTATTCACCTTTTTGGATAATTGAAAAGGAAAATGTTTCTCTGGATATATCTAACTACGGCTGGGAGGGCGCTAGAAATTAAATGCTTCTGTGAGGGGGAAGGAGTGCAAAAAAAACCACGACTAACCGCATCCCAAAGAACCCTAAGAACAAAGTTAAGTGCGACGTTGAAGTATACTATATGGAAATGGCAGTTAGAGGAGGAGGATTTGTGCGTGTGACGGTGTCGGTGCCGGCTTAGGTTTTCTCAACTATTGTACCTTTGGCATGAGTATACGCAAAATGTTTATGGCATAAGTGGAAGTTCGCTGCTTTTGTTATAGTTTTAAGCCGTTTTCTTGTATAGGTACTCTTAAAAGGGCAATGTTCAAGGAGGCATTGCTCCTTAAAATACTCCTAAAAGAAGGCAACAAAAGTGTATTTTTACTTCAAGATTGAAATGAATGGCTGCCCTTGTGGCGAATGGTGACATTCTTGAAAGGTTTATCAGTGGGTTGGCTTTCATTTGTTGCCTTTGTGGTAGGTATGCTCAAGAGGCAAGACTTCAGCTCTTAAGTCGCGATTTTTGTATAGAACTAAAATATTTCCTAAATAATGGTTGAAACTTTGAGGGTAGATCAACGAACTTAAATAACATGAGGATTTGCAACTACCTATAGTCCCTAATAATCTCAGTGGCATCTTGTAGAGAAAGCAGGCAAAAGCAATGAAATTCCACCACTTACGCCACAAGGCAACGCAACATTTGTAACGCCAAGAAGGAGTCACCTGAATTAGGATCAAATTCTGAATCGATTTAGGCATGCCCGTCTGTCCGTCTATCTGACCATCTATTTTTCGTCCGTTTGTCTATCTGTTGTGATTTAGCCATGTCCGCATCCGTCTGTCCATCTGTCTGTAGATCTGCCCATCTGTCCGTTTGTCTGTTTTTTTGAAAATAGCATCCAACCGAATCGACCAAGGCAAATAAAGTATTGTGAGAGGACTTCTTTTTACAGTCCTCCACGTTGGTATAATAAATGAGCTCTCAGTCGGTACCTTCCATACAAACCCAATATTAGACCTCACATGCCTAACATTTTGCAGGACTTGTATGCAGTGGAGGGTATCAGTGCAAATTATTATTCCTTTCGACACATCTATGAATGATAAGCTTCAATTTGCTAAAAATAAAATAGAATTGGTTAACATTAAGTAAGGTAAATATGTACCACAAGAAATAGCGTCATCATGGGAGAGTTGATTTCATTATTTGTTTAATTTGATCGCCGAACCAGTGCATCAATTGAAATAAAATCATTGAATACGTATTTTAGGGTTTCTCAAATAAATTCAAAGGATATTCTCTATAAAAAAAACCGCTTGTAGTATAAATCAAATTACTTTTCTGGACTTTTTACAATTGTTTTCCCAAAGAACGTAGCATAGAGTACCTTAAAAATGTGGGAATTGGCTTAGAAAAATGTTGAACCACGGCTATTTCACTTTCCGTGAACATTTGAACCTGACAATCCGTGAGAATCACTGTCACATACAAAAAAAGCATTACAAATCTTATAGCTATCTCGAAAACCACTGAGCCGCTAACATTTGAACCTAAAAATCCGCGAAAAAATCACTGTACCATACAAAAAAAAAAAAAACGTTAAAAATCCTATATCTCGAAAACCATCGAACCGATTGAGCTCAAAATTTAAGACAATCTTTGGTATTGTCTCTATTAAATTTGGTCGAAATTCTACAAAGGGGCGTGGCACCTTCCATTCAAAAAAAAAATTTCAAACACTTTTCCTCGACACTTCGAAAAGTACTCGGTCGTATTGAACTAAAACTTACACAATATGAAGTTTGAAGCTATGAAGTGAAAAGAGCACATAACTCAAAAGTCTTCAAGTTTTTATTTCCAATAGATGTCGCTGAATACCTAAATCTGAAAATTACACTAGTGTATCTTGACATTTACAGCACATTTGGCCTTGCAATTTGGTAAATATACGTTTAATGCCTGTTTAAAGTATTTAAGAAAATGTGAGCGCGATCGGATAAAGGGGCGTGGCACCTCCCATAAAAAAAACATTCCAAACCCTTTTCCTCGACACTTTAAAAAGTAGTCATCGTATTGAGCTGATAATTACACAATTATTTTCTATGAAGTGAAAAGTGCGCGTAACTCATGTCTTTAAGTTTTTTCCGATAGATGTCGCTAAATACTTAAATTTGAAAATTAGACTAGTAGATCCTGACATTTATAGCAGCTTTGGTCTTGAAATTTAGACGTTGACTGCCTGTTTAAAGTATTTAAAAAAATGTGAGCGGGATCAGACAATTACCGATTTTTTTTTAACATTCTCAAGCCTTCTCCATTATGTACATAATGATTTTAAAATAGGTACACATTTTTTTTTTTTGTTAATTATACCATAATTCGCTTCAGTCTAAATTTCTCTATAATATTCCCTTGAACTTATAATCACCTAAAAGGACCTCCTATAATTTTTTTTAAATATTTTCAACTACTTACCTTATTGCAATAAAATCTGAATTATGTTACGGCCTATGGCCTATCTGTACTATTAGATACAACTCCTTAAAATTCCGTCAATAATTTCGTATCAGTGAAATTACCAAGTCGCATAGTCCTTTGCTTTATTGACTTCTGAAGATGCCACGAAGACTCAGAAAATACCGCCCCGAGTGTCCTTCTTTTTGCCAATTTTTCATCGAATCATGATAAAAATGGGCAACATGCAAACAAAAATAATAAAAAAAAAAATTCTAGACGACTATCAAACATCCTTCAGAGAGTGAAAATGCAAATACCCCCAATATATGTATACTTAGCTGCCACAACGTGTTTTGTTGCCACAATTGCTCTAAAAACATTTTTTTTTTCTATTTTTTATTGAATATTCCAATTCAAATGCGATGCGAAGGGTTTACATCCTTTCCATCTACATAAATTTAGCGATTTGAGGTGGCAATTGTGGGCGTGTGAGACTGTGTGTTCTATATGCTGTGCATGTGACGAGCTCTCCTATAAGGTGCTGCACAGGATTCATGTGAAGTGAAGCAATTTATTTTGATATCCTTTTTGTGTTTACACTCCAAATAGAATTTCCATAGAATTTTAATACAAACTGCTGAGAATCCTTCGTCTGTTGTGTGTATTTTTTCGTTTGCGCGCTTCTTTTGCATATTTTTTTTTTATTATTTCCATATACTTGTACTATGTGGGGTAGAAATCTGTTGGTATTTTGTCAATCACCCGCCACCCTCAACTTAAACCAACTGACGAGAGAGCTAACATCGATTTTGCTTTTGTTTGACGGTGAAGATTCGTCCTCGTGTTGTGTCTGAATGACACTTTTTTTCTCTCTGTGTTACCCTCACAGTCATTCTTATCGGTTTCGTTGAAGAAAAGAAGCAATGACGAGAGAGAAAAAAAAATAGAAGAAGATGTGCTTGTCACCTTTTTCCACCTGACAATGGAGACGACAGCCGAGATGATGATGAGGATGACTCTACTAATAGTGAAATTCTCGCTTTGACACTTTTTTTCCAGATGGACTACTTCAAGGTGGAGGGTTTCCTTTTTGTTATCGAAAAGGAATTCATGGAGATAAGTGAATGGGTAGGGTTGCCAGATAGGTGGAGAAGCTTATTCTTTAAAGAGGGCCGTTCAAAGGGCTAATTTTAAAGCTTTATAGATTAGATGGAGTTATAACGCATTTTGATCCAATTTCGATTTATATTTAGTGGTTTTTCTGACCCCACTGTGCATTGGTGCAAGGGTCAATTGGCTCAGTCAATGTTGCCCATAAATTATATTGCCACAAAACCCAGCGTGCGGTGCAAGATTCAAATTCATTCAACGCTGTTGGTGGACCAAACCATCCAACCAACTATGTATCGACACGCTCAGGCTATTTAAAATTCAAACAAAAACCCCCGCTCCGGATTACAGGTATACCGGTACATTTTAAATTTGCTATTAATTAGAAAACACTAAATTCCCGTGTTTAGAAATTAATGAAAATAAATTCGTTTTCGTTAGCCACGTATTTAGGTGGGATTAGTGTTTGGTTTTTGTGTGCATAGAATATTTAATTAACGTTTATTATGGCCTGATGGATTTAATTAGCAATTTTGGTCCACACATCCACACATTGTCCTGACGGAAAGCTGTTTTCTATTTATTACCCATAAAGGTGTTTATCGCGCTGTCATTTCCCCAATTTCTGATACGGCCACAGATAGAGACGTTTTAAAGTCAAAATGTTCATTGTTCCTGGCATTCGTTCAAAATTAGCATGAGTCCTGGGAAACTTCATGTCATACAGACATCCAAACATGCCCACTATCATCAGCACGTTTCGTATTGTCCTAGTTTTTGAAATTTATATGCCAACAAAAGGACTCTGTAAAAAGAAATGTAATACCTACCAATGAAATTCATTTCGATAATCTCTTGTATATGTACCAAGTTCCGATGCAGATAGATTTTTGAAAAGGATCCGAATAATAGAATGTGTACGTTCACATACCACTTCCTTCATCACCAGCATATCCTTTTGTTTTCTCAACTCTGGGGATAGAAATCTGTCTAGTTGACTTTTTTTTTATTTTATGCAGCATGTCTCTCTCATTCTCTCTCGCTCTATCGTTCGTTCATGTATTACAGTTAATAACTGGAACAGGGAGTTCATTATTGCAAACTTCCGGGAGATATGATACACGAGCTACGGATTTTGTGTTGTCCAGTGCAGTGTGGGCCAAGCCGACCAGGGACACCCGAAAACAAGAGTCATAACACTGAAATTCCCAAAAAGACCTGCACACATACTAAAAAAAAAAAAAACCAAAACAGAGAGAAACTTCAACACTAAACGGATGCCCAACAGTGACTGGTTTCGGGTGTCCTGGGTATGTTGTTCTCCACAAAAGGATATCATGTCCATGGTTGGAATTTCACTTTTGGGCTTCTTTTCCTTTGGATAGCCACAGAGCTTGTTGCCGGCGACCGATTTAATAGAGCCGATGGGAAAAAGTGGATACACGAGATCCTGATCCATTCTCTATTTTCCCTGCCATGCGATTGAGATAATTTTCAATTTAAGTAGTCTCATCATAGCCAGGGGTTGTAGTTCATGATATAGTGCTGCTGTCAATATTGACTAGCAAATGTGCCATGAGAAATAATAAGGTTTCATTATCCATTTGGGCAGTCGGCGAAATAGATCCATATAAAGGACCATCTTTCTAATGAAGAAATTATTAATAGACTCGATGTGAAATTTGAGCTCCATTTTTTTTCACAATTGACGAAAATATTCACAGCTACTTGGAAGTGGCAACCCTAGTGCTTTTTTTTTTTTTTTTTTTTTATAATTAACTGGTGCTCAAGGGGTTTTTGTTCCCTTATAATGCTAATGCACAGCACGAGTGGAAGGGTTAATAGGGAGGATAGAGAAAAGGTACTGGTGCACATTGGTTTTAAACAATTGTGGGTTGTAATGAGAGGGGAAAACCGTGTGAGGCAATGCATTCCACATGCGTGTTGTTCGACTCACAAAAGAATCTCTATATTTAACAGTACGTCCGAAGGTAGGCTTAAGGGTGAACTGATGTGCATTCGATGTGTGACGGGTGTTGCGAGAAAATTGTTGAAGGGGCGGAATGCAGTTAGCTATTTCATCAGAGCATTGGTGGTGAAAATAACGATAAAATAAGGAAAGGCAAGAAACATTTCTGCGATGTTCGAGCGGGTCAATAGACGCCGCTATATTTCTATCACCTATAAGTTTTATCGCACGCTTCTGAATTCTATCTAGTAGGTGCAATGAAGTTTTAGGTGCACCTGACCAGATATGAGCGTTGTACTCAAGCTTAGGCCGAATAAAGGCCTTGTATATTGAAGCTAAGTCGGAGGGTGTAAAGTACTTCTTACATCGATTGAGGAAACCTAGACATTTCGCAGCGTTTTTGGCGACTTCATATATGTGGTCATTCCAACGGAGTTTGTCGTTGACACACATACCGAGTATGGAGAGTCGTTCGGTTTCGTCGATGCAAGTCCCATTCATGGATAATGGGTGAGGGTTCAGGTTTCGCTTTAATGATAGAAGGCAGCATTGTGTTTTGGAAGCATTAAATTCCACTCTATTGGTTGTACCCCATTTTATAATGCTGTCAAGATCGGAATTTAATGTGTTTAGCATACGTTGCCGTTCCAATTCCACGGCCGAAGAGCAGGGACGTGAGTCAAGGAACGAATATGAAAAACTGAGGGTGCTATCATCTGCGAAAGAGTGTATTGGATTAGAAGTAACAGACAAGAGATCGTTGATGAATATCAGGAAGAGTGTCGGAGACAAAACAGAGCCTTGGGGAACACCAGCATTTATATGGTGAATTGCAGACTTGAAACCGTCCAACACAACTTGAATTGAACGGCCAGAAAGGTAGTTTCTAATCCATTGAAGAAGAGACGCGTCGATCCCATAGGCACGCATTTTCGACAAAAGAGCTTGGTGCCAAACTCTGTCAAATGCTTTCGAAATATCAAGCGCAACAATCTTCGTTTCACCAGAGTGGTGGAGAGATTGGTTCCACTTTTCGGTGAGATAAGTCATCAAATCACCAGTGGACCTGCTGCCACGAAAACCGTATTGTCGGTCATTGAGAAGTTTTCGTGATTCAAGATATTTCATAAGCTGACGATTTATCAGCGTTTCCATGACCTTGGAAAGAATGGACGTAAGTGCAATGGGTCGGTAGTTGGTGGGTGAAGAAGAATCGCCTTTTTTAGGAACGGGCTGGACAAATGCAATTTTCCATCTACTCGGAAAGAGTCCAGAAGAGTAGGACAAGTGGAAAAGCTTACGCAGTGGTTTTGCCAGCGTTGAAGAACACCTCTTCAGAATTATGGGGGATATACCATCTGGACCAGCGGATTTGTGAATGTTAAGATCTTTTAATACTCTTGCTACTGTGCGAGTGCGAAAATGTATTTGTCCCATGAAGTATTCGACGCTCTCAAGCACAGGTGGAGACATGATGCAATCTGGGATGTTGGAGCTTGCGGCGAATTGCGCCGCCAGCAGATTTGCCTTGTCCAAAGAGCTGACAGCTGGAGTGTCATTGTAAACGAGTGTAGGAATTGACGACGTGGTGGAGTTCTTAATATTTTTCACGAATGACCAAAACTGTTTACTACCACTGGGACAATGAAGTATTTTTTGGCGTAGCTTTTGGTCATGTGAAAATTTTGCGCGTCGTATCACGGAGTTGCAGTCATTTCGGACTCGTCGAAACTTTTTTCGGTTTTCCTCGGTTGGGTTTGCTTTATAAGCCCGAAAACTCAACTCTCTCAACCTGATAGCCTCTTTGCAGCTCGAGTCACACCAAGCATTCTCCTTAGGTATAATACTCTTTCTTCTGTTAGGAATAAAGGATCTCATACCCAGGAGAATGGTGTTTGTTATCATTTCAGCGGCGGCATCTACTCTTTTTAACTCTTAATTTAAATTTAACTCTTAAATTATTGAATATATACTCTACATTCAAAGGTGACCAAAACCAATATTTTACTTAACACTTTAAACGGCCCTAGAAGTAAACTTCTATTTGATTAGTATATTATGAGGTCTTTTTCGAAGTGACCCCCAAAAAGGGGGGTAACTGAAGCATTTGCATTTACTCACAATATTGTCCTTCAAAGTTTGTTCTACTATCAAATTCCATTGGGGGCTACGACTAGAAATTCTAGTTGATCATTAAGCCCTGACGATTTTTCAAAATTGAACCCAAAAAAGAAGAATGACCAAGGGCAATTTTTTTTTTTTGCTTAATATTTGGGACATTTTTGGCCAAGGAAGTATTACTTCTGATTGGTCACGATGTAGGTAGGTACTCAGTATTTGACACATTTATGGACATAAGTTCTATAGCGACCCTAAACAATATTTTGCCTAAATATTTCAAATTTATTACTAAGACGTGATGGTTTTTCGAAAAGACCCCCCCAAAAAGGAGTAAAATCCAAACCAATAATTTTAACCAGTGATCGAACACAATAATTGGCCAAAACTGTTGGTCCACTATCAGATTTCATAGGTTGTTTGATGTACAACTTCTAGTTAATCACTAAGGCATGACAGTTTTTCAAAAAGACCGCCCAAAAAGGAGGGTAATCCAAACCAATACTTTTAACCAGTGATCGAACGCAATAATTGGCCAAACTGTTGGTCCACTTTCAGATTGCATAGGTTGTTAGATGTACAACTTCTAGTTAATCACTAAGGCATGACAGTTTTTCAAAATGACTCCCCAAAAAGGGGGGTAATCTAAACCAATAATTTTAACGATTGATCGAACACAATAATTGGCCAACACTTTTTTTTCCAATATCAGACATCGTTGGGGCTAAGGAAGAATAACTTATTTTTGATGCTGTAATGATTTTTCGACATGTCCCTCAAAAAGGGGGTAACTGCGATCAGATTTGGGTAGAAGTGGTACGAACCAATTAAAATATTAAAACAACGGTTTGAAAAATTTTTTCCAATAGACTTTGTGGTTGGCGTTAGGCAATAACGCTCAAGGAAATAGCGCCCAAATCTATTTCGAAATAACGCCCAAAAAAAATGTGTGTTATTTCCTTTCCAGGGTTCGTTTTTTAGACAAGCAGTAAAGCCCAAAATAGTAAGTGGAAATGCATAAACAGTGGAATAAGTAAGGGGGCATGCTGCCCCACTTCAACCCCCCTTCTTGGGTTTTCTGCTGGATTTTGGAGTAGGTGGGAGTTCGTACTTTAAAAAAAACCTTCAATGTATCCAATTCTGCACATACTCCAAATTTGACAGTAACCCCAAGGAGAGAGGGCAGCATGCCCCCCCATACGTATTAAACTGCAAATTATTTTTGGGCTTTATTTCCATCTTGTTGTTTATTTTTGGGCACTATGCATTTTTTTGGGCGTTATTTCGAATTCAATTTGGCCGCTATTTCCTTGGCCGTTATTGCCTAACGCCTTTCTGGTTACCCAAACTAATATTTGAAATTTTTTTTTTATTTGGAAATTTTGGATTCGCATACGCTGAGTAGATTGAGCACTCCAACCAAGAAAGTAGGGGTTCGTCCCTAGCGACTCCTCACTGAAATTCGCCTACGTTTCTTTATGTTGTTTGAGGAAAGGACATGTAAGGACGCTCTTTTGATTGATTTTTGCTACTACATAATTCTACAACTGTCAGTTATTAAAAGTCGTTTCTCTTTGCAATTACACGTTTGGGTACCAACTGTTAATGACTTTGAAAACACCCCACCAATTCAAGCCGACTCCAAACAATAGATAAATGAAATAAATTGGAATTAAATTACTCTGCAAACCGGAATCCAAAGCCTATCCCCCTGCTCATCTGGAATTCTCTAAAGCCCTATCACTGCATTAAGCTTAAATAACCCCACCTCGGTGAAAGGACATCAGATTGTCATCGTCTTTACACCAGCCAAAGAAAGACCATTCAAACTGACCTCACAGAAACGAGGGGAGCTGTTCATTTCAAAAGGATCCAAAACAATGGCATTACAGAATAATATCCCTTTTTTGTGTGCTTCTGCTTATCTGGTATTTTAAATCTTTTCTTCTGATATCCCTCTATTCAGCCGGATGTATAGGATACCACAAAAGGATGATGCTGCACAGAGACATACATACGAACTTTGTCGAACTAAAAAGCCATCCAATGCAGTTTTTGTATACAGTTGAGGGCAAAAGGATAAGAAAAGGGATCTCTTGCTTGGTGTGTTTTTTTTTAAAGATTTTGTATGAGTACGCATAATTGTTTGGAGTCTTTGGACATTTTCGGTTAGACCAACGAAACTATAAGATCTGACAAAAGTTGTCCTTCCTTTATAATTGAACGTAGTTCTTGTGCGCGGTAATGTGTTTTTTTTTTTTTATTTACGGACCAGACTTTAATGAGGCCCTAAGATAAGGCCAATAGTTAAAGTCTTGTGCAAGAGTTTCTGGCAGACTTGTAATCTCTACCGGATGGCATCGTTTCCCCTCCCCACCAGCAGAGTGGAAAATATCCTGAATAATGCAAAAACAGCTGCTGACTACATAGAAAAGTATTCTATTGCGACGCCTTTCAAGCCAAAGGGACACAAATTATGAAAAGAGAAGAAGCAGCAGGACAAAGCGGAAGGTATTTCGCTGAACACCGAAAAATCTATGTCGAAGGATGCTCTATAGCAGTATATGAGGCAACCAGAAGGGAATGGCGATAGAATTACGTTTTCATTTTCTTTTTACAAACTTGAAGGATTTTTCATTGTTATATGAGGAGTTTTAGTGTGCCAGGTTGGGGGTTTGGGGTTTGGGGGATAAAACGGCGATAAACTAGAGCAAGACTTGTGAGAAGGACAACACAAAAGTTGTCGTGCCATGGTGTAAAATTGAATGAAGTTCCCTGGTTGACTAGAAACAGAGAGAAGGAGAGAGTAGACATTTTGTGAAAGTTCCATTTAAGTTTTTTTTTTTTTTGCTTCCTCTATGCGCGACATGATTTCGACGTTGATGGCGTTTAATAAAAATTTCTTGTCATAAAAATTGCCAAAGTAGCAACAAGCTGGTGCATCCTTGTGCTGCTCAGCAATTTATCTCATTTTTTTTCGACTATTTATATATATGGCAACAGGAAGAGGCGTCACTTTCAAACATGGATGGTAGATCCTTGCCAAGTGGCATTCCATTTACAGTGGTTTTGATGGGTACCATCGATACGAAATGCTTTTTTGTTGGAAAATAATTACTTAAAATGGGGAAAAGAAAAATCACTTACCATGTGCATCCTTGCTGGAAACTGTTCCTCCATGGACCAGTGATGATGAATGCTGACGTCCAAGCGATGGGACTATGTAGAGTGCCATGAAGATTTCCCACATGGCGAACATGATGAATTGCATTTTATCGGATTTCATTTTTTAACGCAACACTTTTTCTTTGGATTTTATTTTAGAAATGGAAAATGTAATTTAAAATTTTAAGCACTATTCAATTTTTTTTATATATATTTTTTCTCTCTCTCTTTTGTAAAGATTGATCACACAATTTGGAACACAGGACAAGGAAGTTGATATTATTTTTGGATATATTTTTCTGATATGAATTTAGTGTGTAGCGATATGCGATATAATATTCTGTTGTCAGTTTATTTTCCTTACATATTTGACGTGGAACTGTGTTTACATGGAATCTGAAACAAAAAAAATAATTAATATAAATGGAAATGTTTTAGCAATAATCGAAGAAGTATTTTATAATACTGTGTGGGATTAAAGGGAGGACCTAACTATCTTCTATTCAATCAGGCAATTAGTCAGTCTGGTTTTGTTCCCCCCTCAAGAAAATGTCACAATTTCCGCATCAATTATCACTCAATGAGAAGTTAAACGAGAAGCGAACGGCAAGGTCCTTCTTAAATCTAATTCATTATCATTTGGGTAGGTAATTAGTGGACATTTGATTGGTTATTGGTCAGTCAAAATGGTGCTCAAGTTCATCAGGGTATGGCGTATGGGGCTATTCCAGCGGCAATTAAGTATCATTTTGGTTTGTGACCATGGTGGGCACTTCGACAGATAAGGGGACTTCATGCCAGACAGGTATGAAGGTAGCGTCAAGAACCCATTAGGGCTAGGGTGAGCCATTTTTTTCCACAATCTTGTGCAGTTTAGCCTTTCATGGTTTCCACTTTGATTGCTAGGAAAGTATTTAGGATTAGTAGGAGGGTAAGGTTGAAGTAGCTGATAGATTTTATTATTGCGAAGACGAGAAGTGACCGAAATTGATTTCTTCATCTGATTCTGACAGGACATCAGTGGTAACCCCTGACGAATTGCATTTGCAATTATGAAATTTATTGAAAGAGACTGATGCAGAGCAGAAGCAGAAGTGACTTTTTAAAATCATATTTTATTTTGACACTGACAGCTGTTTCCCGCTCCAAATTTTGACAGAAACTCAGTATTTTATATCTCCGCGGAACGAAATGAGTCACTTTATGCTTGAACAACGTTGGGAAATATAGAAAAATTATTTCCAAGTGCTGCGTACTTCAAACAGTGAGTTTTTTTAAAAGAAGTTTTGGCCGAAATGAAGCACCCACCGCGCCTGCTGCACGCAAGTCATCTTGGCGGCTACATTAAAAAAACAAAATTGCCGCATGTGGGCCTCGGAAAACCCGTACGTTACTGTCGAGAAGCCAATGCACCCATAGAGAGTGACAGTTTGGTGCGGATTGTGGAGTGGACCATTTTTCTTCGAAAATTGAGGCTGGGAACAACGTTTCGGTCAACGGTGGGCGTTACAGAGCCATGTTAACCGACTTTTTTTTTACTGAAATTGAAGAAATGGATTTGGACGAGCTCTGGTTCATGTAGGTTGGCGAGCTATTCCACACAGTCCATTCCACAATCGATCTTTTGCGCACCAAATTCCCAAATCGTGTTATCAGCCGTCTTGGCGATGTCAATTGGCCGCCTCGGAGCTGGGATTTGACCCTATTGGAATTTTTTTGTGGGGAACCGTGAAGCACCCATGTTATGCCAACAATCCGGAAATGATTCAAGCACTTCAGGCCAATATCATCCAAGCAATTCGTGAGCTACAGCCCGAAACCATCAACAAGGTCTTGGAAAATTGGAGTGACAGAATGCCAGCCGAGGCAGCCACTTGAACGCGTCGTTGTGTTCCATAATTAATAGGACTGTTTGCTCTTACTAATAAAGCCATAATACATGGAAAAAAATCAATTTCAGTTCAATTTAAGTTCAATTTATTGCTGCTCGGAATGTTCGGCGGTTACAAATTTACATTCAGTTCGAGCGAGTAACTCAGATCTTCAAAGAAGGATATTAATTTTTATATTTAAAAATACCCGATAAGGTCGTAGGCTAGATTTTGCCAGAAAGACGAAAACTGGATAATTTTAAGTAACGTTGTCGTGCACATACTCAGCGATCTTATAGGCATTTAGAGCAAACTAATGTTTTATACCAACCCGGTAGGAATTTGGCTTTACGCATTTGGCCATGGACATCTGATCATTCGCAACACAGCACGAAGATCCTAAATTTAATTTTAGGAAGACCGATTGGTGCAAATTCCATCGTTGTGCTATTAGAAAATATAGGAATTGTCTTCCCTCTTGCAGCATTCCTAATAATAGGAATCTTACCAACGAGGAATGTAATTATTATATAAACACGGTGGTACTACAAGCTATGGAATCATCAGTTCCAAAAATTAAATCCAAAAATGGTATCGAATGTTATCTAAACCGCGATATACAAACTTTACAAACATACAAAAGTTTCTTGCTCACTCAAATAAATCGAATTCGGCGTCAGTTCCAAGAAGAATCTTTCAATTTAGAGCTGTGAAGGTTGAAGTCCGTCCTGAGAAATGTGAAAACACTGCTAAACCAACAGTTTCGGAATTGTGCCAACGATTACTGGAGGCAACGCGCCGAAAACATAATAAAATCTGACTCCAGAAACTTGTTTCCTAAGATTAACCAGATATTCAGGCCGCGTAACGCTGTCAAGATTCCGAAACTGAAAGTCCCATTGTCTTCTCAGTCACTTCTATCTCAGGCCGGGATTAATAGCCAGCACTGCCCCATTATCGATGACCACTTTGTTATAGATAGTGGGACGGATAAGTTAAATTTGATCGGCTCTCATTTTGAGGCAATTCATGCTAGGGAACTCCTTAGCTGCAGAACAAGCGAAGTTAATGACGAATTGTTAAGGTTTCGCAGTAACGAAACAGGAACAGTTCTAAGATTTTCTGAAAGACTGAAAGCTGACCAACTAACAACTGAGCAGACTGACAATTACTTTACAACGTTAGACGAACTGATATACATCTTCAGGAAACTGAATAACAAAAAGTCAAGTGGTTTAGATAACATTCCTAACATCATCTTAAAGCATATACCGGACGAATTCATACGCCAGTATTGTGTCATATTTAATAATCTATTAAACAACTGCTACTTCCCAAGTTGTTGGAAAACATCGAAGGTCTTTCCAATAATAAAAAAAAAGAAGGACCCTTCAGATCCTTCCAACTATAGGCCAATCAGTCTCCTGCCTAATATTGGAAAAGTCTTTGAAGTAGTTGTCGGTAAGTCAATTTTGTTCTCGTGCGAAAGGAAGGAAATTATACCGCGAAATCAATTTGGGTTCAAGAGAAACCATTCGGCGGTACATGCTGTTACAAAACTGATCTCAGACGTCAATTGGCATCTAAACGCTAAAAGATCCACAGCTGCCGGCCTAGTAGATATCGAAAAAGCCTTCGACACGGTCTGGATTGACGGGTTATTATATAAACTCTTGCGATATGAATTTCCGATTCACATTGTAAAGATGATTAAATCTATGGTGTATGAAAAGAAATTTGTTGTAACGGATAGACAATACACGACGACTAGAATTTTTAATGTCACTAATGGTCTCCCACAGGGCACAGTTACAGCACCGCTCCTATTTAATATATACATATCCGAAGTACTGAGGGGATTGGGTAACTCGATAGCGTTTGCCGATGACATTATCCTGTATGCAAGCGGCTCGAAAATAGAAGACATTCAGAGTGAACTCCAAAATCAGTTTGATAATCTTCAAGTATTCTGTTCAGAATGGAGGCTGAAAACAAACAATGCAAAGTGTGAAACTATACTGTTCCGCACCCCAATACGACGTGGTAATTCAGACTTGAGACGTAACTGGAAAAATCTAAAAATTAGGAGTTCTAATGGTCTTTGCATCGAGTCAAAGAATGTTGTGAAATATTTAGGTGTTCATTTGGACAAGTTCTTGTACTATAATGAGCACATAAATATACAGTTACAAAAGGCAAGAGCGGCATTTATGTCACTTAAAAGCCTTTTTTACTCCAACTATCTGAGATCCGATGTAAAGGTCATATGTTATCAAGCCTTCGTTCGTCCAATTCTGACTTATGCGAGTCCAGTATGGTGGAACATAAGCCCATTGTATATGGAAAAGCTTCGAATATTTGAAAGGAAATGTCTACGAGCCTGTATGCGAATGTACAGAAGCGCACATTCCGACTTTCGGCATTACGTCTCTAATAAGATACTATTGGATGCTTCCGGTGTGTCCAGAATTGACAATGTCATCCTGGATCTTGCGAGGAATCATTTCGCGCGATCGGCGGGCGTTATAGAGAACGAACTTGTTTCAGGCATGTTTTACCCTAACCCTGGGTACTTCAGAAATACCATGGTGAGTGGATACATACCACCTGAGGCATTTTTGTATCTAGATGCACACGACTACTTATCGGACTCAAATAACGTGCCTATTATCTACCATATTGCTAGAAGGGCGACAGATAAACGCATCCTCTACGAACCTGTTACCTCGGGTGATGGAAACGCTAACCTACGATACTGCGTAAGCATACCTGAAAAGGATGTAGCAAACGTCGACAGGCTTAATCGAGAAAAATACTGGTGGCTTGACTGGGTTGTGGCCAATGTTTAGAGCTACAGGGCTGGGCCCTGGGCCCCGACGTGTGGTGTTTGGTCCGCCTGTGAGGGGGTTAGCGAGTGATATTTTATTACTTGTTGGACCCTTATATTGACGGAACGAAGATCGCATGTCGGGGCCCAACGCAGCTCAAAGTTTAGGATTAGGCTATGTTAGGTTAGGTTAGGTTAGGTTAGGTTAATGTAGTATTAGTTTTTTTATTACCTAGGTTAAATTTTAAGAAAATAAATATTGTTAAAAAAAGGTTTTCCCACATTTTTCCTTACATAATAAAAAACAATACCATAATATGTGCCTAACATAAAACAATATAAAATAAAGTAGTCTAAGTATACAATAGAATAATAATTATCATAAGTATTGAGTACCCATGAGGTAATTTACTATAAGAATTAAAAAAAAAAAAATAGTTTTAGTTTTTTTAAGTTTATTTGAACAATCAAAATTGTTAATATTTGAAGTGGAAAAAAATAAACGAAAAGAAAAAAAAAAAAAAAAGGACATCTGATCATTTGGTGCATCATGCAAGGTTTCCACCTTTCAATTTCTATCGCAAAAAAGAAAAAGTTCTACCCCATTTGTAGAAAAAAGTCTACTCGTTCTTTTGGCAGCTAGTCTCAGCCAAATTTGTTAGAATGTTTACTATTCCACTTATTGCAAGCACCTTAGTATGTCGGCCTAGAATTCAATATTGTCCTTAAATTTGAAATACCCCTCGGTGCTCAGTAGTTGCCTCGTTTGGGCAGTCTTTGACCAGAGTCTTTCATGCTCATTGAAAAAATATTTTTGGAACTTTTTGGCGCACAAAACTACCAAGAGTATCCAATATCCATATCAAAAAAAAAAATATATTAGTACACGTGACTTAATAGGCATGAAATATTCCCGTCTACCTACTCTCATGAGAATACAAAATAATCAAATACATCCATTTTCCGTTTCCACCCCCCAAAACCTAATCTAATCCCTCAATAAGTTATCGCCCTTGTTTTATTAATCTCCAATTTACAGCTACAACTTCCGTCCACATCGACTCTCATTCTCATACCTACTCGCATACACCCCTTGATGGCCGAGCGGCCATAAAACATGCCCCACACAGTAAGAGAGTTATTCCATTTGTCTGCTCCAATCTCATTTGTATTCAACGAAAAGGCATGGCAATTGGGAAGGACATTCGTCGTTGTCGTCTCAAGCTCGCATAAACCGACAACTATAACAGTCTAGGCCGGAAAATAAATTTAATTGCCCGCACTATGAAAATTATTATTACCAACCTTTTCCTTTTATATAGTTTACAGAACTCACCATCACCATGATTGTCCTTCAAGCAATTAGCCTTAATTACCGTAACGCACAAAGTTTTATTTATATATTTGAACTGAGGGTTACTTTTGACGACAAACTTGACAAAGACAAACCCCATCATTATAGGCAAAAGGAAGCCCAACACAAGGCACGTGTAAAATCAATGGGCTTTCAAAAAAGGATTTGGATAAATATTTATGAAAAAAAAAATTTTATTTTGCATTCGTGCGAGTGGTTAGGGGTGTATCTATTACAATTTTTTATTTATTTCCTTCATTTTCCTGACAACCGCTTTAATATTCATTTTGTTGCTAAATATTTGACAGACATCTCGGAATAATAATGAATCCTTTTTATGTGTAAAACCGACAGTTGCTTCCTTTTTTTGTTTTATTTATTTTCTTCTGTTCATTCATTCGTTTCTTGCGGTTGTATGAAGCGGTTCCTTTGTCCTGATTTCATGCTTCCGATGCCGATGGAGAGCTGGAGTTTATAAATATAAATGAGTCTAGGCCAGGGTTAAATTGGAATTTATTTTGCACTGGCATGGAATTCGTTAGATGCTTGTGGCCGGCGTCAATTTAACTTTAACCAAGTTTTGTGGTGAATTGGAGGAAGGATAACCTCTTCTTTCTTTTTTTTTTTTTTTTTTTGTTTTCCTTTGTATCTCTTTTGACAGAGATGGTATAGATGGACGGATATGAGGAGGAACTGTGAGCTAAATGTTGGTCAGGATCAGGAGATTGAAGGCAAACACGGAGATATATACGAGAAAGTGTTGGACGGGATGGTCTTTCTTTTTGTGAGTGGGATGGACGAAGGAGAGTGCAGGCGGTTTTGGTATGTCTTCTATCAAAGGTTGTGTTGTTCAGTGGCAGACAGTTGATTGAGGTTTTGTTCTAATAAAGAATGAATGGGAAGGCAGTACATTTTCATCAGCTATTTTATTTTACAAAAAAAACAGTCAAGCTATTACGCTTTTGGCAATATCTTGAGTCCCGGATTGACATTTTTGGTTCCATTCTAGACCAGGTAGTTTGAATCTTCACTTTAGACATAGCGAGACTTTTGAAATCCCTTCGAAAACGGAGATCAAAGTTTACCACTGGAGATACCTGTTTAGAGCAAAGAATTACATCAGTCCGAAACAAACCTACCTTCTCTTTCAAGGTTAGATAAGACCAGGCTTTGAATTATTTTTCTTCCACTAATCGAGCTCAGATAAAATACATTCCACTCACACACTTCAGCATCCAATGACGAGCAGATAGCCTTATAGGGGAGCGAAGCCCGCTGGGCACTGACCTAAGCCTAATTGCTATCATGGCAGATGTTCAGAGGAAATTAGGGTCGTTTGCTGATAGGACTGATAGAGATTTAAGTTTCACATATGAGTGGGACTACAAGACAGACAACATACCCATCACGATTACCTATTAGTACTATTGAAAACCGCTGAGACACCCCTTTCTAAGACTATTTTGGCATCAGGATAAGTAAACTTTGGAACTCACTTCCTGAGGACATATTTCCAGAGGACTACAACTTACCAAATTTTGAGTTAAACTCGGTTAGCTGTTGAAGGGTTATAGGTTCACCGGTTCCGAGCTTGCTTGCTTTCTTATTCTCAATAAATTTATTGGCATCAAAAAAGCTGGTGGGGGACGAACTTCGCAATAGCCAATGGAATAGTTCAGTGACTATATTTTTCTGCAGTGGCCAGTAAAAATATATTTTTTTTTTTTACCTTTTGAGCAGTGATCTTATTTGAACAGTGGGCGGTGCAAATATTTTTTGACGTTTGACGACAATTGAGCAGTGACTTTATTTTTCAGACTTTAGCAGTGGCCAGTGGAAATTTTTTTTTGAGGTATCGGTAAAGGTTTTTTTATTTTTTCGTTTCTCTATTTTTTTTTTTTTTTTTTTTCTAAAATAGCTGTTGCTAGTCCATGATAGATACGATAAATTCCTAGAAGGGGGAAATTAAATTTTCAGCAATTTATTCAAAGTAGGTACTTGTTTTCACTATAGCTTCTGTTTTTGACAAGGACATACCTACACTGAAAAAAAAATATTGGTTGTCATATTGACAATCGGTGGTTGTTAACTGGAAATTGACAAATTGACGAACAAAATTGTCGATATGATGAACATTTATTGAAAATATCAAATGCATTTAACAACCGGATAGTCAATATGAAGAACGGGCGGTTGTCAATTCTTAGTACCAAAAATTATGAAAAAAGTTGTAAGATTAACAATCGCAGTTGTCAATATGACGTACGCACTTTAATTGTAATCACATTGAAGAATGCGTTTGTTGAATTGAAAATCGGGGTTGTCAATATGACTACCACATAAGTGCAGTATTTAAACATTTTTATATTGATGAACTTTGTTGTAATATGGACAATCGCAGTTGTCAATATGAATACTCAAGAAAACACGTTTAGGTTTATAGTTCACACTCACTTTTGACTGTGAAACACATGATAGTCTCGGTAAAAATGTGGTGGTGGTTTGTCTACTGATGAGCCCGATGTGTTGGGTCATCGGGGCGAAACGCATTCTGGAGTCTGTATATGTATGTGTATTATCAATATAATATGTTGACACTCCACTGTAAGTATAAATTCCTTAATCTAGCTAGCAGGTGTTTTAAATCATGACGTTTTTATTTTGAAAATCGAATTCTTTAATTCAATTAGGTACTTCGTTCATTAGATTGAAAATTGCGATTTTCTTTATGAAAATCGAGTTCTTCAGTTTAACAACTATTATTTTCATTATGAAAATCAATTCCTAAAATTTAACGACTGCGTTCATCACATCAACAACGGCGATTGTCAATATGAAAATCGAGTTCTTCAATTTAACTTCTGCGATGTTCAGATTGACTACTGCGATTTTCATTATGAATATCGAGTTCTTCACTTTAACAATTGCCATTTTCATTATGAAAATCAATTCCTCCAATTTGACTACTGCGTTCATCAAATCAACAACGGCGATTGTCAATATGAACATTTAATTGATTCTATTTTAATTGACAACCCAAGTTCATCATATTGACAACTACGGTTGTTGGCTCAAAAATAAAAACTTTTTCTTCAATATGACGAACTTAGTTGTTAATATGACGTACCTTTTTGGTTCAGTGTAGCTCGTGTGAGCAGTGGGCCTTAAGAACTTGTTCCTTTTTAGGGGTTACAACTAAGTTCAAAATTTATTGTTATTTAAATTGAGCCGTAGATCGGTATGAATGAATCCCCGGGATCGGGATGTTTTGAATTGTATCTATACCTTTACTAACTACTCACTGAGCACCTAAAAAAAATAATAATAAATAGGTGGCGCTACAGGCGGGAGACACCCAAGGCCTAGCTTCTCGCAATTCGTTTTGTGTGAGTTTCTATTTTTGGGACGAATGGAAGGGACCTACAATATAATGCCGAGACCGAACGGCTGAATTGAGAAGCTTTTTCAGGACAGTCATACTCTCGGATTTTAGGTTATTATCAGTAATTAATCACTGAATGATAGCCGAGTTTTTTGTGGTCGAATTTTATTTAGAGCGAAATAAAAAGAAACCTTATTGACCGCAAATAAACGTAATAAAATGAATGTACCTGTCAAATGTTTTCATACTCGTTTGTATAATATCTACCACTGTGTCGAAACAACCTAACCACATTCTTCTATCTTTAGGTCTTGAAACAGAACCCATAATTCTCAATAATTCCTTTCAAGCATCCTTACGTTGTATACGCTGTTTCAATTGAACTTTTTACCTGACGACGCGGTAGATCTCATTCCAATTTTTAAGCTGCCGCTAGCTAGAAGGTGCGGTAGAAAATCCACTTGCCTTGAACAACAAAAAAGACGAAAATAAGTAACTGCTCCTCCTCGTGAATATTTATAAATCCACACAATAAATAGAACTTGCATAAGGCCTTGTGCCCAAGCTTACAGACCCACCGACGATACGATTCATCTAAATGCAAATAAATTGTTCATTCTAAAGCGATTGGCTTGCGGGCAATTGTGTGTATAGCAAGTCTTGTTCGTCCTGAGTTCTTGTTAATATTGCTTTTCGTCTTTTTTTTAATTTTCTTCGAAATTACATATAGAAAACATTTTCTAATTGAAATTTCTACAAAAGGAACTTTTTAATTCGCGCATAATTTGAGGAATTTTTTTTGTATAAAGGGAAAAGTAACATGAATAGGTATAACTTTCTTGCGGCTTACAACATGTCATGTTTTTTGTGGTAGTCAATTTATGATTTAAATGCGTGGTAGGAACAGTATATTTTAAATAGATTTCGGACCCAAGGTCCTTGGTTATTCATTCAAAATTTTAAGCAGAAATAGAAGCATACATTGAGAAAACTCAACAAGATAAAGAAGGTATCTGCGTGTCGAAGAAATGAAAGTAGGTACCTACAATTTGGACATATTGCAGAAATGCAGACACTATCCATAAACCAATTGATTGGTCAAAGAACCAGTCCGACAAATTGACGTAAGGGATGATAGTTAAAGGCTACCTAAAAAGCTACATTATTCCTGAGTGACATTTGCTTTTGGAAAAGTATTTCTGCTTGATATTCAGAAGTCACCACGGCCAATAAAAAGTAGGTACCCGGCGGGACGGACAATCGTCCATTAGTTGCACTTTTTTTTTAAATATACCTACAGAATCTAGGACTATGAGTCGAATTTGTCAGATGGCCTTATTCGATGCGAAATAAATTTGTGGAGGCGACTTTAAGTCTTCTTTTAAGCTTCAGAACGACCATCTAATTTGGCCATCAGGATAAAGATGGACATTTTTACAAGCCTACCTCACCTCCGACGCAGATCAACTAACATTGCATTCAAAAATTGCCTCACCTTAAAAATAGGTGTGATAAAGAGTGAATTACAGGCAACCATTCATTGGCAATTTTAAATACGATATAGAACAGAGCTCAGAAGTAGGTACAATGCACCAACAGTTGCCGTCTTAAGGTAACCAACTATTTAACAGAGTTCCTCAAGAAGAGATACTACTCGTAGAACTGTTCAAACACTTATCTTCGATAATTCTATTACGGAACTGGGGTAATTGTAACACAACTAGACTTGCAAATTGCTTTGAAGTGTCTTTGAATTTTAAATCTTAAAGAGAGTCTGTTAAGTCCAATATCGTTTCAATTCAAAACATCCCCATGATTCATTCATACCGATCTGCGGCTCGATTTCAAGCTATAGCAATTCCCGCTGAGCTTAGTTGTATATACCTAACCATTAAAAACGAGCAAGTTCTTCAGGCACAGACGAGCTAAGTTCTTGCCAAAAACAGAAGCTATGGTGAAAACAATAAGGTACATACTTTCAATTTGTTTCTCTCTGGGAAGTAAGTATTTTTCGCTCATTTCTACAGGTTAGCAAACATCTTACAAGGACATGGATGATGGATATTGGATTTGGATAGACGAAGTTTTCGTCGTGGGCAATGGTTAGGACCTGAAAGCGGACCACACTGCAAAATAGTAAGCAAGTCATTTTTGATTTGGCTCGAAATCGAGCGTCCCTTGTGTCAGGACAATGTTTCCTTTGACAGTCGAGCACGTTTTCGCGCCACGTACCTAACTATTTTATCATTATTTTTATCATTACACCGGCCGATATCTTGACGTCGGGCATTGCGATTTTAATTGTTCTGCAACTAGCATTCTTAGCAGAATTTTAAAACAGCTGTTATTTAATAGATTTCTGTTAACTTAACAGAATGAAGGCTTAAAATGCGATTTCTAGCTAAACGGTTTGTGCTGCGAAGTTATAAATTTAGCACAAAAAAAGCAAATAAATCAGACTTCAATACAGCATTATCTATTATTTTTTTAATTTTGACCGATTTAAAGGTGTGCTCTGCTGGCTTGAGATTGAGCTGGGCAGAGGACTTTTCAAAGTCGATTGTCTCCGAAATCATTGTCTGACTAAAATCTAAGAACTTAACACAAAATTAGCACAGAATTAGCCCAAAATTCAAGGCTTTTCAAAATGAAATGTTGATATAATCCTTTGCCAAGTTTCAGTTTGGAAGGATGGAAGAAAGGATATATGGGAGGGAAGGAAGAAGTAATGCGTTCTTAAAGTTTAAGAGTAGTATCCTCTTCGCGTTAAGTTTTAGCGATCGTTCTTCTATTCACAGCGCAGATAAAGACCCTTATTGCGATTTTCGGATAAAAATCGATAAACAGCTTTCAAATTCTTTTGTTATCTCAACAAAAACCCCAGAACAAGATTTTATTTTATCCAAAAACTTTTCATTATAATGCAATAGAAATCTAATAGGGCGCCTTCAGTAGAAGCCCAGCTCTAAACCCGAACAGTATTGGGCTAGAGAACTTTAATTTGTTAAGAAATTCAAAGGTTCCACATAAAGTTTCGGATAATTATCTGACACATAAAGCTATCCAACAGATAAAAGTCGCTGATATTTATACCCGGTACCACACTGTGGTGAGGGTATATTCACTTTGTCATTCCATTTGTAACGCCCATAAGGAGGCGTTGTAGGTATGACAAACTATATATATTATTGATCAGCATCACTTTCTTAGTCGATCTAACGATGTCCGTCTGTCTGTCCGTCTGTCTGTCTGTCCGCACGATTACGGCCGTAATTTAAGAGCTATCGACTTGAAATTTGGTATGTAAGCTTTTATCCACCAAACTGAGGCTAAGTTCGAAGATGAGCAAGATCGGATGAAAACTACTACTACCTCCCATACAAAAATATCAGATTTATATAGCTTTTTATGTTAAAAATTAAATTTAAATAGCTACAGTAAAGATAGCAAGTTTAAACTTTGCACATATTGTTTAAATAATATTTAAAAATTTTTGACAAAAAATGAGATTGGTCGAATAAAAAGTACCCACACCTCCCATACAAATATATAATTTTTTAATACTAAAATATATTTTTTATTTTACAATAATATAGTACCGGGTATTTGAGCTTCGGCATAGTCGAAGATAATTGTCTTACTGGTTTTTTTTCTGTTTCATCGTCAAAGTCTCTTAAAAAATAACTGGTAGACAAATTTATCAGCTTGACCGAATTGCTGTTTTTAATGTTTATATAAACATGTGAATATGTGATAAGTTGTATTCTTGTTTATTTTGTGTTTATTAGAAACTTAACGAGGCGCAAAACGTTTTTAAAGGAACTGTGTTATTCTATTGTTCGTAGTTTAACATGGGTAAAGTTTTAAAAAATCGAATTCTAAAATCTTCATCATCGAGTGTTTCAAAATAATTTGTTCTTGGAAAAAATACTGTTCCTATGGTGTCGCAAAATTCATCGTCTTCTAAAAATTCAAATAAATCCATGACTGCAATCTACGTTCGTTTACGAAAAATATATCTGAAACTATATTTTTTTCAAGCCGCTTCAAATAAATATTTACCGTATCTTCTAAATAAAGTCTTTAACAGCCACATGAACTGGCTGATAGGCTATCAGCGACTCTCTCTATCAGATATCACTATACGAGTCCTTTGAAACCAAAAGTTAAAATTTATCCTGCAAATAAGTTCCTGATAGGCTATCAGAGACTTAATCAGCTGGTCTTGAAACTGGCCCTAATAATCAAAACTCGAAGACAACAATGGTATTGGCGTATAGTTGCTTTTGCCATTTTTTTTAAAGCAGAGGAATAATGACAACACCTTTTAAATCATCCCAAAAACTTCAAAAACTCAAATTAAAAAGATATTCCAATTTATCTAAGTACCTATATATCTACCATATTAAGTGAAATATTTTTAATCATAGCAATTGAAATAAAATCGCTACCATAGCAGTTAGAGTAGTTTAAGGTATGAATTGTCCCTAAACTATTCCTTTCAAAACTATTCTCTGTGAACCTGTAATCAGTATAGTAACAATTAGATACTTACATACAACTTTTTGTATAACTGATGGAAGTATTTATTAAATGCGTAAAGTGTGCATTCAAATAATTTAACAAATATTACCAGTGACAACGATGAGTCAAAAACATTGCCCACTTTTATTGCAAAAGTCCTAAAACTGATTTCATTCAAGAGGTTCAAACATTTTCGTCTGAAAAAAAATTATTTTCATCTTCTAATTATTTGTTCATATTCATCTGCTAGTTTTTGTCAGCTTTTTTTAAATATTCGTCTGAAAAACTTGAAATTTCGTCTGAAAATCTGAATAAATCGTCAGCATTGTTTTTGTCTGAAAAAAAAAAATATAATCTTGCCAGAAAAAAAATTTAAATTGGCGGCTATATTTTTTTTTTATTTTGACAAAGACAATTACAACTAAGATGTTCGATACCCCTTCAACTAAACTATATTATATTTTAAAGAATTAAAGACCGCAACGCCGATTCTCAAAATTCCTCTATGAATATCATTTTTTCAGACGAAAAAATATATTTTTTCTGTTTATTTTGGTTCTTTTTTCAACAATTGTTTTTTTTTATATTTTCAGACGGGTTTTTAATTTTTAAGACGATTTTAAAATTTTTCAGACCATTTTTATATTTTTCAGACGATTAAATACTATGTATTTGTTTTCAGACATTTTAAAAATAGTTTCAGACGTTTCCAATATCTGATTTTCTGATGATTTCTATTTATTTTCAGACGATTTCTATTAAATTTCAGACGTTTTTTTTCGATTGTTGACGATGTTACCAATTTTTTTTTCTGAAAAATACTATTTATTTCTAAGCGAAAAAATTGTAGCCCATTCAAAAATTGTGGTTGTGAGGGCAGTTTTTACACAACAAACCTGCCATTTCGCATTTCCTTCGTTTCGTGTTCCCTAGAATAAGAAGATTTTATTTACCGGCATTTCATTTGAAAATCGTACTGAGACTTTCTGTCAAATGACTACCGGTGGAAGAATAGTCTTTTGGCAGCGATTTACCAAAGTCATGCGGAAGAACCAAATGCGATCATCTAGAGAGGAAGGTTATGCGAAGGTATTGGGATTTTCTTTTAGAAATTCGTCACCTTGCATTTGTAATGGCCTTCGCGGGAAATACGGGACGAATGGTCACTGTACCTATAGGTTATATTAGGTTAGAAGCAGTTTGCAATAAATGCAATTTTAACCCAGAAGCAATTAAGGCCCGTTGTGATTACCATTTTATAGTACATGATAGGACATACAACAAACAAAACTATTCGTATATGTTGATGAATCTTCTTAAATCTGGTAGAGGCATCGTTGCTAGTTCTTCAAAGCCATCAAAGAACCGTGCTCTCATACAAGAGTAGCGCCCTTCTTGGAGGGCTGGACAGTGACACAGGAGATGTTCCACAGATTCTATTTCCTTTTCAACCTGGATGCAACTGCTGCACAAGTCATTTGTAAAGACTTTTGCAGTGTCCAGTTATTACCCTGATGAACACCTTTGGCTGTCACGTTCTTAGTGTACAGCTCGATGGGTCGTTGGTTCAACAAGGTTTCTAGGCCTAGTTTGTGGTGTAGATTTTAGTGAACTCGTCATATACCTATGCAAGCGATTCTCTGTATCATGTTCAGATTCTTGAGGTAGGATTTAGTGTTAAAAGCCTCCCACCAAACAACCGGAGCCATGTGTCAGAATTGGTCTTACAATCGCTGTGTAAGTGTGTACATCCAGTGAACTATGTTTGGTTGTAAGCCCCACTCCTTCCCGCAACCCTTTGTGCGGGCGTAAAAAGCATTTAGTCCTGTCTTAAGTCTTTCCTCCGTATTCTGTTTCCAGTTGAACTCGATACCCAGGTATTTGACTCTGGGTGACAGAGTTAGCCTCTCAGTTTCGGTGTTTCCCATTTTGGTACCTTTTATCTTCTGGTGAAAAGGATGAGTTCGGTTTTATTGGGGTTAACCGATAGACCGGTAGTTCTCCGTCCACTTTGATAGTTTTGATAACATTATCATATGTCCTATAAATGGTGTTACATTCTGATGACACCTCGAAAGAGATTATCACCGAGAGCTTCCACTTTAAAGGTGCTTAAAAAATTCAGCAGAATATCTGACGACTACTTTTTTTTATATTTTCACTTTCTAGTATCAAAGCCCGATAAAAATAAAATTGGTATTGGCAATTTCTGGAAGAAAATTAAGGCAACCAGGGTTATAGAATGTGTTGAATCTTTCAAATTCTCTTTTAGAAAACCGGACCACAAATCATGGATAGAAGACAACAATCCCAATTCCACATGTTGTACAATGACATTCGCTTCAGATCACAAACCTTCACCTAACGATTGGGATCTACTAAAATTTAGACAAGACTTGAAAGACCATTTCAGAGCATCCGAGATCTTAGAAACAAATTTAGACGCGCGAAAAAGCGATAGTCAAGAGACTTCGGAAGCGAATGGACGACTAAGGACCTAACCAAAAACGACCAATTGTCATTCGCATTGTCATTTTCAAGAAAATACTGTTCAAGAAAAGCTTAACTAAAAATCTATTTAGATAAAAATAAATTACAAAAACAATAAAAAAATAAATAAAATAATGAAAGAAAATAGCAGAATTCTACGTCTTTTGACAAATTTTCCGATCCCTGTCATTTTTTTCTAGTTGTGTCAGCCAACGTTCCCACCAAGGCAACGAGTACTAACCCATCGTTGGTTGTTCTCAAAACACTTTCTTACCACCGGTCTTAAATCACCAAATAAATTCTTAGAGTAAATCACTCAAGATATAAATGAATTCTTTTGCAACCGTCTGCAGCAAAGACTAATGACTAACTTCAAGCTATAAGTTCCTTCGTTCTTCATTTCATTAGGCACCCTTCCGTAGACTTTGATATACAATCTACTATTAATTACGTACACAATATAAAGTGGCCTTAACGTATGCCCTTTGGAGAGTATCTATTCTATAATTAAACGAAATTATTTTCCGGAAAATATAAATATATACAAAACTCCCATGTCATTAAGTCCATCCACCCCTTTGTTTGTTCCTACAAAGCGCTTAGCTCAACACCTCACCTTTATTTTTAAATCTCTCTCACCACACGTGTAGGTACACTGATTTTTCCATTTTTAGATCCCTGTGCCCCTACGAACGTCACGAGAAAATGTATCTAATTGTGTGTATGCTTGTGAGACAGTACACCTACATAATTAGCTTTTAATTAGATACCCACCCCCTGATCAGGCTCTTAACGAAAATTAGAAGTCCACTGAGGGGATTGATTTCAAAATAATTACATTCATTTAAATCCCCCGCTATATAAGCAAACATACCTTTTGGTCAACCACAGCAGGTAGCACCAACCTTCAGTTGTAATCCATTAAATCGCTTTTCTGCAAATCACACACACCCACATGCATCCACAAAGATTTTTGACAATAATTCCAGAGGAGTAAACAAATCTACACCCACGTTAGTTACACTTGGTTGACTCCGTCATATTTCACTCATCATTATTAAGGACAATCACATAAATACCAACCACACGTATGAGTGTGGAAAAACAAAAAATTCACCACTAAACCGAGACCGCAGCGGAAGTTAAAGTGAGCTTAATGGCACGAAGGATACTCTCACGAGAAAAGCAGTGAAAAATCATTTTGGCCATGTCCTGTGAGACCGATAACACGATACTTTGTCAGAACGGGGTAGGCTGAAAAATGTGTCACATTAACTTTATTTTTCTACCCCCACCACCGATGGGATTAAAACACCCTAAGCCCACATAGGACAATTAACAAACCAATTAACCGTCTTGACCGTGCCGACATTTAGTCGAATCTAATTAGACACCGATTAAGCCGCGAATATACCACCGTAACCGTTCGGAACGATACGCATACACAGATAGATGGGTTGATTGTGTTTGGTTTATCAAAAACTCATTCACCTGCTAAATTACATTTGCCGCGCGTCAAGGACGAATAATTTTCACACCTTTGCCATTACAGCCAGACATTGTAAGCACTAGGACTCGTTTTGCGTTCCACTAATCGGATTAATATTCCATTCAAATGTATAGTTTTTTTTTTTCTCACTATTTGTATTTAATGTTAAAAATCGATGCGACACGAATGAGACTGCGAAAAAAAAAATACAATCCACGCTACGAACAACACTGCGACGTGATAGATAAACACACAACACTCCGATGGATGAGCTGGAACTGAATTTTTAGCGAAATTTTTCGATTCCATAGGACATTTTTGGTGCCAAAGGATGCGGGTGGTTAAATGTGTGTACATCTCTCTCATGAGGGAAATTATTCGTTGCGCATGTCTTGCATGAGAAAGAGGGTAGGTGAGAGATGGAAATTGTAACCGGCATTTGAAGAATGCTCCATTGGAGTAGGTCATTGAGGGAATTTGTTGCGATTTGTATCATGCGATTTTTCGAAGAATCGTTTTTTTTATAAGTTTGCATGATTCTTTCTTTTGGCAGTCAGATACCCAGTTGAAGTGATTTTTATTCAGTATCGTGTGTCATGCGATTTTTATCAACCAACTGTTTTTTTTATAAAGAAAAAGAAAATAATAATATGAGTTATTTGGGTATATTTTTTGAATGTTTATAAAATGTTCTATCATGCGATATCCCATGCGATTTTTCGAAAATGAAATCGCTCTTTAGCATTTTTAATGCCAAATTCTCTTAAAAAGTCGGGGAAATTTAAAATTTCTTTTATTTATTTGTTTCAAACTCAAATAAAGGGAATATTGGGCAATGTTTGAAAATAGTTTCTTTTTTTTAATACTTCTCATGGGAAAGGTAACTCTGTATCCAAAATGCCTGTTCTGCACTTAAATTTTATCAACATTTCTAATAATATAATTATGTACTAGCGGACCAGGCAAACGTTGTTTTGGCCCGCTCGTACATTTTCATTGTTCGTCAATTTTGCGGCCGTTTAACCGATGTGTCCGGACTGATTATGTACTCCGTGTGCTTCGACCGATATTTCCTCGGACGTGTGCCCACGAATTAATTGTATTGTCTAGATATATTTTTTCCCATGACTGTCGAAAAATAGAGTTTCAAATGTATTTTTTTGTTATGAGAGGTGTCACACCCTTTTGTCCAATCCCGCCAGGTTTTGTAAAATGCTTCAATCAGGCAATGTTCAGATATAATGATTTAAATAACTTTGTTGGAAGGGTGGTGCCATGGCCCGTTTTCCAATCCCACCTACATTTCGCGCGGTGGTTTGTTTGGACAATGCACATCAATGTCTACTATTTTAGCTGGTGTCGAGAAATAGCATTTAAAATGTATTTTTTTTTTTATATGGGAGTTACCACACCCCTTTATCCAAATTTCGGTAGTTTTCTAGATATAAGATTTTTTTGTTTTTTTTTTTTTTGTATAGGAGGTGCCACGCCCTTTTGTCCAATTTTCACCAAATGTGAATCTAAACCATCCTTGTACCCACTTAAACACACGCACAAAATTTCATCAAAATCGGTCTAGCCGTTTAGGAGGAGTTCGGTTACAACACACGTACAGACGAATTATCTATATAAGATATCCAGGAAGCGAGATAAATAAAATTAATAATTTAATATACCCTAGGCCTTGCATTTCATAACCATTTATCTGTTTTGGAGGCTACATGAAAACATTGTGCAAAAACAGCACAAAAATAAAAATATTTGACAGCCAAAACTGTGTCCCACAGGGCACCCTACTGGCTCCTGTACTTTTTCTTGTGGTTTTCTATTATATCTATATTTTTTTTATAGAAGTCTTACAGTCTTCCTCAATTCCGCATTGAACAATAGGCCTACAGCATATAGCCACCGGCTTTTTTTTAAAGAAACGATTTTTAGGTTAAAACTCTCATCAACAAATTTGAGCAATACATGCAATACTTTAAAAAAAATTATGCAACTGCCAACCCCAACGTTTCTAGACGGGACTGCCATTCGAAAATGTATTACGACATCTGTTTAGATGTTTAAGAAATTGGATTTCTAGTGTACCGTTCAGATAGCTATTATTAATTATGTAATGTCTTCCGATGCGCTTTCGAAAATTACCCACCATTGTCCTTGTTCATCTTATATTCTCTCAAAGTTAAACAATCAAGTCACGTAGTCACATTTCCCAGCCCACAATAACTTCGAGCAAACCATCCAAAGACTCCTGACTAATTGAAGAATAGCGGTCTAACGTAACACTGTCAAAAGCTCCACGCAAGATGTGAATATAAATTCCATAATTTTCCCATGGATGATGAGATGAGTTTCTCTCATGCAGCTCTGAAAAAAGTCTAAGCGTTTTCAAAAAGCCAGAAATTTATTGAATAACTGACACAGATTTTGTGGCGATGGAAAAGTTCCCCCCCCCCCCCCCCATTATAAGCGTCGTGTAAGCGACCACCACAAGCGTCAAGTTCATCCTCTTAACTGGCGCGCAAACGAAAACTTCTATATAGTAGCCATGAAAATTCAACTTTTACCAGAAGCGGATTAACATTTGCTCTTCGGCGTGTTACAAATCTTGCGGTATCCATCTGTGAAAGTTACCGACGAGTTTTCTTTTTATTTCCCTACAAGACCCGCCCATTAAATGATTAATCTGTGAAACAGGACTGCAAAATAAGGAGTATCTATTTCGTAGATACATTTATTTTCATTTTACGCCTTTTTGATTTTTTGTTTGCTGTGTGTCCTAGAGCAACTCGTTGGCAGTCCAAACAATTGTGATGATTAGAAAGTTGGTAAATTTTGGGTTAGCCTATACTGCAAAAGGACCTTGAAAACTCATTTCGCTTTTAACGATTCACACCGCAGGCAAATGTTGAAAAATGAAGAAATTAACAAAAGTGAAACTTTTACCATGGACGCGCTATCATCACTGTAGGCCATTAAGTTATTATTATATTTTTGGCTATTATCTTAGGTACCAACAAAATGGTTTACTTTTTTGAGGTGTATGGGGTGTTGTATACTGTACAGCGTTAATGTTGCGAGGGGATAAATTTACGACCACTTTGATAGGTTCCTACAAGTTGGTGGGCTTCAAAAGATTAAACTCTTAAAAGTCAAAGCCCTTGGGTAAGGAGGTGGATTGGCTCTAAAATCTGATTCAGATAAACGAAATGTCTTAAGAAGAGGTGTAATTTCGTAGGGTGTATATTAAAAGAGGGATACCTATACCTGGGTGTGGTTTCTTCAGATAAACGTTCATACGTTCTCGAGTGGTATGGCAGTGCAAAAATAATTTAGAAAAAATATACTTTGAGTGGGTTCGAACCCCGGAAAAACAGAAAAAACATCTTAAGGTTTTTTTCCACTGGGCTAGAGGTGGCCAACGTCTGACAAACATCCGAGAGTATAACTGTCCTGAAAAAGTTTCTCAACTTCTCAATTCAGCCGTTCGGACTCGGCATAAAATTGTAGGTCCCTTCCATTTCGTCACAAAAAATAAAAACTCATACAAAAAATGGCTGTGAGAAGCTAGGGCTAGGGTGAGAACACACCTGTTGCGCCATCTATTTATTTATTTTAATATTTTGTATTTTGGGGGTTGAACCTAGAGCCCCGCTCAGTAGTCCAACACTCACTAACCGTTTTTTCACTGGCACCCACAACAACAATATAATTGTATAGTTCGTCCTGACTCATTGGTGATCGACGGCCCAACCCAAAAGGGTAGAGCTAAAATTTTTAAATTATTTTTCCTTTTTTTCAGCTCAAGAAATTCGATCCCCCAAGTGAGGAAAAAGGGGGGTAAAAGTTAGTATAAGAACATTTTTATTTTTCAACCGATCGCATATAAAAAATTTGTCAATTCCGGTGCTGCCAAAAGATCAGGATTTTATACCAAAAAATCTAACTTTTGTGATTTTTGATCTGATATTTTTAAGCAGAGTTTTACGAAAAAATCTGAACTTGTCTGACAATTTTTATTCCATACATATTGGATCTTCGAATTTCTTTTTCCAAACCAGTGTTTGTAGGATATTTACGAAAAAATGTAAATTTTACGAAAATCACAGAATTTGTCGAAAAAGTAAGAATTTTGTTAAAATTTTGCAGACATTTTTCGAACAGATCAAATATTTTCTCAAAATTTGCATTTTTTTAATTAAATGATTGTTTTACTAAGAATTACTAATTTTACAATATATTCATAATTTTACAAACAAATTGAAGGTTTAGAAAAAAATCAGACCAAAGGCAAACGTTGTGATCAGAATTTTAGGGACTATTCTACATTTTTATAAGCAAATCTGAAATGTACGAAGAAATTGTATTTGGAAAAGTCGGAACTTTACATAAGAATCGAAATCTTATATTCGAAATCGAAAATAAATTTACATTTTCTAATAAGTCAACATTTTAGGCCGAAATTGCACTTCTTCGGAAATGTCCAAATCGAAATTTTGTGAACAAATGGGGGTTTTTTAACGAAGATTTATCAGAATTTTACGAAAAATTCGCCATTTTTTACTGACAACTCAGAAATTTCTTAAAAACTGGAACTTTTGCCTTTGTAACTTTAAAGAAATTCAGATTTATACAAGCAAACTAGCTGTACCTACCCGGCATGCATTGCAGGTGCACAGGAATTGTATCTCTTTGGTCTTAGATAATAATGTTCTTTCGTAAAATGCGAAAAATGAGAATAAATCGATTTTTTGGAATTCTTTTTGGCTCAACCTGAAATACAGCAATACAAAAAAAAACAGTGGCGCATTCCTTGGCCAATACCTTTGTATTTTTGTATGAGCGGCGCCACGCTCCTTTGTCCAACCTTCGTCCAATTTTGACCAATGTGCACAGCGGTGCAGGGAAATAAGCCCCCGGGAACTAAGTCCACTGAGGGACTCAGTTCCCACCTAGTGGAAAATGAAACCACTTTCGTGAAGTGGACTTAGTTGCCATGTGAGGTGGGAACTAAGCCCACTTTCTTATGGGAACTTAGTACACATTCAACAGTTAAATACGTATGTGGGGCATGCTGACCCCCTGCAAACCCCCTGCTTGGGTTTACTGTCAGATTTGCAATATATGTGCGAAATTGGGTATATTGAAAGGGAAATAAAACCACACAGAGTTTTCGGAATTTATTTCCCACCTTTCATGGGAACTAAGTCCACTTCACGAAAGTGGTTTTATTTCCCACTAGGTGGGAACTTGGTCCCTCAGTGGACTTAGTTCCGGGGACTTATTTCCCTGCACCGTTCACAGCGACATGCCTGGGCCAATACCTAAGATTGTCTGTAAATTTTAACTCAATCGATTAGCTATAAGATTTTGATAGTGTTTTTTTTTGTATGAGTGGTGCCACGCCCCTTTGTCCTATTTTGACCAATCTTGAATCTTCTTCTTGGCACTCCTAAGCCAATACCTAAGATTGTCTGTAAATTTGAACTCAATTGAGTCGGTGGTTTTCAAGTTTTAAGCGGCCGAACACAAATTACGATCCATTTTTATATATACAGATTTAAATATTTCAAATACATAAATTTTTTTAACACTAAATGCATTTAAAATCGAAATCATTCAACTCTGTCCTAAATTATAGTGAATTTCCTAAAAATCTAACCATTCCACTTTCACTTGACCAGTTGACCATCTCATCGCATTAGAGCAACTTTTCCGCCCAAACAATTTCTAAAATGTAAATAATTCTCCACTCGTTTGGTTTTCATTTCCATTTCCGACTGTATCCTTACTTCCGATATACTTTTCTTTTTAAACTTAAATATAAGAAAAACAAAATCTAAATACAAAGTCAAACACCCGAAACGGAAGCCTACTGCCACAAGATGACAAAAATGTCCATACTGTGGGTTTCCGATTTTTTTTATCTGGTCGATTGAAGTTCCAATCAAGTGGAAAAGTTTTTTCGAAACCTTTCTCTTGCCAATTTATCTGTTTAAAATAAAAAAATAAAAAATTGTCCCAGTCGATGTTCTCTCTGTCTCTCTGAATGTATCCATAGAACCTTACTGCACTTGATCTGGTGTATTTTTCAAAATTCATCCCTTCATAGATAGACAACTTACAATTAAATACCAGAAAACATTTTATTAAAGTGTACGAGTATGTCCTTCAAAGTTGGATTATCGATTCTGTTTGAGAACATTTCCAAGGAATTTGCTGAAAAGATCGAGAGTTGTTGAGATTGAAATTGTTTTGCGGGAGAAAAGTTGTTTGATTGGGTTGGTTTGCTGTCAGCAGAAAACTTTCTCTGCAATAAGAAAAAAAAAAAAATTCAGAGATACAAGGGACGGACAAGTTTTTTTTTCTGTACTATATTTTTTTTTTTCTTTACCCAGGACGATGGTCAGCGAAAATTTATTTGGCATTTCCTCCAACGATTGCCAACGTATTGAATTGAAAGCCAAATTGCCAATCCAACGGTTATATGTCCCCGAAAACTGCTTATCATAAATATCAAGGACATTACACCCGTTTCATATGTGTGTGTACTTCTAGATGAATTCACTTGTGAACAACAACTGCCATCATACCGTATATGGGCCCGCATTTATCGCGTTCCGCGCTGCTGTTCAGTGATCCGCAAAAAGCCTCCTGTTCCAGCACGCGTCCATTTGTACATTTCGATGGGGACCCTTTCAATTGTTTATTGATTTGACTATTTCGACGACAGGACACACGATGATTTTTGCTGTTCAACCAGAAAAAAAAAGAAATGGACGGAAATTTGTTTTGGATGACTTGTACCGGAGTTGGAGGTAGGTCCTTGTGTAACCTGCACAACGATGACCTCTCAACGAGTAAAGTGGTTGACCAATTCTAGCTACGCTGCCGCTCAAAGCCAACTCCGGAGAGTCGTTCGGTTTCGGAATAAATGTGAAGCTGTTTGGTACCGCTCATATACGCGTGTGTACATCTCATATTAACTGGCTTGTGTTGGTGGCAATGGCATCGCCGAAAGCCATTGGCATTGCCAGGATATTAAGCCAAAAAGGACGTTGTCATCGCACACGTTTTATTTGTGTCAGCAAAAATATTATTGTTGTTTCATTGTTCGTGGGTAAGCGGCGAGAGGGTTGTTTTTTTGTTTTTTTTTTATCATGTAGATATAAACCAATTTGTAGATAGGGTTCTTGTCTGGATGTACTTTTCAATAACATTTTGTCGTTCGTTTAAATTTTTTGTTGATTCTGGCCGACAGGGATTTAATATTGTTAAGAAGTCATTTCGAAGGAAGGAGAAGGGATACGTATACATATTTCTCAGCGTCATACCCTATAGCCCCTATGTGTCAAATATCAATGTGGCTTTCAACTGGGGATTTATCCTTTTGGAGCTTTGTGTCCTAGCTAGACTAGGAGTCAATATTGTTTGGCAGTGTCGTAAGAAAGTTCTGTTAAACAGAGCCGTAATCAAATAAGCTAGGAAAATAAAACCAGTCACAAATTCAAATAAAAAATCTTCAGTTTGAAGAGCTGATCAGCCTTAGGTGTAATATCTTAGCAGGTGGGTATCCAAACTAAATAATAATAAATACGATATGATTATGTACTTCATTGTTGTATTGTTTTTAAACAATTTGTAAGACGGACAAACCTCTGTTGAACTGCTAAAAATTTTTGGATGTACCATGTACCTATTCCAATTGAGGACTTACAAAAGTAATGTAAAGGGATTTGCTAACTTATGGGCTTGAGAATTCTTTAGACCATTTGTCAATGATACCGTCGATATGGGCAAAAAATGTCATTTCTCCGATTTTCATAGATCATCATTTTTTTCATTTTCATCATCCTGACGAGGTGTTCTCTTCCGCGATGGCAAAGCCACTGCAAAAGCTTTCTTTTCTATTCTTCTGAACCCGAGTAGGTGAAAAACAGTATTTGCCCAACCCGTCCCTAAAAAATGGGGAATATTCTTCTCCCACCAATTGCCGACCCATCGCACTTACGTCCATTCTTTATAAGGACATGGAAACGGTGATAAATCGTCAGCTTATGAATCATGAAATGACCGGCAGTTTGGTTTTTGTGGCAACAGATCCACTGCTGATTTGAAGGCTTATCCCAAGAAAAATTGAAGCAATCTTTCCATCACTTTGGTGAATCGAAGATTGATGCGCTTGATATTTCAAATGCATTTGACAGAGTTTGGCACAAAGCTAATTTGTCGAAAATGCGTGATTTGCTTATGGAATCGATGCGTTTCTTATTCAATGGATTAGAATTTAGAAACTACCTTTCTTGCTTACCGTTGCTCAATTTAAGTTGTTGTGGATGGTTTCAAGTCTGTAACTCACCGTTCTGCCTCCGATTCCCTTTCTCACTTTTATAAATGATCTCTTGTCTGCAACTTATAATCCAATTCATTTCTTAACTGATGACAACATTCTTAGCTTTTCATATTCTTTCCGGGACTCACCACCCTGATCTTCGGCCGTATAACTGCAACGGCAACGTATGTTACGCTCATTAAATTTCGACCTTGACAGCATTTTAAAATGGGGTTCAGCCAATAGAGTGGAATTTAATGCTTCAAAAACACAATGCTGTCTGCTGTCTCTAAAGCGATATCCCGAATCTACTGCCATTATCCATGAATGGCACTTGGATCACCGAAACCGAAAAACTTTCCATTCTCGATATGTGCGTTCATGACAAACTTCGTTGAAATGACCATAAACACGAAGTCCCAAGAATGCTGCGGAATGTCTATGTTTTCTTTAACAAGAAAAAAGAAATATTTTACCCGTTCTGATCTGGCTACAATATTAGACGTTCATTCGTCAACTTGAGTCCAATTCTCATATCTGGTCTGGTGCGCCGAAAACCTTATTGCACCTTCTGGATAGGATCCAAAATCGTCCGTTGAAACTAATCGGAGACATGAATATCGCGAATTATGCGATACCAAAATTTCTTATTTCCCACATCACCCATTTGCCACACCTCTACTTACACCTTCACATCTATTACATTTCTTAATTTGGCTATGATTCCATTTCTTGATGTCAAAATATGTCATCAGAAACAAAATACGCGCAAAACTGCAAATATGAAGACCCAGACTAATTCAATTGTCTTCAGTTTTCATTCTATCATTTCAAATTCAAATTCATGACAAAACTACATATTTACCATTTGACTTGGCACCACTGTTGCTCTATTACTTTATTTCTCTCAATTCGAGCATGCATTCCTCATCTCCTACTGTCCTACAACACGATCTACAGATCTAGACAGTGCACCCACACCTGTCACCTGTCAGTTCTCAGTTCAGCTTCCGAGTTGTTCAGTTCAGTTCAGTTGGTGCCCTCTTTAAATTCGTAATCCCAAACCGAGCTCAAACAGCGGCTGCATGCAATTTGGCCCCAATGAAAAATGGCCCCAAACTGAAAATGAAAAATCACCCCAAAAATTTACATAAAAGGCAACAACAACAGAAAATTGCGTAAAATTCTGCGAATTGAGGTGACAATTCATAATTTGGGGAATTTTAAATTTTTCAGTTTGGGGTAAAATTTCATTATGAAATAAAGCCCCAAAAGAAGAAATGAAATACGACCCCAAACGAAAAACAAAAATGTATGGTGGGGGGGGGGGGCATACTGCCGGGAACCCATCATTTGACTGAAAAGCAAAATCCCGAAAATACAAAATCCCGAAAAAAAAATTCATAATTTGGAAAAATCCCGAAAAGCAAAATCCCGAAAGAATGTTTGCCCGAAAGCCAAAATCCCGAAAAATAATTTTCTAATAAAATTTGGTCAATGACCAAAATTTTATTATTTATTTTATTTTATAAAATTGAAACGAAATATCAAATAAAATCTCTCTAAAGAAACATTTAGTCATTCTTAAAAGAACGAATTTGGAAAAATTGCATTACCCTTACAAATTTGTATCATTTATGCTGAAAAACTACTCCTTAAGTACTTTTAGCAAACGAGTTTTTCTACCGTATGTTTTGGTAAATAACTCGTCCGGTAAATGTACTTAAGGAAACAAAGTTCGTTCTTTGTGATTCTGACAAAAACGAAGGACTTTTATTGAAAAAATAAGTGATCGGAACATTTAGCAAACGAGTTTTTCTACCGTATTTTTTGGTAAATAACTCGTCCAGTAAATTTACTAAAGTTCGTTCTTTGTGATTCTCACAAAGTCAAAAGACCTTGATTTACTTAACTAAAGTCAACTGAGTACTTAAGCTAAGACTATCAATATCAATGACTAAAAGGGGTTTGTGGTTTTTTTTTTTTTTTTCAAGTTAATAAAAATATTTTCTCTCATTCATTAACCAAATGAAGTTCCTAAGGTGGGACCTAAATTCTTTTTTAACACAAGCGTTCTTTTAAGGACGATCAATTCGATATATATTGAGATATTTCAGATGAAAAATTTTCTTTAAAACTTGAATTTCCGGGTAAACATGAAAACAAAATCCCGAAAATCAGTGAATATGATTGATTATGAATCGCGGCGATTTTTAACACCAATCATATTCACTGATTTTCGGGATTTTGCTTTTCGGGATTTTGTGTTTCGGGCTTTTGCTTTTTCGGGATTTTGGGTTTCGGGCATTTGTGGACGGGATTTTGTAAACGGGATTTTGTGCCTCGGGATTTCAGGGGTAACCCTCCCTGTAACCCCCTGCTTGGATTTACTGTCAGATTTGGGGCCTTATTTCATCGCAGTGGGGCTTTATCTCATATTTGAAATAGGGGTATTATTTCATTATGAAAAACAGCCCAAATTTTGGGGTGATTTTTCATTTTCAGTTATTCAGTTAGTTTTCATTAGGCAAGTCACATTCACAATATTTTGTTTCATGATCATTAGAGGGAAATAGACAGAGATAGGTAGAGAAAGGGAGAACAAGAGAGATTGGGGAAGACTAATCTAGTATAGAGGCTAAAAATTCTATCGCGGCTTATTTTATTTAAAGGGAGGAATGTTCTGGTTTTGAAAAATAAAAATTCATGGTTTAAACATTTTTTCCAAGTTAGTTTTGAATATTTAAATACATCGAACCCAAACTGCGCCTTTAAAAATTCTATGCAAACAGAAAATATAATCGCAAAGGGTTGGCGCTTTATTTGTCATATTGTCCCAGAAATTTACTCGGGCGTAGGTATGTGGAATATTGTGCTATATTTGCGTGTACAGAATTCTTTCTATGTTTTTACTTAATATACGAATACTAAAAGCGGCAAATGGTGCATATGGTGCATATACGACACATGCATAGGACCGTTTTCGATGATAAGTCCCGTCACATTTCTTTCCAAATGCCGTAGCACAATCGTGACGTCCAATTTTCTACGACTTTATAGTGCAACTGGGGCCGCACTCACTACTCTTATATCAGCAAAAATATGGCGAATGTTGACCTCCAAATCGTCTAACGTCTCAGATTTATCGACATCGACTATAGTGAATTCACATACCCCGAAAGAAAGTAATCTAAAGGTGTGAGATCACAGGATCATAGAGGTCAGTTCACAGGTCCTTTACGCGAAATTATTCGCTCAGCAAAAGTTTCCCGCAATAAATTGATGGTGACGCGCGACGTGTGGCATATTGCGCCATATTGTTGAAACCAAAGCTCTGTCCCGTCAATAACATTCAATCGAGGAACTAAGAAGTCAGAAATCCTGTTTTCCATTGAAGGTAATCTGGCCGGCATCGTCCTTAAAAAAATATGGGCCGATGATTCCACCAGCCCATAACGCACGCACTAACTAGTGAGTTTTATGGATGTAAGGGCGGCTCCACAAGGTCAATAACTTCTTCTGTTCGCACTGTTTGTCATCTTTTGGAATGCGTTTTATCCACTAGAGTGTACGTGGTGCGAAAACGATTCATCGTGTTCCGAATAATTTGCTCATCAGATGGACAATCATGGCGACCGTAAAATGGACGTAACGCACGATAAGTTTGGCGAACCGAACCATGATTTTTAAAATAAGTTTGCACAATTTTCACGCGATGTTCTGGCGTTAGTCCATTCATCGTAAAATGGTAAAACGTATACTAATCACAAATCAATTTTTAACTGTCAAATTGACAAATCTATAGCAAAAGTGTTGCCAGTTTAAAAACCAAACCTGTAAAAAAAAACACTCTTTAGGTGAAGTAAATTCTATTGTATTCTAGTTGATATCAGAGTTAGCATCCACTTGTCAGAATCATAGATTTCTAGTACTTAGCTTGTTTTCATTTTTCAAAGATTACCCGAAGATAGATAGCTTTCAAATACTTCCAACCCGATGACTTAATTGCGTTTTTTTCGCAAAGGGTTTCTATGAACCCGAGTATTTGTTGCAACTGCCTCTTTTGAAGTGACTCCATTATATAGCGACTGGAGCATTGGCTTATTTTAAATCATCTCAGAAATACCCCGACAGGGACAGTTAACTCAATTCCTTCCCCTAGGAAATTTATCGATTCCACTAATATCACCAGAGAAAAATTGTATCACCAAAAAGGATCTCACTTATAATATCTGTCACCAGCACACTCACAAAATAAATAAAATCATGATTCTCCATGTAATGGTCCGATTACATTTGGAAACAGGACCAAAATAAATCCCAACCTATCAAGTCCATTATTCCCACACCGTACCCTGCGGAATGGGCACTTTTACTTTTTACTTCGCTTCGCACATATATGTACATATAATTTCCCTTTTGTAAAAGGACTAATATTCGTGCAATAATTTTTCTCTCACCCCTTCAACATTCTGCTATGGTCTTTACCTATTTCTAATCGCAAGGACGGACGATACGATGAATATCGAAACAAAAGAGGCGATATTATAAGTCAACGCTATATAGGATGGCGAAAGGCAAAAAGTGTATACCTGTAATGTAGCCGTTATCTATAGGATACTCGCCCCCGAACATACCAACATACATACCAGAGCACAGACATTCATATGTGTATAGCTGAAGGTATACTCTGATTTATCGGGAATTTATTCATAAGACATTATACGAGAATTACTGGCTCATGAATACATAAACGAACAAGAGCAGAAATTATAATTTCAAAATGATGATACTTTCGTTGTCGTACATCAAGAAAAACCAACTCTCCTTGGCTTTGATTAGCCGTGAGTGGATATAATATACAGCCAAGGAGATCTATCTACCTATACAGGAAGGACTATACCAGATACACTAAGTGCGAAATGAGATTGAATAGCATATTAAATGTACTTGAGGATAAAAGGTGATGTGCGGAAGCATCTATCTAGAAGCTTATAAACCAGTTGAGTTTGTTTCATAACTTCATCAACGGATTGCTGAAAGCTGCACCAGCTTTTAGTTAGATTAACATTTTAACAATCGATTTTCATTTTAATACCATTTGCATGTTGAGATGGAATATTTATTGAGTTCCTGGGGACAAGGATTTAATATCCTCTTAGAAGTATGGCCTCTGAAGATAGCCCTTTGACCAATTACCCCTTCATTTGAGTTTCTCCATACCTATCCTCAACTCAACTGGTTGTTTATAGAGTGCGGTGCGAAGCCGCTTTTAATGACTACTAAGGGAATCATAAATTTGGGTAAGATTTCACCATCTTCCGGGATCCCTTTGCTGGCTGTAAGAGAAACCTAATTTATCATCATTATTCGGAAACGTGAGAAGCTGGACAGAAGTGGAATTTAAACGATTCTTTAGTATAGGTACGTGCATTAAGGGTTGCATGGAGTTTTCTTTGGATTTAATTGAGTTCCGCACAGCAAGAATTATTTGTCTAAATGGACGCTTGGTATTCTTCTAAGTCCCATCAGGTATGCACTGCCCTCTGGGAGGCCTTTTAGTTAGTATACAGTTGAAACAAATGGAATCTTGAGACGAACTTGATTGTTTACAAACACAAAGGGACTCTCTTAAGGTCGTCAGGGAATGGAGTGGTCTTAACCCTTGTCTAACCTGACCAGGATCCTCTATTCAAGGTGGCATCAATCAATTAACTTCCATTTCTATGGTAAAAGTGCGGAGTGCCAACATTTTTCGCTTGAATTCGACAGCGGCTAAAGACATCATCTTTTGGAAAATATTTTTTTTTACTTATACTTATATTATTGCTATTTCGAACTACCCTACAAATCCATATTTGGACTTCTTGAGCCGATTGCATTAGAAACAAATAAAAAAAATAAATAGGCGTGTAGACACCCTGGCCTAGCTCCTCACAACCATTCGTTTATGTGAGTTTTTATTTTTGTGGCGAATAAAAGAGACCTATAATTTTATGCCGAGTCCAAACGGCTGAATTGAGAAGCTTTTTCAGGACCGGTATACTCTCAGATGTTTGTCAGACGTTTGCGAGACGTGGCACAGTGGAAAAAAGGCTTAAGATGTAATTCTTCGCACAATAGTCCAGCACACTAACCATTGACACACTGCGCCCATTTGATCCGCATTAGATCTGTTAAAAATCTGCTACTTCGTCAGGTTTTGATAAATGTACCTACTTCTCTTCTGCTGTGTTACTGTTAATGAAAAGTTCTTCTAATGTACATTGTACAACTTCTTGTCTTGCAGTAAACTGTTGAAGCTCTTTTAGCACTATATGTTACCGCTCTGTTAAACTCTCTGCTACCGGTTTGCCTCACGTGCTTGTAACCTACTGTTCTTCTGTTTATCTAAGACTCAACTACATGTAATCGGCTACTCGCTACTCTAATGGGGATCTTATATTCTTATTATTACGACTCTGTATCATGCTCTTTAACATAATCCTGTTAAACTTCTGTTAACTAATGTCCTCTGGACGAGTTTTTCTCTTAATGAATGTGAAAAAAAAACTTCAGATAAGTCTACGTCTACTATTCTATAACTGAACCGGTTTAATTGCTTATTTCTCTTCTTTTCATGCATACTGCTTAACATACTACTGTTAAACTTCTGTTAACTAATGTTGTGTGAACAAATTTCACAGTCAGATACGTTTACTCTTTTATAACTGAGCTGGTTTGATTTTTTTCTGGTAGGTAGTACTGTTCTGCTACTTTTCTACTCCTGCTCCTGCTATTTGAATTCTGATTTCAAATTCTCCACAGTAAGAGGCTATATTTCCCAATATCAGGAAGTGAACCTTGTATTCATTGCCGTCAATTAATGGCGCCCATTAGCTAAACAAATCACTTGGCCACCATTTATTGAACATAACAGCGAGGATGACCAACTTTTGCAGTTGATGGCTGGTTTTATAAGCATATGGTGTTGAAAAACTCCCAAAACTTTACCTACTGAAGCCCACATCCAATTCAATCCTCCCCATCATCATTATCTCCTCCCAAATACATCCATCCACTCAAATCCATTATCACGCTTAATTATCCAACACTTGACAGTCATTTTCCAAACAATAGCACAACACTGTGTCAGGCATTTTATTGAATTTAGTCGCACGCATATTTATAGCTACGCATCTTCAGTAAGCATGTACCAACCATCTCAGGGTAGACAATTAACAATTCCCCGGAAAAAAAAATCCTGAACAATAATACAAGCTACAGGAAGTAGCATACCAGTCGCGGTAAAAAAAAAGTACTCACAAAGGAAGTTCCGGAGGAGTCCTCGCACAAGCACAAACATGTACAACCTTTCGACATCCTTCATCAAAGTTTCTTTTAATTTCTTTCTAACTAGAGGCGGCGACAGGGAAGAGGAGGAATTCGCTCATACAACACAACACATTAATTCATCCTCAATTACCTTGTCGTATATATACATGTACTTGTACACATCCTTGGAGCTTGAAGTTACATGCCAACGGTGGTATGGGGGGAACTGGTGTGATGGGCGCGAGAAAGCTTATCATTACAACATGGATATAACAAAGAGTTTCACATCCTGGTTTCGTGCACTCCTTCGTTTCCGCCGTGAAATTGCATGTGTGCGATATGAATGGGGGTTTGTGTAAATGCTAAGAGGGATACACATCAGATACCATGTACCAGGAAGTCGTAATTCAGCTAAAAAATAAATTGTTTCCATTTACGAAAACAAAAAAAAAGTCCCACACACTACAGGCAAAGGCAAACAAGATGACGATGATGATGAGAGGGAGTATCACAAGAAATTAAGAAGTTAGTCGACTGGAGTGGGTACTAGAATGCAACCATCTCTCAAGGAATGAAAGGAGCGCTTAATTTACGAAGTGCATATCCTCCCAAAGGTATAAAGTATTTTCCCAGAAGGCTCCTTCTTGCTTTGGATATACTCCGCCGCAGACACCTCCTTTCAAAGCCAAAACCGCATTCGTCTTCTTTCTCTCTCTATCTCTGTCTACAGTGGAGGAGCTCCGGCAGCCTTCCTTAGGTGCAATGTGTGTATGTGTATGAATCTGCCAGCCAGCTATCCCTGGAAACGTCATGGCAAAGACAACAAGACAGGAGAAATAAAGGCTCAGGGAATCTCAAAAGGATTCGCGCGATGGGGTACAACGTACAAGTACAACTATACCAGAGCACAACTGAAGTAGGTGAGCTAAGTGAGAGTATCTCCCTCTCCTTAGCGTAATTTTTCATCGGAATCCTTGGGTCTGGAAAATTGTATTAGCGTGTATATGGCATGTAAAACAGCATTATTGCACCGTGTGTGGCTATACATATGTGCAGAGCATTCCAAGTGCAGGTACACGTAAATAAATAACAAAATCCATGAACAGCAGGAATGCGAGTACACTAGAAACTTCTTTTCATCTAATGCAATACGTAATCCTGGTATAGTTACGAGTAGGAGTGAAGTTTGTTTCTGTTTCTGAACATACCAACAACCCAGAGAGTATTTGTATCCTTTTCTGCATTGCTGGCGTCACACTATGTCGTCCTTGATTTAATTTAGTGGATTTCAAGATCTGTCTTGGAGGAGCTGCCTCCTGCCTACATGCATTTTCATGTGTGTGCAGTTTTTCTGGCAGCAAAGTGTGCGAAGAACTGTTTTTCTTTTTTAAGTGATTTGTTCTTCTTGCAGTTGTAAAACCCTCTTTTCTTAAACAGAAGAAGATTTATAATTCTCCGGAGTTGTTCTGGTATAGAGGATGCAACAAAGGAGGACGTTCCTCATTCGTTGCAGGGTATGCTAACTTCTTAGCATTGTTATGCAACATTTGTTATCTGGGACTAGTGTCTCGAAGGGGTTCCCCGGATTCCATTGGATGGATTGGTGTCATTGGAGAGATGAGCATTTTTGAATTTAAGAATCATGTGGGGATCAGTGTGATTTTGAGGGGAAAGGCATTTTAAGTATATAGATCAATATATGAATCCTACAAGACCTTAAAGCCAACGAACAGCTACTGATGCAGAAGCCTATTGTGCAGTGTTCTGTAAAGACTTCAGTCAGTTCAGTACGCAAATATTTTTGGGGAGTAGTCAGATCATCATTTTTTACCTCTTTTTGGCCAGAGATCTCTTCTATTCTTGATTGTTTTGAGATGAATTTTTGTTTAGTTCATGGCCTAACTATCAATGGTCTGGGCAAGCGTCCCTCTCACCTCTCAAAGGCATTCGTACAGATGTAAGAAGTCTAGAGATGCATCCACATTTGATCCTTCTGCGATATGCACCGACTTTCAGCATATAGTCTCAAATCTAATAATAAACTGTTATTACTCTGTTAGAATTACATGTTAAATTTCTGTTTCTGTTAATATTTTAATACTTTTTCAGGTTTGATTCAGTCTGCTGGGCTAATGTTAATCCTATTGTCCAACCACTTTTCTTGTACTAAAGTGTTGAAGATTAGCACTCTATGTTACCGCTCTGTTAACTGTCTGTTACTGGTTTGCTTCTCGTACCTCTAGCCTGCTGCGCTGCTGTTTATCTAAGGATCAACTTAATGTAATCGGCTACACTCTGCTCTGTTGGGGATCTTATATTTTTATTATTACTATTTTGTTCATGTTTTTTAACATAGTCCTGTTAAACTTCTGCTAACCATATCAGCATATAAATAATAAATCTGGATGATTTTTGTCTTAATGAATGTGAAAAAACGTCAGATACGTCTACTATTCTATAACTGAACCGGTTTCATTACTTATTTCTACACTCCTCATGCTTTTTAACATACTCCTGTTTAACTGCTGTTAACTAATGGTCTGTGAACAAATTTTACAGTCAGATACGTTTGCATTTTTATAACTGCATCGGTTTAGTTTGTTTTTCTTGATTCTCCGTTAAATGACTGCTACTGCTTTACAGCATTACATGTTCTGCTATATATCTGTTACTGCTCCTGCTATTGGGTACTTTTGGTGTAAGGTCATTTTGCCCTTTAATATAGTGAAGAACACTGTTGGCTCTTAGCTACTACTGTACTGCTAAAGTTCTGCTACCGGTCGGGTTTGTTGTTCGCTGTACTAGATCTGATCTACTCTACTATAGAATCAGCTACTACTCTGTAACTCTGTAAATGAACTTAAAGAATATTCTTCGTGATCTGTTAATGATCGGAAACTCCTCTTTAGCAGCTACTGTGGCACTGCTGTGTTGGCGCTCTTTTAATACCAAATGTTGCCGCTCTGTTAACCTTCTGTTAATGTCATATTCATACCCCGCTGAATATTTTAAATTCCCCTTTATTGCTATATACGAGTCAGCCCTCCAAACACCAATTGTGTAAAGTCAATTTTCGCAACAGTAGTAATCAACTCACCATTCACTCTGATGCGAATTGGACCAAAGAAGTTAACAAGTAAACCAGTTTCAAAGTTTCTTGATGAAGATTTATGTATTTTGAATAAATTCCTTCCTCACTCTTGTTTGGCATCCTTGAAGCAACACCAAAAAAAAAAAAAAACACCAACCTACATACGTTCATTACGAACACCATCAGCACTCCAGAGTATAAGAGATGAAAATCTCAAGAATACCCTTGCGAATAATTTCAAAAATGCTATGGTCCGTGGTTTTTCCTTTCCGTGGTTGAACTTTTCGCCCACACACCCACATATACTACAGAGCGCAGCCAAAAGTTGCGGCGGAAAGTTTTCCCCTGGAATTCGAAACTTATGCAAGAATGAAGGAAAGTAGTTCTACGGTGTTCCTTTGCACTTCATTAAATCGCAGGATATCACCGTACCACAATACCTCCACTGGGTACCTATACCACCGACCATATACCACCTGCAACACCGGAATAATAAAGGATCTCCCATTCTCTAAACAGGAACCAACAATGGTCTCTCGTTGAAAGCGATTTCATGTATACAAAAGAAAAAAAAAAACCTCCAACATTCCCATCCATCAGACACATATGCATCAGTTGTGTCCATGTTGAGTTAATTAACCAAAAAGGAAATACAATTCCATTGGTATTCAAAGTCCTTGTTCAGGTATAGGTAGGTACTTGTTCTCAGACACAAAAAAAAATAAAACGAGAATCACAAATCTAAGCGAGGAAAACACCAAATCGATTAAAATCGAAACAGGAAAACCGGTCATGCCACATATGTGCTGTGCTGTGCATTCGATGCTGCTGTCAGAGAGTGTGCCGTGTCGTGCTTGTTGCCTGGAAATCCTCGGGTAGAAAACGAAATCAAAATCCAATTTGGAGCGACAACAACAAGCAAACAATAAGAGGAAATGCAAAGAAAAATTCGAAAACAACAGAAGCTCCATAGTGAAAATGGGAATCAGAATATTGTAGGGAAGGCATATACCCGCATACGGCATACGGCATACCATATATGGTGGAAGGAAGGATGGGGTCGAACACAAAAACAAAAAAAACAGAAGGTACCAATATTTGAATTTTCTTGAATGGAGATCAATTTTTTTCTCTGGGTACCTATATTTTAAAAGAAATGGGGCAACATCAATCATGGGGGAAATTAAGAAGCGGATGGTAACAGGATGCATTTGATTTGTATCGAACTGGGTGGGGGGTGCAGCCTATCAAGTTTCAGTCAGCTGTGGATGGCGGGACTTTTTTTTAGAATTTGTTGGCGTGGGAATTTTTTCTTAAAACAGGCATACATTTTTTTAGTTTCTTAAGATAAAGTCGATGCAAGTGTTACTTCCCTCAATGATTTTTTGTCAAAAGGCGCTGTAACGCGGGTGGACTTTATTCACCAAAAGGCGCTAATTTACAGCGAAAAGCATATCTTAGTAGCTGGTTCTGAAGATTGGTGTTGCGTCGCTTTATTACCTTCACAATGTAGTCAGTATTTGTTTTCAGATTCTTATAATATATTTCGGGAATTCCTGATTCTACGCAAATGGCATAGTTAGGGACTGTTGTGGAAAGTTTAAAGATACGTTTAAAAAAGAAGCGTTGTAGTCTGTTATTGCTGTTTTTGCCTTAACTTTTTTATCCTCTACATGTGGACGCAAATTGAGACGGTGGGCTAGTAGGACCCCTAGCTATTTAAATTTATCAACAACCTCAATAGGTTCACCAGCCAGTTGCCAACTCTCATTCTGCAATCTTCTGATAATGCTGGAAAATCATTATTTTCGACTTTTCAGTGTTAATTTTCAGTTGCCAGCTATCGCAGTCTGCTTCAGTTTATTAATCTGCAGTTGCAGTCGAGGTCATCAGCATATAGCAAGACTTTGATGACGGCGTTTCCCAAGCAACACCACTAGGCAAGTACCTATTCATGTACATCGTCAATAAAAAGGGCGAAAAGAATGGGGCTGAGAACGCAGCCTTGAGGAACACCAGTATTGGTCTCAAAAAAGTTAGACCTCTCATTTCCATTCCAAACAGACGCTGAGGTATTACATATAATTTTCTTATAAATTTGTAGGAACTTTGATTGAACTTAACTTATAAATAAATAAGTGAATTTCTGTTCACGGTGTAATAATCTATTGGCTATTGTGACTAGAGAAAATATTTGGTCAATCGTCGAAAGTCCAGCTCGAAAACCTCCTTGAAAATCACTGAGCCGATTATTTGTTTCCACCCAGCTTATCAGACGGTGATATAGGATCTGAGCAAACACTTGTCTCGAGCTACATAGAAAAGAAGGCGCTTTCACCATTTTTGAAAATTGAGAAGATTAGGGATTTCAGAAAAATATTTGGAACGTCTTCATTTATAAAGACTTTATTAAAAAATATTAATAGGCACTTCAAAGAAAGTTCAGTGCCATATTTGTAAAACTCAACTGGAATCCCCTCTAGTCCAGGAAAAATTATACTAACTAGCTTACAAGTAGCGTCGAAGTTAAGTTTAAGAGTATTTTTAAACATTTTATAATAAGTAGTGCATAAGTTTGAACTTAATTTTAGAACTCTACGCTTGTTGGTACTATGTAGATTGTAGATACATATTTATTTATTTATTTATTTTGTTCTTTTCTTTTCATTTACAGGTATGTACAACATTGTACAATCAATCAATCACACATTTTAAATAAATTACGGTATGTACGATTTTTTTCAATATATTGGTACGTATTTAAAACATTATATCCCTTTCACTGGTACTTCCTTTTGAATCGCCCCGAAAAACTCTCCAAACAAATTTTTCAAAAATCAACCCAAAAATTTCACAAAATCACTCCACTATTTTATTTAAAAGAGTTTACAGAGAATTTTCTTCAACTGTCAATGTATCTCAATTCAAAATTGTTTTAGTGAACATTTTTTTTCTAAATACTAGCAATATCTAGGTACACTCTACTAGACATTTCTAAGATTCGCAATTGGTATATTTATTCCGTGTCCAGGAATTTTATTACTTAGATATGTATGTTCTTTTCGATTTCGACAATGTAAATCAATGTTCCAAATTTAAAACTTTAGCTCCCACGAGTGTCGAGAAATAACGTTTCCATTTTTTTCTTTCTTTTTTTTTTAATTGGGAAGTGCCTCTCATCTTTGTCCAAACCCGCCCATATTTTATTAAGAACTTTCTAAGGCCAATAAACATAATATATTTACCAAATTACAAATCGAAAGCTGTCATAAATTTGAAGATATTGTGTAATTTTGAAACTAAAGTGTTCAGCGCCATCTATTGGAAAAATTCAAAACTTTTGATCAAGTTGCACTTTTCACTTCATAGCAGATACAGCTTAATTGACCGACTACTTTTGAAAGTGACGAGAAAAGCGTTTGCAATATTTTTTTTGTGTTGGATGGGAGGTGCCACGCCCCTTTGGTCAAACTTCACAGAAACACCTTTAAGCCAATCGCAGAATTTGCCTGAACATTTCAGCTTAATCGGATCGGTGGTTTTTGAATTTTGCAAGCAAAAACATAGATTAAGTTAGATTAGGGTGTGAGCTCATCACAATAGACTAGACACCATTTTGCGTACATTACCCTACCTAGGGAACCTTCACGGTCAAAACCTAAACCAATAAAGCGCAAACACTTCTGCAGAATTTAAAAACACTTTCAATTTTATTTGAGAAGAAGTCATATTCTACTCTAAGTTATCAAAGGAACAAGGGAAGCGGAGTACATAGGTTTATGAAAATAATGGGAACTTGAATAGAGTAAGGTCCAAATAGAACAGTTTACTCTCATTTTTTCAACCCTTTTAGGACGAATTTTGTAAAATGGCGATATAGGTATTTAATACATAGTTTCTATCAACATTATAATATATAAAGTTTCAAGTAAATAGAGCGTTATAAAAAAGCCCCCCTTAGGGGGTAGGGGGTGTCGGTCGTAACATATACAATGTTTCTATTATTATTGTCTGTAGAACTCAACTAGCATGCAAAATGTTGAAAGCCTTGTGTCTAAGTTTTGAGCAAAACAAGTATAGTAAATAGAGGGTTATGAAAAAGCCCCCCTTAAAGGGGCAGGGGGAGTAGTATCAAATACAACGCTTCTATTATTCTTGTCTGTAGAACTCAACTAGCATGCAAAATGTTAAAGTGTCTAAGTTTTGAGCTTGTGTCAAGTTAAGTAAAAGCCTTTAAAAAATGGAGCCCCTCGTGACACCTTAGAGCTTGGACCCTCTAACCGATCAACAAAATATAGGTTAAGTTAGGTTAGGTGGCAATTACCCGTTACATACGGAGTAATTCACTTAGACCAAATAAGGTCCATTGTGATACCACAAGCAGAGTCGGTTATTTCCTCTAGTCTTAAAACAAGGTATATAATTGGCTTTTATTTTCATTGTAACAGATGGCGCCACAGGCCCAAATAAGACCCTCCTCCCAACCACTCGTTGTGCGTGAGTTTTTCTTTTTGGGATGAACGGAACTTCATTTTTATGCCAATTTCGTTGTCAGCAATTCACAAGAGTTGACAAAAACAAAAACATTTTTCCGAAGTCTAACCACTACGCCATACTAGACTTCCATAAATCAAAATTCATGAATTTTGTAAGCCCCTTGAATCGATCCAATTTTTTTTAAAACGACAATAATTATAATAATGCAAACGTTCAACTATACACATTTGAAAAATTGAATTCCCTTTAACAGCGAAACAAAAGGAAATCTGTCTTCATTGACATTGTTCCTTATTTAAAACACTGTACCCGAGAGTAATAGGTACATTCTTTCCTATCGTCGAAGCTATTGCAATTTTCGTCCTTCAATATCTACAATGCACTCAATCAGGGAAGAGTATAACTTGCTGGGATTTAGTGCGCTTTCCAATAAATTCTCATTAAATGATTGTCTGTCGTCGTTGCACGAAAGTCAAGAATTTTCGCGAAATTTTATTTGAGAAAAGAATGCAGTAGCGGAAGAGGGATCCAAGGATTTGACAAACCAAATACATTATCCACTGTGATTTGTTCTCTTCCTCCTCTGCCAATGCCACAGATTTTAAAAGATTGAACGCTGGGGCGTAAGTACAAAGTAAGTCTGTCAATGCAGACGACAGAAACCGTAATCACATATAAAATTGATAACCAGAAAAAAAGGATCAAAAAAGAAAGTTTCCATCCAATGTGCTGCTGACAAATCGATAGTTTGGGGGGATTTGTTGAAACGTGAAATTTGATTGGATGATTTAGTGTTGTGTTTTGGTTTCTCTACAAGGGGTTTGTGTTTAAGACGATTGTTGGATCTCTGACTCCTTTCGGGATATTGCGATTATAACAAACAAAGATCAAATTGCAATGCGAAATCATACTCACCAAAGATTAAGCTTAAGCATTTATCTTGCAATTAAGCAACTGACCGCGCGTGGCATAATAAAACGACCGTGGCATAATAAAATTGTATTCCAAACACGTCTGTTTTGAGGCGCACTTCGCCCCCCCTCTATAGTCAGCCATTAATATAACACGCACCGCATATGTTGCCTCCATGTCGACTATACACAAGGATATTCCCAATGCGCGATGAATGGACGAGATGACAACATCTGTCCGATTCGAATAGCATTTTAAAATGTTCCCCCTCCCATCATCCGCACCCTCCCGTGACATTGTCCTAGTGAATGCGGCTTATGAATTATTCGCCTCATCCTGTGATGAAATAATTTACAACCTTCCTCAACAAAGAACAAGTTAAACAGAGAAAAAAAACATCAACTTAATGTGTGACATGAAATTCTTTTGGTCCTGACTTTTTGTCCGGGAAGTGCAGAGCAGATCCCTACACATCGGGCGCATCAACTTTCTACACACACATACCTGTAAAGGAGGCAAGTTATACACAGCACAGCATTATATTGCGTGTGCATGTCTCCCTCCTGCACACACTTCTCTATTCGTCAGCCCTTAGAATTGCTGCTGACACGTTGGCTTAGACCCGGAGGAGTCATCGCTATGGCAGCGCCATAACTTAACTTAACAACTAGACAGACTTGTCCCTACCGGAAGGAAGCAACCCTGCCACATAGCTTTGTTGTAAGTTTCCTCTGTTCTCTGTATACCCTGCAACATTGATGCGTTGAGGTTTGCTCTAACGTGGTGTTTTATTAAAATTCATTTCATTGCCGTGACATTTCCCCCCCTCAATACCGTCCCTCCTTGGGATGGAACAACTATATGGGAATCCCTTTTTTGGTTTATCCTATACGGATACATATCCCCTGGAGGACAAACAGAAGAAGAAAAAAAACACAGAGAAAATTCTCAAAACTAGTCTGTATTGCGGAGACAAAAACTGGGAACCATAGTAGCAACCAAATGTGCGGTAGTTATGGCCAGGATATCATTCATGAATGTCCTCTTAAATTATTTTATATTGTCCTCTACGTTCTGAGTTCCGTTTGTTGTCATGTATATGTGTGTAAATGTAGCTACAATGGAACGCAATAATATAAGATACTAAATCTAAGCGTGAATCAACATAAATTGGTCTCTCCTTATCCGGTTAGTCTTGAGCGTGGGAGGTTCAGGTCCTGTTCTTTTTTTTCTCTCGTTGTCCATTCTTGGCCAACAAATGATAAAGGACTGTGCTTAATTTTAAATCATTGCAGAGAAGAAAGAAACTTTTCTGTGTAGTGTGTGTATGGATTAGGAGGATAAATGAAGTGAGTGCTAAAGTGCGTCAAGTTAAGTAGGATAAGGTCACATGAAGGGTATTAAAATGTTGAAAAGGGATATAAGTCCTATTATTATTATTATTTTTTTTTTTTTTTGTGGGACATGTAATTCGCAAATTTGAGTCTTTAACTGATTGCTAATTATCAGACTCTGAACTGGTCAAAAAGGCAAACGGAGCAACTGCAAAAAAACCAAACCGGTTGGCAACTCGGGCACAGACCAGTTACGGACTCAGCGGTGACTTGACTCCACATACGAGGAAACTCATCACTAATCAAAATCTCTAGTTCGTTCAGTGTCGTCATGTTTTTCAACCTCCCCCACCAGCAACAGGTGGGTCTGTACTGAAACTGAAGTCAGTAGGCAACCCGACATGCAAATCAACAGACGTCTGGTTACAAACTTTTTTTATGAATCGCAAACGAGTTTTTAACCATAGTAGCGTCATGTGCGTGTCGTCTCATTTGATTACACAGGGTATGACTCAAAGCAAACTAGTTGTCAATTCGCATCGCTGATCAGCTTTTTTTTTTTTTTTTTTTTTTTCAGTTGATCCGTGTGCATTGGGCCAAAGTGCACTTTATATAGGACCACTTTGAAGTATTCAAAGTGTCGTAAGCAGCTTTTCTCTACGCTCGTTTATATTCGCCATCGAACTATGAGTTTCTTGATGATGGTCATCTGATGAAATCTACCAAACTTACTTACTTACTTAAGGTGGCGCTACAGTCCGGGGTGGACCTGGGCCTCAACCAACAAGCATCTCCAGCCACCACGATCTTTAGCCAGTTTCCAGTTTCGCACGCTAAGTTGGTTAAGGTCCCCTTCCACTTGCGTGCGCCACCTGAGTCGCGGTCTTCCTCTACTCCGCCCTCGGGTGCAGATTCGAAGATCTTCCAGACCGAAACATTCACGTCCATACGCTCTACATGACCCAGCCACCTCAGTCGTTGGACCTTCACTCTTCTGGCTAGGTCGATGTCGCTGTACAGCCCATACAGTTCGTCGTTGTATCTCCTCCTCCATTCACCGTCTACGTAAACGGGACCAAAAATTACTCGAAGAATTTACCTCACAAAACAACCAAGAGTGACCTCATCCGCTTTTGATAGAGTCCATGCCTCTGCGATTCGAACTCACGAACAGCTCTGGACCTTCTTTGTAGCGCCGCTTTGTATGCCTCTTGTTTCGCCGCATGTGCTTTCCGGCATCGTCGTCGAAACCAGGGGTTTCGTTATGGTGGTCGAGTGAAACTAAGAACATAAGAGGCGGCCGGCGTCTCTGATGACTTTTTGGCAATTTTGCCACTAGTCTTCAATGCTTGATGCTGGTTGCATAGAACCTCTTGAGAGATTGAGAGAGACTCGATCGGAGAAGGATCTGGTGATCTCTTGAGATTTTAGCCGTCCGACGTCAAACTTGCTCACAGTATTTACTTGTCTTGCCGGTGTTCGGGATATCCGAAGGCGTACTATGGCAGAAGAAGGTAGATCCGAATCAATGCTGGCTCCTTGGAACGTTCGGCTTCGGACATCCATAATACTGGAGGAGTGCCTTGCATCGATCGAAATGTGGTCAATCTGGTTGACGGTTGATTGATCTGGAGATCTTCATGTGCCTTTATGAATATCCTAATCTAAATAAGAGCTGTTTTTGATTCCGATAGCAGTCGCCATAATCGCAGTTCTTCATTCTCTTTTTGCCTGGTCCATCCCATCGCGCTTCTTGGATGGCGGTTAGGTCTGCTTTATAGCAGTTCAGGCCCCCCGCTAGTTGTTCGAAGAACACGTGTTCTGCAATTTCATAAACGAACCTGCAATGTGGTCAGTCTCGCCACTAGTATGGGACCATGACTCCATCTTCCCTTCAACGATTCGTTTTCCATTGTTGTTGCCAAGTTGCGATACTACGATTTCTTTCATATCTTCTTTTATCGTCATCTACCCGGCCATTTCGGACTCGTTCGGTTGTTAGCGTTTTCATTTCTTCAGAGAGTAAATCGATAGGCAGCATTGAAGATACGACGAGTAGATATATCATAGTTTGAAACAGTTCAGGTGACTCTTAGTGCGCTAAATCTCGTTGCAGTGCAGTATCCAGGCCGGGAGAAGCGGGTATAGGCTATGGCTTCTGATTATACTACCAATGACGTACTCCTTCTTCATTTTGGCATTAAAATGACCGATGGCGATTCCAAAATCATACTTAGGACATACCTCCTTCCTCGATGAAGGCTTGAGCGCATATCAATCCTATGCAACCAAATTTAGCTTTCATGTGGATAGGAATGTGCACCCAAATTGATAGGGCTTATATAGAATCCTTTATTATGCAGCGTGGAAAGACTCAATAATATTTAGTCTCAGCACAATTTATAAATTCACAAACTTCATTAAATTGTAGGGTGGATATGTAGGTACCAATTATTATCATCCTAACCCATCCTTTGACCTGTATCGGTATGGCATTCGCATGCAAATAACATAAGCATACACAGACACACCTAATCCTCTGCGAAAAATGTAAATAGAAATAAATCCCCAAATCCATACTATACCGACTACACCAGGGATAATATCAATTTGTTATTCCATAAATTTAGTTTAACAAGTTTTTTTATTTTTTTTTTTTTTTTTTGCATTTGCGAGCTGTTTTTCGAAACAGTTAACGAACTATGCAATAAATTATAATTGTTTTGCCACCTAGAGTGCACAATTTCCTTTTCGATGCAGCGCCAGGGATTGGGAATACAACCCATAGATACAAAAATATTCAACAGTCGTCGATTTTCCAAAATCGTTTCATGGTGTGAAATCACAGCAAGAGCTACCACGGGCCGCCCCCTCGCAGCTACCGTTCACTGAACCGAACCAAAATCATGCTACCTCCTTCGGCAATTGAAAAATTTATGTCGCGGAACATTAATTTGGCGGCATAAATTTTCCAAACTGTCTAATATTTATATACATACGAGTACATTCGTATTTTTTTTTGTGTTGAAATTCAATTTGTCTGTCTGTGCAATTGAGCTTTGTATTTTGGGTGCAACATAAGGTACCTAGCGATAAATTACGAATTCAATGGTTCGGATTAGATTTGGTCCTTGATACTGCGTCTAAAGTCGTATAAGGCGATGCAAAAAAAAATGTTGAAAGAGAAATGCAAATTTTGTAAAAAAAAAACCTTGAATACCATACAGACATAAATTACTAATCATAATCAAAAGGGCAACAAAATCCACTTAATCCCACTCACTCGTGTGTCGCATCTAAATTGAAAATTATGTTGATGCCACGCGTTTTATTTTTTACTGCAGATAAGTAAATGAAATTCACGCCTTCTTAATGATATTCGTTATAAAAGGACGACAGTGCGAGTCTGGGTTGTATTGTACCCGCTCTACACTCATGAGAGAGTTTCAGAATCAACGACGCCGCGAACGTGGATTAAACGTGTACCCACGTAGGGTAGAGAGGAAAAATAAACGCAATATCTCCATTTAGAGGAAAATGTATATACAGAGGAGAGGAGAAGAAAAAACTACCACCCCTACGTGTTGATTAAGACTTTCGTGAGTAGCAAAAATTAATGGGCACTACTGGATTTTTTTTCCTTTTACATCCTAAGCGGGTTAGAGGTCTTAGCGTCTACTCTCAGTGCTGCACATCGTGTATTTAATGAAAGTTTAGAGCTGGAACGTGCGTTCAAGTAGATGTCAGAACAGTAGGTCCTGCAGGAGTGATAGTTTATTGTAGAATGGAAACTGTGAAAAAGGGCTACAAATAATGCAAAGTTGTTAGGGGGATTAATCTAGGGATTTGTCGTTGCCGTTCCGCTTCAACAGAGAAAGCGATACGCGTCTATCATCGCCTACTCCAAATCAATACCCAAGAACAATTGTTGCTGATAATTTTCGATTTGAGAGAATAAATTTAATGGGATCATGTTACATTTTGGTTTGAAGCTTAGCTTCTGAATGAAGCAGAAAAGTTGATTGGTAGCTAAATATTTTGTTTTAAGAATGCGTTGGTTTTGTAGGTAATTTTTTAGTACATTGAAGTGGCATTTAACTCTACTTTTATTACATCATAAAAATAAAAATGTCACTAATTTTTCTTATAGTTTTTCTAAATATTTTGTATAAATTAAATAAAAAAAGAAAACCTTTGTATTTTATAACAACAAGAAATAAATATCATTCTATCTAAAAAAAATAGTATTTGCGTAATGACAAGTTAAAAGTAGTAAAGTCAGAAAAAAAATGCATTTTGGTTAGAAATCATCCCAAAAAGTAGGCTTAGGAATGACCAAAGCATCCTAAAACCTTATCGGAGTCTTGAGAAACATTTCGATAAAAGCTTCATCGAAATATTTTGAATAGTTTTCACGGTAATCGGTAACAGATAGAAATCCTCCCAAAAAGTAGGCTTAGCAATGAACCAAGCATCCTAAAACCCTATCGGAGTCTTGAGAAACATTTCGAAAAAAGCTTCATCAAAATATTTGGAGCAGTTTTCACGGTAATCGGTAACATACATAAAACTCCCTAAAATAAACTTGTTTTTATAAAAACTTACTGTGCCCGGCCGGCTTTGCTCGTGGCCTAGGAATTGTAGAGATAGATAGAGATTCTTGTCTATCTGGAACATGCATATCAATGTTCCAAATTTTACAAACTTTGGCTCCCACGACTGTCGAAGAATAGCGTTTGGAATGTTTTAGTTTTTTTCTTTTTGTATGGTTAGTACCTTGCCACTTTTGACGGACTTCACACGAAAACTCTTTGGCCAATTCTATAAGATTGTCTGAAAATTAAAGCTAAATCATCAGGTCGGTGGTTTTCAAAATATAAGATATTTTCAATGTTTTTTTTGTATGGGGGAGTCACGCCTGTTTTTTCAAATCGGCCCTTGCGAGGCATCCGTCGGAACGAAAAATGTTCCCATTTCATACGAATCGGAGGATTTTTGCTTCGAGGGATACTTCGGAACAGCTTTTCGGAACTTCGTTCCGACAAATATTTAACGCACACTGGCGTTTTGCGTTTCAGTGCGATCAAGTGCGTTTTTACTGATGTTTTTGACAGTTTCATACGAATTTTTTTACGATGTGCTCCGAAACGATTTAAACAATTTACGATTTGCAGTGAAGTGAGATTTGACGCCATTTGAGCAGTGGCTTTATTTTCCAGTCTTTTTGAGCAGTGACTAGTGAACATTTTTTGTTGACGTTTAACGTCAGTGACTTTATTAAGGCTTTTTGAGTGAAAATATTTTTTTTGACGAAAATACCTACTTAAGCAGTGACTAGTAAGACGATAGGTATAAACCAATTTATCTATTAGGTAGTCTGAGATTCTATTTCATCTCGAATATGACCAAAGCCCCTTTCTTGTTAGCCACATGCTATATCTACCGCCATTAAGAACGAAGCGACGCGACGTATATAAAAACAACGAAAACTTACCGCCACCTCCGCATAGGACATTAGGACGTAGAGGTAGTCAGTCCATCCTGTTGCAATTACTCGCATGCCCCCGCAAACTAAATTAATTCCACATTTTGGCCAGTGCCACATTAGCAGTCATGCCAACATAATTCACTCCTGCACTCTTGGATGGGGTAGCGATTTGTTTTTTCTTCCTTTTTTCTCCTGTTTTTCCCTGTGATAGCTGTGCTTTACGCTTTGAGCGTTCAACATGCGAAACACATTCGCCACTCGAAAGGACATGTGATGCAAAAAAAAAAAAAAAAAAAAAAGGGTTGAAAAATTGCATTTCGCGCAGAAATAACGGCATGGCCTCGTGCACTGATATGGCGTAAATGGTGCACTTAATTGACCCAGCCAAGGAGCACATATACGCCGGTATAATGCTTATGCCGGCAAATGTGGTCGTGCACATTAGTTTACCCATTGGATCTCTTACTTAACTTTGTCACTTTAAAGGGTGGAAAAAACAACTTAAAGCCGCAAGGACTCCGAGTGCGAATGTCCCGACTCTCGACTTCTGACATGAAAAGATGAAGTGGGGCAATATAGTGCGCAACTCTAAAATGCCAAAAGATGAAGACAGATATAAACTCAATTTTCTCCGAAATTCCTTCCACGCTGCAGGACGACACAGGAAGAAAAACAAGTATGATCCGTTTGTTGCAACATAACCCAATTTGGGGGGACACTGCAGCGAATAAAAGCAAGATAGATGGACTCTGTTGGTAGAAGGGAAATAGGATTTTTTTTTATTGTGTCTCGGACAACATCTGTCGATTTGAAAGGATTTACTTTTGTGAAACTTGAAAATTCCTTACAAACAAAACTTATTCTGACATTCCTGTTGCCATGTCGGCACCGAATCTAAATTTATAAAGCCAATCTAAGGCGTACTTTATAATTATCCTGCGTGTGTCAACACTACGGAGGGGGGTGGTTCTTTCGAAAAACTTTGATGCATTTAAAAGTTTTCGTTTAGATTGACGCCTTTGTGAAGCCCCGCTACTTCAGCACACTGTTCCACTTTCGAGGGATTAAGTGCGAGAATCTCAGGCGTTAATGAGTTGTATAACGGAAAAGTTTTCCTCCAACAAAGACGTGCGCTCTAATGCTCTTGGCATATTCTTTGGAAAAGTTATTTGGCCTACGACGCAACGCAACGCTTCGTGACAATTTTAGTATAAATACACACATGGATCGGTGTGCATGTGAGTTATTATGTTGGCGCTCATATTAGATGAGAAAGGACTAGGTATATAATTAAGGCGGACGGGTAGTTACAACGATTATAATAATTGACTATAATGAAGTTAAGGGTAGGTGCGTGCATTGATTTTCAATTAAATTCGACAACGAACGTAAGGAGACGATATAGATACAGGCGTGGGGGGTGGCATACTTTGGATTTACCAAAATTTCAATTTTATTACTAGTCTTGGTTCAAAACCAATTATTGTGGCAACCCTCAAAATAGGGGTATCCGGACTTGTGAAAAGAAGCGTAGGTATTCCTCTATGCCATATCTTTGAGCTTTTTTTGTCTTGTTTACATAAAAATGGGTTTGTGGGTCTTAGTAGATATTCTCGAAAAAGTGTCAATTTGCCTGCAACCACCATGAGGGCCGAAACAAATCTCTTCTACCTATCTCAGGGTACAGCTAGATTTTTCAACGTTTTTCCTTCGTCTATGCTCGCCTTAAGGACGTAAGGAAACGTAATTCGAGCTCCAGGGCTGCTTTTAGACCACGTTTCAAGAGACCTTCAAATAAAGAGAAAAATAAAATAGAAATGAAGATCAGAAGCAACCGACAAATTTGGGCAAGTCAATTGTGTTCTAAATTTGATACCAAAAAGTCCGAGAGGCCATGAAACAACGGCTTGACTTAGTCTAGATTTAGTTAAAGCCAATCAACAAGCTTCTCTAGCCAACTTGGTCCCTAGCTAGCTACCTGCAGTTAGGCACTCCAAGTTAATTGAGGTCGCTCTTCAATTGTGCGCCACTTGAGTTGGGTTCTTCCTCTGCTTCCTTGTGGACTCAAAGACTCGTCGGGCTGGTGCATTGTTGTCCATACGCTCCACGTGACCCAGCCATCTCAGTCGCTCTATTTTGAGCTTTTTGACTAGCCCTTTAAGGTTCGTCGTTGAATCTCCTCCTCCACCACACTCCGTTGATACAAACTGGACCGAAAATCACTCGAAGAATCTATCTCTCAAAGCATGCCAAGAGTTTTTCATCAGCTTTCGCTAAGGTCCATGCTTCTGTACATACAGCAGGACCGGGACGATTAAGGTCTAGTACAATATTTCCTTGGTTCTGCGAGAAAAGACTTTAATTCTTAGATGCCTTCTTAGAAACAGCGATTGGCAAGAGTGACTCTTCGTTTGCTTTCTAGCTTCTACGTCGATGTCGTTTTGCGAGGTAATTGTAGAGCCTAGGTATAGACAAAGTCTTTAACTACTTCGAAGTTATATCTGTCCACTGTGACGTTTTGTCCGAGCAAATTTCCACAAAGAAAATGAAAAAGAAGTCACCCGTCCTTATGGCCACTAGTCCAGCATAGTCTGTTCGAGATCTCTGTTCTAGATTTGCTGTATACTGGCCTTCCAAACTTTCTAAAAATGTCCCCATTCATCAAATTCAACCGCTTAGGGTTTGCCTTTGAAGTTAAAAAAGTGTTCTGTAGACCTAGACATATTTCAGCGGGGCTAGACATTCTCTTTTTGTTTTGTTTTAAAAATATGCCTAGGTACTTCTTGAATGGCTAACTTATGGCGCTTCAATAGTGCAGATAATACGGGAAAAGTAGATCCACGTCTGGACAGTTCTATAATAATTCCCCGAAAGCTTCCTATAACCGGAAACCCATATGAGAGTGCTGCTACTCCGGCCATATCTAGCTACAGTTTTCGACGAGCTTCGATGTAGTTATGGTTGAATAGGAACAATAATCGCTTCCTGTGGCCTATTTCACCAACTTATTCATTTTTATTTATAAGTTTTTTTGTCCACAAAATTTGTAGAAAAAAAATAGCACTTTGCTTTTAGTCTAAGTTTGGGGAAACCCAATTTTACTCTTTTTTTTTACAAAAAATGTGAAAGAATAGCTGTAGGTAAATAAAAATGTTTAAGTTGGTGAAATTGACGATTTTTTTGGGTTAATGTCAATTTATGCAAAAGTTTCTTTAGACTCGTCTTGCGGCCTCGACTTGGTAAATTTATAGTAAGCGCAAGTGTTTAGATCGAAGAAATTAGAAAATAGCAACCCTGTAATCCTCCGTCCGAATTGACTGGCTAAATGAGTCTCAAAAGATGAACATTAGTCCCTTATAAGGTGAAGATACGACGGAGTCGTCAGCAGTCAAGATGTTAGAGCTACTTCGACATGTTTGGAGCTATAAGATCAATGAAAATTTTTCAAAACTAGTCAGGGTCCTCGAAGAGTGATGGTAGGTACGTAGGTAGGTTGTATAGAGGGTTTGAGTTTATCACAGTGGGCTAGGCACCATATTGGGCCCATCGCCATTCCTGGGGAACCTTCACGGTCAAAACATAAACCAATTCGTCCAAGGAATTAATTTCCCTACAGAACCTAAAAATTGTTTTTCGATTTTGTTTGTGAGGCCAACCTCCTCCAAATTGTCGAAAAAGTACCTTCCAAGGTGTTTCCTTCTGTACCGAGCAATAGCTTGACATTCACAGAGAAGATGAGTAATATCCTCTGCGACACGTAAGTTTTCGCAATACCTGCATATGGGTCCGTATTTGTTAAACCTAAACTCCTAGCCAGCTTTCTTAGAAGACCGGAGAGTAGGTTTCACTATTGCCGTATTCGTAGCTTTGAGCTTCTCAGTTTTAATAATTTTACAGATTTTTTTCCGATCTAACTTAGCCCACAGAGCCTTTGAGACCCTGTGACCTACTATCAGGAGTTTTTTTTTTTTCATATTTTTACATACCCCAGACTGTAGCGTGACCCAACAATGAGTAAGCCCGTTTTTTTTCAGTTTAGTTTTTGTTTGTATCTTTTAACTGGTGACGGGAGTGACCAAAGACCTTCTTTGTAAAAGTGATCTCCCTTGTCGATTTAGGTCCTGTTCATGACGTTTCTTTTCGATTTCCTTTTTGTTTGCTGTTGATCACCGGAAGTAAATACACCTTACTCTTCTTTGATATTTAATTGGCGGCGAGGAGATACCCAGACCCATCCACTATCTCGACACTCATTTAAATAATTCGAATGAATGCGCATCCGTCAAATTTTACGGTCCTCTTATCACACTTCCTACACCACAAACCACTACAAGTATAGGAAGAAATTCCATTCTGCTGCTGTCCACTTGCCAAGGAAAAATTATGACAAAGTGCCACATCGTGTCGCGCGTTATTCATGCTCACACACACACAGTGTACCCTCCTTCCGGAAGAGCATTTTCTTTGTCCTGGCATATCTTGAATAACATTTTTCTTTGGCCGCGGAAATTGTCTATTAGAGACGATATCTCTGCGCAAGAATATATTTCAACTCGAATTGGAATTGTTTCCTCCCGCGTGCCACATGCAAATTGCTGTCATTTGTCATAACTACACGCACAAACGAATGAGGATATGCCATGAGGTGTTAATCATTTCGTTTTACATCCATTCAAAGCGAACACAATAGTGGGTTTTGCACCCAACATCGGAGGGTCCATAGCTAAGGTATGCAATCAAGGATTCCGAAAACTCGGCGCTAAACTAGGGAATGTTAATTGCAATTTGTGTAGCAATCGTTGAACTGTAAAAAGTGTTATTGGCGAAAATTTCATTTGGGACACGCCAATAATTATTCCAAGCATCGTACCGCTCGCAATGTAGTAATGCGGTTATATGGCTATGACTAAATTTGATTGATTCGAATGGTCGATTGAATTTAATTTTCCATCTACATACAGTTGTTGTGTGGCGGGGATTTTGTTAATTGTATTCCAATCCAAACAGGGTATAGAGGGTGCATTTATGGGGTGTGTGTGTGTGAATTTTGGCGGTGCAACTGAAATTAGAAGTGAGGCGAGTGAGGTTTGCCGCTTGAATGGGATTAAATTTGCAGTCCAAATGAGGCACAAACTACAGTTGGTTTCGAGAGTGGTTTTTGGCCAGAAAAATAAATGCCCACCTTAATAAGTCCATCTACAGTCAGGTGATGTAGCAGATCCATTGTCCCACTTTGTACATGGTTTAGGATATATTTTTTTGAAAACACCAAAAGGCGCAATACTCTTTTGAATCACAACATCCCAGAGACGGCAACTAGGGTATATCACAACGTAATTGGCACAACCTGAACAGTTCATTGCATTTTGTCACAATCACTGACCCGAAAATGCTCTAACGGCTGACATGTCCTAACCATTGTCCAGCCGACCACCAGCACAAATAAAACGACGACGATGAAAAATCGGTCTAAATTCAAACTCAATTTTCCATATCCCCTTTTCGAGGACAATGGAATAAGAAAAGAAGGAAAAAAAAAGAAATGAAACCTCGATTGAATCGGACAAAAGAACGAAACGATGATACAGTACATGAGAGGTCGCCATGGCATCGCCCGACTGGAGATTCAGTTCCACGCCCACTCTATATACCTATGCCCTGCCCGAGCGCTTTGTGACCGCATTTTCGGAAACCAATATCATGTAGGCTGTCAGTGGATTCATTTTCCCAACGGAAGGGTATACGGTTGTGATGCGCATCCATGAGAGACTCGAAAATGCAATTGAATTCAAATCGATGTGGTGTAGGCTGATTTAGATCGGGAATCGGAAACCCGACCGTATAATGAATTTCTTAACAATGCCAAAAATTCAGTGTCCCTGCTATGGAGGAAAAATCTTGTATAGATACTCTTTGTCCGCCATCATATTACAGCTGGATGGAAATAATGTAAAAAGGACACGGCAGTAAAATCGAGATGGTATATAATCTCGCGAAAATTAATTTTAGGAATCATGAATGCGCCCAAACGAGATCGCGTATACTGTACTTGTCCTTTTCGGTTGGATAATTGCAACGAGGAAGCTATAAAAGGCTATATCGCGCCAGTGGAACAAGAATCTCATAAAAATCGTTTAGTCTCGAATGAGTGAGCGCGCGCACGAGCTGTATACACACCGGAGACAAAAGGTGTAAATTGTTAAATTGAAAATCATGATGATGGTCATCAAAGTGGAAAGTGATTGTTCTTTCTTCCTTAAAGTGGAGTTATTGTCTAGCGCTTATCCTTATTGGAAGGCATCGAAGTGCGAATAATGGGGAAAAGAGTTTCGAGCAAAGTCAGTTAGTGTGCGCTGTGAATGACAAGATATTAAAGGATACCAAGGCAAAAGGGATATCTAGCAAATGTATCCTATAGAAAGTGTAACTTTATTATTTGATAATGTTGCATAATTTTAAAAGTCGAAGGTTGTTTCTGTTGACAGACGATGGTAGATTTGTATATCTAATTTGACGAAATTTTTAAATAATGTTTGAAACCATTAGCGTAACGAAAAGTGAAACGCTGTTGAAAACCCCACTCGCCACACTACAATCTGAAAAATATTCAACCAATTTAAGCTGGAATTTCTTGTTGAACTCAAACATCTTTGGTGTGTCGTGGAAGGGTTAGTTTTCATGTTGGGAGCTAGGAGCGTAACGGAAAGTGAAACGCTGTTGAACGTCCCCCTCTTCACACTACAATCTGAAAAATATTCAACCAATTTAAGCCTGAATTTCTTGTTGAACTTAAACCGCTTTAGAAGAAAAAATTTGCATGGTGGGAATTATCAGCGTAACGAAAAGTGAAACGCTGCTGAACACCCCACTCTTCACACTACAATCTGAAAAATATTCAACCAATTTAAGGCCAAATTTCTTTTTTATCTCAAACCTCTTCAGTGTGTCATGGAAGGATAAATTTGCATTTTGGGAATTAGTAGCGTAACGAAAAGTGAAACGCGATTGAAAGCGGAACTCCACGCAGCAGGTAGAGTGAGTTGAGCATGTTGCAATATTCATTAGGTACGCGTTCACTTCCGGGTTAGAGACGTCTGAAAGGTCTTGTAGTAGTGTTCTGTTAAGAAATTATGAGCAGTCAGAACTGTAAAAAATAGTTGGCCCTACTTTCTGTTTTCTTCTGGCCAAATATTTCCTGTATTTCATATATGTGGGTTATTTATTTATTGGCTTTCAGACGAATCTTTTTGTCCACTCGTTCTCTGACATTACAGAAAGTTGGTTTGATTGACTAATTTCTACATAGTTCATCAGCAACCTCTCTGTGTCCAAAAACCCATCAGAGATCCGTGGTACGCTTCTTTCAAAGATCCTTGAACTCGTTGCGATAGTTAGCTTGGATTTTATTTCAGTAGCAGAAACTGCTTTAATTGCGATTGCCTATCAATACATTTTGACGATTGCTAGAACCTTCCCTTGGAAGTTACTGCCGTCAATAGGAAGTCTGATTGAGCAGTGTAGATATTTTTAATTCCTTCGTGAATAGACTTTCTGAATTTGTTTCTAAAGTAAATATTCTTAAGGTTTAATAGATCTTCTAGTTCGACGTGCATTACACCACCTTGGCGAGTCAGAATCTAAAAAAAAGGGAAGTTGGCAAATTAAATAAGCAGCGTAACGAAAAGTGAAACTCAATTTGCTCAATCTTCTACTCTCCAGCAACCCCAATAGTGGAATGGGCTTAGAAATAAAACCGAAGAGAAAAATAATTAGAGAATTAGTTCAAAAGCGTAACGAAAAGTGAAACGCAATTTGCTCAATCTTCTACTCTCCAGCAACCCAATAGTGGAATGGGCTTAGAAGGGTTCGGCAGTAATGATACATATGTACTCAAAAGCGTGTATAAGGAATGGACAAGCTTAAGTAAAGCGACCCTATAAAGTGTTTCATATTTCGTTACGCTTTTGAATTAATTTGGTATTTATTTTTCTCTGAGGTTTTACTTCTATAGCGAGTGGCTACGCAAAGAAGTTTAAGTTCAAATTTACTGGATACTTTTCGAAGGCTCTCTGTAATTTATTTTCCGATATATAATTCACATCTTCTTCTATATGAATGCAGGCTTTCAAATTTCGTCAAAAGTGTTACATTAATCAGCCGTTTAATGAAAAACTAAACAAAAAGTTATACAATTAAGTTAAATTAGGTTAGATTCGGCGTCCTCTCACACAGTACCAAAAGAAGAAAACTATTTCCTTTGAAGGAGCCCAGTATCAACTTTCCCTTCCTACTTATTGTCCAGTGCGAGTTCTTCTTTTCCATCTGAAATAGGTAATAAAATTGGGGAACAATTTGAAATTCCCTTTTAGTGGAGGCGTATTCTGAAACTTGTTAGATTCGAAATTATGCTTAGATTGAGGGGTATGTCCGTTCTTGTTATGGGCAAATCAGTTCTGGCTGTTAATGCCATTGGCAGAGTTACGCTCGACAAGTTCCAAAACGACGCCATATTAATACTGCATTTTTTGTCAAAGAATAAAGTCAACCATTACGTTATCTGCATACTTACCCCAATGCAAAACATGACCATTTAAGACAACATTCTTAAAAACATTCTAGGTCATCTGTATATAGAAAAAGAAAACCCTCCCTCATTCTACCGCCTACCGTCTGCATTTGGTTTCGGTAATGGACACCGCCCAAAAAACCAATCAACTACTGGCCTACATTGTTCATTGGAAATTGCCGTCCTGGTTAGCAAAATCCAAGGATTATTTCAATTTCGGAAACGGCAGATGCACAAACACACTTCCGACTTATTCTATTTGGAATCCTTTTGTCAACCTGCATATTCTACCAAAAATGTCCTTCGTGTGTGCTCTAATTTCTAGGACAGACAGACAGACATATTAATTTTCTGGTAAAACCACATGGGCTATCCTCAGTACTCCCCTCCGCTTCTCCACATTGTGTATCGCATTGGAAATATAGAATCGTATCCTGCGATCGTACAAGATTCTCCATCCTATATTTGTACGTCGAATGCAATCATAAATTTTCAAAAGCTACATCCTATACCTCGTAGCGCGGCCATATCCTCGCAGAGTTTCACCTGAGTTTTGTAATAATTATTTTGTGGGTGGGAGCATTTTCGACGCTTACTCCGTTTTGGGTTGCACTGCGGTTGCACACCGTTTTTGTGGGTAATAACTTCCGTTTATTGCGCTCGTGGTATCGCATATACAAAACGATTGTCCAATTAAATTACGTGACTAATAAGACATTAGGTGGTTGAATTTTCAACAGAAATTGTCTCTTTAAGCACGTCGTGCGGTGATTATTATGCGCAATTAAATGGCAAACCGCATATTCTCACCTTTGAAGCACAATTTGATTCAAACAAAGCAAAATACAAAGGTGCCACATGACGTATAGATCAGAGGACTATGTGGCTCCTGTCAACCAGCAACTAGACAGAGAAAGGATTGAATTTAGCAAACCAACTCGAAGGCCAAAATGTGGTTTAGATAAAACTTAAACAATGGACTATGGTGGATACCGTACAAGAGTTGCCTTTGTCGGCCGGTGTGGTCGTGCGTTTCACCTGAAACAAAAGGATTCCAGCCTCCATGCTGTGGATGTGGAATAGAAGGATTATTATAAATGGCTGTTCGTTTTTTTGTTGTGAAGGGTGAGTGTGGTTTAGTTCAGAAAAACGAATTTGAATGGTCAATGTGGTGGTTTTGTGATTTTTTCTTTATTTTCTGAGAGTGTTGGCCAATGAGCACAAAAGGACACTTTAGAAGCACATCACCGAAGTTTTTATATCAGCATTTTAAAGACGGTATAGTTAATCGACAAAAATGTTCAGCTGTAGTTGGATAAGCTTAACAATGTTCTTAGTCCTACCTCTGCTCTTAACACGGATTTACCGAATTATGTCTTTAGCGAAAAGGATTAAGTAGGGCGTCGGACATGGTCGAATAAAGGGAGCTGAAAAACCTAGTATAAGAAACTTGAATAGAGCAACAAGTTTACCAGAGGACTGTGAGACCCACAAAGACAGGTTAACTCTTTTTAACACAGAAATAAGGAAGCACGACGTCAATGACGATCATCACCGCAAATGCATTGGCAATTGACACTCTTGGCCACCACGGCAGTGGTCATTTTTTCGCTCCTGCCAAGGCCAGCTTGGCTCTTCTATGAGCTCTAACCGATATTGTATTGAAATTTCTTTATTCTCAATCTGTAAATCTGTTCAATGCGATCAGAATTATCGACTGAGATATTAAAGACTGTTGTAGCTTCACTGAGTGAAAAGTTACACTGCAAACAGATTTCCTGATGCCACAAAACTATCGCAGGAATCAGATAGCCACTCTACCTCTAAAGCTTGACATAGAAATTCCCATTGAAAGGAATACTTACTCACATATCGAGCCGACCCGTGAAGAGACTCTTTCTGAGACACAGTAGGCTTCCATTCCCCACCAATGGTCTCAACTTCAGAGCTCTGGGGGGTTATTCCCAAATGCGCGGCGAATCGTATTGAAAGCGATACCTCAATTTCGACTGTCTTTATTTTTATCCGCAAACAATTCGCCAGCAATCCGTCACCTAAACAGCTATCGCTTTTTAATGGAGCAAATCGCTTTTGGAAAGAGGAAAATAGAAATCCGCCATGAAAAGCGATCCGCGGCGGATTTGGGAATAAGCCACCTGCCTACGGGCCTCTAGATATCCGCACTCGCGTCTAAAAAGACAGTGAAGATGCTACTCACGACATTGAGAGCTTCAACTCTTCCCCAAGGTGGACAGTTCTAAAATTCCTTTGCCGTTAAAGAGACACGAACATTTTTTTGTGGATATTTAACTGGCCTCATAATTCGGTCAAAATGTCACATCATAAGTGGTCACTAGTCAATTTTTATCCAAAAAGGACCCTGGACAATTAATTTGATACGATTTCTGAAAATCCTTGAAAATATCCCTGCAAATGAAAACTGTTCCACATTTAGTCGATGGCTCTTAAATACAGACAAAAAAAATGAATACAAGACTCACAACTGCTCCAATCGTTAACTACGAGCCGGTTACCAACCAGTCAACCAGAAATGCAAAGCTATAGTACCTAGTTATACATCAAAGGATTTCTGAAACGCATTCAAATAATATCTCACCCACACTAACCGAGCAATAACTCGCTTCCATCGTGAGTTTCTAATATCCACATCAATGAAGAAATCAGAATCGAAGAGAAATCTCTTCTCGAAACGATTAAAGGATTTTAATTTTTTTTTTTTTTGAACCATATTCCATGATATATTTTTTTATATAATGCAACTCAGCATCATACACACATCGACCATCGATTTGTGTAACACAAATCAAACAGTGAAGGGTTCTTTTCAACTTCTCACATGAAAATCTGTCCTCCTTACATATGCAACTGACGTATACTATAATGTAGTTCCAAAGGATGGGTTGATGGGTTGATGGTGCTGCTGCCAATGCCACCCAAAACGTATGCATATCAAAAATTCCATTGAATGGTGGTAGCTCCCATCCGTAGTCATAGTCGATTCCAATGCAAAAGCAATCAACATTCAGAACAGTTCTTGGTGCTCTTATGATTACGTGAGTTCAGTAACAGAGTCCTTATATATATGAAGCCCAAGGGAAGCAGGGTGAAACTTTCAGCCGCCATCACTGGTACAATTTATATTTTAATATTTAATTTTATTTTGATTTTCCCCATTTTTGTACCGCCCGTCGCGAGCCGCCGCAAATATCGGATGTCAATATAATGCATACAGCTTGTGGTTGCGCGCCGTATGTACCATGTACGTGTGCGATAGCGTCTTGATGGCTGCTCCTCTCCGATGGTGGAGTATGGAAATGTTTACTTTGGAATCCAATGAAATACGATTTCTCTGGCATGGAGGCAGTCTAACTTTTTTGTATTTCCATTTCTAGCTGTACCCAAATAGTGGTTGGTGAACCTACCCCCCAAATGTGTAGCCTGCTGGAAATAGCTGCTGCCATGTTAGATTTACAATAATTATTTCAACATTATGGAGATGATGTTGCTCGATTTTGAAAATGTGATTGCGGCGTAGTGGCGTAGTGCTCGTATTTTCTTCTCATTAGCGGTAATGGTTTGGTATTCGTTACAAGATATGCGGGGTCTTACTTTCATGAATTTGTAAATTTTGTAATGCACAGGAGTAATGTGAAAGGAACGCACACATCAATGGAGTTCAAATGGTGAATGTATCTATTAAATCATTAATTCGTCAGCGGAATTGAGGGAAATAGGGTTGAACGGGAAGTCCACATGTTGCTGGAGGACGACAACGAGTTTCAGCGAAAGTATAGGGTTTGTGTTCTCGCTTTGGAACAAGTTGCTGTTATTTTAGCATTAAGATGTATAAAATGTCTGTCTGTCTAATGTCTAGTTCATCGAAGAAGTAGTAGCTGTTAAGAATCCCCTGTCTGCTGTTTTTAAGGGCTGGTCATTCTTCAACGACCCTATAGCTTCTGCAGCAATCATTATGCAGTATGCCCAGCCATCTAACGCACATCAGTGCCCAGTACCTAATGAACCCCATGAGAATGTAAATATCTTTGCAGCTCAGTCCGACCATGACTTTAGATCTCATTTTGCTCACCTCTGGACATAATTCTTTTGTGTCCCTGCAGGTATTGAGATTGGTCCAGCGCCGGATTGTTCTATACTCTAGGATTCAATGTCAATCTTTCTTGCAAGCGTGCTTAGCGAAGTTCTTACAGATTTTAGGGCCAAGGATGCGTGTATTTTAGTCGTGTTTCTTGCAAGCTCGCACCCGCCTGTTCATTACCCGAAATATCAACTGCTCTGTTACCAAGGTCACCACGTGGGGTTGTAATATTTTGTCCAAGTATATGCCGTCTTTTTAGGTCCTTTGTCGCTAGGGTTATAGCAGCTATTTCTGCTTGAAAGATAGTGGTCAATTGTTTCACTGTAGGGCCTCATTAGACCCGTCGGTATAGAGGGCTATCTCCTCTTCTTCTGTAAATACTTTGTTCTCCTATATTCGCTTCTATTGGGAATTCTGATACTGAATCTCCTTCCAAAAACAATACTGGGGTGTAGGTAATCCGTAGTCACTTTCTCCTTTGCCGCGCTCAATTTGGTTTCAATGGACGCGTGGCCATAAGGTTTAGATAACCATAGTCCAGACTCTCTTAGCCTGATTGCGGTTTTGATTGCCAGCATTACTGCTACAGTAAATAGTGGCATAAGATTTAGCATTACCTCCATTTCTGCAGTGGGTGTTATCGTAAGGAACCCCTTATCCCGATGCATGCCGCCCGCTGGACTTTGGTGAGGCTTGAAAGATGGTATTGCGTCTCAATGGCCTTCCACCACACGATTGTGTACAGCCAGTGTGCCACGTGCGCCCTGAAACCCCATGTGCTGCCGAATGCTCTTCTACAAGCATATAGCGCAACGTGTGCTATTTTTTTTATCCTCCCTTATCCATAGTAGTACCATCGTGTATTTAAGGTGAAGCTTTTAGGAGAAGAAGTTTTCCGAAGTTACATACATCAAATACCAGGACGTTGAGACTTCCTTAAAGGTCAGATTAGGGAGATATACATACCTCCGTGTTAACCCAACCATCAAATGGTCTCTATCATTGTCCTTAAAGTATCAAATGAATTTTGACCAAGTGCTGAAATCTTTCGTCGTTATATACCTGCTCGTCCAAAAAAATGGTTATACTCCTCGATCTTCCACCAACAAACTGGAGAGACCACTTGTTGGTCAAGCGCATCTAATCTAAGTCAAAAGTCCTATTAATTAATCTCAGCGAATTTTTCGCACGTCTTTAAAAGTAAGGCGAGAGATACCACTTCCATCACCATGCATTTCATTCCACAGCCTAGCTATCTTGCTGAATAATTTTTAAAGTAATATTACACAAGTTGTATCGGTCTTACCCCTGAAACTATCCTTCCACTCAAAAAACACTCCAACTTTGATGTGTGATTGCCAGCAACAGACCAAACTATCCTCCCTATTCTATCGCCATTTATCCAGTTATCCAGTTAAAAATGTTATTCAGCCTTGAGGCAAATTTACCCAGAAATAAATATTTTACATTTGAAAGGCTCCCGCCAAAGATACCTAACCTAAACTCGACCGCCTCTGCTAAGTCAGTTATCCGCGTGATTTATGAAAAAAAAAACTACATCCATTTTTATGCACTCATTTGGCCACGAAACATGGCTCTCCGATCCTTGATGTAACTTACACCCTGCAGGTGTGTACTCTACACGCAAAAGAACATTTTCATTTAACCACGCGTTTCGTTTAGGGACCAGCAAAAGTTTTGTCTCTCTCCTTTTTTTTTTCTTTTTGGCAAAAATTTGATTACGAAATTGTTTAGTGCAGGATATAGGGTATAAGCAGATTTTGTTTTCCCTGATCCGTGCCAAACGGAGGCAGGTCCAAGATGATGATGTCTCTTTTGCTGAGGGGTTAGACGAAGTGTACATATAGCATATACCTTAACAAGTAACTTTTTCGCGAATCATCATAAAACTCACTGACATTAACATAATTTTTTGGATTTTATTAAGGATACCATCAGCCATCACAAATGGAATGGGATGACTGGGTATAAGAGAGGGCGAATAACGCCACAGGCTATTTGTTGATTTTTTATGTTTTTTTTTTTGGGATAGAATTCAACAACTTTCATCTTGAAAAGAGGGATTAGGTATGCATGCGCTTAGGATAATCGTCGGTGGTTGGGTTTGGCTGAAACGATGAAACTTTGCAAGATGATTATGGCAATGAGATTTGTAGAGTGGTATGGAAGGTATTAGGTAAATCGTTGGTAGGGAATTAGGAAAAGGCGAATTTATTTAAATTGTATGCGAATGGGGATGATGTTTTTGACAGCAGGAAAGGGATTTAATTTTCGGATCTATGTTTGTTTTTGGCTTTACTTCTTGTCTTTGAAAGACTTAAATAATACAAGTTGCTATCTAAAGAGACTTTTTTGGCTCTATGGACGTCTATGTAAGAGGATGGGATGTTCGGATGTGAGATATTTATGAATAGAGAAAAATCCTCATAGAAAAGGGACTTGTTTTCCATTTTCCATCTTAGGTTTTAATAACAGCATTTCATTCATTAAATTCGGTCTTTTTTACCATTTTGCTTCATCAACATTTCAGACAAAAAAAAAATAATTAAAATTATATATTAGAACTTATTGCATACTTTTGTATGTTGAATTTGTACTTGCATAGAATTTACATCTAATCAAGGCATCTACATCTTCATCCTTAAGAACTTAGACGTCAAATTCAAATTTTGACTTTAAATTCACAATGGCGAACTTTGTATAGCCAATATTCCTATTGTGACTTACTAAAAATAAATGTTAGTAAATGCGATTGTCTAATTAGTTAAACATTGAAATTCAGAGAGCAGACTTTTTTTTAGCACCATCGGAATAATATCCCCTTAAGGACCATTCACATGAGAGCGAACGAACGAATTGATGAAATGCGAACAAACGACTTTTTGAGCATTTATGAACAAAAAATTGCACATTTTATTATTCCAAGAGGAGGGTAATTAAATATCCCATCAAAATGTGTTAAAAAACAAGTTTATAAACAGTTTAAATAAAGAAATTTCGAATTCCAAACATTTTGCCGCGAACGAAAACACCCTTGGCGCGAATTGTCAAAGTATATTCGCAATCCACATCATTTCATTCGCGTTCCACAAACTAGCGAATAAAACAATCGTTCGAACTTAACCTCAAACTAGACATTGCGGGTAGAAACTGATGGCTGAAATTCGCGAACTGCCGCGACCTAGAAAAGTGTTCATTTGAATGAACTGCCAAAACTTGAGGTTATTCGTTCGTTCGTCCATGTTGTTCGCTCTCATGTGAATGGTCCTTTAGAGCTTTAAGCGAATTCATGCATTTTTAAAACTGCCAGTGCAGTTACCTCTTTGTGTCCACTATTCTCGCCCATACAAATAAAAACAAAACAGAGAGTAGTAACATTGATCTTAATCATCCAAGTTTCAACCTTAAAATTAACAAAAAAATTCACAGTAGCAAAATTTTCCATACAAAATGGTCTATTGTGACCTAAAAACTATTGAATGTGAAGATCAAAATGGATTATATCTAAAGCCCAGAGGGTTGAAATGAAAGCAATAATTATGGCGCCCATAAAAATTTTTTAATCCTACGATCTCACAATGACAAAATTTTCTCTTGTAAAATTATCTATTGTGACTTAAAAAAAATTGGTGGCGCAACAGTAGCTTCTCACAACCATTCGTTTGTGAGAGATTTTTTTTTTTTCTATTTTTGGGACGAATGGAATGGACCTACAATTTTATGCCGAGTCCTATCGACTGAATTGAGAAGCTTTTTCAGGACATTTATATTCTAGAATGTTTGTCAGACCTTCGCGAGAGGTGGCGCAGTGGAAAAACCTTAAGTATAATTTATGTTTTTCCGATGATCGAACCCTGGAACCCCTCGCACAGTAGTCCAGCACGCTAATCACTGAGCCACGGCGTCCAAATCTATTGTGACTTACAAAATATTTAAATTCAAAGTTTCAAATGATTCAAGCAAATTCGTAAAATTTAAAGTTAACATTTAAATTTAACGATCCTATTGTTAGCAAAACTTAAAAATCATTTTCTGTTGCATACTTTTCAGTGCGAACTACTTAAAAATAAAATGTACATTCAACCATACTTTCCAGCTCAAGTATCCTAATTACATGTGATAGAAAACAACACGATTACTATTCCCAGACATCCTTGAAAAGACAAAAAAATAGATTCCATTTCTCAACTCAAATCAAATTCCTACTTGTAGACACATTCAAAATACAAGTTACAAGGATGCTTGTAACTGTGTAAAATTCCGAAAAATATCAAAACCTCCTTAAGAATTTCATTTCACATTTAGCATATCATATGAGATTCCAATTCAAAAAGTCTTTCTATTTCTAATAGACATTCAGCTTCTGACATAAGGACGACCATCGTCGCACCATGCCAGGTACAACTAGTAAAACTTGCACCTATTTTTATGGAAATGTTCACGATTGTACATTAAAAATTATTACAGCGGCGGGCCCAACAGTATATTACAGGTGCCAAGGATCATTTTATTCTTTCCCCCAGGCTGGCCCAATGTATTATACATGGATAATGGAGCGCACCCGAACGGTGTGCAGGAAATATTTCTCTCCAACGAGATGCTGCAATGTGATATTTTAATATACTCGTACTCGTACCTTCTCTGTATATTCGTCCTTTCTGTCGTCGGAATATACTCTTGTCCGTCCCAAAAGTGCACCTAAGCCGTCCCGTCAGATTTTTTTTTTTTATTAAAGATTGAATTTGGTATCCTGGCACTGCCAGTCAGTACTGTGGGGTATATTATCCGCGTGTCTATTCCATATGGCCTGAACGATAAACTCATATACCTATACAAGGATTTAGGTAGGTTAGGTAAGGTACCTACTACCAAGTACTCGTGTCTGCTCTTTAAACTGAAGTAGAGACTGCAATTGAGAAACTCCGTTGTCAGTTGATATGAGCCTGGGCACATGTGTGTGGTGGGATATATATTTTTGTTTATGCATTCTCTCATGATGCTGTCGTTCTGAATATTGCTTTTGACTTTTCCAGTTATCCTTGTAGATGTATGGATTTATTGGGAAGAATTGGGGATCATTTCACAATTCTCGGGTCTTAAATTTAGGTACGAATTAGGTATCCTATCTGTAGATTTTTTTTTTTTTTTTGCATTGGACCTTAAATTTATGACTATGCGAATTTGTGCGTCTGACTTGTGCCCTATATTTCAATAAGTTTTGTCCAGTCATTGGCCAATGGCCATACCAATAGGATATAGAGTCGTAAATTCTCTGTGATGTTTGGCTTTGAGTTGGAAATTCCTAGAAATGTGAAATCCATGCGAGAAAGGACTTTTCCTTTTTAGAGATGCAAAAATGATTGGCGGTCAATACTAACATGAAATCCATATACAAATCTTAAATTATATAGTACAAATTTACATTGCATACTTTTTGGCTCTCTATATTATAATCCGAAGCACTTGCGAATAATGTGCATACATCTAGGGCATGTGCAAATCACACTTTTGGGGCACTTTTGTAAATTTACAAGGCAATATAGTTCACATCCACTTTTGTCAGAATTCATAATTAAAGGCAAATTAGAAGCATTAGGTCAAGTTAGGTTAAAAAGGGGTATGAGGTAGTATGAGGGTCTTATTCGGGCACATCACGATTCCCATTTCTCCCATGCATCTCTACCCTAATCCTATTTCAAAGATAAACCTAAAATGCTCGCTTACAGATGTCCAATAATTCCTTTCAAAGGATCTACCGTATTACTTGGATTCCTAGCTTTTTTTTTTGTACGTGAAACTCAATTCACCTTTTAGCCACCGATAAAAACATGAAAATCATTTAAATTGGAAAAGTGTTCACTTTGCAATTTTGTATCCAGTATCCATTTTACTGTTCCCTTTTGAATTTTTTCATATTTTAGAGTGTAGCGGGAGTTTTTTTTTTTTTTTTAATTTCCTTCCCGCAACGAAATATTTTTCCAATCATATTTCCATAAATCCGAAGAAATTTAATTAAGTTTGTCTTTCAATAAAATGCACAAAAAAAAAACACAGGGGGGGAGTATGAAAATAAATACAAGAAAATCAGAGGGAAATAGAATTGAAGGACGAGCCAGAGAGAAATAATTCTGTCCAGTAGTTGGTCGGTGAACGATGGAAGAATTAAATTACTGCCCACTTCCGGGGATTTGTTGTGTTTCTTTTTTTCAGAATGAAATTCGAATGGAAATAGGACACTCTCTGGCGATTATAAATAGAATATCTGTTAAAGGCTGTGAGCAGTGGGATTTTATGTTAATGGTGGCTAGGGCGATGTTAGGTTGATTTATTTCCAAATATGAAGAAAATAATAATAAGAATTGTTCAAGAATGTGTCCTTGATGTGATGTTTAAAATATCTATTTGTTTACCATAGCCGTGTTTTATTATGCCCATGATCTGAACCGGATCAGATCAGCATAATAAAACAAACCAGGATCATTTTGACATTTGACAGTGGCTTACAAATTTTATGCGAGAAACGGAGTGGTTTGATTGGTTATTGGGTTGTCAATATTTTGTAAGCCACTTTATTTGTATACACGAATAAAATTATTCGCCTAGGAGTATACTATCATACTATCTATTTGGATCATGAAAAATTATCCAGATAGAAAGTTGGATCACGTGTTGTTGTTGCGAATTAGTGCTAATTTGTGATCTGGTTCAGATCACCGGCATAATAAAATATATTCACAAGAGGAACTTTAATCTAACTAAATTACTGCTTAACATATATTTTTCATTGCATAGTTTTTGGCACTAATCCTACAAGACGGAAAGTGTGATTTACTATTGTGTACTTCTTGGTGCTTTTTTTTTTAATTAAATTGTTATAGTTCACATCTGCTGTGTTGCGTATTGCTTTAGTATTTTTCTTCTTTCTTTATCGATGGAAATATGTTCACTCTATCATAACCCTATCAGCGGTATTAATAAGAAAGCCCTATCCGCTCTTTATTCCATCTTTTAGCTATAAGACGGATAGTGGACTTGTTCGTTTGATAACTTTTATTATTTATAAATACATCTTATATCCATATTAGCTATCCACTCTTTATCACTAAACGCACGGCAGCACTGCGTCCAAACTGTACTAAACATGGTTGTAAATCTGTCATATTCCATCAGCTGACACTATCATGTTCAGAGCATTTTATGTGCTATCGCTTGCGATTTTTAGATTCTCTCTGAAATTCTCTTCCAGCTTTTAAATTTCTCGCGTCCAATCGAACTTTGTGTTGGTATACGTGTATTTGAAATATGTGTATAGCAAGTTAACTGGTGTGAGCAAGTTAACCACGCTCTATACGCCGAATTCGTTGAGTTAAGTTATCCGCTCCTTAAGACATGTCAGTGAAAGCTAAGATATGTTTATAAATAATAATTTCAAGTTTAAAGATGTGTTAGAGCTAAAACGCCACTATGCGGTATTTATTAATACGGGGGTATCTAAATACTGTGCCCTTTTTTTTACTGATCCATATGTGGGGTTCTGGTTAGACGTATAGTCACAATAAGTTTGAGAAGTCATGGCCAACCGTACAGATATAATCCTCGATGTCTTTTTTAGGAACTGTGTTGTCTGTTAATGCCAGAAGTATCTTGAGCACACTTTGAGGCGAAAGATTTCCAGAGATACACCCAAGTCCCAAAATATTGACCCCACCCAACTATCAACCAACTTAGATGACATGCAAACTGGGTATACATTTTCCCCCGTATTAATAAATACCGCATAGTGGCGAATTAGCTCTAAAACATCTTTTAAGTCGTAAATATTATTTATAAACATATCTTAGCTTTCACTGACATGTTTTAAGGAGCGGATAACTTAATTCAACGAATTCGGCGTATAGAGAGTGGTTAACTTGCACACACAGTTAATTTACTATACACATATTTCAAATACACGTATACCAACAAAAAGTTCGATTGGACGCGAGAAATTTAAAAGCTGGAAGAGAATTTCAGAGAGAATCTAAAATTCGCAAACGAAAATGCTCTGAGCATGATAGTGTCAGCTGATGGAATATGACAGATTTACAACCATGTTTAGTACAGTTTGGACGCAGTGCTGCCGTGCGTTTAGTGATAAAGAGTGGATAGCTAATATGGATATAAGATGTATTTATTAATAATAAAAGTTATCAAACGAATAAGTCCACTATCCGTATGGTAGCTAAAAGATGTTTTAAAGAGCGGATAGGGCTTTTTTATTAATTCCGCTGTTTAAATATAACCCCAAACTTCCAACTGGTTGTATCTGGTAGATATTATCACCCTAAGCACCAACTGCAACAACTTCGCCTATTCGCGTACATTATCAACTCGACCACCTTTCTGCTCTACATGGTATACGTAAAAAAAAAAACCTCACTAGCTACGCGGCCATCTGCTATAATACCAAACCAACTTCATGTAGCCACAATTTGTGGTTAAATTGGAACCGAAAACTATCACTTTACCTACTCGTGTCTGTGACTGCCTGCGTGAGTGGAATTGTGTTTTTTTTTTATTTTTATTTTTTTTTATCCTGCTCTCAAGTATATTTTGCGGTCAAACTTCTCTTCCACTAATGTGCACATCATTAAAGTTCAGTGGTTAGCCAACATCGCCGGTTATTTTAACCGTTCTCTCCCCATTCTGATCCTGAGGTTGAATCGTGCCCCAAACAGCAACCTCTATATAACGCCAGCCAGAGTAACCTATGATTGAGACATTAGCGCGAGCTTCCTATTAAATATTTCATTTCGAGGGCGGTTTTGGGGGAGTGCGCAAATTTGTGGCCAACTTTACAGCCAAAGCGATGAGAAAGACAACAGATGGACGTTATGGGTGCAATTTTGGAGTAGTATAACTTGAGGGGGAATTATTTTTTTGTATTTATAGATTTTAGGGTTCGCAGTTTTAGAGGAACAGAAGTTCAAAATAGGAAAAGTTTATCACATTTCAAATTTGGGATGAGTGTGGGTGACGATTTTGTGGGATATGTCCTTTATTTTAGACATGGTGGGGGAGTGATTATTTTTAGAGGGGAAATTCATGGTTGTGGTAGTTTTTTTTTTAAAACAAGTTACTTAATAATTGAAAACAATGTTCAAATAGTGGAATTCTGCAAAAAAAAAAATGCCGAAGACACAAATCTGGGTTGGTGAATAAATCTCCTTTTCCAAAATCCCCTTTCCAAAATGGGGGGCATGATTCCCCCTGCAGCCCCCCTTCTTGTGGTCAATGTAGGATTTGGAGTAGATGCAAGGTTGCCAAAATTTAGTTTGCTTGTGGGAGATTGTGGCATAGGGGATTTCGTCCCGGGAAAAAGAGAAGAACAAAAAATGAGAAATTATGTCCAATAAGGGATTTTTGAAAAGGGGATAACGTAGGTAACCCCACAAATCACGGTATAGATGATGAAAATGATTTATCTAAGTTTCAAACCTCAACGGAGAATTTTGCAACTGCAACAAATTGCTATAAAACCCTGCTTTTTGATAGTCCTGGTCATTATTGAAAGCGTGTGATGTTCGACGTTTTCATAATGTTCTAACTAAATTGTTGTTATCAAGTAGTTCGACTACTTCTGAATTATCATGGTTGCGAAGCCTACCTTCATGTCTTCTTGCGACCTTCCTGACCTCGTCCTCTACAATTTAAATTTTTAGATCTCTATGTAGATCGGCGTTACGTATATGTACCACGGCGCATTAACAATATTGCGTAGTACTTTGTTTTGGAAGCATTGAATGCTTTGTAGGTTTATCTTACTTGTGCACCCCCAAAGCTGGAAACCATATGTCCATATTGATTTCAGGACTTGCTTATATAGAAGCAGTTTATTATTATTGAAAGACATGACTGCTGCCTTCCTATGAGCCAATACATTTTATTGTATCGTATATTTAGTTCGTCATGTTTTTTTCTTGACATGAGTTTTATAGCGCCTAGAGTCATGCCTAAATACTTAGCTGAGTTCAAATGAAGAACTTCTTTGTTATTAATTGTTATTAATTATTAATTTGTTATTACAACACATATACACAGGTATATGTGTTGTATGTTTTTATTCGTGAAGTGAACATGGATTGACTTCAGTTCATTTAATTTTATTTGCAATTTTTTGGTCCAATCAGATATATCACTTATCGTCCTTTGCAGTTTTTCTGTAACTTCCTGGACGGTTTTTCCGACAGCAAGTACGGCATTGTCGTCTGCAAATGTGGCAACAGTAGTTTTGTCATTTTGTGGTGGGTCGTTCATGTATATAAGGAAAAGAACAGGTCCTAGCACACTACCTTGCGGTACTCCCGCTTTCATATACTTATTTTAATGCAGAGTACTCATCTTCTTGCTTAATTCTAAATAATCGCTGGATCTTTATTTTTATCAAAAGCCTGTGTTACATCAAGAAATATGGTAGAGCATATTTGTTTCTAAGGCCTTGTCAATTTTATGAGTTATTCTGTGAACCTGATCTAGAGTTGAGTACTGATTTCTAAATCCAAATTGATGGTTTGGTATAAGTGTCTTTTCTTCTGTAATCAGATTAAGCCGTTTCAGAAGTATTTTTTCGAAGAGCTTTGATAGAATTGGCAGCAATGAAATCGGACGATATAATGTAATTTCACTGGGCAATTTTCCCGGCTTTGGTACCATAATAACTTCCGCGACTTTTCATATCTTTTTTATGCAGTTTTTTTTTAGAATTTCACCCGTAGTTAAATCAAATCCCGTATCTTTTTTCGGGTTAATTTTGTCTTTGATTGAAGTGGATATTTCCTTAGAGGTTACTGCTGGAATCAATCTCTCGTCTTCGCACATTTCTTCCGTTTGATGTAAACAATCAATGTCTTCATATGGCTGGAAGACGTTTTCAAGCCGTTCCGCAAATAGATCCGCCATTTGATTATTTGTTTTCGCCCAGTTTCCACTGCTGTTTTTAACTGGTGAATTGTATGGTGTTGGTCTTTCCATTTTTTTTTTTTTTGTAGCCTTCCACAGTGAGTATTCTGTACTAGCATCATTCGTCACTTCGTCAGATTTGTAAGGTAGATATCTTTCCACAGACAAATTTTTCATTTCTTTGATCATTTTTCTTAGTTATTGTTTAGACTATTAAGTCTTGGCGCCCTCGACAGTTACCAGCCTTTACGAGCTCTGGCGTTGCAACTCAAGCAGCCTTTTGTATACCTAGAGTGAAAGTATGTACCTACTTCATTTTCCAGTTGCTCTATTTTATCTTGTTGTAGATAGTTCAATCCGATCCTCCAGCAAATATATGTAAAAAATATTTCCAGTCAGTGAGCTGGTTGCCTAGGCGTGGGTTCCGTTCCTTCATTATAATTTTATTACCAAGTGTGAGCAACATAGATGAGTGATCTGAGTCAAGGTCTGGAACTTCCTGCACCCGGGTAGTATTTGAGGAAATATTCTTAGTTATAAAAAAATCTACAATGTCCGGGATTTTTTAGCTATTAGGATCTTTTAAGAACAGTTCTTTTATTACTCTTTGTTTTTCAAGGAAAGATATCCCTTCCAGAATTATTCTTTTCGGTATCTTCCATTCTATTGAGAATTCTTTGGATAATATCCTCCATGGCATTGCTGTAAGACTTGCGGTCTCCGACTGGTTTGGCAACGTTGCTCGAAGTATGCATATGTTTTCTTTGGACCTGTAATGAGACTTAACTTCCCATTTTTGCTTGAGGGAGGATTGTCTTTATCTTTATCTATTTTTTTATTCTTCTGGGCCCTCGATTTTGGTCCTAAGTCTTTTTTGCTTCGATTTTCTTTGACTTTAGCCACGTCTTTTTGGATAGGCTTTTGCATTTTCTTTAGCTTGTTATCTTTTACATGTTGCATCTCTTTTGCTACTATGCAGCCTCTATAGTTGGCTGAGTGTCTTTCGCTACACCCTATATGCAACATGCTTCTGATGATATCAACGGATATCAACGAAAAGTCTCTTCTGATCGCCCAACCGCCAACAAAATTCTTTAACTTCATGGCCCTCCCAGGCGATCGTGCTCTTTTTTGATCCACTCCATGATCACTCAATTTCAACAACCAATTGATCCTGCAACTTGTATCAGATATATCCATTCATACGATTTCTTTCTTGAGCAATTACGCAGCTGACCATTCACCATCTACTATCACTCATCATCCTAGTTTAGAGCTCAGTAAAAGACCATACCCAACACAGACATACTGAGAGATGCTGAAAGCGTGCCGAAGAAAAAAAAACCGTCCTTAATCAACACAAATACTTACTTTTTCAACAGAGAGATGTAAATAAGTAGATTCCATGCTGGCAAGATCCCTTTGTCATCTTATAAAATGCCTCAGGTTCTTTTAAAAATGGAACATCCTCCCCAAAGGAGAATTTAAATTAGTTTCTTCTTATCTAGGATACAAACAAATATAATATATACACTATACAGCAACACAACTTCCAACCACTATAAATGACATAATTAGAATTAAATTGATTCCTTTTCCTTTGGTTGTCACTGTTAAAAAAAAAAAAAGGACACCACCGAGTACCCTTACCAACAAAATAGTTTGCAAATAAACGGCAAAACGAAAGAGAAACTTGTTAGATTCATTTTTAAGGATACTTGCAAAAGAAATGGATGACAGCGACAAAAAAAAAACCCTCACTCTCTAGTAGCAGAAAAAGGAACTTCATCAAAGGATACCCGCCCCTACTTTCACGAATGACACGACAACAGGTCGTGGGGTTTATGGCTTTAAGAAACGACTTATTTTTCCTTGTTTCCCCATCGCCTGAGATATCCTTATAGACATGCAAACTATAAACTTAAGTATATCCACTGTATGTAAGAGTGACGAGTTTCTCTGAAGCACCTCCTCTCGAGGACATCAAAAGAAGTGAAAAGGTGTTTTTAATGAAAGGATAATAGCACCGCTGCTCAATAGGACGTCAAATGAATGCGACGACAGAAAACTAACTAAATGAGGAAAAGGACTTTTGCAAGAAATAAATAAAGAAAAAAAAAACAACTTTTAATAATGACAAAGGCGATTTGAATCATACGCACACATAGTCAGAGAAGATGAAGAGGCGACGCAAACTATGTCATTCAGAATAATCCTTTAAATCCTTGTTAATTTATCAATTGAATGAATTCACTCGTCGAGTGCGATTTCTTTTAATGAAGTACAACCAGTTCGAAAGGATCTCGACATTGAGGAGAGTATTTCTCTCTATCTCGAGGGTATACCTTGAAAAAAGTCCTTAATTCCATTTTCGTTTTAAAGTCCTTTTTAATGCTGCAATTTGCATCTCACTCTAAACTAAAGTTAAGTGGCAGGAAAAATTAATTTTCTCGTGCACCCTGCACTCGAGTAGAGAAAATCCGTTTTTTTTTTAATTCACCGCGCGCGCTCTATAATTAGCGAACGAGCCGTGGAATTGTTGTGTGCATGTGTGGCGCATTAGTGCACAATATTCTCGAGAGCAACCCAGAGAGAGAGAGATGGTAATTATGGGTGGTAAAGTGGCGAAAAGGATATTACGGGGGCTCAGAAATTGTGATATAAATTGGAAATTTTGTGCATGCCCCACCTGCATTTGGCGTGGCAGCGTGGCAGCATGGCACTGCCCTGCGGGAGTAGTAATCTTCTGCAAAAAGAGTGCTTATTTAAAACTATTAGGAGATGATTGGATTATCGTGTGTAGTTGTGTTTGTACGGATGTGCATTTGAAACGGATTTTTTTTTCTTCTTTTGTTCGGCGGTATAATTGAATTAAGGTGTAGATTTCGAGCAAGGATTTAGATATACCTACATTATGTAGATGAGGAACATTTTGGAATAGGAATGACTCAGAGGGAAGGATATTAGTAAAAATGATATAAGTAATCGATTTCAGTCTTTATCAAAAGTTCTGAAAAAACGCTTTGCGCCTAAAACTCCCAAAAAAAAAATATAAAAAAACGATTAAAAAAATGCCCTAAAAATATGGTAAAAACGCTTCGAAAACGCCTCGAAAAGGACCCGAAAAAAGACCCAACCAAGCGCCATAAAAGCCACCGAAAAACAGACTAAAAAGAGAACCAAAAATTACACGTAAGAAAGCCTCGGAAGCAATATCCTTTGGTATCCCAGTGAGGCACCAATGTTTTTTGCGAATCTGGACATAGCTAGAATTTCAAGCGCTTTACATTTGATTTAAAGTTAAATACCTAACCTAGTAGAACGTCTACCACCTAAATCACCTGTTGGCATCATTTCTCATTTCAAGTCTGACAGCTACCCATCAGTGCGGCTGCCCTGAATTGGGTCCAAATTTTCGCGAAGTGTGATTTCAGCAGCAAAGATTAAACCATGTATTGTTTGCGTATTTGGTACTTCCTTAATTTTTTTGTTTTTCTTTATCGTTTTTGTGGCACTATATGAAGACAGCCTTAAATTCAGGGGCCAGATTATGTAAAATGAAAACGATCGAACGCTATCGTTTCGACAATAGCAGTCTCTGTCTATTGCCGCAGATATGAAAGAGACAGGTTTAGTGAACACGAAAGCGGTTTTCGTTTCGTTTTTTACAGAATCCCACCCCAGGTCTACCAGAATGAGATAGGATTGCACTGTTGTATGTTAAATTGTCTAAAAATAGCTTGGCTGAGAAAATAAATATTTTCATTTAGCTCACTTTCTAAGTAGACGATAATAGCTTCCATTTGATTTGTAAAAAAAGCGTCCCTGACAGCAAGTGAAATCAAAATATGACCCAAAAACATCGCGAGATACACCCCGGAAAACAACAGAAGAAAAGCCTTAAAAACACCCCCATAATACCCATCGAAAAACACTCCAAAAAACAATCTTTCAAACGTCTCAAAAACCTTTCGTAAAACTCCGAAAAATGACAGCGAACGATCCAAAAACACACCAAAAACGAGGCAACATAAAACATTCTACGAAACACCTAAAACAACAATGCGAAAATCGGTTAAAGAACAATTGTTGCGAAAAACGGAAAAACATCCCAAAAACTCTTCAAAAAAGCGAAAAAAGCTACTCGTGTCCAGCCCACAAAAACGCTGCAAAAAAAAAGCGGAAAAACCCTCCAAAACCGCTTCAAAAAAACATCCAAAAACTTTAAACTTTAAAAAGCCTTGAAAAGTGGTGTAAAGAACAGATCTTAAAACGCCACCAACAAAACGTTCTAAGAAACGCTTAGTTCCACAAAATAACACACAAAAATGCCTCCGAAAAACACCCCAATAAAATTCCAAGAAATGATCCAAAAAATTCTTAAAGAAAAGGAAAACTCCCCAAAAACTGCTTCAAAAAACACAAAAAAAATTGTCCAAAATCACTTAAAAAGGCCTTGAAATGCGGTGTAAATAGACTTTAAAACGCCACCAAAAAAAACGTTCTAAAAAACGCTTTGTTCGCCAAAAAAACGGTAGGAGATCCCCAAAAAACACCCAAAAAGGCCTCCGAAAACCGCCACAAAACAAAAAGGGCCCACAAAATATCGCAAAAAAACGGAAACACCATAAAAAGAATTTCAAAAACGCTTTAAAAAAGCAAAAAAAAAAACGACTCAAAAACCGCCACGGAAAATGCCCAAAAAACAGGAAAACTCTTCAAAAATCGCTTCAAAAAACACCCAAAAAACGCTTTGATAATGTTATAAAAACGTCGCAAAAATCGCCTTTTGGGGACCGTCATTATCATGATTAATTTTGATCATAAAAAGATCTCGAAAATAAAGAACTACTACATTTTTCATCTTCCTATTGAGCAATGTACTACCCCAATTTCTGCATAAACTTCAGATGTCAATTAACAATTTGACCTTTCAAATTTACGTCGATATGAAAACCAACTGAGTGTCCTACTGTCACCCATTAAACTCAGATGTGCTGTAGTCCCAATGAAGTAATTAGATACTCTCCTATGTCAATGTGATTATTCCCTTTCATTTCAAACTAAATTTTCCATTTTGTCTTTCACATGAAAATTAGTCCCATTTAACATTACCAGTCAGAATGACGTAAACTTCCGCTCGCGTCCAGTTAAACCAAATAAAATCATTGCAATCAATATGCTCGTAAGGCCATGCAGTCACGCATGGCCTTAATTGATGCGTCAAATATTGGCCCAATTTGGTGACAGTCCCGTTTGAATATTCACTTATTTATTGATATTAGAAAAAATAATCCCAAATGTATGATAGTCGAGTAGGTAGTCCTTTTAAATGTCCTTTGTCGGATTACATTCACAAATTTCAAATTCTATCCACCCGCGCGCCACCATGACAGTTTCAACCCTCCGTTGCATTTTAAAATAATGAATGACAGACGATTTGTTCAGCTTTTCACAAACACCACCGAATGGGACAATAGAAAACCCACGACGACGACCCAGGACAGAACAACATGGCGAATTGTGAGCACGAATGTATAACTTCAATGTCACTTCCGGAGTTATGAAGCGAATGATGTAATTTTTCTCTCAGGGGGATAAAACTGACTTCTCGCGCGTACGAGCGTACAAAGTTATCAACTCGACGACGAATACGAAATTAAATCCAAGACATTTCTACCTGAAACTACCAGCAACAGCAGTCAGCAGCCAGCCAGGCCAAGCCAACCAAGCCCAAGACGTTTATATCCTTCTCATGAATAACTCAAGTGAGTTCACTTTGTAACATAATGTAGCAGCAGACAAAGCATAACGTGGAAGACAGACATGCAGTGACTCCTTTGGAATAACTCGCACAGACATTTATCATCAGGCAACTTTACCAGAGCCAGCGTGGAAAAAAGTTATCCCCTACCCCTAGAGGCGAAATGTTTCTCATGAGAGTGTTGGTTTTTTTTTTTACTTTCGTCTTAAGCTTTCTTCTTTGCATGAGGGACGAGGGAGTGAACGCAGTACTTGCTGGGATGTGATGTGTTACATATTTTGACAGTTGTAATGAATTTTTGGTAAATTTAAAAAAAATTCTCCTAAAAAGAGACAATCTCGGCGAACTGGCTATTAGCCGCTTTCAAAACCTTATTTGAAGAGCTTCTTCGTTTGAACGGGTAGTTTCAACATCATTAAATCATGTGGTATCACAAGCGGACTACTGCTGCACTCGCTGCAATGCGACACCCAAAACTAACCTTACATAAAATGAATACGTAATGTGAATCACAGAAGTGTCAAATAGAGTACTAGATCTAGATCAGATCAGAACTGAGTTAGAAGTTCCACTAAGCAATAGTTTGAAAATAAAAGGAAGCAGACTTCGCGTGACACGATTAACACGACTTGAATGTAGCGACCAAATGACTTTCGAATGAGTGGGTGATCGTCTTGTTAAAGCTTTGATACAGATAGACAAAGTCCCACGCGTGACACTGCACAAAGTGTCATGCATGTCGCGATTGACACGTTGTTTCCCCGTTGTTCTTGTTCGTGCAAATGATGGGTCCAAATGGGTGCAAATTGGTCCATTGTTGTGATGTCAGCCTGTCAAAAATTGACACGTATCGTGATATATGTAATAGTAGCTGAAGAAGTGAGGACGTGGTTTACTCATTTCGATCCATCAAGTTATTTTCAACTTATTTAAGTCCTTTTGACACATTGTCACAAATTGACAACGTCCCACGAATGACACTGCACAATTGTCTACAGTGTCATGAATATCGCGATTTTTTTTTTTATCCCTGTTGTTGTTGTTCGTCCAAATGACGATCTAATGGGTTACTTTTTGTGATGTCAGCATGTCAAAAATTGACACGTACCGTCACCTATATCTATATCTACTCTTCGTCACTCGTATCTTCAAAAAGTTATTGACACCAAATAGCATCGATTCAGCAAAGAACATTTTTTTACGATTTTGTAACATCTGGTGGTCCTTTATTGACCATCAACACACTTTAATTGGCTGTCGCATCTCTTGTCTCGAACAAAAATAAAACCAACACAAAATTCATTTTTTTACTGTCAAACCATCAAAATTCGAACATCCGAACGATTATAGTGTTCTGGACGTGATTTTACTGTGCGCTGTGTTTGCAGGCACTGCAGTAGGTATGACGAAAGGATGTAAGCTTCTTTGTTTTCTTTGTTCAATTTTACTGCTCGATTGAATAAAAATCCTTTAATTATTTTCATCACGTTTTTTGAACGTTTTTATGGCTCAATCATCTTTTGACGACGAGGACGATGACGCGACGCGGGTCAGTACCGATAATCCCAATTTTACATCGCTGGGCCTCCGGCGTCGGGGGAACTGAATTTAACTGGTTTCCTGATGATGATGTAACTAGATTGGACAGTGAATGGTTTTTTTTTTTTGTTTCAACTTATTTAAGTTGGCACTATGTAAGTACGACGTGAGGTAATTGCAGTTGTGTATTTTATTTTGTTAACTGATTGTGATGTGCCTGAAGTTGGGGAAAATAATATTTTGTTGTAGGTACCTCTACAGTTAGGCCCATTTCACACATACCCGGCAACCAGCTAACCGGTACCGGCTGCCCGGTCGTTGCGAATACATTCTTATGGGCGCGTTCACACCTGCAAATCGAAACCGTCCATAACAATGTATTCCCAACGACCGGGTAGCCGGTACCGGTTAGCCGGCTGTCGGGTATGTGTGAAATGGGCCTTAGACGGATACCGTCCTTCAAAAAATGAATAGTCCTTTCTATATCTTGAATTTTAGGTTAAAGAAGGCTGTGATATTCTGGCATTTTTTCGCTTTATATGTAAAGTTGGTCCCAAAAGGTACATTTTTAGAACAGTTGTGGATGCGTCGACTATAGCCGTCGTTATGGCAGGGCCCTGCAGAGGTTAAAACAGGCTCAATAGTTCAAATATCTCAACGCAGATGTGTCTATACTTTCTCTCAGATCATGCCTAAAAGACTGTCTAGTCTATGCTAACGACCAAATAGCATTAGAAATGGTAGATGAATGGTGAACTAGGAATGGCCTTTTGGGTCAAACTGAACACTTGTCCGCCTTGATTCAACCAGGCGTAACTATTAGGGTGGGTCATCGTTTTTTTGGACCCATATCCAAGGGATTCTAAAAAGCAAAACAAACTTTTTTTTAAGAACCTTCCTTCCACCCGCGTTGATTTTGAAAATGTGTGTTCTCCTCAATATTTCGATATTTTTCAATATAGGCTATTTGGGTTTGAAAACTTTCTTACTAGGCCTAAGCGGATCTACAGTTCGAAGTGAACCAAGGCTTTAACTTCTCGGCTAACTGTTTTCAGTTGCGTTCTCGAAGTTCGTTGAGCTCCCCTTCAACTTGTGCGCGTCACCTAAGACGAGGTCTTCCTCTACTGCGCTGTCTCTTTGCTACACGTCCCAGCCATCTTGAAAAACTGATGTGCAATTTTTGACTAGGTGGATGTAGCTGATGTACTGCTCATATAGTTTGTCGATGAGTCTTCTCCTCTAAAGACCGGCAACGTAGACGGGACCGAAAATCTAACAAATAAACTTCCTCTCGAAGCGACCGAAGATAGCTTCATCCACTTTAAATAGAGCCCAAGCTTAGGCGTCATAGAGCAGGACTGGGATAATAAAGGTCTTATATACGAGTAGAATCTCCTTAGTACCTACCCCAGAATAGGGCTTTATTACGCAGTTGCTTCTCAGTTCACAGAAACAGAGGTTGGCAAGTGTTATCCATCGCATCGCTTAACGACTGAGACGTTGTTATCAGAGCTGATAGAACAGCCGAGCTACTCGTATACAAAGTCTCTCAATACCTCAAAGTTATAGCTGTCAATTGTAAGGTTTTGTCCGATCCGTCGATGTTAGGTGTTCCTTCTTGGTTTTGCTCTCGTAGATCGCTAGACCCATTTTAGCCGCTTCCGTTTCTAGTGACAGCTCACTGGGTTCTACCAATTATGTCAATATCATCGGCGTATGCAATTGGATAGACTTTTGATAGATCGTGCCTCTGCCTAGTGTGTTGGCCTCTGAGACGTGAGTCTCGGACAATTCTTTCAAGTTTATAATGTTGAAGAAGTCGCGTCAACTTGTCTAAATCCTCTTTGACATGACGTGAAGTTTTCGTCGACATGATAAGCATTTTGCTTTGTGGGTAAACTATTATAAATTAAAATTATTGTAAAAATAAATAAACTTTTGAAACTGATTATAGTCTGCACAAATAGTTTTCCAAATTCTCAGCACCGACTGTGATTCTATTCCAAGGTTTCCCTGGGTATTTTTTGCCTTGGGACGTTCTTTTTATCTTTTGGTAAGACTTCCGTACATTGTTTCTGGAATAGCATCTCACAATTTCTTCAACCGTAGGCTTCTCGTGCTCTTTCTTTACCTTCCTGAGGATCCGATGTTCCTCCCGTATCTTTTGCTCGTATAGAGCTCGAGAGTCGCTCTAGTCCTCTTCCGCACCGCCACTTTATACGTCTCTTGTTTTGCTACTGTTGGGTTGTCAGTGTTGTCACTAAATGCCTTATTAATATTAAAATGTGGATTAGGAAATGGATGTCTATTATACCAGACTTCCTATTCTACTGTTATTCTATTCCTGTCTATTCAGACTTCCTAGCAATATTTTAACCTCAATGTTCTGGTATTGCTCGATTTTTTTTTCGAGGAGTGGCGATACGAGCGCATATGGAGCTGATGTTCGTTCACTAACGTGACGATAGCAGTATATGTCTAGTCGAAGACATCCAAGGCGCTCTTTCAGCTTTCTGGCAGTTTAAGGGTTCTTTTGGTGCTCCACCGAGTCCATTCGCTCCATCTCCCAGATTAAGTTCCACAAATCAGTCAATTGTCCATAATTATCGACCATATCGGTTCAATCTGTATCCCAACTCAGAACCCAGAAGTCCCTCTTCCAATAACAGAAAGAACATTGCAAATCTACCAACACTAATCCATTGATGGAGAACAACTACTGCGATACGCATCAACAGTCATCACACTCCATCCACATTTCATCTAAGCGCACCCTTCTTTCACCTCCAAGCCTGAGAGAACAACATCAAAACAATGCCATAATGACTACCGGCCAGGTCCGAGAATTTTTGATTTGAAATTCCTTAATTTCTGCCCAAAAGTTTACTACCTCCAATTCGCTGTTTATGTCCTTTTTTACTTCTCCCAAAACAAAAAAAAGACCAAATTATTGCCAAAATCGTAAAACCAAAAGTTAGAAAAAAGGGTATCTCTGCGAAACTTTATTGGATCCTCCTGAAAAACCGACGATAAAGTGTGCTCGGGCAAAAAACAAAACAAAATTACTGTGTATAAAAATGCTCAACTCCATTTTCGAGAAAGGATGCCTTACTGTGTGTACGCGCACGTTTGGGGCTATAAACAATCTGGATGAGCAACGAAATATTTCGCCTTTCGTCATCATTTCTCGTGCGAGAGCTCATCAGGACAACGATGGAGCCAGAGTCTGGCGGAGGTCTCGTAAAATTAATTACACATACACAGAGTGCCCAGATGTTTGCCAGTATGAGTGCGCTCTTGTCCGAATGTAAAATCTGCTCAATCATTGCCCAAGAGTTGGTCCTTTTTTTTTTTTGGTGCCCATCATAGCTCACCAATCCTTTTTTCTCTACTTGATAAATCTACATTTGTCATGGTTTTACGTAGCCCATTCGTTTTGGGTATATACTTTCTCTCATTAGCAATTCATCCATTCGGTGGGATATCCTTATCACTCTAGGCATTTTATACACTAACACACACATACGGCCATTACTCAAGGATAAACAATTTTCATGTAATCATTTTTGTTTAACAACCTTTTTGACGGTCGTCCTTGTTGGTTTGTTTTTCTATTCTTCTTCGTCGATGTATATTTAGATAATCAGCAAAACTATTTTTACTGTGGTATCCTTGCGGAAATAATTAACATTGTGGGTAAACTACAACTGACAAGGACATCATTTACTATCTTGTCAGGGATTATGTAAGCCATACGTACACACGAATGGGTAACAATATTTATGATCGAAGATGGTCCGATAGGTAAAGAACCTTTTAATCATATCCATATAGTCCTTTTGTTTGGTTATCTATACGACGGGGGTTTTACTGGCTAATTATGGCTAATGAAGTGTGAGACGAACTTCTGGATTTCATGGAAGGGAAAAGTAGTCGGTGATGTGATAATGACACTGAGAAACTCTCATATTTTGACCATTGAACGGTATTCGAAGTTGCTTGATAGTGGCAGTAACTTTTGTAATTTAATAGCCTCCTTCATGAGGTTATAAACACAGATAGATTTGAATGTATAGTGCAGAATCATGGTCTTTGTCGAAAGCCGTAGAAAACCTCTAGAGATACTTCGAGAGAAGAAGACTTTCGTTCGTGATCATCTGTTTGCAGTAGCCTTCCCATCAAGGACATTTTTATTGCATTAACGCTTCTCTCCCATTGATCTATCGCGAGATTAAATTATATATCCCCTCAGTGTAACAGCAGTTTCACTTAACTCACGCCTGGCAAATCACAATTACGACTAATTCTGTTATCCTTACAATATAGTTTCCATTATCCCGGTTTTTATTTTCGCACTTTTATTACCGCATTCCATTTCCCTTCTGTCGTTCAGCAAACGCATTTGGATTGCTTCCAACTGTTCCAATTCACTCATCGTCATACTAGGTATATGGACGACTGGATCTACTACAGCCCCATATTCATTGGTCCTGCATACACAGCAGGACCTCCAGCCACTTAAGTACTCTGCCTAATAGAATATCATAGTAAGACGATATCAGCGCGCGGCATGGCACAGAGATCGTTCTCTTGTCGTAAGTACTTGGGTGTACAGCCAGCCGCCACCCCCCAACTTTTACATGGTCTTTCCAGCTTTTATGAACCATTTACTTCAATTATAATGCACCATCCGCTAGGCTAGGACTTGATGCTGCCACTTGCACCACTTAAGCATCATAAAGTTATCCGGCATAGGAGATGGTGTACCGCGTCGGGCGGTTGTGTATGGAAATGTGTATATGTATGTGCCACTAATACTGGTTGCCAGCTGTTGGTTGTGCGTCATCATATCCGTATAGCAGCAAATTGCACTTAAAGGACTCTTCTTCATCTTCCTTTTGGGGAAGAGTGCGGAATGAGCTCGAAATGGTATATGCTTTGTTATTTTGCCTTCAACCGATTTCGATATGCGCATGCAAGCTTTACCAAAATTAAACCGAAACATGTATGGGGGAGTAAATGTCCTTTTTTTTGCAATCCTTGGGCAAATAGCACTTTTGCTTAGGCAGAAACAAACCTCTCTGATGGCGCACTCTGAGATGGACATGGAAGTGTGAAAGCAGTGGGCAAGCAAGTCTTGCAGTATACCTAGATGGAGTGGAGGCCAAGGGGAAATCAATTTGTTGAGGAATTTTGCAATAGATGGCCAGGGATATGGAACTTGTCGATGCCTTATAGCCCAGGGTGGCTTTTTAAATGAAAATGTAGGGAGGGGGTCTTTAAACTTGCAAATCTATTGACAACCCTTAGAATGTAGTCCGAATGTCTCCGTCCTAAGACGCAGCGTAATAATTGCTACACCCACAACGTTAACAAATTGAGCCACAAGTTGACTGTCGAAGGTGTAAAACTTGTCAATTTGGGACATTTCTAATTATGAAAAATTTTTCGTTGCTCGTATTTAGGCGCGCGGTTTTCAGAAATCTACGATTTTGCTTATACTGAGCTTCCCTAGTAAGTTTCGTTCTTCTTCACACCGCGAGATGGCATGATGTTCGGCACCTTCAATTGTTTCTGTCAACCTTACACAATAAGGGTTATCGTAGTGCTCAATCATATAAAGGTTAGCTCTAAGGCATCAAATCTTTGTATGCGTTTTATTAAGGTAGAAGTCCAACTCTCGATGCTGATCCATTCTTCAAAGTTTGATAGAATTGTGTACGTCCATTTTGCTCTGCTAGAACAGTCCTATATCCCTTGGCCCCTTTTCAAATAAATTTTTGTGCTTGTGACTGATTGTCACTTTGAACCACTGCCAGTTGGGGTTATTGTTGTTCTTGTGGCAAAATGTTTCTGCTGTTTGCAATGAGCTACTTACCTACTCTCAAAGTTCCAATTTGACAAGTTACCTCCGATTTCAATTTATTGCTAGTAGGCATGATGATGGACCATATATGAGGCCCGTACACGTACAGTACTGTCATTGGTCAGCCAATGTTCGACACCTAGGTAGTCAGGAAGGGAACTTCAATCGAATTTGAATGCGCAACTAGGAGGCTGTTAGTTAAAGACCGCGCTAACTGAAGAAGCGTATTGATTGAGACCAATCTCCACCCAGGACTCTAGCTTTTTGGTATATATTGTTTTGTTTAATTTTAGGTTACAAAAGTAACCTATTTCTAAAATTGTCAGTACCCACCTTTCGGATAAAATTCTGAACTCTTTTGGCAGCGAGTGTCCACTGGATATTTTCTCAATTCGCGGTGTTTAAAAAGTCAAAACGTCTATGAGTCTACAGCCTAATTAGGGCACATTATTTCCTACCACTACCACTCACCATTGTTAAACAAAAATGTAATTTTATTTAACAAGATGGGGAGACTTTCCACGCAAAAAAAAAAAAACTTCTTCTTACCTTTTCTAAGGAATTTCAAACCAAGAAGAAACTTCCACAGTTGCTCTGCCCTCAAAGCCATTCACCCTTGTCTATTTAAAACAGCCTCCACTATTCATGTAAAGTAATAATTCCACCAAAAGACGGATATTTCTCTGTCGAAAATAAAAACCCATTAAACCGCGCATTGAATCTCGCTAGATGTCGCCTTCCCACACAGACACAACTCTCATTTTACTTTGCACATCCATAGTTAATGGGCTACGCAACAAAATCCATTCCACAATATCAACGAGGATATAGGTAGTCGCCTCCGACACCGATAAGAATCTCATCGCATCAAAGCGTTCCAAGTTAAAAGGATTACTTTAAAATTTACCCCTTCAATCTACATATTTGATCAGTAAACGATGTTGTCCGTGGTAAATGGACCGCTCTAACCATCTCTCTCACACTTACACTCAAACCGTTTTATATATCTTAGCCTAAGAGAAGCTTATTTTGAATAGTTCTTTTTTTTCCTTTGAATTTTTCATTCTACTGGAAAGCCACATTGAAAAAATTGCTTCCTCGTCCTTTCTTCCCTGTCGCAATGGTCAATAGAAATCTGTGTCACAGTTCATTTGGCATCACAGGCGAAAGGTAAATAATAGCTTTACAGTGCCAGATTTGAATGGTTTGCCTCCCAGAAATCACTTAAATGAACCTGAGTCCAGGCAGCTCCTGAGTGCGAGGTGTCCTCACGTGTAGAGCAAATAAAGTGCATCACACATACATCTGCATACATTTAAATAGATTTCGCTTTGTTGATGACTTTAATATCGTTCTATTGCTTTTTGTTTTTAGTAGTATATAATGTATATGTATATCCTGATGCTGAGAAAGGATTGGTCATGTTCTTTGTCGTAGTTGAAGCTCGCCTGCGGCCGACAAAGGACTTTTATTGCAAAGGAGCTGGAATTTTATTGCCCTCATTCTGTGGGTGGTTTGTTTGTTCATTGTTATCATTGCTTTCGTTTGTAGAATATCTATGAATAGGTATTTGTTTTCGCTGTCAAATTGATTATCCTTTTGTTTTGAAATAAGAAAAAGATCATGACAAACAGATGAAGGAGGTGTTGATGGTTTACCAGAGATAAGCGGATAAAATGGAATGACATTATATTTAAAGAGATGGACACGTCAGATAAGGATATCAATGCAACAAATTAGATGTGGGATGTTGATGGCGGTTTTTGAAATCTTAACCTCAATAGGTATACAATACAATCACGTTAAAGTATGTAGAAAATTGAGAAAATAGACCACAAATTGACTTATGGTAATGGAAAGTAGAAAATACCCTTAAAAAGACCTCCGTCAACTTGGCAGAGCACATATGTCAAAAATTAATTAGGTCTTAAAAAGGCAACTGTCTGACTGTCTTATGGGCTTGCTAGAGAATATTTGTCTAAAAATGTTTCACTGGACCTTCGTCAGTATCGTCATGTCAATTATTACGTACTACCTGTAGCATGTCCGTGCTAAGGAATTGTCTATGAGAACAATGCCCATAAATGTTTTAAATTTAAAACTTTAGCTCCCAAGAGTAACGAAAAATAACGTTTGCAGTTTTTTTATTTAAAAATTGCCATGCCCCTTTTCCCGATCCCGCCTATAGTTTTTTAAATGCATTCTAAAAGCAATAAACGTCTATTTACCAAATTTGAAGGCTAAAGCTGCCGTAAATGTAAAGATATAGTGTAATTTTAAAATTTGGGTGTTCATCGAAGTATTAGGAAAAAGCGTTTGCATTTTTTTTGTATGGGAGGTGCCACGCCTCTTTATAAATTGTTAACCAAGCTTCACAGAAACACTCCCGAGCGAATAAATGTTAACTTAATTAGTTCAGTTGTTTTCGAGATATACGTTTTGTATGTTTTTTTGTATGGAAGGTGTCACGCCCCCTTTGCTTATGTCCTTTTTTGGGCCAATACGAATCCATCAAGCTAAAAGTCGTGAAAAACGAATGATTCGTTCTCGAGTTATGAGTGCACACACGGACGGCAGTCTCTTTTGTATATAGATTCTTCGCTAGTGCAGTGGGAAAAGTAAATCAAACCAAAATGACTTTAAAGATTACATCAGACAATATCCTACGTTGATATCGCTAATACCATGCGCCCCTGCCCGACTGCAGCCTTAAAATAACTCCTCAACTTTCTTCTAGTACACACATGACTTAAGAAGACGCAGCCTTTCATAACTACTCAACTTTCAACTAGTCCATTAAATTACTTAAGAAGACAGCCTTAAACTAAGCTATAAAACTTCAGCTCCAAAAATGTCCAAAAAATGTTAATCAGGATATCCAAAAGGTCACAGGAAGATCGTAAGATCAACAAAATATTATATCAAACCCCTTGATTCAAGTGACAGACTTCGTATCCTCGAAAGTCAACTTCCATCGATGGTAGGTCTGTGTGGGAGACTCATGGCTAAACGAATCTCCAGTCTTAGAAGTTCAAGCATCAGCATATTTTCAAACAGTCAATCAGACTCCCCACTCGACTATCGAGTAGCTGCCCACATTAAAGTGGCTCTCTTCTGGGTTTCACATCATTTGGCAACGAAAGGCTGATGTCTGATGAGCTATATCTACCAAAGGTTCAACAACTCCCTTCAATGACTCAGAAATTAATTGTGGTCTGTCAAACAACATCAAGGCAAAACAAGACTATTGGAAGCTTTAAATGAATCTATCGAATTGAGGTGAATAATGAAAAGTTCAGTACTTTGTAGAGAACCTACAACCATCTCTCGCCCAACAAGGCAACATTTCATTCCGGAAATAGGTTTAAATACCTAGGTACACTAAGTCCACCCTCATGAATCTTCTCTCTCTCTCCCACAGTAACGTGCAATCACTATTTTATATGGACAAAAATATTCCATCTGCAATTAACCATAATTCTTACTGCAAAGACAAAGGAATATTTTCCCAAGAAGACTCCAGCCTGGTCCGACGTCCACCTCTCTTCCCATATATAACGCCCACACTCGACTCCTTTGCTTGAAATTAATATTACTACCTACGAATGTTATAGGAAAGGAACCCAGCTCACTCTCTCTCTCTTAAAGAGTATAACGCCTGTTATGAGACGCTAGCCCCTACTCTCATATATACAGCATTAATGGAACATTTTAAATTACTTCCTGACTGTGCTTCCCGCAGGATACCGGCAGCGTCTGGGTTCCACCTTTAAAATTATGATAACGCATAAGTTATGCTGAAAATTAAACACAAAAACGGATGGCAATGGGAACAAATGGCACTGCTGAGAGAATCCAGCAACGGGAATAGTGTATAGAGGATTGAGGTGGACCACCGCTCACCGCTGTTGTAAGTTACATTAAAAGGGAGGGAATTCTGTCATCGTTTGTACTTCGGTATAGGACAATTTTGTTGGTTTATGCTTGAGAATTTTAAGTTAAAAAATAAGGTTTATTTTTTTGTTTTATTTCCTTTATTTAACAATAAGGGATGGAAGGATTAAAGAAGTTTAGGACTAAGGTTTTTACAAGCACCTGGTCATACTGGGTAGTTTATTACGAGTGTGGGATTTGCAAGATTGATAGGGGAAAACGGTTTAAGGAAATGACAAATGATGGTATTTACTTTGATAGTAGAAAAATAGGCAGGTATCGAAAAGAGGAGATGAAGGATCGAGTGCAGGATATGTCACGGTTATAGCATATATACATATTGAGAACGCGGCATTACGACTTGCATCTAAAATGTATGCAGAAATTAGGGTACTAGCTACATTACTTTTGACAATTTTGTTTGGCTACCTCAATAGGAAGATGAAAAACGTAGTTGTTCTCTATTTTTGTGATAAAAATGAACGATGATAATGACGGTCACCAAAAGGCGATTTTTGTGACGTTTTTAGAACTTTTTCAAAGCGTTTTTTTGGTGTTTTTTGAAGCGATTTTTGGCGAGTTTACCTGTTTTTAGGGACTTTTTCTTGGTTTTATTTTGCATTTTTGGAACGTTTTTCGGGAAAAATGTCGGAATGCTTTTTATGGTGTTCCCCGTTTTTTGCGACGTTTTTTGAGCCCTTGTTGAAACGATTTTTGTGGCGTTTATGGGTGCTTTTTGTGGCGGCCTCCTACGGTTTTGTTGGGGGAACGAAGCGTTTCTTAGTACGTTTTTTTTTAAGATCTGTTCGTTACTCCGCTTTTCAAGGCCTTTTTTTAAGTGATTTTTTGGATGTCTTCTGAAGCGGTTCTTGGGGCGTTTTTCAGCTTTTTTATGGGCAGGTTTCGAATCATTTTTTCGCCATTTTTATTACCTTTTTTCGCCTATAATTTTAAGAGTTTTTGGAATGTTTTCCGTTTTTCTCGACAATTATTTTGGCCCTTTTTCGGGTGTTTCTTTAGGCGATTTTCGCGGTGTTGTTTTACGTGTTTCGTAGAATGTTTTATGTTGCCTCATATCTGGTGTATTATCGGATGGTTTTGGTTTCCTATTGATTTGAGTCGTTTTACGAAGCGTACATTTACATTTTTATACCCGGTACCACACTGTGGTGAGGGTATATTCACTTTGTCATTCCATTTGTAACGCCCATAAGGAGGCGTTGTAGGTATGACAAACTATATATATTATTGATCAGCATCACTTTCTTAGTCGATCTAACGATGTCCGTCTGTCTGTCTGTCCGCACGATTACGGCCGTAATTTAAGAGCTATCGACTTGAAATTTGGTATGTAAGCTTTTATCCACCAAACTGAGGCTAAGTTCGAAGATGAGCAAGATCGGATGAAAACTATACTACTACCTCCCATACAAAAATATCAGATTTATATAGCTTTTTATGTTAAAAATTAAATTTAAATAGCTACAGTAAAGATAGCAAGTTTAAACTTTGCACATATTGTTTTAATAATATTTAAAAATTTTTGACAAAAAATGAGCTTGGTCGAATAAAAAGTACCCACACCTCCAATACAAATATATAATTTTTTAATACTAAAATATTTTTTTTATTTTACAATAATAAAGTACCGGGTATTTGAGCTTCGGCATAGTCGAAGATAATTGTCTTACTGGTTTGGAATGTTTTAGGTGCGTTTTATGGGGTGTTTTTGAGGCTTATCCGCTATCGTTTTACGGGGTGTATCTCGTAATATTTTTTAGGGCATTTAAAAATTGGGTTTTTATAATGTTTTTTAGGCATTTTTTAGCCGTTTTTGTATGAATTTTTTGTGGAGGTTGAAATAATAGTTTTAAATTAGCACTCTTTTGCAGAAGGATTACTGTCGAAGTAGTTTATTTTTCTCACCTAGGTCACATAATTATGTGAGCTCAGTGGTTAGCACAAACCACAGGGAATAGACCGACAGCTTCGGGCAAAAAATGAGATATCCATAGAGCCAATTTCAAAAAGTTGTTAGGTGGTTAAGTATGTGTTTAAATGTTAAAGTAAATGGAGGGTGAATTTGATCACGTATACACTGGCACCTAATAACATTTACAGTTATTTCTGTGGTACAACACGTATTCACAGATAGAAAAAGATGCGGAGATACTCATTTCAAAACTGGCTCTATGGAATTCTCTTTTTGGCTCTGATCTGGCGGTCTATTCTCTGTGGTTTGTGGTGGTTAGTGTGCTGGACTACTGTGCGAGGGGTCTCAGGTTCGATCCTTGGAAAACACAAATTACATCTTAAGGGTTTTTTCCACTGCGCCTCCTACCGTGAACGTCTGGCAAACATCCTGGAATGTAAATGGCATGGTAGGGCTTCTCAATACAGCCGTTCGAAATCGGCATAAAATTGTAGATCCCTTCCATTCGCCCCAAAAAATAAAAACTTCTACACAAACGAATGCAAGCTAGGCCTAGGATGCATTTACGGACCTGGTTGCAGTGTTGGGCCATCTTTTTATTTAGGTTACATATTAGCGCACCATATCTACGAATATTTAGTTAGGCTTTGATTGGGCTTATTAATCTTTTACAAGAGGTCTTGTAGAGTTGGATTCCATGTTGTTGCATTGTCGGTCATTAGCTAAACGTCATGGTCGCTTTAAGTGATTTTTCATCACTTGCGAGACTGGAGACTCCCAAAATCATTCCTGGAAGATCATCTTTTTGGACTTATTGCAGTTCTATTATTCTAAATCAAGTTTTGCACCATGTTTGGCATTTCCGATAACATGACATAAGAACTTGTCATTTTATATCCACGCAAAGAAGTTGGTATAAAATGTCATCTACAACAACGGAAAGAGTAGGGAACTCATGAGACATCCCTGTATAACGCCTTGAAGTCTACAAAAAACGCCTAAAGGGCCCAACCGCCCAACTCATAGAAGCGTCCGTTGCGTCGACGGATCCGTCAATATTGACGTATTCGACGGAACGAACAGTCGCATAGAATCCGTTGCCGCAGTCCTCACTTGGAATCTTTTAAAAAAAATGTACAATTATGAAATTCGAAAATATCCACAAAATTATTTTGATTTAACTTTTATCTGGATTTTTGACAGTTTCACTCATTACCTCAATATTTCCACCAATGAAAGTGCTTCCTTTCACGCTGTGCCAACTGTCAATGGATGTGACGGACAGAAAAGTAGAAACAGGAAGTTCTTTATCCGTCGCATCTGGCACGTGCGCTGCTTATTGGTCACCTTCCCTAAGCTGCTGTGTATTCTATCAACCTGTCATTCGAATACGTTACCGCAACGGTCGCGACGGATTGTATAGGTTGGGCAATTTGGTCCGCTCTCAAATTGGTTGCCGCTGGAAGAAGTGCTGCCAAATTATACACAACAAACCTCTAGCTTCAAATACTAGAAAACTCTAAGCTTGGCGACGGCAATAGAAAGATACCATCAAAATGGATCCCAAAAAAATCCATTTTGATATAAGGATATAATTTTAGCAAATAAAAAGGAACAAGCTTGTCAATGAGTTTCAGATGAATGTCGGGGCAAATAAGATTACCAAAGCATAGAACAGTATTTTCTTGTTATTTCTCTGCAAAACAAATCTTTTTATCATATTTAGTATGTAACATTATAAACGGGGAGTGAGACGTAATATACCAAATACACACACGGTTCCATCACCATAATTCGAAGACTTCTAGGAAAATGTGATATCCATATTGAACACAGATCGTTTCCCGGAATTGTTTACATCATTAATTTCAAAGAAAACAAACGTCAGATCTCATTACTATCGGTAAGGACGAATATGAAATAATACAAGACCCACAGTTCGAATGGGGTTTGAGGAAAATAACCTAAAATAGGATATTTAACTACGACATAACAAAACGACAAAAACGTATCTTTTGGTGGAGATATCGCAATACATGAAAGAAATCTAAACAACTCTGATATGAGATACTTCAAGAAGAATCATTTTAGTAAAAATTTTTTAAAAGCGTTGAAACTGTCGAGGATATGTAATTTGTACTGGGAAATAATAAATCCAATTACCTACAAACCACATGCGTTGTAATTTCATTCCCATCAGTTGCCCGTCCAAATTTATCCGTTTATAAGGACATAAAAATCCATTTAATTGAAAAGCTCAACCAGAATTTTAATCACTCGGGCATTTTATGTATCACGGACTGCAAGCAAAAAAACAGCAATACACCGACAAATCCATAAAAAGTATTTAAAGGACATCAAGCGGCCAGAACATTAGTTAAAATGCACCACGGCGTATCCCAACGCGTATGCGAATAAATATTCTTTCATTGAATTGTCCTGCAATTCGAATTAATAAATTTTTTTCAATTAATTCGTCCTTTTTTGGCTGCGGAGCATCAATTCCGGCCAAGTACTTTGCCATGTGACGGTCCATAAACAATGTGCAATGGTGCATTATCCTTGATTATTTAAATGAGGTCAGGTGATAAAACGTAATGGATAAGATAATTCACCTCTCGGCGTCGGCACTCTTTCTTTTTCTCTCTGTATTTCTGTGTGTGTGTTGCTAGGGAAACATAGGTCAAACGTAACGATATCGTAAAGAGAACTTATGCTAGTCCCTATAGCAAAACCGACAAGAAAGACGGAAGAAAATCCTTCAACGACTTCCGTTTCATTAGGGATTCCTTTTCCATGCTCTCATGGTCTCTTAATCCGCATCTATATAAATGGTATATACTTTGGTTGTGTACACGTTCGTCGCCAGATGCTATTCATTGCCTCTTCCCGTAAAGGTAATGTTTACTTTCTTCTTTCTTTTGGAGCTCTTCGACATCGTTATCCTTTAATTTCGTTTACCTCCATGAGATGCGGCATCCTCAATCCACATACTCAGATGCGCTTAGAAAAACGAAAAGAAACGACAACGGTACGTTACTGGCCAAAATGAAAAGAGACACTGGTTGGGTGGGGACGACGACGGCGAAGAATAAATTCTCCGGCGACAGGTGAAAGCTGCAAATTTTCGTTTCAGCAGCAGTAAGGATATAAAAGGAAACGATTCACTTTGTAACACCAAGTGGTGAAATTATCCGTTGCCAAAGAAGATTAACTGAACGATATGTGAGCCGGACCACGCTAAGGATGTGTGGAGCAGCAGATGGATTAACTGATTATGGAGTTTTTTTTTTTTTTGCACCCCTCAAACGCTCCTTTGATGTAAGGTAGGTCGGTCCTTGGGGCTTGCTATATATTCTTTTTTTTTATTTACTTTAATCCGCTTGGGGCTTATGGATTTTAGTTCATGTGATAGGTCTCGAAAGGCTTGTTATCTTTAAGGTCGGTGGCCTCGAGGAGATGATCTGATTTATCTATATCCTTTAGCGCAATATGGAGAGGAGTCAACGTGTGAGTCGCCGATTGTGTGGCAGTTTGTCAGAATGAGGAAGAATTGTCTTGAGTCTAAGATTGGGCTGATTTCTCAACAGGACATACGACCTTAAACGGGTCTTGTATATTAAGCACCCATCCTATTGTATAGCATAGAATCATGTACTCGTCGACAGGGGATGAGAACCTAGATACTCGTGTGATTTTCGGTCCAGTTCGTGTCAATTAATTGTGAAGTAGAAGATTCAATTGCGAGTCTCAATTGAGGACTCAGTTATATACCACAAAACGCTATGAACGCGAATGATGAGGATACGGGATACCACTCGCTAAATCTTTTGGAACTGCTTGAATTACTCTGTCCCATTTCCAAGTTCAGTGAACCCAAACTCCTCATTACCAGGATAGTACAAACAAAAGAAACATTTCCAATTCAACGTCACTCAATTGACCCAAGATAGCAAGCTTTAATTAACCCCATCAAGGATCTCAAGCCTCTCATCGTGCACAGTGACTCGCCGTCATGGTTACATGGAAAAAAAATTATGTACATTTTATATAAAAAAAAACACAAAACATAAAAACATTTCCTGCAGCATTATGATTATTAATAAAAATTCCAATCACGATTTTCATTCAGGTTTTGGTTCTTTTTTCCGTCATTCATACAACCGGAAGTTGGAGATTTTTTTTTTTCGTTTTTCTGTTTGGTGCTCCGGTTTTTTGCTTCCGACGCTATAGCCATTCTTATCCTGTATTGTGTTGCCCGTGTTATCCCCTTTTGGCAGCGTTGAATTAATTTATTGAAATTAAAAAAAAAAAAAAACTGATTGGAGTCGGGGGTAATGAGAACAAGAAAATTAACAATAAGGTCGGGGTTATGGTATTAAACTTTGAGGAGGGCGAGGGGTGGTTATTCACTGCACATCCTGCATTTCGCAAAAGGTTAATTAATATATGGAATATCGAAGGTGTGATGTTCTTGTTGCTATTTTGTTTCATTATGGGATCATTGATTTTAGAGTAGCAGATCTTTATTGACAGGATTTTAACTTGATTGGGAAAATGCTTATTCCGTAAGTGCGCGGTTAACAGATTACACTGATAGATAAACCCTATTTTAATATTTCACTATTTTAATTTAAGTAAATTGAACTTCTGGGGATCTAACATTCTAACCGCAAACTCCACCATCAACCAAAACTATCCAACGACTCCCAACTTCGAAGAAATTGACAGTTCTTTGCGTTAAAGCTAAAATGAATTCTCTTCGAAGGTAGGTATTTACACACGTATTAGCACAAAGAAATTCGTATATACTCGTAGTCCTTGCATAAATGTCAAAAATAAGGAAGTTTATATCATTGACATCATTGACTGACTAGGCTTTGTTTCGACCTGCATAGCCCACATTGATAAAAAGATCTCCTTTTAATTCGTTGCTTCTCATATCAAATTCCTAAATGACTATTACGACCTTTACTCTATTAGCAGAGAACTTAACTTGAATTTTACATTTCGTATCAGCTTTCTGGCCTTTGTGAAATTCTCACAATTCCCACAATATTGTTTTGCTCTCGACGTATTTCCGTAGAGAACTCTTATCCACACTTTGTTATCCATAATTGCTTATCTACGGATAACAGTTTTCAAATCAAACGACATTTTAAATTATAACCGCTTTCTACCACTTATGTCGTTTTCCATTGGGCAAAAAGAAGCGTCCGGGAGCGTCCGGAATCAAGAAAATCACTTCTGAAACCGTTCCATTGGCGCAAAAAATACTCTTCTGTTGATTCTGAGGAGAGAATTTCGCTTCTCGATTTCAAGTCAGAATCCACTCGAGGAGCACTTACACAAGTGCATTTTATGCATTTTATACAAGCCAGCTGGCAGAAGCCATACAGTAATTTTTGACGTTTCACCAATACGTGAGTGTAGTCAGCCAGAAGCAGTTTTCTTGTTCCATTGGATTACGGAATGAGTGAATCCCCGAGTGAAACCAATGGAAAACGACATTAATGTCACACTGGGAGTTGGTTCACATATCGGCTAGTAGTCCAATTCGAAAGCGTTTTTAAGCTTAGTGTGGATAACAACCTTATCCCATGTATGCCATCTATTGGAAGATAGTATAGTAAATTCTATTGACATGATACTGGCCCTGTTTCTATTTGACACAACACTGCTAACGAAACGCAATTTCACTAAATTCAATTCAATTTAATCCTTCCTTTTTATTAAATTAAAATAGAAAAAGTGAAATGTTAAATAAGATCTACAAATGTAATGACAAATTCGACCAACATCTCCGGCTAATTACTTAAGACATTCGCTATATTATTAAAGAAGTTGCCATTGGCGGATTTTGGAACATTATATCAACGCGAAAAGTTGAAGTGCCAGAATTAAAAGACGTTTTACCAATAGCCAGAAAATATTTATCCAATAATCTTTAAAGAAATGTATACCTACAAATAAGAAAGACAAACGAAGTAGGAACAAAACGCGAGTTGAAATTCGAGAATTAAGAAAAGTGTAAGAAGAAGTAAAAATACCAAATTAATATACACCTTGGGCCTTACCAATAATCATTTTTAGTCTTCAACTTAAATATTTTGACGGTCACAATGGATCATTTTATATGGAAATTGTCGCCATTGTGACTTCGTAAAAGTTATCCTGTGCACTAAAAATGATTATTAGGTAGGACCGCGGCTTGACTAAACACTTTATGATCCTGTATATCTGCATTACTCGTTTAATAAAGTTCTTTAATATAATTGAATTGAATTTCGAACAGACCCAGCTATCAACAAATCTACTACAATTTCGTGGTGCATGTAGTTTTGGCAGCACTCTTTTGCTATTTTGACACATATTGACATTTCTGTTTTTCTTTCTACTGTGCTTATGTTGTTTAAATAGCAATTTGTTTATACATTTTAACGCAGTGCACAAAACAATTTTTATAATAAACAATTTTAAGAAATTATTCAAATAAAGTCCAACTTCAAAATGTCTGCAATGGATGAGCCATATCCCATAATCGAAATCGATGATTCCTCTGAAGAGAGTGAACAAGAAAACGACACCGCACTTGTAACTGGAAGATATCCTTCTCCTGCAATCAAATCATCAAGTCCAGATACCGCTGAAACTATAGAAGCAACAGTACCATCAGAGCCAGGCGATAGCGGATGCACCACCAAAGATGCGACAGCAAAAAGGATCCCTAGTCGTCGCAAAAGCATGCATCAGTCGAGGATGGCAGCGGATAATCTGTCATTTGAGTCGTCGCTTGGGCAAGATACACGTTCCAAGAGAGCGGGAAGTGAAGAAATCATTCGAGACTCAAAGAAACGAAAGGAATCGGATGACGAAAATCTTGATGCAGCTATCGATGGGAACTTTTACGATCCAGATATGGATCAGGTATTGAGGAAAATCGCCTATTGTCGAGTGTTTTCGAATTATCTACTGCGTCAGTACAATATGCTGACAATTGACTTTAAATTGTATTCGAACATTGATTCGCTAATGCTAGAGCTGAAGAAGCGTGTGGAAACTTACACATCAATAAGGAAGAGTCGTCTACGTTTGCGAGAGAAGGCTGTGGAAGCCGGTCTTTTGAAGTAGAGTAAGAAGTTGTGCTTTGTAAAAAAATGTAACCGAAGAATGAATTTGGTAAATAAAGTTAGTTCTTAAGAAAATTATTGAAGTAGAAAATTGTATTATTTTGAAAGAAGTAAGTGAAAAATGTAGGTATCTAAAAGATTTTCTTTCTCTAAGCAATACGCTTTCCAGCTTATAGTTGTTCGCTAAAGAACAAGTTGAAGTTATTAAGTATTGCTTGTACTTCTTTTTCAACCACAACTAACAAATGTTCAATATCTGAGCTCCTAAAAGGGCGTATTATACAGACTGACGGAGTTGGTAGGCCATTTTGAAAAGGCAAATCGAGAGTATAAAAGGGTGCTCCCACCACTAGGATTGGAAGCGCATCAGGGGCATCACAATGTATTGCACTCGGGAAATATCAAACAGCATGAAGAAAAGGATACTTTCTTAACTTAGCAGTGGCAAAACCATCGAATATTTGATCTTTTTCGTCTTCTCCAAAGCTGATCTAACTGATTTATCTTGTGGAAATGGATTATAGAAACTGCTTTAGGCTTCAATTAGAAGTACACACATAAAAGCTACCCAAATGGATGGAGAATGTAACTTCTGAAAGGAAGAACAACTTCTGGAGGACTGGCAATAAACGCATTATGTTACAGGAATAAAAATGGCGATTCAACTCAATATTGGCATCACCAAGTTACCTATTAGTAAGGCCCCTATTCGTAAGAGATTTGGGCCACAACAAAACTTTACAGCCTGACTGTCAATGTAGACGGCTATCAGCTAGGTTCCAGAAATCGAGTGAAATCGAAATTGCAAACCGAGTGAATTCGTTTTTAGTGTTCTGCATTTCGAGCGATTCGGAAACTCCGAAATTTTTTCGAAATCACAATTTCACTTTGTCTCAATTCCGAAAATTTTTAAATCGAAATCGAATACAGTGAAATGTAGACCACAAAAATTCATTTCCGATTTCATTTCAAGTGAAAGTGATATGTGGAACCTAGCAGTATATTCTTGTTGGTTTTTGATCCCATCTCAAGTAGTTGTGCAGCTCGGTTTTGGAACCATCGGAATTTACCGAAATTCATTTTAGGTCTTAACTTTATTCCTTTGGTAATCCTCTATCGGGGTACATTATTTCCCATGGTTAGCCTAAGTCAAGGCTACTAAGATTTTAATTCGCTTTATCTTTGATGTTGGAAAAGGATTCCTTGAGAATAGCTGGTCTAGAAGAGCCGAAGTGCTTGTAATTTCATTTCATTTGTGATAAAAAAAAACGTGGTCATAGTGCGTAGAGCACCATCATGGAAGTGCAGTCTTTTCTTTGTACCCTAGTCAAGGTATCCCGAATATACTTTAAGTTCATGGCCTTTTACCAAACAAGGATCGATCTGACATCTGATTACCATGATGTGTTCTCATTTAAGCCTTTCGGAATCGGCAAAAAATTGTAGGTCCTTTCCATTCGTCCCAAAAATAAAAAAAAAAAAATCACACAAACGAATGGTTGTTAGAAGCTAGGCCTAGGGTTCCCATGACCTGTTGCGCCAATTATTTAATTATTTATACGACACCTCAATTACCTCAAGCACTGTGATGTAAGCCTTACGGACTCTTTTGCTGCTCCTTTCTGAACATTAAGTTTTCAATAGACCTCTCTATCTAGTACGGTACCAAGACATCATGCCCTATTCCAGAGGGAAAGCTTCAACAAGCTTAGGTTAGGTTTACGGGTTGTTAGAGCAGGGCGAACCCTACTGTACCACACTTACGTCGTTGTGTACCCATTGTGATTTCTTTTTATGGGGAGTTAACATTTGGTGTTAGTTATTATGGTTTAATCTCCCTCCTTTCTGTGATTACCCAGCAAGCTTAGGTAGTTTTAAGGGTGGTTTGTAACAAATGGCCGCAGTAGCGCAGTGGTTAGTGTGCTGGACTGCTGTGCGAGGGATTCCAGGTTCGATCCCCGGAAAAACACAAATTACATCTTAGTGTTTTTTTCTACTGCTCCACCTCTCGCGAACGTCAGACAAACATCCGAGAGTATGACTGTCCTGAAAAAGCTTCTCATTCAGCCGTTCGGACTCGGCATAAAATTGTAGGTCCCTTCCATTCGTTCCAAAAATAGAAACTCACACAAAACGAATGGTTGCGAGAAGCTAGGCCTTGGGTGTCACCGCCTGTTGCGCCACCTATTTATTTATTTATTTTTTTGTAACAAATAAAACAACCTCCATTTTGAGTTTTATTATTTTCGTTTTATTTTTTATTTCTCTATCTCATTTTTCTTTTTCTCATTTTTTGTTTGTTTTCTTGTTTTTGTTTTTTTTTAGTAATAGTAATAATTAATCAATTAATAATTATCTTAAGTTTAATATTTTTCATTTAATAAAATTATTATTCTATTAGGTGAAATCTGGTGTCTCTGACGCTGAATGTTTGAAAATGTTGTGTAGTGTGTATGTTGGTGTTTATTTTGTGTATATGCGACATTTGGTTTGTTTGTTGTTGTTTTTGTTTCAGTGTTTTGTTTTAATAAATTTTATAAGTATAATACATTTATTCGAATTTGTTGTTGTTGTTTTCTGTTTGATAACACGTTTGGAAATAGTTTTCAAAAATATTTCTTTGCAACTCCTCCATTTTTTTCTAACAAAATTCTGTGTTCTTTGTTTCTCATGTTGTCTGTTCTTCTGTCTCGTAATTGTTTATTAATCTTTGTATAGTCTAACTAATAAACAATTTTCTTTTATTTATTCGTTCGTTAAAAAATATGTTTCATTTTTTGTTTTTTTATTTTTTGTTTACAAAAATTCGTAGTTTTTCATTGGTTTTTTTGTCGAATTTATTTTGGTCTTCTTTGGAGTTTATATTTTTTTGTTCGTCAACAGATTTTTATTTTGTTTTCGGCGAGATAAGAGAAGGAGGGGGGGGGGGAGAAGGGAAGAAATTTTGGAATTACATTTTTTTTCAAATTTTTGTATCTCTTTTGTGGTTATTGTTTTCAGGTTCTTACAATGTCGATGGATTTTGTTGATTCTTTCTGAGTTTTCTTGTTGTAGTATATAATTTTTTTTTTTTTGTAAACTATTTCAATAATTTTATTAACAATTAGAATGGACAAATATGTTTTTCATATTTTTGTTTTGTTTTTTGGAAAAACTTTGAGATATATATTTTGAAAAATGTATTATTTTTACAAATGGATTTTTTTTAAAAACTTTAACACGATTTTTTTTTTTTGTATTTTGTTTGATGTTTTTTTTTTAAAGTTTAATGGATACTTTAAACATTGTTTTAATTGAGAACATGATATGAGAAATGTGAGATATTTATAATTTTTGTTTTGTAGTTGTTTGCCAAAAATGTTTCTTTTTTTGTTTAATTCCGAAAATGCTTAAAACTATTTTTTATATTTTTTATGGTAGCGTTTTGTATGTATTTTGTTTTTTTTTCTTTTACACAGGTATACTTTATTATGATATGAGTGTATGTATGTTTTTTTTTTTTTTAATTGCCAAATATATTTAGTTTTTGTTTTATATGAGTCAAATATGTAGAAAATAAATAGTGAGTTCTGCTGCTTTTGGACATCGAATAGTTTTTTTTTTTTCTTATATCAAAAGAGATATAGACATTTTTTTTTTTTTTTGATAATTTGCTCAATTGGTTAGAGCTATGGAGATGTTTAAATTTTGTATCTCAAAAAACACATGAACTATCTAAGGATTTTCTGTAAATTCCGTTTTTAGAAAACAGTTTTGATTTTGATATTTTTTTTATAATGAAATGTTTAATGGTAATTAGCGTAGTTATGTAGTCTAAATTGATGAGAGAGAGAGAGTATAGAATGGCAAGTAATGAAGAGGTTTTAATTTATAAGTTTTGAGGTTATGTACATAATGTTAAGAAAGGGGATTACTCATGGTAAAGAAACTTGGATATGTTTTGTAAATTGTTTTCGTTTGGACACTGAGATTAATAAGACTATTTTTAACTTAACGCGTGGGAATATGATCAAATCTGAAGGTTTTTAAAAGAACATTAGAGCTTATTCATTTTGTTGATGCTTTTACCCTAACTCGTTTCGACTATGTCGCTTTAGCGCTTCGTTTTGTCACTGTAGTCGTCCTAAGTCAACTAGATTTGTCTGGATTCGATTGACGCTGAATGTAAAAACTAGATTTGTTGGGAACTTTATTCGTTCTTCGCGCAGTCAATAAATACGAATTTCTAATTAGTATTCAGTCGAGAAATTCTTGATGAAATGGAGGTGTACCATAAACGTCAATTGAACAAAAAACTGTTCACTTCAACAGTCATGAAAACTCAAATATATAAAGTCAGTAACTAGAGTTTTGAATGTTCCCAATCACTTGCTTCGTCACTTTGACACCATTATGATGATAAACTGTCAGCTAACAAACCAGTACCAACAATTCTATGAAATACAAATGAGAAGACATCTCCAACCCAATCACTTGCTTCTTTTGGCCAGCAACAATTCTTTGAAATTCAGATGAGAAGACATTCCGAAATAAAAATGTTAATGGCCCTAAAAGAGCCTTTATTTCAATAGTGTTTAAATAATGATTTCACGCGTATGGGCGCCACAGCCGAGTCGGTTCGAATTAAGCTAAATGTCGCAGTCCAATTGTCAAGCACTTTATCGAACAGCTGGGACTGTATAGAGGCAATATTGACTTTCAAGTGTCGACCGTAGATTGGACATATTGCATTGGAACTAAATTACGATTTTCGAAATAAATTGCAAGAGTTGTTCTGGGGTAATTCTGTTTAAGGCGAAATGGAAAAGTTGCGATCTGTCATTAAGGGCAGAAGCGGGTTATCCCATACGCCATACCCATTAGGTAAAAAAAATCAGCTAAATTATGAATTAAAGGACACATGGGTAGCATTGCAGATTAGCCAGTCTATCAAAATTTGATTATCGAAACTAACGCGATTGTTCACAAGCGATGACCAGAAAGTGATCTTCTGAGAGGTTTATAAAATTAGAGGCAGCCCAGCCCATTCTTCCTAATTGCGACTATATCTCCTCTTAAAGATATTTTAAATATAATGGGGAAGTGTATGTACCTGGATCATACTCGAAAAACACATCTTCTGCCTTAATAACAAAAATAAAAATGATTTGTTGAAATACTACTTTAGTAAATGGTAAATTAGAAAATATCAAAATTATCATATCAGGGGCCCTACTCTGTATTTCGTTCCGAAAGAAAAATTTTCCGAAACTGAATATTTGGTACTCTCTATTTCGAAAGCGGAACGAAAAGCACTTTCGAATAGGATTGTCTTTCGGGAATCATGTATGTGTATGAGGTTGGACGTTAATCGTTAGAAAATATTGTTTTCGTAATTTTGCCGCTCTCAAATTTTTAACTTTAACACTGAGTTCCAGCAAACTCAACTCAACTGCTCAACTCAGGTTCTCTTTACAAGGAAGTAAATTTCTATCCTTTTTCCCCCAAAATTAAATGGCACCCCGCTGGTGCTTTCTGGTACGGCCAAGTCAAGTACTTTGGCCTCATTCTAGATAGCAAATTGAGCTGGAAACTCAATACACTGCAGAGAGTTCAAAAAACCACCACGGCATTCTACTGCTGCAAAACAGCTTGTAGCAGGGGACTCCAGCCTCGAATTACATACTGGCTGTATGTATCCTTTATTAGACCTATACTCAAGTATGGCGTCGCCGTATGGTGGACTGCGCTTGAGAAGGCTATGGTGGTGTTCAAAGAACGGCATGTGTTTGCATCAGTGGAGTGCTCAGAACCACATCCCAAAAGATACTGATTACACCCTCCCCCAGTTTTAATTCAGTAAGAATTTTGAAACCTGCATACCCTCCAGGACTGACTGGGAGAGTGATGTAGTGTCTCACAATAGATCCGTCTGCTTTTATACAGATGGCTCCAAAACGGAAACAGGAGTAGGGGGGTGTTTTCTCCCAAGATTTAAATTGTATGATCTCATTCCGTCTTCCCAATCACTGTAGCGTGTTCCATGCGGAAATCATGGTGATCAAAGAGGCCCTGTCGTGGCTACGGTATAATGTAATATCCGCAAAGGATATCCTGATTTTTGCCGATAGTCAAGCCGCGATTAAATCCTTGGATTCGGTCATCTTTAAGTTCAAAACCGCCTTCAATTGCCGTTTATCTCTTAACGGAATGGCGGAACAATTCAAAATTGTGAAAGTGAATTGCAGGGCCAACGAACTCGCTAGGCATGGCACAACTTTGTCGATTCCACCGGAAAAGGAGAATCTCTATATGCTTCTCGCTACGTGTCAACTTTTAATTAAACAAAATGAGTTTCTGAGAAATGACCAGCGTTTCCTCTATCGACATTCGCTGCGACGTCAACCATTTTACAAGATATATGTACCTACATATATCCACCCTGGGATTTGCAGAAGAACTCGCCGTCGAACAAAATCTTCTTCTGGGGAATTCAAAGCGAATGAAAACCGATTCGACTGATTTGCTATAGGGTCATGTGCGGTCAATAGAAAAACGGTGGCGTGTAGGTACAAGGGCATCAACGCGCTCTGTCTTTTGATTTCTGCAGTATACTATTGAGAGGGGTAGAGGAGAGTTGTTATGTTACGTGAGGGTGGATTTTTAAACTCACTTAAAAATATCTGGCGCTACTAAATGTGTCGGTATTAAAATTCACCGCTTTTCTGCAATGAGTGTTGTGTTGTAGAGACTAGATTTCCTACGAAGTGGTATAGAAATCGCTTTAGAAAAATACTGTCTTTGTGAGTTTGAAGATGGTGCTCATTATGAAAAAAAGTTATATCTATTTCCTTACGCGCCACCCTGTTGCAACTGTCATGTAATCATCACGATTTTATATATGATCAATTTATTTCAGCAGGAGCATGAAATCTCAGACTATGGGATTAAAATTTATTTAGAGGGTCATGGTCACTTCAGTAAAAATAGAATTATAAACCAACTCAAGCCGAATTTTTGGAAACCGAACTCATCCGAGTGAATTTTTGTTTGAGCGACCTATTCTTCAACGGAAATGCAATAAAAGCTGTCTACTTCAAGGCGCTAGAAATCCCACTGCATACATTCGCCTAGTACAAAAAGAATGCCTCCCCTTCCTTGATTATGTAATAGAATAATGAATGAACTAATTGAAATGGATTTTGAGCGTATATACTTAAAAAAAAACCGTACTAAACTAATCGTCTTGTTCTAATAGTATTTTTTGTTTGTTTTTTTCTTTTCTTAGTTTTTTTTTTTTTTTTCAAAAAATGTATAAAACAAAAACATAAAAATGTACAAACACACACATAACATTCACTTATGCATACAATATTATCTTAAAATAACTTTTCATACACACACTGGACACCGGAAAAAGTCATTCATCGCATTCGTCGATACATTCTTGTACTCATTCAAAAACAACAGAAAAAAGTTCAACATTTCATGTCTGCTTTAGCAAAGCCTTACATCTGTGTATAGCCTGTAACATTTTTGCAACATCCTTCACCTTCTTGTTTTGTTTGCAATATCATATATCCTTAAGAATTACATATTTCTTTTTTTTAATTTAATTTCCTATAAATAATACAATATCAATAATAATAATGTTTGGTTTTTGTTTTTTTTTTTTTTTTTTTCTTTTAATATATTTAATTTAGCTTCGCTCAGTATAATTAACAAGTTATTTTTAATTTATCCTTACCTTCATTTTATTTACTTTTTTCTTTTTCTGTTTACTATTTTTCTATATTTGTTTCGTTCGCTCTTGGTATTACTTTTCTTTATAGTTAAATATTAAATTTAGTATTTATTTAATGGAAGACATTTTTTATACAAGTTTAAGACACAGAAACTTTTTTTTTTCCTTTTAAAATTTGAAAAATTCTTTTATGTAGAAATGAAGAAAAGATTTTATTTTTTTTTTCGTTTTTTTTTTATGAGAAAAAAATAGATATGTTGAATATTTAACACTTAGTTAAGAAATTTATGTTTTTGTTTGTTTTTTTTTTTTTGCAATTAATGTGTCTCAAACAAAAATAGTGTTTTAGTTTTTTTTTAAAATTTAAATTTTAACATACGTCTATAAGAGTTTTGTTTTATACTTACATAGAATATAATACATTCATTTATTTTTTTATTTGTTGTATATGCATATAAAAAAGAAATAATAAATATATGAAGTAATATATTTATAATGTATATGCAAATGTTTTGTTAAAAAAAAAATAATAAATTAACAAAACGAAATATGGTAGGTATTTTATATAATATATTTGCTTTTGTGTTTATTACAAAATTGAATGAGTATATTTTTTTCAATTTATACTGATATGATAATTTCATTTTATTTGTTATTTTAAATAATATCGGTTGTTGTTTTGATATGAAATTCAGTTGGTTTAGATAAGTCTTTTTCCTGCGTGTATGTTTTTGTTTTATTTTTTTAAATTGTTAATATTGAAACAAGATGTTATTTTCTTAAATTTGTGCGCTTTAATTTTACGAAAGAAAATAAAATTTCAAATCAAATATTAATTGGAAATGTATTCTGACACTTTGAAGGCATATTTCTATTTTTCATAAAAAAATCAAGTTTCTAAAATATTTTCACTGATCGATGAGACGACTTTTTCTTTCTTTCCAAAAAAGCAGCTTAGGTACCCTTAAAACTATTTTGTAGGCTTATGTTCGTTTCAAAAATGAACTTAAATTCACTTAAACTTCTGACATGGGCTAGTTGTTATGGTCACGATATGCAATATCAATGTAGTCGCACAGTGCTGCAGTGCAGTTTTACCCCAATATAACCTTTTTTCAGTTTTCCCCTTTTTAGCCAAAATTTTAGACAATGCCAATATTTTTAAATCAATCTGCAAAAGCAATAAGGGAAGTCAGTCGGCAATATCTTCGTCAGAAGTTTTTCCAAACTTTTTTTTCTTGCAAGCTTGGAATATCCATACTTCACTTGTCAACATTTTTAAAGAATAATTCGGTTTGGGGTTTGTTTGACACCTGTTTTACGTTTTTTAAACGCCTTTATACTACACTACTTAAGGCCGTTCGCTGATTCGACTCATAACGATTTAACTTCTACTTAAATGCTTATGGGCTACTTTTTGTTAATTTAGTTTAAAGTGGGTGTCGGTGAAAAAAACTTTAGGCCGTTTTTAAGTCGAAGAAGCTCCTTCTCTTTGTACCCACAGCTGGCCAGGGACCCGTACCACGAAACAAAAAGTATTGTGGAATGGGAGCATTTTAACATATTGCTCCGATAAATTGCTATTGTTTAACAATACTTGTTGTTTCGTGTTACTGGCCCCTGGTGAGCTTATCAGTATCACAGTATCCTAGTTCTTTCCATCGGCAACCTTCTGTGCTTGCTGCGTCCGCGTGAATTATTTGCTTAACGTAGAAAAGTGGTACATACACGTCAAAATACGAATTTATGTGGAACTTAAATTGTTATGAGTCGTATCAGCAAATAGCTCTTAGCCTCTTATTTCTACTTTATAAAATGTTAAATCTAAAACTTGCCAAAAATGTGTGTGGCAAAATATTTTTTGTCAGTATGATGATAAACTGTCAGAGACGTTGCTGTTAAAAAAATGAAAAACTTTCAAACAGTATCTTTTACATCGAAGTGGTATGGTTCTAATACACGTCAAAAAGACGTTAACATTCTTAAACATTTTATAAGAACGAACAGCGCCTTTTGTAAGCTCTTACATCTAGAACCCGGAAGATTCTTTAAAAGTCGTGTATACATTTAAAGACTAAGGTATATTAGAAAAGTCGCCGTCTATTTTGTCAATGTGCCAAGACTCAAAAGCATTTTTGGCGCAGTGTCCATATATTGAGAGAGTAGGTATGCAACAAATAAATATTTCGACTGATAGAGTGGCTCGCTTATCACTTTCGACATCTTTTACTTCCAGACCTCCTCAATCAGTAACTTATTTCTTTTGCCCTCCTTTAAGTCTGATAAACTGGACTTGAATTGAATTGTTTGCAGCTCTAAACAAATCTAAAAGTGAAAAGAGTTTCAATAATTTTTTTTGTATATTATATTGGCATAATATCGAAGTTTAGTAACTAAAATCAAAGTCTAGTCGCCACAAACATTTCATAGCTAGTTGCACAGCTAATTGAAACGTCAAACGAAAACGAGTTGGTGTCCGGTGTGAATGCATCCACGAGTTTTCTAAACTTTTTCGACGAAAACTCGGTTTTCGGCTTGGTGTGAATAGGGTATAAGGTTATTTTCTCAAAGAATAATTCAAAGACTGAAATTCGACAAAATTTCCCAACAGAAATTGTCAGGGTCAATCCCAACTAGCGAGAATCGATTTTATTGTTACTCCTCGCTTCCGCCACTCACAAATTTAAAATAACAAAGGCTCAGGGCTGAGTTTTACAATCAATCGACTCAGTCCTTTTAGTACTTTGTATAACTTTTTAATACATTTTCTTGAAGGGGCCTTCCAGGATTATTTAAAAAAATTTAATTTAAAAAAGATGATCCTTCTCTGTCCGAAAATTATAGAAGAAGCTTAGCTCGGTAAGAGCTAATTTCAATTTCTTTACCATATTCGATATTCTCTTCGATTGTCAAAAGCCAGTGGACTACGGGAACAAGAGTCCGTAAACATATCAACAATGGCGGCCTAACCCTAACTTAACCTGTAATCTTTCAAAAGTAATGGACAAAAATGTATTGTTTCAAATACCTACACATTTGAATTTTTATATTTACTCCTGCCAGACACCAAATAGCATTAAGTTTTCTTAATGTACTTTTGAGTAAAAGAAACCATCAAACTCTTATAAAATGCAGCAGTTTATTTTCTCTCTGCTATGACTCGAAGTTCATCAAGTTCCTAGGTACCTATTCAAATTATTCAGGCATTCACATTCTGACTACTTCTTATAAAACCTTAACACAAATTCCTTCAAAAACAAATACTCCTAACAATTGCAGTGTCCTTTGACACTCTCTCATCAAATATAAGCCCTTTCAAATCCTCCAATAGTCCAATAACCTAAAAAGTGTCAGGCAACTTCCGTAGACATGCAAATTTCTAACCAAAGAAAAAATAAATAGCATTTGGATTTAATTAAACATTTAAATACATAACATGACATAAAAAGTGCAAATATGCCTACAAAATTTTTAAAATTTCCTTTTTTTTCTTTAAGATAGCAATTATTTTTTTTTTTTTTTTGTTTTTTCAATAAAATCCTTACCAATTTGCAAGTATAAAAAACATTTTTTCAAAATGTAATTTCATCTTTTTGTTTTTGTTCAATTTCATTATTTCTTTTTTCGTTTCTAAATAAATTTAGTTCTTAAAATCTATACTTTTCCATATTAAATTTAAACTTAATAGATTTCAATAGTAATTATAAGTATATTTACATAATTTTTTTTAATACACACTTTTAACTATTTGCTCATTAAATATTCACTTACATAATATGTTCATGTCATTTTGTTTTTTTTTTTTTTTTTTTTTTTTTTTTTTGTATCATGAATATCGAAAGAAAACTTTTATACACTAAACTTAGCAACAAAAAGAATGAAAACAAAAAAAAAACTGAATTTAACTAATTAATTTATATACTGTTTTTTTTTAATTTAATTAAATTCATTTTATTTTCTACTAATTTAAAGAAATTAATTGTAATTATTGTCTAGCAACTTAACAATTGTTGTTTCTTTGATGGTGCAACTTGTTTCTTTTTTTTTCGTTAAATATTTTCTTTTACTAACTTTATACACAAAAAGTGAATGTAAATTATTTTTAATTAACAAATTATTCAAATTATTGCACTAAAAATAAAGAAAATTGCTATATTTTTGTTTTTCTTGAAATTCGTAGGTACACTTCAGTGAGAGCGTTGCGTTCTCATTACTTTGTTTCAATCGATACAAAATATTTATAACCTAACAAAAAATTACAAATTTAAATATTTTAGTTAGTCTTAAATTTAAGAAACATAAAAAAAAACTAGTTATCCTTTTTTTTAAATTTGATTTAGATGAACACTTTAATATCACGCATGGGTTAGAATATAGGTCATCAGGAGCATGATCAAATGTGAGAAAACGATGGACGATGGTGTGAAGAATAATACAGCACCACGTCCACATTGTTGAATTTCAATTTCTTCAGGATGGTAGTTTATGCATTTTTTAGGTCGTCGACGTTTCTGTGTCTCTTGGGTTTGGCGACGGGTACTGCAGGCTCCTAAATGGGAAGACAATTAAGTAGTTAGAAAGGAAATTTTAATATGATTATGTGGGCTTAAGCTAGTGTCAAATATGTGTAACAATCCATTTGGCAATCTATTTAAGTTTTGCCAATGTAATCGCATTGAAGCTTAAGGTGGACTGATACCTTATAAGCTTGTTATAGTTATCCGTTTCACTTGAAATCTTTAGAGGCAATCGTGGTAGGATTATGCCAGCTTAAGTCAGCCTCAAATATGGATGAAAGTCCGTCAAATTTTAATGAGCATTCTAATTGGGCCACTAGTCCCTTTCATGTTAGGATAGGATAAACAGAAAAGTAATGGTTTACTGCAATGTGGTTCTTGCTTTAGATTTCACTTGCCAGAGAAGAATTATTAAGGCTTAAGCCAGCGTTAAGTATGGTTATGGAGCAAAATCGGCTTAAGCACTGACGAATGCTTAAAATGGACCAACAATCCGATTACGGTCACGATAGGACACATATGCATAACAAGTGTTGATATTTGCACATTGGCTTAAGTTGGCTTACTCCCATAAATAATCCCATCATGGTTCTCTCTGATTGCTGGCTTTCAGTTCTTTTCAATTGCTCAGATATAGCTACATAGGACTCGGAGATTTTACTGAATTGAAACTTATATCCTCGAATTGCTTCACCCTTAATACAATATATGACGGATTTCTTTTTCTATTCAAAATTGACATATTTTCGTTACCCTATTCAACTTACCAATAATACCACCATCCTCGAGTGGTTCAATATCGAGCTGCTTGGATCCACACGGACACAGTGTATCCACAACAAGAAGAATCAAATTACTGTGTGGAATCTTTTGCACACTAAATGGACGTTCACATCCCGATACATGGCAATTTGTCAGCTTACCCTAAGTTAACCAAAGTCAGTCAAATTCACTGAAAATCATTCAAAATTTAGCAAACCTTGAGTGGATTATTTTGTCCACCCTGATTCAGCCTCTCCGGCTGTAAGACATACAGATCGGTCTTTAGGTCACACCTCCTTGCGTGCTGAGCATCGGGTGATGTCCTCGGACCCGTATGTTGTTTCTGTTGTTTTGGTGGTGGTGTCACTTGTTCCTAAAAAAAACCAAACGACATCACTAAGAAGTCCTTCTAACATAATGCAACAATAACTAACAACATCAGGAGTAGATGGAAATTCTTCCATCTCTTCATCAATCGGTGAGTATTCATCATCAAACGGTTCATAATCGTCTGGATATGATGGTTCCTCGAAATTATCTTCCTTATATGTGTACTCATCCTGTGGCCACGCACGAATCGGATTCGGAAGCAAAGTTATCCACGCCGTGCTAAGCGACACAATATAATTCATCAGACACGACGCTATGCGATGTGGTCGAGCGATTCCTCCCGCCGCTGTATATGGATTGTCAGCATCGGAGCAGATGCCTTGGTAATCGTTTATGGTCACACGCTTATAGATGCGATCCTGGACCAAAGAGTCCATAATTGTTCCATCGATTTGTCCGAAGAACTTGCCGGTATGTTCGTTCTCCTCAGAGATTATCACGAAACCATTGTTGTCGAGGACATAACAGTCGAGGTTGTCTGAGGCGCAAGTTCGTTTACATCCTGTCATACCAGTACACTGAAAGAGACAATGATTTTTGAAAAAAATATTGAATTCTTAGCTTAAAGTCTAGTCCTTACCGCTGAAGTGATGTTGATAAAGTGCTTCGCCAGAGATTCGTGTAAAAACTGGAGACCAACCACTGCCGCGGGTGCCTTATGGCCACGGTGTTCAACAAAGACCGCATGAGTAGCTGTTACCAGGGTTATATTCATCTTGCCAGAGTATCCAGAGTCGAATGGTACGCTGTAGACAAAGCTATCTTGTTCCACGGTGTGTTGATCGACAGCTCGCTTATACCACGATGAGTCCATTGCTCGGGTGTTGTCTTCACTAAAGTGGCTGTATAGAAAAAAAAATTAAGTTAGGGGCGACACAGAGTTTTGAGAAAGTCGTACGGTTCAGGAGAGTCTTCGGGGCGTTTGATGTGGTCTATCCATCGTAGAAGTCCGGATCGGGTGGCAACAAACGATGTAGCAACACTGAACTTTTGGTATCCTTGTCTGAAAAAGGCGAGTTTAAATGTTGGATTAGTGAGTGCAAGTGATAGATTGTTATCCATGGGTTATTGGGTCAAGCTGTAAATAAATATACCAGCTCCTTCTTCGGTCAAGCTATTTACATGAAGTATGCAAATTGGAGAGATGAAAGCGTTAAAAAAAGCCGCAACCAAAAAGAATACCTTCTTTCTGGCGATCTCTAAAATGACTTTGCGGTTTTCCTTCACTTACGTAGTGCTATATAGGGTGATAGTGAATCAGTGCTGTATCTAGCTTACTTAGTAGTAAAAGCGTTAGTTTGATGTTGACTCTCACACCTACTCGTAGATAGAATTTCCTCGAAATTTACATTCAGAATTCAGCTCTTGTAAAGGCATATTCAAAATTTACTCCAATCACTATCTGGCATTATGAAACAGATCATCCATTTGTACTAGATTTCATTTTTAGTTTTCAATTTCTATTTCTATATGGAATTTGAAGTCAGTCGCTAGGAATCTAGCGGGCAATGGCATAACTTTGATCAAAAATATCGCATTAGGAGCCTCTGATCTACAATTGATCTAAATGAATCAAGAGTTCTTTTGGGATCTGAATGGAAGAGAATTTAATCAAATATATTGTAATACCAATTTTTGAACAATAATTAATATTGTTTAGAAAGTGGACCGCATTGATCACTTAATCGCTCATTCACTTGATCAAACAGATCGTAATAGATATTAGTTGTTGATTTTGGTGTATAATCATTCATTATCCGATCACTTAGTGGACTAGAGAATCAATCATAGTTATCATGATCACAATTAACTGACACAATAGATGGAATAAAGAAATTGATCATTTTTTCGTATCCCAAACGTTGATCAAGCAAATCGCATTAATAGTTTGTGATTCACAATTAAATCGGATGAAAATGTTCTGATCAATAATAATCAATATCTAATCAGATAATGGACTCTGGAAGGTTGAAAATTTTGACATTTTGTTCGTGAACTATTTGATAAGAAGAATGTCCGTCTCTAGGAGGATTTGATCAGTTTGTTCGATTTTATTTCTCCAAGTTCCCCAGCGGCAAAAAAGGTAAAGGTCTAAAGCTACACTAAACATGACAGAAATTGACACGATTTTTGAGATGTGTAACTTAGACTTTCTAGTACATTGTGAAAAATTGTACATTCTCTCAGGAAAATTCTTCAATTGGAAACTGTTTCGGAAAAAAATCGATAGAATTGATGAAAAAGCCTGCATTTCATAACTGTGAATATTTAGCCATAGAGTGAAATTCCATTCTACCCAGCCTTGGATCCCAATTATATTAGTTAAACAAATTTCTATTCTTTTATCTTATGTGCATTCTGATCGCTTTGATATTTCATTTAGCAAGAATATTGCTTATATTTTAGAGCTTCCTTCTGTATTCGTTGATGGCCGATACACTGTAGCTTTATTTCATTAAGTTTTTGAATTTAGCTATGTTGGCAATTTTTAAATATATTCTTCGTTTATTTTATCTTTCAGTGCGATGGCAATAGTCACCATTTATTTGCTGAAACTATACATCATCTATCGCGCAGAGGTACCGATCACATCCAATTAAGCCGGCAAAACGTAAGTTTAAAAAATTGTTTAACTTCCAATATATACATACTTAACTTGTTTGAAATTGATTTTCTATAGACCAACATGCTTTTTGGGCTTAAATGTCAAATTTCTTAAAGTGCGAAAAATATAGCTTAAAAGTAATAGAATTATTCTTTAAACCATCATTTTGGAAATTCTTCTGTGTTTGGTGGGAAAAGATAAAATAAAGGTAATAATTGTTTTTTTATTCCGAAGATATAAAAGGTGTCCCATTATTCACGCAAAATTTGAATTATGCGCCATTTAATAGTACAGTGATGCCAACGCAAAAAAAGATAATGTGACAGCTACCAGTTCGGGATTAATAAAAGTGGAGCGCTATACAAAAGAACATCGCATTTTCATTGTTGAGCAATATTTTAAAAATAATGAAGGTTTGTCAGCTACAGTCCGCAATTTTCGAACAAAATATGGCCGTCAAAGTGATTTAAAACCATCAACTCTGAAGAGAATAATTGAAAAATTCAGGGAGACTGGATAAATTAGTGATCTGGGTGTCCTGTCACAAGTCTTTCAACAGAAAACATCGAAGCAGTTCGCGAGAGTATTGATGACAGTCCAGGAACATCAATTCGGCACGGTAGTCAAGAATTGGGCATTCCTAGAAGCTCTCTTCAGCGAATTCTCACGAATGACTTGAAACTTCATGCTTACAAAGTTCAATTGACTCAAGAACTGAAGACTACTGACCATGCAGCGCGTGGATGCAGATTTTTAAAACAAAATCGTGTTCAGTGATGAAGCTCATTTTCATCTTCATGGCTTCGTTAATCGTCAAAATTGTGGCATTTGGGGTTCAGAAAACCCACCAGTAATTGTTGAGAAACAAATGCATCCGTAACGCGTGACTGTTTGATGCGGATTTTGGGCTGGAGTCATTATCGGACCATTCTTCTTCGCAGGCAGTAACAATTAATGGTGTTCGTTATCGTGACATGATAAGCCAGTTTTGATGCCTAAATTACAAGACATGGATGTGACCAACATGTGGTTTCAACAAGACGATGCCACATGCCATACAGCCAGAGAAACAATTCAACTACTGCATGAGTCATTTCCTAATCGTGTAATTGGCCATCCAGACCTTGCGATTTAACGCTATTTGACTTTTATAGTTGGGGTTTTTTGTAGTCAAAGGTCTATGCAAACAAGCCCACGACCATCGACGCCTTGAAAGAGAAAATTGGGAAGTGTATTCATGAAATTCAGCCAGATTTATGCGAAACGGTCATAGCAAATTTCAATACAAGAATACGTACTGGCCAGCAAAGCCGTGGCGGCCATTTATCCGATGTGCCATTCCATACCAAAAAATTGTAAGCTTTCTATTTAAAAATCTGTATTTTCTATCAAAATTACATTTTGCGTGAATTATGGGACACCCTTTATGTAAGTAAGTTTACTGTTTCCCCTGTTGCATACATTTTTGATGCATTAATTAAAATAGTTTGACAGCGATCGGACAGTTAGTAGTTTAGTAAAATTTTCAAGTCTAGCGAACGTTATTGGACTAAAATTTGCTAGTATTTTTATGAAAAAGAATTGTTGCATTTCTTTCTTTCTTTGCAAATTTAACTAACATTAGGTACGTTCCCGTACTCCCCCTAGTAATATTCGAAAGGGTGGAAAACCATTTTCTCCTGCGAGAAGCAGAAATACAGAAATAAGTTGCTCCATTTGACAGATTACAGATTACAAGCAGGAAGGGGAAAAGCTTTTTTTTTTAATTTCAAAAGAATTAGTAATATTTAACGTTTACGTCAATTTCGATTTATTTTCGAATGCGTTACTTTTCGTAATTTGTGCTTTAAAATGAAATTCAACTTAATGTCAATTCGAATCTGATTCATTGTAGTGTGTTTTTTCATGACTTATATGTATGTAGAGAGGCAAGATTGGGCTTCTAAAAAAAAGTTTACAGGAACTTTATATATAGGATTAGTCCAGTTTCTTTCAGCAAATGCGGCAGATTCTTAAGTTTTCGATACTAGACAATAACAGAAAGTTGCAAAAGAATGACCAAATAGTCCATTTAATCTTTGACCAATTTCATAGCAGAACTAACCAACTTTTACTAATGAATTCAATCAATACCATTACCATGAAAATTTACAAATGATATCCAGTGCAGCTATAGGCTATGTTAAATTGAAATTTCTGTAAAATAGTTTACCTTTTCAAAATCGCCATTAATGTGGCAATTGGACTGTAATTTATTTATTTAAAAATTAAAGTTTTAAAAACATATTCAAAATTAAGTGCAATAAAATTTTGTTAGCAGGGAGAAAGTTAAAATTATTGAAAATAATATTGTTTTGTGATTGCGGTGAAAAAAAAGAAAAACAAACGAGAAAATAATGTGCTGTAGTGCATTGCAAAAATTAGTAGATAAAATCGAAATAATTAATTCTGTGCAATATGTGCCAATAAATGTGGGTGATTGGACTCTGTCGAACTTTTGGTATTTCGCTTCTTGTGAGAGAGACTGTTGTATACCTATAAAATAAGATTGCAATTTCTTTTAGTCAGCATCAAAAGAGTAGATACACATTTTCTGCAAAATATCCGTCTGCTCGATATACAGCAGCTAAGCTAGTCTTAGTTCGAATGATTGCCTCCATAATATTGTTAACCCGTGCGTCTCTTTCTTCCACTGTTTATGCTAATACCAAAGTTCGACAGAAATCATCGCCACTAGAAATGACTATACACTCGCTCAGTCATCTGGGTTCCACTTACTGTTTATCCTCCTTGCCGTTGGATGGCGCTGTTGTGTTTCGCTCCAAGCCGTCTGTCACCATAGCATCTCTTACCAAACTCTGAATCAAGGTTCGATCGCAAAAGTACGGTTCCGCCTTACGAGAACCTTGTCCATTCAAGTGCTGGCCAAAGTGGCTACTAACAGGTGTGGCACCGTGCATCGTATGATGCGGTTGTGGAGATTTCGGACGAACCTACAAAAGACATGTGAGCTTATCCTAACTTATCGATTTAATTTTAAAATTAACTTACGGACATCCATTTCCAACCAGGCCTACCGGCACGTGCCAAAAAGTGCAACACCTGTTCCTCGGGCGTGGCAAAGCTAGGCTCTTGCTCGCGCGATGAGGTTATCTCACCGGAACTCTCACGTTCCTTTTCCAAATCACTGACGCTGTTGTACTCGCAATACACCCAGTCGGGGTGGACACGCCAATTGTCTCCCTTGAAGTATTCAGTCACTGAAAATGGGAACGGGTTATAGTTTTTTTTTCATGGGTGCAAAAGTCAGCTTACCATTTTTACGTGAATGTCGTATCTCTTGCTGGGAGACCAACTCGTGGCTGCCATATTTCTCGGGGAGTACAACAGCCAACGTGAATGGAGTGTCATCGATTGGACCATAGAAGTATCTGTAAATGCATCGAGTTTGTCATATTGCTTGTCATGGGAATGTGAATAGAAACTTACCGGTGTGTCCGCGATGATACCCTCTTCATTCCGTCGAAATGATTCAGAATAGTGAACTCTGTCTCACCCTCCTTGGGCATGACCATGTCGCTGCGCATCTGAAAAAGCAGAACTCGCATTAGAGAATGAGTGGAGTGGTGTACTATGTCCCAACTTACATCGTAGAGCAAGTTTTTGTTCATCTCGACGACCTCATGCTCATTGCCCATTTCAGTTTCCGGCAGCTCCAACTCCGTAATGTCAACCGACGTGTACTTGGGCCTCAGATGATCGATATACTGATTCACATCACTGAGTGGCCTCAAGTCCGGGTGATACAGTACCCTTCCATTATTATCCACGATAAACGAATAACCATTCGGTCCCAACTTGTGTTGAGGTATCATCTTGCGAATCTCCTCAACGGGCACATCGGTGCCGACAACACCAAGTAAATTTGCTACTCTTACCGTATGGTTACGTCTATCGAAGACCGGAGTTGAAACTGTCGTCACCAGGCGTCGTTGGAACTCGCTGTCTCGGCCGAGTCCGCCCGACTTGCCGGCCATAAAGACAGGGCTCCAATGGACCGGATGATCGGCTTGATACATAATCATTGGGCGGGCCATAACCAGCGCGTAGTCAATGACCTTCTCACGTGCCTCCTCTAGAGAGTTGATTTGAACGAAGAAACCCTTATTGGAGCAGGCCATCTCGTGCAGATTACTCCTGCTGCTGGAGTCTTTGCCGATGAGGTAGGTGAAGATACGGACGGGCATATGTGGCCAATTGTACTGTTTTATTATGTCCTTGTGGTTTTCGGACGTGCCCTCTGTGATGAGCATGATAGCTTGGTTACACTGACTACCTTGACCCGATTGGTTGTACTTGTGCAGCAGGCTAAACGCATACTCTAGTCCTGCGGTGAAATTCGCCGTGTCCTCTAACTTGATAGCCTTAACGGCTGACTTAATCTCCTGCAGGTTGTCGGGTGTGGCTCGAACCATTCTGTCTTTGAAGCACGGCACCGGAGTCTTTACAGTTTCCGTGAAAGTGATCAGATTTACATAGTCGTCCTCGCCAAGGGTATCGAGTATATTGAACGCTGTTTCGGTGGCCAATTCAAAGGACTTTTCCGACACTCCCGACGACGAGTCCAGCAGGATCATCTATTGAAAAGAAATCGTCAAACAAAATATCATCACCTCAGAGTACCGCATACTTACAATATCCTTGGGAGACGAAGCTGCCTGCACAAACCAATTGTGCGCCCGAAAGTCATGTATCAGCTTACTACCCCTCGAGCCTTCCGGTGGCCAAGCTGTGCCGGGAAACCTCCGAAGAAATCCAGTTGACGATCCAAAGTACTGCCACGACAAGGCGGGATCTCGTTCGAGATTATTCTGAAAAAGTGGGTCCAGGTGGGAGCTCCACTGGAGAGCTGCCCTCACATCGTTGTCGTCCAAGTTTACGCCATTTGGTACAAGGATCGAACTGAGACTCAAATTGACCGGCAGACGTTCAAAACGTCGCATAAATCGAATGTCCATGTGACGGGCTCCGTCGGCCAACTTGCCATCGGAGTTGTACTCGTTAATGCGGCGGGCATCGTAGTGCTGCGTCGGTGTCGAAGACGAACTGTGGCCCTGCGTTTCCAGCTCGGAGAGTGCTGCTTGCTCGGCGGAGTCCATAATGCGCTGAAAGAAACGAAGTCATGTGTTTCAAATGAAAAAGTGATTCAAGTGTATATTTGATTTATATTTAAAGCAATTCAAACTTGTGAATAAACCCCACCCATGGTAATCAACACAGACCCATCTTGACGTCAATGCCAATCAGTTCTCAAATTCCAAACCGACTCCCAACACCTGAGTAATCGCGAACAAAAGAAGTGTAAATCGTTCAGAAAACACAATTGATAGATTGTTTCAATAAAAGCGAAAAACTAAACACCGGACTTGAAGTGAATGAATCCTTTCAATTTCGGTTTTACATTACCGCCTTTGAATCCTTTTTTGTTTTCCTTGTTTCTTTTGAGCTTTTCCATTTTTTTTTTTTTTGTAAAACTTCCTCCTCTGACCATGGAACTCTCGGACTGCATCAACAAAATAAAAAAAACGAAGCAAAAATGTTCACTGTGGCGTATACGTAACTTTAGTCGGAGTCAGTTCCACATTGCCGTGCTTTTTCCAACCAAGACACGACTAGTGTACACCTTTTGCGCTGGGCTTTAGTGAAACAGGTTGGGGTAACTAACTTCTGATATGGTAATGTGATTACGAACTACGTTGCACTCACTGAAGTGGTAAGGCGGCCACGGAACTTGGAAGTGTATACTACTCGTATATTTGGAGTCAATTTATGGAGTTTGCAGTTGTTTCTTCGGTTCTTTCTTTTATTTTGCATTCACGTGTCCTTTGGAGAAGTTAAAGTTTTTGGTATCTTACTCTGAAGGTTCTTTGTATAGATAGCGTAGCAGGTTGGATACTTTACTTCCATTTTTTGTTTTTTTTCTTTTGGGCTGCCAGTATAGATGCTTGGGTTTTTGAGGAGAATTGGGATTTAAGTTCTCAAACTTTAAAGTGGTGTTGTTTTTTTTTCTTTTGCATGGAATGCAAACTTTTCAAAGTATCACCTAATAGATATAAAATTGAAAATTCACTCAGCCAGACAGAGGAATTGAGTTATCATTGGGAATTTTTCATGACTTTTATGCAAGGATGCAGTTTTTTTTTTAAATAACTATTTGACCCACTTTAGGTTGGCAACACTTTTTTCCAATGATAACAAATTTAACAGCTGATAGCTGATTTGTGTTCGCTTTGGTTTTGCCATTTCGCCGTGAGTATAAGATTTCGATACACGTTCACAGATGGACAAAAAAAACTGAGAACTTTGCTGGTATGTACTCTTTTATTGAAATGTTCTATGACCGTTTCGCATAAATGTGGCTGAATTTCATTAATACACCTCCCAATTTCCTCCTTGAAGGTGTTGGTGGTCGTGGGCTTGTTTGCATAGTCCTTTGATTTTTAAAAACCCCAAAGAAAAAAGTCCAATGGCGTTAAATCGCAAGTTCTGGATGGCCATTTCTGACCTCAAAAACGACCGATTACTTGCACGAATAGGAAATGACTCATGCAGTAATTGAATTGTTTCTCTGTCTGTAATTTTGGCACTAAAAAATGGGTTATCATGTCACGATAACGAACACCATTAATTGTTACTGCCTGACCAGCCGCATTTTCAAAGAAGAATGGTCCGATATAATGCCTCCAAGCCAAAATCCACACCAAATAGTCACGCGTTGTGGATACATTTGTTTCTCAACAATTACTGGTGGATTTGCTGAACCCCAAAATGCCACAATTTTTGACGATTAACAAAGCCATCAAGATTAAAATGAGCTTCATCACTGAAGACGATTTTGTTTGAAAAATCTGCATCCACTTGTTGTTGTTCCAAAATCCATTCAATGAACTCTCTTCGCGCTGCAGGGTCAGTAGTCTCTTGAAGCCAATTGAGCCAATTGAACTTTGTAAGCCTGGAGTTTCAAGTCTTTCGGGAGAATTCGCTGTAGAGAGCTTCTCGAAATGCCCATTTCTTGACTACCGTGCCGAATTGATGTTCCTGGACTGTCAGCAACACTCTCGCGAACTGCCTTGATGTTTTCTGTTGAACGACTTGTGTCAGGACACCCAGAGTATCACGAATTAATCCAGTCTCCCTGATTTTTTCAATTATTCTCTTCAGATGGTTTTAAATCACTTCGACGGCCATATTTTGTTCGAAAATTGCGGACTGTAGCTGACAAACCTTCAATTTTTTTTAAATATTGCTCAACAATGAAATTGCGTTGTTCTTTCGTATAGCGCCCCTTTTTTACCAACCTCGAACTGTCAGCTGTCACATTGTTATCTTTTTTTTCCGTTGGCATCACAAAATTCAAATTTTGGGTGTATTATGGGGCACCTTTTACACGAAGGGCTGGCGCAGACACTGTTCGACAGGGGATGATGTGGAGAGTGTCCTCTCCGTTGTACCTCACCACAGCCATCGATTCCCAAAAAAGTCTTCTCTAATCGTGTTGGATATCACGGTCATCCAGTTGACAACAATCGATGTGTGATTTTCAACTTGAACGCCATCTCTCCGCTCGTCCTTTTTAAGGTTGAGTTGAGTTGTCTCTTGGTTGTAATTCAAAATTCGGTGCAATAGACAAGTTTTCTGTCAAAACACAACAAAGATGGCGGTGGTTGTCCATGAGTTGTTAGTTAGTTTGGTTGTGTGAAAGTTGAATAGAATTGAAGACAACTTCTACAATAGGGGCAGGAGCCTTATAGTTTTCAATACGATATCTGTCTGTCTGTCCGAACCCACTAGGCCAATTTTGTTCCTAGGTCTATCTCAAGAACTAATTTACGTAGAAGGCTGAAATTTGCACATCAGTTATTACCTCTAGTTAAACGACAAAAATACCAATGATAGCGATAGGTACATGGACTAGTTTTGGAGTAATAAGTAATTTGGTGAAAAAAATGTTTTCCTTCATACAAAAAACTGTTTAATTTTATACCTACATAGGTCTTTCAAATCAAAGAACAACCGACACACTAACGTTTTCAAGACACCAACTCCTGCCAAGTACGGAACCTTCGGTGCGCCAGTGATATTCGGACTTGGCTGGTTTTTTTCATACCGCTCGCTCATTGTCGATCAATAGGGGAACGTCCCTTGTTCTCCTAGAAAGATATTGTGTGTACGCTCACTGGGTGTGTCGCAAAGAGCATTCATCGACAATGATCCTCATTTTGGACTAATTCATGATTGACTCGTTTTTTGCATGGAAGTAGGTACCTGAGCTCATCCAACTTCTGTTAATTGCTCTTAACTCACTATTTTAAGATGCTTTGTGGCCCTAATCTGCATTTTGTTCCGAAAGTATGAAATTTTTCGAAACCGAATATTTGGCAGTAGGTACTCTCTATTTTCAATTGTTTTTCGGATGTTTTTTTTTTATTTGATTTTTAACGCTAGCGGTGAAATAGTGGAAAACAGAAGAATAGATAAGTGATAGCGAAAAACAGCGCTAACTAAAATTTCGGCCAAAATCTGTGTAACCGTATAATCAAAATTTCTAGCATTCCCTTCAACCGGCCCTTGGTGTTCCTATGGTCTCCCAAGGAAAGCACGTTTTTTCTATACCACCATCGCGTCTCGCAACAATTAATTAAAAATTCCCAACACGACAATGACTTTCCCAAGTAAACAACCAGAAAAGAAAATGTACCTTGCAAATACGCGAGTACATTATCCCCAATCGTAAACTATCTGCTTACGAGCCTTTTGCATTGGCAACAAATTCCATTGCCAGTGGATATATCCACTGCACTTGGCTGGCCTACATTCGTACAAGCAGTAAGGACTGCCGCACAAAATAAGAGACAACTGAACAGGAAGGATCACTAAATTGGAAGAATATTCGTAAAACTCATTACGAAAAGAAAGCACGCAGCGTGCAAAGGACCTTTTATCAATAGCGCGACCTAATTTCTGTTTTCTATTATACATATCGGTCTCCGTTCGTTCTGCTGTTACACACATTTTTAGTTTTGCCTTGGTTTTCTCCGCACAGCACAGCACAGATTGAACGAAAAAAAGTAAAAGAAAGGAAAAACTATCTACTGAGCCTGAGCCTGTTTTCCTATAGCGAAAACAGTTTCAATATTCTGGTCATTTATTCCCAACAATGCGAGGAGAGGAAAACTTTCTGTTTATTCCGTTCCTTTTTTTTTTCTCTCGATTTGTTCGCTGTTGCTGAAAGCAACTTATCGTTCTGTTATATAATGACCTGGTTGCAATATCTTGAGGGTCGATGTATGTGTGTGTGTGTGGAGGTGTCCTGGCCAGAAATTAATTTCATTCGGAATATTGTTGATGATAATCTATTTGCCAAGATGTTACGACAACGACGACGATGGATCAGATTTGGTTAGGTCCTTCATACATACTCGTACATATGTATATATGTATAAGGGCGCTGTGTTGTGCACCAGATGAGATACAAGAACTTTTTCCATTGATTGATTTTCTTCATTCTTTCTAGCTAGCCGCCTGTCCTGTCCCATAGGGGTAGTTTAACGGAAGTTTTCTTTTCTTCCTGATCTTTTTTTTTTTTTTTTGTTCTTTGTTCATATACGAGGACGATGACGACGGATTGTAAGGTCACCAGGTCGTCCATATAATGGGAATGGGAAATCGTGGTGAGAGTCATTAGTTGGTTTGTCTTTGCTTGAGTTTGCCATCATCATCAACATTATCACCCGTATTCATTACCATTATCAGCGACAACTAGTTTTTGGTTAGCTCGATGATATGAAGGGTATGAACGTTTGAGGGTTGATAAAGGAATGCCATGCGGTTCTATTAGATAAGTGTCATTACATTTAACTATTGATTTCCCTTAAGTGAGATGTCAGTGACGGGGAGCAGTCATCTCTGAAATAATCGTTAGGTGTGGTGTGTGGCTATTTACCGCACCATTTACGAAAGTGTCGGTTTAAGTTTGAGTCCAGATTTGAAGAGTTTTTCTGTGTTTGTTTGCTGGCTGTTGGCTGACAGGTGACAGCGTTCATGTGGCAGAATTCATACGAAGAAATATTTAGGACATGTTGAGCACACATTTTAGTTGTTTTAAGCAGTTGGCTTAAGTTCTTGGATTTTCTAATCATTCTTTCATTTCCAATTTTTCGTCTATCCATTGCATTGCAAGGGTTTTGGGTGTACACTGTACAATGCTAAGTATTTCCCCTATTTTGGTGTTCCTTATACGATCTATGTGAGTCACGCCAACATATCATCGAAGAGATCTCATTTCGGCAGCTGGTAACCGCGATCTTATTCTTTCGGCCAGTACATACCCGAATCTTATGAATGACCATAAGAAATGTGACAAACATCGAATAAGAGATCGGCGACTTAATTTTTAGACCAAGTTCGGACCTCCTCATAGCTACAGCTGTATCAAAACTGACTCAGTCCCAGAGAGAAAAATACTACTGGGAAAACACAGCAATGCTTTTACTGCATCGCTCGTGAAAAGACCCCGAAATACTTAAACTTTTCCATCTGTTTAAACCATCAACTCTGAAGAGAATAATTGAAAAAATTCAGGGAGACTGGATTAATTAGTGATCTTAAGCACTCTGGGTGTCCTGTCACAAGTCGTTCAACAGAAAACTTCGAAGCAGTTCGCGAGAGTGTTGCTGACAGTCCAGGAACATCAATTCGGCACGGTAGTCAAGAAATGGGCATTTCGAGAAGCTCTCTACAGTGTCGCATTTGGTGTTCAGAAAACCCACGAGTAATTGTTGAGAAACAAATGCATCCGCAACGCGTGACTGTTTGGTACGGATTTTGGCCTGGAGGCATTATCGGACCATTCTTCTTCGAAAATGCGGCTGGTCAGGCAGTAACAATTAATGGTGTTCGTTATCGTGACATGATAAGCCAGTTTTTAGTGCCTAAATTACAAGACATTGCTGTGGTTTCAACAAGACGATGTCACATGCCATACAGCCAGAGAAACAATTCAATTACTGCATGAGTCATTTCCTAATCGTGTAATCGGTCGTTTTTGCGATCAGAATTGGCCATCCAGAACTTGCGATTTAACGCCATTGGACTTTTTTCTTTGGGGTTTTTAGAAGTCAAATGACTATACAAACAAGCCCACGACCACCCACCGATGCCTTGAAAGAGGAAATTGGGAGGTGTATTAATGAAATTCAGCCACATTTATGCGAAACGGTCATAGAAATGTTCAATAAAAGAGTACGTACTTGCCAGCAAAGCCGTGGCGGCCATTTATCCGATGTGCTATTCCATACAATAACCCCAATCTGTATACTCTATGCATAAATAAAAAAAATGTAAGCTTTCTAATTAAAAATCTGTATTTTATATCAAAATTACATTTTGCGTGATTTATGGGACACCCTTTATTTACCTACATCGCAGCTTCAACGCAACGCAAAACGTCAAATCTTAATTTTTCCAAGCGAAAAAAAAAGTCACTCAAATTTTGAATATTTTAGGGCTTTCTGGTGACATTTCGAAATAAATATAGTATATATCCCAAAATATGGTTCGTCCTCTTTCTATCAAGCCATAAAGTAACAAATTCCATCAAAGGATGGCTATGATGTTAATGGACTAAAAAACATCCAAGAAATCTTCAATTCAAACAATTTTTTTTATTCTCCGAAATTTACATGCCATTCTGACATATGGGCGACAGACGCATGCCAACTTAATGTCAGCGTCAATAATATGCCGAGTACACGACATGCATGTGTATGTCGTGTTTGGCATGTCGTGTACTCGTAGCTTTACTCATAAATGTTAAAAATTTAATTTGATAAGACATCCATGAATAGATTCTTATTTTATTTCATCGAAGATCTAACCGTGAAATAAATACACGTGTAAATAGATACACGTGTATTTAAGAAGCGAACCGAAGTACACGTGCTAATACACGTAAAAGCTAAATACACGTGTAACACGTGTACACGTGAATTAGAGGGCTCTACTGCAAACCTATCAATTGCGAGCTGAAGTCCAATCTTGTAGGCCCCTAGAATGACCAAATTGATTTTCTTTTTTGTCACCAGTTCGGTCATTTCGGCCATCAATATGGCAAGAGAAGTACTTCTATTTCAAACATTGAAATAACAGTTCTAGTCAAGGGTTGCCACTCTCTTAGCTACATGGTTCTTGTTTACAATTAATTGCAATACCAGCTTCATTCTTGGTTCTTACTATAGATTCTATCGATCGAATGTTTGGTAGATTCATTCTATTGTGACGTAATTTCTTCTATTGATAGATAATACCACATAAATCAAGTCAAAGTGGCGTCAATTTGAATACAAAATTGCGCCAATTTACTTTATATCTACAGTATGTCGTTTTTTTCTAAACATAACTCGCCTGTTTGTAACTTAAGCTAAGCGCATCCTCCTAATCTCAGCGGGAAGTGCAATCGCTTGGAATTTTTCCACCCTACCTAACTTCGTGTGATGAATGACCTTTAATTCCTTTCTCTGTAGATTATTTCCATAAGCAAAAAAAAAAAAACAATTTCAATACTAACCAAAGAAATCCTCTGACCAAATTTCACTCTCCTAGGTCGATTCATTTGGAACCTATCGTGTTTTTAACAGACAGACGGACATGGCTAAATCGATTCAGAAGTTGATCCTGATTCAGAATATATATACTTTATGAGGTATCCGCTGACTCCTTCTTGGCGTTACAAATGGAATGGCAGAGTGAGTATACCTTCCTGTGGAGGGTATACAAAAAATAGCCTATCCTATTTCATTAAAAAAAATAGCTTATCCTATATCATTCAAGAATAGCGTAGCTTTCTACTAGTGTACGAGTTTTTGTAATCAGTTCAGTAGTTCCAGAGATTATCCCCTCCATACAAATGTTACCTCTTTACAAAACAGAAGCATCGCTCCATAGATAACGACGATGAGCTACCTAATGCCAACCAACCATTTCCAGTTTTGAAAAGTTTCCACGGCACTTTCAATAGAACTTCTAAATAAATTTCATTAAGTCGCCTAAAATCGAAAATATACAACCGTAATGTTATGCACCAGTGGAGACACCCCCAAAATTTAGTTATGCGCACATAATTACAGATTTCATGCGGCAGAACTTTAACTAGCAAAGTAAAAGTTCTAACTAAAAAAAAACCCAACCCAACTATATTGCAATCCCTTGAAAGGGATGCACCCTTATGTAGATACTATATATGCTTCCACATGCGACCGCCTAAGTCCTATGATTAATTCATGGTTCTCCAAGGAATTAAGCAAGCAAAATAGTTTATCCTATATCCACAATTCCACACCCCGCCTCAATGCAGCTAAACTCTTATGCACATCCTTTCCTGATGCAGCAGCACTCGCATGCGGGCTTTCTGTCCCACTGTCTAGTGTCTATGTCCATCTATGGGTACACCTACCTTGCATTTACAAATGGCTGTGGTGGTGGTGCATCGAAATTCCAAATTCCCATTGTCTGGCGAATACAGTAGTTAATCCGACAGACTTACATTGGATTAATTAGTTATTCTTGCAGTTTTTCATTCGCTCTCTTGTGATCACATATCGCACCCAAGGATACACATACCAATAGATGCTCGTGCACCATAGAAGAAGCGAAGTAATTTCAATGATTGCCCCTCATTTCACCGCTGCTAGAGCAACGCTTGAACTATTGCTAACAATTGATATTGGCACAGGGATATCTATCTAACACCGTTTATCCTTTCAACTAGACAATTTTCACTCATGTGAAACACATACGAACGTGGAAAATATTCCACTCGTATCTATATGTAGTGTGTGCTTCCAAGTGAATGTTCTATTTAGTTTTCGAAACAATAAAAGTCCTCCAGACTGTGAGTGTGCAATTTGCATCGACACGTTTTAACAATTAGGCTGGAAGAGACTATACCAACCTCCAGCCCACTCATCCTGTGGCCCGTCTGCCTAAGCGATTAAAGCGTCTGATATATCAGTTCTATTGATTGTGTTTAAATGTCCGAAAAAATCAAGTTGTTCGCCTCCACGGAAGAACTCAATGTATACGTAACGTGTTTCCCTTTGACCTTTCCATAATGCTCCTGGCTCTTATCCATATTTATTTATCTTCTCTCTCTCTCTGTGTGTGGGTAGGTATATGATTCCGTTAGGACTGACAATTTTCGTGTATAATCTCATCATGTAAGGAGATACGATCAATTATTTACCAGATTAGCGGATGCGTGGGTAAGGTCCACCTACACATCCCCTATGAGAATAGCAAAAGTCAAAGTTCAACCATCGTCAAGGATGCTAACCAATTTTGTTTGTCCTTTAATTTGGCGCATGCTGCATGGAATACATCCAGGGCCATCATTAATTGCATACAATTAACCGCCAAAATAGCGGGAGATTTGCGAAAATATTTCGCCAAATAAATATTCGCATCGTGTCTTTTGTGCGCGAATGAATGCGTTTGGTTCGCGTGAAATTCAATTGTAAAGCCCGCGCCGCCTGAAACCACTCGCAAATTGATATAGAATGTTACAAAATGGATGAAATCCTTTGGTTTTGTACAGTCCTAAACTGCATAACAAAGGTGGGTAATCACATTGGAATCTATATACTATATAATGTCCTGCGGCATGAACCGTGGAAATGTGTTAAATTAGTTGTGGTGGTGGGGGTTTGGATCGCGTAAAGTGTAAAAATTTGCAATTGTGGCGAATTTGCAATTTGAAAGAGGACAACACAATTTACTTGTGCAAAAGGCCAAAACTAATTTGTCAGTGTATATCCTCTAATTCTGTTTGGAAAACAAAAAAAAAAATTGCGCGATAATTGGATTTTAATTACTGTCAATCGGTGAGTTATTTTCCGGGTGGTTTAGTTTTGATGCGAGAGATTACCCAGGGGTGACTGACGAATGATAATTTATCAACCTTAAAGCCATATAGGTACCTTGGTATTGCGAATGTAGTCTAATTTCGATTCTAGTCTTTCGAAGAGATTGTCTTTGAAACGTTGGACCTTTAAAACGGGCAACGGAATGTAGGACGAAGTTTGAGAGTAGCATCCAGTTCAGTCTCCACAAATAGGTTTAACAAAATTGCTTGGTAGGTACCGTCGTCCTAGCGAATGTAACGGATAATTGCCACCTAACCTGTCAAAATTTGGTAGACGTCCTCATTCCTCATAAGAAACATTTCTTGTGGCTCGTTGAGCAGTATAATTCCGAACTCCAATGAAACGAAAAAAGCGACAGGAAACGGAAGGGAGTAGCTCCCATGGTGAAGGTGAATGTAGGTATAGTTCTTTGGGCAAAATTTCTGAACTCCGATAATAGGACATTTGTGAAGCAAATAGAATCAGAATTCATATGAATAAGCAATGGAGTGCTGTACTGCTGTAGAACTCCGAATAAATGTCGCGAGTTTCTTGATTCTTTAATTATTTTTGGAGCAGTTTGTGCCAGTTTTGCCGGCCGTTCAACTACACTTACTTTTACAGACTGGAACAGAGGTTTTTAACCTTTTAGTGATGAGGGACAAATGAATAAAGGTCCCAAACCCTTTGCTCTAGAAAGCTGACATTTTCACAGACGTTCCCTTTATGATGTATACAAGGAATAAGGAAAGATATTTCGAAATTCAACTCCTAAAGGGGTAAAAGGGGGGTCAAAATTTGTATGGGAAACTTTTTATTTTTTTCCCGATCAACTTCAAACTCGGTTTGTGTACTCTATTATAAGAAATAAAGATAATTATTTTTTCGATTTTGGAAATTTTGCTGGGGGCCCGAGTTATTGGCGATGACTTCTTTTAAGGGGGGCCTTTTCTTCTCTCACGAACCGTTCGTCGTATCGGTCCGGTGAGACTCCAATTCGGTGAAGATGTTTTTTCATAAGGCCATGGCCGGTAATTAAACCTGTTAGAGTTCTTAGGTTGTTTTTTCCTAGATTAGGGATTTCCTGATGGAAAATTTAGGGAGGAATTGTTTGGTGCAGTTCTGCCCAGGTGTTTTAAACCAGACTTCATTAGATTCGATTAAAGCTAATTTCTTGATGTGCTTCCTGAAGCATTTCTTACTGACGCCGCAGAAACGTTCAGGTCCAACAAGTGGCATTGTCACGCCGACTTTGGCTAGTGAGTCGGCTGTTTCGTTTACCTAACTTTAGCTTACTACCTAATGCCTAAAGCGTTTCTTATCATTTAGCCAAAATACGTCCCTTATATACGGCCAATTCTTATTTTCCGTAACAATGTTTAGGCTTTTTTGCCAGGCTGTGCATTTCCTTCCATTTTGCAGCATTTAGTTTCTTTTGTTAGGACATCACTGAAAGTACCAAAAAGGATATCTTTTCCTCTCTCATTTTAATCAAAATACCAATTTTTATGTTTTGCCATCTTCACTTGTTAAACACTTGTCGAAAATTGCCGACAAGTCAAGGAAATTTAATTCTTTTGACAAGTGCAACAAAATTAATTTGTACTTGTCGGACAATAATAGTTGAACAAGTGAATTTAGACTTGTCGACTTGTCACGGTGCCCGTGTATGCCCGTCTTATTTTTGACTAGTTCTTCAGCTGTCAAATTAGTAGTCACTAGAAAAAGGTGGGTGCAGTAGCGCAGTGGTTAGTGTGGTGGACTACTGTGCGAGGGATCCCAGGTTCGATCCCCGGAAAAACACAAATTACATCTTAAGGTTTTTTCTACTCCGCCACCTCTCGCGAATGTCTGACAAACATCCGAGAGTATTACTGTCCTGAAAAAGCTTCTCAATTCAGCCGTTCGGACTCGGCATAAAATATTAGGTCCCTTCCATTCGTTCCAAAAATAGAAACTCACACAAAACGAATGGTTGCGAGAAGCTAGGCCTTGGGTGTCTACCGCCTGTCGCGCCGCATATTTATTTATTTAGAAAAAGCGTTGCCAATTCGAAAAACAAACTCGAACAAAACAAAAATATTATGTAGATTTATTTAAATACATTTTTCAAAAACACAACTTCATTCGATACTAATAGCTAAAAGGTTTCTTGTACCAATAACTGAAGTACAAATAATGATCCTTGAAATTATGTTTACTTCGAAATGAAGCACTCTGTGTTACCAATTATTTGTGTTATTATTTTTCTCAATGCCCCTCCTCGCTTTTAAATTATTAAGCAATTCGATCCACTTGTCTGGATTAAAGTCACTCATCCATATCCTTCGATTTATGAACCAATTTCGTTTTGTTCTCATCCGGTATTTATTAAAATTTGTTTATCTTACAAGTACGAGTATCCTTCGGTTCTTAATCACTTGAAACTTTTCCATTTAATTTTCTTAAAAAAAAAAAAACCGAAGAATAAACGTTAATATCATTTGCTGTGTAGTAGTCCTTCGACGCGCCAAACCTATTCAATGTGAAATTACAAAAAAAAAAAAATAACCAAAGAAAGTAACAAATCGATTCGAATTAAGGATGAAACACCTTCCTCCTCGCTTCCCTGAATTGTTTTTATTTATTTGGGACATGCTCGTAAAATCGATATCTCTTCTAGAAGAGTCAATAGACCGGACCAAGTGTCATTCTTATCCATAGTCCAATATCGATACTTCCATCAACAACATCATCATCGTCATCATCACCGCCACCATCATTTCGTAGCTCCCTCTGGTGGTGTTGAAATATATGTATCCTTTTACATTTAAAATCGAGGAAGAAGCAAAAAAAAAACTAAAGAACGATATAATCTCATGGTAAATTGAAAGTTTCCATCGCTAAACTGATTTCGGGAAAAGCCGAAGGGCACGCGTTCCCATTTCATGTGAAATAGAAGAACAAAAAAACAAAACCCACGAACCGAAAGTTTTCAATTTTCCCCACTCTTTCGAGATCCGCCCTGATTTTTGGTGTTAGGTTCTATGTTATCCTCTCGTCGTCGTCGTCGTCGTCACACCATCAACATATACAACCCTTTAGCCGAGGGCTATCGGGAAAATGTGATGGTGGGGAAGAAAAAAAAAAAAAAAGTAAAACCCATCATTGGAGAAAAAAAAAAAAGTTTAATAAAACCAAGGAAGCAAATTTTGATGTGTTTCTCCTTTTGGTCCTGAGATAATCAATCTACCAACTGAGTAGAAGGAGTAGTGCCTGTAGTTTTCGGTGCAAAGTATTTCACGGGGTTGATGGTTGATGGTAAGGCGATGGCAGTTCTACAATATTTTTTTTTATGTCCATTATTTTACAACCCCATCATTGTTGATGAGGGCGAACTTTCAGCAAGAACCTTAGATTTATTGATTTTCAGTTGCGATGGATGGAGACAAGGATTGAATGTAAACGTTGGGGCATGTCAGGGTTGATTTTTTTTTTTTAATTCGTGAAATTCTACTATAAAATGACGGTCCGAACTTTTACTATCCAATATTGATTCAATTTGGTACTAAGCAGAAGTATTTTAGATCTTTCAGTGGTTCTGTCAACACATATCTATTTCGTTTATCGATTTTTTCGAAAACCTTTGTTTTCCAAGAAGAATGAAACATGTGCTACAGCCGCATAGTGATGGTGGAAGTTGTATATCCATTGATGTTACGGAATTGACATTTTTGGGAAGTTCTCATTGAACCAAATATTAAAAATGTGTGTAGATGTTAGGCTAGGTTAGGTTAAACGGGTTATGAGGTTCCTCGTACAATACGAGAAAATTAAAAAGTCAAACGGAAGAGGCTCAAAACTTTCGCTCAAAAATCCTTGATTTTTCTGCATAGTAGTCCCCTATAGTTTATGTTGCCTATTTTCTCTAAAATCAAAAAGAAATATTTTAGTGCTATTGCTAAGATCCTGCAGTGTCGAAAGCTGAAACCCTTAGGCCCATTTCACACATACCCGGCAGCCGGATAACCGGTACCGGAATACATTCTTATGTACGGTTTCGGTTTGCAGGCGTGAACGCGCCCATAAGTATGTATTCCCTTAAAGTAGTACAAATTATTGAGACGTAACGAATTGTTGCCAGCAAGTTTTTTTTTAGAGGTTTGGTTTTTAAACCATCAACACTCTTTCTACAGATTGTCAATTTGACATTTGAAATTTGTGGTTAGTTCGTTTTGCCATCTTACGATGAATAGATTAACGCCAGAGCAATACGTGAAAATTGTGCAATTTTATTTTGAAAACCATGGTTCGGTTCGGCAAATTTATCGTGCGCTACGTCCATTTTACGGTCGACATAATAGTCCATCTAAGCAAGATGAATCGTTTTCGCATCACGTATACTCTACGCATCGCCAAAGACGATAAACAATGCGAACAGAAGAAGTTATTGTCGTTGTAGAGCGCAGTGTTGAGGACAATCCCAATGAGTCGATTCGTCATTGTGCACAGCAATTGAAGCTATGCCCATCCACTTTGTGGAAGATTTTACGGAAAGATCTTGGCTTAAAAGCTTATAAGATCCTGCTTGAGCAAGAGTTGAAACCGCGTGACCATTATACGCGTGCTATATTCGGTGAATGAGCGGAAAATTTGATTCAGCTTGATCCTCATTTTCAACGCAAAATGTTGTTCTCCGATGAGAACCTGTCAACTGGTCTCCACTGGCCTCAACTGTCCTCCACGATTTCACACCATTAGATTACTTTCTTTGGGGGTATGTGAAGTCAGTAGTCTATGCCGGTAAATCAGAGACGGTGGACGATTTGGAAGTCATTCGCCGTATTATTGCTGATATACGGCCCGAGTTGATCGTTAAAGTTGTCGAAAATTGGACTTCACGATTGCGCTTCATTTGAACTAGGCGGGGCGCGCATGTGCCCGAAGTCCAATTTTGGCATACTGTTTTCAACATATCGACTGGTATCTCACCAATAACACGAGTTATGTTGTCATCCAAGGCGGCAATAGTTCCTGGCTCATACGTATAGACGAGAGGCTTCACATATCCCCACAAAAAATAATCCAGCGGCATCAAATCGCACGATCTAGTCGGCGAATTCACAGGTCCAAAACGTGAGATGAATTGCTCACCAAATTCGCCTCGCAATATGTCCCTCGATTCGCCTGCCGTGTGGCATGTTGCGCCGTCCTGTTGAAACTACATGTCGACCAAACCCAGCTCTTCCATTTTGGGCAAAAAAAAGTCCGAAATCATCGAACCATAGCGAGCACCGTCCGTAACTTTGTTGCTATCATCGCATCTTTGAAGAAATAATAATGCCACCGGCCCATAACCTACACCAAGCGGTACATTTTTGTGGATGCATTGGCAGTTCTTGCAATGATTTTGGTTGCTCAGCAGACCATATAGGGCAATTTTAATTATGAACGTAGCCTGCTCAGTAGGACGCTTACGACGACCATAAAATGGACGAAGTGCTCTAATCACATTTTTTACTAAGCACGATTTTTGGTAATAAAATTCAATAACACGTGTCACGAATCACGCGTGAAATGTCAAAAAAATCAGGCGGGAAAACCAAAGGCCAACAAAATCAAAAATCAAGTTTTTGGTCATTCATAGGCACGGTTGATATCCGCCCTCCACTTCTATTAAAAACTTAAATAACTTCCGACTTTAATGAACAAGTTTTTAACGATTGTTTTTTTTTTCTCGCCCCTAGCATTCAAATCCGTATACAAGAGGAAGTTGAACCGGATTCGTTCTTCGTCGTCGAAGCCAATTCCGCAATAAACTAAATCAACTGATTTTCTGAAGCATTCCTATTACCAGCACATGATTACATATTCATCCTTAAGTCTTTAAGGCGATCATTACAACTCATCAAGTCACACTTGTCCACCTTCTATAACTTATACATGAGACAACAGAACTTTAGGATAACTCATCCATGAATATACAACTATAGTTATTGCATAGAGATCACCATTCGTCTGTCTTGACGAAGTTTTCAAAGGCTTCGTGTTCTTTCTGGAAGCAGTTATGCTAGAGCCCGAATCACAAGCCAACGATGCCATTATGATGATATTCAGCATGGACGGTAAGAGCATGCAACAATACCATTTGCCATCATTTACCATGGTAACAAAATCTTCTTAATCCTTTAACATGTCTTTTTTTGTAACTAAGACATTTCTTCTAATCTCGTTTTAGGACTCTGTGAAGCTAATCACATCATAAATCAACCAGAAATCTTCAATCTAACCTTTACGCTTTTCAAGACATTCTTCAGGGATCCACTTTATATGGAACCGATCTTGCGCCAACATGCTTACCGCCAGTCTATAAGGGTATTCTGGAAACAACTGGGTGTCGATGGTGAACAGTGGTATCAGCTGGAGAAGCTATGTATGTGACCAGGAATATATTGCAATTAAGTCGAATGGTTGTATCACAAAAAATACTGTGTTGTGTATTTATTTCTTTGTATAGACACCAAATTATTAAGTTTCTTGTACTAGCCTTTAAGATTTTGAATTCTATTTTAAATACATACTGTAATTTGAAGAAAGATAGGAGAAACGAACAAATTCTGTTCGATATATTAAATATGTACTTTTCGTTATTAATACAAAATATGTTTGGGTTCATAAAATGATAATTGTGTGAGTAGATGTATATCTGTATTGTTTAGAAACCAATAAAAAATAAAGAAACGACACATTTTTACCAGAAATTGTTTTATTTTCAGAGAACTGAAAATGCACAGACAGGCGCTCAAAAATGTCCCAAGAAACGCTTCACAAAATCTAACTTAAAACGCCACAAGAAAGAAGATATACATAAGTCAAAAGCCATGCGAAAACCGGTGAACAAATTGATCTGATTCCCCGTAAAACGATCGAAAAACGGACCAAGATAAACGCCTCTGAGTTCTCAAAGACACGAATAAAGAAAACCGAAAAAAGACGAATAATGCCCGATAAACTAAATAGAGAACGCACCAAAAGTTGTGCCGGAAGACACCACTAGAAGCACTCGCTCGAAAGTCCCCACAAATTTCACCGACAAACCGTCCCAAACAACGACGCCAAAGCCCAACTAAATTGCTTTAAAACACGACCCGAAAATTTCCCGGAAAACCTTCCCCAAAAAACGTCCCGAAATACACAGAAAAAAATCCCTTTAAAACACCCAGAAAATTCACTAAAGAAATCGCCCCGCACCAACAGCAAAAAAAATCTGCAAGTTGAGTTGTCATTTCTTCGAAAAGTACTAGTCGCCCAGAATTATTAGCAACGTGCAGCCAAGTCCAGTCAGTGACTATAACACCAAGTGACATGCAATGCAAATCGTAATGATCGCAATTTATTTTTCTACTGCATACCCACATGCGAATGGATATGGCGCCAAATATCCCTAGCAAAGAAGTATACACATTTAGCTGATGTCATTACCAATTGAAAGTGTGCTACGAAGTGTTATTGTAGCACACTTTCAGTTGGTGTCATTTGATAGTGTGCGACCTACTACAATTTCTGGGCGCCCAGTATTTCTCGAACAATTTTGATTAAATTTTTGTTCGATTTTGACATTTTAGTGTCGTCACAGAAATTCCCGCCAAAATGCAGACACGCTGACGACGGACGGTAAAAAGAAACCAAAATTACGGTTGAAATTTTTTCGAAAAGTACTAGTCGCCCAGAATTACCAGCAAGGTGCTGCCAAGTCAGTCATGCACAGGGAAATTCTTAGCATACTTACCAATCCCATTTATAACACTTCAGATGGTTATGAGATGTGCTAACATTCCTCGTCAAATTATGCAATGAATTTTAGATTGCATATGCACAGGCGATGAAGGGAAATTTCTGTATCAAAGAAAACATTGATCGGAGTTGGTTATGAGATGTGCTAATATTCATCGACAAATTATGCAATGAATTTTACATTGCATACGCACAGGCGATGGAGGGAAATTTATGTAGCAAAGACAAAATTGATCGTTGGCTTATCGTAGTTGGTTATGAGATGTGCTAAAGTGGATGGAGAGCTTATGCAATGAATTTTGCATTGCATACTCACAGGAAATTTCTGTAGCATACAAAAAATTGATCGTAGCACACTTTCAGTTGGTAATTATGACACCTGCTAACATTTCTGCGCGCCTAGTATTTCGCGATCAATTTTGCTTCGATTTTGGAAATAATTTTGTAGTGTCGTCGTCACAGAATTTCTTAGACGTGACAGAAAAAAAAAACAAATGACATATTTTATTTTTTTTTGTGATTTTATTGATCATTTAAGGAATGTTTTGAGAGCATCTAGTAACTGTACAGGAAATGCCGTCTGCTCTACATTCGCTACCTAAATTTTCCGTTTCTTCTATGTCTGATCCTACCATGTAGTTTTCAGCTCACAGATATGAGAGTTGTACTTACGTTTGAGCCGAATGAAGCTATATGTATTGCAGCCAGAGAGATCCATCTTATGGTAAGCTTACCTTTCTTTCTATCTTGCAACGTTTGAGGAAACCTAGACCTTTCGCAAGGTTCTTGGCAAATTCGTTTAGGTGGTCGTTAAAGCGAGTTGTCATGCATACACATACCTGGAAATGGAAAGTCTGCAAGTGCTATTCACGGATCTGAAGATTCGGCTTGGGGAACACCAGTATTTTTTATATGATGACGTTTGAGACTTTAAACCATTCAAAATATGTAGGTAACTTGAATTGAACGACCAGAAAGGTAGTATTTTGTAATCCATTGAATGCGTCTCTTCATCGATCCCAACAGCGCAGACATTTTCGACATAAGAACTTGATGCCAAACTCTGTCAAATTACCTTTGAAATATTAAGAACAATGATCGCTTTAAGGCAGCAAAAATCACATTTAAATCCTTGCCCAAACTTTGAATTTTAATGACTGATGTCAGTCTATTCCTGAGGCACACCACACCCTAGAAAAATTACATCCTTACATCTACGCTCAATAAGAAGTAAACAACTTTTCAGTAAACATTTCAACACAATCCATTATTGCCAACTGCATTTCAATTCTCACTGTACTCCGTTGCTTTAACCACATCCTTGCTCCACCGCATAAACTCCTTTTCACATTCTCGTCTCGCATCGCACAGGAAATGCATCATTTCATATGAACTTCAGGTAATTACGCATCGCTGTTTGTACCTCGGTTGTGTAATAAACACAAAGGACCCTTTTACCCCACTCACTCACACAGCAAATCGACCAGCTTTGCTTTTTTTCGCAGTCAATTTTCGCAGGCAACGACGACGACCGACGCGACGTTGGAGTATGTATGCGAGGTAACATAAGACGAGCAACAAAGTAACAAACCCTTGATTGCACTACTAAATGCAACACAAAGAAACATGTCTACAACCCCATGCTCACCTCATGAAGGGACAAAAAAAAAATAAATAGCAAACTAGACCACCATACCGTTGCCGTCGGTCGTGCCGAAAGATCTGCATCGCTTGTCAAATGCGAGGAAAGTGCTTTCGAAACATGAGCTGGATTCTGCAAAAAGGAAGTTCTTTCCGATTGCTGTGCTGTTCCCAGAGTGCAATCATAAAGTTGGTGAGGTTTAGGGTGCTGTTTCCTTTTGCATCACCATCGCCATCGCCATCACCATCACCATCACCATCACCATCATCATCATCATCATCATCATCACCATCACCATCATCGTCGTCGTTGTCGTTGTCGTCATCAGCTGTATGACAGGGCTCTACACCAGAATGCACTCAGCCGTTGGTGACGGGACTTCGTTTATTTCTCTATTTTCCTTTTTTTTTTTTTTTTTTTGCGTTGTCCCTATTTTTACACATTTTAAACGACACGGCGACGGCTGGTGGTGGGTGTGGCACAGTGCCACCGGAAGAAACAGCAAACAGATCATCATACCATCAAAGTGTAATTTGTTCCTCGTCCTTTGGTTGTTGTGCTCCTGTGTATATTGTTTTCTACGGCCGTCCGATGTCTCGTCAGTGTCTGGATATCCATATATGAGTTCTGTTTTGTATTTCTCACGACACCACCGACCGCTCCCACTCATACTCCCTAATGGTTTGCATGCAAGACACGATGACGGCGAACACTTTGACTTCCTAGAAAATACCCTTGCTTCTAAGGTGGGGATGATGGGGTGAACAAAAAAAAAGGGATACATGCGCCATCTATCTGTCTGTGACACAAAAGAATGTATTTTTCTGTGTTGTATGAAGTAACTCCTTGAAGTTATATCTAAAATGACGACGACACGGACTTAACATCGTTTTATATTGTTTCTTAAAAAAAAAAAACAAGGACTCTGATGACGAACTGACAATGTGATGCAGCAGTCGCTCTTAAGTTCACGACTGTTCATGTGAAACTCGTGCATTGACATTAGCTGACTGATGATGATGATAACGAAGGGTGTGGCATTGAAATTCAAGAGGTTTTTTTTTTACTCTATCCTGGGGTCTTTAAGTGGCCGCAATGGAAGGGCAAAGGATGTGCATTTAAAAAGTCTTTACGTTGGGTACTAATTGGTATAAGCAAATCATCCAAGGAAGACTGCGATACTATTTGAGGGGAGAGAAAGGCTAATTGTTTTGTGAGACGTACAAGATCTATGTCTGGTTCAATTTTTATTCCTTACATAGCCTATAACCCTCATGGGAACATAGGTTTTCAAGTTGCAAGGGAGCTGTCCGAATATGTTTGCAACTTTCCGACATTGATGTGGACAAACACAGCTTTTAGGGAAAAATACGATACCTACTCTGGGGAATTGTTTCCATTTTTAGTGAATGGCATTTGGGTATTTTTATTTGTAAGGAGGGAGATCGATTATCGCCCTCGTTACCTATAGCTCATAAATAATGATGATGATTCAGAAATCCACATAGGGCCTTATCTCTCACCGGTAAAGATGCAACTCACATGCCCACCGAATGGATTTTTGCACTCTTACTTTGTTACAAAAAATCACGATATGGAAAGTAGTTCGGTTTTGCTAATTATAAAGGCTTGTTCCTGAAGTATTTGTGATTTTTTTTCCCTAATTTGTGTAGGTACCCCACGTTGGGCGCCATTCCCAGAAAAACTTTGGTTTTTTTTTTGTTACGCCTGCATCAGATGTCAAATATGCGTGCACCTCTGTAAATCAGAACCATTTTCTGTGAAAGATTTGTGATGAAAATTTTTACAAAAATAAATTATAAGCTTGGATCGGCAAGATTTTACTTTACTGCCCATTCCAAAATAACAGTTTTTTTGCATAGTCCGATTAATTACAGTGCCAATTTTTTTTTTTTTTTGCAGATTTGAGCTCAGCGCATTAAATTTAATCGGAATAAACGAACAAAAAAAAAAGTAAAAACTATTAACAGCTATAACTTGATTTAAAAATAATATCAAAGAACAGATTCCTGGCTTCCAAAAATCCTAAAATTCTTTATTGTAAGTGTTGCCATTGTTTATCAAATTATTATTTTTCATTTTAAGTATTATTTTTTTTTTTAAATTTCCCCTCCCGCCTAAATGAAGCCAGATAGATCCCCCCTCGCATAGTAAAAATGCTTGTATTTAACCCCTCTACAAAATACCGTTATCAATTTTTGGCGCCGTAGTTATCGTACTCATGCCAAATGTATTTTTTCGAATGGACAGTAAAGTCAAATCTAGCCGAGTGGATCGACAATATAGGATCTCTGTTCTTAGGGTATTTACACTACCCCTCCTAAGAAGTCGGAGGTTGGAGTTGGAGTCCAACTTGATAAAAGGCGGTGAACAGGGTGCAGTGGTTAGAGCGTTTGCTTTGTGACAGGATCCGGTGGAATTTCACGTCCTAGTCATAAAGTGAAACGAATAATAAAAGATTTTCCTCATCGTTTCTGATTATGTAGTACAATGTGCCTTAAATTCGAGTCTGAGTGCGCCAGGATTTGGAACTGCTAAATAGATATTTTCATAAAAAAAACCTCGAGGATACAATTTGTGTTATTCCACCTACAAAATCCGCATAGCACATCAGAAACTAATATATAAAAATAGGAATGGTCAAGATGGACAATCTTCTGGGACACCGCTCACATGGGTTCTCCATTCGGACAACAGAAAACTTTTATAAATATTTATACAGCTCAAAAAATTCCATTCCATAAAAAGTCGTGTTAAATTTCGGCATCCCTGGAAAAATCGTCAGTCTGTGCAGGATGATGATGGAGAAATCTCGAAGGAAAGACCACCACGGAATACTTTGATGTCGAAAAGGTGAAGCGCTATCATGTAACTTTTTTTACATCATTCTTGGAGCAATTGTACGGAACTCACAAGCCAACGTCAGAGGTACAATTTTTCAAAAGTCCGTTCAGGTGGTATTGACAATATTGGAAGAACTCAGCGAGCTGTCAACGGCGCGTTTGAAAGCATTGAAACGGAGGCGGCGAAGATGGGTCTGGCTGTTAATGAGGACAAAACGAGGTATATGCTGTCAACGAGAAAGGACTCTCAACATCGGCGACGCGAACAAAACGTCACAGTTGACAGATATAACTTCGAAGTAGTTAAAGACTTTGTCTACCTATGCTGAACATTTACTTCGTAAAACCACATCGGCGTAGAAATCAAACGAAGAATAAATCCTGCAATCGCTGTTTCTTCGGGCTAAGAAGGAATCTAAGAAGTATAGCCCTCTCCCGCAGAACCAAGGAAATATTGTACAAGACCTTAATCATCACGGTCCTGCTGTATGGTGCAGAAGCATGGACCTTGTCGAAAGCTGATGAAAACCTCTTGGCACGCATAGAGAGAAAGATTCTTCGAGTGATTTTTAATCCAGTTTGTATCGACGGAGTGTGAAGAAGAAGATTCAACGAAGTACTTTAATGTTATATAGCGACGTTGACGTAGTCAAAAAGCTCGAAATAGAGCGACTGAAATGGCTGGGTCAGCCCGACGAGTCTTTGAGTTCACCCCTGAGGGACTACGAAGCAGTGGAATACCCCACCTCAGGTGGTGCGCACAATTGAAGAGCGACCTCAACCAACTTGGTGTGTGTAGAATAGATGGATGGCGCTAGGGACCGAGCTGACGGGAGGGTTAAAGTAAGATATTCAAATATAATAAATATACAATTTTGCAGTGCTATTGCTGGTAGATTAAACCTCAATTTTCAACCCAATTTTTCGTACAACTACACGCCTTGATGCCAGAGCGCTTGGTCTGGACAACTGGAAGCAGCGTGCCCGGGATCGTAGAGGATGGAAGGCTGCAGTGTCTCAGGCAGAGACTCTCCACGGGTCGGGAGCCCGATAAGTAAAGTAAGTAGGTAGTACCAGCGTTCCCTCCCGTGCTACTATTGTACTCATTTGCTCATTTTGAGTACAATTTTATGAACTGAGTACGTTTACTACTTTGAAGCCGTCGCGTACTACTATTTCATAACATAAAAACATAATTCATTTTTATTTTTTTCGAAATATGTACATAATATTTTTGTTTCCTAAACCTGACACTTGAGGAGTACTTAATAACCTACTTATAATGACCTGTTTACTTTCCCATACAATTTCAGTATGAACAGTCAATTTCATAGATTAAAATTACAACACAAAATCACAAAAATTTGTAAGAAAACAAAAATTGACTTAAATAGTGAGATATAAATGTTTTCTTTAAACATTTTTGAAATGTGCATAATACAATAATGGTAGGAATAATAACAATGGACATTATGGTGCAATTAAAACTGTAAGCTACGTAATTCTAATGTTATATGTACCTAATTTTTTTTAAAGAAGATGTGTAACTTACTCAATAAATATTATTTACTCATGGAGCTAGAATGGTCAAGCACTGACGCACTAAGTAGAGTAAACTCCGTTGCATAAAACTTTCAGGAATAATCAGGGTATTCACTTAATCTGATAAATTTATGCAGCTCGTAAACATTTCTGCGGTGCTTTAAGTGAACACTCCTCGGAAATGTAATTGCGTAAATCGCGTAAATCGACTGTAAATCTGAAATCAAACAAACAGTTTGACATTTGTGATTTGCGTAACTTTCCGCGGCTGATTTCCGAGCCCAAATCGTCGCGGAAAATTATGAGGTCTGCGTAAACTATTCTCCATACAAAATCTGACAGTTCATTTACGAGGTGGTAAATTTCTGCAGTTTACGCAGTTTATGAGGCTTTTACACGTTTAAGTGAGTACCCTTAATGAGGATTTCTTCGACTTTCAACTATTTATTTGAAACGAAGTTGACTCTGTATACACTGGAACTAAGTCAAAGCTTCAGCAAAGTCCAAGAATTGACTGGTGAATCTGCCCCACTGCCTTTTTGATGTAATTTCATACTAGCTGTTGGGGTAACTTCTATGTTTCAAATTTTGCAATGCTTTTCGTAGTTTGCACTTTTTCAACAATTTTTAAAGAAAAATGTGAAAAATGGTTTTGTTTTCATACAAATTTATTTTGATGTTTAACAAATCAGATATAATTCACTAACAACATAAATATTGTTATGAAATAAAGGAAAACTAACTTCATCTTTATTTATTTGTGAATTTGTAAAAGTAAGAAAACAATTTATTGGGAAATTAAAGTCGATTTTTTTAGAAATGAATGTTAAGAAAATACCATATACGAGTAGCTAGTCACATTGGTCGGAATTAGCTTTTTGAACAACGTCCCTAATACATTATTAGTCTTAAAAGTTATTGTTTGACTATACGAATTCTAACAGCTTGGAAAAAACAGCTCAGTTTATTTATGATATTTTTTAACTAAAGAATGTAGTCTCAAAAACAATAAAACTACAACTAAGCAATTTATTGGAAAACAAATCATACCATAAAAAAAATAAATATACATCGCCACACCATATTTAGACACTATTTTTATCAAATTTGTCTGTCAAAATCAGCATGGCCACATGGTGTTATTACGTCAATATTTTACTGATTGCGGAAATTGATAGAAATTCTAATTTTGATCACTTTTATACTTATAACTGGAAAGTACACTTTAGTTTAGGTGCGTTGTGAGGCGTACTACCTTGGAAGCCATTTGAGTACTATTTTCCACCGAGATGAGAACTCTGCCCAACCAAAAGGGAGGGAACGCTGGGTAGTACACGCCTTTGGGCTTTGGCAAACAGTCGGCTACTATAGTATAGCTAATAGACTAAAAGCCTCTCCTCAAGGGGCAATAAATTGCGGTGCAATTCTAATAGAAAGTCAATACTATACGCCCTTATCCAGATTTAGACTTGAGGCTAGAAGTTTAGTATTTTGTAATATGGTACGAATTGGGTATTTTTTTGACACTTTGTATCTTTTAAATGAGAAAGTTACACGAAAGAATGGCCATTTGGGACGCAATTATCAGAATTAGTCAACGACAGCTCTGCATACAAAAAGTTGCTAACTTAGGCACAAAAGTGGTACTAAATTTAAGGGGAGAGCTAATACCCATCAGCTAGCATCTCGGGAATTGTTGAAGAGTAATTTTATTCGCCTTTCTTGACCGAAATATAAAGAAAGCTAAAACTTTTGGCTATAGATGTAATAAACAGACAAACTAGGATACAAGGGAGAGAGTTTTTTTTTTTTTTGAAAAAAATATGTCTTGGTGTCGGAAAAGATTGCTTAAAAGAAGTTACGAGTTTTGGGCCTGAGTACAGCACAGTTGCCTTCATTATTTGTTAGACGATCTATTCCACACTACCTACTTATCTCTAAGGATGTTTCAATATTCAAAGGTGCGGGATTGTTCCTACCTCTCTGCACAAGCCATAGTAAAAAAGACATAGAAAAAGTAAAGCCAGTCACAACTGCGCCAAGTGAAAAACTTGGCAACCAAATAATGAGAACTGCTGCAAATTCCTAATTCCTTCAAAATCCTTTCAGTTTCCAAGTCATTATATAGTTGGAATTTTGCAATTTGCATTGTTACACACTGTTACCTCGTGACAGTCGAAAAACTTTTCTCTTTCTTCCGCAGCTGCATTGGCAATCTAAATTCGCTTATTATAAATTCGAGAGCTATACCTACACCGAGACCCCACAGGCGGCCCGGTCCCAATTTACCGCATTGAAATATAAAAGCAAAACCAACCAATAAACTCTTTAAGACTCAAAAGTGAACCAAAAAGGACGAAGAAAAACCGAAAACACACAAAGAACGAACGAAACAGAACCGACCGACCGACGACAGAGAGCCGAAGTTTCAAGAGTAAGACATAAACTTTTCTTCCTTCCAAAGTGGCGGGTTTTTTCGAGCTACTTTCGTCCCTTTTTTGTTTTTTTTTTTTTGTTTACCTGTAACCACCAAATCGCATTTACTTCCTCCAAGGACATATTGTATACACACAGATACACCTCGAAAAATGGAACTAAATTTCGCCAAACTTAAAAGAACAAAAATGGTGAAAAACCAAAAGCCTTTTTTTTTGCCCAAAGGCGGCTGCTATGTTTAAGGGACACATTTCGAAAAGGGAGGGAAGGAGATTGGTTGAGTGTGGGCGAACTCCTTCAGTAGCACAGTCCTATTAAATAAAGTATCTAGAAGGTATGAGGAAAATTATTTCCTTTTTTTTTTTTGCTGGCGAAGTTTTCAAGTAGTTGTCTTTGTTTTTAGGGATTTCAAGGGGATACAGGATTGGGAAGAGCACAGGGATTCTCGTTTTTTATTCAATTTGTAACCAAGCCACTACGAAGTCCTGACTGTGAGAAACTTTTCAATTGTCAAAGACACCGAAATATTCCTTCGGGAGCGATGTGTGTATATGTATAGAATGGATATAGTTTCTGAGGGAAACATGCATACAAATGTATGCACTTCTCGTGTGACGGCTCATCAGAGGCCATGTCAAAGGCAGGGAAAAATGTATAAAAGTTTACCCAGCACGATGGAAGGATGAGAGTAAATCCGCTTGAGGGTTAATTTTCCTGTCGTACGAGGTCTAACGAGGAAATTGAGTTTTACTTGTTGTTCCTTTTTTTTTTTTGTTTTGCTTCGACTTGGTAGACGACCGACGACGTAAGGCGCATTTGCTTACTTCTGCTGTGAGCTACAGGTATCATCGGTTTTATGGAATCAAGGGGGTGGACTCTTGGCAGTGAGTAGTTTGACAGGAACTGCGATGAATTTTAATGAGCATTTCAATAGCTATTTACATGAGTTAGCGGATGGTTGCTTACTAAGTCAAAGGGAAGCAAATTTATTTGCATGGACTCGATAATGGATACCCCTTCAAAGTAATCTTGTGTCGACAGTTGGGATTTAGGCCCCCTATGCAAAGTAATACAAGAATAGTCATCTGACTGAAAAATGCAAATATCTTAGAAGGTCGAGAGATTAAAATTAGGGTTCTAGCATTGACTAAGTTTTGTATACGCTGGTCCATTAAAAAAAAAAACAAGACTGCCATATACTTTGCCACATGTTAAAATAGACTGTAAGTTGCGTCTACGAAGAAAGAATATGGCCGTTGTGTGAAGACACTCTTGCGTCTGTCAACTCTTCGAGAAAAGGCCAAAGAACTTTGGCATTGGTCAAAACGTTCAGCCCAAAGGTGTTTTGTCTCGCTTCGTCAGATGGCCCAAGTACATTCGTGGTTGTAGCGTTTGCTAAAAAGGTTGCGGACTTCGTTAAACTTAAAGCTTCTTTCACATCCAGCTGCGCAAAATCCACTGAATCATTTTTGACCGCATTTGGGAAGAAGATATGAGCAGTTTTTGAGTTAAACGAATGCAGGAAAAAAACGGGCAAGCTACTTCCAAGAAATACAGTTTCTGATCGACTTGTGGTATCAAGTTGGGCTCATCGAATTCACTGGTTTAATTTCAGCAGAAAGAGAATGCAGAGAAGCTAACGAAGAATGAAACTAGGAAAATGGTAGAAAACAGTCTTCTTGTATGGTGGTCACTTCATGACTAGCACAAGAAACCTCCTCGTTCAACGAAGCACTATTTTCTATCTCCCTCTCTCGGGCAAACGGAAATCGGAGCCTGATCGGGAACATACTTTGTCAGAGTTATATCTAAAGTCGACAGACTCGCTCAATGTGAAATGACATTACATACTTGCTGTCCTGTCAAAATCGGTAGCAGGCTCACACAACGCTTTGGCAGTAACTATGGCAAAGCTAAAATGATTTCAGGATCATCCGGCATTGGCATTGGTGTTTATGAGTTGTTGCTGTAGTTTGTATTCATTTTTGAGTTGAGGTTAGCCGTGCATCTAATGGCTCAAGGTACTTTAGTTCAGCTGCCCGATCGGTAGGTGTTATCGATTCCTATTAGAGCCAACATTCCGGAAAATAGCTGTGGCCTTAGAAAAGCAAAGAAAACTAGACCAAGGTCAAAAATGATATCGAATCTATTGAACATCTCGTATGCCATGGGCCAGAAGTCAGGTTTCTTGCAGTAAAGTAGAGTTCATCGATACGTCATAACGTAAACCTTTTGGAGACATCACGTGTACCTTTTGCGCTTTAGGAGTCCCTATCACTTTCGGACTGCTGCTCGAAGCTACTCCATAAAGCCCAGTTAACAACAAGTTTCAAAGTAAATTCAGACTGTAGTTGTAAAATTTATATTGCACATAGAAAGTGCTGCCTTCTGTTGAGATAAAGTTAAATTACAAAAGTGAAATAAAAATAGCTTTTTACTTAAAAGTAGGTATATATTATTATTGTACAAATGGAGTATCTCCAAAACTCCAACATCACTTGAAACACATATAAATCAAAACCATAATTTACACCCTAAACCTCCCACTCCCTCTCCGAGTTCTCTTTGTCACTCTGTAAATAAAAATTCAATAGCAAATCTGAGTTATTGCGCCAATAAATCACACATCCGATATCCTTGCCTTCAAACCACCACCCCCATAATAATTGATTTCGAACAATAAGCTTTAAAATACGAAAAAGACACACAAAATCCCAAATATCCAAACAATGTGCATCCTTGCACTTTAGGGACTGCGTGCCTATGGTCAAGAAATGTCCTTAAAGTTTATTTGATCTACAAATGCAATGGACGTTGTCCTTAGTCTTCGTCTTTATTCGTTTTTCTGAGTTAGTGCTGTTGTTGTTGTAAATAACTCCAGTTCAGCTCATTCTTTTTTTGTCCGGTCCAGTCTACTACCCAACAACTGCAGCGCGAGAAGGATAACACAAGCGAACATGAGTAAAATTCTTTTCAGCGTGGTGTATCCAGTTGTTGTCCATTGCGCGCACTGGCTGTTGAAAAAGGTGCGGAGATGCGGTAACAACCAGTGTCCTTTTTTGTCTGTTATTTTCTCTATTTCTCTCCTGACACGTCGCCGTTTGTTGTTGTTTTTCTTTTTAATATGAAAAAGAAAAGAAGTTGTGGGGGGCAACAACCAACTTAACGCAGAGTAGAAGAGATGTCCTTTATTTTTATCCGCACGAGGATATTTTTTTTTTTTTGTTTCTTTCGTTTGGTGTAGCTTCCTTCTCTCACTGATGTTGTACAGAAGTTTTCTCTCTGATTACAAGGATGTGAGATGTTTTGTAATTTCCAAGTCTTAAGAAAGTTGCTGCCTTCTTTTTTGCCTGTGTGTGCCTTTGGTTTTGTTTTTTCTTTTCTTTTTCACATAAACACATGTAGAAGAAGATGAAAATATAGATTTACATCTAAAACCGGACAACTGGAACTATCTCTCGTAAGACAACGCATTCAAGTGAAGACACTCTTGCGATTGGATTAAAGACTTCTGGGGTTTTTTTTTTTCCTGGCAGAGTATGTGGTCCGTAATCCTATTCTAATCCACTTACAAAGGATTGCTATTGTTATTTGGTTCTAGAGGTGATCGAAATGAATACCCTTTGTTTATAAAGAAAGAACCGAATAAGCTTTATCCTTGTGCGGTTTTTAGTAGATATTTTCGAGTTGAAGATGATGACCACAATTTAATGGACCGTAAAGGATATAGTGATATAGAAAATTTGTGTAGCGTTGTTAAGATAAATAAATTTCATAAATTTTGCGAAATGATTTTCGAATTAGCACTATAGATGAGGAGTGGCCGGAAAATGCCAAGGATATGGGAGGAGTAGCGAGAAAGGTTTATTGTTCCTAGACCATTAAATGGACCTTGGGTTATGTCAGTAATTAATCATGAATTTCCTGGACAGGAATATCCTATGGTATTTCACAGCATGTATAATGCGGAAGCATGTGCCAGGATAATTCCAGAGTGCATGGTTAGTGGGCGTGTGAATGCATAACTCTGTGTGTATAGAGTAATGGTTGATGGATTAGAGGGAAAGCCCGGTGGACGGGAATTTAAATGGATTTTGGTTTTTGGAGAGAATTTAATTTTCAAATTGTTGAAAGAAGTGAATGTGTATTTTTAAATTACGCTGAAATGTATCAATTTTTGAACGCCATCTTTTGGTGAAATTTTACATTTTGGTGGGTGTCTTGAATAAGGGTGGTGCATCGGTGATTTTATAATTTCATTAGGTGTTAAATAAAACGCTTTCCATGTAAAATTCTTGAGGAATAAAAGCAGAGTTGTCCCTAAGTTTATCTATTCCAACGCCATCTGTTGATGGGATATGTGTATACTTGCTTGTTAATGGATTAAAGGGAAAGCCTGGTGGACGGGAATTTAAATGGATTTTGGTTTTTGGAGAGAATTTAATTTTCAAATTGTTGCAAGAAGTGAATTTAAAATTACGCTTAAATGTATCAATTTTTGAACGCCATCTTTTGGTGAAATTTTTCATTTTGGTGGGCGTCTTGAATAAAGGAGGTGAATCAGTGATTTTTAAATTTCATTGGGTGTTAAATGCAATGTTTTCCACGTAAATTTTTTGAGGAATAAAAGCAAAGTTGCCCCTAAGTTGATATATTCCAACGCCATCTGTTGATGGGATATGTGTATACTTGTTGTCGGCCTACACAGTTCTTTCATTATATATAGGTAATGACTACATACATATTTTACGTCGTAGATGCAATATATGTATTACAGGATACTGGACATTGTTTGATTAAAGTCTGCTGATCCAAACGTTGCATTCGATACATCAATATAAAATCTTAGGGTTATATATGAATTATGTCTCTTATTACAGATTTTTTACTGAATGTTTTTGGCCGTAGAATCGTACATGAGTCATGAAAAGCAAGTAAGAAAGTAGCAAGCACCCTTTTCCTCTAATAGTTTTTTTGGCTGTATCTGCACTACAAGGACGGCCAGGATAGCCAACAGGGTGTGGCAAGCCATAAGGGCGATCACAGATCGTTTAAATCATATTAAAGAGAACAGAAAACAAGGGTATTGTGGCAAGAACAGTACAGACAGAATATAGAGATCACAGCAATCATTTGGAGAACTACCAGCATAGGGAGCACCTGCTCAGCATGAATATAAATTGCAGAGAGAATAGCGATCACAGCAAGTCAATATCTAGTGATCGCAACTAGCTAATGGCGAGCATAACCAGCACAGCAAAAAGCAACGATTTCAGAAAAGGGTTGTCGAAAACAGTAATCATGGAGTGAACAACCAGCAAGCATTTGTATCACCAGCAATCATATGCAGAATAAGAAGAGCACAATTCATAGAAAACACAACTCGCAAGTGGATTACAGACACAATAGCGAGCACAGCACTCATAGATAACTTGACGAGCAAATTAGCGGAGCAGTCATAGGAAACACAACGAAGTATTGAGCACAAAATGCGGGCATAGTGAGCCGATCAATCTCAACGAGCACAGCAAATATAGCGACCACTGTCATCATACTGTCACGGAGCAACTATATAACGAGCACAGCAGTCATAAAGAGAACAACAATGAAAGAAATCACAATAAGCATATAAAGCCCATCAAATAAGGGACACTAGCAAAGACACCACAGCAAGCTCAGGGTGCACAACGAGCAAAAATCTAGTACAGCAACCACGTCAAGCACATCAAAAATAATTCAAAGGACAAGCAAACAACATAGCTATCTGATGAAGACTCGAATAGTCAAAGAAGAACAGGTGACCTGAGGAACTTTACTCAATTTGATGAAGCTATTCGTTAGGGATCTTGTCCATTATGTACTATTTCCATTTTGTTCAACGACACTTTCGTTTACAATCACTGTCTGTAAAAGTTAATTTCGAAATTCCCCCGAGAAACCAAGTGAACGGAAGCGATATGAATTCCACTTCTATCTTCATTATCAAAAATCTGAATACCTTTGAGAACAGCAGCCAAATATCTACTGGCCCCCCCATTGATGAGTGTCATCTGTTCCATTTCGAAAGGAAGTAAACTTTAATTGTCCACCTTTGCACCCGTCTCTGGCTTCAAGCAACCACCTTGTTCTCTCAGTCGCATAGACAAAGTCAATTTAAACTTGCAGAGTTCCTTCCTCTCATTGATCTCTTGAGAATTTTGCACTTGTCACTGACATAGTAAATTCAGTGAAGGACACAAAATACAGCACACCAACCAAAGGACAGCACTTTAGTTGGAGTGAAATTTGATTTCATTCCGCCCTCCTGCTTCTTGAAAGGAGTTTCTTCCTTCGTGCCTAAGTGCAATTGCAAGAGAGTTCATCATGATGCAATGTCCATATCGTTGTCCTTAATGCATCGTTGTCCTCTCTATCGAAAGTCATCGTCATCATACTTCTCTTGCCTGGATGCACCACGCCCTCTTTTTAACTATACCCATTTCCAACTCCAGCTCCTAGTGGGATCAATTTTTGAGTCGATAAAGCTAACAGACACTGATGAGCGTTCCACTGTGTGTAATCGTTCGCACTTACACTTACATGCACATTCGCAATTTCCATTGTCGTCCTTGGAAGTACTTAACTCGAATAGGAAATCTCTCATAAAAATGTAGAAACTCGCACCGAAAATATTCCTAGCCCGGACCCAATGTGAACAGCAGCAGAGAAAAATGTGTTGTTGACTTGTGATGTGATGGGTGAGGGTTACTGTGAGTGTGATTGTGATTGTGATGTCCTGTTCGATTTGATATTAAACGCTAAGTGATTTTTCTTTTCTTTGCCTTACACACTTGTCGCTCACACATATCATTTGGGAAGGCATTAGATTGGGTGTATTGTTGTTGGCCATTTGGTGAGGTGTCGCTCGTCCTCCGTTTGTTGTGTCATATTGTATTTTGGGGAAAGGATAATGGATAGTAAAAATGGAGTTAGCCTAACAAGAATGTTTTCTTTCTTCTCTTCCCTTTCTGCACAAATGTTCTATTTGGCTATTAGGATGTAAATACTCGTAGAGAGAGAGAGGAAAAAAACAAACACACGCATCACAGAAGAAAGGACTTTATTGCCAAAACATTTAAAGATGAATGGATGAACAGTAACTCTGTAACGGTCTTGTATTTTTATAGATTGTGTATTTTGTGTGTGGGTTCCATGTTTTATCGCCAGTTTTGTGAAAGCTTTTAGGATACAATTTAAGGACTTACGAGAGATGTGATGCCATATAAATTTTGATTGGAATGTTTTTCGAGACCTTTTAAACGGTCGTGTACTACTCGTATTGTTAAGATGCGGTGGTGCAGGAAGGACACTTATCGTTGAGTGTTTTGGAGGCGACAATTTATTTTGTTTACTTGTCTTGTTTGTTGTCTTTCTTTTTAGGTGCAAGGCTGTACCAATTTAATCAGAATTTTTTTACCTGGTAGCGTTATAGTATAGGGAGCAATGATCACGGCAAGCACAGTACGAATATAGATTGCAGGCAGGATAGAGAGCTCATCTAGTCAATAGTGATCACGAGGATAGCCACCATGATGATGGAACAACCATCCTGGTGGGCATAGTAAGCATGCGATTCACATCAGGCATGTGGAGCAAACATAGGGAGCAAAACGCATATAGCCAGCACAAATCACAAGTGGAGTACAGATGGAATAGCGAGCACAGTAAGCCAATACCGAGCACATCTAGCGATCATAACACCTAAGCGGAAGAAGCAAAGGGAACACAGAACAAAATGTAGCAGAGCATAGCTAGCCAATCAATCATAACGAGCACAGAGCAAACATAGCGAGCACTGTAATCATACCCACCGCAGCAAGTACAGCGAGCACCAAGTATAGCGAGCACCCAGCAAAGATAGCATTGCAAGAATCTCGAGCACAACGATCAAAGCTAGTAGAGCAAAAATGCACGTAAAAAAAAAAGGATTGCCATCTTTTGCGGCCATTAAATGCCAGCCCAAGGAATATAAGCTTTAACCTCTGGTTGATGATCAGCTTTTTGTATCCAAAAAGTAACCCAAAGTGGAATAGCACTGTGGTATCAACTTGTCCAGACTTTCACCTACTCTGGAAGGGGATTGGCTACTCTTCCGCACATAGCTGGTCCAGCAAACCATTGCGTAGCGCCAACTGGCTTTTTCGTGTCATTTCTGACTGCAATTAGGAATAGAAACTGTAGAATAGTAAACTGTCGAAGGTCTTACGTTAAAACACCAATCAGAAAATCTTACTCCTTGGCAATTTCTCACAGATTTAAAGGTCCTTCGGAGATAGCGAAATTTCTCCACCCTCCATGGGAAGTAAAACTATTTAAGAGGAATATTGCTGTAGTAACAAAAGTTTTCCCCCTAGAGGCGAGTATGCAAATCTGCAACTCCTACTAAGCTATACACGTCAATGTGGATGGTTTACAACGGTCCTCTGGGAACAACAATGATTTAAGGAACTCTTAGGAACAAATCACTTCTCGTAGCTCATATATGTACTCATATCTCATTGCTGCTCTACCTTAGTATGTAAGACACATCCCTGCCCATTAGTGTCACCCTCTAGACTGACAAGCAAACAACGTCAAAAGAACCACTACTTCGTCCTCTATCTCTCCTGCAATCAAATTTACCATAATGACGGCAACATGGCTTTTATAAAATGCTTACTAAACACCGCATTTCGAATTCCAAGCAAGTTCTTGTCCAACTATAATGCAGAAACTAAAACCGAGAGTCCCCTCAGCAAAAAAAAAATAAAAAATAAAAAATAAAAACTAGAAAAAGCAAAACTATGAAGAAAAAAAAAGGACATGACATCCTTTTGATTATCTTTTTAATCATCAAAGCTCTCTTCCATCAAGCCACCGCGCGCCACACAAGAAACAAACGTCAATACCAAGGCAACAAACACACCACAAGAAGGATGGAAAAAATATTTGATATGCCATTGGCATCCTGATGATCTCCTGAAAGTTGCTATACGAACAAGGGTATAGGGTAAGCCACTAGCTGGGGTGGTATCCAATAGTTGACCTCATTTATAACCTGAATGGGCGGTGGAATAGAATAAAGATTTTCAGTTATAGACAGCAGCCCAGTGAGACAGGGTAACAGGGATGAAGAATTCTTGGCAAACACAAAAAAAAAAAAATAGGAAATTGCCTCCCAAAGCAATTTGGCTATCAATTTTGAATCAGCTCTTTTCCCTGTCGGGTTTTTCTTTCTTACTATAATACCTCTTCCACCATTTTCTTTACGTTGTGTTTTGTTCTTCTTTTTTTTTCATATTTTACGCAACTTATGAGAAGTCAAACGCGCGTCAGGTAGGAAGCACCGACCGCTCTAAGGGATTCCTTAATAGAGTTTCATTTTTCTTTTCTTTTCTTTTCTTTCGAGCGCGTCTGTTGTTTCTCTCCTGCCCAAGCATCATCAATGTGTGTATGTTTTTTTTATGTTAACTTGGATCCTTATTGTTGGGAATATGTGTGTGGAGAAAAGGGACAGTACTGGGGTATAACAGTTCAATCGAACTCACGTAGTGGCGATTTATTATTGAAAAATGAATGGGATACAGGATACCCTTGGAAAGACATTCTGGCAGTTGGGATGTCAAATGAATTATGGAAAAGGGATGCTTTTCCTTGAATATAAAGCGTGTTGACAAGAATCGGAGAAAGTCAAACTTAAAATTGCTTTAAAATATCATGTTGACATAATTTTATGGCAGTTTAGATGTTTTTTTTTGCTTTGATGGTGATTATTTTTTTTTGCGCAGTTGTCGCTGAAATCCCCGGAGAAATACAAAAAAAAAAGACCGAACGTTTTTGTCTCCTCTGACGAATTTCTAGCAAAAAAAAATATAACGCGTTTTATTGTCCTTTGAACTCTAAAATAGTTCGGTTGTGTTTTTATTTCGCGCGCAGGATACTAGGCTTAAGATTTAACTTTGAACCACTCCAAGAACAACCACTATCCTAAGCTTCTATTAAATCCGATCCAATATGCAGTTTAATGTCGTTTTCGGTTGGTCGCCCAGAACCGTCCAGAAGAACTCTCCGCGATTCTGAATTCAAATCCAGAAGCAAATGTCTCTTCTTTTCAGTAGAAGAACTGTAGCCTTCAACAGGTCCTTTAACTTCAACAAAGCATACATATATTTCCTTTCGGACACTTTAATTTATTTAACCCCTAGAAACCAATCAACTACTACCTCCGTCCGAGTACCACGTAATTTATCAATTCAACCAGTCAATGAGGCATAACCAAAAGAACAGACTAACACAAAGAAGAAAGAAAACTTCATCCTCATCCTTCAATTCAATCAGAATGAGAATCCATTACTTTCTCACACTACCACCGCGCGAATTATTAAAAGTACAAAATCCATCCATCGTCGACAGAAAGGATAATTTCGATATCCGTTCAATTTAGGTTTTTCTGTTTTTTTTTTTTTTTTTTTTTTCATTTCTCTCCATTTCTTTCTCTGTTTAACAGAAAAACAAGAGAAAATGAGAAAATAAATAAATTGGAATCTCAATTAATCGAGCACATGGCCCCGAGCCATCACCCTGCCTCCCAAATGTTTGTATTTAAGGATCAATTTATGCAAAAGGATTTTTCTCTTATATTTTGTTTTTGTCTATATATAATATACTTGTACTCACCATTACAGCGTTCTTCTTGAAATCCATAAAATTCTTCACCTCGGCAGCGAGTTCACGCAAAAGGATAATGCCGTCCTTGCGTTTCACTTCGATATCATTGTCCTTGTATCTCTGTAAGATGTGAGAAAGTAAAGCAAAAAGAAAAAAATGCATTACAACTTTGGGTTATAAAACTTTACGTTGATTAATTTTTTAGTGTGACTTGTGGGGTGGGGGTGGGGGTTGAGGATGAGGTTTTTGGGATTTGTAAAATATTTCTGTCATAAATTTTGCAGCAGCGATAGTGACGGGTCATGATCCTTAAACTGATTTAAATTGATGCCCCAAGTTAATGCAAATTAAAAATTCAAATAAATAGAAGTGACAGTGTTTTTGATGACGAAGACAACGAGAGATTGCGAGAAGGTAATGGCAAATATATACTGCGAGAGAGCTTAATTACAGCGACTGAATGTACACATAAATATTCATCAGGGATTAGACAAATAAATTGTAAAAGTAGTTTTCATATAAACCGTGGGGTGTTTTGTACAGTGTCCATGGAAATAGAAGATAAATTATATCGCAAGGGAGGTTGATGAAATGGGGACAGTATGAATTAAGTTCTTGCATGTTTAACTTTAAGTGACTTTTCGAGATTTATTTACAAGAAGGTTAAACTTCGCAGCTGTAACCTGATTCGCAAATTAAAATTGTTAGTTTTGGCGTCCAACATGAGTCCCTCTAATATCCACTTTACAGTTCAAAGGCATCAGTATCTCAAACAATGAACCACTCGAAAATGCTGCTCGTAGAGTCGCTTTTGTCTTATCTTTAAACCTATCTATCGTGTCTTTCTGTGAGTCCGGCCCACAAAGTGGTACAGAGCCTAAAGTGTCTACTCAAATATAATGCAACGCCTTCTGGTCGGAAAAGGATCGAAGAGCTCTTGTGACTTTCTCTATAAATCTTTTACAAATGGACCTACAACGCAGGGTTCTTGAAAACCGAGCAGGTAGGACACAGCTTCATACTCAATGAATTTTTCTCCATTATCCCTGATACAGCGGATGAAAGTTTGGGCTACGAATGGCAATAGGGATACTCTCTGGGCACTGCCTTCTTGGGAAACACGCTAGGAGATTAGGTTTAATAAATACGGACATGTTCAGGTATTGTGAGGACCTAAATGTCCCAGAGGATATTACTCATATTCTCTGTGAATGTCAAGCTACACCTTCACAATGATACTAGATCTGATACACCGAATCGTGAATACCCCTAATATATATACAATTCTTCTGTACGTGTGTTGTAATCGAACTCCTCCTAAACGGCTAGTCCGATTTTGATGAAGTTTTGTGCGTGTGTTTGAGTGGGTGCAATGATGGTTTTGATTCACATTCAGTGAAAACTTGAGAAAAGGGCGTGGCACCGCCCATACAAAAAAAAAACATTCAAAACCTTTTATCTCGAAAACCGGCAAATCGATTGAGTTAAAATTTACAGACAATCTTAGGTATTGACCCGAGGGCGTTCCCGTGAAGATTGGTCAAAATTGGACAAAGGGACGTGGCACCTCCATCATCCCGATGAAACTCGATGACGTTATAACTCGATAACCGCTGGGACGATTCTCATAACTCTTTTTTTGTTTTGTTCGTATTGATGTATTTCAGGTTTACGCCAGAAAGAAAATTTCAGAAATCGATTTATTCTCATTTTTCGCATTTTACTAAAGAAAATTATAATCTAAGACATAAGCACAGCAATTCCTGTGCACGGGCAAACCCGGGCGGTTACAGCTATATTATATAAAAACGTTGGTTCGTATGTAAGTCCGATAATGGCCGCTGAACCACTGAAACTATCCGCCTTCATTCCTATTAAAAAAATAATAATTGAACAAAAATATCAAAATAAATCTTGATATATTTAAAATAACTATTTTAGGCAGAGCAACGTTTGCCGGGTCAGCTAGTCCCTATTAAATAAATAAATAGTTGCCTCAACAGGTTCGTATAGGCAGCCTAGGCCTAGAATCTCATAACCATTCGTTTATGGGAGTTTTTATCTTTCGGGTCTCTTATAGTTTACTAAATATCTTTTTGGACTTGTAGGTCCCTTCCATACAGTTTGATGCCAAGTCCGAACGGTTGAATTGAAAAGCTTTTCCAGGGCAATTGTAGACTCTAATATTTTTTTTTTAGACAAGTTGTTTGCAGTAGGTATATAAGTTAAATCGACAGAGTTTTGTAAAAATTTCAGTGTTGAAGTGCTGCCTTATTTCCCCAATAATTGTACAATGCGACATTAATCGCTTTTACTGACTCTAGCAGAGAGTACGTAAAAATCTGTCAAAAATGTCAAAAATGGTAAAATAGGTCATTAAAATTGAAAAAGAGTATTGTAACATCGCACTTCTCAGGTTAAAAAAATAAATAGATGGCGCAACAGGGTGGTAGACACCCTAGCCCTAGGCCTAGCTTCTCGCAATCATTCGTTTTGTGTGAGTTTCTATTTTTTGACGAATGGAAGGGACCTACAATTTTAAGCAGAGTCCGAACGGCTGAATTGAGAAGCTTTCTGAGGACAACAGTCATAGCCTCGGATGTTTGTCAGACGTACGCCAGAGGTGGCGCAGTAGAAAAAACCTTAAGATGTAATTTGTGTTTTTCCGAGGATCGACCCTGGGATCCCTCGCCCAGTAGTCCAGCACACTAACTACACTAACCACTGCGCTAATGCACCCACTTCTCAGGTTACATGATGCAAGAAAGTAATAGACGTACAGTTTTTGAAAACATTTTCTGCGGGCAGAGACGATGTTAAAAGTGGCCCTAGACTAGGCTAAGCAGGCTAAGAGTAAATGCTGAAAAGCTTGACTAATGTTGATATGACCGTCGCCATCAGTCTTTCAAACCAAGTGGTGTGAAACTTTATAACAAGTTTCAAGTGTGCTCCTAAGCCAAGTGTCAGTCAAATGGCAACTCCCTTCTGTCACATAAATGGAGGTAAAATAAAGTTGTAATCATTTTTTCTTAGCCTTATTTTAGCAAGTCCCACACTCAAGTCTGAAATTAAATATGTACAGTTTCAGCAGATCAATTTTATTTAAAAAATAATGAAGACAAAGATACAAAATCATAACTGAAATCAGTGTCAGTATAACTATTGCTCTAAACGATACAGCTAATTTTAATTGAATACGAAATGAGTTGGCCCTTGTGCATAGAAATTCACTTGCAAATTAGCCAATTTCATAATGGTATGATAGGCACTATTCACATTTTATATTTATCACTAGTATATACCTAAAGGACTCATCCGCCACACATCTCCAGACACCATTCATATTCCCCTTAATCGCAAAGAGGGAGAAATCTAGCTATTGCAGACGAAACCCATAAAACATTTAAACAAAACGTTATACAACGCGGCAAAATATGCCAGCACACCATAGTGCCGTATAGCCGTATACGAATACTCATCTCAAAAGAGGGATTCATTGAGACAGGGGTGTGTGCAATAAGCAAACACACAAAGAGCAGTCTCGCGCAACAACAACAACAACAAAGACGAAATTGGTTTTTCTTCTTTTTATGTTTATGCAAATCATAAGTTTCGGTACCCACAATGGGGGTTCATTTTGTCCTTCAACTTGCCACCATTTTGGGAGTCACCCATTGCTCTCATCGTCGTCGACGACAAACGATAGCCGCGTCGCCAACTTTCGCGTTGACGCGACGCGACGCCAGCATTGCCGAGTTGTTTTGTATAGGTATGCGACAGCGAGTGCGTTTTGTTTGTTGTTTTGTGACCATGAAATTGGGGTTAATGTTGCTCTCTTGCTCTCTATGGCAGGCTATCTGGGTTCTGGGGCTTTTTCCCATTTTCTGTGAACAACGTATATCGGATTTGTGTTTGCTCAGCATGGCATGTTGTTGTGTGAGAGATAATTCTTGCAGGACATTGATGTCAGTCAGCCTCTTTGGAGTTTTTTGTTACTCTCTCTCTCTTATGATTTCGTTAACTGGTTAACTGGTATTTGGTTTTAATTTTATAATTTACACGGAAAATTCGCATGATAAATGGTTATACAGAGTGGTCCCATTTCGAATGACTGTTTTGAAAGAATAGAATGACGTTGGAAAACGCTGGCTGCTCCATAAAGGTCGGAAACAATCTTACCGAGACCTTTGATGTCAAAAAAGGATTTAGACAAAGAGATGCGCTGTCATGTTCTTCGAGTTATTTTCGGTCCTGTTTACGTTGACGGGCTCTGTAGGAGAAGATTTAACAGCGAACTCTGCAAGCTGTACAGCGACATAGACCTGGTCAAAAAAGTACGTATCAGTCGACTAAGATGGCTAAGACGTGTAGAGTGATGGAAATTAACGCTTCGGCCCGAAGAGTCTTTGATTCAAAAGTAGAGGAAGACATCGACTTAGATGGAAGGGGACCTCAACCAACTTGGAGTGCGCAACTGGAGGTGGTTAGACAAAGTTCGTGCTAACTGATGGAGAGGCGTGTTGGTTGAGGCCCAGGTTTACCCACTGTATCGCCATCTAAGTAAGTAAAGGGACTGATAGATAATTTGTTTTTTCATTCTTTAAAGACAAATCACAATGGTCTCCTTCCCTGTCGACTAATCAGCGTTTGATGGCCAAATTCGAATCAACCGGTTCAAGTGTTCAACAATCAGCTAATATCCGTACTTCAATAAAACGCAAGATCGGCCGAAAACATCTCCGCTGTCCGTGAGAGTATGGAAAAGAACCCGCCCAAGTAGGATGATATGAATGTGACCGACAAACGCTTGGAAACATATTGCTTACTAAAGAAGCCCGTTTTCAACAACCTACGGAATGTGATGTGCAATTTCTGCCCGAGCAGATTATTGGCCCTTTGCAGAGGATCGACGAGATGTTGGTACCACAACTGAAGCTGTTTCCCAGTTTCAACAATAGAACACATTTTCAATGAACCCCATCTTGCTCACTCCACAAACAGCTAGAGTTTCAATTTCAATAGAGAAGCTGAAGTCAATTCTTTCCAGAAAGTAGGGAGACATACCCTGTACACCTCGGTGACCGCTTTTTATGGGAATGTCTTAAGTACAGAGCTTACAACAACAATCCCTGAATAATGCAGAGCCTACAAGAAAATATCCACCGTGAATTTGCCAAGCCTTTGCTCCTTCGTGTTCACAAAGTAAGGAGTCCGATTGCAAAAATCTGTTGAGAGGAATTGAAGGCGCAGTTGGACGATATTATATTCAAAATCCGCAGTCAAACTCATCTTTATATAATATATAATTCTTCTGTACGTGTTTGTAACCGAACTCCTTCTAAACGGTTGGACCGATTTTAATGAAATTGTGTGTATATTTGAATGGGTCTAAGGATGGTTTAGATTCACAATTGGACCCGGTAGGTAGCGCTGCGATCCGATTCCACAAAATTTCAAATAATAAACACTCAACAATAAAAAAAATATGTAAAAAGCAAGAATAAGCTCATGAATAAAATTTCAAATAATATACACTCAACAAAAAAAAATCATGAAAAAATGTTAAATAATAAACACTAAAAAAAACTCATAAATAAAATTTCAAATAATAAAATGGCCGCAGAACAATTGACGGACAATGAAAATTACCGGACCCCCTAGTTTTTGTTTATATAAATAAAATGTGAGAATAACGCTTTAAATGTTTTTAATAGTAAACTTTAAAATTGTCAGCTGGACACCCTTTTAAAGTATTAAATTTAAAATCCACTTAATATTTTTAGGTTCAGAAAACTTTTCTCTTCGGGGTCAAAAATGATGTCAGACTAATTTTTGGGTACCTATACGATATTTTGCCAATTATAATTACAATATTCAAATTTTGTCGGCCATGTTAAACAAGTGTTTGACAGCGCCATCTATGTAAATTTATTGTACCTCATTGAATAGAAAAGACACGTTTCAGACTAGGTATAAGCTAAAACTTACGCAGGCCATTAAGCTCGTTTCTAACAGCGCGTGTATTTCGACGAATTACATAAAAGACAAGTTCTATACTAATACATAGGTACAAACTTAGTTTATTTTACGTTCTGTATCCTATTAATTAGGGTCCCGCATTATCTTCATTCGCACGTGCAAGCCTGTCGTCTCCCTTTTGCTCCCGTTTAACAAATTAAATGACTTTCAACTGCGGCATAATATGAGAAGGAGAGGCAAAAGGATAAGTCGTACATTTCAAAATGCCGGCCGCCCAAATTATGTCAAGCTTTTAATAGTAAAGACAAAAAAGAAGGACAAAATCTTTATAAAAAAAAATAAACCTAAAACTAGCTCCATTCACAATCGTTTCGTTGTTCTTAATTTGCGTTCGTGTTTTATTTTTTTTTTAAGGGACGCAAATTATCCTTCCAGCACAGTATGTGGCAAAAAAAGACGATGAGGGTACCTATCCCCATTCCTATCCAACTAAAAGGAACAAATTGAATAGTTTAAGGAAGTCTTCTGTGTGACATACCCAACCACTATGCCGAGGACTGGGTGAGCTACAAGCTACAACTCATCGGTGTCGCAGTGAAATCCTTTTTGGTTGCAGTATAGTCTCTTCCATTTTTACTTCGAATCGTGTCGTCTTCGTTGGAGAAGAACGGGACTCGATTTGAATCTTCTCCTTCTTCGGTTTTTTTTTTTCTGTATTCTGGTTTGCTATATCTAATTTCTCTATCTCTTGGGTGGTTTGGTGGATAGGAGAATCTAACCACCTTAGGTGCGGTTATACAGCCATCTTCCCGTGTTATCCTTGCACAATTTAATTACTAGGCACTCATAGCTCTTGCATTGTACAACACACATACACGTAAATTGAATTGGTCCAGGCGTTTCATTGGTATGGGATCGTATATCGACTCTGGCTCTGGGTAGGTACTTGCTGCAGTGTTGGTGCTGATAATCCTTGTCTATGCAAATATTTATGTCTGGCCCTGTCATTTAACCAGTAGCGGTACATGGAGAACATAAATTATTTTATTATTTAAATTTTCCATCCTGTCTAAAGGAGTATCGTGGCTCTGTGTTTGAATGTGCGTCGCGTTGGGCGATGTATCAGTGAATGCGATTTGTGTGAATATGGGTGTGTGTGTGTTTTAAATGAGAGAATATAAATGTTTTTTTGTACTCGAGAATGCATTTGCTGGATGTCATTTATGACAGTTTAGAGAGTAAGGTAAAGTGGTGGTTATATGTTTTTGTGTAGGTACCTATATCCACTTTATGAGGCATGGTTTGGATGAAAAGTTGTCGCCTGTAATTAGTAGAAACTTACTGAGATACGTGTTCTATTCATGAAGATGATTTTGGCAAAGGAAGCAATTTTATTGGAATATATACCGAACGGGCTGTATTACAGACTACGACACAACTGACATTAAAATTTCAAAAGAGGTCGCTAATAGAAGGGTAGAAGTAGAAGAGAATGAAACATCTATTCCACTATGGCAAGCCAGACTTATCCCCACCATCGAAGTCTGAACAAAAAGAACAGACGGGAACTGCAACTGACACCTTACGCAGATCTTATCGGGGTACGACGGGGGCTATCGATAATACCTTCAAAGATTTCGTCCCGATAGCTCGTCTCTTTGTCCCGAATGCACAGACGAAGACGAAGGTATGAAACACGTAATGTTCCATTGTGGGCGCTTTGTAGGGGGAAAAGCTAACTTAGTCAACCTTCAATGTCTAAAAGGCTAAAAGGTTGAGGTCAGAAGATGACTGGTTGGAGCTACGATCCTTATAACGAGCGTACAGGAAAAATTAAGAAGACTTGAAAGACTTAGAATAGCCGAAATGGCAGAACCAGGTGGATTAGTACGTTTAGGTGCACTCCATCGATTATTCGGGTTTGCGAATCGTCTTAGAAGATTACCACATCCATTGGCGCTACCAAAAAAAATAAAAATACTGGGAGAATAGGACAAAAGAGAAATCCAACCCCTTCATAAACAGTAGCAAGGAATCCATTAATTTATCAAAAATGGGCTGCCTTAAAACCTATACTATAGAAGCTTCATGAAGCTCAATAAATGTGTAGTTCAAGGCCCTACGAACTAAGTCCCAACTGGAACTAACTTGGAGGCTGGGAGTAAGTTCGATTTGGACTTAGTTCATAAAGTCCCAATATTGGGTTTTAATTCATTCTTATATTGGGACTTTGTTCATTCTTAGTTGGGTCTTAGTTCCTAAAAATCATGGGAGTTAGTTTACATGAACTAAATCCCAAATTTTCTGGGCCTTGTTCGTTTTGGCTGGTGGAATTTAGTTGCAGTTGGGACTTATTTCGTATAGGACCGTAGTTCAAATGAATCAAAAGTATTTTAAAATATGTACTTATACCTACGATGACGCCCCCTTTATCGCTTATGGCTCATTCCGACCGAAATAGGCACCTACTACGTGGTTTACCCAGTTTCCTGTCGCCTTTTCGTTTCATCTGAGTTTGAAATTACCAACCAAGAAGCCGTAAGAGGTTTTTTTGTATATTCGTACACTCACCCACGAAGCCCCTTTAAAAGCGCATGTATTCAGTTCTAGTTAGAGCCCCACCACTCGCCTTAACTCTTCCCGTTTACTGTTGATTTTTTGTTTCATTGGAGTTCAAAATGACTACCCAATGAGAATTTTCACTTAAAAAACTTTGAGGGACATTGCAGATTAGCGAAGATTGCGTTATAACCTTCCAGACCTAAGAGGTTACTAGAACGAAGATCTTCTTCGAGGAATAACTGGTTTTGGAAGAAATCAAAAAGACCTCCGCTAGGTCAGTTTAAAAACCGTGTAGGTCTTATATGGAGTCCTCTTATTAAGGAACGACCTCTCAGCACAAAACGATTGGCAAAAGTTATTCTTCGATTGCTTATGAGATGTTTTTTAACAGAGTCAATGTGGGTTAAGACGTCCACTACCTCAGAGTGACTATTTAGACGTTCTGTCGAATTCGTCGATGGATCTTATAGCTTTGTCCTTACCCATTTTCGTCGCACTACTGACAGCTCGTTGCGAAAGTAAGTGAACAGACTTTTGAAAGAACGATCTCTGGTCGAACATTTTCATCTGCGTCCGCGACAAAGAAACCCTTCGCCAAAGATTTCAAAAGTGCAAAGTACCTTTGGGAACAAAATTTCTCTCTAAAACCTTAAATCTAATCCACTAAAGTGTGTTCATTGTCGCACAAATAAAAAAATGTAAACGTCCCAATGGCACTACATCGAGAAACATTTTTGAAATGTTTGTACGATTTATTTATTTGTTCTCGTCCTTCAACCGCCACCAATTTTAAAAAGAAAATTCATTTCCTTCTCGTTTAACAATAATCTTAAGTACTCGACATTTCACTTGAAAACTTCACAGTAGGACTTTCTTCTATTCCTTCGTATATCCCAAACAAGAGCTGGTATAGGTTACCCCGTTGACTGACATAAGAAAAAAAAACTTAACAACACAACATTTGTCTCCTTTCGCGTATCCTTTGACTTTTATATTTGTTGTTCCCTCTTCGGCGAGGAAAACATCTTGTTTTCCAATTGAAACGCAATAATTCGACTTTACTATACGAAAGATCATTTTTCATTTCATCCACGCCCTTCGCTCTGTTTTTCGTTTACAATTTTTATTTTTTTTTTTTTTTTTTCAACCTCTCCAAGGATAGGAAAGAGAAACAGTCAACAAAAACTTGCAAACAGCAATTTTTTTCCCTCGAATGTAATAAATGTTTTCCTTATATTAAGGAAACAAAAAGGAGACAAGGGAATACACCGAACCCGCCCGTAGCCTAACATGAAATTCAGCCAAGTTGTGTTTGCCAATACCATAGCTACTCGTAGTACCATAAACCCTTTCTCAAGAGACTTTTCAATTTTGGAAAACTAAATATTTTTTTTTTTTCTACAACCAACAGTGTATAGGGATATCATCGGGTTGGTTATGTAAGGGTGTTGAGAGAGGATGCCGCCGCCGCCGGCTGCCGGTGTGCGGTTGGCATGGGTTTTTGCAAATTTACAGCAGAAATATGAACGTCAATTGGGACTTTCACTACATGAAAGGAGCGGGTGGCAGAAAAATCGCGAAATGCCATAAAAATAGGTCAGTACGACAACGACACGGGAGAATCGTCAACCTTACAGTTTACTGCATTTAGTGGGTTGCTTTGCTATTTCTGTATATGGCATACATTTTGGTAACCCGGAAGTATTTGTGGATTTTCTAACCTAAAATAGAGTTACTCTCTGGTATGCATATGTTATTACAAATGGTAGTAAATTAGCAAATGTAGAGAATGCGATCTTTGGTAGGTTTAAAGGCTATACCGGGGTCAGTATATTTTTGTACTAAATCTGTTAGCTAAACAGCAGTGAATGTAAGAAAGTTTTTAATACAGTTGCAAGGTTTTGCACTGAGGTAACAAAGACTAAGGCCCAATCCACACGGAGCAACTGGAAAAAACTAAACGGGTTGGCAAATCGGGTTACGGACCAGTTACGGACTCAGCGGTGACTTGACTCCACACACGAGGAAACTCATCAGTCATCAACTCATCACCAATCAAAATCTCTAGTTCGTTCAGTGTCAGTTCACTCATCTTCGACAAACTTGAAACTGAAGTCTATAGGCAACCCGGCATGCAAATCTACAGGCGACTGGTTGCAAACTATTTTTTTGTGAATCGCGAACAAGTTTTCAACCAGTACCAGTAGCGTTGGGTGTGTCGTTACGGGCTCAGCGGTGACTTGACTCCACACACGAGGAAACTCATCAGTCATCACCAATCAAAAACTCTAGTTCGTTCAGTGTCAGTAAATCAACAGACGACTAGTTACAAACTGGTTTTGTGAATCGCAAACGAGTTTTTAACCAGTAGCGTCGTGTGTGTCGTCCCATTTGATTACACAGGGTATGACTCAAAGTAAACTAGTTGCCAATTCGCATCGCTGATCAGTTTTTTTCCAGTTGCTCCATGTGCATTGGGCCTAATGGTTTTAAAGTTGACACAGCAATAAGACTAAGGCAACTAAAATATTTAGACACGTGAGTTAGATTTTTGTTGAAATTACCCCAAAAAGGGGGTGTACTTCTGTTAAATATGTACAAATGTAAGCAAAGTCCAAGACCTAATTACCATAGATAAACTGCAAATCTATAAGACCCGCCGATATAGCACCACACCCGAGGTACGGCGCTCTAGAGGAAGACTCAGGTGCCGCACGCAAGTGGAAGGGGACCTTAACCAATTTAGCGTGCGAAACTGGAGACAGCTGGCCAAAGATCGTGCTGGCTGGAAACGCTTGTTGGTTGAGGCCCAGGTCTACCCCGGACTCTAGCGCCACCTTAAGTAAGTAAGTATAGAACCAGCCCAAGTACATATGACTGCGGACATCTTTTGCGAAGGATCTTCAAACTAATCGACAGATAATCTGTCAAAGGAAAATGGTTGATGATGTCAGTTAGTGTTATACATTTTCTTTGAAATCTTCTGCAAAAATAGTCTCAAACCAAGACCGCACCTCTAAAATACAACGAAAAATTATGGCTAATGTAACTGCTTGTCTTTGTCTTGGTTGTAACTACTTTTTCTGGGTCTTGACCTTGAGTATGAGTATAATAAGAATTTTCCAATCAAACAACCATCCACAAATTTATACAAAACCAAGCAAATTACTTGCCAACTGAACAAATTTGTCTAAATCTTAAGCAACCAACAAAATGAAAGTAATTCCTCGCCAACTTCTATGCAAAATTAAGTAACATACCCCTTAAAGGCTGCTTTATTTTCTGTAACCTAACCTCGAAATAAGCTTCATAAAATTCCACCCTCAAGTCATGCAGCGTATTTCCCTCAATATCAAAAAAGGAAATGTTGGAAAAATCCCAAAGACCCAACTCGCACGACCACAAGGTAACACAATAAATAGGTCACTTCACAGGAATCTTTATAATATACACACAAGCCAAGGAGTTGAGTCGTTCACCACCACCATTCACCTCTATACAATCTCTTCATCCATACTTGTGTATTAATAACATTCTTGACACGTTCTCACTTGCATAAGCTGCGCTCCTTTATTGCCTGATGTTGCCGTCGTCTTCCTTGTAAATAGTTCGACCTCTACCTTACTATACTCGAGTATTATAGTCCTTCATTTGGAAATTGTGTGTGTGTGTGTGAGGTAGCAAAAAAATAAAAATAAAGAAGAAGAAGAAGAAGAAAATCCCACCTTCATCTCTCTCAATGTAATTCAATGTTGTAATGAGGACTCTTCACACACAAAATGTTGTTCAACTATTACTATAACGACTATATCCTTGCATTCTCACCTCAAGAAAGTATAGCGAGTGGATCATGTGGAATTAGAAACTTACCCTCAAGGACGAACGTGCTGCTGAGATGCGGTAGGTATGTGCGGTTGGTGTGGGCGGTAGCGGTAGATGATATTTCGTTGCATGAATAACCAATGAAGGAGAAGGATTAGGTTATGGAATGTTGATGGCTGCTACTGCACATTCAGTAGCAGTCACCTCACCAGTCACCAACATACCAGCTAGAGCGTCAAGGAGATGGTATTTTTTGAAAATAACTTTTTTTTTTGTCCACGGTTAACTGAAAAATCCTCTCTTTCGCTGAAAGTCTTTGGTAAGAACATAAAATTTTACGCTTAGGAAGGATGTTGCGGAATTTCGTAAAAAAAATGAGTTTTTTTTTTACTTAGATAGACTCTTAACGGTGGAACATTGTTGCTGGTTTATTATGCATTCAGCAGAGCGGCGGAAGGATACCTACATATTACATCAAATGTTGCATTCAAGAGGGGGAAATAGTGGAGAGGATAGACGTTAAAGAGGGCGACAGGATATAGTTAACGCACTATAATATATGGGATGTATTCATTTGATGTTTTCGTCAGTTTAAACTAGCTTATTCATACAACAACAGCGGGCGCAACAGGTCCATATTGGAATCAAGCTTCTCAAAACCATGCATGAATTTTATCCTTGGAACGAAAGAAATAGCCCCCAATTTGATGCCGCTTCCGAATGGCTTAATTGAGAAGATTTCTCAGGACAATTATAGTCTTGAATGTTTCTCAGACGTTCGTAGGAGATAGTGAAATTAAAAAAGCTTAACACTGAGCTCACTGAACTACTTTCTGCATACTTTTAGCATTATCAGTTCTTGAACTAGTTAATGACCACTACCATTGCATACCTTTAGAACCATCTGTGAATATGCATGAATATGTTTGAAAACCATTGCATACTCTTAGTGGCTGGGCAGTATAATTCACATCCACTTCTGTTGAAAGGATTTAACAATTCACTACAATGGCCTTTTGAATACCATGCAAAAAAGATTGAGAGTATTGAACTATAAGTGGCGTTTTAAATGACACCACGGCTAATCGTCCTCCCTCAAATTTAATTTCCTCAACAAACATTTCCCTGATGACAGATGATTCTAAATGAATCACTGTTCCCATTTTGGATGTCCCCCTTCCATCTGACAGTTAATTAAAAAAAAGAAAACAAAAATCCCCATCACCCAGTCAAAATTCGCAAAAAGTACCCAACCTCAAACATTCATATTCCTCCATCAACATCACAGGACGAAAACGAGTTGATAAGCTCCCCCGCAAATACACAACCACATAAGAATGTAGGTTCATCAATTTACTGGCAAAACATTAGCTAAAAGTATTCCCTCCAGCATATGTGTTGGCTGAATATAATCTACCACCGCGTGCGGCAGTTTAGACAATTTTAAACATCAATTAAGAGTGGAGATAGGGACCCCCACATTTTTGGTAATTCTTTTTTTTCCCCATGTTATGGTTAATTTGCCTAACAATAGCGATTCGACAATTTTAATCCATTCATTCAACCAAGAGAACACGAAGAAGGGGTCCTTAGAGATTATTATTTTTTTTTTGTTGTTGTCCTTTATATCTATTCTTTGTTGTACAAGATAACATGACAACCAAAAAAGGAAGAGATATCCTTCTAGAGAAGTTGTTGATATATATATATATATATTTTTTTTTTGATTCGCATTTAATTAGGAATGTCATCGTTTGTGTGTATTCGTTTGTTTTGTTCTCTGTCAGTAAGAGTATGTGCGTTGAATTGTACTCGTATTAGGTCCTTTATTTTCCGCTCACATGATCCTATAAGTTGATTTTAGAAAGGCAAAGAACATTGTAATTCAGAAGAAAAGTGCTGAATGAATGGCAAGATTGACACAGGCAAAGAGGATTTGACACGTGTTGGGCTTATTGAGTATAATTTTGAAAATAAATTCAGATGTCCATACCAAGAGACGCTGAAATGTATCGCTACATTTAGTAGTAGATGAGTCGTCTTAAATTTTATTTGGTTTGAGGTTTCACGGCATTTGAAGCAATATTTCCAGTCCTGTTCTTTATGACCTCGAAGATATTTTTCAAAAAGCAATTTTGTTACAAATTTTAAGGGATTCATTAAACACCAATACTACATCGTGCATCCCATTAAATTTTAGAGCAATGCGCAGTTATCTAGGAACTATTTCCACCTTAACCTCCTACTAATCTAAACTGTTTTTTTTTATGTATGTTACCGGTTAACGAAAAGAAATACTGCACAGATTTTGATGAAACTTTGTATGCGGAATTTCTTCAGTCTCTAAGAAGGCTTTAGGCTATATTATTTATTGCCACGCCCTCTTTTTGGGGGCGTTTTTGACTAAAATGTATATTTTAATTTGACATTAGTCAAATAACATTAATTAATACAAAATAAAATTATTACTTAAGGGAGTAGAAAATTCCTTAAACGATTTTTAAGATATCTGCTTGTGGGCGCAGTGGCTCAGTGGTTAGTGTGCTGGACTACGAGGGGTCCCAGGTTCGATCCCCGGAAAAATACAAATTACATCTTAAGGTTTTTTCCACTGCGCCACCTATCTCGAACGTTTGAAAAACACCCGAGAGTATAACCGTCCTGAACAAGCTTCTCAATTCAGCCGTTCGGAGTCGGCATAAAATTGTAGGTCCATTCCATTCGTCCCAAAAATAGAAACTCACACAAACGAATGGATGTGAGAAGCTAGACCTAGGGTATCTACACGCCTGTTGCGCCAACTATTTATTTATTTTTTTTTGGGCTTTATGCAGGAGCTGACCTACGGAACAAAATCTAACATATCAAATGTCAATTTCTCGATTAGAGCGACACGAAAGAGAAGTATGCGATTCGAAAAAACTTGTCTTTTAATGTCAGTTTTATTGGTTTTCTGATATATTCCTGAAATAAGCTGCTCATGAGGACATTGGCTTTTGGCCTACATGCGGTGTTTTGCAAAGAAATCATGATGCGTTTTATGTTTCAATGTTACTTTTTTCTACGTTTTGGGGACTAAGACCTACTGTCTACGTAGTTACGCTTCATACGCACGCTTTCGTCATTTGCAGCTTTTTGTACGTATCGGCATAGTCGCTATGCGACGTATGCGACGTATGCGACTTTGCCACTCCGTGGACAGTGCTTCGTTTGTTCAATGCAATCCGCAAAGAAGCTGCAAGCAAACGTACAAAAAGTTGCAAATGACAAAAGCATGCATATGAAGCGCAGCTACGTGGACAGTAGGCCTAAGGCTAGCTACACACATGAGATTTTCGTCACGCGACGATTTTTAGTTGAACCAACTTAAATCAAAAGCTAATTAAGATATGAAATTTCATTCGCAACTACGTTCTATACGCATAATACAGACACACAAACACACAGAAGCACACATTATTCCTCAGTCCATTGCGCGCCGCCATATTCGTTCTAAAGGGGGTACGAACCGAATGAAAACTGTGCATAATCATGCACAAACTTCACGACGAACTTTTCCAATTACTTTCAAAGATGGAAAATTTTCTTCATTCCCTGTGTCGTCCTCGTCGTCGTCGTCGTTTTTGAATCTTCTCAACTCTTCAACCATATTCATCCCTTAAACTTATGTCCTTAGTCCTTATACATATTATACTATACTCGCCCTTTTGCGTAATTATTTTTCTTAGAAATTACTGCATGTCTTTGGAGAGTAAGAGTATTAGATGTCTATGAGAGGGAGTCCTGTTTCTTATTTTTCTCTGTGTGTGTGTTTTTTTTTTTGCTAACCAGAAGGAGTAAATGTTAGATGAAAATGAAGAAAAACACGCACCACAAGGGGATGCGAAAGAAACAAAAAAAAAAAGAAAACACAAAACAGAAACGAAATCTCGCGGAATTAACATTCAGATGGAACATAATCATAATGATATCTCTAACCCACATTACTATTCCCAATGGGACAAATGAAACATATACATACCCAGAGAGACAAGAAGAAGGAAAAACATTGTGGTAGTTAGGGCCGGAATGATGAGGGAGTTGATACTAGCAGAGTACTGCCAGTAGAGTTGGTTTAGTAATCTCCTCTAGGGGAAAGGTTCAACAAGGAAAATTTACTTCAACCCTAAAAAAGGACACGTAAGGAATTCAACATCTGTAGATATTCTACTAAAGGAGTTGAGAGATATTACTTTGACTGTCGGTCGTAATTATAACTCATTTTGTGGGGTTTTAGTTTTTTGCCTACAAACATTTTGTATCCATTAGTGAATTGAAAGTAGACTGGGCTAAAAATAAAAATTAATTCAATTAGTGAATACATGAACCTAATCATTTTTTGTTGCATATTCTTAGGCATTTTTATTTATAATCGTAATTTTGATAAGAAAGACGAACTGGCTCCATTATATTAGGCCCTAATGAAAAAAGGCCCCACAAATTGGGGCAATACTTCATAATGAAAAATGGCCCCATTCCACTTATGCAAAATTGCCCCAAACAAATGAAAAATTACCCCAAAATAATGATTGACAAACAGCAACAAAAATTATTATGAAATTTGAAAGTATTTTCATTGTTTTGGGACCTTTTGCATTTTATTGGGGTGATTTTTCATTTAATGGAAATTGTTTGAAAATCATTTGAGGCATTTTTCATTTTCTTATTTCGGTATCAAAACAAAAATCTACTAGAAGAAAAGCGAATTATACCGTTGTTAACAAGGGCAGGGCATAACAGGTTTCAAGAAGTAAATAACTTACTCACAATTGAATTTGTGAGTACACATCGATCAGTTTAGTGACGAAAGTCCGCGCGAATTCTTAGCTTGTGTTTTCCTAAATTTTTTAAAACTTAAAATCAGTTTAGATTTGGAAAAAGCTTTTAATTTAAGCTTTAAGAAAGCTAGCTCAGTTTTTGAAATAACTTTTAATTTTTTAATTAGCAAATTTGTGAAAATAAAAATAAAAAATAAATTCGGGCGAATTTTTCTAAAGCTACAATGTAAGCTTTACAAATAATTACAAACAGTTTTTTACTTTTATATTTTAAAAGTTGTAGTTGTAGTTTTTGTATATTTTTTGTAATTCCGGGTTTTCATTAAGTTTGAGGTGATCATTCTTTTGGAGTGATATTTCTTAAGAAGATGCCAAAATTTAAAATCGATTTTAACATAGTTTCATTCTTTTGGGGCAATTTTACATTTTTTTTTTGTGATATTTCTTAAAAAGGCCTTAATATTAAAAATCGATTTTAAATTGGGGCATAATTACACAAAAAAACTGAAATTTTGCCCCAAATTATTAATGAAAGAAGGACAAAAAAAAATTAAAAATCACGCCAATCCTACTACAAAACGTTGTTGTTGCTTACTATATAATTTTTTCGGGCCTTTTCTAATTTTCTGCAATGGATCATGATCAAGCACTGCAGTCGATCAAGCCACCAGTCTCTAATCTTAGAGAACGAGTGGGGAATAAGATTCGCATGAAAACCAACAACAGGTGGAAGGGACTAACTACCTGTAAAGTATTACGGAAGCTTTGGGCAAAATACGACAGTGGCCGGACCATCAAACTTCTACAGTCCGACAGGTCATCGCTATCTAAATTGCTAGGAGCTCTAAAGGGTCATAACTTCCTAAAAAACAAACTATGAAACTAAATCTCAAAGATGGTGATATGTAGAGGCTGCAGAGATGAAGAGGCTCACGAGAACACACCTCATTTACTCTGTCACTGCCCGAGTCTCTGGAACAGAACACTTGGAAGTCATTACTCCCATGACCTACAAGAACTTTCTGATCTTTACAGGTTTTTGAGGATATCAGGATGGTTGGACGGCCGGCGTCGAGTAATCACTAGAAGAATGGACATGAGGCTAACCATCCCAACATCAACGGTTAACCCCTATTTAAAAGGGCATCAAAATGGGTCCACAAGGACCTAAGTGTGGCACAGCACCTAACATACTACATTCAACGAAATTCTTACCGCCTAAGAAGGCCATTCGTCCCAAAAATAGAAACTCACACAAACGAATGGTTGCGAGAAGCTAGGCCTAGGGTGTCTACTGCCTGTTGCGCCACCTATTTTTTTTTTTTATTTTTTTAAGTAGGCTTTAAAAGCCGTAACAACTGAAAAAGTAGAAAAGTATTAATAACTAGCTGTTGCTCCGTGTCGTTGTGAAGGTTAAAGGTGATGCACCCACAAACAATAAATTGAAATGATGACAGTAAGAGCTAGTAGTGTCACTGATAAAGACACCGAATTCATACTGTTCCTTATAGAATATCAAAACGATTTCCAGGAGCGAACCAAACACATTATACGTCTATTCTATTCACCCCTTATCCATCAGAAAGTAATGCTAATACCGAATTAAAGGAAACGCCCATAAACTTGACGACTTTTTGATAATTTCTATACATTTACCCCCAAATAACGCCCCATACATGAAGCGTTACCTCAAATCCCGTTCAAATCCTGATCCATTCTCTCTTCCTGTATAAGAGAATAAAAAAAAACCAACTACCACCCACTAAACAGTTTTGTTTCGTGTTAACAAAATATTTAAGCCCCTGTAATGCGCCGTTTTACAACTTTAATAGCTCACAGGGAATGCTCGGCAATAAATTAAACTGCACACAGCGAGTTAGGGTTGAATTGAATAGTAATCGAAAATAATAAAACCACTCCGATCCCACCCAAAAATTTCAACCAAATCGGTATCGTTCCCTATTCCAGAGAACAAGCAAAACTAAAATCGAAAACTTGTTTTTTTTTGTGCGAATTTCGATTCTGCATTATTGATTTCACCTTCCGTTCTGTTCAGTTTTCCTCTCCCGCTCACTGTTTCTTTAATTTCATTCTTCCCATTTATGTTATTTTTTATTTTTTTCGATTTTTTTCCATACTGCTCATATGACATGCCGGCGCGTTACCAGTTACCACCTCCAATCAGCAACCCCCCCATCCGGAATAAAAAAAAAAATCCCTTCAAGTTTTGTGATTGTATTATTCAGAAAGCTTTCAACAATTGACTGTTCCTTTGTGGATTTTCAAGCCGCGCTCCTCATCAAAATAAAAACCGACAACCCAAACGGAAATGGTAAAAAAAAAAAAAAAAATGGACAGGACGAAAGGGCGAACAAGAAAAACACGCATATACACAACGAATAACGAAGTACCTATGTTACGACAGCTATTTTGATTAAAAAATAATTTAATTCTCTTCGTTTTGAGTGTCATTTCGGTCGTCCTTTTTCCAGCCACCGCGCGCATTTCAAAACGAAAAGGTTTGTGACCTTTTTTTTTTGCCTCTATTCGCCATGCCCTATGTGACAGGAGCAAGACAGAAAGGAATTGGGCACTAGATGAAGTAGGTATGTAAAATAAATTAAAGAAAAATGCTAAAAACAATACGACAACATCGAGCGTCACTTTAATCGGTGGGGGGAGGGGTTGAATAAAAAAAAAAAGCTTTCCCCTATATATTTTTTTTTGTTTGCGCCTGGATCCAGCAAAGTCTACGGTAAAGCGTCATGTTTTTGCTGCCTTTGCAGATGCCAATTATTCAGAGAGGAAGAGATGGAGGTGGAATACAAAAAAAAAATAAAAAATAAACACCGACTGATGGTAAATTCTCGAAAGCTTTCGTTAAATTTTGTTTGGTTTCGAATTGTGACAGGCGACTGTCGCTGTCGGTGGTAGTGGTCTGTGTTGCCGTGAGGAAGTTTCAGAATGTTTTGGGTTCACAAATAAAATGTATTAATATTTACCCAAACTAATTTTCTTGTTAGGTTTTCGTTAGCCACGTCAGAAACAAAAAAAAAAACAAATTAACTGACAAACTACGCATTTACACTTCAAAAACTGACAATTACGTACATTTTTTATGACATGGAAAACTGGAAAGTGTTAAAAATGTTGCTCAGTAATAAGGCTCATTTTTGAACGGCAAAAAAAAAATACTAACTTTCATCATGCTTGGATTGAAAGTTGAGAATAAACTAAAATTCTGAGTGGGGAAGCGAGGAATAAAGCTACGATTACATGGCCATTTTTCGTGTCATTTAAATGATGCTTTGACGTAAAAATCGCGTCACAAAGCCGTCATTTTAATGTCGTTCTGTGTGATCGCCATTTTTGGGATAACAATTTCGGTGACATTTAAATGACTAGGAAAATGGCGGACTAAATGACATGAATTTTGTGCCATTAAAATGACGGAAAAAAATGGCCGTGTAATCGCTCTACAACGAAGTCGAAAAAATTACCCAAAACGCAGAAAGCAGTAGTGAATCGGGATAGGAAAATTGGCCATTCGTGGAGCGACAAAGAGGAATCGCGTTTGATTGTGGCGGTGCAAAAGGAACGGGCGCTTTGGGATGGCTCAGTTCCAGAATACAATCTTCAGCATATCAAAACTGATTCTTGGGAAATTGTTGTAATAGAGCTGGCCATCGACGCAGTTAATTTAACCGAAGCCAGAAAGAAGTGGAATAGCATGCGCAGCAACTTCAAGGAGTTCGTGACGAAACTGCGCAAGACAAAGTCCGGTCAAGGTGCACATTTCCGAGAATTGCTGTTCATTGAATTGACCGAAGTGGACCGATGTCAACCATGGAAATAGTAAAATCTTTGTTTTAATAATTTATCGCTCTCTCGCATATTTGTGATCTGTTTTTCGATGTGTGGCTTTACGCTTCACCAACCTCAACAAATAATCGAATTGATTGGCTGACATACGAAGAACATTGCGATATAGTTCAGGTTTTTCTTCGCGCTATTCGAGTAGTAATCCAGCACAAAATCCACTCTTCTCGCGACGGCTCAACCACTTCTTTTGCCAAATACTCCACTTTCGTCGCGTTGGCTCGTAATCAAGATCGTCTTCACTGCTTTCCAGCACACACGTTGCTAAATACGCCGTCTCAGCAATTTCCACCATCATCGCAAAAGTTCTTTTTGTCATTTTTTATTTATTATAATAATTTTTTCTTTTCACTGCTATTTAATTTAATTAAAAAAGTCGCACGTATGCGTCTTCGTCGAGAGAAAAACACTAAATGTCAAGTAGCTATATTTTTCTCATTGGTCATTACCGTCTGATCGCAAAACAGATAAATGACACGAAATCGAAATAATAGGAAAGGTGACATTTGTCATTTTGATTTTGAGTCATTACCATGTGATCCGTCATTTTTTCGCTCGTCATTTAATGGCATCCCAACGGAAAATTTTAAATGACTCGCAGTGTCCGTCATTTAATTTTGGGACAAAAATAACCATGACAGTCATTTCGTGTAATCGCCATTTTTTCGCAAATGACCAATGTCACTCTAATGCGACATTTTTTCCTGACGTCACAGCGTCATTTAAATGATTCGAAAAAATGGCCGTGTAGTCGTACCTTAATAACGATTCTCGCCAGTTGGGATTGTTATTGACCCTGACAATTTATGTTGGGAAATTTTGTCAAATTTAAGTCTAAATAAAATTTTACCTGAGCTATACTATCGTTCGGCCAGAACTTTGTCTTAATTTACACTTAAGCCCTTCGTGCCAAAACCTTATCAAAAGCTTGCGAAACGTCTATGGAAGAGCAAATTTTCGTTTAGACAGAGGTTCCGTTTGCCTTGTCGTCTTTTCAATGTACAGATACAGCAAAATTGTTAGCTCTGTGAATTTTGGCCGCATTAATTTATTTCGCGCGGTCTAAATTCCTTATACGAATCACAATTTAAATGGCAATTGAAAGTAATTTGGGATGAATGGCCTGCGGCAAAGGCTTTAAATTTACAGAATAATGTTTGGACATTTAAACCGCGATCGAAAGACGAAATTAGATCGCTTGATTTATTTCATAATAGCCGCCAATATATAATTTTTAGAATGAATTTTAAACGTCGTACAAAATCAGCTAAATTCTATGCACCAATATTATCCAATCGATAAGCCGAGCCAATGTAGTTGACTTTGGCGTTTTTGACTACATTCATCTTCTATTCCATTTGCCCATCCAGCCAGCGATAACAGGACAAAAAATTCTTGGAAGACTGGACTAAACTGTGAGAAATTTATGGGCGTTCTAAAAATAAAAATAGTTGGTGCAACATAGGTCCATATAGGCAGGCACCCTAGCCCTATGTCTTGCTTCTCACAACCATTCGTTTGAGTAAGTTTTTATTTTTGAGACGAATGGAAGGGACCTACAATTTTATGCAGAATCCGAACGGCTAAATTGAGAGGCTTTTTTCAGGACAATTGTACTCTTGGATCATTGTCAAATGCTCGCGAGATGTGGCGCTGTGGAATTTTTCGTAAGACAATTCAACTTAAAAGTATACGAGATGTAACGCGACATCGACCCAGCCAAAAACTGAGTATAGAGTTTCTGAAATTTCTAGGATGTTCTAGCTTCACTTCACTTCAGTCTTCTATTAAAAAATGAAGACCTGCGCCTAATGTGGCGAACTTTAAGTGGGCAACTGGAGGCAGTTGGTAAATGACCGGAAGGAGGTTGTTGCTTAACGACCGGGTTCAATTCGAACGCCATTTAGAAGATTACAATTCCGTATATAAATTATTTTTGGGTGCTGTCGAAGAGCATTTCGCCCCAACCACAACGCACTGTTTGTGACACCATGTTTGCTAGTTATTACCAAAAAGTGATAGGTTTTTAGGTCTTTTCCCACTCTGACATTCTAAGTCCTCAAGTTCTCGATGAACTCATGTATTTTTCAGTGGAAATTGGTAATATTTGAAAGGCCTACATTCTCATAGTCACAGCACTTTAAAAAAAAAAAAGGTGCCACCACGACGAGTGAATCGGTAAAAAAAAATGTTAGGCCATCCAAGCTCAACTAAGCGAACCCCCTGACATATTGGCCTCCTATAGCCATTAAAATCGTATGACATCCACGTTAGTCTAGACACATCGATGCTTGATGCTTTTCCTTCATCAAGATAATTCCTAACAGCAGTCTTCCTTTCAGATTCTGCCGTGTCTCGTTTGAAACATGCTCAATGGTCAGAAAGGAAATCGTAGAACTTCAGTAAGCACGATGAATGGACTGACTACGATATCCCTGCCGTTGATTTCCATTAGAGTAAACAATATCAAAGCAATTTCCCACTACACCGCATGCCGCTGCTCACTTGACACTACTAGTACTTTACACTACTATAACAGTCCCCTCCGTCTACTTACTCCAAACATCATCATCACTCTCCTTACTAATAATAAAAGCTTACTCTAGCGTATGTACGTAGTAGTATTGAAACTGAACACACAACTTGAACTGAGCATGTGTCGGTACGGTATTCCGGTGTGAGTCTGTATTGTGTATATATACATAAAAAGGATTCTCACTTCCTGAACGCACAATATTTCTTTAACATCCTTTATGGGACTGTGTGCGTTTGTGTTTATTTAAATCAAAGAAATTAATCATCGAAAGAATTTTCGCGCAAAATGAACTCCATACAAAACCACACACACACACATACATCCACCCATAGCATTGATTTTACAGTCGAAAAACTCTCAAAGAAGGACAATTATTGTGCAGGCATTATCCTTTGACTTGTGCCAGTGCTCAGAGTGGACTCCCGCCCGACTTGTGAGAACACCAAGAGAACTACCCAGAAAGAGAGGATTTCAATTTAACCTACATTCTATTGAGAAGAAAAAAAACAAAAAAAAATGCGTATTTTTTAATAAAAAAAATCATCGTCACAGTGTGAGTCTATCAAGGATATATGCGATTGTTGTATTGCATTCAAACACACTGGGGTGTGTGGCTATATGAGGACTGTTTTATGATTCAATTAGAATTATGAAAGAAAGTTTCGTACACCAATTGAGGGCTATCCCCGAAAACGGTGCGTGTGTGTGTGGGTGGGGGGGGGGGGGGAAATCCCATTATGACTCGTTGATTTCCTGGTAGCTGTCGCTCCCATTTTTTCGGCATCCTTGAGACTCTGGTGAACACTCGGCAAAACATTATAAAGGATTAATTATGAAGAGTTTCAAGGATTTTTCCAACCCACGTTTCCTTTTGCCGTTCTCCTTGTTTCACATTTCAAAATTCCTTGCGCGCAGATATCAGCAATTATAGGTGCCTTCTGTGTGAAGATTCAGGTCGTACATTGTCATCATTTCGACTATCTCGAGTACGGAAGAGACAGGAAGCAAAAGCGCACCACACCGTTCGTATGGTAGTGTGACAGTTTTGGCGACTACAACACGCGGGGCACATCTGTGTGAATTGTGCAATTCAATTGGAGAAAACGAAAACTTACTATAGGCACCGCCTATCCCCTCCCCCATCTACAACTCCCTCTCTCTCTATAATATAATTCTTAAATACATTATTTTCGAATATTGAAAGTGGATGGCAAGGATGGCGAATCCGGGTCCGGATGCAGAGGAGACAGAAGGAATTCTGTGAAAGGATGTCAAGGTGGGCATTGTTCGGTACTCAACGTGCTGTTGGCATTGTCTTGAGAAAGAGGTTAGAGAATACGAATTCAATTCAATGACAGCCATGGTTGGGGTGGTGGTATCTATTATGGCGATATTTCAAATCGATTATTGTGTAATAGTCGTCGTAAGTTGGTCCTCTTGAGGCAGGTAAGTCCTTTATGGGCGTTTAGATGATAGATTGTGATTGTTAATTGAAGAACAAAAGACTGTGCGGTTGAGGGGTTCTTTTTTTTCTCATTGAAGGACCAAACTGAATTCAACGCCGATCAACAGTTGGACGGATTTTGTTGTGTTTCAAAGAAGCCTTGCATGAGGCACCAATTATTGTCCCACGTCAAATGGTGGTGCCGGTCCCGGACAGACCGAATATTTTTTTTTTTCTTCTTTCTGTCTAAATTTCTGCAGTAAAAAATTGTTTGACAAATCTCTATAATTGGGGAGCATCAGTCCTTTCCATTTTTTTTTTTTTTTTTTTTTTTTTTTTTTTTTTTTTTTAAATTTTCGTCCTAATAGAGTCCACGGAAGTCTTCTTCGTTGACGACAGGCAAGTTCATCTGAGAATCCCCAGCGATACCTACTTAAATCGTGTGAAATGTTTTGGGTGAATGTTTATAGAAGAATCGCTGGCGATTCGCCAATTCCCTCGCGAAAGAACAAAATGCGAACATCTACAGGAAAAGTTAATAAAAATCGAGGATAAAATAAATAAATGAATAGTCGACACATCAGAAAGTCCGAATGGAACAACTAATTTGACAAAGTTTTTATTATTATTGAGGAATGGAACATGGAAGGGACCTACAATTTTAACTGAGAACTTTTCTTCGAAAAGTTATACTCTCGGATTTTTGTCAGACGTTCGCGAAGTTGGCGCCGTAAAAAAAACTTAAGGTGTTACTATATTTGTGATTTTTCGGGGGTTGAACCGGAGACATCTTGCTCAGTATAGTCATATAAGCCATTACGCCCATATTGTGGTGTGGTTTGTTTTTGGAGCTTTGTCTGATTTGAAAGACTGAATACCTTTTTTCGCCTGTCATAGGCCTGGGAAGTTCTCCCAATATGATTTACATTTGTTATGTGTTCCCAGCTTTTTATAGCCGAACTTGTAGCTGATTTGGGGATTGCACAGAAAGTTTCAGGTCCAATGAAAGGGGTTTCCGAGCCTTTTCTGACTAGTTTATCAGCTTTTTTTCATTTCTTTCAATCCCTTTTTGGTCGGGGACCCATCATAATCTGGTTTTGTTCCTGGAACTAAGTGCGTTTGGAGGGAATTGAAGCAGTGCAGTACTAATTTAGAGTCAATAATGGGTGAGCTATGGGCTTTTAAAGCTGATTGACTGGCCGTGAATATATGGATGTTACCGCCTTTAATACCTGAATTGTTTATAAGGCTTGCGCATTCTTTAATGGCCTGGAGCTCTGCCTGAAATACAATGAGTCTTTTCCCCATAGGCATTGAGACGATTCGATTTGGTCCATGGATACCAGCTCCCATCAACGAGTCCATTTTAGAACCATCCGTATACCATCTTAGGCCGTTTTGGCAATTTGGTGGGTTATTGCTAACTCATGCTTCCCTGGTTGTGATCTCCGTTGAGAATTTTTTGTTGAAGCATAGTGTCTTTGGTAAGCGGTCTTTTACAGATCAAGTCAAGTTCTGGAAGTTCAGAAAGTAGTTCCATTAGTTCTGGGATGTTCGCTAATATTTAACTCTTCCGCTTGTGTCAAACTTGCTGAGCTGCGTATTGACACTTTGTTTTATATAGATGCGGAGCGCTGTTAGCCTTATTAAGGCTTCTATAGCCGCAGTGGGACAGGTACGCATGGCTCCGGAAGCGCCCAGACATGCAAACCGTTGTACCTTGTTTAGCTTATTTATGGTTGTTTTTTAGGTGGCTTTGTTCCTGTGTAAGGCGCGGATGAATGATAAGGCGTGGATGAATGATCTTGCCTATATTTCAAGGACACCCCCTTGGCAAGAAGACAGCTTGTGATTTCCCTGATTTAAAGGGACAATTGAAACTGATCTTCTACACAGACGATAAAAAAAATAAATGTTCATGTTCCACAATAAAAAAATGTACATAACTAAGGATACACGTTATCCCACATCACAACCAAAAAATATATATTTAAAGACATTAATGATTATATTTGACTTACACTTTTGATGTCATTCATTTTGGTAAATTGCCTGCCAAATTCCCACAGGTCCACACCAAACTTCAGCGCCCAGTTTCGAACTCTAAAAGAAAGAAAGAAAATTGTTCGCATAAGTTTCCAGTTTGCTAATAAGTACATATATCCTGGAGAAAACAAAATAGAAACCCCACATCCTTATATGAATACCAAATAAGAAGAGCTGTATTGTCAACATACACACCTCTATACCCCTTTGTAAAGGAAAGAGTTTTTGAAATTCAAATTCTATCCTTCAACAAAAGAATTTACCACCCAGCATATTTAGAAGGCCGAGATTGCTGGACATCTCGTAGATTCTTCAAGGATACACAAGTATAATGCCACCGAAAATGGGCTTCAGAGGTGGATCGTGCATGGATGCAATATTTAAGAAAACAAAATAAAAATCCCCCAAACTCAACAGCACAGCATAAAAGTTTTTGGTTAAAAAATGTAGTAGTTACCCGCACGAGAAGAAGAAGAAGAAAGGGTGCTTTGCTGCACACAGGATGCACAGAAAATATTTCCGATTCCGACTAGCACCCCGAAGCTGTTCATGCGTTTAACACACACAATTCGCCATCATACTCCAACCGTTTCCCTTGCTCTTCTACACAGTCTCTCTCTATCTCTCGTTCACTTTCTGTCCAATAATGTATCCTGGTGAATGGTTTTGTCTGTGCGTACATGTGTGTGTGTGTAGTGTATGCATTGTTTTGTGCAGATATTTTATGCACATCGCGGCGCATCCTTGAGAGAATAATATTATATTATGCAGGTACCTACATATATGCTGTACACGCAGAGATGCCGCTTTATTGGGAGAGTGTGGCAGAGGACAATCCAAAGCCCGAAACATCACACACAATACACAACACACTAAACAGGATCAAAATTGTACTATGCAAAATATTTCACCATAAATCTCCGTTGCATTCGTGGTTTAGTGTAGGAGCAGCAGCACCCAGCAATAACACCAAAACCAGGAACCACGTCGTCGTCGGTCGTCGGCAGCAGCAGCAAAAGTGGCAGGAGTAGGTATCTATTTGCAAGTTTCTCCGGATAGACAAACGCACACACAACTACGAGTAAGATACATGCTTATACTATATATGTGATGCGTATACGAGTAACTATAGTTTATAGGGATTCTTGGGGGAATACAATTTTTGTATTCAAGCAACAACTAGGTAGTACGTTATAGTGGAAAGGAGGTGAATGGGGATACGCTACGCATACGGCCGGCGTTAGTCGGCTTCATGTTATTCCTACTCATCTCTCATTTCTAAAGCGAAGTGACTCATTGCTGCTTCGGTACAGTTACAGCCTTTGCTGTAAGTAATGCAAGACTTCTGAAATTTGCCAGCCGAGGTAAAAGGTGGTGCTAAGGATTAAGGTGGTTGGATATGTGAACGACACGTGGTGGTATCAGTAAAGTTTCTCTCTGTAATTAGGAAAATGTTGGCAAAATACGCGGTGTCATAAACGTCGTTCCAGGATAAAGGTATCAGGAAGTAGATTCCAATATGGACACTGGGTTGGGAACCCTATGTATTTTAAGAAATTCTACTGGCTATGGTGGGTATGGATAGAAGCTGAATGGTCCTTCGAGCCGGATAACCACTATCTTTCGTGACTCATAAGCTCTGCCGTAAACCTTTTACAATTCATTTGACTGCTTTTAAAAAAATATTTATAAATATTCGCTACATAGCTAGGCCAGAAAAAATCTCGTACGCATTTCCAAGTAAATAGGAAAGAAAATTCATCTCCCCTTCTATATCCATCAATTTCGATATTGGACATTTTAGAAGCACTCTACCAACATGGTCAGGATTAACCAAATCAAATATTACTATGCCATGATTTCATTGCATCATGACGATACCCCCCCACAACACACATATGCATTTCGTGCGTGCAGCAAACTCTGCATTTTACTCGTTCCCTTTCATGCATTGTTCAGATCCTGCTGCGTATGCCTATATCCTTTGGTTTACATGTCAGTATCTCTTTGGGCGGCGCAACGAAATTGCATATTAACTGCATTTTGCCTGAGCAAAATCGATTCGATACTCGATAGATATTTGCCTAATGGATTTGCGGTAGATATTGTTGTTAGCACAATTATCTGGCATGGAAATACCAATATTAATTTTAAAATAAGGTAAAACCATTCCAGGTGGAGTAAATTGGTTTGTGAGTTCGCATGACCAAGAAATTGCATTTCAATCAAAGGATACGTTTACATATTTTAGAATTCGGAGACCTTCATGAGTTAATAGATACGTACGGTATATGTAAAGGGATTAAGGAATTGCAGACTCCAAGATAATTTTTATATTTAAAATAAGTGAAAAATTAATATACACTAACTGTACCTGGCCCGCTGAACGACAGGTCCTAAAATAAAATTGACTCCTGAATGCGGAAAATCAAGGAGTAAAAAGTAAGAACGATGCGACATAATTTTTCTGTTGCAACATGTTGCGCAACATAATTTTAATAGGAAATAATATATCAGCCGGCAAAAGAGTCTTAAAAATACTGTGCACTTCACGTTTGGTTTCATAATAACTCTCCAAAGTAAATCCTATGAAACACGATGTCACGCAATTTTATGTTGCCATCAGAGTGGCCATTGAGGGCGTTCAAGAATCTGGTCTGACAGCTCTCTAACTTCATGTTGTGAAGTTTTCATTGGGCTGAACTGGTCACGTGAACAGTTTTCTCAGTTGACGTTTATGTCCGCAACACCGACAAACCAAGTCAAGAATTTCTCGACAAAATATGTCCGGAGAACTCTGTTTTGACATTTCTATTGGGTCATCAGAGAGCATGGGAGAGTGCAGTTTGACAATTCAATTTCCCGGAGGTGTAGAACACCAATCCGAAACTCAGAACCCAGGAGAAAAAAAAATACAATTGTCAATAAGTGACACCGAAAATTCAAGTTAGTTTTTGAGGTCAGGTAAATTTGAGTCCAGACATTTCAAGTCGACTTACGATGACTAGATTCTTGGATGTGGTGTGGACGTTGATCAATATGCCAAGAGTTAGATTTCAGAAAATGATCACTGATTACATGCCTTTAGTAGTTGGTATTTCAATGAAAAATATTTTTGTTTCTATCTACATGTTGCGAAACATTTGATGGCATATGGAACAGTTTGTCATTGAACACCGTCTCATCAGCAAATTCTGTAATGTTATGGTTGATTGCAAACTTTTAGAATGATATCAGAACCCGCAAACAAAAATTGAATCACTACCACACCAATTGACTATTGCAACATGTTTCGAGACATATGTAATGTATCTACCTACTTTCTGCAAAAACGCTCGCTAAGTGCAACCCATCAATATGCTATTGGTAAATGGAAATATTTTAAAGTAAAATATATAGGAATGGTGCTGCTATTCCAGCAATATACTTTCGCAACACGTTTCGCAGTATCTTTTGACTAAAAACGCTAAGTAAGTTCAAGTTATCGATATGATTCCGAAAATCAATGATAACTGCCTTCCGCAAACCCAAAAAAAAAAAATGATACAGACATTTGTGTGGCTGCCCCATATCTATTGATTGCTGCTGCAACATGTTTCTGAATATAGTTTGTCAAAAACGTTTACCAAATGGTGATATTGATATTCTTCATAAGAAAAGCTGTGATACGGAAGGGTGGCAGACCCACAAATTTACTGCTGCAACATGTTTCAATACACATTTTATTTAAAAGTGTCCTTTCACCTAAACTGATCTTGCAGCTAATTAACTACCTCTTCAATAAATTTCTCTGTAACACCAGCGCCATCTACAGAATTATATCGTCAATTAAGTACAAATGTATATGGAAACATGTTTCCAATATAATGAACGTCAGCCGCAAATACTTAAAAGTGGCAACACAATCCTTTCTACCGACATTGCCAGTTAAATCACTACTCTCGTCAACTAATCCTCGTCGGGTATAACTACCATAAATCGTCTTATTTTTTGATTCCTAAAAGCCTCGCCAACAACTGGCAAAAGTTTCGACAGAAATGTATACATTTCTCACACACATACCTCCTAGCAAAATCCTTAAAAAAAGAAAAACTAAAAGATCAAAAGAGCGATTTTCATTTCCTTTTTCCCGTTCGATTTTAAATGGTTCTTTTTTTTACCACTCTCACCATTACCAGTGAGCGCCTCCGTCAAGACAGCCAGCAACACAAAATCCAAATCCATGTGTAGTGTCTGGGAATGCATTAAAATTGCCAATTTGGAATCCATGTTGGTTTTTTTTTTTTTTGATCCTTTTTTCCTACTCACCAACGATATATGTATGCACTTTCTGGTCGACATATATGTACGTAAAGTATATGTCAACAAAATATCCTTTATCAAATATACATTTTACGCAGAGTAAGTGGCGTTGGTGGTGGCGTCACAGTGCATAGCACATCACACTCTTTACAATTCGATCGATGCTAGCTAGTTTCGTGTGTTGATGCCAATAAAATATCCTTTTGCGCCAACCCAATCCTTAGTATCCACATTCACATACAGCCCAGCTTTTGCGTCAAGACCAAGAAGCGTCGCCGTCGTTTCTAGGAGAAGACTCAAGGAATCCCTATTTTTTGCTTGTGTGCCGGGCGGGATAAGATGACGGCGAACTATTGCGCTATGTTCGAGCATTTCTGTGTGTGTTTTAGTCCTTAGAAAACTAAAGAAAACTATTTTTTTTTTGCCTGCCTCCATACTGCGGATGAATTCCTTCGCTTGGATACACATTCGCATGGAGTTGGGGGCGAGTCAAAAAGAAGACCGAAAACCAAAGGATATTAGTTGAAATATTACAGTTCAGATAGAGCGAAAGTGCATTCGTATGGCGCGGCGTCGTCGTCGTCGGGAGGGCAGAATTTTATATGAAAAATCAAAAAGGATATGCGATTTTCTCTGTGTGATAAGGAGCGAACAGGAAATGTGTAATTTATGTTTGTGAACTCTTTTGCTAGCCCCGCTGTCGGGTTATTATGTAAACTGTTACTTGAATGTGGGTATAGGTCTGTGGTAGTGTCCTAGTCCTTTGCTATACCAATATATTTCATTCAACTTTTGGACAGTGTATTAAAAGTGCAATGAAAGGAGGTAGATAACTGTATATTCAGGTCCACAAAAGGACTTTCTTTTTGATTTGATTTCGAGGGTCTTTACTTATCCCATGATTAGAAAAATGCATAAAAGGAGCTACCAACTATCTAAGAAGTGCAATCAGCAGAATAGTTTTTCCATTGTAAATATATATAGTCCTTTGGAGGAGTTTTGCTCCTTCCATTTCGATGGAGTTATCTTCGTTTATCTGTAAGACATGTTGTCATCAGGTTTGACGATAGAATGGACCGTTGAAGTGGCCATCTTTCAGGTAGAGTTTCTTCGTCCAGTGGTTTAGATTCTCTGAAAATTTAAGGACACGGAATAATTGTGTCATTGTTTTTGGCAAATTATCCCGTCGGTAGTTACGGTTAAAGACGATGTTTGGAATACGGAAGACCACCTTCACAGACGGAACCCAGTTGACAGACAAAAGTATTAAGATTGAGAATAGCAATTCACAAACTCAGGTCCAATAAGGCTACTGGCCCAGACGGGTTACTAGCCGAGCTATTTAATGTAGTCGGACGCGACTTTGAGGAGAGCATACAGCGACTCATCTCTAAGATTTGGTCGAAAGAAATTTATGCCTGATTAATGCAACCTCAGCATAGTTCGGACGATACAGAAGAAGGGAGAGGAAACTGCGCCAACTATGTAGAGACATCTGTCTCCTCAACATTACATACAAAATCCTGTCTGACCTCCTCTATAAACGCCAGAAACCATTTATTAACGGACTGATTAGTCCCTACCAATGACGTTTAGGCCCGATGAGCCTACAAAAAAAAAAATAAATAGGTGGCGCAACAGGCAGGTAGACACCCTAGGCCTAGCTTCTCGCAACCATTCGTTTTGTGTGAGTTTCTATTTTTGGGACGAATGGAAGGGACCTACAATTTTATGCCGAGTCCGAACGGCTGAATTGAGAAGCTTTTTCAGGACAGTCATACTCTCGGATGTTTGTCAGACGTTCGCGAGAGGTGACGCAGTAGTAAAAACCTTAAGATGTAATTTGTGTTTTTCCGGGGATCGAACCTGGGATCCCTCACACAGTAGTCCAGCACACTAATCACTGCGATACTACGCCCACTCCGATAAGCCTACAACCGACCAAATATTCGCCGTATTGTGAAGATCCTGGATAAAACAAAAAAGAAACGAGCTGTACCTACAATCCAGAGAGACAATGCCGTGTATCAAGACCTCGGCTTAGGTGGCGCTCATAAATGGAAGACGACCTCAAACAACTGGGAATGCGCAACTGGAGGCAGTTATCCAAAGACCGAGCATGCTGGAAAGGTGAATTGACTGAGTCCCAGGTCCACCGCGGGCTATAGCGCCACCTTGGCAAGTAAGTAAGGTTAAGTCCATGATCTTGCATATTGAATGGACGCGTCTTTTAACTTGGAAACTATACCTTACGCTGTAAATCGTTCCGGTATTTGAAAAGGTGACCTCTAGTCCAGCACACTAACCATTGAAACTCCGTATTTCATAGACCTAACAGTAAACTTCGAATAAATGATCACACAAACTTAGAAAGATGTATTTTGGATTAGCATTTCGCATAGTCTCAAAAATATCCTTAAAAAAGCGAGCAAAATATATTTTCCTTTAACGTGTTACATTGATTTGAAGGAAACCCATTCTTAAAGTCCTTTCCATCTATATAGCACAATATCAGAGGACGAAAAATTTCGAAAAACAAAAAAAAAAAACTGAATTTCACTCGTGTTTATAAGCAATGCAAGGAGGATGTCCTTGCTACCACTTTGATAAAATATTACAAGAAGCAGCAGCAGCAGCGAGGCATACTTTTTTTTCTATGAAATATTATGAGTTGGTTTTTTTTTCACTGAATGAGGAAGACCAACAAGGACAAATGTTGCTGTTGGAAAACAAAATTATAAATTAGGTAACAGAGCTGATGGTTTTTTTTTAACACTAGTGGCACGAGGGTCGTTACGAAAAAGATTTATCGTTTCGACGCTTGATCTTGAGTTCAGGGGATGCTTTTTTTTAAGTTTTTAATGAAAAGTTTTTGTTTTAATGAAAAACAGTTTTATATTATTTATGTTCTCTGCAATTAAATACAGGACTGAAAGGGAATTAACAAAGCAATTGTCTGAAAGGGGTAGTAGTGCATAGCTGTGTGGGGTATACGTTTATAGAATCTTCGTTGTCAACTTTTATATGATGACGGGGGCAATTCGAGTGAAATAAGTGACGATTAACTTTAAAAAGGTTAGGGAAGTGCAATGACATCCACAAAAATTGACATTGGATTTAATTTTTCAAAAAATGCGACTGAAGCGGGCGTTACCATAAATGGAGCTCGTAACGTAAAGATGATGATCAGCGACTGCTTCTTTCCAAGTTTGCCTGACATCGAACTGAAAGGCATGTGGTTTTAAAAGGATATTGCGCAGCATGACATATTAGGGAGAAACTATGGCGAAGCAATTCGGCCATACCATCATTTTGAACAGCAAATTGAACACCAAAATCATTGGGTTATTCACTGTGACGACAAAACATGCCCGCGTCATTCCCTATAGAGCAGTAGAAACACTCAAGTCTCATTCGGCCTTCTAAGTTATTGCAGCCTTTAGCACTTTAAGGAAACTCCCTTGCAATGCTAACGAAGCTCATAATCCAATAGTGTCCAAAGGTTCGGCATCTCCTACAATGATTCCTGGCAGGAGTTGCAAAGATGAGGAAATGGAGAAGACAATTGTGCACTACCGGAATGCTACACTAGGTGACAGAGCTGTAGGCGAACAGGTTATGCGTTAGGCGCTCAATGACCACAATAGGAACGCCATACTAACTGCCGAATAAAATGAACTACCTTACTGGTAAATAGTTCGGGTACCAGACTGACCATTTCATTAAGTACGACACGATTACCGGGGGAGTACCACAAGGTTCGGCGCTTGGACTTCTTCTGTGGAAGATAATGCATGACAGAGTTCTGGGACCAATGCTGCCAGAAGGAGTTAAAGTGATCAGCTTTTCTGACGATATTGTCGTGGTTACTGTGGAAAAACACATCCACGAGATAGAATGGCTAGAGGTAGCCAGCCGAAAGATTGTGGAATATAGACTTCCCATAGTGGAAACATCACCAAATTCCATTGCCATTATTTCAAAAGCCCTCGCCCACACTTACACATTTTAAAATATCGTCCACCTTCTCCTACCTAATCTCACCACAGAAATCTATACCTGTTCCCTAAACAAAAGAAAATATATTTTCCCCTCAGTCAAAAGAAAAGGATAATCCAAAGGACAAAACACTCGCAAATATCAGAAATAGGTAAGTCAACAGTAAATTTGACCGAAAAACAATTCCACTGTTTTTTTTTTTGTGTTTTTGTGGTTCCCCCTCTTCCTCCAACTGTGAAATATTTCCTTGGTAATCAATGTGAATAGCAATTCCATTTTAACCCCCCGAACTTCGTAAAAGGACTTGAATCAAAACCTGGCAAAGCGTGAGAGATGAATTTCTTCGAATTTTCTTCATACTCCCGCCCGTCCGGCGGGGCTGATGCGGTTGGAATGAATGCAACAGCAGCAGTAGAGTCGCCAGAAGTTGCAAAACTTTTCACCAAAACGCCATGTCCTTAAAAAAAAAAAACATCGCCCTATTTGCGAAGGCAGTCGTTTAAGTTTATTTTTTGTTTTGGTTATTTCAAATTTTCAACCCCCCTCTTAACGAAATCCGTTTGATTTAATCGTCCATTTTCGTGTGCTCTCTCTGTGCGATATACAGTCGCCCTTACCACTCACTCTCTCGCTCTGGGATGGTGTCCTTTTTCTCATTTCTACTGTATGCCGTTTATATAAGAGGATGGAGTACGCGCATTTATGGTTTCGTATTCTGAATAATATTGAAGGTTTGGGTGTGTGTATGAAACGTTATCCTTGAGCTCAACACTAAAGTGTACACACATCGTAGTGGACCACTATAAAGAAGTCCAAAAAGTGTTTTTTTTTTTTTATTTTTTTGTTTTTATCCCCCCAGTCTTAATGGTAGAAGGACATCAGCAGTTGCTCTGCCATTGTTGTTGGGTGTGATACTATGCCAAATGTGTATATTATACGGTCCATACACCACCACACTTTTAAGAGAGATTGCTTTTATAGTAAAACTGAGAATGAGAGAGGGATGAGAGAAGCAGAAAGCCAGATACTGAGGAGGATTGTTATGTAATATGTACACACAACAATCGGCATACTAACTCGGATGCATGGTCCGGGTACCAAAATTGGAGGATGGGGCGACGGACTGATGATGCTTTTGGGGGGAATGAAGAAGGGGGATATGAAGCGGCTTGAATTTTGCCACTAGTGCAGGGATATAAAGTACTAACACTTGGAAAGGAACAAAACATCCGCATTTACAAATACTTGAGGAAATTGGAAAATGGCGCGCGGAGATTTTTTTTTTCAAATTTGTCTGTGCTTTTGAGTATTGTAGAATAGTGGTAAGTGTTGCCATTGTACGTAGAAAGAGGCTAATCTCATGAGAATCGGTAAAGCCGTTATGGACTGAAAGGAGTGTATGATTTATACGGCGATGAACAATTTAAATTGTCAGACATGCATGAATTGTGGCCATTATCAGTCTATTTCTGTCTTACTTTACCCACTGACATTTTTGGATCTTCAAGATTTGGGTTGGAAATATTTTTCAAATACATTCTTCCGTTGTTAAACAATTACGATGACAACTGGTTGTTACCCTCTTAAAATTTGATGACTGAATTGAACGAAATTACTTTCAACTGTGGTAGTGTGGTACATAAGTGACACAAGAGACCTGAAAGCAAGCTCAGAGAATTCGAAAAGATATTAGGAATGGAAGAAATGAAATGAGATGAGAAAAATCAAAACTACGGAATCTGACGGTCCTTAAACTTGGTACCTCCTTTTCACCTCGAGTTTCAATGCAAAGATAGGTCTTCATCTCTTAAACTCTAAAAAAGATATTGCTCTAATGATGCAAAAAGAAAACATTACCTACATAAATCAGGATCATTTAGGACATAAAGTTTACGTTCTTCCAAACATTGGTGTACCTATGTGATTTATTTTTATTTTTGAAACAAATGTTTTATTTATTTTTTTTTTTTGGGGGCTCAACCGGTGACATACTAAACACAGAGCTACGAAGGAAAGGGCGCTTACTATTAGAATTAGTCACGTGCGACACCCCCCACGTTTTTCAAGAGTCGGAAAGTCAAGGCAAAAAGGAGCAATTTTCAAAAGTTAGCTCTGAACAAAATATTAAAAAAAAAAGTGAGGTTGGATTTTCATTAGGTATAGGTTTTCAAGACTTGTAAATGTATACAAGTCGGCGTATTCAAAGGTGCCACCTTTCGGAAATGCCAATTTATATTTGTTTATTGCCGACTGAAAGCCTTAACATTTAGCGAGTTTCGATTCGATTTTAAAAAGGACGGTCAGCATTTCTAATTTGAGGTTAAATTTGAACGAATTTTTTATTTGACAGTTTGTGGAACACGGCTTAATGATGTGGATTGCGAATAAACTTGGACAATTCGCGGCAAGGGTGTTTCGTTCTCAAATGTTTATAAACTTGTTTTCTTAATACATTTTGAATTTTGATGGGATAAATAATAATACAAATTAAAATAACTTTTAAAATTAAAAATTTAAATTCAAAATCTTATATCTCGAAGAAGACAGACTCGATTGAGTTCAATTTTACAGGTGGTCTTATGTATTGGCCCAGGTCAAAATTGGCAAAAGTGCGTGGCACCTGCCATACGAAAAACATCTTCTATGAGATTATAACTCGATAACCGCTGGGTCGATTTTCATAATTTCTATACAGTCGGCAAGTTCCTAAAATAAGTCGGCATTTCCTTTGACTACAAAGATAACATATTTTAGCCTCTACAGAGGAGAACGTGGCTAATTGCAAGACCCCTTACCATTTATTTTACTACCAGAACCCTATTACCACAAGTACTTTGAGCAACGAACTTGCAGTAAAAGTGAATTTCCACAAGTGTAACACATTTCTGTAACACGAAGTTGCAATCTTTTTAACCTTTTCTAGAGTAAAGCTAAGTACCTATGCAGCTCGAGCGTAACTAAATTTTAGCTGCTCTCTAATTTTTGTTCTCTAAACATTAGCTAAATCCCTAGCTAAATTTTGACATGGAGTGCGGATGTAAGTGTCAGTGAATACAGCTTCACTTTTTTCAAAAATGCATCGACGTGAAAACGTGTTATATTTTCGTTGCGGTGTCATTTTATCCTTGTCTGCTGTTTTTTGATCTATAATTGTTCAAGGGATTCAAAGGATACCTCTTGAAAAAACTCATTCTTATTTACTTTTCTACAACACAAAACCACAACAGCAAAAACACCAACAGATCTGTCAAAATTTAACTTGAGAAAATATATATAAAATGGGCGCGCTAAATTTTGACAGATATATGAAGATAGATATATGACAGAGATTTGACAGTCTGAAATGAAAATTTTGATTTTTTAGCTGAAGCAGCCTACCGTTCTGCTAAATGAATTCGCTGAAATTTAGCTCAGCAAAATATTGGAAAGAATTTTATATGGGAGCTAAAATTTAGCTCGAGTAGCGTACTAAGCTCCAAAGTCAAAAGTCGCTTGAAAACTTATGGTTAGGCTAATTTTCTATAAATTTAACAATTCAGCATGTAATTACAACTGCACTCAACTTAATACTTTCGAGACTCTATGTAGTCCTTGTAATTGCGTGCTGAAGATTCATGTTGCTGAGATAGTTATTCAATAAAACACTTCAAACCTAATAAATTGAGTGTCAACCCGACTAAAATTCTCAAAAAACCACTGAATGTTGCCAAATTAGTATGTTCTGTCCAATTATTTACAAATTCCAACGGCAACACTAACACAAAGTCCAAAAACAATCCCACCACCGCTTACTATTCTATACTCACTCATATCCGCATGTGGCTGCCCCTGCCACCCTCTTCGTCGGTCCGCATTTTTCGATTACACAATCGAGAAAACACAAAAGTCCTTCAGTACGTAATGTCCAGGCTAGGCGAAATTTAGTTGAATAACAGCATTTCATACTCCACTACTACTAGTGAAACGCCTCCCATACCCTTCTTCCTGTTATTTTACTCGGCGCCGCGACGTGTAGATACCACTACAACTAACTGCCAACAGTGAAATGATGAAAAACGAAGCCTGTTGGGTGCTGGTTGCTGGAATTACTATTTATTTTTTGAGGTTTACCTATCCTTCATATCAAAAGGGCTTTCAACTATTTTTTTTTTTTTTTTTTTTCGACTTTAACCGGTGAATGCTATGAATGCAAACTCCACACCGGTCGTAGTTAAGTTTACGAATGTATACATCAGTGTATACCTTGAACATGTGACTAGGTATATACACGTATACGTGATGCGAGTACAATTAGCCCCAACTATCAGACGCTTTAGTTGCTTTTGATTAACACAACAGACTAGGACCAGGGTGAAGGCAGTCGGTGGGTTGGTGGGTGGATTGGATTGCCGAGAGGAACCCTAACTTGTTTCTTGGATTTGTACAAGTTGATTGGATTTTCCTTTGAATTTGATTGTGCTTCTCTTTTATTTGTTTTCTAACAATTGGCTCTTTTCATCATGGCAATGAGCTACTATAGAGAAGGGTTAATAGGTAAACAAATCAATCAAACAAATGCGAATACGAAAGTGGTGTATGGGAGGAGCCCACATGATGTTACACTCGGACGGTCATAGTAAGGTTGTGTTTTCCAAGTTTAAAGGAAAAGTAGGTTAAATCCAAAAAAAAAAACTGTAACTGATGAGAAGCCGTTGGTAGTAGAACTCGTTTTTTTATTGAAGCTTGTGTAAATTTTTCAGGCGACAAAAATAATTCGTAGCAGACATTATTTTAACAACAGCATTACTGCCGCTTTTGTAGGGTTAAAATTCAGTTTAAGTCAGAAACGCTACTAGAAGTATTGTAAAAATGATATTTCATTTGATATGTCACTCGAATCAATTGACAGTTCGTCCTAGATTAAATTTGACACCACCGTCTTAATAATTTCATTCTTAACAAACACTTGGGTTGAATTCGTATAGCTATTTCTCACTACACCATTCATTCATCAGAATATTACTTTAAATAATTTATTTGAAAAGGTAAATTCTGACAGTCCAAGGGGGAGGGGGGGCAAAGTTTGTATGGTAACATTTTTATTTTTCATCTGATTGACTTCAAATTCGGTTTTTTACTCTCTGTGAGAAATAAAGAAAACTAATTTCTCCGATTTTGGCCATTCAACCCTTAAAGGGGTAAAAGGGAGGGGGGGGTCTAAGGTTTGAATGGAAAAAATTGTATTATTTATCCGATCGACTTCAAACTCGGTTTGTGTACCTAAGAAATAAAGATATATAATTTATTTTTTCCAATTTTGGAAATTTTGCTTGGATCCCGAAACCCCTTTTAAGTAGGCCTCATTTCTTAACTCACGAACCGTTCGTCGTATCAATTTGAAACTTTTTACTTTGCTTATCGCTTCGTCTAACACCAGCGTACGTACTCCAAAGATATTCAAGCGGAATTCTGTAAGAATGAGGTCATACTGCTAGAAAGTGGTACACATCCTCCCGATCTTTCTGGTTGCATATGTTGTACAGTATAGTAAGATCTGGTCAGTGTGGAATATAATTAAGGATTTGTTAACTAAGAAATGACTCTGAGATTCTGCGAGATTCGCAATAAACGAGAAAATTTCGTTCGACCCAGTCGTGAACATTTTTTTTTATATCTACCAATTTTGGAATGCTTATACGACTTGCTTGATCGAGTGGGCTGATTTATTTTATTAAAAAAATATAATTAATGAGTTCGCGCAATTTGGTAGAGTAGTAACTAAAAATAAACGACCATTACTTGACTGGTGGCGGTTTAGTAATTGACCGCCGACGACTTGCTACTTGACTATTATTAATGTACTCTACAAAGAAAGAACTATATCACAGGAAAGCACTTAATTGGGTCATTGTTTTTTTCAAATACTGCTGCTTGACCATTCACGACTCGCTCACGACCGACAGTGTCTTAGCTGCTTAGTAAAAAAGCTAGTACGAGTGTTTTCCTGATCGAATTAATTTATTTCAATGCAATTCATTTTGACTGAAGATAACTTGCTAATTGACCGCTTTCCTACTTGACTGATGAGAACTTGCTACTTGACTAGAACTTTTGCTAAGAGAGTACAACAATATTACGAGTATTTTCACAAAATTTGTAGGCCTGATTGCTTTAGGCATTTGCAAAGACCGTTGCTTGACCGCTTTTGATGACTTGCTACTTGACCGTGTCTTCGAACAATTTGGAAAACCAACTGAAGAATATCTTCGCAAAGAGTTATTAAGTTCCTACATTTACACGACTACTACAAAAATGCTGAAGACTTGCTATACTTGACTACAAATATTTGCGTAGAACACTATTTTGAACACAATTTGAAAAGTACCCATAATTTCGTTGAATTTTTCCAAATATTCTTGGCAGCTAATGAAACTTCAAAGAAACTTCATTAGGTTTCCAATGGACATGTAAAAACAGGGGACCTAATCTCTATTTTGTTCCAAAAGTCAATCCTATTCGAAATAGCTTTTCATTCCGCTTTTGAATTTATAATACTTTCGATTTTCCGTAAATCAATGCTTTTGATAATTGAAGATTTCATCCTGCTTTCGAAATAGTACCAAATATTTGGTTTCGAAAAATGTCACTTTCTGAACGAAATTCAGAGTAGGGGCCCCACATCTAGTTAACAACCATGAGCAGTAATTTTGATCCTGTAAAAAAATTCCCCTCCCAGCACCAACCACATAAATACTAAACAGTGAATGGAAATGCAATTTGGTCATTATGGGAACAACCTTCATTATTGTTGGCATTTTTCATCGGCCCCGAAAAATGTTCTTGCACTCGATTATGTATTTATTTATTTTTTTTTTATTCACTCTTGCATATAACGAACAACAATAAAATTTGGAACATCTACTACAGCTACAGGATATATGAGTACAAAGTAAAAGAGAACTTTTTGGTTGTAGGTTGTTCATGATGATAGAAATCTCGAAGTGTAGGGGAGAGAAATGCACAAGCAAAATAAAACTGCCTCCGGGATTGGGTTACCCTATTAATGGAAAAATACAAAAAATACACACAAAAAAAAAAAGGACGAAGGAAACATAGAAATGAGGAGACACGATGATCGGCTATGTGAAAAGCTGATAGTTGTTTTTTTGTTGGATTTGTTTTTTGTGTTGCACTTTAATGTGTTGTTTGGAACATATGTATCTATGTACTTGTGATTTTGTATTTGTTTTGTTTTTTTTTTTTTTTTATAAACCAGAACAGTTACTTCAGTTTCATGTTATTAAAAAACGGAGGCAAGTTCTCAGTAAAAGCACTCAGCGTGAGGGCATATTTTTGTGCAAGGGTGATGGCGAGAATATTGAGATGTGCTCGTGAAATATATTCCTTCGAAATGATATTTTTGGTAGTAGTGTTGAAATTGCTGTGAGGTATTTTTTTCGCGTTTTTGTTACGTATACGCCAGAGTAATAGCAGAATATTCAAATGTCATTTTGTTGGGAAATTTTGTTTTCTTTAGATTAGGTGTAGAATCACCGACGTTTGTATTGCCCTTCAAGCAGAGGTAGGTGCTATTTAGACTTGTAGGATTCATTTACATTATCTATGCGTTGTTCTAAAATGTTGTTCTAAATCTTAGTTCCCCAGAATGTTCGCTAAAATGGACCCAATCGAAGCAAATTGCTAGTCGAAGTTTGTACCCACCGACCTATACCCACTTTTGTAGCCTATGGAAGTAAGGTCGTTCAAACATTTTCCTTGAATGCACGCATAGGTTATTTTAGCAGTTCTATATCTGCGACGTGATTAATGCCTTCGTTTGTAGCCCGCATATTCCTCTCGACGTGAAAAATATACAAGAACAAAAATTTACCAAATACGTGGAACTTCCATAAGTCGAACTCTCAAAATGAAGAAAAATAAATTCAAGTTATATAAACTTCGAGTTAAGGAGGCCAAAAGTTGAAAAAGTTCTCAATAAAACTTCGAGTAATAGAGAAATCCGACTTATAGAAGTTCGAGTTATGGAAGTTTGACTGTAATGAAAACAGACCAATAAGTTTCAAACAACAACCATAAATGAGTCCCTATTTTAACAGCTTGCATCTTCAAGACTAGAAGCTAATATGCTGTTTATCGGACGGTGGTCATGTGGCAAGGGTGTTTGCTTGTGATTCAAGTGGCGTATGGGTTTGAGCCTCAGTGATCTACAGAAACAGCATTTTAGTGAGATCTCTAGTCGAACTTCTGATTTCGATGGAGAACTACGGGTGCAAATGTGTGGACTACGCGGACGACGTCGCCTTACTCGCTTCGGGAAAGTATCCTCAAACACTTTCCGACATCATGCAACTCGCTTTACGTAAACAAGTCTCCTAGGCCGACAGTTGCGGTCTTAGCGTCAACCCAACGAAAACGGAGTTAGTCTTATTTACAAGGAAGGTTAAGCTACCGCTAAAGCTCAAAGGAACTCCTCTCGAGGTCATTAGCAGCGCTAAATATTTGGGGCTGAGGCTGGAAAGGAAGCTCTTGTGGAGAGAAAATTTTGCCGAACGCGCTAGGAAATCCCTAGTGGCTCTATACTCCTGGAAAAGGGCTGTCTGCTCTAGATGGGGCCTTCAACCCAATATAATTCATTGGCTTTATACTGCGGTCAGACCGATAATTCTATATGGCATCGTTGTGTAATGGCCGGCCTTGAACAACAGTTCCAATCTAAAGGTCTGAGAGAAGACTCAGCGCTTGGCATGCCTGTGAATCACGGGCGCACTGAAGACATCTTTAAACGCCGCCCTGCAAACCATGCTTAACTTACTTCCACTAGACATAGTCAGTAAAGAATATTCCACAAACGTGGTTTTTGGACTAAGGGAAGGGAAACACTGGAGACGGCAACCGTCTGGGCACGCCAGCATCCTTCTACAAACGATCCCCCTGCCCACTACTACTGGTTATCTGCCTACGAAAATCAACTTCGAAAAATTGACTCATGAAATACCGGACAGAAACCAAAAGGACAGGATTCAAAAAGTGTCCTACACAAATCACAGACGGTTCGAAGACACTAGACGAAGTGGGCGCCGGAGTCTTTTCAGAAGAACTGAATCTGGGCCTCTCCTTCTGTCTTCCGAAACACTGCAGTGTCTTCCAAGCCGAAATTACAGCTATTCGTCAAGCAACAGACTGTCTGTCGATTAATTCGGTATCACAAGGGATATACACATACATATACATATACATTGATAGTCAGGCTGCAATCAAATCCCTAATATCCAGCGAAATAAGATCTAAGGCGGTGGAAGATTGCCGCGTATCTCTTAACGAGATAGATGGATAGTACAACCTTACCCTCTGCTGGGTTCCTGATCACCAAGAACATTCTAGGGAACTGCGCAGCAGACGAATTAGCAAATCGAGGCTCCTCTGGCGTGAATAGTATAAGTCTGCCCAACTTTCTTACGCTAAACAAATATTTCACGCGGACGCAACAAGTAGAGCAGGGCTCATATGGAAACATCTAGGATGCTGCGACATTGCTAGGCTCACCTGACCAGGTCTGGAAACAAAACGATCCAAGGAGCTTCTTCGACCTAAAAGATCCAGCATCTCGAAAGTCGTTAATGTGATCTCCAGGGCACTGCATATTGAGCAAACACGCTCAAAGGCTCGGTCTGCCATACAATGACTTCTGCAGAAGCTGTAGAGATGAAGAGGAGGACGAGTCCTTCACTCACTTTCTTGCAGTTGCCCTGCCCTGGCCAATCTAAGAAAGGCCCACTTAGCAAACTATTTTCTCAATGATCTCAGTGATCTAGGTAATACCAGCGCCGCTAACACTCTTAGCTTTATAACCGGCAGCAAATGGTTTACATGAGTAGCCAGTAAAGGAAAGCTCCCCAAATCCTAGTGGTATGCACAATGGACCGATAAACGGCCTAAGTGTTTTTTTCACTGAGAGCCACTCTAAAGTAACTATCTACTTATAAAAATTACACTCAATACTTCGCCATAGAATCTGAACTTATCAGACAATTTCTATTGCACCTCAAAATCTTTTAACCATTTTCCGCTCTTTACCAAAAATTCTTTTTTTTTTTTTCATTTCTGAAAGTCGCGCCTCTAGGACAAAAGTAGCAGCTTCCTTTCCTTTTTAAATATATAAAAAAAAATGTAAGTACTCACGCAATAGCCCATCTTTATAGCTGTCAGGTTGCTGTCAAAACTTGTAGCTTGCCGTCTAAAAACTTTTTTCATTTTGATTTTTTAAAAACAATGTTAATTACGAGCATCTCCCAGTTTCCTTTAATTATCTTGCTCCTTCTTCTCGTCAATTTCTTTGCGAACAATATGTAAATTGTAAAAGTTATTTTGCGCACATCATAATCACCTTCGGCAATATTGTTGTCTAAAATTGTTTAATGGATTTCAAATAATTGTCGAGGGATGATAGTTATAGGAAAATCTTTCGACGCCGTAAACGACCTATTGGAAAGGATACGTAAAAGTAAGTAAAAAATACAATAGGAGGCTCGATATTTGAACGTTGTTTCAAATTACAAACTAATTAAGACAGAATGCTTCAATTGGCTCCACAAGAGAACTCCTTCAACGTTATTAATTACAGTTTCCTTTATTTTTCGCTAGAATTTATTTTGTTCGCCCTCTGACAATCAACACAAGGATATACTATAGAAAAATGGATAGGTAATTGAAAAACAAAATAGAACAAAAAAAAATTTCAATATCCCTCCACAGTGATAGATTAGTGCTTACTGCACACACACCCTGGACGCGCGCACAGTGCCACCTAACCTTAGATGGACAATGGGGCAAGTTGTTCTCCTTGCAACAAACATAAGGATGCTCGATAGAATGGCCCTTTTGCTGTACTTATACACGATTACTCAATCCCACTTGCATGGCACTACTGAGCGCAGAGAACAAGGCGACCTACTTAGGCTTAGAGGTTCACAATTAGTGGCAACCTTATGTGGCCCTTTTTTAAAGACAATAAAAAAAAGAAGGAAAAAATAACAAATTCTCTCTTGTATAACCCTCTTGGGATTCGCCAAGGTAATCAGTCTGTCTCTGTAAAAGTCTTTCGCTCTCAAGTGGGACCTAGGAAATAGACAGGCCGAGTGCACTATATAATGCAAACAACACACTGCACATGGGTTGTGGCTTGTGGGTTGTATATAGTTTGTAGTCCACTTGAGCGCGCCATGGGTGTGCACTTAATTTGTTCCATAGATGTTGTAGGTCCTTAAGGAAAGGACAAATGAAGGCAAATAAGGATCATCCATTCTTGAGACGCTCTTCAGGAAATTGTCTTTCTCGCTCTCTCGCTGCTCAACTGACAGAGGGTTAGCAAAAATGACACCGGAACGAGGTCAAGATGTTGACCGTGTATATGCATAATGCTTGACAGTCACACAGGCATAATTATCCACCCTTTTTTAAGAAGGATGTGGGTATTTGTATGGATTTGCTTACCGCGCTTATGATTGACACTTTTTCATGTCAATTTGACGGAATATATCTATGCCATTGGGTGAGATGCAGTTTGATGGTTTCATTTGACAGCCAGAATAGGTACAAGTACTATGACAATTGATTGGACGTTATTGTACGCGCACATGGTCATTGAATTATTTTATTGGATTAGGTTACGTCTTATGTGGGAATTAGATATTTCTTGGCGTTAAATTGTGTCATTTTAATGCAGTTGACACACACGACCTTGGATGTCAATTTGAAGTGCTTTAAGTTGGTGAAAATGTCCACGAGAACGTGTCCGTCATAACACTCGAATTTTTCGAAGCATGTGAGAAGGATGGGCCTGAATGGTATTCAAAATAAAGCTCTAAAAGTCGCTATTAAAATTAGGCTCGAAATACGTTTAACGCTTGTTCCAAGAAGGACAATTTTCCGATTATTCGAAGCCCCAAAAACAAGTTTACCAGCCCCTCTCTTACCGCCTTGTTTATTTACTAGATGCTATTGGTGAAATTGTTTACAATAGGCTACACAAAACAGCAGAAGACTCCTCGGAACACCAATACCTACTTCATATCTCACTCAGTAAAATGGCCAGAATTTTTCTTCTCACCCATTCCAAACTGTTTTGCGGAAGATTTCAATTTGAAGTAAATAAAAAATCGTATCTCGTCCTGATAGTCAGCATTTCTTCGAAAAAAAAAAAATCTCGTCACTCGGGCGTATGTGGAATATTTTTGATGCAAATTATACAACTCAATTTCATTTGTTTGACACACTGTAAGGAGTAGGTATAACAATATCTCCACCCCTAGTAAAACCTTGAACGCATTTCACAGCCGCGAAACCCTACTTTTCCGCACGAAGGAACAGGATTATCTTAAAGTGTACAGCAACACAATTTAACCACGCAAATTAAAAATCCCAGCTCATCAATTATTTACCACGTTCTTTTTTTTCGCTTTTCCTTTTTCTTTTTATATGCAAGAATGACGTGAAATAAGTAAGCAAAGGAATTGTATTTTACCTAATTATCCCCTTTTTTCTTGTCACGCTTATCCTCTCTGCTTTCTATTGTCTTTATGCTTGTATAGGTACAGTCGAGTGGTATTTTTTTTTTCTATTTTTAAGTGAAAGTGAACAGCGGCAAAGTTCCTAATCGGATTATGTGACAAATTATACGAAATTCCTTTTAATATCACTCGACGTACCTTCACGTGTACACAAGTACGTAAAGCGTACCAACTTCAACTGCTACAAGAAAGCAATGTTGAGCTTATACTTTTAATGGAGAACAACTCACCTGTCATAGGCTTTTGTGATTTTGATTTGCTTGAAAATGAAGAGTGTTGATATACTCGTATGTTTGAACACATCCCTGGCGGCGCGTTGACGTTTTCAATTAGAACAACAAGTGGAAAAGTGCGGCCTATTTTTTTTTGTTGGTTGTTGAGTGACATATTATTTTAACCAAGTTTTTGGTTTAAAAAAAAAATAATTTAATATTCCAATATACGTCGAGCCGTAAAGGGTACATATCTACTTAAAAATTGAGAATACTGTAAGCCCACATAATCCAATGGTTTTATTACAAGCTAGAGTGTCCTAAAAAAATAGATTATGATCTCCATAGAACCAAATATTATAATACAAATGAATGGAAGTGGGAACGGAGGTGTCAGAAGATTAACTCAAAGAGTAAAGAGTGTTGCGCAAAAGTGTAAATTACAGTTCAAACAAATTTACCCACCACATAGGGGCGAAACGCATTACTGGAGTCGAGGCCAAATCAAATTTAAAAATTTTACTGATTAATGGCCACGTTCCATTGACCGCTAGATGACTAGCGAAATGACAAACTCCATATAAAAATAAACTGACATTTCAGCATTTGCGCTAGATTTCTAGCACATTTTATGAAATATCCTTTTCTGGGAAATTTTTCAATTTAGAGCAAAATGAACTGCTAGATTGAAAAAAATAACGAACTGTCAAAATAAAAGTGATCTCTAGCTAGACGTGCTAGACGACTAGCGGTCAAAGGAACGCGGCCAATGTCTACTGTTTTGTTTTCAGCTTCCTGAAGTTAGGAAGTTGATTGTGATGCGTTTTTGGCATAAATTGCTTGGCAAAACTTGCTTCCTTAGAGCTATAACCGTTTTTTACGTGAGTAGAGGAGTTGCCCTGTACCTATATCTCTATTTGATATATTTTGACATTTTTCTAAAACCCACACGACGGAGGCACCCATCTGATTACCACTGGACAAAGCCAGGTCCAGATGTTTTCACGTCAACCAATGTCACACAACCACAACTATTAAGCTGCACAGTCACTAATACCAACAACAACTCAAAAAAAAAAACATCAGCCACTGTCAAATAACACGGATTATTACACCTATTCGCCTTTTATATTCACCAACAGAACACCAACCTACCAGTCCAACAGAAGAACCCACATTACAACAACAACAACACAGCTGGTGAATTTTCATAACCCTTATAATTCATAATGCCTTGTTGTCCGGAATTAGTGTAGTACCCCACTGACGGGTGTTGTAACTGTTTGTCCGATCTGTGGCTGTGCCCCCGATTGATATTGTCAGTCCCGATAAATATTTGGGTTTTTATTTTTGCCTCGTTTTTTTGGACATTTTTCAGAGCTTTTTTAGGTGCGCTTTTTGGAGTATTATTGGCGCGTTTTTTGTACATTTTTAACGCGTTTTTTGAAAATTCTTCAGCTCATTTTTAGGTATATTTTTAGCGCGAGAGACATTTTTGGGAGTTTTTTTTTTTACGAGTTTTTAGGACCATTGTTTCTTTGGCATTTTTTGACACTTTTTTGTATTTTTGCGATTGGCGCGTATTTTGGGCATTTCGGAGCGCTTTTTAGTTCAATTTTTACAACATTTTTTGGGGTAGTTTTTGACATGTTTATGGAACAGTTTTCGGTAGTATTTTGGCTTAATTTTTGAGACATTTTTCAGACAGTTTTAGGGCGCGTTTTTATGAGGGTTCTTGTGGGCATATTCTGACATGTCTATAGGACAGTTTTTGGAGCGTTTTTTGGATCTTATTTCGCGCGTATTTTGGCGCATTTCTTAAGGAATTTTTGCGGAGGGTTTTTTGGGCATTTTCGGAGCCTTTTTTTGGGGCGCTTTTAGGAGCGTTTTTTCTTAGCATTTTTTGACATGTTTATCGACCATTTGTTGGAGCGTTTACGTTTGGAGAAGATTTTATAGGCGCTTTTCTGAGTGCGTTTTATGGTGCGTATTTTTATATATTTTTCGGTTCGTTTTTGGCTAGATTTTTTTTCCATATTTGGAAGATTTTTCAGAGCGTTTTTTTACATTTTTTGACACTTTTGGGTAATTTTTGTTGGTACAATTCCTGGCGTATTTTTAGGAACGATTTTCGGTCCGTTTTCTGGGGAATTTTTCGGAGCGTTTTTTTGTGACGTTGGCGGAGCGTTTTTGGTTAATTTTTGACAAAATGTTGGTACAATTCGTCGAGTGTTTTTAGGACAGATTCTCGTCGGGTGTTCTAAGACATTTTTCGGTTTTTGTGACATTGGCGGAGCGTTTTTGGGTAATTTTTGACAAAATGTTGGTACAATGCGAGGCGTGTTTTTAAGACTTATTCTCGACGCCTGTTCTGGGGAATTTTTCGGAACGTTAGTTTAGTTGTGACGTTGGCGGAGAGTTTTTGGTAAATTTTTTGACAACATTTTGGTACAATTCGTTTATCAGAGCGTCAAACAACAGAGAGGTAACACATTTTTAGGAACGTTTTACAGCTCGGTTTTTGGGGAATTTTTCGTGGCATTTTTATGAGTTTTTCGTTTTATGCGTTTATTCGGGGTATTTTTTCGTGCGTTTTTTGTGGCTTCAAACAACAGAGAGGCTTACACCGTAATGCAGTATGTTTGTTGGTTACTACGTGCAATGGCTTAGTATTCACAGAGTGAAATTATTTTTTTCAAACGGTCTTATTAATGATTTCGTTTCCTGACATTTCGTGAATGTAAACGATGCCTACAGAGGTATATAATCTATTATGACCGTACTCTCCGTGCTTGATGCTTTAATCCAATAAATGTTCTATGTAAGAGGTCTGCACAAATTTCCCATTGTACCGCTGGTTTTATAACACATCTTTCTCTCGAGGCTATTAGCCCGACTTCTAAAGTTCAACGAAAACTCCCACTCATCAGCTACTAATTCTTGTTACACCTGTTCACACTTTGTGGACTCCGTGTCGCTCTATGTACAAGTCAACTCCGAGCAATGACACGAAATAGAACCAACCCAAGAGAGAACAAACGAAAAAAAATAAAGAACAAAAAATCCTTTCTATTCGACAAAAATGAAAATTACATATACATTTCCATTCACACGGAATAAGCGTCCACATATTTGTCCTCACCACCTACATGTACCTACGCCCGCTGCCGCCATCGTCATCATCATCATCATCATCATAAGCATAACTATTGAAACGGGTGGGCTTTTGTGTATTTTTAGGACACACGGAATGTGATTAATGGTAAAAGCAAAACGCCATTAAGCGAAAATACAAATTATTATGTGACAGCCTTTCGCAGTCAGCTCTATACGTATACGTACAGCTGAAATTCGTCTTTTTAAGTCAGTCGCACACACAAAAGGATATCGTTACGGAATTGCGTGTTGTGTAACGTTTTGCTTTTATACCTGGGATGTGAGGCGTAATCACACTGCTTTAGCATGCATCAAACAATATATAAGACTGTTTGGCTTAAAAGTTGATCGCTTTGTGTAGGAAGACTATTTCAAATGTCATTTTCATAATTATTTAATGAATTTTACTGAAATACACAGACATACACAATACACATCTAGCATCAGATACATTTAGGACAACAAACATATCCTATGGCTGCAATCAACCATAATGCATTTATTCAATTGAGTAGAGGGACTTTACTGGCTTTGTGTGGAGGGGAAGACTCAAGAAAAAGAGGATGCCCTGGAATTTGTAATTAAATTAATTAATTAATCCTTTTGAGGTGCATTGTATTTTCGTTTCAATTGCTTTACTCTGTTGAAACGTGTCTTCCGGTTTTTTTTTTCAGGGATAACCCACGTGAGATTTAATGTGTGCTTTTAGTTTGAAAACTGCTTCAAGAGAGTTACATGCATGAGTTGGTAGGTTTGGTTGAGTGTGATATTCCCCACACTCGTGCGTTTCATTAAATACGAACTATTTGCTGGATTTCATATGGACAAGTGCTGCAACACAACAACACATTGGGGCATACCTACAGGTGATTTTCCCGGAAATGCAGACGCTTACTACTTTTGGTAACGCTTTGTGGAAAGAACTCGAAATCGGGTGTACAGGGTGAGCTCACAAAAGGATGTATGTTACAAAAAATGGTGGTATAATGTTACAGGCATTGGGAACCCATAGCAAGAAACTAACTCTTGAATTTTTCTACAAAAGATAATAAATGATTTGTAACTTTGTGTTACAGAAAAAAGTGTAACACTTGCAGAGACGAACTTGTGCTACAAATAATTGTGGTATTCTGTTACAGACATCAGTCATCTATAACACGAAATTGCAAGTTCGACTGTAAGTGGTAATAAATGACTCGTGACTCTGTGTTACAGAAATGCGTAACGTTTGTAAAAATTCACTTCTCCTACAAAAACTAGTACTAATTTGTTACAGGCACCCAGTCATCTATAACCCCAAACTTCAAATACGTCTGTCGAATTTTTCTGCAAGTGCTATAATAATGAATGGCTATTGTAACACGTGTTACAGAAATGTGTAACGCTTGTAGAAATGCACCTGTGCTACAAATAATTGTGGTATTCTGTTATAGAGATCAGTCATCTATAACACGATTTTTTCTAAAGAGCGATTTTTTTGCTGTTTGGTTTTTAAGCCTGATTTTTTTGACAGTTCACTGGTGAATCGTGACACGTGTCAAAGTTAAAAATGCTCAGTTAGCATTGCCATTTCACCATAGATAGACTTACGCCCGAACAATGTTTGCAAATTATTAAATTTTATGACCAAAAAATTGTGCTCGATAAAAAATGTGTTAAGAGCACTTCGTTCATTTTATGGTCGTCGTAATCGTCCTACTGAGCAGGCTACGTAAATAATCAAAAATGCCGTCTGTGGTCTGCTGAGCAACCAGAAGCATTGCAAGAACTACCAATGCTTCTACAAAAATGTACCATTTGGTGTGGTTTGGCATCATTGGGGCGTATTTCTTCAAAGATGGTGATGGGAACAACGTTACGGACAATGTTGATCGTGCTCGCTATCGTTCAATGATTTCGGACTTTTTTTTTTGCCCAAAACGGAAGAACTGGGTTTGGTCGACATGTGGTTTCAACAAGACGACGCGACATGCCACACAGCACGCGAATCCATGGACATATTGGGAGGCGAATTTGTTGAGCAATTCATCTCACGTTTTGGACCTGTGAATTGATCGTACGATTTGACGCCTCTTGACTATTCTTTGTGGGGATATGTGAAGTCTCTCGTCTATACGGATAAGCCAGAAACTATATCCGCCTTGGAAGACAACTTAACTCGTGTTATTGGTGAGATACCAGTCGGATATGTTGGAAAAAGTATGCCAAAATTGGACATTTCGGATAGACTACTTGAGGTGTGTCGCGGTCAAAATTTACACAAAATAATATTCAAAAAGTAAATGGTAAGAATTGATTTATCGACTCTAAAACAATTTCACTCAATTTTGTAAATTTTCGTAGTTTTTTTTTTCAATTTTAGAAACCAAACGCTTAAAAAATCACCCTTTACAAATGAAATGATAATAAATGACTTGTAACCTGCAGGAGCTATCAAGACATAGAAGCACCTGCTCTGCGAATGCCCAAACTCCCAAACTAGTCGACTCCGATATCTGGGAGAGAGACTTTTCGGAGACTTGGAGGACATAGTGCAGGTACCAATGACGGACACAATCAAGTTTGTTAAAAGTACGCGTTGGTTTTAGTAGACCAACTCCGCCAAGGAACAACTTCAAGAAATCAGGTAAAGTGCGTTTATGCATGTTTTTTGTTGTCCAATAAAAATTCAATTTTTATCCACGACTAAAATTAAGGCATCACAATGGACTCCGGACCGTGTTAGCACAGGACTCTAAAGCTGTGCACTTCCCTCAAACCTAACCTAACATGTGTTACTGAAATGTTTAACGCTTGTAAAAAATATTTGCAGTTTCGCGTTATACATCCCAAGATCTTAATTGACATAAAAAAATTAAGTATATAAATGCTTTAAGAACATTTTTTAAACAATTTTCATACACATCTGAATTTTACAAAATTTAAATTTAGCAAGAAGCAAAGCAACTTTATTCTATTTATGGTCAAATAAATTAAAGTTACGATACATATTCGCCCTCTCTTATTAAGACCACAAATCGACGCACATCCTCTTGCAGATTTATGCGAGTCAAAAATAACTGGATCACTATATGTGAACATGGACACATGCATCACGCATGACGTGTCTACTTCAAAAATATATGATTTCTTGATTTCGTTTCTCGTTTCTACTCGAAAGTGTCATCATCTGTTTATTTATATATTGTATTTCTAAGTGGGTTGGGTACCCTTTCGGATACAAACGGGATAGTAGCGGAATTTTCCACATGAGTGCTCGCATTTCCTCCCAAAGGCTAACGACAGCGATGTAGATGTAGAGATTTCCTTTTAAGCGCTGTGCAAGAGGATTCCAAGAATATTGTCACTTTGGATTTTCGACACCACCTTGAGAAGCAGCAGTTTCCTATCTTGTTCTCTAGTTCATATCATTCGCCTGCGTTTCTATTTAATCCGAACCATCAACCGAAATGAATCTGTAGAGGAGTAGGAGTCTGGATTTCGTCCTTTGCCCCTCATAAGTAGACAATAAAAATGCATTAAATTTTATTATTTGTACGTTTACCAGTTTCTCTTTCGAGTTGCTGTTTAGATGTTTCTTTTCTTCTCATTTTTCATGGTTTTCCTTGTATTCGCGAAATATACAACACGCATTAGGGGTGAATTGCTTTTAATAAAAATGGAAATTAACACTGACAAGCTGGTCGACAGACAGAAACACAAACAGACAGTTGAGAAGGCACAGCCAGCAGCCAAAGTGTTGTATTTCGTATGTTATAATGGTGGGCCTATTATTTTAACGCTTCTTAATGACTTTAGGGTGGCGTAGAGAGTTTCAAGTTGGATATATGCGAATTGCCTTGAGCTGTATGTCTATAGAAAATGAACAACCAAGAAAATTATGCTCATCAGAGGAGGCCATATTCTCGGCGAACGTTTGATGATGCATTCCAAATTGGGGTTAAATTAGATCGTATACCATTCTAGGTGATTGGATTTTGAGGGTGTTGATTGGATGATGGGATTATCCTAGAAATGGATCTTTGGGGCGGGAGGATGTTAAGTCATCTAAGTGGTCATTGCTTTTTTTTAAGACGACATGGGTTTTATTTGAACATGCTTGTATTAGTATGGATCTTACGAGTAAATTTCCAATTTATATATGTCATTGTTTTTGATTTATGTATATACTCAAATCAACTGATGATAGCCAAAAATTGTGTCTACCCGATCTACACGAAATGGGGATAGCCATATCCAAACTAAAGTCGAACAAAGCTGCGGGGGCAAATGGGTCTACCGGCCGAGCTTTCCCATCAGCGGGGCATATACCAACTCATCTGTAAAATTTGGTTTGCACGAAAGCATGCCCGACGAATGGAACCTCAGCATCGTGTACCCCATCCACAAGAAAAGAGATACTCTGAACTGTGCCAAATACAGACGAATAAGTCTCCTGAATGTCGAATATAAGCCCTATCACAGAATCCATTCGTAAGAATTCCCCGAATGAAAGCTACGATACGAACTACGAAAAATTTACTTTACAAAATCCGAATGGAATCCACAGAAGCATTGCCTCATTCACCGCTCTCATTCTCATTTTCGAAATCAGCTGTTTTGTGTCAAACATCGGTCATGTGTGCGAAATCTGAAAAATCAGAGAAAAATACTTTGCGACTCTTGTCTCTTGTGATCCCTTTGACTTCGATGAGCCAATGTACTAGTATAGGGAATTCAATTCATTTTATGTTGTAAAAAGAATAATAAGCTTAGAGGTTTCAAAGAAAATTTCGACTCAATAAACCGGCATTTAAATGTATATTACAGGAGCTGGAACATGAGTAAAAAAATTGATATTTGCCTTATTAGTTGTGTTTGCCTTATTAAAGTAACAAATAAAATTAAGAACAACGAAAAAATGGTAAATACTTCGTTTTTTATACCAAACACAACCTATTGTTGTGCAAACATCGTTTTTCCCAACGTCTCCGACATAAATTACTTGTCGTAGAAAAAGAGGTTAATTTTCCGTTTCATTCGGATTCAGAGATACCTAATTTTACGAAATTCGTAGCAGACTTTCCACTACGAATGGATTCCATGATGTATTTTTCGGGATTCGTGGCATATTTTCGATTACGACGGAATTCATGATAGGGCTGATTATGTGAGCGTCTAAAACCTTTCGTCAACAACCTGATCGGCCCGTATCAGTGCGGGTTTAGGCCAGGAAAGTCCACCATTGACCAAATGTTCACACTCCGACAGATCTTAGAAAAAACCCAGGAATTTCAGATGGGTACACACAACACACCACATTTTTATCGACTTTCAAGTCGCCTATGATAGCGTATATAGGGATGAGCTATATAAAGTCATTCCATGTGTCGGCATTCCTGCCAAACCCGTTCGTCTGTTCAGAATGACGATGGATAAATCTCACTGCTTCGTCAAAATCGGTCATTTGATGTCGAAAAGGGTTTGAGACAAGGCGATTCACTATCGTGTAACTTTTTTAACATCATCCTTAAAGCAATTTTACGAAACTCACAAGCCAACATCAGAAGTATAATTTTTCAGAAGGCTGTTCAGCTGCTTACATATGCTGACGATATTGACATTATCGAAAGATCGCAGCGAGCTTTCAGTGGCGCATTTTCAAGTATTAAAACGGAGGCGGCGAAGATGAGTCTGGCTGTAAATGAGGACAAACCAAAATATATGCTGTCAACGAGAATGGAGTCTCAGCATCGGCGACTCGGACAAAACGTCACGATGGACATAGATACAACTTCGAAGTAGTTAAAGACTTTGTCGCAAAATGAGATCAGAGCGGAGATCAAACGAAGACTCACTCTTGCCAATCGCTGTTTCTTCGGGCTAAGAAGGCATCTAAGACGTAAAGTCATCTCTCATAGAACCATGGAGATAATTATATAAGACAATAATCATCCCGGTGCTGCTGTATATGGTGCAGAAGTATGGACTCTGTCAAAATCGGATGAATACTTCCTGGGATGTTTTGAGAGAAAGATTCTTCGGACGATATTCGGTCCAGTTACTATCGAAGGAGTGTGAAGGAGAAGATTTAACGACGAGCTTTATGGGCTATACAGCGACGTTGATTTGGTCAAAAAGCTGAAGATATAACGGCTGAGATGGCTGTCGCATGTGGAGCGTATGGACAGTAACGCACCAGCCCGACAAGTTTTTGAGTCCACTCCTGAGGGACAACATATAGCAGAGGAAGACCTCACCTTAGGTGGAGCGCACAATTGGAGGGCGACCTCAACCAACTTGGTGTGCGTAACTGGAGGTAGCTAGATAGCACACTTGCATTAGAAGAACAACAACATTTTGATTATTTTCGGCAGAAAGTTTTAATACCCTGCGTTTCGAGTTAACAATCTTGAAAGCTTTGAACTTTTGCATTTATACTATATTTTACTGTAAGAAGGATTTTCGTTTAAATACCAAATACCACAGTGTTGTGTTTTTCAGTGCGCTTACATACCTATCGATGCCTGGTCCCTGACGAATTTTTAGGACGAGAGAAAATCTGATATAGTGACATTGTAAGTGTCCAATGAAAATTAAGAACTAAATTCGTGACCACAAAGCTTTTTTAACGTCACACCTGAGAGTATGCAATGGAAATATAACACCACTCGTTTGCGGGACATAGCAAAACAAATCAAACCTCAACTCAAGAACTACACTTCATACTGCATAACGTGACCAGTTATTTTTTGGCAAAAAGCGGCGGGTTTTTTGAAGCTAAAAGCAGGCGTGTTTTGGCGGGTTTGGCGGGTTTCCCAACAGTAGATTCTGACCTAAAAAATTTCGTGCAAAATAGTAGAAAACAGTTTATTTCACGTATTGTCACGTAAAATCTAATATAATTCTTTAAAAATAAACGTCATTAGTTTTTTTAATATACGGAAAAACGGCTTCCAAATCTTATCTACATATTTTTTAATTTTGGATTTTTCGGCATCTCGGAGTCATCAGGGTTGTTATATGTTTTTTAATTAAAAAAATCTTCAAATGTAGTGAAAAAAAGGACTAAAGAAAATTCTTAAGAGAATTAAATTCCGATTTTTTATCAAAAAGCGGGAAAATGGTTGTGGTGGCGGATGGAGGGTTTTTAGGTAAAAAAGAGGGTAAAACCCGACAAAAGCGGGTGAAATGGTCACATTATGCATACTGCGCTTTTGAAATTGCAATAAAGTAAAAAATAGTCCCCCTGCAACCCCCCTGCTAATTCCCCCCATATATTTGTTCTTTAGATTTTATTTCCACTTCGATCTGGACTTTTTTGCACTTTTGAAAATGGAATAAAGCCCGAAAAACGTTGGCCTTTATTGCAATTCCAGAAGTGTTTGTCCAAAGGACTGGTGGTCCCAGATGAATTTGACTCAGCATGGCAGACCGTGCATAGATCATGGACGGTTCAAAAATTCCAACTTGTGTTGGGGCAGAGATCAGTGGACTTCAGTACCCCTTGAAAACACAACAGCAATTTACACTACTCCTCAAAATAAGGTAAACCAAAAATCGGCTTCTAAACATATTCGGAAACAGTTTGAGGTAAACAGTGATCCACACCTTCTTGGAATTGGTCGATCCCAGTAAGAAGGGATATGAAATTCCTATAGAATTAGTCTCTGTGGAGAAACCCGGGGCTCTCGTAGCTTTAACAAATTTCATAATTGAAAATATTAACGCAGCTCGAGCAGCTTCTTCTCCGGACGGAGGGGTCCATGGTTCGGGGGTATGGCCATGTAAAATGCTTGGATCCCACGACGTGCTATGGAATCCGTACCATCAGGCAGGCGTCTTCTAGGTAGGCCCTGGATGAGATGGTTAGATCAAGTTCATAATCTCTCAACTCTCATCTATCCGTATGGGGATTGATTAATGCCCATGATGATTTAGAGTTGTGTTGTTGTGTTTTAAGGCTTCGTTCGAACGAGTTAGATACTAGTACTACCCCCCTGGAGTCAATATTTTAGTCAACTTCTCCCTTCATTACTTACATTACACGGCTAATACTAGTTCAACACACTTTCAATTTACAGTTTTGTTAAGAGATTAATACATTTTTCTGAGAGACGACAAACTTTGTTCTCAATTTTAACATCATCTCTCCACAGTTCGCTATGGCCTATACTATACCAAACTGCCGCAAAAATATTTCTGTATGCAATTTTCGTGTTTTTATTCAGCCGTATTTTTGTCAGCATCTCTTTCCATCGCCTAACGGGAGTAGGTCACACAGAAGTTTGGCGTTTTTCATTTTACCAAAAATCACGTAATGCAAATGAAAACCCTCCAGAGAAACCATTCAAGTAGAAAGCGAAAAAAAAATGTCGAACAACAGCGCAACAAAGTACACTCGTATAATATCGGCCTGGGGGTGGTGGGGTGGTGATGGGCTTCGGTGGCAAGCCTGTGACAAGAAGATGTCGATCGCGTTCTCTGCAGGTGCAGGTGGCTGAAATAAAAGGCAAGTCTTATTTTCTCCTTGAAAGTTCGATATTTTTTCCTTCTTGTTGTTGAAGGTTTCTTTTTTTTTCCTCTATACTCGTTGTAAATGATTTTCGTGTTGGTGAGAAAAAGTGGAGCGCATCTTGGAGGACAACGCGACAAAGGCGAATTTTTAAAGTCATGTAAAATACGGGAGAGTATAAGGACGACTTGAATTCCTGTTATATTATTTCGTTGCCTTGCTAATGGTATAGAAGGAGTCAGACATCTTTTGGGTATTTTTTTTTTGTCCTGCACACTATATGCATAGAGTCATCGTTGTCGTTGTCGTCGTGTATTGATGAATATTCGTGAAACGTGTCAGTGTACTGCTCTCATTTTGTCATTTCGCTTGGTTTTCATTATTTTTGCTGTTCCTTCTTGCATTTAACAATGAAAAATGGTGAAATGGAAATGAGATTTTGTCGGCCCGAAGGGAAAATGGAATAATATCGCTGCTGGGATAGAAGAAAGGATTCATTACTGTGTGTCCTCATTGTGAGAATTACTTTCATTTTCATTAAATTCATTAACACGAAAAAATAAAAACCAAACGCAGGGACTACTGTAGCTGTAGATAGTACTGAACACTAAAATGCCGAGAGAGAGAGAAATTATAACGGAAGTGAAACAATGGTGCTGCGCTAAAAAGCATAAAGGGAGCCAAGGTAACGCTTGGAAAATAATACGCTTTTTTGGTGGAGGATGGATAAGGAGTTGGTAGCACTTTGTAGCCAGCTGAAGGATATGGATTGTAATTGGTTCTGAGTGACAGATGACGTAAAGATATTTAAGCTTCTTGTAGTTTTGACTTAACTCTTTGGGCTCAGTTTGCAGTAACAATTTAAAATTGTTATGAAATCGTTTCTCGACTTTTTCCAGCTTCTTTCTACAAGATACTTAGGGAAGAAACTCCCAACCTATGAATGGAATGAAATGGGAAAAGATTTCTATTGGAACCACTTGTACAATACTTGTTGTTTATTCTTAGAGACACTCTAGCCCCATTTTTAGAAGGACCTTTCAACAATGTCAATACTGATCTTAAGAATACTTGAAGTAATGCACATTTATAACCGAACGCGTAGGCTACAAACTTATTTCTGCAGAGGAATTTCTCAAGGCTAAGTTATTCTTTCTCCAGCGCCTATCCTAGGCAGTGCATATTTTCAGACGAATCAAAAATGGATACGTGGGTATCTATCTAGGGTTAGGCATCTTCTCCTAATCGCTGGACACATCAATATACACGGTAAACGCAATACCAAAAGAAGGCATTAGCCTTTATCAGCAACAGAATTTAGCGACAGAAAATGGCTGTTTTTGGCGACAGAACGTAAACAAGTCTTTGATTGTTTCTATTTCAGCCAGCAACAAAAATGTCAATTTATTGCACGAGGCATGATTTGTTTTATTTGAATGTTTCTGGACTGCCATCTGTCTTGTTTGAGTTGCAAATTCGACTACTAGACGAAAAAAATGTTTTTAGTGGACATAATTTCAAGCTAGATTTGACAGAATAGACGGCTGCCATGTTTTTTTTTTTTTCGTTCTGTTCCATAGTTTTATGTAGCAAAGGAAGCAACGCAAACAGAATTTAGTACAGAATAAAAAAGTTTTCTGTTCTGTTTCGGTTTCTGTTCTAGTTTCCGTTCCTTGTCAGTTGGCGCCAGCATTGCCATAAGTGCAGATTTGTTTGCATTTTGCAGATTTTCACCCCAGCTTTTAAAATTCCAAAATCTAGGAGGCAGATTTTGTCTGCATATATTTGGTTTGTTTAAGTTTCCTAACTCCATAGAAGAGAACAGAAAAGTAGAAGTTTTAGCGTTCCATGAGTAAAAATGTTGTACAAAACTGTTCCACTGCTGGTTTTACGAGGCTGTACTAAATGCGTTTAGCACTAGTCTGTCAAAATTCAATTTTTTGATATCGCAATATTAATTAATCCAGATTTTTTACTATAGAAATCTGAATTGAAGATTTTTCTCTGCGTGATTGCAGATTTGTCGAAATATTTTCATGGCAACAATGCTTGGCGCCTTAATGTGTTTACGAGCATGTTTCGACAAAATGGCCGTTATTATTTTTGTGAAATTTAAATCTATCGGCAGCGGTAATGTTGCTTCACCTACCCGTTGTAATTGTAAAACAACAGCTCCTAAATGTTACACATTTTAAAAATTGCTCAGACTCATTTTGACGTTTCCACTTGTGAAATTAGCAATTTACAAGCTTTTTCTAAAATAATGTTTTGAGTTAGAAGTTGAAGTAAGCATCTGCTAGACGTACTAGTACTTTTGAGTTATATAAAGTGAGCCCAAAAATATGCCATTCTGACGCTTTAGAGTCTGTCATTTCTGAAATTGTCGTAAAACGTTTAGAGAAATGTTAAGCGAAAACATATCTGACATTCTTTCGTTTGATTGTCAATTCATTTTTGACGTTTACTCAGTTAACTAAAAAATGACCGAGACATCAAGAGTGATGTCAACGATGATGCGTCTCTTTTCTTTTGCACATTAGGAATGGATGATTGTAGTAGAAGAAGGGGACAACAATGACAATACTCCTCCTCTAGGGCTATAAAAAAAGGTACAAAAAGAGGCAAATGTATAAAGAAAAAATAAAGAAAATAAAAAAACTAGAAAATAGATTAACTGTTCTAATGGTGGTTCGCTTTTGTTGAAAATTGCGACTATGACCATGGAGACAATGACGAAAAGAAAAGAAAAAAAAACGTAAATGATTTTGATGAGTCATTTCGTTTGATGGTATTTTTTGTATGTTTTTCTTTCGTTTGAAAGTTTATCGTTGTAATCGTTGCAAAGAAGGTGTATGCGGATTGGGGACCTGGAAAATGACTCCCCTTTGTTGGCACTCTCATTTTATGGGCTTACGCTAATGAAAAATCATTGGAATGATGTTGGGTCATTGCGTTATTATTTACGGTTTATTTTTTTTTAGTGAGCCAATTAAGTCAGTTTAAAGGGAATAACATGAAATAGTTTTATGGGACATTTAAGCGTTATAGGATTGTGAGACGATCTATACATTAAAGACGAAGTTTATGGTTCATTAAATGACAGCTAAGTGAAACAAGGATGGGTATCGGTTATCCATTGTCAGATTTATATTATACACTTTAAATTACTTTTTCATAAACTGCATATAGATATTTGCTATAAACAAAAACTTTATAGCAGCTTTAAGTTCTATTGAATAAAATTGGCGCTGTATAGATCCTTGATTTTTAATTTAGTGACATTTCCAGCCATTTGGTTTTTATACAATGTCAGTATAAGAACGCAAACCGGACTAAATCTGGCATATTAATTGCCTACTAAGGGAACTGGCTTATTGTTCAAAACAAATCAGGAACAATGAATGACTGCTGTAGTTCGAAATAGCTCTAATTCTAACCAAAATCTTTGTTATTCTCTCAAACAATACCTCAATGATGAACTTGACAAATTTCCTAACACAAATTGGTCAGGGGTTGCTCCCAAATTATGCGAGAAATGTTACTCCTCACTTTCCCCAAACGATTTCGAGGTATGGATAGACTTGGATAGATTGACATTGAGATCCCAGTAGAAAATCTAACCTGAAGTGAAAAAAGAGTCAGTAAAAGACGAAATGTGCCTGAAGATTTTTATATCATCTGCCTTAACAGAGACATTACATACATAGTTTCGATGATGCAGAGTAATACATAGTTAATTGTAAGAATGTGTCTAAGACGATAGTGTCCTTGAGGTACTATAAATAAATACACTTTATGGGGTCAGAAACTTTACATCCAAATAGATAATTGTAATGTCAGCCTGTGCCTTGTTAAAACCTCACAAAGTGGCGCCCAATGTGAGACCACTGCTAACTAACAGATATGTTGGAAGGTGGTTAGTAAAGGGTGGGCCATCTAGTGGTTTCTTTTTAAATCATAAATCTTTTTTCTGTCGAAATCTTGACAGAAAGTCAGTATTATAACTCCGCGGACCAAAATGAGCCGTTTTACGCTTGAACAACGTTGGGTTTTGGCCGCTAATGACCGAAACAATAAGATCGCGAATACATGACAATAATGGACAATCGGACTATTGAAAATTAATGAAATGAATGAGTATTGGCCGAAATGAAGCGCACCCACCGCGCCTGCTGTACGCAAGTCTGTGCAAAAAGTTCGTGAGAGTGGTATGATAGTGCACAACGCTCATGGTCCCCGTCATCGTACGGTCACAGACGAGAATGTGGCTGCTATGGCCGAGAGTGTGAGATTCAATTCACGAACATCAACTCGCCATCGATCTCAACATTTCACGCACTAGCCTGAGGGGAATTCTGCACAAAGATCTCGAATTATTTGCTTACAATGTCCAACTGACCCAGCAATTGAAGGCGCACGACCATCCGCTTCATTATCGCCTCGCAGTTTGGGCCTTAGAGCAGCTTGAATTGGACAACGATCTTGGACGAAAAATCATTTTTTCTGACAAGGCTTAGTTTCATCTCGGCGGCTACGTTAACAAACAAAATGTCCGCATCTTAGGCTCGGAAAACCCGCACGTTATTGTCAAGAAGCCAGTGCATCCACAGAGAGTGACATTTTGGTGCGGATTGTGGAGTGGTGGCATAATTCGACCATTTTTCTTCGAAAGCTAAAATAAGCTAATGACTTGAACGACGGCCTACATGTGTCTGCCCAGAATTTTTCGCTTTTTTTCAAATTGATGTAATCCTAAGAACCCAGATTGTACGCCTCCAAATTTTAATATTAATATGAAATCGTGGCAATATTTTGGCAAGAATTGCTCGTTCAGCTTCGACAGCAAATTGAAATCGAATTCCTTAAATATCGTAACGCAAATATAATTGTAGGTAATTCAATGCTTGATCAAGTACCTATCTAAATTGTAGCTGCAACTACTTGGTGTACCACAGGAGACCCATGCATGACCCATACTTGTTTTTATTATTTATTTTTTCATTTAACTCTCACTTGTCTATATTCAATTCATCCTCATTATATTATCCTTTGAACTGACAGAAACAAAAAACTTGCCATTATCCTTTTCATAATCATCAGGATTTATATATATTTTTTTGAAAAAACAAATTATAACTAGATATACACAATTGGAAAAGGGAAGAAAACATTTCAAAAGCAAATATGATACACATAAAACATCACTTACTCATTATGTGGTATATCCTCATCCTGTTCGCCAAGGACTAATATCATATTCAGTTTAATTGCAAACAACATCACGCACAATGTCAAAATTCCAAGCAATTTGTGTTGCTCCATTGTTGCTGCTCTCCGATATATGCTGCAGATGTGATGTGTTGAAGGTGGTTTTGTTTGGTCGCTGATGGATGGAAATTACGATGCAAAAGGACACACGAAACAAAGAAAATATTATTTATTTATTTTTATATGATTTTCTGCTTTTTTATTTAAAATTATATTCTCACTGAATAATTTCAATTACACACTCGGTGAGTAGATTTAACAGAGACCAACGGAATTTTCATTTGCATTTGCACACGCATGACACATCACACACAAGATTAACACATATTTTTCCGTATACAAAATTTGATAATATTAAAAATTTTATTTTAAATTTAAAATTTAATTTAAACCCGATTTCAAGACTGAACACTCCGAATAGAGAAAGAGATAGCGAAGTAGATAGACGTAGCGAAATGAATATAAAACACTTGTAGGTAGGAGAATTTTTTTTTTATATATATTTGCGATGGAAAAGTGCCGCAAGATTCTTCTCATAAAACCACTCAGATGCGCGATGAATCCTGGATGGCTATATAAATGTTGGCGAGAGGGCGGGGGGTAGGATGGATGCTTGTATGTATCTTGCTTGCTTACACACTCTGAGAAGAAGGATAATCTGCTCGACGGTGCTGTTGTAAGTTTATAAATTCGTCTTTAATAAATTCGCCTAAAATTGCAGTCATTTTCTAAAACCGACCGACCGTACACACGAAAGGATCTAGAGTGGAGTCTTTGGGGATAGGATACTATATAATTTTTGTTGGTTTTAATTTATCTACTCGAAGGATACAATGATATGCGCGTACATATACGCATGCAATTATTATTATTATTTTGTTGGTGTAATTTGTTGCTGGTGGTGCTGCTTCTGCTGCTGCTTGTAGCTTATTTTGTTATAGATACTCAAGGATAGGATGTTTGGAATTCATTTCCTCATGTTGTACTGTATGCTGTGTTGGGGATGTGGTTGTGGTGGTTTGGTAGTGGTGCTATTGATATATGGCACTGGCACATCCTCTCCTTGAACCAGTTTTGAGTGTGAAGTCGTCGTTTTTATTTTCCTATCTCCTTTTAGTTTTATTTTTTTTTTTTTTGTCCTTTGGTTCGTTTATTTTTCTGTTCGTCCTTCCTGTGTGCGAGAGTTAAAAAGGAAAATTTGCACTAGTTAGATGAAAAACTGTTCCACATATTAAACTAAAAGTAGGTACCTACACTCACGAGCAAACACACACCCACACATCCAATAAGGTCCTATCCCAAAGGAAATGAAATAAAATAAAAATGTATAACCGCATAGGGAATGGAGAACCTGTAGAATATCATAGTCATTATCATCGTAACCATCTCGCACTATATTATGTCCTGGTTTTGGTTTGATTTGCATTAAAAACAAAAGAATGAGAAGGGCTCACAGGGGGAAGGGCGACCGACAGCAGAAAATATGGTGTGAAAACTGAAAACCCCCATTAAGTGAAAAGTTCACATTCGCTAAATATAAATTTTCATCAAAAACGAAAGGTACCTTACCTACACGTACACACGAATATTACGTGTAGAGTTATTGCTATTACGAGTATTATGCCACAACTACTAGTACTAGTACTCTATGGGGACGACTCTTAGTTATACCGTGTGTGCGGTTTTCGTGGCCACAATTCATTAGTTTTTGAGGTGAGGCGCGGCGCGCGCAAGGGGTATAGATACAACATTGAAATTAAATCTTATGAGAGATAGAGAAACTGGTACCGCGTATCCTTGAAAAGTCATTTATACTATGAATGGGTACATGTTCCCGGAATTAGAAATGGAATAGAGAATGGGGTGGTTTTTTTTTAGACTTTGATTTATTTTAAAGAAGCAATTTTAAGAGAATTGAGATTTATTATTTTTGAATATTTTTTTAATAGACGTTTGTTGCAAAGGGGAGGCATAGAAAGGATAATCAGTAATCAAGGTGGTTTTGAGGAGTTTAGAGTAGACGATGCAACCGAGCGACGTCCAGAATGTTTACTAAATCCGTCAACCCTCTTAGAACTTAGAGACTTGTCTTTATGCTTCGATTCAAGGATAATCATCATTTAGCATTGAAAATTTTTTTTTTCAAAATTCTGCTTTGATCAATTTTAAAATTCAGAATTTTGACCCGCTCCAAAAATGATATTCCCATACTCACCAGATATTATGTTTTTTGTTTAACGCAAATATATTATACTTTAAAACTACTGATCCAGAGTTGAGTAGGTACAATTTTTCGCTGAAAATTTTTTTAACAATTATGAGTCAAAATTTCCGAACCCAGTTAAGAATGTTACCATGGCTCTGTACCACTGGCAGTAAATAAGGGACTTCAGCCTCAAATCTCATACTGGATCTATTCAACCGTCATCAGGGCTAGACGTAATCGTTTAAACTGTAAGATGTCATTTCCAATCATGGCGATTAAGAAGGCTCTGTCGTGGCTGTGGTAAAATGTCAACTGACGATTAAATCCCGGGATAAGGTCACCTTCAATTACAAAACTGTCCTTAATTTCCGCTTATCTCTCAATGTGAATGCGGAATAATTAAAAAATCACCTTATTTGGAAGCCGGGCCATAGATGAATTGCTAATAGCTACAAAAACGGTTTTCTATACATTTTATAAAGATATTTTAGTAGCGCAGCCACAAAAAAAAAATATTATTTCAATTTCAATTTCCGATATTGTAAACCTCAGCCTATTTTTGTTTTACTTTTTTTGTACAACGCAACTTCGCATCCTCATCTTACTTTAAGCAGTATCACATTGATATTTTTCCCGGCAAAAAAAAACACCATCTTTTTGTAAGCCCTTGTACCAGGGCACCGTCAAAAAGTGGAAAGTTTTTTTTTATCGCGAACAAGTTCTAAATCATCTGGGCCCTATTTCATAAAAATTGGTAACTGCGATATAGGTGAAAGGTGACAATTTGTAAACTGACAACTGGATAATTGTCAAATTTCTGTTTCATACATTATTAGACAATTTTGTAGTAGAATTATCGGAAAATAACTAACAACTATCAAGTTTTGGTTTCATAAAAAAAAATTGTCATGATAATTAGGTCTGTTCCTTTACTTTCAAATCTTATGAATTCTTACGAATTTTTACGCATTTTTACGAATTTTTACTCAATGTCGTTCATTAACTTGAAAAATTCGTAAGAGAGCGGCTTCGAGAGAGGAAGAAATTATCCCTCCACAGAGAAGTGAGAATCTTGCTAGTTTTTACTGAACTAATTTCTTTGAGTAAGAATTGAAACGACTACTGTCAGTTGAAAATTGACAGATGATTCGAAATTTGATTTGAAAGGCGTGTAACGACTATTTGCATTTGTCTTTTGATTTCCTGCGATATGAGAAACAAATTGGTATGAAAATGGTGGCAGAAGGCGGGCAAATAATGTAACTTTTTTTCTCTTCTCGAATGCATGTAGTTCTGTCAGTAAAAACTCTTCCACATACTTGGATTCATACCTACTCACATGTAGTTTATTAACAACAAAATGCATCTTTCATTTTTCATAGTTACCTACTACAAAAGCGTTCCCTAACGTTTTCGTAAGTTTTTCTCTTTGAGAGAGACTTCATCCCCATCACTGCCATTTTGACAGTCTTTTCCATTTTTACTACAAAAGTAATAGAACAGACCTTATTTGTTAGGTATTTTTCGAGAATTGTCATGAGTTTTCTGACAAATTTGTACTGAAAATGTTTTTATGGGATAGACAACATTTTACAATTTACAATTTTTGTCCGTATTTAATTGAGAATTCTTACAGCCCTTTGAGTTTCGGTCAAATATTAATAGTGAAGTAACAAGTATGATTTAAAATGCTAATTATTATTATTTCTTTAGAAAGAATATATAATTTTATTAATATATAGGGGAGGCTGGGCACTTTTGAACATTACTAATAAAACAACGTTAAAAAAATATTTCAAAGAATAAACCAAAATTTTAACTTTGTAATACCATATGAAAAATATAAATATTTTTATCGCTTGACCTATTGGGGCAGGTTTGAACAAAACAGTCGGGCACATTTGAATAAGGGATTTGTAAGTGGCATTGAACTAAAAGCTAAGCTACCACCACCAATTAACGCTCCGAGAACATTGAGGACAGCTCCGATGATGATTTTTGTCTTTAATTTTTCAAAATTTCTGTTGGGTTAATAAAATAGCTCATTTTTGTTTTTATAAAGTTTCTTCTGTCATTTGTAAAATATTGTAAAATTTCAGTTTGTTTTGTTACTTCGTTTTTTTTTTTTTATTAAAAAAATAAAGTTAATTTATTTTATTAAAAAATAAAAACCCTGTAGTAACTTATTAGCTGCTAAAAGCAAAAGCAGCTAATAAGTTACTGTCGTTCAAAAGTGTCCCAGCCTAGTTCAAAACTGTCCCACATGGGGGGTACCCTTGATCATAAGGACCTACTTTGTTTTTAAATAAAAATAAATCACACGCCCTTACTTAATTTACGTAGTTATTTGTCCAAATCAAAGTTTATTTCCATTTCTTAAAGTGAGAATACTTTACAGTCCAATAATTTAAGCACATAGGATTTTATGAGACTCCAAAGCAAAAAGTTTTCAAATGTGTCCCACTCTCCCCTAATATTATTGCATTAAGTGATTTCAAATTTTTCAGACAAGTGTAACAAATTTGAAGAACTGTCACCTGTCAATGTTTATGAAATAGGGCCCTGATTCCTAAAATACATAACCTTGTTAATGTCTTATGAATTTTTGTTTAAATTCGAAAGGGCAATGCAAAAGTAAATTAATTTATTATACCCTCCACAGGAAGGTATATTCACTTTGTCATTACATTTGTAACGCCAAGAAGGATTCACCGGAGTCCCTATAAAGTATATATATTCTGAATCAGGATCACATTCTAAATCGATTTAGCCATGTCCGTCTGTCTTTCTGTCCGTCTGTCTGTCTGTCTGTCCGTCTGTTGAAAGCACGATAGCGTCCAAACGAATTGACCTAGGGGAATGAAATTTTGTGAGAGGACTTATTTTTACCGTCGTCAGGTTGGTATTGAAAATGGGCTATGTCGGTCAAGTAGTTCTGGTACCTCCCATACAAAACCACTATTAGACCCATGTGTATCTACGTCTGTTGAAATCACGATAGCGTCCAAACGAATCGACTTAGTCAACTGAAATTTTGTGAGAGATCTTATTTTTACGGTCCTCAGGTTAGTATTGAAAATGGGATATGTCGGTCAAGTAGTTCTGGTACCTCCCATACAAAACCACTATTAGACCCATGTGTATCTACGTCTGTTGAAATCACGATAGCGTCCAAACGAATCGACTTAGTCAACTGAAATTTTGTGAGAGATCTTATTTTTACGGTCCTCAGGTTGGTATTGAAAATGGGCTATGTCAATCAGGTAGTTCTGGTACCTCCCATACAAAACCACTATTAGACCCATGTGTCTCTACGTCTGTTGAAATCACAATAGCGTCCAAACGAATCGACTTAGGCGACTGAAATTTTGTGAAAGATCTTATTTTTACGGTCCTCAGGTTGGTATTAAAAATGGGCTATGTCGGTCAGGTAGTTCTGGTACCTCCCATACAAAACCACTATTAGACCCATGTGTATCTACGTCTGTTGAAATCACGATAGCGTCCAGACGAATTGACTTAGTCAACTTTTTACGGTCGTCAGGTTGGTATTGAAAATGGTCTATGTCGGTCAAGTAGTTCTGGTACCTCCTATACCAAGCCAATATGGCATGGCGAACATTTTGCATGACTTTTATGCAGTGGAGGGAATCAAAGCATCGGCCAGGCCGATGATAACACTTTTACTTGTTTTAATTAATATAATGTATGTAGATACTATAGGCGTATATTGCCTCCTGGCAAGGAAATAACACCCAAAATGACGAATAATTTTACAACAACAAATTGCACGAGACTTCTTAGGGCGATATTTTTAAACTGATTTGGGCCTAACGCCAGTCCATTACAATCTTATAGAATCGAAACTTTAGTTCAAAAAACAACTCCACCCAGTAGTCCTGTTTCAACCATTCCTACTATAACCACAAAACTTCGCAGGCTTAAATCGCTTATGTGTGCATTTATATTAATTCAATAGCTTTAATTTAATTACCTGTTATATTTATTTAACAATTTAAATTAATCGAATCGCCGCCATTTTTAATCAGTTTACCTACAAAAACGGTTCCTACAATGTTAGGTGAATAATAAATACAACCCCCATCATTGTAGGTGTAATCTCTTAATTTAAAGTAAAGTATCGATGATAACACCCGTGATATGAGGAGATGTGCAAATCGCATAAATTGGGTATGCAAATTGCCATCGTCAGTGAACTGAAAACCAACCAACTGACTGTGAATTTATATTGGGTATTTTTTTTTTTTATTTTTTTTTTCGCTCATGTAGTACTTGTGTGTACCATCCAAAATGGATGATATTCGTGTATGTCAACATTACCATCATCATTCGATTGCCAACAAAGTCAAATTTTAACCAAGTAAAAAAAAAAATAAAAATTAAACCGAATCGTAATGACAATATTTTTTTAACAGCTATATGATTTAAAATTTAAAATTCCCAACGAGATACGCTCAATTCGCATTAATTTATTTAATGTTGTTGTATTGCCTGGAGTTTATGTTTTTGGTCGGCCAGCGTATAATACAACCGATGTAACATCACAATGGCTATTTGTCCTGGCGCGGTAGATATGTATATGAAGGAGTGCATCTGAAATTGATAGCGCGGCATTTATCCCATCTGATAGGGTTAGTGCATTGTGTGCTAACAAACACATTGAGGGTTTAATTTTAATTTAATATCACTGTATGTACTATGAATTGAAATAATTATTGACAGGAACATTTTGGGCAGCAGAGGCGGGTTTAATTTTTGGTGTAACTAGAGAATTTGTTGATTTACGCATGGGCCTAGAAAAGCCACAAATCTAAAGACGGGTGGAATAGTTCTTCAATTTGTATTCAGAGAATTTGTTTCGATTAGATTGTTGGATAGAAGCTGACATTTTTGACAATTTTCATCCGGAAAATATTGGTCAAAAAGTCAGAGCGCCATGGACACAATAATTAAAAAGCCGTGAAATACCAACTAATTTAAAATCCAAAACTTATACGCAGTTCTTCCTTATAACACCTACATGGCCAATGGGCGAATTAAACTTGAAATAATGACAAAACCAAGTCAGTATATTGCTTATGTCCCTGGCCAAGGTCCCATACAAATGGCATCAATTTTGCGACTAGGATCTTTCAATTGGTCTCCAAAAGAAGGTCTTCGACTCAGTAAACAGGAAAAGTGCATTCTTGATCCAATTTTCGACTATACGCATCGTATGTGGTTTCTGCCAATATGTCTTAGCTCTCCCTAACTCTCGAACAAAGGAGGTGATTTCTCCTGAACTTAGTCTCAGAGCAATCCGTATAAGTAAAATTAATTTATCCAACAAAGAGTCCTGCGCCATGTACTTCGTTCGAACTGCTCTTCTTATTCCACTTTGGGTTTACACGTTTCATTTCATGTTTAGCTATGGAAGTGTCGCCTTTTCGATATGCGAGTCAGATCTACTGCTGCTTTCGTCTTCGGATGCGCGTTAGAAATCAGATTAGGCCAGAAACTCCTAAGTATATTTCGCACTTTCGCAGACACCGTTTAAGGAACTTTTGCACATTTTTCGTGGTAGTGGCAGCTATTTTCTCCCATATAGCAATACCGATTCGACATTGAGACGAAACAGACCTATACATTCAATTTCATGTTAATAGCATTGCTTTGTCAAATTTTGGACAGGATTCTAAACGCAGACTTCGCTTTTGTCAATTCGGCTGCCTGCATGCTCTTCTTCGGTTCCATTTTCAGTTGGGATTATACTCCCCTGGCATTGGAAGCTCTTCACTCTCTACGTGCTGTATAGCAGTTTTAACTTGAGATGATGAACTAGAACCGAGGCTGCTGATCTTTGTTTTGGTAGCTTATTCCCTTCCTCCACATGTCATGAAAATGTTATGTGTCCCAAGACCGCTCGTAAAGTGGTTAGAGCAGCTCTGCTAATGACGTTGCCCCTGGTACGAAAAAACTCTCCTTACCGCCTTGTTATTTTCGAGGGCCTTGATTGCAGAAGTGATCTAATTTTTACTCTGAGTTCCGATACATTTTGGGGAGTCGGTTACCTCATTTTGACTAAGGCGCATGTGATTATGGCGAAATGTATAGTGAATTGTTCCTTTCAACTTCTGAGCTAGTCTTCATTGGAAACAAAACAGCTAAGTTATCACCGGTCGTTAACTAAAGCGATGATTAGGTACCTGTCAGCTTCTTAGTGATTCGGTTAAAGGTTCTACTGTCATACCTGCTCGCTTCTTCCTGTGCTTCTGTTGCCAATCACAGAACCAGTTTCGTGCGGTATCGGACTTAGATACTTAACGCTCTCCTCAAGGAGCATGCGTCAGGTCACACTACATACTGAATTTAAACGCGCTCTAGTCCAAATTTTCTCACCTTCCTCATTGTCCTCAGAATCATCTTCGTTGAACTCACATAACGAATAACTACCCCCCCAATGTGTGAACTGTCAAGCCCATTTACACCCTTCTCCCACTATACAAATGAACCCCTCTCTTCGCGCCAATCCTCCCACAAACCCCATATCTACCCCATTCAACATCCCTTCCTGATGACCAAAAACAGGCACAAACAAAAGGCAAACAAAAATAAAATACACCATGCAAGGATGATTTCCTGTGAGTGATGGACTGCTATTATACAATAGTGCTGTACACACATAATAACATTTCCCGTATACTGTTCCGTCAAAGCGCACATATAAAATATATTCTACTCTCGTGCAAACGTATAAAGGCATAAAATTGCATTTTGCATTTGTAGATGTGTACACATAAAGTTTTGCGAGTACAATATCCTGTATACCAATGGAGGGAGTGCGGGGGGGCGACCTATGTATCCTGTTTCTAGGTCAATGAAAAATATTTAAGGATATCCTTTATATGGTGAGCAGCAAAATTTTCTAAAATTCTTCAGATTTTATCCTTAATAGCTCATCAATAGGAGACAAACAAAAAATAAATAAAAAAAAAATAACTACCAGAAATAATGCAAGACTATCAAGGATAAATTGAAGCTAATGTATAGAGGGAAAAGTATCCTTAATCGTAAATCACCCAATCTCTCATCGCATCGTATACAATATACCATCATCCGCTTGCCATTTTTGCAGGATACACCAACGAAGCGCGCGCACATCGTCGCCGTGCCGTCGTCGTCGTCGTTTCTTCTTCCAAATGAGACATACTCTCCAAATATGTGCTGTTCTCTCACTGAAATGTATACACTGACACAAGGACATTTATTTGATGGTCTCTTTCTAGTAAAATAAGCATTAGAATTGTATAGAAAAAAAACACACATTAATTGTGTCGATATGAGAAAAAGGAATATGATGAGAATGTTTTTGAAACTTCCAACTAACTGGGAATTGATGGATTCTGATTGAAGGATAACGAATTTTTGTCAAACCAATAGTTGAATTTTTTTTTTCGAACTAAAGGCTAAGACATAGATTTAATTGCAGAGTTCTTTGATGGCAAATGGACTTGAGGGATGTACCTATTTCCTTTGATTGGAAAATTTGTGCATTTCGGAATTATTTGAGGTTTTTATTTAAATTGGTGAAGTCAAAAATTAGAGTCAAAATTTAGGGACAAATGTCCTATAAGTTCACAGACACCAACCGATAAGTACCTATAAAAGCCACCGAACAAACGCACATCTCTGTCACAGAAAGAAAATATTCCATTAGAGCAGCATGCTTCTAGGCGAATATGTTAACTTCAGCTTGAGCGACTTCTTGAACTTAGGCTTTCCTTTAACAAATTTCCTTTGCGACTTTCGTCAACATTTTGTAATGCAAATTCTGACTTTTTTTTAAATCTCAGCCAACACACAAGGCAAACGTTTTTTAAAAGTCTAAAAGTCTGTTCAATAACTTGCAGACGTCGATTTATATTAGGTCTGTTTTTTTCCACGTCTATCTCAGTGAAGTAAAGTAAAGTAAGATTTTTAACACGCAATTACAACAACTACGAACTGTTTGACACTTTCGAGACTCTATATAGTTGTTGTAATTGCGTGTTAAAAATCCTACTTTACTTTACTTCACTGAGATAGATGTGGAAAAAAAACAGACCTATTGATATAATTGGTAGAATGACAGCGAGCTGTCAGTAGTGCGTTTGTGAGTATAGAAGCGAAAGCGGGTTCAGCTGTCAAAAAGAAGGGACAAGGGCTTCCAACTAATTTCTACCCGCCTCTGCTATTATATCTGAAAATGACAAATGACTTATGCCAATCGCTGGAAAAACTCGTATAAGACCTTTATAACCCCAGTTCGGCTTTATGGATCTGAAGCATGGACACTTTGAATAGCGGATTTCCTTTTCGAGAGATTGTACATAAGATATTTGGTCCCGTTTTGGTTTAAAGGGGTTTTGGAGGAGGCGATTCCACGACGAACTGCACATCGACATCGACCTAATCAATTGGGGGCTTCGTATTATTTTAAAACACGTCTTCTGCTCTACTTGCAGTTAAACACGTTGATGATGAAGTACAAATTATTGGACAGGTATTTCGCCGTTTATCAAAATTACCCCTATACAAAGAGCACTCTTCTTAAGGGCTATAACTTCCTAACCTCTTACGTTAACTAGCGATGTGCAATTTTAGATGATGTTAGAGAAGAGGAAATATGTAGTTGGGCACATGTTTTAGGGGATTTTTATTATACAGACCAATACGCCTTGTTTTAGGGGGGAAACCTTTTCAAGAAAGCACCACACAACTGGCAGCGATACCTAATGAACTCTCAATAGAGGAGGAAATTTAACTATATTGTCCGTTTAAAGCGCCTGGGCCCGAATACATCTGTTTCCAGGTCAAAAATGTCAGAACTCAGACGATTCACAGCATTCTTAGAACGTGAAGAAGGAAAACTTTTTGGTGTGAGATTCGGGAAATATTATTCCCGATAAAGGTTTTTGTATAAACACATTTTTGAGAAGAAAGAAATTGAATCAAAGCTCGTCGCATCCGTTGCGTCGACAAGACAACCACGATCAGACAAATCAAAGAAACGTACGGCCTCGTTACGGTATCCTTTGCACAAAATATTTTGTAATTGAAATATCATTGACATTTTAATGCTTCCACCAATGAATAGGGTCTATCTCAATTTGTGCGAACTGTCAAAAAAGTAGAAAGTAACCGCTGTACCCAGACATACTCCATTGTCGCTCTTTGTTATCGCTGTCGAAATGAAATACCCAAAACCATATAACCAATATCTAGTTGAAGCGTAGCAGCTTTAAATATTTTTTACAGAGCTAAGTACTCGATGCAGCGGGCTCATTGTTTAAAACTCTCTGAAGTCTAAGCGAGACTTCTGAGCCATCGCAGAAGAGCGTTTACAACTACTGCTTCTACCACTTTTGTCAGGAATTTCAATGTATTTGTTAGAAAGTTCCTTTTTTTATTTAAGAAGAATACCTTTTTAGTGGTCTAATGTTTTTCTGATGCAATTAAAACAAGTTCAATTCATCTTTTCTCCCTACGTTTCGTCGATTTTTTGTCAACTTCCTCAGGGGTATTCCTTTATTAAAGCTTTAAAAAACCAAACATCATTAAAAAAAACATTTTAAATTAGTATTCTTTATTAGTTTCTTGTTCGGTCAATATTTCAGTTCAAAATACGATCTAGTCTTTTAGGCCATAAAATGTATCCATTCATATGACTTTAAGAGAAATAGTTTTCAAAGCAGCTACCACTTGTATTAAATGTCAGAAGTCAGTCTTTTCGTGACACTAGGCTATATCAATCTTTAGTTTTCCTAAAATTTGTTAAATTTTCGTGAAAGTCGACATATTGTACCATATACTAATGCAAAAAAATGTTTCAACTTGCTGCCGGGCAAATTTCCATTTCCAAGAAAAGATTTTTTTTAGTAAACTGTTCGTTTATATCCGGTTCGAAGGACCATCAATGTTTGCTCTTTGCTTCAACAGTTTAAAAATACTAAATGCGTAATTCCCTCTGGCTCTTTGCTCCAACACTCATTTTCATTTAGCCCCTAGAGTTGATGACATCCCTCAAAAATTAAACTTATATTATATCTCGTTAAGTGAACACGATTCCATCTCTTCATTTGTCTAAGAAATCCCATTTTGTATTGTATAAAATCTCAGCAATCCCCACATGTACACGACTTTTGACAGATTAAAACACACTCGAATCTTTGCTAAAATCCCCCATTGAAACTGCAATAGCTCCTCGGAGGGATTAAACAAGAGAAAAAATCCAACATCCTCCTTAATTCGTATTTTTCTTCACTCCCAAATGAGTAGAAAAAACATTACAAGTTGAAACACCCTTCTTCGTCTTCTTCATAGCCGTCGTCTTCTAGCAAGAGGATTAACATCCTTCAAAGGACGAACGAGTTTCATCATCATTCGTAATGAATCAAAATGTTCTTAACCTTTCCCGCAAACACACACACACACACTAACCAACGTTCGCACACACATCCTCAGGACGCTCATTTAAAAAAAAAAAAAAAAAGGATTCAATTGGCATTCGTTGTACTCTAAAGTATGTTACATGCATTTTGCGGCAGGATTCAGATGGGTGGCTGAGGGGAGCACAAGGATAAGACGGCCGGCTAATGTCCTTGTATGAGTGTATTCACTTTTTTCCCATCTTTACTTATATTTTAAGGGTTGAAAATCCTTTTAAAACCTGGCAATTTTCCAAAAGACAATACCAAATCTCACTCTCTTGCATTTCAAATCTCTGTTTCTTTACTTTAGCAAAAAAACAAAAAAAAAACGTGTTGGAAGCTACTAACTCAAGGCGGCGATTTTTTACAAATCCTTTATTTTCTTACTCCTTTTTAATTCTCATCTGGACGAGGACGAAAAGAAAAAACAACTTGCCAGCAGCAAAAAGTATGCACCACGTAATCCGAAAATGAAAATTTTTCTCACTCACTAAAAGGAGCAAAAGCTTTCTCTCTCTCTCACAATTCCACAACCACACACATACACAACACACACACACATGCAGAATTATTGCGCTTACCCCAAAATTGTTGGAGACTTTTTATTATTTTCTGCACAAAACGCGAGCGAGAGAACACCCTTTTTGTCGTCCTTCAACCAAATTGAAGAGAGGAAATTAAGGGTGGTACTGGTTGTGTAGTCGTAGATATAGAGATTTTTTTTTCTTCTTAATATCACTTTTTCGTTTAAACTTATTTTTTCTATTTTCACTAAATTCTTTTCCTCATTATAGACATTTCTTTCTTTAATACACACAACGACAACTGATCACATTATTCTTCAGAAGACTTGGTTTTTAATTTTGTTTTCTTTTAGAATTTTCGATAAAATCTATGAACTGTATTTATTAAACAACTCTGCAAAACGCGTTTCTACAAAGCAGTTTAAGAATTTTTCACAATTAACGGTAAACACTCGGAAAAACACGTCCACTCGCGAGAGAGTTACACACAGAACTGAAACTGAGGCTGAGCGAGGCATTCAATGCAAAAATTTTGCTATGTGTAAAGAAGCTTTTGTTGGCGTTCCAAAGTTCATATAAATCTGTTGGGTGGTGGGTGGGCAAGGCTAACCTCCTATTTTGGCGCGGTGTATGGCGGTGGCGGTGGGTCAGCTCAGCAGTTGTAGAGAAGGCCTTGAAAAAAGGAAATTAATGTTGGCTCTCTTGGCGTTTTGCTCAATTCGAATGCGATGCGCGGTGAGGGTAACTGAAAATGACTGAGCTGACAACTCTGAGAACCTGAGCAGAGCCAGAGCGATGTTTATGGGCAATGAGCCCAAGAAAGAGCTCTCTGATTGGAAGAACTGCTGGTTGCCTTGATGGATAGCTGGAACTCGAAAGGGGTACCCGAAAAAAGATGTCTGTTTCTGTTCTGGTTCGGGCATGAACTACGAAAATGTTAATTTCCAATATACAGTAAAAGAAGAAACTATGAAATTGTATAATGAACATCGCTTTTAGATTGAAAGTCGTATAATTTTTGCGAAATCATAGCTCAAGCCTGAACTAAGCCTCTCCTTAAATGTAATTCTTAAGAAAACCGAAAAGTAAATCACTGCGCACTTCGCACTGAGTTTAAATAACTTTCTTCTCGGACTGTACATAATTCGCTTCCATTTTATATTTCCTTCGGTACATTTTCTTAAACTAAATTTGACAGATTAAAGCAATGACTTTTGAGTTCAATTTACATTCACAATAATATGTACCTAGGTAGAAAGAAAATGCTTACATAGCTTTGGTTAGCTTTAACTAGAATAGGCCCTTGGACAAAAAAAACATTCACCCTTATTCCCGTTGGAGTTTGTCGTATACGACTCATGTGTCGTGTCGTTGTAAAAACGATATTCAGTTTTTTTTTTCGAACTTTTGTTAACGATTTTGCTTCATTTTCTATATGTTTACTGTAATTTCAAAAAGTTTTTCTTAAAAAAGTTACAAACACTGACTTAAAACCCAAATGAAATATTAGGCGTTTACGACAAACGCCAACGGAAATAGGGGTGAATAGGATAAAAATGTTGCAATCTCAAAAACGATTGCCGGAGAGTATTTGGTTTATGGCATGCCGGGCAATAACTTTTGCGTCTCCTTATTTAAATGAATTTTAGCTCCCATTTAAGAATTTCTTCAAAATATATAGCCAAGCTAAATATAAACCAAGCTTTTAAGCCGAACAGTACACAGCTCCAAATCAAGTTTTCAATTCAGACTGCACGTATTGCATCTGCGCTTTTATTAATCTAAGCTAGGTACGCAGCTCGAGCGAAACTTGTTTTTGTTTTTCCTAAAACCCTAGCTAAATTTTGACATCGGGTGCATTGTAGCACGGAGACCATCTGTTCGTTGAAAATAACTTCCTTCAAAGGTACACCGACGCGAAAAGATGTTTTCTTTTCGTTATCGTTGAAAAAACTCATCCTTATTTACTTTTCCGCAACACAAAAACATAAAGAAAGAAAGATGTGTCAAAATGTAGCTTGAGAAAATGTGTCGAACCATTAATGGTTGCGCTAAATTTTGGCAGATATATGCATTACAGTCTGAAACGAAAAATTGAGTTTTTTTTAGCTGGACCATAAAATTCTTGGCTTATATTTAGGCCGTGTGTCAATTGGGCTAAATATTTATCCTCGGATAATTTTCTGACACTATCGTCGTGGAAAAGGAATTTTCAGCTGTCAACAAATTATCCTGCTGCTAATTTTTTAACTTTTTATTTTTCTTGAGTTTTGCTAGAATGTTGAAGAAGAAATAAAACAATGAATTTCAAATAACTAATAGCGTAAAATTCGATAAATCTCTGTTTTAAGATTGGACTTTGGTTTTGGTGAACTTCTCTGTCAACACTTTTATAAGTGTCAGAAAATTATCCGAGGTCAATTGACACACTGCGTTAGCTTGGCAAAATTTTGTAGAGAACATTGTATGGGAGTTAATATTAGATCTAGCGGTGTATAAATTTATGTAAAATAGTCCAAACCATACACGTCGAGAACGGTTGATACAATACCACATTTTACTAACGCGACGAGTTGATTCTCATGTTAATTAGAGATGCAATTTGGTTGCTCTGAGCTCAAGTTTTGCTGAGAGTTCAAGGTTGAGGTTGAATGCTGATACAATACATATACATAATATATACAAAATTTAAATAAATTATCTCCACCGCACAACACCATACTTAATCAGACGCTTATCAAAACCATGTTCCAGAAAGCATGCACATATGATATAATCTGCAAGACGTCCTTATCACCACGAAACAGTTCATATTTATTATATAGAAGACGATGGACCGATATCGAAGAAACCGTCTCTGAAAGGCTTTTAAATTCAATTCCAAAGCTCTTTTCAAGGATTGGTCTGTATATTAATCTTTATGGAGACAGGTTGTCTGTAGTTACCCGTCCATAATCACCCCTATCATGGAATCCGCCGGGGGGAATTATTCACGGAAAAAATATTTTGGTATCGTCAGATCCGCAACTTTATCAAAATCAAAATAATCTTTCTAAAAACTCACGGAAGTTCCATGAAATCACTCACTCCTCCTCTTAGCCTGTCTCCATGGGACCACTGCTCTTCTTGTTCTTCCTCTTCTGCTTCCAAAAATAGAGCTATCGTATCCATTATTATAAACACAAATTTTTTATTTCAATCGCTTTTAAAAAAAAAAACTTTTTCCATTTGACTACGACGAATGCAGCTACACATATTTTTATTGACAAATAAAAGACAGCCGTTTACTACCTTTCCCAGAAGTAGACCTTTCCGGCGGATTCCACGATAGCAGTAGAAAGTGAAAGGGAATCGAATAGGTGAAATCAAGCTCAATTCCGACGAATTCCACGATGGGGGTGAAGATGTCAAACAGGAACTTTGTTCATCGTTCTGAGAAAAAAGCCAGATAGGCTACTTGTAAATCACGCAAATCTGAGAACCCAACGATAGTCAATTGTACATCGTTCAGCTGTAGAGAGGACACAATAGGCGTATTTTTTTTGAGAATCCATAGCTAGCTCACTTTTACTTTTACATACGCAAAAAAATACGCCTAATGTTGAACTAACGACGCACATTCTGTCCACACATTTTAAAATATTATATATTCCACTCGTCCGAAAAATAAAGACTCATACAAATGAATATTTGTGATAAGGAAGGTCATGTTGCCACAAAAATTTATAAATATTTTCGACTTCTTCCATCTGATATGAACAGATATGTATAAGAAAAAATACAAATTTACGATTTTTAATAAATTGTTTATTTTTATTACAAAAAAAAGGTAATTATCTAATTTACTATTAATATGGGTTAGAGGCTATACCTTACATAGAGAATATTATTCAATTTAATTATATTTAAATTGTCTATAATACATATTAAAATTTATCCACTTTTCATTTCCAGTAGTTTTAACAAAAGAAAAAAAACTTCAAATATTGTAAAACCCAACAATAAAAAAAATATATATTTAAATCTCCCAAACCTGTTATTTGAAATACAGGATTTCTTTTAAATAAATGCATACTCTACACACTCATCTATGCGTGTTTTGGATTTACCTACAAACTTTAAATTTGATTAGAAAAGCGTTTGTTTGAAGCAGCCTTAGAACAGACTATTTTATTTTACAATTGATTGTTTATTTATTAAATTAATTGTTTTATTTTAGTCATTTAAGAAATAAAAAAAACTTACTACAACTAGGATTGTCTTACATTAAAACTATTACTTTCGATTTAAAGTTGAAGGGATTTTATAATTATACGTCCTTATAAATAAATATATGCATTTTTATATATTTCTATATTAGTGCTAAGCGTAATTGTGGAAATTTTATTTTCAAGAACTTTTTTCCAATAATATTTAAAATAAAATATTAAAAATTGGATATCTATATTTTTTTGTGCTATTACCAAAAATATTGTCTGTATACTGTTAAACTGACGTGCTTACATTTTAATATAATACATTTTGTTTGCATGGATACGTTTTGCAAACGTTACAATGCAAAGAATTGTTAGTTAGCTGATTTCTTTTTTTTTACCATGATGTTGTTTGTATTTTTTTACAAACAAATAGAAATATTGATTGCTATATATTTTTAAATATTGTACAATTATGTAACATAACTTAAATAATTTCCCGACAAAAATAATGGCAGTTTTCTTTTCTGTAACATAAAAAAAAAATATACAACTTAATTAGAAATGATAAATCAAATTTTTTCGATTTGTGACTATGTACTGATATTTTTGTGAGTTTGTTTTTAGCTTTGAACAATACATACCTATTTACTTTTATTTTATTTATGGGTTTTACAGAATTTTTATGAACTTTTAAGCGCGTGCAGTACTGCAGTAATACAGTGATCGTTAATTACAAATGTAAGCAATATATTTTTGTATGCAATAATTGTAGTATTGTTGAATATCATTCCATCGATCAACAAACGAATACCATGCAATGCTATATTAGTTGATCCATAGGTAGTTGATCCACAAGTAGATTCAGATCAAAAGCAGCATTGTTTACAATTTGCAACAATTATGATTAAATAGTTAGCCCTATTCCAGTTGTCGTTTGTCGTATACGACTTCATGTATCGTGTCGTTTTAAAAACGATATTCAGATTTATTTGGAACTCTTATTAACGATTACATAGATTTTTCCTTGTGTTCAACGATATTTTGTCTCAAAAAACTATTACAAAGATAATATTACGAAAAGAAATTTAGGACCGAACAGAAATATAAATACTTTACGACAAACGACAACGGGAATAGGGCTAATTATCCGTCCTTAGAATGTTAGTACACATACCTAATAAAAGGATGATAAGGGTTAGTGCAATGTGCTATGATGATGGTATCAACCATATGAATTGCCAAAGACCATAAGAGACAAAGACACTGTAAGACACTGTAATTGCATGCGAGTAATCCAGCTTAAGGCAAAATTCGATTATATTGGAGGCGTACGTCGTAACCTGTCGGTCTGTAGGTTGAAAACACGATAGTGTCAAAACGAATCGACCTAGCCCAATGGCATTTTGTGGATGGACTTATTCTTACCGTATTTAAGCAATTGACAACATTATTATATTTTCGAACATATTTGGCACTAGCTGTAAGCAGTAATCCCTTTATATTTATCTATAGTGTAGTTCCAAAGTGACATTTTTAGTAAATTAGTTTCTGCATGCTTTTTTTATATTGGAATTAAAATTGTTAGTGGGAGATGTAAAAGGAACTTTGAAACCCACAAAGAAAAGAGGGATTGAACGCGTACAACTATAGAAATGTTATAATTTTTTTTAAATTGTTAGTGGGAGATGTTAAAGGATTTTTCAAACCCACAAAGAAAAAAGGGAAAGGCGAAAATATTCTACAACCAGTTTCAATAATTTTTTTTAACTCTGTTGATTTAAAATATTGTTATTAGTATGTTAGTACGCATCATGAAGAAGGGCAGATTGAGAAGATTTAGTAGGCTTTAGCTACTGTCAATAATATATGAAAAATCCACCTAATTTTAGCAAACGCATGAAATAAGCCTAATATGCACATAAAATGTACTACACCCTTAAACTGTCACATAGGAGTTTATATGGAACTTAGAGCCGTTTCCTGATACGTCTCATAAATATTTAAGTTCCACACAGTCTATGCCATACAAAAAGTACCCCATAAGAATTTAAGTAGAACTTAAATCGTTATGAGTCGTATCAGCAACCTTTCTTTTAAAAAAATGCCAGTCTCAACTTGACTTGAGCTCAGCAAAATATAAATTCACGTCAGATTCTTAAATTAAAAGTCGAAAAATTGTTGTTACATAGTAAGACCCATTGTTACTGCATGCTAATCAACTTTAAAGAAAACAGTATGTGAAACGGCTCAAGTTCCTATAATGAAAACAAGTCAAAAATGCTTAGACTCAGCATCGATTGATGTCCAAGCACACGTGCTTTTTTTTTTTGGACATCTGTCTTTACAAATTCCATAAGTATTTTGATATTAATTCGTTAGTTGTCCCTAAACAAAAATTGGCTTAGTTTTGGTTAGTGGGATAGGGGATCTAGTATATACCTATGAATTTTGTAAAGTTCGATGTACAATTTTTAAAAACATTTTCCGAGACTGAAGTTCGATCTGCTGACCATGTGGCAACGGAAAGTATGGGATAAGTGAATAAAATAACCAAACGATTCATTGAATATAGCACGAATTTTAAATTGAAGTTATAAGTAAAAAAGCATAGAAAAGCATGCAAAGCAGATTACAGAATGAGAAGAAGCAGATTTGCAGTTGTTTGTAGAAGCACCGTGGCTACCAATGACCAAAGCAGGGGGCTACTCTCTATTTTGTTCCGAAAGCCAATCCTATTCGAAACTGCTTCCCGTTCCGCTTTGGAATTCGTACTTTGTAATACTTTCGATTTTCCGTATATCAATGCATTTGACATTTGGAGATTTCATTCCGCTTTCGAAATAGATAGTACCAAATATTCAGTTTCGGAAAATTTTACTTTCGGAACGAAATACAGATTAGGGCCCTAGTTGTAAGTCCATTTTCGATGACTATTGTAACCGATCATATACCTGATCAGTTGTGACTGTGGAAAATATGAACGTAACCATGATCAAGATCAATGTTACATATTACTTTGATCACAAGCAAATTTCTTATACTAGCAACTTAGATTTTTTTATACACAAAAAGCAGGCGACTGTAAGATCAAAGTTCACACGTACCCATTTTTGGATAAAAATAGCTAGCGAAAGAAAGCGAAAGTAAAAAGCAGTGGTATGGCCGTGTTATTTGTAGTCTTTAAAATTCATCACGGGTTTTATGAACATCATGAACATGTGGACATGTGACTTGATGGACATCAGATGAGGATTTTCTGAAAGCATGCGGCTGTAAAATTCAAATTCACATGCATTTGTTAGCACTTTCGAAAAAATAGGAAAATTAAGCGAAAGAAAAGAACAGTGTTATTTGTAGTCTACAAAATTCAGCACCTTCAATCGGTTTTCCTATATTTCTTAACCATTAGCTTAATTATCAAATATCTTATCAAAACCCATTCAAAATAAAATATGCTAAGGAATATTTTTCAAATTGTATTGTGTCAAATTTTCTAATTTTTTTGCTAAGCTTGTCTGTACAGTTCTTTAATGTTGTTTCATCGATTTTTGTTTTTAGTTCTATGAAGTGTCTATGAAGTGATATTGCTAATGACAACTGGCGATTGACAAATCATTTTAAAATAGATTACATGCGATAGAACAATTTAAGGCTGATCTGGGGAAAAAAAGAATAAATCCGTAAATTCACTTTATTACCAGCATGACCTTACTTCACAATCAGCAATATCACTTCACATTATACAGACTCTTGATAGATTTTCTTTAAAATATGTTTGTTCATAATGTTTCTCTTTTTTTATATATATATATAAATAAATACTAAGTCAAATTATATTGCGAAAAACTTAATAACGAAAATCAAAACTAAATATAAGTGTTTAAGAAATAAACAAAGTGGAATTTCTTTCAGTAGTACATCTATGTGTATAAAAAAAAAAACATAAATATTATTTCTTGGAAAATAGTTGTTTCTTCTTTTAAAAACTAGATTTATTAAATTTACAGATTTATTGGTAATTTTTTTGTTTGTTTTTTTAAATTTTGTAAAAAACAATATTATTTAGCTAAAGGTAATTTTAATAACTAGGAATAAATATTTATATACTTAACAGTTGTGTTTTTGTTGTATGTTTATGAAGTATTAAGTCTTTTGTAGATTTATGTTGGGCACATTTTCTATATTCTCTTTTTGCGCCGATGTTAACGATGTCATCTGAACACGATGCCGGTCGTCTTCGTCGTCGAGTGGTTTTCGACTTGACGCTGGCGGCGTTAGGAGACCTTCGGGACACTTAAGACCCGTGGCAGGTGAGGCTTCAGTTTTAATTGTTTTTTCCATAACTGATTGTTGTTCACTTATAAGGTAGGCACGATCCTAGATGGGGAGAAATAGGTAAATACATTAGTCAGAGATTAGGGTAATCTGAGGGAGATGGTGATCTACAGATGAAAATTTACTTTGGGGCATAGAGCAGACATTAAAGAGCATCACAGACATTTCTCTTTGTGCCCTACGCCAAAATTCCTTTAAAAAAAAAAAAACATTTTTAATACTTACAAACATCGTCATCGAAGTGGTGTGCGTTTGAATGATGTGGGAGTCATCGGTGACAATATTCGGACACCAATGGGCCATTCCGCATTTCGACGAGACTTGTTCCCGTTGTTCCAATAAATACAAATGCTCCGATTCTTCGCTGATGACTTGGAAAAATGATTCCATCCACCGGGCGCAAGGCTGTATCGTTCCCCAATCCAAACCCGATACCCTTAGAGCTGTTTCCCTGCAATAACAAAAAAAAAAAAAGACCTTCCATAAGATTCACAACTCGACAGACATCGTAAACTTTCAGCTTACCTGTTAAATGTGTGACTAATGGCAGCAGCTGCTATAACCGAATACGGATAATTTCCAATGCACACATCCAGCGAACACAAATCCAATAGCTGGGCCGTCTGAACAAATTGCATTCCAGAAAATTGAGGGTAAATAAACGCATCATCAACATCTTCCTTTTTGGTGGTGTCGCCTCCCCTAGTCGATAGTGACGCTGGCGTTCGATTGCTAGTATTTAATTGCATATAGACACCCAGCCATCCCATCGCCGTCACAGGACTAATGCTCCAGTCCAAAGCCTGCAGCAATATAATCTCATGCTGAAGAATGTCCTCTTCTTGGCAAGCGCCATCGGTCACGTAGGCGAATTCAGCGATTTTTGGCGGATAGATTTCCTCGACTTTAGCCGCGATAAACAGACATGTTATCCCGATCAGCTGGAGGTGAGTCTTTTGTACTCTCTTCTGTGTGCTTAAATACCGATCCAAATAGTCGACAGCTAGATAATACGTTTCACGGTGTAATTTATACACTTCGCACACTTCGATCAACCAATCGAGAAGTATCGCCCGCATGCGGGGTTGCAGACCCGGATGATTGTCCAACATTGTTGAATCACGGAGGTATGATGCTTGTTCGTCTTTTTTACACATGAGATTCCACACATCGATCGCATTGGCCCACGATAGAGCGGGCAATGGGCACATTCGCGGCTCGGATGGTTCCACGGGTGTCATACAGTCGTACATCGTAACGTAATCGTCGAAAGATTTGATTTTAGGTTGTGACTTTTCCGTGAGCGTTTGATTGCATTCACTGTCCGAATGTACGGATGATGATTCGGAAACTGATTCGAATGATGTGAACGATGCGGATTCTGGAACAATGACATCATCGATGCTGTTTGGACTGTCTGGGATGGGTAAGCTATAGCTGGGCGGTGCACAGTCAGAGCTGCGGGTATCAATTTCATTGACGAGCTCATCGACTGGTGACGGGTATACTGACGATGCGATAGAACTTGAGGGGTCACTGTTTTGTGGATAGCAGGAGGTTAAAAATTGACGTTTGGCAGACGGGCCCTCAAGACCCAGTTCGGGGTCCTGAAAATAATGGAAAGGGAGATTATAAACATGGGTATTTTTTTTATACAAAGATTCGGTAAAAAAAGAACATGATTGAACATTAAACATGTTAACATTTTTGTTGTTGCAAACTCGGTAGGGTTGTGTCCGGGCTAGGCTAGGAGGGGCTCATTTGATTTGTATTAATACGACTTAAATTTGGTTGTAGGCAGTTGAATTTAGGCAGTTTGATTTAACGGAAATGATTTTTTTGGGACGGGCTTTTGATAAAAAGTGAATACGGAAACTTGTGGTTGGAGTCTTTGCTACTTATATTTGCGAATTGCAACATCGAACACCGAATTTTGTGATGAAACGTACACGCAGATCAGGCATCTGCCTAAAAGCAGGATGGCATGTCTGTCCGCAGACGCACTGGCTTTATTGTAAGGGACACAAGAAGAAAAGTCAGTGTTAGGAATATCTACAAGGCATTGGAAGACGTGAAGAAGTTACAGTAGAAAGTCTGTGGTGACTGAGCACAAAGGGCGTGTAGGGAAACGATTGTCAAACACGGATTTTCAGCGGCATTGCCCTGGACCTAAAAAAAGCCTTACTTATAACATAAATACCAAAGAATATACATAGATGCAAGAACCAAAGTGGCAGAGTGCCTACTACTTGAGGTGAAGAATTGTGGTACATGATGATGCCAAATGCCAAATTTCAGTCCAGTCATTGTGTGTTTCATTCAAGTGAGAACTTGCTGAGTGTGATAATGCTATCCTCGGAAATACTGGAGAAGAATCGAACGTTGACTGAGTCTGCGCAGAATTTTTGAAGTTTCACAAACCGAACTGCTTTTTAAATGTACCCTTTAATAGAATCCGAATTGAAAGATTAATTTTAGACAGAATTTGAAGCTAAAAATAAATTTTCAAAAGGGGCTTCCACTGAGTTCTGGGTTTAGTACAATTTTGGTTAAAATAAGTTGAGCGTAGTTGTTATTTTCCAAAGGTACTGTCGAGAACATTATCCAACATAGTCTTGCCTACAGTCCTAGCAGTGGTAAATTACACAAATCTAATGGAAAACAATGTTTTAGTTCCACCAGTGTCTTTGAAATGTCCAAATGTTTTCAAAACTACTCGTACTGCTTTCGAAAATTGTTCAGTTCATCTCACATATTCCCAAAATGATCACAATATACTCAATTTGATTTAGTTCCGTACCATTTCGGTGAATTTCCTTTTGAGAATGTATTTCATGTCAGCACAAACACACACTGTGGGGAAACCAGTTTTTCAAAAATAACCGTAACGCGACGATATCCTTTTCGGTTTTTAAACCGTCGTTTGTTTTTTCTATAGTTTAAATTTAACTTGAATTCTAATTTTCTTGCCGATTAACAAACACACACAGTATAGATTTTAATTCACACTTATAGCCACCAAGGATTCTGCGGTATTCCTTTTCTGGAATATTTTTTTCCCCAGGAGCTATGCGACAAGCATTGAAAGTGCACAATTGAAAACTGAAATAACGTCTGACTTGTCTGACACTAGCACAAGATCTGTGAAAATCTGGATCAGCAGGGATTCTTTTCTTGGATTTTTATTTTTCCTTTTCTTCGCTCAGCTTACTACCCCTCCAGACGATGGTTATCCTTATTTCTCGCTTACCTAGATTTTAAAATTTTTTTTAATGCGCAAGAGAGAGAACAAGAGAACCTCTTTCTTCTCAGGTACTTAGAGTAAAAACGGCAATTCTGCAATAAATCACAAAATTACCTACTGAAAAGATCGACCCAAGAAGAAGGGTCTATAATTCCTTTTTACGTGCATTTTATGATCCCTTTGAAGAAGTTTGCAATTCAGGATAATGTCGCATTTTATTTAGTACCCCCACCCCTAAGGAGTATTGTTAATTCTGGACATTTTTGTTGCCCAATTTTTCCCGGTAACAATAATAATTATAACCAAGGATGTTGTGTAGGTATATATTGACTGGACTTTCGATAGCCATTGCGTAACATATCTACATGGATAATGTTGATTATTGATCATAGATGTTTTCATGTATTGAAGAATAAGAATGTCATCATGATCAATAAATCTTGAATGCATATGATTCTTTTATTTGTTGCTTCTCTAAATCAGAGCAAATTCTATGAAAAGAAAAGTATTTCCGTGACTTTAGGGGTGGCAGATGGCAGTTTTCGGAGTCTGTCTTTTATGCTTAGGTAATTGCAATTTCTTCGGTGAATTAAAAAGGAGCTTGAAACTAATGTCGTCTATAGAAAATGACACAATTAGTAGACCATTTTAACGAAAACTGTGTTGCTGACTCCCGACGTCGTACATTTAGTTTAAAGCCACCCTTTGGGACTCTATAGAGGATTTTATAATGTAAAATAATTTTAACGAACTAACTCAATAAATTAATTAAAATTGAATGATCAATAGATCCGTCTTAGAAATGCTTGAATTCTTCGGGACTTCTAAAAGAAATATGTCATTGTGGCGACCAAATCTGATTTTAGCTAAACCATCAAAAGATGTATACACTTATACCAAGTCTTCTTAATGTTTCTTAACAAGGGTTGCTGATCAAATTCCATTAAATGCCAAAAAAATTATAGAACAAGTTTAACTTTTCTCTCGAGTTCTTTATGTGATTTCGTCCCTAACTATGTAAAAGCTAAAGTTGTCTATTGTGACGTTCTGTCCGATTCGTATAAATTCCAACGCCTGATTGTGCGTCGCTATTTGTTGGCATCTTTTAAGCACTGACTTCATTCGTCTATCAGGCAACATTTGTCACACGATCTAAGTTAATTTTTGCGTTTTTTAGAACAATGTTGGGAATTCGCTGGAAGGAAAAATCATCGAAAGATATTGCAGAGCTAACCTTGCACCTAAATGTTCTCCTAATCGGCAATTTATTTTTGATTCATTTTAAAAAATTGACAAGATAAAACCGCCGTTTGTTGGATTTCTATACTTTGTTGATTTAAAATACAACCTACTTTCTTGGTCTTAGCCAACTCATATAGATGAAGAGGGTTTACCCGCCTTAATCTCCAGATTACATTGTCAATATTTAAAAGTTCTGTTATTTTAAAGCTAACATAGTTAAGAAGTCTACTTCGACGGCCTGAAAACGGCCGAAAAATCACCAAAGTCCCTAGGATTCGAATTCTAACGAGAGCAGATACAGTCACAAGCCACGCGTCTTCATAAAACCTCCTTTGATCATTGATTTCATTTTATAGGTTATCAAAAAAACGCACTAATCTCCTCATAAAAATAACACAACAAAATGTCAAAGCGATTTTTTGAATCATTTTATTACCCATTACCTCCAACAAACACGCTTTACGAGTAGCTACTATATGTCCTTTCAATTTCAAAGAACATCCTCGTTAACAGACATTTTATAACTCAATTTGTTAATTTTTACTGTCTGTTAATTGCAAACACAAACTGCAATTGCGGCCAAATTTTAATTACCTCCCCATGACAAAGAAAAACATTTTTTTAAAAAACCAGAAAAGTCAGTAAAAGTAAAAGATGATCCTTTGAAAAAGTTCCCACACAAAGCCCAGCTCGTAAATCCATGTTCTCATAAATCTCACCAACAAAAAAAATCCCAATCCTAAAGGTAACAAAAAAGAAGGACACAATAAATGATTAACCCTTTTGCGTGAACTACATTCATTGATCGATCCCCTTCCTTTTTTTTATATGTTTTGTGCAATAAATTCCAACGCCTGATTAAATTGCAATAACACGAAAGGATCGCAAAAGATATTCGCAAAAACAGATCATCGCGTCGATAAAGTACGACGATCGTCGTGATTGGTAAGACATCATCATAGAAAAGGATCAGGTAATCGTAAAATAATTCAAAATTAAATAACATCACCTGGAAAACTACAATTGCATAAACACACACATACACTTGGAAGATCGCCCCTCGCACAATTGCATAAGAAAAAGTATCATCTGCCGACACGACGCCGCGACGCTCAGTGGTGGTGGCACGCACCCCTAAGTAAATTCTTCCCCTAATTTCTTAGGGAAAAGAAAAATAAAAATCCACCCAAGACGTGTTTGAATTTATTCAACCAACAACCATTGATTATTCTTAAAAAAAATAGATGTCGTTGCAGTAAGCCCAGGCGAAGGGCAGTGCTACAAAGGCATGTGTCCAACAGAGGAAAAAAAAATGTATATCCAAACGACAAATAAGGCAACCCCAACAGCAAGTCGGAACCTTTTTCTTTTTCATCGTGGTGGTGGCAACGCAGATGTCTTTTCCCAATTGAAGGGGGTTTATGTGCTTCTTCTTCCTCTATAGGTATACGTGGTACTTCTAGTGTATGTCCTTAAAGGTGAAAAATTAAAAAAACCCATGGTAAAGGAATGTGCAACGCGACCATGGCTGTTGCGCATGCCTGAACACCTTAAGGGTAGATCTACGCTTTGCCTGTTTTCTCCTTAACGGGACAGCAGCAGGGTTTTTCCACAAAGGGGATTGTTTCGTGAATTTTGTTATTGCTGTCGAACTTTTTCTATTAGGTACACTGATACTCCATCAGAAAAACACAAAAGAAATGTCGTTAAAGTTTCTTTTGTTGATGGGACACTAATTAGAATACCTATACAGGAGAATATCCTTCGAATGATAAATTACCGATTCAAGAGAATAGCTAGCTGCGATGTGGTGCATCCCAGTTGATATCCTGTTTCTATCTCATTAAATATTCATCGAAACAACATTTGGCCCGAGGAGGTGTTCGGAAGGATGGATATGGAAATCATATTCAGATGAGTTGATACCGTTTTAGGTACCTATTCATTTTTGAAAAACAAGACGGAACCAGGAAACCGTTGAATGTGGATCAGGACATGTGTATGCATAATTTTCTAACGCTTTTTTTTAAAGGAACGGAAAGCGTATATCTTTGAGATCCTCGATGATTTGTTAGGCTTTATTTGGAAGCACTTACGAACGTTAAGTTAGGTTAAACAGGGTATAAGTTAAGGACTCTCATACAATACTAGACACCATATGGGACCCAAAGGAGCGGAAAACGTATATCTTTGAGATCCTCGATCATTTGTTAGGCTTTATTTGGAAACACTTACGAACGTTAAGTTAGGTTAAACAGGGTATAGGTTACGGACTCTCACGACACTAGGCACCATAATGGGACCCAACGCAATTTAGATTATTTTTAATGTTAAGTATATAGTTACGGCAATGACTAACGTCACGCCTACCCGACACTCACATAGCATACTCAACGGATACAGCAACCGCAAGCTATCAATTGTATGAGTCATTTTATCTAAACATAACGTAATACTCTTTCCAAGGTCACTATTTCAGATTCATGATCAATCATGAATTTATTTATCTTATCCCATGAACTTGGCATAGATGCACCATTTAATTAATCTTTCTATTGTTTACACAAGTGTGCATCATATCCTAAGCCAACCAGAGTACTATTTCATGACGATGCAATCGCATCCTATGGATAAATATTAGAAGTCATTGTTGACACAGATGCATCCGCCAAGATTTGCCTAATTGACAAATCTAATCAAATTATTAGAATATTATATTACAAGCCATTCCCATGGCCAATGCCAAATTAAGAAGTATAAATACCGGGTACTTTTCAAACCCGAGTTCAGTTAGAGTTAGAATTAGAGTTAGAGTTAGAATTAGAGTTAGAGTTAAAGCAGTTAAAGTAAAAGTCAAGTCTAGTTCAACTCTTCTCATCTTCATCAATCTTCAATCTGACTTCCCCCCACCAGTGGTAAGGGGTCAGCTACCTAAAGTTAAGCTAAATTAATAATTAAAAGTTTAATAAATAAAAATTAAAGCAATTACCAAATCGAGTTATCATTTGGCCCAAGTGTTCGGGCTACTAAAATTATTTTTTTTATAACGGAACCGCTCGACCCGTTATTGGCGCAGTCGGAAACAAAATCCAAATTCGGTACCAAATTATATTCAAATCCGAGTTCGGTACTTCTAACCCGTAAGTGTCGGTAAAAAAAACGAAATTTTCAATCCGGTGTGGTGAAAAATATCTAAAATAAGTAAAGGACTAAAAACAAGAGAACGGGAACAATCACAAACAAAACACCTATAAAATCCGGAAAGCCAGAAACTAAGAAACTAAGGAAAACTAAAGGAAACTGAGGAAACTAAAGAAACCCAAGGAAACTATAAGAAACTAAAGGAAAACTAACCCAAGAAGACATCAAAAGAACCAGAATATTACGTAAGCTATTTTTAAGTAAAACATATAAAATTAAGATAAGAAAGAAACATAAAAAGTGAAAATATAAAAAAAAAAAAAAAAGTTAAAATCAAATAAAACAAAAAAAAAAATAAATCAAAAAAAAAGTTGTAAGAAAAGGTTCTAAGAAGTTATAATTAAACATAAAATTAAAAAGCGATAAAATTAAAGTGATCAAAATAGTAGGCAGAATTCTATAGTACTTGTATAAAAAAAAAAAATGGAAAATTTACTTAAAACCCCTGATTTAATTAAAAACTTGCCTGACTTCGACGGCAATTTAGGCGAACTAGACAATTTCATTCGTAGCGTAGATACTGTCTGGAATATCCTCAGAACAATAGAAAACGCACCCTTAATAATATGGGCTCAGGCTATTAAAAATAAAATAAAAGGAAAAGCAGCTGATAGATTACGCCTTTACGGCAACCCAGAAAATTGGGAAGAAATTAAAGTCATATTGAATAGGCATTTCACAGACCATAGGGATGAAAGAACCCTATACCATCAGCTCAGTTTATTAAAACAAACAGGTAGTTTGGCAAAATTCTATGATAACATATTAGACATAGTGACGGTTTTAAATACAAAGTTAAGACAATCAGAAGAAAATGTGCAAATTCGAGAACGAATGTTCCGCAGAAATATAAAGGAAGGGCTAGATACCTTCGTGAAGGGACTAAGAGACCCCTTTAGAACAATTATAATGAGCAGAGACCCTGATACTATGGAAGAGGCTTATGATATAGCTCTTAGCCTCGTCGATTCGAACAGAAACACTTTTGAACCAAAACAAAATAATACAAGATACTTCAATAATAGCCAAAGAACAAATAATTATAATAACAGAAACTTCACGTTACCTACAAATAATAATTTCGAAAGGAACATTTCAAGGCAAATGCCTATACAACGAGGTTATTATAATAACAATAACAGAACAGATAGGAACAGACCTGTTCCAATGGAGGTCGACCCATCTCCATCAACTCTTCAACACGCGATACAAAATAGGAATCGTAGACAACCACCTCAAAACATAATCGTACAAGAAAATTTTCATACGAGAGCCTCGGAACAATAAAACTACCCTATATAGAATTAACAGTACCAACTGAAAATAGAGAACGAATATTTAAAGCTTTAATAGACACAGGCTCAAATCTGTCCCTTATAAACCCAAAGTTAGTCCGCAGAGAATTCGTGGAGAAATGTTTTCCAACAATATCAATAAGTACAGTCAGTGGACAAGGACCACTAATCGATGAAAAAACAAATTTACCCTTATTTAAAGAATTTGGTGATGACGAAACACCAATAGAACTCTTCTTATGTGATTTTCACACATATTTTGATGTACTTATAGGTAATGATATTTTAAGAACACATAACGTGATCATAGATTTTTCAAAAAACGTTTTAAGAAGAGGGCATAAAGAAATAGAAATTAAATATAAACCTCAAGTCAACATTGTAAAATTTTTTAAATTTCAACCACGAACAATTCGTTCAATTACAGTACCCGTAGATATCGAAAACGGCTGTATTAAGTTTAAAAACCTTTGTCTCAATAAAGACCTTAAAATACTAGATAACGAATTCATATCAAAAAATTGGACAGTTAATGTGAAAATAATAAATTCCTCAGATAACGTATCACAATTAATTATTACGCAACCATTAAAAGTTATCGAACATGAAGATGAAAATACACAAAGTGTCCCAGTTAAACGAAATAATAATATAAAACAATACCATAACTTAAATAAAAATAAAAAATTAAAGAATAAAATAAAAAATAAAAGAATTTTAAAATCGGAGCTCCGATGGTCGCAAAATGGCCGGGTAGAAGCAATAGAATCTGATAAAGTAAATAATAAAATTAATAATAGGAAAAGAAAATTAGCAAAGCTCGAGTGGTCGCAAGAAGACCTAGAAGAAGCAGAAATAAGATCTGAAAAAATAGATCATCGGTCATCAACAGACCTAACCAAAAAAGTTAAAAGATCTGAAAAAATAGATCATCGGTCATCGGCAGACCTAACCAAAAATGTCAAAAGATCTGAAAAAATAGATCATCGGTCACCGGCAGACCTAACCAAAAATGCCAAAAGATCTGAAGAAATAGATCGATGGTTGTCAGGAGACCTAAACCAAAAACCTGAAAAAACTGAAGAATCCGACGAAGGATCAATAATAAATCTTACGATAAGATCTGAATCCGACAAAGGATCAATAATAGATCTTACAGAACTATATAGTATGGAAAACACACATCCATGCAGTATATATGGGGATTTAAATAACGAAAATAACAAAATAAGTGACATAGAAACAGATCACTTGGATAACAACGAATTAAATAAATTAAATCAAATAATAAGTAAACACGACCACCTATTTAAAGAAGATGGTGATTATCTTACATTTTCTAACACAGTGAAACATAAAATCACTACAGTTGATGAGAAACCAGTATATGCAAAGAATTATCGATATCCATATGCTCACAAGCAGGAGATTCAGACTCAAATAAAGGACATGCTGAATCAAGGAATAATAAGGCCGAGTAGTTCACCGTGGTCATCACCAGTATGGATAGTGCCGAAAAAGGTTAACCCCAAAGGTGTGAAAAAATGGCGTTTAGTCATAGACTTTCGGAAATTGAACGAAAAAACTATTGATGACAGGTATCCAATACCAAATATCAATGAAATCCTAGATAAATTAGGAAAGTGTCAGTATTTCACAACTCTTGACCTCGCGTCAGGCTTCCATCAAATAGAAGTAGACGCACGAGATATCAAGAAAACAGCATTCACAGTCGACAATGGACATTACGAGTTTACTCGAATGCCATTTGGCTTAAAAAATGCACCTGCAACGTTTCAACGCGTCATGGACAATGTTCTCAATGAACTTATCGATAAAATATGTCTCGTCTATATGGATGACATAATAATTTACTCGCCAACATTAAATGATCACATCAAACATTTAGAAAAGGTATTTGAAGCCTTAACTCAAGCAAATTTAAAAAGCCAAATAGATAAAAGTCAATTTTTGAAAAAAGAGGTAGAATTTTTAGGACACGTAATATGTAGAAATGGTATAAGACCAAATCCCAAGAAAATAGAAGCTGTAAAAAATTACCCAATTCCTAAGACACAGAAACAAATAAAACAATTTTTAGGTTTATTAGGATATTATAGAAAGTTTATAAAAGACTTTGCTAGGTTAACCAAACCATTAACAGAAAAATTAAAAAAGGGTAAGAAAATAGATATTAAAGACGAAATTTACATAAAGTGTTTCAAAGATTGTAGAAACATGTTAATAAATGAACCAATTTTAGCATATCCGGACCTTTCAAAACCATTTATTCTGAGCACTGATGCATCCAACTTCGCGATAGGAGCAATTCTATCACAAAATCAAGAAGGTCATGAACATCCTATTTGCTATGCAAGTAGAACTTTAAACTCACATGAGCAAAATTATTCAACAATTGAAAAAGAATTATTAGCCATTATATGGGCTACAAAATACTTTAGACCATACCTTTACGGTACAAAATTTAGAATACACACAGACCACAAACCTTTGAAGTGGCTAATGAATATTAAAGAGCCTAATAGTAAACTAGTTAGATGGAAACTTCAAATGGAGGAATACAACTATGAAATAGAATATAAACAGGGCAAGAAAAATTCAAATGCAGACGCATTAAGCAGAATTCCTATCGAAATAAATCTGAATGAAATAGAGACAGCAGCTACAATACACAGCGCAGAAGAAGATGACCAGGGATATATACCAATATCAGAATCACCTCTAAATTTATTTAAAAACCAGATAATAATAGAAAGACTCCGAAGTGGAGCAAATCAAATTAGAACAAAGAAAATATTTAATAAAACAAGGAAAATAATAAAATATAAAAATTTCACGGAAAGCGACATTATACAAATAATAAAAAATCATTTTAATCCAAAAGCTACAAACGCAATCCTTATCGAAAATCTTTCACTTTTCATTGATTTTCAAAACGTTTATAAAAATCACTTTCATAGATCAAAAAAATTTAAAGTGCTTAGATGCACACAACTTTTAAAAGACATAACAGACGAAAGAGAACAGGATAAAATTATAATAGACTATCACAAGGAAAATAATCATAGAGGAATAAACGAATCTTTCGACCATATTAGGAGGGAGTACTATTTTCCAAATATAAAGGAGAAAATTACTAAATACATTAATAATTGCAATATATGCCAAATAGAAAAATATGAGAGAAATCCTCCCAAACCCAAATTTGAGTTTACAGAAACTCCTAAAAATCCATTAGAAATAATACACGTAGACATCTTCTTTCCGCAAAAAGGAATACCAATACTTACTATAATAGACAAATACAGTCGTTACGCACAAGCTTATGAACTTCAATCAAGAAATGCAGTACACTTAAAGGAAGGAATTTTAAAATATATAAGTACATTTGGAAAACCCAAACTTCTAATAATAGATCAAGAAAAAGCCGCAACATCTATTGATTTTCAAGAATTTTTAAGAAACGAGAACGTAGATCTACACTTTACAACTGTCAGTAATTCAAATTCAAACTCTCCAGTAGAACGTTTTCATTCGACATTAATGGAACATTTCAGAATATTAAAGAATCACAACACCACAACTACAGAGGAAGCATTACTTAAGGCATTATTCGCCTATAACAACTCAATTTGTTCAGCAACAAAATATACCCCATTCGAGTTATTCTTTAAAAGAATCCCCGAAAATTTAGCAGAAAAAGCATTTGAAAAAGCGCTAGAAAATAAAAGGAAAATAATACAAAACCGAAATAAAACAAGAGAAGACCAGATAAGTTACAAACAAGATTATCCATTCTACTATAAAGTTAGAAATATTAGCAAAATACAACCAAGATTTAGATCATTCAAAGCATTAAGAAATAATAAAGTAACAGTTTTAGCCAACAATAATAAACAATACCATAAAGCAAAAATTAAAAAACCTCGGAAATTTCAGGTACAACATGCATCTACATAAGATATTCATACTAGCGATATTCACTATGACGACAATACTGACTCTTCAAGGACAAAAACTAGACGTTACAAATTTAAATGATGGACAAGGTTACATCATGATTAGAGACCAAGAATTACAAATTATATCAAACTATAAGAAGATATTACATAGTATTGAACTAAGTTTATTTGAAAATAATTTAGAACTGGTAAAAGAAAATATAAGAAACCTTAACTACAGCGATCACTACCCTTCAATGATCCATAATTTTAATTCACTCGAAGAAGAAATAACAAATTTAGTTCCACACACAAAATCTAAAAGAGGTTTAATTAATATTTGGGGAAAAGGCTTAAAAATTTTAGCAGGAGTAATGGACTCAGACGACGAAGCCGAAATAAGAGAAAGATTATCAGTAAATGAGGAAAATAATAAAAATTTAATAAATAGTCTAAATGAACAAACAGAAATAAATAATAAATTTAACAATGTTATGCAGAACGTAACTAACCATATTAATATTCAACAAAAGAAAATTAACGAACAAATACAGGATGTAATTCAAATAGTAAATGCAGGCATGAGCGAAATAGAACACATGCAACATGTTTTTCAAATTCAGTATGACATACAGCTATTAAGGGATCAGGTTAGGAAAATTAAAGAAAATCTACTATTATGCAGACTAGGAATTTTAGGCAGAGATCTGCTCACTACGGAAGAAATTCAAAATTACAATATAACATATAGAGAATTAATTAACATTAAAAGTTCAGTAGTATTACAAGGAAATAGAATTGTGTTTGTTATAATGATCCCAAATTACGAAAAAACTAAATACTATAAAACATTCATTGAACCAATTCCAAATAAAGAAACACTAGAAATTGATACAGTTTACAAAACAGTAATATTAAACGAAAATAATGTTTATGAATACACAGAATCACCAATAATCAATGTAAAACAATTAAAACTAGTTAAAGATGACTGTATCTCACAAATACTAAAAGTAAACCCTGTATGTAACTTTAAAATAAACAAAGAAATTGAAATTAAACAAATAACCAATAATGTAATTATCACTAAGAATTTACCAAGAATATTAATTAAGCAAAATTGTAACACCTATGATATAAGATTATATGGAAATAATATGATTAATTTTGAAAATTGTAAAATAAGTATAAAAGAGGTTGAATATGAGAATCTGTTGACAAGCGAACATTTCGTAATACCAAATTTAAATGACATAAAAATTAAAAACATATCAGTAAACGTATCCTTACCCGAAATACATTTGGATAATGTTAAAAACAAAGAAATAATTAAGGAAATCAAAGCAAGACACTTCGTGACGGAAGGAATAACCTTCAGTACAATCATTCTAATTATCGTAGGAAATCTAATATTCATATTAATAATATTAAAGACCAGAAAAAGGAAAGACGTCCAAAATACAAAGGTCAATATAGAATTAAAAACCCTGGATTCTCCGGAGCAGAATCTTAAGGAGGGGGGAGTTACGGCAATGACTAACGTCACGCCTACCCGACACTCACATAGCATACTCAACGGATACAGCAACCGCAAGCTATCAATTGTATGAGTCATTTTATCTAAACATAACGTAATACTCTTTCCAAGGTCACTATTTCAGATTCATGATCAATCATGAATTTATTTATCTTATCCCATGAACTTGGCATAGATGCACCATTTAATTAATCTTTCTATTGTTTACACAAGTGTGCATCATATCCTAAGCCAACCAGAGTACTATTTCATGACGATGCAATCGCATCCTATGGATAAATATTAGAAGTCATTGTTGACACAGATGCATCCGCCAAGATTTGCCTAATTGACAAATCTAATCAAATTATTAGAATATTATATTACAAGCCATTCCCATGGCCAATGCCAAATTAAGAAGTATAAATACCGGGTACTTTTCAAACCCGAGTTCAGTTAGAGTTAGAATTAGAGTTAGAGTTAGAATTAGAGTTAGAGTTAAAGCAGTTAAAGTAAAAGTCAAGTCTAGTTCAACTCTTCTCATCTTCATCAATCTTCAATCTGACTTCCCCCCACCAGTGGTAAGGGGTCAGCTACCTAAAGTTAAGCTAAATTAATAATTAAAAGTTTAATAAATAAAAATTAAAGCAATTACCAAATCGAGTTATCATTTGGCCCAAGTGTTCGGGCTACTAAAATTATTTTTTTTATAACGGAACCGCTCGACCCGTTATTATATATTTCATAGATCAGTGATCAAAGCAAAATTCTGTCGCCGAATATAGTTTGCTCTTCGATGTTGAAGTCACGGCCGAAGTTGAAGTTACGAGTGAATCAAAATGGCCGCGTTTCAATGACCGCTGGATGACAGCGACAGCGTTCCTCTATCAGGGATATTATGTGCTAGGCGTCTGGTGGTAAATGGAGCGCGGACATTATCGATCACATCACATTCGTTGATTTTCGAAACCATTCGGCTTGTTATACTCTTTGACCAGTTACAACTGGTATGTAATGTATGCAAATAAAAAGGCGTTACGTCAAACTATTTCGAAAAGTTTCAAACTTAAATAAATTTGTCAATAATGGTTCTTGTCCTAGCTGTGCAAAATTTGAGCATCTGCATTCTGGATGCCTTACGTTTTATTAACCAGCAACTAAAAAGAGTGATTTATGTAGAACAAGTGTTGTATAGATCTTCAAATCTCTGGTTGGTAAGGCTCTCAATGATTGATGCCCTACCACCAGTTTCGCAGTGGAAGTTTAAACTACACTTTTAGTTTAAACTTTAGTTCAACAATTAATTCGGTTTCACAGTTTAGTTTAAACCTTCAACAGAGTTCATTGTTTAGTTTATGTTAAAGGGCAGTATTCTCCCGTTAAAACCCCACATCACTTGGCACTTGATTTCCATTTCAAATCTGTAAGTTGTCAAAAACAAACATTTTTGACGTTGTTTTGGGTATTCTTTGAAAGGAAACACAAGGAACGATTTTCGAAAAGTCGTATATAAGCTAAATACTGAACAATACTGCCAAATTATATTAATTTCATTTAGTTAAACTGAGTTCAATTGAACTTAAGTTCAGATTATATTGTGAAATCGAACAAGTAGAACTTCAAATTTAATCTCAAGTTCAGGTTCAGTTGAACTTTACTTTAAACTTCCACTGTAAAACTGGGGGTTAGCTAATCGAAAAGAATATTAACAATTTGTAACATCTTCTGTGTCTATTTTAGTTTCGAAAACATCTTATTTATAGGAGCTCCCGTTTTTTGCTTAAAAATGTGTTCTTTTAAGAGCTAATAGAACTTAAAAATAATGACACGAATGAAGGTTAAACCTTGCCATAGGTGTCCTTACTAGGCCCTGTTTCATAGTCATGCGATACAAACTACTTTTGGGCACGTCCGAGTGGACGAGGGCGAGAAGGAGACTACTCCATACATGTCCAAAAACAAAAAAAAATCCATCTTACAGTTTTTTCCTACAACAGAAAGTTCTTAACCGTTAAACAAATATGTATTTATTAAAAGCCCCTTGCACTTCCTTAGAAGCGGAAACTGGTTTAATGTCCATGTTTCATGTAGTCTTACAAGAATGTCCACTCTTGTAGACCATCAACATTAGAATACGAGCTTAAAATGCTAAACTTTTTAACAACCAATTGAGCTTAAAAACTGAAGACAAAAGTTTCCCTTTTCCAATTTAAAAAAAAAAATGTCAATAAAAATAATAATTGAACTTACCTTCTCATCAAAACATGTGGACGAACGTCGCTTCCTTTTCGGCGCTCGATGACTAGATACCGAAGAGCACGATGACGACGAGAACCACTGTATTGCCACATCATCATCACTATTCGCAGAGAGACCTACGTTGATTTTTGTCTTCGATCTTTTACCGGATGTGTTTGGTTCATTATAATCCACGGTTCTCTTCCTATTGCTGTTGTTGTTCTTGGTACCGCTGTTGGTTGTTGAATCATTGCTACTGTTGTCATTATTGATTTGTGATTTACTGTAAAATAAACCAGAAATTTCTTTAGACAAGGGTGGTGGAAGGGTATCAAATAACCTAATTTGCAAACGCATAATATTAGACAGAAAAGGTTTTTTCCCATTTTTTGTGAATGCGAATTGTATGCTAATAGAGACGCATTGAAATACACTTCACATTGAATGAATGCAGAAGTAAAGAGTGCGAAAATAGGGATGGGAATGAAGAGGAATGTAGTTTCTCAGGATAAAATTGCGTTCAGAAAGGAGTGAGGGAATGCATTTAGGGCTTATTAGAATTCAATCAGGAATATGTGCAAGAATCCTTTGTTTCCGACGCTAAGGTACAGAGACTCCCGTTTTTTTTATGTGGTGTTTTGTGTTCCAATTTTAAGTGAAAAATTGCACCATATTGGACAATAACAAAGAAGAGCGATATAACCTCAATATCGATGTTTTTTGTAATAGTTATCTGGAAGGCGGCATCTTATCAGTTACTAGCAGAAGTGTGCAATAAGTCACACATAGGCCTAGCCCTACTGGATCGAAAAATGGAACCAATAGAGTTTGACATTGCGATCTTCAGCTCAAGGTTGATGGCGTTTCTAAACTGGTTGTAGACTTGGAAATTATTAGTCTTTTCATGGACGGTATCTCAACTAATACAAACTATAAGCTACTACGAAATCAGGGATCAAATTACCACATCCGTGATCGGATAATAAATAATAAGAATGGCGCAATAGGTTCTTGATCCCAGGGCTAAAATCTCAAAACCCATTACATATTTTGTATTTAATTTTTTTTTTACTGATTTGAGAAGCTTTTTAGGAACTTGACAGACGTTGGCGAAATGCAACGCGATGGAAAAAATCTTAAGGTGTAATTTGTGTTTTTTGGGGGGCTGAACCTCAAAGAGTCATGTGCATTTTATGTCTCTTACTAACGATTTTTGTAAAAATCAATAGTACAAGTAGGTAAATAATAATAAACACAAATAGTTAATTGCACTCAAAAAAAAAAAAAAAGGAAACCCTACAGCCTATACACCAACTAACACTAATTCTCATCCTTCCATGCTTGAAATCGGCACAATGTCCCCTTTCCTTTCATTACATGGGCAATTTAATTAAACTCCAACTTAATGACACTCGTTCCACTTGGCCAAACCCAGCGGAAAACTGCAACTGAATGGTCAGGAAATTAAACTACGACATGACTATCGAATTAGAACAACAAAAAGGACATCCCATTCAAAGACAATTGGTAACCGCAAAAATAACACTAACTACGCTGCCATCTGTGACTTTTTGACTTCCTGTTGATGACGCGCGCTCCTCTTTTTTGGAGCACACAAACACACAGCAACAGCAAATGTCAGTGAAAGAAGGATTATCTCTCAATTGCATCAGAGCGCAAGAAGAACACAACTCACCCAGAACGTTAGGACAATTATGTGATTAGAATCTTGGGAAAAAAAAAAAACGAAAAACGAAATTAACAACAAGGATTCGATTGAAGTACAGCACTCATGGGAATAAATAAGGACAAAATAACAAAACAAAAAGTAAAACTTACCTCCGAAAATAGTCCATAATTAACCGGCCTTTTAGCCGTTTAGTCGTCCTGCAAGTTTTTTTTCTCTTGTAGACGGACTAATGAACTATGCGAAAATCAAACTTTAAAAAATTTATTTAAAAAAAACTGAAAGAAAACAAACAAAACAAAATAAATTAAATAAAATAAAAATATTTAAAAAAAAAAAAATTATGAAGGATGCAAGGGTAACCTTTAATAAAATTGCGGTGAAAATTATAGTTCTGAATATTACAACTCCTACGCCATAAAAAATAATAAATACGTATGTCACGTTGTGGTGTGTGTGTTCTGGTATGTGACCAATATGCAACGGAATTTCAAACAACCGGAGGTGTTGAAACATTCAAAAAGTTGACATTTGTTGAGCATATGCAGAATATTTTCCTGCTGTCACGCAACAGGACCTTTCCAGAATAGTGTTTATGGGTATAGGAGTTTTTGTTGTTCTTATCTAAAATACCGAACAACAACCCACTCACTCACATATGGCACCACAGGGCAATTAGTCGTGTTACAGGACATATTTTATTTTACTTTTCCCAACTTTTTTTTTTTTTTTTTGTAAGGCAATGCAAAAAAGGACAACCTTTGGTCAAATGGTCGATTGAGCGCGCATTATTAAAGTGTCATTTGTGGGGGGTTAACAGAGGATAACGAACAAATGAATCGCATTGAGAACAATTACATTTATAGGAAGTAAATTATGGACTCGAGTATGATATGGTTGGTAACGGACATCTAGCAAATGTCCTAGAATGTCATACCTACAGGGGTATGTGTATGTGGACACATTTTTGGTGGCCAAATTTAGGCGCATCTTGATCAAAGCCAAATATTTGTATACATTTTCATTAAATACTCTAGAATGCCCTAATAAATGACGGTTGAAGAAATCCACGGGGAAGCGCTACGGTTTTAACCACAAACGTTTTTTTCATACAAAAAGGAGGTTATTAATTCGGCATAATATGAAAAAATCCTTTCAGCTCGCGACGATTTATGTTCTCTTTTTGACATCAATAGATCAAAGGGAGAAGTGCATGGGATTTAAAGTCTCGTGGGGCCAGATCAATAGACTTTTTTAAAATCCTTGGCCTCGATGAAAACCATAACAGTAAGAAATTGGTGCTATTGGTTCAGATGTATGGGAAGCATAGAAATCATTAATCAGGATCTGCGCAGTACGTATTGCGGAATTTCTGTTCAGTATGTTAAATCGACTTAATTCCAATTCACGTATGTGGCGGTCTAGCCCCTGATTCACCTTGATTCGGTTTGATGTTGATTGACTGAGATTCGTTAAGTGTGCAGAGACCCTTAGGATTAGTACATTTTATTGTTTTAAGTTAACAGCGTGAATGTAAAAGACAGAATACTAAGTTGGCATCCCAGAAGTCCTCAAATCTAACTAATTCCTAAATGTGTCTACTCATCAGGCTCATCCTGCGCCTTTTCACCAGCAAGAGCCTCTTATAAAATATATGTTTTTAATCCTTCTGTTCGCTTACCACATTCTGGTAATCTCCTTGATGTGAGTTCTACACCGCAAAATCCATAATGTTGTTCACTTTTCGGGTTTTCAAAATAAATCTCTTAACAAGTATAAATGCAATCATCACACTGTTACCTGATTTGTGAATAAAATTAAGTTCAAAAGGATTACCAGGTCCTCTCTTTTTTTTGGCAAAGAACCCAGGTAGAATATATACAATTGTATATAACCAATTTGTCCATTCAGGATTAACTCCGGAAAAATCACATGACATGACCACAAAAGTTATTCTTACACCAAAAAAGGATTCCAAACTAAATACAATGCTCCTTTGGAATACACCTGATGTAGGATGTAAGGAACCTAATTTCTCACAGACATATACACAATAGATTTCTTAATTTTTTTTTTTTTACTTTTGCCCCACATATTGAATCTCCTCTCCTTCTCCATCATCTCACAAAAGGATCAAAGGCAATATTTTCTATTTTTTTCATTTACCCTCTTCAATACCTAATAAATTTCAATTTATGAACTCCTAGCCCAGAATGGAATTTGAAAATTGTCTGAGAAATAAAAAAAAAAAAGAAATCCTCCTGACTAATGAAGCCACCTAAATTGTTGAGTCCTTTAAGAAGTATACAATTTCGTATCTAACCAGAGACAAGGATCATATAACCGAGTAAATAGAAAAGAAAAACAAAAGGAAAACATAAATAAATATATGCGATGCATCTAGTAATGTTTTCACATGTTTTCCTCTTTCAAATGGTGATGGGAAAATTTGGTTTGTCTGTCTCAAGGACATTGCATTTCACTGATCGTAAAGAATTTGTTTACAGCGCAATTTTAAGAAATAAAGTGTTCCCAATTGAACCAGATATTGCTCGAGGTGAAGATATATTAATGATTCAACTCAAATTGAAACATGATACTGAGTAAACAATTTATGTATGTATTCGATTAGGTAAGGTTCAAGTTAAACCCGTTCTTAGAGAGTCATGTTTTTATTTAGTTAGGTTAGGTATTTCTTGTGGGGTTCACTGAAGTACTGCAGTTGATGATGTATTTTTTAAGATTTTTTTTTTTTTTGTAAATACAGGACATGTGGTATATGTGTAAACATTGTCAAACGGCGACAAGGCATAATATCTACAGAAAGTCATAAATTAGATCAAATCTGATTTCGAAATTCGACCAACGCACGATTTCTCTTAGCCATAGGTACATTTTACGTTCCAAAATTTAGGAAAAATACAATCAAAAGCAAAAATTGCTGAAGAGCATTACAAATTGTGTGCATCTATTCAAAACTAACGATTAAAGTTACACCACAGTACATCCCTGATTTCGCAAACGTATGTACCTACAACTATTTGATTTAATACGTCTGTGTTCAAATTCGAAATCCTCCATCAATGGATAGTTTAAAATTTCTGGGACGAGAGCAGTGTTTTGACAGAACTATGTCTATTCCCATACGCCATAAATTTTGCGAAATCTTGCCAAAACCGGAAATAATGTAGTCGGAAAAGGACATCAGTAAAGCGAACACATTCATGCTGCTAATGATTGGAAAATTATAAAGCATAAACGACGGTTTAATAGAGAAAGAAGCGAACTCATCCTGGCTACCTAGGGAGGACTATGTACTATGTACCTCCTTTCGTACGTTATGACCAAAATTGTACAAAAGGAGCTTCTTTCTGACATTAAATAGATTTTCTATCCGCACCTTAACTGGTATAATCACAGGACACTGCGATTCTCATAAGTCCTCATGATTCGTAAATGGAGGAGAGAGTCCAATGATAAATGCAGAAGCTGCGGAGTTAGGGAGAAAGGGGAATCAACCAAACACCTTGCCCCGATCTGTAAGAAGAAGTCATATACGTACCCCATGGTCTAGATTCGTCGCAATCACCTCAGATTTAAAAGCGCTCAGTAATCGGATATCCTAATGAAGTAGGAACATCAATTAAGTTCTCAAGACGACCAGTAACTTGATGGGTCTCGGTCTGTTTCATTTTTTCTTTAACAGGGGAAACAGTCGACTTTTCAGGTCTCCAAGTTAACGTAATTCTTTTCTTTCATCATCATCACACACTTTCATATCCTAACCTAAATATTTACGAAATTTGTAACTTTGCTTTGAGAGAAGGATCGCAAATCTTGCTGGTAAAGCAATCCCGGGTAAAATCTAGTTCACGCGACAGCACAGTACAAATTTAAAAATCAGAACAAATAATTTCAAATCTAAATTTAAATATGTAATCCTGGTCAAAGGCGGAAGGAAAATCATCTGAATGTGGAGTCCTAAATGATGGCCACCACCCCATTCATGTAAATACATTGGCTGATAGATTAACACTAAAATAGACGCGCGCATCTCCTCCACAACCTACGCCATCTTCGGGTTATCAAATAAAACTACGTCTAACAGATGGCGCTGCTTTTCGAAAAAGTTTGTAATATACAAAAACACATGCGTATTCCAACGCAAGGTTGTGTTCAAATTCCAAATCAATCTACCGACTCGAGTTTTGCGAGCACAAATACATGCAGTTTGAATTCTTATATTCATGCATTATACTTCATACATTGTGTACATTTATATGTATAAAGATTTGCTTACGGTAATTTCTGGTTTATGCCTCCACTATTCCAACTTTTAACTCTCAACATTTTACAAAATTTTTGCAAATCCAAAAGTGGGTAATTTTTTTACAATTTATTAAACTTTTTTTATGAAAACTAATTCGAATTTTTATTTGACATTTGCCAGAAAAATTGATTGGTTTCATTTGAAAATAATAAAATTCTGTTGCAACAGTTAAAAATCCTTTCATTCCTGTTTTCAAATCCTTATCAAAAAAAAACATTTGAATTGAAGTGATAAACAGTTGCAAAGATTTTCATTCGAAATTGAGTTCGATTTTTCGAGCTCACAAAGTCCGGGTGGGTGATACATAAATTAAAAGGATCATTAATACTCAGTTCTAGACCATTAGCACCAAGAATAACCCGAATACAAAATAGGACTATTTTCGGGATATCCACATATCCACGGTCCAGTTGAAAATGATAGTGACTTCGAATACCATACAAGAGTTGCGCTCAAGTGAATTTCAAAAATACATATAGGTAGGTGTTTCTTAAACTATTGTCACGTTGTCACGCTCAAATCGATTTGATTTTCGTGTTATTTCAACAAGGTTTTTGAGGGACACCGCCACCATTAGAAAACGATGCCCATCGAAAATAAAAATTACCATCTAAACAGATCTTGATATCTTTAGTCTTTGCGCCATCATCGTAACGAACCTATTAGAAGCGATCGAATTTAGGACCCATTCTTGGAAATGAAACCAAAACTGGTCCAACATGGCTACCCAGTGGTATACCGCGGGTTTTTTTATCTGGTTGACTGATTGTAAAATAGGGATATAAACAAACTATGGTAAGAAGAGGTCCGTTCTCACACTTTAATTTGTATTAATAATCTCTGTTGAGTTCTTATCGAAAAACAGATAAATTTTTATGAATGAATTTGTTTTCCTTGCATCGGTAGGTAGGTATGTAGATTCCACATTCCATTCGAGTACTTAACAAATATGTATTTCGATGTGGATATATGGTAGAAGACCATGTACCTATTTTTGTAAGCAAACAGGTCCCTTTTTTTAGATATTTTACTTTCTCTGTGTATATGGACAAGAGCGACTTTATTGCGCATACATGCGCATCAAGCTGCAGTTCCAGTGAAAAATCTACAGCGAAGAAGAAATTTCAAGAGGCCTAGCCTAAACAAAGGAAAACAGGAAAAACGCGCAAAGCAAACCAAAAACCCCAACAACAAAAACAGAAGCCTTACAAAAATGTATACAGTATAGGTACCTGAAAGGAACATGAAACTCCTTATACTCAAAATGTGACGAAGACGGTGGAGAATATATGAAGAAAATGGAATGCGAAGCGAAAAAAAAAATTAAGAAAATCCCGCACACCGCCCTTGAAATGTGAAATTTCTCAGAATTCGATCAGAAAAAGGAATTTTTGAACTCCGCCGAGAGAGTGCACAAATATACAGATATATGTGGCTGTGTATGAAAATGTAGGTACTTAAGATTAGGAGGATGCGTTAGGTAAACCTAGGGTCCTATATAGTGATCTAGGAACCGCACATACATTTATGTATAGGTACATAGAACCTAATGTTAGGATGAAGTGGGAGCAAGAACAAGGCAAATAATGTCATTCGAAGTAAGGACTCGACTGCATAAAGATCGTCGAATCGTCGATATCCCTTCAAATCCTTGGGAAAGGGGAATTATGAATTCATTTATCTGATAGAAATAAAATCCAAGGTCGCAACAAATAGACAAATATATACATAGATTGAAGGCGTTCGCTTCTGCAAAGCCCAAAAGCGTACTCTTACGACTAGGACTCGGCCTTCTCTAGCTTCTAATGATATTCCAACCTCACAATCACAATCTCTTCGACCCAGATAAACAATTTGGCGCTCAATTCGCCACAAAGTACCGAATATTTTACTTTTCTTTTTCGGTGAATATAATTTATGACACCGCAGTATAGATTTTCATTATACATAATTGTAGTATTAGTGTGTGCAATAGAATCCGGCGGGCGCGAAAAAAAACACAAAAAAAGAAGAAATATGCCAACACCGAATGAATGAAGAGAGCAACAGCCAAAAAAAAAATTTTATATTCGAGAGAAAACGAAATACTCCGACAAGACGACGTTTCACAGAAAAGGGCGGTAATCTTTTTGGCGGGCTTAAAAATCCCCGCTAAAAATCATCGTAGCTAAAAAATTCTAAAACCACATGATAGCCAATAATCTACCCTTTAAGAATATGTAAAAAAATTGCACAATTTCCACCAGCAAGGGCTGCAAATTTCCATGTGAAAATTTTGTTATGATCGCGCCAAAAAATAAATTCTCCACATTCTCATATACTTCATCCCCAGTTCGAAGACATGTCGTCGTGGCCAGTGACAAAATATGCATGCAACTTTCGAACATCAAAATTCATGCATGAAAATCAATCCTTTTCTGAATGAAACCCAAGGGTTATTCTATATGGAAGGAAAATTTGCGATATCCTCTTGAAAACTAGATATTTTCGACAAAAATTCTTCAACAAATAGTCAAGTTATGACAACTTGATTTGGGCGAGTTTCGAGCGCGCGAAAAATTTTTTTTTCGATTAACAGAAATGTCTGTCGTCAGGCTATAGGGGGCATCACAACTACACACACGGTCGAGATTTTTCATTTTTGGCAAAAATGAGGAAAATATTATATGCATGGAAGAAATGTAACTATTAACTCGTCCTGGGGGGTTTCCCGGAAGCAGGATAGCTTGTAAATAATGAAAAACTCACCTTTAACGATGTGAATAGATGGGAGGCGAACGAAAAATGCGTTTAGGCACACTTTGCACAGATTTTAGCACTTTTTAAGGTCCTTTGGTTTTTCTTTTATTCATTCACTAGATTAGCACTGAAACATGTCCAAAATTTTTTGTGGAGAACCCGCGTTAGAACTCTGAATTACAGTTTTTTTTTTTCCTGGTCACGAACAAATTGCACTGCGTGGGAGATCCACACCACCGAATTGGAAATTTAGTCTTATCGTATCCTATTCTAGTTTGAACGTCCTCTTGGCTTTTATTTACTCCCCAGCGCAGCTATTCACCAAATGAGGTTCATCAAAGGATGTGGGTTTTCTTCAAAGGCGAGCTTGATGGCTGGAGAGAGCAAGCAGCAAGGCAAGGTATTTGGTTGGTGTAAACCGGCTGACTCGCGCCGAATAAAAAAGTGAATTGGCGACGAGAATTTCGAAAATGAACACGCACACACGAAGGTTTTCGGCGGGTAATTTGTTGACATGTCAGCTTGTGCGCGCCAGTTGTTCAGTCACACCGATAGGAACATATGATTTCGAAATGTGAATTCCCCTACATATTCGAGTTTCGATGCAACCCTCTCAACATGCGGGTGTGGTGAAATTGTATTTGGATTTAAAATTGGTTTCGGGATTGACGTTATTTTTGTTAACTAGGGGTTGGGGATGGGAATATTTTATTAGGGAAGAATTTTGTTTTGTAGTTTTATGTTATTGGACGGTATTATATTGTGGAGTAGGTTTTTTGAATTGTATTTTATTGAAATAATAATTGGGGACAGCGTTCAGCAATACATGGCGGAGTTTAGGTTGAGACTACATTATGACACAAAGAGTGAGCAATTTAGACGAACTTAACGCAATTATGACGCATCCTAATAATAATAATAATAATAATAATAATAATAACAATAGTATGTGCATCATTGGGAGATTCAATTGATGAAATTGAAAACTGACATCTAAACGTCATTCCGCCATTTCTTCAATTTATAAAAAATAAATAGTTGGTGCAACTTAGAGTTAAAGTTAAATACATATTTGAACCAGTAAGACAATTATCTTCGACTATGCCGAAGCTCAAATACCCGGTACTATATTATTGTAAAATAAAAAAAATATTTTAGTATTAAAAAATTATATATTATTGTATGGGAGGTGTGGGTACTTTTTATTCGACCAAGCTCATTTTTGTTAAAAATTTTTAAATATTATTAAAACAATATGTGCAAAGTTTAAACTTGCTATCTTTACTGTAGCTATTTAAATTTAATTTTTAACATAAAAAGCTATATAAATCTGATATTTTTGTATGGGAGGTAGTAGTTTTCTTCCGATCTTGCTCATCTTCGAACTTAGCCTCAGTTTGGTGGATAAAAGCTTACATACCAAATTTCAAGTCGATAGCTCTTAAATTACGGCCGTAATCGTGCGGACAGACAGACAGACGGACAGATAGACGGACAGACAGACGGACATCGTTAGATCGACTAAGAAAGTGATGCTGATCAATAATATATATAGTTTGTCATACCTACAACGCCTCCTTATGGGCGTTACAAATGGAATGACAAAGTGAATATACCCTCACCACAGTGTGGTACCGGGTATAAAAAAGCCGTGTCTAAATTAGTTTATCTAATGACATGAACCGTTTTTTTTTAAATAATTAATCACATCCCGAGAATTTAAATAAAAACAATAAAAATTGTTAATGAAATGTCCCTTTTAGACAAGTTGTTTGTATTTTTTTTTTAACACTACGACCTCGGGTAGGTAATTATTTCTGATTGAGTCAAACTTATTATTTATTAAACCTATATGAGTAAAACTAAGTTCTATCTTGTTCAAATGAATGCCTATTTTAAAAATGTTGGGAAAATCAGTTTTTAAAGTTCAAACTGAAAATGTTTATTTTAATTACCAACTTTATTTTTATGTAACTTGTTTTTTTATAGCAATTCAATTTTATTTTCAAAATAAATATTTGAAAATTTGTATTTTTTATATACCTATTCTGATTTTATTATAAATTTAAATTAATGGACATGCCATTTTGGATATAGAACAGTGCTATATGAAGTGATGATAGGTTGGTAAAATTAGTAGGTAAACAAAAAAGTAATAATATTGAACAAAGCAGAAATAAGCAAGAACATAATGAAGAACAATTTATTTTATTTAAAAAGGCTTCTTGGTATGAGAACTGTTGGATGTTGCTCTCACGTTAGGAATATCTTGCGAATTGTGATATCTAAAGTTCACTTGCCACCAATTAAATATAAACGTAAATGTCCAGCTTTATTTTTAAAAAACATTTTAAAAGATAATAAAGTTGAAGAGGAATACAAATTGAGATGAAAATAATGGGTCGTATGAATAAAAACTAGCATTTGCCTAATTAAGTTCGAAGATTCGAACAAAGCATTTACTTCACTGCATGTGTCCTACCCTTGCAGTTTCTGTCAAAATTTGCAAGTGACAACAGTTATGTGGTTTATTTTTTGAATTGGAATTTAGAATTAGAAAAGCAATTTTTAGGAAAAAGTGAACAAAAGCTAAAGTAATTTATTAAAAAAAATTCACATAAATACAAAAAAAAAATAAAAACTATCGCCGAGAGGTGAATGATGAAGAAGAGTATTTTATACAATTAGTCAAAGAAACTGTTTATAGATGAATGCCAAGATCATCTCCGACATCAACCTTAACACATTAGGTTATTTTTCACTAGTTAAACTATGAATTATGGAGAGGTTTTTGTAATGTTAACCTGGAAGCCCGGGTCTCCTATACCTCCTTAGGAAAGATATTATTTTCTGGATATTTGTAAGAGCACCACCCCATGTCTCCAGATTGTCTTTTAAAAAAGTATTGGCTCAGGTTTCGATTATGAACACTAATCCCCAGTTTCACACTGAAAGTTTAAACTAAAGTTCAACTGAACCTGAACGTGAGTTTAAATTTGAAGTTCAACTCGTCCGGTTTCACAATATAATCTAAACTTCAGTTCAATTGAACTCAGTTCAACTAAATTTAATGAATGAATTTGATAGTATTGTACAGTAGATACTTATACGACTTTTCTAAAATCGTTCCTTGTCTTTGCTTTCAAAGAATACGCAAAACAACGTCAAATATGTGTGTTTTTGACAATCGGCTGATCTGAAGTTTAAACGGCAGAATACTGTAGTTTAACTTAAACTATAGAATGAACTCTGTTCAAGGTTTAAACGAAATTCTGAAACAGTATTAATTGTTGAACTAAAGTTTAAACTAAAAGTGTAGTTTAAACTCCCACTGTGAAACTGGGGGTAAGCATTTTTTTTTTTTATTTTTTTTTTTTTTTGTTAAATTGACTTATTCTAAGATGTAGGTACTGTTAAAGACATTTTCTGCGGAAACTTTTTTTTCTACTTTTTTTTATTTTAAAGTTTTAAATTTTCACAGAAAAGTGCATGTATTTTTATTGACTGAAAATATTATACCTACTCCAGAGTAAATATAATTAAACTTTAGCACCAGGCGCCTGCCAGACAGTTGTTGACATACCATTAGCGGAGCGACGAAGTCGCGTGAGCGGTTAAACCCCACGAAAAAAAGGGTTAAAATCCTGTTAGCGAGCGAAGCGAGCCACCCGCCCCATACTTTAAATACACTAGACTTTCTTACAGGCGCCTATCTGACAGTTTTTGGTATAGACTTATTGAGCTATGTAACTGGAATGAGTCACATAAACATGATTTGATTAAAAAAAAAAATTTAAAAAAAAATTATTTAATTTAGACAAAAAAAAAAATAAAAAAAAAATTTCATTTCCTCAGGAAAAAATATTATATTTATGTTTTTTAGGCCATTTTAAGCCATAAAAAAAAAAATAAAAAAAAAATGTTGCTTAGTATGGAAACCCGCGCCCAAAGTATTAGCCAAATAATCCAAATTTTAGTTGTTATCGTAACCAATGCCTTTTTGCTTATACTGTTTTTTTTTTTCACAAACGTTAACAACATTAGGTAAAACAGGTATAATGTGCTATTTCTTTCACAAACAATTCTTAAATTAACTATTTATAAAAAAAACACTGAAAACTCACAAGGCTAGACTGTTTTTGTAGAAAAATGTCCACACAAAAGATTGAGCAAATGCTCTGAGGCAACAAAATATCAGACTTGGAATTTGCATAGCAAATGCTTTGTCTTCCACGTTTAATTCATACCAATCGGAGTAAAAGGTTGGTGGCGCCGCTTTTGGAATATGTCAAAAGTTGGAGTTAACTCAAATCTGTTTTTATTCATACGAAGCTTAGCAATTTATTGCTTCGATTTTGACATTTGTTCTGAGTAAAATCAATTGCTAAGTTTTATTCATACGACCCAATAGGCCTTACCAAGAATCAAACACTAAACTCGAGTTTAACTAATTTTGACTTTGAATTTTGTCCTACCAATAACCAAGTTAATCGAAGGGTTTACTAAAAATGACTTTAGTACAATGGAAGTCAATCTTATACGATTTTCTCAAAATTTTAAATTTTTTCGAGCACAAGTTATTTATTTTTATTATTTATTAAATTTGTTCTATATGTAGGTACTTTGAACAATTTATTTTATAACGAAAGCCTTTCATAAATATTTTTTAAAGCACACTTGAAAATATTTCGAAACAAAAGATATTTCGAAAAAAAGGGGCTGGAGCGGCACCTTTTTATATTTTGTCATTTAAAATTAAAATGCAAAACACACGACACGTAGTTTGGTTTTTTGGCAAATTGTCGGATTATCTCATTTCAATATCGATATCTATATTACCCGTATTGTCTAAGCTATAGAATTTTTTAGAGACTCCTATTACATATAAAGGTTTTCCAATAACTGAAAACAAAATCTACAATTCACAAAATAAAAGAAAACGTAAACAATGATGATGATGAATTTTCGAATTTTATTTTAAATTATAAAAAAATAAATTTTACGTTTTTGTAAAACTTATTCGTATTCATCTGCCAGTTGTTGAAAATGCGCCGACATAGCAGATACGAAGCAACACACTATTTTGCGTTTATTATTTATTAAATTAATTTTTATTTTTGAAAGAAAGCTGATTTATTTTTGACTGCTATGTCAAAGCTTGAACAAACAAAATTTTAGAATTTCCTTGGTTAAATGCCGGTAACCGACGAAAATCGGCTGGTTATCGACTTCTCTGGTTAACTAACCAAATTATGGATTCTCTGGTTAAAATTTCACTAAACAAACAGATTCTATGATTATCAGCTGGAATAAGCGTTAATTAGAGTTAACCAAAGATGAACAAACCGGCCTTTAATTTAATTAAATGACAAGAAATTATGGATTTATTTAGAAATTCGAGCTTGGTGTCAAAGCTTGAGAAAATGTTATTTGAATTTCTGAACCGTCTTAAGGAATTTCTTTCTTGATTTTTTCTTGACGCTTCTATCAAAGCATTTTGTTATTTGTTTTAAATTTTGAAAATCAAGCGAAGAATTAAGCCTGTAAATCGCTTTTACTTTTACATGAGAGGGTAATTGAGTAGTAGAACCTTATTAAGAAGCACTGAGGAGACTATATAAGACCTATATAAGATGGAGCATGAACATTGCCATTAGCCATTTCGGTCCGCGTGCATTCCAAATCACTGACAAGATTTGAATTAAAGGCTGCCAGCAATGACAAAGACTTATTTAAGGTCATATGTATAGTAAATTTATGCATATCGGCATATGATGTATGGTCAACCATCCCATCTATCCTCCTTTTAGGAGGATGGTCCTCTTTTTTTAAACAAAAAATGTCAAAACCTCCGAACCTCCTTTCTAGCCCTAGATCCTCCGTTTACCCTCCAATCATCCTCCTTTCCTATCGAAATTTTAATATGAATTTGTTCAACGAAAGCAGTTTACCCAACTCCAATCTTAAAATAAAGGGTCCGCCATCTAACGATTTTTTTCAACTAGTGCTTATTTCGCGAATGGTAAAACTTAGCTCAATATGTCGCGCCTGGAATTATATTTGTTTATCAATTCGCGGCCAGATACGCTTCGCCAAATGTCATTGAGAACAAAATATATAATGTGGCTAGTGACAAACAAAGACGAAGATGAATTTGAGGAAGTGGACTCAGAATAAGATACAGACAATAGGCGTATTTTTTTGAGAATCTATAGCTAGCTCACTTTTACTTTTACATGCAAAACTGGTATACTCACTTTTGATTTGGTTATACACACTTTTCGTTTTACATGCAAAACTGTTATACTCACTTTTGGTTTTGTTATACTCACTTCCCAAAAAAATACGCCTAATGTATTTCGTATTCAGTTTTTTTCAATTGCAATAATTTAAAAATGTTCCTCATCATTAAATATATTATTAATCCTCCTTTCATTCTTCTTTTGGAGAAAAAAAAACCTCCTTTTGGAAAAATTTGGAAGGAAAACCCTCCTTTTTGACGAAATTGAGATGGGATGGTTATAGTATGGAGGAATTAATTTTTTGCTGCAGTAAGATTTTAAGTGCGTAGTTGCTCAGGCACGGTGGCATTATCGGCATTCTTGTTGATTTTTTTCTCTATTCAATAAAAGTGTTGTCTGGATTTAGTTCTCTAGGTTTAGATTGTGCTAAACCAATCCCAAACCCATCTCAAGCGTGCTATTTAATATTTTATAGGTCAAATAACTCCAGTCTCTACTATTTCCAATGTCTTACTGCATAAAACAGTCATTTCTAGTGTTACGTTACCCCAAATCATACGCCAAATGCCATCACACCCTTACCTTTCTCAACACGAATATATTACGCGCCAACTGAATCTTCGAATCTGTGCATAAATTCAAACTTCCATTTCCTCTACAAAATCCACCATACTTCCCCTGTCGATGTTCGACTTTTCAAACCCCACTACGTTTACCACTACTACCTCACAAGTTCTCTCACCTAAAGGGGAACCGCCAAAAATTGACATTTCGAAAAACTACATGGCTGTGTGCGTTTGGGCTGTCACTGCTGTTCAAACACAAAAAAAACAAAATCAACAAAAACCGGACCGCGATGAATATGGAATTTGTTCCAAATGAAACACCAGCAGTGAGACAGCTGTCTCTCGTGCCGTATCTCCGTCAGCTGATTCAAAGAAACAGTTGTTGTTGTAGGTTGTTGGTAAGATTGTGGGGGGCAATAGGGGGACCACGAACGAATACAACTAGGAGAGCCCCCTCACACACAGCTGTATAAGTTCTCCATGAATGGCGAGCGGAAGAATTTCTCTCGTTCCTCTGGTTACCTGTTTTATGATGACGATGGTGTTGATTTTAATAGTTACCTACCTACCTGTACTGTATGCATGAGGAATCAAATGCAAAAAAAAAAAAAAAAAACAATAGCGAGCGAAAAACCGAACACGCAAACAAGAATGACTCTTGAAAGCAAGACGAAACGAACGAGAAAACCTCTAGAATAACTGGTTTTTGGGTCACTGTGCGCGTAAATATGTGACTATGAAATTCTCCGCACTCCGCGCGAATCACCAAATGCATTTAATCCAACTGAAATAGCTAGTGGAACTGCCAATGCACTCAAACTATATCAATATTGTTTGCGACAGCACAAAAGCTTAACGAAATTGCGCAGCTATTTATGTTGCAATCGCCGGCGAATTGCTGGCAGAATAAAGACAAAATATCACCTTTCCTTATGTCTACTAGCGGCGAATGGCAACGTTCTTTGTTTATTTCACCTCAATGAAACGAGAATTTCCAGAAAACAAAAACATTTATACTGGAGCACTCCTCTATTTGGTTGTTTCTTAGATAGGCGATTGTTTGAATCCACGAACAGCGTAATCTTGTGGTGCGGAACGATCGGATAATTTGGGGAATTGCTCATCTCCTGGGTGGCAAACAGGGCGATTGTGAATCACTCTCCAGCCACCTTTTCTGGTCCAATCCTAGCACATAAAGAAAATTGTCCGGTTTGTTCGCTCACTACAACTGTATATACTCACATTCTGATTATATTTGAAATAGTAAGCACCGGCGTAGATAACAGTCGCAGCTATCAGACCCTTTCCAATCCAGAAGCGTAGACCCCAAGCTTTGCCGAAGCCCTATACACCAAATTAAAGAGGTTAGGTACGGCCACTTACATAATGCACTTTCATATTTACCAAAGTGGGTGTTAGTGCATCGCATAGCTTGTCTAAGGGTGCACGATAGAATCGTCGAATGGGATTTTGGAACTCTGCATCAAGTGCGGGCACACGACGTGGTTCATTGTGGCTCAGTTCTTGATCTTTTACCCATTGTCTACGCCAGGCACGCTCCTCATCTGTCATACCAATCAGACGTTCGCGTTCGCGGACCATACGGCCAGCGATGGCCATAGGCGTGACGCCACCCGTTGGCGATGACGGATTCGACATCTTTTTCTATGATTTCCTCGAGTTTAATTAAAGAAAACTGCGATTTAATCTAACAATTTGTGGCCAGATACAAAATTTCTTACTTTTCCCTGACAGCTGAGGAGTTGTCAAATTAACCAGGGATGGTTCGTGCTTCAGAGTCCAAAAATGGCGTTCGTGATTGTAATAGATTGATAAGGTGGACGTTAGCGAGTTGGAACATTTTTTTTCGAAATTTGTTTTCTACTTTTATGCGAGGAACAGATTATCACAGCACAAATTTTAAGGCCAATAATTTTTAAATGGATTAAGACACATAACAACACTGATTTTAGGTCTAAATCCTAAATTATGTCGCTGTGTAAAGCCGAAGAAATTAATAAAATTACGAAAGCCGTTTCCAACGAACTTCAATTCCTGATATTTTTTTTTCCAAAGTTCCAGGAAGAAACACTCGTATGGCTTTATATTCAATGAATGGCGTTCCATTACTTTTTTTAAAGGATTGATTTTGATGTTGCAGAATTATTTAACGAATTTAATCAATTTGTGCATTATTGTAGGCAGCTTTCTGTGCCTAGAGATGGTTAACCTAGATGTCTCGTTCAGGTAGACTTCTAACCGATTTAACTTGCCCTTCCAATCACTAAAATTCAACTCAAAATTACAAGTATTTAAAATTCAACAAATAATATGTATTTGCAGTCATATTGCAACAATACTCGAAAATAACTTTAAAACTTAATAAATGCCACCGTTTTCTTTATATCGACAAACTGTACTCCATGCGGGGTTCCCTTCCGTCTTAGTTCGGCTTCGAATTCCTCGATGCCCGATTGACCTTGGACTCTGATTGCCTTCCCAATTCACCGCAAATAAATTTGCCAACATCGATTAGCTTTTCCAAATCGATTCCAGTTCTGATACCCATTCCGTGAAGCATATAAACTACGTCCTCTGTAGCTGCATTACCAGAAGCTCCCCTAGCATATGGACATCCACCCAAACCTGAGACCGACGAGTCCACTACCGAAATACCTTCAATTCATAAACAAAATGAAAGCGACTACGCATTTGATAAACAAGGCACAAACTCACCATAATCCAAGGATGTCAGGATATTTGACAACGCCTGACCATAGGTATCATGACAGTGAACAGCCAACTGGTCGATTGGTACAACTTTCACAACCTCATCGAGCATCTTTCGCATAGTGCCTGGAGTGCCAACACCGATCGTATCCCCCAACGAGATCTCGTAACAACCCAAACTGTAAATGGCTTCCACAACCTTTGCGACTGCTAGTGGACTAATGGCACCCTCATAGGGGCACCCAATCACAGTGGACACATATCCCCTTACCTTGACATTGGCTTTCTTTGCCGCCTCTAGAACTGGCCGAAATCGTTCAATACTCTCAGCAGCAGTACAATTGACATTTTTCCGACAAAATGAATCGGACACAGCTCCAAACACCGCAACTTCTTCAGCGCCAGCCGCAAGGGCACTTTCGAAACCTTTAAGATTTGGTGTTAGTACTGGATAGGAGATTCCTGGCATTCGCTTGATTCCTTTTAAGACTTCGGTGTTGTCACCCATTTGTGGCACCCACTTCGCACTGACGAAGCTGGTCGCTTCTATGGTTTTTAGCCCTGTTTGTGACAGACGATCGATGAGGTTGATTTTCGTTGACGCTGGGAGTAGGGTTGGTTCATTTTGGAGGCCATCGCGGGGGCCTACTTCAACAATTCGGATTTCTGATGGAATGGATGCTGCCGCACGCTAAAATATAGGACAAAGTATTGAGTTACGAGTAGGCAATTTTAGGATGGACTATTTAACTTACAACTGCATAGGTTCTGGCGAGGATTTGTGGCAGGCAGGAGTTAATTTTTCTCGAAATCATAGTTTTATTGTTAAAAATGTTTTATAACACAACACAACACTAGTCAAAATCAAAACTCGATCGACGGGACGGGACAGAAGAATGTCGGTAAATTATTGACAGAAAACATATGATCGGGGAAAGCAAAGGGTGACACAGAAGATTTTTTTTTGTGTTCCCTCCTTTGATTCTATTACATTTTAGAGGTGAATTTGAAAACATAGGGATTTGAATAACGAGGGATGTTGTTTAACCCCTTGAAGAGTTAACAGTAAAATATAATGCCAGGCTTTATGGCGGATTTGTATTTTTGTATTTTCAAAAGTGATTTGCTCCATTCAAAAGCGATAGGTAGATGTTTGTTTGCGGATAAAAAGTATTATTATTATTATTATAATTTATTAACATACAATATAAAATATATAAGTTAACATAACTTGATGAGCGCTAGCTGCGGAGGCTTTCGGCTCGGATAAAAAGTAAACTAAATTCCTATGACGGGAAAAAGCGTTTAAACTTTTGGAAAAAGAAATGGAAAGTTGGAAGTCAGAATAGAAAAAACTGGAAATATCATTTTCGCCCTGGTTCGACGGTCGAAATTGAGGTATCGCTTTCAATACGATCCGCCGCTCATTCGGGAATAACTCCACCAGAGAAGAAAAAATGACTTATCCTCTGCACTGTGTCTGATGTAGGTGTTCCGCTGGCTCTAGAGCTCAAGCGAGGCTTTCCTTCATTTAGTACATTATATTATGCAATTGATAGGTACGCGACTCAAATTTAGGTACTAGAGCTCGAACGAATTTCCATAGAAGGGAAATTTTCTCAAATAAAATCGATTACCTATACAGAAATAAAAGTACTACGATGGATGCTCTTCAGTTTTAATTTATTTTATATTTATAATGTATGTACTAAATTTATCACCATGAAATACATTTTCTTTATTTAAATATTATACTTTTGTATGACTTTATTACGGACAAAATTAAATGATAATTTATAATTAAAGCAGTTAACCTAAGAGTCAAAGTAACATCTAACTATGCATGTAATTGATTTTGTTTATTATTATCTTTTGTACAAACAAATGTTATGTGCCTTATAATATTGCTTAACACACGATATTGAATCTGCAAACTATGTATTAAACAAAAAAGTGATAAATATGTTACGGAATCTGCAATTGGATAGGTACTCTTGATTTTATATTATGTTTTTTTTAATGAATGACTAAATTTCAGAATTTACTTTTACAAGTATTTCATGTGGCTTTTTCTTCAACATCACAGCCAATAAAAAAAATATTTTTTTTTGCTATGTCAATGCTAAATTAAAGTTTAGTTAACGCAAACATTTATGAACAAATTAAAAATTATAAATAAGAAAATACATTACATTGGATTAAATCCAGAAAAATATGCGTAAAATTAACAATCAATTTGTTTATTTTTTAAAATTTGTATTTTAAAACATATATATGTATATTTTAGTTACATATAAAATACCTATTTTTGTATGAAGATTAGTTTTGTTTTCTTGTTTAATTAATAAAATTTGTCTATAAATTCTTGCCGTAAAAGCCTAAAAGTCTAATACGCGTCGATACTGGACTTTGGACATGCTCCAAAATTTCCATCTTTTCGTTCATACAATTGCATATTATTTATTTATGTTTTATCAAGATGAATAAATTGAATAAATAAAAAAATAATAATTTACATAGTTTAACACATTTTATTTGTTTTATGTTTTTTTTCGTAAACCAACCAAAGAGAGAAAGAAAAAAAGAGAAGAAACCATTAATGGACGACATAAATTTAAATTTAATTTGTTAAATTTTCTTTATTATTTTGTTTAGCTTTTAATGACTTTGCTACATAATATGGTAAGAAACGTGTTGAAAATGTTGTGTGAAATTGTTTGAAATTTTGTGTGTGTCGTCTTTCGAATTTTGTCTTTTGTAGTTAAAAGATGTGATTTTTTTTTAAATGAATGTGAATCCAATTTGAGTAGTGTTTGAGATAGTTTTGATTTTTATTTTTGAAACTAACAAAATAATATGAAATCATAATAAACTTAATTCAAATGATACAAATAAGTACATAATTAGAATGAAATAAAGAATAAAATTAAATCAAAAGCGGACGCAACACAAAATTTGCAGTTCCAATTTTTGAAAAACAAAAAAATATATATATAAATACGTCTGTGAGTTGTGAAATAACAGCAGAAGGACACAAACAAACAAATGAAATTATATATGTGTCTGCAGATGAGATAGAAAGGCAGATAATAATAGAATTCAGTTCAAACATTTTTATCAGGTTCAAATCTAATACAGTTTTCAACATATAATTTGGTAATTCCTATTATTTTTACCAAGTTCCATCTATCATTCAGCCAAAAAAGCTTTTCAGATTCACCTGATGTTTAACCAGGAGTATAGACTTACGATACTCGACCCCAGCTGCTCTAGAAATTACTCGAAAATTACACGATCTGATTGCTTAATTCGACTTAGCCGCGGCGCAAAAAATTATCTTTCTAGTTAATTCAATACAATAGTTATTTACATGATTTGTACCTATCAGCACCACGACCCACAAAGTGAAACAGTAGGTAATATGAGATGTGCTGCGTTACCCCCCCTTATTAATAAATAAATTATTTACACAAGAGGTAGCAAACGTCAGATAGAATACAAAAATTTCACTTCGAATTGGGGCATTTGTTAGCAGCTTTTCTCGACTAAAGTTAGATCCGGTTTATTTTGGCTATATTAAGTAAAGTAAAGTACAAGTTACATTTTTAATTTGTGTAAGTTCGCATTGGGCTGCGAATAAAGTGTGGTAGTTCCGAATTTAATTAGGTACAAATAACTCATTCTCAGCGATCAAGATGAAGTCTGGCTCAAAGGTAAATTGTCACTTTGGAAATGAAGGCAACAGAAAGTACCCAGGTATGTACAAGAAATTTCATTTATCATTATTTTATAGTCAAATGGACTATAAAAGTGTGCATTGGATGATATTTTGTAGTTACACTTGCAATCCCAAAAAACAAAAAAAAAAAACAAATTGAACACAATCGAATAACTTTCGATTTGATTCGAATCTCAGAATAGGGATGTAGGGGTAAATATTACAGACTGGACTTTAACTTTTTAACTTTTCTTTTTGTTAGTGGAAGGTTACGTGTTTGTCGATCTAAAATAAAAGTTTCTGCATAAGCTTAGCGATAAGTAACGTGGACTTTGAGAAAAAAGTCTCGGAATTATAACACTAAAAAATTTATTAGGACGCTAGCTAGTTTTCTAGTTTCACCATAGTACATAATCTAAAATTCTAAGCCCTCCCCTTCTGGATACCAAGTCTAATATGCTGACTAAATTTGGTTTGTATTCGAATTATGTATACCATCTCATCTGTAACACTGATAAAATCATTGACTGAAAAAGCCATCACTACAAACAAAGCAATCAATTCAAACCCGTTATACTATAAAATAGTTTATTTAATTTTATTTAAAAAACAGCAAAGAAAATGAAGTGATTACAGGTGATTGCCAGGTATTAATCTAATAGTGCTTCCAGTGGGACAAAAAAATTAAAAACATATTATAATAACAAACATGTTGCCCACACTTAACGGTAATAACTAGTGAATACTTTCCATAAAAACGAGAAAATAAAATCAACAAAATAATAATTATATTTAAATCACAATAATAAAAGTAGAGAAAAACTTATATGTTAATATACAAAACAAAACCGAAGCTTAATAGCGAACAGATTGCGAGTTTGGATGATCCTGAAAATAAATGTAAGGAAAAGAAAAAACAGTAAACGTACATTAAAATCGACAAACAAAACATTAATGCGAAAGTAAAAGCTTAAAAAGTAATAACATGTTTAAAAGAAATGCAAAAAAAAAAAAAAAATATAATCGGATGAAGGATGAAGTTGTATGGAAATTGGTTGTTAGATGGCGCTTTTAAATTGTTTTAATTTAAGGCTTACCAACTATATTTTGATCCAGAATTATGAAATATTCTTATTAAACAAAACAATTAAATGTTAGAGTAATTTGTTTTTAAATTAGTTTTATTAATCGTCTAAAGGTGTGAGAAGTTTTACAAACACAACTTCTAGTTTAGGTATAGGACTTAAATATTTGTCTAAAGCTTATCCCAAACGTAACTTAGTTGCTAGTTTTTATTTGTTATAAGTTTTCCATTGTTACTACTTTTTTTTGTTTAAGAGAGTTGGGAGATAAGAAGCTAATGGAAAAGTAAAAGAAGTTAAATTTATTCTATCTGGTATTATACTCGTACATATAGATGCAGTAGTTGGACAATGAATTACAATTGGAGTGGACTGATATTGGTAGCGTTTGAGAAAATGAAATCAAAACACATCAAGTTACTGATGGCTTGGCACCAGTTGGTGCTACTAATGAAGTGCAAAAGAACCTATATCTGAAAGCCTAGCTTGCGAAAAACCTAGGTTAGGTTGGGTGGCAATTATTCGTTACATAAGGAGTAAATCACTTTGGGCCGTTTGCCGATACTACTCATAACGTTTTAAGTTCTCCTTAAATTCTTATGGGGTACTTTTTGTATGGCATAAACTATGTCACATATAAGAGCTTATGTGGACGTTAAATCTCCACGAGTATCAGCAAACGGCCCTTAGACCATATTTGGCCCATTGTGATGTCCGTAATTTACTGATATAGTACGTTTCGGCAATATCCGTAAGCTCTACGAAAAAGTAGTCTCCTAGAGTTTGCTTTCTAAACCTAAATACTTATGGGTATCAGTACGTGTCTTGAGATTTCCTAACCGCTTAGCCGATAAAAAAAAATAAATAGGCGGCGCAACAGGCGGTAGACAGTACACCCAAGGCCTAGCTTCTCGCAACCATTCGTTTTGTGGGAGTTTCTATTTTTGGAACGAATGGAAGGGACCTACAATTTTATGCCGAGTCCGAACGGCTGAATTGAGAAGCTTTTTCAGGACAGTCATACTCTCGGATGTTTGTCAGACGTTCGCGAGAGTTGGCGAAGTAGAAAAAAACCTTAAGATGTAATTTGTGTTTTTCCGGGGATCGAACCTGGGATCCCTCGCACAGTAGTCCAGCACACTAACCAATGCGCTACTGCGCCCACCGTTATTCTTGCTTAATGAGTAGTGAAGTCTAGTCTTGTCAGTATCCTCGAATTCGACTACAGCCCAGTCCAGGTTTAGCCTGCACAAGAAACTGACGCACAAGCTAGTCTTACCATAGCCGTTAGATACAAAGCACCTTTTTTTAGTAACAAGTCCCATGTCTTGTCCAAAGCCACTTACACTACAAGAAAGGTAAGATCGCTTATACGTCGTCGACTTGACATGCGTGGACCAAAAAAGTCATCGAAGATCTGGCTGAGTCAGACCGGTCGCAATCCTTCGTCTCGTGAAGAGAACAACCTCAGTTTTCAAAAGATTGACCGAATGCCCATTCATAGTGCACCCATCATCGACCATGTCCTTTTATATCCGCGTTTGAAATATAAAACTAAATCTGAGCACACTGTGACCCTATAGCAGACAATATATTACTCAAAGCGCTCCCAAAATAACCTTAATTCAATATCCAACTACTGCAGTTACTTTTCTATTCTACAGTCTACAACAATTCGTAACACGCGCCGCCGGCCGTTGACAATAGGACTCGGGGGTTGGGGTAAATCAAATATAGGAGGGCAAATTTATTTATAAAATTCAACTCAACATCGTATTTACAAAACAAATAACACAAATTTCAATCAAAAACAAGAAAAAAACATTATTTACAACTTATTATAATAAATAACCAACTACAAAACTACTCGCCAACTAAGTAAACAACTAAAAAAATAAATTCAAAACCAATACAATGCAATGTGTTAATGCCTATGTGGGGTTTAGTAAATATACGTTTTCTTTATAATTTATTATTTTTTTTTTTCTGAAAAACGTGTATACGGTGAGTTCTCAAATTCCTAATTTTCATTATTTTTTTTTATTTTACATAAAATTATTTGTAACAACACTGAGATCAGCGATAATTTGGTTAGTTTCGTTCAAAACAGCACTTGTCTTTAATTATTCAACAACAAAATTAAAATATTTTCGCAACAATATTAAAAAGTAAAAAAATAAAAATAAAATTTCAATAGTGTCGTAAAAAATAAATAAATAAAATAAATACAACCAACAAAAGAATAAATAACAATTTAGCGATAGGTAATTCAAGTTATTGAATATAAATATACACACAAAGAAAGTTTTACAACAAGTTTGTTTGTTAATTTTGTTATAGTTAAATAAGTTGATTTTTTTTTTAATTTAAAGAAATCCATGTTCGTAGGTAGTAGTATTTTTTTGTTTAAAATAATTATAAAATATTGTTTTTTGTTATGTTTTTTTTTTAATTTGCCAGCATGCAAAATAACATAAGAATTAAAATTAGAGACAAAAATTTAAGGAAACAAATTAATTTTGTAGTTTAAGTTAGTTTCTTTTTGGTAATAGAAATATAAATATATATTTTTGCAAAAGAGTTTAGAAGAGGAATATGTTAGAAATTGATTTGTGGATTCAATTATAAAAAACGCGTTTTTTTTTCGTTTATCCGATCCGTTGTAACAAAAATTTGATTTTTTTTTCTATGTACAAAAAATATATTTTCTTCGTGGAAAAATGTTTTTTTTTTTTTAATCACGGTTTTTGTAACTAGCAAAAAGATTAGTTCGATCGTCGGACACAATTCGAATACTTACACGATTGATCGAGTTTCTGCGCGGACCATTGGCACCGCCCGGTCCGCCACCATTACTCGATCCGTTCCGATTGAAATCATCGTCATCTATACAAATGTCAGAATCGGAGTCAGATCTGCGAGTACCGCCATCCTGAATGATGGGTTTTGAATGATATTAAAAATAATGTGTTAGTAGCTATACAATTGGAAATGAGTGGTATTTTGCCCGAATATATACAACAATGTCATGCGAATTAATTTTAAAAATTCATTGGAATATTTTTTGGAATAGAAGGATGGTTTTTTTTTTTATTTTGGTACCTGTGTAAGCTGCTCAGTTGTTGTCAGAAGGCGGGCCACGGGATTACAGCAGACCGGGAGGGTCTCCAGGAGTGTTGGCCGTGAGTGCGTTAGGAGTGGCTTCATATATCTAAAATTATAAATATGAGGAAATATAGTTAATGGTTTTTCTGTGAGGGTATTTTCGGAAAGTTTTGTGGAATGCTGTGAGATGTTAGGCTACTATTACCCATGTCAAAAATCGTATCAATTTTTGACGTGCTAACGTCACATTAGGGGATTTCCTTTACTTTTAAATCTTACGAATTTTTACTCAATGTCGTTCCTTAAATTGACAAATTCGTAAAAGAGAGCAGCTTCGAGAGTAAAATATTACCCACCTCTTCACTGAAAATCTTACTAATTTTTACTCAACAAATTTCTTTGAGTATTAAAATTAGAATTATTAGAAGTATTAGAATTAAAAAAACCGTCACTCGCCTGAAAAATGACAGATGATTGAAATTTATTGTCCTATTTGGCATGCGCGTGTAACAAATTGGTATAAAAATGGTATCAGAAGGCGAGTAGGTTTAGGTTTAATTTAGATTCAGCGTTGGCACCATAGTGGGTCCATAGCGAGAACCATCTTTTAGTAGAAGGAAAAACCTAAGCACTTTCCCTAAAGCATTTTATTTCCCTTCAGAATTTAAATATCTTCGCTTGGTCGACAAGCCCTATATCTCTTCTATGTTGTTAAAGAACTAATTTCCCAAAACTTCATACCGAGTTCGTGATATGCTATGACATTCGCACAGTATGTGTGTGATGTCTTCCTTTATCATTGCAGAATCTACACAGATCATTGGCATTGGCATGTTTTCTAGGAAGACAATGGCCAGACAAGATGCATATTGATATTCTCAGGTTTGCCCTGCTAAGTTTAAGAATTTCCCTAGTCCGTCTGTGGTCTGTTCCTGGCCACAGGGCCAGTTATGTTGGCCCATCTTCGGGCTGCTTGTTTTAGTATACTACTTTTGATAATTCCCTTGAAGGTACTCAATGGTTGGTTGACGTCAACTTGTTGATTCCTCGTCATTTGCCAATTCGTCGACAAATTCATTTCCTTCTATGTTGCAGTGACATGGGACCCAGCATAAGCCGACTTGGTTCTGTACACATAATGCCTTAAGCATTGTGCGACAATCCCTGACTATTATCGATTTGATGTAGTTTGATTCTTTGAGAGCAGCTTGACTAAAAATAAATAAATAGGTGGCGCAACACCCTAGGCCTGGCTTCTCGCAACCATTCGTTTGTGTGAGTTTCTATTTTTTTTTGCCGAGTCCGAACGGCTGAATTGAGAAGCTTTTTCAGGACAGTCATACTCTCGAATGTTTGTCAGACGTTCGCGAGAGGTGGCGCAGTAGCCTGACTATCGATGTAAATAACGATGTTCTTATCGGATATCGATTCTACCTCTAGTAGTTCTCCGGCTTTAAGTATGGCTAGAATCTCCGCTTGAAAGACACTGCAATTATCCGGTAGTCTTATTGAAATTTGCAGAATAAATGCCAGAGCCTGTTCCCTCCGAGGTTTTTGATCCGTCGGTATATATTGCCAGCTCATTTGGTTTTATTACTGCGTTTCCGTGCAATTGTTCTCTTTCTGAATACGATATACTGTATGGCTTTTCAAAGTCCAGCGAAGGGGAGACTTCATCCGTTGTTATTGGATTGTCATTGAAAAATTCTCCCATTATTAAGCAGTATCCTATATTGCTTTTATGAAAAGACCCTGAGTTTGTGAGCCTAAGCGCACAATTTCCAGCTGTTATCTTAATCTGTAGATCAAGCGGCAGTAAGTTGAGAAAGGTGTCCAAGGCCGCCGTGGGTGTTGATCAAAGTGCACCCGTAACGGCGATTTCGGCCCTTCTCTGTGCTGCTGCTAATTTCTCCGATGTCGATTTCCTACTTATTGCTTTCCACCACACAAGTGCCCCATACATCAATATGGGTCTGACTATAACCCCAGATTGTGCCTGCTGTTCTTTTACATATGAAAAGTACATTGTTTGCCTTTTTTTTATTCTTTCCTGTATATTTAAGTTCCAATTTAATTTCATATCTAAAATTATGCCAAGGTATTTTTTTTTTCGTGTTCTGAGAGTGGTAACTCTGTACCATGTACCATCTAGCTTTGACAGTCTGAATTGTGGTATCTTGTACTTCCTTTCCTAGTGAAAAGAACAAGTTACGTTTTGGATGGATTGACGTTAAGAGAAGGCGGGAAAATAGTGTAGCATTTATCTTTTCTCGAATGTTGTAGTTCAGTCAGTACAAACAAGCGTTCCCACCACTGCCATTTTGACAGCCTTTTCCATCTTTACTACAAAAGTAGAGGAACATACCTATTGAGTTTTACACCAACTTTTAACAAACTGCCAACATATTACACGTTAACTATATTCCCCAATTTGGAGGGGTTATTTCCTGCAGCCCAGTAGTAAGACCAAATTTACACCCCTTGTCCTACTTTACAACACACTTTACCGATTATTTCACCAACTTCAAATAAAATACTTACTTTGTATCAAAATTGCCCCAAATGCGCGCCAGTATCGCCTTCTCGTTGGTTCGTCTACTACCGCCGGGCGTAGTCGCTCCTCCGTCCATATCGGCGTCCACATCCTGCAAGTAACCATCAGACTGACTTAAATTCCCAAGCCTATTCTTTGCTCCATAAAAGTTTTTAATTATGTTAATTTTCAAAGCAGAGAGAGAGAGTATTGTATACAAAAACAATATATACAAAATTCAAAAACAAAATAACAATTTAAACGAAATTAAAACAAAAAGTTTTCTAGCATTTAGCGCCATTATAACAAATTCACGAAACAAAAGAAACGTGTAACTAAATTATATAATATTCTTTTCTTTTTGCAACAACGAAGGCCAAAATAGGAATTTCGAATTTGGAACATTTCTTGTTTTTTTTTTTTTTTTGGTTCAGAATCAAATTATGAAATTTCTCGGTTATGCAAAAAACAAACGAACAGAAAAATATATATTTTTTGTTTTGTTTTTCTAAATTGGGAGCTTAAAAACTCTCACCAAAGAACTTCGTCTTCTGGACATTGGCAATTGTCCCAAATTAAGTCCCGTATCGATTGACTGCTTGAAAATATGAGATTTTCAATCACAACTAGATTGATGTTTGTTCTTGTTTTTTTTTTGTTAATGATAAAAATAAATGATAAATCTATGATATACAAATTTTGCGCAAAATAAAACAAATATAAAAAAATATAGCAGAATCAGAAATAAAAAAAGTAAAGGAAAGGAAAACATGGATAAACTGAAATTGAAACTTTTGACATGTACTGATAAATGATCAAACATACCGCTGCTGCTGTATTCTCCATGGAGTTGTAAACCTTTTTGTGCATTCAAGATTGGTTTTGACCATTTAATTTGTTATTATTTTGAATAAACATTTTTTTTTTTGGGTTTTGAACAAGATTTGAGAAAATAATTTTTTTTTAATGAAAATTGTTAATAAAATTGAATTGATTGGAAAAATATTTTGCATGCAGATAAAAAGAGAGATAGGAAAGCGTGTAGAAATAAACATGGTGTCGTAGAGTATAGTATACAACATGATCATTTCTACATTTTGTGTAGCCATGGTGCCGAGCTTAAATGTTTTATTATTTTAATTTTACAAAATGTATAAAAGAATAAGTTAAACACATTTTTTTTTACAAAACAAAAGAAATAGTTTGCAATAAATTGAAAAGCTTTTGTATACTCACACTGCGGACTTGGTAGTTGTTCAATTGTTCAGTCTCTTCATCAACACCAACTCTGGAAGGGAAGAATTAAAGTTGCTGAGTAAGGTAGCAAATTAAATTTTAAAAAGAAGGTAAAATTGATCAGATCTTTAGATGGATTTTGCTAGTTTCTATATAAGTTAGTCCTATGATTCCATTATCCTATATGTAGCTCAAATCGTCGCATTGCCTTACATATTCCGCGTTCGCAAGGGTTTTCCGAAACTTTCAGTTGACATGTGTACAACAAAACGAAAAACCGATCGCCAACGAAACTACTCGTTCCTCGATTAAGAAATCTCATACCCGCCGAGATAGTGTCTGCTGAAAATTACCGCCAAGCCCAGCAAGAAGAGTTCCAACAAGAAAAGTTATCACTCGAAAGGGGCAGCTTTTTCGAAATCAAGCGCCTGATATAAAATTACACCATATATGGATGAAGAGGGTCTGCTACGCCTCCACGGACGTATCAATGCTGCTGTTTCCGACTACTTTATGAAAACATCTCCTAAGAAATAATATACTTACGGTATTTTAAGCCAATTGAGTAGGAAATTGGATGCACCGCCCTGGATTATCACCGTAAATATAACAATTAAAGATGTTGCTGTTAACATTGTTTGTCGTGCCTCCGAGACTGTGTTTCTTATGGCTAAAGCAAATGACATTGCACCACGGAGTCCTTAAAATTGAGAAAAAAATGCGTAAAGTACTCTCTTGTGTTAAGCTAATTATATTGTCTTACCAGCAAAGAAGAGCATATGCTGGAAGTTCGATGAGATCTTTGGTCTACGATTTAAGTTTAACAACCATGATAGGGGATAAATGTTGACGGCACGTCCAATTGCAGCACAGACCTAAAAATAAATATTTTAAGTGGTAAAAGAAAAATGAAAGGAAATCAATTGGCGCATAGTCACCCCGATTCTCGTTGTCGTTTATCGTATGCGTCTAACTTTTATATAAAAGTCAGTTTTGTGTTAGCTTCTAACAACATTTGCTGCAAAATACGATAAACGACATTTCGCATCGAACGACTCGTTTTATCCGTGAACGAGCAATTCGTTACGGAATTTGTTTAATTTGTAAAAAAAAAATAGCTCGTTCACTTATGCGGCAATTCGGTGACTAACTTTCTCTCGTTTCAACTTACAAATCCGGTGATGATAAACACCGCATCGAAATGATGTTTCGGGAAAGTAAACATCGACACTCCGATATATGAGAAGATAAAGTTTTCAGCCAAAAAATTCAGCAATTCAAAGATCTCCTTCGTTCGTGTTCGTGAGTCCTCTGATAGGTTGTTGTACGTGTAATGTGCTTGACATATACCACAGAAAAGTACTGCTACAACGCCTGTTAGTTCGGATGCCTCTGCAATGAGGAACGTACTGTATGACATGAGGACAAACAGTGCCGATTCCAGTAGGGGGAAATCTCGTACTCTGGTGAACTTGGTCAAGTGTTGAGGCGGTTAAGGAAAATATCTAATTAATGGGCTAATATTAAACTGTGAAGAGAAATGTAAAGGCAGCAACAAAAACCAAACAGAATCGATAGCGGACAATAGATAGATCTCGCGCAGAACCGAACGAGATTGTCAATGAGATTACAAACTATCAAGTTCCAGACTTGGTCAGTCAATGAAACTCGACAATGGTCAATGGTGTTGTTAAACATTTTAAAACAAGGCGATGTGCTATCGTGTAACTTTGTAACTTGATGCAACTTGATGAACTGGCGACAAACTAACCGTGTACCAGACTATAAGTGCCATCTATAGCAATTTAAAACAGAACAACTAAAAATGTGTTTCAAAAGGATATCAATGCCGTAAAGCAACCCATACTGGCTCCAATTAACAGCGACAGCATGAAAATGCAAAAGAAGTCGCTCAGCGACTTGAAGAAGGCATTCGTCTCAAATTCTCCAGTGCTCGAGTAATGTTCGCCATAGTTTTGAATCGCCCTGTAAATTGAAATTAACATTAGTTCCTATTTAATTTGTCACCAATTTCCATACATACCCACTTAACACAATAGCAACAGCATCATTTAATACGGACTCTCCAAACACGAGCGCATACAAGTTCACATCTACATGTAGGTCATGGAAGATAGCAAGGATCGTCAATGGATCTGTTGGTGATATCAGCGCTCCAAAATACAGCGTGTCCAGGAATGTAAAGCTGCTGCTCAGATATTCTGGCATCAGCTTCACACAACCGTACATAATGGCGCCGATTAGGAACGCTGATAATGCTGTTCCCAGAATAGCATATGTCAATATTGCGCCCAAATTTCGAAAGAAATATTTCTGCAATTAGAAACAATTTTCATCAGTACCTACAGTATGCCCCGTGCCTCATATTTGACCTTTTAATTACTTACCTTCTTTAGGCTGTAACCAGCATGAAATATTATTGGCGGCAGAATGATATTGAAGAATATCTCCGGATCAAATGTCGCCTTGAGATCAATCTCATTTTCGTCCACATCGTAGACTTGCCCCCGAAAGACATACGCGTATGTCTTGTTGGGAATGGGTTCTTTATCGGTGGTGTTTTGTGACAATTTACCTGGGAACTGTAAACACACACAGAGTGAAATTTGTATAATTTAATTAAAACACACACAATGGGGGGAAAAAAGAGCACACTTACCTTTAACCATAAGGTGTCGGGCGGCAAAGATTGGTTGAATTTTGGGTCACCCTCAGGTTCAACGGCGAGATGGATAAGTGGGGTTGATGAGCCAGCATAGCGTATTACAGCTCCAACGATAAGGCCTGTAATATACACATTAATTAGTTATATTATCTGGGTGAGTGCATTCGTGTGTGAAGTTTATTGGCAGTAAAACAAGAGTTGGAGTTGGAACCACGAGTTGCTGAAGGGTAGGTGGTGGAATTTTAATGGCATTTACGGGTAATTTCTAATTTGACTTGCAAAAATGGAGCTTTGTCGAGTGGACTAATTAAAATCGGTCGTTTGTAGATAACGATGATGGGTAATTATTGCTGTTAAGTGGATGTTATCGATAACTTTGACACGAAGGTCTTTATTGATTTTTCTGAAATTCTGAAACTATTTTTAAGCGGGCAAAAAAAACAAACTTCTCATAACAGTCCTTAAAAATATGTGTTCAATAATTGATTCCATACTTTTTTGCATTTAATTTTACTTGTTCAAACATCAAAGACATGAGTATCTGCATACGCATTTAAGAGTCACTCTGTACAGCTATGGGAACTTGATTTGGGGAACTCAAACTGTCGAAACCGACTACCCGAAGGACAATCTTGAAAGGATTTCAGCAAAAAGTTAGACAGTGGTCATAGTGTGGTTTTTATTTGGGCGGAAACACAGTGGCTCTGGTGGTTAATGTACTGGACTACTGAGCGAGGGTTTTTAGATTCGATCCACGGAAAAACATAAATTATGTACATCTTGCTCCACCTCTGACACACGTCTGCAAAACCTCCGCGAGTATTACTACTGTCCTGAGAAACTGAGGACATAAAATTGTAGGCCCCTTCGAGTAATCCCAAAATGAAGTTCGTAAGGATCATCAGAATACCTCAGCGAACGAAAACTAATTTATGCAACCAAATAATAATTAATATTATAATAAATAACAATAAAATCAATCAATCCTTGGACCCGACCTCTGGGACATCTTTTACGATGGGATTCTTCACATCGAAATGCCTAACGACAACTACTTGATAGTGTACGCAGAGAACATTGCTGTGGTGATAACTCCAAGGGGTATCTACTCAAGAAGCAAGGAGGAAGCTAAACCAAGTTATGAGATGTGTCTACGTCTCGATGGAAATTTATGGTTAAATTCCATGTAGGCCCCGAAGTAAACGCCGGTGAAAACGCGATAAAGTATCTTGGGATAAGTATCGATTCCACACTCACTTTCTGGAATCATATTAAATGCGCCTCAGAGCGAGGGGCTAGAGTGACTGGATCACTTAGCGGACTCATGGCAAGCGTTGGACGGCCAAGAGAAAACAAACGAAGGTTGCTCATGGCAATTACGGCTCATGTAGAACGAATGGACGCGAATGCTCCGGCACGAACGATCTTCGAATCCACACCCGAGGGACAGCGCACTAGAGGAACACCGCGACTCAGGTGGCGCACGCAAATGGAAGGGGACCTTAACCAACTTAGCGTGCGAAACTAGAGGCAGCTGGCCAAAGATTGTGCTGGCTGGAGACGCTTGTTGGTTGAGGCACAGGTCCACCCCGGACTGTAGCGCCACCTTAATGTAAATGTAATAATTTTGGAAAACATTTATTTTTCCAGTGACGCAATGCACTGGGAACATTTCGGGTTATTCCCCTGCAAATTTTTACAAAACGTGACTGTTAACAATTTTATATTAAACAACAACAATAAATAAATGTTCTATTAATACATTTCCTAAGTAATCATCAAACTAGTTGAGCGAAAGATAATTTTATTCTCTGTAAACTATCAGCATAAATTATAATGTATGTAAGAACCTGGCAAACAAAATACATTATAGTAATTTCCTACCATCATTTTAGTTCGTGTTCTCTTCAATCAAGTTGGGCTTTCCCGCTTTTTGCGTTTTTATTAACTATTTATTCAATGGAAAAAAATAAGAAAAAAAATGTCATGACTCAGCCAAACCGACAACAACAAGAACAACAACAAGTTGCATAACTAAATGCAATAATTTTGAATAGACCTGACGTGTTGTATAGACACAATCAGTTAACTCTTCAATTGCATTTGAGAGATAACAACGGGTAGGTACGTAATTGGCTCGTGCTTCCGAGGCACAATTTGATATTTTGTTTGCAAATTCAGTAAAATCGAATCAGCAAAAATGTGTGTCAAACTCAGACATAAATATGTATAAGCAGATGGCTATGTATATGTATACGTAGTGAGAGAATGGGGCTAAGAAGATAGTAATCAAAATTGTATCGAGGTCAACATCAATCCGTTCCATTAACGACAAAGTGGATTTATTTCTTCGGGGTTTACTATCTCTTTGTACCTACTGAGGGGCAAAGGATCTTTAAAAAATAAAACAACCACTGGGAAATAAAGGGTTATGATGGTGATATTAAAGGGCTAAAATATTCACACTACGGCAGATGTTGGAGAAAACTCAAAAAGTCCAAATCGATGCCCACCAACTTTTTATCGATTTTAACTGCCATAGGCCATAGCATTTATAGAGACATGTTATATAGAGCCATGTCTAGGTTTGGCATCCCTGCCAATCTCGTCAGATTGTGCAGAATAACGATAAAGAACGCTCGCTGCTCCTTAAAGGTATGAAAAAATCTCACCGAGACCTTTGATGTCAACAAAGGATTTAGACAAGCTGATGTGCCGTCATGTGACTTTTTCAACATCATTCTTGAGAAAATGACATCACATCAGAAATCAAGCGAAGAATTACATTTGCCAACCGCTGTTACATCGGCAATTAATTAGTAAGGCCTTGTCGATAAACACCATATAAGGAGACTTTATATAAGACCCTCATCATCCCAGTCCTGATTTATAGCGCAGAATCATGGACGTTATCAAAGGCGGATGAAGATCTCCTTAGTCGCTTCGAACGCAAAATTCTTCGAGTGATTTTCGGTCCCGTTTGCGTTGACAGGCTTTGGAGGAGGAGATTTAACTGCGAATTTTACGAGTTGTACAGCGACCTGGTCAGAAAAGTACGCATCTGTCGTCTAAGATAGCTGGGACATGTAGAGCGAATGGATACCAAGGCCCGGCCCGAAAAGTCTTCGATTCCAACCCAGAGGGACAACGTAGTAGAGCAAGACCTCGCCTTAGGTCGCTCGCACAGGTGCAAGGGGACCTCAACCAACTTAGAGTGCGCAACTGGAGGCGGTTAGCCAAGGATCGTGCTGACTGGAGAGCCGTGTTGGTTGAGACCCAGGTCCACCCTGGACTGTAGCGCGATCTAAGTAAGTAAGGACTTAGGGCCGTTTGCTGATATGATTTGTAACGATTTAAATATTACTTAAGTGTTTATGGGCTACTTTTTGTAAGGCACAAACTGTCATATAAGAATTTATGTTCTCTATGAGTCGCATCAGCAAACGGCCCTTAGAGAGGTACAGCAAAGATCCGAAAACGGAAAGTCTATTTTACAAACTGCCTTTCAAGAAGTTGAAAATTGAAATTGCGAGTTCAACTAATCGACAATTATGGACAGATATTTGACAGCCACAGATCTAGCATTCATAGGGATTATAAAGCCCTTTCTTTGACATTAACTTTGTATAGAGCGTTCTGATCCAGTTCCAGAGTATCCACGGCATTACAAGCCTACTCGTATATAGGTAAAAATAGACTCAAATCGTTGAACCAATATCGATTGGAGTTGAAGTCACACTTTCAGATGCTTTATCTTGTTTGTACGCAATTATCGCCATCAATCACATGTTGGCCAATTAATCAAAATGTGTACATACACCTATACCTCTCAGTCTTCCTAATCAAATAGCGTGCACAGTGTTCAAAAGACATTGTTATCTACGCAAGCAATCATTTTCCTTAACTGATAATAATGTGTACGATTTATATAAATAGTCTGCGAAAAAACAACCCAAAGTTTAATCCAAATATTTGTCATGTAATCTAACACATTGAAAACATGAATAATGTTTACCCGCCATCAAGTGAGTCACAAAGAGAACCGTTTCGAGGGCAACCTGACGACAAATCGCAAGAATTTTATTTCATGACTTTGAGACTGACAAATTAATAAAACGAAAAATCATTCACAAAGCATATTACAAGGAGTGGGTAGCTGACAAGCACTCAAAATAATGAATTAAGGGATTGAATACAATTTTGTTGTACCAATCAATCAGAGACGCATCTGGAACTGTCGTTAATTCAATTATGGACTACGATGACATTGAGTACCTACTACGAGTATTTCCCATTAAAATATAATTTGGATGCGGTAATGGAAGGACTCACTGACTATACCATTCGACCAATTGTTTGGGTTTTTATCTGTGTTGTCGTGGTTGCAATAATAATTATTTTGTGTAATTTTACACATGGAATGGCGATTGCATTTCATGATTATATTATACATTCATACAAATAGATACATACCATTCTAAAGTTAACTCGTAACCAATTTAATTTACATGTGATACGTGTTATTCAGGTTCGTTTGGTTTTATTACACATATTTTGGAGTTTGGGTGCTTTTCAGCACTCGACCTCCAACCAGCTTACAATACAAAACGGCATCGTTCTAAAGACAATACCTACAAAATTAACGAGATATGTAATGTCCCTACGGTCCTTTAATAATTTCTTTACTCTTTCATTTAGTTTGTTCATGTTCATTCAGTGTGTGTTTGTATGACTGCTCTCTAGGGTGTTGCCTTCTGGAGACAAGCTTTTGTTTGAGAAGATTCCCTGTTGGTGTATTGATTTTATTTCCTTTTAATAATGTCTCGGCGCCACATTAGATGTCATTCTGATAGTCTCATATCGCCATGGGGACAAAAGGATTTTCGGTTAAACGTTAAAGGGAATTAAAATATGTACATACATTTATGCTGTATACGACATTATCTAAGCTTTATCATTTAATCTAAGTTTCCATGTAAAATAGTGTCTAAATAATGATAGAGAAAGCTCGCTGCTACATCAAGGACGGCTGCAGGATTTAGACAAGGTAATGCGCTGTCATGCGACTTTTCTGCATAAGCTAAAGCTGTAGCACAAATTGTGAAATATTCCTTAAGGAAAAACTTAGCTCGAGGAAAAAATGAGCCGTCTGACATTGCAATTCGATTCAAAGTAAATGACAACCTTTTTGACCGCTAGGCATCTAGCACATAATATACGAAATGGAGAAACGGTCGCTAGAGCTAGCGGAACAAAAATGATGACATTAGGAAAAGGATATTTCGCAATAAGTGCTGGCGCTTTAGCGCAAGTGGTGAAATGTGAGTTTTTTTTTAACATATGGACTTTAACATGCCGGTCATCTAACCATAGATGCGGCAATAGAACGTGGCGATTTTTGTTGATACACTTTTAATTTTTCGCAATAAATCATTCACTTTCTTTGCATTCAAATTGGGTTACGTAAAGCTGTTCTCTAGATGGAAAAAGTAAGAGTTCGGCTCCTCTATTGAGTGACGTGAATGCAACATAAAGACACAGCAAGTGTGACATATTCACCTTTGTTAGTAAGGAGATTCTTACACTTAGGAATTTATTGCAAAAACATTTCGACCAATAACATCATATATGTAATGTACCCATAAATTGTTGCAGACAAATGGATGAAGAAATTAACTGAGACCTGCTAAGTGCCAAAAGCAAGCCATATTTGATCAATGTCTTTCTTAATCAATGTCTTCATATTACCTTAGCATAGTTTTCGAATAGCAAAACAGGTGTCCCCATAACAACATCATACAATGAAACATTTTTTACTTGCTAAAAGTTTAAACAAACAATTCTCCGTACCAGTCGCCCTATGCGTCAGGCATTGACTCGACTCGTATCATGTGATAACCACCAGAATTCTAAACAAAACAAAAACACCGAGACAGATTTGTCTCAGTAGAAACAAATAGCCACGTTCCATATGACTGACAAGATCGACGAGCGACGACCCCTGAATTCAGAGTCCATTGTACTTGTACTTATTCTCGTAAATGATTTCATTTGTCGCGTAATCATCGTCGGCCAATTTACAATATTTAGGTATTGATTAAACATATGTTACTGCTGTCCCCCGTTGCATTTCTCAAAGGAGATTTGTCCCAACTCACCATAGATCACCGCCAGTCCGGTCTCATGTAACCACGACACCCTGTGATGTTTGAATAGCCAAATTGTGAGAACAGTCAGCGTTAGCAGGAACGTATAGACCAGCAAGTTGAGGCTGTCGATTCTGTGGGTCAGAGTTGCCTTGGCGTCCAGTGCGATATCGGTGGCCGTGGCATTGCACTTGGCCGTGAGACCAATCAGACACAGTAACACACTGAAAATCAGTGAAATACCATGACGACGAACTTTTGGCGACATGAGTCTCATATCGAGGCTGTCGGCAGCGGCGAAAACAAAATCTTAAATAGCACACACGCACAAAGAAAATAAAAACCGATTTTCCGAGTTTTCCCTAATTTTCAATCGATTTGTCCGGAAGCCGATGTCAGAGACACGAACACGCAACACCCAAACGAAAAAGGATGACCGCGGCGACAAAAATATGTATAGAGGTTGTCGGGGGTTGAGACTGAGAAGATTCTTTTAATTTTTTTCCTTCGATAAAATTTTTCTTATTTTCTATTTCGAATGGCTACATAGCCAAACAAATTTCACAATTCATTCTATTTCCACAAACACTTGCTACTTTTCTTTTTTTGTATTATTATTCACTTCATTTTGTGGACAAAGAGGTTGTAATTTGTGAATTTTACGAATATTCACTTTTCGTTGTTCAGCGTTTTTTCTTCTCATCGACTGACTGATGTGAGGGAGAACATTTTTAATTTTTGCGTTTCGCCTTGGCGTTTTCTCTTGCACAACAGTTCTTGTGACGTTTGTCTTACGAGTAGATTCGTAGATAGAATAAGAAATGTCAAATTGATAAACGACGGAAGAATAACAGAGACTGAGGAGAGAATTGTGCAGTTTGCTTTTATATTTTTGTTCTTATGCTTTGAAGTGATTCTAAACAAAAGCCGGCTGGTCGGAGATAGCATGTAGTGCAAAAGAGATAACTAGCTTAGTCAGATATGAAAGAAAGATATGGTATTGGTAAAGGGAAATATAAAAAATTGTTTTCTCAGTATTGTCAGGCCATATTATTGTACTAGATTAATATTTCAAAAAGGAAAGAATTAAAATTGCTGCCGCAAATAAATTCTCAAAATTTGTATTTATGAAAGTGTGTCCTGTGTGAGCCAGATTGTGTGTAATATAACGTAAATTCAGTGTTAAAAAAAAGTGTTCGAGCTAAGATTCGCGGTAAGTTTTGTACCTACAACGTACTTTATATTGAATCATATCTACCCTTATGTAGTTAACAAAATAATTGCTTGATTATCCCAATTGCTCGTTTGTATGCCGTCAAGAAGGTTAAATGGATATTTTTGGGGACGAGCTCTAATATGGGAGCGATATTGAAGGGCTGATCTTAACTTTATAGAGAAGGAGTTGTTCCGGACTAAAGTACCTCTTTACTCTAAATGGGTAACTTAACTTTGAGGACGCCGTTGATCTTGCTATATTGGATAAGTCCTGAAATTTATTTCCGATTTAATTCACTCCAAGAAGTCCATGATTTCTTTAGGATGGATGGTCTGGTCATCTATTTTAGTCCATGTACATTAAATACAAAAGAGTCAATTTCCTTTTCCCCACTTTAAGTTGTAACAATCCAGGGTCATGGTCAAGCGAACTAAATTCATTACCTACCTAGATCGTTGACTGTGTGTTGTATTTCCAATCTCTTGAAACATATTTTCCACATATGTAGGTACTACACTTGGAAATGCAGTCACTTGTCACTGAATATTAAAATTCTTATAAAATAATATCGCTCCATAAAAACACTAATTTTACTATATTTTATTATTTTTGTAATACAAATTGAAATGTAACTACTATGACATTGCATACTTTAAATAAATTATTTCAATATTTAACTCATGTTAATAAATTATTTAAATATTAAGTGAAAACAAAAACGTAATAATGAAATGAAACTACACATGGATGAAGGAATAATACAAGAAAAATGTGTGAACTATGCTTAATGGTAGCCGCCAATTCTTCCCGTCTGACCTCATTTAGCAGCTCGTCTCTTTGTTAAAGGCGTTGTAGGTGTGGGAGGCTTCGATATCTAAAATGGAAAACCACAATAATTAAAATCCGTTTTCTCACACTTTGAATATTTCTTTTAGGTCCTATTTACCGATCGAATAGGTTTAGGCGTCGTAGCGTTGGGGGGTGGGGGATTATGAGGCCCTGGGCCATTAGCATCGCCCACTACCGTCACTGCTACCGGTCTTGATTGAGTACTTGTATCAGATCTCTCGGTACTTGCACTGCGAGTTGCGGATCCTGATCGTCGGAACATACCAGACAAACGGCCGCGAAGATCACGTTTGCTGGATCTCATATCACTGGCCACGCTTATATCAGAATCTGATCCCTGAATCTGAGGAAGAAATGAGCAGTTTTAGTAATGGAAGTATGAAAAAGCGCCCATACTCACTGATACTTCACTTTCAGAATTGCGACTACTCTTGGTGAGACTCCGCAGCTTCCCCATTAGGCCCTTCTTCTTTTTGCGTGGTCCGCGAGGTATGTCACTCTGTGTTGAACCGCCAGATAACCGTGAATCTAATCTCGAGTCCATACTTGAATCGCGTACCATGCCACCCATTTCTGAGTCCATCGATTGAATCGATGACACACTTCCATCGTCTTGCCGCCAAATTTGCTACAGAGACACATTTTAACTATAAAGCACGGTTGAGTCTACAATCAGCCTTACCTGATCCTGCTGAATCGAATGATCCAACGACAAGCTCTTCCTATACAAACTGCCATTGGTGGACCTTGACAGCTTAGTACCACCGGACCGACTCGGCGTCACATGGCCACTGCTTGCCCCATCAGTTTCCTGTGATGCCGCCCTTCTTAAATTACCCCTTCTTAACCTAGTGCGTTCGTTTTCCTCCTCACTAATGCGTTGGAATTTCCTCAGTTCTTCGGAAGCTTCTGCCAGTCGAGCTAGAACGCTCGTTATTTGGCTTCTACTTAGCGTTGGCGATGGACTTCTACTGCGTTGACGTGACGGTGTATCTGGTTTGAGTGATTGCCTACTACCAGCCGATGAGCCACCGTCTTTCGATCCGGCGACCATTTTAAGGTCGGGAGCGATTTTCACCAACTCGTCGACAGTCTGAAGAAGTGCACCTACTTTGCGCTCTCCACCATCTTGTTCCATTCGTCGCTTAATCAATTCCTTCTCATACCGTTCCCGTTCGCGTCGAAGTTTTTCGTTAGAAGTTCTCAATTTGGCGTGAACATCACGCAGCTCCAACAGATCGCATTGCAATTCGGCAATTTTCTTTCTACCCTCTTCGAGCTCCTCTTCGGTATTGCGTTTCAGCTGATCATGTCGGCGCTTGGACTCTAAACGTTCCTTGTCCCTCTCCCGTTCCACTTCGAAGAGAGTTTGTCGCAGGTCTCGTGCCAATGTGGAGGTTTCCTGCAGAAGGCGCTGTTGATCTTCTCGTTCTTTTTGCCATGAAAGCTCGAGCCTCGTCTTCATGCCGGGGATCTTGGTGCGACCGTAACCGATCACGCGTTCTTCTTCGAACTCGTTGAGCTTCGATTGCATTTCGGAGATTTTAATCTCATTGGCACTGCGTTCCGAAACGAGCTCCGTTTTGAACTTACTCACATCCAACCGTGATTCGCAGAGCTGATCTTCAAGGCAACCGATCTATGATTAAATTTATATGTGACTCATGATCTAGGTGATTGAAAGGCGATAACATACCTGTTGCTCAAGATATGCAATCTTGCTTTTGTCGTCATCATCACTGCTATGCATTGATCCACGGCTTTGTCGGCCTGTATTCGCCTTCAGATCTCCGATCTTCTTTTGAGCTGACTCTAGCAGCTGCTTGAATGTGTCTCGATCTTTTTTGAATCGTTCGCATTGTCGCTGAAAGTAGGAAGCGTTGGTCAAAAATCGTTGTTGAAAAATCATTTGCCTAAAAGGTTGCTGATCTTATCTTCTACAAGGTGCGAATAAGCTCAGCCCACAAAATCAGGCTAGAAAGTCGGTTTAAGTAATATCAGAGGTAAAACTCACCTGCATCGAATTAATCTCAGCGCTTAAATTCTTAACTTGTTGCTCGTACCGAAGCCTAGTTGAGGCCACTTCCGATTTCGCACTCAGCTCTGCATTTTCCAACCTACAAGAAAACGGACGCTCAGAAAAGAGAATAGAAATAGAAATAATATTCAAACCGAATCTTCATCGACTTAATCTCGTTCTGCAGTCCAGCGTTGTGTCCATTGATCGACATCTGAGCCTGTTCGATTCGACTAAAGTCATTCAATTTTTGACTGAGATCATCATTATCCTTTCGCAGTTGGAAGACCAAATCGATATTCATTTCATTCTCCCGCCTCAAGCGATCGTATTCCAATTCTTTCTCAGAGATTGTGTTCTTCAACATTGTCTTTTCGTAGTCAGCGGCGCCAGCCTTAATTTGTTTCGATTCCAGGTCTTGAATCTTCTTTTGGGCGTCTTTCAAACGCTTAGCAATTTCAGATTTTTCAGATCTAATTGGCTCCATTTCGACGAGTCTCTGCTTGGCAGACATTAGCTCAGCTTGAAGGTTCTCCTTTTCGGTGGTCAGCTGAGCCCTCATTAGAATTGTTTCCTCGGACAGTTTTTCCCAGTGGGCATTGAGATCTGTGTAGCGCTTTTGTTCGCCGCTCAACTGAGTCTGTAGATCTTCAAGTTGCTTTTTGAGCTCTTGAATTTGTTTGGCAGAAGCTTGCTCAGCCTTAGAGCTGCTTGACTTGGATTTGAGGTCCTTAATCTCCTTCTCTAGGGTGATCTTTGTTTTGTCGGCCGACTTCTTTACAGCGCTGAGCTCATCGTCGATTTGTGAAACTTTGGCTTCCCATTTCTCCCGTTCTTTCCGCTCTTTTTCAAAGTCCTTTTCGATATTGGAGAGTTTCTCTTTGTCTTTCTTCGATTGAGCCTCTAAGGCAGCCTTAGCCGCTTCGGACTGTTTGATCTAAACAAAATATACAAATTTCATATAAATTATAAGCCAAGTACGAATCTTACCAGTGAATCCTGTTTTTTGATCTTATCCTCAAGGTCCTTGATTTTGGAGTTCAATTTCTTGGTTTCCTCATCAGATTTCTTCGACTTTTGCTCCAGCTCAGACAGTTTAGAGCTCTTGAGTTTTTCTAAGGCAAACAAAAAAAGAAGTTGAAGCTAAAGTTCGAATTAACCTCTGATAAAACTTACTTAAGTCCGAGTCGGCTGATTGTAGCAGCTCCTTGGTCGCCTTAAGATCCTTTTCAAGAGTTGCCTTTTCAGTCTCAAGCTTCTGAAGCTTATCCCCATCACTATTCAGTACTATTGCTCTCATTTCTCTTATCTCCTCTTCCAGCTCGTCGACCCATTTTTTGAGATGGTTCTTGGGCGTCAAATCTGTCACCCTTCGTGGAGTCCGCTGTGGCAGCTTCTCCTCGGCCTCTTGAAGAATTCGCTTCAGTTTCTTATCCAATTCGTCGCGTTCATTTTCCGTCGAGGTTAGGGTCTCTTTAAGCTTTGCCAGTTCAACACTGGACACAGCCTTATCGGTTCCATTCATTGACGGCTTACGAAGTGCCTGCAACTGCATGCGTTTGTTATCCTTCAAGAGTTTTTCGTTCTCACTTTCCAGCGTAGTGATTTTCGAGCGTAGAATCGAGGCTTCCTGTTCGACTAGGTCTAACTGCCTCTTCAAATTGACATCTTGGCTCATAGCCACACCATTACCCTTCGACTTTGCACTTACTTCCGCTTGCAGCCGTTCAATGGCGCTGTCTTTCGCCACTATCGATTTTCTAAGCGTGGTCAATTCATCGTTAAGCGCCTTAAGCTTTTTATCCGATGCCGATGAACTGGAGCCAAAGAGACTTGGAAGCTTTCGACTGCCTTCATTGTTTTGCAATTTCTCTTGAAGCTCCCTAACCTGCTTTTTGGCCTCAGTATTTTCCTTCTCAAGGTCTTCAACTTTAAGTCGAAGGATCGACGCCTCTTGTTCATTCAACTCCAGAAGTATCCTAAGCTCAGCGGGATCATCTTCATCTGAAATACCTTCATCTCGATCGGCTAAAGGCTCCGGCGTTAGGCGATTTGGCGTCGGGCTCAATTTTCGACCTGGGTAGACCATTATAATTCATTTAATTTTATGTTGTACAAAACTGACAGATCACACACAAGTCATCATTTTCGACACGTAAGATTTGTCGTGCGATTATTTTATTACAATCATTTTGGGGATTGAATTAGTAAGCAAAACTAAATTCATTTTAGTATTAAATAAATGTGCAGCTGCAAAAAATGGCAAATATATAGGGAAAGTAACAAAAAGCAAGAAGTATTTTGACATTTGTGTGCGTATTAGTTTGGAAAATTAAGCATTTAATTTTGTAAGCCAAATCATAAAACGAAAACAATTAATATCTGTAAAACTTTATTCGTACTTCTCGACCGTGATGCCATTTTTTTCAACTGCATCATCATGGAATCATTCTCATCCTCAAAACGTACAAGTTTCTTCCTCAAATTTTCAGCCTGCAAAAGAACACAAATTACTGACGACTTAGAGATCTAAGAAGACATTTTGTTTTAATGCTGGAAGGTGTCAAATAAGCTGTCAAGTCGAAAATCATGAGTCGTTCTGGTATTCCGATATTCACATGTCGGCATTTACACTTGTCATAATATTACGATAGTAGAGTCCAACACATTGGCACCACTGTAAAATCTTAAATGTGGCTATTGTTTTTACTGAATCGAAATTTCTTTGAATAGTTGTGATAAATAGAATTACCGAATCAAAGCGATGTCAAAGCAGCCGATTATATAAAAATATATAAGAAGTGACAGAACTGTCAAGACGAAATTCAATCAGTAAAATTAGTCCCACTTTTCGAATTCCATCGAATTTGCTACATAGTTCTTAAAAAACATAGGTACTCGCATTCCATTGACCGCTACGCGGGGCGTCAGACTTATGTCAAAATCCATAAAAAAAATGTTCATCTAGTACAAATGGATAGCGCAAACTAACTGACAATAGTTTGACTTGCTTGTGACAGACGACTATCAGAATATGGATGAAAGTTGTCAGTTTTTTTTTATTAATGTTGCAGTGGGATTGGCACCACTTCTAGAAAATATTTACATGATCGTAATCGGTAACGGTGATCTAACCCCTTCGTAGTTAGTTTTAATTTTTAGTCTCGTGTTAAGGTTTTGTTACAAGACTGACACTGCACGAAAAACAATCATAAATGCTCTAACTACTTTATGGACGTTAATTAAGACTTATGCAAGAGAGTCGTCTCTGAAACCTCTGTACCTGCGCCGAAAAGCCAAGCACGAGACATCACAGATGGAAATAGCAATCCATGGCGCGACGATGCATGTGATAGAAAGCTCCCACATGGGCTACTTTCGCGCGAATGAGCATCCGCATATGGAGTACTTTCTTTACATTCGTTCTCAGTTTGAGTTTCCGTAGAGATAAGCACAGGTCCCGAAGTTTGTTTGGCCTCTGGAAAAGTGTCGGTGCCTTGTGACCTTGTTGTCATCTCCAGAAAACGTTCATCAATTGAAGTTTCTCTATCCGTCATCGTTTGGATTTCAGTAGATGTGCCGATTTCTTCACCCAATTCGATCTTTGTTTGTGTACCTCGGGGGAATAATAGAATCTCCATTTGTTCTGTTTGAGTTCCTTGATTAAATCGGCCGAGGACACCACGACGTTGTCGCAATCTTTCATTCTGTATTCTCTAAATTAGAAAAAAAACAGAATCTAAACAGTACTGTAAAACCTACCTCTTGTTCAGAGAACTTCAACTGATCCTTGAGATCTGACTCCCTTTCGATGGAGTCCTGAAGATCCCTCATCAACTGCTGTGGATCCTCATGTGATCCACCTCGAGTTAGAGACTCCCTGGTAAATTTTCCATCAGCAGATGTTGACTTTCCAATAACGCCAAGCGTCGGAGCCTTCTTTTTCCCTGGATTTCGCAGATCCTCAGCTTCAGCCTTGACAAATTGAAACATTAGTATTCACACTTTTTCCACATTAAAATCTTACCTGCAACTTTCTCGACAATTCATTGGAGAACCTCAATTCCTCTTCCAACTTCTTGATCTTATTGGCCATATCTTCGTTGCAGTTTGCCTGTTTCTCCTGTTCCAAAGTCTCGATCTTCCGCTCGCATTTCTTTAGTTTAAAACTCAATATCCTGCAGTTCTTCGTCGTCGATTCAAGCTGTTTCTGTAGCGTGGTATTCACCTCTGCCTGAGTATCTCGAAAACTATCATGCATCTCCTCCATCTCCGATTCGAGACCCCTAAGCTCCCTCCTAACCTCTGTGTTCTCCTCCATGAGTTCCTCGCAGAGTTGTTCAGCGGCTTGAAGCTTGCGCTTCATTTCATATTCAGCACTTTTCGGGCCACTCTGCAACTCTTTCACTCTGGAGGTTAGTGATCGCTTCTCATCGGTGACCTTCTCGAGCTGGGATTTCAGCTCATTGACCTTTTGCTGAAGATTCAGAGCCTCGGAGGCAGCGGTCCTATTAGGTCCGGTGTCTATAGAAGCTAACCGCCTCAGCAAAATGTCACTTTTGTCCCGTTCAGCTCGTTCGGCACGAGTACGCATCGCATCGAGCTCTGATCTTAGGCTCTTAACCTCATCGTGCAACTCTCGGTCGTGTGCACCGACGAGAGTAGTGTCTGTCGTCTCGGTGGTGAGGGAAGCATTATCGTTGTACCTGTCAGAGGTGGCTTTTTGATTATCCTTAATTTTTAGCATGAATTCAACATCTTGAGTGGCCTTCTGTTTGTCGGACTCTTTTTTCCTCGCTGAACTGCTAGATGATCTGGAGGAAAGACTTGAAGTGGAACTGCTAGACGTTGTTGTACTGGATGTGGATGATTTTGCTGTCGTTGTGTTTATCGACGTGGCCGATGAACTCTTTTGTAATGTTGATGAAGTAGAACTTGAAGTTTTCTTTGGCAGACCAGCGGGTTTCTTAGGTGAGTCCGTTGCTGAGGAGCTGGAGGAGCTTGATTGGCGACGTTCTGGTCGATCTGGAGGTGTGCCGTTCTCGATGGAGTTGGTGTGATGGTTATTTCTAAAAAAAAATATTTTAAGAAAGCAGCCTTAGAAATATAATTTCATAAGTTTGGAAAGAAGTGTGTTTGTTGACATGATCGTATTGAAATGATCTTGGGTGAGATCAGTACAGTTGATGATGTCGGAATAGCAATCTTCTGCAGCAAAATATGTAGACAAGCTAATTATGAAAGTTTTTTTATACCATATCATGATCACTGTCAATAGGAAAAGCGATTGCACGATCATTACTGAAAAAATGATCACCAAATTTGGTATAAAATGATTTACCCACGAAAGGCAACAAGATCACTGATTTTACGAGATATATGGCTCAAATTAAAACAAAGTGGTAAGAGAATCAGTAACATCACAAGAACGCCTCAGCTCAACGAGCGAATCGGTTGTCTAAAAGGTTTATATATTCATGGAGATCAGTGATCCTCTTCTTTCATTGTACAATCTCTGTTTCGTCTCCTTGACAAGATCGGTAGATTGACTTAATTTTCAAGCAGAAAATTTATTAAAAAACGATCGATCCTATTCGTTTCCATTATGAAGCAGTTCATGACAAAATAATTCTCCAGCTAATTTTATACTTACTCCTCTTTCCTTGGAACTGATCGTTCTCGGCTGCTTTCGCGCGAATTTTGACTCCTTTGCTTCTTTAACAGATTCATCTTGCGCACTCGCTCAGCGAGGCTGTCGTTGTACTGGATGACTAACTCATCTGGAATATCCTTAGAAGATGATGATGATGGTCGACGCAATGTGAATGTTTCCTCGAGCTGTTAGAAAAGCAAAAGTTTAACTAGAATTAGAGTGCTGAGTAAAGCGTTTTCAGAATGTGGTCTTGGGATTTTTAATTTTAAGTATTCTGTAAGGTTAAGGGACAAGTTCTCTAAAGTTTTCACATTTAAAACCAACTAACTCATATCCGGAACTTCCCTCATCTAGGAAAGTTCAATAAGGTTACAGAAAACGGTTTTTATAAATACCAAATCCTTTGAAAATACATACTTGCTCTATAAATGCACACGACTCACCTCCTTTAAGTCCAACGTCGTCGTATGCCTCCTCTGTGGTATCTGCACACTAAGCGAGACATCAACATTATTTTCGACTGGCCGTACAATTATGCTAGGAGTGGATTTTGGGTCAGCTTCATCCAAATCTGGTGTAGAGGTCCATGATTGTGGGCGTTTCTTAAGCTCTATATTATATTGAACAACTTCGTGGTGAGAATTTTTCAAATTCAAATGATGATTTTTGATTTCATGATTTTGAGGTTAGATGTGCGATACATATCCGACACGCCAAACGAGCGAGCGAACACAACGACAACGAGAAGAAAGCGTGCGAGCGAGCGTGCATTTATGTAGTTTGATTAGTCGGCCATTTTATTTGTTTGAGTTATTGATTTTTTTTTGTTTTTGTAATTATTTAGTTGTATTGATTGATGAGTACAATCGGTATAAATTAGAAAAAGAATAAAATAACACAATTACCGTGATGAGTTATTAATTATTGTATATATTTTATTTTATTAAAAAATAACAGATTTATAAACTTTATGTGTGTTTTGTTGAGACAGTTGAAATTTTACAAACAAACAAACCTACATATATCACTCGGAAAGCAGAAACCAAGTAAAATGATCGATAAAGGTTGGTGTCAAGTGTAACCAAGTGACAAAGAAAAGAAACAAAATCCAATACATATGCAACAGAAACAGAATTACGAACAGACAACTTTTCTGTCAGCAACAGAATTTAGCGACAGAAATGTCAATTTATCGTTGGAGGGAGGATTTTTATTGTAGCATTTTTCTGATGCATCTGTCATCTGGCTGCTTGCTTTAGGTACCTAGTTTCAGCTGCAAATTCGACTATTAGACGAAAAAAAATGTCTTTAGTGGACATAATTTCATGATAGCCTTTGACAGAATAGACGGCAGCCATATTTTTCTGAATCTCTTTCAGTTTTGTGTAGCTAGCTAATCGAGCAACGTAAACAGAACCGGAAATTACTATAGAACAAAAAAGCTTTCTGTTCTGTTTCAGTTTCTGTTCTTTGTCACTTGGTGACTTAAGTTAAGTTGTTTTTGCGTTGTCCGCAAATTGGATGTGTTTGTTTGTAAAACTTGAATCTGTGAATTTTTTAACCAGACACTCCCTTTTAGTAAACGAAAAAAAGACAAACTTATATAAGTGACTGTGACTGCGTGTGGGTGCGATTGAATATGATGGAGGGTTCCATCCTTTTCCATCCAATATCTGTTGGTCCCGCAGGTTATTGTACTATATGAACACACAACAAATCACAGTCATAATGCAATATAAATGTATATTATTTGGTCAACAAAATCAGTTAAAATACAGAAAAAATAAAGAAATATAAATTGAAATTCAAACTTACCGACATCGTTGCCATTTCCATTGCTGGACAAATTTTGTGTGGATGTCCATGATCGAGAGGATGGTCTATTAATTAAAAAAAAAAATACAAATATACTAAGGGTATTCACTTAAACGCGTAAAAGCCTCATAAACTACTACAGAAATTTACCACCTCGTAAATTAACTGTCAGATTTTGTATAGAGAATAGTTTACGCAGACTTCATAATTTTCCGCGACGATTTAGGCTAGGAAATCAACTATGGAAAGTTACGCAAATCACAAATGTCAAATTTTGACAGACAGTCGTATGAATTGTTTTTTTCCAGAGTTTTTTTTAGGAAGATCTCAAAATGACGTTAAAAATTTAAATAAAAAAATAATTTTGATTACTTGACAGTCGATTTACGCAATGACATTTCCGAGGGGTGTTCACTTAAAGCACCGCATAAATTTATACATTTACGAGCTGCATAAATTTATCAGATTAAGTGAATACCCTTACTATAGTTAATAAACAAATTATTTCAAATATACTATATATGCATGATTATTATGGAGAAACTCGACAAAGTGTGCATCGCAATCATGCCCGTCGATTCATCTGTCTGTTTGGTGTTTTACCGTTCGTGTCGTAAAAGAAATAGGTTAGGTTAGGTTAGTTTTCAAAGGCATTTGCCAACAAGGCCATTACGGCCTTATGTCACTTTCAAGTCATTTTCAGGTAGGGTGTATGCAAAGTTTCTTTTTATCAATGTTTCGCGTGGATTTAAAGAAACTTAGGCAACATACCCAACCGCGCACCTATCCCGTAACCTAGAAGTGAACCCAAGCAGGAGGTTCCATATTTATTCCACTGATTATATATTATGGACTTAAGATTCAAACCGTTAAAATTTTAACTTGAACTGTGCAAAATAAGGCCCTCAGGGCATGATGGAAATATGGCCCTATGTCGGAAAGAAAGATGGTCTTATGACGCTTTTGCAAAGTGACATAAATGGCCTTATATCGCTTTCCGAAAGCGTCATAGGAGCATTTTTCGAAATATGGCCTTATGTCGCATGGCCTTATGTCACGGCAACCATTTTTCATTCATTTTCAATTGTCCGCTTGTGTCCGTAAAATTCAAGTTGTTTTGGATGGTTTCAAATCTGAAACTCACGATATAAATGCCGGTGTCCCCCAAGGGTCCGTTCTTTGACTCTCTTTCTCATTTTCATAAATGATTTCTTGTCTACAACTTCTAACCCAATTCATTCCTTCGCTAATGACAGCACTCTTAGCTTCTCATATTCTTTCCAAGACTCACGTCCCTGCGACGAATGTTAAGCTCATTAAATTCCTACCTTGACAGCATTTTAAAATGGGGTTCAATCAATAGAGTGGAATTTAAAGCGATAGCCGAACCCACAGTCATTTTCCATGAATGATACTTGCAACTTGCATCACCGAAACCGAAAGACTTTGCATTCTCGGTATGTGCGTTCATGACAACCTTCTTCGTTGGAATGACCATATACACGAAGTGGCCAAGAATGCTGTGCACAGCAGATAAAACCTAGAAACATCACAGTAGTTGTAACCTCTTTAGCGCGTGTCAATTAAAAAAAAAGTTGCACCACACTTAGATCAATGAGACGATGCGCTTGTAGCTTATAACTCACCCACTATGGTATAGTTCATGAAAACCTACGGGTTAGCAAAGCATCTCGAGGCATTCACAGATTTAAGTAGGCCATTTATAAACCGGTCTGAAGACTCTTCTATATCTTCAAAAATGAATTTTCCACGGAATACATTTCTTATGCGCTAGAATGTCGGGCAGTGGTAAAGAAAAACTCTGGATTGGTCCTGCAATCGCTCTTGAATTAAGTCTTCTCCGCCTATTTAAATGGGACTCCACTAACGCACAGAGTGCATTGACATTCTAGAGACCATTTACCTTCATCCCAGCTTCAACACAGACAGCTACAAACTTATCGAGGATGTCTTACAATACACAATTGCCGACATACGCCAAAGGACAGATGAACTACAACAGATAGATAACCGATACCTATATGTATATCTATAGACTCTACTCTTCCTACATTAATATTTCTTCACCATCACTTCTCAGTGGAACATCAATAAACATTCGTTGTGCAACTACTCGAACTCGTATATTTTGAATAAACATTTTCAAAAACAGAAAAAAAGGAAAATTGTTTTCCAAAAACCACATGAATCACCGGTGCACTCACCGCCGACCGTTTCTCGCATTTATGTATGTTGTTTCTCCACTTGAAACATACTCACTTTGCATTCGGTCCATCGGATAAATTCGGCGACGATATAGCAATATCGTCACCTCCCCTCTTCCCACCGTGCTCCTTGTAGTCGCGAAAGCATCTCTTACATCTGGTCGGCCATCGAACCTGTGGGTGGAATCCTAGTGGGCAGAGTTGATCGCCTTTCGATGATGGATACAAATGATGCATAGGTACAGCGACTCAAACAGAGTACCCTGCGTATCAAACCGTAGAATCACGACCCTGTTGTAGCTATCTCTCCCGCGCACCCCGGAGATTGTTGAAGATGTCTTGTAAATTGCCTCCAATAACAACAGAATATCTGGATGAATGAATCTAAAAATAGCAAAAAAAAAATATTATTAATTTTTTGTGTTTGTTTATACGATGAAGTATTAAATTTTTTTTTTATTTCATCTGGTTTGCGTCAGCACCAGCACCAGCACTCTCACCTCGCTCTCAGAGGAGCGAAAATATTTCAAAATATTTGCGTTCAAAAATCAACATTTCTGACCTTAAATTTTGAATTCTCTCTAAAATGGATTTTCGTCTTGATTTTTTTTTTTTTGTTGATTTCCGAACTCATCCAATTTATAATAAAACAACCACCTACAAGTCGTCAGTGCTTTCTGGGCATTTGGCCAGAAGTATATATGTACTATAGTCGGAAATTGGCAAGTGTATTCAGATTTTTTGGGTTTTTGTGATGAAATATCAGAATCAGATGTGCGCGCAACGTATATAGTGATAAAAAAGTTCGCAACAGCGCACCAATGAACTCTGAAACCTGAATTCTTGTTTTCTGTCGCAACTATAGTTTGTAGCTCTTTGTTGAAAATTCTTCGAATGTCAATCGATTAGGAATTGGGTTAATTGCACTTCAATAGGTTTTCATTAAATTTTGATACGTAATACTGTGGTCAATGGAGCGGCGCACTTATATGAATCAGACATGTGTGCAGAATATTATTTTTAAAACTATATATCCTGTCATGGCGGTCGGGAGGTATTATACCACGAAAGAATGAGAATAGCCGGTCCGAAGATGAGTGATGTCGGACGTGCATCGTTTCAAGTGAAACTCATGACGAATGGCCCTAAATCTGTCGGAAACAAATCGAGGGAACATGAGTAATCACACAGCTCGCATATTTATATACCCGCATGGGTAAAAATAGAAAGTTTTCTTTGTCTATTTAATCTTGTTTAAGGAAGCGTTTACCTTATTTGTATAGCTCAGTAAAATATTTATTGTGAAAATATCCACCCGGCTTTGCATGTGCACAGAAAAATGTTTCTACGGATGGGCAAGCAATTTGCGTTCCATAGTAGAGAATATTTGACAGCGATGTAGTTAGAGCTACGAGGAGGCTCCCGTATTAAAAGTTGAACAGAACCTTACGCTCAGATTTTTAATACAAAATCAGTTAAAATCGGTATTGGGTCTTGCTGTAAATAAAAACCGGAGCTAAACCTAACATCCCGTAACGTATTACGGGAGCCTAATGGAAGAATGGACCTACTATTTCGTGCTTCATTCCAATGAGAGGCTCTCTAATGTCGATTTTCTTTGGGCTTTTACCGTTTTGCTCTCAATCTCAGATTTTTCCTGCCCCAATCGAACATGAAATGGGATCAATTTTTTTTGCATTTGTGTTGGTGTGTGATTTGACAGTCAGCTGTTTTTAAATTCCAATTTGTGTTTATAAAATTGGATTGTTATTTGCTAGTTCTTTACTTGTACTTGTACAAAACTACTTATTTGTTTTGTTTTGAATTAGAACTTCGTCCTTCCCCATGAAAACAACCCCATTGGCACGACGATCCATTAATATCCCTTTTCAATTTTCAAATTTATTCCACAATAGGTAGGAGAGACTGCGGCACATTGAACGCTTTTGCTTTGAGGTTTCATAAAATCCTATTTGTTTAATTTATTAGACTGTAAAGTATTCTCACTTTAAGAAATGCAAATAAACTTAAATTTGGACATATAACTACGTAAATTTAGTAAGGGCGTATAATTTATTTAAAAACGAAATAGGTCCTTATGTTCAAAGGTACCCCCCATGTGGCCACTTTTGAACTAGGCTGGGCACTTTTGAACGGCAGTAGGTACCTTATTTGTAATTGCTTTTAGAAGCTAATAAGTTACTAGGTACAAGGTTTGTATTTTTTTAATAAAATAAATTAACTTTATTATTTTAATCAAGAAAATAAAAACGACTTAGCAAAAGCAAACTGAAATTTTGAAATTATTGAAATATTTTACAAATGACTGAAGAAACTTTATAAAAACAAAAATGAGTTATTTTATTAACCGAACAGAAATTTTGAAAAAATGAAGACAAAAATTATCACCGGAGCGTTAATTGGTGGTGGTAGCTAGCTTTTAGTTCAATGCCACTTACAGACCCCTTGTTCAAATGTGCCGCGACTGTTTTGTTCAAACCTGCCCCAATAAGTCAAGCGACAGAAAAATGTGTGCAAATATTTATATTTTTCATATTTGTCAAAAAACGTACCTTTATACGTTTTCAAATGAAGTTGCGCCTTAAAAATATATTTTACACAAAAAGAAAAGCTCACTATAAAATTTATAGATTCAAATAAGCCTCACGTTCAAATGTGCCCCAGTCTCCCCTAACAATAACTACCTAACCTCAAAGTTTGACAAATGTCACTTGTTTTGGTATTGGTGAAAGTACGTGCGAATCTCTCTTTCGAATCGAGATTCGCAAAAGTAATCTGAATCTTAAAAAAGTGCTTTTTTTTGCCCAAAGAAAATTGATTTTGACAGACAGCTGATTTCTAGAGAAGAAAAACTGCTCTGAATCTTAAAAAAAGTGCTTTTTTTTGCCCAAAGAAAATCGACATAAGTGATAGAAACTCTCAGATATTTTGCAAAAGACGAGGGAATTTTCCTTGACAGTAAAACTGATGTTTGTCAGATGTTTGCGAGAGATGGCGCAGTGGAAAAATATTGCATCAAGGTGTCATTTTGTGTATTTCTTTTGAACCCTCACTCAGTAGTCCAGTACACTAACCACTGAGTCACTGCCTAAACGCTTACTTACTTACTCAGGCGGCTCTATAATTTAGGACGAAGCAATGCCTCTCAACTTACTTACTTACTTAGGCTAGGTACACACATGCGATTTCAATCGCGCGTCTACTTAGACGCAAAAAATGAAACACACACATTTCAATGTGAATACGCGCACATAATTTTAGATGTTATGTGCGCATACATTCATATATTGAAATGTGTGTGTTTCATTTATGTGGGTACATAGCCTTAAGGCTGCAGTCCGGGATAGACCTGGGCCTCAACCAACGAGCGTCTCCAGCGAACACGATCTTTAGCCAGCTGTCTCCAATTTCGCACGTTAAGTTGGTTAAGGTCCCCTTTCACTTGCGTGCACAACCTTACTCGCGGTCTTCCTCTACTACGCCGCCCCTCGGCTGTGAATTCGAAGGCCTCAAATTACGAGCCTCTAAAGTTAGCCCGGCCTTTAGGCAACTGCCTCCAGTTGTCTTCTACTTGTGCCCGCCACCCCCACCTTAGGCGAAGTCATCCCATATACCGTGTTAACACTCTTGATCTTGGTGTCATTGTTTCATGGAGACAATAACTTGATGAACGATGTTTTTTAAAAGCTTCATCGTCACGATCTGTCTGTCACCAAGATTGCCTTGACGATTAGCTAAACAAAAGGGTTGAACTCAAACATCGTTGTGTATATATAAATAAATAAATAAATAAATAAATAGGTGGCGCAACAGGCGGTAGACACCCTAGGCCTAGCTTCTCGCAACCATTCGCTTTGTGTGAGTTTCTATTTTTGGGACGAATGGAAGGGACCTACAATTTTGTGCCGAGTCCGAACGGCTGAATTAAGAAGCTTTTTCAGGACAGTTGTACTCTCGGATGTTTGTAGAAAAAACCTTAAGATGTAATTTGTGTTTTTCCGGGGATCGAACCTGGGATCCCTCGCGCAGTAGTCCACCACACTAACCACTGCGCTACTGCGCCTACGTTGTGTATATATACAGATTTTAAAGAACCACATAGACGAAGTCACTTTTAAACTGGAAGAAACCAAAGAACTAATTTAGGATAATATGAGGAGCGCTATTGAGAATAGATCCTTTCGATTCAAACGTTTTTATTGGAATGAAAAATAATTTTAAAATAAGGACTGTGCGAGAAAAAATGCGGAAAGAGAAACTAGGCCTGACAATTTTTAATGCTGAAAGAAACGGATTATGCTTAACATATTTTTAAACTATGTACTACATATTTCTACACTTTATTAGGATGCGCTAAATAATTATCTTCGGCTAATTTTTTTGACAATTATGAAGTGTTGAAAATAAGTTCACCAAACTCCAATTTAAAAAAACAGAGATTTATTGAATGTTACGGCATTAATTTATTGAAATTTAGTGTTTTATTTTATTATAGGATAATTTATTATCTTGCTTCCGGAGCAGGATAAATCGCTGACAGCTGAAAATCCATTTTCGACCACGATAAAAAATTAACCGAACATAATCCCATTTATCCCAGTTAACACGCGGCCTTAAGATCAAATAATTTATAATTTATTTATTTATTTATAATGAGTATAAGATCATGTGATCAAAATTTAACGGTACTGCGATGTCATATTTCAGTATTATCAGACCGCGCAAATGTTTCCGAATTTTTTCTCGTACAGTCCTTATTTGGGAACAAGAAAACGCAAAGCTAAAATACTAAATGTCATGTCTTGTTTGTAGAGTAGAAATCCAACAAGTAGATATTCCAACAGATTAATCTACACAGAAGGCTTAAAGATGGCTATAGGAACGAGCGCCGGCATATTCTTTGTGGAATTAAACACATACACAGCAAACGAAGGTCCTGTCAGTGACAAAGGTAGACAGTATGTCATCATGGTGTATGGGAAGGTATAGTTCTATTTATCGAGCTTAAAGACTGGCCATTTTTTGTATCCTTATAGCACGATATCAAAAAGTCGGGTTTCATATACCGTTAGATGACGGTGTCGCTCGTCAAACTCTATATAAAACAAAAACAAATTAACAGGTATTCTTTGACAGGTCTTGTACCAGAAAAGGATAAAAAACACGAAAATACCTTAAAACGATAGCGAGAGGTAAAAAACAAATCGTCGAGTGTGCAGAAGCCGATTTCAAGTTTGAAAAGTGCATATACAAATTGTCTTCGCTTTTGCATCAGCTGGGTATGTTCGTTGACTCTCGTCGAAATTTATGCTAATTAATTCATTTTTTCGACGGGAGTATGTAATTCGCGGTATTGAGTTTTTCTTTATTTAATTAATAAGTATGATTTTTTGTTAAAAGTGATAAGAAACGTTGACATCTAACGCATATCAGACTAGCAAAACTGAAGAACTGTAGCTATTTATGTAGTTTATTCTAGCTAGCTATTTTTATATGAAGTTTGGCATGTCGTTTATTAAACATTGAATCTAGTTTACTAAGTCTGACAGCTCTATATCTTCATGTTGCTGAGTTTTCATTGGGCTAGACTAGTCATGTGAACCGTTTTCTCAGTTGACGTCTATGTCCGTAATACCGACAAATCAAGCCAAGAATTTACCGACTTACTACTAAGTTGACGTCTATTTGTGTCAGTTTGACATTTCGATTGACGTGTAGAGCACCAATAAGAAACTCGGAACTCAGGAGAAAAAAAAAATACAATATTTGTCAATAAGTGGCATACAGACAATTCAAGTTAGTTTTCCGTTCAGGTAAATTTGAATTCAGACAATTCTAGTCGAGTTACGATGACTAGATTCCTTCAATGCAGCTACTTTCCACTGACAAAAAAAAAATCACGTTTTTGAAATTGTTGGTTCATTTTCAAATTGTCCGCTTGTCCATTAAGTGGGTCGCGGGTGTAGGTTGCTCAAGTGGACCCTCATAGCTCTCGATCCTTCGCCATCGACTCCAAATCATCAAGGGCAATCCCCATACGGGTAGAGGAGAGATTATGGACTTGATCTAACCATTTCATCCTAGGTCTACCTAGAGGACGCCTGCCCGATGGTACAAATTCCATAGCACGTTGTGGAATCCTGGTCGGGGACATGCGTTTAACATGACCAAACCACCGAAGTATGGACCGCTCCGTCCGGAGAAGTAGCTGCTCGACATTGATTTCTCAATAATCATTGGCGCCATACCTACATTTTGCCAAAAAAAAGAAGAAGAAAACTGGACCGTTACTGTTTGACAGCCATTTAAGATGTTCGAAAACATTCTCTTCAAAGAGTTGTCAACACTTTTTTTAAGAACTCTGCGCATTAAGTCTACCAATTTCGCGCATGTTTTTCCCTAATTCCTACTACAGTAGAGAGTAGAGCTGTTTCCAACCACATCCTCTCTGAGAGAATTTCGAAAACAACAACCATTTCTTTCGAAAACTATTCTCAAATTCGAGCAAGTGTATCTATTTGTAAATGAATGCAAATGCAATAAAACCGTACAGATGATTGTAGTAGTTGACTGCCAAAATTGTTCGAATAACCTAATTTTCGGCCAAATCCCTGTTCCCATATTTCTTTTGAGTACTTTTTATTTTTGTTTGACATCTGCAAACATGTTTTTCTTTTGTACTTACAATTGCAAATTATGCGTTGAAAATATCGTCGACGGGCCAGACGACGACGGCGACGTTGCTTCGAAATATCAGGGTATAAATGATTTTAATCTGGTAATCCACAGTCGGGGAATAGTGTTGCGTAACATTTACGTGTAGATAAATTTAGCGAAAAATCACTCACTTCACTTGATTTTGGAATTTGAACACTTTTTTCAGATTTTTTTTCTTTTTCTGTTTAAACTTGGTGATTTTTTTAATTTTATGAAATTCCTTTTCACTTATTTAATTTAAAAAAAAAACTGTTCATCAGCCACTCACTGCTTGTATATTTTTAATTAAAAAAAATATATTTTTCGTCGTAGATATTTTTTAAAAATAGAACACCACTGGGTAAACTTTTCTTTCTTTTTTTTTAGAGACTTTTACCCTAAATTGAATTGTAAAACAACTTTTAAGGGATTTTATTTAAATAGAATCGAAAATTTAACTTTAACTTATAATTAAATGCAAAAAAAAACTAAATTTGTTTTAACGAGATTTGCTCAAAATCGATTTCAGACGTCAGAAACAGTCGTTGAAAAAACTTTTTCTTTTTCGGGTGAGAATTTCCTCCGGATAGCTAATTTTAAACATTGGTACTTCCTTCTGCGCACAAACCCCCTTCTTCCTATTTATTTAGTACACCATTGGTATTGTTAAAAAACCGAACCGAACACTTCCACATTTTAGATTCAACTGAATGTTGAACGAGGATCGATATTTCGAATTTAGAATAAAATTTTCGGGACGGGAATTCAAAAGCGAATATGCTGCTCTCTCGGGAGCGAAAACGTGATATAGAAAATTGTGTGCGGTTTTTTTGTTTATTTTGAGTTGGGAACATGTAAAACAAACAGGGGAAGTAAATTTTTGTTATTGAAGTGGTCTTTTGGAATTGAAATTTGTTGTAATGGGTGTTTACAATAGCACGATAAATTTGAAACTGCGATGGACATGTTTATGGGAACGTTCATTCTAAATAGATACTGATCGAGGGGTAGAGAATCATTGCCAAACTTGGAAAATGTTTATTCGTTTTCGGACAGCGAGCGGTGCGCGTGTGATGGAATATACATTTTCGAGCTACCCACGTAAAAGGAGAAATGTATTTCATGAATGGAAAGGCAATAAGTGACGCGATTTTGAAAATACCACTGGCAGCTGTGGCGTATACGTAATATTATTTGATGGACATACTTAAAGGCTGAATCGTTCATGAGCTATGTTTGGAGGTATTTTTTGTCTTGATTTCCGCTCGTTGGTCTACTAAAATCCTTGCAATATAAAGTTCACGCTGTGATCAAGCGAAGAAACACTCTTGCCGATTGCTGTTTCTCTTGGCTAAGGAAGGATCTAAGAAGTCAAGCCCTCTTCCATAGAAAGAGGATGTATGTACTGTACATTCATTAAATTGAAAGCGAATAAAAACCTCTTGGGACATTTTAATAGATCGTATCTTCTGGTGATATACGCAGTAACGTTGGTCAAAGAGCTTTAATATACAACTGATAAGTTGGCGAGGGCGCGTGGAATGTATGGACATTAACGCACCAGCCTGACGAGTTTTTAATTCAACCCCTGATGGACGAATCAGTAGAGAAAAAATCCACTTTACGTTGCTCGCCCAATGGTAGAGTGACTTCAACCAACTTTGTGTATAACTGGACCTAGCTAGGAAACAAGCTAGCTTGAGGGAGTTGTTTTTTAATATCGTCAACCCCTGGCTATAAACCTCATCCAAAGTAATAATATCTGTCGTTCATAAGCCTTCTTTTCCAACAGCTGTTGCTGCATTTCCATTAATTGGGTGAAGCCGACCTAGAAGGCTTAAAAGGTTGACACAAACTGCTTAATTGCGTGCTGATCTACAACTTTAACAGGTATTCGGGCTGGTTGCTATTTTCTCAACTCCCTATAACCTTTAAGACGCGCTGTCATTTTCGGCTGTACTTATCATTTATATGTATACCTAGAATTGTTTGAGAAATTGTCATGAGTGGATTCTGAATTGAAAGCGAACAACAAATTGTCTTCTCAGAATCGTCAGAAGAGTATTTTTTATCAGTGGAACAGGACGGTTTCGGTCTTAATTTTTGCCTGAAGAAAATGACATTGTACCAGAACAGCACTTTCCTATCTGTCGAACGTTATTTGTAAATATGTGTTTATTTTTTATGTTTTTAGTACACATAGCAGAAAATATGCCCAACTTTAAGGTTGAGCGCATTGCATTGCAAATGTCAAAAGTTCCACTGCTTAATTAAGGGTATATAATACCAAGGTGATGATCTTATCAGTACTTTTAGAAAATCACTTGAATATCAACTTCTTGTTGTGTTGTAGACCCCAGAGGTGTATTATATGCATATCTCGGAAACTAGTGCATTCAGAAATTAGTTTTGACATAAATTCAAAACCGACTACCAACTCGTTTATATTAAGATCGCAGCCTAAACCTTTTCAAAATCAAATGTATATTGATCAATTTGTTTAGCCATTCATTTCAAAACATAGTTTCCAGCACTTTGAACATGATCAGTATAATCATCGCCTTACTTAAATCAAATATGTAGCTTATCTAATAAAAAGTGTATACAAAAATCCCAATAAAACCGCGCAAATAAACAAAAAAAATAAGAAAACTCAATTAATATGTCTTCACTACACACGGTAAAAATATTGAAAGAAAAGACTGCACAATAGAATTCAAAAATACGAACAAGAAACAGTTTTTTTTTTCGAAATAGTATAATGAAAGTTTCGACCGCCCAATCTGCGATAGACCGACTTACAGAATTTACATTGATAGCGATTCTAGGGAATTTTGGATTTTAGCCAAATTCCACACATCAAGAGTAGTAACAAAAATTTTTTAATTACATTACCTACTATCCCAGCGTTTTAATAGCGCTTCGATATGCCAACGTTCCCAGAGTTATTTTTACAAAAAGGCATATGCATACAGCAAATAGAAATGTGTGTTGGGGATTTTTTTTTAATTCTTCTGGTATTGTCTATTCGAAATCAAAGGAATATGTAGGTACGTGATTTCGTAAAGGCAAAACATAAAGAAAAAGAAATAAAAATACGTGCTTATATATGCCGGTATAAATAAGAGAAAACATTTATTTTCGCACTTGTTCGTTTTTGAGTAATTTATTGGGTAAAATTGTTAGAACTTGCGAAGATTGATCTACAAAAAAAAGCAGATGCCCAAAAGTATTAACTCTCTAGGAAGCCATATTTTACTAAGAGCAATTTTTCTTTCTGCAACTACGTCAAAAATTAATAAATGTCTGGTCTGTATGAGCAGCTGCCTACAGGATATATCGCACTTTCTAGTTTCGATACTGGGCAAAACCATTACATTAAAATAATATGTATATTGTACATACGCAGAAACTAGGTACGTGCCTTCAATAAAAATATCTTCTGAAGGAGATATATAAAATTATTTTCAAAACAATTATAACAAGCGTTTGTAGCAGTTTTTTTCAACATCTTGGTAAAGTCCGTTGAGAAATATCCCAACAAAATTTTTTTTGTACTGTTCAAGTAAACATTTTGAGAATTTTCTAATCCTTATGGAATATCATACGACTACCGAATATAAACAGTAACTTCCGAAATCAGAAATTCTGACTGTTCTTAATACGGCAGAGCTAATGCAGATAAGTTATCGCCGTCTAAATTGATAGCCAGGCATGGCTCAAGGCAGTAGAATCTAGCGCCATTTTGTTGAAACCACACGTGGGCATATGTACTCGAGCATTGCTCTATACTTGTCGCTATCGTTACTTTATTTAATTTACCACACAAAACCGTGACTCGAAGTTATTGCCTCTGTCGCTTCCAAATTACTTTCGGGTTTTTCTTTCAACGCCTTAAGAACACATATTTTGTTAATATTGACGAAGCCATTTAGGTGGAAGACAACTTCGACAGATATAATCAATTAAAAAGAAGTAAAAGTGTTATCATCGCCCTGGCCGATGCTTTGATACCCTCCACTGCATAAAAGTCATGCAAAATCTAATATTGGTTTTGTATGGGAGGTACCAGAACAACTTGACCGACATGCCAATTTTCAATACCAACCTTACGAGGGTAGAAATAAGTCCTCTCACAAAATTTCATTCGCCTAGGTCGATTCGTTTGGACGCTATCGTGTTTTCAACAGACAGACGGACATGTCTAAATCGATTCAGAATTTTATCCTGATTCAGAATATATTATATGCTTAATTGGGTCTCCTGTGACTCCTTCTTATAAATAATGTAATGACAAAGTGAATATACCTTCCTGTGGAGGGTAAAAAATCGATCTTAATTCTGTTTGTCAAGCTGCTCGGGAGCCAATGATAACTGAATCAATGGAGTCTCTGACTTTGTTGATGTTGACGCTCATCATCATCAACGTTTCTTTGTTTCGACGCTCAGCTCAATCGAGACGCGCCTGCCGAGTGCCGATCTGTCAAGCAAGCCGGTGCGTTTTTTTTTTATATTTTGAGGCTTCAGGCCTTCGGCTTTTAAGATAAATCATCAAATTAATGTAGATACCTGTTGCGCAAGTAATTTTTATTTTCATCAAATAGGTACAGATTATGTGCCAAATAAAATAAAATAATTCTATCAAACTAGTTTCATAACATCAAGCAAATTTTCGCTAACAGAATAATGGCCTCACCTCAGTGTATTATTATTTCAAGAACACCAAAAAATGTTCAGCAAAGCTTTTCGATTTATGATTCGCCCGTGTGTTTACACTGCTTTCATAGTTTAATATTTGTAATCTTTGGTTTTGCATTCTATTGCATTGCATACCTACTTGCATAAAAGATTCAATTCCACTCTATTACAATCTAAATTTATTTCGTTTTTCATTCTATTACATACTTCCATAAAAGATTCAATTCCACTCTATTACAATCTAAATTTATTTGGAACTTGGCATCACTTTTCACAACGGAACAGCTGTGGTCTACTGGAATTACTAGTCTAGTGAAGATCGCGCGAAATAGTTAAGGTATGTACTAAATATTTATTTAAAAAGAAACATTCTATTATTTGAAGAACGTAATTTAATAATAGTAAGAACCAAATTAATTTTACATAGCACAATAAATTAAATCTTATCAGCTGTTTTCCATTACTTTTAGAAAGTTCCAATATTGGACCAACATCAATCGAAATGTCGAAATTAAACGACGTTATTATCCTTTTCAATGGCTATTCCAATAAGAACGACGAGGATGCGAAATATATGCAAGCGAATTGTACATGCACTCTTATAAAAGGCTGTGATGGCTATAACGTAATCGTTGATACCATGACCCCATGGGACGGCCCAAAAATTGTAGATGGTAATTTAAATTATATTCAAAAAATATAATGACTTATTTGTAACTATGTATTTCAGCATTAAAACAAAACTCTATAAAACCAGAGGACATAAACGCGGTAGTATCCACCCATGGTCATTCTGATCACACAGGCAATAACAATCTTTTCCTCAACGCCGAATGGCACATAGTTGGCCAATGTGCCTCGAACCGAGATCAATACCTGATGCACTATCCTTGGAGTAAGTAGAAGATTCAATTTTATACACAAGTTGTATTAACGCTTAACATTTTAGCTCCATTTGAACTGACCCGCGATATTTGTGTGATTGGCAGTCCGGGTCACACGCTCTCCTGTGTCTCAGTCATCGTTCAGAACACAAATCTCGGCGGAAAAGTAGCAATATGTGGAGATCTATTTGAAAAGCGAGAAGATATCGATGATCCGTCTATTTGGATTGACACTGGCAGTGAAGATGTCGCTGCACAGCGCATAAATCGTGTAGAAATCAGTAAGATTGCTGATTTGATTGTGCCAGGACATGGTGAACCATTCAAAGTGACACCCCAAATTCAAGAAAAACTTTGCAACCAGTTAAAAAACAATTAACATTTATTTTAAAATATAAAATACGCTTCAGTCCTTAAAAGTAGTTCATATCTATATAAAAATTTGCCTAATGCATTACAATCGCGGGTGATATTCGTTGCAACAGTTACTGATTCATTATAACGTGTGTGGTGTGTACCGAGTCGTTGTCACACACCGTCTTGGCAATGGCGCTCATCTTGCGGTACAGCTCCAAGTGATGGCTGCTGGTCGCCTTGCTCAGGTTCTTTCGGCAACGGTCGGAAGCCTGTAATAAAAGAAGAAAGTAATGTCAATCGAAGGAGAAAAAGTGGGTTTTGCTTGGTTGGTTGGAGTTGCTCTAAAAAAACTAATGATATTCTCATAATTTCAGACACCAGAACAGTCAATTGGGCGATCGATTGGAATTTTTAAATGTGAGTGACTATTCAATTCTGTAGAGTAGATTGTAGTGTGTAGAAATATCACTCGTAGAATTGCCACTCAGGGCTCCCACTCTACCAAAATATTTTTGTATAAAACTAAAATCCAACTCACCTCCAAAGTCCACGCCTTGGTCAGCATCAGTTCGTGCTCCGCTGTGGGTAGATTCAAATTAGCAGCACGCGTAGATCTCGACTGTGTCACCACACTCGCGTAGATATCGATCGCCGAATCAGCCAGACGTGTCAGTATGAACTGCTCGTTGACAATATTCTTTCCGTACTTGATCAGTAAAGCCTCGACAGTCTGACCGAACAGATCAATACACTCAGCAGTCTGCTTGGCATATGGCTGCAATTCTGGGTACACAAACTGGCTTAGATCAGTGCCGCCCAAGCCAACGGTGCGAGCCGCGCGCTTCGAAGATTCCTTAAAGATCAAACCCAAATTAGCAGTTGGGTTCTTGAACGCCCTCTGCAACTCCTTCAGATGTGAGCCGGCGTACTGAATGCCAGTCAGAGCGACAAACAATCTCAAAATGTCATTGGTACCCTCAAAGATGCGGAAAATTCTCAAATCGCGCAACACGCGTTCCAATCCTGTCTCTCGCATGTACCCCATGCCGCCGAGAATTTGTATCGCCTCATCGCACACAAACCATGCGGCCTCTGAACCGAACACCTTTGAAATGGCCGCCTCCAGGTGGTAGTCCTGGCTTCCGGCATCCATATTCTGTGAGATTGTGTAGGCCATCGATTCCGTAGCGTATTGGTACATTGTCATGCGGGCCAGTTTCTCCTGGATAGCTCCGAATTCCTTGATCTTCTTGCCGAACTGCAGGCGATTGTTGGCATGTTCGGTGGCCTTGTTGATGCAGTGCTTCATTGTACCCGACAGGGTGGCACCCATTCCAAAGCGACCGTTGTTGAGAATGTTCATGGCAACTTTGAAGCCTTCACCCTCCTGGCCGAGTACATTCTCAACCGGGATCTTGACATCTTCGAAATATACCTCAGCTGTGTTGGAGCACTTGATGCCCATTTTCTTCTCTGGTGGACCGCTGGTTACTCCAGCGAAGCTGCGCTCCACAATGAATGCAGTTACCTAGTACAGAAGGCTGTTAGTTTCAGCAATACCCACACACTGGTTCAAAGCTTACCTTATCCTTCTTCTCGCCAGTTTTGGGATCCACCACTTCAGTTTGTGCGAAGACAGTGAAGATTTCAGCGATTCCTCCGTTGGAGATCCACAGTTTCGATCCGTTCAGCACGAAATGCTTGCCATCGGAACTCTTCACTGCTTTTGTTCTAATAGAACCAGCATCTGATCCTGAGCTGGGTTCGGTAAGCGCGAATGCAGCAAATACCTTATCAGTCACCTGAGGCAAGTACTTATCCTTCTGTTCCTTAGTGCCAAACAAGAGAATACCCTTGAAACCGATACTCTGGTGAGCGCCCAATGTGATACCCAATCCCAGGTCGTTAGCGCCGATAATTTCGCACAAACGGCCGTATTGTGTGTTACCCAGTCCCAGGCCACCGTATTCCTCTGGAACTTGGATGCCAAAGGCTCCTAGCTCCCACAATTTGTCCAGAGTTGCATCATCTGTCTTGGAGTTTATGTCGCTCTTGGTGGCGTCATTAACGTCCTATGGATAGAAATTGGTTTAGAAATTGTCATTACCGTGTCTATCTATGTAAACTTACAGAGAAAAACCTCTCGAACGGATCAATCAGGCTGTTGGTGAAATCCTTCTGTTCGGCGCTTAGAACATCGGGATACGGAAAGACTTGTGTGGATTCAACATCTCCACGGAAGATGTTCGCCATGAAGGACATATTTGGGCGATTCTTGTCATTGCTCGCCTCGGCTTTGTGCTTCGGTTGAGCTTGGGCAGCTGATGACAGGCACCTGTGTCGAAAAGGAGTCAAAATTGTTATTAATTAGTGTTGTGATAATCAGCTGATAACCCCCACATGACTAGCCAATACGATTGCTGCTTGTATAAACGTCCGAGCGTAATTATTTTCGCAAAATTCTTATCTTTGTTTGTGAACTATTTTCGTGCCGGTTAATCGGTTTTTTTTTCTATCGTCGGATGTACCACAAAATGTTGGTTAAAGTTCAAATTTGTGTAGATAATTGGGAAGAGGTGGAAAGATTCGGAAGAGTGGTCATAAATGTAGTAGTATGGCTTCGATGGAAGCCATAGAAATTCAAATCCGAAAATGAAGATGGGTAGGTTGATAAAATAATCTCATCCACTAATTTCTGACGACGTATCCGCCAGACGTTTGACGTAACACGAAATGAGATGTCTTCCTTTGGCTTCTAAACATAGTTACGGTTAAAACTGAGCGAAAAGTTGCCTGACCTAGTTAAGTGATTATTTCAAATTCGGTTTATTAACTTAAAGGAACTTATCATGAAACTCTGTTGTCATTTAGCAGGCTCATTGTTTTGCGCCGACTTTACTGTGGTCTTGTCTGTTTTGCATGGTTATAACCTACAACACGCTATCTTTCGTTGGCATGTTGTGAGGAGATTTTATTTCTTGTTGTTTCTATTGGCATAAAGGGCTCACCTTCAAAAGTCACACATTTTGGGCTTCCCTGGTTAGCTTGTCTGCTCTACAATTACCTAGTATGTCTCTATGGTCAGAAAGCCAGCATAATTTATAGATTTACGACAGTGATTGACCAGGTTAGATATTATTGGTGATTCGAGTGCTTTTATGGATCCGTAACTGTAGATGTAGATAGCAATGTCTGATTTAGATAGCTATCTCACTATCAGCACCGGCTTCACGAGGGAACAGACATAACATCTACCTGAAGAATACTGCAGTTATTTGGTAGTTTATACGACTTGTTTAGGCAGAATGGAACTAAGAAAATCCCTGCTTTTACATCGTCAGTTTAGACTCGGAATACGTTTGCGTTTGCGGCAGCTATCCACTGAATTGAGAACTCTGTTTAACAACATTTGGTTGTTCCATTAGCCTACGTCAATCTTTAGGAATTTCAAAGAGCGGTGGTTATAGCTCTCTAGTGTTGAAAGCGGCTTCAGTGCCTAGGGAGGCTATCATTGTAAATTCCTGGTTTGTCTACAGGATCGGCGAGAGTCTTCTTCAATTGATTAGGAACTACCTTTCAGCCTGTTCAATTCAATTCCTTCTGTATCGCAAAGCGACTGTGGTACAGTTTGTGTTCAAGTACCATTTTCAAACCCGCCCAAATCATATTCCGCTCATAAAATATATAGAAATCGTTCACATACGAGACGTAGATTATTTTTACTCTACAATAAATTAATTTAAAAAAAAAATCTTATCATTTTTACACATTGAACTGACAGAAATATAAATTTGATGGACGATACGAATTTAGCTGATAGTATTGTTACATGATTCAGTGGACCTCTCATAGAAAATTAGATTGAAAAGGCACCGACTAGCTATAAATCGAAACGACTATTTATAAATGTAAGCAAACAACTGCACTTCCCTCTAACCTAAGCAAACAACTAAAGTTGGAGTAAATTCCATAAAACCATAAATCGAAGTCTTCATCTGAACTGTCACATCGGAATGATGACTGGACTGACATTACAATACATATTTTCAATTCTAGTGAAAAAGTTTAAATGAAAAATATGTACATAAATTGTTTTTAATTTGCACAACTGATGACGTAACGCAATGATTGCCGCCGCGCTGTTGAAATGTTCAGAAACGGACAATCGACGAAGTTGGACTTTGAACAGGCATCGTCACTTGGAAACCACTATAAACGGGTTCACCAAGAAAAACTTTATTACTTCTGCTTATCATACCAGCCATGAATTCCACTTATGTATCTGCACATTGTTTTCTCGAGTAATTTACAATTAAAGGGAAATGGAAAATCCCGCCAATGACACAAACAATTTTTTCCTTTATAAAAATAAAAATGTGCAAATTGCTATCAAGGTTGTTGTCAAAGTCGCCTTTGGCTCGCCTCCTACAGACAGACGGTGTAATACGCTTTGGTATGTAACACACCCCCAAAACGCAGATGCAGCAACAATGTAGAAGATGATGGGGAATTGGACAGCATGATTGTAAAACTTGCCTGGCAAGCCGAAAATAGGTCTCCAATAACGAAAACAACTGGCCGCTGCTAACGTTGGTTGTTTTTCTTTTTTTGTGATTTTTCAATAAATAAAACTGTTGATATCACCATCACCACTAGACACTGCGGACTTTGGACCCACACAGATAACCTGTCTACTTCATTAAAATTTGGCCGGTCGTTCCTTTACGACATACAACTATGCAAATCTAATCTTTTCTTGTTTTTTGTTTTTTACTTAGTCTTGAACAACTAATTAGGTATATTGTGTATACATTATCTACTTTGCGATTTTCATAATCACACGCCAACGCGAACCCATTTTTCGTTGAAATCTGTGGCGAAACATATGAATCTGAACTAGAAGGTCCAAAGTTCGATGAAAACAAAATTTCTTGTCTATTTTTACTTGTCAAGGACAATATTTTTTTTTAGATAAAAATATGCTATATACAATTAACCCATTTAAATTGTGTTTAAGAAAAAAAAATAATCACTTTACCTTCGTAGTTCGTTTTGCGAGAGGTTTCTCGTCGATTTTACTAGTGTCGTACCCAAACGGAACATTTCGATTATCAAAATAAACTTGAAAACTTATTTAAATTTAAATAATAAATAACACCACTTGATGACACGTATTGAATTGCGAAAGCACAAATTCAACTGTATAAAAAAATATTTCTTTTGTTGAATTCCACTTGGAATAGTCGGAGAAATTAATCCAAATACAATGAGCGATGAATGACGAATGCAGAAGTTGCAGTGTGTTGCGACTCTTTTCTACTTTCCCTTGGTGTTGCTGATGTATAGTAGTGGTTGTCTCTTTTTAGTTGTGAGGAAGTGTCAAGAAAAATTGCCGCATGCGACGTTGTGCGATGGAATAGGGGAATTTGGGGTCTCTTGAAATTGAGTGTCAAAGTTTATGTTGCGTCAAGTTTGGGTATGTCGTATATGGCTCGCTTCGCTCGCTCAGTATATCATTTTCTGACATTATGCTGTACGTTTAGGACCCAACATTTATCAGTTTGTATTTTTGTAATGAAATGATCATTAGGTACATTACGTTGAATGCGAAGTGTAGTGTAGTGTAGATAGAGTACAAAATGAACGGCGGAATAGACGTTTTTTTAAAACAAAATGTTATGCTTTTCAAAAAAAATATGCTATTCTGCACAGGAAAAGTCTGTCATCTTTCATACGCATAGCTATTTAAAGAAAGCGGCATGTAACAAAAGAAAAAGAATAAGAAACGGAAACGATGAAACGACGATAGAAACAACCAGTTTTCGTGTGAATTTACATAGGATTGTTTTTTTTTTTTTTTTATTTTGACGTCGTTTTCTATGTGTTTATAAATAGGCTATTAAAATCTCATACAAGGTCATTGAAATCCCTAAAAATTGCATATTTCTAAAAGGACCTTAAAAAAATACCAAACTGATTTTGTTCGTATGAATATTAAAGGGCGCTTACCCTTTTTACAGGAACAAACTCAGGCTGTTTTCGACTCCCCCCCCCCTCTAACTTCGGAACCAATTAAGCCAAAAACTTCAAACTTGAAACGTTTACCAGGCTCATTAAAAAGGTCCACCTCATCAAATTTCAACTCTAGCATTAGTGGTTCTAACATACCGGACTTAAAAAATCGCAAAAACTGTAACTGGCTGACACTCAGTCACTTAGGTGATGATTATCAAAATTATGAAGCACTTCCGGCCATCCTAGAATCGTGAAATTTGGCAGAATGCTAGATCCTGTAGTGCATATACTGGGAAAGGTCCAAAACTTGAGATTTTCCATTATGGAAAAGGTTATTATTTATTTGGGCCATTTCTCATTGCCGTATAAAGTTGAAATTTGGTACAGCGGTAGGACTTGCAGAAAGAAAAAAATCAAACATTTTATATTCTCTCTTCAGCAGGCGTGGTATACGCCCACTTTTGCAATTTGGTTATATTTGAGCCACTTCTCATTGCCGTAGAATGTTGAAATTTGGTAGAGCGGTAACAAAATTGGTAGGTTAACTGGTCAAGTTCTTAAATTCTAATATATTGTATATCTATTATAATGAAGTTGTAAACGAAAAATTTGCCAAGTAAACCTACCAATTTTGTTAACATTTAACCTTCTTAAACTAAGAACTTGGCGTACATTTACATCTCATTACTTTTCGTGGCTGACTAGTTACACACTTTTTATTTTCTATATAACAGAACTTGACTGTTTTTTTTACATTTATGTTTTTGGTGTGATTTACGTAGGCTCTGCATTACAATTTAGATGTAGGTATGTAAGTATTTACAAGTCGTATAGTTCGTCGTTGAAATGTCTCCTCCATAACGAGATAAAATAGTATACTGCGAAGAATTATCTTCCTCCCTTTAACGTTTCAGATTTACCAACAGATTTGTTCATAACTTTATTTATAAATTTAGCCTTAAGGCCACTTTAAACGATAATATAAGTTAAACTATATAGGACTTTCCATCGAGTTAAAGAGGATCCAGTTGAGCAACCTACACTGGCGACCCATATGATTTATCAAATCAGTACAGTTCATGAATTTTCTGTTTGAGAACATTTGAAAATTGAAAAATATATAACGTTTCGAAGAGATCGAATAAGCTGAAGTTGATATTTCATTGACTATTACGATTATACTACTAGTCAACCATGGTACAGAACAAACGCCTAAATGTGGCCTAAAGATTTTCAAATCCTACTGTCATAAAGATTTCTCAATGCTCTCAATTTCCGTATTTAACCATTTACCCCTTTCATATGAGTGCACTTGCCACAGTACGCGGCACATGGTCAAGTATGATGGTGAATACAATGTACTAAATGATATTGAATACAAATTTCTTGATAACTTTACCTTGTTCTCAAGTCTCAACATTATGGCGCTACACAACGCTGACAGTCGTTTTACGGGGGAAAACTCTAGATAGAACACCATGTGTTGGAAGAATATTCCCAACAAAGGCCCTGCAATAAAATGTAGTTTCACTAGCTGGAAATGGAAACTTCCCATATTTCCCTCGTAGAAATTCCAAATCTATGCATGGCCATGCGGCATGCATTTGTGGAATACCCCGTCCTTGCTCTGCGAAAACCATCATGTGCTGCATAATAGAAACTTGTTTTTTTTCTGTTAAATTGTTCACTCAATTTCACATGATAGTGTTTGTAATACACCTTCTATAGCATAATCGTGGGATGATAATACAATTAATTTGCATGAACCACACAAGTGACTGGGAAAGGGGTTAATAAAATGCCAACTTGATGTGAAGAAGAGATAGGGGTTGATACGGATCATGGTGATAGAGTTGAAGCACATTTGAAACAAAAGTGTACGGTCGCTTTTGTTTTGGAGAAAAGGCCAGGCCTTTAAAAATTATTGCACGCCTTAAAAGAATGGGTATTAGGGGCAGTTTTGTATTATGCAATGGTTCAGTATCTGGTGAATTTACAAGGTGGCGAACCCGATGTCACTTGATGTTCTTGGGCTTTAATTTTGTTTTATGAATGAAAAATGTTGGTTCTGCTTTTTGATTATGTTTATTTGATGTCTTAAATTTTTGTCCATTACCTAAATTGAGAATTGATGAACATTCGGGAGCGATTTATGGCATTTTCCATCACTCTTGCTAGAACTTTCGGCAAAGTCCTTCCATTCTTGACGGATATTCTCTTGAGCTTGAAGAGTTTGAGACTTCTTGACGTCAAAAAACCCACAAAAAGAAGTCTGGAACGGTTAAACCAGGACATTTAACCAGTGAAAATCGTTAAAACGAGAGATGCGATGGAGTCCTCAGTATGCACTGTCTGCAGCTGATAAACTCTTTGCAGTTTGTAATTAAAAATCTTACAATCTTTCGCCAAAACTCTCTGTAAAGACCGATTAATGCCTAGACACGTCGCGTCGTCTGGTCGATACTCTAAGGTCCTCTGCATCACCTTCGATATTCTCAGCAGAACGGCTGCTCTGGTGCCGGCCAGACCTGTCAGCGTCTCCAATTGCTTCTTCTAGCCGATCGGATAAATGCCGTATTGTTTTCGCAGTTGGTGTCGGACGACCAGCAAAATTTATAACATCTGTCGATGATGATGACTTTTGCCCCATGTGCATAGTTGTAGTGGTCGTTAACAAAAATATCAACGTTTTGTGGGACCAGATTTTTAGATTTGTTATTTTGTCGTTTGTAAATGTGTCATTGTGAAGCAGATAATTTAATGTTTTTCTGTTATTCGTTATTGCTAAGATGTTTGCGAAGCCCCCATTTTAATTCTTCTATTCGACTTGAGACTTGACAAAATCATTCTTACAAACAGCTGAAGCACATTTCCAAAATGTCTCCGGCTTACCTTAAAATGTGCCGATTTTTTTGTTGTTTGCATTTTTTTAGTCCAATTTTTTTCCACAATGCATATGGTTTTTAATGTCACTGGGTAAAGGGTTGACAAAGCCGTTAATGAATCCACAAACTAACAACCGTATGACCACAATTATACTCGACTTAATCAAAACCACTGAAAGGGTTAAAATTCACATGTCGCAAAGTACATGTGTTCTCCAGGAAGAGGGTAAATCTCAGCCGGATTATAAATGATGTAACATTTTTTTTATGTTTGAAATGTGTTTCTTTTGTTTGCGAAGGGGTTAACGTGGACATGTAGTTTAATTTGTGTATTTTCCTTTAATGTTTTGTGATTTTAAAATGTGGGACCATCTGATCTGCATAATTGTCATTTGAAATAGTGCGAGGCGTTATTTTGAAACAGGTTTGAAATTGTTTCTATTTCCTTGGGAAAAATTAACAGGTGCATCGTATTTTAATAGAAATCGAGGTAACTTCTGACTTTTCAGAGATGCTATAGTATGACAGAAGTGGTTGGCAAGAGAATTCGCAGCAAAGTGAAAAGATACCTCTCTAGTGAATTTGCCATTAATTGTCATCCCATCGATTTTAATGAAAGCTAGACCCATTTCCGTCTTTTATTTCTGTTGACATACCTAATTTAGCTTTGGTTTCCTTAACAACCCTTTGTCTAATATGGAATAATATGTCATTGTCACTTCTACTACATACAGATATTGGTAGGTTTATAATTGTGTCTATTAAAAGCAAAACATACTCTTCCACCAAAAAATAAAAAATTGTATTAAAGATGGCGTTATATTTTAAATTTAGAGAGCTATATCATCAATTCACTTATATGTTGCAAATTCGATGTTATCCCTTATTAAAAGTCAAAACAAAACTGCTACTAGAATCAAAACCATATCTTATCCATCTGACAGTTTACTCCAAAACGTTATGTTATCCATTAACGCAGAAGCAAAGCAAAAGATACTTTATCCTATACAAAGTTCCACACAAAAATTGTTCAGCAGTAGCAAAAAGTAATCTTATTTTTGTTTTTATTCTGATTCTGACTCAAAACGTCAGGTATGTTTGCCTGCTAAAATCATTGCAGATCCCGATTTCATGAAGATAATACAAATAAAAATGTAGGAAAATTAAAGTTTGAAGTGGTTTATAATATCAGCGAAATTCAATTATTTAGGTATTCTCGTAAGGCTTTACCAAAAATGCCAAAATGTTTTTGCAAGGGATACATTTTTCGTTATAATATTTCAGAGGAGTTGATGCATTAAACTTGTCCGACTCCTTCTGTAGCTGCAAAAATAAGATTTCGCAGGATTCACTTATTTGGTTACATACAGGATAAGGTATCTCTATAATAATATCAACAATAAAATACAATTTTAAATTCTTAATAATAATAATCCTTTTTTAGTTCTGATCAAAATGTACTTTATCCACATTAATTAAAATTATGCCTTATCCATTGGGGTATATCAAAAACATCCTTATCCTTTTTTCAATTATTAATAACTTTCAATAAATTAACTTATAACGTGCGAGACGTATTTCTTTAAATTTAATTTATCATTTTTATATAAAAAAAATGTTTCTAAATGAGGTTTTCAGTTTTTTAAGGAACAGGAAGTTTTTTCGTTTTTTCTCTGAATGACATGTGATGGACAAGAGCATGTTTTGCTTTTAATAGACACAATTGCTCCTATATACATACATCCTCGTCCATCAATTAACTTTACTCTCCGGCATAATACCTGAATGTTGTCAAAGGTGGAATAGTGTACCACCAACAAAACACTGTAAATTGGTTAACATATAACCCTCCAAAGTTTGGAAACTAAGAATAACGTCGCTCCAGTAGACTAATTGAGAAGATGAAATTCTGTTGGGTTGGTGAAGTTAGTTGACTCAATGGTTACTGTGCTGAGAAATATACAGATTAAGGTTTTTTTATTCATTGTCCTACCTTTCGCGAAAGTTTGACAAAAAATCGAGCTTCTCAATTCTGAAACGGTATATAATTGTGGCTTTCACTTTCCACTACTCTGGCGTATAATTTCGAAGTTCAGAAGACAAACGCCGCACATCTAAAGGGTGTCCCATAATTTACGTAAAATGTTATTTTGATAGAAAATACAGATTTTTAATTAGAAAGCTTCAATTTTTTATGATTCATGCATAAATGTGGCTGAATTTCTTTAATACACCTCCCAATTTTTTCTTTCAAGGCGTTCGTGGTCGTGGGCGTGTTTGCATAGACATTTGACTTCAAAAAATTCCAAAGAAAAAAGTCCAATGGCGTTTAATCGCAAGATCTGGATGGCCAATTCTGATCGCTAAAACGGCCGATTACACTATTAGGACATGACTCATGCAGTAATTGAATTGTTTCTCTGGCTGTATGGCATGTGGCACCCTCTTGTTGAAACCACATTTGATCACATATAATTTAGACACTAAAAACTGGGTTATCATGTCACGATAACAAACACCATTAATTGTTACTACCTGCCGCATTTTCGAAGAAGTGCGTTGTGGATGCATTTATTTCTTAACCATTACTCGTGGGTTTTCTGAACCCCAAATGCGACAATTTTGACGATTAACGAAGCCATCAAGATGAAAATGAGCTACATCACTGAAGATGATTTTGTTCGAAAATTGCGGACTGTAGCTGACAAACCTTCATTATTTTTAAAATATTGCTCAACAATGAAAATGCATTATTCTTTCGTATAGCGCTCCATTTTTACTAACCCCGAACTGTCAGCTGTCACATTGTTATCTTTTTTTCCGTCGGCATCACTGTACCTATCAAAAAGTGACATAGATTTTGCAAATGGCGTCGAATGTCAATTCGGTTTTGACATTTGATGCAGCAAACAGATTCGAATTTGTGTGAATAAGCAAGAAAACGCTAAGCTCCGGAAGAATGCGAAATATATCGCGTTTTTTTGTCGTCGGATATCGGGTTTTGTCGATTTGCACTGACACAGAAGTCCTAAAGAAAGTTCACCCATTTTTAGTCCATAAACCATAAAATTCTAGGGTCGTTCATTATGATTTAAAATATCATTTAATATTCTACTTGTTAACCTATCTTTAAAAAAAACACCTTGACATGCCGAGGATTAAGTTTGTTTGACCAAACTATACTTCTTTAAATGGTTGTTGACATATCTTATAGGTAAATAGGAGCGTTTAAGATGATTTGAACTTTGAAAAAAAATCTATAACATCACCACGTCCAGTTGTCAATATTGATCTAACTGTTTTCTTCGTATTTCCAAAACCACAACGTTTCTAATTGAAATGAAACATCGAACATTATAAGGGTTGCCAACTCTTTTTGACCCACCACCAAAATCAAAATACACCAATCAGCGTCGAAAATGCCAAAACCCAAATCTATACAAAACATTACAGAGAAGATGACAAAGAACTCAGCCAACCAACAGCACACTTGTTCCCTTGATATCCACAGTACAGGCAAGTGCGATGAATATTCACATATGAAACAGAACAACAAAAAGAAAAAAGAACCCTCAGTTATATAATTCACCACTGCACATCCACCAGCAGAGTGCAACGGTCTTTTAACAGCCGGTGTATTTACTGTATCTCTCGTTAATGTTTTGGTTCTCCATTACCATTGCGTTTCACAGCACCTGCTTGCCGTCTCGTTTCTTCTTCCACATTTACCCATGGTGAATTGAAATTGAAACTAAATACACTTTACCCTCCGCCTCCATATTGCGCTGGTGGTGGATGGTGGATCTATGGTCTTCCTCTTATCGGTGGTGGATTTCATCAATCCCCCGAGTCTGTTCTGTTTTCTGTATCTTGTATCTGTTGGCCTCGGTCGTGGTTGTATCTTCTTCATCCTTGCTTTGATTGAACATTCGGTTTCGTTTATCGCTGACGATAGGACGTCTGAGTGTAGTATCGGTTCCAATTCTAAGTATTGTAGGCGGCCTAGTGAAAGAATAAGTTTGTTTGCAAATTTCTTTCAATTCAAAATAAAAAAAAAAACACAAAGTGAGCAATCAACCTTGTGAGGGGTGCACAGAAAACGCAACGTCAGGCGAAATCAACTTGTCATCAATTAAATCCAATTTAACTCAATTTACCCTCTCGTCCCATCGTTATACTCTTGTTTGTCGGGTTATCATCTGATCTTGTTCAGATTTTCCTATCTGTGTCGAATACTAGGTAATCAAAAACTATGAGAACTTGGTGTTTTTAGTGATTTTGTTTTTTGAAAATCTTAAAAGTTATACCTGCTATTGTGACTTGAGTCTTTTGTGATAATTTATTTACTAAATTTAAAAAAATAAAAAAAATCTACAATGGCTGACGAAAGTTTACACTCGCCGCTCGATCAAAATATTGACTATCATATTGTGACATTGTTCGAAAGATTGGAAGCAATGCGAAAGGATACAAATGGACATCCGTCCATCAGTGCCAGACTATCGAGCACTTTAACACCAAAACGGAGTATGCATGCGGAAATTCGAACACTAGAGTTTTGGAGGTACGCTTTTGTTTTAAATATCTACATATTTCGAAAAATTATTTTTAACAGGTATATTTAGCCTAACTAATAAAGTAATAACCATTTTTAGTATCGAAGGAATTCACAATATCTTAATTTTTAATACAATTTTCACAATTGTGAGTTTTTTTTTTAATTTAAAGTCAAAACTAGAATTTATTAGTTAGGCGCATTTTTGTTTAATATTGCCTTCGTTTAAATTTGACTTCGTGTAGATTTCGAATTTCCATTGTTCCCAATTTTATAAACCCAATCTCTTTCCTACTACTTATCCGACTTTTTTTTTGGCATTGAGAGGTAGTACAGATTCGTCGAAAGCGAAACAAATTCGCGAAAAGTGTCGCAGTGAAAAAAGACCTTCTCGGGGGATTTATGTTTTTCCATGGGTTGAACCTAAGACCTCGGGCTTAGAAGACTGACATAATCACGGAACCTCATCGTTCATCTTCTAGTTGACTTTTTTTTTGATTTTAGCACGGGCAATTCTTGACACATTTTTTGACAACCTTACATTTTCGCTAGAGTTTGAGGGTTTGAAAACTTGTTCGCATATCCAATTCAGTACATTGAGTCCATTCCCTTAGTCAGTGTGACCCCTAATCCAATTGCACGTACTTTTTCGTCCTCCGTAGAGTTCCTAGCCTTAGGCGGCGTACCTGCAATTGACAATTGATGACATTTTACAGCTGTAATCTTGAAAATGGTGTACTGAGGCTCAGAAGTGAAAATCAGTTCAAATGGTCATTTTTTTTTTTTTGTTTATCTCAACCATAGTTCTAGCTTTTGCAAAATACATTGTGAACATTTTTAAGAGGTTGAGGTAAGAGGAACTTTTCTTTCCAATGCTAGTATTACTGTTTTTGACAGCTAAATTTTGCGTTGCCTTGTCATTATTTAAACATCTAAAAAAAATCACCTCACCAATTCTGATTATAAACTTTCTTTAAAAACAAAGCATCTTGTAAAATATTGATGGACAAATGTCTATTTAATTTTTTGAAAAAAGTTTAGACCTGTCAATTTTGTATTTTGGACTTATTCAGGAATGTTGCTGCAACTGCAGAAACATTCCTCATATTTTATTCGTGGACATCGATCCAATTTATTTTTAGTTTTACAGCTAAAACTGTCTGTGTCAAATATTTGGACAGTCGAGTCTGGATAAAACTGCAGCACTTTATAGTGCACAAATCGTTTAGTGTTGCAATGATGTCTAGTTCAATTGGGTTATTTTTCAATTTGTATTTCCACAAGAACTTTTATAACCACACATTGAGTGGATATTATACAAATAGAACGTTTGTATTACGTCCATCTGTTTCTACGATTTCTTACGAATTCATACCAATTTATAATGCCGTTCCATAATCAGCATCAAGGGAGCAAGATATAATACCCTTTACAACTTTTTACTAAACAAATTTCTTGGTGTAAAAGGTTATAGAACTGGGGTATTCCATGACAAAGTGAACATTGGTATCCAATTATGAAGATAATTATTTATTATTAACTATAAGATAAAACAAAAGCTAAAACACAGAATCAACATAATCCACAAAAATAAGATTGTTTTTTTATTTTTTTTAATGGTTATCAAAGGCTTACGATCAAATGTTGTTTCGAATCCAACTTTTTTTTTCCAATGTTGGAAATACTTAACCGTCTTTTCTGTGCTCTGTGCGAAATAAAAACGCATCTGAAGTGTTATTTAAATTTCGCGATCTTTCTGCTTCAAATACGAGAAATTGTATTTTGATTTGTGTAAGTGCATCAATAATATTTAAATAATAACAAAACATCATTTTGCTTGTCCCACCCGTGACAAATATAGAGAAAAAGTTTTTTTTATTAGTTACTGACATAGAGGTTATGTCTAAAATTTGATAAATAATATTATTATTTTACAATGAAAACCTATGTGACTTTTTTTTTCTATTGTGAACGTTATTCAGAGAGTTTTCTAGAAGAATAATAGTGTCCCACCCGTGACACCCGTGACACACCAGAGAGAATAGACCACCAGTTTCGGGCAAAAATGAGAGATCCATAGAGCCATTTTCAAAAAGTTATTAGGTGGTTAAGTACGTGTGCCATGTTAAAGTAAATGGAGGCGAATTTGGTCACCCATACACTGGCACTTAATAACATTTACAGTTATTTCTGTGGTACAACGTACAACACGTATTCACAGATAGAAAAAGAGGCGGAGCTACTTATTTCAAAACTGGCTCTATGGATCTCCCATTTTTGCCTGAAGCTGGTGGTCTATTCTCTCTGGTTTGTGGATTTGGCACTTGCTACCCCAAAAGTACAATCATATCACTATTTCAAGAAATTTAACAATATCCCTTACGTTTAAATCTCAACCAATCACGTGTAGGGCCCTTAAATTAAGTGTAGCTCAGATATACTCGGACCTAGACAAAAGTGATTGGAATGACTCAGACTGCGAGCCCTTGGCCTCGTTAATTCATAGTAAATAACATTTAAATTAATGACGTTATAACTTTTTTGTTTTCTTTTAAATTGACCTAAAAAAATATCGTTTCTTGCAAAGAAATTCGTACGTGTCCCACCCGTGACAAACGTTGTCCCACCCGTGACACTTACATTTTTATTTCTTTTTGTCTTAAGACAATAATTTTTATTTTTATTCGCTTTTTGTTATAGTACCTAAGAACGTTTTATGTAAGAAACAAAAGGTTTTAAATAAATATGTGAAATAAATTCGCAGAATTTCTGTAAAAACATTCACTGCTCGGAGATCATATCTATTATTTGTCCCACCCGTGACAGAGAAAAAGATCTTGTCTATTTTCAAAATAAATTAAGGTGGCGTATTTTTCTTTACGTTAAAAATGAACTAACAAATAGAACTATTGGTTTAATGAAAGTCTAGGTAGATTTGATACAGCAATGTATAAAATTTGAAGAGGAAACGACAAATTTATTATACAATTGTCCAACCCGTGACGATGGAATACCCCAACTGTCAAATGCCTGGTAGTTGACAGATAATCAAAATTAGATATTTTTTGTGTTTTGTTTTCCTAAAGTGAATCAGAAGACAGAACGTTCATTATTTAATGTTTTCCTTGTACCTACTTTCAGAACATGTCTAGTCTATATGTTGCCCTTTTATAGACACACATGTCCCTAAAGGCTAATTTATTGACGTTTTCTTTTGCTCCAGTTTTGCTAGAATGTTGAAAAACACTGAATTTCAATTAATTAATAGCGTGAAATTCGATTGGAGTTTGGTGAACTTCTCTTTTCAACACTTCCGCAAGTGTCAGAAAAGTATCCGAGGATAATTATTTAGCCCAATTGACAAATATCGTCTTGAAATGCAAAAATCTACTACTTTTTCGTGTAGTTAATGAAGTTCATAGAATTTTCTTTAGCTTTGAATAATTAATTTTAAACAACAAACTACCTACTGTAATAGTGAATTTTCTTATTACATATTACTTTTTTTATGTTTTATTGGACACAACCCGCTTTATTATTATTTTGATAATCACTTGATATGATATTATCCGGGCTCGACTACATAATAAAAATATCCTAGACTTCTGACTTGCAGCTGTCCTTCACGCGGAAATGCGAAAAACAATTCCAATTGACAAACTGACAGCCAGCCGACAAAAATACTGACGGCTATAATATTTACATCCATTTGTTTGGAATTACAGACGGATTTTTTTTCTTCTAATTTCAAATTTTTTAGACGTCATTTGGCGATGAATATTGCACCACCAACTGTCAGATAATTGGAGTGTGATTTAATTAATTAGCCTCATCGATACCTATTCACAACTTTTGCTGTAAATTTGAGTCAAATGTCACATATCTTGCACGTTTTTGTTAATCTTAACGTCAAGTTGATATAAATAAAATGTCAATTTCCAAAGTAGAATGCGTACATTTGGCGGGTGATTTGCGCGCGTTAGAAATTTCACTCTGAAAGTAAAATCTATGCTTTGACAAGCGAAATAATAGTTGTCAATTCAGGAAACATAAATTTCATCATCTGGCCAATGGGATAACAGAAATCATACAAATACCAAGGATAACCTTAGAGGCCTTGAAAGAACATACCCCCGAAAAGGTACTTTTATTGTGATCGACGAGGGTGACTATTCTTAGTGTCAATTGTTTGCCATGACGTGACGTGACGACTTGTACTCGCACTTCTATATCTTTGGTTTTTGGTTGATTTTTTTTTTATTCTTTTCACCTCACGCAGCCAGGCATAAAACGTTTCGTGTCGTCTTCCCTCTGTCCTTTTTTGGTTGATTCCTTTTTTACTTAATAACTGAACCATGCAACACATTTACTACTTACTGACTTTTCAGTGTATAAAAAGAGAAGAAAAAAAAACCTTCACGTGATAAATGACCACGATTGGGATTGGCAAAGTGTTTCCCCGGTTATATTGCAGCTGCTTTCCTCATGTGTCTGTTTGTCCTACCTACCTTCAGTCTATACATCTGTTCCTTGCCTCTGGCAAAGACTATCTTTCATTTCTTACTTCTGGCCTGCGTTGATATTTCTTGTTTCTTGATTAAATATTTGTAGTTCGATATGGGTTATTTGAACTGATATGGGGGGTAGTATAGAAAGTAGAGTCAGATTATAATTTATAGACAATGATGTCACACTTATCATCAATCGCCTTTATTGAGAGGGAATGCTATTCAGATCAAAGACACACACATCCAGAATAGAGTGAACATTGTAAAGAGTTTTGTTTTTCAAGGAACAATAACCTTATCGCGTTGACCTTCTTTTTTTTTTTATAAATCGCGTTCAATTAATTCAAATGGCATCGAAGATGAATCCGAGAGGGAAATGGAGAATGGACGAGAAAATTATGCCCTATCGTCACTAGTCAGTTGTTGAATGTTTTATAGATAATAATTGAGATATTGAACATTGATGGTGATGGTTGGGGTTTTTTTTTTATGAAATAGGATGAATGATTATGCTGACATGACAGGAGGAAGGGTAGCTAATTGCGTGTAGATTGTAATCTTGTAATTTACATAAAGAATCGATGACTAAGGGTGGGACTCGGGCGATTCAATTAGAAACTGGGTCAACAAGTACCTATAATCGGATGATTTTAACCCTTTCAGTAATTGGAAGGATTAAAGGAGAACATCATGTCATTGCAACTCATCCACAGTTTGTTGTCGTTTTTTGTCGGAAGATTTGAATTTATTTTGGTTCCCTTGGACTCGAAAACTGGTCCATTGTTCGAGCAAGCTCATTGGATATCTGATATTCTGGAACCCTCACAAGGCTACGTGTATTCAGGGGTGGGATTCTGTAAAATACGAAACGAAAACCGCTTTCGTTTTCACTAAACATGTCTCTATCATATTTGTGGCAATAGACAGAGACTGATATTGTCGAAACGATGTCGTTTAATCGTTTTCATTTTACGTGATCTCGGCCCAGCCTTCTCAGAGAATTTAAACTGTTCTGGATTTTTTGTACAATTTCCAATCACCTCCGCTGATCCTCCGAACATAGTTGTTAGAAGCTAAGAATGGAGCCCTACAGTGGACTTGTTTCGCCAACGATTTGCTTTATTAGCTAGAAGACTGTTCCTCTATTACTTTTGGCTAATTTGTTAAGTCTTCTTAGAAGCAGAAGTAAGACTGTTATCTTGGAGTAGGTATTTGTCGATCGTGTGTAGACGTTTTTATTTAGTTATATTTTGCTATACCATGGATAGAACAAAAAGTTCACCCAAGTTGCCTCCCTCCAACGATCATTCAGCATTATTTTTGTTGGCTAAAATATTTTGTTTCTATTAAATTTTAAATCAAAATTCTTTAAAAACACTCCCTTTTCAAAACCGCATCCTAATTATTTACATTCCCCTCATACATACAAACCACAAACATCAACCCTCTAACTAAAACAACAAAAATCTCCCTTCATCTTCTATTACAGGTCAATAATCTCCGAATGTTTGGCATCGTTCTTCTACGTTTTCATTGTTTGTGGAGCAGCAGCTGGCGCGGGCGTGGGAGCCAGTGTATCCTCAGTACTTTTGGCTACAGCCCTTGCATCTGGATTGGCTATGGCGACATTAACCCAATGTTTTATGAATATTTCTGGTAAGTACAAGGATTCACAAATTTACGTAATAAAATACTAAAGTTTATTATCAACTCTCGAAGTCGAGTGCATCTCCATTTTATAGTTTATAAATAAATTTATCGTACCCACATGCACAAAAGTGGTGTTGCTTGTCGGTTTTGTAAACAGAATAATTTTGTGAATCTAATTTGCTGTCAATGCCCTCTGACATGAAAGCAACACAAACTATACCCTTTATCTTAATTCTTTATGCGGCTATCCTTCTTCGATGTAGTCCTTCAAGCATGACGTCAATTTACTTCCATTTCGATGGCGGTCTTTGAGGTCTTTTTTTTTTGTGGCGCAACAAGTGCGCGTGTTAAGTCAATAGCGCAATGTGCGCAGACCCAAACGATATGGCTGTTGAATGTGCGGTTTTTGTGGTTGTCTACAGTAACTCCATCGGATAAGTGGGATTTAGCAGCAAATGTCACTCTGAAGTCTGAAGTGATTGTGACAGTTGTGTCTTTATCCCACACAATACGGTTGAAAATTTTGTCGTTCTTTTAAAATTGTTATCGCTTTGAAGCATATCGCCGTTTTTTTTTTATAAAAAGGAGTGGTGCTAGTGACTTTGTAAATGTGACAATGTGGTTGTCATCGTTATAGAATTTGACATATACTTTTAAGTCATGACGGTGCGCTGCTACATTTTGACGTTATCACACGAGAGGGTAGGTAGTGGGAAAGTATCATGTTATGTAAGATCAGATTTTTAGATTCGTTAAAAATGACTGAATCTTTTTTTGACGTTTGTTAATGTGTCACTTGAGAAATAGACGTTCAAAACACTACCAAGTCTGACAACTGGCTGACGTGATGTGTCGGAGTTTTTATTGACCTATGGATCACGCACGAATAAAGTTTTTTCATTTCACCTATAATCGATAAATCTAGTCAATAATTTCTCGACTGACAGTTGACATTTCAATTGCATGGCTGACGTAGTAAATGTGACATTTATTAACAGCCAATCTAGTTCAGGGTAAATTTAGTCCAAAAAGATCTAGTCAACTTAAGATGACTATATGTACATACTTTTGAATGTGCCAAATTTGTAAACTTATTTGACGTTTCTGAATATGTCACTTCTGAAATAGAAAATTGTCTTTCAGTTTAGGTTTCTAATTTTGTAATTCACGAATATGTATGTGACATACATATATGTATATGCAGACGTAGAGCGTTCGTGTATACATCAGTTTTGATTCAGACATTATGTCAAAATGAGACAGCCGACTAAAAATCCAACCTATACACAAATCGTGTGCTTCTTCTACATTTTAAAAGTTTTAACAGTTTACACGCTTTTTTCAGTAGCTAAAATATATGCGTCCGAAAATACTCATTAAAGCCTTCTCCTACTTCTCATTTCGTAAATAACTCTGACAGTGTCACGTGCGCAACTTGACAGTGGTGATATTCTATTCTAGAATAATCCGAGGGAATTATAATACTTACACGTCTGCTATTTTAATCCGTTCCAATTATTTTCAACAGACAGTGTAATCATTGTAAAAAAGCATTGTCTTCGAGGCAAAAACAAAAGGGATAATATTATGAGATTTTTTTCATTGACAGTGACATTTATACTGCTATTTTCACAGCAGTAGCACATTTGATTAAATTTTGTTTGTACCTTCGGGTTTTAATTCGACTTCATTGTGCACGGAAGAAAAATATTTCTAGACAAAAATAAACGCGATGTAAGGTGACACATAAGATGTCGAAAGAATTCAAATAAAATGCGAATACAAAACGACAATTCAACGTCAATATCATATCATGGCCTCTTTTACCACAAAACGTCAAACAAATTGACAGGCAGATGTTGGAGATTACTCCCGAAAAATAAAATCAGTGACATATGACATCTGACATACACAAATTTTTGATTTGTCCCTATAAATTCACTTAATTATGTCATCTTGTTGACGTTATGTTTGGTATGCATTTATTCCCTCTATCTCGACTAATTGTTTTGGCATTTAATAATATATCATCCTCTCACTCAACTTTCAGGTGCACACATTAATCCTGCTGTGACGTTGGCATCATGTGTTATACGGATAATTTCACCACTGCGTGCTGCTATGTACATCACTGCCCAATGCGGCGGAGGGATAGCTGGTGCAGCGCTACTCTACGGGTAAGTTTCAACTGATTGTATTTACTTTACTTTAAATTCTGTTTGCGCAACATTCTCTGTTTTAATGAAAACAATCACACAGTCCCTTTGGCGAGAATTGAATTACTAAGACCGTATTAGCAGCACTATAGTGTCAGTAGTTCATTGACAGTTTGTTTTTAATACCAAAGCAACCCCTGTTATACCTCTAAGTCTACATATGTCCAATGGTTAGGTTATGAACTTGTATAGTCTTCTCCAATTTCACAGTCGTTTATGAGAGTTGTCTACGGCGCTTTTTGTTATCCTTTTCCACTTCTGTGTTGACAGTTCTAAATTTTTCAAAAGGTCATGTATCAGGTTTTTAGCAATGTCTACAACAAGCCTTTCTCCCTTGTGTGTAGTGTAAGGAAAATAACGAACAGGAAACAGGCTGTACCAGGTGTGTATGTGTCTTAATTTTTCTATTCCTATGTATATATCTGTCACACAGTGTAATTCTATCCGTTGTGCATTGCCTTTCTACTTTCCTGGGATCCACCTGAGTGTTGAGCTGGCGAGAGTTCACTGCAAACATTATGTCCTTGATGTTTATGATACTTAACAATGACAACACGACAGATATTAAATGTCATCGTACCGTAATGATGCTTGTACTTTCCCAAGCTGTCAAAATATTGGTTCTCCTGACACAAAGTGTCAAAATTAAATTGTCATTTTGCCAAAAAACAATAAAGTTCATCGTTTGCCCCATACTCTGTTGTATCAAGGAAGACCTATCAAGTGCACGGACCGAAAAATCAACTTCTCTCAAGTATTGGCAAACACAAAAAGGACTTGCTTACTCTGTTTCACACGATGCAAAAAAAAAAAAAAAGAAGTAAATGGCAAGACATTACCACTTTTTTACTTATTGATCTTTTTGTTTTTTTTTATTCTTTGTCTTTTTGTTCATACTCCACCTTTTATTGGTATGCTTTAGCCATTCTTCGAGGAAGTGTCGAGGGTTATTTTGGCCTCAATTTCAACTTTAGTTGTGCGGAAAAAAGCGAGTGACGGTAGAGGAGGTAGGAAACGATTCTTTTGACAGGAGCAATAACTGGGAGGTTGCTCTTCAATGGAATGGAGTGTGCCTTTTTTGTTTGTCAATGTTGCGAATGATTTTTGTAAATGTGATGGGGGAAGGGGCCTAATAATTTCCAAGAATTTGAATGGTTTGAGAAAGTTTTTGTCCTTTTTTTTCGAGTTCACACGCAAATAAAATACTTGGATTGATGGGCTATTGCGGTAATGTACAATTATTATTGCCTCAATTTGTGATTATTTTTTGTTGTTCGAAGAATTGGTGAAAGGCAATTTCGATCGAAGGGATTTTTAATTTTCCATTGAATTTTCATTTAAAACGTCTCTTGATTGTGCACAAGTTGTATATGAATGGTCAGACTTTGGTTGTAATAAATTATGGTTGCGATTACTTTCTGATTGTAGGGGTGCTCTTTAGTTTTCCAAATTATACCGCCATTGGCAGCTACAGCAACTTGACCGAATTACTCAATTACTTACATCTTACAGCTCTGGGCTTGGGTTTTCACTTTTTTTTCACATTTTTGACAACTGAATCTTCTAATCATGTAAACCAAGATGTGTGCAAAGTCTGGCTTCAGAATTTAAGAATCATGGAGCGCGAAGGTGGTCAGAATTTTATCTTCTTGTTTGCTCACTAGTGTTGAACGCTTCATAAATTTTCTCCATAGTAATTTTTGATCGAGATTTCCAAAATTTGGAAACATTGGTCAAATGTGTATAGTGTGTAGTGTATCCTTGCGCGATGAAAGGTTGGATGTTTTCTAACCTTTTGGTTAGATGTTGTTTAAAAAGCTGCAACAGCTCTTGTCAAGATGTTCCCATATTTTTCGCTTGCATTTGCGTTAGTTTTTTCCACTTTCCCAACTTAAATTATGACATTTTACAAAATTTAGTGACTCACTGTAAAACGTTTGTCAAGGCTTAAAGATTGGTCCCACTTATCTCACAGAGATTGGACATTTTACGAATTTTAGTCCAAAAATTTGTACTAAGACCTTCTGTGACCCGCTTTCGAAAATTTGGAAAGCATTATCAAGCTGTATCAATATTTTTTGTTTACCTTTTTAGATTTGACAGTTTTAAAATGTTTGTCCAAAAATTTGGGTAATGTACCTACCTTTTCTGACCTTCGCTGATAGCAAACATCAAAAATTTCTCACTTGATAATAAATGCAAAACTTGTGTCGAAACTTTAAACTTCAGCAATAAAATCTTAATATGTCAAGTTTTTGACTAGTCCCTACTTTACCTACTTAGAAATCTCTTTATAAATGAAAATGTAAAATGAGAAGATACCCATTTCTAAAAGACCTTAAGAAGCAATCTCAAACAGTCTGCAATCACAATTTTTATACGACAGAAGTGTTAAAATGATTTCATCATCAATGACAGCAAACATCAATTGCTCACTTGACATATAGCAATCACTTGGGTTGATCTCTTAAAAAATACTCAGAAATCCTTATCCTTATACCAGCTCTTAGGTAAATACTCTCGCCCATTAAAAGAAGCAATAACATTCATATACGTATGGTAGATTTCTTTTCCAAGCCGTTATATGCACATTTAAAATTTTTATCTGACGTTTCAATAAAAGGCCAAAGATGATGACGACGACGACACGTTTTTATCACACCGAGTCGTCCTTTGAATAAACACCAGCCCTGAATAAATATTCAAACTCGTATATATATTTTTTTAGCACCACGTGCAGATATTGAAAGAAAATCCTTTCCATATAGCTTAAAGAAGATGAAGGATATTGTGTATACAAAACAAACTATTGACAGCTCAAACAAGTAGTGCGCTTTTATACGAGTACCTATATCACTCAAATATTATTTTTTGTCGTTTCATTTCTCTATAAACTGTGAATCCTTTTCCTCCTTTGATTGAACAGGAAGGATTTAACTGCTTGAACAGAAGGTATGTCAAAGGGGTTAAAAAAGAAATATTCAATACCAACCCTAAAATTGTTATTTTTTGCCACAAAAAAAAAACCGAACTAAAGTGGGAATTCATTGGCATGACCCCAGATTTTGTCAAACTAATAAAAAACATATACAAATGTCATAAATATTGCACTAAGGATTGAGGTCATGTTGCATGCACTTAATGCGAATTTTTTTTTCTCATTTTCGTTTGGTTTTCATGGAAAAATTTGTTTAGGGTCACACTCACAATGCATATAAATACTTGACAATAAGGTTGAGGATTGCACAAGAGGAGTATGTATTTATCGAAAGGATTGGAGAATAATAACGGATATACAAAAAAAAAATAGGTCTAAGGGTTAAGTGATTCAATGATGTTGAGATAGTTGAACCGTAACCGGATGCTGGTTATAATTTTTCGGTTAGCCCTAGGTTGCTTATGTGCTCGCTCGCATAGTTAAGGGAAAGAGTTGTAGAGGTGTTGGTTTTATTGGAAAAATAAATTACAGCATTTATAGATAAATTGCGGTTTAATGGCGAATCGATTGAGTTATGACGAGCATCTGGTTGAAAAAAGCTACTGAACTTGTTTGTGGTAGGAGCAAATGTTCCGAATTAATTGTGGAAAATTTTGCATATTAAAGTTTTAATTTTAAATCTCTAACGATGAAATAAACTGGGAGACTTTTATAAATCTGTGATTTCAAACTACAGTGTGTCCACTTTCCCCAGTAGGAAAAGTCCCTAAATTCGAAGAATCCTTATTCTTGCTACTGATCGCAGAGTATGTTTTTTATATCCACCAGCATATCCTCGATTTAAAAAATGGGCTCAATAAATGAACATTGAAGAAGCAAATGATTTGGAAATTTGTCAGATATGCGCAAAAGGTGTGACAGTGAAAAAAAACACACAAGGTGTAGTTTTAACTTTTTGGGGGTTAAACCGGGAACCAACTTACTAACCACTGAACTATGGAATAGAATGAACTTTTTTTTTAAAACTGAAAAGCATCCGAAATTTAATATGAAAGCGATCACTCGCAGTCACTGTTATTTAGAACAGTTCAAGTTCAAGTTCCGTATCCTTTGATGAAATACTCAAAACGACTGAAGATAACAATGATGAGGAGTCAACGTTCAGGTTGTGCTTAAATGGCATCTATTCAAGAATTTCTCTCTAGATTGAGGTCATACAAACGTGTTCTATTTATGTATCTCAACAGCTCGGTTCAACCGTTCCATTGGCATTGAAAAAAAAAATGCATACATGTAGCACATCCCATAAATTCATCAACGCTTAAAGGTCACTGCGCGTAACGCACTTTTAATACATCTTTCTCTGCTCCAACTCATTTAGTAACATCTGGCATGAATGTTTGGTAAAAAAATAAGTAAAGAATATCTGCCACATAAATCTCAACGATTACTCTTTATTTTTTTTTTTTAATTTCCATTCGTATTGCACACTCCAAAAAGACGACTTCTCGTTCCTTGTTTGTGCGTCTATAACCTATTTTGGTTCAAACTGTTGCTTCTTTTTTTCCAAAAGGGCATACCTACTCCCGAAGAAGAAAAAAAATTATATTAAAAATACAGACATGGCACAAACATTAAATCTTTGCGCGCTTCCAAGATCTTCCTCCACGCATCCATCTGTGCTCATTAAAAAAAAACGAAAGGAAAACTTTTTTTTAAATTCCAGTGTCAGTAGTGTAGCGTTGTTGCTGGATGTTGGAACAGATGTTGGACAGACAATGGAGGTGCACAGTCAATTCCCAAAATATAGTGTGTGTATACCTACCAAAAAAAAATGAAAAGAAAACATCATCTACCTAAAAATGAGCGTACACACCGTAATATCCTTAGATAAAGGATCTATGCGTCCCGATCCCTATTCTGATCCTCATATTCTAGGCACCGGTTGTAATCTATAACGTTTCGAAATGAATCACAGTGCGTAGGTATTAAGTGGCTTTTTCTTATAGAAAGGAAAGGACTTGAATAATTCCTTTGTCTAGGATTTGTTTCGATAGAAATTAAGAAAGAGAGAAAGAGAATCTGAAATCTATTTGTCGCGGTGACAGATGTTTTCGTTGCAATTGAATAGATTTTTGTAGGAAAGAAAAATTGATCAAAGCAAGGCACAGGATGCGGTGATTTTTTTTTCCTGTCTTTCTTTATGTAGACTTTGATAAAAATAAACTGGTGGGTGTTGTAAATGCTGAAGTTGCAAGAAATTCTATTTTCTGTGGTATTTTTTGAATGGGTCAAAAGTGTGGATACAAATTTGTCATGTTGATCTGTTGCTAGGTTTAATTGGCGGGATGCGGATATTATTATTAGTATTTAGTCAAGATTACACCTTGTTTTTGGTTCAAGTGTAACAAATTGTCAATTTGAATAGAATCAAATTGAATCATCAACCGTAAATTGTTGTCAAAACGAAATGATCAAATATAGGAGAGTTCCAAATCGTTTCAACCCGAAAGGGCATTTCTTCTCTGAAAGGTTGTATTTCCTATTGGTAAATCAAACTGCAAATATCAATGCCAAACGTAAATGATCAACGGTGAAAAGAGTTCTAAAATCGGCTTCAGTTAATTTTGCCCAAATAATCAGCCGATTGATTCTGAATTTCTTTTCTAGTGAACGTATAAAGTTATATTTCGATCGGATGGATGAAAATAATTATCATCGGTTGATCATTAGTTTCAAACGTTGATCTTCTTCATCTTTATCATTTTAAGGAAAGATAAAATGAAAATAACTCTCTGGTGTTCTTTAGTTTCAAGCTTTGATCTTCTTGATCTTAATCTTTTTAAGATAAGGTTGTCAGCACATTTTACCTAAGAAATGCCCTAAATAGAAATTGCAACGAAGTCTTATTAAATTTAAAAATACATATAATCATTTAAGGATATAAAATCAAGTCAAAGCAATATTGTCCGCAGCCATAAATTACGGAATTTCCTCAGAATTATAGCTCAAAATTCGGAACTTCCCAAAAGTCTCCTTTATTATTAATCAAACGTATTTACAACTTATTACTAATCCCTTGGCCATCATAAACCATCCTCATAAGCGCCAGGAATTCTCTTTACATAAGACATCCAACATGAATTTTTATATCCCATTGATGTTTTTTTTATTTCGTTGTTTTTTTAATTAACGTACAGACAAATTAATCACCAAAAGCAGACCAACATCGTGTTGTAAAACTTCTCTTAATTGCCAATCAAAAACTCCATGTCCAGTCGTGAGAGAGAAAATCGGTTAGCCCAACTCTTTTCAACCCCAATATGGATTGCAATGTCAAAATCATAAATTTTAATTGTTGACCAAATTAAATATTTTTCTACCTGTGATATAGGTACCTGATTTATAATATCATCCATACGTAGGTCAGGCACCGACACAGAACCAGTCAGGCGCATGCTGTTTTATAAATTCACTGCTGAAATTCTGGTTAAGTTTGCACCTTTCTTGTTGTTATGATTTTTAGTATGGCATAGGTAGGTAGAGAGAGAGAGAGAGGGGTAGCCAGACATTACACAGAAAATGCCAAACTGTTGATTGTCAAAAATGGGCAGGTGGTTGGGTGCTGCATGTAAACAGAAATTTAAATGCACTGAATTGCAGACGTTACAGAAATGTACACAATTGGTCGAGGGAAGTGCATGCATGCATACAAAAATATATTTTCAACAAAAAAACAAGAAGGGAAACATACAAATCTGATTGCAAGGATCGACAGGTAGATGTAAAAATGCAGATATATGTGGTTCTACCTGCGTGATTGAAAAAATAAAAGATTATAGGGGGAAAGACCGAACAACTGATTGGACACATGTTGCACCTTGGTCTATAGATACAGATAGTAGGTATAGGCATTGGTTGAACATGCATAGGCAAACACAAAGGAGATGTATGGACAGGATAATCAGAACTAGGAATTGCATCTGCTGTTTATCGTCCGTTTAATGAGGTATTAATTGTCTCGATTAAGTCGTTGGTCAGCTCCATGATCTGATGGGATTTGACAATTGCACATTGAAATGCACTAATCGACGCAGTCAGTCGGAAGCGTGTACACAGTATCTACTCATTATCATTGGCGACAGCCAGCATTGACAATTGATTGAATTCTGAAAACTCATTAAGGTGGTCCTTTGAGACAGAACATATAGTCGATAATATCAAATGTTTGGTTATTTCATGGCTGTTTGCCCTGCATTCCATTACCTGAGAGATAAAACTAGTTTCTGTGTTGCCTGGGTTGGCATTTGGAATCATCCGTCCGTCCGAAATAAAATTGATTGCCCACCGAATATACAGAACAAAGTTACCTATCGATCAAATTTTTTTTAAAGTGAAAACATTCGATTTTCGACTTATTCGACACTTTATCTACCAGATAGAAAAAATTAAAACTCATTTATTTATTTTATCTGCTAAATAGCTCGTCGACAATTCTCTAAAATGCAAACCGCTATTTGCTGTATATAAAATATTTAAAGTTATCTAGCGGATGAATTGAATGGGACATAAATGCCATATTTATTTCACTCTTTAACTCCAAGATAACTTATGGATAAGAGGGGGAAAGTTAGAACTAGAACTAGCGTGCTGCTTGTTTGCGACCCAATTCTGAATAGCTTCATTTCATTTCACCATCAGGATCAGCCGTGTAAAAAGGAATTCTGTCTGCAGTTATCTATCGGATAAGTCATACTTTTAAAATTTTGAACATTTATCTGAAAAATGAAAATCACCAAGTTCGGTCATTATACCAAATATGTACCTACAAATTTAACTTATTCCATACTTCATCTGCCGGATAACTCAAAGATAAATGTCGTGGTTAAGTTGATGTATCAGGACTATGGTAAAACAATAGGGTCCATCATTCTTCGCGGTCCTCTCTTTATCGATTTTCGCTGGGCCTCAAAACTACTCCACTTGGATCAGCAAGTAACAACTACACCATGGCCACCGCCTGATTAGCATTGTTTTTCAAACTGATGTTAAGCTTTTGAAGTTCTATCCGGTCAACAATCAACGCTCATACCGGACACTGATTGACTGCAGATATTTGAAAAAAAAAAAAAAATCTCCCTAGATCCGCTGCACTATTGTCTGTCTTTTATCACCAATCAGCACATCTGCCTCTATAAAATTCAAAAAGGCACACAGAAAAAGGTTCCACCAAAGCATATCCTATAGCACACTTCAAATGCGCATAGTAGTCCCTGTAATTATCTCGTGGCGTGCCAGCGGCGGCGGCGGTTGCCAAAAAGCGTATACATATACAATTTTGTCGATATCCTGTTGGCCTCGCGCTGCCGCCTTCCTTTTGACTCTCTAATCATTAAAGCCTTTTCTTGTATTCGTTTCGCTTTGTTCCTTTCGTTTTTTTTTTTTTTTTTTTGGAACCGGTGTTGGAAACACGTGTCTGAAATTTAATTCGAAAATCCAAAAGAGAACGAGTTGAAATGTGCAGCACACCTGCTTGGTATGACCGACGTCGACGCCGCGGCGGTCATCTTTCTTATCCTATCCTTTGGACAGCCCCAGACAGCGGTGCCACCAAAATTGAAATAATCCTTTTTGATTACCCGACTCGTCATCATCATTATCTCTGATGAAATGCTGAAGACAAAATGATCAGTCCCTGCAGCGGCTCGCTATACTTCTCTGCAATAGGATAATTTGGTATTCCCTCTAGCTAGGCTTCTGACAATTTCGATAGTTCACCAGAAGGATGTGCGAATGACCTGACGCATAAATGATGAGATTTTAACTGATGAAGGAAATCACTTGACATGTGCAGCAGTGATTGAGGTGTTTTTTTTTTTTGTCCAAAAGCTACTTCATATCCACCTTTGTATTCAAAGTGTAAGGAGAGAGGAGATGGTTATCCATTCAACCGGATAAGTAAATTCAGTGAACCAGTTGTGATTGGAAACAGAATGGATTTCGCCATGTCATCCGCATGTGGATGGCGACGACGACGGCGACGGCGGCCGGCAGTGATGGTGTTCCCAAAGACAGGTGGTCGCGATGTTCAACTTGTATGTCGCTCCAATCATCACAAATCAGTATAGAGGAGCCGCTGTGTGCAGAGCTGATGCTGACGCTGCTGGTTTAAATGCTTTTTCGGGGTCTAGATTGACAGATGAAGGGAGATGTACAAATACCCCTGCTTTGAGACACAAGTGGCGGTTATATACATTTTCTGGCATAAAAAGTGAGATCATTCTTTTTTTTTCGCGGGCTTTGCATTTTTTCTCGGGCGTTGTTTTCGCGGAATTTCCAACGACAAGAGTTGTTGACCTTATGTCTTTGACTGTGACAGATTTTTAGTTGCTTGCGATGCCTTTGTGCTGTAGTTGGCAACGCCATTTTTTTGAAGGTTAGTAACGAACTAGACACAACAGCATTTTTTGTATTTTGAGTGATGTGTGCACTTTTTACTGTCTGGTTTTCCAAGCTTCTGTTTTGACAATTTATTTCCCACCACAAATAAATCGTTCGACAGCCCTTACAATCCCCGTGTGAGACTGAGTACCTATCTAAATGGAATAAATTCAACAAATCTCCCTTTGGAAATATGTATCTACATATGTGATAAAAAAAAACCTCCTTGGGGGTAAATGACATTTCCCATGGCTGTCATTATGACAACTCATTAAAATGTTTCATATTCGTAGGGGCATAGTGTCGTATCCACCTAATAAGTGGCTGCATTAAAAACTACACTTTTCGCTGTGACCCCCCCCCCCCCCCCCACTCATTAAAAAGAGAAAAAAAAAAAACCATTTGACTTAAAATCTGACACATTCCCCCTACTACTAGTTCGACCAAAATCAAACCAATAAAGGGAGCCCGGAACACGGCGCGGCACACATGATTCCCATATGGAAACTGTTAAAACGTTCCCGTCAAAAGGCGCGCACACATGGTATAGTCACTCCGCATATAGAGTGTATTCTCAAGAGGGTGTGCACATTAAACAAGTCTGCAATGCACCCTCAAAATACACTCTAATTGCATTCGATCAATTATTCGTTTCGCCACTCATAAAAATACACATCACCATGAAAAGTGTAACAATTTAATTTTAAATCGAATTTCATACTTTAATTGACCGTTTCCAAGGATATCGAAAATGCTGCATCAATTTATACAGAAACGTTTATTGGTAATGCAATTAAAAAGGAAGAACTTGGAACTTGGAACCCCATAATGTATATTACGAATAAATTTGTTTGACCATAAACATTCATTTCTGACAGGCGTAGGAACGTGGGCTTCCTGTTTTTATTTGTAGACGATGCACGTGCAGTTTAAAAAAAAAAAAGTACAATGAAATTCAACACCCATAAGCAGCTGCATTTTTAATTCCTTTCATGTTTCACTTTTTTGATGTTTTCCTTTTTTTAAGCAGACGTCGGAATGTGTGTCCACGTCCTTAAAAAGTCATCTGTAGAGGCATCTTACATTTCACTCATGTAGGTACGAGTATTTCTCTTAAAAACATTTTTTTTTTGTCGGTTTTGTTACTTACTTTTGGGCAGAATTTTTTCAGCTGCGCACGCCGAGCACATGCGTTCGGTCGTACTGAGAAAACTACTTAAAAAGAGACTCGCATGTAAATGGGGATTAAGTGGTGAACATCCTTATTTTCGGGCGACATTGTGTTAATTGTATAAGTACTTACTGAGTTTTTAGTATAACTTTGCAAAGAAAAAAAAAATTAATTCACAATGTGACATCAGACCGCTTAAGCATAGTCTTTTGCAAGAAGTTTGGGTATAGACGTTTGCGACGCTCTATTTTCTACAATTTAAGGACGTGAATTGGCATTTATTTTATTTAAATAAAATTATTTTGTGCATCTAGGTTAAATTTGCGAACTCACAATAGCGAAATTGTTCATATAAAGTTGTCTATTGTGATCTATAATAAATTTAAGGTGAAGGTTAAATGATATATTTTAGTAAGACTTATTGCGCTGGTGCTGTACTAAAATCATCTTCCAAGCTAAATTGTAAAATCTCACAATGCCAACATTTTTCATACAAAATTAGCTATTGTGACCTACAATAAATTCAAGTCTTAGCTGTTATTGGTAGAAACAGGCCTTTTTATTTATTTAAGGCTTATAAATGTCCAAAACTAATTTAGCGATAAACTATGTGGCTTACTAATACTTTCTTAATCATCACAAATTTAAGTGGCCTTACTAAATTAACACATTTTTTACCTTCAGTTTAAGTTTGTTGTAGGTCACAATAGATAATTTTATATTAAAAGAATCGCTACTGTGTGAGATCGAAAAACTTAACCTGGATTCTGCGCAAGGAGTAACAATAACAATAAAACAGAAATAACAATTTTCGATAAAATGTTTGCAATTGTCAGCTTTCATAAATTTAAATTCAAAACTAGAATTTATTATAATTGGTAAAACAATATTTAGAAAGAGACTTTTGGGCAGCAATTCCATATGATGGCGTGTTTTAAGCGTTGGCCAAACTCAATAGATTTTCTAAATATTTTTAACGTTTACCTTGAATTAAGGTTAGGTTACAATAGATAATTTTCTAAGGGAACTATTGACTATTTTTTTCTTAGGGGAAGAGACTTCTCGGGTTGAGGGCCTGTTAAATCGTAAATATAGGTAGTAGGTCCTGTTGACTAGATAATGTAAGGAGCATAACTCAACATGACAGATTTCTAAATATCTGTATGTCTTCTTCATTTTGTTTTCTATGTTGACATAAAATTAGAAACTTATTAATTCAACAGCTCTGACATGAGGATTGCTTCAATGTTTGTCTGGTGTTATGTCCTTCGAGGCTATTAAAACAACATTTTGCTCGGGAGAACTTGGTATCAATAAAATGTTTTGAAACAAATCTAAAATTCGGCTTGTTCAAATATTTTTATATATTTTATTGCTTGTTATATATTTTAATGTAAGATTTTAATAAGATTGCATTTAATAAAACGTTTTCTTTTCTTTCTTTCTTTCCAGGTAAGCAAATTTATATTTGTTTTGGATTTTTTCTTATATCAAAATCACAATACGTAAGTCATTTCTGACGTAGCTTAGTTTTAAGAATGTGAAAAATATTACTCTAAAACATATACACGTCTATATTCCTATGCATAGCCCGCCATAAGCTATGCCTTATTTCTTACAACCATTCATTTTGTGTGTGGGTGTTTCTTATTTAATTTGGGAAGAATGTAGTACCCACTTCAGCTGATATATGGTCGTAAAGCCAAAGATTTGGTACGTAAATGTGTTCTAAGGTCACAAAGCCATCAATCGTTGGAAGACTATTTCATTGTATTGATCTTTTCTAAGAGTGACATGGCGCAGTGGTAATGTGTTTCCTTGTTAAGTTGAAAGTTTTCAAATCCGAGCCAATATATGTACCTACCACAAAACGAGTCTCTAGTTTCGTTGGTCTTTTTTCCTCTTTTAGAAAATGATCGAGCGAGGTAGTCATCCTCAAAGTAGGCAATAGATTGACCTTGTAACAACAGCTTTGGTACGTATAAGGAGGCCATGTCTCTTTCTACTGGTCACATGAGTCTGACCAAAAAATCAATTCAAGCGCCTTGATCCGAAAAGTAGGCCCAAACTTTGACCCGTCAAGTTCGTCGTTGAATCATCTCCTCCACACTCCCTCGATAGAAACTGGCCCGAAAATCTCTCGAAGAATCTTTCTCTCAAAGCAAGCCAAGAGGTTCTCGTCCGCTTTCGATAAGGTCCGCTTTTGTACCATTCAGCAGAATTGGGATGATTAGAGTCTTGTACAATATCTCCTCCTTGGGCTTTACTTTTTAGACGCCTTCTTAGCCCGAAGAAAAGGCGATTGGAAAGTGTGATTATTCGCTTGATTTTGGCGCCATGTAATTTGCCGAGGTTATTATAGGCAGAAAAAGTCTTTAACTATTTTAAGCTCTATGCGCAGCCCATTGTGACGTTTTGCTCGAGCCTCGAGGCGACCTTGAAGTTGATAAATAGGTAGTGTGTATGTGTAGTGTATCCCTGCATTTTTTCTAATACATATCTGCCAGAGTGTGAAGATTTTTTCGATACTTGATTTTCCTGGCCTAAAACCGCACTGATTTGGGCTGATCAGGTTTTAGGGTCACACGATGCTGACGTTCCATTCATCGGGCGTACATTCTTTCGATCAAATTTTTCAGATAAGTGGGTGCGTGCTCCTTACCAAGTCATCTTCTGCCTTGTTGGACTTAAGTTTGTATATCACTATTCTCACCTCGTTTTGGTGGACATTTTTGACTACCATCGTCCAGTTTAAATAATTCGTTCTGCCTGATAGTGAAATTTCGGACGTCTTCGCCGTTTAACGGTCAGCAGAAGTGGTATTTTCACATCCTCAGCACCGACTGTCGATCTACTACCGGTTTCCGATGCTCATCTCTGTAGTATTCTATCTTGGGAAGATCTGTGCAGAACTAAAACCTACATATTTGCAAACATTTCAGGGCCCTGTTGAAGTATATGGGTTCGCTTTCACATTCCTATTATGCTTCCACCACCCACTTCCTTAATATTCCCATGCTTAAAATAGTTATTTAAGGTAAGGTCCACCTTTAGACCATAAATTGGTCATTTGTGATACGGAGTAGTAGCTACGAAGGCAATTTAGTCACTCCGATGTGCAGCTTCTAATCTAATCTGAGGTCAGAATGCCTTTCGCTGCTTAACCGCCCTATTAATGACATCCCTATATTGAAACACTCAAAACTAAGCCACATTAAATATGCCACTTGTTTCCCCATATTTGACATCTCGTTACCACATCTAGTTCACGTATCTTCAGTACATATACATATTCAGTGGGTACATTACATCGCTTATCCATAAAAAAAACGTACCTACATCCTGTAACAAGGACGAAAAACACTTAACCGACAAACATTAATAAAAAGCAAAATAAATTGTATTGTTAGTGGCAAAAATTTATTATGAGTGTCATCTCTCGTTATACGCACATTAAATTCAATTTCACGTTTGCATATGTCCTTATAACATTCCACACGCACCACAAGGATGCTCTGCTCTTTTTCGGGGTCAGAATCATAGAAAATCGCTCTGAATTAGAATTTCTATCCATCTGATAGGATTTCCAGCGGTAGAGGACTTTCAGCGGATATTTATGACAATTTTTATTCGTTTGCACAACCCCTCAGCCCTCATATGATCCTTTTCACAATTCTATTTCCGTTTTTTTTTTTCTGTGAGAGATATTGGTACGCAGTTCATCGTTTTGTTTGGTTTCTGTGGTGGTTCCTGTTACTACTACCTTGTTAATTGTTTTCTCATATTCTTTTTGTATGGCACAAAAAAGAGGAAGTAATAGCAGCAAACAATCGAAGAACACTGAAGGATAATGACGAGGAGAGAGATGAGAAGAGGTCATGGTACACAAAAGGTTACTTAATTGGCACATATACACACTACAGTGTACGAGGGGTTGGGGATGCAAATGAAAAGCAACGCTTTATGGTGTCGCGACCTGCCAGGGTTTAACGAAGCACAGTGTAACATATGCGTCGCAAAAGTGGCTTTTCGTACGTTTTTTTTTCCTGCACTATGCAGTTTCTTTTACACGATTTAATTGGAGCATATGTAAATGGGTCTTTTCGAATGAAACACATAAACATTTAACAGCCGTCGAGCAGCAAGTGGCCAAAAGTTGCACTTCTCTCTATAGGTGGTGACGGTGTTGGTGGTTTCCTTTTCAATTATGGGTTTTCCTGTAAATAAACGAGAAAATGAGTTTAATTTAGTATTGTATACAGTCAGCAAGGGAAGCTAATTAAGGAGTTTCTTTTAAAGGATCGTGTTGACATTTAGTGGAGCATTTTCTTGGTGATTTATTATTTTTTTTTTTTTGTTCTCACTCCTTTTTTGGTCCTTACTCATTGAATTGACTTAAAGGATGGCAAACTTTGGTTTGGGGACGGTTGTTTTGTTGGGATATTTTTCAACAAAGATTTGTCAGAAAAAAAAACTTGACATTTTAAGAAAAATCAATATGCCCTATAATTCAGTAGGTACATTATAATGTAGTTGTTAAAAATATGTTCGCCAAAGCAATCCCTTTTCAATTTGGTCCCTTTTGTGAATTATATCGTTTTCTGTGTAAATTGACAAATGCAAAGGAGGCGATTTTTTTCTGTACCTAGAAAAATACCTTTCTCTTTAATTGTGTACCTACTTGTAGTCGCAGTGATATCTGACATATCTGCGAAGAATAAGTGTCATTTTGTTAATTCTCACGTTTTTGGTTCTGTCATGTTGTATATCCCTTCCCTTGGTAGAAAATGTGTGACTCCCACTCAAGATTCGTTACTAGAATCTATGTTAAACTGGTAGTCCTACGTTGGGCGCCATTCTAGTTGATGTATCATTTCGTCGGAATTGTGTGTACTCTTGGACGAAAGGAAGCCTCGTAAACGTCCAAAAACAGCGAGGAACAGTCTGGTGACACTCAATACCGACAATCCGTCGACCGAGATAAAGAGTGGGGGAAAGAACGACCCCCTTAAAGCAATACTCCAAAGTGGGATTAATAGACACTTAACATCATGTCTTTTCAAAGACTGCCTAACAGCCAGCACAAAACACTCCAACGAATGTCATACTCACACTACCCAATGTGACGGAAACGCTATTTTCGATGGGTCGAGGAAAGACCATCCCTTTCTGCAAATCACCCCGCACGCCGGTGGAGCAACGGAGGAGCAGCACAGGATTGTAGGCGGACGGCCAAGTAAACAGACACTCTTCACCGTAACCGAATGCTTAGTTAGAACTGTCACTACCACGGTAGGGATTCTCGTTCGATGGGCATAGGGAAGACGATGGATAAGTCCATGCTCCGACGATGGAGCACCGAAGGAGCAGCAGGGGAGTGTGATAGACCTGCAGAAGGGTGAAAGTGCGCGATAAGGCCTATTGTCCAGGTAGCTGCACTGCATACGTACGCTTTCGTCATTTGCAGCTTGTTGTACGCTAGCTTATAGCTTCCTTGCAGCTTGCATATAAACGAAGCTCTGTCCACGGAGGGGCAGAGTCTCATTTGCGACTAGGAAACTGCTGCTCCGTGGATAGAGCATCGTTTGTATATATGCGAGCTGCAAACAAGCGTACAAAAAGCTGCAAATGACGAAAGCGTGCATATGAAGCGCAGCTACGTGAACAATAGACCTAAGCGTCGAAGGGGTGTAGAACCAATCACGTACGTAACACCAAACATCACGATAAGGCCCATCAAGAAAAAATCGAAAGAAACAGAGAGGCGACAGGCGACACCAAGATTACAAGAGAATTGCCACGAGGAACAATGCAAAACACCCGAACGATGGCCATATAGACGTCACATGCTGCGTTCGTAGTTTTTATTGACGAGAGCCCAACGTAAATACAACAAATCTGTAGGGAAGACCCATCCCCCAAATCTGCTCTAAAGCCCACCGAATTAGATTAGAGTATTCGCGAATTAAAAAAGTAAACAAACAATCACCTTGTTTTCCTTGTTCTTTATAGGGGGGGTTGTTTGGGAATTTCGCACGGGGTGGTCCGGGTGGGAAATTTAGTCCACATTCATCCTTTATCAGTCTTTATTAAATTTTTTTATTCACCAAATTGGCCAAATGCCAAAAATAATCCATAAAAAGAAAAGAGACTCAGATCATGTGTGTTCGAAGCCGGCTGGCTAATCCCCAAATATACTGGAAGGAAGAGTGACTGTAAGCTTTGAGAGGAATAGTAACCCGCAGCGCATTGGTGTCGCATAAAGGTCTGCTCAAACCACAGCGAAAATGCGAAAGCGGGAGAGATTTTCGCTCGGGAAACGGTAGGATATACCGCCATCGGCATTTATTTATTTCCCACTCCCGCTTTCACGTTTCACGTTGGCTTGGGCATGCATTAAAACGACCGTTTAGTCCGCTAGTATGTACGAATGTGGCGGTTAATGGCAGTAGGAGGCATTGCTGACTGCCGAACTTCGAACACATATGATCTCTGTTATCAGAGTCTCTTTTCTTTTTATGGATTATTAGCAATTGGCAAAAAATAAACAAATAGTTCGTGAATGAAATTTTCGATCCGGTATTTTTCCCCACAAGTAAACAAAATACACTCAATTCCACACCCGGATTTGGTCCTGCCCGTTTCTTAAACTCCCAAACAACCCCCCTATAAAGGACAAGGAATCCCAGGTGATGGTTTGTCTACTTTTTAATTCCGCGAATACTCTAATTTAATCTAATTCGGTGGGTTCTCGAACGGATTTGTTGGATTTCCTTACAGTTTTGTTGTATCTACGTTGGGCTCTCGCCCATAAAAAGCGCGATCGCAGCATTTGTGACGTCTATGACTACCGTGGGTTTTTTACATAGTTGTTCGTGGTGGTAATTTCTTGCAATCTTCATGTCGCCTCTCTGTTTCCTTCTTGGTGATCCTTATCGTGATGTTTGATGTTACGTATTGGTTCTACACCCCTTCAGTGCTTAGGCCTACTGTCCACGTAGCTGCGCTTCATATGCACGCTTTCGTCATTTGCAGCTTTTTATACGCTCACTTGCAGCTTGTACATACAGTGGCCGGCATAAGTATTTTGACAAAACTAAAGTTAATTCTGCTCATAATTTGAACTTACTTCATGTAAATTTTGGCATCAATGGAAATGTCATTTAAATTCCGTTGGAATGATACACAACTTTCCTTAACCCATTATGTACCCATTGAAAATTTAGAACTTTTGTAAAAGTCTACTTTTTTGACTTTTTTCCTCGGTCAAAAAAAAATGTTTTTTATGCAAAAAGTTTCCTCAGACAATTCTATTAGTGACTGCCAAACATTTTTTCAAAAATCTCTTCGTTAATATTTTTTATGATTTTTTGAATGGGATGATTTCAGAAAAATTTTATATGAAAAGCAGGAAAAAGTGCCTAAAATGGTAATTTTTAGGAATTTTCAAAAAATCATAAAAAAATATTAGCGAACAGATTTTTGAAAAAAAATTTTTTCAGTCACTATTAGAATTGTTTGAGAAACTTTTGCATCAAAACATTTATTTTTTGATACCGAAGAAAAAAAGTCAAAAAAGTAGACATTCACAAAAATTCAAAATTTTTAAATGAGTCCTTAATGGGTTAAGGAAAGTTTTGTAGCATTCAAACGGAATTTAAATGTCCTTTCCATTGGTGCCAAAATTTACATGAAGTAAGTTTCAAATTATGAGCAGAATTAACTTTAGTTTTGTCAAAATACTTGTGGCGGCCACTGTATATATATAGACAAACGTAGCTCTGTCCACTGAACGTCAAAGTCGCGAAAATGTGACTTTGCGGCTCGGTGGACAGAGATTCGTTTGATTATATGCAAGCTGCAAGGAACCTGTAAGGAAATTGCATGCAAGCGTACAAAACGGTGCAAATGACGAAAACTTGCGTACAAATGCTACGACCGTCGTTTGGTTATGTTTTAGTGTTCGTCGATTATGTTATCACCCTTCTGTCAGTCTGACACACTCCCCCGCTGCTCCGTCGTTGCTCCATCGTTGGGGCAGGGACTTCGGGATCGTCTTCCCTATGCCCGAAGACAGAGACTCCCTACAGTGGTAGTGGCAGTTGTAACCTAGTGTTCACTGTCTATTTACTAGGCCGCCCGACTACACTCCTCTGCTGCTCTTCCGTTGCTGCAGCGGGGTGGTGACTTGCAAAAAGGGATCGACGTGCCTCCACCCATAGAACATAGCTTTTCCGTCACATTATGGGTACTGTGTGACGTTTTGTAGGGTGTTTTGTGCTGCCTATTACCCACATCTTTCGAATAGACGTAATATTAATCTCCCGTTGGAGTGTTGCCTATTAAGGGAATCGTCCTTCCCCTACTATAGCGCGAACCAATTTACTTGGCCATTCTAGGTACTGCGCAGGTCTCTGTGTATTTTGTTATTGTGTTTTGTTTTGTGTCGTGTTTGTTCTCTTAAATCCTCTCTCTGCGCAACCGACGGTTGGCCAAGTGAATTGGTTCGCGCTGAACTTTATTGTACATCGCCAGTTACGAGTCACCATTCCGTCCGAAGGGCTTGTAGGAGATAGTCCGAGGACTGATGGGTGCGTCGAATGCCCATACACTTCCCAGGACCCGAGGCAATCAACCCAAGTAAAAAGAGATACCATGTATATCAAATAAGAGCTCACATCCATTATTTTTTAAATTACTGTATAAGTTAACTGATTACACAAACAATGGCAACAACAAATGGCAGCTTGCAAACTGGCTAACATCAAACGCGTTTTAATGATGCATCAACCAGACCACAAGCCACCATTCTAATGCAGCTCATATCTTTAGTTAGTTTTAAGTTTTAGTTTAGATGTCTAGGAGTCAGGTCCTCATAGAGGATAAATTAAATTATAAAGTTGTTAAGCGATACAATATCTATGAAATAAAAAATAAAATATAATTAAAAGAAAGTGTTTCATTTTAATTACAATTTTACTACGTGAACACATTAGCATGCAACCACTTACAATATTGACGGAACATTTCACAAGCAACATTTTCTAAAGATATCCAAATAAATCATTCTGCACTAAAACCCATCAGGGGCTTACTCTTATTGGTTTTCGTTTAACCTAAAATGCCAAAATCTATAAACAGATCATTAAGAGGCATGCGGATTTGCGGATACTCACAACCAACAGACAGACGATGAATCTTATTTATTGTACTTTATACCCCAACAAGAGTAATAAAAGACATCCATTAGCAGGGAAGCCTCAAAAACAATTGTCATCCCAAGTGCCTCAGCTCCTTGAGAGATCCACTCGTGAGGCTAATTCCAGAAATACACGTCACATAAAATGACAAAACTAATATCATCTACTATATAATATATACGAGTACAAGAAGTATCTCAATTGCACAGAATAACAATGCCACTTGTGAGTTGTGAAGGCGACAACGACAGTGGCGGCATTTCTACTTGGTTTCGGTTTCTCTTCTCCGTAATACTCGGCAAGAAGGAGTCGCCGCCGCATATATCCTTTTGTTAAATTCCTGGGGCCTTCCCTTAAAGGGGTTGAAAGCAAACACAACGTGGAGTTCCTTGGCATCTGTTTAAAGGAAAAATTGTTTGTGTGTGTGTGGGAAACCAGAAAATCGCATTTTTCTTATCGGAAAAGACAGGAAAAGGAATTCCATTTCCACAAGATATAAATATACGCGATGACACGTAAGATAGACCCAAGTGCTCTAATTAAGCTTCAGCGTTTTTAATCTGCCTCATTCAACGCTTTAGCGTGTATACGTACAACCCCACGGTGTCATCGAAAATTGATTAAAAAACAATCATATCATTTACGGCTTTAAAACGATTTCAATTCCTTCTGTGCAATAGTGGATGGGAGGATTTGTGTTTATTCAAATAGGGGTTGGCAGAGTTTACACACTAAATCAATGTTTATCTCAAAGAAATCCCCTGCATGCATCTATGAATTTACTACCGTAGGGTGTAAATATCTTGCAGGTTATAACACACACCCAGTCGCCCGGAGAATTATGTTTGAGGTTAAATCCGTTTTACAACGGATCATTAAGTTTTGAATAGAATTACACCACACTTAACCCTCGGGTGGTTATAAAATCCCTTTCTGACTCTGGGTGGTGTTAAATTCGATTTAATTTTTTTTTTTTCGATTTGCATATCAATTTTGATGTAACATGTCTCGATTGATATTTTATTATATGCGTCGTGTCTGCCCTATAGTTGCGTTTCAAAAGAGTGCAAGAGGAGTAAAATTTTTTCATGGAGTTGTTTCGATGGCAAATGACAGTTCGATGACTGTTTTATGACAGCCAGGAGGAGGGGATGTGTCGAAGGAGAGACTGTATATATGACTTTTTTAAAGTGCAATTAAATGTGGCAGGGAGGATTGTCTATACAAATTGGAAAACATTACAATGTAATGGAAAAGTTGGTTTGGGTAAGGTACAGATAATTCAGAATTTTATTTACAAATATTAAGATTTGATCTTTTTATCAAGAAATTATTTAAAACAATTCGTGGAAGCCCTAAAAACTGATTTTTCGACAAAAAGTTTAAGAAAACTCGTCGATGCATTCACACGAATCACCAACTAGTGTTTGACGTTTCAATTAGCTCTGAAACTAGCTATGAAAAGTTTGTGTCGACTACACTTGTATTTTAGTAACTAAACGCAGCTCATATTAAACATTATATACAAACAAAATGAATTAAGGTACTTGATAATCCGTAATTTATGATTGAAAGCATAAAAATGTACCATAAACAACGATCAAAAACAAAACATCGGAATATGAACATTGAACATTTAGTTGTGACAGGCAGTGCTGTCGTTCTAAAATTTAAGAAAAACTGAATATTAATCAGATTCCACATTTAAACAAAAAACTTAAACTAATAGAAAAAACGTCAGCACTGAGTGAGAGCTATTGTGTCAGCAGTTTTGCTGAATTCGCTGAATTTTGCAAAAAGGTAGGTACATGATGGAATAAGTATAAGGTGGTCTCGTCGGCAAAAAGTAGTCCCTTAACGACACGTTTTTCTCTTTATTCAGCGTAGTAAGTGTACGCTAACGAAGCGTTAAGGGACCAAAAAACGAACGAGTCGGCAGCCGACGAGACCACCTTATACTTATTCCATCATGGGTAGGTATGCGTCTGCTTCAACAACCCAACGATTGGAAGTCGTTTTCGTGGCGTTTTGATGGAAACAACAATAGTTTTTGAAAACTGGAATATGCAAGTGATAACTTCTGTTTTCGAATAAGTTTTCGAGTGTTTTCGACTCGGTGTGAATAGGGTATTACAAAGACGACTCGAAACCCACTCAAAGAGCTGTCAACTGATTTTAGTTTATTTTAAACAATTTATTATTCAAATGTAATGTAAATTTCTAACCACAATATGTACTTGTCAAAGCCAAACACAAAAAAAAAACTGTCAAACTAAACAAAGTTTGGAAAAAAAACTCTCCGAGAAAAGAATATTTACCGAAAAGTACGTTTAAAAACTTTTGGCTACTTCGAATCCGGTTCGAATTTAAATTCGAATCTTCTACAAACATGTCCCTAACTTTTAATGAACGTAAAGCGACAGCAGGTACCCAAATTCAGGGCATATGTAATATGTATGTACATTCGACTTTAAACTACAAAAATGACACCCTCCCTTGTATGAACAAAAAAAAAATCCCCACAGACCGTCAAGTGTCATTGAGAAATTTAAAAAATCAACCACAACAACTGTCAATGATGATGTATCAGTTGGCACTCGAGTGCAAAATCACACATCGTTATTTTAAATTTCAAAAAACCCACATCACCCATGTAATCGCACCCTCAAAAGAGATGATTTACTTGATTATACCAATATACGATGTTCAACCCTCGACAATAAAAAAAAAAGAGACTCGCAACTGCGACTATCAAGTGTCCTTCAATTTACCAAATGACAGAGTCCTTCAATTAGGTTTCAATTGTAAAAAATCGAAAATGAAACCTAATGACAAATGTGAAATGAAGTGGCGTCAAATGTTAATCTTTTTTTATTTTTCCAAACGAGTCTAAGGTTGCGAACACATGTTCATCCAGCATAAATCGATAAATTACCAAAATATATATACATTTTTTTTTAATAAGCTGACGACTTTGATGGGTGGGGGCTGGAGTAAGCTTATCATAAATCCGACACAAGTGTAAACAATTAATTCAATTATAAACTTTGGTTATAGAAATCCCCCTTTTTTATGGAACTGGTGCCAATTTTAAATAAGTTAGCACAACAAACAAATTGAGTTAGGAATTCTCTCTTTACAAGCGCAAAGATGGTGGTGGTGGCGGCTTTCGGTTGTGCGACATAGAAAATTTAATTAAATTTCCACAGAGAGTTATCACCTATATATTTCGTTTGCTTTAAGTGAAGAGAAGGATGGCGTTCAGATAATGTCATTTCCCGAAACACCGTAAGTGAATAAAATGTTGATACAGCTTGTAGAGTGTATAGTGTGGCATCACTGTGTGTCAATGCATAAATGATTTCAAAAATGTCATCTGTCAGGAGTAGAATGCACTTCACAATAAAATTGTTTTAACCAAAAAAATACAAATCCGAAAATTTGTTCAACATTTTCAAAGGCCATTAAAATAATTAGATACGAGTGTGGGTAAAATGCGGTCCATAACAATAATGCAAACAGAGGTTTATGGTTTGGAAAATCCGTTTTAATTATTGCAATTTGAAACGATTTAATAGTGGATTTCAAATGGATTAGTTTTTGTTTATGTGCTTGATTGGCGTATTTTATAATTGAATTTTATTTCAGCAAAATAATGAAACAATGCAATTGGGAATATAGGGGAGAGAAAGAAAATACATTCTTCTTGCTTCTGCTGGAGGAATGGTAATGAAAGAGGGAAATTTCCAAGAACAAAACTGAAATGCTATTAAATTAAGTAGTGGAGTAAATTTAAATTGGGGGGCGGCGAAAACACTTTGAGGAATGTTGGATGCGAATAAAGGATTCTCCTATTTAATTCAATTCGAGATACATATCTTGTGAAATCAAAGTTGATTTAGTGAGTTTTATTTACATTGAGTTTTGCATTCATTCTAAAATATAGCTGCTGTGTTTTAATTGAACTGGGAGACTGGAAACCGTTTCTAACCGTTTACGCGAGGTTTTTATATACTGATTCTTATATTTTCGAAACCAATGAGCAATGCAAAAAACAACAATCTGTCTAATATTACGGGGGCTATGAGAACTTGTCCAACTGCAGCCATGGAGTGGGCTATTAAAACTGACTCCTTTGCACCTTGTGGTTGAGGAATGAGTAAGTAAAAGAAACACTCTTGGCCTTTTCTATTATCAGAAGATTTAATTTTCAAAATAACTTAGAGTTGGAGCTATCCAAAAAAACGGGGCAATCACACAACAAAGTGGGGTAGGTACACAGATGGGTCAAGAGGGAACTGGAGGAGGAGCATTCGGACCTAGAATCAAATATTCGGAATCCCTGAACAAAAGTATCATTATCTTTTAGGCTGAAATCCATGCCGCATACATCAGTTAGATGTGCCCAAATAAACTTCAACAGAAACCAAGCCAACTGAGATACAACTATAATTTCAGATAGGCAAGTTTTGCTGACATAGCCATTGATTCGGATTCCTATATCATTAAGTCTAAACTTTTGTGCGGGAATTTCTGCAAAAACATAATGAATAGAAGAAACAATTTCACCCTTTGTTGGATACCTGGCCAGATAGGGATAGATATGACCGACTTCTAGCAACAAAGGGAGTATCAGTAACTTCTAAATATAGGTCTTGAATGGTTCATATTCATGTGTAATAGGGGATCACACTTTCAAAAAGGAATTTAAAAAACAAGATAAGGAAAATAATGCTATATCCTGAAACAATACTAAGGGAATGAAAGCCAACATGACCGAAAAAGATTCAAAGCATGCATCAGCATGAGCAAGAATAACCTTCGCATCCTAACGAGCTTCCTATAAGAGGGCATTATAGACATAAGGATCACCTCGGAAAATTAGGTATGCCTGAAGACAGTCTCTGGAGATTCCGCGATGAAAATCAGCAGGGATCCTTGTTGCCCATTAAGCCCTTTGCTATGCCTCAGAATTTCATACGGATTGGATGATTGGTTTTATGTGATGCGTGAAAAAATCCACATACAAACAAACAAACCTTACAATATCGAGAGCATATGACACTTATAATAGCAATGTATTGTTATATTGGGATGACAGTTGACATTTCGCATACAAAAACGCAATTGGGATACAAAAAATATCAAGCAAAGCGATAAATGTCACCAAGATGTCTAAATATAAAATACAGCCGAAAATTCTCAATTGCATAATGTCAACAATTGTCAAAGATTTTAAAGGTTCGCAACTTTGTAAAGTTGGCAGACATTAATGAGTTAGTTGGTAGTGCTCCCTCAAAAATTCAGCTGGCCATGGATTGGGTTCGGTCCACTGTGATAACCATTCCACTCATTCCAATAATTTCGATTATCAACAAACAGCCCTTCAATTAGAAATAATTAAAACGTTTGACATCGAAAAAATCAAAAAAAGATGGCATTTTCTTTGCGACCAACTGGGACGAACTTCACTTTGATTTGCATGATCATTAATTCAACTAACCACTACTTTACCTGCTGCTGACATGCCTGCAAGAAACTCCATTCCATTCGCATTTAAACTAAAGTTTTTAAACAAATATAAAGTTAAAAAAAAAACCTCAATTAAATTTGCAAAACCCTCCAAGAAGACATTAATTATGACAGCCTCTGGGACTGCAAAAAATAAGCGAAAACTTTTCAAACTGTTTTGCGGTCTGACTTGACTTGAAAAAAAAAAAAAAAAAAACGAGGCCAAGCAATAAATTGGATGCGGTCAAGAACTAACGAGTCGGCTAACCTTTTTGAAATAATCCAAGTCGAGTTGATTTTCTCAATTCTCCATTTCCATTGCTTCCCAGAAGGAAGCAAGTATTCGCCCCAAAACAAAAACAAAGAAATCCTCCCCATACACATAAATTGTCGCAATTATCACCATGATGCTGCCGACAATCAAACACAGAACAGATGGACGGAACTTCTTCTACCATACCCACCAGAACCAAAAGCCAAGAAATTAAAGCAAGTTTCTGGCAAACCTTGCCACAATCGAATCATTTAACTCCTGCAACAATGTACGTACTTTCTGCACGGCTCTGATGGGGGATTGCACAAGAAATTTGTAACCACAACCACAAGTGTACTGGACATATACATAATTCAGGATGCACAGGCACACACAAACACTGACAGAATGGACCTGCGATAAAAGGTCAACTTGTAGAGGTTGAATGCATTTGTTAGTCGCATTGTGTGTTAATCGAGTTGACAAATCCAGTAGCACCACCATCCGGGATGTGTAACAACACATCCTTAGGGGTTGTTGCACCCTAAAACATATACAAAAAAAGAAAATAACATAAATTCTGTGCATATTTTATGCAAATCCTGACAGGATCTGGCTCTGAGTCTCCGGGTCAACTAAAGTGGTTCTCTACTCCCCCTTCTGGTTTCGCATATAGTGTTAATCAACCAAGTATGCAAATATGTTCGCACTCTTCTCAGATGCTTAGAATTTGTTTGTTCTTTATGCACACGTGAAGTGTATCCTTTGTGTATGTGTTTGACAATTTTCTCGTTTTTATGCATTTTTTATTAATTATTATTCAGCGTGAACACAACTGGCGATGAATTTGATCGATTGCCTCAATTCGAGTTCAATTATGGACGTTTTTTTGTGATTTCCACATGCGAAAAAAGGCACAGTGCTCGTTTGTTCGACACACAAGGACTTTATTGGCTTTTAATAGAAGGCTTTTCCCAATTTTTTTCTCGTCGGCCTTCTATTGATTGTAGAGTTTTTTAGGGGTTGTCTGTCGGTTTTTTTTTTGTATTCCTTGGTGGTTTATGAGTAGTTTTGCATAAGTAATAGGATCAAATGATTAATAAAATAAAAAAGTGAATAAGTAAGCTGATTTATTTCGGTTAATTGGATGGGGGTATCATTTAGTTTGCATATATACAAAAAACAAGTATTCTAGGGCAATTGGTGGCATGAATGGGTAATTTAGTTGCGATTGTTGTAGTTAGATAAGTATGGCAAGGATTTGATGGATTATTTGATTATAGTTTGGTTGGGAAGTTGACACATGTCATTTGGTATGGTTCAATTGGACTATAGTTTTGAACAGTACTTTGGTTGGATTGTGGAAAGGATCTTATTTGAAAGGAATATCTACTTAGGATTATTATTTTGGACTTGGTTTATTTTGAAATATGTATATTTGACCTGCCAATTATCAAGGAGAAATTTGTACAAGCAGTCATCGTGTACATCCTGTGGACTATTTCACCAACTTACAAATTTGTATTTACAAGTTTAGAAGTATTTTTTCACAAAATCTGTAGAAAAATTACAAATTTGCGTTCAAAATAAATTTGGTAACAACTAAAGGGTTATTTTTTACTGTTTGGTTTTTCAGCCTGATTTTTTTGACAGTTCACGCGTGATTTGTGACATGTGTCATAGTAAAAAAAATGCTCAGTTAGCATTGCCATTTCACTATGGATAGACTTACACCCGAAAAACGTTTGCCAATTATTGATTTTTATTATTATTATTTTATTACCAAAAATCGGACTTGGGTAAGAATGAGTTTAGGGCACTTTGTCCATTTTATGGTCGCCGTAATCATCCTACTGAACAGGCTATTTAAGATCAAAATGTCCTCATTGCAAGAACTACTAATGCATCCATAAAAATGTAGCGTTTGGTGTGGTTTATGGTCCGGTGGCATCATAGAGCCGTATTTCTTCAAAGATGATAATGGCATCAACGTTACGGTCAATGATGCTCGCTATCGTTGGATTATTTCCGATTTGTTTTTTTTTTTTTCCCAAAATGGAAGAGCTGGGGTGGGATTCTGTAAAAAACGAAACGAAAAACGCTTTCGTTTTTACTAAACCTGTCTCTATCATACCTGTGGCAATAGACAGAGACTGCTATTGTCGAAACGAAAACGTTCGATCGTTTTCGTCTTACATAATCTGGCCCCTGAGTTTGGTCGATATGTGGTTTCAACAGAACGGCGCGACATGCCACACAGCACGCGAATCCATGGAGAAATTGCGAGGCGAATTTGGTGAGCATTTTATATCACGTTTTTGTCCTGTGAATTGGCCGCCTAAATCGTGCGATTTGACCTCTTTTTCGTGGGGATATGTAAAGTCTCTCGTCTATACGGATAAGCCAGCAACTATTGCCACCTTGGAAGACAACATAAATCGTGTTATTGGTGAGATACCAGTCGATATGTTGGGAAAAGTATGCCAAAATTGGACAATTCGGATGAACCACTTGAGGCGTAGTCGCGGTCAACATTTCCACGAAATAATATTCAAAAAATAAATGACAAATGACCCTAAGAAAAATGTCACTCAATTTTGCAAATTTTCGTTTATTTTTTTTTTTTTTTTTTCAATTTTAAAAAGCAAACGCTTAAAAAATCACCCTTTAATTTGTCTCATTTTGGTTAGTGAAATAATCCACAGATGGATGTGGGTAACTGAAACGCCATAGGTCCTGCAAGCGATATTAGATAAAACATCTAAAAATAATCTAGTAATAAACGCCATGCTTACCGACATTATAGGCAAGAAATAAAGAAACTAAAGCCTAAAAAAGCGAACTACTCACCACGGGTGAACTTCTAAAAATGTTACCTCGATAAGCGTTAACTAAGTTTCGATATTATAAGCGCCGTGATTAAATTAGAAGGAATTCCGATTTTCTAGTCATTGGAATCTTACGGAAGTCACTATGGTTCCAAAACCAGGCACACCGTCGAAGAAAAAAAAAAAAAGGCTTATAGACCCATCTCCCCTCTTCCAATTATTTTCAACATTTTTAAGAGGATACTCTTAGCGCCCTTATAATCAATCACGACCGCCTTTAGGAGCGAATATTCGACGGTCGGTTGGGGTACGAAGGTCTTAAGCGTAAAGTAGGACAAGTTCTCCCCACACGTTTATATAAAATCCGTTCTAGAGAAGACTCTTTCGTGTCTAACACGGAAATGAATTATTCAACATTTAACGAAATATAAAGGCAGGTGCTCAGCAAGGAAGCATCTTTGTTCCACTCTAGTACGAGTTATTTACAACTGATATATGTAGATACTGCAAACAAGAGTTATGTTATGTAATACATAAATGCAAATGAGAAAGAAAATCTTCTGCTCACTCGTGCGAATCCTCATCGAAAACCTCTTCAAAAATGTAACATTCTTTCCCACCAAAAACCTCAAATCTATGTCATGGGAAACTATGCACACCGCCGAACAAGACAAAGGAAACCCCTCTCAAGGCAACCTGTTCACGTGTCTCCTACTCACTGACCCTTATCCAAAGGCACTTTAACAAGTGTTCAAAAAATTACCCATCGCATTGTTGAAATATTTAAATTCGATTTTAAAGTGCAACTCTCTTCGTCTATATACATCATCCCCTAAGCCAGAGGCATTCATCAGCACTTCGTGTTACAATTGAAAACTGAATCAGAAACTGATAGTCAATTAAAAAAACTCGCCACCACCACCCCACGTTGTTGACACATGTTGCAATGAACAAGTGGACGCGGAATCATGCAAACCGGATACCGGAATCGCAACTACAATCATTGTCTCTGTTCTGGATTTTGTGTATGTGTGTGCGTACGTTTTCAATTTTTTATTCATCCCAATTTATTTGAGTTTTTTGTTTAAATTTGATTAATTGCGTGTTCGTATCGCACAGAGGCAATCGTTTTTCCGGACAATTGAAAAATTAGGGGTTGGATTAAAAAAAAAAAACATTTCACCCCTCTGAAACGGAAGAGCCAAGGATTTGGTTTCAATTACAATCGATTCAAATGCGGGCAAACTCTAGACCTTTTTTTTTTTGTAGAAATGGATACTGGATAGATCCTTGCTCGTCACTCAATTGATAGCCCTTGTCTGTGGATTTCTTTTCGTAATTTTTTTTTTTCAAGGGTGTTTGTGAAAACATGAATTTCCTGGAGCATACAAGTTGCCCTGGATTCTGTGGACTGTCTTTTAGAGCTCTTATCTGTGCATTTGCATTGGAAAGTGTGTTTGCCCACTTGGCGCGATGTGGCACAGAGATGGTGTATAAGTACAAGTCTCTATATAGAGTATAGTGTATACTGATGGGTGTCCCTCTTGGAAGACGGTAGTGAAACTGCAAACAACTCTCCGATCATAACACTGATAACACCAGCGAGATGTGAAAAGAAAAACAAATTTGTACTAAGGTTTTTAGGTTGGTGTCTCAAGAAGTTTGTTTAGTTCTGATTTTTCTGCACTTGATAAGTTAATAGGGCGAGAGTAGGTACTGAGAATTTGAAACTATGTCACAAGCAGGTATTGAAAGTGGGACGTGATTGGCTTAGCAGCGAATTGGTGCATGTGAAAGGACCTACTTTATACATATTTATTTGTGATTTGTCGTAGTCGCAGAAGCAACTGATAAATCAGGAAAGAAGTGATTAAATGGGCTACCATAAACTCTACCGCCTTAGAACCAATGCACACGGAGCAACTGGAAAAAAACTGATCAGCGATGCGAACTGGCAACTAGTTTGATTTGAGTCATACACCTTGTGTAATCAAATGGGACAACGCTACGCACACGACGCTACTGGTTGAAAACTCGTTTGCGATTCACAAAAACCAGTTTGTAACCAGGTTGCATGTCGGGTTGCCTATTGATTTCAGTTTCTAATTTGTCGGAGATGAGCGAACAACCGACCAACTTGACGACACGGAACGAACTAGAGATTTTGATTAGTGATGAGTTTCCTCGTGTGTGGAGTCATGTCACCGCTGTAACCCGAGTTACCAACCGGTTTAGTTCTTTTTCAGTTGTTCCGTGTGCATTGGGCCTTACTTGAACGAGCCCAATTGAAATTTACCTGCAGTTTAATGGTTGGTTTAATGTTTTTTTTTAGGTTATGTCAATTAGAAATCGCGCCATGGTTTCTGTTAAGGTTTGCAATTTATTTTATTTTCACAAACTCACTGGTGAGTCGAGTTTTTTTTTTCTCCACCAAAAGCTAAAACCAAATTCCGCCATATGCTTGCAAGGTTGTGAAGTAGGACATGTTTTTATTTTATTTTTTTTTTTAACATTTCTACTTTTCCTTGTCAAACTCAAAGAGCATCAACAACAACATAACACTCATCAGCTCTACCTCCCCGATGGGAATCACCGGCATCACCTAACTTGTATCCATCCGCATATACTCGTAGGTATCTCCCACCGTATCTTCCTGACAGGAGACAAAAAAAAAAAAAAAACAACAAAAGTTCAGTTCCCACATCTTCTAAACTTGTTTGTTTCCCTCTTGTTACGAATTTTGTATACGACTCTGTGTCCCAAAACGAAGGATGTGCGGAATTTTATTGGATATGCGATATGGCACCGTCGACAGATTGCATGCTCATGGGTCAGCCTCCTTCCATTTGCTAGACACGACACGATGTGGGATTTTTTTTGTTCTTTTTATTATTATTTTCCATTTTATTTGTGTGTCTATCCTTATTAATAAAGAAACCCAAAAGGAGAATACATATTCATATACCAAAGGATAAACAACACACAACCGTATACTCTGCAAGGCGCACAAAAAAACATTTTCCCAGGACTATATAGTTAAAGTATCTCTAGCAGAGGTGTTTTGATTGAGATACATGAGGAGTCCGACGTCACAGGGGGAACAGCAAAAAAAAAAAAAACACTCTGAAATCGAAGGTGATCGTTGCTGATTTTGGTCTTTGAGGAGACAAAAAAGTTCCCACGTACAAAGAACCTCCATAGTCGTTGGCTGGATTCCCATAATTCACTTTTGGGGCAGTGATTGCATCATCATCAGCACCATCTTACTGTTGCTGCCTGCTCACCATCAACGTTGATGATGATGATAATTCTCATGGAGTTGAGTCGAGACTACTCCTCCTGTGATGTTGCAGGTAATCACCACCCCGAGACAGGTACACGCCGGTATACCGGTACCCCTGGGTTCGTTTTTTGTTCGTGTTCCATTAATTTTTCAATTTTGGACACTTTGGCGAAATAATGTGTTGGGTAATGTTATTCAATCAGTCATAGGCGACGACACGACGAGCGTCGAAAGGGAGACCGGCGGCGCCCTACCAAACACCGATCGCTCGGTAAAGAGAAATTCAATACACTTTGAACTTCGGGACCTGATTAAATCTGCACACACTCACACACGGTCTTGGGCTAATCTTGGGCCGTTTTGATTGTTATTGGGTCTGAACACCAAACATGTAATTGGCACTTGGTCGGCATATCAAATGTCTTCAGCTGATGGGAAGGGAATCTTCTTCAATGGGAATTTGGGTATCGATGGTAGGTATACACGTTTGATAAATTGATCGGATTCCCACGGAGGGGGTATAACACAGTGATTCATTGAGGTAATTTGAGATGAGGCTTTGGGCGAAGACCAGCGTAACTGTAAATTTCAAGAGCGCACACATAAGCTGGGAAAATGCAAGGGGGGTCTTGTGGTAGTACCTACACTTTAGTTATAGGTGGAGCAATCGCTTAAATTTGTCTAAAAATCGCACAATCTAATGTTGAACTTAGGGTTTTCAAGCTTCATTTATATGAGGCGCAGGACCTATGGATGACTTTTTAAGGTTCCATTCCCATAGGAACAAAACGGAGCCATATTGTTTTCGCTAGGTTTCGTACCTAGGTCTATATATCTCAAAAACTCATTGACGTAGAAGGCTGAAATTTACACACAACATCTATACCTATACGTATATATAACTAACCCCCCTTTAAACGACAAATACCAATGATATTAGTAATTTGGTTGCAAAAAATATTTTCCTTCATACAAAAAACTGTTTAATTTTGTACCTAGGTCTATCAAATCAAAGAACAACCGACGCACTAACATTTTCAAGACATAAACTCTGGCCAAGTACGGAATCTTCGGTGCGCGTGTTATACTCGCACTTGGCCGGTTTTTGTATATTATAAAATGAAGCTGACGTCAAAATTGCGAAATCTTGAATTATTTCATCCCATCAGATGTCATTTCTATCGTCAAAATTGCGAAATCTGGAATTATTTCATCCCATCAGATGACATTTCCTAAGTATCGATTAAATTGTTTGACAAAACGTCAAATATTTGACAGAAAAAAATAATTTCAACAGATTTAATCAAATTAACCACATGCGGTACTAATTCACTTTTAACTTTGCACAAATAGAAGCCAGAAAAAAATGGGTAGATATAATTTACCCAGTAAACAAAGTAGTCACGAAATGTCATTCATAGATGGCACTGATAGTGGTGTAAAGTATAGTGCGAATTAAGATTCCTCATTTTATATTGACAGTTATCTAGAACTTTTTAGAAGTGACAACAAAACTAATTTGCAATTTTCTTCTTTTTTTCTTACAGAGTAACTGTGCCCGGTTATCAAGGCAATTTGCAAGCTGCAATCTCACATAGCGCATCGCTAGCCGCATGGGAACGTTTCGGTGTGGAATTCATTCTGACATTTGTTGTTGTTCTGTCGTATTTTGTTTCAATGGATTCGTATAAGAAATTCCTAGGAAATGCCGCCCTGTCAATTGGTGCCGCATATAGTGCGTGCAGTTTTGTTTCGGTAAGTTAAATTAAATTGATGTGGGATTTCCTTTCACTAGAACTTTTTTTTTTTTTTTTAAAGAACTTGTGGTCTATGTTTTGTTTTATTTAAATGTTTTTCTCGGGATATTCTTATAGCGCTTCAACTGGGCAAGTAAATTCATTTTTATTTGTTTGGAAAATGATTTTTGGTAGTCGGCGAGTGGGGTAGTGGAAGAACGCTGAATTATGTATGAAAAAAACAAGTGCCGAGAACTACAAGAGCGACCAATAAAATTTGATTTTTTCAAGAGATAATTAAGAGACGGACATTCTAATGGTGCCAACGTTAATGGATGTTACAGACCTTCGTATACTTGCTTATCCTTCGCCCTCTCTACCTAGCCCATCTTTTGTGAGTCAGCAAATTTTTACCTTTCCAAATTATTCTTATCACACAACGAAGTCCATGAAAAATTTGCTTCCTACAAATGACACTTCTCATATTTCGCTTGAGCCTGATGAAAGACATCATAAAAAAAAGCAATAGGAAAATGAAACTACTGTACCATATAACCGAAATATACCAGAAATGTATCATAAATCAAAAATCCTGCAGAGACATAATAAAATAGAATAGAAATTCCCGCCTTCCTTTTTTGCTTGTCCTGAAAATTTCAATTCGTATGTATATTTCGTGTATCCTGCAGTGCAGGCACTCTGTATAGTAGACTAGCACCTGCATTGTCAGGATAAAATTACCTATCGACCTGCATCGGTAGGATTGTGGATGAGATTCTGTTTTTTTTTTTTTTTTTTTTTCAATTTTCACACACCCGGTTTTTCCTTTTATGTAGCAGAAAATTTAAAAACGAATTTTTTTTATAAGGACAATGCAAACAAGGGGAATTATCAATTTCCGGGACGCCTATACTGTTGCGACCTAGAAAACGCATCAACAGTAAATCGATGGGAATGACACGTAAAAGTGCCAATAATAAGGACACTTTAAATGTTGCACTGAGCAATTTTGGGGGCCAAATTGACTTGATTAATGTGGTCATGTGATGTGCCATATTTTGTTGTGGTTAATGTTAATTGGGCGGTAGTTGTGGCTTTGCAACAAAGTTGTATACAGTTCCCAGAGTGAAGATTGAACGTTGTAGAGTTGAAATTGTATAATTATTAATCGTTCATCGTATCAGGTTGTGAAAATCTGGCCCGACATTCAATCTCTCTCATTAACTTATTCCGCGCTTCGTCTTTTCCATACAACTGGTGGTAGGTAGAGGTATTCCTTTGAGATCTTCCGATGAATGTTGGGTCTCGCCAGCAGTCGCACAACGGTGATTTAGTTAACAAAAAAAAAAAAAGAATAAAAACAGATCCGAAACGAATCTCAACCGAAAGGAGAATTAAGGAATACATTCCTCAGAGGCAGGTGTTTAGCGCAGCAGGACCGCTCTTGGTATCACGACATTTTTTTATTTTGTTTTAAGGTTCCCTTGACATTTTGCTGATTTTTTTTTGTCGTTTTTTAACTGGAAAACATAAATATGCCGTATTTATTTCGGAGCCGCTAATAAAAGTGAGTTGTTTGTGGAGACAGAGTAAACATTTGTAAATTGTGACTTTAGGTGGGTCAGGTTATGTGACACTTATGCAAAAAGGGCTTAAGGTAGGGCAGTGTGGGATTGTTGTTTTCGGGTGTTAATTGGAAAAGTGTAGTTGGACGTAGTGAATTTTAGGCGACACTTTAGTGTTGTTGTATATACATTTTGAAGATCCGAAGGAGTTTGAAAGCCCGGTGTTTCTATTTCCTATTTGATGAACATTTTGCAAAAACCTTGACTCAAAATTGACTTGACTTAATTTAGAAATCGATTGCAGAAAATGTATTTGCTATCCGGTTTGAAGGACCAATAAGTTCGCATTCAGTCTGAATTTTAAGACAAACGACATCCACAAAAATAAACATTAGAAAAAAGACAATCATGATGACTTCGCGTACGCTTTATCTATTAAGAAAACGCTAAATTAGTTGACAAAGAGTATCTAGTGTTTTAAACTATTGACCGAGGTATTCTTGGTTCGACCACCAAAAAATTTAAATTATGCCTGAAGCTGTTTTCCGCGATCCTATCTCTTATGAATACCTTATAAACATTCAAGAATGTAATTGCCCCTAGAAAACACAGTGGCTCATTGGTTCGTGTGCTGGGGCAAGAGGGATCCCCGGTTTAACCCCTGAAAAATACAAATTACGCTTAAAATTGTTTTCCGCTGCTTCTCAATTCAACCCTTTGAACCCGCCTTATTATGTATTTACATCCCTTTCGTTTGAATCAAAAATATAACTCGCACATATATGAAAGTTAGGCAGTGGGTCATAAATTTACCTTTTACTCAAGAAACTAAAATACTTCAAATATATACAACAAACCATCTAACACCCGCTTTTCTTTTGATTTCAGATGCCCTACCTAAACCCGGCACGTTCACTTGGACCCTCGTTTGTGCTTAACAAATGGGACAACCACTGGGTATACTGGTTTGGACCAATGGTCGGTGGAGTCGTATCCGGTCTAGTCTTCGAATACATCTTCAATTCACGTCGCAGTCAGCGCAAATCCAAGGAGAGCATGGACAACGACTCGTCGAGCATACACTCCGATGACGAACTCAATTACGATATTGATGTGGAGAAACAACAAATGCAAAACCCGAAATTCCATGGCTCCACGTATCGTGCTCCCACAGGAACGCTCACCCAGCAAGCAGGCTATTGCCAAAATCTATACACCACCACTCCTAAATTCGAACAACCCGAACCACTGTATGGAGGAACTCGTTCAATGTATTGCCGTTCACCACCTCTGACTCGCACCAATCTGAATCGCTCTCAATCAGTTTATGCCAAGAGCAACACAGCCATTAACCGCGGCGAAGTTGTACCACGTCCAGGACCACTGGTGCCAGCACAAAGTCTCTACCCGCTGCGTGTGTCTCAGGTGCAAAGTGCTCACCTACAAAATCAGAATGTGCAAAATCAACTGCAACAAAGGTCAGAGAGTATCTATGGCGTTCGCGGCTCCACTCGTCAGTCTCAACAACAGCAACAGCATCAACAACACCACCAACAACAACAGCAGCAGCAACAAATGCAACAGCCAGGTGAACGGCCACAGGAATCTCAAGGCTTTCAGCCCGTCTATGGAACTCGTGTCAATCCAACTCCGAACGATGGTGGTCTCAAGTTTGATCGTCGCCCTGAATCGGTTTATGGACTCACCCACCCTCGTAATCGTGGACAGTCTGCGCAATCCGATGACAGTTCTTATGGGTCATACCATGGATCAGCTGTTACACCGCCAGCCAGAAATCCAAATGGTGAAGTTATGATGTATGTTCCACCACCACAACCGACACAGCAACAACAACAGCAACATCAGCAGCTACAGCAACAACAGCAACAACAACAACAGCAGCAACAACAGCAACTTATGCGAACCCAATCAGAAAGAAAAGTCTCAGCCCCAGTGGTTAGCGCTGCAGCTCAACTGCCACCACAACAGAGTGTTGTCGATGGTCGACAACAATCTGTCACGTATTCACAGTCAGGTCAGGTGCCACCACCACAGCAAATGGTTTCACAGCACTACGGAATGCTGCCGATGAGACAGAACTAAGAACAGGCCCACAGCACGCCCATAATTCTTCCGATTAATTTTTAAGTTTAGTTTAAGTCCCTTTGCCAAAACGTATTGTATTTTATAGTAGGCTTCGAGGAGATGCTGGCTGGCAGATGGCATTGGACTACTGTTTCCAATTGACCCCCACATTGGGTGCCTCTTGGTAACAAAAGGAAAAAAACACAACTAAATATCCTCGTGCTTCCTTCTAAAAGTGGTTCCCAGTCATCTTTCTTCAATAGCTCAACTTAACTATTCCTACCTACGCAATCTTTACTTTTACACCTCAACTTTTGTTTCTCGATACACAACAGAATTTTTCTCATTACAATAAGGAAAATCATTTAAAATAATTATGATAATAACCAACCCTTGACTGATTTTTTAATTAAAACTAACAAAATATATACACAACATTATACAGATTAAAAAATAATGTTAACTGATATTAAATTCGAAAACAATTAACGAAAAATAATTGTATTCAACTTTGTAAACATTTAACTCAACAAATGTATAGTATTTGTTTATTTATATAGAGTGTTTTATGTAATTTTTTTATATAAATTAAAGAATTTTCTAAACATTTTCAATGAAATGGAGTAACATGTAAAATATAGGTAACATTAATTTAGAGCTGTCAAATGTTGCTTGGTTGCTTTTACTGTTTATTTTTATTTTTTATTTTTTTTCTGTTTAAATTTTATTTTAAAGATGTATATAGTCATATTTTGTTTGTTTTTTATTTTATACCGTTTTTTTTTGCAAGATTTTTTATGTGTAGAATTTTTTTAAAGAAAATATATTAGAAACAAATAGACTAGGAGATAAGTAAAGTCTTAGTGGAAAATACAAATAATTAAATTGACACAACACAAACATTATGGTTAATATTTTAAGTAGGTATTTAAGCAAATCGAATTAAACATATTATATAAAAGAAGTATGTGAATAAAAAGAAAACAATGATTGACCTTTAAAAAAATTTTAGCACTTTTTATTTTACTGTGGTGCGAGAGCTAACCTGGTTTATAACAAACCGCGGTGCAACTAAATTTTGTAACACGCTTGAAGTGGACTAAATACGAAAGAGGCTAACTTTTGGGTGAACTCAAATACTTCAACAAAATTATACCATTTCATGTGGTCCTCCAAACTATTTACAGAAAAAAATATATGCTGCAATCTACCAAATCTAAGCGTCAAAATACTCATCAAAGTACGCGTCAAAATACGCTCCAAAATACGCGACAAAAACGCAAAAAAATAAGCGTAAAATACTCAAAATACAGCACAAAATAAGCGCCAACATATACGCCACGAAATACCCCATCAAAATACGCCACAAAATAAGCCCAAAAAGTACGCATTAAAACGCCACAAAATTCGCCTTAAAATACGTTAGAAAATATGGCTCAAAATACGTCACAAATACGCCCCAAAATACGCAACAAAATATACCCCAAAATACCCGCCAAAATACGTGTCAAAATAAGCCCCAGAAAAACGGGCCGAAATACGCATCAAAATAAAGAAGGGAATATGAACCAAAATATACCCCAAAAATACGCGTCCAAATACGCCCCAAAATGCCCCTAAAAATACCCGCCAAAATACGTGTCAAAATAAACCCCGAATAACGCATCAAAATAGATCCCAAAATAAGCCACAATATATGCCACAAAATACGCTTCGAATTCGCATCAAAATAAAAAAGGGAATACGCGCCAAAATATACCCCAAAATATGCCTCAAGAAACCGAATTGTATCTGCATTTTTAAAATGACTTACATATTTGGTTTCACTCAAAAACTATTTTTAAATTTGTTAAAATTAATTTAACACATATAATTTTAGCCTATTTATGCAAACTGCTGGTCCACTGTATTATAAATATTCACCATTCCTATTCAATACACGAACCAAATTTACCGATTTTACTAATTCACCAGCACTTTTTAAACTATTTGTTAAAGGTGTTCAGCTCAGCTGTCAGTTTACTACAAATTTTTTACCAATCTACTACATTTTTTGGAATTTGCATTGCGCCGGTCAAAACATTCAGCAACAGAGACAAATCAACACAACATTTACCAACAACAAAGTCGTACGCAAACATCTCTTCAGTCAGCTGTCAAATATTCTTCTAGATTCGCCAAAAGTCCACAACCGTCGTCGTCGGAGAAGAAAATCGAAAAAATCAGAAGCAAACAAAAACCCAGCAAGAAAATTCTTCGAAATTCCAACCAGCAATAAGTTTTCATTGACAATCAGTGAATTAAAAGTGTTAAAGCAAGAATTGAACAGTGAAAAAAAGTTCCATTACATCTTCCCAATTCCCAGAATCATTTTTTTCAAGGTTGCACACGAATTGCATTCCACAAAACCAAACAAAAAGTTCAATAGTTGTTTCTAAATGGATCCGCCAAGCTCATTTCATCCCTGCGATGAGGCGGTTATCGCTACCAACGACGATGCCAGCGACTGCAAGAGAAGCGCTGTCCGCTTGGGCTACTGGAAGGACGATTACATTGGCTTTTTTGTACGCAACCAAGAGCGCAAGGCCCCGGAGATAAATCGAGGCTATTTTGCACGGGTCAAGGGCGTTGAAATGTGTGTAGAGAAGTTCCTGAAGGTCAGTTGCAGCTGTTGCATTTGACATTACTTGCCCAATATACCTATATCTATTTCTTTGCAGAAAACAAATGGTAATTGCCAGATAATTAATCTCGGATGTGGCTTTGACACAATGTACTGGCGTCTGAGAGACACCACACACAAGGTGAAGAATTTCATTGAGCTGGACTTTCCGACAGTGACTGCCAGGAAGTGCTACATGATCAAGCGGAACAAGGTACTCCTGTCGAAGATACACGACGAGGATGGTGAAGTGAAACTGAGTCCCACGGACTTGCATGGACCGAGTTACCATTTGATGGGTGTGGACCTACGAAATGTGGACGAAGTAGATAATAAACTGCAACAGGCCGAGGTCGACTATACGCTGCCGACAATTTTTCTTGCCGAGTGTGTGCTGGTATACATCGAGGCGCAGAACTGCAGAAATTTGCTCAAGTGGATTGCCAGTAAATTCCAGACGGCGGTGTTAGTCAATTATGAACAGGTAAGGGTGTGGGGTTTTGTACTTTCAAGGATTTCTCTAGGTAAATTGAAATGTTACTGTGCACGCGAAGGTCGGTTAAGAATAGAGACAACGTATATGCTTCCTGAATGCAATTACGAGGCTACACACAACGGAGTAGTTGGATAAACCTTTTTTTTTCATAATTGCTTTTGTTCAGAGTTGAGCATGATGAGAAGGATATAATAGCGTAGTGCCGTAGTCAAGTGTTACTATATTTGTACTTATTACAAGGTATAGATGCAATGTCAAGGGAATTTCAAGAACCTTGACAGTAACCAGAGGCAAAGGAAAGCATTTGTACATCGCGTCTGGTAATGGTGGCATAGTTAGAGTTAATAGAGGATATCTTTCTTTGTGTATGCATAGATGAGGGAACGATGGATTGTTTAACAGCTTCATCTGTAGTTTAAAAAAACAACATACATACCTAGTTTCAAAATAAAAGCCTTTCATTTTGTGGAACTAGAGAAATGGTGCTTCCTGTGGCAATTAATAAACACTGCTAGACCCCTCTGTATGCAAACACAATTACGATGTACATCTTGCCTTTGGTGCATCATTCACACGTTTAAGTGGTTTATTGATTACCGATCATATGTAAGGAACAATTTAGTTGTAATATGATTGTCAGGCTGACACTGTAATTATTCAGAGAATTACGAACAAGCTACAAGTGGAGTCGATTCCACTGACTGCATAAATGCTATAGAAGAAATAAGCTAGGTTAGGGCTAGTGGCACGGCTTTCCCCAAACAGTTCCTTTATAAATTATCACATTTTTCCGACGAAAGTTCCCCTAAAATTTGATACGCAAAACAGTTCTGATCATCTGATCAGTTCTGAAATCAGGTGTAATTGCTTCAGAATTTGATATTCCCTTTTATTATATGTAAATGAAAACAAACATTTGAATGAAATCCCTTTTCTAATTGAGCTTCCCTCTCCAGGTCAACATGAACGACAGATTCAGCGATGTCATGCTAAGTAATCTCCGTGCTCGTGGCTGTAGTCTTGCCGGCGTTGAATCGTGTCTCTCATTGGACACTCAAACATCTCGTTTCAAAGACTGTGGCTGGACTGGTAGCCGTGCCTGGGACATGATACAAGTCTATCAAAGTATATCACCCAGTGAAAGACAACGAATCGAACGACTCGAAATGTTGGACGAGGGTGAGTTGCTGGTGCAACTCTTCCAACATTACTGCCTTGTGGTGGGCTGGATTGGAGAACTCTTCCAGGATATCGAAATAACGTAAGTTAGTGCCATGATTTTCCATTTGAAAAATAAAACAAAAATCATTACAAATGTTTTAAATCTCTTCCACCCAACAGAGTTGAAAAACGAATGTCCACTTTGAATATCGACTAGGCAGGTGTCCAATACAGTCGTGCAGACAGTTTTCTATTTTACAGAAACTTCCAAATATTTTCATATAAGAGAGAGAGATAAAGAGAGAGCGCGAGAAAGAAGGGAGAACGTGGATTTTGAGATTCCATATAATTTGTTTTTAAATTGATGAACCCTGCCGTCTTGGCTTAGCTGTACAACAGCTTTTTCTCCACGTCATTTTTGGTTTGGAGTTTTTGTTTTTTGAGAAGGTTTCTAAAGTCCATTTTTTTTTGCACAATATCGACTGCGTATTGTTACGTAAAAATGTTCGCACTAATTTGAGTAAATGGATTGTGTATTTGTTGTGTTTTGTATTTTTTAAGAAAATACACTTGTTTATTAATAAATTGATTTATTTCCGCCTCAGAAATTGTTTTGGAAACAAGAAAAGACTTCCTTTTGAATAATTAAATGTTAACTGAAGTATAAAACAAAAAGAAAATAATATACCTTTCCCTAAATGTCTTATGATGAATACAAAATGTTGCTTTAAATGTAATTTTATTTTAAGAATAATATCACACGATTACTTAAAATGTTTTGTTTTATTTTTGTTATTTTATTATATCACTTTTTGATGTGGGTTGTTTTTAAATTAGAAATTGTGAAATTTATATTTAACATATTTGGGATGGTTGTTTTTGGGCAATTGAGATAGGTACCCGATTCAGACCATCTCATTGTCCACCCTTCTAGTATTTTTAGATGTCCATCTTAGTTATGTACTCTCGGAATTTGCCCCACGTGTCTTGATTTTCGCCTTGTTCCAGAATCTCTAGTTTATTTTTCGACAGTCAGAGCATACTGAACCCGATAACCATTGTCACAGTATATTATACATATATACAACCGTTTCTACGTCTTTCGTATGTAGGCAGCTAGGCATCATCCATAAGACCCATATTTTGAAGGTGATGTCTTAAGTTGGCATGTCATTCAAGTATCGCTTCTACCTTATTGAATGTTACTCACGTCATTTCTCGCAGGGGAGAGTGTAGGTACTTGCATTTTCGCTTGCCTACTTTTTTCCACTTCTGAACATCGTGTCGAATCGCTTTTTGGAAATAAAAAAATACCAATTCGCCATGAAAAGCGATCCGCCGCGCATTTGGGAATAAGCCCCCAGTTGTAGCCCAATTTTCGATCGTGGTGTTCAATGTTTTTCTACCGATAGCAGTGATTGATTCCGGACCAAGATATTTCAAATCTGATCCCTATTTCGCAAGATAGTGTGCGTTATCATTTCCTTGGATTGTATTTCAAGCCAATGTTGGGTTAACAAAATGAAAGTATAGCCTTCTATAAATGTGTCAAATCCACTGCCATTTTCGTCGTTGTTCGAATGATCGGCTCTCTTTGTTCCTGATTCGTTGTCTCATTCATTAGCGATCAAAATGCGATTAGAAAATTGTTAGTATTATTTCCCTTGCACCTGGAAATATGGGGGCAATTTCACCACATCCGTGATAGATTTGGCATATCCATATGAAACAATAATAAGTTCCGACACGTACTGTGTGCTCAAACGATTCGCCTTCTGGATTACGTATTATTGTTGAGAGTTCGTTGTTTTAAAAACTGATCAGATCACATTGTTGTAGTTAACAATTTTCCTGGGCCGGTCTGGATTCTGGAAGAGCCAGCTGGCAAGGAGATACAAGCTAGTAGTATATGACCGCTGAGCATTTTGACTCGGTCTAGTTAATCTTCTAAGCATTACTAGATTGCTTGCGTCACTTATCGAAATAAGGTTTAAATCGCTGCTAAATGTAAGGTCTGTCTTTATTATTTTACTCGAATGTATCATTGTCTACGAACATGTTTCCTTCTAAGTTTGGTACTTTGTTATGCTCATTTATTTGAATTGTCCTGCCCCACTTACTTTACTTTACTTTAGACGGCGCTCACAGTACTGTGTGGATCACGGCCTCAGCCAACAAGCCCCTCCAGCCAGCTCGGTCCCTAGCTAGCTGCCTTCAGTTGTTAGTTGAGATCGCTCTTCAATTGTGCGCCACACCTGGGATGGGGTCTTTTTCTGCTTCGTTGTCCCTCAGGGATGGACTCAAAGACTCTCCTCCGCCACACTCCGTCGATACAAACTGGACCTATCTTCGGCGCTTCCGTCCTGCCTAAGATAGATTAATTCCAAAATATGATAGGTTTTTGACGTCCCTTATAATTTCGTTTATTCAGTGATAACAGCTAATTTTTACGAATGGAAGTTTTCCAAAACGCTCACGTACGAGAATGCACATTTTGACTTACGAAGCCCCTATCTAGTATAGCTGCAGAGTGCAACTACCCAAATAATGACCTTATTTCGAAACTTATATATTTTTATTTTTCTTGCTTTTCAAATGTTCAATATTTTATCAATGCTATAATATGTATACAACTCACAAACACAACCGAATTGTTCTTAAAATCCGCATCCTTAGCCTTATTATGATATGTAATTTAATTTGATTAAAAAAAACTATTATCTAAATAAAGCACTTGCCTCAAATTAAAATTTGCATCACCAACTGATTGAAGCCAATAAAATGTTGATTTTTTAACTTTCTCGTTTTTGTTTTGTCATGGATGTAATAATAATATGGATGTTGCTATACGTTAAAAAATAAATGTTTACGTAAAAAAAATGGCTAAAAGAGCCACAATATATTTTATTATGTATTCCTAAATTAAAAAAAAAAAACTAAATATTAAAACAGAATATAGATATGAATTAAATGTGTGTAAATTGTATACCTACTTTACATATTATTGTGTAAATGTTTGGATAAACAGACTTATTAAATAAATTCTGTAATAAATATATTATATATTTAATTATACATAATTTTATTGGTTATTTCATTAAAAGTAATATTTAGTATATATGTCACGAAACGACGAAATGTGTAAGGTAAGAATATTGAATTGAATTTTTAAAAAAGAAAAACAAGTGAACCGCACTGTACAATATACCCCAGAAATGCTCAATTTCAGTTTCCATGTCACAGACAACATAAGTCCTTACCTTCGTAATCTGTTGTACGCGTGAGTAGGTAACTAACCTACTCAATAAATTGGCTTTATGCCTGATTTAATGAAAATGTTTCTCCATTACAACAACTAACCTCAACTTGGCACTTGAAATTCACACTGTATACTATACCTAATACATACCTATATATCTCAAGTAGAATTGATTTGGGAGCAGCTCAATTCTGGGCGAAATGTACCTCTTGTCCATGTTGACACCTTTCTGCTATAGTGCCCTCTAAACTGCCTTTAGCACTATTCAATATCATCGAGCGAGTCGAGTACTAGAAGATTGCTGAATTAAACCAAAAGTACGTATAGAGATTTAAAAAAAAACAACTGCCCGTTGAAAATGTGTACGGCCGTCTTAACGTAAATGGCCTCTTTCATTACAAAGCCTCCGTACGCCTCAAAGTTAATGGCCTCCTAAAGAAATCCATTTCCCCTGGATTAATTCTTATATCGGATTTCTAGTTTCTGGCTAGACAAATTTTAAAAAAATTTGCCTTTGGTCAATACGCAGATTTTCCCTCTATCAACATACTGGCCCTCTGAATGTGGAACATTCTTCCCAACCAACTATAGGATTCCAAGATGTGCCATACAATCCATACCATCAGGTAGAGGTGTCCTCTTGGTATGGTTGGATTTAACCTAAAATATCTCTTATCGTGCACAGGGATCGCTCCTGACGATTTGGGGTCGGTGGCGAAAAATCAGAACTTGTGGAGAGCTAACTTAAGCAGCCAACACTTACGAACCTTGTAGATTGTAGGTAAGGGGAAGGATTGGTCTTTGAAAATGACTTCACATATCACCACATCAGACTCACCAAAACCCCACCGCAGCAATCAAACAAAAATCCCAAACAATCCAAAAACAACATTATTTTTTTTTTAGAAATCGTTCATGTCATTAAACCGTTACGAAGCGGTTTCTCTCTGTTTCAGAGATTCAGACTTCAGATTCAGCCAACTATCATAAAAATCAGAAAATTCCAGATCCTGATCCGAGAAAGTAAGGAAGTATTATTATTATGAATGAATTATCAGTTATCTTTGTATATTCATTGTATCACAGATTCAGCCAGCTTATCATAAAATCAGAAGATTTCAGGATCAGGAAAGGATTCACATTTCACATTCACAGATCAGTATCAGACCGAGAATGAGAAAGAAATGCCACTCAAATTTATAATAAAAAATTATTTATGTCGGGACGGCGCGAACGCCATTCCCGGCTACCAAAAATTACACGAACGAGTTATTCGCATTAGGAACAATCGCGAAGGTCAATCCAACCGTAGTGCAATGGCCAGACCTCACTTCGGGGGAACCGCCTTTATGATCACGGTAGCCCCTACGCCAGGTAAGTATGCTTTCTCATCCAAATGTATATGGTCTAGTAGAATTCCAAACGAAAAGCAAATGTGAATTGTAAAAACAAAATAGAAAAAATATGAAAATCGAATTATCCCTCTATTCCATTCCAATCCCAGTGGCAGTGTAAAATAGAAAATAGAAAACTCTCAGAAATAGGGGTTGCACATATTATGGGAACAACAAAAACATACCTACCTACCCTCCCTTCATTCTGTGTGCAAGATTTGCTTCTCTGTCTATTCTGCCTGCACGCAAACAAGCAAAAGCAAAATCTTTGACTTGACACGTAAATTAAAAATTATGCAAAACTCTGGAGCAACCAAAAGCAAGTAGCAGCAGCAGCAGCAGGTCCAGTCAATTCCGCTTTTGATTACTACTTTCACATTCAAAAAATGAACAACAAACTCATCTGGTAATTCGTTTTAATCACCATCAATTACTGCACCCGACATCAGGCACAGAGGAACAGTTTGTAGTATAGACTAATTCGGTGACCCCTTCAGGTCAGCCCAATGAAGGAGGAAAAGCCACACGCCGCCGCCGCTGAAAAACATCACCACCAAGTAATGTCGTCAAAGACAAACACGAACACGAAGTCATCTGGCTGTTCCTCAGATTGGGAGTCAGGGAGATGACAAGACATCACCTACTCGTTTGGCTTGATCTTCGATTAATTAAGTGTAACCCCATGAGGAAGATAGTGGTCAAATGGATAGTACGTACGAATGGATCGAAGTTCCTCTATCTTATGAATGAAGGCTACACAAACGCCAGAGCTAATTGCGACCTATTGTTCCTAGATACGGACGGATGGATGGGCGGGTGATCTATTTTCGTCTTTTAATCCGTTCTTAAGTGATGTTAATGAATTAAGACAGAAAGCGGGTCATCAAAGTTCTTGACCCATCGAATCGATGATGTGTAGATGACAAACGGTGTGATAGGGGTAACTGGGATATGGGAACTATATGTAGTAATATTATGTTTTCTATTCGAACATACAAATTGTCCACGAGTGTGCTCTTGCTCTGGCTATAGGGGATTGGCTTTCATTTCAATCGATTCATCAAGAAATACGATTTTGATGACTAAGTTCGGGAGCGCATGGAAAACAGTGTTGAGTAAAGTGCCCAAGTGTCGTGTGCTGATGGAGCAAAGTGCAATTAAACAATTAAAATGACCGGAAAAACATTTCATATTGGTGTGCAATTTTCATTTAATTTTGTTGACACTATCAATTGCAAGTGACATTGCGTCCGCCGGGTGTAGGATGACTGTGGTTGATCAGATGCAGATTTGAGATTTTGCTTAAAGTTGGCGAAGGGATTTTTGGATTGATGATGTATCATTTTTATGGGAGTTAGGTACCTAAATTTCAGTGTGTATAATATTTTTTGGTATTTTTGTGTTTTATTAAATACGGATTGATTTTTTTTGTACATCCCATCGGAAATTCATCTCGCAGCGCAGAGCTAAGACAGCACTCGCCTGATGGTCATAAATCAAGAGGCAGATCGAAGCAGTCGAGGACTATACTGATTTTCAAGATATCCAAGAACTCTCTGATGTCTCATTAGCTAATTAGTAAGGACTGTTCGAGAAAAAATCTGGAAAGAGAAACTAGCCTTGATATTTTTTAATGCTGAAAAAAACGGATTGTGCTTAACATTTTTTTAAAGTACTATTTCTACACTTTATATTAGGCCGCGCTAAATAATAATCTTTGGCTAATTTTTTGACACTTATGAAGTGTCAGAAATTTATCGAATGTCACGGTATTAATTTATTGAAATTCAGTGTTTTATTTCCTGTTGAATATTCTAGCAAAACTCAAGCAAAAGAAAATTTAATTAAATTAGGGAGCAAGATAATAAATGATCGTTATTATCTTGCTCCCGGACCAGGACAAATTGTTGACTATACGTTTATTAATGGTATACCATGTATGTATAAGCATTAGCGGCATAAAATCCCAAGTAGAATGCGGTTAAAGGGCATCACAATGGATTCAGAGGGACGTATAGTTGGGTAAGTAGAGACTGGGAAATTGTGTTCTTCAACTAGTGTTTCTCTGGGTTTCATTCGCTCGGGGCATCAAGTGCCGAAGGGCATACCAAATGAGTCAATTCGCTACCTACTTCAAGATTGTTTTTCCCAACTTGAGGTATACCTATACATTATATAGCACCTGTTCAATCTACGATCACGGCACGAGTACGACAACTTAGGCGCCAAAAATTGATAACGGTTTTTTGTAGAGGAGTTAAATATAAGCGTTTTTTACTATGGGAGGGGGTCTATCTGGCTTCGTTTAGGCGGGAGGGGTAATTAAAAAAAAAATGAAACATAAAATGAAAATAAAATATTAAAAAACAATGGCAACACCTACAATAAAAGACTTTATGATTTTTGAAAGCCAAGAGTCTGTTCTTTCATATATAAATTTATTTCAATTTATTTTTATTAACAGTTTTTGAAAAAAATGCTTTCAAAGTTGAAATTTAAGGAAAAAAATTTAAAAAAAAAATGTTGTATGCTGATTTTTTCAATATTGAGAATATATATTTGTAGTTTTTACTGCCTTAATCAATTCTTAATCGAACACTGAAAACTAGATTGATTTATGTCTTCTAATTTTTGAGAAAATGGAAAACTACTTTTATGTCATAACGCTTAGAGTACAAATTGTTGCTGTCTCCCTGCAACCCCCCTACTTGGGGTCACTGTTGGATTTTGGGACGGGTGCAAGGCTGAGTATATTCAAACTTTCTTTAAATTATATTAGTTTAGCCAATGTCAACAAGATTCTTCAGTTACAGTCTCTGGCCTAAAAGTTCACATTATGGACAAAATTTTGCTGATTTGCACTATAGACAATTTAGAAGAGATTCCTAGCTATGAAAAATGCTATAGTACTTTGTTGTTAGTGTTGCCATTGATGTTTAATATTTTATTTTCATTTTAAGTTTTATTTTTTTTTTTAATTACCCCTCCCTCCTAAACGGAGCGAGATAGAACCCCCCTCCCATAGCAAAAAATGCTTGTATTTAACCCCTCTACATAAATGCATCATTAGTTTTCATCGCCAAAATTATTGTACTCACCCCAATTTTTGTCCTTAAATTTCAAGTTTGAAATTGTTTTTTTTTTTTAACTATTAACAGAAATAACTTGATTTAAATATAGTTTTCAATAACAGATTCCAGGCTTTCAAAAATGATATAGTATAATATAATAATTTTTTTTTTTTTCATTTTAGGTATTTTTTTTTTAAATTACCCCTCCCGCCTAAACGAAGCGAGATAGACCCCCTTCCAATAGTAAAAAAAATGCTTATATTTAACCCCTCTACAAAAAAACCCAATTTTTGGCGCCTAAGTTATCTACTCTCCCCACGATCACAAACGTAAAAGGCTTTTTATACTGGATATGTTAATGCTCCACCTCGGGGCTCCGATTAGATGGGTCATAATTTCCGCGTAGAAGATTATCCTGTCAACAGTCAAACGCAAAACATATTTATCTACCTCATTGGAAAATTATTGCATTTGACGTTCCCAATTACCAAGAGTGATCAATGCCTGGCATAACTAGTCTCCTCAAATTTGAAACATGCTAAAGTTGTCTGCATTAAATTACGGTCACAGAATACCCATGTCCTGCTAATGGAAACTCTAATCACTCAATTTGTCCCCCATTGGTAAGTTTCAGGATAAATTGTCATAAAATTTACAATTACTGCGTTCTGGTTTCAAAAAAGATCACTAGAAGATTGCAATAATTGGGATTCCCCATGTAAAAGAACACTTTGACATGCAAAACCGCAATAAAGATTCCCATCTCGAAGAACTTTCTAACGCGCGGTCTTAAGCGCCACACTGGGATTGGACTCGGATAGTGCGCGCCATCAAAATAATTATAGCTCTCATAACCGAACAATCTGATGTGCATATATGAAAATCCTCCGCTGCAACGATACTTTATCGCTTCCAGCGACAGCTGGGCAATTACAGCCAAACACCATCAACACCGACATCATTACGATCCGCAATGATACATAAATCATAAAAAAAAAAATAGAAAAAATACTAACAACCTCCACCTCCAGTTCCTTCTGCTTTAAGCCGATAACACCACCACGATAACCTCCAAATCAATTTGAATTTAAATTTCTCTCTTGCCAACGAAGTCTTCTCTATTTTTTTGCTTACAAATAAAATTTATATTTTTCCTTGTAGTTTGAGGATAAACTTGTTTCAGGATTAAACCAGATACTCGTGATGATAGCGAAAACAAGAAGAAAACGAAAAACGTGGCTCAAAGAACGTCTTCACTGTATATTTATCTAATGCCGGCATGGTGCGCCTGTGCAGTGCACCGGCAAAGTACCTATGCCTAGGCGAACATACTCCTTTCAAGCGGTAAATATCCCTGGGGCAATCAAGCAATGACATAGCTGGGATAGGGTCTCCAGGTGTACGGCTGAGGAAAACATAATTTCCCAATCACGATTTCGAACCATATAACACCTACTCTACCCCTAATGATCTGGCTAATGTAGGTATCCAGTTCCTGACATTCACCGAAAATTCACCGCCATATGGTGTGGGTATCTGAAAGATGCCGAGATATATACATTCTCTTATAACGGCACCATGGTGAACATTTGCATTGTGAAGGAGATTTTCTGCTGGCGGCGGCCGGCAGTTTTGTATTCCTTGCCAACTTCGAAAGATAGATAATCGTGTGTGGAGTCACCCGCTCTTGTGGTGGAATTGTTGAACAGTGGAGTTGTCGTAACAAAAATAGAGGAGGGTTTCTGAAGGACTATAGGATTTCAATGCGGAGTCGAAACTTGTATGGAAAGAATGCAAATCAACTCATTATAAGTGCATTAGAAAGCATTAGAAAGCAAGTCTCGCAAGTCGCAACCATTTATGTATTCTGAATCAGGATCAAATCCAAAATCGATTTAGCCATGTCTGTCTTGTCGGTCGGGCGACTGAAATTTTGTGAGAGGACTTCTTATTACCTCGTCGTCAGGTTGGTATTGAAAATGAGCTATATCGGTCGAGTAGTTCTCGCACCTCCCATACAAAACCAATAAAACCCATGTGTACGTACTAACTTATACATTCCTAACTTTTTGCATGACTTGTATGCAGTAGAAGGTATATCAAAGCATCGATTGGGTCGCGGGTGAAGGATGCTTAAGTGAGCCCTCCATAACTTTCGATCTTCCCCCACTGACAAAGAAAATAGTTGGCGCAACAGGCTTGTAGACACCCTAGGACTAACTTCTCACAACTATTCGTTTGTGTGAGTTTATATTTTTGGGACGAATGGAAGGGACTTACAATTTTTATGCCGAGTCCGAACGGCTTAATTGAGAAGCTTTTTCAGGACAGTTGTACTCTCGGATGTTTGTTAGACGTTCGCGAGAGGTGGCCCAGTGGAAAAAATTTTAAGATGTAATTTGAGTTTTTTCTGGGATCACAGTAGACCAGCATACTAACCACTGATCCACTGCGCTTATTGATGAGTTGATGACGCTGAATCATAAAAAACAATCCCGATATTGATAAAGCAGACATTTTGGACTCGATACCTTTAGGACGCCTGACTCTTGGAACGGATCCCATATCACGTGCACGTCTTGGATTCGAATTTAAATAATTTCATTTAAATGTGTTACCTTAAATTAAGAGTTGTCATAGGCAATAGCTACTGTCAAGTGGATTAGGCTTAAAGCAGTCTACCGGCTTCCAATACAAGGAATGTATAATATTTTATACGGTACGGCATTCAAAAGACTAAATTGAGAAGCTTTTTAATCAAAGAGTAAGCCTATTTATCACCAACATTTTATCGGGCACTGCACACTTAGAAGCTATCCCACCTATTCAAAGTTCAACGTCTTCAGTTCTAACAAAGACCCACCAAAGACCCCACTGTGCGCTTAGCTCTTGATCATGTCTTTTACTTGTATTTTTTTATACCTTACTCGCTCCACCTTTCCAGTATATCAAGGTATGAGAACAGAGAATCACTAAGCCCTTCCAGCTCCTACCAATTCCATCACGATCACCGATCTCGCGTCTTTAAGCCACAGTAACGATTACGAATCTCTCGGTCAACCAATTCACCCTCTCTTCCAATCCAACCACTCAACCCAGGCCAATAGACACCTTAACGTCTTCTCCCTCCCATAATATTGGTGTTAGTACGAGAGCACACTGACGACGACGACGCTTCATCCAATAGTCTTAATGAATTGTCTTTTAGCTGTGCCTGCCTGCCGCTTGCTGGAAAGCAACCACTTTACTTGCTAGCCTAGCACCACCAGTCAATCGTAGTTACTCGTCGCGTTCGGTTCGGTGCTCGGAAAATATTTTTCTTCGAACTTGTGGAATACACAACGCAGCCAACTTGGGCGTTGTCGCGCCTTCCTCAAAACAGTGGTTATATTACCTGCTCTAACGGATTTCGAAATTTCGCATCGCGTACGTTACACTATCAACATTTCGCAGTGATTAGATTAGATACGCTTATCTTAGTGTTGCGTGAAATAAAAAGTATCTAGATATACCTAAAGCAAATGGGAAAATAGATTGCCAATACACCTGTGTGTTCTTTTCAAGTGCTATAGTGTGATTCAGTGACGAATTCAAGATTCTCTAGTGAAAGTGTTGTTCCACAACAAAGGTAGTGGATTCTATTTTATACATAGGTACCACGCTATATTGGATTGCAGTAACAATCGAACAGGAGGAGGAAGCAGGAAAAGGTCAGTGAACTAGGTATAAATGCAACGGTGTTGTTAAATGGCGGGCAAGTCCTTGTTCTACATTTCGTAAAAAGGCATTGTATTTCCATGTCCACCATATTGTCTGTAACTCTCTGGTTAAATATTTAAAGCACACCAATACTGCTACGTAGTACTACCAACTGTAACACACACTCCCATATTTACGATGGAATGGGGGAGGTGGAATATCATTTTTACCTGTCTTTTGTTTGTTGTTATTACCACACACAGGTATGCACGGAAAAACAGGTGTTGCCAGACAGAATTGTTCTGATGCAGTTAAATGATTCATATCGAGTAGAGAATTAATTGTGCGACTTCATTTGTTGACACAAATATAGTTTATCAGACGCATGGATTTTATTGTTTCTGATAATAGCAAACGTGACTAATTTCAGGGGTGACGCGACGGCGCGCACGATGACGTTTGTTTAGATTTTTGCAAGGTTATGTAATCTGAAAGCAATTAGCCTGTGATTTGTTGCAGTTTTAATAGTGTATTCGTCTATGGAATTCCCGAATGTTAATGAGGTTCGACAAAAATCAAAAATGTATTCAAGAACAAAAGTGTACCTACTAGTCCCCCTATAGATAACAGTCTACAGAGTGTAGTCATAACTGATTGCTGATTAAAAGCAAAACTCGTTTATTTTTATTGACAACTACCTAATTCTTGGAAATGTCAAGATATAATAATAGATAATTAATTGAAATAAAGGAATTCGTAGGTAAATGACATGGTAGATGTTCCGAGTAGCTTGCAAACTCTTATTTAATTCGCCTAATACTACCTTAAAGAATGGCCTAAAACAAAAACTTACATACCTACAACCTACAGTGAGCGTCAAAATTGAGTGGAACCTTTATAAGCTTGGGTTGTGGTTGATTTTTTTTTGTAGACCTAAAAAACCAACAATCTGTAAAAAGTTTGATAACGAAATAACCATAACAAAACATATTTCATTTCGACAGCAAAAAATACTTAACAGATATTTAAAAAAAAATATTTCCAAATTCCAAAGACAAGTGAAAACCGCAGTGGTGTTCACTTAGTTTTGACGCTCACTGTAAATCTAAGATTGAAATCCAGGACTTATAACTACTATAGGGATGATGGTGACGGAGATTCATTTTACGGGAGGGATTGCTGCGGTTAAGGTCAAAAAGAGGAAAATTTCAGTTAATCGTCCTTTCGTTAGGGCTATTAAAATATACATACGTACATAGATTGCGAGGGTTAGTGATAAAGAAGAAGTTAGATTAGACCACGCTTGGCTGGCTTACTCAAGGAGGGGTCGCGATCTAAAGTAATTTAGGGAGATCTGGTCCAGTACGCTTTGGAAAATTCTTTGAAAAATCTTTTAGCGAAGCCAAGTAATAATTTTGGTTAAGAAACTATACCACTTACATGTGAGTGGAAATTAAGATCCTTCTGTCTCTGTCGGATAATAAGTAAAGGATGCGAATAGATTGACCAAGAGCTACAAATTGACGGCGGAGAAGGTCAAACCGGGGAGGTGACTTGTTACACTTACGTGAGAAGGTAATAAATTGGCATTTGATGTCATTGAGCTCTCAGCAGGAAAAATATCTAGATCTTATTGAAGGAACCGGAAGTCATGTTATGAGGAAATGGATTTAAAAAATGTTGGTATCGTCAGCATAAAGAGAAAAGACTCGCAAGGAATACTTTTCGAGGAGGTGAACTTATGTGAAAGTTTAGCTATGGGGCGGTAATTAGTTACTTTGCTCTTTAATCCGTTTTTGTGTATGGTGGTTATCAAAGAGGAAATATGCATTGAGCTAGCACTGTCAAAAGATATAAGAAAGGAGGGGGGGGGGGAGGGGTAGAAATTTGAGGAACAATTTTTAAGTCTGAAAGCCTGCGCCGGTTTAATATTCATCATAAAGTAACTTATTTTCTATTACTGATGTATTGTGAAAACTTTTTGGTAGAGAGAGAATTATGACGAAATTAAAAGGAGTTTGTGGCCATAAGATTGCCTTATATAGCAACGAAGTTGAAAATAGTATGCAGATCGGTTGAAGATGCATATAATTGTACTTATTGTACTTTCTTAAGAGAGGGATGGAGCATGGTCATGGAGGGTATTCTTCGGATATTTATACCCTCCACAGGAAGGTATATCTATTCACTTTGCCATTACATTTGTAACGCCAAGAAGGAGTCGCCGGAGACCCCATAAAATATATATTCTGAATAAGGTTCAAATTTTGAATCGATTTAGCCATGCCCGTCTGTCTGTCTGTATGTCTGTCTGTTGAAATTACGATATCGTCCAAATGAAACAACCTACGCTAATAAAATTCTGCGAGAACACATATTTTTACCGTCCTCAGGTTGGTATTGAAAATAGGATATATCGGTCAAGTAGTTCTGGTACCTCCCATACGAAACATTTACTTGTTTTTATAGCAAACGAATTGGAAAAAAGGTTTGGGGACCTTTATAAGCTTGGGTTGTGGACTATTAAGATGCCAATGGTTAAAGCTGGATGAACTGAAGGTATGCACCGAGATGGTTGAAAAAAAAAAATCATTCGAATGATTTGTTTTTCTTGCTCCGTAAAAAGCAAAGTCCTCGATTATATCAAGAGGACTCGTTGAAGAGCAAGATTGTTAAATTTAAGTGCCCTACAAGACAACTTTAACATTATCATACACTTGTCATTCGCTTTTCCAAGACTAATTATTATTTTTGATGGTACAAGGAAATTTTTGAAAATCACTTCTTGGAGACATATTTTCAGAGGAGTGTAACTTACAGAACTAGACACCTGTCAGCGGGCTTTATTTTCTATGTGCACTAAATACAATCAAGTTTTTCTATCCCACTGTATGATGTTGTCCAAATCTTCATTGGGAGAACTAATTTTCTGGAATTTTGACTGTGTGATTGAGTTACACTCACAGGCACATTACGTTAGAGAATGAGGATGTCGAGTGCTGTCATCAGCAAAGCTATAAATATTATTTTTTGCCGACCCAAGCTGGTCATTGCAAAACGTCACAAATGAGTGATTATTTTTAAATGAATTGTATGTCAATGCTGTGAGAACTGAAGGAAGTCCATTTAGCCTCAAATTTCATAAAGAATTTAAAAAGTAGACAACATTTTTTGAAAACAATTTAAAAAGTGCAATTACAACCCTTTTTTGAAAATTCCAAAGCACATGGTTTTTATAATATTCTTGATCATAACAAAGCCTATTCTTCTAATTAAATAACATACGAAAAATTATCTTCAATTAACACCTTCGAAGCCTGGCAACGCTCACCTCTTAACCCTCTTTTCACAATGTATCGTGTACCATGTTCGAGTATCTAACTTCTTCAATCACCTACCGCTAGCGATATTCTTTTTGGTATTTTGTATCATTGTTTGGTTTATTTTTGTAGACGGGTTTCTCGCAGAGCGCCTTATATAGAGCTAGCAATTCAGAAACAGAAATTAATTCGAAAGAGTGAACGTTTTACAAATGACGTCAGGTTAGAGTGGAACATAAGCGGCACAAGCTGGTATTATACCAACTTCCCAATCCGAACACGGCACGGTTACGTGCGAGAAAACCAGTTAGCCAGGTATTTACATGGGATTTTTCTTTTTGTTTTTATTCGTTTCGCTTTTTCTGTTGACGTTGGCATATGAGTTGCAACATTTGGTAAACAAGAAGACAATTTTAAAAATGAAGGGTACACAATAGAAAGAAGTCCGAAAAACCTTCTGTCAGAGCCGTTAAATGTTCACACGTAGCGTTCTTTGGAACTCTACACTACACCATATCCATGCACAAAAAATGTTAATAGTCATTAGGAAAATTACTGAAGAATGGACAAAAAGAAAAAACAGTTTTCTCTTGAATTAAAATTCAAAGTGCGTACGCAAGCTGACGTTTGACCGGAAACGTGCGTGGAATGTCATCAACCAATGGATGCATCCTTTTTGCAATTTGCTATAGCAAAAATAAAATAAAATAAAACATAAAATTTATTCATTAGCCAAAGAAGTTTAGCGTTGGTAGCAAACTAGTACGTAGTATGGGTAAAAATGGTCGCGGATGTAATTTGTAATCGCCTATATGTGAGCGCCACCTTAGAGTGATGTTGACAACTTTCGGATGTCTAACTGGTTTTTGTGTGTCAATTTTTATTTATTTTTCTTGCTGTTTAACCAGATGGATTGATGTTGATGCTGTGGAGCACTCTTATTGACAGTGCGTGAGTTCTTAACCTTGTTAGGCAGTACTTGAGTGATTTGTCGTTGACGTTAAAGAATACAGATTAGTTGAACACATACATACATTGCGGAAGAGGAGATTCTGGTTGACGTTTTATGAAAATAGACTTAAAAGTTTAAGGTGAACGACATGTTTATTCAAAAATAGATTCGAAGATATTATAGAAGTTTAATTGGGGAGATGGGAATGCTTAGTTGATGTCACATGCGGCTAAAAGAGAATCAGTGCTTCGATATATATTTCGATGTCAATTCTTCATATGCGGCAGACTTGAGCAAGCACTTTTATGTTGTTTCGATTGGTCGTCCAGAACCGTCCGGAAACAATCCGAACGCTTCTGAAAAAATGCGATTTGCTTCTGGATTTGAATTGAGAATCGCGGAGAGTTCTTCCGGGCGGTTCTGGACGACCAACCGAAAACGACCTTAAGCTTTCGGCACATGCGTGGGTACGGTCTAATGACAAGGCTAAGTTCTCTAATATGAGGTTAATACACCCTCATAAGACCACTCTGCCAACGACTCCTCTGAGAAGAGAATTTCGTTTTTCGATTTCAAATCGGAATCCACTTAACAAACACCAAAACAAGTGACATATGTTTTACAAAATTATGACAGTACATATATTTCTTTTTGACATTTTACGCAATTGTGGAATAGAAAAGGTTTTCTTGGTTGGGATGTCTGTCAGTTTGACAAGTGTCACAGTGTCTTCGACAATTCCACTTAAACTATACCGACCGTTATTATTTCTTCGTATTTGATGGGAATACTCATACTTATATGAAGATTTCTACTTCCTTTCTTCGAAAATAAAGTAATAAAACAACACAATAGCAGTTTAGCGTTTGCGTTAATCACTTAATTCGTGGAAAAATCTCACGGCAATTAACAAACTCCAGAACATATATTTTTCCGACATCTACCTAATGTTAGTCTTACCTTACTGTCAGTTGACACAAACTTGCGCGCAATGGTTCTCTTTGGCACTGATGATGAAAGTAGGTAATAGATGTAACGTGAACGTAGGAAGCCATAAAAGTACCTATGCACAGCTTACTTGGATATGAAAAGTGAATTGAATGTTGATCCGTGATTGAAGCGTTTTGCAAGATTTATTGGTTTTCGAAATCGAAAGGAAGATCAATTACCTAACAGACAGTTGAGCAACCAAAACGGGTAGCGATTGTGTGGATATGTGGTTATGACTAAAAGGGTTAGTGTGTCAAATCACAAATGTAATACATATATTGATATGAAGTGAAATTATGTAGTCTGTGGGTATTGAGCATTTGTGTTCATATGAATTAACAGACCGGCAACTCGCTCTCATGTGAATAAGTCCTTAATTGCTTCAATCTAATAGAACAGAGTTGAGTGGACCCTTGTAAGAAAATATTCCAACACCAATTAAAATCCCATTTAGACACGAGACTCTATGAACCTCTAGCTAGACGGTTTCCGGTTTCTGCACAAGGTAAGTGCAGGACACAAATCTGATCAATTAACAAACCACACGCCGCCTCGCCACCCAGATTTCACGGAAGACGTGGTATATATGTGAGTAGGAACACATTCCATGATCTCCCTACCCTTACGATGACGTTTATCACGCAAAGTGAGAGTGCAGTGGAGGGATTCAAATAAAATCTGCGTGCACCATAAAACTATCTATTCGCTACATAAAATTTATGGTAATTGCATTGTTGAATCTATGTTTTTCCATTTCTCTGATTTCCTTTATTTTCTTTTTCAAGTGAATTTAGCCATTAAAAAGGAAAATGCAAAAAGAGAACCAAACCACTGAATGCAAAGAAGAAACTGGGACAAAATTAAAAACAGTTTTCATTGTGGAAATAGAGAAAAGAAAAAGATATGAGGTTTGTAGGTTCATTTGTCTGTGGGAAAATTGGGATACATAGGAATTGCAATAAATTAATTAATGAATGAGAGATTTATTAGAAAATGAAAGCCAACTGACAACAAGGTTTATGGAGTGAAAAGAAGGTAAACATTATATAGAAAAATTGTATAGGTACTCACCAAGTTTAAGCGGGTAACACCATTCACGCCATCTGAGGAAGAAAATAAAAAAAGAAAGTGGATGAGTTTATATATAAAATACTCGATAAAATAGCAAACAAAATAAAATAAATGGGAAAAATGCTCTTCACAGATACCAAAAAGTGACACCAAAAGCACTCGAAACCTTTATCAAAAAAATAAGTTTTCTCAGTTTTCGAAAACTCCTTTTTATATAATGTAGTAGGCGCAGTGGCTTTGTGGTTAAGTGGTGGACTACTATGCCAAGATCGATACCCGGAAAAAGAAAAGTACATTTAAGGTTTTTTTCCACCGCGCCACCTCTTGCGAACATCTGGCAAACATCCGAGAGTATAACTGTCCTGAAAAAGCTTCTCAATTAAGCCGTTCGGAAGTTGCATAAAATTGTAGGACACTTCCATTCGTCCCAAAAATAAAAACTCACACAAACGAATGGTTGTGAGAAGCTGAGCCTATGACCCGAGCTATGACCTGTTGCGCCAACTATTTATTTATTTATTTGTAGTAGTTTTCAATGAAAATTTAGACGTATAAGTCTTGAAGAAATAAAGAGCAGTGGGCGATGTCTTCGAAAGCATCAACACTTTTGGCAGCGGTCCAAAAAAGTGATTTCCTAGTAAGTCTCATTGTATGCGAAAAACTATTCAGTTTAACGCTGGCCTTATCAGTTTTCCTACACAACAAATTCTTAGAATTCGTTTCGTTTCTGCAATCGACCGCACAAAAGAAGTCCTGAATTCTCTTAAAAACATCCGAGAAAATGCCGAAGATTTCTTCCGAGAGGCTTTTTAATCCGAATCCCAACTTGCCGAGGACTTATTTGAAGTTGAATTGAGCTCCAAGAACTTCATTGAAACAAACAATAGTTTCCAATTCAGCATTCTTTGGTGTGAAAAAATATCGTCGAGTGATCCTTCTACTGAAGTTTTGAAAATGTATGATATACTATGTGACAAGACTTACTTTAGAGGTATAAACGTCTTGCTTACGGTTTTGGCCACGCTTCCAATGACCACAGCTAGTGTTGAAATAACCTTTTCAACTATGAAAAGGATTAAAACAGAGTCCCGAAGCGTTATGGAGAATGCAAGATTAAGCTCACTTGCTGTGATATCTGTTCATTCGGATATTAATGTGGATCCAGATAAGGTGATTGATCTCTTGTGAAAAAGAAAAATCAAGATGTCTTCTGCTTTGAAAAAAATGTGTGAAAAAAAAACAATTTTCGTACGTTCGTTTAAGTACATACACGATTTAAAAACTAATAAAAATCAATGAATTGGAATACATGTGGTTTTTTGTTTAAAGAATTCATCGTAAGATTTTGAAGCAAGCCCCCCCTTCAAACAAAATTCTGGCTACGGCCCTGAACTAAGCCTACATCCAACATGCCTATTCCCTTAGGTCAATCCGTGGCTAGTTTTCTCTAGTTGCGCTCGCTACCTGGCTAACTAACTCCAATTAGGTAGTAGTGTCGTTTCCGTCGAAGACAAACATTTCTATGGAAACGGATATTTTACAAAAAATGTAAGAAATTTTCGTCGGTAAATGTCAACTTATTTGTTAAATAGTTTAATAGCTTTACAATAGCCACAGAAATTGTTTGCATCTTAATGTTTTCGTAAAGCAAACATTTTTGCTTCCTAGATTTTTTTCTCTTCAAGATGTATTAAAAAACGATTGAAGACTTTACAAAATCCAACTCAATTCTTTACCTACTTATTTATTCTAATTAAATGTTTCTTCTATATCTTTTCAGACTTACGAACGAAATCGATCAATACCATTACAAGAATGTCTTCAATTATCAGCCACCCAATAAAAACCTGTTATTTATAATCACTTACAAGACGATATGAGATTTTTAATCCTCACCATTCAAAAAAAAACTTATTAACCCACAACAGAAATGCACTTACATTTGAAATCCTCCTCAAATCCCGTCTCCTGTGAGATGGACAAGAGACTAAAAAGAAATTTCAAATATCGAGATAAACTTAAATCATGGCTGCCATTAGTCCTAGTTAGTTTTATTGTTGTATCTGCTAATTTAATTGCGGTCGATGCCCAGACGAGAGATCCACGATTCTATTCGAGACCTGGTGTCGATCCACCATATCCGTATCCATATCCTAATCCAGGAGATCCAGATTATAGGTAAGTTTAAGTATTATAGACTCTTGGTCACTTGGATCTTATTTTATTTTGTACAGCTAAACAAATTTGTAAATATTTTTAGGACCTATCTATTTAATGACCGTCGTTATGGTCACTATCCGCCAAATGGTTATGGCGCCAATTATCCCGGACGCAACTCACCGGGACAATATCCGCAGGGAATGCCAAATGAACAAGGATTTCGTTTCGATCCGGTAAGTTGGAAATACAATCAGCGCCGCACATCCCCACATGACGCGAATCAAAAGCTAAACATTTACCAACTGAAATTTACAGCGTGAATGTTTTTGGCGAATTCAATTCTAATAGCTGAAGTAGCTAACTATACTCGATATTTATCCATAGAAAAAAACAACTCTCAAGTTTATCTTCCATCTGCCACTATACAAATTCCCACACTAATCACCCAACCCCATGGGGGAGAACAATCGTCTTAATTTACGTACTTGTGTAGATTTGTGTATAAATCACCCGATATCGAGATTCGTCATTTGCTTTGCTCCATCTCTCGTTTTCAAACTGTTCGAATCAGTTTTCGCTTTGGAGCTGCCATGGTGTCATAGTCTAATTGAAATCAGGTTCTCTGTGTATCGCCGGCTGATTCATGAACTTATCTTTGCCATACGCTCGAGCACATGGTCGGTGGAGCTTGTGGCGCATGTTCTATGCATAAATGTCTATACTTGGAAAAACAATCAGGCACTGTTATTGCGTATTCTGACCTTAATGACCGATCTTTGTCTACTATAAATGGAAAATGTGTATGACACATGACGGTGGGTCAAGTTAGATTGATTTCATTGAAGTGGTGATGCATATGGTATGCATCTACGTATAATTATAATCGTGGAGTATACTTTCGGAAATCCATACTTGAATTTGGTTTAGAGAAGTTTTCCAAAAAAAGGTAAATCGCACCCGAAATCGAGCATAGTTGCCATTCCTAGAACTAGTTAAAACTTCTGAAATTAAGATCTTAGACAACAAAAAAGCCTTTTCAATACCTTTGGTGACAATGACTACCCTGTTGCTCGATTTCAATGCTTTTTCATTTAACACAACACAAATGCTCCACAGATGCAATCATGTTTTAAAAACTCGACACCTTACATAAGAAGAACCCCTACTAACACGAAATATTCTTTTTATTTTTCCAGAACAATCCCAATGCCCAGCATACACCATTCCCCGGAGTGCTCAGTGGCTGGCGCGAAGATCTCCAGGGCAAACAACGACGCGACTCGTTGACCCTCGATCGCGATGTCTTCGTGACAACAAACTACGGTCAAGTGCAGGGCTTCAAAGTCTACATGTATGACAATCCCGATCCGAAATCGTTCTACCGTCCATACCAGAGCCCAGTGGACCGTATAATGGGTGAATGTTCGACCTTTTTGGGAATTCCCTACGCAATCCCACCTACTTTTGAAGGACGCTTCAAACCGCCTCGTATTCACAGAGGATGGCAGCTATTACAAGCTGTAGACTACGGTCCAGCGTGTCCGCAACCAGTCCGATATACGGGAGCGACCAAAGGCATCAACGACATGGATGAGGACTGTCTGTATCTAAACATCTTTTCACCGAAGACTGGAGCGGGTGTGGCTCAGAAATACCCCGTTATGGTGCACATTCATGGTGGAGAATTCATTCGAGGCGCTTCAAATCTATTTCAGGGTCATATTCTTGCGTCATTCTACGATGTTGTGGTGGTCACGCTGAATTATCGATTGGGTGCGCTTGGATTCCTCTCGACTGGCGACGAGAACTCTCCCGGAAACTATGGAATCCTTGATCAAGCTATGGCTCTCAAATGGATTTATGACAATATTGAGTTCTTTAACGGTGATCGTGAGGCAATTACGCTGTTTGGTCCGGGGGCAGGCGCCGCCTCAGCTGGACTGTTAATGGTGGCGCCTCAGACGCGACATATTGTAAAAAAGGTCATAGCTCAGTCGGGATCGGCACTAGCTGATTGGGCGTTCATCGAGGACAGATATCGGGCGCAGAATACTAGTAGAGTTCTGGGACAGTTATTGGGGTGCTCGATAGAATCATCGTGGAAGCTGGTGAATTGCCTACGAACTGGTCGCAGTTTCTATGAACTTGGAAATGCGGAGTTTCCTCCTCAGGTGGGCACTTTCCCTTGGGGGCCAGTTTTGGACTACAATTTCACTCTGCCGGGAGACGACTGGTACGAGGGCTGGCGTATGAAGGATTGGAAATTTATGTCTGAAATGCCAGAGAGTCTGATACGGCAAGGGAAATACTACAAGGGTTTGCAGTACATGACAGGGGTGACCACACAAGAGGCCGCATTTTTCTTATATCAAAATCAAAGCCTTTCGCCGTACTACCAGATTGACGAGAAGTTCTTCGATCAGAAAATTCGGGAGCATGTCTTCCGGTACAATTATACACTCAACCCGAACGGAGTGTACGAGGCCATCAAGTACATGTACACTTATTGGCCAGATCCTGACAATACGACCATAATACGGGATCAGTACGTGCACATGATGTCGGACTTGTTGTATCGTGCTCCAGTGGATAAAATGGCAAAGATTTTGTTGGAGAAGAAAGTACCAGTCTACTTGTATGTGTTGAATACGACGGTGGAGGCATTAAAGTATCAAGAATGGAGAAAGTACCCGCACGATATTGAAAACTATTTCCTAACTGGCGCCCCTTTCATGGACGTGGAATTCTTTCCCAAGAAGGCCCATTTGGAGCGCAACATGTGGACCGACAACGATCGAAATATGAGTCACTTGTTCCTGAAGACATTCTCTAACTTTGCTAGATTTGGGTAAGTTTGTAGAAAGAAAGTCTTTTTGACTGCATTATGACCTGTCTTCTTTTAGAAATCCAACACCGGAACAAGTCCTTGGCATTCATTACGAACGGGCGTACCAGGGTGAACTGCGGTATCTCAACATCAACACGACCTACAACACGTCTATTCGTTTGAACTACAGACAGACTGAGTGCGCCTTTTGGACCCAATACCTGCCAACAGTGATTGGTGTGCTAGTGCCGACATACCCACCAACCACCGAGTACTGGTGGGAGCCAAAAGAACCCTTGCAGATCGCCTTTTGGAGCATGTCCGTGGCGTGCTTTCTGCTTATAGTGTTGGTCGTAATTTGCTGTATAATGTGGCGAAATGCCAAGAGGTGAGTCTTACTCCACGAACTAAGTGTAAGAATGAATCGATATTGGTACCTATCTTTCTTATTGCAGACAAGCCGATCGTTTTTACGACGAAGATGTCTTCCTAAACGATGGCGTCGAACTAGACCGTGATGGTCGGTCAGTCATAAGCGGGGCGACGGGTGGCATCGACAACGCCCACATGGTGACAAACCATCATGCTGTGCGATCACGAGACAATATCTACGAATTCCGTGACTCGCCGTCCACCAAGACGTTCGCGACAAAGTCTCAAACCGATACGACTTCGGTACGAGCACCAAGTTCTCTTGCCAAGACCGGCAGTCAGTCCTCCTTGAAGAGCGGGATTTCCCTCAAAGAATCGGTTGGCCCGTATTCAGAAAAGGAGGTCAATTATCCGAGCAGCAAACCGCAAAAACTCGAAACGGAGCCCAGGCCAGCTCGCAGTATCGCGAGTGTTATCGCCAATGGCAACAAGCCCGTGGAGGAGAAGAGATTGTTACATAGAGACCCGGTTTCTAGTACCCCAATGCCGAATAGTCGAAGTAATACTCCCGTGCCAAGTGCTAGAACAGCTCCCGCTGTTGTTGCTATGAAACCCGCCGCAAGTCGGACACAGCTTATCGAGGGCGTTCCCCAAACGTCAGTTTAGAGTCAGCAAACTCTAACCTTTGTACATAAACACAAGACTCGATTCCTTGCTCATAATGACCCACTCACAAGTACCCAACTCAAATTGTATATATAACTAGTTTGACTGTTTGGGGTGCGGATTAAGTAAAGTACAACGTGCAGATTTAAGTTCGAAATCGAAAAGTGTCCTTCTTCGCGTTATTTAAAAATCATTCTTAGGCAATAGAAAACTTAACAACAAAATTGTTCATTATATTTTTCTTTAGACAATAATTTATGTATATCTATTTAATAAATTTTTAATTTAGCTTTAGACATCGCCCAACAAATGCTTAGCATTTTTATATTTTTAAATTAGCTGTTTCAGTTTAAGTTTTAGTTTTAGGTTCTCTCTCTTCACCGCCATAATATCGGTGGTGGAGACCTCGAATATCAGAACAATCCGTCCAATTCGTAAGATAGTATCTGTTTCTTTGGAAGTTTTTGAGTGAATGCGTCTCATTGTAAATATATTAGAAACTTCTAAAGACAGCCTAAGTTTAAGAAAAGAAAAAGTAAGTAAGTTTATGTTAGTTCTGAGGATATTTTTGTTGGTACCTGGTACGCGTCCTACAATTCTCATAATAGTTTTATGTCCTCATTGTCCAATTGTTGTAAGTTTGTTTAATTTAAAAATTTGTCTACATTTTTGTCATAGTTTTCATCTGATTTTTGTTTAGCTTTAAATGTACGAAATACAGTTTTATTTTTTAAACTTTATTTTTGTCCTTTGTGTTTTGTCTTTTTTGTTTTGCTTATATGTGTTTGTTGAAATTGTGAAAAAAAATATTTTTTAAGATTTTTTAAAGATTGTATTTCGAGTGGAGAATTCAAGGGAACCGTTAAAGGAATTGGACATTCGAAACTGCTAATGGAACTTGATTTTGCTAATGGTTTCCCTGGACGAAACCATGTTTGTGGATTCAGTCTGACGCTTGAGGGACATTTCTTACTTATTTGACAGCAGCTGATATCTAGGTGTCAACTACTACGGAGTAAGAATACGGTGGCTAAAGACGCTGTCAAATAAGGACAACGACCCACTTATTTACTGTCAAATGTTTCAAATGGGCACCTAATTCATTTATGGACGCGACATACAATGGAAATGTAATCGCACAATGGCTTAAGCCAGATTAATGTCGTGGAGTTCAATCGCACGATCTTGGTGGCCAATTCACGTCACCTCGGCTAGAGATAACCATACCACCCAAAAATTCGCCTCATCGCTAAAGATGATTTTTCCTCCAAAATTGGGCTCTTCTATAGTCATGGACATTAGCCGTATTTTATTATGCCCGTGATCTGAACCAGATCACAAATTAGCACTAATTCGCAACAACAACACGTGATCCAACTTTCTATCTGGATCATTTTTCATGATCCAAATAGATAGTATGATAGTATAATTCTAGGCGAATAATTTTATTCGTGTATACAAATAAAGTGGCTTACAAAATATTGACAACCCAATAACCAATCAAACCACTCCGTTTCTCGCATAAAATTTGTAAGCCACTGTCAAATGTCAAAATGATCCTGGTTTGTTTTATTATGCTGATCTGATCCGGTTCAGATCATGGACATAATAAAACACGGCTATTATCATTAACTTTGAGCTCCTTTGTCAGTTCGATCTTGAACGGGTATAGGCCCAAGTCCCGACGCAAAATTCGCCGAGTTGATGTCTGCAAAAAGCCGATTTCTTGTGCACGGCAAGGAATTGACTGTCTTGGGTTCTCCTGTGCACTTTCACGAACTGCAGCGATGTTCTCGGCTGATTGCTTACCGAACTGGTTATCTCGAATTTGGCCACTAAACGTTGGAGAGCGTAACGCGAGCAATTTTTGCATTGACCAACATTCATTTTAAATCATGTAACTTACGACAGTGGTTTGGCATCAGTGACTGAACAGTAAATCGCCAGATTAGACAGATGCCACCAAAACACATTTGCCTGCACAATCTGCCAACATCGACCCGACCCACATTTTTTTTCAAATCGAGCTCAAAACTGATGGAACGCCGTGTGCGTACCGCCTTGCGACGCGCAGTTAGGGAACCCCTGACCTATTAGGTACTATTTTTTAATCCAATATTTCATTTTTGCTGTTATTCAAATTTGCTTGTCGTTAATGCAAACGCTGTTTCCCGCTTAAAAGAACTCATCCATTGCCTACTTGTGGCGTTGATCGTAGCTTAATGACTGTTGCATGCTTTTAGGGATTGAGTAAAATAATTGGTTATTTGAAACAACTATTGCCTACTTTTTGCTGTAATCAAAAATTTTTTGGAATTTGAATTTAAACTACAAAATTTGCTCTGTTTGACTGAAAATTATAAAAATCCTTGCATGTCAAGGTTAAATCACTGGAATTCTCCTTCTCCTTCCCACTACAGATTACACCTAATGTCAAGAATAAATGAACCCATTAATCAAATTTTGTAGTAGGTACTCTTCGAATCAAACTTTCTTATCTCAATGGATACTCAACAATCATTTCGTGCACACAAATTCGCAACAACATTCATCCTCTTTGATGCAAACATCAAGTGCTAAGGGGGCTGTTGAGGAAATACCAACAAATTTCCCGGGGAAACTCCCTTTGTGCATATTCAAATGAAAATTGCAATTTCCCCCTCCCACAATGTCATTGGCAACCATCCTCAGGGTACCATCCATCTATTAAAAAACTTTTAGGTACCTACTCATTGTGTGATAAAACTTTCACTTGCAGTTTGAAGACTCATCTTAATTTATATTTTTACTTTTTATGCAAATTTTTTGTTGCTCCTTATAAGCAGACGCTATTCAATTCTGAATGTACAATTTAATCTAATGTCTGTTTCTGTTGATGAAAGAACGATTCAATTTCATATGCCAACATTTTCGAAGGGTTCAGAAACAAAATTCTTCAACAAGTAATAACATGGTCCAGATTTTATGTAATGTAAACATTTTCCAAGTATCCCTGTCTGGGAGATTTCCAATAGACACATTTGAGATTTGCCTTGTGCAGAAATCTGGAATAAAGCTTTACTCTTGAAAAGTAGGGGTAGTTGTTTTCGTGTGAAAGTCTCTCTTAATGCTTGGAGAAGTGATTATGCATCCTGGAAAATGTGATACATTTCGCAAGATTCCTGCTGTTTGATTCGAACAAATTTGTAGTTGAGTTTGAATGGCTTGTTAAAGGCAACAAGTATTTTACAGTAGAATCGTGGAAAGTTGGAAAGTTGAAGCAAATATGCGAAGCATTGGAAGCTAACGAGGTTGACTTTAATATAATGGAATTGTAGACATTTGGCTAAATGCTAAAGTTTAACTCTATTAGAAGTCCATTCAAAAAAACGAAAGTATGCTTTGAAGTTAGAAAAATTTAGCTCTTTAGGCACGCCCAATTTTTCGAAAGACACTCTGTCCCCGTTTGCATGGACTCTATTTGGATTGGAATATTCAACGACGAGCAAAAGGAATTTTACTTTTAAAAATGACGTGGTTGAAGTCACAGACTCTTAGGCCATCTAGAGCGAATAAACTGAACATCAACACTGCTCAATAAAGTCTAAAATTGTAATTCGAAGGTTAATCGACTTGGAGTTCATAGCTGAAGGTAGTTAGATGGCTTGAAGGGCAATCACCTTGTCATTGCGTCAATTTTGGTGCAAAGGCTTAATTAAATTCAACAGGCTATGATCGGAGACGATAGTCGTCTGGACATCTGATTGAAGAGCAGCGAGCTAAGAATAAGAACTGCCTCCCTAATAAATTGGTGTTAGATGTCACCTATTAAAAATGCGAGACTGTGATATGGTGGGCGATATTGGGGCGTTTCTGCGGCCAATTTCGGGCATTTTTTGTAACGTTTAGATATTGGGGAATTTTCGGAGTGGTTTTCAGGCCCTTTTAGAACATTTTGGGAACATTTTCGGTGCGTTTTTTGTGTCATTCCTTGGGACACTATACGAAGCATTTGCTTTTCAAATTAATTTTTCTGTCGTTTTTGAAGAGTTTTTTTTGGGATTTCCTGGGACTTTTCAAGTCATTGTTTGGGTCGTTTTCACATGAGAGCGAACGCACGAATTGATGAAATGCCAAAAAACCACTTTTAATGCATTTATGAACAGAAAATTGCAAATTTTACTGTTCCAAGAGTAAGTTAATTATTTGTCCAATCGAAATGTATTAAGAAAAGAAATTTAAAAACAGTTTAAACAACAAAATTTTGATTTCTAAACTTTTTGCCGCGAACGAAAACACCCTCGACGCGAATTGACCAAGTTTATTCGCAATCCACATCATTAAGTTCGCGTTCCACAAACTAGCGAAAAGAACATTCGGTTTCTTACTTCTGAGAACATCTTCCACAAACTGGCAAATTTTTACCCAATTCCCCAATTTTACATCCCTGCCATGTAAAATATTGCCAAATATGGTTACGATTAAGTGTCACTTAAATGTCAACCAACACCTTTAATCCTTTCCAGAAATAAAGACTAACTTTTCACGAATGTACAGGACTGATTTGGGAATTGAATTACAAACTTTTCAATGTCACTTTCTGGATTCATAAATTATGATTATCAATGAAAAGTTCATGTCTAACATGAACAAAACAACTTGAAAACATCTGGAGAGAGCGAGAAAATCACTTTAAAAATATAGGTACTCCCACAGCTTGTTAAAGTACTTAATTGAGAAATTCTTGTTTTTCTTTTGAAAATAGACAACAAAATGTTAGAGTGTCGTTCAATTGAAGTTGAAGAGGAAGACCCACCACATATAAGGTGTTTATTGGAAAACTTTGTCCATACAGGGTGTTAGGTATATAGGGGTGGGTTGGGTGTGCTTGTTGCAGCTTTAGAATAAAACCCATTAGGATGTAACTTTAAGATGCACTAATGTTTATGTATGAGGTGTGACAGATGTACAGAGTTTCCTACTACGGTGCGTAAATACTCAGCAGCAAGATGTGCATAAAGGGATAGTCTTTGCTTTTCAGCCCTGAAGAAGATTCCATGCATAACATCCCTTATTGGTATTCTAATAGTATAAAAATCGGCAAAGGTATATAATTATATAACAATATTCACTTATCAACTTAAATTATTGATTTTGCTTGCTTTCATAAAAATATTGGCTTCAAATAATAATTTTTTAAGTAACCAATAAATATTGCGATTCGCATTTCGTTCGCTTCGAAACCCCGGAAGAGGATTTCGTTCGCTGGCAAGTTCACTTGAGAATCCTAGGCGTTACATGTTAATGTATAGGTTGATGAATAGACTTCCATCGCGAAATAATAAATTGCAAAAGTTTTTTGGGACGAATGGCAGGGATGTAAAATTAAATGTTGAATCTAGGCGGCTGAACTAAAAGTTTTCTCAAAACAACTATGCTCTTGAATGTTTGAGGTAGAGCTGTGGACAAAACCTTAAGGTGTACATTTTTGTGTTTTCCATTGTTTTGGATGTAATTTCGATTTCAGCAAACTGCTTGCTTCAATAGAATAATTCCTTAATAAAAACATCAATAAACTGTTCTTTATTGTGAAACGAACCGCACCTGATGGACCTATTGGAATCACCCACATACGTTCCAGGCGAAGTTAAAATTCAGTACTGACATTTGTGTGCAGAGTATTCAATTCCATTTTCTCTATCAATATGTCAAACGACTGATCGAATAATTGTGGTTCAGCTTCAGAAATGAAATTACAAACATACTTACTACCAAACATTTCACTCATCCTTCGAATTATTCTTATTGCTTTCTGCTGTTTCTGAGATTTCACACATTTCTGTTTATTTCACATATTTATTATCAACAGGAACACATAATCTAGTTTCAACAAATAAATTTGGCAGAACTTCTGATTTTCGAAAACAGGATTTTCTTTTTGTACGCACGAGAAATTAAAAAAAAGAATCAAAATCGCAAGAGAGAGAGAGATAACATGAACATTAACCACTGAGCTTAAACAGTTGTAAGTACTTGAGTCCGACTCAAGTCGTTGTCGAATTTGTGTTGCGGCTTACGCGAAATTGGTTTACGTTACGTTCTTTTTCGAAATGGGTTCCTTTACATGGGAAAACAAACAACACTCATTTCTATGCCAATAAGGAGAGGAATCTGCCAACTGGTGCTTGTACTTAAGATAAAGTGGCATTGCACTGTTCGCTCAGGCATCCAGCATCCTAGTAATTATTTTTAGGGGCAAAAATAATGCGTATACGCCCCGTAGTTATATATGTTATAGTAAACATAAAGAAGAAAAAAGTCATTATTTGAAATAACCCGATCTTGATTGGGATCGTATTTAAAATTAGGGTGTTGCTATTCGCACGTTTTTCGGGACACGGCTTCGGGACACGACTGCGTCAAGTTGGGGTATGTGGCTCGCTACGCTCGCGGCAAAGACTCTAAACTCCAGTATAATCATTTTCGGACATTATGCCGTACGTTTAGGATCCAACAGTTATACTTATAAAGAGTTTTTAATGAAAATAGGATTACGTTACGTGCCCGTGTCCCGAACATCAGAAACGTCAGTATAAAATCTGTCAAAATGAACGTGCGAATAGACACTTCGTTAAAATTATCATTCTCTTCTTGGGATTGCTTTTTCCGCATTTCAATAGTTAATATATGTTTTATTTTGTTTATTCCTATCAATTTGGCAACATTTCTGTTATCCTGACAGTAATTTCGAATGCCCAATTAAAAATTAATTAACCTAAAGGAAATATTGAAAAACAATTCAATGAAATATTGCATAAATGTCAGAAATTTTCAAGTTGACATCTATTTCCATTTTCTCTATAGAAATTTCAAACTGACGAACGACTGATCGAATTATTATAGTTCAGGCATACTCGACCCATAATAAGTAGGTTAGGTATGAATTTACAAACTACCAAATATTTCACTTACCTTTCAAACTATTCTGAGTGCTTTCTGCTGTTTCTGACATTTCACATATTTATTTTACACATTTATTATCAACGAGAATTAGTCACAATATGTATGTATGTACTTTCATTATGGGAACCACAAATGAATTTGGCAGAACTTCAGTTTTTCGAAAACACGATTTTCTTTTTGCACGCACGAGAAATGGAAGAAAGTAGCAAAATTGCACCACACTGACTTGACTATTACAAATGGACTAGGTACGTGTGTGTATATGTATACACTTGCTGTGATTAGAGGGAGATAGACATAAAATGAACACTTAGCTTGATCACTTGAGAAGTAAGTAAGAGTGAAGCAAACTCTTCAAATTCGGATATATCACAACAAATAGAAGCGGATTTGGAGAGAGCACTCGGTTTTAAATCGCGCACTTAAAAAAACTGGACAACCATTCACCTTGAAAGCTAAAGTAAGACTGCGCCGACCGACTCAATTCGCTGTCTAATTTTTGTTGTAGGTTACGTTAAATTGGTTTACGTTACGTTCTTCTTCGAATTGGGTTCTTTTACTCGGGATAACAAAACAACCAACCCTCATTTCTATGACAATAAGGTGAGGAATCTGCCAACTGGAGCTTGTACTTCCGAGAGAGAGAAATAACACTGAGATCGATCACTTGACGCAAAATCTTCCAACATTATCACAACAATATGAGCCGGATTTGTAGAAAGCACTCGGTTTTAAAACGTGCACTGCAATAAACTGGACAACCACTCACCTTGAATGCTAAAGTAAGACTTTGCACATTCCAAATTATTCTTGTAGCTCGTATACTTTGAAATAAACAAAACACATTTTCCACAATATACTCAAGTCGTTGTTTATACTTTATTTTTTCGCTCTCATCAATACATTAAAATCTTGTCTAAAATTGTCATACAATATAATAATGGAAATAAATCCACTTTGAATACATTTCAACTAAGTTTTATTAACATTTATTTACTTTTTCATCTTAAATAATAGATTATAAAATTGCATAATATTTAATTGTTAAATTAGGACTTAATTTATTTTCTTTAACATCTGTCTTCTACATAGAATTAGGGTTCTTTTTCTACACTCAGCTTTTGCGTATGTTGCACATCATCGATAGTTGAATTTTCAATCAAGAAAACACAGAAACATCTCATCACTGGATCTGCATGAGGAAGAAAAATAAGAAAAATTATCTAAATTTTAGAAATATTTGTTTAAAATGTAGTTCAGAGTAAAAACCGTTAACAATCTCTAATATAGTCCGGTTCAAATCAGTACGAACTTTTTAAGAGCTCTCTCTCACAATCCCATTAAAATATTGCTCTCATAGATAAAACATGGCGAAAAAAAGTCCATACTAATTTGAAACGAACTATAGTACGTTTTAGACAAATAATGGACAAGTTAGTATTGTTTGTATTATTTCTGTCGGTGCCTGGTATGTTCACAACACTCACAAAAGAGACATTCGCCGAATTTAACGATTATGTTTTGTTTATTATGTACGATATTTATGTATACCAGTTATGCAATATCGGCCCTAATCTAATCTAACGCATCTCATGCTCGATGTGCAACTATTCAGCTGCAATCAATACAAAAGCACACACATAAACACCACTCTTACCTATTTACAAAATCAGCTCGCCCTATCACACAAACGGTCCGGCAAAGTATATCTTGCGCTGCCTGGGCAATGGTTTCGTGCTCAGGCCCGAGCTATCGATGAATGTGTCAAAATTCGCTGTTTTCTTGATCTTCTTCAGGCACGGTGTAACCTCGGTTATGATAGGAAAGTCTTCGCACACGGTCTTTGGTGATGTGCTGATACCATTGATCGTCTTTGGTGACTCGCTGTGGTTTTCTTTGATTATATCTGGCTGATTGCCACCGGCTAGGGAGAATTCTTCATCCAGATTATACTCGACTCCATGAAGTCCCATCGGACCGTCTTCATTCTCATCGATGCCTATCACGTCGGATGCTCTGATTATATCCGGTTGATTCGACGATGACTTGCCGTACTCAGCATCCAAGTTGTACCAGTCGAACTCGGCCTGCAATGGCAGCTGCTTGTCCTCTACAATAGGACTGGAAGCCAGTGGTAGTTTTATGATCGGCGTGGGCGCCTTCTTTGGAGGTGTGGACATTGTCAGAATTCCATTGGGGATCTTGGTCGGTGTTGTGGGATTCGAGCTGTTCATCCGTTTGTTGATTTCTGCCAAGATGTTAGGAACATGTTTGCGTTTGAATTGACGCGGAGATCGTTGCAATTTTGAAACCACCTCCACATCGCGGGACTGTGTCATAAAGTTAATCGTATTCGATGGTGGCGTTTTAGGCGCAATAATCGCGGCAACATTTGGCAGTTTAGGTATATCGGCGAAAATCTCCTCGATCTCATCAGTCTTCATGGATTGTGTATCGCTTCTTAGGCTATCCATTTCGGTGGAGGAGTCGAGCTCGGGCTCCTTGTGTACATCGGCAATGACCTGAACATTGGTTATGGCCACGTTAACCTCGGAAATCGAGCAGTAATCCGGCTCTGACATCACAGACGCATCATCAGCAGTGCCTTGCTCTTCAGATTCATCGAAGTGCAGCTGAGGTACGCTGATTTTGAGAGCCTTTTTGAACTTAATCAAATTGGCTGGCTTTGGCGGCAATGCTGGCGGCTGTTTTGGGGGCTTGTTCTCAAAGTTCGTTCGCTCTTCGGGACTCAGCTTGGACTCCATATCTACATACAGATTGGACGAGTTGTTTTCACTACCAATCGGTTCATACTCGTTGCTATAGATGCTCTCATAGTTAAGAATGTTGTCCTTGATTTGATCGGCTATCACAGATGCAGACGGCGAAGACATTGGCGATGGCATCTGATGCATGTCATGATCATGATCATCATCGTCTCTAGGTACATGAACCATGCTGTTCTTCGTGGAGAAGTGTACTCGCTTGCGCGAAATTGTTCCTGTATTGCCTTGGTCCTTGGTGCTACCATTGCTGCTGCTACGACTCTGCCGCCCACCACGCTGACTGCTACTTAGGTTCGGAGTATCATTACCCTCGAGTGACGTTGGCTGACTGTCGTTCATTGACTCCTCCATTGACTGTTGTAGCAGAATCTGATTGACACACTCGAGGACCGGATTCACTGCGACATTATACCCGTACGACTTGGTGCGAACACTCTCGGATTCCTCTTCGCCATCACTGGCACTGGCATACCAATCATCGGTTGACGTTTCGAATTCTTGCTTCGGCGAAGCCTCTGAGAAATCAATCGATCTGCTCAACGAATTGCTCTTGCTATTGCACGGAGACAGCTCCATTTTATCGGACTTGGATGAGAACGCCCTATCATCTTCGGGTGGAGAGAGCAAGTCATCTTCCTCAATGCCCGAGGAGTGACTCTGATTCTTTCGCGAGGAACTATTGTCATATTCACTGTCAAGATCGCCTTCGGTCGATGAGACACGCCGCACTCCATGCAGCCTGTCAATGGCCCGCGAATAGATGTTCATCTTCTCGTAGCTATTGTGGCTGTCATCGCGGCTGATAGTGCTTGCGTTCTCCTCCGAGTTATCAAGGTTCGGATCGTCGATATTCATCGCACGCGAGCGCATATAGTCACGAAATGTGCCAAAGGTTCGTTTACTGGTATAGCGTACACTGCGGCGGGCTCCATAAAACGACGATGAGACTGTATCATCACTCGATGAGCCGTGCTCTGTTGTGGGGTCATCTGGAAGGAGACAAAAGGAAGTTAATCAATGTCTTTTAAGAAATATATTGCATGGGCTGTGTTTGTGGCCAAGTGGGCATACAAATCAACTCATTTTGCTACATCGAACTTCCTCGTTAATTGTCACATGCACAGCCACACAACTTTGAACTCACCATTAGATTTTCTACCATCCTTCGAGGTTTGTGTCCAATTCTCCTTCGTATCAATGGCATAGAACTTTTGCTTGCAACTGGTACATTGCAACGCCTCTAGCACCAAACACTCAGCCTCTGCTTGCGTCGTTGTCGCACAGTTTTCTTTATTTTCGTTGAATTTCTTGCGCAAGGCCCGATTAAGGCTAACCAATCGACAGATTTCGCTATCCTTATCCAATAGTCGCTGATTAATTTGCTTCTTATCTATTTTCAACTTTGATTCCATGCAAATGAGTGACTTAATAATTCGCGACAGCTCTTCGGTGCGACGTCGCTTCTCCTTGGCCAACTCCTTTTGCATTCGTTGATTCTGTTGATCTAGGAACGTGATCATTTGCATCAGTTTACGTCGCTGCACTCGCTCCGGACTACCCACCGCTGTTGGCGAGATCTTGCGTTCCGTTTCAGGACTATCGGCGGACGATGACGATGACGGATCGTTCGATTTCGTCGATGATGACTGATCGGATATCTGGAAGTAAGCAGATTGATAAGTTAAAAAGGTGCGAACATGATAAATGACATCAGATAGGTGTATGACATACGAGTAAGCTGAAAATGCCCATATCGTCCCTTAAGTCTTGTGCGATTTATACTTGCGCGAAAAGTAAATACACATTTACGGGTACGAATGGTGTGCAACACTAAACAGTTTAGGTTAGAACAAAGTTGAATTGTTTTTTGCGAAATTTATTATCAAACTGGTAGCAGTAGATTGGGTGGCCCAAACCCCTCGCTGCGGTCGACGTATCTTTAGTTGATATCGCTTTTTGCCAATGCGATCTTATCTACGGCACACATGCAAAGGCAAAGAGGTATCTATGCGAATAATCTCTACCTAAAGTCGCATTATCTGTTGTTCAAGCTGTATCAGATAAATGAATCACCATCAGCCAACTGATGTGGGTATCAGCTATCCATATGTTTGGCTTTTACAAAAGGCAAGGTTACAGATTGTAATCCATGAGGTCGGAAGGGGAAGTTGCGCGATAATAAAATGTTTTACAATTTGGGTTTTCACGAGAGCAAAGTTTCGTGCGATTACAAGAGCTAAAGGGTTTTAACTTTTATCGTGTGTGTTTTTTTTACAATCTACGTTAGTGAGTCGGTGCAAGCCCAGTTAATATATGCATGTTTTATATTGTACAACGCAATTCTGTTACATGATTCCAGTAAGACCAACTAGGTATAGTTACGTGGAAAGTGTCAGATTTTATCTTAATCAACCTTTCATAAGGTTTAGTTCTTATGATTGATGTCTTTAAGGTGAAGTATTACACAAACACTCATACTAGATTGAATGAGGGAAAAAAGGGACCTTCGAATCTGTCGAACATTTTGCGAAGGCTCTAAACAAAGCTAATCCCGAATTGCTTTAGAATCGAAGAAGGGTACGAAGTATGAATTACTTTGACATCTGAATGTTGAATGTTTCGATTCGGATTAGTTATAAACGCCAGACTTAGATAAGAAACCTAGAGCTTCTGACACGTGAGAGAAATTGAGCAGAAATTGAACCTATAATAACTCTTGCCAATCGCTGTTTTTTGGGGCTGAGAAGTCAATTAAGTAGTAGATCCCTAACGCGAACATTCTGTATTCCTGCTTTATGGCGCTGAACTTGGACGTTAAAGGCCGATATAACTGGAGAGGTAGAGGTCATTGACTTATTATATATGGACTGCTAGTGAAATGTCAGTTCATACAAATTTTGCCCAGAAAATGACGCCAACATAAACTAGCGCTCTTGGTTCGGAGCGAAAAATAAGTGAAACAAAATGACGAACCATCTTGGATTTCTCCATAGAATGCTAGAGGCACCTATTGGGCGTGAGAGAATTTATGGGGTAAAACATTTAAAATTCAAATTGTTGCGTCACTGTTTAAAGTAGATGGCATTGGAAAACGAAGCCAATGATCACAACCATCTTTGATTTCTCCATAGAATGCTAGAGACACCTATTGGGCGTTAGTGGATTTCGCAAGTAAAACGGTTGAAATTCAAATTGTTGCGGAAATTTTAACAATAGATGCCACTACAAAAATGTGTGAATTTCCAAATTATTCCGCTCCGAACCAAGAGGGCTAGTGGTTATGTTGGAACCAACGCGAAGACTTCTACTAGCAGTCCATATATAATAAGTCAATGGTAGAGGTAGAGTAATATAGCGACGTTTGCTAAGATGGCGTACTTGGTAAAAAAATCCAATTGATGGTAGCTCATATGTCAAAAGGTATTCAAAGAAAAGTCTTTCAAAAATCTAAATCAACTGAACAGCGTTAGTATGGGGCTCAAAGTCTCAAATGAGTACAGTTACACTACAATCCCTTGTGGCATTTCTCAATATGGGGACTATTCCCAACTGACAATTATTACAGGTCGCCAATGCATATCATTTCTGCAATCACATAATTTGAATGCCAACTAAAATAGGTACTCGACTCAAGAAAGAAGATAAGTTGTTTTCTGAACTCTATTAGGTAGTTTCTGAAACGGTCAAGCGAGTGACTTCTGTTTCGTTCTGTCTACAGAGTATAAAACCAACAAAGTTCCTCCTAATTATACTCCATCCCATACGAAATGCGTTTAAAAGGTCTTGACGAGCAAATAAACTCAACAGACGACAGATTGACTGTGACTGGCCATAAAACTGGCCTTTCATAAGAGCCGATTGCAGACGTACGTCAATATCTGCACACATTGCAATTAAGAGCACTCTTCAGTAATTCCTATTTATAGACACTATCCACAGTGGCAATCCAATTAAGCTGAGCGGTTCATATTAGAAGCTCGTCAAGTGTTTCCAAGCAACTATCAAAGCAAATTGAACGACATTACCTTATCTAATCTCTGGGGGCGAAACATCGTTGGAACTTTACTACCAACATCCTAGTTGTGATAACAAATCACACGTACAACAACGTGCACCTTATGCAACCTTCGATACGAGTAGTATTCCGCAATGCAACTTACCATTTCGTTTGAGTTCCCGTTCAGTGAGTCTTCCCGCTGTAATGTGCTGCCGTCAATTGTCCGGAGAATGGAACCACCAATGGAGCTACTATCGATTACCTCCATATCTGTGCCCGGCATGTGATGGTGATGGTGTTGAAGTTGTTGTATATCATTTGGATACTTGATGACGGTCATTTCTTGCTGTCTATTGATGTCTTCGTCTGCGAAATTACCGCTGCGATAATTACCATGCAAATTATCGCAATCGATGCTCTTCAGATTGTTTCCGGGGTGGTGGTGAAGCGGTTGATGATGCTGATGATGATGACGCGTCGAGTGATGAAAGTTCTTGAATTGTTTCACCGCCTCATAGCCGGTTAGCAGTTCGCTTTTGATGAGTTTCTCGATAAAGTTCGCTGGCACTTTCATTCCTTGAAGATGGTGAGCTAGAGTTGCGCCAACTCCAACACCGCCGCCTCCTCCTCCAACGCCGCCGCCACTATTGCCGTTACGGGCTAATTTGCTTAATTGTCGATTGTTTTTGTTGCTATTGTTGGTGGTCGTACTGGTCGCTATGGTTGTGGTTGTCGGCGAGTTATTATTTATTGTTGTGGTTTCGGTTTGTTGCAATCCATAAATTTGCGATGCATTCAATAAGCCAAACATCCTATCCAATGGATGTGGGGCTCCTTGACTTTTGAAGGAGAAATCTTGGCTTTTGGGGTTTTTGACTTTCTGATTGTTCGATTTGAATGATGTTATGCGGAGGTGTTGTTGTAGTGTGGTGGATGTAGGAAGATGGAAGTGCGTATCACTTCCTACTTCACCGTTGTCTCTGATGTAATTTTGAGTCTTCTTTATATGGCAACTGCCTTAGTCATGCGTGACGAAGTTTTTGTTCGACAATGCGGTCATGGATCGAAAGGGAGTCGGTTGTTGCATTATTGTTTTTGATTGCATTTACTTGTGGGGTGATCTGGAAATAAATAAAAAGAGAATGGTATAAGTTGTGTTTGTGGGGAAACTTTTGGAATTAATTCAATTTATATGCAATTTTGATATGCTATTGTTGGTTCAGGTCTAAATATAAAATACTATGTAATGTACAAGCAAATACATAAAGTCCGATCAGTCGGTGCTAACAACTGCAAAGGCTTCAATATGTCAACGATAATTCTGAGCTGAGTGTATCACTTAAGACGCGGTTGAGTTCTTCACGTTTTAGAGAGGTTTTAGTGTACTGCGAACTTATGGGCCTCTACGGCGCCATATACCAGAATGTGATTTAGAATTTTGGCGGTCTCGTTACAAAATCTGCAGAGACTTTCATCTGATATGTCTATTTTCTTCATTCCTACTGCACTTTACTTAATCATTTTAGGTTGAAGTTTTCTATAGGCCTTGAAGGTATTGAAAGCTTCAAGCCACAATTCTCAATAGTTTTTTGAACTCATCTTTGCTTAAACAGCCTTGTGTGTTTCAACAAATTCACTTCCTTAAGTCGACAATTACTTTCAAAGTAAGAACGTTTCATCAAACTTTTTTTTTAACTCATGTCATAAGTAAATCGACTTAAAATAAGAACAACATGCCTTTGCACAGCGAGCCAAAGTTACATGTCTGTCCGTCTAGGCGATCGAGCTGTCTGAAAGTCCCTTTGTTGAATTCCTCTTGATTCTCATCGTGAAATTGATTCTTTATCTCTATGTGAGCTGGAAACAATGTGATCGAGGCGCACCTACTAAATATTATAATAATGACAACGACATTAAATTAAATGACCATCTTAATCACATCCCAGTAATGTCTTTTGTGCGCCTGAAATGAATCATCAGAAAAATATAATATACTTCTTTTCCGTATACCGAGGTCCACTTTTGTGGTGGGGCTCAATTCATGAGCTATTTTTCCCCAACACAAAGGACAACTTATGCTTTCGATATATCTTTTCTAAGGCCGTGTGTCAATTGGGCTAAATAATTATCCGCGGCAAATTTCCTGACACTATGGTGGTGGAAAGCAAATTTTTCAGTTGTCAAAAAATGATCCTGTTCCGGGGGCAATATAATAAATTAAGGCTAATTTTTTGACGTTTTCTTTTGCTCCAGTTTGGCTGGAATGTTAAAGAGGAAATAAAACACCGAATTTCAATTTATTAATATTGCGAAATTCGATAAATCTCTATTTTAAGATTGGAGTTTGGCGAACATCTTGTTTCAACACTTTCATAAGTAGTGTCAGAAAATTATCCGAGGATAATTATTTATACCAATTGCCACACGCCTAGAAATAGTTCCGTGACAGAAAACGCACAGGTCAAACGTCAAACCGAAGCTCGTACAGTATTATATGGCCGCGTTCCATTGACCGCTAGATGACTAGCGGCATGCCAAACTCCATATAAAAAAAACTGACATTTCAGCATTTGCGCTAGATCTCTAGCACATTTTGTGAAATATCCTTTTCTGGGAAATTTTTCAATCTAGCGCAAAATGAACTGCTAGATTGAAAAAAATAACGAACTGTCAAAATAAAGGTGAAAGTGCAGAAGTCAAATATTTCCAATTTGGTGTAAAATGGGAATTCAAACTTCTATGTAACTAATATACATTGTATTTGCCTATTTAAATTATTGTGTACTAATAAATATGCGGCATGATGGCACAAAATTCATTTTTGACTCTCACGAGGATGAAATCATCCGAATTCAAATTGGTTCTCATGTCACTTTGCCGATCTAGCGGCAGCGGCAAAGTGACATTAGAACCAATTTGAGTTCGTATTATTTTATCTTCATGAGAGTCAAAAATGTATTTTGTGCCATCATGCCGCATATTTATTATTACACTATAAATATGCGGCACTTTCACTTTTATTTTGACAGTTCGTTATTTTTTTTTTCAATCTAGCAGTTCATTTTGCGCTAGATTGAAAAATTTCCCAGAAAAGGATATTTCACAAAAGGTGCTAGAGCTCTAGCGTAAATGGTGAAATGTCAGTTTTTTTTATATGGAGTTTGACATGTTGCTAGTCATCTAGCGGTCAATGGAACGCGGCCAATATGTCCCTCTCCTAAGGGAGCGCTTTTTTTATAACTCCACCAACCATTTGTCGAAATAACTTTAAACTTTGCACGTTGATAGACAAAATTTCTAAATATGTAGGTGTTTATCCATTTTCCAAACTGGCCCCTATACTCGTTTTTAAGGGGTAAAATATTAATAGCAATCACGTTAATTAAAGACTACAACTTTCTAGTCAATTAACACAGCGATTTGCAATTTTACACGGTGATAGAGAATAGAAAAGTATAACTTGACACGTATTTCAAGATTTTGACTTTAACCCAACAACCCCTTTCAGGGGGGCAATACTCCTTAAGGGGTAAAATACCTTTTTTTTCGAATTTAATTGAAATAGTACTCTACAATTCCACTTTCTAAAAGCCTTCCCTATTTCAATAATTTTTGAAAAAAAACGACCGTATTGACTTAAAACTTTACGCGGTAGTAGAAAAACTAAAACTATTTCAAATACTTACATATGTTTTTATAGTACACCGGGAAACGAAATATGTTATTAATTTTTATTTCCAAAGACATGTCCTATCGGAGGTACAATTCGCCTAAAGTAAGCGGCAAAAAGCAGTTCCAATTCAAAAATTCACACATCGAAATGATACATTGCGTGCGTTCGGTACTAACGACTCATTTCTATAGACATTTGATTTGTGTGTTTTTTAAGGCGTCAACAACATTAAGATATAGATCACTTAATTGAAAATCCGAATTTAAAATTAATCACACCAGCATCTTGTCGCCATCAATTTTATTCAATATTCTAAAATGAATACATGCGCGTTACAAACAATTAATCTCCTGTTATCAATAATTTATTATAAATATTCATAGAGAACAGAACAAAAAGACTAATCGGTCGGTTCCCTTCAAGGCCGTTTTGTTAAACGTTCCAGCCTACTTAAAATACCATCAATAAATATAAACAAAAATTACATCTCATTAGTTAGTGGCCGTAACAATTAACAACACCATGGGTATACTTGGCACATTTGAAATAAGAATTAATTAAGAACAATAATGTATCTGTTCCGAACCGAAACCGAAAAGAAATGTTTAATCATCACTAATGGTCTATAGAATATAAGTATAATTGGTTATAAGCAGTCGATTTAACACGCTTATTAGCAATTTTGCATTTTTTTTTCTTCTATTTTCTGCATAATTTTATAATTTAATTTTTTAATAATAATAATTATTAATCATTCAAACGTTTAGCGAATTTCGCAACATTAGCAATTAAACATTATACGCTTTTACAGTTGGGCCTTTTTTTTTTGTTGCTTTTTGAATAAATTTACATAAAAAAAAGAAACTCGTGCTGTTAGATTTATTATTATAAGATCTAATAAAGTTGTTGCAAGAAGAAGAAGATTTATTTCTAGATGTAAATACTCACTGGCTAAAAAGAATATCAAATTGCCTTTTGTAAGTGATTTGCAATTCAAATTAGGACTTAAATTTATATATGTATTTTGGAACAAAATTAACTTGACTTATTACCGGAAAGGTAAAACTTAAAAATATCTTAATTAAGTTACGAGTAGGTATCTACATGGATCTTTAGTTTTGTATTTGTATTGTATAAAAGAGAATCTGGGAAGAAAAACTGGAGAAGCACTGAGAGATGGAGCGATTACGTGATCTGATGAAATTAGTGACTTTCTCTAAGGTGTTGTCTCGCTCTTGCTCTTTAATAAGAAAGGGGGTTTTGAAAATTTATGTAACATGGGGATACATTTTTTTTCTTTGTTCGGAACAGGTGGAAGTTTATAACGCGCTATGAACAGCATCACCTCCCAATGATACAAATTTGTTTTGTGTTGCTACTAAGATATTACTTATCAAGCAATGTTAAAGACGTTTGACAGGCAACTTTCAGGCAGTAGTACCCGTTAGTTTTAAAATGTTATCGCGGTTGCGACTGCATAGCTCTGTGTGCAGGACTACTGTGCGAAGGGTTTCTGGTTCGACCCTTAAAAGCACAAATTATACCTATAATCGGTTGTTTTCGACAGCGCCACCTCTCGCGAGTATAACTCCCCTGAGAAAGCTCAATTCAACAGTTCGGATTCGGCATAAAATTGTAGGGACCTACCATTCGTCCTAAAAACAAAAACTTACACAAAGGAAGGGTTGTGAGAGAAGACGGATCTATACGAATGATTTATCTGTTGCGTGAGTCATTTCTTTTTGGTAATTATACACTTTCGCTGTCACCTGTTTTTTTTTTGCCGATAAAAAATCCAAAATCCTGTACCTTCTAAAAACATGAAGATCGGTCTAATTTTGGATTATTTTATGGCCAAAAAACCGCAAAAGTGTACAATAAACTTGTTTTTTTTTTTTAATTTTTGGTAAGTACATACACACAAGAGTATCTAATACGTTAGTCACAACAGTCACCATCCTCACAAGACCAGTTACAGAGAGATGAGAATTTACTTCATAATGTAGTAGATCTACTTCATTTTTTAATTATTGTTCATCTGCTACGTAGCAACTTATTTTAACTTCGTTTATTTATGGTAGAAAATATCATTTAAAATAGAAAATATTGATGAATCAAATCAACGAAACAGAAATATCAGCAAAAATATGTGTCATGTAATGCACTATAGAATATCATATATGTGCTTCTGTCACACTACACATCCATGATCCATCTATAGATCGCATTATCCCATTGAAGACCTAACTTTATAATTTTGAGCATTTCGCCAAATGTGTACTTCGTTTTTTTGTAAATCTACTTCGTTTTTTTCGGGCAATTTGCTACTTTTTTTTGGGTTCAGCATTCTCATCCCTGAGTTACACCCTTTCACTTTTTAGTTTTTAAATTGAAGGAAATTCTTGAAACGCATAGTCATTGACTGGCCTTCAAACCAATTTGCATATAGTACCCAGCTACCTGCTCAAGCCCTTATCTTTTGACATTCTTTTTAAAAATTCCAAAGTAAATTAACTTACAAAATAAAAGAGTTGTGCTAACGTCAGCATTCTAGTACATATATTGTGCTTAACAAAGAACCTCAACTCAACTCAACTCAAATGTCAGTCGTATATATGAGCTTCAACAATCATGACTATCGATCAGGTTCAAGTTCACGTTTACCTGAAATGTATTATTTTCCAACCCGTCTGACCATTTATGACAAGCCGTGCTAACTATTGTCCCATTTGATCCAATTACCCACAATTACAATTCGATTTTAATACTCAGTTAATCTCCCCACGGTTTTGTTCAACGTATGCGTTTATATCAAATATGGGCGCCAATTGCAAACCACATATCCGGCCGTAACGAAAGAAAGAGAGAATTGATTGGAAAAATTGCGCCAGACATACAGACATTCGATTCACGTATTGTTTGCGCCCTCGCTTAATTTTTCAACCTTGTCACTAGATTAAAATTTATTTCCATTTTTATAACGTAATTAAATATTTTTGCTTGTTCTTGTTTTTATTTTATGTTTTTTTTTCTGTTCACAAGTCTGTCCGCATTTATGTGCCTTGTGTCCTTAAGGAGAGTTTCAGTTTTGTTGTTTGCTTGCAGTGTGCGACCTTGAATGCAGTCGCTTAACCTTTTGCCTGTCAATTATTGAAAAAAGGCCAACAATTGTTGTGTCGATTACTATTTTTTTGATTTTTTTTATATAAATAATGTAAACGTCTGTGAACTACATACATTGTGCGGTCGGCTAGGTAGGTCTGGGCCCTGTTTCATAAAAATTGACAATTGCGACAGGTGGTAGATGACAATCTGTAAACTGACAATGAGGCAATTGTCAAATTTCTGTTTCATAAATAATTAGACAATTTTGTAGAATTGTCGGAAAATATCCGACAATTGTCAAGTTTTGGTTTCATAAAAAAATTGTCAGGAATTTTTCGAGATCTAGAGCATACCGGAAAAAGCAATCACTTTCTTGATAAGACCCACGACAAATTTGTCAAAATATCTATAATTATGAAAAAATTGTCAGGACAAATTTGTCAAATAATGACAATGACAAAATAGTCATTACAAATTTGTCGTTGTATTTAACTGACAATTATGTCGCACCTGTCAAGATTTTATGAAATGAAAATTTGTCAGACAAGTGCGACAAATTTGTAGAATTGTAACCTGTCATTGTTTATGAAATAGGGCCCTGGTCTATATAATAATAATAACACATACGAAGTGAATTTTGTCAATTTGGGGCTTTTTGGCTGTCAAATTGTTGACAAATTATTACACCAAGTCCGATATAGAATGTCTACCAACCTTGAATTTGCTGTCTTGAAACGGATACCAAAAACGGATTAATTCTACTGAGTTCTACAATGACAGACTAAAAAAAAGTCAAATTGTCGTTTAGTTCCGTCTTACTTCTGGTTTTTCCCCAGCTTGTGTTCATGTTCATATTCATGTTTTTTTTAAGAGATAATGATAAACAATCGAACAAGTTCCATGTTTCTCTGTGACAGAGCACAACAGTGACATTGGCATCTACTTGTCATTAAGTGTTCGGAAATAGGAACGTACTTCGTAAGATAAGAAAAGCTCTCGAAAAAAAAACAGATTTATACTTGTTTTCTCCTTTTGCAATTGCCAGACCGGAAATGTTAATGAATGTCGAATGTCGATACTTTTTCTTGCTTTCAAATTAAACAATTTAATTTGTTTTTATTTCAGTTGCAGTGCTGCTGCTAATGTGCCCTCAAGCACTCATTATAATTCATAAGTTCCGCCTACTCTCTGCATAAGCATACCTATACCACTTTTACAACAACTGTATAGTCGCACGTCATTGCCAAGCCATATTTCTGAAGAGGAAATCGTAACCAATGTCCGTAGTGCGCACTTCTTTGTGCTTTCTTTTGTGTTGTCTTTCCTCCTTTCGATTTTTTTCTTTCGCAGTATTGTTATTGATTTTGACACTTTGTGGTTCGTCACCAGCTATTAGTATGCTAATCTGCGAGCGGACAGCGGACATGTCCAAACAAATCAAAGCGAGTCTATTTCTACCAAGCTCATAATGTAGTTATAGACACAGAGAGTCCATTCATTCTTGAAAGTGTGTTGACCCATTGGCCAATATATTCCCGACATGGAGACGGAGAGTAGGCCGATTAGAACGAATTTGTTTTGTTAGGTTACGTTGATGACTTTTTTGTTTATGATTTTTGTGGAAATTGCCCCTATGACGGACTGTCTAGCCATGAGTCGACGATAGATGAGTCGACCTGAAGTTCAGTTGTCTCATAGATATGGCTCTATGGTTATGAGATGACCATGAACGAGTTGTATAACCGTGATCTATATATGCGAACCGACCAGCGCCATATTTCACAAAAAATTGACTTTTGCGACAGATGACAATATGTAAACTGACAAATGGGCAATATGTCAAATTTCTGTTTCTAATTTTAAAAATTTGTATATTATGTCGGAAAGTAACCGACAATTGTCAAGTTTTGGTTTCATAAAAAAAAGGAATTGTCAGGAATTTTCCGAGAATTGTCATGCATTTTCTGGCAAATATTTACGGACAATTTTTTTATGGTACAGAAAAAATATACAATTTACAATTTTTATGTATGTAATTCACAATTGCGACAGGAGTTTTTGAGTTTCGCGTTACACAAACTAGAGATTAAAACACTCGTTCGAACTTAACCCCTAATTATAAATTGCTAGTAGAAACTGATGGGTGAAATTCGCGAACTGACGCGACCAAGAAAAGTTTGAACAGACTATCAAGACAAAATTGTCAAAATATGATAATAAAAAAATTGTCATAATCTGACAACCAAATTGTTGTTTAACTGACAATTGTGTCACCTGTCAATATTTTATGAAAAGAGAATTTGTCAGACGAGTGCGAAAAATGTGCAGAATTGCCACCTGTCAATGTTTATGTTTATGTTTTTACTTTCACCCGAAGATGTAGGTAGATGATTTGTAGACGAATTTTAAAATCGGTAAGGCAGTGTCCAAAGTAATGGCGGATTGTGTCGAAATGTGATGTGATTGTGTGAAAATACTTTGAAAAGTTCTCTAAAAAAAAAAACCGACCCACCAAGTTCATTATAAATCATATATCGTGCGTCGGTTCATAGGTAAAAGTCACTAAGTACAAATTGAAAAAAATGAGATTGTCTGATATTTCTCATCAAATTACACAGCTAACGGCGTTTTATGCAGGAAAAAGTCAATAACTGCCAACAAATAACTCTAATACGAATTACAAATTATAAAAAACCACTAAAAAAACAATTTTTCAGGCCAAAAAAATATGTTTCAAAATCATTATCTCCGCAAATTAATTTTGTTAGTTAGTGAGTTTTACCTTTGAACCGACGATATGTACTAGGTCCATTCATAAATCGGTTTGCTTACATGTAGTTTCACTGATTATGATCGACTTGCCCCAGTTCACTCCATTAAGTCAGTAATGCCAAAGAAAAATGTACTAGTCCACGGAACAACACGCATTGATTACAAGCTACCACGCAACATAAGGTCTAAAGTTACAGAAAATCTTTCCCGTAACAATAAATTAATACAGCTAAAGCAAAGTGTTAATAAACTAAGGAAAAAACTATGTAAGACATGACAGCAAGTTGTTGACATAATAAAGGGCAACAACAAAAAGGAAATACAATAAAATACTAAATAAGTGGCAACCGTAGATAGTATTATTGTAAAGACGTGCATATTTTGTTTGGTGGCTTCAGATTGTTTCAAGTTATGCAATTTTGCTTAATCGTAGTTTTATTTTCTTCTGTCATACCTTTCTGTATCTATCACATTCTCACTGTGGAATGCAGACACTTATACCTATCCAACGGATGCAGACAGGTGGTGTAATGTCTCGTGGAAGGGTATCAAATTATCAATATCATTAGATAATGGGATAGATTCAATGTGGCTCAGTTCCTTCGTATGCAGTGGCAGTAGTATGTCAATAAAACACGTTCCATCCGATATACGAAACGGAGAAAAGTGACACGCGATTTGGAAAAATGCTATTGCTACATAACACTGTAAAGTGAGTGTAATGTTGTTGGTTTTTTTTTTTTTTTTTTTTTTATGGGAATATAAGTTGTGATGGACACAAGAATTTACGTACAGGCCTTTTGGAGCCTAAAAAACGTTCGTAGATTTTTTTTACCTACGGACATACATGAAATAAGTTTAGTATAAACTGTGTAATTATTGAGAGGATTCTGCATTAAATATTTGAAAACTGTGAAGATTTTTTTCCGATGCAGACATTTTGAATAAGTCAAGTATTGCTTCAACTGCTACTATCGCATTTATGACATCGATGGTAGAACGCGATTTCTGAATCCATACCGATCGTTTAAGAAAGCCCGTTGAGAATTCTGCCTAGGATTATCTATATCTAGCAGACGGCCAATACGAAGATGGAAACTTCGAAGACTAATCAAAAACTAGCCACTAATTTTGCGAGACTTAATACCTAGTGCTTGGGAACGAATTCACTAAAATCGCAATCTCACAAGGTCGTCACAATTTTTCCGACTTACGACATCAAGCCAATTTTACCACCGCCTAACGCTTAATACCATTTACGAGTATCTGTGGGTATCTTCAAGCCACTTCAGAATGACGGCATAATTATTGCGAAACACTTAATGAACTATACTATACCCAAACGGTTACCGTGGAAAGAGTTAATGTTTTTGGTCAAACAAAGCGGCTCAGAGAAGATACCAATGTCTGGCTTAAACCTTACACCACCTACGTCCCACATTTAAAAATGTATAACCTCCCTGATGCGAGAGTATGAGGCATGACCAACATTTCTGCGAATACCACTTCGTGTTCTTCGTGGCGATTCCAGGTACTCTTTACATTGTTGGTCTCACGTTCTATGGTGTTTCGCGACGGCTGTGTGTGGTACCATTGTCCATAATTTAATTTCGTTTTCATCTTAATGGTAAAACACACACATTTTCGCAACAATTCCCTCAAAGTCATCATCATCATGGGAACGACGACGGTAGTTTTTATGTTCTTTTTTTCTCTTAATTGGGTCAAAACAGGGAATATAATTTTTTTATGTATCGCTCTTGTGTAAACTGTTCCGGTTGCGGAACAACCCGCTCGGCAATGTTATGCAAAAGGAGCAACTGTATATATTCTTCTCATATAGTTAACCAACACCTAATTACATACTGGCAAATTAAAATGTGTCTATCGCGATGGGAAATATCTTCAAAGGGCGTGCGCTAACAAGACTCCTATCTGGTCATCTCTTATGGTGGGTTTTCACTTTTTTTCTATATCGACTGCACGGTGGGTAGCTTTTAAACACACTACAACGATTTGGCTAATTAAACCATACAAACCAGTGAAAGTTTCCTAATGCCACTGGAGCATTATGGGTGAAGATTATCTCGCAATTCCCTCTACCATCTGTGCACAGCATGACAGATGCGTTTCTGATGTTGCCAATTTTTCAGACTTGTATATATCTTGTACGGATATTAATTGGATTTGATTGCGCGGCTAGAAGAATTCCACCACCCACTCCTCGGATGAGAGGGAATCGAAAGAAATGCGAGAAATATTGCATCAAATTAGGGTCAACCAGCAGCGTGCCGACCATGTCTGGCGGTATTCATATGCAAATCGCTGCTGGTTCGGGGCAAATGTCATTTATAAATGCCATATATATGCGAGTGTGTGTGTGTTGAGTGGAGAAATGTTGACAGCGAGTAACAAATTTCATACCTACCCACCAACGGAACCATGTAACCAGTTCGCATTTCTTTGTACAGAAAGTTTGCATAACAAAAGATGCAGATTTTAGCATAGATATACCGGAAACTTGGTGCTCAATTGGACATGAGTCGCAGAGGTATAAGACGAGTCAGTTTAGTGGCTTCTTGCGGTTCGGTTTTTGCTTGCTGCAGGAAAGTATCAGAGGTCGACACAAGTATGATTATTTTTGTGAACTGTTTTAGACTAATTGGCAGCCGAGAGCTGCTAATGGGGGCAATGTAAGCTTGAACTTAGAAATTGTTTTTTTGGTCTTATGTGATATTCCTTTTTTTTTATAGTCTGTGCAGTGGGAATGGTCTAAGAGGGGACTTATATCGAGGCGAGAAATAATTGAGAAAACGTGAACAATAAGCTTTGTAAGGGTTTGGTTAGCTAAGTTCTGAAAAGTGATGACTATAGAGCTCAATTTTCAGATCCATTTTTGAAAAATTTAATACTAACTACATATAATATACAAGGACTGTAACTGACAACAATTTAAGAGTACAGTTAGTAAGGTCTATCGGCAACTGCAACCGCATAAATATCTATGGGCGCTGTTGAAGCGATGCAGGCCTGGTTTGCCCAAGACCTCATATTTCATAAATGAAGTCATTGAAAGACATTTCAAATAAAAATTCGTTGAGATCTCACGCGCACAACTTATTTTATTAAATTTTAACATCTCTCCGTCAGTAGGTATTGGGGAACCTTTAGATGGCAGTCTTTGTGAGGTAGTTAAGGAGTTCACCTACCTCGGAGTAAACATGAACTCCACGAATGCAAAACAATGGGATTCAATACTCCTAAATCTAAGGACGAAATGTGTGATCTACAAAACCCTTAGGCCCATTTCACACATACACGGCAGCCGGCTAACCAGTACCGGCTACCCGGTCATTGGGAATATGTACATTGTTATGGGCGCGTTCACACCTGCAAACCAAAACCGTCCATAAGAATGTATTCCCAACGACCGGGTAGCCGGTACTGGTTATCCGGCTGCCGGGTATGTGTGGAATGGGCCTTATCCTGCCAGTGCTGCATTATGGCGCCAAGTGTTGGACGATAAGCAAGAAGGGAGAGCGGTTACTGGGTTCCTTCGAAAGGAAAATACTTTGGCGGATTGTTGGTCCTGTGTCCGAGGGCGAATGGAGGAGAAGATATAACTGCGAACTCTATGAGCTGTACCAAGATGTGGATTAAGTCCAAAAAGCCAATCGACACATTGGCTCGGCCACATCGAGCAAATGGACAACAATGCTCCAGCTAAGAGGATCTTCGAATCCCAGCCCCAGGTTCGAGAAGACAAGGAAGACCGAATCTCCGTTTCAAAGAACAATCCATCGCGTATGCCAGAGCACTTAGTCTGGACAACTGGAAGCAGCGTGCCAGGGATCGTATAGACATAGCGGATGGAAAGCTGCAGGGTCTCAGGCAGAGACTCTTCACGGGTCTGGAGCTCGATATGTGATATTTGACTGGATTGGATGGAGAATACAATAAACTGACGCTCGTATGGCTCCTGGTGATTGAGAAGCTGTTAAAGATACTCATAAAGATGTTTGATACAGAAGGCTGGTCATTTTAGTCTCAGTAAAGTGCCTATCGGTCCTCAACTATGAACCAGTAACTTCAAAAAAGTGATACATTGAACACCTTTCGATCTAAGCAATACAAAAACTAGCACACTGCGCGAGGAGGAGGTCTGTAAACATACATTGAGGAGATAGAATATATAATCCGCTACCGACTATGCGACTGCCAATTCATCTATTCCAGGTTTGATAAAGCATTGTTAAGGTCTATTTGGAGGTCGGCTGTAGAATATATAAAACGCCACCAAAGGCTCAAAGCAAATTCAAATTCGACAAAGCATGCTTCTAAAATATCTGGAACCCCACGGATAACCTGGATAAATTAACACACCTCCTATAACTATAGAACACAAGTATCAACGAGTGAATATCAACAATTGCTATAGGTACTACTACCGGGATTCAGAAGAATACCCTCAAAAAGGAATTTAAGGCGTCTTTTGTCACGCTTATTGATTTGATTCTCGTCGTTGCTGGAAGGGCGGGCTTAAAAGTGTTACGCTTCGTCACCTAAAAATTTACCAATTTTTGTTGCTATGCCATAACCCATACAAACTAATTCTAGGACGAAGAGGATATGAACATTCATTATGTGACCGCCCAGTCCTCCAAGAATGTCGCTTGTCTTGCATGAGAGCACCATTCTTAGACACCTCAACAGATTTAAGACAAGTTATCAACAGATTCCAATGGGTTTGCCGCGGCTACAGGGGGCCTATAATTGTTGTATCATACGCAAAGCCTATGAATCCATGTTTAGACCCAGCGCCCAATATAACCCCTATACCTGTTTAACGCGAAATATGCATAAAACATAAAACGTGGTGTTTGGTAGTAGGTCATTGTCACAACTTATCTAGCGATTTTGAAGTGAGGTTTCCTTTCTACGTCACTATAGAAGAAAAGTAATTAATTTATTTTATCGCCTCGTTCCAATGTTTGGAATGTGGCTAAACCACATGTTGGCTTTGAATTTTTTTTTTTACTCGCATTTCAATTTTGAAAAAAAAAAAAAGTTTTTATTGTCGCAAATGAACAATTGCGCAATAACCTTCTTTATGGACGACAGTAATAAAAATTACTTACATGTTACATCACGTCATGTTGGTAGGTACCTATTTGGCAAAAGAAGGAATCATTTTAGCGAGCAAATGAAATGTGAAATAAATGATTGTTGTTCCTTCTACAGATTTCTGTTTGCAATCCAATTTTATTTAGTTAATTATAAATCAGGAAGAGTTATTTAAAACCGCCCTTTTCCAATATCAACGACATTCAATCGAACCAGAGCAAAAGAAAAGATTGTTCCTTCTACAAATGTATGAACGAAGGATGTGGCAAATGAGGATTATCCTCATCCTCCTATTCTCATATTCGAAACAATAGTTTTCCCGTAATGAATGGATTTAAAACAGAACGAAAAAAAAAATATGCCAACAGTTTAGCACCTACAGAGAGAAGGCGTGTATAGAAAGTGAAAGGATTAAAGAAACACAAAATCGATAGCTTCCATTGTAACCAAGCACGTTGCCGTTTCAGTTTTTATTTTTCTATCAAGTGATACTACCCACATACCGCCTACTGTCCGAATTAGTTCTGGACAAATGCAGAATTAGAACGCAGTGAGGTAGCATCTACATTTGAAACGCTGCTAAAATTTAGAAAACTGTAGGCGGTCATCAGAACAAAAATGTTGCTCGCTATGAATGGAATAAATGAAATAGTCCACAGGAATCGAAAGGAAATTAGATATTTTCTCAAGGTTTATGATAACAATCTCAGAGTTTTCAAGTGGTTTTAACAAAAAATTGGATTTTTTTTTTGTGGATTACACAGGAGGTCGTTTCAAAATGAAAGGGAAAGGATCAACATCGGATTGAAATAACAAAAAAGACGCCGAAATAGATCCCAATGTTAGATAGAGGTATTTTAAAAAAAAAAGACAACTAAAGGGTGTTTTTCAATTATAATGGAATTTAATGTGTGTGGATAACATACCTGTTATTTGGGATTATAAGTGTACAACAAGTATCACGGCATCGCTTCTTATCAAGTTATTTCATTCATGAAGGTAGATGCTGGTCCTGAAAATAAAATAACAAAAGGAAAGTGTTGTAGAAATATATACATAAATGTAGATACAAATTAATGTTATATGATTTGGATCTGTACTCGACTGACAGTAATGTCAAACTGATCAGGGGTGTTATATAAATCGGATTAAAAATAAAAGTAGATGGTTTTGTTGCTTTTTCAACATTTTTGACATTAAAGGCAGCAAAGAATTCAATCTAATCTACAGTTGTTAATTTTTGTTCTACTACCTTTTTAAAAACCGTTAATACATTCGCAAATTTAAATTTGGCGGGAAAAGAACCACTAGAAATGCTTAAGTTAAAAAAAATCTATGACATCAGTTCAGGAAGATCTTCGGAAGATTTTCGAATTCACAACCCAGTGTAAACCTAGAAATATTTATCTCTCAAGAACCAACGAGAATATCGGTACGAACCCACTTTAGTAGTAACAGAAAACATTAAGTAGTAGCTTGGGCATATGAGTGGTGTGTTAGAGATTGTTCAATTCAATATCGGCATGCAACAACGAAAGACGTATGCCTGAGTTCACCCTAAAAGAAGTTAGATCTCTTACGAATTATCCGTTCAAGTTTATATACGAGGGACGGCACAGTAGAGGAAGACCGCGACTAAGGTGGCGCACGCAAGTGGAAGGCGACCTTAACGAACTTAGCGTGCGAAACTAGAGACAGCTGACCAAAGATCGTGCTGGCTGGAGACGCTTGTCGGTTGAGGCCCAGGTCCACCCCGGACTGTAGCGCCAACTTAAGTAAGTAAGATATCAGTTTATGATTAGACCAAAGCTATCGTCACCATAAAAATACGAGTTGTTAAGTGAGTTGTTTAACCCGCAAATTTCAGTAATTGGAGTATAGGAATAGGATGTGATAATAGTTGCGTTTTTATGAAACCTCCCCAGCCAGTGGTTGCCAGTAGTTGCCAGTTGAGAAACATTTCACATGCTAATTACAACAACAACCTGCTGGCAACAACTCTTGATTTTCTCCCCAGTCCCCAGAGCTGCTGGCTGGCAGCTGGCTAAATTGAATTCACAATGAACAAACAGGTGGCGCTGAAAGCAACAAATGGCTTAGAATTTCCGTACAATTTGCTTAAATCATATGGCGTTCTTATATCATACAAACATTCCAGAGAATATGTCAGAATGTAGCAAATATTTCTACCAAATGCATAATTTTATACTAAAACTCGGCTGGCTGGCTTCATCTTGCTGGCAATTGTCCAAATGAACGGCTGGCTGGCGAGGTTTCAAAAAAACATGCCTAATCACTTAAATTTGGAACATTAGTCTGCAACTGGCAATGTGATTCATATTCGAAATAAAATTTAAAAGATCAATTCACAACCATCGATCATGACAAGAACCAAACCCAATTTCTCCAACCACTACCGAAAAGAAGTCTTAGCTGGGAACACTTTGCCAACTTTTTCTCTAAGACATGGTTTAGCTTTATTATTTGACGTTTGATTGTCCTGACAACAAATCCCTTGATCAACTAATGTCAAACTTCTGAAAGCGTTCGATTGGCGCTCAACTGACAGTTCTTCTACTGAAAAGAAGATAAATTTGCTTCTGGATTTGAATTCAGAATCGCGGAGAGTTCTTCCGGACGGTTCTGGACGACCAACCGAAAACAACATAAATATTTACACACATTTTCAGAAGAAATAAAATAATCAAACTCACTAACTGAATTGAATATAGAAAATGATCTTCAATCACGCATAACCAACGCCAGAATGTAACGCACACTCTAATTAGGAATTCTTAAGGCAATCTTCATCCGTCAGATTTCAATGAAAGCCGTCACTGACAGTGACTGTCATCTTTTTGATAAATTATAAACGCGTGATTCAGCATTCCTGCTTCTCTTTGGAAATGCACTTTAATTCAACAGAAACTGACAACTAATTTAGGACAGCTTTGCGACGCGCAACAACATCGACCTACTGCACTTTTAGCTCTGTGAATCATTCATACATTCCGCCCCGGGTGTTAGTGCCTGTCTGTAAGTTGCTCTAGATTACACAATTTTTGAAATATACAGAAGAACAACAAAGAAAGTAATGAGCACCAAAACTGAAAAAAAGAACGTGACCTCACACTTTCTAAGGCAGGTCGCTGCAAGAACAAGGGCACATTCTCCCAAACACATAGTCTATTGTCTTGACCTTTCTAATCATAATGTGGGGCGAAAAATAGGCCAGCAATGGAAAATATCTATATGTGCCCTAACTGTTTGTTTGCTTTTAACAACAATAAGTGTATATCTCACCTGTAATCTGTGTGTGTTCATTTGGGAAAATCCCAACACAAATACTAGTACAGAACAGTGATAGGCGAACTACACTTTGTATAGTGAATGTACTTGAAGCTGTATCTGTTCTGTCATGTGATGCATTTATAAGCGCAGAGAGAGGGAGACCCAACAAGATCATTTGAATAGAGGCGGTCGTCATCAGTGTCGCTGTCATGCACCGTTCGAAATGATGATTTATCGATATGATGAAGTGAACGCGATACAGCCACCAAGTCGAACAAAAGCAGTGTCATGTATCAGAAACAGAATATATAGCGCACTCATTGATTCAACTTCGAATCTGACTCCCACTACACTAGAAACAATAAACAAGATGGCATTCATTCAGCAAGTGATTGACAAATGTCATATATTCAAATTTCAACGGCAAATACGAAACGAAAACACAAATACGAGGACGGTGAAAAGGGATGCCAAAGGCGGTCGTCGATTCATCTATGTGACTTTTGATGCAGGAGGACATAACCACAAAAGACTGCTTTTCCAAAAGAACCGTTCGTTTGCATAAAGTAATCGAATGTGCCTCGGAGTGGGTTACGAAGTGTGTAAGGAAATTGTTTTGACATTTTGTACGCGCTGCACTTGTACATAGGATTTGCTTTGAATATAACGTATGTGTATGTGAATGCGTATATTGTTGGATGAAATATTATTTACAAGTTCCAGGAAGGAGCACGGGATATACAGGGATTTCTGTGCGTGTGTACTTATAACAAACTACTATAGGCGGCTTTACCTGCCAGGTTGGTTTATTGTTGTTTTATCACCGAGTTACAATGGCCTTTTTGTGAATCTTTTACGGCTTGTTCCGCCTTTTATTGGGTGTAGAGATACCTGTCCTAGTTTAGGGCGAAAGATCACGCTGTTGATCTAGGTTTATAGACGTAATCTCTGCCCTCGTAAATTATGTAAGAAGATCACGTGGAATCGTGCAGAGATGAATGGGATTTTAACAGTATTCTCTGGAGGACAAGTTTTTCAAGTTTTATGACATATTTTTTTCGAACTCAAATGAAATTGTTTTCAATATCTCTTTCTAATAAGGACCCATGAAGAAACCAAACGCGTGACGGTAATTCTAAGAAGACTTTAATGCACTCTGCGGTTGGGGATTTTCAACGCACTTGATTGGGATTGTTTTTTTTAAAGCATCGCGTGTCACCTCTGCTAGCATAAGGTGTTGGCTCAGCGAAAATCGTTTTGTACGACTGCAAGTGACGAAAAAATGCAATCAAAATATTTTGAATCCGTTTAGACACATTTATAGATAGGTAGATGGAAAGATGGATATTCATTATTTTCAGTAAGGTTACATTTTCCCAGAGGCGTAGCTTTTCAAGAGTCGGCAACGATCAATTTTCAAAAAATTAGGTCTTAAGTTTGGATTTCCATTAGGTATAGGTTTTTAAACTTTTAAATGAATACAAAAGTCGGCATTCTAAAAGATTCCACATGAACTCCTTAAAATCGGTGAATTTGCCGATTGAAATCCTTAAAATTTAGCGAGTTTAGATTCGATTTTAAAAGGACGGTTGGCATTTCTAATTTGAGGTTAAATTCGAAGGAATGTGTTATTCGGTAGTTCGCGGCTTACTGATGTAGATTGAGAATTTAGCAATTCGCGGCAAACATGTGTGGGCCAAGAGGAGGATAATTAATTATCCCATGAAAATGTATTAAGAAAATAAGTTTATAAACAGTTTAAATAACGAAATTTCGAATTTCAAACTTTTTTCCGCGAACGAAATCACTCTTGGCGCGAATTGTCAAAGTTTATTCGCAATCCACATCATTTAATTAGCGTTCCACAAACTAGCGAATAAAACATTCGTTCGAACTTAACCTTAAACTAGACATTGTGGGTAGAAACTGATGGCTGGAATTCGCGAACTGTCGCGACCTATAAAAGTGTTCAAGAGAACGGGCTGTCAAAACTTGCGAATAGTCGTTCGATCGTAGGAAGTTGGTCGCTCTTATGTGAATGGTCCTTTAGGTACTAGCCCCAGGGGTGTTCCTGTTAAGATTGGTCAAAATTGGACAAAGGGGCGTGGCGCCTCCCATACAAAATACATCTTCTATGGAGTGAAACTCGTTGACGTTAGATACATATTATAACTCGATAACCGCTGGGCCGATTTTCATGATTTCTATATAGTCGGCAAGTTCCTGAAATAAGTCGGCTTTAGAGGCTCTATACTCATTGACAAACTACACATCGGCTTATCGAAATATTTTGTGTTGTAAAATTTATATACGTCTTTGTTAATTTAATTCTGTTGTCTTCTAGATACAAGGTCTTAAAAAAAAGCTTCGTTCGTTTATACAAAAAACCTTAGAAATGAACAACTTCGAAGCAAAAGGGCTGATTGATTCGCCACCATATAAAACATAACACAAATTCCGTCAATTCAGTGCAAAAGTATAGGACCAAATTTACACAAATTTACAAATTTACTGTCGTGAAAATATATCGACTTATCCCAAACTGCTGCGCTTTTTGATGCCAACTGATGAATACAAATTGAGAGAAATTTAAGACTCTTAATTGATGAAAGGTTGTGTCAGTAGGAACTTAAAATCAGATATAAAGCCTTAAAATTTGTCATATAATTTAAGTCCTGGTATAAAAAAACCAAAAATATGGTCAACTATTGACAATTTAGACCTAGCTACGGCTAGCTAGAACCACTTTGTTAGAAGTACGACAAAGCAATATTGACTAGTATGGTCATAATGACTAGTCTCCAATTAAAAACCTTGATATGCATAATATAAATGTAAAATAGAGCTTACTGCATAATCATTTTCCTCTTATGATCAAACCTGTTATTCAGTCAAATCTTGACTTGAAACTCTGACAAATTAGAAGAAACATCTCCCAAAAACTATAGGTAAACACTTCCAAGTTCCAACTAACCCCCTTTCATTGGGTGATCTCGGGGAATTTTTTGTCAAAGCAATAAATTATGGACCAATTTGCTATAGATGCAAATTTATCAATGCAACTTTTCTATTGGCAACAAATGAAGTTATCCCTTTTAACCACTCTGCTGGAATTATTCAATTCCATTTGTCGTAACCCGTAGGCTATTTATAACTCACAAATGCCATTCAACTGACAGTCATTGACCACTTTCCGGACGAATTTCACTTCAACAATCTAAAATTAGCCCACAAGATTCACTCGCCAGTATTGAACTAAAAATATCCATAAATCCACAGAAACCGGCTTAGGAATTGCATCTTCAAGCTCAAACTCCGAAGAGCGCACATTACCATCTCTCGGTTTGTCGGTTTGACATCTTGTTATGGTGTGCAAAAGAAAAATACGAAAGCGCATCCAGCATCGCAACTCTAGCTGCCTGACCTCTTCGTTTGGTCTTGGTCATCAAATTCACTTTTTTTGTTTTATAAATATTTTAATTTAAATGTAAAAATCGAACGATAAAATGTTTCTTCCGCCAGAGCAGCACAATCTTGTAAATTGTCATTCCGGGTGATAAAGTTTCGCTTTCAGTTCGATGATCGGCATCAGAGAGTGCCCAAAAACAAAACCTCGCAGTTTGGCTTTGGTTGGATAATATGTTGGTGCCGTCTGTCTGTCGCTTGGGAGGGTTTTCCCCAGAAAAGCCTATCAATTCGGACTCAAGATTAATGCATCTCCGGCGATGAGAGGTGAAAAATGAAAACTGAAAACACAACTCTGTCAGAGATGACCTTAAAGTGGGCGAATGCTGCTGCTGCTGCGCTACTCAATATTGATTGAAGCTGCAATCCACTGAATGAACTTGAACGAGAGGGTATATACAGCCTACAGATAACTTTCACTTCCCAAAGTTGTTTGTGGAATTTTTCCTGCATCAAGTTGGTATACGTTTAGATTAAAGTGAATTCCAAGCGTTTTGAGTGGAGGCGATAAGGCCCAAGAATGAGCCCATCATAGTGCGCCCGCCTCGCACTATACCCAAAAATGAAAAGTCGAACAAATGTCTGTTTTCACTTGTGACGCGTGAAAGTGAATTTTATAACTTTCTGGATTCTTTCTGGCAGCCAGATTGCCTGTCTACGAATTGATGTCGGACAACAACTACTGAGTCTGCTTTTGACAGCGAATTTCGATCTTTAATCTTCGATGTGCGGATCGTGCTCGCGCGTGGGCTGATTATTTCCAGGTTCATTATGCGGCTGATGTTGTTGCCTTGGATTGAGCTCTTCAGATATTGATCAATTCTTCGCAAATAATTAGGGTTAAGTTGAATGCGGGTGGGTCGTTACTTCCTTGTGGTGTAATATGCGAGATTTATTATCAAGGATATGTGTTGGTTTTTTTACTCGTACTCTGTTATAAATTTACATGATACCATATCGGGTGGTATATTTTAAAGTGACATGTCGTAAGAACAAGATAGCCTTCTAAATGGTGAATCATGATGGGATTACGTGGACTTATGTTAGTGTCAGATATGGACGTATGTTCACTTAAGTTCTGTTAAATGCTTAAAATGTGACATACTTTATTATTGAGCGGTGACGACAGATAATTACACTGGCTTAAGCTGGATTACTCTCACGCAATTTGATTATACTTCTCGCTTACTATAGTGTCGTTTCAGTGTGTTTGCCAAAATGTCTATGATGACGGTGGGCCAATTGTGTTATTCGTCTAATTTGTCTAATTTCAACTGTCAAAAAACGATCCTAATCCGGGAGCTACACTAATTTATCTTTTTGGTATTACTAGTTGTCTACTGATTAAGTGGGTTAAATTTAAGAAATTTGCAAGAACATGCTTTCATCTAATAAAAATTGCATTAATTCAATTTTATAGGAAGCACAACTAATTGTTTCTTATACATAGTGGCTTATGACCACTTGTCCGATTGTCTATACATTTTCATTCATCTCTCATATTTTTAAACAAATATTTTATTTCATTATTTTGTGGTTAGGTATTTTATGAAAACTAATGAGTGGGAAAAATGTACGTGTTTATTTTTTTAAGGGAAATTTTGGCACTTACAATGGGAATATTTTTATTAAAAGGCTATGAGTAACTTAGCAATTTAATCCACTAGCTCTCACTATGAAAGCATTGACACACACCATTTGTAAGCAAGTCTCTTAACAAAATATCCGATGAACTGGCGAGTAAGGACCCACTTCTAGCGACAAAAATTGTTCCCAAAAATATAAATAATGTGGGTGAGTGTTATAAATTGAACTTATGGACTTACTTAATTAGGTCTTTCAAAATTCAGTCCAATTACTAGCATACGCCGATGATATTGACATAATTGGTTGAACACAGCGAGCTGCCACTGGTAGTTTTGCTGGTATAGAAACGGAAGCAGCTAAAATGGTTCTGGCGGTCGATGAAGGCAAAACCAAGTATATGCTGGCAAAAAGAAAGGACACCCAACATCGTAGAATCGGACAAAATGTCGCAATTGACAGCTATAACTTTGAGGTAGTAAGGGACTTTGTCTACCTCGGCTCTGCTATAAATTCTGACAACAAGATCTCAGAAGAAATTAAACGAAGAATAACTCTTGGCTAAGAAGGCAATTGAGTAGGAGAGCCCTATCCCGAGCAATTAAGGAGAGTCTGTATAAGACCTTGATTATTCTAGTCCTGCTTTATGGCGCTAAAGCTTGGACTCTATCTAAAGCGGTCGGAAGATATCCTCAGTCGCTTCGAGAGAAAGATTCTTCGTAAAATCTTCGGTCTCGTTTTCGTTGACGGGCTTTGGAAAAGGAGATTCAAAGACGAACTGTACGATTTGTACAGCGACATCGACTTGGACAAAAAACTGCGAATCAGTCTTCGAGTCTAACCCGGAGGGACAACGAAGTAGAAGAATGCCTTAAATGGCGCGCGCGCAAGTAGAAGACGACCTCAACCGACTAGGAATGCGCAACTGAAGGCAGTTAGCTAAGGACTAGGCTCGATCTTTGACTAACCACCTCCAATTTCGCACTACAAGTTGTTTGATGTCGCTTTCAACTTGTGGGCGCTATACCTAAGGCGAGGTCTTCTTCTACTACTTTGTCCCTTCGGGTGGAATCTAAGACTCTTCGGGCCGAATCGTTTATGTCCATAACTTAAACAAAAAAGGCAAAAACCGCATCTGTCCATTTATTCTAAAAGATGCTGCCCTAACTCGAGTTGCTTTCGATTATTTCTAATAACTTCTCAAATACTTCTTCAAGTCTAAATTACTCTCTATAACTGGTAGGTACCTCATGTTTGCATTTCAAATAACTTGATTGTAGGTACCTCTACCAATAGTTTGAATGGCCATGATAAAAAAAACCTAAAGTAAGTATTCCAACTCCTTACCTCAGCCAAAGTAGATCTTCTACGAAAAATATATTTTCAAAGTTCATAACCCGCATCAAAACGAAAATGAACTTGAATTTGAATTTTATATATCCACGACCATCAATCGAAAAAAAAACAATTCCATTCATTAGACCGATTTCTGTGAAAGTAAAACTAAACTACATATTCCAAAGTTTCTAATGACAGACACCATAGATAACTTTCAAGTACCTCCACACGACATATACAAGACCCCCATTCTCTGCCAGATGTTTCAAGTATTGTATGGCAACAAAAACAAAACTAAAGCCAAGTACGGATACTATAAGTCCTCCTCACTGACTTTGTTCTATACCAATGGGCACAGGGGGCTTACTATACTTGTATCAGTTTTTTGTTAAGAAAAAAAAAAACACACACAAAGCCGGAAAATTTGTAAAATAAAACCAAAATTTTCGTGCTGACGATGAAGGTAGAACAGCACACGGAGCAAAATAAAATAAAATAAAATAAACAAACAAACGCCATAATGCATCTATGAGATACATTTTCTATTTAAACCAAAAAATAAAACAAAAATTCTCAACTCAGCAGAAAAACAAGTTGGATGCGGGTCTCTCCACACGATCTGTATCTTCAGTACGGGTAACTCGTATAGTGACAACGGGGAAGATGAGGATGAGGAAAGTCGAGGTTTTCCTCTAATGGTTTTCACTTTGTTTTATTTTTTTCTTCTCTCCGATATTTTCGTGGCTATTAGACACTTTTTTGTGGACGAGACACGATCTAAAGTACACCCAAAATGTACGTGGGGGAAATAGAAATATACTCGTACTCGTATAAGTGCTACTTGGTATTAAGTTCGTTTCTATAGTTTGGAGAACGTGTCGGATTTTTAAAAAGTTTCTAGATGCTGGTTCCGTTGAAGTTGAGGTGATTTCAATTGAAATTCATTTTAATGGCAAATGAAGTTCAAGAAATTGAATACGAAATGAAGGTCGTCGACCAGGGGTAGGCTGTTTTAATGTTAAATGCAGCTGCAATTCTTGTGAAGAAAAAAATAACTAGGTCATCCTACAGTGGACACATTTTAGTGTTTTTTTTTTAACTATTTTTGTAAAATGAAATCTAAAAAGTTGACTACGTGGAATTGTTTACACGCAATTGCAGTCAAGTCTTGCGCAAAAGGATTGAGTCTGGAGTGAGAAAAATGTCTCTGCTTTCTTGAAAGTATGGTAGCTTCGAATAATCTGGGAGATTATTTGCTTCCGATGATGCAGTAACAACACCCCGAATCGAAAGCTATAAAGACACATCAGAGCTCACGTGCTCTGCTTACACTCGTTGCGTAGTATTTTGTTGAAAGTGAATCCAGAAAAGATCTACACTGTACAGGATGGGCCATCTAAAGGTTTCTTTTTAAATTATAGGTTATTTTGACACTGACAGCTATTTCCCGCTCGAAATCTTGATAAAAAGTCAGTATCATACCTCCGCGGAACGAAATGAGTCGCTTTACGCTTGAACAACGTTGGGAAATATTGAAATCTTATTTCCAAAAGATGTGCGTTTTTTGAAAAGAAGTTTTGGCCGAAATGCAGCACTCACCGCGCGTGCTGTACGCAAGTTTGTGCAAAAAGTTCATCTCGGTGGCTACGTTAACAAACAAAATTGCCGCATCCGGGACTCGGAAAACCCGCACGTTATTGTCGAGAAGCCAATGCATCCACAGAGAGTGACAGTTTGGTGCAGATTGTGGAATTCAAAAATGAGGCTGGGAACAACGTTTTGGTCAACGGTGGGCGTTACAGAGCCATGTTAACAGACTTTTTTTTACTGAAATTGAAGAAATGGATTTGGACGACCTCAGGATGGCGCGCCATGCCACACAGCCCATACCACAATCGATCTTTTGCGCACCAAATTCAAAAATCGTGTTATCAGCCGTCTTGGCGATGTCAATTGGCCGCCTGAGAGCTGCGATTTGACTGACCCCTTTGAACATTTTTTGTGTGGGAAGTGTGAAAGACCGATGTTATGCCAAAAATCCGAACACGATTCAAACACTTAAGGCGAATATCATCCAAGCAATCCGTGAGCTACAGCCCGAAACCATCAACAAGGTGTTGGAAAATTGGAGTGACAGAATGCGATACTGCGAAGCCAGCCGAGGCTGCCACTTGAACGACGTTGTGTTCCATAGTTAATGGGAATCTTTGCTCTTACTAATAAAGCCATAATACATGGAAACAAATTTAATTTTGTTCATTTTATTGTCTAGAGGCTTCGCTCGAGACTCTATGTGTCCTCAACACAGATTGTCGTAGGCAGTATGTTTTCAGGTAAAATTTGTTTAGTGGTGAATGAGGGCAACACATCGCTGTCAACAAGAAGGGATACACAACATCGACGAATCGGATAGAACGTCAAGATAGACAGCTATAACTTTGAGGTGAGGTTAGGGACTTTATCTACCTCGGCTCCGCTATAAACTCTGATAATGACACCACAGCAGAAATCAAACGAAGAGTTAAGACTTGCCAACTTCTGTTTCTTTGGCCTCAGAAGGCAACTGAATAGTAAGACTTTGTCAAGAAACACTAAGGAGACTCTATATAAGACCCTCATCATCCCAGTCCTACTCTGTGGCGCAGAAGCATGGACGTTATCAAAGGCGGATGAAGATCTTCTTCGTCGTTTTGCAAAATTCTTCGAGTGATTTTCGGTCCCGTTTTGCGTGTTGGTTGAAGCCTAGGTCCACCCCGGACTGTAGAGGGTAAGTAAGCTAAATAAGTCTAAGTAAGTATGTATTCAGGTCAGTCTTCCGGATCGCCTCTGGAATCAATTAATTATGAGGGGATAAGCTACTTCTAGGTAGTGATGGGGCCACTTGGGACCTACCTACCAAGCTATTCTTTTAACAAAAATTATCAAAAAATCAGTCAGCTTTATTTGAATAAGGATCCCAGATAAGACACCAATAAACATTCCTGCAGGTTAAAAACTGTCAATCCTTTAGGCAGATGAAAAAAGCGGAATCAAATATATTTACCCAACTAGTGATCATTTAAGGCCAAGATCAACAGTTCTCAACTTAAACTGGTGATACATTTTTAAGAGTAAAGAAACGATACTGCTATCTCTAGGCCAACCCAAGCAACCAGAACATGTTTAATGACGGGCGGTAGCTGCTTTTTGACAAATTAAGCATTCAGGCAAACCTCCAAATGTAAAGTCTCAAATGACGACCCACTTAAACACAAATTGCTGTAATTAAAGCTCAAATATTCATTCAAGAAGCCCAAATTCCGGTATCTCGGTATCTCTGTGGTTATCTTCTATAACATACCAATGTTGAAATTTACAAAAAAAAAAAATAGAAAACCCCAAAACCATTGTGTGCACGTTGTGAAACCAAAATTTCATCTACTAACCGCAATAGTAAGAAATCAGAGAAAACACAAAAAAAAAAAAAAAAAAAAACCGACAACTACAAGAATTTCAATTCTAGTCCATGGGAATGAGTTGACTGCATTGTTCAGCGCAATCCCATCCTCAAGTACTGCATACTAATAAGCACCGCATGCAACCGACTTATCACTATACATGTTTGGCTAACACCGTTTTCTGATTCGAAAATCAACGAAAGCCCTAACCAAAACACACGCTCGGAATGAGAATGTTCTTTTCTATATAGCTTTTTATTTTCTATCTTACAGATACGAATGCGCTCTCATCATCGTTCTGTCAACACGCCATACTGAAATCAGATTGTCATCGGGTTGGTGTTAATTACAATCATTATTACCTACCTGACACTGTGGGGAGTATATAGCCTGCGCAAGCTTATAGGAAAAGTACCGTTCTATCAGATTTCTGTGTCATTGTCACACTGATTATGAGTATCTAAATTATCTCCTCCATGGACGAGAAACAAACAGAAGAAGACAAAAACCGCCGATGATATGTCATCATAATCGTTAGGAGGTATGGTATAGGTTAGGTAGGAGTATCTTATTCTTCTTACATGCCGCCGCCATGCAGTTAATAAACTATAAAGACGGGAGTTGCGGTTCCATTGTCCATCGGGAAATAAATCTGTCCATGAACAGTTGATCGTATTACCGAAAAAAAAGCATTCCCCGAGTAATAGAGCAACTGATGGATTCTTCTTCTGCTGGCGGAGTAGCTTTTGTGGTATTTTTTAAGCTCTTCCGACAACTTCACAGATAAATATGTTAGTTGGAAAAAATAATAATAATAATAATGAGACCGTTTCGCCATCGACCCGTTTTTAAAGTGATTAATGTACTGAAGGCGGGTTCGCCGCGAAATAACCAACAAAAAAAAGAACGTAAAACCGTCTGAAAGATAGATTTACTGTCATTTGACCAGAAGCACGCACCAAAATGAATTAAATTACATTCGGTTTCGGACGAAATTGAATCGAGGTTATGCACGCTGATTGAATACGAAATCGCAGATGACCACAGCAACAAGGAAATTCTGTTTCTGTTGATTTGAATTTTTCACTAGAGTCGGGTGGCGGGGGAGGGTGGTGAATTGTCTCTAACTGTAACCACTGATGCCAGTGCATTGATATTGTTTTGACCCAGATGGAGAGGGTTGATTTTGGCTGACATTTTGCAGCATTGGACATATTTGACAGCACACAGAGAAAGAGATAAATCGGTTGGTAAGTTATGTGTGCGTTAGATGGCAGTGAGAGTTGCGGGTAAGGTTAGTTATGCATAGGTATCAAGATCGTACATGATTATGGTGAGGAATGTATTTCAACAGTTATGAGCAAAAATTGTTGATCCTTTAAACACAGTTCCTGACCTCAGAAAGTCTCCAATGTCTCTCACTGTGAGAGTATGCAGACTTTAATCCTGTACGCTATCAGGTATATCTTTCTTCCAGTGGTCCAGACAAGCATCCACAGTGGCTTGATCTTTTGGATCTTCTCACCCTCCGTCAACAGTCATGGTCATGAGTCTTATGAGGAACGATTCTTTAACCTGTAAATGGGCTCCTGACTTCAGTAGTGTCTCTTCCTGCGACATTTCAGACTAAGTAGGAGGTTTGGTCTTTCTTTTAACCGTATGGGGTTTGGGTATTTTTGGTTTTGGGGATTTTGGATTTGGGTATTTTTGGTTTGGGGACATTAACTTGGGGATTTCAGTTTGGGGATTTTAATTTTGGAGTTTTCGTACCCAACCCAATCAAAGATCCTCTCGCTCGATGTGGCAGAACAACTATAAAGCACAATTGCCAGGATAAGGATTTTGTAGAGCGTGCACGTCGTACTCGGAGCTTGGAGTTTTGAACACATTGTGAAGCTGTTTACCAAGCCGCAACAAGATAATGCGACCAGAGTCGACGTTTCCCCTCGGAATGTCTTTATATTGAGGATGTTGGGTGCATAACGCCATCGATTAGTAGATCTACATCCTCGATTTGTTTTGAAGTTGAAACCTTAGCCTTGGAAACCTTGTAAAGGGTGTCCCATAATTCACGCAAAATGTAATTTTGCTAGAAAATACAGATTTTTAAATTTTTAGAAAGCTTACATTTTTTATTGATTCCATAGAGTATACAGATTGGGGTTATTCATGGAATATCACATCGGCTAAATGGCCGCCACGGTTTTGCAAGCAAGTTGAAAGTACGTACTGTTTTATTGAAATTTTCTATGACCGTTTCGCATAAATGTGGCTGAATTTCATTAATACTCCTCCCAATTTCCTCTTTCAAGGCGTTGGTGGTCATGGGCTTGTTTGCATAGACCTTTGACTTCAAAAAAACCCAATGGCGTTAGATCGCAAAATCTGGATGGCCTATTCTGATCGCAAAAACGGCCGATTACACGATTAGGAAATAACTCATGCAGTGATTGAATTGTTTCTCTGGCTGTGGCACCACATGTTGATCACATCCATATCTGGTAATTTAGGCACTAAAAACTGGGTTATCATGTCACGATAATGAACACCATTAATTGTTACTGCCTGACCAGCCGCATTTTCCAAGAAGAATGGTCCGATAATGCCTCCAGCCCAAAATCCGCACCAAATAATAACGCGTTGTCGATGCATTGGTTTCACAACAATTACTCGAGGGTTTTCTGAACCCCAAATGTGACGATTTTGACGATTAACGAAGCCATCAATATGAAAATGAGCTTCATCACTGAAGATAATTTTGTTCGAACAAATCTTCATTATTTTTAAAATATTGCTCAACAATGAAAATACGTTGTTCTTTCGTATAGCGCTCCATTTTTATTAACCCCGAACTGTCAGCTGTCACATTTTTATCTTTTTTTTCGTTGGCATCACTGTATACTATTAAATGTCGCAAAATTCAAATTTTGCGTGAATTATGGGACACCCTTTAAAACGACGTGCGGCATTATTGTCGATTCTGTAACTCCTAAGTTCCACTCAAATTCTGACATTGAGACCCCCGAGAAGAACTTTAAAATCTTAGCCCGGAGGGGCTATGTAGACGCTCCTCAATTAACTTATTTAGATAAAGTATTGCAAAGGTTTTTGAATCTAGGCCAATTAAAAGACCAACAAATGCACGTGACATTTAGTATAGATATCCCATGTCATTCAAAGTTGTAAACCAAAATTGATTAAATTTATAACGGGAAACCTTCTGAAGTACTTGTTTCCGCTACTTGATTTGTGATATGATAGGTATATCTTATTAGATAGAAATATTTCAAAAAAGTATATATTCCACAAGAGCCCAACTATAATGACCAAACTTCCCTAATTAACCAATATTCTAAACACTATACTCAAGTACCCTTGTGTTACCTGCATAATTGCTATATGCTTGCCACCACCCACATATAACCACAGTTCGTTGTTCATTTCCACCAAAGCTGATAAGAGTTATTTTTTTCCAATTAAAACTCCAACCCGTATCGACGACCGGCACTGATGTGCGTGCAAAATGTTTTACAATTTAATTAACTTTGTTACTTGCGTTTTGCGTATCCGCGGGGGCCATGATGGGTGATACTCACTTTTGCACTCCCACACATCAACACAATAGGTATATACCTACTTGCACTCTTGAAAAATAGTGTTGTAGTTCAACAAAAAAAAATATAATGTTTGTAGATAAAATGTTAAAAATTGTTAATAGCAAACAACAAGGTGACCGGGAAGAAGTGCTGTGCGACTGATGGTATCATCACTGATTTGAGTGTTTTTCAAGTACACACCTGCCCATAGAACATGGTAGAAATATTTTTTGTAAACACATTCATATACACATCAATTAATTAAAAATAAAATTGAAAAAAAAATCGCAACAAAAACAAAAGTACAAGTGTACGAGTATAAAGATATTTGCTTTGCTTTCTGATTTGTATGACAGCTCATTAGAGTGTACGAATTTTTTGTTGTAATGCTATCTTATCGTGGTTTCCTCTTTTGTTTGTCGTCGTTTAATGTTTATATTTAAAAGCGAAAAAGTCGAGGTTACCTAATGCAAAATTTCACTTGAGAAACAATGGCTTGTTATCTGGGTGAAATTTGTGTTTGACGTTCAAAGGTTTTTACTAGAGGTGACTCATTAAAATAACATTTTTATTGAGAATGGGTCAAAATAGAAGTAATTTCGTTATGGCCCTTAAAAGCCACAAGCTCACCAGAGATTGTATTGTAAGTAGGGCCGCCTAAAAAAACATGAAACAGAAATATACACTAACATGAAGAGATTCGCATTTAGTTCGCTTCGAATTCCGTGGAAGAAGATTTCGTTTGCCGGCGAGTTCATCGGAGAATGCCCAGGCGATACACGTTTCGTGTGAAATGTAAACTTGCTTTTAAGACATTCAATATCGTTTCACTTTTCGTTACATATGGCCAACTTATCCTACAGCGGATTATACCTACAATTTTACTTAAATTTAAAAAAAAATTATTTAAATTTAAAAAATCGTATTTCAAAACTGAGCAAAAGATATTAATATGGATTTAAGCATTACCTGCCAGTTACATTTTTATCATAATCGAAAATGGCGTTTTTGAGATATTAGCAGTTTTTTTAAGTATATTATTAGGGATTTGGGTGAATATCAAAGGACGCAGTCTTTTTAGAGAAAAACTGAGTTTGCTATCAAGTTAAGAATGACGATAGTATCTTAAAAATAAGTTTTTGTTAAAATCATTTCAACCAACCATACTTGTAGAAAAGTTTAAAATAACCAAAATTTTAACACATTCTACATTCCGCTCTCAAATTGTGCAATATAAAGAATGTGTAACGATCCTTTCACAGATTCTGAACCAAATCATTAGCGGTCTCAAAATTAAGTATCCCTTTTAAACAGGCGCAAAGGTACCAAAAATGTATGAGAGGATTACACTAGATCTTTATTTAACTACTTTTTATTTAGAAAGCTGAAATTTAGCATAGAGTGTACACTGTACAGATTGGGGTTATGTATGGAATAGCACATCGGATAAAAAAGAGTCCAATGGAGTTAAATCGCAAGATATGGATGACCATCAAGATGAAAATGAGCTTCATTACTCGAGAAAATTTTGTTCGAAAAATCAGCATCCACTTGTTGTTGTTCCAAAATCCATTCAACGAACTCTCTTCGTGCTGCATACTCGTAGTTAGTAGTCTTCAGAGAACTTGAACTTTGTAAGCATGAAGTTTCAAGTCTTTCATGAGAATTCGCTGTAGAGAGCTTCTCGAAATAGCCAATTCTTGACTACGATGCCGAATTGATGTTCCTGGACAGTCAGCAATATTCTCGCGAACTGCTTCGATGTTTTCTTTAGACGTCCATATTTTGTTCGAAAATTGCGGACTGTAGCTGACAAACCTTCATTATTTTTAAAATATTGCTCAACAATGAAAATGCTTTGTTCTTTCGCATAGCGCTCCATTTTTACTAACCCCGAACTGTCAGCTATGACATTGTTATCTTTTTTTTCCGTTGGCTGGCATCACTGTACTATTAAATGGCGCAAAATTCAAATTTTAGGACACCCTTTAAAATACCTACTACTTTTCAATCTGACTACAGCCACAATAGTGACACTGATCAATTGTACCAATTTTGAACTATAATCATTACAAGTATCTTTACTGATCCTTTCATTATTTATTAAAGTTACGTAACATTAGGAGGAGAGACTCCACTGTAAACACGTAAGTGACCTTAATTAAGCTTCCTTTTGAAACGATTTATCAAATCTGTCAAAGATCAATTGTACACATATCTTTGCGTTCCCTATTAATGACTTTTAGATATCCTTGATAGCGACATGACATCTGAATTGTATACACTTATACCCTTTATCTAAATTTAACCACTTTTACTGACATACAACAAATAGTTATTACACAAAACTTCATGTTCCCCATTATCTGTTCACAGCACGAACAGCTATGTGCTACAACAGCATATGCAACATTTGATCACAATTTATCTATTTTGATTGTTTTGCGGGTATTTGCATAACGTCAAAGTCATGTGTACGTCTATATACACATTGTCGGGGGTTCCACTTCGTTTATTTAGGCCAAATAATGCGGCAATTTTTTTTTTTAGGTAGACAAATATTTATGCGACTATTTTCTTTGGTGAGGCCGTAATTTGTCCTTCCGAAATATTATTGCAACTATGTGTGCTTACTTATGATGCAACATATACTTAATGATCGCCCATCACAGGGTAATTGTTTATTTTAAGAAAATAAAATTAAAAATAACGCCATCAAGGAAAATAAATAAATGTATGTACTCATCATTAATATTTTAAGAAGTGTTTTGGTAATACAAAGCCTTCGGTCATAATCATAACCGTCCATCATCATCATCATTGTTGTCGTTGGTGTCGATACAAAATTTGTAATTAATTGCAACACACTGTGTGGCGAACGGAGAGAATGTCATGTCTCAATGACATAGCGAAAGAAAAATTACTTTTCGTTGAGAAAATAAATAAAATTAAGCAAATTGATAAATAAATCTTTTAAAGTGCATAATTTTTAAATTTATCGCAGTAGGTACGAGTACCTAAGTCCGTAATGGGTAAACATTTTGGCATTTTTTTTTTTGTGACTACTCTAGTGATGAATGAAGTAACTCTAGTGATGAATGAAGTAACATTGAAGTGGTTCGAAACTTTGATGAAAATTCGTTTAAACGTGTGCCTTATAGATGGCGTTCAAATTGATCGGCTGCTAAATCATCGCAGCCATTGGATGGCTAAACCATTTGAAGAAGAAAAAGACGCTCTAATGGAGTTCGAAAATAGAAGATACAAGTTATATAGGGGTAAAACATTTTCGTCTGAAAACAAATAGTATTAAAGACCGCAACGCCGATTCTAAAAATTTCTTTCTTTCTACTCCATTGTTGGTAGAAGAAACACCTTTTTCAGACGATTACTATTTGTTTTCAGACGTTTTAAAAATTATTTCAGACGTTTCCAATATCTGATCTGATTCCAATATTTTCTGATGATTTCTATTAAATTTCAGACGTTTTTTCGATTTTTTCCGACGTTTCCAATTTTTTTTGTGACAAATACTATTTATGTGTAGACGAAAAAATTTTAGCCGTTATAAAGACGGTCAACCGCCGAGACATCAGAAACGACTCTTGATGAATTGGCTACAATTTTGCTGAGAGCAAAGAGGACAATGTCATCAGCGCTGGAAGAATGAAGCTTTTCCTCCTGGTTTAAAAACAGAAAAGAAATTCCAATGTTAAGCGAATAAGTGTTGATCCTTGTTGCAAAACCGAAAACTAGATGGAGAAGATGTGGTTAAACCAAGAGGAGTCTGCTGAAATGATCACCCAAAACACGACCTGTAAATGTATTGTACAACATCATCAGGTGCCTCTAGGAAGGGGTCTTCCCCAATATGTAGAACAGGTATGCTGATCAGCTAAGTAAAATGGGTAGCGCCAAGGCGCCAGCAAGATATATGTCCGAAATATAGGGTGTCTACCGCCTGTTGCGCCACCTATTTATTTATTTTTTATTTTAGACGGAACATTGAAAATATTGATGCGACAGCAATGGTTGAGAAACGCAACGGTTAAGCAAGTTTAAATTGCTGAATGTACCTTCACAAACTTATAACGTTGTCAAAAAAATCCTCAAACTAAAGAGGAGAGCAAACCCCGTCAGCATTTTAATCAAATTAAATAAATCGGATAGACTACACTAGTATCGTGTTTCGAAAACAAATCAATACCTCTTGGCTAAGTAATTAATGCTCTTTCTCGTGTAGGTAATCTCCCGCTTGGCTGTGCCTTCCTGTTGTCGTGCCGGCCCATGACAGCAGCAAAAGAAACCTTTTAGGGTCATTTGCGAAATGCAAACGCAAAAACAAAAGACACAAACACTTCGTGCACAATTTTATTGATTTTCACCCTCTCCGATGGATTTATTCAAAAATTAAAAGACACTCGCAGATACTTTATATGCAAGCGACACAAACTTGGATTAATGCGTACGAGTCGCGCGCCCTACAATCGGCCTTGATAAACCCACCTATCTCTTGAACTTTCTTTACACAACGTCACAGCCTGACCTAGGCGTTTCCTGTTATATTGCATTGCAGTGGCAAGCAATTAATCAAAATCACACTATGACGGTTGTATTTGTCAGCGCACCACAATGGTCATTTAGATATACCTACTCTGTAGTCTGTATGTGATTGGTGTTACAAATTTGTTGGTCCGCTAAAAGCCTGTTCTGTACAAAACCTAATCCAATTACTCGCACAAAGATTGATCTGAGCGTATTTTTAGCTTATAGCAATAATTGAAAGCGCAGATACAAAGATACTTAATTAAACGGGGTGACGATGACCTTCTTTCGGTGCACAACGAGCGCAGATGGTTCTCTCTAATTGATATCATGTCTAACAAATTAAAAGTGAATGCTTGTGGTGCGGTACTCTTGTGTGGGGGGGACACTGTTGGCACAGTAACCTTAACTATGGTCGATGAACGAATTTAGTCTAACTTATAGACCATTGAACCCATCACCAGCGCGCACCATCTCAGGTGAATTAAATGATCTCACCGATCGTGATCGTGATTTAGGGAATTTCAACCTTCAAACTGCGGATCAATTCGGGCTACAAGATAATTGTGGTTAGCATGGAGGCTGTAACAAGTTGTATTTCTTTGAATAGGCATTCATAGATTGCTTATTGTTACCAGCATTTGCCATTGTTCTGGCGGCTTAGTCGGTAAAGTGATAGCCGAGGCTTGATTGGATGAAGGTTTTTTTTTTTTTTTTGCTTCGTGAATGCGGGTTACTGCTCACCACTAAAACCACATTTATACAGCTCAAATGTTTTACTATCAATCAATTAGAAAATATGCAATGATTTGGCAAACAAGACGATCTGATACTATACGCAGCAAGGTGATAAAATCAGTTGAACGCAGAAGGCCAGACAATGATTCCTGCAAGACTCGGAGCTGTTGTTGATGTAGGAGACGTTATGTATTGCAAATTACATACTTATGTACAGTACATATAGTGCAGGAGATTTACAGAAAGTCTGTTAAGAAGTTACTTTAGTTCAGAAGACCGTCCGTTTAATTGAAAGTTCGAAACGAACATCTTTAATGTATAAGGCAAAACAAACATCCCTTTTGCGGCAGCCACATCCATTTTAACAAATGAATGAGGTGTCAATAGTAAGCGAACATCCTTATAAGGTTAGGTTAGGTCCCAGTGCAAGTGCATCCAACCTTAAGCCAGAATAGGCCACAGGATCAAATAATCTCAAAACTACCCGCTGAACCGACAGGAGCTTGAAATAAAGCGCTGGAGGCGGATGATGCTTTTATTACTGTCTACGATGTATTTTCCTAGATATAGTCTTCTTCAAGTTGAGCGAGCTGGGCAGGTGCATAGGAGATAAAGATTAGAATCTTGATCCTCCTCCTCCCCCTCCATGAATATTTTGAAGAAATCATTTACAGAAGACCCATCCCGAGGGCATGAGTCACAATGGTGAAGTGAGAAAACACCTTCTCTCACACCATTTCATCTTTTCTGTATAGATGCAGGCGGATCCCCTGAGAGACCCTACATCTCTCCCAGTCAGTCCTGGAGGGTATATAGGTCTCGAAGTTTTTGTTGAATTGAAACTGGGGGGGGGGAGTTATCAATTTCTTTGGGTTGCATTCTATGTAGTTTATTTAGAATAGACGAGTAACCAGTTTGCCGATTGGTCCACAACGTTTTCAGGCAATCTTCCTCAGCAATTTTCCCACGAGAATACGGAGTCGCCGTCGCACCTTTTGTGCAAAAAAAAAATTCAAAGTGCTATTTCTCGACATTCATAGAACCTAAAGTTGTAAAATGTGGAACGTTGATGCGTATAGTCCGAACAATAGTCTCCGTGATTGGAATCTATTATAAAAGTATAGAGAAGATCAAGAAATCTTCAGAACAAGACGTTTGACCGTAAAACTTTAGCCCGTATTCACTGAAGTCCGTAAATGCAAACACAGCATTCCCAAGTTTCCCGTAAAACAAAAGCCTGGTAATACAGAAGCCCGTATATGAACATTTTCAAAAAGACCGTATTTTTTACGGGCTTGCAATTCTACAGTGACCACAGGCAGGGGGTTGCAATTACCGTCTTTTGTTTTACGGGCTTTCGGAAACTGGCTTTTGAATTGCAGGCAAACGTACCGAAGCGAAGCCAGAAATCTTATATCCAAAAGGACTCAGAATACTTTTAGAAGTTTGAATGTTAAGAAGAGTCCTATATATTGCTTGTACATATTACTTTCATATAAGGACACTAAATACAGTGCACTGCTAACATTTAGAAAAGCAGTATAAAAAAACACCCACTGTTAACTTTTAATTACCTTCTCTTTTGTCTTGCACTTATGGGAGACATGTATGTATGTACTAAGCTGCCCAATGTTGAAATCATCAACTTACCTGCAAAGAAAAAAGAAAATTCGTTAAAAATTTATGTTGGAAATATCAATCAAATTAAAAAATTAAATCCCATATATGTGAGCATCCTACAGTGAGCGTCAAAAGTGAGTGAACACCAATGTTCTTTAGAGTTTTTTTAGGGTATTGAAATATGCATAAAAACCAACAATCTTTAACAAATTTTATAACGAAATAACAATAATACAACGGGTTGTTGTTAATGTTATTCTCTTAAACAATAATTCTTAGACTGAAATTCGACAAAATTTGCCAAATTGTCCTCGCTTCCCCACTCATTAATAAAACATTTTCCGTTCAACAGCAAAAAAATAGAAAAGCGCAGTGGTGTTCACTTACTTTTGATGTTCACTGTATGTCTGAAAATCATGAAAAACTTCTTCAACAAATATAATCAAAGTCTCAAAATTGTTTTGCAATGACGGGACAGCTAGAAGTGGACCCAAAAATTACAGGTTTTATCTGAAGCACATAATAAAAGTTGGCTTTTTTCTTTCAATTTGACAGCTGACAGCCAATTTGTGCTCATTTTAGTTTGTCATTTCACTACGAAACATCACAAAAACTTCTGAATTCAGCCGTTCGGATTTTCCGTAAAACTGTAGGTCCCTTCCATTCGTCAAATACCTAAGTCTCACAAGAATATAGGCTTAGGGAGTGACCTGACACAAAATCGATGTTGCATGCATAAAGAATAAAAAAAATCTGATTGATGATCTTTCACTAAATCCACCGCGTCTTTGTGTAATTTAACCAAAAAATTTCACTTTCTCACAACGTGATCAAAATGACATGCAAAAATCACACACAGAAATCAATCCCTCTGATCGTTGACATTACAGAAAGTCCATGTGAATGGGGTTAAACAACAATTAACATAACCGAAAGCTTAAAGTCCAACTCATTCACACATCTCTCTCCCCTGACACAAGCAAAAATAATATTAATTGGGCCATCAACAACAAGATTCAGCAAAAACTCACATTCATTCAAAAACGCGACGCACTAACGTCAAACTGCAAACGTTGCAGGATCAAGGCGAAAACAGAAAATTTAAAATCAACACCAGCTTGGAATTCCATTCACATGATCACAGGAAACGGCATTTTGTTCATTTTATTCATTTTATTCATTTTGTTGTTTGCGCCAATTTAAAATGCCAAGTCCTGCCTACCTGCCCGCATAGAATCATCCATCGATCGGTCATAAATTTCGTTAGTCTCTTGGGAGGAGTTTCTAAAATGCAAAAAGGCCAGAGAAACACCGCCACCGGACGTTGGCAATATGTGTACATTTCGTTAGCATTTTTTCGCATTCATATCAAAACGGAAATTCATACATCATTCAGGCTGTCCCTTCCGTTCTTGCACGCGACGAATGTAAATCACATCGGCAGGTGACTCGGACTCCATTTAATTTGTTAGATATGCTATACATTAACATTATGTATATCGTATATGTAAATCCAAATAGGATTGCCCTCTGCCCCACCTGTCGATAAATTAAGACGCTCAAAATGTCTGTTCCTCAATCAAACGCAAAATTTTCCCTTTTTGACCATATGCAGCACCGTTCTCCAAATTTAATTTTATTCTCTTAATTAGCATAAATGAAAGAGCAAAAAAAAACAAAAACGCTGTGTTACGTTACGACAATGATAAACTTTTTAAAATTTATGTGGCGCATTATTTTGAATAAAATATATTATACACAGCAGCACGTGATTTAAAATTATTCATCAGGTTTTCGCGTTTTTTTTTATTCAAATAAAAGTTGTAAGACTTTTAGACAATAGACGCCCTTTGTGTCCAGTGCGACCGAATAAACCTGACCAACTCTTTCCCCAATAGAAAGTGAAAACTTCAGCGATAAGGCGGAGATTGGAGTAGATACTAACTACGAACCTGTGTGAAACCAGTGATTTTCTATCTCCCACAAGATGTGTTTCGATTTTGGGAATAAGCCGTATTCAGTGGTTTTATTATGACGTGTTGAATGTAAGGTGTACCATAAAATGTCGATTGGATCATTTGGGTTAAGCAAACAGATGTGAGCATTAACAGAGAATGTATGGGAAGTGTCATCTACACAAAATAGTAATAGATGTTCTTGCTATAGTGTCAAGTGTGGGCTTAAGAAGTAAAGAAGCCGCTTAACAAATGTTTTTACAGTTCCAGAATTTCCTTTATCACGAAGATTTGTGTAAGCCAAACATGTGAAAAATATTCAAAATTGGTCAAAATGTTTACGTTACGAAAATATTAGATTTCTATTGGTACAGAAAGAAAATGGTTCTTTACTTGAATTAAATAATTTCATTTCATAAAATTGTTTACATTCCACATGGTGGCGCTTATTTTCATTTACATGAGAGCGACCAACTAAGGTAAGGACTGTTCGAGAAAAAATCCGGAAAGAGAAACTAGACCTGACAATTTTGAATGCTGAAAGATTACGGATTATGCTTAACATTTCTTTTAAACTACTATTTCTACACTTTATTAGGCCGCGCTAAATAATAATCTTCGGTTAATTTTTTGACACTTGTCAGAGATTTATCGAATGTCACGGTATTAATTTATTGAAATTCAGTGTTTTATTTCCTGTTGAATATTGTAGCAAATATGAAGCAAAAGAAAATGTCAAAAATCCGTTCACAGTTCGCGAATTTCTGTCTAGTTTGAGGTTAAGTTCGAAGGAATGTTTTATTCGCTAGTTTGTGGAACGCTAGTTTAAACTGTTTTTAAACTTGTTTTCTTAGTACATTTTGATGATAATTAACTATCCTACTTTTGGAATAGTAAAATGTCCAATTTTCTTTTCATAAATGCATCAAAAGTGATTTGTTCGCATTTCATCAATTCCTTCGTTCGTTCGCTCTCGTGTGAATGGTCCTTTATTAATAATGATTTAGAATCTTAATATTTTGTAGGTTACAAAGGGTAATTTTTAGTGAATAAATTTTTAAGTGAAAATTCTTAAAACTACATAGTTGGGAAGTGGATTCCGAAACGAAAAAGCGACAAATTGCAGTGGAAGTTATTATGGCTCATTGGGCAGTATTTCTGAACTGCGGTGAAACGAAAAAGAGACATGTGGTTGTGAAACTTGTGCGGTAATTCTGAACTCCGATGAAACTCAAAAGCGACAGGTTGCAGTGGAATTTATTATGTCTCATTGGAAAGTATTCCCGAACTGCAGTGAAACGAAAAAGCGACAGGTTGCAGTGAAACTTATTATGATTCGTTGGGCAGTAATTCCGAACTCTGATGAAACGTAAAAGTAACAGGTTGCAGTGAAAATTCGTATGTCTCATTAGGCAGTGATTCAAAACTCGGATGAAACGAAAAAGCGAGAGGTGTCGGGAGTTGTTAGCGCGCATGGTGAGGCATTTCGGGCAGAAAGAAAGGAACGACAAGGCGACTGACTCGGAGTAGGGAACAAACAAAGAGTGGGTGGTATTTACCTAACTCAGACGAATTAAGCCGTGTCCGCTAAGGGAAATGTTGTTTTAAAATACTTGTGGTCTAGAGAGAGAATCCACATTTTAACTATTTATTCAGCTTCATCGAACGCTAAATTCTTCGAGTGATTTTCGGTCCCGTTTGCGTTAGCGGGCTTTGGAGGAGGAGATTTAACAGTGAACTCTACGAGCTGTACAGCGACATCGATCTGATCAGAAAAGTACTCATCAGTCGTCTAAAGGACCATTCACATGGGAGCGAACGAACGAATTGATGAAATGCGAACAAACCACTTTTTATGCATTTATGAACAGAAAATTGCACATTTTATTATTGCAAGAGGAGGATAATTAATTATTCCATCAAAATGTATTAAGAAAACATGTTAATAAACAGTTTAAATAACTAAATTTCGAATTCCAAACTTTTTGTTGCGAACGAAAACACCCTTGGCGCGAATTGTCAAAGTTTATTCGCAATCCACATAATTTAATTCGCGTTCCACAAACTAGCGAATAAAACATTCGTTCGAACTTAACCTCAGACTAGACATTGCGAGTAGACTGAAGGCTAAATTCGCGAACAGCCGCGATCTAGAAAAGTGTAGACTTCGATTCCAAACCGGAGGGACAACGTATAGTAGGAAGACCTCCCCTTAGGTGGCCCACAAGTGGACCCCTTCCCAACCTCAACCAACTTGGAGTGCGCAACTGGAGGCGGTCAGCTAAAGATCGTGCTAACTGGGGAGGCGTGTTGGTTGAGGCCCAAGTCCACCCCTTAGCGCCACCTAAGTAAGTATCCAGCTTCATCATATACATATTTCATTTACCTATATTTACCCTAATTTTCGCTGAATGTCCCTCTGCAAGATCTTAAAATATTTAAGCAGAGTTAAGAACAGGTATCTATGTATAGTAAATTTGTAAAGAAGAATATTTGGGATCAATTTTACCCATCAACATGCCTATTTAAAACAAAGAAACCGCCTCGTTTGTTATCTCACACCGACGAGTGCTGTAACAATGCATTTGCGAATCCATGCCTCTTCTTAAGGAGTTTACCTGAATTTGAGTGGTCACTGGGTGGTCGTCACAGAGACGAAAAAAAAAAACAAAATTTGTTTTTGTCCCAAAGTGTCAACTAACCCGCATTATCCATCAGGAAGTACAATCTATGCGAGTAAGCTATCTGAAGACCGCCATCAAGCTTCGATCAAAGCCTTTAATTAATTCATGAATAAAACATTTTTCTCTTGTTTTTTTTTTATGTATACCAAACCAAGAATGTTTGGTAAAACATCTCTATCACCTGGGCGCGCGATGGTGATCAGTGCACCATAGTAGAACGAAGAAAGAACCACTTTTGGTCAATGAGTCACACAACACTGCTTAATTGTCCTATGCCATGGTAGATGGTAGACGTTGTCAGTCAGTTCTTAAGTGATCTCTTTTAGTTTTTTGTTGTTATTCGTGTGCCACCATCGTGCGAGTCAAGTCTTTAAAAAGATTGGACATAAGAATGTGTCTGTGTGTGTTTGTGTGTCTGTTTACCGATCGATAGGTTCGATATACTCCAACTGCGAAGTGCATTTAAAGTTTGTTGTCCCCGCGGCCCATAGCATGACTCAATGAAATAGAATTTCGTATAATTTATGCACGCAGGCTTGTGTCTTGTTTATATGAGACAAATACCGGTATAATGAGATCTAACAAATAGCACAAGAAAAAAGAGTAAACAGTTTTCTAAGAAGAAAAACAAGGAGATCTTGTCATAGACAATTTTGAACGGTGAACATTATTTCCAGAAGGAGGAGGTGATGGTCAATTACTTATTTTGGTGACAGATGCATTTGTGGTATTTGTTTATTTGACCTGAATTTGGGATACCTTAGGGGGCTGTTGATATTTGTCCGTTTTAGTGAGTGTTTGTACTGGATAAAAGCGATTGTTCTGGACAATGAAGTGATTGTGATGGAACAAGAATTGGTAGAGATCTACGGGTATCGACTGTTTAAAATAATTCTTATGAATTTTTAGGTTAGCATATAGTTTTTTTTTGCGTCTAATAAGTAGTACAGAAGGAAGTTGTTGTTGTGTAGGGTGCCCAGGTAAAGAGTGGAATTTGTTCCCATATTTGTGATTCTTAAGCGCCGACACAATAGGTACACTTTGTTATAAAGGGTGTCCCATAATCCACGCAAAATGTAATTTTGATAGAAAATACAGATTTTTAATTAGAAAGCTTAAATTTTTTATTGATGCATGTAGAGTATACAGATTGGGGTTATGTATGGAATAGCACATCAGATAAATGGCTGCCACGGCTTTTCTGGCAAGTATGTACTCTTTTATTGAAATTTTCTATGTACGTTAGGCATAAATCTGGCTGAATTTCATTAATACTCCTCCCAATTTCCTCTTTCAAGGCGTTGGTGGTCGTAGGCTTGTTTGCATAGACCCCAAAGAAAAAAGTCCAATTTCGTTAAATCGCAAGATCTGGATGGCCAATTCTGATCGCAAAATCGGACGATTACACAATTAGGAAATGACTCATGCAGTAATTGAATTGTGTATCTGACTGTATGACATGTGGCACCGTCTTGTTGAAACCACATGTTGGTCACATCCATATCTTGTAATTGTTACTGCCTGACAAGCCGCATTTTCCAAGAAGAATGGTCCGATAATGCCTTCAGCTCAAAATCCGCACCAAACAATAACGCGTTGTGGGTGCATTTGTTTCTCAACCATTACTCGTAGGTTTTCTGAACCCCAAATGCGACAATTTTGACGATTAACGAAGCCATCAAGATGAAAATGAGCTACATCACTGAAGATGATTTTCTTTGAAAATTGCGGACTGTAGCTGACAAACCTTCATTATTTTTAAAATATTGCTCAACAATGAAAATGCGTTGTTCTTTCGTATAGCGCCCCATTTTGATTAACCCCGAACTGTCAGCTGTCACATTGTTATGTATTTTTTCGTTGGCATCACCGAACTATTAAATGGCTCAAAATTCAATTTTGCGTGAATTATAGGACACCCTTTACAACTTGGTGTAGAGAAAAGCAAGTAGAGTAGCTTTACGAAATCTTTCAAAATAAATTTCGAAAATATCCTTTATAAGACTTTTTTCATCCCGTGCCTGCCTTATGGCGCAAAAGCATGGACACTGACAAAAGTACTCAGTTTTTTGGGGTAAAAATATCCATCTGATCTGTGGTTCTGCATTCAATGACCTTTATGACAAAGACTCTGTCAATAGGGTACAAATTCATCGGCTATAATTGGTAGGACATATAGAAGGAATCTAGTTGGCGGCCTGACTTATCGAGCTCAAAACTCTCAAAAGTAAGAGGGCATTTTGAAAAAAATCCTGAAACACATTGTAACTATTTTTTCTACACTACTACACATCGTTCATGATCATGACTGATCTGATTAAATGAGTAGACAACAACAAAAATAAAATTCTATACAATTCCTGATTTTTACAATCACTTTAATATACCAAGGCTATATCATTGAGCACCACACCCACCCTTTCAATTATTATAGAATGAAAGTTGCACACCACATAACGTAGGTACATTACATTACTTTCAATAATTTTTTTTTTTTTTTTAATAAAATTTGTATCGATTTAATGTTTGCTTTCAAAATACCTACTCAAAAAGCACTCAACTGTTCGAAATTAACAAAGTATTTATGGCCTTTGATTTCCATCTCTCGCAGTAATCACCTATCGTATAATTGATTAAAAAAAAATTTGCAAAATTTGCATAAATTCGTGGCGATGACCAGGTCAACATTATTGAGCCGGCAGCAACTTTCAATCACTTCCTATGCGCGGTCAAAATCAAGATGCAATTAAGAGGCTTTTAACCTCTTCAAGGCATTGCCTGTGAGTAATAAAACTCGAGTTTAAAGAGTCACTTTTGAAATGGCAAACAATTAAGTTGTTTAAAAGTAACAGTCACTTGTGCGTACATTGACAACAGTGTTCCAATGCCCACGCATTTCAAAATTGTCTCGCATTGAGGCCAATCTGGATTTTGGTTTTTCGCATCGAGAAAAATACCCACAGGGAAATTTGGCGTACGAAAATCATAGCATGGTCCGATTAGGAAAAATTCCCAAAAAATTCCCCTTCATTCTGAGGAGCGGCAACATACGGCTGCGGCCATAAAAACCAATCTCTCAACAAAAATACACAAAAGGAGACCATAAAACTAAACAAAGTAAATTATATTATCTCCTAGGCGCCAGGTAGGGCAATTTTCGCAGCTCAAAAAGAGGTAGGTATATACGGTTTCATGTAATAGAGACAATAGATAGAGTCCAAAGCCATTTCCAATATCCGATCTGCAGCAGATACGAGTACTGCACAACAGTTTGCCGATTGTTACACATTAAATTCTCATTAAAAAGATTCAAGATAAAACAAAACGACACACTAGAACAATAAAATCGACACAAATCTCTGTGAAGGTGTGGAGTGGAGCAGCTTGTCAGTTACTGGCTTTTCATTTTCGTGCGTGATAACCATGTGCGGTTATAGTGGACCGAACCAGCAGACTTTTTGGTTTCCGCTTACAATGTTCTGGCTGACCCTGAGAACGTTGCTGCTGTTGTTACTGTGCTGACTCAGCGGTATCTTTCGCCAACGGCTGCAAAGTGCAGTAGGCAAATCCAATTTCAGAAATTATGTGCAATTTGGACAAGAAGCCAACTGGCCAACTTAGATTGTGAGCATAATTTATTATGGGTGACCAAATAATTATAGGGCAATAGTCAATGAAATCACTTACAGCGCAGATGCACATGAGTCGAAGAGAAGATCTGAAGCCATCTGTCAAACTTGATTAAATTGAGAGTGGTTGGACTACGTATATAGTAATTATTATTCTTAGGGCTGAAATGATGGCAATAACCTCGCACTATGTTGACCAAATTGAATTTATATTAAAATTCATCTTTTGATGGATTGTTAACAGACATTTATACCAAGTCGTTAAACTTTGACATTGCGTTCATCTATCAATTTCCAACGAGCATTGCTAAAAAATATGTTCATCGGCTGAATGATTGATAGATATCGGTAAACAACCGATATTGGTTGAGAAAGTAAAACTTCAAATTTTATACCTAAAGCTAGAAGTATATTTGGATTATTTGAATGCCTGAGGTGTCAAATCTAGCCTGGAGATATCAGTTTCTCTTTGACTAGCTGGTTCTTTTTAGAAGAAAATGAAAAAATGTCAAGCTCGCTGCCCACACTAAAGGACCATTCACATGAGAGCGAACGAACGAATTAATGAAATGCGAACAAACCACTTTTGATGCATTTATGAACAGAAATTTGGACATTATACTATTCCAAAAGTAGGATAGTTAATTATCATCAAAATGTATTAAGAAAACAAGTTTAAAAACAGTTTAAACTAGCGAATAAAACATTCCTTCGAACTTAACCTCAAATTAGAAATTGCTGGTAAAAACTGATGACTGAAATTCGCTAACTGGAGCGACCTGGAAATATGGTCATGTGAACGGACTGTCAAAACTTGCGAATATTCGTTCGTAGGTACTAGTTCGAACGAAAGCGAAAAATTTCCAAGTTTCCGCGAACGAAAACACCCTTGGCGTGAATTGTCAAAGTTTATTCGCAATCCATACATCATGAAACCGCGTTCCACAAACTAGCGAATAAAACATTCGTTCGAACTTAACCTCACACTAGACATTGCGGGTAGAAACTGATGGCTGAAATTCTCGAACTGCTGCGATCATTAAAAATGTTCGTGAATATTTGTTCGTTCGTAGGTAGTTGGTCGCTCTCATGTGAATAGTCCTTAAATGCTATACCAGAATTGAGCCTGTCAAAACTTAGTACACCCAGAACCAATTTACTGTTGGACTGTTGGAGTGTACTCTTAGTCTACCTTTACCTCTGCTACTCATAACCTTAAAAAACATCTGTTATAATAATCACACTATTGCAGCTGAAAACACAATAATTTATTGAAGCAAATAAGATTGTCATTTGTCTATCGCCATTTGTTTAACCTCGGAAAATGTTTTTTTCATATTTTGTTAGCTACATTCAAATTCAAATCTAAACAATATAAATTCTACTGGTTTTCGTTCCGAATTCTATTTTCAATTATCGTGCAATACGTGACATTCTTCAGTTTGAAAATTTGGTAACTATGATGACTGTTGAAAAAAAAACGAGCATTTAGAATGAACATTAGCTAAAAATGCCACAAAGACCTACCCTACTGAAAGTATTTAAAGCAACTGACTAAATGTGCACGCAATGACAAAAATGTCAGACATTACTCGTAGTCGTAATGTTTAAAGCTTTGCACAACTGTCGTGTAGATATGTGAATGACTGAATTTTGTTGTCATTCGGTTATATTATAATTGAGGTGCACCTTTGACAAATAAAAGGTTCCTTAAGGCTACTCGTGCATTTAGGAACAAGTAACTATAATCTGCTTCAAGTTTGCTTATTGCCTCAATGTGAAAGGCGACTTAGAGTAAGCTGAGCAACCAGAGTTGCTGTGTCTAAAAAGATGACAGAAATAAATTCGTACAAGATTTGACTTCCATTGTACTAGAATTTGTACTAAAGTCGTGTTTAGTAAACCCTTCGATTAAATTGTTTATTGGTAGAGCAACATAAAAAGTCGAAACTAAATTTAGTTTCGAAATTAGTAAAACTCGAGTTTAGTGATTATTTATTGGTAAGGCCGATTGACAACGAGTGAAAGGATTGACAACCTGATGAAATTCCAAATATTTTTCACAAACGGAGTCAGTCTCGACTTGTCGAAATACGTATTTGTCTTTTTTTTTCGGTTGGTGTTTGCTTTATATGCTTGAAAACTCAAATCTCTCAATCTGAGAGGCTCGAAAATTCAACTCTCTCACTGCTAGGTTGCACATTTAACTTTCACTCGAAATGAAATCGGAAATGAATTTTTGTGTTCTACATTTCACTGTATTCGATTTCGATTTCAAAATTTTCAGAATTGAGACAAAGTGAAATTGTGATTTCGAAAAAATTTCAGAGTTTCCGAATCGCTCGAAATGCAGAACACTGAAAACGAATTCACTCGATTTGCAATTTCGATTTCACTCGATTTCTGGAACCTAGCTGTCAATCTGAAAGCCTCGTCGAAGCCCCAGTCGAACCAAACAGTCTCTTTTGATTGGGAATAAAGGATCATATCCAGGAGAATGGTGTTTGATATCACTCTGAAAGAAGCATAGTGCCCAGTTAAACCTTCTAGAAATAAGTTAAGGCTATCCCAATTGGCTTTCACAGACTGCTAGTTTTTGAGGTGCGGTTCCCATAGGGACAAAACGGAACCTTAATGTTTTCGCTACGATGTCTGTCCGTGCGTCTGTCCGAACCCACAAAGCCAATTTTGTACCTAGGTCTATCTCAAGAACAAATTGGCGTAGAAGGCTGAAATTTGCACACAACATCAGGTATAATCTCTAGTTAAAGGACAAATACCAATGATAGCGATACATTGATTGGTTTTGGAGGAATTAGTAATTTAAAAAATAAAAATAAATAGGCGGCGCAACAGGCGGTAGACACCCAAGGCCTAGCTTCTCGCAACCATTCGTTTTGTGTGAGTTTCTATTTTTGGAACGAATGGAAGGGACCTACAATTTTATGCCGAGTCCGAACGGCTGAATTGAGAAGCTTTTTCAGGACAGTCATACTGTCGGATGTTTCTTCATACAGAAAATGGTTTAATTTAGTTCCTAGGTCTATCAAATCAAAGAACAACCGACTTTTCAGGACATTAACTCTGGCCAAGTACGGAATCTTTGGTGCGCGAGTGTACTCGCACTTGGCTGTAGTGCGAGTATGAGAATTTAGCTGAAATGACACAATGGTCCGACGAACTTATATGCGATGTTAGGTCAATTAAAAACGTCACCTTATTGAAAAAAAAAAAATACGTAATAAAAAAGAGTTAAGGTTCGGGTAGTCGAAAATTAAGGTCTCTGTACTTGCCGATTAAATTATTGGCTAAAAATCACCCCAGTTTCTCATATATTATGTGGGGTATTCCATCGTCACGGGTTGGACAATTGTATAATAAATTTGTTGTTTCCTTTTCAAATTTTATACATTGCTGTATCAAATCTACCTAGACTTTCATTAAACCAATAGTTCTATTTGTTAGTTCATTTTTAACGTAAAGAAAAATACGCCACCTTAATTTATTTTGAAAATAGACAAGATCTTTTTCTCTGTCACGGGTGGGACAAATAAAAGACATGATTTTCGAGCAGTGAATGTTTTTACAGAAATTCTGCGAATTTATTTCACATATTTATTTAAAACCTTTTGTTTCTTACATAAAACGTTCTTAGGTACTATAACAAAAAGCGAATAAAAATAAAAATTATTGTCTTAAGACAAAAAAAAATAAAAATGTAAATGTCACGGGTGGGACAACGTTTGTCACGGGTGGGACACGTACGAATTTCTTTGCAAGAAACGATATTTTTTTAGGTCAATTTAAAAGAAAACAAAAAAGTTATAATGTCATTAATTTAAATGTTATTTACTATGAATTAACGAGGCCAAGGGCTCGCAGTCTGAGTCATTCCAATCACTTTTGTCTAGGTCCGAGTATATCTGAGCTACACTTAATTTAAGGGCCCTACACGTGATTGGTTGAGATTTAAACGTAAGGGATATTGTTAAATTTCTTGAAATAGTGATATGATTGTACTTTTGGGGTAGCAAGTTCCAAATCCACAAACCAGAGAGAATAGACCACCAGCTTCAGGCAACAATGGGAGATCCATAAAGCCAGTTTTGAAATAAGTAGCTCCGCCTCTTTTTCTATCTGTGAATAGGTGTTGTACCACAGAAATAACTGTAAATGTTATTAAGTGCCAGTGTATGCGTGACCAAATTCGCCTCCATTTACTTTAACATGGCACACGTCCTTAACCACCTAATAACTTTTTGAAACTCTCTCATTTTTGGCCGAAACTGGTGGTCTATTCTCTCTGGTTTGTTGGTCACGCAAAATACGGGCTAATAACGTATAACTCTAGCAGACTTGAAAGCCTAATAGACCTCCGGGACAAGTGTCCCACCCGTGACACCCGTGACTGTCACGGGTGGGACACTATTATTCTTCTAGAAAACTCTCTGAATAACGTTCACAATAGAAAAAAAAGTCACATAGGTTTTCATTGTAAAATAATAATATTATTTATCAAATTTTAGACATAACCTCTATGTCAGTAACTAATAAAAAAAACTTTTTCTGTATATTTGTCACGGGTGGGACAAGCAAAATGATGTTTTGTTATTATTTAAATATTATTGATGCACTTACACAAATCAAAATACAATTTCTCGTATTTGAAGCAGAAAGATCGCGAAATTTAATTAACACTTCAGATGCGTTTTTATTTCGCCCAGAGCACACAAAAGACGGTTAAGTATTTCCAACATTGGAAAAAAAAAGTTGCGTTCGAAACAACTTTTGATCGTAAGCCTTTGATAACCATTAAAAAAAATTAAAAAACAATCTTATTTTTGTGGATTATGTTGATTTTGTGTTTTGGCTTTTGTTTTATCTTATAGTTAATAATAAATAATTATCTTCATAATTGGATACCAATGTTCACTTTGTCATGGAATACCCCATGTATTATTTTAAAGACCAGGCCTTTACGGAATGAACAGAAAGTTGTTTTTCATGAGAAAAATGCTCAGCTCAGCCACTAAGGAAAATAGAGAGATATCGTACAAAAGAATAAACATCTTCTAGGTCCACGTGCCTTTCGTAGCCTTGGCAAATCAGACTTTAAAAAAAAATAAAAAAATGTATAACCACGAATCTATAGAATAGAAGACGGGAACCTCTGAAAAGATCTCGTTAGATTACTAGGTCTCCGAGCTAGTTACGCTTGGAATAAAAATAACCCCCAAACGCAATTAAAAACATTCGTCACAAGCAACTCGTGCAAGGCATGCCTAGCCTATGCCTCTTTCCTACGTCTAATTATTTATTTATTTAAAAATGCAGATTAAGATAAGGTCACTGATAAGCTAATTTATTATAAAATTATGCACATATAAAAGACATTAGTAGCGACATGAAGACATCACCAATTGGTACACACTTATTAGCAACATCATTCAAATGAATTCTGTACTCACGTGTATTCTCCTCTGCTGTTTTGTATTCTGATTCTAAAGATATTCGCAATTATTCCCATTCATCAAGATGGCACTTAATTTGGTTTTCTTATTTCACAATTTCTTTACACAGAAAAAAAAAACGCAAACAAAATGTATGTCACTTTCACGACAGACAATTATCTGAGAACTGAGACCGAACTTCCTCGATTCGGATTTGGAGAGTTTTTATTTTTTGCTCAAAAATGTCCTTCTCCTTCCTTCCAATTAGGCAAATGATTTAAAAGACAAAAAAAAAGCAATCCAATTTCTCAACGACCACGGTTCACTTTGATCAGTCCGAATGATCAGCACGCAGCCGTTAAAAAGTTCAAAGCAAAGAAGGAGCACCGCAGAGTATCTCTAGATAAAAAAAAAACAAAACTAAACTTCCACACTAAGCCAGCACACAGATGAATGAACCTCTGAACCTATTTTCCGTCTCCTGCTCTACCTTCTTCTGTATTTTATTTTCGTATTTACAGTCTTGCTGTATATATGAATTTTTCGTACACAAAAAACTGGTTTTTGCAGAACGTACTCGTAAAATTTTGGAAAATCAATTGTAAATCCGCAGGATTTGTTAGATTTATTTAGCTGATTCTATAGCACAAATGGGGACACACAAACTGAGCTGGTTGCAATTTTATTTATAACGAACGCAAAACTTCACTTAAATTTGCTTTACCCTTTAGACGGATTCTTGTGATTAAAATTTATCTGGATTGGTAAGCACTTTTTGTTGGGATGGAATTCTTGATTTATCACATGAAAAACACCTTTCTAGCCATGTATCTAGAAAATTGACGATTTTTTTTTTTGGTAACACACCGTGAAGAAGACCACCGACAAATATTCGAGTAGAAATTAACACTAGATACAATATTTCAATTAAGGAACTAGTAACTACAGAAAAGATAAATCAATTTAAGGTAGGTAATCCGACAGGTGAAATACAGTTGTTGCTCTCAGACTCGTCTCGCACTTACTAAATGTTGGTTTGGTCTTCGCCTTTGGTCTTCGTCGTGTCGGCTAAGTCGAGAAGACAGTAGCAGGCTTCGTTCCACCACAGCACTATCTACTATCACGACGAAGATGAAGTAGTGTTTGTTTCTCTGAATACACAAACAGTTTTGATCGCACATCAGCTGAGACCTGAGAGCGAGTCTGAGAGCGGGGCAACGATTTCTTAGTTCTTACCTGTGTGGTTGTTACCTTTTTGTATCTGCATGAGTTTCTGTTTGAGTTTCAAACTTATTTCTCAGATAGTAGGAATAGGAATAGAAATAGGAATATGCAGGCAGGTAGGTTCTCTTTTGTTTTGGCTCTCCCGAACACTAATGCATTCAGAACTCAGAAGAAGTCTTACAATGTTTTTGGTGGCGACTGTAAGAGAGTTAAAGCGGTTGGCTTAAGATTTTCTAACAAAAAGTACATATCTGTGCACAATTTAAAGGACGACGCGACGACGGTCTGTTCGGTCTGTTTTGTTTACTATTGTTTGATGTTTTATCGTAGATTTTAAGATTTGTTTATCTACCGGAAAAGCGATTATTTCTCTTTTTTGGGATTTGTTTGCAAGAAGACCGCGCCGATTATAGACTTTGGGCTCCTGTTGAACATCCTAATCATAATTTGTTTGTATATTTCAAATAGAATTTTGGTCATGTTAGAACATAGTTGCAGTTGGACCATAATTTGGCTACTGAGATTTGTGCAAGATGGGATCAGCAAATTATTTATTTATGTGCAAATATCAGAATCATCATGGCGGTCATCTGTCTTTGCTTGACGCTATTGAGCCGGAAAGCCTATTCAGTATGTTCCTAGATGACATGCTACCGGAATATGGTTTCCATAAAAACTTCTCTATCATCATCCCTCTAAGGGAGGATTGGGAAAAATACAAACCCAATTCATCACCACCTGACCTAGTCTGGGAGACGGCTCTAAGATGGAGTCAGGGATTGGATATGGCATTTATGGAGAATCAACTCAGGCGAACTATTCATTCAGCATTTGCAAAAACTCGTCCAGTTTAAATATACAAGTGGTAAAACTATATTTATCTTCTCAGACTGTCAAAGCAGCTCTCAAAGCCCTTGTCTGTCATAAAATCGAAGCTTGTCCTCTGGAAACATATACGGTCATCTACGAACTTCACATACTCATGGATTTTCCGAACTCGTCCTCAAAAAAGTGGGTCTCGCAATTGTGTCCGTCCCACAGCTGGGAAATCTAAACGCTTGGACGGATTTGTTTAAAACATCGTATTTAGAGTTTGTGGGCTTCCGGCTAGGAGGCGTTTTTTTTTATGCTAGCCCTAATATTAACGATACTTCCCATATACAAATTTTACGAAATATTAAACAATTCAGATTTTTTCGAAAACGGCTCTAACGATTTGAACCAAAATTGATAGTTGAGTTAATGTAAGCATGCTTAAAATGACTGCATATTTTTTTTCGCTAAAAAGTCCAGCAACGACACTTTTCAAAATTGGCTTTTTCTCGAAAACGGTACAAAAGATTTCAACAAAAACTTATTTTTAAGATACTATCGTCATTCTTAACTTGATAGCAAACTCAGTTTTTCTCTAAAAAGACTGCGTCCTTTGATATCCACCCAAATCCCTAATAATAGTAGGTACTTTAAAAAACTGCTCAAATCTCAAAAATGCCGTTTTAGATTATAATCAAAATGTAACTGGCAGGTAATGATTAAATCCAGAATAATACTTTATGCTCAGTTTTTAGCTAAACAGTTGCAAAACTGTGTTTTTTTAACCATGAATGCGTCCTTCGATTTCCACCCCAATCGATAAAAAATGCTACTGTAAAAACTGCTCATATCTCGAGAACGCCATTTTCGATTTGGATGAAAATGTAATTGCTAGGTAATGTTTATATCCTGAAGAATACGTTGTACTCAGTTTTCAGCTAAACAGTTTAGTAACAGTGCTTTTCGAATCCAATAAAGTTGTAACATCTGTCAGCATAATTCTCCAAAAAACCGCTCTAACGATTTTGATCAAAATACATATTCAAGACAACATAAGCACTCTAAATATGATCACGTACTTAGTTTTTCTCAGAAAAGTCGAATATAGCCGTTTTATGAATATTTCTCAAAAATGACTACCTAAATCCCGATCTGTATTCACCAATCAGCACCCGGTGTATTTTTGCAAAGCCCAAAACTTCAGTGGCAATATAATTCGAAATTATTCATGGCTTCTTGCCTCCTTCAAGTGTCAGTTCGGGGTGAAATTTTATTTAGTAATTTTAAAGTAAGTTATAAACTGTTGCAGTTAATATCTACGTATGTTTATGTAGTATGCATTAAGTTTTTAATTAACAAGGCTTCACAGTTACTAAACCTAAGTACATCTTGAGTGGGTATGATTTTAAACGTAAAATTTGCTGAAATGACTCTGAGATTCTGCGAGATTAGAAATAAACGAGAAAGTTTCGTGCGACCCAGTCGTGCACATTTTTTTATAATTACCTTACATAGATAGACTGATAGACATGCGTATCGAAAAAATTACCAAAAACGTATGTATCGTCACACGAAAGCTGTATCTGTGGCCACCAATCAATGAAGCCAGGACAGACAGACTTATGCAGAAAGATGAGTAGAGTCAGGTAGTCCGGTCCGAGAACAAGACCTATTAGGTCCTAGTTACTATAGGCACTGTCAGAGAAACCGAGATGGTTTCAATTTGCGCAACTTGGTGCTATCTTGACAATAACACTAACTCTGTTTTAATTCGGCTTTTAGTCAGTTTAAAGTTCACGAAATATCGAATAAAGCAGAGAGGATGAGATGATAACCGCAATGCATTGTTTTTTTGCTTATAATGTTTTTTTGGTCTCTCGATGTATGGTTTTGTATGTTTGTCCAGGGGTCCTACTCTGTATTTCGTTCCGAAAGTGAAAATTTTCGAAACCGAATACTATTTGGTAAATAGTCTCTATTAATTTTATTGGAATTAAATCTCCAAATGTCAAAAGCATTGATATACGGAAAATCGAAAGTATTACAGAGTACGAATTCAAAAGCGGAAAAGCAATTTCGAATAGGATTGAGTTTCGGGACGAAATAGAGAGTAGGGCTCCAGATCTTCTAGTTTATTAAAGAAGTATAACTACCAAAGATATTTAATCTGCTCTTCGCTGCTGGACAGATTCTGTCTGTTTAACGTCCCTACAGCCTTTACAGTATACCCAGCTCACTAATAAAATTTGAATGGCCATAATATAATTTGAAACCTTTCAGGTCCTCAAGACCTGACTGCATAGTTCTAGCCGAAATTCTCTTGACTATGTATGCACTTAATTCATTTTTGGATAATGGATAGTAATGTTTATAAATTCTCACATTTTTAGACGTTGGACTGAGGTTGAATTAGTTTTTATGCCAAAGGAAACTTAGGGCACACACGTCACACCTTAACCCCAAATATATCTGAACTATAAGGTAATAGTCGAAAGCTTCATTGATACCTACATACACTGTACCATCAATACAAAACAAGTGTCAGCGTCAGAATCCAGTTCAGTAGAGAAAAGACTGTGTCTCCAGCTACCAACAACTTTTAAAAAGGGTTGATCAACAACGTTTTGTAATCAACATTACTATTCATCATTGCATCAGATAAATGTATTACCAACTCATGACCATTGTAAATCAAAAATGCAATCTCAACCTTTACCCAATTCTGCCTGTAGCGCTATTCCTCAAGTTTTGATCAATGCCAAAGTCATAGATACCCAATCTGTAAACGATAACAATTGATCAAATTATAGTTCTACTGTGTTATCGAAAAAAAGATTTACCCAACCAACGAACAACGTCGAGAATGGAAACACTGCAGGACTGCAGACCGCTCATATTGCTGTTGTCGAATGTCGAATAATAGCTCACATAAGTATCTACTGATTTTAATCATCACGTATATACCTTATGATACATCTGCATGTAGCGACTATAAAGCAATAATAATAAAGGCTTATCCGATTTCTGAACGATTTGTTAATTTGAGTATAAAAGTATAAACTCCTTGCATTTTGTTTACATTGTGGAAGAGTAGAATAGGGTTGGGCTTTTGCCATAATGTATAGTTACTTTTTGCTGATCAATGTTACAAATGAGTGAGAGTTTGTTAACCAGATACAGAATACGGAAAGTTTGACAATTGGATTTCTTACTTAGGGCAAAATAAATAGGTGGCGCAACAGGCGGTAGACATCCTAGGCCTAGCTTCTCGCAACGTTTGTGTGAGTTTCTATTTTTGGGACGAATGGTAGGGACCTACAATTTTATGCCGAGTCCGAACGGCTGAATTGAGAAGCTTTTTCCGGACAGTCATACTCTCGGATGTTTGTCAGACGTTCGCGAGGTGGCGCAGTAGAAAAAACCTTAAGATGTAATTTGTATTTTTCCGGGGATCGAACCTGGGATCCCTCGCACAGTAGTCCAGCACACTAACCACTGCGCTACTGCGAATACAAATTGATACTCGACGAATATTACTGCGTGATTTTATGGTAGACTTTGTCAAAGTCAAAAAGTAGGCGAATATGTAATCTAACGGGAAAAAAGGTTACGCACACTTTGAGTGCGGGACTGCTTAATTTTTGGCAAAATGTGGGAGTATGTAGTTGAAATAACGCCTCCTAATTCGGACAATTAGTCGTCTAAAGTGGATAGGGATTGTAGATCTAATAGACTATAATTCTCTGGACCAAAGAGATTTCGACTTCAACCAAATGTCCAACTTGTCGAAATGAGGCTATTTAAGTGCTTTGAGCCGGACATGAAATAAGTCAGCGCCAGCTATTGGGTATGTTAGACCCCCTCGCTGAGTATTCCAAGTCACATAAATATAAAGATCCGCCGAATGTGTGACTTAATAGTTCAAAAATCACATCCCCCGCTCAATTACAAAAACTATCCAATTGACACTAAGTCTTAAAGATCACCTCATTCAATATGCCATGAGGTATACAATCCCGTTACAGCTGATTTATTATAAGCTAACATTTATCTAGCGTTACCCAACTCGCGCAACGCTAATAAATTGCCAGTTACGAAGCAAATTACTTTTTTAACACTCTCCTCTCATAGGAGCAAGCGCACGTTAGTTTATTTTTTGATTTATAATCCCCCTCAAGGCATTGCCTGGGCTGGCTCAACTAACAAGACGTCATCCCCATTGACAGTTGGATAAATAAATCATTTTATTTATTGTCATCTCAAGTGGACATTATCTCATATCTCTGGCAGGACACTTCATTGTCACCCCAACCAAACACTCTAACAACAGAATTCCAATCATTTTGTAAACATAGCACGGCATGATCGGATTTCCTTTTTGGCCGGTTTCAAAAACACTTGTCCAATAGTGAAGATACACAAGTCAGATATCAAAATATTGCCGTAGGACTCTTGAGAATAATATCTATCCGATAAGGATCTTTGTTTCCACTTTTTATTGCTTTGTAAAGAAAGAAAATTTTCAAGTGCTTTACCAGAAGTTAGAAAATCGTAACAAACGTTTTAAGAGAGCTAAAGAGAAAAACACAGGTAAAAGAAAAATCTTAATATATTTTTAAGAGTGACACATACCCTTGCATGAAATACAAATATGTATGTAATAAAATGCAGCGAAATGAGATTGCGATTGTGTAAATGAGAATGCGACTCTTCTATAAAGACGAACCACGTTAGCTGAAAGCTGAGTAGAAAGAAAATAAATGGTAAGAAGTAAGAAGTGTGTGTGCTTGTTGGGTTGGGATTTGGGAAAATGGGAAGTCGAATACGAGGTGGCGTTTACGTCTGGCCTGGCCTGCATTCCTATAAGGTTTACGATGTATACACAGCCACAGCTCGTTGTAGATTCGACTGGGTGAAGGGTTGATAGGGTTGCCAAGGTTAAAAACCTTTACTTTTACAACAATTTTTGTGCAGAATTAATATCAATCTGCAAGCATTTTTTGAATTATGAATGTCCAGCTTCACTACAAAAGCCACCACCATAAAGGACCATTCACATGAGAGCGGCTAACTACCTACGAACGAACGAATATTCGCAAGTTTTGACAGTCCTTTCAAATGAACACTTTTCTAGGTGGCTGGCGGCAGTTCGCGAATTTCAGCTATCAGTTTCTACCCGCAATGTATAGTTTGAGGATAAGTTCGAACGAATGTTTTATTCGCTAGTTTGTGGAACGCGAATTAAATGATGTAGATGTGGATTGCGAATAAACTTGGACAATTCGCGCCAAGGGTGTTTTCGTTCACGGCAAAAAGTTTGGAATTCGAAATTTCGTTATTTAAACTGTTACATAAACTTGTTTTCTTAATACATTTTGATGGGATAATTAATTATCTTCCTCTTGGAATAATAAAATGTGCAATTTTCTTTTCCCACCGTTATAAATGCATAAAAAGTGGTTTGTTCGCATTTCATCAATTCGTTTGTTCGCTCTCATGTGAATGCTCCTTAAATTTGCATAATAATTTTCCAATTCGCATAAACTTCCTATAGATATTCACATTCTTCGAAATCTTTTTTTGGTGAACTCGACGCGAACGAAATGCGAATCACCTGTTCTGCTGAATATCAATCGTAAGGCTACTATTACACAAATGTTAAAAATCGTCTCAATTTTTGACATGCTAACGTTGAAGATGACGTCAGATTTTGTCTACACACACCTTTGGGACAAAATCTGACGTGACACGTGATTCACCTGATTTTTGATTATAGGCGTATTTTTTTGGGAATCTATAGCTAGCTCACTTTTACTTTTACATGCAAAGCTGGTATACTCACTTTTGGTTTTACATGCAAAACTGTTATACTCCCTTTTGGTTTTGTTATACTCACTTCCCAAAAAAATACGCCTTATATACAGCAATAGGTTATGTAACTGATTTTTTTAAGCTCAACTAAAATACTGAAACTTATAGGGCTGGTCACCTTATCCTGACATGGGTCCCAAGTCGGTGACTGCTGAGCGTTTACAACTTCGACTGCAGATTAACTCGCCGAGCAACTCCGTTGTAAATTCGACTAAGGAGGGATGATGAGTTATTCCTCACTAAGGCACTTTCCCTAGATCTAAGGGGTTATCTATTGGAAAATATAGCTCTGTAATTTTGAAAGCTGTCAAAATTGAATGTCACCCAATCTATTGTTAAAGTTTTCTACAAAAATTGTGATTCTGACTTATTTACGTTTCTCGCTTTACGCGAGTATGAGCGGATCATGCTTGGTATATTCGTCTTTCTGAGCGCACAATTACCAACAAAGTCACTCAAGAGTGTCATTAGAGTGTTCCCTTCCCTCGATGGAAAATATATAGCTGCTGACTGTGGAAATATATCGATATCCCGCCGTTCTTACATAATGATATCTTCTCATTTTGAAGAGATATTAGGTTCGTTCGGGTACTTTTTTGGAAACGTAAAATTATTAAAAATTTGCTAAGAACTGAGCGAATGCGACCACGTACTGAGTAAATTTAAAATATGAGAGAGAAATCCATTTCCCCTTGTTCGTAATTTTCTAATCGCTGAATTTACTGAAAAATTAAAACTGAAAACTAAGTGCCAACTCAAAAGTTTGACAAATAGGTAAAACTCTATTTATTTTCGTCTTCAACGAAGTCGGAGGAATAAGTTGTAATTGAATACCTATTCTCCTAACGTATTTAAAATGTTAAGTTTAATACGTATTTAGCTTATAAAAAATGCAATTCCAACTTATTTTGTAGATGCTGCCGTTAACGTTTATTTAAGTACGATAACGTAAAAATGGCATTTTGAAACTTTTGTAAAAAAACCGGCCAGATACCTACTTCTCTTGAAATTAAGAGACTTCTCTCACGGTTTTAGATATTTGACATTTTTAATTTTTCTATGCTGAATGTGAGTACACGAACGAACCAATTATAAAAGATGTAAAACAATACAAAACTAGCTTAATTCTAAATGCCAAATATCCACCTGATACTTGGTTTTGTAAACTACAAAATCGATTAGGTTTTTTTTTATAAATTTTACAATTTCACACAGAAAAACCATTTAAAATGTGATAATCAAAACTTTGTAATAAAATGCAAAATACTATTGCCAGTGGAATATACAAACAACCACTCCCACGATGATGAATTTCGCAAAAAAAAAAATAATTAAGAAAACAAAACAAAAACATAAATAACAACATCAACCATTGTCTTCGTGTATCTATGATGCGGTTCCATCTCCATCTCCTCTCCAATTCAATGCGACAAGACAACGTAAGCTGTCCAAACGAATTAGTAAACAAACAAAAAAAAAATCAAAATTTTATCATCCGAGAGGTGGCTGTAAAACAAACGCCAAGAAATTATCTTTTGATTAATTATTATTGCGCTGATACATATTCAGTTTCAGTATATTGGCCGAAACAGAAACGAAATCCGCAGAGAAACTTCACTACTAAATTTGATGACTTCGTCTGTCATCTGTCAAATTGGAAAGGAATGTTGTTCATAGACACTCGTGGTTCCATGTGTCTTTGAACTTGAACGTGCTGTGCGTGAGCTGCAATCAAATTCCCACAGATCTTTTAATTAGTTAAAAAATGTATCAGATTTTTGAAAAGTTCCATACAGCGGTTGTTTTTTAAACCGAAGACAAATCTGCGGAAGTGACGTAAAGTGTGATAAAAAATTTTGTTTGCTGGGAATTTTCCATAGACTCTGGACCCAGCCCAAGAAGAAAATCCTCCAGCAGAGAAAGCCAAAGGGATCCCCATAGCCGTAACTGTGTACAGAGGCGCAACTGTCATAGATAAAGCATGCATCCATCATTCAGGTAATCGCTCAGTCGACTGAGAATAATTTCTCAACGCAGGCGAAACTTTCGTTTCGCTGATTAATCGTCAAACATATTCTTTAGTGTGTTCAATTGCAATCAATTAATTGCTGCATTAATTACCCGCATTCGGCCTATAAGCGGAGAAACATTGAACAATCGGCGATTTCTTAACCGCACCGTTTGCACACCAACAACTCTATTCGCCGTGTTGTTCGCGGATTTCGTTTGGCAAATTAATTAATTGAAGTGTTTCCAACTTCGACTGGCGGTATAGCCATATGCGGAATTAATTACTGCCGTCTGAACTGAATTCCATGTGAGAATAGCAGTAGTTGTTGTGTAGGTACTTTGGCAACGGGCAAAATTGCACACTTCACTTTGTATAGTCTGACGAAACAAGAGCTCAATGACAATATGCAGAACGGTAAAATGTAAAGCCCCCTAGGCGGGGCGCTTTGGCTGTAAACACAATCGCGTTCATACGCATGCAAAACCGAAACCGCAAAATAAAAGTTCAATGAGTGGTATTGTTGTTACGCTCAGCAAACGACATGATTGTACATTGTTTTAGTGGGATATTTTCGCAACTCTTAAATTGTTACACTTTGATTGCATTACGTATATTATGTACCCGCTTGAGATGGGCGTTTCTGTTCGGCGTTGGTTGGTAACCATGATTTATGGAGTAGCCTGGGGAAACACCGTCCGTGACTTTGCAACTGTGGCCAGCGTTGTTATATGGTCGTAAATATCGTAATTGTGACGATTTTGGAAAGCAAATACGACGCTCCGATTTTTGCTTGATTTGGCCTTATTTCTACGATTTGCTGATTTTTTGTTCCGATATTTACGATTTTTGAAGCAGTCATATACGACGTATAAAATATAATAAAATTACAAATTTCAAAACATTGGCGTAACTACTTCCTTCCGGATTTTAAAACTACGTACGAACAAATTTAAGATCAAAATGTGCAAATCTAGAGTTAGAATTTATTTTCGCATTATTTTTAAATACTTCATGTTGAAAGTTGTAGTCCTCTGGAAATATGTTTTCAGGAATCTACTTACAAATTTTGCTTGTTTTATACTTTCCTCGCGATTGTCAGGATTTCAGGTGAAGTGCATTAGTTGTCTCATATGTCACATGTCTCTAAGTTCCTCAGAATACATGCCATTGTATAGAACATACGACATACCTAAAGTGACCAACTGTACAGTTTTTCGCTGTATAGTACAGTTTTTCAGTCAGTCGATACAGCGCGAAATTGTCAGAAAAACATATACAGCAAAAACATGAGAATACAGAATTTATACAGTTTTTCCACATGAAAAAAATATTTGGTAGGTTCCTACCGAATTCACTTCTATGCAATGTGGAGTGTTGCGTGTTGTGCAGCGTAATTAGAAAACGCAGCGAATTTTACATAATAAAATCGCCGAAAAGACATACCATGCATTATATCCAAATAAATTCGTTTCCTTTACTCCTTCCCTGTTCTGAAATATACTTTCATTAGTGAACTGGAGGTCCTTTCATATAACTATCTTTTTCTTTGAATTTGTATTTTGTGTTTTGGTTTCGGCGAGTATTATAAGACAAGGCGTGCAACGAAGTGGCGTGTCAGTGGCGTGGTGCCCAAGTGGCAGGTTTAGAGGCCGGTGAAGATGTGGATTTTGGCATTACAACTGCGTATTTTGTTTACCCGGAAACTAAAAACATGCGAAACGACCAAGAATTTAACAATTATGACGAAATTTTTTAAGAACTGATGAATCGGTAGCACCATACGTTGTTTGCCTCTTCAGTGTGGGTTAAATCACTTTCATATCACTCACTCTATGCCACCTGCCACTTGATCACCACGCCACTGCCACACCACTTCGGTGCGCGCCTTGTCTTAGACATGTTAGAAATGTTATTTGAATAGTTAAAAAAACATATAATTCGCTGTTAAAATGGTACAGTTTTTATACAGTTTTTCGGTCTCGGGTTTACAGTGCTGACCTGTCAAAGAGTTGGTCACGTTAGACATACCTATAGAAAGGTAGAAGGCTTGCAATAGGTCCCACTTTCGCCTGCTCCCGTGGTATAATGCTAAATTATTGCCTTAAAGCAATATTCTCTGCAACAACTGGGTAAATATGTATATTATATCTTCCATTAATTGCGGAGTTATTTGTTTTTATAGAACAGATAGAGCCAGTTTAAAGTTTTGTCCCATTTTCGTTGGCATGTTGCAACACTGTTCGCTAGTACCTATATCTAGTGGCGTAGCGAGCTTTGCAAGAGTCGGCAGATTAACGAGCAATTTTCAAAAATTAGGTCTGAACAAAATGTTAAAACAGAAGAAGTGAGCTTGGATTTTCATTTCATTTTCAAAAGTTCCACGTGAACTCCTTAAAATTTAGCTAGTTTCGATTCCATTTTAAAAAGGACGGTCGGCATCGGTGAATTTACCGACTGAAAAAGTGTATAAACTTGTTTTCTTAATACAGCTGATGGCTGAAATTCGGTCAAAATTGGACAAAGAGGCGTTGGACCTCAGATACAAAAAAACATCTTCTGTGGGATGAAATTCGATGACATTAGATATAACTCGATAACCGCTGACGCCGAGCCGATTTTCATGATTTCTATACAGTCGGCAAGTTCTTGAAATAAGTCGGCATTTAAATGAAAGTCACCCCCCCCCACGGCTCGAACCTTCGCTACGCCCCTGTCTATATCTTCTTTTTGGCGGTGGACTTGGGGTAGTATGTTTATAGTTAAAGCCATTGCTTGTGATTGTGACCCGATCAGCATACATTTGACGACGGCAATTATGCCACCGATACTTCTGCAGAAGTCGTTGAAGGGTAGGCATACGTATTAATCGCACAGTGTCCGCTTATGTCATTTGTTAGAATGGCACATGTTTCTAAACACCCTAATACGTCTCATACGTCATACCCTATATGTACTTATAAAAATTTTTACAAAATACGATAATTACGATTTTCACAATCCCAAAAATACGATTATAAGAAAAAGTTTATAACAACATTGACTGTGGCAACTATACAAACGAAACAGTGAAGAATTTTGAAGTCGAGCGCACTTACGAAACAAAATGTAAATAAATTGGATCTTGTGTGTGGCGAAAAGTTACTTTTTTTTAAGCAGTGATTGTCTAAAAGGTGACAAATGACAGTTTTAAGGTTCTATATTGTATTAGGGAATAAAAAATTAATGAAAATTAAAAACTATCGTCCGATTCTGCAGAAGAGTGATTTTTTGCTATGTACACGAAGATGTCTATATATGTAAATAAATAAATAGTCGCTGCAACAAGTTCATATATAGCACGATAGGCGTATTTTTTTCAAAGTGTCTATTTTAAATCAACGGGAATTAATACTGACTACGTATCGGTAAACGTCAATCAACGTACCGTAATCCTATTTCCTTAAAAAACTGTTTATAAAGATAAAATGTGGGTCCTAAACGTACAGCATAATGTCCGAAAATGATTATTCTGAAGTTTAAAGACTTTGCCACGAGCGAAGCGAGCCACATACCCCAACTTGATGCAATTTAAACTTTGACATTTCGTTACGTACTCATGTCCCAGACATCGGCCGAATAGCAACAGACATTTTTGCCTTTGAGACGAATGTAAGTGACCTATTTATGCCTATAGTACGAACGGATGAATTGAGAAGTTTTCTTAGGACACTTTGCTGTTTTATTGAGCGTGTACACGGGCGAAATAAAAACAGACAGCTTCCCTTTTGTGCAAGCAAGTCCGCTATAGTCTTATACCTCCTATAGGAACTATCTTAAGCAGTTATACCACGTTGTTAGCGAGGACTATCCTTCCCTCATCTATCTGCCAGGTTATTCTTAGTTTCTATATAGCTCAAATGTCAATACCCTTTAATTATCTAAATATTGTAACCCCAGATTACAGTGTGTGTGGTAAGTACATATATTATACACGTCTCCAAATAGCTCAATAAAAAAAATATCCCAAGCTGCGATAAAATTACCCATCAGCTCTAATGATGACTGGAAAACAGTATTTTGCGAAACATTTCCCACACTTTACGAACAAACAGCCAACCGGCTATATCCTGAAAAGAAAATTGCTCGATCATTTGTTACACATTCACGACAACGAATGAGGAAAACTCCGCATACTCAGGAGCTTCAGAGCATCGGAGCCTCAGTAATTTGCAAATAAAAGCGAAAAAAGATTTCTCTTTCGAATCCTAACGTGTAATTCTATTTTAATTAGCGCTCTCGTCGTCCATGATGTTCCAGTAAAACAAGAAAATCAAGAAAACCGCCGCCGCCGCCGTCGCTGTACCATCCACCATCTAGAAGAAGATGAGACATCTAACGTCACCTCTAACATTGCCACTAATCCTATAAGCGCCAAATTGATGCGCGCAAAAGTAAAAGAAGAATCTTTTCCAACTTTCTAATGCGCGAGCACACAAGAAGACTCTTTATCGCACCCATCACACTTGGAGCATGTAACCATCCCGCTTGCTGGTGTCCACATTTCATGGGAAAAACTATCGATGCTGGGTTATAATTAAATATATAGATAGATGCAGACACTCTGCATCTCTCCTCGCCCCTGTGCAGCGTGCACTTTGAGATTTCAGTCGAATATCGCTTTCTAAACTTTTCCGCGTGTCCTAAAACCAAATCGCTAGCAAGATACACACGATCGATGCAAATAAAGAATAATAGCAGACGTCGGCGTCGTCGTCTCGTCTGTCAGAGAGGAAAAGTGAGGAAAATCAAAAGTTTTCCGTCTTTTGCATGCGCGATTTCCGATGAAATCGATAGCCGGCCAACGACTACATTCACTCCTCCAGGAATTCGCAACCTTCATCGGTGTTGTGCATCTTTTGTTGGAGTGGGTTGGTGGGTATATCGGTTTCCTTCAAATTCATATCTCATATAGAGATGCATAGAAGATACTCTTTCTGGTGCCAGTGACAGGTAAATTGGCGAAACTGGTTGAAATTGGGTGCCATAGAGATGCTCAGGGGTTCAACAGAGCCTCAGTCTGTATAGGATACGTGTGAAAGCCGTCTTAGGATTTGCATTCGAATAGTGCGGAGTGTTCTGGAAAAGCGTGGATAACGATTTGACTGGCATAATGATGGCGTTCAAAGAGTAATGGACTGCGTTTGGGAGTGGGCTTGCGGTAACATTGTATCGGAGAATAATTCGTGTAAATACACCCAACTGAGAAAGAACTTTCGATGAGAGGTGCATTTTGAAACCGCAGGCATTTGGACAGAACCTGATCGTCATATTGTATAGCGTGACTGTTAGAAACAAGTGTGATGCCATTAGAAAGTGCGTCGTTGGAGTAGATAATTCTGCCGAACTATATCCGTAAGCTGTTGTAAGTTGTTAGTAGAAAGCAAAAGTCCCGTGGGCTCACTATATGTCTGTTAGCGGTAATTTTATTGCATATTTGATTGAATTATGGGGCGGATGGATACAACAAATGTTGAACTAAGCAACAATTGGTGGCACCCTACCTTTACAAGGTTTACAAGACTGCGACTGTAATAGTAGACAGTCGAATTAACGAAAGAAACTATAAATTTGCTTAAGCAAAGGAACAAAAGGAGTTTTACTACATTTTGTAAAGTGCAAACATCTTTGTACAAAATATCTAGATTTTTACGATTGTTTTTAACATAAAAATGTGCGTACCTGTTCAAAGAGTTGATTTATGTTAAACCAACAAGTCTAGTTCTTCTTTAAAGTTATCCGGCACTGCTTCGAACAGCCAACTCTGCTGTCTGCTTAGCTAAAACGAAAAAATAAATTTCATAATGAAATTCAGATTCTGACAAATATTTCAAAAATATAATCTGAGTGAATCTTAAAAGTAAAAATGCCTAGTAAATTCTGCGATCAATACAGTTTTATGAAATCTTGATTTTAAAATGAGTTCATCACGTATTCCGCTATATGTATTATTCTTTCGGTAATTACACAAATCTCATCATCATAGGTAACAAACACCGAATTAAAGACTGACAACTTAGCTTTGACACCAAGTTCAGTCCTTTTAATAACAGAATAACGAAGCTGTCCCAAAATTGACGCAGTCTGACCAAACCTACAGGAAAACTCAGCATTGCCCCTTCCATCACTCGTGAATAAGACTCCGAGATACTTAAACTTCTCCACCTGTTTCAATGGGACTACACTAACATGCAGAGTGCAGTGAACAGGTGTTGTAAAGACTACCATCATCTGCCTGGACGAAAATCGCACTGTGCTATGGCTAATCATAATCATCGTGACTCGATCACAGGGGGTTTCTACATGTCGTTTACACTGAACCAACAAATTCTCAAAATTTTAATAAACGGCGTTTATTAAGTGGTTTTTTATTGCCACAATAAACTTTTTCTTGTCACAATAAACGATTTATTAAATTTTAATAACTAAAGTTTATTACTTCAGTTAAACAAAATTACAGAACAATAAACCGTTTATCAATGTTAGAATTCAGCTCCTAAAAATGTCGTTCATTATCACAATTAACGAATTGAAAAAAGTTTGACAGCTCCCGTTTATGTCACCACTGTCAGTTCATTTCTACTCATGCCAATTATGTATTGGCAAAAATAGTGTGTTAGTTCATTGAAAATTAAATTTTGACAAATAATGGCTTTGTCAGTTCGCTAAAACTTTTCACTAGAGTTGTCGCCAAATTAGAATTGTCATTTCATTGTCAATTGTGGCGTGACGTGAACAAATAGATCTATTGGTACATAATGTATATAAAACAAATTTTTTTAGATGAAATTAATAATTTTAAAAAAGAAATGAATCGCTGTCACTTCTTGTATTTGGTTGGTGAGCTGCAAACAGAAGACAAGGTTAGGTTAGGTTAGGTTAGGTTAAAAAGGGGTATGAGAGAGATGTCTCATACGGCACTAGTTGGTATTGTCTATCTCCTCTAGATGTTGAGGAAGACAAAGAAAGCCAAAAATTAGTAGACTAAATGCAAAATGCGTAGGTATGAAATTAATAGAAGTGCCTTCTAATTTTTGTTTGCAAAGGGTGAAACCATCATTCATCAAAAATAAGCACATTCATGCGAAAAAGGGTGCGACCTCTGCAAAGATTGAGCTACCTTGTATATCAAAATGGTTAAAATATTTTCCTCTGAAAAGAAATTATTTTCATCTTCTAAGTTCTAATTTGTTCGCTAGTTTTTGTCAGCTTTTTTTAAATATTCGTCTGAAAATCTGAATAAATCGTCAGCATTATTCCAATCTACTCAACTGTGTGGAGTTTATTTTGGTTCTTTTTTCAGACATTTTTTTTTTATTTTCAGACGGGTTTCTAATTTTTCAGACGATTTTCAATTTTTTATATTTTTTATTGTTTTCAGACGTTTCCAATAGATATCTGATTTTCTGATGATTTCTATTTATTTTCAGACTATTTTTATTAAATTTCAGACGTTTTTCCGATTTCTCCCGACGTTTCCAATTTTTTTTTTCTAAAAAATACTATTTATTTGCAGACGAAAAAATTGTAGCCATATCATCAAAATGTTTCTATATTCATTGACAAACATGATGTCAATTAATTTTCACTGTCCTATTAAAGACAAAGTGACATTTTGTTTGACAATTCCGCTATTTCAACTTGTCCTGTGAATTCTTTGTCAGACAAGAGCTGTTAGTCAATTCAATGGCAAGCAGTTTTTTGTTATTTCCACTTGGCAATACTCTAATAGGGTGTCTTGTCCACGGCGTGTGTCCATGGCGTGTGGACAAGACACCCTAGGCCTAGCTTCTCAGAACTCAAAACCGTTTGTGTGAGTTTATGTTTTTGAGACGAATGGAAGGGACCTACAATTTTATACCGAGTACGAACGGCTGAATTGAGAAACTTTTTCAGGACAGTTATGCTCTCGGATGTTTGTCAGACGTTCACGGTTCACGAGAGGTGGCGCAGTGGAAAAACCTTAAGATGTAATTTGTGTTTTTCCGGGGATCGAACTTGGGACCCCTCGCACAGTAGTCCAGCACACTAACCACTGAGCGCCCACAAAAATACGTCAACTAGCAATTTAAAAAGACGAGTGGAAACTCAGCATTATACATAGCAAGATGAATCTCATTCGCACAATTTTTCATCGGATTAAAAAAAATCAGCTCTGTTTGTTAAAAACAAAAATAGAACAGGGATGTCCGCTTGAAAATGGACCATATTCAAAACAGCCTGTATTTTCCGTCAACAAAATTACAGTTTTTTTTTTTTTTTGTTTTTGAATTAATTTTCTTTTCGAAGGAACAACAATCTACCTCCGTCTAACTTAATAATAATTAATGCATTAAACATCGTTGATAAAATATTATCGTGTGTTAACTCGAATTGTAACCATTCACCCGCCAACTTGAATTTAGCCCAGCGTAACAGCAAACTATAAACAAATTACTATTAAACTAGATAAAGAGATACATATACAAACCGAAGCAGAAAGAACTTGAATTATTTATACGAAGTGTTAAATTTGTTTAATGCACTGTTTCTTATTGTTGTTATTAGGTATTGTTGCTATCTTAAGCTGTTCGCTTGGCTGGATTTTCGGTTCATCCAAGCCAAAAAAAAAAACTCAAGTTATGCGCGCGCTACTTCTAATTGACTGAAGCCCGGGTCGAAGCAAACATAAAAGTGTAAGTGAGTATAGAGGTACGTTTCAGTGAATTAGAATACTGAGCACGAGTACTCGACTCCATTTCGCTGTCAAAGAAAAAAGAAAACAAAAAAACTATCTTCCATGTAACAATAATGTTTGCATTTTATCACAGCTATGCGCGGCTGATTCCAGTGACGAGCTATAGAGAAGTATGCACCGTGCCCCGTCTATCAAACCAAACAGAGCTTGATATGGGCTATGGAAGACCGTTAAAGTAATTGTTTTGTTTATAATGTTGATTTAACATTTCTCTTCTGCTTACACTTTCATCTCTTGATTGAAATGGTTGTGTTGATTTGGCACATTCTTTTGACAGCTTTTGCTTTCATCTTGCAGCAAGTGTTGGTGGGATTTTTGTAAATGACTTCGAGGCATTTAGGATAATTTGATAGCGGTTAGGAACTAAACGCTTCGGAGTGTTTCACGAGAATAACTTAGATAATGGGTGCGGGTGAAGTTACTTTCACACTGGATTTGGATGGATGGGTAGATATACGGTTAAATTGTTTATCTGAACTTTAATTTGAGAGGGACCGATGCGACAATTGACGATACTCTAATGACCCACAACAAATAAAATAAACAAATATGAACGTGGTCCAGATCTAATCCAAAAGCACACGAATGGTGCGGGCTACTCCGTGCCACACTCAAATTAATACAGACCCATTGTCATGCCCGTCGTGGAAATAGGTTGACAATTACCCATTATAACCCTGTCTATAAGTGCTGATGATTTGATGAAGTTCATTATCCTGTCTATTGATGTGCTGGAAAGGTCGTCTAGATCGTGGAAGAAGTGACTCCCTAGAAATGTATATACCTGGTGTGTTGGAGACCTGGGCAGTGACATGTGTCCTACAGAGTTATTTCTCCCATGTCAAGCCCATTTTCTTCATGTGGTATATGTCCCCCTGTTTCTATTCCTACGAGGGTGGACAGGTATTTTCTAACCCTCCGTATAATACTCTCGGTCCTTGTTTCACTGAAGGACGGCCATAGTCACAAACCAGAGAGAATAGACTACCAGCTTCGGGCAAAAAAGAGAATTCCATAGAGCCAGTTTTGAAATGAGTAGCGCCGCCTCTTTTTCTATCTGTGAATACGTGTTGTACCACAGAAATAACTGTAAATGTTATTAGGTGCCAGTGTATGCGTGACCAATTCGCCCGCCATTTACTTTAGCATGGCACACATACTTAACCACCTAATAACTTTTTGAAACTGGCTCTATGGATCTCTCATTTTGTGGTTTGTGGGCCTGGCTGTCGACAAAGAAGGTAATACCTTCAGGTGGTATTGCCCTTTTACCACAGACTGGCTGCTGTTGTCACTGCCAGGACCTCTGCTTGGAAGACTCTACTCGGGCAGGTGTACCGATTTTGATATACCCCAGTTCCATAAAGGACCCTCGACCGCCTCTTCATTATCCGGAATCTCCCTTCTATCCCTTGGTATATCTACTTGGTACCTACACAGCACAGGGTCACCGCGTTGGTATATGCTAATTCCTTCAAGTATTTCTTGAATTGTTTTACTGCCCTACGACTACAAAATGCATTTTAAAAAAAAAAACTCCAAGAAGTCGTGTAACACTTTTTTAACTAAAGATACCTATAGAAGAGAGCTGCATATAGTTGACCCCCTAATTCATGTAAGATGGGTATGCAAATCCTCCCTTTTGCATCAATTTTCTCAATAATTTTCACCAAAAGTCAAACCTATCTCATGACGTCAAAACATCCCATGTCGATATAAAACATATCAACATCTTTGAACAAATAAAACGCAAAAAAAAAAAATGCTACATGTCTGCTGGCATTGCTGGATTGCTTTCAAACTAACAACTCAACGTCTGCAATGCCATCGACATTAACCCCCACACAAATTACTATTTCTGGACCAAGTCAAACTACACCAACATCGAATACAGTACATGGGCTCTTGCATGCGGTCTTGTAACTCTGTCTGTTTAACCGATAAAGTCTGCCTACAAATGCCCACATGAACGGGGAGCGAGAAAGATACTTTGCCTGCTTAAACAAACATAGAAAAGGCAAAATCATCGATAGAATCTGGACTTCTCATATGGAAATTGCCATTCTAACTGCTGCTTGAAACCAGAGCGCACAGTCCAACGAGCAGCGACTTTGACTTGACCACAGGTTTATTGGAGTAGGAAGCCGCAGTCACAAATAGAGAACTAAAACGTCCCGGAGAAGCGAAAAAAACAAGTAACGATCGCGGTTAGGAGAACAAGACTCACGAGACTGCATTTGATGGCAATGATAGCAAACGTCTGAAAAGAAAACGAAAATCAAGGTCCAAGCCAAAGTATAGCCAGAGCCAGAGGCTATCCAGTGCCTTCATGGACATACACAACACACCGACCGCACCGACATGGAATGCATTTCACTCCGCTTCAATTAAGATGAACTACTTGCTGCGCACGCGTACCCGGTGAGCCGCAATAAGTTCTTGTTCATCTTCGAGGTGATTGGCTTTGAGCGTTCGCATCACCGATTGTGTTGAGACTTTCTTTCTTTTGTGCGGGCTCTAGAGCAAATTAAATGAAAATGCTGCTGCATCTGTTTGGCGGTGCGCGATGCGGTTCCTTGACCACCAGAAGACCTAGTTTCCATGCCCTACACAAGTTCTGAAACCTATTTCGAAAGCCAGTTCATCAAGTATTTTGGACAATGTAGAAGAAGCACAGTGTTTTTGTTTACTGTCGCACAATTCTAGATTGTTAATTTGAGGCCCGAAAAAAGGGGACCACCGAATCACACGCTGTGCGAGGAGAAATGTATACGTTGTGCCAAATTTATACCCCCACGGAAGAGGCTTGACAACTTTCTTCTTCATTATCGTCGTCGTCGTAAGTCCAGTCATTAAGTCAGTCAAGTTTAAGGTTCAAGAGGTTTCCGACTTTGAGATGTACAGCAACGACGATGGTGACGGATTGATTGATTGCTCGTAATGTGATGTGACGTATGAAAATACGATAATGAGGCTCTTGTGGGTATGACAAGTTTGTTTAATTATTGAGCTAATTGAAAATTTGTTGTTAAAGTCGTGCCAATCGATTTGCTGGTAGAGAATGTGACGTGAAAGAAATAAATGCGAGTAAGTATATATAAAGCCGACGGGCTTTTAAAATTACCTCACCCAACCATGGGCCTTAAATGCTCTTTGTTACAATTCTGTTTTATAACAATGACAGTAAGCCGTAGAAAAACGGAGACTAGAGAGAAGCCCTCATCAGCTCGGAAGATTTCGTGAAATTATACAAAAGATTGGTCATTGCACGATGACTGTCAAGCATTCGTAGGAAGTATGACAGTGGCTAACAGGCTTGACTTGTATTGTCCGGGGGTTGAAGTGAGAATCCTTTACGTACCAGCTAAGATATGATCGTTATGACGTTATCAAAGGCGGATGAAGTTCTCCTTGGTCGCTTCGAACGAAAAATTCTTTGAGTGATTTTTGGTCCCGTTTGCGTTGACGGGCTTTGGAGGAGAACAGCTCTACGAGCTGTACAGCTACATCGACCTGGTCAGAAAAGTACGTATCAGTCGACTAAGATAGCTAAGACATGTAGAGCAAATGGACACCAACGCTCCGGCCCGAAGAGTCTTCGATTCCGACCCGGAGGGACAACGCAATAGAGGGGTGGCGCGCACAAGTGGAAGCGGGAACCTCAACCAACTTGGAGTGCGCAACTGGAGGGGGTTAGCCAGAGATCGTGATAACTGGAGAGGCGTGTTGGTTGAGGCCCAGGTCCAATCCGGACTGTAGTGCCACTATGATCGCCTATATATCGAGGCCACGAGAGGTCAAACCCAACTAGCGAGAATCGTTGTTACTCCTTGCTTCCCACTCAGTGGTTAGCACTTAAGACCGTTCACTTATGACTGCAGGTCTCAAAGCTCTACTGATGGGACAATATTATAAGCTTAAAAAAATAGTAACAGCAATTTTAGGATCGTAGATGTACAAGTTGTGTGATTGTTTCAAAGACTAACGCCAAGTCAGATTAAATAAATATGCTTTATACTACCTTGCCGACTGTGTGCTAGCTTCTTAATAAAGAATGCCAGAACTTCAAGATAAATACACACTTGCCAACAAACACATTTAATCACTTGTCCCTAATTCAATTATTTAACATTCTTTCCTACCAAACGCCAGAAGTTAGTTGGATTGGCTGCCTTCTATATCAGGAAATATTTAATTACTCAAAGAGAATCTTAAAAGTAATCATCGTAAGCTTGCCAATTTAATCAGTCCTAATTAACTATCGGCTAATAAGAGAAATTACTCGAAAAGAAGCCATCAGTGCACGTACTCATAGCTCAGTATGCCATTAGGTATAGTCTTGCTTACCTGTTTGTCAGTCGAAGGAAAAGGCCGCACCGCTTTACCCAACAACAGCATCCACTCTAGCTCGCATAATTCCCATCGCGCCGAGAGCCCTTTAAGAACAATTAATTACTTTCCATTGAAATTGGCCAACTCAATTGCAATGCAACTCATTGGTCCCTAAATGGCTGGCTATACGCGAAGATGCTTTGCTAATATCTATACGTATATAACGTTCTAACAGCCAGCACAATCAAACCCAGAGATTAATTATTGCGCGCGCGCATGCGCAACAAGAATCTGTTGGATGCTGCGTCTGTTGCGTTGTTTAAATGATGGTGATGTGACTTCCACTTCATGTATACTCGGCCAAGTGGAATCATCACATCTTATTGCCACAAGAAATCGATTCCTAAGTAGAACATAATTGCTAATTTCATGTAAGATTTCAGAGGGAATGTCGGCGGCGAGTACAATGCGAAAACGCAACATAGAAGTGGACCGGTAATGTTCTTTGGTGATTCGCGATACACAACACGACATCTGGGTTGGTAATTGTTTGACTCTTCTTTTTTTTCCGAATGTCAATTATTTGTTTGTTTGTGTGTTTCTTTGTGCGATTTTATTTAATCAAAGTTTAACCTACAAAATGTTGATGTGTATTAAATACAGAATGAGGTATTGGTTACAAGAAGCCGATACGGATGTTTTATGGGAACACAACCTCAATTTGGCAATTGACAGTTAATCGGAAAAGATGATGAGAACATTATTATCATTTTATTTATGCGATTGATTGATATTAAATTGGCGTAAAGCGGATTTGCTGGTTTAAATTATTCTTCTTTGGTGTGTTACTATTAATTGTACTAGATTTTTTGATGTTTATGTTAATTGAAAAAAGAAATTAATGCCCCTATTGTGTAAGACAACTCAACTTAGTTGAGTTGAGTTGTCTTAAATTCAACTCAACTTTCACACAACCCAAACTAACTAGCAACTTATAGACAACCACTACCATCTTTGTTGTGTTTTGACAGACAACTTTTCTATCAAGGTTGTGTATTACAATACGGACAATACCGAATTTTGAATTAAATAAAACCAAGAGACAACTCAACTCAACTCAACTGTAGTTACACAATAGGGGCATAATTTGACAGTGTGAACATTTTGATGAAATTACGTGATACCTACCTAATAATAATGAAAAATGGAATTTTCCTATGATTGTACTAGATGAGATGTCTCGGCGGGGGAAAGAGGTTAGGTACCAGAATGCAAGTCGTTCAGAGAGAGATCAACTTGTTATTGCTTTTAAAGTTGGCTGGTATAGTACATACCTACTTTTGAGGTGGAATAGTTTTGCTAAAAGTGTCAAAATCAGTTGTTTATTTCAAATTAGTTAAAATTGCTTAGCAATGTGTATGAAATTTAACAAAATAACATTAGATTAAAGTGATGTGTTTGATTTTCCTATTAAAGAATATTAGAAAAAACAAAACAAGTGTTTTCGCCATTGACGTAGAACTCAGGAGCAAATACGTTAAACCTAAGTACCTACCTACTAACTCTTTTGGTTCATGGTGATACAATAATTATTTTATCCACCAATTCACCAGTTTGTGTCCACAATGGCTGAGTGGATTGAGGCGGGGGTCTCAGACTCATCCCCGAAAAAATACAAAAATCTCATCTTAAGGTTTTTTCGACTGTCTCGCAAAACAATATTGAAAAAAAAAATGTTAGGTCGCTTCCAGTTATATTCCAGTTAAATATACCTAATTTAATTCAAGAATATTGACGTGAACATGTGAAAAAATTGACATGATTGTGTAATATCTAGTAGCTTAAGGCCGTGTGTCAATTGGTCTAAATCTAAACAATTATTCTCGTATAATTTTCGTGGTGAAAAACGAATTTGCAGCTGTCAAAAAATTAACTTGCTCCGGGAGCAATAATAATAAATTATCCTATAGGCGAATTTATTGACGGTTTCTTTTGCTTGAGTTTTGCTAAAATGTTGAAGAGGAAATAAAATACAGAATTTCATAAATAGTGTAAAATTAGATAAATCAAGATTGGAGTTTAGTGAACTTCTCTTTCAACTCTTTTGACACACGGCATAAGCAAAAGAAAATGTCAATTTTAAAAAAGATGTTCATATATTATAAGACATAAACTAAAAGAAAATTCGCTAATCACGTTACGTTCATGTTTTAATTAAACTTCCAAAGCCCAATCAGACAAAATTGAATCAAAATACAAAAAATAAATAACTCACCACCAAATTAAAAAATAATGCCAACCCTGCCATGGTTAACTTCATTTCACACGTTCAACACACAGATGTCGCTATAAACAACGCAGTGAAAAAGCAAAGCAACGAACAAAAATCTCCACAAAAACCATCACCAAAAGAAGACAGACAACGTTTCAACAAAGCGAACAACGTAATAAACGAGCGAGAAATTCGTAGCACATCCCTTTCTCACAATTACAATCGCCCGTTTAGTTCTTTCGCAAACGCTCGCCGAAGAGGAGCACGGTATACTCCAAGTCAAAAAGAAAAAAATCACTTTTTCTCATCCGACGAAGAGAAGAAAGATAGTACAACGCATTTGCCTACAGACAACCGCCATATTGTGAAAAATGAGACAAAAGATTTACAAGTGAATTATTTTCTATCCAAAAAAGTGAAGTTTTTCGTTTCTTTTTTTGTTCGCCGTTGTAAAGTTTTCGAAAACAATAAATAGAAAACTATATTTGTGAACTGAGTCAAAGGTAAATCGAATTTATATTCCAGCCTTGTACAGTCTACTGTGAAAAAGTACCGTGTAGAGATTTGTCTGCGATGGCGTCATCAGGAAAAAATTTCCACTGAACCGCGTTATATCACCATTATTTTTGGGGCCATTTTAATTAGTTTTTGTCGAAAAAGTTTCGACGCAAATCGAGGGCCTTAACGAGTGTTTTTGTTGACAATTCTTAGACGAGATGGGTGGGTGTGAAATGGAAAATAACTTTTCGAATGAGAAAATGAAAAGAAAAAAAAAACTGAAAATTTTGTGTGCGAAAAAGAACACGTATATAATTTTTGTAGTTGGGACTTTTTTCGTCATCTTCTTTCCACAGTGATTCGTTTCTCTGGGCGACGACACAATGCCGTTTTTCACTGGTGTGTGAAGGAGGGTCGGTTACACAAGCTGTGCACCACACACACAGGGCAGAGAGGAAGAGAAGATGGCGCGCGTACACTATGCCCAGTGAACCGATTACAGTGAACAGTGGTGGAAAAAATGTTTCCATGGAGTTGGAGTAAAAGGGGGATGGATATACATATATCTTATGTAGTTTTTTTTAAAATACCTTAGTTACTAAATACTAATATTTTGGAGCTGCATTTGAACTTATTTATCTGAAAGTCTTGTCGATAAAACTTGGATAATATTTGATTGACTTTTGATTTTGATAGATCTTTCGTTTGATGTTGTACGACCTAATATCTATCCCCCTTCTCATTTCATCATATCGTTGGGTCAATGATGTTGCGTCACTTCTTCATTGAAGGTTTCTCTTTTTTCTGGTTTCCATTTGGCGTTTGGGTTTCTTGCTCTTGCTAGCGCTGTTTTGTCGGATGGATTTAGCCAAAGAGACACACTGACTGGAGGTGTCGCTGGTTGGTGCGTCTTATTATGGTTTCTTCTCTCTTTTATTACAATTTGCGTTGGATGAAACAAAAATGTTTGTTTTGGTTGCATCCTTATCTTTGGTATGAAATTGTCTTTGTCTGGTAATAAAACAAAACAAAAAGAAACGGCAGACAACGTGCTGGGCAGAGGTCCTTGCCCTTGACATTTATCGTCTGCTTCTGCAGGTGCTTTTGCTTTAATTGGATTCCGGCCGACAGATTGCCCTGATCTTGAAACATGTGTTATAATCATGGTATACCTAGGAATTGGTATCTATCTCGGACTTTCCAAATCAAATTATGTAGGTACATGAGAAAATCTTGGTTTCTTATTAAGTTGGGAGTAGACTAGGTAGGAATAGTAGGTAATTCGTAAGAGGCCATACAATACATATCTTGTAAGACCTTGACCTTGTATGTACAATCTAGGTCGGCCAAATGAGTGAACTGATGATGTTTACACCTATCTAATCAAAACGAATTAAATTTTGAACATTTTGTCAAAATGTCGCAATATTAAATTAATTTAGGATGAGTCAAAGAATGTCAAACAAGCCTGCTTTTGTAAAGCTGCATGTTTATGAGTTTGTTAAACGGGATATACTTTTTTTAAGATACACCTATGTTATCATTTCAATTTGAAAACTAAGTTTCCAAGTTTCTACATTATATAGAACTTATTTCTATCCCCAAAATAAACACTACTTACAGTTACACTTCATGTTCACCTTTCATCCTTTGTTATTCATTTTCAATGTCCCGCTTAAGGGTCGAGGATGTAGGTAGCAGGTTTCTTAAGTAGACCCTCCATAATACGGGTAGAGGAAATATTATGGACTTGTTCATACCTTTCGCCGTCGTTCTTCATTTCCTTGTCTACAGATTTTTTCCGAAAACGAACTGAATTCCATTTTAAAGGCAACACGATTACGATTGTCACGACAGAACACACAAGGAATATAATAACACTTGAGTATACAAAAACACTGGCACTCCATGTCAAAACTCACTTCGCCATTAATTTTTCCGATATAAAAAAAAAACAAAAGACAGTTTATTAGAAAGGTTAGTTTTCCCCACAACTCGATTAGAATTATGTTTATTTACAAATTTAATTTAATTTAATTTTGTTTGGACGAATAAAAATGTGAAATAAACTGCGTAAACGAGCGAACACTAGATTTAAAGTCGCGCGCTTCTTCCACTGAACGCACTACTCTACATCTACTCACTCCATATTGCTAGTGCTGTCACTTTTCATATCACTCGCAACACTATATGGCACGTTTGTAAATGTTATATTCTATTATTAAATTAAATTTTTTAAAATTTGTTTGTGGGGACTAACGATGTGAGTAGTTTTTAATTTTAATGGCAAAAATATGTCTAATTTATTTTTATATGTATTTTCTCTGTTTTTTTAAATCTTTCGAATATTTTCGAAGTCGAACTCAGTGAACTTTAATACAAAGTGGAAAATAATAAAGGGTGTTGCTATTCGCACGTTGTTCGGGACACGGGTACGTAACGAAATCTCAAAGTTTATATTGCGTCAAGTTGGGGTATGTGGCTCGCTACGCTCGCGGCAAAGACTCTAAACTCCAGTATAATCATTTTCGGACATTATGCCGTACGTTTAGGATCCAACTTTTATATTTATAAAGAGTTTTTAATGAAAATAGGATTACGTAGTCGTGTCCCAAACATCAGTAAACGTCAGTTCAGTACAAAATCTGTCAAAATGAACATGCGAATAGACACTCCGAATAATAAATAATTCATTAAAGATGTCCTGCAATTTATTATTGCTGATCAAACCATTATTTAAATAAGCTACATGCTTAAATGACAAACACACAGACAATTAAATCATTACAAGACTTGTATATCACACTTTGTGCTGATAAACGCCAACGGGAATAGGGGTGAATATTTCCTCTTTATTCTGCGCATCCTAACACATCGACCACAATTATATTTCGTCTCTAATATGATTTATTTAGTTCAAACAATAAGCCTATTCGTGTTAATTGGTGCCAATTTTCACATCAACTAACAAGTGCGAATTCGAAACTCTATAAATAGATTATAATACGTAGGTATGGAAATACAGATGCATGCATAAGTATGCGTATATTTAAACGAGAAATGAAAATCAATAATTTTTAATGTATGTACTGTACGTGTACAATGTACCTACATCCCATGATGTCGCGATAACATGGAAATTAACTGATTGCACTTTTAAAAGCATTTAAATAGAAATACCCACGTACCAAGTCGATGGAGCCGAGCCACCCCTGCAATACCAGCGGGTGTACTGAACTGACTATTGGCTTGTACATGCTTGTACGTAGATGTGAGATTGCTGATATGTACATACTTTGTTTTAATTAATTTTTTTTTATGAGTAGTATAAATATTATGAATGATAAAAATATTTTCTTGTTTGACGATGATTGATTTGTATCGATTTCGAATGTATGTACATATACATTGTAAGATGTAACAGAACAGAGCAGAGTAGGTCCTTCGTATCATTTTACCTCCTGTCATTAACTTAAGCTTTAAAAAAAAGGTGAACACTTTAAATTAAATGACAGTTCAAGTGTTTGGCATGAGATATTTTAATACAATATTGATGCATAATAAAATCAGCATCGATTGTGTCTATCTATTTACCCATACCTCAACATTTAGCTCCCATGGTGCTTGTAGGGGTCTTCTGGGGGACCTTTTCAACCTGCACCACAACTGAAATTGTTCTCCACATTGGTATTTATACATACATATTTTGTTTATACGTTTTTGCATCTGAATAGCTGCAGTTTCATAAAATTATGTTTATTCTTTACTCATATATAAAAATACCTCTATATTATCTTAAAGTCATACCAACATTTTTTTTTTTTATCATTACAGGAGATCATTGAATATTTTTTTTTTGAAATAAAGCACACTAACCAGAATCCTTTTTAATGCACGTCGAAAATTACCAAACAAGGTAATTTTATTAAAATACATACACACATTATAATTCGTTTAATGTAGGGTCTATCGTAGATAGTAATCTACGTATGTAGTAGTAGTAGTAAAATTCTTAATTAATAAATATTTGGTATAATATGCAAATTGGTCACTATTTTAAAAACTATGCTGTTATTCTTTTCGGGTCACTTCTGAATTGACATTCAAGAGATAAGACATTTTGACAGAAATCTAATAGTTTATACAAATGTGCACTTAATTTAATGGTGGAATTTGTAGTTTTGGTTAAATTTGCCCTTTGACTAAAATAGTTAACCATTTTACGTAATTTTACAATATCATGTTTAATGTGTATTTCCGTTCAAAATATATAACTAGCTAACCCTACCACATTATCAAATAATTGAACTGTCACTCATTTCAAAGTTTTCAATATACATACCTTCCATTCATTTCATGCTAATTACGTGCAAATAAACAAAGATCAAACTTTTGACGTACATACCTACAAGGCCGTGTTTAATACGCTTTTGCCTAGTCAACAAGTTTCGTGCGTAAGATTTTCTGCCTAAGTTCTATGATAAACTGTCACTTAAATATTTAGGTGCCTAAGCACTTTGAACGGGGCCAATGTCCTACGTTTGACAGTGCGCAAAAGCACGACGTAGAGATAGCGACACAAATTTTGTCCTCTGTTAAATTCAGCGGCTTAATTATTAGATTTTTTCTCGTTTAGCATTTACTACTCCAACATCAATTATTGGTAAGGCCCATTGGTAATTAATTTTTAATAATTCTTACAGTGCAATGGAAGATATTACCAAGACCATTATGTTCACGACAAATACAATACAGAACGGCCAGCCAACGATTCAATACCAAACTGCGGATGGAACAATCTTGAAGCAACCAAAAATTGAGGGTCAGAAAAATCAGCAAGATTATCCCACATTTTGTTACACAACAACAAATGTAAGTACAGTAAATTGATATTTTATTATTTGAATTGTTTTCATTTTATTAAGGAAAGATTACACTGCATGGCAAGCATGCATATAAATAGCCAAAGGTAGTTATGAGTCTACATAGGCCTCATCGCGCTATGCCTCAAAATCTACTTTAGACACGAACACGTCTATTAACAGAAGCAAATATTTAAGTCTTGTGCAATTTCAGAGAAGCAGTTTGTGTCTACAGTAGTTTTGAGACATGTACATATATGTGACATAAACATGTCAAAAAGTGATGCCCTGTGGTCAGTAAAGTTGACTATATTTGTATGTTATGGTCAAAACTAGATTTGAGTCTTAGTACGGTTTTAAATCTCATTTCGGTCATTCTGAAGAGGTCCTTGAATTATAGATCCTCACTATTATTTGTCAGTTTTCATAGATATATCTTCTAACCTTCGGCTGCTCACGAATAAAATGAAAGCTCAACTGAATAATGGACTGACGTCTAAATCCACTGCCTCTTTTAACTGAACTGACTGATCATCTAAATGAGGCTTAAAACTTTTAGCAGAAAATCATATAAAATACCTACCTACTTTTCATATCATGTTTTATCTTCTTCACAAACTAATACAGTTTTCGATTTGGGCATTTAAATTGTTGATCGAATTTTATTTTAATTTTGGACTTGCCAGCCGCCAACATTGTTTTTTTCCTTTTCATCGATATTTCTGTATAATTTAATTGCATTTCACAAATTTATTTGAATTTAATTTATTTAGACTGTTTTTCATTTTGTAAACACAACAAATTTAGTTCATCCGTTCCCCCGACTATTGTATTTTAGGCACCCAGTGGCATTTGTTAAAATACATGAAAATCCTCGTAAAAATCTCATTAATGTAGATTTTCAAAACCAATTGAACCAGGCACACATTTTTCTTGAACGACAAAGCGATTTTATAGGTCAGTTATTAAATTGAAATTTATAAACAGGTCGATAGCAAATTATCAATCGTGCGTCGCTGCCGACGCAGATAAGAACGATTTTGTTGACTGAAATTTGCAAATTACTACATTAATGATATCGATCTGATTAGATTAAGAGTTGTAGACATTTGTAGTGAATCATTCAAAATTGTACGCTCACACTTGAGAAGATAAGGTTACGTCTCTGAATTGCAAGTACGACAAGAATTTGCAAACACAAACATTTTAAAGTTGGAACGAAAGCTAGCCAACTCTGCGTCGTCAGATTCCTAATTTTAGATGAAAATTCCTATTTTTCTTGAGTGTTTCTGTCGCAGTTGTATGAATGAAAAGGAGGAGGAGGAAACAATTTTCCACTTAGAAAGCACACTATATGATTTCTACAGAAATTGCATGTACGCAATACGCATCCACTGACCCCGCAGCATAACCTAACCCGATTTTCGATTACCTAATCGGCATAATTATCTTTTCTCAGAAGTTATCAGTTGAGTTTTAGCAATGTACTTACCGAACTCTTGCTCTTTGTTTATTGTAACTTTAATGATAGCTAAATATACACCACGGTTGATTGTCAATCTATCGTCTGTAGTCCAAAAACGAGGTTTTTAAATAAAAACGTAAATCTACAGTGCACACTAACCACTGGCCACAACTATTATTACCGTTAACACGTCTCACAACTCATCACAACTTGAAGTCGTTAACTACAAAGTAATAACAGAAAGTCAACCGTAATAATCTCTACAGCAGCTATTTAAAATTGGTACTTTCTGTATATATTCTTTTCTTGGAAATTCTTACAAGCATCCATTTCCTTTGGCCTTCAAAAGTTCGAGTTCTTTGCGTCATCAACGGCGAACAACACTGATTGACTCAGTGGACATTGATAGCGAAACTATACACAACCGGACATCCTCTGGTTAATTGTACCGCTGATAAAATTCTCTTCTTTGCCTTTCTTAATATTCAAGGTTTTATTTCCCTTTAGGGTAACGCGACGACAGTTAATTTGGCTCAGCTTACCACAGACGACAACAAAACATGTTACATTGCACAGCCGATAAGTGGTTACAACTATGCACTGGTCAATCAAATGCAACTCAACCAGGGAGGGACGGTCGGTATCGCCACAGTTGATAATCAGGGACGATTGCAAGTAATAAATAAACCCATTGCCACTGTAAGTTTTGCATAGTTGTGCATATTTGTACAGTTAAATATAAAAACACACTTTCCCATAGAACACAATCTCGAACATCAGCTTTAAATGTGATGTTTGCGGCCTTATGTTCTCCCACCTGACTCTTCTCAATCATCACAAACGCATTCACGCTCAAGAGGGTGGAGACGCAAATCAAGATTCAATCGCTGTCGTCAACGCACAGGGCCTAGTGCAAACACAAAACATCATCACTGAGAATGGACAACCGCTTGGGCAAATTCAAATTGTTGCCACAGAATCGCTAGAGCCAGCCACCTCGCATGGCATGCAACAAACGGCCAACGAAGTGACAGTGACCACAGCAAAAACGCTCACTCTAGAGAAATCCAAATGCGTATCATGTGGCGGTCAAATTCTACAGCCGACAAAGCGAAAAGGTCCGAAGATCGTTCGCTGTGACAACTGTGTGAACAATGACAACGGTAATGGCAACGTAATGCATACGCAAACGACGCAGTCAACTCCAACGCAGATCTTTGTCGCGCCCGATGGCGAGATTAAATTCGAAATGAACGAACTACCGAGCGGTACTAGTGAATCATCGATGGACTCGCTCAGCGCACAGAATATCATTCCAATGCAGCAGGGAAATAATGGAAACGGCGGTGGTGGTCGCAAAAATCAACAACATCAGCAACAGCAACACGCAATGATTCAAGACAATGGATGCAATGAAACCATTGTGGGACACCATCCAGTGAAGAAGCGAAATCTAGCAACGGTCACAAAGTGCCAGAAGTGCAATGGATCAGGTGTGATATTTGTGGGCGGCAATCAGCGGCAAGTCAAGTCAGAGTAAGTGTGATGAGTTTACCGAAATCTATCCAGTAAGTTTCTTAAGGCCATGTTTCTGTAGAACCCCTAAGCCTTTCACCTGCAACATTTGTGGTGGAACGTTTTCGAGATACTCCAGTCTGTGGTCGCATAAGAAGCTGCATAGCGGCGAGAAGAACTACAAATGTACCATCTGTGGTCTGGCCTTCGCAAAGGCGGTGTATTTGAAGAATCACGCCAGGATTCACACTGGCGAAAAACCTTATAAGTGAGTATTTTTATAAAAAGACATCTAGCACATTCCCAACTAACTCTTTTTCCGATTTATAGATGTCAAACATGTGGCATGCAGTTCTCCCAGTCACCGCATCTCAAGAATCACGAACGAACACACAGCGGCGAAAAACCGTATGTGTGCGAAGTCTGCGACAAAGGATTTGCCCGCCACGCCACCCTGTGGAATCACCGTCGAATCCATACTGGCGAAAAACCCTATAAATGTGAAATCTGTGGATCAGCATTCAGTCAGGCAGCTCATCTCAAGAACCACGCCAAGGTGCATTCTGGTGAGAAGCCATTCAAATGTGATATCTGCTCAGCAGCATTCGCCGATCGCTTTGCTCTAAAGCGTCATAGAGGAATCCATGAGAAATATGGTAAGTTGCACTTTAAACCAACAAGGGACATGGCTTTATGTGATTCAAACTTGCAGGGCAAACAGCACCACGACAATCCGCGAACATAGATGGCCAGGTACATATGGGGCAGACGGTGGTCATTCATAAGCAGGAAATGCCCGAGATGGATGACGAAGCTCAGCACGAAGTTATTATAGCAGGATTATAAAATTCAATCAATCAAAATGAATTCTTAAAGTTTTCTTATTAACAACAAAACAACACGCACCCTAAAGGAAAACAATTTTATAGCCCAAGGATTGTGATTCGTTCGACTTAATCTCCAATTGCACTTGTTAAGTACCAACAAATCAGGAAATCGACGACAGAACCACAGTTGTTCTGCGCGGAATCAGCACTGTTTAATTTTTCTCTTTTTTTTTCTGTTAATTAGTTCGATTCTATAGTTTTACGAAAGGATAATTCAAAAACTATTGAAACGTGTAAATATTATATAAATAAACTATTATTATTAGAAGTACTGTATATCTTACATATATACGAACTAAGTTTAAGCACCCACTTTTCTTAACGGGGGGGATTACGCAAATATACAAGTAACGGAAAAGCAGCCAGCAGTAGTAGCAAAACAAAATAAAAAATAAAACGAATGTAGGTAACTTTCTTTGAAAGAACTATTTTAGTAATTTGTAAAGAAAATTTCACTTGTAAACAATAATATAAAATAAACTAAAATTTAATTTATGAATGTGTCTTATTTGTGCCTTGTTTGTCAACAATGGTCAACATCTTCTGCCTATAAATTATTTTGACTACGACGAGGTTAGAGTAGAGATTTTTTCTCATTCACAATTCTCTGCAAATTGTTTTGTAACCTAAAAGGTGACTTTACTTCCATGATATGCGAGGGCGAGGGTAGCTTTTGCAGTTGCAAGTGCTCGTTAGGTTGGACTTGGGATTTTGGCCGCCACAAAAATATATTGACAATCTACTGAGCGCGCTTTATGGCTGACCAGACCACGTCAAAGAAACTTATTGGGCACAAAAATGCAATCTCTTTCAAGACTCAGTGCGCTTTTGCAGATCTCGATTTCTTTGCCAGATTTTCACATTTATGTGCTTTCATTAACACCAAAGCGTTTGACACTTCTAAAATTTTTAACTGAATGCCTTTCGGTTTTTATTTTTTATTTTTTAACTCCAAGTAGTTTTCTTTACTGCATTATGACAAAGACAATGGAGAAGATAATACCTAATATAATTATGTATTCCTAAATCTATATGCATACCTTTATTTTCTTCCATAGAAAACTTAGGGGGATGATTTTTGTTTACGACTTTATAGACCCACCAAATATAAAAAATCAGCAGACTCCACGAAAATTCAACAAGTTCAAGATTTCTTTTGAGATGGAGAACAAGAAGTATAAAAACTTAATTTGATAGGCACGCATTTATAAACACAAATTACAATTAAAAATAGAGCTCACTGTCAACTGACACACTAGCACAAATGCAAAACAAAAGTTATCTCATTTTACGTTCGATCAAGAAAAATTTAAGACCTGAGACCAAAATCTAAAAGGCCCAATTGAAAGCGACATAATCCAAAGTCCGCACGACTATTTTCGGTGAATGTGACATCTGCCTTAAATGCATTTTTCTTATAAGAATTTTTGACAGCTTGTCATCTAAACTGTCAGTAAAATGCATCCAGCGTCTTTTGTGTCTTTTGTATTGTATTATGTACCTTCAAAAATAAGTTGTTTGCGAACAAATTTAGGAGGGAAATCGATTTTGCTTATTAAAGTTTTAATAATTTGTAATAGCTTCACATTTACATAAGTACGAGTAAACAATATTTTACACGATATGTCTATATTGCTCACGTAATACCTACTAACTTTTCAAGGGTACAACTGTTCCTAGGAAGCTTCTCAAATCAGTAATCGGATACGGCAATAAGTTGTGTATACCTTTCAATTCGTTCCACAAACAAACCCGAAAATAACAAACAAAATAGACTAACAGCGGCATTCGTCCACCGACCGGCTTTACTCGATTTCCTCGGCAAATTGTGGAATACAATATTTCAATCTTTGACTATGTGTAAACGTCTTCGTAGAACATATTCACAACAAACTGTCTAAGCACTAGGTGGTGCTACCTCGCATGGCATGCAACAAAGTAGTTACAGGGATCACAGCAAAAACGCTCACAATCAAGAGTGCGTATTATCTGGCGGTAAAATCGTACTACAGCCAACAAAACAAAACAGTCTGAATCTGAAGATCATTCGCTGTGACAACTACTGTGTGAAGTGTGAACAATGTCAAGGGCAGCGCAAACGAAGCAGTCGACTTCGACACAGATTTCAAGCGACTTCGACAGTGAACTTTCGGACAGTACTAGTGAATCTTCAATGGACTCATTCGAGGAGCAGGGAGATGAGGAAATTCAATGTAGTGATGACACCACAGTTATCAAATGCCACAAATGCAATGGATCAGGTGTGATAGTTATTGACGGCGGCGATGAGTCAGAGTAAGTGTAATGCATGTAATGTATTCATAAGGTTTGTTAAGACTATGTTTTTGCAGAACCCCTAAGCCTTTCACGTGCGATATTTGTGATGGAACTTTTGCAACAAGCACGAGTCTAAAGGCCCATAAAAAGCTGCATATCGGTGAGAAGAACTACAAATGTACCTCTTGTAATCTGGCGTTCGCTAAGCCGGAGTATTTGAGGACTCACGCCAGGATACACACTGGCGAAAAGCCTTTTAAGTGAGTATGTATTTGTATTTGTGAAAATTAGCGCATTGTTCTTTCATTAGGACAATTATCCATATACGTTATTCTCAATACACTAACAGCGACTGTATTTAATCCCGATTTTTAGATGCAAAACATGCGGCATGCAGTTTTCCCAGTCACCGCATCTCAAGAATCACGAACGAACACACAGCGGCGAGAAACCATATGTGTGCGATGTCTGCGGGAGTAGTTTTGCGCGCCACTCCACCTTGTGGAATCACCGTCGGATCCATACCGGCGAAAAACCCTATAAATGTAAAATATGTGGAGTAAGATTCGTTCAGCCAAGTCATCTCAAGAACCACGCTAAAGTGCATTCCGGTGAGAAGCCATTCAAATGTGATATCTGTTCACAAGCATTTGCCGATCGATCTTCCCTGAAACGTCATACAAAAGTTCATGAGAAATATGGTAAATTGCAATTTAATATTACCACCCCAAACATGGCTTTATGTGATTCGAACTTGCAGGTCAAACAGCGCCACGAAAATCACCGAACCAAGATCGTCAGGTACAAAAGGGACAGACAGTGGTCATTCATAAGCAGGAAATGCCCGATTCTTGAGTTAATTAATTTTTTATTTCTTAAAATTGTGTTCTTATTATTACACACACACACACCCCAAAGGAAAAAACAATAGCCCAAGGACTGTGATTCGTTCGACTTCGACCAACAAGTCAGTAAATCGACGACCAGGACAGCAGTTGTTTTGCGCGGTATCAGCACTATGTATTTGATTTTATCTTTTTATCAATATGATAATTGAAAAACTATAAAAAAGTGTAAATTTTATATAAATAAACTATTATTAGAACTGCTGTAAAATGCGTATATACGAACTAAGTTTAAACAGCTAAACAAACGAAAAAATAATGAAAATACTATTTTTAATTTTTAAAGAAAATGTCAAACAAAATATAACAAACAACTTAAATTATAAATGTGTCCTATTCGTGAGGACTGTAAATAATTGCTCAAAACCGGATATGTATTCTTTAAGAAAGAACTTACCTAAGTCGTAGCAGTGACTGTGTCATCGAATTCCTCTTACAAACTTGAAACTGCCTCGATCTCGTAATTTTGATCTCTCCTTCGTGATCGAGCAGTACGCGTAGAATTTGCTTCTATTCTTTGAGTGTAAAATCGGTAATTTCATTTCGAGTGAAAGAGAAATGTGGAACCTAGCAGATAGTTTATAGTTATAGTAGACAACAGCTCGTTAGATATATTTTTCGCTGTAACAATCTACGTAGGTAGTTTCACTCATTACTGTACTTGCACAGCCATATGATATATAACAACCTGAACACCCAGATGGCAGCACATTTGTTAAAGAAGCATCAGCTGACAATAGCATTTGTCTCGTTTTCTCCCTCATTGTCGCACATGGCAAACGCGTAGCTAGTTTTTATTTTGAGTTTTTGGAATCAAATTTGCGATTTGCCGCGCGAAATGTCGCTATTTGTTTGGGATACGGCGGGAAACCAAGACCTTTTAAATACAGAAGAAGATAAAGCAGTTAAGTCGAAATTCCCTTTCAGTGGAAATGGACCCCTTGCTCCGGAACCATGCATTGAAGAATTTGTAGACCCCGGCTCAGAAGAAGAGGATGATGGCGACTATGGAGGTATGTAAATCAAACAAACAAATTTTACTTTCTTCCAAAATTTATATTATTGCTTTTTTTTAGGTCTACCACCACCCAGTCATGACATATCACATATCCTCGTCAATTCCATAGCTAAAACAAAGCCGAGCAAATTTGAGAAGGGATTGGATCTTGCAGTACAAATGGTAGAATCAGCACAGGAAGCAATAGCGAAAAATAAACCAACAGATTTTCGATTTACAAAACGTCCAAACAAGGATATTGTATTTCCGTACCTCGACCTAGGTACTGGGAAGTTTGCTGATGAAATAAGTACACCTGTGGACATGGCAACATCCAACAACGAAGGATTAGAGCTGAAAAAAGGAATACCACAGCTTCGTGATAAGACGCTACGCGATCTAAGAAGGGTGAGTTAAATTCTATTTCGCATTTAAATTGATTTTCGCCACAAGTGATGAAATGTTCGACTGCTGAAGCTTGCTGTCGCAAGTATAGTGGCTGGAATTCATTGCTTGAGGAGGCATAACATCCGCCTAGACTCTGAACCGAAAGCACAAAGTTTCGTCCATTGTAATCTTAGGAACTGTTGAAAAGTCTCTAATAGCACCTGTAAGGCCGATGGGACACAAATGGACAAGTTTTATAGACTGTCGCAAAGGGGTGAGCTTCCTTTTGCGATTTATAAATTTGCCAACATACCGCATTCGCAATGAAACGCTAAATATCTTTCGGTTCAATTAGGGTGTAGTCTCTGAGATGAATTCTGGTCCACATTGATGTCTTCTTTAGTAATCTGATGGCCCAACAATGCATAATTTTCCATTGTTCAAGGTGTAAGGCACATTTAACAAAGTTTCTTCTTTCAGATCGAACGTGGAAAGACCAAGGGTGATGGATGGTTTAACATGCCTGCAACCGAAGTTACCGAGGAAGTTGAAAATGATCTAAAAATTCTCCAAATGAGATCGGTGCTAAATCCGAAGCACTTCTACAAAAAGAACGACTTGAAAGTGTTGCCAAAGTACTTCCAGGTAAGGTTTTCAAAGGCGCCAAGCAATCGAAGTAGTGCTAAATTGTTTTGTTTTTGTCCTCAGGTTGGCACAGTCATGCACTCGCCATTAGATTTCTACAAGGAGCGTGACACACGTAGGAATAAGAAGAAGACATTGGTGGACGAGCTAATGGCTGATGCCGAGTTCCAGAAGTACACCAAGCGGAAATTTAAAGAGGTCACCGCTCGCAATGATCGCTATGCGCATAAGAAGGCGATGAAAAAGATGAAAAAGTTGAAGAAAAATAAATGATGCGTGTAGTTCTAAATTGAAATGGTTTTCATTATAACACCGAAAGGTATAAGGGGTTTTCTTAAATCTTGCATTGTATTCACATTTGGTTTCGTCCTCGTCGAGTTATACTGTACCGATAAGGTATGCATTACTAAATGTCTGATGAAAATTAGAACTCAGAAAAAAAACTGGATTAATAAAAATAAGTCTTTCGAGCGCCGACTCGCACTACGTTACGTCTTTATTTCGCTTTGTACTTTTAAAATCTCTATAATGCGCCCGCCTAACTGACGAAAACTTTCCGCATATGCTGAATTTGGATATTTTGCGACCATTGGAACGCCAGTATCACAGCAATCGGTTATTTTTGCATCCATTGGTATACTAGCAACCACGCCTGTTCCCATTTTACTTGCAAATTTCTCGGTAACATTCTTGAAAATATCCATGCGGGTCTCACAGTTACTGCATATAGCGTATCCCATATTCTCAACCAAACCTAATATCGGCACTTTAAGCGTTTTATACATTTCGGCGCCACGAGCTGTCACTTCTAGTGCAGCTGTTTGTGGTGTGCTGACTAGAAGAACGCCTGAAATAGGAACATTTTGCGCCAGCGACAGATGGACATCTCCAGTACCAGGAGGAGTATCAACGATAAGCACATCCAGCGGACCCCAAGCGGCACCTTTTAAAAGTCTCTGCAGAGCGGACATAACTAGGGGACCTCTCCAAATCATCGCCCCAGATTGTGAGAGTAAGCCCATTGATAGGCATTTGACGCCATAATTTATTGGTGGTATCATAATATTCTGATCATTGACTAGAGGTTCTTCATTTAAATTCATCATAAGTGGAATTGATGGACCAAATATATCGCCATCAAGAAGTCCGACTCGTTTTCCTAGCGCTGCAATACTTACCGCGAGGTTAACTGCAAATATTCGAGAGATTATTATATTTTCGAGTTCAAAACACAAGATTTACCTGCGATTGTTGACTTTCCAACACCTCCCTTGCCGGATGCAACAACTACGATGTGATCAACTCCTGGTATTGGTGATTTCTTCGGCAAGCCCCTAGCCATGAGGGCTTCTTGATGCGCTGTCGGCTTGGTAGCAAGAGCACGCTAAAAAAAATAAACAAAACAGTAATGGCATTTAATTTTAGTATGAATACTTACAATGCATATTTGTGTGATCCCGTTTCGTAACATTTTTGCCCGAAGTGCTTCTTCCAATAAAGTAAAGAGCAATCAGCTGATTTTGTTTTTGTGAAGGGAAATCGTTAATTTGCGCATGTTGTCGCTGGTAGATTTCAAAGGCAAATATTTTTTCGTAGCTTATTGCAAAACAGCATTTTAACACTATCTTCTATTAAATATTTGTTTAGTTTATATTTTTCTTATATGTTAAAATAATAAAAAAAATATATACCTTTTGCGGCGAATTCAGAGCTAAATTTTGTTAAATGTCATTTCATTTTAACCCGCTACTAAAGTGACTAAATAAAGGGACATTTTTATTATTTGTGTTCTCTAGAAAATGGAAGGTAGGTAGGACTTTAATACTATTTCTATAATTCCGTTGAAAGTTGCTGCGACGCTTAGGCTTAATACTAATTTGTGCTATTTCAGCAATAATTGACAAAATAACATTCAGTCTTTATAAAGTCATAAAATACTTTGTAGTAATACAAATTGTTGTTTCTATTCCTTGTGATTCGAGATCTATTTTCCCAATTATAAAATTCGTAACATTTTTTAAAATTATTACACATTATGGCGTGAGAATCGCTTACGACACTAATACGAGCTTACTAGAAAATATGCAGAATAATCCTTGTAAGAAGATGAAGACTGGAGGATGTCAACCGGACCAGAACCTGACGAATATGCGGGAGGGGAACAATAATTATAATACTCATATATAATACCTACACAATCCCTACAGCTACAATCAACTTCAAATTGCGATTAACCGGGAAGCTAGGTATCGAGCTCATACCGAATAAACCCGTATAATAGAAAATCATATTGTCAAAGAAGAAATACACTTTGTTTTATAAAAAAAATCCATTTATCCATTAAAATGGTCAACCAATGGACGCGGTAAATTTGTCAAATGCAGTGTAAAAAGAAAAAAATGATTACAATATTCAGCTAAAGGGATTCGCTTAGACAGAATTTTATGTTAAAGTTAGCTCGAGCAGCATATCCACTTTAACATTTAATTCATAATAAATAACATCATCCACTCACTTTGATCTTAAAAAAAAAATGTAAATGGCAACTCAATAATGATGCCGATGACAAATAACCCCACAAAGAAATAATCAAAAACAAAAAAATTTCCCCACAACGAAGGGAGATAAAACACCAGTTTCTGAACTACCCTACCGACTATTAATGAAAATGTAGTAATTCGCTTGACGTTTTATTTTAATGATTTTCTTTGTACGAAAAAAAAAATCGGAGAATTCCAATAATTCGTGCTAATTCTTATTAAGGTAAATTCCGCCCAAAAAATTTAACTAAAACACTTGTGATGTGAGAAATTGTTTTCATTTGCAGTTATGGTAATTGCTAGCAACGAATGGATGAATTATGATGATGATCAAAAGCAATCGCAAATGATTGAAACGAATGTTCTAATGATGGCTGCACCTTCCCCTGTGCAACGATCGGTCGTATCCGCAACAGCAGCAGCAGTAGAAGAAACAGGAGCTCCCAATGCAGTAATAAATGCAATAACAGTGGAATATAATAGAACGAGCACGATTATTAACTGTGATTCCGCTGAATGCGAATCCCTTGACTCTCTGGCTCGCATCGTACTCATTTGTCAACCAGACTCGCATCCTTTCCAGACCCGCACGATTCTCCTTGCGCCAAATATCGAATGCAAAGTAGGACGTTGCATTGCCAAAAGTAAGGCATCCGACAGCAATGCGATTTTCGACTGCAAGGTACTCTCTCGCAACCATGCCGTCCTTTGGTACTCCAGTGATGGAAAATTTTACGTTAAGGACACGAAAAGTTCCAACGGGACGTTCATAAACGAACGAAAAATACCCGCCTCGGAGCCAGTTGAGTTGAACTTTGGCGATGTGGTCAAGTTTGGTGTCGAAGTAATGGAAAACTCGCGCAAAGAGGTCCACGGTTGCATAATTGCATCCGTTAAACCATATTTACCTGATGGCAGAGAGGCGATATCAATCAGTCAGCTTGGTCAGTCAACGTTCCGTGGCGACAGTCGTATCTCGTTTGAGGAATTGCATCGCTTAAACTTGTACATGCAGGAAACATCGCAACGTGAAAAGCTTCTGAAAGCTAAACTGCAGAACATACAAAACATCCTGGACGCTACTCGAAAGAATACGACGATTTGCTGGCAATCGATGATTGATGAAGACCGCTTACTAAATCGTATCGATTTGTTGGAGAACAAGCTGCAATTCCTTCAAAAGAACTCGCCCGCCGATCAGCTAAAGGAGGAGATCCTCAAGTTGCAAGACGAAAAGTTTGTCTATCAGAATTCAGCCAAAGAAGCCTTACGCAAAGTCTATCAGGAGCGCATGGATGCAATGCAAAAGCTCTCTAAAATGGAGCGCGAATACACCAGCAGCGAGAACGAGTGTTCACTGCTTCGCGACCAGATTCGATACACAAAACAGAACTTGCAGGATGTAAATACCCGGCTGTTGCGCTTGGAGACCGAGTACAGTGAATACAAGGAGCAGATGGAGAAGTGCCAGCGCGAAACGAACGAAGAGCAGAGCAATTTCGACGCCACGGCTGCCGATTTGGCTGACAAGCTAAAGGAACGAGAAACCGAATGCGAGGAGTACAAAAAGAAAATCGGTGAGCTGTTGCTAACCCGCGCCGAACAATTGGACCTGGACGAGGAGAGTAGAAAGGTAAGCGAACATTTTGTCAGATGGAAAACTAAAATTGACCAATTGACCCCATTGCGTCATCACTTATGAGGCCAACGTGGTCGTAAACAATCAATTGAAACAGCGAGATAAGTGAAACTTGTTTTCGCTGTTGTTGTTCTCGTTGTTGTCTGCTGTGTTACTGTTAATTGAACGCACAGTCATTCCTCTGTGCAAGTTAATGTAATTTGAGAATTGTCTGAGATAATTGCACTTTGTCGAGATTTATTGGGAATTTTTGTTTGGAAAAATATGAGACTAGGTAATCGCGAATCAGAACAGATGCACTGAAAGTTGGCAAACGTCCATGCACGTGCTACTGGTTTGAAGAAATATAAATGTGCTTGGCACTGTTCCAAAAAATTGTCTTTTGTAATTTTTAGTGGCATTCAGGTGGTCACAAAATTCTAACGTGGATTTCTTAATTCTGGACAATAGGAAACGGTTATCCGTTTGATTCGTGCCTTTGTGGAGCATGTTGCAAAGCCCGTATTTCATGTTTAATGCTTGTTTAGATTGCGGAACTGCTGTACGTCTTTTGTAATTATCAGTGTGCCATATAAAGCATTTAATAGATCAGAGCTTTAAAGTCGAATGCAAATTCAGGGCATCAGCTGTTAGTGCACAAACAGCTCAGACACAAATCATAATGAAAAGCAAGGCCTAAGGTCATAAATATATTCCTTAATTCATTTTCAATCTTGCTTTGTTTCTATTTGTCAATTTCTAGGAAAAATTTGCCGACGAAAACGTTGTGGATGCGCTCAGTACGGCAAATTCCGTAGACACAACAACAACAAACAGCAGCAGTACCACCACAACACTAGCGGATGGCATTGAAGCCGACGACGACGACGAAGACAACAACGATGCTGGCGACAATGAAGCAAACAATCACGAAAACAATAGCACCAACCTAGCAGCAAAGAAGTCCACCATCATGAAGTGGCTCGAGAACTCTGATCTAAATCAGAAAGAAGGCTCTTTCGACATCATGAAGGCGATCTGCAATGAATCCGATTCCAGTGACGAGAGCGAGAATACCGATGTCGAGGAAAAATGCACGACCACCACAGCCTCATCGTCGCTATCGTCAGTGAAGTTCACCAACAAACTTGAACTGATCGCCAGGAACCTGGCACAATTCGATTCCGAACTAGCCAACGGCAATGTGACAACCACAGGCGTTGAGAATGGCAATCAGCAGCTTGAAAACGGATCACACCATTTGTTGCAGCAGAGTGTGGCTCTATTACGAGAAGCCCTTAACGAAATCTCTAAACAGGGAAACAAATCACCATCGGCAGTACAATCATCTCCGTCTCAACTGCAAGCGCAGGATACCCTTAAAATCGACGAAGAGTGCATTCGACAAGCTCAGGCCATTGCAGACTATCAAAATGAGATCCGTAAGCTGCACATACAACTGGAAGACAAAGAGTCCTTAGCTGCATACACCGTGGATACTCTGCACACCGAATGTGCGTCCCTCAAGGACAAAATCACTGAATTAACGAAAGATATTGACGGTCTGCGTGACGAGAAAGACGCTCTGCAGAAGGTCATCGCAGAAAACAAATCAAACGCTGCGAAATCTATAATTGATGTTGGAGACGCGAATGCCTCCTCCTCCACCAGTTCAACAGAGGAATCATTTGACAAACTCATCGAGGAGGACATAGTTGCCATGAACAATGCTGCCGTATTACACGAAGAAGAATTAATTCTCTACAAAGACCGTTTCGGCAAGACCCAAGCCGAGAACCTAAAGCTGAAGCGCGAAATTGCCGAGCTCAAGCTCAAGTCGGACGATTTCTATAATGCGATTCTAAAAAAGTCCCTCACCTATGGTGTTGTGTTTGTCGCTCTTATTGTATATTTTATATTTTCGTATTTTTAGGTGAATTCAGAACTCCCCCTCCCTCCCCCCAAAACACACAAACACCAATACCGAATCATAACCTTTTTTCTACACGAAACCACCCATTTATCAATTTATATATAAAATATATTATTCTTCTTATTATCTAATTAATATTATTCACTTTATATACACGTACAGCTATATGCATAAAACATTGTATTGTTTTGGGTAACGTATTTTGTATTGAATTCTTTTCGAAGGAGAACACGCGCGCGCGAATGAGATCTAAACGAGATTTACGAGATTATACCATAAAACTCGACTTTGTAAATTAAGTAGCAGCTGAAATTTATACAAAGAGAAATTTTTAGGGCAATAAATTCAATTGGATAATAAATAAAATTACCATTATAAAAAGCAACCTGTCAAATGTGTTATCTGCATTTATAGGAACGTATTATTTTATGTAAAGTTACACTATACTACTTCAAATCCTGCGCTCGATTGAAAGTAAAACACGAAAATAAATAAAAAAAACTTTCTCTACCAAGAAAAATAGAGTAAAATGTAAGAAAAAAAAATCTATTAAATATAATCAAACCATAGAGTTAAAGAAAAACAAAACTAATATATTTTATTTGTGAACACACAATATTGGGCGTGTTTTGTTGGGAAATCCATAAGCAGTTGGTTACTCAACATAGCGCGCCGACTATTCAGCACGTATTCACTGAGCAAACCGACCCCATTCAGTTGATGCTTTTGGAATTTATTTTAAAAAGTAAACATACTCCCGCATGTATGGGGTTGTTGGCTTTATAAAAATTAAAAAAAAATAAAACGAAAGCAAAAGAACCGTTCAAATAGCAAGCAAATTTATTAATGAAGCAAAAGTGTACCTTTAATTTATTGTTTTATTGTCATATCTCATTTGTTGTTGTTTTAAGTTTATTTTGTTTAATAATTTAGTTCTGTTTATTTTTTTTTTAAATTAAGTATTTTTGTCTGTAGTTAATTTTTTTTTGTAATTTGTGTATCAAAGATTGAAAATAAAAAACAAAACGGATCCACACACCATTATATTGATTATTATAATAAATAGGTAACTACATGCATAATGAAGTCCACACATGCATACATATATAAAATGATGTAGGTACTTGTACATAAAAGCAGAGGAGCCTCCTCCACTTGGGAGAAGAGTCGCCACCCAAACACATTAATGTTGCAAAAATTTAATGAAATCATAAACAAAATGCTGAAAAAACATTTAAAAAGAAACCAATCAATCTATAATTAATAATAATTACATGTATTACATCTTGATATAGTTTTATTATTATTTTCATTATTATTCGGAATAAAAATAAATTATATTACAGAAAAAAAGTGAGAATTCTTTAAATTTATTGATGTATGAATAGGATTGGACTCTGATTTGCATCCCATCAATTGTGCTTGTTTTAGCTACCCATTTGAGCCACAGGGTACTGTTTGTGTCCTCAACTTGCTAACCTTACAAGCGCGAGTGTTAAATACGAAAAAAATAGCAACTGATCGGGTCTCAGAAGTTTAGCAAGTGTTTACGGCTGATGAATTCACGGCGGATACGGAAAGTCCAAGAAAAACTACTGCATAGAGCAAGATCAGCGTCTATTTGTATGCGAATATGTGATTAGAGGAAGTCCCACACATGGTCACAATCCGCATACGGGAAAATTTAAAAACAGTACGCTGATATGTGCTGAAATTTGCAGGCCAAACGCTATTATTGCCAATAATCGATTTCCACATATCAATAAACACAAGGGTTACTGGCCGTCTCCGGATCAAGTAACGTTCAATGAAATTGATAAGCTTTCTCCGCTCATCCTGGAGAACGAAAGTCAAAATTTTCGTCCATGATGGCTTACCGGTCAAGCTTTCAAAGCAGCGTGAGATGAATTGGCAAAGAGCATCCAGCAACTTATATTTTTATAACCACATCGCTAAAGTAGCGAATAAGTCTAAAAACAGAAAGTAAATCTGTTCATTTTAACCACAAAAAAATATAAAAAATAATTTATTTTCTGAAAGAAATCATATATCTTCATGTAAAGCAGAGCCGCCAAGTGCAAATCTTACTGCCCTACCAACGATTTCCAGACACTACACACTACCTTATCAAAAATTGCACAAAACAGCTGACAGCTCATTTCCAATTCGAATATTACTCAGCGAATTCATAATTCGATGCACTCACATCGCGGCGAAGTCATGTCGAAGCACAAAGCAAAAAATTCGAAATCGGCACATTTATCGAGGTTATGATACGGATAGGGCGTATTTCGTGAAACCCCTTGCGTGCATTTGTTGTGTTTATCATTTTTAACTTATGTTTTCTCGAAAATTACCGATAAAAGAAAACACCTGCAATAATGCATAGATCGTCGTAGTGCAGTGCAGTTCCACTAAGTTTAAAAAAATATAGTATTTTTCAAATTGGTCTCATTCAAGCGATAACAAAAAAAAAAAAAAAAAAATACAAAGTGCAAAGAAAAAAAAAACATCGATAATCGTCGTCGCTGCCGTCGTAGTTTTTTTCGTTTTCTTATTTTTTTTTTATATAAAAGCAAATTTATTGTGGTTTTGTGTTTTTTTATTGTAAAAATATAAAATAAATATTCTATCGAGTGCAATTGTGACTAGTGTTCCGTTTTCGTGTCTAATATATTTTTGAATAGTAATTTGATTTGTGTCTTGTATTTTTCTGTGCGAAAATAAATTCCTTCCTTCACCACGGCGAAGGAGTTAACCGAAGAGAATTGAATTCGCGTGGCGTGTTGTTAGAGAAGTCAGGAGGAAAATAGAAGAAAACATCAGAATCAGAATATTTATTCATCCGAACCCGATTGTCTTCTGTGCAAGCACCGTTGAATATTATTTCGTGTAATCAATGAGGTGAGTTGATAAGTTTTCCTATATATGTTGCTGGATTTTCCATTTACCCGGTTTCAAGGCGAAGCAGAGGCGCACAGGCAAAGAAAATTCTGCTTCCATTTTTGGGGTTAGCTTTTTTGTCTCTTTAAACAAATGATCGGTGTTGCCAATTGTTAGATTTTAAAACTACATTTGAAAATATGTAATTGTTTCGTTTATTTTGAACGGTCTTTGAAAAACTAGCATTCTACTAATTTTGCCGGCATTGTTTGACTCTATTGAGAAAATTATTGGACAAGTGCAGCTGTAATTTTTCGTTTTGGGGTTGTTTTGGAAAAGCCGACACGATACATATCGATCAAATACTTAAAAATATACGAGACAGGTCCTTTGGCACAAACACATACATTTGTACGTTATCAACCACCTTTTTATCGATTTTCAGTATTCATAGTCCATGTCAGTTATGAATTGGAATAAAAGGAGACTCCACTCACTAGTACAGCTCAGCTGTTGTTAGAGCATCGACGTGTTGTAGGATTGGATGCAAATGCACCTGCCCTTCAGTGGGTAAAAATTGCACATTTCGCAAACTGCCGCTATTAACCTAACCTAACCTAAGTCTGACAACAAATTCTCAGAGTTTGGCTTGTCCTAGACCGTTCAGACCTCTTTTTCAGTTAGCATATACCTAGGTACAAAGGGGTCTAAAATGTCAAGTCTAAAAATGTTCGACTGAATTTTCTCATTTGCCAACAACTTTTGTAAAACCAAATGTTTTGTCACTTCCAGCGCTGCAGTCATAGTCGCAATCGTGATGAGCTGTCACAATTTGTCCATTAATCGCTAGATGACCAGCGGCATGTCAAACACACATCAAAATTCACATAAAAAACAGTTTACATTTATCGCAAATTGCTCCAGCTCTGTCGTTTTCCATTAGGCCAAAAGAACCGTCCGGAGTCAAGAAAATCACTTCTGAAACCGTTCCATTGGCGTAAAAAATACTCTTTTGTTGATTCGGAAAAGAGAATTTTGCTTCTCGATTTCAAGTCAGAATCCACTCAAAAAGCCCTTGCAAATTGACAGCAGCCATACATTAATTTTGACATTTCACCAATATCTGATTGCAGGCAACCAGAAGCAGTTTCCTTGTTCCATTGGATTTCGGAATAAGTGAATCCCCGAGTGAAACCAATGGAAAACGTCATTAGATGTACATTTTTTTTATATAGAGTTTGACATTAATTTGACGTGTCATCAAGCGGTCAACGAAATACAGGTAGTGAGTTGAGGTCACAGCCATGGCCATAATTAAATTTGTGTTATTGAACACAATCCGCCAGCATTAAAGTAGAAAAATGCTCAATAAAAATCTCTGTGACATTTGTGACAAAGAATTATGTACCATTTAAATTGATATATTTAATTCATGTCTCGATTTTTGGCTTGATTCAAAAATGCTACTCTGCCAAATATATCGTGCATCAGAGATGATAATTTACTTCATATGTAGTAGATCTACTTCATTTTTGAATTATTGTTCATCTGCTACGTAGCAACTTATTTCTACTTCGTTTATTTATGGTTCAAGATATCATTTAAAATAGACAATATTGATCAATTTGACTCTAAATATACATCAACAACGACGATAAAATCAACGAAATATACATATCAGGAAAAAAATGTGTCATGTATTTTGTGTAGATTGCACTATAGAATATCATTTATGTGCTTCTGTCACACTACACATCCATCTATGGATCCCATTATGCAATTGAAGACCTAATTTTATCATTTAGAGCATTTCGCCAAATGTCTGCTTCGTTTTTTGTAAATCTACTTCGTTTTTTCGGGCAATTTGCTACCTTTTTTGGGTTCAGCATTATCATCCCTGCGTGCTACGTGAAATTGTAAACCAAAAAGGACTCTGTCAAAAATGTCACCATCAAACATACGACATACCTGAAAGAAAGAATTTTGCTTGGTTTTCATAGCGCCTCGTATTATGACAGGAAATATCACATTACCCTTTCTATGTGACGCATTCCGGAGTCAGAAAACAATTCAAATGCTGTTTCTACTCATGTTAGCTCTCATCGTTTTAAATTTGGAATTACATTCTTCTTACTACAGACAAGAACATGTCCAAGCAATACAATTTCAAACGGACAAAGACGGGCGGGTGCAGCCAATTGTGCATAAAATAAAACACTAAACACACATAAACAAAATTTGTCACACAAAGCCCAAACTGGCAACACTGTTAAGCCGACTACCCATTTGCCACCCCTTTTTTCTTTTGCACCATCCATCCACCTCGCCCATCCACAGAAGAATAGCAGAAAAAACTGTTTTTCTTTTATCTATTCTTTGTTGCTGTGTTCCATTGAACCTTGCTTTGGTATATTTATCGATTTTACTTTCGCCTGAGTGCTCATTTAAGATTCGTCGGTGTTTTGCTTTTTTTTTTTGCAACATTTGTAGATTAGAAAGTCAATTGACATTCCCATCCCAGGTGCCTCCAAAACTAGACAGAGATGCTTTGAGGTAATCGAAACTAAAAACTAGACCGAAGGTTTTTAGAGGCACTGACCTCTTTAAGCACACACCACCACCGACCGGAGGGAAGCCAGTGTCAACGAGGTTTTAAAATTTAACACCACCTATTACATAAAATTCTCTGAAACTACAACAATAATTCAAATCTTGCTGATGAAAGCTATACAACGAGTACAACTGGCTGGTTGTGTTCTGTATCTTTTGTTTCGTTTTCTGTTGACGCCACCACAATTCCAATGACTCCAGCAGTATCTACTCGCCTGGATGAATCACCAGCATTATGGTTGTTGCTGTCTTCGTCATCATCATCATCATCATCGTCGTTGTATAGCTGCTGCTATATAGCGTATTTTGCGCTTAGTAGCGCATCGGTGGAATTTTGTCGTCCGGTTTTTGATTTCAGCTAAACAAATGGAAATACGAGTGTACACTGTACAGTACACATACACACTTGGAATGTGAGAGAGAGTGTGTTTTGTGGGCCTGATACTGATTACCTAACGTGTTCGTTAAACTTTTAAACAGCACAGTCAAGTAGATAGGTAGTAATTTGAAAGCGCTTTTTCAGACTGGGTTTTTTAACGATCACTTTTTGAATGGCTTTATTTCTGATTTAAACACTGACATCGGTCTCGATATGACAAGTTGTCAAAGTAGACTGATAACACGAGTGTCATAATAGGATACAATTCGAGTTTGGTATGTGTGTTGTTTAACTTTTAAATACGTTACTGGTCATTTTATGCGAACAAACATTACAACTGGTTTGATTGGTGCAAATTGGGTGTACCTTTGCATGACTGACACCGGACAGGTGTGTTTACAAAAACAATTGGTGATTGTTAGTAACTGGAAGTAGTAGTTCTCGGTATTACTGTTAACGTTTCAAGGTTAGTCTCCCCAGAATACACTTAACTTAAGTAGTTACGACATGTAGAGATCCAGATAAACACATTTGACAGTTGACAGATATGTGCACAGGTTGATTTTTGACAGCCAAATCGATGTGGCATTACATACCTACAATGACAACTACTACCTACCTTGTAAATGATTGTACCTGGTTTAAAATTTTTATACGAGTGAGATAACGGCACACAATATATATAATTTTACCGTCGACATGGGCTTCTCTAGTTATTCTTATTACAATATAAATAGACAGGTTTCCGTTGGTCATTTGGCCTTCAAAAGACTGTCGTGTTTATATAAATAGCGCCAGACAGACAGTTGTACTGTAAGTACAAATTGTGAAGTGTAATGCGAAATATACGCCGATGTCAAGGTAATTGTGCGATAATTCTGAAGTACATAATTGGAACCATTTTTCCAGACATTTGTTTATTTTTCTTAAGTTGACATTTGTTTATTTTTTTAATCCAAAAATACAAGTTTTCGCTAAACCGAAAATCTCGCTCTTCATCATATTATCTACTTATAATGTATTTAAATTGTTAGGTCTGGAGATTTATCAAAAACATACCTGTCATCTGTCTTTGACCATGGAAAACATTTTTTCTTGGGCTTTCGAGACGTTTGACATTACGACATTTCACTCAGAACAAATAGGACAAGGCACTGAGGGTGTTCAAGAATCTAAGTTAAATAATTCTGACAGCTCTGTAACTTCATGTTGCTGAGTTTTCATTGGGTAAAACTGGTTACGTGAACTGTTTTCTCAGTTGACGTCTATGTCCGCAAACCGCAACACCGACAAATCAAGTCAAGAATTTCTCGACCCACTACTAAGTTAACGTCTATTTGTTTCAATACCTATGTGTCTGGCGAACTCATTTTTGACATTTCTATTGGGTTATCGCAGGTTGACATTTTGGATGAAACTCGTATCTCAGGAGAGAAAAAATACAATTGTCAATAAGTGACATACCGACAATTCGTAAGTCGACTTACGATGACTAAATTCTTGAATGCGGCCACTATCCACGTTTGTGAGAATTTTCATTTTTGATCCAACAAAAGCGGAGACTTTCGAAAAGTTTGACAGCTGTCAGTGATCTCAGAAACTTCAAAACAAATTCCTTTTTCTTCAATGGAAAAAAATCCAATTAACTATAAGTCGTTAGTGGAAATAGTTAAGTTAGTGGGCTCAGGTCAATACTGATTCATTGCGATGACCTGTTGGGGAAACGATGTTGTCCTTTACCTCTCTATAATATAAAAATTATGGAATCAATTACTTACTGTGCTCCCTACATTTGTTTATTGTTTTGCTAGAAACCTCCTCTAGGTCCTTGAAAGAAGTATCTCCAAAGATTTTTTTCTGGTTTGTTTTTTACGCAATTAATGTTGCTCTATGTTTGTTTACCACTATGATGAATGGCTTTTCTTTCATTTTGCCCTCAATTAAGGAATGAGACCAACCTTTGAAGTGCGAGTCTGTCGGTATGACTATGGGAGCGGCTTGGCTTCATAGACAGACGGCCTTAATTTTCTTGTTACATCCACCTGGCATTCAAGATGGATACTTTAGTAAACTCTACGGTAGACAATATTTTCGTACTGTAAAGCATTACAAAACTCTACTTAGATGGGTTTTATGAGCACCGATTTACAAGGTTCGCAGTATGGGCCCTAACAAATCTTTCTTGTATAATACTGAATCATTTGCTCAAGTAGAACATGTGTTTAATTGTGCTCAAATTGCTCTATATGTACCATTTCGCAATTACGAGGAACTCATTTTTAACAACTACAATCAAAAGAATGAATCCACAACGCATTGGCGGCACTTTCTAAGAAACTAATTCCATTTGCAACTTTCCAAATTCATAGCGTACAGCCAAACTGCTTTTTAACGACTTTTCCATGAGTCTAAAAAAAAATGTACATGTGAATATAATTCCCGTTAAGCATAAATCACACTCTACTTAAGCCTTCTTGTAGTTGAACGCGCTTCGGTTCAAAGTGCAACACAAGTAGAAATAGAAAATTGGGAAACGTCACAAACCAAGCTATACCATTACAATGGGATTACGCGCAAGCACTCAAAAAGAACAGGTAAGTCATTTACGGCACGCAGTACCCATTCCCCGCACTACCCATAGCCGCTGTTCTTCCCGGATTCATTTTGTTCTCCACATTCCAATGAACCCAATGTTTCGTAATATTTTTTTTCCCAGCAAAGAACAACAATCACGGTGCGGCGCTTGCAAAATCAAGCACATAAAAGCCTTTGAAGTTTACAGCACCGGTTATAAAACACTGAAACTGCTACAACTAAGTCCAACATACGAAAGACCGACCGACTGACGTATGGATGGATTGAAAGTACATTGTTCCAGTTTCATTCTTCTTTTTTTTGTTCGTTCTTATGATGATTATGAATAGAGGCGGACAAAAAAAAAAAAAAAAAAAACGCCAGCACTCTGAACACTTTTCGCGCGCGCCAACACTTAGCCGAAGGAAAAGTGCTTACGGGTGAAATTTGCTGCCACTTTTCGTTTTAATGCACTGGCTGTGTTAGTATCGAATCGCATTTAAGAATATAGTCACATAAATCGATTCTCACGTCCATGACGGCTAACTTAAACCATATTAAGAATTTTTCTATGCTTTCTACGATATTTCCCTACTTCCTATTCCCATTCATGGTTATTTGGTTTCCCTCGGGCGATAATAAAGTCTCATCAATCAATATCTAGTTTGGGATTCATTCGATCACGTTTCCACCGGAAATAGAATTGATTGCAGTGCAAGAAGTATCTGCAGTGACAGTTTTACATTATACTGCAAAATCTTTAGATGTACGTGACGCGGCTTCCGGGAAGTTAAACATTTTTTTTTTTAGCATACTCTGAAAGCAGAAAGAATAAGAATCACTATGGCGTATACGTAACATTTAGGGCAGTTCGCAATTGAAATGGAAGTTGACAGAACTGAGTTAACTGTGCTAGATCGAAGGAAACTTTTCATTTCGAATTAAAAGTTTTATAAACGTTCAGTGCTTGTTGCAAGTGCGTCGATTGAATGTTGGCAAACTATTACGTAACGCGGAGAAGCGATACCTTGTAAGAAGTCGCACTTGTACTTGACCTTACTCGTATGCTCATTGTATTTGCGAGGTCACGTAGTAGGTACCTACGTCTATAACGTTCCTACCTATGTGACATTCGTTACAAATTTTAAATAACAAGTAGTGGGTGGTTGTTTAAAATAGCTACCTCTGAAATGCTGTTAAAATGCTCACCCCTTGAGGTGGTTTTAAGGCGATTGTAGTACCAATTTATGTCAATTTATAAGCAATACAGATACAGAGGGGATATGTGGATCTTAAGGTCGGCAATTGCTACAGGCTTATTCTCATAGAAAAGAGATTCAATGTAACTCAGGAAAAATGTCGAAGTGCGTCAAATCGCAAGATTTTTGCGGTCATTTCGAATTTCTTTATTATTATTTTTATTGGGGTCCATAAATCAATTCTTGCCATTTACTTCTTGAATATTATTTCGGGTAAATGTTTACCGCATACTTTTTCCAACATATTGAAAAGTCCATGGCGAAATTACAATTTTTTACTTTGACATATGTCACGAATCACGCGTGAAATCTGCCTGAAAAATTAAACAGCAAAAAATCAAGCTTTTAGTATTTATTGTTTGCTTTTTCCCAATGTTGTCTCGATCTGACAAATCTGACATTTTACAAAATTTGGTTCAAAAAGTTGGATACCAGACTTTGTGCAACCCGCTTAATAACTTCTTACCATTTTTAGATGGGTTGTGAAAGTATTTCCGTATTTGTTTCATGCTTTAACACAATTTGGGCTAGCTCTTAAAAAATATTTGTTCGATTTACATCTCTGAGATTTCACATTTTACAAATTTTAGTACAAACATTTGAATACTACGTCTTCCTTTATAAATATCCAACATTTTTAGAGCTGTTGTCAAAGTGGCACAAGAGTTTTTCGTGCTTTTCCGTAATTTATTTTCGCTCTCACAGATTTGGCCTAGATTTGACATTAAAAAAATTTCATTTCAAAAAAATGCCCAACCTATTGTGACTCTCTTTATGCTATTCTAATGTCAATGCATTTTAGTACATATTAGGTCCAGTACTGCCAGATTGTGGGAAATTTCCCTTTTTGAGGGAATATTTGTACTCGAAATGAGCTAAAAGGGAAAAAGGGAAACTTTCCGTTTTCCAGAACAAACAAAAGGGAATTTTTGTTCTTTGAAACTTTAATTTAATTTTCGTGTTCAACTTCAGGAAGACAATTTATTTTATACACCTGACTGCGTCCATGAACAAGCGCTTGTATTGACACAAAAAGAAGGAAGTCCTGGGGCCAAATAACGTAAAATGAAAACGAAACGATAGAGCCATGTTCACTGTTTAGTGGAAACGTAAGTGGTTTTCGTTTCGTATTTTACAGAATCCCACCCCTGTTTTTTTGCAATAACTATAATGCAGACTGACTACCCTATCCTAGCCTTTTATCCTAGCCGATAAAAGCGGCGCGTAGACCTGATTAAGATCTACATATTGTAGCATACATTAGAAAGAGGGTTTAGGCTAGGAGGTTCTCCACTTTTTTTGTACAGTTTAGAATATTGCTGCAGATGATTATTTTATCTCTTTCGGGTCCAGTTGGTCCCTGGAGAAGATCTTCCTTCCAAATTCGCATATAATGTTGTTTCGTCTACTCTGTACATAGCCTGTTCTCCGCTGAGTTGGCAAGATTTATTGAGCTTAGGTAGAATTGTAACCCATGATGTCCTATAAGGAATCCTATACAAGGTTTCTGATATCATGTCTGCTATGAGCATTGTTAAACCTGGGATATTCTCCCATTATGAGATACATTTTGTATGTTCCCAGCATTTTATGGCTAAGTTTTTAGCCAATTTGGGGGTATATCAGAAAGATTCCGATCCCGCGAAAGGGGTTTTGGAGCATATTCCGGCCAATTCGTCTGCTTTTCGTTTCCTTCGAAGAATTCATGGCCAGGAACCCACCATAAATTTGGTTCTGTTCCCGAGGCTAAGGTCAGTTTCAAGACTAGCTGATAAAGTCTCGATTAGCCTATCAGGAACTTACATATCTGCCAGATCGGATAGTGATATCTAACAGATAAAGTCTAGGATAGCCTATCAGGCGGTTCAAGTGCCTGTTAAATAAGCCTTTAGGCAAATATTTATTATAAGTGGTTGGAAAAAATATAGTTTCAGATAATTTTTGCGTTGACGAGCGTAAATTGCAGCCACAACATGGATTTATTTGAATTTTTAGAAAACTAATTTTTACATCAGTCTCTATGCGAAAAGTAGTTGGAACAATTTGATCATGAACCCTAATAAATATTCATAATACATAAACACTATGACAAACAAGTTGTAAATAAATAATTGACAGACAAGAATCCTAGAAACTTGTATCACAGGGATTTTATTACCACACTGATACTCCTTTACCTGTCGAATAGCGTTCTGTGTCACATAATATTATCCGAAACTTTTTCCGGAACCTTTGAAGCTGGCCCTAAGCCTTTGAAGGGTGTTGAAATGGGCATAGTGGAATACACCAAGGTTTTTCCCCATAGTTATTGAGGCAGTTTTGTTTGTTTCGTATTTTTTTTGTTTTCCTTTGTAAAATATGTGTGGGAAAATCTGAGGTACTTTTTTGAGCCAGGCGAGGGAAAAAAGGGATTTTTTTTGGCACTTGCGTGGGAATTCTTATGACAAAACACTGGCAGCACTGATTAGGTCTATTCACGTACGCGGTTTAAATCTAACGCATTCGGTACAAATCGATCACAATCGCACAAAGTCTAAACACGTTCTCATCAAAAATGACAGGAAAAGAGAAAACCAGCAAAATAACGAGTAGCGAGCAGTTCCCCTCTTGGCTCGAAAACAGCTCAGGGAATTTCTATAAATAAAATTGTCAAAATCAAAAAATTGACAGATAAACGAACGGTTGCTCGGTTATGATTATACAGGTATATAAAAATTAAAATAAATAATACATTTACTTACAGAATGCAAAAGTATATCAACTTAATTAAAATTGTGAATTTTCGCTGCAGTTGGAAACAGTTTTTTTTTGTTCAAATTGGTGTTTAACAGGAAATGGCTCAAAGTAGCTCGTCGAAGTGTATAGACTATACACGTGACGTAAGGACTGTTCAAGAAAAAACTCGTAAAAAAAGAAACTAGGCCTGACAATTTTTAATACTGAAAGAAACGGATTTTGCGCAACATTTTTTTAAATTACTATTTCTACACTTTATTAGGCCGCGCTAAATAATTATTTTCGCCTAATTTGTTGACACTTATGAAGTGTAGAAAAGATATCCACCAAACTCCAATTTAAAAAAAAAACGAGATTTATCAAATGTCACAATATTAATTTAGATATTGAAATTAAGTGTTTTATTTTTTTCTCTTGAATATTCTAGCAAAACTCAAGCAAAAGAGAATGTCAAAAATTTCAGACCGCGCAAATGTTTCCGGATTTTTTTCTCGTACAGTCCTAACTTTTGGGTATACATTTTCCGCTCTCTGAAAGAATTGCGCTCACATTTTCGAATTTGACAGATTTTTACTGCCTTGCTCGGAAAAGTACGCGGAAAGACCAATTTATTGTTTGCCTTACTGCAATTTTTTCTGGATGTGACAGTTCTGACATTTTACAATATCTAGCGCAGAGGTTGGGTAACATACTTTTTCTGATTCGCTGCAAAGCTGGTGTCAAAGCATGCCCTGCCCGTACTTTAAAAATATTTTGTACAAGTTTGCTATAATTACTGTGGTTATTTTTATTTTGTTAAATGTGTCACTAGTTTGACAGGCATTGATGGTTATTGGGGTATTTTTAATGAACGAACTTCCTGTAGTTGTCGCTTCAAATCACAGTCATAATTGTCTCGCTGTATTGAACAGTCATATTGTTGCAGTAATTTACAAGCGATTCACATGAATAATACTGTCTGAATTTAATGAATATATCTACTGGTCATTGATAATGTAAAATTAACGTGAAATTACCAGCACCAACCACTTGGAAAGGTCGTGTTGGTTTCGTTTATATTTAAATATTGTGATTTATTAATAAAATATTTTTCAAACCCACAGAAGCGTGTACCAAAACATATTCTGCTCTCATATAGTTATTAGGGTAACAAAATCCGACTTTAGTTTGGCTTTTTGATTCAATTTACTTTTTCGTAGGCAGCAGTTCGTCGCAGTCTTAGCAAAATGATCTGTACCTGCGGCAAACGTGCGTATCCATTCGATTTTGTTAAGCTTTCCAATGAACTGCTGTTAATTAAAAAAAAAACAACTGTATTTCTACGAAATTCGAGTACTTATGCAATTCATCCAACGACCGTTGTGACGCATCGACTTTTTATTTTTGTTAGCAATAATAACAAAGCAAATATCGTATATATGGATATTATTAGTGTTTCGTCGAATTATTGTATTTATTTTTTTATAAACGAAATTTTGCACAGGTGTAAATATGCAAATAATTAGAATACATTATTATTGTTATTAATTTGTTTTATTTATTCTCCGGACAAATATTCTTATCAGCTTTCATGAATGTGTTTGGTTGATAAAACTCGAAACTGTGCAACTGATAAGTGATACCTTAGAAGTATTATTACTATTACGTCCAACCACATACACAACTCACATAGTCGGCAAAAATGATACTTAATTTATCGGTACATACAAAACGTTTATTTTGCATTCAATTAAAAATATGAGACTGAGTTGTATCTCGATGAAAATTGGGAAGGTTACGGCTCGTTGTGTTTACACAAGAACATGCAGAGGTAGCTAATTAGCGCCGGAAATTCATTTTAATTAAGAATATGCAAGATCTGCGAATTTATTGTGTATTTTCCTTATAACCAAGCTTTCACTAATACCCAGAGCAAATATCAATTAAGTCTCATCTCTTAAAATACAAGTGTCAGCTGCTAAGGTAGTTTTTTTTTAATCTAATTTGGCTTTGGTTGTTGCTTGATTGATTTCTTGTCAAGGCTGTTTTGTTGATTAGTGCATAATTGATACTAGTATAATTGTTAACTGATAAGCTAAATAATTAAACAGTAGTATTAGAAATGGGATTGTCCAAAAGTGTTGCAAATTCGAATCTTCTTCAGTTCTTTACTTACTTACATATCGGGCTCTCGACCCGTGAAGAGGTCGAACTACACTGCAACGAGACAGTTGCAACTGTACGTAGTTGGCTAGCTTATGCCGGTTTGCAACTTGCAGAAAATGTAGATCATAAAACGTAGGCAGTACGAGAAGGAAAGTTCGGGAACCGATAACGTTTAGCGTGGGAGGGCATGAAGTAGTTTCTCAACCATTTATTAAATACCTAGGAGTGGCTATTTATGTTCGTCTAACCTTCAAATACCATCTGGAGCATGTATGAAAAAAGTCTGCAAAAACTGTTAGTGCACTTTCGAGGTTGATGAATAACATCCGATGTCCAAAACAGAATAAGTGACTACTTCTTGGAGGAGCTGTCGGTTCAACACTCATGTACGCAGCCGAAATATGGCCAAGTGCCACGAAAGTTGAGTCTTATGTACGCGGAACTAAATCCGTGTCTACCGTCTTAGCGCACTAAGAGTCGCCTGTGCATTCAGAACTATTTCAAACGATGCTATACTCGTCGTATCTTCAATGCTACATATCGATTTACTCGCTGAAGAAATAAAAACGCTAAGAACCGATCAAGTTCGAAATGGCCGGGTAGACGACCATAACAGAAGGTACGAAAGAAAAAGCAGTTCGAACGAATCGTTGAAGGGAAAATGGACACATCGTCTCAGTGATTGATGCATGGATTAAACGACCTCATGGCGAAACAAATTTCCAAACTGTCCACATTGCGAGACCGTTTCTGAAAATGCAGAACACGTGTACTTCCATTGCCCACGGTATGAAACCGAGAGGATTGCCTTACGGCATCAATTTGGGGGAATGGCCCACTCCCGATAACATCGTAAATTACATGTTGCTTAAAGACGAAAATTGGACTATTGTAAGCAACGTGGCTGTGCGAATACTCAGCGATCTGATGCGTTTAGAGCGCCAACGAAAAGTGAATAGCTCAAATAATAGATTGATCTAATATGGCTTTATACCGACCCCCGAGAAGTAATGCCTTACGGTGGTTCCGCGGGGGACAAATATCGGTCTATTCGGGAAGGGAGGTGGTTTTAGCCGGTAAGAACAGCTATACCAATGAACGTAGGATCAATGAACGTAGGATCATTGATGCCTCATGCAAGGTTTCCGCCTGAGGCACTTCAGCCTTCCATCCTCTACGATCCCGGTCACGCTGCTTTCAGTTGTCCAGACCAAGCGCTCTGATATCCGCGATGGCTTGGTCTTCAGTTCTTTAATCACTAACAACATTTATTTGATCGTTTAGCCAGGGTCAAAGCGATTTACATATTTTTTTCTGATTAAATGTCCATAAGTCTTTTGATGTGAGCTCATGTCATTAATTTGATGAATTCGATGCTTAAAGGAAGCTTATATTGGCTTTAACTTTTTAGTTCGCCTGGGATAGTTTCGTAAGGATGCAAATAAGCAAGAAACCCGTTTATGGCAAAATTTATCATCAGGCTTTGCACATTTATTCTGAAAAAGATTCAACAGTCGGGGTCATTTATCTTTCTTCTGCATCTTTCTACAATTCCCAATGAATTCATACAAACTCATTAAAACCGTTGACCTTTTCGCAAAATCCCGCATTAAGCAAACACCGCTTAAGACTGGCAATGGGAAAGATGAAAGATATCTGCAATCGTTCATATCTGTGCGATAAATCGTGCAAAATGAAAATCTACCCACCCCGTGCAGCAACTTACGGATCAACTTTCTCTCACACCAATAGCGTCCATATACTTTCTTTTCCACTTCCTTAAATGTCATCCATATGCTGCACCCCAGCCAAGCCAGTCGCGTCAGCTGTACCACGCCAAGTAAAGTAACCGCTTTTATTTTTTATTTTTTCAAATTTATCACCAAAGCGTCTATACATATTCTATCGCAGCTTAAGGTGACATATGTTTGGTGTGTAATTGAAATGCCAATATGTCTGCTTGGAAAGATGACGCGACACACAAACACACACATCAGATGCTGTCCATCAGAGAGATACAGTCCGACGCGATGTAATCGAATATCGTAAATTTATTCGCCATGCCCGTATAGGGTTACCCTGCCTACGTTAACCGGTTCCCATCAAGAGCGTTCACGCAAACATTATTTTGCTCTTTTAAATGCAACTAAATAACGCTTGGCAGTTGGCTAGCCACTTGGCGTTGGCACTTTAGCGTGCGATAAGTTTACACAGAGAGGTGCATTGCAGAGATGGACGGACGAAGTGATACCACCAACCGGCTTTGTAGCACCGAACCATGATAAACAGTATTCCATTTATCATGGCACCGAACCACTTGAATTGTGTGGTGTGGTGAATTAATCTCCGACCAGCCGAGTGGAACAATTGAGTATATTTCACATTCATGTAGGGGCTGCTGTCCGCCAGGCCAGGCCAGGCCAGGCCAATCCACTTGGCCATAATTGATGAGTAATAAGGCAGCAAATTGTGTGTCGATGATGACGAAACCTCAGGTGGAATGAACATCTAAAAAAAAATAAATAAACAAATAACAACTTCAATGGCATTTGTGTGGTTGGAAACAGATTTATTAAAGGCAAACTGACTTGACGGATGACATCGCCAATGGTATAGCATTCGATGTGGAGTGCAGATTGTTTTTTTTTTTTAAGTTGCTAGCTAAGGCGAAGAGCTCGCAAGCTGGCAGATGTGTATTGCGATATAATTGACATATGAGAACAGACATTCCCAAGAGCCGCTGGAACTGGTTTTTCGGTTTTTATAGATGAACCAAGCCAAGTTATGGGATAACTACTTGTGTGAAGGTCATCTTTGATATAGTTTTTTTTTAAGTGGTACCTACCTGTGGTTGATTTATTTAGTTCTAGTGTCAACATGGTTCATAGACTTTTTAAGACAGATCGTTTTGGAGTTTGGTAGTTTAGAGCGCTGTCTATTATATTCCTGCCATACATTGCGTCTTCTGACCGAACTATTGCTTACTTTATAAGCTACTTTGTATGGCGCATACAGTCCGGTGTGGAGCACGGCCTCAACTATAGGAAGCCCGAAAGGATTTACCAGCGCTGTACCTAGTCCTATCTGTTTGAGCGACCTCAAGGATGCTGTTTGCTGTTGAGAGTCGCCTTTCTCGATGTTGCATACTGTTTAAAGCATCCGTTGGGTGTTGTTCCTGTCTGGTAGATCCGCATTCGTATTCGGGTGTGCCAAATTTTTCTTTTTAAAAATGCAATAAAATGAACAAAATTAAATTGTTTCCATATATGTATTATGGCTTTATTAGTAAGAGCAAACATTCCCATTAATTATGGAACACAATGTCGTTCAAGTGGCTGCATCGGCTGGCTTCGCAGTAGCGTATTCTGTCACTCCTAGAGGTACTACTGGCCTAGAGGTACTTCTACCGAGCGTCGATCGTGATCAATTTAGGAGACGGTAATATTACCTTTGGACTGCCACCGCCTCTTGGTTATATTGATCGTGTGTTGGAAATTATGAACTTTCGCCCCATAGCAAAGTCGATTAGACTGTGTCCGTTTGCGAAGGAGTTGTCGAGCAGTCTGCGCATTCCGACTGTTATAGAACAACAAAATATGGGCATCTTCTTTTTCGATTCTAACGTTAAAGCCGCCAAATAGAATCTTTAAAATTGTATCTACTTCAAGCACGTGCACCTTCTCAAGTAGTTCGTAAAAAGCTTCAATGGCTACGCCGTAATTCAACGTCGTGGGCATTTATATACCTTTATATACCTATATATTTCATAGGTATTATAATTTTTTTATTTATCGCTGCTCTACTTTTCGAGTTTTTAATTTACAATTCATCAAGTATGACTGTCCATTGAACTGTCACTTATCTGTATAAACAGTATTCCGGTTCTGTATATGGTATATCTGTCAAAGTAATCTAGCGAATCGTTGTTCCATTCGACCGATATCTCCTATCAACTATACTGAATTTCCTGTTCACTTGAATTATCTATAAAAATTTGTATACATTTACACATTTCCATTTTAATTTTATGTTCAACTTGTATATGTAGTTATAAAAACTGATTGCATCAGTTTCCGTTGGTCATAAAATGCTATATTGTCATTTTGAAGACATTCTCGTCATTTCAAATATTGTCTATGTCTCATTATAGGGTTGTGGTCATTAATAGTTGACATTTTCATTTTCATTTGTATATATAAATCAAATGTTAAATGTCATAAAAACCATATAAAAACTTATACAAACAGAAATACATAAGCCCTCATAAGCGCTACTCAAAAATACACTTATTATTAATTACACCATTAAATGAAGCTGTTGTATTAATAAACACTCGTCTGTCTATAAAAAAAAAACAAAATTGTTCAATAAACAAAAGAAAAATAAAATAATTTATCCAGACACCCACCCACTCGTGGGGCATCATCTTTTGATCACTTTGTTGTTCTTTCTCAAGAAAAAAGTATTTACAAATGTGTTCCAATTTCAGACTTCCATCTGTGCGAACGCGAAGAACGCGTGTTGTAATATAAAGTACACACTTAACCTAAAGAAAGTTGACAACGAATTTTAATTTTCATTTATGATCGCATCGTCATCGTAAATCGTTGTATACCGATTCAGAGGGCAATCAACTTTGAATGAGTAGAATTATGCAAATCAAAGATCCAAGTGTATATAAACAGAAATGTATCTACCTAAAAATTGAATTGAGAAACTTTCTCAGGACAATTATATTCTCGGATGTTTGTCAGACGTTCGCGATGTGTCCAAGCTACATACGAGCCCAAACGCAAAATAGTTGGTCTACCGAAGATAAAATAAAAACATGTGCTGATTCTTGAATTCTTTCCAACTAGACCACAATTTTTTGTTGATTATATAAAGATTTATTTATTCTTAAGAGATAAAGGTGATAAAAAGAAGGCGACTTCAATGAAATAATGTTATGGAGTGAGTTTATAAAACTGAATAACTTATTGAAGACTTTTTACGACGCAAAATAGTTAGTCTACCAGCCTTTATTTTCATTTTACCACTGTATTACTGCACCTCTGGCATTGATAACAGCTTGTAAGCGCCGTGGCATAGTGTCAACTAATTTTTGACACTCTTCGGAGCCGAAAGTTTCCCAGATATTTGTTATCTTGGCCCTAAATTTTGGAAGTGTCCGAGCTGGTTCTTGTCGCAGTTTTTGCTTCATTTTATGCCAAACGATTTCGATTGGTGAAAGGTCAGGGCTGCTGGAAGGCCATTACACTAAAAGAATTCCTTCAGCAGTTAACCACGCCATTGTTGATCTAGCAGTATGGCAAGAAGCACCGTCCTGTTGGGAAATATAATCTCCCTCACTTGGTTGAAGACGAGTTATTGATGAAAGAAGCTCTTCTTCTAAAATGTTTTGGTACTTGGCAGCATTGACCAGTCCATTGACAAAATGTAAATTGTCCATACCACGCCCAGACGTGCATCCCCATACCATTAGAGGTGCTGGGAACTTGACTGTTGCTTTAGGCAGTCTTTGTGAAATTCTTATTTTGAATTTCTTCCCACACGTATGCGTTCGTCACCAACGCAGACTTCGAATCTAGACTAATCACTCCAAATAACAGACCGCCATTGACTTAAAGTCCAGTTTTTGCGTTGATTGGCCCACTCAAGTCGTTTTTTCTTCTGCTTAGGTATCAAAAATAGTTTTTCTTTTGCCTGTATTTTTAATGAATTGAGAAGCTTTATGTTTTGTAAAATTCAAAAAACCTTATAAAATTTATATGCCATTTTTTTCATCGTCCGCTTAGGAGGGTCGATCGAAATGCTTTTTTGAATTTGTTCTCTCCATTGGACAGTTATTGCTGTAGCAGTTTTGCGCCGATTTTCTTTTATTATTTTCTTTAAAACCCGGCAATAACGAGGTATTGCTATCGGTGGACGCGCAGTTTTCTTACTTGTCTCAACATTTTCCAATTTTTTGAATTTTGTAATAATGTTCTGCACTGATGAGCGTTCTGAGCAATTTTATAACTCGACAATCCCGTTTTAAATGCTTTAATTATCGATTCTTTTAGGACTCGTAATAATGCAACGCCACTCGCCATGGTGAACATGAAACTGATGCCTACTTGCATAAAAACAGAGATCATTCAACAACAAATAGGGTTTATGCCATTTTTTTCATAAAGGTTCACCAAAACACTATTTAAATAGTAATAGACCAAGAATTTTGCATTCAAAAGAGAGTAGACCAACTCTTATGCACCTATCTTTGTTTGAGATAATAGAGAAAATCGTAACGGTGGCTTTTTTAAATTTTGTTTCATTTAGCCTAATTTACTAAGAATAATTATTTATTACATGACATACATTTTTAAATAAATAACTATTTACAACCGCAATAAATTTAAGAATGAAAAAAGATTAATCTGTTTATTCAAAAATAGACCAACTATTTTGCGTTTGGGTCGTATAATTGCCATACAATTTTCACATCTGACAGGTGTATTTTGCGATGTCAGCAACTTTTTTAATCATCAGCTATAAGACACATGTTTGATTAAGTTCTAGGCTGATTTAAAATCCATTTCTATGTACTTAACTGCCATACGTATAACGCAAATTAACGTGACAATAATCCATAATAGAAAATTCCCAATTTGGATAAGTAACCAGATTGTATTCAAATTCGTCATGTGGGCTAAAATTTAAATCTCACATTAATAAAGATACATCACACTTAAATCCAAAAACAACTTTTGCATATTTAAGTAGAAAATACTTTTAACCCACTATCATTATTTTCAACACAAATAAGACAATTTCCTTCCACTTGAGTAACATTGTTAATAAGTACTTTGATTATAATTGGTATTTAAAAAAAAAAAGAAACGTTTTTAACAACTTTCTTATGTGCGTCAATAGAATTTTGTACATACCTGTATATTCAAAAGCATTGTTCTGATTGTATTTGACGACCCTGTATAGAGAGAAAAAAAAGGACAACGACCTTGACAGCTATAAATTAGATATCGCTGCCATTTACGAAGTACTGCACGATGGCTAACCTATGACGTTTACTACGATAAACAGATGCAATGTCTATTTGGGATTTGTTATAAGCGGTAGACTCTTGAGCCTTCGACATGTTGTGACAAAGCTTTATACTTCTAACCTCACCTTTCATCAGCGACGAGAGTCAGGGCAACAATTGACTGGGATGCATCCCATTTGACCACACACTTATTGAATGACCCACGAATGACCACCTCGATTATGTACCAACTTTATACGCCCAAGGTTCTTCCCCTATCATAGCCAGGCTCAAGGTGTTTCCAGTAAGTCAATAAGTGTCTGAGGTTGAGTCTGTTGATACAATATGTCATAGTGTTTCTAGACCTACTGCAATTTTTGGTAACCGCCGATTTCTATTGAAATTTTGTCGTTATATTCTGTTGGAAATATCCTTCTTAGTAGTGGTAGTTTAAGATATCAGTAGTTTCTATATAGTTTATCACAAGCCAGTAAAGACAGCTGGCCGTTTGGGACAGTGTCTCCGCTCTGAAATGACACCGCATTTAGAATTCAAGCTCAAGCGGTAGATGCATGGACATTAGAGAAGACTGATGAAGACATCCTTGATCGGTTTGAACGCAAAATTCTACGATTGACCGCTTTTTGGTGGAGATGATTCAACGACAGTCTCTACAAGTTGCATACCGATGTCGACCTAGCCAAGTACTGCTATAATACAAAATTTCCCAACAGAAATTGTCAGGGACAATCCCAACTAGCGAGAATCGTTGTCACTCCTCGCTTCCCCACTCATAATATTAGACGTTTCGAATAGCGAGGGCATTTCGAGCGAATGTACATTAACGTTTCCAACAGAGTCCCTGATTCTAACCTAGCTCTAGCTCTGGATTTATTAATTAAATAATTTTGCATTCATTCCAGGAATCACGTTTTATCGATCACCCTTATTCAGGAACCACTCTTTGTCGGTGGGCTATTTAAATGACTTGACAACAACGCTCAGACAAATCATTATTTTATCTTTATTGGCTGTCGTATGGTCGACATAACCAAGCGGGTTTACTTATTTCAATGTTGGGATTTAACATTCCCTCAAAATCCATTTGTCATCCAGAGTGACAGATAGTCACTTATTGCCCCTTGCCATAATAGATTTGCGCGTTTTACGGCCGCTCCCCTGAACAGTAATCGTACGCATCTTGATTGAACCTTAAACAGTTATTTGAATGCCATAATTCCAGTATAGTCGAGTAGATACTCCCCCTTAGCATCAGCTCATTAAATGTGACATTCAAATTAAGTACTATACTCCACGGTAGAGTACCACCACTACCTCCACTCCATAGCCTCCTCTCCACTCAATAATTTCAAGCTCCAGGTCATAATTTAAAATCTTTGATTCACTGCTCGTATATGCTCCTTTGTCTTTTTTTCATTTCGTTATCTTTATTCGTAATCAAACGCAAGTCCGTGATTAAAATAACGAAGATATTCTGCGTAACGCAACGGCGCGGGCGACGTGGTTCCGCACCGCGAAAGCAGAGCAATATTATAGCGAACCCCGGAAGGTAATTTTCGAATCCCTGCGCTAAGTGTGCAAAATCCATGAAAGTCACATTTCAGAGAGCGACATTTATTCAGTGGAGTGCGGCGAATGACAGACGACACATTCTCCTCAGTTAATAGCTGCGAGTGCATTGAAATGCTTGGGTGGGTGGTCGTTTCGTTTGAGTTTCCTCATCGTTTCCACCTGAATGTGCAGAAATGTCAGTCCTCAGTGTTATAGTCGCTTATATCGCTTATCGTTGATGTCATTGTGGACTTGTTTTTGTTCTAAAGTTTGGGGGACAAGCAGCAGTGATGACTTGATGAGAATGGAGCGTTATTTCCGTAAAAATGTGCGAGGGTGCCAGACAGAGCATCATTGTCGAGTGGGATTTTTTCCTTAAGTTCTATAAATCCCCTCGTTCTTTGGTATAAGTGCGTGCGACTTGTGTCGCGTCGTCGCCGGTGACATCTAAATTGTATTGTGACAGAGGGTTGGCTGGAGGCAAAAAAAAATTAAGACGAATCCGAATCACCCTTGCAGGAGGTTTATTCTTTTGTTTCTTTGGAAATTAAAAAAAAAAACTGCATTGGGGTTATATCCTTGTGCCAGACATGTCTGAGGGTATTCAAAGAAAATCGATTTATTTTTATGCGCTGCCATTGCTATTTCGATGCATAAAAATTATTTCGTCTGCATAATTCATTTGAAAAGTACAAACTATTTTGACAATCGGATTTTTGTAAATTTTATTTTTTTTTTATGTAAAATAGTGGCGAAGGTGGTGAAAATGTTTGGAGAGAATTTTTGAACTCGAAATGAGGAATTTTATTTCATAGTTTTATGATTGTTTTAGAAACCATTAATGGTGGGGGAAAATTGCAGGCGGTGTGTTGGAAAAAAGGACTTTTTAGGCCTTGGCGTGGGAATTTTCATATCAAAAGGCTTGTAGAACTGATACAATTATCTGCACTGATCATGCTGCAACTGCAGACAGTAACTTCGAGTAGGGAAAAGTGAAAGTGAAATGCGTGAAATCGACATGCATAACGTTTCAAAGTTTTCACGCCATTTGGTAACATACATAAAACCGCCTACAGTTATTTGTATATAAATGCGAACTGTGACGTGTGTTCCTGTAACAGGTGTATCTACTCGTGCGTCGTCGATTTTATAGAACCCGCTCTGTTGAGGGGAGGTCTTTGTTTGGGCTTAGACCCTGTGGCTTAGACCCTGTAGCCAGACTGTTAGGTTGCAGCCACTGGCAGAGGGGGGGGGGAGTTCTTCCGCATCAGGTTGACTGTCCCCTTCATTCAATATCGCGCCCACCCATTGAATGGTCTCCCTGTACTTTTGATCCCAGGAACTGTCTGGTTTCGCCAGAACTAAGGCCAATTTGTGCCTAGCCTTGAATTTTTTGGCACTAGGGCTAAACTTTTTTGCCCCGTCCAGCGTCCTAAGCAGACGCGTCGATGGATTTGGAATCCGAATCCGATGAAATAAGTGTCGTCGCTGTTTGTTGTCCTACAGTTCGTCTTGTCTGTCGGTTCGTTGTCCTTTTCGCTGTCTTTGTATTCTGATTTAAAGTTTGTTTTGTTTTTGTTTGATTTGTTTTGAAGGTCCATAAATAATTCCCACATGTAAGCCGGTGAAGAAAAGCCCCCCCTCAACATAGCCGGTACTACTGGGGTAAGGACAGGCCCTGCCAAAGCACGTGAAGGAGCTCGTTAGTAACTGACTAAAACCCAAGGTACTGATTTCGTAAAACTCACACACTACCACTGGAGATAGGTTGACTATCCTTTAGCTTCGGACTACCCTCCTCCGGAGACCTTACTGTATGTGAATACCTGCTGCAATCGCCATCCGGTGGATCGCTTGACCCTAAGGGCCTATGGCCCATTTTGAGCACATAGCCACACCACGAAGCCTCTATACTCTATTATTGGTCATTATTTCTTTAGCCTATATCTAAACCAAATTATAGGTAACTGAAATGTCGCTGCTTGTGATAATTGATATCATAAGGACATTAACAATCATGCATACAAATATGTCTATAATCTCTTGTGCGATTTTAGAATTCGGAGTTTTATGTCTCATAAGATTTCATTTAAATAGATTTTAACTTTCTTTTCAATCAGGCAAGTTTAAAAATTAATAAAAACATTTCCTTTTTTCTCTTTACAGGTATGTCTTATAAAGTATAGCATCACTTTATGGTAAATATTTACATACTTCAAACAAGTCAATGGACCTTACTTATACTCACCTTAAAAAAATAGCCACTGTGAGTTCAAAAAACTTAACTTGGGCTTACAAATTACTATCAGTACCGCGCGATATCAATTTAAAATGTGTTTTCAATATTTGGGACACCTTTTTGAAAAATATCAACCGTGACTTTTCTTTTGTTTCGCTTAAATTATTAAATTAAATAACTACAATTTTATTGCCTACTAAAGTGAAAAGTCTTTCAAAATTAAAATGCCTAATTTGAACGTCTTTCTATTTTTGATATTTTATTTTTGGCAACAACAAGAGTTATCGCTTCAATTTAATCTAATAATTTAGACGCACGTATTGCGTCACTCCCGCTCTCCATAAATTCATTAAAAAAAAAAAACGTATGTTCATAAGTACAATCAACAAATTCCAGTCCCACTTTGCGGACACAATTCATTATTTTATTAGCTGATTGTTCGCTTTCTTCCAGAACCCTGACCACAACTTGTATAAATTGCCCAACACTCAACTTTTACAAAGACACCATATAAAAGTTCATAACATATACACAAGGTGGTTATGTGATTGGAATTTCTTAGTCGTATTCGTAGTAGGTACTGATACTGACCCCTCGAGTAAATTGGTCCGCAAATAGCCTTATTGCCTGTGTATCTCATTCCGATTGATTGGATGGGAATTCTAACTTCACAACTTTCAGACTGCGTGTGCATATCGCTGGTGAATACAAGAATTTGTTGCCCCCTCTGGGTCTGGAGATTTGAGCAAACTCAATTAGATATTCAGTGCGAGTGTTACTCGAAAGGAATTTAAATTTCGCCTTCTCTCTCTCTCTTTATGGGTTGTCAGACAATGTATATACTATTACTATACAATCTTGCTAATGGAATCCGCTGGAATGCAGTGAAATTCCTCTAGAGCTTTATATGTTTTCTGTGTATTATACTCAGTCAGTCGCAAACGCCCAAACAAAAAGTCAACAACAAAAAGATACGTACAATCAACCGGGCAGGGAAGGCGCAGGCAGACAGTCAGACAGACATACATTAAATAAACAGGGAGATTGGAACCCGTCTATAGAGATACACAATATGCACAAGTAGACAGAGTCAACATACCTTGGAAGACTGATGTTGTGGAATTTCGTCCCCTTTTGTTAATATTGTCATCTGACAAGTGTCAAAATTGTTTATTCGAGTAATGGCTCAAGTGATTTGTTGCTCATTTTGAGAGCGATTATACGCGATGACTTGTTAAGTGGACGGCAACTTTCTATAGCCGTTTGTAATGGATATTGATTCTTTGAGGAGCATTTGAAAGTTTTTAGATTTCAAGTGGATATAACAGAACTTAATTGATGCACAAGTAGGCCATATCAAAAAGAGGCTGTCGGTATTTAATAATTAGCGAATTTAGTGTCAGAAACCCACAACGTATGTCAATTACCAAACGCTTCTTCTACTGTCTCTTTAGGGTTTAGGGCGCTTTGTATCGCCTCCGTCGGCTGATATATTGCGGTCTTTGTCCATCTCCAATTAATTGTATTTGGCCTTAGTCACTTCCATTCGTTACTGGGGATAGCTAGTAGAGAACAGAACCGCCGCCGTCACAATCGTCTTAAGAATAAACTAACACAACAGGGTACCTCAGGGTTCGCAACTAAGTCCCTAGCTTTTTATCATTTACATAGAATTGCAATCGCTTCTGTCTTATTTCTCTTTTTGAGGTAAAGTTAGAGGGCCATTAAAAATCAAAGATTTGACTTACTCCAACCCCTCCAAATGTAAATGGGTTGGTTATGAAAACTCCTTTTCAAAAATTTCCTTTCCAAAATCCCCTGTGCTGAAATCCCTTATCTACTCCAAAAGACCCTAAGAGAAAATGCCCAGGGACAAAATCCCCCATTTTTAGATATGGTGTTAGGTATTAATTCTGTCGCCGCCACACATAAAAACAGTGTTAAAAAGTGAGATACGTATGAGGGGCCATGCTGCCCCCCTGCAACCCCCCTGCTTGTAGTTACAGGATTTGGAGTAGGTGCAAGGTTGGGTATATGCAAAGTTTAGTTTGCTTGTGGGAGATTGTGGCATAGGGAATTTCGTCCCAGGAGATTTAGGAAAAAGGGAAGAAAAAAAATGAGAGATTATGTCCAATAAGGGATTTTGGAAAAGCGGGTAACGTAGGGATCCCAATGGAAATACCTTCTTTTAATCTTTTCAAACAAGTTGCCTTTTTAATAAAAGAAAATCGACAGACATCCAAAGCAATCTAAAAAGTTTCCTGACTTTCTTGTCTGTCACAAACGATTTTGTGAAATCAAAAAAACATTCCGAAAGTTCGAATTTATTTTCAGTTAGTGAAATCGCATGACATACCTATCAATTCAGCACGATTTGCAAATATTTGCCGCATCTATTCCGTTCAACAGGTTTCGTTCGGTTAATTGCAGACAGCAGCAACAAAACGGCTAAAAATATCGGAATGAAATAATTATAAACCAATAAAACCGCCAAAGTTGAGGAAAACAAAATCCACAACGAATCGACAGTTGACTCAGTATCTGTTAATGCGAAAAATCAATTCTCTACCTACACTATCGCCAGGCGATAAGATATGACAACAAAAAATAAAAATAAAACTAACCCAAGGCGGCATTTTCGCACCACCAACTGTAATTTGTTTTCCAATTTTATTTACCCCGGCTTTGGGTAAATTAATCGAACGCAATAAAAATATAATTGAACGGAACTTACCGGCGACACTTTTCTTTTCTCTTCCGTGAGCTAATCGGATGTGGTGGGCGGGTGTCACTTTTGTCGACCTAAAACCCTCTCCCTATATTTACCGCCGCGACCTTAACACCTTGTTTACACTTTTTTGTCTGTCTACTGCTTCCTTACGTCATTGTAATTAATTGGTGTTGCTTCTGGGAGTAATTCCTGCGACAAGGTTACGAATTTTCACAACAGCTGCTGTTGTGGTGGCGTGTATTCAACCAACCCCCCGGCATTCTAATTAAATATGCCGCCATACAGCTCATCCCCCCATAATGGCGACACTCAATTCTTCTTCTCTGCGAAATCAAAGGACAAGTAGAAATTGCTGACAAGAGATTGATTTTTATTGTGTATTGGTGGAATACCTGTGACCCTGTGAGGATGTGCGAAAATTGTTACCATCCCTCTCGCCTGTCCTTGTGATTTGATGATGACACGTTTTTCTTTCCTGAAGAAGATGAATGTATAGGTATACTACGTATCCGTATCCTTGAACTTTTCATGTCTAATTCATCGATGTGTCCTTTTGTTGTTTTAATAGAAACTGATGGGGGGACAGGGCCTACCTATTGTTTTGACATTGTTCGCAAAGTGAAAATGTGTGACAATGGAAGGGAATAGAGTCGAAAGGACTCACATCGGTTTGAGTTGGTGGAATTTAGTCTGACATTTTACCGCACTTGTTGGGGAATATTCATGAGTGAATATAAGAAAATAGACCTTTATTTTGCTCTCGGCATGTGAATCGGTAGAGCTTACCTACTGGCATGACAAGTCTGTTGCCTCACCCGTATAGGATACTCCATATACCCGTATACCGAATGTACATGGTGGCAACCTCATTATGGCGACGCAAAGTGTCCTCTTCCAATCCACCATGATGATGGATGATTATTTATTCATCCATGGAAATCCAGAAAATGACGGAATTCATAAATCATTAAGTAAGCTACAATCGGATACAATATAGGATGAGAAGATCACCTAGGGTCTCTTATTCTGCAGGTTGGGTTGGTTTTGTATTGCGTTAAGCGTTTATTACAACTGAATTGAAAAGTGAATAGCATAGCGTGCGCAAGTTGTGAATATATTGTGTCATTCAACGGGCTCTTTGACGATGAACATGACATGCTCCTGATGGCGAGTTTTCACTTTGTATTCACGGCATTCACGGCAGTCATGTGTGTAATTTGGAATTATTACTGAAAAGGTACGTGGGCGAGGTAAACTGGATTAAAATTCATCAGTTATGAGACAATATTTTGTTTAATTTTTTTTTACAACAGCGTTCTAAGTGAAATTAAGAGGCGATAAGCGTGGCTATAATACACGAACCGAGAGGGACGAATGTATATTGATTTAAAACTTGCAAAAGTATCTAGTAGAACAGAAAATTCTCAAACGTCTATGAAATAAATATAATATGGGTCATTTTAAAAAGAACAGAAAAAAATATTGAAATAAACCAAAAATCATTCTGATCTATAACACATGAACCATAAACAGAAGTTGAACAAGAAAGTTCATTACATACGTGATTTTGTTCATTTTTTTTAAATAAAATCCTCAAACACTTTCACTGGACACGTTTTAACATCCCTGTGCAGTGTGCATGTGCATCATATACTAGACTAGTTACATTGAGAGACAACTCATAACCTCCACTTTAGAAACCATGCTTAAACTTTTCCATCTACCCATCTTCAGTAAAGAATTTGCTGAGCGAGTGATTCTAGTTTCCGGTTCAGCCCCCAAAAAAACCCAAATTGCATATTAAGGTTTTTCCCACCGAGCAAAGCTGTTCTGTTCTGAGAAAACTCTTCAATTCAACCACTCAAATTTGACATTAAATTTGAAATGCTTTCTGTACGGTCCAAAAATAAAACTCATATTCACACTGTCAAGTCTCAAGTCTCGAATATATTTATGTCAGTGCTTATTGTCTGGGCTTGCGCCAGAACGATTTCTGCAAAAGCTGGACTTATCGTTGCAAATTTTAGGAGGAAATTTCTTTCAGTAACATTAGTTTGCATGATTTGCATGACTACTCATGGAATCCTCTACCCCCCAAGTTCGATTTATCAGCCCTGATTGAAAGTAACTTTATTAACTAACTAAACAGTGATTCTTTTATGCTTGCTGATGTAATAAATTCATCGTGTGCATTCAGACGAAATTTATCTTTTCTTTCAAGTAAACCCATATATTTGCATGTTACAATAGCCACTAAAAAAAATGCATATACATAGTTACACAAGTGTAATATTCTCATTTATTATAATCAGCATAATGATGCAATATACATTTGCAAATCAACAAAAAATATGGGTTTACTTTCAAATGCAAATATTTTTCGGTTTTCTTTGCATAAACGGACTTTGCTTACGAATAATTTTCCCAACTGATTAATCGAATTCATTAAGAATTCATCGACCGTTAAGAGGGAAAGTTACCTCTTGTGGGTAACTTGGTGCACGCAAATTCGTAACGTAACGTTTGTTGCTTTTGAAATGTTTTTTTTTGAAAACATTGCAAACATTAATGGCAAAATAAAAGAGAGTCGTTTAGTTAAATTAAAAATTAAAGAAAATGTTAACAACAGTGGTAATATGGTCAGTTTTACCATAGATGGTCTAGTAATGATCTCACTTGGTACGTGCGGTAATTACAGAAAGCGTTTTTGCATTTTGACACGAAATACATTATCGTATCCATTTATATGTCCATTTTGATACCACCAGCAGAGTCGATGATTTCCGCTACTTTTGGAACAATTTTTAATTCTGGAGGAATTTCATTTTTTTGCTGATATCCGTTTCGGCAATATCCGCAAGTTCCCCGAGGAAGTGCTTTCCTAGAGTTTGCTTTCTAATAGAGGATAGCGCAGCTCAGTTACATTCTTACTTTTGGGGTGAACCGAGGCTTCCACTAAAAAGTGTCGGCAGTTAGCTCGGTCCTTAGCTAACTGCCTCCAGTTGCGCACTCCTAGTCGTTTGAGGTCGCCTTTTACTTGCGCGCGCCACTTAAGGCGAGGTCTTCCTCTACTGAGTTGTCCCTTCGGGTTAGACTCGCAGACTCTACGGGCCGGAGTATTTGTTTCCATCCGCTCTACATGTTCCAGCCATCTTAGACGACTGACTCGCAGTTGTTTTGACCCGTCAACGCAAACGAGACCGAACATTTTAAGAAGAATCTTTCTCTCGAAGCGACCGAGGATATCTTCAACCGCTTTAGATAGAGTCCAAGCTTCAGCGCTATAAAGCAGGACCGGAATGATCAAGGTCTTATACAGAATCTCCTTAGTTGTTCGGGATAGGGCTCTACTACTACTCAGTTGCCTTTTTAGCAAAAAAAAAAGCAAAAAGCAAGATGTTAATCTTCGTTTAATTTCTTCTGAGATGTTGTTGTCAGAATTTTTAGCACGGCCGAGGTAGACAAAGTCACTTACTACCTCAAAGTTATAGCTGTCGATCGATATCGCGCCGTTTTGTCCGATTCTACAATGTTGGGTGTCCCTTCTTGTTGACAGCATGTATACTTGGTTTTGCCCTCGTTGACCGGTAGACCTATTTTGGCTGCTTCCGTTTCTATACTAGGAAACGTACCAGTGACAGCTCGCTGTGTTCTACCAATTCTGTCAATATGATCGGCGTATGCAAGTAATTGGACGGATTTTTGAAAGATCGTGTCTTGTGTGTTGGCCTGTGTTTTTCGGACAATTCTTTCAAATGATGTTGAAGAAATCGCATGACAGTGCGTCACCTTGTCTAAATCCTCTTTTGACATCTAAGCTTGTCGGTAATGTCGTAGCCAACCTTGATGCAGCAGCGAGCTTTCTCCATCGTCATCCTACACAATCGAACGAGATTTGCTGGGGTGCCAAAGCTAGACTTGGCTCTGTATAGCTCGTCTCTATAGATGCTGTCATACGCGACTTTGAAATCGATTAAAAGATGGTATGAGTATCGATTTGGACTTCTGGGGGTTTTTTTTTCAGGATCTACCAAAGTTTCATCGACGGTGGTCTTTTCAGGCCTAAAACCGCACTGATAGGGACCAATCAGGTTATTTACGAAGGGTTTACGGCGTTCACAAAATATGGCCGATAGGAACTTGTATGCGATGTTAAGCAGACTAATACCTGTGTCTCCTTTCTTGTTGACCGGGCAAGGAACTGAAGGAATGAGTTCAAATCTGCCTACCCCGATGGTCATCTAGAGTAAGGAGAAAATTCGCCAGATATAGACTGCTGCACCTCTCCGACTTGTGAGCTACTTTTCTCAATTCACCTTCCTGAATTATTAAAACCCAAATTTAGGACACTCATTGCAGGTATATATGTACCCACCGTGTACCGACTCAATATATATTTGCAAATTCTTAATTTAAAAAGGCGGCCCCAAAGAAGATATAGATCATCATACAATGCCAATTAAAATAGTCTAAAATGTAGAGTAGGCTTTGGTAACTCTTCTTCTTTTTTTTTCATTTATTTTTATTCCATTTCAATACTCGTGCCACACCGCATGCACTCGTCCGTCCAAATTGCCCACTTTAATCTATTTCGTGCGATAAAAAGAAAAAATTCTCTTCCTCAACTCAGCTGAAGGCTGTGCAAGTGCATACTGTGAGGCTATGTTGGATGCTGCTCCAAGAACTGGGTCACAGATTTCCTCTGCGCGCCTCTATAGTTGTATTGTGTGATTTCCCATTCTTTGGCGCGTATACAATTCATGGACACAAATTGTTTAGTCTGCATCAGGAAAACCATCCGGTGCAACATGGTATTCAAATTAATTATGTATGTACTTGTGTAGGAGTTGATTATACGCATTTCAGGAGTTATCGTCGTCGTCGTATTTTTTTTCTCCATCAAAAACATACTTGGAACTTTTGAAGAAACAGGAGGAAAGCCATTTTTTTTCACTCCACGTGAACCAAGTGAAAGGAAAACATTTTTTATGAGTTTAAGTGAGTGGCTGATTATGAAATTATGCAATGAGCTCACTCTGAATGTGGTGCCGTATTTAGTCGTTGCTTAGGCAATATTCTAATCCTAGGGATAACCCAGATTGTAGTCGGGAAGTATGCAATTGGAGTGCGTAAGGAATAAACTAATGGAACTATAGGGAATGTGCGGAAGTTTTTTTTTAACACAGTTTGAGACACTGAGCGTGGGGCCGTATGTTCAACCCCCGGAAAATAAAATCGTACATTTTTTTCCACCGCCCCACCTCTGGCCAATGTCTGATAAAGATTGAAGGATATATGTACATACAACTATGTACCTTAAGAAAGCTTCTCATTTCTCAAATGAATGGCTGTGAGAATCTATTGCGCCAACTATTAAATTTATTATTACTCAGTTGCTTAGGTGGCGCTACAGTCCAGGGACTGGGCATCAACCAATACGCCTCACCAGTTAGCGCGAACTTTGCCTAACTGCCTCCAGTTGCGCACTCCAAGCTGGTTGAGGTCCCCTTCCACTTGTGCACGCCACCTAAGGCGAGGTCTTCCTCTACTGCGTTGTCCTTCCGGGTTGGAATCGAAGACTCTACGGCCGGAGCATTGGTGTCCATTCGCTCTACATGTCCCAGACATCTAAGACGACTGATGCGTACTTTTCTCACCAGGTCGATGTCGATGTCGATAAATCTCCTCTTCCAAAGCCCGTCAACGCAAACGGGACCGAAAATCACTCGAAGAATTTTGCGTTCGAAGCGACCAAGGAGATCTTCATCCGCCTTTGATAACGTCCACGATTATGCGCCATAAAGCAGGACTGGGATGATGAGGGGGTTATATAGAGTCTCCATGGTGTTTCTCGACAAGGCGTTACTAATGAATTGTCTTCTTAGGCCGAAGTAACAGCGGTTGGCAAGTGTAATTCTTCGCTTGATTTCTGATGTGATTTCATTTTCAGAGTTAATAGCGGAACCGAGGTAGACAAAGTCCCGAACTACCTCAAAGCTATAGCTGTCTATCGTGACGTTCTGTCCGATTCGTCGATGTTGTGTGTCCCTTATTGTTGACAACATATATTTTGTTTTGCCCCCATTCACCACTAAACCCATTTTTGCCGCTCTGTATAATGTAAGGGTGTTTGCAGAGCCTGTGATCATTTACAGAATCAAAACCAACTGAGCTACCTAAAAATAAAGTTTTTCCCCTCTTCTTTCAGTTGCTTAAATTGCATTCAGAAATTGGAATACCTGCTACAGAAGGACAGAATGTAAATTTAAGCAAAAAAAAAAAACCCTTTAAAGCCAACCAACTAACTAAAGATATGGACGAAACCCTTTTCACAAAATGTGCGGCGGGTGAATCAGACAAAAGTTTTATGTAGCAAACAGTTCGTAATATTCGGAAAACATTCAAGTTTTCAAATACCCAACCTCGAAGTTACAGACTCATGCCATTCATTCTGGGATTGCACAAAGCGCTTTTATTTTTTGAAAGGCGACAATGAACTGAAACGTAAATCCAAAGAATATACGTACAGTAGAAATAAATCTTTAAACTTTTTTTTTTGGGGATTTTAGAATCAATTTTATCAGCTTCAGTTCTTTTACGTTCTTGCATGGTGAACTTTGGGTGGCAAAAATATATCTCATTTGAATAGTTTGGGACAGTTGAATAGGGTATTTTTGCACTGCTGATTTTTTCATTATCGTTACCCATATGGTACTTACTTGCTTATCGAGCTCCTGACCGGTGAAGAGTCGCTTCTTCCAGTTGTCCAGACCAAGCGCTCTGGCATCCTCGATGACTTGGTCTTGGTCTTTTTTTCTCGAACCATTGGGCTGGGATTCGAAGACCCTCTTAGTTCGATCATTATTGTACATTCGCTCGATGTGGCCGAGCCAATGTATAGTCGACGTGTTTTGGCTTTTTGTACTACATACACATTTTGGTACAACTCGTAAAGTTCGCAGTTGTATCTTTTCCTCCATTTACACCGAAATATTTGAAGTATTTTTCTTTTGAAGGATCCCAGTATCAGCTCTCCCATACGCATGGTACATACAGAGTGGCTTTTTTTACTTGACATAGTTAAAGAAAAAACCCTCTAAATAAGCTTGCTTTTAAAAAATCTTTATATTTTGTGCTATCTTCTATCGGCTATAATGATACCATAAGCATGTTTTTCCCAATTCTTGCAATCTTCCATAGCTTGAGTCAGATCTGCATAAATAAGCGGAATTCCGACACTGGTGTGCGGGGCACCTACAAATTCGAGCACTTTTTAATTACATTGGCAACAAAAAATACTACTATCTACTTACTTGATAGAAACGCACTACGACAAAGATTGGCTCCGGGGTGGATACTTTTATTTTTTGGGATAAGCCAAGAACGGCAGATTGTGAAGAATGGTTTCATTCTTGACGACATCATTTGGCCACTCATCTCTCTCTCTCGCTCTTTAGACGGAAATAATGCCTGAAAGTTCGAAACAGGGTCTAATCTAGGAACGGAGTAATCTGTGCTTTCTGTCAGGTAAAACGAGTAACAATGGAGGCCCAAAGTGGAGTGCGATGAGGAGTTTACAGTATCAGCACTCACCACATCAACACAGAAAATATGCCAACTGAATTGATCAAAGACAATAACAAAGGAAATGATCCGAAATATCGTCGGCAGAATAGACAGTTGTGTCACTTAAACCTAGCATATTAAGACGCTTAGCGTTTTACCATCTTTAAAGGTCTGCTCAAACCAATGCGAAATGCGAAAGCGGGAGCGAATTTCGTGTGATGGAAAACGGTGGAATATACCGCCATTGCCATGTATTTATTTCCCGCTACCGCTTTCACGTTGCGTGTTGTCTTGAGAATGGCTCCCGGAAATTACGCCAGAATTGTTTTTTTTGGAAAAAACGACAGAAAATTTTTATTTAGTCAAAATTGGAAAAAGCACCAGAACATTATTTGGAAAATACGCCAGAAACGTTGGAAATTAGGCCAGACAGGTGTGGAAAAAGAGCCAGAAAGTAAAATGGAAATTAAGCCATCTAATAAAAATAGACAACTCGTATTCTGGCCTAATTTCCAAACTAATTTTGGAAAAAAGATCAGAAAATGTTATTTATTTCAAAATTATCGAAGTTCACATACAAAAAACCTCGCACCCACCCCAAATCCTACATTGTGGATATAATATATTATATATATACAAAAACTGGGATACGTATGGGGGGCATGCTGCCCCCTGCAACCCCCTGCTTGGGGTCAATGTAGGATTTGGATTGGGTGCGAGGTTTTTTCTGTGTAAAGTTCAGAACTGCACCCATTTTCTTTCTTTCAGAAAATATTGTTTCTGGCATTTTTTCCAAACTTGTTCTCTCTCCATTTGCAGAAATAAAAAACTTTTTGGAAAAAAGACCTGAAATTTCGGAAAGATAGCCAGAAAATTCAGGCTTTTCTTCCTAGGAAAAAAGGCCAGACTTTGTATAGAAAATTTTCAGGCATTTTTTCCTGGCGTAATTTCCGGGAGCCGTTGGGAAATACTGCCCAACGAGCCATAAGAACATTTCAACATAACCTGTCGCTTTTTCGTTCCATCAGAGTTGGAAATTAATAAGAAGCTTCACTTCAATTAACATCACATAATTTTATTATAAAAAAACTGATTCACATTTAAGTACCTAAGCTTGAAAATGTAGAACAGTCAAAAGCAACCCCTTTCATTTTAATTAAGACACCACTGTGCCCGTCCCATATTCAGTTACTTAGCTATAGTTTACATAGGTTCCCTCAATGGAATGCATTTGCAAACAACTTATTCTCAAACAAAAGATTCCTCTTTCCTATTCTATATTATCTTGTTCCTCCAGCTCTTGTGTTGCGTTTCGCTGTACCCGTTCCATTGTATCCATACAAAAATGCAAACTTACACATCCACAAGAGTTTTATTATCTATTAAGGCAAGAAACTCTATTCTGATTACCACAATGAGCACAGAATGAAATTCTGTGTTGCAACCTTTAAATAGAATTCCCTATGCAGATTCTGCGTCCTCTCCATTTTGCATTCCCAGTGCTCTTTGCTTGAATTAAATTGAATAAATTAATCTGAACTGTGCAGAGGATTTTTTATTTTTATTTTTATTTTTTCATTTTCTTTCCTATTTTTTTTTTACGCCACTTCTGACGTAGGTCTATTGACAACAAAGTGCAGAGGTTACTCTGTTCCACATTTCGCCTGTAACACTTCGCCCAACTCAAAGTGCAGATAGTAGATGGCTCGAAACATTTCTGTGCCAATTTAAAAATAAAATGTTTTAAATTTACTCCGGGTAGGTACTCCTTGTACGTCCACCACAAAACGGGGACCGAGGAGTTGTTTTCCCACTTGAAATCGAATTTAATTACGAGAAGTGAACGAAAAGTTTACACACGCGATGAACAGTGAAAGGTGTTATGGTAGTTGCAGTACCCCATGAAAGGGTGCTGAAGCCGTATGAAGTTGATGAAGTCGGCTTCCGCGAAGCAGAAAATGTGTTACCTCTCCAGCCCATCATAGTGTAGGAGTGAATTTCCGCAGCACCAGATAGAAATGTATCTCAATAGAAAATTGTTGCTGCGCACATGACTGACTTGGCAGTACATGCTCCTGTACAAATAGAGTAATTATTCAGTTTACAACTAAGAACGGCATTTGCCATATGAGTGCTGGCTTTTGAACCCGTACTCCATCTGCAGCCACCCCAAAGGGGAGTTGAGCTCATTTCTATCTCCCCATGGAGACAACATGAATAATCGCAAATTAAACCCAAAGTAACTTTGTGCATCTAGATGCGTCAGCGAGATTATATACTTTTCCCCAATGGTATATATGGACAAAGTTGAGCTTTGTGCGACTGACGACAATGAACTTGTATGTGTGTTGAATTTAACCAATTCAACGACTTTCTGGTTTCACTTTGCCTGAAGTGCAATGAAGGACATGTTTAAGAAGCTGTGTCACATGGTGAGTGGATTCTTCTTCTTTTCTTCTTTTTTTTTGTCACTTTTCATGGCAAGAGCCCGAGACAAAAAAGAATTTCAGAGGACGACGGTGTGAGTAGGCAGGATATGCGATTTTCATTAGAGATGTGTGCCAACCATGTTTTGTACATTTTGCATCAAGTGCATCACGTATGTATGTACAAGTACAATGGTGACTTGAGGCATCCTTGGACATGTTTTTGAAGCCCCCCACCAAAAGAAGATTGCAGGAGGTTTTTTTTTCTTTTTCTGGGTTTATTTGTGAAAAGGCTCGTTGCATTTCCATTGTATAAGGATGAAAGGCAAGTTAATGGTGAATTCGATTCTGTCTGTCCTGTCACTCACAGAATTCGTTTGCATTTCTTTTCTAAAGAAATGGCTTAAGTACATGCGCTGACGCCATTGAAAAATGTGGCCTTTTGTGTCGAAATGTCAGAGGTAACCGAAATTACATCACATGTTCGTGTGCGCAATGTATATAAATATGTTTAATGAAGCCATCACAAAGAAATTCCTTTCGGAGGAATCGAGTCCACCTGCTGGGGGTAATTTGCGGTTAAATAATGCATGGCCATAAGTAAACTCTAGCGTGAGGTGCTTAAAAAAAATTCAATTTGAAAAGTTGGTGGTAGAATTTTGCGTTTAGTATTACTTGCAAATTGATTGTCAACATCCTGAGACGAGGAAAAAGAAAGATTATCCGCATTTCGAACGAAAAGATCTAAGTAAACTGTGAATGACGTATTTTTGTATTGAATATGGCGCCACTTTGGCTTTTTAGATTTGACTAATATATACAAGTACGTATAGCAATACGGGATCAGTGGCTCGGAATTCCAAGATGAAGACGTTCTTGGTCGTTTCGAATGCAAAATTATTCGAGTGATGTTCGGTCCCGTTGACGTTTGCATTTGCCTTGACAGGCTTTGGAGGGGGAGATTTAACAGCGAACTCTACGATCTGTACAGCAAAAACGACGTGGTCAGAAAAGTACGTATCACTCGACTATGATGGCTATGACATGTAGAGCGAATGTACACCAACGCTCCGGCCCGAAGAGTCTTCGATTTCAACCCGGAGGGACAACGCAGTAGAGGAAGACCTCTCCTAAGGGGACCTCCACCAATTTGGAGTACTCAACTGGAGGTGGTTAGCTAAAGATCGGGCTAACTGGAGAGGTGAGTTAGTTGAGTCCCAGGTCTACCCCGGACTGCAGACCGGACTGCTACTGCATGTCCATGTTTGGACATTTAAAATGAATCCTTAAGGTTCCTTTCCTCTATCCAAATACAGGCTGCCACCTATTTCTATATCTTATCATTTCAATTTACCATCATCGTGATTATTGATTGAAGAAATCACACAGCAGGTCGTTGAAAAACGTATTCTTTTCGTAATAAGCTCCATTTGGCCGTAGCGTAACATTGTATGATGTTGACGCGTGATGCGCTATAGTCCGAAATCTGCCAAAATCCGCTGACACAATTGCCAGTTGTTTGCGTTCTGCTCATGTAGGAGTAGAGCAATACAGTCCCACGAGTTGGGAACAGGGACAGGTTGGTTTATTCGTCTGAAGCGTCCTCATATTTGGGGACTCAATCTTTTTCTGTATAAAATAGCCCAAAGTTGTCAACATTATATTATTATTCCTTATCCGACGTCTACCATCTGTGTTCCTAGTGGAAACGTTCAGATTGCTGATCGACGCTTCCTAGTTCTTCCGCACTTGTAGCAAAAGTTGTCACTGTTCAAAGGCATTTTTTGCTCAATTATTGCTGACCATTCTAAACAGCGCCCAATCATTCATCTATAGATCTAGAACCTTTACTTCGATTGCAGAATTCAATACGACAAATCATAACTACAGTAATATGTCACAGTGGGATCATATTTCAGACCTCAATAAATCGACTTTTAAGCTTGTCCGCCAATAAGACAATGTAATTAATTAAAAGTAATCCTCTCATATTACAACTTGAGCTTTTCCATATCACAATCATAATAAGAACTGCCCTTTAACTGCTCATAAATGGCATTCACTTTATATAACTAAACAGCAACAATCCGATTAATTAAAAAAATAATTTTCCTTTCTCTTCTGACAAAACGAACAATACCAGTTCAACTGTAAATTCGAGTTGGGAAAGTTTCTTCATCGGCCTTGTCAAATATTATTTATCATCGAATCTGACTGCCCGTCAATCACTAGTTATGGAAACTCAACTGAGTTTGTACTTGGCAAGAGATAAATATAACAAATTGCATTGCAACTAAAATACATTCACAGGCATTTTGTATACGAAAAATTAAAAAAAAAAAAACATTCACGTTCCGATTGATTGAAAGAGGTGCAATCATCGGTGACAGATGCAATCACTGGTGTTGCTATTTACATAATCTCATTTAAATGACAATATATGCTGAGCATAACTAGTCTATTCTTCATATTGATGTAAACTTGAGGCTATTTTTAAAATGTGATCCAAGAAACAATGTAATCATGATGACTAGGAGTAAATGGAGGAAATCTAAAAATATTTTATTTGTTTTGTTCAAACATCTGAACACATATCGTCCATCGATATACTATAAACAATTGTTAAGTTGGAGCAACTTTAAAACTTTGTGTATGCAATCAAGTTTTGACAGTTCTCTCCAATAATTCATTTCAAGCACACATTGAGAAAAAATACATTTAAGTTTAGAAGGTGCTAACAGAAATATGGCGCCAGGCTTTCTTTTTCTTCATCACAAAATAGGAAGTTTGGGAAAGACATCAAAAAGCGAGAACTACTCGGAACTGAGGTTGATAGGGGGCGACGCGTGTCAAGGTGCTCACTTGCTGAGTGGAAAAAGTATTCAAATACGAGACAATACCACAATACAATTGAAATATGTATAATAAATAAAAAAAAGTCCAACCGGAGCGTTAACGTTGACTTTACAAAAAATAAATAATAGTTTTAAGAGTTTTTTTTTCGGTCTTTGAATTGGCAACACCTTTTCCAGCGACCAATAAATTTGACAGCTGCCAGCTGGTTTGAGCATCTATCTTTCTTGCTTTCTTAGCTTATGTGTAAAACAACCATAGGTAGATAACGGCGAAAAAACGCTAGAAAAAAAACACACACCCTGTCCAACAACACGCTTACCGTAGTAGTTAAGTATCTTTGAAGACAGCCTTACAAACGCTTGTTGGTAATTGGTATCACTGAAGGAACAATCACTACCAAACAAAGAATACTTGAATTGCGAATTGAGTTATTGGATAGGGCCATACAAATATTGTGTTTAAGTTGTATCGTTTATACGTCATATTCCCAAACATCGGTACGTTATATGCTTTGATTGGTAGTTTATCCGCCTTCTCATTCCTATCGTTATTAATAAAGAGGTAATTTATTAGTAGGTAACAATGATGCCAACGGAAAAAAAGATAACATTGTGACAGCTGTCAATTCGGGGTTAGTAAAAATGGAGCGCTATACGAAAGAACGTACATTGTTGAGCAATATTTTAAAAATAATGAAGGTTTGTCCGACCAAAATCATCTACAATTATGAAGCTCATTTTTATTTTGATGGCTTTGTTAATCGTCAAAATTGTCGCATTTGGGGTTCAAAAAACCCACGAGTAATTGTTGAGAAACAAATGCATCCACAACGCGTACTTGTCAGCAAAGCCGTGGCGGCCATTTATTTGATTGTCGATTGCGATTGATATTTGTGGATTTGACAGTCGCTTGTAGTCGATTACAAATGTCTGGTCGATGCTTTCTCTTGGAAGTGAAAAAATTTTGTGCGTACGAACAGCTAAAATCAATCAACAATTGTCGTGTCGATCGCTGATCGACAATCACAATAAGGTCCAAAATTAAATTTTGTCTGAATTATGGCACACCCTTTATATGTCGCCGAGAACCCAGCAATCCTTGACATTCTGGTTGCTGGTGTTCTTTAATGAGTTTCGAGAGCTATTTAAAACCTTTGATTTGCCTTCGATTAGTCTATCATTTTTGGCGATTTTTTAAATTCGAGATTTTTTTCCCGATTTTTACATTCGAGATTTTTGCTTTCGAGATGTTTTTTTTTCGAGATATCGGGGTAGACCCGGGATATAAGCTAATACGGTCTAGAGATCTTTGGCTGGTGTAACATCACCCCGACCCTCTGATTTGTTGGGTTAGATTGTGTTAACTGATGCCCATGTCATTTTTGTTTTTCATCATCATGGCTGCCCATAGTAGCTGTGCTACAATTTTTTTGGGAGTTTCGCCGCGACTAGCTTCGAATTTTTCGGGGTTTCTTAAGGGTTTCGGTGATATTTTTCCTACGCTCAGTGTAGAGAGGGTCGACCTACTCGCAATTTGTTAAATTCCATCATAAGGTTATTATTTCACAATCTACAAATTGTTTGTGATTGTATAGCTATGTTAAGCATTATACTTTGTTTCTTTCTTTTCCATCTGGAAAAAATAAACATTTCCGCCGATAATCGCCTGCCAGCAGCTAATTCCAAACAAAAGTTAAAAAGCTATTCGCTCGGCACATAAACATGACTTCCATCAAAATCAAATTAAACAATTCGTCTAATTAGATGTATATTACGGTAGCAACAAACTTTGAAAATTGGAATTATACACGAGATGCGAAAACAAACGCGCTGTCAAAGTAAAGTGTTAACAAATCTTTCAAGACAGTCAATTCTCATGTGTAGCTTTTATCAAATGACGTTAACATATCGGTCCAAAAGTAGACCAATTAGAGTGACGTGTTTTTGTTTTATAATGACCCAAACTAATCCCGGAAGAATAAAATTAAACGTCCCAAATCCCGTAATAATCGTTTGGTTATTATCGGCACTTTTTATAATTCACACGTTCGTCTCGTAAAATAAATATTCCATTAATGACAGCACGAAAAGAAATAAGTACTGCCACTGCCACTGACGGACTATGAATTATTAACTCTCTTCAGCGAAATAGAAAGTCCAATTAAAATCAATGAGAAACGGTCTTATTACCGTAGTATTAACAGAACAAAATCGAATAAATCATTTTCATTTCCATTTCACTTTCCAGCAACTGGAAAACAGCAAAAAATTTATTCTCGAACAAAATCACATTAGAATCGCAAATTTGAGTTTCTGTCGTGCGGCTTTTTTTTATTTATTAATAAAACAAGAAAAACCTAAGCAAAACAATCAAATTTCATGACCCAAATAGAGAAGAAGGAGCGCAGGATATATAGAAACCGAAACATTGTTACGTAAAAACAACCCGTGTTTATATGTAATAAACAAAATTGCTGTAGTTTGTGTGCGCGGCTTTTAACTATAGTGGATTTTTTTATTTGTTTGGAAACATTTGAAATTGGGTTACTAAGGGTATGACAGACCGAAACCCCTAAAATGGACTTTCTTTGGTTCGACGACGATGATTTGATATCCCGAGAGGATATTATTTTCCGTCGCGTTTGCAGTTTATATTCCGCCTTAGAAAATATCAAGTTGCGACTTTTGAAAAATTACTTAAGCAGTCATTAGAGGTGGAGGGTGCATGGTGGCGGGCGTGGGGGCAAAAAGTCGAACGAGCATACATGAGGGAGTGTCCTGAGGTTATTAACGTTGGGCGAGGTTTTAGCATGGAAAGTAATTAAAGAAACGAATGAGAAAAGGTAAAAGAGTTGCTGGCCATTTGGATTTTCAACCGGAAATGAAAATTATAATAGAACAGAAGCTATAAAAAGGAAATGACATTTTAACAATCCCCAATGAGCATGATAATATTTGGACTGAAAAGGGTAGTACGACTTGAACTTTGATTCTAACTAGAGCCGGTACATTTTGTTTGGGGAAACATCGTTGTTTTTTGTCGTTAAAATTAAATTATAAAACAAAAAACATGTCATTTACGTACTTGTCATAAGGTAAATAAAGAGCTTTTAATAGCGTAGAGTAGACATAACCTTTAAAATTATGTATTTGGGGAAATCCTACTGAGAGTGGTTTTGCATGTCGGGAACAGGAAACTGAAGACATAACAAAAGGTAGGCAAAATGTTTTTCCTTAAATGACCACGTTTGCTAATCCATAGGCACATGCCAAACTTTTGCGTTTATTAAACTGTGTAACGTATTTTTCATTTTTATCGCTCACCAACATTTAATAAATACTGGAATTGAATATTTAGTATTCTTTCAGCGATTCAGAAATGCTCTTAACTCTAGAACCCGATTTTAGCTGGGATTATTTGGCAATATTTTTTGGCTTGGATTCAAAATCTCTCATAAAGGGATTTTTTTGTAGAGGTTTGGTTAAACTGGCAGCACTGTTTCTACAGATTGTCAATTTGACAGTTGAAAGCTGATTTGTGGTTAGTAGGTACATTTTGCCATTCTACAATGAATAGATTAACGCCAGAACAACGCGTGCAAATTGTGCAAACTTATTTTGAAAACCATGGTTCGGTTCGCCAAACTTATCCATTTTTTGGTTAAATGGAGATGTAATTAAGAATGTAATGTAATGTAATCTACGGCCCATATTTCTTTAAGGACGATCGCGGCCAGAATGTTACCGTCAATAGAGAGTGCTATAGAAACATGACTTCTGACTTCTTCGTTCCTCAATTGAATGACATTGACGTGACAGAACTTTAGTTTCAACAAGATGGCGGCACATGCCACACGGCGCGCGACACTATCAATTTATCGCGGGAAACATTTGCATAATTCCACGTAATGGAGATGGAGCTGTGAAGTGTGAACGACATCTTTTGATTGTCACTATAGACAGATATAACTTTGAGATGATTAAGGACTTCCGCTATAAACTCAGGCCATGACACCAGCGCCAGCGCTGAGATTAAACGAAGAGAGAACTTGCCAATAGCTGTTTCTTTCGACTAAGAAAGCAATTGAGTAGCAAAATGGTGAACGGAGCAGGAGATACAACGACGAATTGTACGGGCTGTACAGCGACATCGACCTAGCCAGAAGAGTGAAGGTCCAATGACAGAAGTGGCTGGGTTATGTAGAGCGAATTTACGCGAATGATCCGTCCCGAAAGATCTTCGAATCTATACCCGTGGGACTTTTTTTTAATAACAAGAAGTTGGTTGCCTTAAATACTTTAAAGTGATCAATCTGGTAACTGGGACGAGTGCGAATTTTTACTATACCTACATCCCCTTATTTTATCTTTATGTAATGTTGCCAAGGTGACACATTCCATGACGTAGCAATTTTATTAAAAAAAAAAATTCAAAGAAAGTAACCGCAACAAATAACAACAATCGCTCGTACTGCGGATGTCATTTATTCTGTAACAATAATTCGTTTGAACATTTTAATTGAACGTTGTTTACAATAAAATATTTTTTTTTTTATTATCCGTATTTGCTTTCAATTGATTGCGAATGTTTTCATCGTGGGATGGGGTGTCTGCGTTGTGTGACAAAAATCCGTACGTATATCGTAAATTGCACACCCATTACCAACACGCTCATTTGGCAAATAACAACAACCCTTCAGATATCACAGTCTGATGCCCCTACTTCCAATAGTATAAAAAAAATATTATAACATGACCATGAGTCATCGTAGATCTTCAATTGCTAATGCCACTGACTCGATGCTATTGTTTACGTTACGTGACCTATTCTCAGAGCTATCTCATTTTTTTTTTTTGCTGTTCGTTTTACCTAACACTAGGCTAAACCACTGGATCGTGGTCTAGCTCAAGCTATGGCGGTCGTATGGAATATCAAATGTGAAATCAACGAAATTTAAGCTCTCAGTGTCGTAATTGGCCTATAGGTGGCAACATGGGCCGCCAACTGTGGAAATAATAAGCTCGACTCACTATACTGTGATTCTAGGAAAATCCGCTCCCTTGAGAAATATAATTACTCCACGATGTTAGATCGAGAATTATAATACGTATCTGTCTCTCATTAAGATTTTAATTTTCTTTTACGTTTTCTGTTATTTCTGTTTTCTGTGGCTATTTATGCTTTATCATCATTTTAATTCTGTTTACCATTTGCGCGTGGATGTTTCGCTCCAGTGGGAACCGCACCACCAACTGATGCGGGGGGCAAATGCCTACCTAAAACACGTCTGGCACTGTTGCACTCTTGTGTTTACATCTCCTGTAGTAAATAATTGTTGTGGGGAGATGCTCTTCAGACTTTATCGTCCAGCAACAAGTGGTTGGTGGGCGCTGGAAGAAGACGAGGGCTTATGAATATGATTGAATCATACGCATGTTAGTGGGAGATGCGATTCGTTATTTATTACATAGTGAGATTACGATTGATATGACGTTGCGAACGAGCGGATGGCGTCAGCACATTCCTTCCCCTTTGAAACTTTGATACTCTATAAGTATGTAGTCCTATCGCAATTGATAAAACTAAGACCAGTCACATTTTTCTACTCGATGGCAAAAGTAAAACAACTTGCGCCACTTATCTTATGATAGCACAACAATATTCATTCCTAACTTCAAGCACACATATTCAAATGTAAATTATCTTGTTTCCTTTCAGAATGGAAGTCAGCAGCAGTAATCACCTGCACAACACCTCTATAATACAGCAGCAACAGAATAACAATTCCAGTGTCACATCCCTTAGTCGCAGTAACAGTCCGGCCAGCTCCAATTCCGAAATTGAAAAGGAGCTCCAAGATTTAGACTTAAACAGTTCAGGCATTACCAGTAACAAGAGCAATGGCACCTCCAGTGGTGGCAGTACAGCGAACAGTACCATCTCGAGTGTGGTGGGAATTAAGAAACGCATCTCCAGCAGTCGTACACCGACTAGAAAAGCCCGACGGATAAAATTCTATCGTAATGGCGATCGTTTTTATCCTGGCATAACCATTCCAGTGTCAAATGAACGATACAGGTAGACGACAGAACTGAAATCAAAATTGAACTTCCAAAAATAATCGTTTTTTTTTTAATGTTCCAGATCATTTGAAAGCCTAGCCGAAGACTTAACAAGACTTTTAGAAGATAATGTGAAAATTCCTGGAGCAGTACGAACTATTTACACTTTGGGTGGAAAGAAGGTTAGTAAGTGAGCGCGAAACTTTGGATATAGTTTAAATTTGAACAACCGGAGAAAAACTTGACCTCTTTGTGGCCTTAAGCTAGTTTCAAAGGTGGACGAAAGATCACTAAGTGAAACTTGGTCCCTATCCCAACGTACAATATTTTCACATTTACTTAAAAGCCTCTTAATTTTCCAATTGGCTGTTTTCTATTTTGCCTACTAGTTTATGTAGACAGAGCATACATTTCTGCTAGTGTCGAAAACGGACCAAAACACACTTAAGTTCGATAATCGTCTTATAAGTCACGATGGCACATAGGCTTAAGCTAGATAACTTCCGCACAATCCTTTAGCTTAATATCGTTAGGGGAGATCCAATTAAACATGCCCTGGAGAGGATAAATGTCGGGCACAAGTGGTCGGCCACAAGATGCTCATCATGCCAAAGATCCACTTTACTTTCGGACAATGTTCAATAAGGAAATTTGTTACCATAGAGGCAGGGGAGGGGATACCTCTCCTCTTCTCTCGGTGCTTGTCATTAGATCATGTACTTTCACTTAGCAACGCAGGCTTTGCATGCAGATGATATAGCGAATTAAGTCTAAAGATAATTCTCAAACACTTAAAGCCAAGTAGGAAAATTAGTCCTTAATAAGCTTGATAAAAGAGTGTGGACTCCATGCCAACACGGTAAAATCATAACTGACAAAGCTGCGAAAATACTTGAGATGAAATCAATATCCAACGAGAATATTGCCATAAACATTGATGTCAGGCTGTGTTAAAGACGCTAGAGTCTTATGTCGCCAAATCGTAGTTCGTAGTTCGAACCGCTGGGTCTTACTTGCAGAGTGCACACTGTAGATATATAGAGGGCAAGGAAAGTGCCGACATACTGGCCAAAAAAATAGTAGAGCTCCCACAAACTAAATGAGGGGATAAGACTAACATTTTTCGAGGCTAATCAATTTGACAGCTTTTTCTAAAGTAGAGTAATGACACAACTTAGATCTGTTTTTGCTTTGATAATTGGATTTGTGCATAGAAAAAGTACTCTATATTGAGCTTGATGTAAATTGCTTAGAATAAAATTTACACAAAAGCCGAAGTGTGAAGATTTTCTGAAAGCATTGTATAAACACCTCTTTGTATTTCTTTTAGATTTCTAACCTCGAAGAACTTGAAGATGGCCAAAGCTATGTGTGTTCCTGTAATAATGAAAGTTTCAAAAAGGTCGAATACAATTCCCAACAGAGCGGGAATAACATTCAGAATAAGACCAACAATCGCCTATCGAAAGTGTTTCGGCCGTCGTCACCACTGAAAAATGGTACAAACGGCAGTCCTGTGCTGAAAGTCAGCGAACGTGATATGGTGGTCCATCCACGTATTGTTACGCTAATTCGTAATGGAACGAAGCCCCGAAAGGTTTGTCGCTTACTTTTTACAATACCAAGACCGAATTATAATCTTCTTTTTTACAGATAATGCGACTTTTGCTGAACAAACGCAACAGTCCCAGTTACGATCATGTGCTGACCGCCATCACACAAGTGGTCAAACTGGACACTGGCTGTGTACGAAAAGTTTTCACCGTCTCTGGTACTCCCGTGCTACAGTTGGCTGATTTCTTTGCACAGGAAGAAGTGTTCTTTGCATACGGAACAGAACGTGTGGGCCAGGATGACTTCAAATTGGAAGCCGACGAAAATAAAGCGATAAATCAAACACGTAAGACTCTTCGAAATGGGACAGCGTGCAAAGGGCCAAAGCCAAAGATGCCGGTCAAAAGCAAAAACATTCATAATGTCACATACGACTGCATCGAAGAAACACTCAATGATAGCGGCATTGAAGCACAAGATCTCCCCACAGAAATCCGAGAACGTTACGCTCTGGGCAGTGTAATTGGCGATGGAAACTTTGCAATTGTACTGAAAGTCAAAGACCGACAAACGGCTAAGGCTTACGCTCTCAAGGTTATCGATAAGAGCAAGTGCAAGGGAAAGGAGCACTACATCGATGCCGAGGTGAGAGTCATGAAGAAGCTGAATCACCCGCATATAATCTCATTGATATTGGACGTTGATCAGCCGAGCAATATGTACTTGGTGCTGGAGTATGTAAGCGGTAAGTTAAATTGTTAATTGTTAGTCAGTTCAGTGTGTGCGAGGGAGGTTCGATTAAGTGCAATTGAAATGGATTTATCTTATGTCATCGGTTTCTTCCTTAGGCGGTGATCTCTTTGATGCAATTACACGAGTAACTAGATTCTCGGAGGATCAATCGAGAGTTATGATTAAGCATTTGGCCGCAGCAATGGCTTATCTACATTCCATGAGCATAGTACACAGAGACATCAAACCAGAGAATTTATTGGTAAGTTCAATTGTGTTCCAAGAGACAGGTGTTCAATACTTGCAATCAAACATTTCATTTTAAATTTAACCATTCTTTCTAAGGTTGAATTAGACGACAAAGGCAATGTTGTCGAGCTAAAATTAGCTGACTTTGGTTTGGCCTGCGAAGTAACCGAACCTCTTTTTGCCGTCTGTGGCACACCCACATATGTAGCGCCAGAGATTCTCATGGAAACTGGCTACGGACTAAAGGTAAGTTATCATAGAATATAAAATACTGCTCTCGCAGCTTCGTCAAGTCATTTCTGCTTCCATCATGCAATAGATCGATGTCTGGGCAGCTGGAATCATACTATACATTCTCTTGTGTGGTTTTCCACCATTTGTCTCGCCGGACAATCAGCAAGAGCCTCTCTTCGATGCAATCATCTCAGGTGTTTACGAATTCCCCGAACCCTATTGGTCGGATATTGGGGAAGGAGTGCGCGACTTGATTGCCAATATGCTTCAATCCGATCCCGATGTACGATTCACCAGCGAGGATATACTTGACCACTACTGGACCCTTGGCGAGTGCTTCGACTACAGATGAATGTCTTCACAGATCACTTTACTTTATAAATATAAATATAAACTAAACAGATTATAATAATAATTTAATTTAAATTAAATTTCCTGATGTTCTTATTATTTTATTTGATATTTTTTTAGCTTTTATTTGTTTAAATAAATAAAATATCTGTAACGAGATATAGTTTTTTGTATAATATCCTTCGAAAAAAAAGAGAGTAACACCAAAATCGCTTAAAAATTACTTTGATTTTAAAGAATTTATTTGTTTCTACTTTGTTTTTATTTTATATTCATTTTATTATCTTTTAAGAAATATTCCGTCGTTGATCTAGTTTTTTTGTTTTTAAATATCAAAGGTGTAGCGGTCGGAATTGAATTGGATATCAACATAATCCGTACTAGTGGTTTCGGGTGGACATACTTTAATTAAAATCCAATCTGTTACTATGAGCACATTCTAAACTTTAGTTGTCTTAAGTCGATTAGATTTCCCCTGAAAGTCAGAAACTAGATTTGACGGTGACGCCATTTTTACTACGCCACCAAATATCGATTTGGCTGTAGTTTTGTAAGTCCCCTATTTGAAACGCGTGTGAAAAAAGTAGCCCATAAGCCTTTAAGTAGCATTTAAATCGTTATATAGGTATATGCCGTATTAGCAAACGCCCCTTGGATACTGCGAGTTGAGACTTCTTATGTCCTGTATTTATTTAAATTGTGCCACTCTGGAGTAAACCATCGAACTCCTACACCTAAGATCTGAAAAAAAAACCATTGTGTAATTCCTTTTTCTTTGTTTTAATTTGTAATGTTATCTATTAGTCTTAACTGTATTCATATCGGTAAGTAGTCGTATTTTGTAGATTTACTATTATTTTTCTTAGAATATTGTTCAATACCCACTCTTACCCATTAGTTTATTTTTTATAATGTAAACCATTAGAGAAAGCACTCTGATCGCTTTTAAGAACTCATCCAGTTTTGACCACAAACGCAGCTTCAGTTAAAGCAAACTTATTAGAGAGATTTCTATTAATTTCAGATTTAGTCTGTAAATGCTTAAACCATTTGATAAAACAAAAATTTTTATAAGTAAAATAATCAAAATCCGCTTTGTATGACTTCTTGAAAGCGATTGTATTTCTCTTACACTTCTTCCAATACAATTCAACACACAACAGCAAAATAAAAGACAACGATCTGTTAAAATTTTAATTTTAAATAAATTTAAAAAAAAAAACATACGATGACATCAACAATCTAAACGATATTTTCTCTTCTTTGGAAAACAAAAAATACCCGCTGCATTTCTATTTTATGAAATATGTATAACAATATCAGCAACATCAACTATCAAAAATCTATCTATACAAACAAGATCAATTATAAAATGAAAATCAAAGTAAAATTGTTGAAAATTTGTGTCTATATATTTACAAATCTATTGATATAATTTTTAGTTGTTCATTTGTCTTTCTCTTAAACTAATAAGCTAAATAATATAAACAATATAAAACAGCGCTTAGAATTTTCTTCTGTAATTCAAATAAAAATATAAATAAACAAAAAATAAAACGGAACACTATTCAAACAAAATTACTGATTCGAAGAAGACGATTTGTAAAGCTTATATAAAATTATTTTATCAGTACAGAGAGAATGAGATGAAAGCGAAATTGTAACCACACATATATTATATATAAATATATGAAATTATTTATTGTATTTTTAAATTTTACACAAAACAAAAAAAGAAATAAAAAAAATATATATTATAAAATATTATTTATGACAGAAAAAAATGCGTTTTATTTGTACAAGTTTAAAGGGTTTAAAGTTATAAACATCAGAAATGTGTTTTTGGTTTGCATTATAAAGTTCGTCGAAAAAACCAACATAATATTTGACACGACCACTCGTTAAAGGCGTGATAAGACCGTTTCTTCTTTTTACTTTCACGTGTCGTTTTACATGTCGTTTTTACAAAGAAGCAGTCAAGTTGCCTTGCCATTATTCACTGAATACATATACATCTCGAAGAATGCCTAACGGCAGAGCGAATATGCAGAAATGCGTTGCCTACTGATTGTGCCGACAACAGCCTGTCTTAAAAGTCGTTGCAACCGAAAACTGTCCCCATCCCCATATTCCAAAATTATTCCAAAAAGCCTCAACCACACATGTAAACCATGTAAGCAATGCCATTAGGCAAACCAACCTGTAACCCTAAGCGTATGCAATGAAAACTAACACCATGGTAGCGCATGCAAAATATTCACATTTTTTTCAGTTGAATTCGCATTGCATACCCTTTGGTGTCACGGCAATGCCAAGTTGTAAAGAATTTGACAGCCCAACTAAAATTCCTGATAGCCTGGTACATTTTCATGAATAACGCCGAATTTCCTTCGATTTTTGTTGGACTTTGATGACATGATGATGTGTTGGTTTCGGGGACACAATCTGGACAGATTTAATCTTACTGAAATTTCTGCTGGCCTGGTAAATTTCGCTGTCGACAGCGCTTGCTGGTTTGCCGCCGCAAACAAATGTCGAAAATTTGATTGCGGCTTGACGTTTGAAAAATATTACACTGGCCGGCAGACTAAACGCGTAACATTTTTCGCAAAAATGGGGAACGAAAACATGATTTATATGGATGGGGTGGGAAGTGGACTACTCCTAGATAGATATCTGGCAGTAAGTCACACCTATTCCCGTTAGCGTTTGTCGTAAACGGCTCATATTTTATTTCTCTTCGTTTTTTAGTCGGTGTTTTTAACTACAAATTGATGGTGAACAAAAGGAAATAAAATTGTTAACAAAAGTTTAAAAAAAAAAACATCTGAACATAATTTTACAACGACACGAAACATGAGTCGTATACGACAAACGCCAATAGGGGTGAGTATGATTTTAGGGTTGGACTCTTTTTCTGGAACCAACTACGATTTCTGTGTTGCAAAGGATTGTATTGGATTGTTTGTAGGATTGTCGTTGTCCAAAACGAAGAAAATGAGTGTTGAAATGAGAATTGAAACAAAAATCTGTCGATAAGTACCAGTCGGACAGGAACTGATGTAGTCAGAAACTATGATTTAACATATTATAGCAAAGAAGCAAAATGCCACCCCCAAGAGTGCAATGGAATTTTACAAGAAATTTGAGGGTGGTATAATAGAATAAGTAGGTCTAGGTAGCTGTAGAGTACAAGCAAAGTTGGTTTCCTTCCTTTGTTGTGCTCGACAAGTGTTTGCTTCGGGATGCGTTCAGCTGGACCGACTTGTATGTGGAAATCTGCGTAGGTATATCCCAACAGCAATTGCTGGTAACCTGGCATCAATTTGTATAACGCCGAATGTTTTGTCTGTGGATTGGATTCCTTAAGATTCTGGATGGATCCTATTTGTTGATAAGGATTCGGGCTAGAGTTTTGTTTGGTTGGACACCGACACCGACCCGATCCAACATAATAAGTGCAGAGGCTGCTGCCCTGCTATAATTTCATAAATAAAGCCGAATTTTATTTGTTCAGAATGTCAGCAGTTTTGTTATCTGAGCAGTGATGCCACCCTATTGAAAATGTCTGGTAGTCTGTGGTTTTAAAAAATAATTATGTCGTTTCGAATTCGGAAATCGTTTAAAAACATAAGTTTCGAAGGTCACGCTCCTCATTACTGTTGGCGTTTGTCATATATGATATGACACATGTGTCGTTTTGTTGTAAAAGCGGCATTCAAATTTGTTGTTTCGAAATTCTGTTAAATCTGTTAAAGATTTGTCGTTTCAAATCGTTTGTCTCATAAAAGTTACAAACAAAACAAAACTTACAAAAAAAGCAATATATACCTCACAGGGATTAGAATCATCCCAAATCCAGCATTTTTGCTTTGATACCTGATTTTCCAAAAATAAGCCTCAACACAGAAGACTTTTTTTTTTGTTGAAATAGGAAACTACCCCAGAACCAAGTCAGCGTTCTCTATGGTCGTTTTCATCCAGCTACTGGATTTTATACTTATACGTAGTAGACCCAAGTCCCTATGCAAAATTCGCAAATTTGATGCCTCCGAAAAATCAAGCTCTTGCGCGCGGCGCGAGCTCACTCTCAACGACAGCGGTGATGTTATCGGCAGATTTTGTGTTTCGTTGACGGCCGTTCACTGAAGCTGTCGACTAGAATTTGGCCACCAAATAGTCAAATGGAAAGGCGCCGCGTCGTTCTCTTGTAGCAACGTTGACGTTGCGCCCGTTTTAGAGTTTGGCGACCAAGAGAACACCCATTTTGAATAAAGCTGCTCGACGACACCATATTCTCTCAACATACCCATTTTCAGTTGGTGTATCATTTCCAGATCCACAAACATTCGGCGTTATTTTTTATATTACCGGCTGCCAGAAATTTAAGTAGGGTGCAAATATATTCACATCATCGCCTTCATTACAACCGTATTTCCCGAACCACAACACTCGTCGTCATACAAAAATGATGCCAGGTTACCAGCAAATTTAGTGCGCAGATTTCTCTTTCACCACATCCAAACCCGCAAAACACGTAAAATAAAATTCGGCTTTATTTATGAAATAATACCAGGATACCAGAATCTACAGTTCGGACAGTACCTAGCCAAACAAAAACTCTACTCTCCGAACTCCCCACCCCGAATAAAAATCTTGTTGAAATTTCAGAACCCAATAGCCACAAAACATTCGGCGTTATACAAGACAATATGATATGTAGCATATTACCAGCAAAGTTAGTTGGGATAGTAGTACCTACATCACTGGCACTAAGCAGATTCTCCATCACAATCCACAATAGTCGAACAAAATCCATGAAATTCGGCATTATTTTCACAATGATACAAGTGCCAGGCTATCAGAAATTTCAGTTGGTACCTATAATAATCACGGCGCAACGAGTCGGTACTTGGTAGCCGAACTCATCCCGAAACCCGATTTCAAAACGAAATCTACGAGATTTTCTGCATCTACAGTAGGTACCATCCTATTCCTGCGAAACTGGTACTACATATTTATAAACAAATTTTGGTTGTGTTTTTCGCCTGTCAATCATATTGAAATGTCAAAAAAAAAGAGAAAGAAGAAAAAATGTTTAGACGGCTGCTGATGCTGAGTGCTGGTATGGAATTTTCTTCGTCCTTTGGTTTGTTTTAACAGAGTCCTTACACAAACCAAACCGGCGGCACCGGCGTTATATCCACAACACATAATTATTTTTTATAATAGCAGGCTATAAGAAATAATAGTAGGGGTGCATCACTGCGCAGATTCTCACAAAAAAAATGCCACCACATCTGAAAAGTGAACCTGAAACACAAACAGAATTCGGCTTTATTTATGAAATAATAGCAGGCCAGCAGAATCTTCAGTTGGGATAGCGTCCGTGTCAAGCCGAACACATCCTGAACCCAAATGTTCAGCTAAACGAAATCTAGAGTCTATGTATTTTGCATTAACATAATATCCTATGTTGACAGCAGAGGTGTAAATTGCGCTGTAGAAATGGATTTTGAAATTCCAATAATGTAAGTATAGGTATGTACTTGAGTCTGGTTTGGTAGTCCCTTTTTCCTTGTTTGTTGTGTAATGTTCTTGGGAAACTGGACAAATCTTTATTGTAGTCGGTCCCCTGACACAAATTAACGGTTGTATTTGGTATCCTCGCGAATTTGGTTGTCGTATTGAAAGTCAAATTGCTGTCGTCCCTATTACTCGCGCAGTAGCGCAGTGGTTAGTGTGGGCGCAGTAGCGCAGTGGTTAGTGTGCTGGACTACTGTGCGAGGGATCCCAGGTTCGATCCCCGGAAAAACACAAATTACATCTTAAGGTTTTTTCTACTGCGCCACCTCTCGCGAACGTCTGACAAACATCCGAGAGTATGACTGTCCTGAAAAAGCTTCTCAATTCAGCCGTTCGGACTCGGCATAAAATTGTAGGTCCCTTCCATTCGTTCCAAAAATAGAAACTCACACAAAACGAATGGTTGCGGGAAGCTAGGCCTTGGGTGTCTACCGCCTGTCGCGCCGCCTATTTATTTATTTTTTTTTACATCTTAGGGTCTTTTTTTTACTGTGCCACCTCTCGCGAACGTCTGACAAACAACCGAGAGTATAACTGTCCTGAAGAAGCTTCTCAATTCAGCCGTTCGGACTCGGCATACAATTGTAGGTCCCTACAAATTCATATCCTTCTCTGAAGAGCTAAATACCAGCAGCATTGTTCGTCTTAAGCTTAAATATTGCTTTCTCTCTTCGTAGATCAGGACGGTGGACGGAAGTTTTGTCCACCATCGTCTAAATTGAATTCACTTTATGAAAGATGCTGAAGAAACCCCAAGATTATCAATACTCACCATCAAAGGTTGGCTGGGCCCTCATCCTCATCACTCTGATTCGGCGGCGTTCACAATCCGGCATTATTTCCACAGCACATAATCATTTTTTGTAGTACCAGGCTAGCAGAAATTTGAGTAGGACTGCATCCACTGCTCAGATTTTCATCACTTCCTCACTCGCACAGGCAAGTAAAAAAACAACTCCAAATGAAATTCTGGAAAACAACATTATCGGCTTTATTTATGAAATAATACCAGGACACCAGTAGCTGTTGTAGAATCAGTGCTCAGGCAAACCAAAACTCCACCCGAACAAAGTCCAGATGAACTTTGAACTCAATTGCAAGCAAACAAAACATTCGGCATTATACAAAATGATGCCAGGTTACCAGCAATTTCAGTTGGGGTGTAATGAGTGTATCGTTCACAGCAGTACGCAGATTTCATTTTCCATACACAATCGGCCCAGCCGATGGTGGCGCACTCGTACGTATATACATACTACCCTCCTTTGCAGCATCCCACTATGCGTTGCCACCAGTGCAAATGCACTCTGACTGTAGAAATCGATTGGAAATTTTAAATTCTTGGGTGTGGTGGTTTTGGTATCGCTTTTCCGTTTTTGTCGACTAGCTTTACTTCACTGCATGGCTCGTCCTTCAGTTTATTTGAAAAAAAGGGCTAGTATAAGTTAAAATGAGTTTAGCTTTTAACGAGGGCAAAACCAAGTATAGCCAAGGTTTTTTCCAATAGTGACAGGTAGATTTTGACCAATTTTGACAGTGCAGTGCGCGGCTATGTTGTTCATTTTCTTGCTTTTTATATATTTTCCAGTTGTTTATAAAATTTAAATATAAATAGATAATAAATTGGAGCAATTATAGCGCATGTCAATGACTTTACACAATTTGATATACACGTGGAATATTGACAAACGTCACTTCGTCTTTATGTGACACTGACAATTGGCATTTTGTTTATTTTAATGATCAAAACCTTATCAGGTGTGGGCGCTTTAAAAATAAAATTTGCGATGAATCAAAATCTGTCAAGAAATACCAGTCGCCCAGGAGAGTTAGCATACATTCAGTATCAACTCATTGCTTTCACCGACCTGAGCGTACACACCCAAGAGATTGTAATAGAATTTCACAAAAAAAAATCCATGTGTGCTATTTGACTGCATGTCCTTTGTTATCAACTACATATCTGTATGTATGTAGGTAATCTGGGAATAGATACCCTACAACCTATTCCAACTGCGAATTCTGATCGCCTGGTATTGGTCTTTTTATTGTGGAAATAAATGCTGGACGTTTTATTTCGTGTTCTGTCGAACCGCTGGGTAGTAGTGTACTATTGGAGTGATGTACCCTAACTGAAATTGAAATCGAATGCCATTGGGTTCGGTGTGTTCGGCTGGGGTTCTAGGCACTCATAGCATAGCTAAAGCTACCCCTACTGCAAATCCTGATAGCTTGGTATAATTTGTGGAATAATGCCGAATGATTTTGAAGTTGATGATGACAGCATTTTCTCTATTTGTGTTTTTGTGGTGGTGCATGCTCGGTGGCTATGGCATTTTGCACATTTTATACGTTTTATATGGACTTTATTATTGTCGTCGATTCATTTATTGTACCTACGTGGCGGTTGCCGCTAGTACATGACAGATGTCGCATCCTCAATACAGAATATATGCTGTATTATGCGTATACTACGAGCATTGACTTATTATATATGGACTGCTAGTCGACGTCTCACGTTGGTTCCAACATAACCACTAGCCCTCTTGGTTCGGAGCGGAATAATTTGGAAATTCACACTTTTTTGTAGTGGCATCTATTGTTAACAATGACGCAACAATTTGAATTTCCACAGTTTTACTTGCCAAATCCACTAACGCCCAATAGGTGTCTCTAGCATTCTATGGAGAAATCAAAGATGGTTGTGATCATTGGCTTCGTTTTCCAATGTCATCTACTTTAAACAGTGACGCAACAATTTGAATTTACCTCATAAATTCTCTCACGCCCAATAGGTGCCTTTAGCATTCTATGGAGAAATTCAAGATGGTTCGTCATTTTGTTTCAATTATTTTTCGCTCCGAACCAAGAGCGCTAGTTTATGTTGGCGTCATTTTCTGGGCAAAATTTGTATGAACTGACATTTCACTAGCAGTCCATATATAATAAGTCAATGACTACGAGGATTTGATTATAGAGAGGAATCTTTTCCGTTCGTTGTCATATTTCATGGATTTTTTTGTTCCACTGTGTTTTGGGAGATATTGGTAAGCTCGGACTCGACAGGCATACCTACCTGTTGGATGGTCGAACACATACTTATTGAGGCCGCCCCTTTAAAGGTCATACCACGTAGTGTTCCTTATATTCATATTCCATATGTGGAAGGAGAATGTCATCGGTCCTAAATCCTCCTCCTTCTAGGTAGACCAATAACTACATGTAGATCAACATTACAGAAGCAGCCACCCTACAACTTTGGCCATAACATAACTGAAATTTCTGCCCGCAGATCGATAAGATGCTAAAGATTTGTTGCTGTCCCATGCCAAACCCGGGATTAAGAAACACATCACCTCGAAAAACGCCCCAAAACAACACGTCAAAGGACGCCCTAAGAAACCAGCCAAAAAATGTACATAGAAAGTAGCTAAAAAACACACAAATAAACCCCGAGAAATGCGCCAAAAAACGCCCCTACAACGTTCGTATTAATGCTGAAAAAAAAGCTCAAAAAATCCGTTACATAAATAATCACCAAAAAAGGTTCACACCCGCTAAAAAAACCTTCCATAAAACACAAAGCGCGCACTTCCAGTTTAAAATTTCAGTAGGTGTGTGGAATCAGCCTGGTAAAGATTCTACTTTACTTTACTTCAGTGAGATAGATTGCCAATAAAACAGTCCTAGTATGTAGTTGTAGGTAATTGCGTGTTAAAGAGTCTACTTTACTTTACTTTACTGAGATAGATTACCAATAAAATGGCTTATTATGGTAGGTGGCATCGAAATTAATTGAACTTGGCACCACTTACAATAAATTCGAAATCACTGACGTGATGGGTGTTATTCTATATACACCTATAGCCATCCTTTTCTATCTCACCAACATATTCCTATCTTCATCTGACAGGAACACCCCCAAAAGTCTTAATCCGATTTTTTTTTGTTTTGATAAGTTTTCTCATCCGGTAAATGCTTCAATTTTATACATTTTCCGATCAATTTCGGCTTAATAAATAAGTTTAAAGTGCACTATTTTGTAGCTGGTGTTTCTATCTGCACACAAGTATGTATAAGATTATGTTTTCGATACATATTTGTGACGACAGTAGTGGCAAAATTGTAGACAAGTGAAAAATGATCTGTTCTTCGTAAATCTGATAATAAAATTATTTTTATCCACATATCCATCGCGAAAATGTATTTTTCAAGACAAATGAAAAAAGAAAATACATTCAATTGAAAACCATTACGTCGTAATCAGTTCGTCTGGCCATGTAATTGGGTAGAAAGAAAAACGACGCACACAAGTGGCACACTCAGATGATGTCAAATGCAGTTTGTATTATTGATGCACAAAAGACAAAGTTATAGTGAATTGGAATTTACTGGAAATGCGATATTCATTTTATTTTGTAATAGCTTGGCTTGACTAGGAATTGGAATGCTTTTAGTGTAAGCGAAAAACTGCGCGGCCTGCAGTTCGATTAACACGTTTACTTGGTGTCAATTGATTTGAGTCTGCATATTCTAATTGGATGGTTTTTGTATGAATTTGTAGGGTGTTGTGTGGTTTGTTGAAGAAGAAGTGTAGAATGGGTTTTAATCGTTGCAATTGCACGAATTTGTGACAAATTGCAGCCCCAGGTCAACGATTTTAATAAATTAGTGATCCGTGGCTAGCAAAACAGAGATGGGCACTACTTAACTGGTTTGAACTAAATATGTACTTAATTTGACTTGCTGAACTGCGAGTATATTGACGAATACACAAAAAATAAAAACACAATCTCAAAGGCATTAGCACAAACTGAATGAACTCTTTATCTGGACAACTTCGTCCAAAGAAATAGCATTCCCAAAGGTCTTTGAAAAGACGTAAACTTTTTACAATACTGGACTCCTTGTTTTGAAGCCCTCGTAATTCATATATCACTTTGTTTTTACTTTTCAGCTGCTCCTCTAAGCCTATTTGTGGTCAATTATCAAATAGAACAATAATCGCCTAAAGAAACATGCATTTCCTTGGATTCGGTCAATCAGCCGAGCTTGATATTGTCTTTGATGGATCGGAAAACCGCAAAACCGTTGAAATCAAAACCGAAGAGGGCAAAAAGGAAAAGTGTCTGCTCTACTACGACGGAGAGGCTGTCTCTGGAAAGGTTTGTTGTAACTGTTTAACCCCACCCCATCCCATTTTAATGTTTTCTATCTTCTAGGTAAATGTCACTCTTAAGAAGCCCGGAAGTCGCCTAGAACACCAAGGCATCAAAATCGAGTTTATCGGGCAAATTGAACTCTTCTATGATCGCGGTAATCATCATGAGTTCAAGACAATTGTGAAAGAGTTGGCTCGTCCGGGCGACCTCATCCAAAACACCAGTTACCCGTTCGAGTTTCCAAATGTCGAAAAACCATTTGAGGTCTATATGGGCTCCAATGTGCGCCTGAGGTATTTCCTTCGAGCCACCATTATTCGGCGACTAAGCGACGTAGCTAAGGAGGTGGATATAGCTGTCCACACATTGTGTACTTATCCTGACACCAATACTCCCATTAAAATGGAAGTTGGCATTGAAGATTGCCTGCACATTGAGTTCGAGTACAACAAGTCAAAGTTGGTAGTGCCATTGGTGTGTATGTTACTCAGGAACTAATAAACTCTTTTTCGCAGGTATCATTTGAAAGATGTTATTGTTGGTAAAATCTACTTCCTGTTGGTGCGTATTAAAATCAAACACATGGAAATCACTATCATCAAGCGGGAGTCGACTGGTTCGGGTCCGAATATTTTTACAGAGAACGAAAATATCGCAAAGTATGAGATCATGGATGGTGCTCCGGTTAAGGGTGAGGAGCGCGTTTCATAATGGGATAGATGTTTTATGTTTTGATTATTTTACAGGTGAGAGCATACCGATTCGGGTGTTTTTGGGCGGTTATAGTCTGACGCCCACAATGAAGGACATCAGCAAGAAGTTCTCTGTTAAATATTTCTTAAATCTGGTTCTCATGGACACGGAGGATCGTCGTTATTTCAAGCAACAGGTGGGTTAACGTATGAGTGGTCGTATGAAACTCAGAAGTTTTATGAAAATACTAATAGAGAGTAGGGTTTTGGTCTAAGACTTTACCAAAGATATACTATTATTAAAGGAGAAGCATTACACCACTTTCTCAATCCAATTCCCCCCACAGGAAATAATTCTCTGGCGTAAAGCAGACAAAACTCGTAAATCATCTCATAACCAACAACTTCAGACGAGCAATCCTCGTGCACCGACTCATCTGGTAGGTGGCAGGAATGATATGCCTGGTTTGAGTGCATCATCGACATCAGATCGTGAGCCTGACTCAGAATATCGTCCGGCCATTGATCCAAAAATGGGTCTATTTACAAGGGAAAGTCCACAACAAGGTGAGATAATGGAATCTTAATAAATATGTATCTTGATTAACTTAAAAACTGGTTTAGAATATGCACAACTTCCTGATAATGAGCCTGCTGATATGCTGCGTGGCACAGCGGATGGTGCTGCTTCTGGCACAGAGCTACCAAGTGACGCAAACGCATCAACCACTACTACAGCTGCTGTTGCGGCCAATCTTTTTGAATCTAACGATGCTGTTGTTGCGGCTGTAGCTGTATCAACTACACCACCACCATTGCCCGTTGCAGAAGACGAATCCAACTATGAAGATGTTTCGTTGGGTGCTGACACAAGTGTACCAACACCTAAGCCATCGCCAACCCAGCGAAGTGTTCCTGCAACAGTTGTGGCCGCTGCCGCAGATGGTGTTGCATCGAATCTTCAAAAACAAGACCCAGAACCTGCAGTATGAAGTTGATAGTATTTTTAGAAGAGAAATTCCAAGCTAATCGTTACGTTGGGGCATCATAATATTTTATTCAGTGTAACACAATGATAAATAAATTACGCAATTGATAACACATTTCGAACGGTTTCTACTTTTAAAACGGAAAAACGACTTTACAAACTCTAGTAAGTATTGCCACTAACATCGCAACCGTTTACATTCAATCGCGACGAATGCAGAAAGAAGAAACTTACACTAAACTAATATACAGCAAGGTGTCCTCCTCCTCTTTATCCATGCAACTGAGACAAAAATCATTTGCGGTAACACCTAGCCTAGCGAGGCATTTGTTACATAGTATACAGAGACCACGAAAAAATACAAATTAAAGTGAACATATTGACCTAAACTAACTGAGTTGCTTATTTACCCTTTTAGCCCTAACACGTACCTACCCCCTGTTTGACTAACATACAGTAACCGAAAAATTCTTCCCTAATAAAAGGCAATAAATCAGCGCAATTAGTACATGTGAAAGGTAAGCGCTTTGAAAGAATACTGCATATATGAGCAACTCCATGTAAGTAAACCCCCAAATCCTCGCATCTAATTAACACATTTGCGAGAAAGTTTGTCCTTAAATAAACGCATCAGCGAAAATGTGGAGTTTCCTTTCATTGACTTGAATTCCCACGAGAACTTACTTACCTCTATAATGTGAACTAACTATACCAGCAGTGAAGAGTATGGAGCGGGGCGACGAAATGATAACTACCATCACCTCACGACTTCTTCTATTCAGAATATTGCCAAAAATAAAAATCATTTCACATTTTTATTTATGAATGAACGAATTTACGGTCAGATCAGCATGCGCATTGTAGAACGAGACCGAGTGCCGCGAAAAGGAAACCGGGAAGTATTTTAATTCGAATTTTCCTATCTTCCTGTTTGTGAAGAGGGTGACCGGTAGAAGTATAATTTTTAAACATTCAGTCGTTACAGGGAATCGCGATTGAGAAGTTCAAATATTTATTTAGTTCAGTTAACCACATCAGTATTGTGACGAGTGTTTTTTGTTTTGGAATGAAAAAACAATGGATAGTTGGATAGGTTTTGTTATTTGCCTCTTGGGCTTTGTGCAACAGTCATTATCAAGTACAGCGGAATTAAATAATTGTGAGTGTTATAATAATACAATTTAAATAATTGCAAAATCACAGTAGATATTTGAAGTGAGGAAAGTGTAAAAAAACACAAAATTCGCTTTAACTTAATTGGTGTATCCATTGTCATTTTGTAATTGTGATATTTTGTTTACTAAATACCTACCAAAAATACAAAACTAACATTTTGAGTGTTAAGTTCTAATAAAACACCTTATTGAGATAAAAAAATCTTACCTTGAGCTCAAAACACAAGCTCCTTACTAATAATCATTTTGAACTTTCAGTTTTAGTTTGTTGTAGGTCACATTAGAAAATTTTATATGGAAACAGTCGCTAATGTGAGATGATAAAACTTAACCTGCACACTAAAAATGATTATTAGTACCGCCCAAAATGTTAATCGCTGTTATAAACAAGTTTATTTAGTTTAAAGACAATTATTTCTGACCTTTCTCGTCGCATGTCAATAGCCGACGGCAAAATGAAGTCATATCACCCGTTTTCTAAGTTACTCGTTAATGACAGCGAACGCTTGCCAGCAGCAGAATTATGCCCGCTAGAAGACTTGTGGCATATTGGAACCAACATTTCTCATTACCTATGGGAAAAACAGGAGTGTATTTTAGACACAGGCTCACGGAATTTAAAAATATGCCCAACCTCGTCTTCACAGTCAATCGAGCTATAAACTACCTAAGCTCGCCCATTATTGACTACAAACGCTAAGCGTCAGGAGCAATGTCAACAATGTCAAAAACTTCGTAGCCTAATTAACAGGCCACGGTTTATATTATTATCCTTACAAAATGCACCTCGGCCACTACGGTGGTTATGACTTGAGAAGACTATACCGCTGAGCATCATTTTTTGAATGTCCAGCCCTTTGCGGTATTAGAAGGAAAATCCTCTTCATGGAAGAACTCCTTTGCTGAAGCATCAACAGCTACTTAAAGGAGTAGTTGCTGATGATAGAGTAGTTTTCTACAATAGATTTTCTAGGATATCCTTTTGGCGAGTAAAAATTAAAAAAAAAAATACTCCACTAAAGATCCCTTCATATATTCCTTGCTGAAGTATTAATTTTCTAAAAAGTAGAATAACTAATAAAACAACACAAAAACATTAATTAAGGAGTCATTATAGTACATTTAAGATAACCAAAACTAGTGACAACTTGAGAAAATTGGCTTTTATCGAGAATCGCTTTACTTAATTGTACCTTTCAAAATAATCAATACATAGTTGACGGAACAGGTCCGTCATTCTAGGCTTAGCTTCTCACAACCAAATCATTCGTTTGCGTGACTTTTTGAATTTTAGGACGACCTTAGGGACCTACAATTGTATGCCCAATCAGAATGGCTGCATTGAAAAGCTCTTCCAGGACATTTCAACTCTCGGATATTTGTCAGCCGTTAGCGAGAGGTGTCACAGTGGAAGAAACCTTAAGATGTATTTTGTGTGTTTTCCGGGGATCGAACCTGTTACCCCTCGCACATAGTAGTCCAGCACGCTAACTACTGGAGCCCACCTTAATAAAACTTGTTTTAAATGAATAGGTTGAAGCCAAACGTACAGTTCTTATATTTTACTAGCTTTTGACCGCGGCTCGGCTCCTCACTCGCGCAGCCTTCAGCATTTGGCACACAGAGATTCCTTCACAGTCAGTTAGTTTCCTCTTTTATATTTATATACCCTGCAGGAAACCTACCTAAGAAAATAGCTAAGGAGCAGTTAGTATCTCTGAAAAATATATTTAACAACTTGTTCGAAAATAAATATATAAATAAATAGTTGGCGCAACAGGCGTGTAGACACCCTAGGGCCTAGGCCCAGTGTTGTTATAAACTTTTTCTGAGAATCGTATTTTTGGGATTGTGAAAATCGTAATTATCGTATTTTGTAAAAATTTTTATAAATTAGGGTATGGGACGTATTAGGGTGTTTAGAAAGATATGCCATTCTAACAAATGTCATAAGCGAATAATGTTGGCTGCGAACCTCTTAAATTAGAGATACTTATATGTATGTACATTTTAACAGTAGTGCTACTGTGGTAGGTCTAGGTCCCAAAATTATTTTGATATCTAACTCGAAAAAGTCATCAGCATTTTTGGACGCAAATGACCAGCGAATTAAAAACTGGGTTAATCCCACTTTCGCCATTCAAGGCAGTTATGTTCAGCTAGCATTTTTGTTTGGGATTTTTGAGAACAATTTAATAATAAGGTTGGTGTTTAAGATTATAATAAAAAAGTGAAGGGAGATTTTAACTAAAAGTATTCTTTCGAGAGTGCGCGTCCGAGCGTGTTTAACGGTAAGCGATTGAAAATCTTCAGGACTCTGGGCCTTAATATTAAACATTTTAAATGCTTACTTTAAATATTCTGTAATTCTCCAGATATTCAAATTCAATTTCGAAATTTCGCAATTTTGAGTTCGTAAAATGTAATATGGATACCTACTTAAAATTATTAGTACTATGCGCCACCGCTACGCTTTCGCTACTAAAAAAATACAGTCCGACTTATTTTGGTAAACAGTTTAATGGGTTCTACACGGCTTTTGTATGACTTGGAAGCGGCAATGAGTAGTTCTAAAATACAGGGTAACGCAACTTCGTAAATGATAACTAGCTAATCTGTGAATAGAGTCCTCTTCAGTGATCCAGTGATCCAAACGATGGAATTAATACACATATCTTCAAAGTAAGTGGCGTTATTTTCGAATGAAATTGTATAATGTAGCAAAAAAGCTAAAAGAAGTAGAACGTCATTTACAGCAACTTGCAACATAACGATCAATAACCTGAAACAGTTCTTATTATGAGTAGACAAGTTCGCTACACTATGACGTTTAGAGTCAGAGGGCTTGAAATGGAATGCAACGTATGTTGTGTGCATTTTCATGCTGGTCTTAGTTTGGAAACAGCATCTTGTATAGCATACCCAAACATACAGCCACAGAAAACTAAAAAAAATATATAAGGCATTTTCAAGGCTTGTGATGAGTAATGTATAAACAATATCGAAAGCAACATTGAGTTAATTAAAAATAATTAGTTAAAAAGGGGAAATTCAAATTCCATTTCAATTGCCCTCTAAAGCAGAAACCAGTTTTCTTGTTTTTAAAATTGGCAATCAACTTTTCGCTGTCGTCAAATTTATGCTGATCGGGTCACAATCACATGCAATGGCTTTAACTATAAACACTACCCCCAGTCTACCGCCAAAAAGAAGACATAGGTACTAGCGAACAGTGTTGCAAAATGCCAATGAAAATGGGACAACATTTTAAACAATTTAATTATTGTCTCTATCTGTTCTATAATAACATATAACTCAGCAATTAATGGGAGATATAATATACATATTTACCCAGTTGTTGCAGAGATTATTGCTTTAGTGCAATAATTTAGCATTACACCACGGGAGCCGGCGAAAGTACCATTGGGACCTAACGCAATTATTGCTTTAGTGCAATAATTTAGCATTACACCACGGGAGCCGGCGAAAGTACCATTGGGACCTAACGCAAGCCTTCTATCTTTCTATAGGTACGTCGTATGTTCTATACAATGACATATATTCTGAGGAACTTAGTTATACCTCGACATGCGACACATTATGAGACATGTGACATATGAAACAACTAATGCACTTCACCTGAAATCCTGACAATCGCGAGGAAAGTATAAAACAAGCAAACTTTATAACTAGCTAGCTTCTTGAAAACATATTTCCAGAGGACTACAACATACAACAAATTAAGTGAAAAACTAATAAAGATTCTGTTCGCCTTTCCTGTGCGAAGTATTTAAAAATAATGCGAAAATAAATTCTAACTTTTCTTGATTTGCACATTTGGTCTTCGTACCTAGTTTTAAAATCCGGAAAGAAGTAGTTACGCCCAGGTTTTGAAATTTGTAATTTTATATAGGTATATTTTATACGTCATATTTGACTGCTTCAGAAATCGTAAATATCGGAACAAAAAATCAGCAAATCGTAGAAATAAGGCCAAATCAATCAAAAATCTGAGCGTCGTATTTGCTTTCCAAAATCGTCACAATTACGATATTTACGACCATATAACAACGCTGCCTAGGCCTACCTTCTCACAACCATTCGTTTTGTGTGAGTTTTTATTTTTGTGAGTTTTACATTTTTTTTTGTATTGATTTTGATTTATATGACTATTATGTTGAATAAAAAAAAGGCCCCCTTAACTCGGACCCCAAGCAAAATTTCGAAAATCAGAGGAATTGATTTTCTTTATTCTTATACAGAGTTATACACAAACAGAGTTTGAAGACGATCGGATGGAAAATACAAATTTTTCCATACAAACTTTGACTCCCCATTTTACCCCTTTAAGGGTTGAATTTCGAAATATCTTTGTATACATCATAGAGGGAACCTCTGTGTAAAATTTCAGCTGTTTTAGGATGAAGGGCAAATGGTTTGAGTCAGTAAGTGAATCGTAATTTCTATTTTTAAATATGAGAATTATGGACGTAAGTTTTATTTCATCGGGTATTGCTTCTGAGTTTTTAAGCTTTCTAATAAAATTAAGAACCACAGCCAAACTTGAAATTAATGAGAAAGTCGTCCCAGTCGTCTTCGTCCACTTTATTTGTATCTATAATTTGTCCGTTGTAAATCAGGCTAAAAATCGTTTTTTCGTTAGTTGTTTGGATTTCAATTTTTTCCTTAGATTTCTCCCATTACCGGTAATTTTTTACTCTGTAAATACATAAAACTTATTAAAAAAGAACACTGACTCCTAGTTCCCATTTTTTATAGGATAATCCTAATAAACATTACCTACCGATTAAAACGAGCAATTTAATTCAAATTTCGTTGCAGACAAGGAAATAAAGATATTTTTATAATTGTCCTTTATTTACTCGAGTAAAGAGTGACGAGAAAGCAGAAATTGTATATTTTTATCCCCATAACTGACCAAAGTTTGGTTAATCTTATTTTATTGCATTGAGTCGATATCAGACTAAAACACGCACCAGATGTTTATAGTAAATAATCTCATTTTTTTAATTTGTAAAATTATGCTTACTAAGGAATTAGCAGCAAAAAAAATCATTAGACATATCAAACGAAAGAAATAAGAAAACACTTCCTTAGGATTAGGCATTTATCTACCACCACCCTCTTGCCGAATCTACTTGGTAGGCAAAGTGATTCTTTAAATAATTACGGGGTGAGAAATTTTTGTTTAGCATCATAAACTGTTCCGGTTGCATGATCGTATCCACAAAGATGTTTTTCCACAACTTTCCTTTGTGACACACAATTTAATTATGAAAATATTTTAATGTTAATTGAAATGAAGTCCGAGTGGTTATTTGCTAGTCAATTGGCCTGCTGGGTTTAGGCAGTATCAGGGTTTTATTTTTTTTTAATTTCGAGAAGTCGCTGAAACAATAGTGCATCCATCCTTACTAAGAGCAATTGAAGGAGTATGAATGTATGAAATATTATTGGTTCTTGGGTGTTGAAAAAGGGATACATGAAATTTGGCCCCAATGAAAAATGGCCCCGAACTGAAAATGAAAAATCACCCCAAAAATTTACATGAAAGGCAACAACAACAAAAAATTGCGTAAAATTCTGCGAATTGGGGTGTCAATTCATATTTTTTGCGCCTTTTTTCATTTTTCAGTTTGGGGTAAAATTTCATTATGAAATAAGGCCCCAAAAGAACGAAAACGTATGGGGGGCATGCTGCAACCCCCTGCTTGGGTTTACTGTCAGATTTGGGGCCTTATTTCATCGCAATGGGGCCCTATTTCATATTTGAAATTGGGGTATTATTTCATTATGAATTAGTTTGGGGCCATTTTTCATTGGGGCCAAATTTCATGTAGCCTTGAAAAAGTTATTGGTGTCAACCTGAAAAGGTGACATACCTATTTCCTCAGGGCTACAACTGATGCAGGAATAACAGTATTGCTAGAGTTTACCACAGAACCTAGGTATATTTAGCAAAGTACTATACCTCACAACCGCAGTCTTTCACAACCTCAAAAAGGGTTGATATAGGTATAACAAACATTTTCAGAGTAATAAGGCCGTCGGTTCTGATGGTTTACGTGCGGATCATGGAGGTGGAGGTGCCCGAGGACTAAACTATCAGCTAAATTATTAGCTCTACAGGTCCCATCAGCAAAATCGTTGGCACGTAGGTACTAGTATGTGTTTTCCCGACCATAGACTACATTTTTACAATGAAACCCGCATGTCGGAACCCACTGAGCTTTTCATTGGCTTTAAAGCAGCGTATTATAGCATTCATAGCAATGGCCGAAGTTCAGGTATCCTGACAAACGTGCTGATGCCAAAAAATACGCGGTGGCAATAGGCAATTTGAAAGTATGTACATATAGATCTTATGAACTATTCCAAACATGCGCCTTCTATCTTCTTCAATCTAGTTCTAAAGCAAATAAGCAGACGTCAGCTGGGAAGGTTTGAACACAGAATATGCGTTATCTTCAACACATCCGTTAAGCTACTGGGGTTTCTGGACACTATTAACGCCATACTGGTAGATAGGTTTACATAGCACACCTTTGGAATTCGATTAACGTAACCAAACCATTTTGTCAAATAAGCTTTGGTAAACCAGAATCCCACGACTTTCTATATGGAACCCGTACCATCGAGCAGACGTCCTCTAGGTAAACCCAGGATGAGATGGTTAGATCAAGTTCATAATCTCTCCTCTACCTGTATGGGGATTTCCCTTGATGATTTAGAGTCGATGGCGGAGAAAAGGTCCACTTGAGCAACCTACGCCCGACCCACATATTGGATAATCGGGCCATCGAAAATAAATGAATGAGCTTTGAATAACTGCTCATGATGTCTCCTCAGTTTAGGCAAATAAAAAAAAAAAAACAACGCCAGGACCCACAACTTAATTCCACATAATGAAAAACAAAAGTCATGACTCATAAACTTAAACCGTCCATTAAAAAAGATTCATACAAAGAACGTATTCCCCCATCCACGACGCAGATACCAATTCGAAAATCCATTCGTCAGAAAAGCAGAAATTTTCAATTTACCCTCATCATGCAATAAATAAATTACACGATCCCAAATAATAGCGCCAACGTATCCAAATGCATAGGTACCGCTGCTTAACCCCTTCAGATCTCCAATCAACCGACAGACTTAGAATTAGTTTGTTTCGCCCAGTATGGCCTGCATTTTCTGGCTAAAAATTGCTAAAAATCACCGGATGGTGAGTATGGTGGTGTGGTGGCGCCATAGGCGGCATAAAGGAACACTCATGTCCTCCTACTCCTACAAAACTCATCGCATTGTTTCGAAATGTCCCGCCAATTGCAAGTTATAAACTCAGCCAAGGAAATAAAAATAGAAAACACCAAATAGACTGCCGCGAAGGAAGCTCCCGCGGTGGCTCTTCCTAAAAATTAATATGATTTCCGGGGAAAATTTGATTTGTGACTGTGTAAGTGTGCACTCACTGCAGTCTGACATTGGCGTGTGAAGATGGATACCGTGAGTGAGGTCCTGTCGATTTTCTCTTTCCTTGGAATTCGCCAAAAACACGCAATGTCTGCAAAATATATTTTATTATAATCTTACTATTCCGCTCTCCGGCTATATATAGGATGAGTGCAGAGGTGGTTGCGAGCCTTGTCTGGGATGAAAATTGCATTTTCAAACAGCAGCGGGCCAGACTTTGAAGTCATAGGTATTCAATGTGGCGCGTTTAGTTGGGGGATAATTTCCAGGAAGCAGGTTGTTTTTACATATTACCTACAACATCCTGACGTGTTCCATATACCGTTTAGAGAGGAACCGTATGGTAACTGAAGAATGCATGCATTCTGCTCATTATTATAGAACGACGAGAGGTATAGTTAGTGATTGACTCGCTTATATGCGGTGTTGTAATGATTTACTAATTGGGTCCGTTCTAGACGGAAAATTGGATCCCGAAACAGAACGATGGTGTTGGATAGCAACTCTACGACTTTACGCCACATAAAACATGCTCCTTCGATTTGAATGTCATGCCGTAGCATTTGCTGGAAGTGTTTCCCTGTGGGACACGTGGCACACGTTCACACACGCGAATAATGAGACGAAAAGTTTGCAAATTAAGCGGCAAACAAGGGAAATGATGATGTGGCGGACGAGGGGGGTTGCTTTTTTTTTGCACATTGTTTTGGGTTACTCGGATAATTTAACGCAGTAATGGGACAAATGTCTTGTGTCTAATGTGTTTAGGTTGTCTATTTTTTTATGCAAATCTGTGGCAAATTGATAACCACCCCCCAATTTGATTGTTTATACTTTCAGCTGATCCGAAATTTAGTGCACCAATTACGAATGTTACTGTGCCAGTTGGAAGGGATGCTATTCTTACGTGCCTGGTACATGATTTGGTGTCGTATAAGGTAAGTTGCATGTAGTTTTAAAAATCTTGTGGAATATAGTTAAAAAAAGGTAACTTTACTTAAGATGGCGGTGGGCCTCAAATAACCCTATATACAGAGTTTAGTTATGTCCACCAAGTTGGTAGAGATCGCTCTATCCCATTGTGCCCACCTCCTAAGGAGTTTCTCTCGCTGCTGTGTTGTGGACGGACACGAAATACTCATTGGGTTAGTGCCTTGCTATCCATACGGTCCACGCGACCTAGACACCTCATTATAATGTATATCTATAGCCCCTAAAGTTCATCACTGAATCTTCTTCCCCACGCTCCATCGATAAAAACTGGACCGACTAGCAGCCGAAGAATCTTTTTTCTCAAAGCGCCACTAGAAGCTTTTATCCAAATTCAACAAAAGCTATGCTTCGTGTGCTGGACTACCTACTAAGCGAAAGTCAACCCTCGGGAAAACTCAAATTACACCTTCTAGATTTTTCCAATGGTCCCATCTCTCGCGACCGTCTTACAAACATCCGAGAGTATATAACTGTCCTGGGCAAGTTCCTCAATTCAGACTTTAGTCCCTTCCATTCTTAAAGTCTCAAAAATAAATTCAATGAAGAAGCTAGGCCTGGTGTTATATAAACCTGTTGCGCAATAATTATTTATTTATTTTTTATGAGGGAGGGCCTAATTTATTAGATGACTTCCTAGACGCAAAGAAGCAGCGATTGGCAAGAGAGATTATACACTTGATCTCTGCGCCGATCATCCTTTTACGAGGTTTTAGAGAGTCCCATCAACGCAACGCCTCCCTTCAACACTTCCAAACACGCTCGTTGTTCTTTTTTGGGTCATTGTTTTTTTTTTTTTTTTTTTGTATACAAAAGTTGTACCGCATCTTCTTAAATATAAAAAAATTGATTTTCATGACTACTTCCTAGGTGGCGTGGCTGCGAGTCGATACCCAAACGATTCTCAGTATTCAGAATCACGTCATTACAAAGAACCACCGCATCGGTATAAGTCACACCGAGCATAGAATATGGCAGCTGCGTATACGCGAAGTACGTGAATCAGATCGCGGATGGTATATGTGCCAAATCAACACTGACCCGATGAAAAGTCAAGTTGGATATCTGGATGTTGTTGTACCACCCGACATCATAGACTATCAGACGAGTCACGATACAGCGGTACAGGAGGGCCATAATGTGAGCCTAACGTGTACAGCTTCCGGACTTCCATCACCAATTATAACATGGCGGCGGGAAAAGGATGCTCCACTTGTATCTGCTGGAGTCAGGGAAGTCTACAGCGTCGAAGGTCCGAATCTCACGTTATACCATGTAAACCGTCATCACATGGGAGCGTATTTATGTATCGCATCGAATGGAGTTCCGCCAACGGTCAGTAAAAGGATCTTACTTGTTGTCAATTGTAAGTTGCTGTTTAAATTGTATATGGGGAGTGATTTTAAAATCAAATTCTTAGTTACTCCAACTCTTTGGTCGCGTTATGATACAATTTATGCTGGAATTGGACAAAAGGTTGTTTTGGAATGTATCTCTGAATCTCATCCGACATCAATCAATTTTTGGCTCAAAGACAAGGAGTTTATTCAAGGTGGAACCTATGAATCTCTAACTCTGGATAATGTTTTTAAAATCGTTATGCGACTCACAGTACGCCCGACCAAGCCGAAGGATTTTGGTGAATACAAGTGTATTGCCAAGAATTTGATGGGAGAAACTGAAAGGACTATCAATATTTATCGTAAGTTTTGAGATTGATTTCTATGACGATGCGAGAAGAAAATTTATAATAATGTGTTTGCAGACAAATCAAAAAAAGATGCACGCCAACTTCAACGGACCAGCATTGTGGAAAACGAACTCATTCTAATAGAAGGTTTGTCATAGTCATACATAGATATAAGTTTTACGTGTAATACTTTAGTTTAAAATTTTCACAGAAATTTTAACAGGGAAGACTGACCGAGTCCGTGAGCATCAAAACTACAAGACCGTTCTTTTCATTTTAGTCATACATTACATACATTTTGTAGAGCAATAAATCGTTAAAAAAAAAATTATGTGACGTTTGAATTTGAGGAAAAGGAAAATGGATTCAGATGCCTTGAGATATGTGACAGTTAAGTGATTGTTCCGAAAGAAGGTTTGTCTCTGTCTGAAACACTGCGATCAATCATTTGGTTTCGGTTTGTATTCATAAGTCTTCCTGATTTTCGACAGTTAGCAACAAAAGTTTCTATTATGACGTTTTTGAGACTTGAAGAAACTAATTTCCCTTTCAATAGCAGTGTTCTTTCTATATATTTTGTAAGCACCTAACCATTTGTTTCAAAGATAGAAATACATATTTACGTACGCTGTCCCACTATTCCTCATCTGTGGTCGTTAAAAACTAAAACACACTTTGGACATTACCAATAAATCATTTTTAACCTCCGCAGCTTATGTTCATCTTAGGTGACCTAATAGCTCATTTGATATGGAACAAATTGCTACTGTGAGAATAATAATTTTAATTTTCTTAACATTCAACAACATAAAACTAAAATTTAATATTTTGTCATATAATGTAGCTGGAATAAAAAATAAGAGTATTTATGTAGATTTTTTTTTGAATATGTTAAAAAAAAGACTTAGTCATAATTGAAATGCATGAGAAACAAATGGAGATTGTTCCTGTATATAAAAACTGCTGCAACTGGCAAATTAATTATGAAAATGTTAAATGAAAATTAAAAAAAATTAAAAATGAAAATGTTAGCCATTCGGAAAGCTCAAGCTCACGCCGTTTATATAAGCAAATCCAGCATTAACATATGTCTTATCTGAACCTTCCAGTTTGTGTAATACTGGGGAAAATGAAGACGTTATACATTTCATCGGATACTCCCCCATTACGAAGGAAGTCCGGCGTAATCACTATGGTGCCGACATACTGATATTGGAAGAATTAAAAAATATTCTTAACTCATACTGTGAATCTACTCTTAAATATAGAAAAATAATTTTAAATGAGAACTTTTAAATGTAGGTACACTATACCTATACTGCATCTATTTTTTTGCTTTATTGACATTTGTGTATAAAATTATTGTTAAATCTGTTGTTAAATCGAGGCAGACGGCTAGGACATGCTCAAATATACAATTTGTTATTCATCATTTAATAAAGTACTATTAACTTAAACTTAACAGGTGGTCGTCTTTTAAAACAACAAACATGAATCATGCGCATTTGTTAATCTTATACCTATAAAGATACAGGCGACAGTGAAGTGACAAGTTAGAAGTGAAACAGTGCGGGAAAAATCAATATCAGTCGACTCAAACTTTTTATCTGAATTTGAAAATAAAAAATGACAGCCAAGGAAATAATAATAAGACGGGCAAATTTATTTTATAAACATTTTCGAAAGATCACGGTGATCACTGATGTGAATTGAAATTTACTAATTACTAACTAAAAGTTGGACGAATAGACTTTTAGGCCGTGTGTCAATTGGGCTAAATAATTATCATCGGATAATTTTCTGTCTCTGAAAGAGAAGTTCACCAAACTCCAATCTTAAAGAGATTTATGAAATTTTACGCTATTAAATTCTGTGTTTTATTTATTTTTATTTATTTCAAAAAATTAGCCTATAGGATAATTTATTATCTTGCTCCCGGAGCAGGATAGTTTTTTGACAGCTGAAAATTCATTTTTTACCATGATAGTGTCAGAGGATAATTATTTAGCCCAATTGATACACGGCCTTAGTGTCGAGGCTAACTTTTAGGAAGTCACAATTTTCATCAAAAATTATCTATTTTGTCCGTCAAAAATGATTATTGGTAAGGCACTTTATCAAATTTAACCAAAACGGTTGAAAGCTTTAGTACCTATGTAGTAGTAAAGATGATTATAAAATAACCTTCCGCGTTGCACTCGACTTTACAGGGGAATTTGTTTATATTTTTGATTGCACTACGTTTTTTTATAGGTAAATATAAGTAAGCTTACAATTGCGAAATTTGTATGAAAAATAATGCTTTTGTAAGCCCCCTAATTCCACAAAATTTAAAGCCGAAATTAACTATTGCGACTTAAGGCTGCAGTTATAGCGATCAGTAAAATCCATCCGTAAAAAAATTGTTTCACTTTTTTGGAGCACTTAAACTTAATCGTTGAACTCAATCTTGGTCTTAAAATGTTGCTTTTGAATTATAAAACTAATTCGTCAAAAAAAATTAAGCAATTGATCTTTAAATTTTCTAAAAAAAAGAATTTCTTTATTTTTCCGTACGAAAAACTTTTTCTGTTCAACTTCTCAACCAGTTTCACGAAGTATTCCACTGAATTCCTATGATATGCTATGGTTAAATGTTTCAGTTTTGTTCTGTTTCGTGTTTTTACGGATGGATTTTACTGATGGCTATAACTGCAGCCTAAAATAAGCCCAAACTTAAATAAAGCCCAACGTCTCAAATTTGATTGTGATTCATGTAAGTAAAGGGGCCCAACAAGCGCCCAAAAGCTCTTTTTATCACCTAGTGCGACCATGGACAAGCGAACGAATTATCCTTGTCAAAGGATATTATGTATACATACATACTACTTGTCGTTGTCAAGATAAGCGCTTTTTTTGCATATCCTTTGCTTTCGCATACCTTTGCTGTGTGTTTAGTTCGCCGGATTTTCTAAAATAAACTAATTTGTACATCTGCTTTGTAGAATAGAATCATTTCAAAATAATGTCTAGTGATGAAGATTCATCTGACGCTGATGAGAAAACAAAAGTCGAATTGGAAGACCAGAAACTTATTGAAATTGTTAAACAACATAGTCCTCTATATGACACTAATCATTGTAAATATGAAGACCGGCGTAACAGGGGTAAACTTTGGATAGAAATTGCCGAAAAAATGGAACTAACTCGTGAGTATTTTCTCTAAATTTTTATGATTTGCAATCATTACTTTTTATATCCCATCATTTGCAGCAATACATTGTAGAAAAAGATGGGCCGACATTCGCAAAAACTATCAGAGATCTCTTAAGAAACATGCACAACAACAAGCAAATCCTAATCGAAAGTACAACAGAACGAAAGAATTCAAGTTCACAAAACAACTTGAGTTTTTGCGTTTTACATTGGACTTGGAAGATAACAATTCCACCTCTACTACTACTACTGTCCGCACACTTGATGATAGTTTAAAATTTGATAAATGCTGTCAAACAGAAACGATAGATAGCGAGTCTGAAGATGAACCCGAGTGTATAGATCTAGAATCTCCAGAAGAGGAGCAAGCTGTAGCAGGAAGTGAGGAACCTGCAGTTGAAGATAATAACATACAGCCATTTGATGCAGCTACTTATCTAGAATATCTGGAATAGAAAGAACCACCGGTCATATGGCTACCGGCAGACTATTTAAATTTAAATTACTACTAGAGATTAGGGAAGGACGAACTAAAGGAGGTCGAAAGTAAATAAAATATATTTTTGGAACATTTTTTTTGCTTTTTTTTAATGAAATGTGGGCTTTCTAAGGCCTTTTCACACGACACGCACGAATATTCTATGTGGATTCTTCAATATACCTTGTTATCGACGAGGGGCGTAAATCGAGAACTCAGGCGACCAATCAGCAAATAGTTGCAATCATGGAGACGGGGCAACTATTACGAAAGTACGTGTGTCTACAAGACCGGCGCACAACTACCAAAATATCGACCATTGAGTTCCAGGCAAAACTTTGTTCGTCCTGATTGACTTTCGCCATATAAATAAAAGTACTACTACGTCACAGTAAAAAAGATCGAGATCTCTGGAATCGCAATGACAAGGTTCGTCTGTGAAGGGAAAAGTACATTTCTGTCGGACATTGACACGTTCAAAATAACAACTTCGGTTTTATAAATGCCGAGTGAATTGGCCGCTGTAGACCTAGGAGCCCTTTGCCAACACGTATTCTGTTTATAGATGTCTCGATGGACTCTTGCCATCCGGTTTGCCTGTAAGTATTTTGGGTATAGTTCTCTTGATTCCTATTCTTGTCCATTTTAAACAGCGCGACTTTATTACTCTGATGGTCCTGCACTTCCAATTTCAATATCTTCTCTATTCGTAGTAACATCTAATACCCAGTAAATCTACTTGAGTTTTTGAGGCATTAATGCTATAGTTCTCATTCTCCGACTTTCTGCCTGAGTTGTGCTGACCAAGCTCTTTGGCATCCGCGCAAACACTTCTTTGTCCAACTCCCCTCCGCTAAACCCCAATCCGCTACCAATTTAAACGCAAATAAGTAACAAATGCTGTACCAGTTTATTTACAATGTATACTTTGGCCAAAAATTACAACTCATAGTCACTATCATTATCATCCTCCTCCCCTTCGTCCGAGTCTCTCTTTTTCCGACGTTCCTTCTTCACATCTTGTGTGTCCTCCTCAATAGCTTCAGTCTTTGTCTCGCCCTGCGACCTATGATGGAATACAAACGAAACACATTTACTTGTCGTCCATGCTTGCGCGAGTACACTGTCCGGCAGTCCTTTGTTATTCGAACAGTGATACCATTGTGATAAATGCGATGTGCAGTCGGTCTCCTCTGGTGGAGGTTTTATCTGAATGTTGTTGATGCAACGTTTACACTTAAATCTATAATAAAAAAACACGTCATACTAAAGATGCCAACAAAACTGCTTCTCATTGCCACAACTTACTTGTTATGTGTATCCGAAATGGTGTCCTTCTCAAAGCGAAACAAATCCTTCAAGTCGTCACGCGAAAAGTGTTTCTCCGAACTCTCATTATTGTCAATGATCGCACTCGAAAGAGACTTTTTGTGCGTTTGACGCTGAAGGATTTTCTCCTCAATCGATCCGGTCTGTAATTTAAAAAGTTTCAGCATTGAAAGGTTCCCCTATTATGTACGTAACTCACTGCAACCAATCGATAAATGAAGCACGGCTTCTTTTGCCCATCACGCCATACACGCGCCATTGCTTGCTCATCATTGGCAGGATTCCAATCGGGATCGAACATAAACAAACGGTTGGCGCCGATCAAATTCAGTCCACAGCCGCCAGCTTTGGAACTCAGCATAAAGATAAAACAGTCCGATGTGGGATCGTTGAATAGATCAACAACTTTAGAACGTTTTTTTATTGTCATCGTGCCATCAAGACGGACATATGAATATTTTCTACACAAACAAAAATTCACTATGACAAGCATCAGCATAAAAAGAGTCCGAAGCTATTATACCTTTTTCTCGACAGCCTCTCGAATAAGTCCAATGTTTGTGTGTAGTTCGATATGAGCACAACCTTGTCGTCTGAGTTGGCTTTGATTGAGGCCAACATGAAGTCCAAGAGCATAAATTTGCCACTTAACTCGGGATTTATCTCTCTGAAGAGAAAGATAATTTTTGTTTAGTACACCTTAAACTAACAACCCGATGCCCGGTTGAAGTAACTCTCACGTATAAAAAAAAAGAAATAAACTTTTTTAATTATTTTGCGTGAATTCTTCGAAGTGGCATCTTCTATAATTTCCTTCAATAATGTGGAAGTCGATAACAACTGCTAGTCACGGTTACTTGAGCTCCTTCGTGCTCGAAAGAGCGATCATTAACACGAACAAAAACAGGGAAAAACATGTCAATCGAGACACTTTTGGGATCGTTTACGCGCAGTACATTGAGGCCGACAGACTCTTGAACGATATTTGCAATACTTTTCGATGCAATTTAGAGGAAGTAAAAATGCAGGGGATGGCAGAAGGGCCAGGAGCCCTGTGTAATTTTACAAAAATTCACGACTATAAGTAACCATGACTGATAAGTCAAAGAGGCCACAAGTATGGTAAGGTCAACAATTGTTAAAAATACATAGAGATATACAGAGCATGGATCTCTGGGAGCTTTTCGGAACTTCCTGATTCAATCAAGGTACTTCATCGCTTATAGAAGTGTAGTTTTTTTGCAACGAAATCGAACGCTTGTCGAGGTGCATGTTCATTCAGTCAGACGATGGAAGCTGCAGTAACTTTGTCTGAGGAATAGGTGTATACAGTTTTGCATCCACTATTTGAACGTTGGAACAAAAATACCCAAGACATCTCATACCGGAGCGCGGCCGCCTCTGACATTTTAACCAATGCCTCAATTTCAAACATTTTTTTAAAATTCACAATGGATTAGTAAAATCATGAAAAAAAAAAACATCAACCACTTACTTGGGATTATAACTGCTGGGCAGAACATTTTGCGAGTCCTCAAAGCCATGCTCCCTGGCGAGTATCTTTTCGTATATCAAATCCGGATGATTGCATAGCTTCTTTAATGTTGTTATATCAGCTAGCGCCGTTAGCGTTGTGCCACCTTTGTCCTCCGAGTTATCTGAAAGAATTCAACGGTCAAGTTCACTTGCACATTCAACTGCAAGGTCAACTCACCCGCCAAATTCCTGCGAATTTTGTCAGACTTCAAGAAGTTGTTATACAATTGCATCTGCACTGCTGTCAGTTTGGAGCAGATAACCATTTCAAACTTGACCGGCAGATATTTGGTCAATATCTGATTTGTCCGGCGAATGATACACTGATTGACAATGCCAATCAACTCCTGTGTCTTTGCCAGAGCTCGCTCTCGTTCAGCATCAGATGAATCCGAGTTTTGGCCGCGCAAAATTGGATTCTCATATGCTCTCTTGAAATCATTCGCCGAACCGAGCATGTTCGGATTTACAAAGTTTACCAAACTGAAATATTCAGTTAAATCGTTTTGAATGGGTGTTCCCGAAAGCAGAACTCGACGTTTCGTCTTCAGTCCCATCAGGGCCTGATAGGTTTGGTTTTCGCTATTTTTCAGACGATGGCCTTCGTCACAGATTACTATTCCCACCTCAGAGCGGTTGAGTATTTGCGAGTAGAGACGAAACGTTTCATAGCTTATTAGTAGAACTGGAGTTCCGCAACGCTGATTTGTGTTTGTGATGTATTGTTCGAGACTTTTCGTGGTCTCCTCCTTGGAACCACTGTCAATTGCTAAGCAATGTAAGCGCCCGTGCAACCATTTAGCGAACTCCTTTTCCCAGTTCTTCACCAATGAACTAGGCGATACTATAACCGCTTTTGAAATAGTTGGCTTACAGTCTGGACTTTGGCGCAGTAGTGACCAGACTAGCGTCACACATTGCAGCGTCTTTCCCAGTCTAAAATGGAAACACCAATCAAGTGTTATTTTTCGTGAATATTTGCAACTTACCCCATTTCATCGGCCATTATACACCCATTGAAGTCGCCCTTATTCCCTACGACACAATCGTACATAAACTTCACTCCCTCCCGCTGATGTGGACGCAAAATATTACTAAGCAGAGGATCTACAACTACGTGGACCAGAATTTTACTGGTGTCCATTGTTAAACGGTCATGCTCGGAGTACTGTGGTGGTTCGTACAATACCAGAGCATTGCAAGCGAACGGGTCATGAAGAGCTCTTCGGACTGTGGTTCTGCGAATGCCCAGGCATCGGTTGCTGTTGTAGTCGGGAACATAATCAGCAATTGGCACTTTAAATGGACGCGAAAGAATCTTTGCAATGGCCTCTTCATATTGAGATTGAGATAGTGGCATTTGGGAAAGATTTACAATGTTTTCGGTGCTCTTGCATGATCTTTTTCGTTTATTTTGAAACGGAGTGACAAATGTGCTGCTTCCACATTTCGTAGATGACTGGCTTGGTGCCAAACTTCGACGCTAGATAATGGAGTTCTATTATTACATATTTTTGGATTTATTATTAATGTGTTTACCATTGTTATTAGAGATGAAGAAAAATAAACATTATTATTATAATTAATCCGCCAAATTCAAGTTCATATTTAAAATGCGAACTTTCAAAACAAAGAAATGTCACAACTCACAACTTATTAAACTCTATTGTGAATGTGCGTTTGTTATCTGGGATTTGTTGGGACCTACAGTAGAGGCATTCGAAATGTATCCACTGGTCGGTTACTCCAGTAAAATTATAATTGGATTTTTCAGTCGAATAGTACCTACTCTCGAACAATTTAAGTGGGATTGCAAAAAATGAAAATTCTCTTGGTCTTTACTATCATTGCCGGCCCATTGTCTGGTGTTCTCGTAAATATATTTAAGTATCCATTCAAAGCCCAATTACCGATAATTTATGTAGTCACATTCTGCTATTAGCAACAAGCTATAAATACATTATATCAACATAGAAATTACAGACAGCGTTGGACAACAAATTTCTATATTTAAAAGAGTTGGCGACTGTCCGCTGGATAACCTGACTATCGTGTGATTAATTCGGGCCAGAGTACCTACCTCCTGTTAGTATTCACTGACTATACATTTGCTAGGCATCTTAAATAACTGATTCTAATAGCCAAGTACCCATTTTTATTCTATTCAACCTTTCATTGCCAAATCGTGCCATTTGATTAGATTTTTGCTTCTGCTTGTGCTGTCTATAAATGTCATTTAACCTTTATAAAGCAAAATTTCTTTAACTTCATCATGCGTCATCACATTATTCCGAAAATAATAAATTTATTTAATTTTTGCAACACTCTGTCATCATTCACAATAGAACAATCCACTGAACTATAAATCCTCGACATCTTCCTCTTCGAAATCAGCAACCATTATATTTCTTTTCTCGCTCACTCACTCGCGGTCAACTTCGAAAGAAATTTCTTTGATGAACATTTTCAAAATGGCCGTACAAGTCGATATCGGTGGAAGTGTTTTTTCAAGTTCTGCCAAAGCAATAATCCACACTAAAAACTAAAAGAAAAACAACACCAAATCAGTTCCCGCAAAAGTGCATCCCAACCTACTCCACTCAATAATATAAATAAAAATAAACAATTTAATACAATTTGCGATCAAAAAGAATAAAAAAAAAATTAATTTGCTTCGAATTTCTCGTGAAAAAATTTCTCTCTTTCCCCCATCTGTATGTGACTCGTTTTTGTGTGCGTACCAGCAGCCCAGCGTAGCTTCGAAAAAAATTTTTTTGCCACTCGAATCACAAAATGGCGTCGAAGATGAAAAGTTGAAAAGGCCATTGGAAAATTTGCTTTGTTGGAGATTTTTGGAATTTTTCAAAATAAAAACCTCTTAAGTGCACAAAACTCAAAGAAATTAAGTGGAAAATCTTGCAAAAATTGTGTTTTATCAATTAGATTGGATTTTTCCTGAATGTTTAATGTCTGCGACTAAGAAAATAGATTTTCTTCAATTATATCATGAGCCAGGTAAGATATTTTATGATTAAAAGTAGTCTAAAACTAGCTTAAATTGAATAAAAATACGTTTTTCGGATTGCCCATGTTTTGTCGAGTGTTTTGGTGTTGCAAGAAAATACTGGGTGTGGTTGATAATTGAACTTTTTACGTCTTAACAAATGCCTACTTCTATCGCTGATTCTAAGAGTATTTTTATAAATTAAGCTAAATTATCAACAATCCTTGATTGTTTCATTGTTTTCTTCGTGGATTTATAATCTGTAGGATTTTCTCCGTCCGGAGATGTCGAATTTTTGAAAATCCATTGGGGACCCATTTTCGCAATTTTAACTTGAAATCTAACAATAAATCCGCTTTTCTGGCTAATTCCCGCCAAAACAAGGTCCTTTTCGGTGGTTTTATACGTTTTTTGGTCAAGATTTTGATTGCGTAACAGGGCTTTCATGGTACATAGTCCAGTTGGAATTGTCCAACTTGTAGTCGGGTTTTCGCTGATTTTAGTCCAGAAAACGGTCCCAGAACATTGTTTTCATCGTTGGCCGGTGTTTTTGTTTATTTCAAGGAAAACGATGAATCCTTCAATAGCGTTGGATCGGAGGAAAACGAAGATAACCGCGAAAATAACAACTTATCGGGCAGTAGCAGTTCATCCGGATCAGAAAGGTGGGTTATTTTGACGGTTTTTAGCCCAGATTTCGGTTAATCTATACGGCGCTGATGTGGTCTTCGTCTTGTTCACAGTGATTCGGATAGTTCATCGTCTAGTTCGGGAGGATCAAGTGATCGTAGCTCACGTGGAGCAGCGTCTCCAGCACGAGCAACCGAAACAGCTCAAACAAATGTTGGTGTCAATCCCGAACAGAATAACTTTAACCATGAAGTGGAAGCACAGCAAGATGATACCAAGACGAATGGCTTCACCGAGGAGGAAGACGAGGACGACGACGATTCCGAGGGGGAGAATACAGCGGTAAATGGTGATAAGGACACATCGCATTCCAATGACACGGACGAAGATGACGATGACGAGGTCAAAGAAAGCGATGATGACGACGAGAACGGTCGCGATGCCGATCAACGTGTGAATAACAATGTTAACGACTCGTCTGCTTCGGAAAAGTCAGACAAGTCCTCCTCCTCGGCACAGTCCAGCAGTGTAAGTTCCTTCCCAAAGATATTTAACGACTTCTTCATTAAGATTTGTTCGTGGTTTAGGACGATCATGAGGACTATCGGCCGAAGAAACCAGCTAGAATAGCTCGAAAACCTCCGCCACCGCCACCGCAAAAGAACCTTAAAAAGAAGAAACAAAAGTAAAGGATTCTACTCTCCGGAAGAGGGTTTTGTGAAAGTGTATTATGTATTTTTTTCTTCTTTTATTCCTCTAGTTGGGAATCGGAGAGCAGTGATAGTGATGATGACAGCGATCGAAGTTCCGGCAGGAGAAATAACAGAAAACAGAAGCGAAAAACGGCCCACTACTCGACCGATGACAGCGATGACGATAGTAAAAGGTGAGTTTCGTTCAGTTTTGGTATCTTTTTTTGACAGATTCGAAGAGTTTTTGAACAATTTGAACTGTTGTCGTGTCAAATTTGACAGTTTGCGCAGGTAAGTGATTAGTTTTTAACATGTTTAGCATGATCTGTTGAAGGTCGCAAGAGGAAATCAGTTTAAGGAACATCCTTCGTTAAGTTTGTTGGTATAAATGACAATTGATCTAGCCAACCATTTTCGTCATTTCTATTTTCTTTTCTAAATCTTTTGTTCTAAATTCTAAACATTGTCGAAGCACTTGAGGTCCTTGAAAATTAAATTGTGTATTCTTTGTGGATTAGCAGTGAAATCTCTGAACGCAGAACCATAATAGGAGTACTCTAGCTTAAGTCAGCGCGCGAATATATCGAAGTTATATGTCGTTGGATAAGTTGCCCATTTCAGGTGTTTAACTGCGCTAAGTGGACAATATCGGCCATTTTTGATTCTAGGGAATTCTATCATGGTTAACACTTACTGAAGTTGACTTAAGCTAAGGTTGTTGACGATTTTTATATTTATTTTGTTTCATAAATCGTTCAGTCTAAGGTCTGCAGCTTTTTAATTTAATACATGTACTCATTGACTTATTATATATGGACTGCTAGTGAAATGTCAGTTCATACAAATTTTGCCCAGAAAATGACGCCAACATAAACTAGCGCTCTTGGTTCGGAGCGAAAAATAAGTGAAACAAAATGACGAACCATCTTGGATTTCTCCATAGAATGCTAGAGGCACCTATTGGGCGTGAGAGAATTTATGAGGTAAATTCAAATTGTTGCGTCACTGTTTAAAGTAGATGGCATTGGAAAACGAAGCCAATGATCACAACCATCTTTGATTTCTCCATAGAAAGCTAGAGACACCTACAGGGCGTTAGTGGATTTGGCAAGTAAAACGGTTGAAATTCAAATTGTTGCGTCATTGTTAACAATAGATGCCACTACAAAAAAGTGTGAATCTCCAAATTATTCCGCTCCGAACCAAGAGGGCTAGTGGTTATGTTGGAACCAACGCGAAGACGTCTACTAGCAGTCCATATATAATAAGTCAATGCATGTACTTATAATGTTTGACATTTATACATTTTTTTTTAAGTGAATAGCTCGTTAAAGTTTTTCGTTAAGTCAGCTGTCATTTGTTACATTTATTGAGGTTACACTCAACTTTTCAGCAAATTTGTTCTATTATTCATTACTGGTTGAACAAAATACGGATAATAACTTCTACTTCATCTGAAAGTTGGATTGGATTAACTGTGTGCTTCTAACCCTACTTAAATTTTTCTTAATTTACGTGATTATTTTTAAAAACTTTAGTACATAATAGTAGGTTTCTTCGTTAAGTTAACAATTTATAAGCATTTTGGAATTTACATTTGGGAAGCAAAGCATTTTTAAATTTATAAGAAAATATTTTAGGAATTATGTTTGGTAAGCAACTTGTATATTAAAGTTTAAAAATTCGTCAAATTTTATTCGTTAAATTTTGTAACTTGATTATTTTCTAGTTTTTCTTAAGTTTTTTTTTTTTTATTTTATTTACAATGTTTACAGCTTTGAGACACTATGAGGAACATTCACAGGACAATCATTTTTATTATGAACTTATTTTCGGTTGTGAATATTTTCATTCGTTAACTGTACCTACTGCAATGTCAAAGAATACTGTTTAATAGCGTATAATTTGAAAACGTAAACACATTACTAATAAATATATTTATCATACACTTTTTAAAGTGACGCTTCTTTTCGGGATTTATTTTTTTTTATGTGCATTGAGCACCATACATATATAAATTAAACCAAATTACTTAGTACTAACAAAACAAAGAGCTGTTGAATCAAAAACAGGTTCACACCGATATTTTTTTTTTAACGCATGTTCAGATGGTTCTAATTGAAAAATATCTACTAATTTAGTTAATAATACGAATTGAAAAAGGAAAGCGGTTAAAAGACAAAATAAATAACATGGATATGATGCGAAATGCCAAACTTAAGTTTTCAGGACGCTCACATCAGAGAAAACATCAGAAGGATGCTAACCAGTCTCATAGGAGAAGGGAACATTGTACAAGAAGGGACGTTTGTTCAAACATATTTTTTTTAAACACTTTTTGTGTTTTTAATGTTTTCAATGTATTGAATATTATCAATTCAATTTCGATAAATATTGTGTTCACACGGGAGTGTTTACTGTACACAGGAAATGATGTCAAAATTGGTTCACGTTGGTCTTAGCATGCGGCTCTAATAATTATTATTTCACTCAAGTGTTTTTTATAAGTTATAACGCTTCAACAATTGTTGAATGATTGTTTTCAGTCTTTAAAAACGGTGTATGCACAAAAATACGCTAAAAGTATTACATACTCTGGGCATCGTTATTGAGGCTTTTTGTTTTTTTGTCAATTTTGTATAACATTTTGAAGAACTTCTGCAGTAACAGCGATAACGCTCTATATCCTCCTATCCGGCAGTATGAGCCATTAAATAACAACGGCGTAGACAATTCTGGCAGCTATGATGAACCATACAGATTGATCATTATCTAGTTGTTAATGTTATTGGGCATTCTCGCGAAAGTTGTGCAGAATAACATCGTACGGAACTCCATTGAATTCGGTAAGAACGCCCTCTGATGAACACACTCAGTTCTTTTGAGTTTACAATATCCCGTGTTAAGTATTTTTTTAAATTATTTATTATAGATTACAATGTAAAATAAACTACAAGGAATAATACCAGTATTAAATAAGATTGTCTAGTTTGATGAGTTTCAATACCTTTGTCAATTTTTGTTCAGTAGGCTGCTTCAGTACATATATCAAGTATTGTTTTATTGTTTGTTGATTGTCTTAATAATGAATTTTTATTTGGGTAATATGCGAAAATGGTAAAAGAGCTTCTTTATTACATTTGATTATGTGGCACCTTCGTGGATCAGTTTTGGACAGCAAGAAACTGTATGTGATGATGGAATGCCCAATTCTAACAAACGTTGGAATGAGTCGTATACGACAAACGCCAACGGGAATAAGGGTGATTATCAAATATCGTGTTGATATTTGATAGCCATAATAGGGCTGTCAGTGTTTTGATCCGGCAAAAGATAAGGACAAAATCCAACGAAATAAAAGATAAGTTCGTGGAAAGGACATGGTCGCCGTGATATAACTTGCTGCGACTGTGCGATTTTTGGCTGAGGGTAGCTACCAGAAAGGTGTAGGAAAACATTTTAATTAAGGACTACAACAGCCTACATTCAAAAAATGCTAAGTGATGCTAACAAAAACATTCTGCCAACCTTTTTATACCCGGTACCACACTGTGGTGACATTCCATTTGTAACGCACATAAGGAGGCGTTGTAGGTATGACAAACTATATATATTATTGATCAGCATCACTTTCTTAGTCGATATAGCGATGTCCGTCTGTCCGTCTGTCCGCACGATTACGGCCGTAATTTAAGAGCTATCGACTTAAAATTTGGTACATACGCTTTTATCCACCAAACTGAGGCTAAGTTCGAAGATGAGCAAGATCGGATGAAACCGACTACTACCTCCTATACAAAAATATCGGATTTATATAGCTTTTTCATGTTAAAATTTAATTTAAATAGCTACAGTAAAGATAGCAAGTTTAAACTTTGCACATATTGTTTTAGTAATATTTAAAATTTGTTGACAAAAAAATGAGCTTGGTCGAATAAAAACTACCCATACCTCTCATACAAATATATAATTTTTTAATACTAAAATATTTTTTACAATAATATATGTAGTACCGGGTATTTGAGCTTCGGCACAGACGATGATAATTGTCTTACTGGTTTTTTCATCTCTTGATGATGGTCTAGGCTGGGTTATAGCTACATCTATAGTCCCATTCGATCTTGGCGTCAACATTTAAGGCTCTGCTTTCAAAATCCCTTTGCCAATGAAATATATTTTCTATCAATTCCATTAAATTGTTTCTGGTTTGTTACTTTGTTGTTTACATTTATCAACACTTCACTGCAAGTCGTAAACAAATTCCGTAACCAATTCCTATCGGAGCATATCGGAAGAAAATTCGGATGAAGCTGTCAAAAATATCAGTAAAAACTCACTTGATCGCACTGATTTGTCGGAACAAAAATTCGTATGAAATCGGAGAATTTTCCGTTACGACGGATACCTCGCTAGAGCCGAATGACAAAAATAATTGATTTTCTTGTCATTTTGTGGCGTTCAACACTTTACAGAATGACAGTGAAATTTTTCACATCACGTTCGGCTTACACAACTGGCGTTCAACGACGACAAAGCACCACTCGTAATTCTAAATTCAAATTGTCGTGTTTTAAATCGTCGTAAACGCCACTCGGAATAAGGGTGAAAATCTGCTTGGTCACTGCTGTTACTTCTGTTATTAGGTGATGATGAGAGTTTAGTTACGAAAAGGGATGTGAGATACTCGAGTCTATGCTACAGCAAAGGTACACCGGACTTGGTAAGCATGTTTTTGATGGTTGGGGTTGTCTTGAAAGCATTCAAGGCAGGTCTGATTTACCATTTGTTTGTGACCCGTACTTTATTTTTGACAGGATGATCGATATAATAATGTTGATGAGCATATTTACATGAGAATAACTACGTTTACATGCTAAGTACATATTTGATATTTACTTGCTGACGTTGTGCTCCTCATCAATATGTACTTACTTATGTTTGCGGTTTATGTGCCTCAGCTTTCTCTAACTATCTATCGATATGTGCGTTACATTGAGCCCTGTGTTAGGAATTGTTCCACTTAAAACTGATCTTCCGCATACTTGCCCATAAACGTATGTCACGTTTCCTTTTAAACTCCTCAAAATGGTTCAGCAAATTGCACTTGCAGGCACATCCTCTCTAACTGATTTTCGAATTTCTTCCCAATTTCAGATTTGCTACGCGAAGAACAGCAGCCGCTGTCAGTTACAAAGAAGCTAGTGAAGATGAGAAAACCGATTCCGAAGATTTGGTCGAAGTCGACTATGCAGCCGATGAAGCCATCCAAGCGGCCGCCGATGTTGAAGAGGAAAAGTGTGAAACCATTGAACGGATAGTGGCGAGAAGAATCGGAAAAAAAGGCGTCACAGGCAACCAAACTACCATCTACGCCATCGAAGAGAACGGGGATCCCAATGAGGGTGTGAACGAGAACGACACTGACAACACCGAGGTGCAATATCACATCAAATGGAAAGGCTGGTCATACATTCACAATACCTGGGAGTCGGAGCACTCGCTGCGCGAACAGAAAGTGAAAGGCATGAAGAAGCTGGACAATTTCATCAAGCGCGAGCAGGACATTGACTACTGGCGAAAGTATGCAGGTCCCGAGGACATTGACTACTTTGAATGCCAGCTAGAGCTGCAGAATGATCTCCTCAAGAGTTACAATAACATCGATCGAATTATCGCGAAGAACGACAAGCCCGATGGAGCCTGTGAATACCTCTGCAAATGGCAATCGCTGCCATATGCCGAAGCGACGTGGGAAGACGCTAGTCTAGTGATGAAAAAATGGCAACAAACGGCCAAGGAGTTTACCGACCGTGAGTTGTCGAAATGTTCTCCATCGCGGCACTGTAAGGTGCTGAAAAGTCGGCCAAAGTTCTCCAAGATGAAGAATCAACCGGATTTCTTGAGTGAGGGTTTGGTGCTGCGTGACTACCAGATGGACGGCTTGAATTGGTTAATTCATTCGTGGTGCAAGGAGAATTCGGTGATACTGGCGGACGAAATGGGCCTAGGAAAGACAATACAAACGATTTGCTTCCTGTACTCACTGTTTAAGTCGCACCATTTGTATGGACCGTTTTTGTGTGTCGTGCCGCTGAGTACAATGACGGCGTGGCAGCGAGAGTTCATACTATGGGCGCCGGACATGAACGTGGTCACATACCTGGGCGATGTCAAGTCGAGGGAGATGATTCGCCAGTTCGAGTGGCAGTTTGACGGATCGAAAAGGCTGAAGTTCAACACAATCCTAACAACATACGAGATTGTCCTTAAGGATAAAGCATTTCTGGGCAGCCTCCAGTGGGCGGCTCTCATGGTTGACGAAGCGCATCGACTGAAGAACGACGATTCTCTGCTTTACAAAAGCCTAAAGGAGTTCGACACCAATCACCGGCTGTTGATCACGGGCACTCCGCTGCAGAATTCTCTAAAGGAATTGTGGGCACTGTTGCATTTCATCATGCCGGAGAAGTTCGATACGTGGGAGAACTTCGAAATTGAGCACGGCAACGCCGCGGACAAGGGTTACACGAGCCTGCATCAGCAGCTGGAGCCGTTCATACTTCGGCGCGTGAAAAAAGACGTGGAAAAGAGTCTTCCAGCAAAAGTGGAGCAGATTTTGCGTGTGGAAATGACCTCAGTTCAGAAGCAATACTACAAGTGGATTTTAACGAAAAACTTCAACGCGCTGCGCAAGGGAGTCAAAGGTTCGACGAGTACGTTCCTTAACATTGTGATTGAGCTGAAGAAATGTTGCAATCATGCGGCACTCATACGTCCGTCCGAGTTTGAATTGGCCGGCATGCTGCAGGATGAGGCGCTGCAAACGCTGCTGAAGGGCTCTGGTAAAATGGTTTTGCTCGATAAGCTGTTGTGTCGTCTGAAGGAGACTGGTCACAGGGTGCTGATCTTCTCACAAATGGTTCGGATGCTGGACATTTTGGCCGATTACTTGCAGAAGAGGCATTTTTCATTCCAACGTCTCGACGGCAGTATAAAGGGCGAAATGCGACGCCAAGCACTAGATCACTTTAACGCCGAGAACAGTACCGACTTTTGTTTTCTCCTGTCGACCAGGGCGGGTGGGTTGGGCATCAATTTGGCAACTGCAGACACTGTGATTATCTTTGATTCCGATTGGAATCCACAGAATGACCTGCAAGCTCAGGCGAGAGCACATCGAATCGGTCAGAAGAATCAGGTTAACATCTACCGGCTGGTGACGGCGCGTTCCGTGGAAGAGAACATAGTTGAGCGGGCGAAGCAGAAGATGGTTTTGGATCACTTGGTTATCCAACGAATGGATACGACGGGTAGAACGGTCTTGGATAAGAACAGCTCCTCGAACACTACGCCCTTCAACAAGGACGATCTGTCTGCGATCTTGAAGTTCGGTGCCGAAGAGTTGTTCAAAGACGAGCAAGAGAACGATGACGATCTGGTATGTGATATCGACGAGATTTTGCGGCGCGCCGAGACGCGCAACGAAGATCCTGAGATGCCGGGCGACGACTTGCTGTCGGCGTTTAAGGTCGCCAGCATTATGGCGTTTGAGGAGGAGACTGATCCGACATCGATCGATGCGAACCAAGATGCAAACAACGAAGACACAAAAGACTGGGACGACATAATCCCCGTAGACTTTCGAAAGGTTATCGAGAGTGAAGAGCGGAACAAGGAAATGGAGGACCTGTACCTGCCCCCACGTCGAAAGACGGCGAACATGAACGCAGGCGACACGCCACGCCAGCGAAAGAACAGCAAGAAAGAGGATTCCGAATCGGAGGACGCCAGTGATGCGAGCGGTGACGATCGGCCCAAGAAAAGAGGTCGCCCGCCAGTTAAGGAGAAAATCCAAGGCTTTACCGACGCGGAACTGCGTCGCTTCATTAAGAGTTATAAGAAATTCCCCTCCCCGCTAACTAGATTAGAGGCTATTGCATGTGATGCGGAGCTCCAAGAGAAGCCGTTAGCCGAGCTGAAGCGAATTGGACAAATGTTGCACGATCGTTGTGTTCAGTTTCTGGAGGAGCACAAGGACATCGACGCGCCAAAAGCAGCAGTGGCTGCGGCGACAGCCGCTGCTACGCCTAGCAATGGCGAGGAAGCAGCGAAGCGAAAAAGTCGAGCTACCTACTCGGTTAAGTTCGGCGGAGTGTCGTTCAACGCGAAAACCTTGCTTTCGTGTGAGGAAGAGTTAAAGCCACTAAATGAGATTATTCCAGCCTCAGCGCAAGAACGTCTCACGTGGCAACTAGGCGTGCACACGCGGCCGGCAAACTTCGATGTTGAATGGAATATCGAGGAGGACTCCAAACTGCTGTGTGGCATCTACCAATACGGCATTGGCTCGTGGGAGGCAATGAAAATGGATCCATCGTTGAACCTCACCGAAAAGATTCTGCCGAACGACGCCAAGAAGCCCCAGACGAAGCATTTACAATCGAGAGCCGAATACCTGCTAAAAATCATTAAAAAGAACGTCGAGCTGAAGAAGGGCGTGCAGCGACAGAAACGAACGAGAAAACCGAAAGAGCCCAAGGCGGAGGTAAAAAAATCCAACTCAGAGTCAAATGCTGCCGAAGACGTATCGCTGGGCGTTACAGATGCGGACAAGAAGCAAAAAGCCAAGGACTCTGTCGAAGGGAGCGCAGCTGATGCAGCAGATGTGACAACGGGTAAAGTGACAGCCACCAACTCGGAGGATGCGCCGAAGAAGGGCAAATCAAAACGCGCCAACAAGGAGCAAAAGAAATCCAAAAAGAAGGGCTCGGAGAACAAGCCAATGCACTTTACGGCGAACAATGAACCACGTGCCCTCGAGGTACTCGGCGACTTGGACCCGAACATCTTCAACGAGTGCAAGGAGAAGATGCGGCCGGTGAAGAAGGCTCTGAAAGCTCTCGATCGCCCAGATTCCACGCTCTCCAATCAAGAGCAGGTGAATCACACCCGCGAATGCCTCCTGAGCATAGGCAAACAGATTGATGTCTGTTTGAATGAATACAAAGACGCCGACAAGATCAAAGAGTGGCGCAGTAATTTGTGGTATTTCGTGTCGAAATTCACCGAGTTCGACGCAAAGAAGCTGTTCAAACTTTATAAGCACGCGTTGAAGTTGAGCGAGGAGGACGGTAAAAAGAAAAAATCAGCTAGTGGCACATCAAAGGAGCAGGAGAATGGAACGGCAACCTCAAAGACTGGCAAAAGTCCCGGCAAGCGGAAGAAGAAAGACAAGGACAAGGATGCGTCAGGTGCGTCTAAGAAACCTGCCGACGGTAGTGCGAAGCAAAAGAAACGTTTATCGGCGCCAACGACGCCGGGACTCAATGTATCGGATTCGCCGTCAAAGCGGAAGCGAGAAGAAAGCGAGGGCGATTCGAAGGCATTCAAGAGAGCCAACACAGAGTCCAGGTTAGTGGTTTTTATTTTCACAATTCTCTTTTCTAAGCTATGATTCGATTCTATAATTTCCAATTTTTCTACTTGAAGAAATCGTGAAAGTCGTGAAAAAGACGAACGCAAGAAACGTGACGAATATTTTGCCGGCACGAATAATCCCGAGACGCCCAACCGTGATAGAAGAAACTCAATAACATCGCCTTCAACACCAAATAATCGGACGCATCCAAGTTCAAGTCAGCGAATGCCCGGTGGTGGCGTCTATCCAGATGGTCGAACGAATTCGCCGTTTGTCGAATCAGATCGATGGAATCATAGAGATAGGTGAGTTATTTTTTTTCCTCGTTTCTTTTAATCCAGCAACCATCAACTGATCATTTGTATTTTGTTCTGTTTCATTAGCAGATATGGACCGGGTGATTTTAAAAGAGGCGGCGGCGGTAGCGAACGTTACGATGGCTACGGTGGAAGAAATAATCATTCGCACGGCTACCATAGAGACCATCGGGATCGCGACAGAGATCGGGATAGGCGACCCGAGAAACGAAGGTAAGTTGCATAAGAGTCTCTTGATTGGTTGTACATAATGTCTTTTCGGAAGTCATAACAAGAGGAACAAGAAATAACAAATAGTGTCAGTCGAAGGGAATGCATCTTGCTTAAAAATATGTCGTCCGTGGTGGTCGAGTGGCACATCAAGTGGCACATCAATAATACATCATAATATAAAGACTTAAAGATCGATCACCGGATCGATCCTTACTGTATGATTTGCAAGCCGTCTTTCTCCCGACGACTCATCTATTGCATTGCGCCTCCATTTCTATAAATTTAATAATAAAAATGTTCTTTCTTTCTCTAGATACCAACAGCCTCATCCGCCCCCGCAAATGAACTATGCTGGTCATTACATGCCGCAAAATTACTACATGGCAAATGGTGGCATTCCTCAACCCACACCGCCGCCACACAGCTACCGAGACAATAGGTATCCACAGGCAGGCGAATGGCCGCGAGACGGCCGAATGGACTACCCGCCCGATTATCGTCGCAGTGGCGGCGGCGGCGGAGAATATGATCGGCGCCCGCCGCCCACGTAATCCCATCGCACATACACACATCGTAATCGTAGTCCATCCCCCCCTCCCCCAACAATCACATACACACACAACACACACGTCATACCTTTTGCATAGTTACTACTTAATTTTGTGTTAACTCAATGAAAATAATTCCAAATTGGAATTACATTTATTTAATTTAAATTTAATATTATTTAGTTTTTAAGTCAAAGGGTCTCTTTTAACTAACAACAACTACAGCTCGGGTCTGTCCATGGGGAGCAGACATCTTAGGATTATGTAAAAAGGAAATAAAAACAACATCAATCAACAATTTGTCATATAAATAATGTTTTATATGTAAAACTAACGGTAGTCTGAGTACACTAGAAAAAAAAAAAACAAAAAGAAATTGAACAAAAATTGTAACGATAACTATTTATATACCTAACAAAAATTAAAAATTAAAACCAATTAAAAGTATTTAGCTTTTAATTGCGGTTTAGTGTTAATATTTTAATATTTTTAAACAAAATCAAATCAATCACCTATTCAACAATTTATTATATGCCTGTGTACCATATGCGCGAAAGAAAATACATTTTATTATTATTTTTGAAATCTCATCTACATTTTGTTATTGTATTTATATAGGTATGTAACTACCCAGAAATATTTTCTCCTACGGCAGTATAACTCTGTATGTACGCATTTCTTTAACAAAACCAATCATACTACCGAGAAAACAAAACACACGATTATACATAAATACGACTCACAGCATAGACAACATTTAATCGTAACAATTTCCTTTTGTATTCAATATAGCAATGGAAAAGAAACCAATCTAGATAATATCCCAATATGTATTCGTATCGACTAAGCACGATAAGAGATGACAATGAGGGTGATTTTTTTTTTATTATTAAACAAATATGCATAATAGACAAAACATATATAAAATAGCATTACATACGAAGAACGTTGTTTGCCAGCAACGTCAGCAGCCTATAATGAGTTTTAAGGTATAGTATCTGTAAAAAATGTAACTTATATAAGTAAAATCCACATTTGTAAGTAGGTAAATATTTTAAGTCTGTAAATAGATAAAAATAAACAAAAAATAATAATTATGCATTACTATCACTTTGGAATTAAAAAAAAAACAAAAACTCCAATATTAAAAGAGAATCAGTAAAACAAAAAAAAAATAACAAATCGTTTCTTTTTTTAATTTCAGTTTATATTATTGTCGTTTGCTATGATTTTGTGTAAATATAGAAAAAGATAAATAAAAATTTATATTTTAAAAGTGAATTGCGTTGTAAGTGTGTGTTCACTTGTTTTATCTCAAATATTCATATGGGATGGTCATCAGTAACCCAGTCGCGAACTTGGCAAGTCATTACCTTAGGAATAGGTTCTTGCAGCACCAACCATCTAATGGAAGCTTCATTACAACTAATGAGACTTCCTCATTCTCGGTAAGGCCATCCAACAGGCGTTCCTTTTCCTTAAACTTAACAAAGGTAGTGCAAGTGCCATGAATGGTAATGCAGAAGAAAATGGGGTATGATAAGATCAGTAAGCGCATTACTGGAGTCGAGGCCACCTCAAATTTAAAAAATTGTGATGACAATCGTACACCAACAATTTATTCATATCATAAATATGTTTATGATTTGAAAATAGTTTGATTGAATGGACAAGCCAGGCCCTGGGCAAAAAACAACTCCTCTCGGCGATAGTCTTTGAACCAAAGATTCGTCTTGAGGTATGATTCACAGTCACAGCCTAGTAATGCAGAAGAGAATCGAGTATATTACAGCATATTAAGATAACCGTGATCCTAACTTACGGGCAAAACATCATTTTTCGTACAGTTTAGCTTTGCCCTCGGAAGTAAAGTGTTCTTCTAAGTAAAAATAAATAATTTTTTTTTGTGGTAACCGGAAATTTAAACTCGGTAACTCATGAATTTCCTACTCCCTAGGTAATGAAGGGTAGAGGTCCCTCCTATGACATGACCGTGTAAAAGTAATGACTTCTAGACGACTGGGAAGTAACATGGGTTCACAGTGGAATTGTAATAACATGGTGCAGCGACAACACAACCTCAATACACCTACTATGTATATGCAAAAAAAAAAAATAGGTAATGCTGAGGAATGCATTTCCTTAAAGTAACCAAAGGCAGCTTCCAGGTAGGTTTTAGAGAACTCGGTGAGTCGAATTTAAACTGAGGGATGAGAGATGGTCGCATTTCTTTTGGCGAATACCTCTTTAACATTTCAAGTGATGTGTTTCTTTTAACACAAATATACACTGGAATTGTAAACTAGGAAATTTGATGCGAAAAATCGATTATGAAATTTTGGAAAAAGCATCTTGATTAGGTACTTGGTACTGCTATGGTTGTGAAACGAAATTTTTGAAGTAAAAGAATAAATAATCACGAAAACCCAGATATATTCATCCTGGAGACACCACATCTGGGAACACGGACTTCAGTATTTGGATCAATAAACCTACAGCGAAATTGCAAAGGACAATTGGCAAGGGACGCTTCCAGTATTCTGCATGTAGGAACCTTCGGGGGGTAAACATTGGGTAAAAATGCGGATATCCAACACACCTCAACAAAGAAATATTGTGAGAAAGTGTGGCGTCCAGAATTTTAACCCATCACGTATACTAATGCCTTGCAGCTGGCCCTGTCAGCAGCTAGTGCAGAAGACGAGTGGGAACACTGCTAGAATGCCACAATTTATGCCGTGACTTATGTGCTATGCTAATGTCACTCGAACACCACCACGAAACCCCTAGTTTGATGAACAATGTCGACATTGGAGGAAACGAAGAGGCGGCAAGCAGCGAAAGATTGGCCCTCCTCTTTCAAAAAAGAGCACGAGAAGAGCGCAATCGAAGAAATTGAGAAATTTTGTTCAAGGAACAGAGTGTATGGAAGTTTTTTTTTATAAAAAGAACGTGCATATGGAGATGACAGATAAATCCATGTAGTAGAACTTTTCCAGACTCTATAACGGCCATTTATATAGTCTGCAGAAATATTTTTCCACATTTTCAGCATTTCAGGGTGCTTGGCTACGAGGAGAGCTGACCTTGAATAGGGAAATGGTATTTCGCCATTGTCAGTTTTTTTAAAATTAAACCCGAACGCTAAAAATTATGCGCTTTGTGTATTTTTTTTTATTAAAAACAAACAGCATCATCCACAAATTTAAAAGAGAAATATATCTCTACAAGTGATTCTGTGCATCACTGTACATTTTTCTGTAAACAATTTTACAGCCTCGTTTGCCCCGCAGCGCAGTAGACACGAGCAGATTTTTTGACAGCTCAGCTGTTTGTGTTTGTTCCGTTATCGAGTCGAGAAGTGCCGCTCAGTTATTCCTCAAATAAATTTGCGATTTATATGAATTCTGCATAAACAAACGCAAATAAAAATGTTTAAGCTGGTAAATTTGCAAACACTGAGGAATATTCGTAAGTTTTCAACTGCGAAGCTGGTTGACATTGCCGATAATTTGGGAACATGGAAAACGAAACTGCATGACGCTGGAGTTGGCGATATCGACTTTAACCTCAAGTGCATTGTTGCTCATGTAACCAAGAAGAATTTTGTAAGTTGCGTTTTATTTTATTTCATTTTGAGAAAGAGTTTTATTTAAAATCTATTCAATAACTAAATGGAGGTTTTTGTTTTTGTTAAAAATTCGGTACCATGTTAATGCGGCGAATTGGTTTTTATGTAACTGTCGGCGACTTTTTCATATAGTCATTTGTGTTTTATGAAATTTCAATTCATGTTTTGTTTCCATCATAGAGCTCTGTTAAAAACTACGAAGATGTACAACTATCTGAAAGCGAATATAGAGAATTCGAGCGGTTAGTAGAATGTCGCATCGCACGTATGCCCTTACAGTATATACTCGGGGAATGGGATTTCATGGATTTGACATTAAAAATGCAGCCAACGGTTTTCATTCCTCGTCCAGAGACAGAAGAATTTGTTCGAATGCTGCTGGAGAAACTCGATCCGAAAAAGCCATTTAATTTTCTTGAAGTAGGTTGTGGTTGTGGTGCAATTTCTTTGGCAATTCTCCATCGAATGAAGAATGCAAACAGTGTTGCACTTGAACGTAGTGGAATTGCCACAAAACTGGCAATGGAAAATGCTAAATTACTAAACCTAGACGATCGATTTACAGTATACCATCACACTACGACCAAGGAAGCGCTAGTACCTGAAGCATTGAAAAATTCTAAATTCGACATTGTTATCTCAAACCCACCGTATGTGATGGACAAAGAATTTCCTCTTCTCGAGCCGGAGGTCAAAGTGTAAGTTTTAAACGTTTCTTATATTATATTTTTTTAAATGTTACAACAAAATTTCTTCATGCAGATATGAAAATGCGAACGCATTACTTGGCGGGCAAGATGGATTGAGGGTCGCCAGAAGTGTTTGTGATGTGGCTAATGAGCATTTGGTACCTGGTGGCAAGCTTTGGATGGAATTGGGCAGTTCACATCCACCGCTTGTTCAAACAATTATCGACTCACAGTATGAAGGAAAACTGAAGTATTTAAGTGGATACGAAGATCAGTATAAACGAGAGAGATTCGTTGAAATCGCCAAAGTGTAAGATAATTTTCTTCTTCAAATTGTTAGTAGAATAATAAATGAATATATAATGTAGTTGAATTAAAAATGTTGCTGTTTTGAAAACATCATGAATTAAGGTGTTACTGTGTTTTGTACTTTCCAGATTGCAGTTGCCTTGCAAGCTTGAAGAGGATAGAATAAAAATTACGTACTCAAGTTTTTAAGACTCTGTCATGTTTTTTGTTTAACACTCATCTTCATCAAGTTGTATCATCATTCATCACATCACCTTTGCTAACATCATTCGTGAGTACATTCTTAAATTATCTTTTTTGAAATAATATAAATGCACAACTAGTTTGAGTAAAATATGTTTTCATTCTTTAAACCGCCAACAATGAACACAATTTATATTAGACAATGGACCCCATAGTCGGGGAATAATACAGTTCATATTGTACATGGTCCAATATATTGCTGCTCAGATTAGACAATCGCTCAAGATGAACACTGCTACATCTTTTGTTGACTTCATCGGGGAATTAGTTGCGTATAAATCAGCTTTAAACTAATTAAGAGATTATGTTAAATCCGTAGCTGAAGTAGGTATAAAAAGATGAATCTAAAATGAAAGAAACAGAAGGTGGAGTTTTTTTCTCACTCGCCCAAGTTATATGACCAGTAAATACTGTTTATTTAGGTTCTTCAATAATCTTAACCTCATTTCTGATTAAAACCTCAAAACCGAGATTGTTCGCGAAAAGAAATTTTGCCCTTTTGAAACAAGTAAAAATAAGAATATTTAGAAAAACAACATTCTATAAGAATCCAATAAGTATTTAACTTGTATGCATATGAGAACATAACAAGCCGACCAAATTGATTACTCAGAGAGAAATGTCGAAAGGACATACATACGACATAGGTACGAGGGACGAGAAACAAAGTTGTTGTTGATGTGAAACACATGGATTACTCGTTATAAATATTACTTGCAAAGTTCACAAATAATCACTGAGTTCTCTCTATACCGTTCCTTTGATTACGTAGTCCTGTATTCAATCTAATCCATTGAAATGAATTACCCGTGGATATCAATCGGCATTATTTTTTGAAATCTCCTTCAATCAATCATCATGCAGCTAGTAACAGATTTACCGCATTCGCTTAGCAAATAAAATATGATACTCGGGGTTTATTCAATTTGAAATAACCACAATTTGTGGCCTAGTTTGAACTGAATTAAGTAGGTTCGCAACACTAAACTATATCAATTCGATTTCGAAACTAAAATCAATAATGCATGCATATAGTAAGTGGGGATCTAAATCGGAAATGATTAATGTCCTGGTCGGGATATTTTGTGCGACACCAAAACGCGAATAACATATGCAATCAAATAAGTTTGAAAGGTTTTTCATTTAATAAGTCCATGGGATTACTTTTTTTTGTTGACAGGCAATCAAAGTGGCAGTTTATATATTTCTAAATATGCTACTTATTATATTGAGGGGTAATTTAAAAATCAACTGATTTGTGCATCCGAAACCCACATGAGCGAGTTTTAGAACAATATCTAAAAATTGATTTTAAGTCAGCATCTCCTAGCTGTGATCCGAATAAGCCTTTGTATTTTCTCCCCTTTTTATAAAAGTAATGACACACGATCCAGGTTATTACTCTTTAATTTGACGATTTAAATGAAGCAGTCCTCCGCCCTCTTCAATTCTCATCTCATTGCCACTTTTACGAAAGCCAATACATTTTTCAATCAATACCAACACTGACGGGCAAATAGCACCGGAGATATAAAAAAACGAATCAACCAACATCTGTGCGGCCCACTAGACGTGTACTTGTTGTATTTTTTTTATTACTATTTTTAAAGTTGTCCCGACGCAATTATTCCTCGTCGTCCTCAGCTTTTTTTTTCGTTTTATTGTTTGTATTGTTTGATCGCTGTGGAGGGGCATTGTAAAATGTATAAAATGTAAACATCTATCACCCTCTCACCATCATAAGTTATTCATTGACACTCAACAGTATGCGGCATCCGGACTAACCCTGATAGATGCTATATTAAAGTCAATCCCTAAAGGCGTGTATCACCGCTTTTGAGAAGACAAAAGCGTCGGTTTCTGTTTTTTTTTTGTTTCTTTTGAGTTTATCATTCACAACACAGTGAATGTTCGCCTTGTTGTTGTCGTTGTATTTTTTTACTACCTACTCGGATAATAGTCGTGTATAGTAAGAAAATGTTAGGGTAAATCGTTTTCGTCCCCACAAAATTTCCTGTTGCTCTGGGCTAACATCTCCGGAACGGAAATCCTACCACAAACTAATATTCGGTGTTCCATCAAAGAAACACCTTCTTTCTCACCCCATAGCACTGGATCCGACTGAATCAGACGACTTGCAAGCAATTTAAGTTCGATTTATTCAATCAGTAGAGGTCCTTAGAGTACTTTACTCTCTCTCTTTCACTCTGTACACTATGTGTCATTATCAATAACCAGCAATAATGAATGTTATGCCTTTCAACACTCATTACCCGCAGCAGAAAGGACATTCTTCACAAGTACTAAAGTGAAATTATTATTTACATATCAAGAGGAGAAGGAAAAAGAAAAAAAAAACGACTAAATATTCCCACGCACACATGGCCCAGAGAACGTGAGAAAAACACAAATTTTAAAAAGGATATACCATCTACCAATATCTCTGTTGTATCAGAGTGAATCCTTTTGCCAAGGTACAACTTTCTCCAAGTATATGTAGTACAACACCACCGGAACACAATACAAAATTTAATTTGGAGTGTGGAGAGCTTTACTTTTTTTTCGTATTGGTCTTTTTTTCAATGTCGAACAGAAGAAGAAGAAATGGCAAAGTTCTTCTAACTTTACTTGCAGTACATCCTTAACATCCTTGGCATCTAATCACACTCATACAGGCAGATGAAGAGATCGTACATGTGTAGTAGATTGTACCTACATATAAGGGAAAGCGAGAGAGAGAGAAAGAGCGAAAAAGTTTTTTTTTTAACGAAGTATCTGTAGTAGGTACCACTAAACGGATGGATGGGATACGATACGAATGGGGTGGCTGGGATTCCCATTCAAAAAAGGAAGTTGCTGCGCAAGCTTTGCGTGGATACTCACATTTCCAATTCAATTTTACACACACAGTAAACAGGAGCAGCAGCCAGCCAGCACCACAGACGACCGAAGAGATATTTTCCATTCGCACTACCGATGGTCCATGGCCAAAAAGCTGTCAGCAATAAGTTTTTGCTCAATAAGTTGCAAGGGTACGCAGAGAAAGGCCACACATACCGTTTGTTCGCGGAGTTGCTCGGAGTGGTTAAAATTAAATTTATTTTAACATACAAAGTAAAAAAAAAAATACATCCTCACCAGTAAAAGGGACACTCCAGAGGAACTATAAAACTTTGCGCAAAATGAGACAAAATTAATTTACCTTCGAAAAACGTCTATTTTCCCTTCGTTCTTCGCATACTGTGTTCTTTAGCTTACGTTGTCCCCGTTTGCGCGTTATCCTTGAAGTAATTATATTCTATTACCCAAAAGAACAATTTATTCTTCCCTTTGTTTCCGTTTAAACTAGTCCGAAAAACAAACTTGCACCAAAAAAAAAAAAAAAGGATACACCATTATCAATCGAGCTGAAAAAAGTGTATCTCATATCCTATTGTTCGAATTTTTCGTTTTCAATGCATGTGCTAAACGAAATACTACATATTCGACTCTGAAAAAAACATATTGAGTGTTTAAATGTTGGAAAAAAATATATATATACATATATTCCCGTTTCTCTGCAAAAGTGTAAAGTGAATCCTTGAACTAAAGGCAATTGTTGATATCGACGAATGGTCCATGATTTCCAACTGAAAAAAGTGTATCTTCTGAGTGTGCTTTCAAACTATACGAGTGTTCAACGAGAAAATTCAAAGAAAATCACTTTCTTGAACAGATTCAGAGATATATATTTCGTGATAAGGCAATTTCCATTTTTTTTATTCCATTGCGTGTGTGTATATCTCCTTCATGTACATTTTTACATTCCAATCTTGATCAGAAAAAAACCACGTCCTAACTCACCTGCCAAATACAAGAAAGGAAACAACGTTTTTTTTTTCTTGCCACACAGACACACACATAATGTCGAATTTATTATGTTCATTTTAATTTTTTATTTTCGCTAATTAAATCAACTTCTCTATATAACAGAGAGACAAACATAATTTCAAATTCACGTACAAAAAAAAAAAAAAACATATATACGATAAGGCCACTGTATATATAAAAATACATATGTATGTAGATATTTTTGTACATCACTCCTCCATATATACACAGAGAAGGAATGTAATCGATTTTATTCAACAGAAGAATTTAAAATTTGTTGCTCTCTCTTTGATTGTTATTTTTAAACATGCTTTGGAATTTATTATTTCTTTTTATTAATTTTTCTTAAAATCTAGCAACTTCAGTAATTAAATTGCTTAAAAAAGTCACGCACACTCACACATAGAAAAAAGCCAAAAAAAAAAAAAAGCCAATTCAAAGAAAATTCAAACTTAAACAAAAAAATGCGCTAATAAATAAAGTGTACAAAATGTAAACTAAAAACAAAAAAATAAATAAATGAAATAATCAACCAACTTAATCTCCACACATCGGAAAGCACAAAAACAAACAGAAAAAACTTAACAAAATGCTAAATACGAAGAAGAAAAAATAACAACAAAACTAATAAATATAAAAAGAAAATCAAAACATCAACCAAACTACTTAGTTAAACAATTTTAAAGTTTTAATTATTTTTTTTTAAACTAAAAACAAAGAAAAAACCAACCAAAGCAACTGCATTGTTTTGAATTAATTTTCTGTTTTACTTTGCAAAATTCTTGCACGTTCGCTACTCGATACTTCATCAATTTTTCTAAAATAATAAATAAATTAATTATAAATCATTTATTTTAAATAAGAAAAAAATAATGATAAACAAATTCAAGCAATTAAAGAAATCCATATTTCAATGACAGTTTGTCAAATTTTCTCAATTGGATTCTTCTTGTTAGCTTTGTAATGCTGTTTCATTTTATTTCATTTATTCTTTATTTTTTTTTGTTGTAATTTACTGCCTTCTACTAAGTAGTTAGAAGTTTTTATAATAATACAAACAAAAAAATTAAAATATTCACTAAACAAAAGCAATTTCAACGATACTCATTTGAAAAAAAAAGCTATGGAAAGCAAATGCACATTAAATGATCAACATTTCACATCAAATGGAAAAGTTAACCTCAAACAAATAACGGTATTAAAACTAAAATTCATTAAATTAAATAGTTAGTTATAAATATGTATATATTAACGTTTAAATAAAATTATAGTGGTTGGGGGATTGCATTGAACAACGGTCGGATTGTATTTGCTCACATGAAATGTGCTTTGTAGTCGTTGATTTATTATTTGGTGGTTAATTTTGGTGACAGTGTTGCCAGGTTGGCCAAACATCAATGCCAAAAACATTGATGAACAATACAAAATTGATTTTTTAACTATATATTTGAGTGAGGTAGTGGACTCTTTCAAGAAATCAAATAATCCGTAAACATTTCTACTCGTTACTGACTACTTTATCTACTTCGTCCAATTTTGATCAATTCTAGGTATAGTCAAAAATAATAAGTGGATTTTAAACTTGAATTGTTTAAATATGTTTTGCCTTGATTGTACGAAATGTGAACTGATTCCACAAGTCAATAGCCATCAGAATTTTTGTTTGCATAAACGTTGTTATGCTTTGGACTGGAACCCAAAACAGTGCCAGAAAAGTATACGAGTGCCAGCCACGAAGCAAGTCTGACGCCCCAGGGCGTCGTGAGGCACAGTTAGGGAACCCCTGGTAACCACCATTTTAATTTACGCACCACTTCCGTCTTTTGATGAAATTGGTTCATCACTTTTTTTTAAAGCTTTTCGTTTCAACGCCAATATATTGAACTTGTTGTCTGTTTTGAGAGACTGTGGATTATTTGGGTAAACCTTACTATACGATGAAGTTTTGAGCTGGAGAAGAAGTCGGTCAATCAATGCTCACATTTTTAAAAATTGATGTGCTCATTGAAAAGCAGTAATCACATCTTGGGCTGTATGGTCAGTGTAGAGTCCCAATATTAAAGAACCGATTTCTCTATAGTTTAGTATCAATTGACTTTTATTTTCCGTATTTTTATTTTATATAGTGCGACTTTATTTTCATTGTTTTACATTTTATATAGTCAAGTATTGGCATCGCACAGTGCCGATACTACAGTCAGCAGTGTCATTTTGTTGAAACCACGCGATAGGTGAATCGGCTGCGAACGTAAAAAATGTTCGAACATTAGGTATACGTTCTCATCTATCGCTACTGGATCTCCTTTTGCGTAGAACCCAGAAATCGTAACAAACTGTGACTCGAAGTGGATGAATTTGTCGCTCCTGAATTATTCGCTGGTTTTCCGCATCAGTGGCTCTGTGGTCATTTGTCCAATCGAATATCTACTACTTGACATTAAAAAAAACCGTATGCCCAAAACACATGTGCAGAAGTTCTGAATGCTTCACTGCACGCAGTACTGCAGATGAAACAGATGTGCAGAATTCAATTTGCAGCGGTTGCTGTCAATGCGGGAAAAAAATACGTGAGAGAAACACAGACGACAAATAATTCCCGTCTCTCTTTTCCTCGTATGCATCAGTAGCTGAATTTAAAATTTCGATGCTGCCAAGTCTATTTAATTTAATTCACTGCGTTGTTATGCAGTGGATTTAGAAATAGAGACATGTTGCAGTGCTGCGGTGGGTGCAGAATTTACATTTGTATCACCACATAAGAACATGTGTATTCTAATCCTGCTGCGCAGTGAATTCTGCACGTGTGTTTTGGGCAGTAATCTGTCTACTGTTTTGACGTTATTTTGTTGCTGTGATTTTATTTTATTTTCGAATCAGTTTTTATTCAATAACCGATATGTGAAGTCTCAGTTTCTCTTGATTGAGTTTTCTATGGAAAATAATGCAAATCGCTTCTTAAAATTTCCCGCAAGGTCATCGTATGTTTATTTAACCGAGATGAGCACCTCCTTCGGTCGATGTCGAAAGGGTATTCGTCAACAGCTACCTCTACGCAACGTATGTCTCGGAAACTTTCAAACGTAGGTTTTTCCAGTTTGACCGCGATTGATTATAGATTCTTCTTGCCGAAAACACACGATGGCATCTCTAGAAAGGACACTTCTTACATTGTGGAGTTTTGTCGAATCTAAGTTTCAAAAACGAAAAGCCTTTGTCCGATCGTTCAATGTAGCATTATCTTAAATTAAAATAACTTATATAGAAGAACTTAAACAAAACGTTTTGACAAATATTGCTTCTATCTAAAATTACACCTTTTTAAAATCCACTTAATATTTATGTCCCGACCTGTCCCTTAGGATAGTTTGTCTTTCATTTAAACTAGCTGAACGATGACCATCCTGCCCGTCTCTAATTGGTTTTGGTATACAAAATGGATAGCTGATATTAGTTTCTGATGGAAGACTTATTCACCTCCGAAATTCTTTATTTAATGGATGTTGCATCATGACTTTTTTGTCCCATCCGTGTTGCATCTGCCAAACTCTGAAACATAGGTAAGACTACTTCACGGAGCCTATAACACGATTAGGTGATATTTCATCGGACGACAAGGGGATGGGTCACTGTCTACCTGTTTCTTGTGAGTAATTTCATAGTCTAATCGCTCCAAATACTTAGGTACGTTTCACGTCTTAAAAACTATGCTACGGTTTCGCAAGATTTAATGGATTGGACTGTTTCTTTCCCTTCCCAGATTTTTCGAGGTTTCGAATGATAATGAAATTTCGATTTATACGGATGGTTCCACAACTAAGGAGGATACACTGTCAGGTATTTAATCTAGGGATATAGACCTTCACATGTCATTAAGACTTCCGGATACATGCAGTGTGTTCCAGGCAGAGGTTCTGGCCGTTCTCAAAGCTGCGGATCTACTTGATATGGTATCAATATCCAACAACAATATCGGTATCTACATTGATAGTCAGGCTGCCCTAAAGGCGCTAGAGTACTTCATCATCAAATCTGCACTAGTCAGGGGCTGCGCGCAGAACCAAGTCAGATTTTGTTGGGTACCCAGACACTGTGATATTGAGTTGTATCACGCAAGGGCTGATGTTCTGGCCAAAAACGGAGCAGAGCTTCCACAAAATGAAACTATTGAGGTCATAAGACCACCAATAGCCGTGGCAGGAGAATTATTCTCGATAAAATTAAAAATAGGACAGATCAAAGATGGTCGGATATAGTAGGGCACGGGGTCTCAAAGGCTCTGTGGCTTAAACTAGATTTGAAAATTTTCCAAAATGCAATAGATATACGTCTATTTACAAAATTTCAAAGCTAAAGCTTCCGTAAGTGTCAAAAAATATATTGTCCAATTCCGCCCACATTTCGCTAAGTGATTTTTTTAGACAATAAATATAAAATTTTACAACTTTCTCCCATGAATGTCGAAAAATGGTGTTTACGTTCATTTTTAAAACAAGATTTTCGTCTCAAGTGTGTTTGTTGTATGTCGCTGCCACGCCCCTTTTGCGTATATCTAGTCCTGGGAACACAGTCAGAAGACCCATGGAAGTTTCATGGTCCATGAATGTTAGATCGGATAGAGATTCTGGAAACATAAACAAAACGAACAAACAAACTTGCTGCATTCATTTTTAGACAGTGTATCTGTACTCGGCTGAGGTAAGAAAGAAAGCTTCTATGTTAAGACGTTTACATTTTTTGTTATTGCCGTTACGCCCGCGTTCAACTTAGTACCAATCAGCAGTTCCTGACTAATCGAGCAATTTTTTATCGCTGGGAATTTTAAACTTTTTTTCTCTGCGCAATTTCCCTCTCTGCTCTATGATTCCTGAATAACAGCACGACATACATTCACATCGTGAACAAATACCAATTACCTCTGTCTAGAATACAAACAAAATTTAAAATTAACCGTACGAATAAGTTCTCCAACCACTGTAATGCCACACCATCAAAAAAAAAAAAAAATATATTTTGCATGCAATAAACGCAAACAAAGGAAAATCACTTTGACTAAACTACTCGTCACTATGTGCTAATTTACAATAACAAAAAGAAAATCTAAACAAATGGAAACTCCATCTCCTTCATAGACTGTAAATAATAATAAAAAAAAAAACAAACAAATTGTTATGTATTTAAAAACCAAACCAATGGTCCTTCATTTGTTTACATTTTTTGCATAGTTAAACTATGTGTCCTTTGCTGTGCTCTTTTGTTTTCCCTTCTGTTATCCATACTCCATCGAGGACTTGTTGTGTGTGTTTATGTTGTTGATAATTTTTTTTTTATCCTGTTTTCCATTTCCAGTGTCTATATCTATTGGCATAGGATTTTCAATGCGTTCCTCTCAAAGAGAAATCATCATCGTCATCGTCGTTCATATAGGAGAGAGAGAAGATAGAGATCCTCTCAAATTTATTGTGTGCTTCCCCCCGTTTGAGGACCGCGGCAGAATGGGGGGTGGCGCCCAACATTGGAAATGTATACGGGCAAGGACATGGTCGGTCGTATCATTGAGTGTGTATTGGTTCTAGAGACTGCTGCTATTAAACTTTGGTTGTGTACACACGTTGGGGCTCTTCTTGTTGGACAGGGATATATCGAAAATCAGAAAAAAGGACTTTTTCTATTATTATTCCAGATTGTTTTTCTGCATTAGGGATGATGAGGATTCCTTAGCCAGCAGCAGTAGCAGCAGCAGCAGAATCATTTTGGAATAAGTTCTCTTGTATCTAGGGCAGGACGACGACGATGTTGGGATAAGAAAAAAAAAAAACAATTGGTCGGACTTGGAATGAACGATTTCTACGAGTATGTGCTACTGTTTCTGTTGCATAGAAGAGAGAGGAATTTCTTGTCCTTTGTTGCGGGAGGTTATTGCTTTCGTTTTCCCTTTTTTTTCTTTATATTTTGTAACTGGTATCTGTTAGTTGGATCGTAAGAAACAGAAGAAATGAGGTTAGGTTACTGCAACTCTGCAATGACAGTGGAAAAGGGGACATTTGCATATATAGACTTGGTTGGATTTGAAGCTGGCTCTTCAATTGGATTTAATTAAATTTTCACAAGATATCTGGATTTAGCTGCTCCAGCAGAGGAGCTGTTCAAACGAGTTGGCGATTGAGGACAGATGAGTTGTACTACTGCATTGATGGACTTTATGATGGTTTATGAGATGTGAGAAAACAAAGAAATATCCATCCATAGTTGTGAGCCAGAATTACTTATTTAGATGAGTGGCATGGAGAAGGCAATGAATAGTTATCGCGCAGAGCGATTTGTTGTTTTTTTTTCTAAAAGAAGTCCCTTGATAAAATCTAGAACAGTTTTGTTTTTGTGTATGTTGTTTTCGTTTTTCGTCGCAGGAAGCCAAACGTGTTCTTTGGGTCGATGGAATCGGGGGATTTTCAAATTTTGGCTTTATAAGGTGAAAATGTGAAAAGGTGCCGGATGTACACGGTCGGCAGTATAATGAAAGATTTATGTCGTGTATAGAAAATTTTTGTTAAAGGAAACTCCTTCTTTTTGCAGTGTATCCATGCATAGCAAATGTAAGATTCAAATGGGAGGAAAGGGGGTGGAAGAAACTGTGGATAAGTCTTTGCTTTAGATTTTCGCATTTTCCGCATGAATAGGATAGACCTACAATTTTATGCCGGTTCTGAAGGGAGTTGATGAGATTTCGCAAGGGAGTTGTGCTGTTTGTCAGGGACGATAAAGAAGGTTCTGACGACCGAAATTTTTTGTTGAAACTTGCCATAGTCGTCGTATAGGACATGTATTCTCTAGAGATCCCTAGCTCTTCTCATGTCTCTAACTTCGAGAGATACTTGGCTATGTAAGTATTCATATTAAATTTATTGGAGGTCGCAATAGCTCATTATTTCTAAAGAAATATGTACATATTGTGAGTTTGTTTTTTTATTTTGGCCAAACACTAAAGCTGTTGAAGGTTTTAAGACGACTATCCTCTGTCGGAGAATTTGGTGAACTTAAAGGTAGTATGGTGAATCAGCCCTTATACAATTGCTGGGGTTTTAAAACTCATTGGAATCTGTATTTGCTTGTCTGCAAGTTTTTGAAAATCTTTGGCATTAAATAAGAATTTGCTTGCCATTGAATTTCAAATAATTCTGAAACTGATTCAATATGATTTTATGAGCGGATCCGTCCGGCTTATCGTATCCGAAAGTTTGCCATGGTTTTTGTGTTATGGCGTTTTTTTTTCTTAATCCAATTCTCCCAAAATCCAGCGGTTGTCATTTGAACTTGTAGATATTCGTCTTAGAAAATCCTGAGAGATGTTTCCAAATATGTATTTTCGTTGTTCAAGTTCATAAGCATCCTAGGACTGGGTTGTGTTTCTTGACAAGGCTACCCGCGGTACTAGTAATTATTTTTAGTGTCCAGGCTAACTTTTACGAAGTCACAATGGCGAAAATTTCCATATAAAATTATCCATTGTGACCGTCAAAATATTTAAGTTGAAGACTAAAAATGATTATTGGTAAGGCCCTATGTTTTTACGAGTGTCTATCGTCCTTCTTTGCAACGCGCGTCGCTTTTTAGGCGAACATTTTTTGAAGTATGTGCTTGTCGGCACTTTTCTCCAAACTTCTTGCCGAAGACTTCAATATTGACGTTTTTAGGTGTTTACCAGACACCGTGGAAAATTCACATTTTTTAATACTCTTTTTGCAAGACCCACCAGACCACAGTTCCTAAATATGATAACAGTGCTGCTTTTCTTGCTTTAAACACAAGATACGAAGAGAATGATAAATGTTGAGCTCTTTGGGTAAAATCCTTTCTGATTTCTGTTTTTTTAAGTGAAGTTTCTTATGGCTTGGATACGTTTGCCCGTTTCCAATTCCGTATTACAAAGCCCATATTTCAAAAGGCAGCATACCCCCTGCCGGTGGTCCCTGTAGGATTTGGAATGAATGAAAGCCCGTAGAAAATACGGGCTTTTTGAAAATGTTCATTTACGGGTTTCTGTATTATAGGCTTTTATTTTACGCTCAAATTCGAAATGCTGTTTTTGCATTTACGGGCTTCTGTGAATGCGGGTTAACATTTTACGGTCAAACGTATCGTTCCGGTTTCTTTTTGCTCGTTGGGCAGTAATTTCGAATTACGATAAAACGGAAACTATGAAACGAAAAAGCGACAGTTCATTGGGCACTAATTCCGAGCATTGATGAAACGAAAAGCGACAGTCTGATGTGAAAGTCTAATGGCTCGTTAGATAGTAAATCGAAATTCCGATGAAACAAAAAAGAGACAGGAAAGGGGTAGTAAGTTTAGCTCTATCCCAGATTACCCAGTTGTATAAACCATCACTTGGTAGTAACTCGATAAGAATCGCCACCTTTTAGCTCCTCCCAGTCACACCCCAAACGACTAACAAAAGTCTTTGAGACTTTAGGATCCTTACCCCCATTTGGTCCACTTTCTACAACTACATAAATCACCCCATAACTTAACGTACTGTTTCCCGAAATGATGACGTTTGTGTCATGTCCCCTATATACAGAGTCAATCCACATGCGTGATCAATGAAGTATACCATAACTTGTAGAAAATTCCTCTTCTCAGTTCCATCTGCTTTCCATTTCGCAATAAAAGGGCCACCTGCCGGCAGGTATCTCTAATCTAACCTTCCAATCTCTTTTGTACAATCACCAAAGTAGTCGGAGTTTTTCTTTTCTTGTTTCGCGTCCTTTTTGATCCTACACACGACTGGTGATGAATGTTCTCGTTGTGTGTGTTTGTGTGAGTATTTGAATGGTATTCTCTATTTGTTTTTAATCAAAGGCTAATAAGCATCAGAAATAGCCCACGAAATACAAAAGGAATTTTATCGCAAAATCAGTCATTTGGAAAAGGGTTCACCTATTTAAATGATATTCCCGGATATTCTCAAGACAACAAAAATCGAAAAAAATGCCACCCATATCTATTATTTTACACGATGTAGTCCTTTATCCCTCTCGCCTATATACGACGCATATCCATTCACTGGAAACAATAGCAAATGGAGGAATTTTTTTTTGCATTTTGCACACACCTAATTAAAATTAATTTGATCCGACCACGCTATTTGGAAATTGCCCATAGAAAATCCATCCAGTTTTGACGTCGATTTGATGGAACGCTTTGTCGTTCTGTTCCATTATGGTTTTGCGATGAATGCATCGACATATCGATTGGGTGGGACTTTTATAATATTGCAGACGGTTATTTTTTATTTTTTTTTATTTATATAGCCAGTTTCCGTACACAAAAAAAGGTCAAATTTCAATAGAGATTTATTTTTTTATTTATTTTTTGAAGGAAAATATACGATGAAACATTTTCTTTTGAAATTGCAACTTTAGTAGAGCAGAAATTGCCAACACACAATGATGATCGGTCGACCAATTTATGGGGATGCCTCTCATAAATCATAAAATGCACAAAAAAAAAAAAAAGAAATATGAAAATGAAAAGTGAAAAGCGTTTCTCTTTGAATAGTGAACGAAAGCATTGAAAATATTATGTCCTTATAGAAAAAAATAAATATATTGATGGAAAATATAAAAAAATAGTAGATTCGATATACACCACCACTTTGCAGGGATGTTATTAAATTCTTTTTATCGTTCTTCAAAATACATAGTTCTATTTTACTGCAGACGATATGAACGAGTATAGGTACATGGGAAACAAGATTTGATTTTATTCCCATTTTATTTGAGTCATAAACTTGTGGTAAAGTGTAAGTAAATGAGAGAGACACACATGTGTTTGAGCGTGGATTTATTGGCGGAACGTTTTTTTTTTATTGATAGGTCAATTTGATCGAACTGCTTGTGAATTATATTGTCAATAAAATGGCTTGTTGTCGCGTTTGGGTGACATAAAAGAAAATACTCGTATCTATGTATACTGAAACTGCGGAATCTGCACTGTGCGGATGGGAATTAAATGATTCGAGTTGGTTACATGTCGCTGATGGAAGTCGTTTGGGTCTTTTGATGCAGTAATTATGTTTAAGACGTTTTCATTTGGATTGGTACACAATTTTTAGAGTAATTTCAGAAAAAATTAAGAAGTCTACCGTAGCAACTCTGTGAAGGGACACATCTTCTTAAATGAAAAAAAAAAAAAAAATGTTTATATAAAAGCCAACAACTACCTATCTTTGCAGAATGATCTAAAATTATTGTGGAGTGGGAGCGAGCTTCAATTCAATAGAACCAATTCATTCATTCAATCATTCATTTTCAATGGCCCGCTTATCGATTAAGTAGGTCGCGGGTATAGGTTGCTCAAGTGGACTCTCCATAGCTCTCGATTCTCCGCCATCGACTCTAAATCATCAAGGGCAATCCCTATACGGGTATAGAGGAGAGATTATGGATCCACAATCCACCATATCCTGGGTCTACCTAGAGGACGTCGTTATGTAGTTGTAGTTATGTATTGTATTACTAGCGTAGCCCGTGCACACTTCGTAGTGCAAAATTGAATAATGAAAATCGGCCCAGCGGTTATCGAGATATAACGTCATCGAGTTTCACTCCATAGAAGATGTTTTTTGTATTGGAGGTATGCGATTTTGAATGTTTTTTTTGTATGTGAAGTGCGGCGCCCCTTTGTCAAATTTTGACCAATCTTTATAGGAGTACTCCACGGCCAGTTCCTATGATTATCTGTTAGTTTGAGCTCAATCGATTTGGTGGTTTTCGAGATATAAGATTTTGAATGTTTTTTTGTATGGGCGGTGCCACGCAACTTTGTCCAATTTTGACCAAACTTCATAGAAACCATATATGGACCAATACCAAAGATGTGTGAAAGTTTGGTTAAAATAGGTTAATGCTTTTTAGTGATGTATACTTATAACAGCGTTTCATTAGTTTTTTTAAACTATTATTTTATTTTTATTTATGCAAACAGCAACAACCAAACACTTTCCGCGGTACTAATAATCATTTTTAGTGTCCAGGCTAACTTTTTTGAAGTCACAATGGAAAAAATTTAAATATATAATTATTCTTTGTGACCGTCAAAATATTTAAGTTGAAGAATAAAAATGATTATTGGTAAGGCCCTTTGCTTGTCTACATTCGGCAAACTGACAATAAGCTTAAGACATTACTCTTGTAGCCGACACCATAAGTCAGATAATTGCTATTGGCAGATATCAGTTAAACACTCTCTTTCAGATCACCGGGAGTACCATCCTCGTCAACTTCCCTTTAGAAATTAAGTATATAGAGAAAAACTTAGACAATGAGTCACTTCTGAACTTTTAAATATCCCGTGTAACAACAATGAGCTTGTGCTTGACCGCACAGTGGACCAGCAGAACAACTGGCCATGCCTCGATCTTAAATATGTACATTCAAGACTCTTCCAACAAACATCGCAACAAGCTTTCAAGTCCCTACCAGATCATTCTGGGAGGAGGGGACATTCTTGGATGATGAAGCGATCCAATTCTTCATAGATTTATCGAAAACTGTGGTTGTTTCGTCCGATAGACTAAATCTTAGCCCCCTACTGTGAGTGTCGATAATTGATCGATGAGCGCCAACTATCGATCATCGATTGTAAATTTTAGTACATATTGTGAATTTCGATTGTGATTGATATTAATTTGTCGATTTGACAGTCGCTTGTAGGCTTGTCGGACCTCACGTCCGTTTATGGAAGAAATAAGTGAAAGTAAAAAAGTAAAAAAAAAATGACAGTGTTTTATTTGGGTTTACTTTCTTGACAGAGCAAGCTTTTTAGATAAATTTATTAGCACAAGGGGGCAACTGCGTTTGTGTGTGAGCTTTAGACTGTCGTACGTCTCTCAGAGAGCTGACGGAGCAGTTCAATATTCGCCTCTGCTGGGTGGCGGTGCATAAAGTAAAGCACCTTAAGGCCTACAAAACGCTCTTAACAAGATAATAAGAATCGTTTTGGATTGGGCGTTAACCTTCAGAAAACAGAACTTCCAAAGGAAATACTAAATTCCATACATTGCCTCTCCATCTATCAATGACACAAGCTTGACATTTGGCGATAATTGGCGCAACAGGTCCGTATAGGTAGCCTAGGCCTGGGGTTAATACTTGGGTCTGATTTTAAACAGCAAGTTAAGGTGGAAGCCGAATATACTAAAAATAGCTTACAGAAAGCCATAGGCAATAAATGGGTAAACTGGTTTAACGTCTCGCTTCTAAGACCGGTGTCTGTCTAAATTAAAAATGTAAATTCCAATTCAAAATATGGCTACGACAATTATTAGCCAGTCGGCTTATTTCCAATAGCGCGGCGGATCGCTTTTCATGGCGGATTTGTATTTTTGTATTTTCAAAAGTAATTTGGTCCATTCAAAAGTGATAGCAGTTTAGGTGACTGATTGCTGCCGGATTGTTCGTGGATAAACAGTAGACTAAATTCCTGTGAAGGCAAAAAGCTGTCAAACTTTTGGAAAAAGAAGAGGAAAATTGGAAGTCAGAATGGAAACAATCTGGAAATATCATTTTCGCCCTCGTTCGCATTTGAGAATAACCAAAAGCGAAGATGGTCGAAATTAATGTATCGCTTTCAATATGATCCGCCGCGTATTTGGGAATAAAGTCTCAGACCTGTCAAACTAGAAATTAAAAAAAAAAAATTAAATATGTATACAAAATAAATAATTAGCTAGTTAATTATCAAAAGTAAAAGTGATTTTCATTTAAACCTACTGTACAATGCATATCTATATATTTTTAAAGCTTACCTCATTTCAAGATTTTTGTATTGTTTGTATACTTTTTCCAGCGAATAGCATTTTTGCGCTTACAATTATAACCATGTTTTAAATGGTTTTCTAAATATCTTTTAGGTCAGGGTTCTAGGGGTTTTTTTTGTCCCTTCACAATTCCATACATTAAAGGTTGTAAGGATGTACTATTTTCACATCAAAGTCAAATGTTTATTTATTTCCCTTTTAATTTTTTATTTTTACATAAAGCTTAACCGCTCTCTTTGCAATTTAGAAAAAAAAAATTAAATTCCCTAGCAAACGGTGGTGTATCTTTACTCTATTTATAATTATGCAAATAAATCTCTTCATTTATTCAACTGCCTTTATTTATTTTTCTATACTTCTTCTTCATTTTAGATTTGGCTTTTAAGTGAAACCCATTCATAGTCTCAATGATGATGTTATAGCGAACAGTTTTCAAAACTAAAAAAAAAACCAACACCATACCAATAATTGATATTAAACACTCGAACGCTTCGTGGTCTCCAATTTTTGTTTCAACTAACGAAATACGCACATATACATATGAACTATACCAATTAATAATAAAAAAAACAACAAAATCTAGTTAAATTAAACATAAGACGTTGTTATAGTGTTTTTGTTTTTAATTCTATTTTAATTGTGCGCTTGTGTTTAGTATTAAATTAAATTAGTAGAATCACCCAAAAAAATTAAAATTTAATGACTTGAGCTTATACCTTCGACAATATTTAATTGAAAGCAGAAATTTGAAAATAAAAACTTAATTACCCACTGTACCTAAAAAAAGAGAAAAAAAAATATTCAAAAGCAATCAGGCGAGAGACAGATAAAAATTAAAATTAAAACAAAAAATATTCATTGAAATCGACGACGAAACGAATGAATTTCATCAGCGAACTACGACGGACGTAACATACCATTGGTGGGAAGAGTGTTCATACGGAGACCTTATTAAGATCAACTGGCAGAGGCGTTCACATCGCCGGGACAAATAACCGAGGACATGGAAATGCATATTCTCCTGATTGTTACGTTAATCTTTCTTGTGATAATTGAAGGTGAGTGATGAATTTATTTATTTTTTTATTTAAATCTTTTAAAAGTGTATATATATATATATATATATTTTAAAATATGTTTTTAAAACCGTACCAGATAATTCTGTGAGATTTTTATATAATATTAATAAGTTGTACCCGCCCAGCTTTGCTTTTGCCAGGACAACGTTGTCTATCGGGACAACGCAAATTTTACAAGCTTGGGCTTCCATGACTGTCGAAGAATAGTGTTTGCCCCTTTATTCAGTTTTACCCAATCTTCATAGGAAAACTTCTGGGCCAATACATACAATTGTCTGAAAATTTGGGCTCAATCGGTTTTGGGTTTTTCGAGATATGCATAAGATTTTGAATGTATGTATTTTTTTAATGGGTGGTGCCACGCCCCTTTTTGGGCTTTCTCGGGCAACTTTTCCAAATTTTCTTTCCCCAACTTTCTTATTCGGAGTATGTAAATTCTGCACTCATCGCAGCACTGCAACATGTCTCTATTTCTAAATCCACTCCATAGCAACACAGTGAATTAAATTAAATAGACTTGGCAGCATCGAAATTTAAAAATTCAGCTACTGATGCATACGAGGAAAAGAGAGACGGGAATTATTTGTCGTCTGTTTTGTACTCTCGTATTTTTCCTCGCATTGACAGAAATCGATGCAAGTGCAGATTTTGCACATCTGTTTCATCTGCAGTACTGCTTGCAGTGAAGCGTTCAGAATTTCTGCACATGTGTTTTGGGCACAACTGTTGAGGTCGCCTTCGACTTGCGCGGTATACTTAAGGAGAGATCTTCCTCTACTGCGTTGTCCCTCCGGGTTAGACTCGAAGACTCTACGGCCCGGAGCATTTGTTCCCATCCGCTCTACATGTTCCAGCCATCTTAAACGACTGACTCGACATCTTTTTGACCAGGTCGATGTCGCTGTACAGCTCGTATAGTTCGTCTTCTCAAAAGCCCGTCAATGAAAATGGGACCGACAATTTTACGAAGAATCTTTCTCGAAGCGACCGAGGATATCTTCATCCGCTTTAGATAGAGTCCAAGCTTCAGCGCCATAAAGCAGGACTGGAATGATCAAGGTCATATACAGAATCTCCTTAGTTTTTCGTTATAGGGCTCTACTACTCAATTGCCTTCTTAGCCCAAGGAAACAGCGGTTGGCAAGATGTTATTCTTCGATTAATTTCTTCTGAGATGTTGTTGTCCGAATTTATAGCAGAACCGAGGTAGACAAAGCTACATGTGTGTGGATCTAGGCTGTTTATAGGAAATCGAGCATCTCTTTAACTCTCATTTGAATTCATTTAAAGTAAAGTCCAGGAAAATGATGTTGACTTAAGAATGTTGTATCCTTGAAAACATCAACTGAAAATCAACATAAACTGATGCATTTGTCAAAATTGTTTACAAACAATATTGTTGTCGATAAAAATTGTAATTGCATTGCTGTGACAAGCAAATAAAGTATACAATTCTGAATAATTAATTAGAATCGAAAACAAACATAGCTATCGCCAGTAGTCACAGGCACAGTCACATCTACTATACACTTGACAGAGTCAATCAACAGGATACTTTATGCTTATATGCACACACTCTTGTATATGCATAATTGAATTCGGTAATTGGAGTCAGGACATCACTTAATATGTACTCGTAATTTATTAATCCTCGTTGATAATAAATACTAAAGAGTTGCAACACAAAAATCAAGCCGAGATATTAATTTATAAATAAATATTGATCTTGTTTTCGTTGGATACTTGTATATTTATTTTTGTTGCATTCTTTCCTTATTTATGGATGATGTTATTTCTGTGCATACCGTATGCGAACACACACATTCATGGTAGTACTTTAGTAATTAATAAGCTCATCCTCTTCGCGTGATAGGGCATTGGAGCGGCCGAACGGCTGGCAACGGTGTACACTTAATATGCTAAGGGTTGAGTTGTTATATGTGGATAAGTGATTGGGTTAAGTTCCCATGTGTCGAGCGTTATAATTATTATTTATTATACCTGCATCCTTGCGCGAGAAAATTAAAAATAAAAATTATCAATTATTTTTAAGTTGCACAGGAAGGAATGCAATACATCATTAATCATTCAAGTCAGGAAGAAGGGACGATTTTTGTTTCCTTTTAGATTTAGATTTAGATTTAGATTTATTTATTTAGATCTACGATAAATTTCATCAACAGATCAAGAAAAAATTCAAAATATATAAAGTACAACAATTATCTTAATGCTACCAATGCTAGTTCCTTAAATCTAGTTCTGGGTAATACAATATCTAGTTGATCATATACAACATTAAATAGTCTACAGCAAAACGTAACAGGCTCATTGGCCCCGTACAAAGTGGAGTGATGAACTTCCAATAACAGTGGTCTAGCCCTAAGAACCCTTTGGGGGGCATAAATACAAATTAAGGAAAGTAAATTAGCACAATCAATGGAAGAACAGAGTAAATCTCTGACGAACATAATACAATACATTTTACGGCGAACTTCGAGAGTATCAAGACCCAACAACAAACATTTAGAGCGGTAAGAATGATGTACATTGTCATTCAGAAAGAAACGACGCAGAGCAAAGCGCAAAAAGTTTTTTTGAACATTTTCTATTCTTTTGATGTTTTTCAAAGAAAACGGGTTCCAGACAACACTACAATATTCCAGACATGGGCGAACCATGCTTATATAAATGGCCTTAAGTGTATAGGGATCCTTGAAATCCGTCGAATTTCTTTTTAGAAATCCTAGAGCGGAGTTAGCTTTTGACATTAATTTGTTTACATGAAGATCAAAAGTGAGTTTACTATCAAAAACCACACCAAGATCTTTAAATTCTGCTACCATATTAATTAATTGTTCACCCAGACGATAAGCGGGTATAATAGTATTTTGTAATCTATTATACGACATGGTGGCACACTTGTCTATATTAAGATGCAGATCGTTCAGTTTGCACCATTCAAAAAAATAATCCAAATCTCTCTGGAATAGATGATAATCATTGAAGTTAGATATGGTCGTAAAAAATTTTATGTCATCTGCGTACAGAAGACAATGACAAAAAATTAAAATTTTCGGTAAATCATTAATAAAAATGAGAAAAAGGATCGGTCCAAGATGACTTCCCTCCGGAACACCAGACACAGCATTAATAGCTACAGAAAATAAATTTCCTATACAGACAAATTGTTTTCTACCAAAAAGATAGGATTTAAACCAAGAAAGTAATGAACCGAAAAATCCGTAACACTCAAGTTTTTTTAGAAGGATATGCAAGTTGATTCTACTAAAGGCTTTCACGAAATCGGTATAAACTACGTGTACTTGCTTATGATTTTCAATAGAAGTTAAGCAATAGTTGGTAAACTGTACTAGGTTAGAGCAAGTCGACCGACCCTTCCAAAATCCATGCTGAGAATCACTTATAAAGCTACTTAATATGCATACCATCCTTTCCCTCACTAGACGGTCCAGAAGTTTAGGTATAATAGACAGTTTTGATACCGGTCTGTAATTTGAAATTTGGTCTTTTTTACCACTCTTATAAATTGGAGTTATTATCGAATATTTCCATTCATCTATGAACGACCCACTAGATAATGACTGATTGAAAATAGTGAGAAGGGGGAAGCTGAGAGAATCGGCACAAGATTTTAAAACAACAGGGTAATAACCCAAGAAATCTGGTTTTTTACTGTCCTTCAAATCACGTAATGCCGATAATATTTCCGATCTAATAAGTACCAGAGAGCTTGAGGCAGTAAAAGCATGTAAGGAACCGAAATAGTCATCATTAAAAGAAGTGAGGCTTGAAGAATCATAAATACTTTGAAAAAAAGACGCAAACATGTTCAAAATAACTTCAGGATTACTAGATGAATTGCCTTGATAATTCATAGTTGACGGAAAACCGATACTAGCTCGTTTGGAGTTAATGAACGCCCAAAAGCACCTTGGGTTTGATTTTAGGTTCCTTTCCAACAATTGAATGTGCTTATTCGAGAGGAACCTAGAAAGAAAAATAAATTCTTTCCTTAACCGAGCAAATATTTCATAATCCGATAGAGATTTACTCCTTTTAAACTTTTTATGAGCTCTATTTTTAGCATTCTTTAGATTTAGTAACCGTTGATTGTACCATGGAGGATGAGAGTTAACTCGTTTTCGTACTCTAGGGACAGAGTTATTTAAAATACTAAAAAAAATATTAGAAAATGCGTTAACATTTTCAGCCACCGAGTTGTACCGAAGTTCATCATCCCAATTCACTGACGCAAACTGATCACTCATTAACTTCAAGTTGAAACTATTAAATTTAAATATGAATTTAGTCTGATCATTAAACAAGATTTCGTTATTATATACGTATGTTTTGATTAAAATACTAATAGCGTTATGATATAATGAATTTCTTAACATAGGTAAGCAAGACTCAACAGAAACATTCATCTCATCGGATGCAAAGACAAGATCTAACAAGTTATTAAACGAATTACGAACATTACTAAATTGGCAGAGATCTAATGACTCGAGAAAATCAAGAGTGCTCTTTTCAACTTCAGATGAAAAACGATACGGAAGCACTTTATTGCCATCGGAATACCAATCGAGTTCTCTAAAATTGAAATCTCCTAGAACACAAATGTTGATGGAACGTTGGTCTACAAAAGTTGAAATGACCATCTCGATATTTTGTAGGTGCTTATTATAAATAGATGCATTACTATCAGTAGGAAAATAACTAAGAAATATTAGCAAATCGGGGTCTCCAACATTAGCAGCAGTCACTCGAACACATACTTGCTCGATAATAGAAACTCACACAAAAACGAATGGTTGCGAGAAGCTAGGCCTTGGGTGTCTACCGCCTGTTGCGCCGCCTATTTATTTTTTTTATTTTTTTTATATTCGACTGCCACACACATCCGCAGAGCGATCGCAATTCCGCTGAATGTAGACTGCATATTTCTAGGAAAGAATATTTCTTATTAATTCGAACTGAAACTGGTCACGGCCACTCACATCTTTATATAGGATGCCAATTTTGAAACTGATAGTCAAAATAAATATGTATTTCAGCAGTAAATTGTAGAAACTGATATTTCCTTTAAAGTTGTCCTACAAAATGTTCCTATAATATGCTGTCATTTGGAGTTTCGAATTCAAAATGACATCTGTCATTAGAATTTTCGAATTCAAAATGATATCTCCTTCAAGTTTTTCCTACGTTTATCACTAGGAGTCCCTCGCCACGAGTTGTTTTAAATTCGAAAATGTGTGGGCAGAATTTTTCGAATATTGTTAAAACATTTTCGAAATGTCTGTACTAATTGTAAAAAGCGATATCTGGTCCTTCAATGACCGACATTTTATTTTAATTCCCTCGCAATAAGCTGTTTTGAATTCGAACAATTGAGAATCGAATTTTAGAACATTCAGGCATCCAATTTTCGAACACTGTTAAAATATTTTCGAACTTTCTTTAAGAATTTCACAAAATAAAATTCCACTCAATTTTGTCCTACGTCATTTTGCCCTAACACATGCCCTCGGAACGGGTTGAACATTTGGTGGCAGAATTTCCGCACATTATTAAAAAATGTTCGAGTCTTTTGTACGAATTGTAGAAAAGTATATTTCCTTCAAGTTAGTCGTATGACTCTTTCCTTTAGAATTCCCACAAAATAGTTGTTTTAAATTCGAAAAACTGTCGGCCGAATTTTCAAACACTATTAAAATATATTCGATTGCTTTGTATAAAATGGCATCCCCTTCAATGAGGCTACAACGTTTTTCCTAGCATGTCTTACCATTTGATGGCAACGTTTTCGAACATTGTTGAAATATTTTCGAATTTTCTGTCAAAAATGTAGAATTTGATATCTCTTGTAATTTTGTCCAATATTTTCCTCTAACAGAGATCTCGATTAAATTTCAACATTTATGTTTGGAATTTTCGAACATTGTTAACATTTTTCCAAATATTCTGGAGTTTCAAATTTGCTATTTCCTATAGAGCTATACACAGCAATCCTCAATACCAACTCAGCTATGTGCAAAACGTCAAAACTGACTTTCAAAAAAATAAAAGAACACCAATTCCTTAAACACACTCAAAAACTCTTACGGATTTATTTGCAAACACCCCCTTGCATCACCGAAATGAACACACTCATGTGAAAGAAGGTACGAGTACGTACATATACTTGTAAGTCTCTGTCGTTGTAAGACCAAAGGACTTCCGTTCATATCACAAAAGTTTATCTCATTAACGCACTTAAATGAAATTAGAACACTTGTATCCATGCTGCTGACGACAACAACCCCTTAAGCGTTCCACTTAGAGAGCCAAAACATTTATATGATACAATCTCTCCACAGACGCGGCACAGTTGAGGCATTCAAGTGCTTCCGCATTCAAGACGTCAAAATCACATTTTTTCACAATTTTCCGTTTCTCAATGGAAAAGTATTGCATAGAAGCGATATGTCCTCGAAAAGAGTATACAAACCCACACAGACGACGACGTACAGTGCATGCATATACCTTAAGTCCCTTCCCACAGCCATCTCGTCTTATCCTCCAGCCCGATGAGGACGACGACGACGACCGACGCCTCATCCTCATTTAAGGAGCGCAACACGTATCTCCTCTTCATACAACATCAGCAGCAATAGTACAAAAGCGCTACTTTCATTGGAGAGATATTTATACAACGTGCCTCTGGTTTAAAACATTCAGGCATGCAACTGCTCGGCTGCCAGTTAACAAGGGCAGCACCAAGAGCAGCAACAAGAGCAATCATGTTTCCCTTTTTTTTTGCCAGCTTCATTCCCGTCCTACTATATTGTCCCTGTTGCTGTTGCAATTGTTAAATGGGGTAATGGTGGGCCAGTGGGTGGCAAGTACGAGGGAAGAGATGGCTTTTCATAAATCCCATTAATAATGATATACTCACAGGCATTGGGACACACACACGCCCGAGCCCATGCATGGTCGCCGACGGCGACAATGAACATGATGGAGGCTTTAGCAACTCAAATTGAGTGAGCAGAATAGTTTCTTTTAGTGAAATTTGTAAGCCTCCTCTGCAGCAATGATGGCAATACAAAAGGATATCCACGTCATGTCATCTTGACGATGTTCATCATCATCATCATCAGCAGCAGCAGCGCCTACGCGGATTCATGTGTGGTTGGGCTTGGCATTGTTGTTGCTGCTTTACTTGTAACCGCTGGTGGTTATTTATCTACTTATGATCAAGGCTGTTTATCCTTTTGAGTTGATTGTTTCGTTTCGCTTCGTTCATGGAATAATGAAACTGGCAAAAGGTTGAAATTGAAAGCTCTCGATGAAAAGCTCCTCCACAATACTCGCTCTCTCTCTCTGTCTCTCTGTAGATTTGGGGATTTCAATGAAAAGTAATAATTGAATGAACAAATATTGGAAGGACTGCTGCGCATAGCTTATCACTTGGAAGAGGGTAGCCAAGGGATACACACAAACACACGCATAATCAGTAAAAATTTCATTGAGTGGACGTTTCGTCTGGCGTGGAGATATTTCGAGAGGTGTGGATGGTAGGACATTTTTGTTTTTGTATTGAAATAGGTACAATATATACCTTAGACAGGGTGGTCGCTCTTATATTTTAAACGCTTTGTTACCTTAAAATTCGCCGTTGTGGTGGCACATCAAAGCACATCCCCGACAGAAAGATAATCCCATCAAAGTAACCCACAAAAATAATCCAACGCTTTAGCTCCTTTGATTAGGTCCTGCCGATTATGTCTACCAAGTGCTTTGTCACGTTTGGTGAGGCTTTCGGTTTATCCACTCTGTCTTCTTTAGGGCAAATACAAACTGAGAGGAAGTACCTACAAACAAACTGGTTTTCGCTCAATTCTTTGGTTAAGTCGTTACAACAAGTATTTCAGTACATTCACTGAAGCCCTCTGTAGTTCCGTGCCGTTGGTGGAATTTGTAACATTATGTTTTATTTCGCCCGATGAACTTAATGAAGTCCAAATGTGAGGATGAGGACTGATTGGTAGTTCTTGCGAAGTAATTGTGTATTGAAATCCCAGCTATACAAACGAGTTAACCAAGAATCACTTTGTCCAGCTGAAAAATCTGTTCAGCTTGTCACTACCTATTTTAGAAGGTGTCACAAATGTCAGTTTAAGTTCGTAGAGTTTGTTGTTAAATCACCACCTCCAAAGCCGGTCAACGGCAACTCAATCGAAAACTTGCCGACTGTATAGAAATCATTAAGATCGGCCCAGCGGTTATCGATTTATATCTAACGTCATCGAATTTCACCCCATAGAATATGTTTTTTGTCCAATTTTGACGACCAATTTTCACAGGAAATATCCCGGGCCAATAAACGAGCGATTCGGAAACTCCGAAATTTTTTCGAAATCACAATTTCACTTTGTCTCAATTCCGAAAATTTTGAAATCGAAATCGAATACAGTGAAATGTAGAACACAAAAATTCATTTCCGATTTCATTTCAAGTGAAAGTGAAATGTGGAACCTAGCAGATGAACACTTTTCTAGATCGCGGCAGTTCGCGAATTTCATCCATCAGCTGTATTAAGAAAACAAGTTTATAAGTTTACAAGTTTAAATAACGAAATTTCGTTTTCCAAACCTTTTGCCGCGAACGAAAACACCATTTGCCGCGAATTGTCAAAGTTCGCAATCCACATCAATAAGCCGAGTTCCACAATCTAGCGAATAACATATTCCTTCGAATTTAACCTCAAATTAGAAATGTCGCCCGTCCTTTTTAAAATCGAATCGAAACTAGCTAAATTTTAAAGAGTTCATGTCGAACCTTTGAAAATACCGACTTGTAGGTATACATTTGCAAGTTTAAAACCAATACCTAATGAAAATCCAAACCTAAGACCTAATTTTTGAAAATTGCTCGTTGATTTGCCGACTCTTGAAAATAGCGCCACGCCCCCCTTGCTACGCCCCTGCCTACGCCTTCGAAAACGGTCATGTTTTGTCTCCAGAAACCGAGACTGGACTGATGGGGGTTTTATGCAGTCTTGTTAGTATTTCTCGACAAGACCGTACTATTTAGTTTGTCAATCCCACCTTCGCTAACGTTCATATTTCAGGACTGGTACGATGAAGGTATTATGTAGTCTTCTAAGTGCTTCTTCGCTTGATCCCAGTGCTTATGTCATTACTGGCCGATGTGGAATATATCTTTCCATGTAGAGATAGAGAGCATACATGTTGTTTTGGTTTCATTTACAATAATGAAAGCTGACAGCTTGCCAGGATTTTGAAGAAATGTAGGTATACCTCTGTTGTTGGTATCTACCTGCACTGCATGTGTCACATTAACAACATATTCTTATGCAAATCCGATCAACTTCCAACATATTACCTACTGTCATATTACAAAACTAAAGTTGACAGCTTAAACTTTACTGTCATAATAATACCTAACCTATAATCAAGGTGTGCACCAGAGATACCTTAGATTTACTGTGCAAATCCCCTCAAATGGATTAGGTCAACGTGAACCCTTCACAGCTTTATGTTGTCCATTAAATGTCACTTCTGCTGATTTAGAAATAATACCCTTTACATAGCGTCAACAAATGTATTCCTCTCCTATATATGTTGGCATGGCACACCATCCAAGTTCATCCATAATCGTAGTGTGCTGTTCGCTCACACTAGGCCAAGGTCTGTAGTAACCACTTCACAATGAAATGCACTTGGCGTTCGTCATCAACCCTGAGCACAAAGTGACATTTGCAATATCTGTTTCTGTCAATTAAGCTGTCAGTTCGACAACAATTACCTATACATTTATATGAATTATCAATGGGCTATTAAAATTGGACAAAACCAGAAATCCAAGTTAGTGTGATGTGTCACCAAAAAAAGAAAATTAAATTTTTTAAATATAAATGTCCACAGCTGTCGCTCCAGCAATGGTGAGATTTCCCCTGCCAATGTCATAACATGTCAACTGCGACGATGACCTAGGATGACATTTTTCCATTGTGTGTCGCCTTGTCCTATATATAGGCCAGCAGCAGTATAAGATGTAACAGCCTTCACGGTGACAGAGGGAGAAAGAAACACAAACACACACACACACTAAGCATCTGCTCCTTTATCTGACATTAATTGCATGGCTTATGGCAGACTTAACACCTCAATGGCATGCGGCTTTGACGAGCCCCAGAGAAGGAATTCCATCTTCAACATCGAAGCATCCATACCTTTCGTTTCGGTGTGAAATATTCATGACGAAAAGTCTTAGCAAGCAAGGAAAGTTAGGGCTTAATGCACACAGTTTGTCTTGTGTTTTCATCCATTTGGCACGATTGTCAGGTGATTGTATTCGTATTGGTTATGGTAATGGTGATGGTGTTTTGTACGTGGTCTTTTCGGATGTAATCTATAAATGTGTTAATTAACACTGTTTCAAGGATATGGCTGCGCATGACTTGCACAGCGATGATGGTGCGCGTAAATTCTCTTTTCGCGTGATATGGAGAAGTTTCCCCAAGCGTTTTGAGCTATGTAAACGAGTATACTCGGTGTCCCGTACACCTAGATTGAAAGTGAAGGCCCTGTTCTATATAATGCTGGAAGCTGGAGGAATATTCCAATTTTCCAGTATTAACTTGGCACATAAAATATGCACACACAGACACAGGTGGAGCGGGAGTGTGTGTTTTCCCCGCTATCCCCTATACAGGCAGCGCATTTCGAAAATATTGGTGTAACATTTTGTATTTACGTTTTCGCTCACGGTTCTCGGTACGCGAGACCTCTGAGGGTTGAGCGGGTGAGTGGTTTGGGCTGGATATGCCATCCACATCAGTGGCGGTGATGTATAAGGACCGACTGTCAATTGGAATTTCCATTTTTTCTTCTCGTTGTCCTTCGTGTGTTCTTTCACATTACAAAAGAGTGTTGCCAGACTTAATTCATGCTTTGTTTTAGTAATGAACTCAATAAGTCACGACGACAACCGACCGACGTGATGCGCTGCAGAATACTATATAAAGACAGAGGATAGGTAACAGATGGCGCTTTTGATGTGAGCTGAAATTGACAGCAACATGCCCAAGTACTTTAAAAATAAGTTTAACTAATTAGTTGGGGAGAAAATTGACGAAGAGATGTGCTGTGCAGAGTCTCAATTTTAATGGGACAACTGTTGCGTTAATTGCTTTATCGATCGGCGAATAGGTTATTGCGAAGAGAGTGGCACAGCGGTATGTCTATTAGTGAAGCCATTTTAATGATGAAGTCTTGCTACATTTTGTGATTTTAAGCTACCCGGTGGTGGTGTGGTAACTCAGTTACATTACAACTTAAGTATTTGGATTGACGTTGAAAGGTCACAAGGCTTAAACATGGAAGTATTTTATACTCGTATTTTGCAACCGCAATTTCATACCCAAACAGCTCTGGAACCCCCTCAATTGCAGGACAAGTCATCCTCGAAAAATGTTTCCAAGGGATTTTAGGGCTTTTTTCTTCGCAAGATGGAGGATTGCAACCGGTCTGCCTTAATTCTGAACTGTGTCACTATACTACTTCTTTGAGTAAAGCATGTCAAGTTGAAGAAATCCTGCCAATTTAAGAGTGCTTTTGGCAAAACGTGGGGCTAATTAACGAAAAAGGTCTATATGACCATGATGTGACCTTTTAAAACTTATAACGTCCTATGTGACTGTCTTCTGGACTATACTAAAAAAAAACTGCCTGTCGCTACACGTGAGCTTTTCCTGACTTCTGATACTCTGTTGTAGATGCTCCGGCTTGATTTAAATCGCCTTGATACCCTTTTTATGGCCTCTAATCCCGTCTTAGGCTTTTGCTATCATTCGTACTGGGCAAATTTAGAGTCGACTTTTCTTACATTCAGGGCTGGTTTTAGCTAGGGTCTGAAAATGGATTGGAATGCAGTTGAATCTTTACAAATGGCCCTAAAACTAGCCCAAATGGTCCATTGTTGATGACTTCATGGGAAACCGACAACAAACGATTTTGCCGACATATCTGAGACATTGCTCGTAGGTCTGGTGTAGGACCATTTAGAAACTATCTTTGGCAGCGTCCTTCTTTTCATTCATTTTAAATGGTCCGCTTATCCATTAAGTTAGACACGGGTGTAAGTTGCTCAAGTGGACCCTCCATAGCTCTCGATTCTCCGCCATCGACTCTAAGGCCCCTATTGTGAGTGTCGATAGTTGATCGTTGATCGACAATACTGTCGATCGATAGACAACTGTGATTGATATTTGTCGATTTGACAGTCGCTTGTAGTCGATTACAAATGTCTGGTCGATGCTTTCTCTTGGAAGTGAAAACATTTTGTGCGTTCGAATAGCTAAAATCAATCGACGCAATCGACAATTGTCGTGACGATCGCTGATCGACAATCACAATAAGGGCCTAAATCATCAATATGACCAAACTACCGAAGCATGGACCGCTCCGTCCGCAGAAGTAGCTCGTCGACATTTCTAATGCGATCTCAACGGGTACACCAGCAATACAACGGAGGAATCTCATTTCGGCAGCTTGTATTCGCGATCTTATTCTTTCGGTCATTACCCAAAGATATATATCCCTGTAATTGGAGCAATCCCTCTTATCCCCTTTCTTGACAAGGGGCTAAATCACCCCAATCTGCCAATCGCTGGGAGTTCGCAGCATTCCCAGGCTACTTTTATGACGCGAGAGAGCCATTTAACTCCCTCTTCACCTAAGGCCTTGAGCATTTCTGGCCAGATTTCATCCACTCCTGCAGATTTGCCAGCTTTTAGCGATTTGATCGCAAAAGTGACTTCCTCTACCGTGGAATTATTTTCCGCCATGCTTTTTCTCTATAAATCAATGAGCGCAGTGAAGTGGTGAGCAAGTGACGTGGCAGTGGCGTGGTGACCAAGTGGCAGGTGCGGAGTCGCTAAAGCCTATGTAAACAAATGAAGACGCGCGAATCAAAGCGGAATGGGGCGACGTTGTATTTTGCAGGTGACGTGATTGTATTCTGCAGTGCGCGCCTTGCTCTAGTGAAGTGAGCGCAAAATAGGCGAGCTTGAAACATTCCTCATATGTTTTATCGTGGACCTTGCAGAAACAGTCTTTGATAGTAGTAATCTATAAATAAACGCATTTTTTCATGTCTGCCTTAACATGCAGAAGCTGATGCTCAACCAACCTCTGGCATAATTTTTTGATGGTTGGAAAAATTACAATAAAATTGAATTTCAACTCTGACATGACAGCAAGACGTGCGCAACCGCAGTGGATGGAGAGACATGGTGGGCTAACAACGCACTTATAAAGGTGCTAGTGCATGGCATGTAGCGGCTAGCAGCTTTAAAATCCAATCTACATATTAAAAAAGCCTGCTTACTTTCGCCCTGTCCACTGACTAAAGGGACACCCACTGGCGTTTTAAAACAAAAGCAATTTCGTCAAGATTTTAATGGTAGAAGCCTCAATCTACTTAAGTGTATGACTCTTCTTCAACCCAGGATACTTTGTGTGATTGTACTGTGAATGCTCTGCCATCAGATTGACAATCTTTTAATGGTTCAACTCTTAACATGTGCCTGACATTCTTTTACAACGCTGGTACCCGTCCTCGTTCACAGTATAGTATATCTGTTCCGAATTGAATCGTAAAATCAAAATCAAGTCCACATTACACATTGACAGTGGCTATAAATTTTGCTTGCTTTGCAGTGCAAAAGCCATCAAAATAACCGAAGTGAACCGAACCGCACTTCATTGTCCTTCACGGCAGCGTGTACATGAACGGGCGAGAAGTATCTAAAGGACACATACTCGTCGTATATTCGAGTACAAAAACCGAACAAACAACATGAAAATTAAAATCGATAAAAAAAACGATATCAACAGCCACACTGCGTGTGGGTAGTCCCTTCTATACTCGTATACTCGTATCTATGAAGATGTCGACGACGACGACAGCGACACAGTTTTTCCCAACATAATGCTTGAAAGAGCTATACCAGGGGCGGCATCGGCAGGAGCAATAGCAGTGTGGAAGTCGGCCGCCACCTAAACAACGACAGTGTGTTATCGACATTGGAAAACGTGAAGAGTTTCGTAAATTTATTTCAACAGCAGCCGTAAGTTATGCCCTGTTGAATGTATGTCCTGATTATTTTACCGGGATGCAAGAATATGATGTACATCCTACATCCATACACGACGTAGCTGCCATACACCATGTCTATTCTGTTGGTTGTTGTTCGCATCGTGTTCTCTTTCGTTCAATCTTAACCAGAGGCAACAAGGATCAGGATATTGAAAAATAAAACTCCTCCATCATCCTATGGGATGCCTGATATTAGAGAAGGGCGAGAACGCATAATGGTGCCAGTGTGTTATCGAAGACGAGTTGTAGGGATTCTTTATATTTTTATGTTTATTGTCAACTGAAACTGGTGCTGGTGGCGGCACTGTCAGTGTGGGAGGCTATAAATTCAAAAACGACCGACGACAACGTACCAGAATCGTGGGTAAATATTGATGAAATAAAAGTACACCACACACCGTTGCAAAACGTTCAAAAAAAAGGGTTCCTCTTCTTTCAGCCCCTTTTGCATTCTCCTGGGCTAGAGCTGAGTCGAGGAATCTAGAAATTTAAGAACCGAGAAAAAAGCTATAAAATTCCTCCTTGTTAAGACCTCAATGCCGAAGCTGGCAAGAAGAGTGCAAATATATGCGCGCACATTTAAATGAAACTTCGTGCAAATATTATAGCGAATTGATTCAGAGGATGCAGGTTTTGTGCACAAAAAAGGAGAACTGAAAACTCAAACGGAGGAAAGGATGTGTGCGCTGGTATTTGCAATAAAATGGGATTAGATCGGATATTGAGATGGGAATGTCGGTGCACTGTGGCACGTCGAATGCATTCAATGCAAATACAGAGCCACAATATATACAAAAAAAGAAAGGACTAAGCGATGAGGACACGTTGAAATTGATTGCCAATATGGGAACGTGAATAAATACGTTTGTAAATAAATTCGGGTTTGTCTTTATGTGCAGCTCGACCTTATGTGTTCCCGGTTTCTGTGGTGTGGGCTAGATTCTATAAAAAAACTAACTTTGAAAAATGAACTTAATCGGTTTGGAAGCACAGACAGGTGAAGCGACACTCAAATGTGCTCATTTAGGTTCAAGTGTCTGTTTTGGCCATATGGGATGAAAGTCTGTAGTGTGAAGATAATCTGTTAACTTCATTGCGATGTATGAATTCACTGCACATGGCTTTCCCCATACCACTAACCAGTAACCAGACACTGCAAAATGCGTGCAGTTTTAATGTGTCCACAGAGACCGCCGAGCCGTCGCCGTTGTATCTGTCCATCGTGACGTTTTGTCCGATTCGCCGATGTTGCATATACTTCGTTTTGTCTTCATTAACAGCCAGACCCATCTTCGCCGCCTCCGTTTCGATGCTTGCAAATGCGCCACTGCACTGACAGCTCGCCGCGTTCTCCCAATAATATCAATACCATCAGCATAGGCAAGTAGTTGAACGGCTGGGGAAACCCAGCACTTCGGTAGCGACACTCCTGATGGCACGCTGGCAGTGTTGCCGCTGGTCCTCTGTACTTGATGCTGGTGAAGCTGAGGATGGGCTTGCTGAGAGGTTTGGGAAGACGTGGTCGGCAAAGGTTTTGGCGGTCTCTTGCGATAGTAGCCTTGCAAAGTCAAATCTGCTTACAGTATCCTCTCGGTGTTGTGGAGTATTGGATATCCACATCCGTACTTTACCAAGTAATGGTCCGAGTCTATGTTGGCCGCTCGGAACGTTCGTAGAATGCTTCTTTGGTTGTGTCGTCTTTCTCCTCTGTCCGTAAGCACAGATCAGCGTGATATTTTTAAATTTAGCCCTGATGCGAATTTTAACTAGGCGGTCGCTAACATTGCGAAATCCGAAGACTTCTTGTCTAAGTCTTCCTCTAATCACAAATCCACATCCAAATAACCGTTGACTGCTCTCTGCGGTACTCGCAGTCGCACTTCCTGGATGGCCGTAATGTCTTCTTTGTACTAATCCAGGGTCTCCACAAGTTGTTCGAATGTACGCGGTCTGTTTAAGGTCCGGACATTCCACATGCAGATCCGAATTTCGTTGTCCTGTTGTTGGGGTCGTCAACATTTGGATCATCCATATCCGAGACTTGCAGTCGTTTCGGAACTACTTATTTTTTCCATGGTAGGGAAATTACCCCGACGCACAACCCCCAACCTGAAGGGCCAGACCCTTTGATTGACCTACTTAGAGTCAACCATCGTTTGGATTCATGACAGTAGATACACCCAGAGTCACCTTTAATGTGGAGTCCTTTTGTAGACGAACGTAAAGTCAATTTTGAAAGTTTTTACAAAAATGTGTCGTGCCCCATATGTAGTTGAATATTTCGTGTACATGTTTACTGAAATCACCTCGTTATCCTATCCTCCTTTCGCATCCGTAACATACTCCTTTCAAGAAGGGCCTTGGTGTTTTTTTTTTATTTGTCTTGACAACCATTCTTTGGATCCTGCGACTAAAACATTGAATTGATATTCATCCAACATCCTAAAATTATCATGCGACAGCTTTACTTTCACGAGCCATCAGTATTATATTTTCAATTTAGAATTCCATGCTCTCTGGTCCTGGTATGGTTGCATGAATCTTGAAATGCCCCAGTTGGGTCGTCTACATAATTCCATGTTCACAGTTACTGTACAAATCCCCTTTGCATTCAGGTGCTGAAACAAATATTAACATTTCCACGAAAATATATTCTTTCTGCTGATTGAGGAGGAGGTGGACGACAACAACAACAAGACGAAGACAGAGGAGGAAGACTTGTGTCAGCTCCTATGAGTGTGCTCATTCATGATTTTCTATCAAAATTTCAAATGAAACATCTGTCACAGATAAATCTCAGCAACTTCCAGCATCCCGCTGTGCTCGTGTATACGTTAACATACAAATAAGCTCTGCGCCCGTGTGTAATGAGATGTTTCTTGACTTTGGTCCTTCGCAATGAGGTGTATACATTTTGACATGGATCTCTGCGCAACGCATGACTGTCCTTCTGTGTCGCCTGTGACAGTTCAGTCTAGTCTGCAAAAAACATCCCGTGTATGTAGGTATCGCTCTAACTCTGGCACTACCCACTGTTGCTCTCTGCTTGAGTTGGTATAAATTTTGGTAGAGAGCTTTATACAATGTAAACGGGGGCGAAGTCCTTCGCAGGCAACAAAAAGTTGCTTATACACGCAACAATATGTTTTGTATAGGGCTATACGTCCTCAACCCAAACGGTTATATTGTTCTTTCTTTTTTTTTTTTTTTTTTGTTTTGTCAGGTCCTTTTTGCTCCCACTCCTTCGTCATTGGATTGCTAATGAAAGCTGTAGAAAGGGAGAAACAACAGAACAGAAGAAGAGAACTTCCCTGCAAAAGTTCAAGAATGAAATTCTTCGACATAATACTTTCGACCCTCTCATCTCGGGGAACCTTGACATATTTTAATGCTGCTCCTCGAGAAATAGGGAATGTAATTCATGCACACAGTGTACACACTCGAAATGGCAAGGGTGCACAGTTGTACACTGTACTGTACAGGCCAGGCACTGGGGTTAAGGGTGGTTTTTAAAAAATTTATAAATTGCCAGTGTTGTTTTTCTGTAATTAGTTTTCGTCAGTTTCAAAGACGAAATGAAATTTTCCAGTGTTTCGAAAGTACACACACACATATACACTCAAATCTCCCCACCAAGCTGACAACGATGACGGTTGACGAGTGTCAAGAGAGAGGGTTCGAGGATAGGATAGAGTATTTGATCGCTCCCAAGTGCTGTATACATTCTACAAGTGACTTTAAATAATTAATTTTGATCCTTGTGTACCAGTACCAGTTGAGGTGGTCCTAGCTGATGCTCTGAGAGTTGTTTTCTCTCATATTTTTCTAACATCATCAAGGATAAGCTATTCATTTTTGCGTTGTCAAGTTTTAGTGTTTCTTATAGTTGGAAATGAGATGAGATTGGTTTGTTTCTCATTTGTCTCCGTAAGTCAATCTTCTTGAAGTTTCACTCTGTATATACTGTTGTTGGCTGTTGAGCGGCGCTCCGCTTATTTATGCGCTGTTTGTGCGTGTGTGTGGAGTGTTATTCTTTGAACTTTTGATTTAGTTGCTTAATTGTAGTTTCTTAACGAACGTCGAAAGAAGGAAAATATAATTATTTAACTTACAATTCACTAATTGCATTTTTGTTGTCTAGAGGTGGCGTGAAGGACATTTGGCTCTATTGTAAGGGATATACTATATACATAATAGCGAAGCTTTTGGGTGTTGTTGCGGGTTAGTTAGCACGCAATTATAGGAGCGAGGACATTCTTTTGTTAATTAAACACATATGAGTGCTGTTGGATTGTGTTTTAGTTGAGTCGCAAACAATAGAGTTAGTCGTCTTGGACTTTATTTCTCGAGTCTGTTGGCTTATTTATTTCACTATGAGGGAGAGACTTTTTGACTGCGCAAATTGAGTTGTTAGGTAATTGAACTTATTTACAAGAAAACGGCTAGAAAGTAATTGGCAGCTTTCAGTCATTCTTCGTCTTTCTGATGAAGACGAACTGTGTCAGTTCACCTTGACCCTCCTACTAACCCATTATATAGGTAAGCATTAGCAATTGGGTTGACTGTTTCAGTCACCCTTCTGTCCTCTCAACCGGGCATTATTCACGCTATTTGAAGCTTCTCAAAGGAAGACGTGTACGTGTACGCAACAGTCACGCATTAGTAGAAGTCTGGCGCAGAAAACTACTTATCAAATCCTTTTTTGTGAGATTATATGTATTACAATTGTGCAATTTAACCGCGAGGGGGTATAGGGCGGCGATAAATGTTTTCCATCTTTCTTGATCTGCGGCCAGATATTTCAACTATGGCTGCTTTGGCGATGACCAACTCGGGGTGTACCTTCATTATGTTTGAAGGACTGCCTTGCGATTTTGTCGCTACTGTTTTCTTGTTGTTTTGCTAAACCAGCGCCACATCCCTTGCCAAATCTCGTCATCCAACAGCTTTACATCCGTTTTATGCTACAATTCGTAGTTTGTTTTTATTTTTGTCAGTGGGCTTACGTATGCATGTAGCCTAATCGAGATGGTGGTAAAGACTTTCTAGGTTTCACAGCAATAATCTTCGGCACGGTACGGACTTAACATTGGGTGCGAATAGCCGTAACTTTAAGTTTAGGGAGATTTGTTTGGAGTGCCATACTGAAGACAGCATTTCAAAGCCGGTGCGGTGCGGGTAATACTTTACTCATCCATCGGACGATACAAAACATCCTAGATAGTTAAACTGCTTGATCTCCTCAATGCTAGTCTATCTCAGAATAATGGGTTGATGTGCTAACGAGCACGTGTGCATTATTTTGGTCTTGTTGCAATTGATCCTAATACCAGCCAGCTCTCCATTCACTTGCAATGATTGGGACATCTCGTTTATCCCGATGTTGGTATTTGTCAGAAAACAGATATCGTTGGCTTAGACTCTCAAGTGGTCTCTATTGGATACCATGCCTTGTCTATCGCCAGTGGAAAGAGTATTGCCGACAGAATATCACCTTGTTTTACTCCCTGTCGCACTTCGAATGAGTCGGAAAGATGACCATTATATAGAACGATACATCTCCCTTTTATAATAGCAACAATCTTCATGGAGAATCCCTCTTCTAACTAATGATTTCCAGATGCATTCGAGGCTGACTCGGTCAGAGGCTTTTTCATATACTCAATTTAGTGTCGTCAAACATTCAAAACAAGATGGTTGGTGTTGCCTTTTCGGCCAAAAATTTGGCGATTTTGTATAGCTCTCTAATTCTCAGCATTTTCGCGAGGTGGTCCGTTCTTTTTCAGTCTTATGAACTAGTCTGTACTCGGTACATAGATTCACTTTTCATAGAACGTCGGCGTTTGCTTTAATCTTCAACGATCTATTACACTCAATGGGTTTCTAGCTCTCAACATCAGTCAGCCTCGATAACTGCATTTTTTACTTTGGCCCAAATCGCGCCTGTGGAGGGTTCGTCTACTTCAACTGTACACGATGGTTTGTCGTTAAGGGGTGATCCTTTATTAGTTTTGAATTTGGTTCTCCTCGCTGTATTTTTAGTAGTATGGCGTTTAATTACTGAGTGGGGAAGCGAGGAGTAACAATGATTCTCGCTTGTTTGGGATTGACCCTGACAATTTCTGTTGGGAAATTATGTCGAATTTCAGTCTATGAATTATTGTTTGAGAGAATTACATTAACAACAACTCGTAGACACAGTCACTTTTGGTAGGAATGATAGCTATTTCGAACTACACCACTAATTCATCATCAGACTCCTTTTAAGTGATTGTTTGAATAGTTTTGAATTCTGACAGTCAATTCTCCGTATATAATCCACTTGGGAAGACATTTCTGCTTTCCCCCGTCAGGAAGTGAACCTGCACTTAGATTTTTCTCAATTGACCAAGTGACTACCACTTGATAGAAAGATTTCCTCCATCGCTGCTGTACGACGACGTGGTCGATTTGGTATGACAGGTCTAATGTGGAAATGGAGGACCTTCCAAAACAAGCTTAGGCGCGTAGTAAAAAGTGTCCCATATTTCACACAAAATATAATTTTGATAGAAAATACAGATTTTTAATTAGAAAACTTACATTTTTTATTGATTCATAGAGTATACAGGGGTTATGGATGGAATAGCACATCGCATAAATGTCCGCCACGGCTTTGCTACGTACACTTTTATTTAAATTGTCTATGACCGTGGCTGAATTTCATTAATACACCTCCCAATTTCCTCTTTCAAGGCGTGTAGGTGGTCGTGGGCTTGTTTACATATACCTTTGACTTAAAAAAAACCCCAAAGAAAAAAGTCCATTGGCGTTAAATCACAAGATCTGGATGGCCAACTCTGATCACAAAAACGGCCGATTACACTATTAGGAAATGACTCATGTAGTAATTGAATTGTTTCTCTGGCCGTATGACATGTGGCACCGTCTTTTTGAAACCACATGTTGGTCACATCAATATCTTGTAATTTAGGCACTAAAAACTGGGTTATCATGTCACGATAACGAACACCAAATGATTACGGCCTGACCAGCCGCATTTTCGAAGAAGAATGGTCCGATAATGCTTCCAGCCAAAAATCCGCACCAAACAGTTACGCGTTGTGGATGCATTTTTTTTTCTTAACAATTACTCGTGGGTGTTCTGAACTCCAAATGCGACAATTTTGACGATTAATGAAGCCATCAAGATGAAGATGAGCTTCATCAGATGAGTTTGTAGATGAATTTGTTCGAAAATTGTGGACTGTAGCTGACAAACCTTCATTATTTTTAAAATATTGCTCAACAATGAAAATGCGTTGGTCTTTCATATAGCGCTACTTGCTACTAACCCCGAACTGTCAGCTGTCACATTGTTATTTTTTTTTTCCGTTGGCATCACTGTACATCAAACTTCCATAACTCGAATTTAATTTCTTTCATAAGTCGAACTCTCAAAATGAAAGAAAATAAATTCGAGTTATAGAAACTTCGAGTTATGGAAGTTGAAAACGCAGATTTCTCAATACAACTCCGAGTAATAGAGAAATTGGACTTAAAGAAGTTCGAGTTATGGAAGTTTGACTGTATTAAATGGCGCTAAATTCAAATTTTGCCCTCTAGAAGCCGATAAGGAAGTCATAAGCTACGTGATCCGAAGCCATGATTTCCCATTACACGCGTCTCCCTTCTTTTGTTAGCACGATAGCCACACCATTTAACCGTTCAACCTCTCTCTCTCCATTCTTCGACGGAATTCTTGTCGGAATTCTCGTCAACCATTAATATGAAATGTATTCATTTCATCCTCTACTGAACTATTGATTTAAGTACACATTTGTGAGGTACACGATTCCATCCTCTCTTGAACTATTGATTTAAGTACACATGTGTGAGGTCCACGATGAGGTAGGTAACTTTCAGTCGCCTCCTAGAGTCCTAGACTGTAACTTCTCTCAGTCATTCGTATCAGTGAGTTTTATTTTTAGGGCGATTGGAAGGGACCTGTTGGTTTGAAAAGCTTTTTAAAAACTCTTCTATTCTAGGATGTTTGTCAGACGGAAATTGGGGCAGTGAAAAAAACCCTCAGCTTTAGTTTTTGTTTTTTTTTTTTTCGGGGGTTGAACCGCCTGGTTTTAGGAGAATCTCTTCTAGACCTCCCTCAAGGTGAAATGAGAAGTATCTGTTATATTACCATTTGTTGTAATTGCGTTGTTCCAATTTGACATTTTTTTATGAACGCTTGGACAAAACGCACTTGCTCAAATTATTTCCAAAAAAAAAAAAAAGAGTCCCGTAGTGTACCTACCACAAACGAAATTAAAGGGTTTTGTGGTTTTATTATGTGGCTTCCGTTTTTTATGATACCCTACACCATTTGACGATCCCGAGTTAATCCATTTTACCATTCGTTTTAAATTTATTTGCACCAGCGGAAGTACACGCGATTTAGCTCTCTTTTTATTTTATTGATTTAGCTACCACATCTGGTATGAAATTAAATGCAAATAAGTGGATTATGGCTTGCCAAGTCCCATACACACTATATTCGCGTCTCCCCGGGGTGTTGCGCCGCTAAAACCTAAATGGTTTTTAAATAACTCCTAAACCACTTTCCGACCAGAATACCAAAAATAAATAAATAAGCACGTGTTCGCAACAAAAAAAATAAGTCCGTTGCCATATATTTAACAGCCTTGTCGTTAATAGGACTATTACGGTACTTTTAATGCTGTGCCACATTTCCATTTGCAAATTCGACTTGGCAATATAATAATTTTAAGCGAAATTTCCCAGAGGGAATTCAAATTATTTATTACTCCAGCCACCGTCTGCCAGTGCGAAATGGAAATAATTTCTAATTTCTCATTGCGTTATCGCCATTAATTTGACGTGTGTTTTTTTTATGTTGTTGCTCTGTTCATTGTTCGTTCGCAATTTAATTGCATCAGGATCCTTAGAGAGAGGCCTCCGCAAGAGTGCATGTCAACTTAGTTAATCGCCTGAGTGGTGGTACATCTCTCGTGTCTAGGGTTCACGTGTCACCACGAGAGACTTGACGGGATTCGTGTCTTTTTTAGCGGTGGGGTCGCTCTTATTTTCAGGAAATTCTCCGTTCAAAGAATAATTGTGTGTCCTTTATGTATTTTTTTTTTATTTTATTTTTTGCTTCGTCTGTGTCGGTTTATGAATGGTGAGGCAGCAGTGGTGTGCTGTGCGCCTTTTAAAAGTGGAACTATGCCCTGGGGCATGTCGGTGATGACAATTTCAACACAGAGACAGAACAAGTGGAGTGAAATTGTTGTTTTCATCGTTATACAGTTGCTAAGAAGCGTTGCGGCAGTGATTGTGCAGTAACATCAGCATCCGGGCGAAACTGCAACAAGGGTCTCGACTTTACACAATACACCCACCACCAACAAGCGTTGTCGGTACTTAGTACAGGGTACAGGGTGATGGGAAGCTTTGAAACGGATGAAGTGCCAGAAACTTAAGCGGGTCGTCACCACAGAATCAACATCTGCTTACAAACTTCTCGTACACACGCAATTTACATCTAGACAAGTCGACAACATAATTTGAGGATCCTTGTTGTAGGTACTGCAGGGAAAACACGAAAAAAAAAAAACAAATTTAACAAATGAAGCAGGAAAACAAGACCAAAAGGACATACACCAGCTGCTGCTGGTTTAGTTCCGTAGACCAAGTTCTTTGTGCTGTTGAATTATTTGTCAATGCTGGATCTGTGTGTGCCCTTTGTGCAAGTTTCTCTGTGCCAAAAAAGGACATGTAAGTGGATGCATATCACATTCGAATATCTCCACCTTCACCGAACAGAGTATAGGGATCGTGTTATGTTTTTTTTTCTGGTGTTGTGAGGCATTCGCCTCATTCATTTGGACAGTGAGCATATATTTGTGTGGCGATGAGACATTGGTTGGGTCTTCACAAGAGTTCACACAAGAGATTTGTTTGTCACGTTGGGAAATCTCCTTGTTTTGTGTTGTTCGCAGAACATACATACACTCACTGACTCTCTCTCTCTCTGTGGGATGTGCCAGAGGATGTGGGCGTTTGTGTTTTTTGAGTCCATGCTGAGGACTTAAACGGGGGTAAGACTACAAGCTGTATTTAATCTGCCAGCTAACATGGCTGCCATCAAAATTGCTTACGATAAAGTGAATCGAATTAGATGGGATTTGTTTAATTGATTTGCTCGGTGCAATCAAGTGAAGTGCAATAGTTGACCAGAGGATATGCATGGTTCCACATTTGCCAATTGGATTTGCATTTGATTAGAGTTTGATAAATGATCCGTAATGCTAAGTGAATATTGTGCTTTTACCATCAATGCACTGCAGGGGGGACGGAAATTCTTTGAAGCTTATCCAGTGGGGATTTTGCAAATGCAATTCCCTTGTGTACGTCACACCTTAATGTTTGCCGAATGGACGTTGAGTGGGCTTAGTGAATCGAATGTTGTTTACAGTTTGATTCTTAGATGACGTAGGTGTGGCTAATGTCCCTACCTGTCACGATATAAGACCAAGACCACTATATATAAGTGAAGGTATATTCACTAGGCCATTACATTTGTAACGCCAAGAAGGAGTCACCAGACCCCATAAAGTAGGTATATGTATTTTGAATCGATTTATGTCCGTCTGTTTGTTGAAAACATGATAGCGTTCAATCGACGCACGTAGGCAATAAATATGTATCTTACAAAATTTCAAAACTGCCTAGAGACGAGCAATAAATTGGCAACAAATCAATAAAAGTACATGTCTTTGAGCTTACTTACTTATTTAAGGAGCTTCCGACCCGTGAAAAGACTCTGACTGAGACACTGCAGCCTTCCATCGTGCTTCGAGTTATCCACACCGAGAGCTCTGCAATATGCGAGGGCTTGGTCTTTAAAACAGAAGTTCGATCTGCCTTGTCGTTTTGAACCTGAGGGTTGGGATTCGAAGATCCTTCTTTTCTGGAGCATTATTGGTGCCCGAGCCAATGTACTCGACGTATTTTGTCTTTTTGTATCTTCTCCACCTCACACACATGACCAAAAATCTGTCAGATGAACCCAGTATGAGGTCCCCTTTCTTTCGTTTCGCCTTATCCTCAAACCTTGTGCTAATATCGAAAAAAAAAACTAGGACTCCTACTGAATGTGTGTGCTTTTCACTTTTCTAAGGAGGCCAAGGAGGAATTTCGTAAAGCAGCAAACACCTTTTTTTCTGTAATTTTTTCTTGTTAATTAGTTGTGCAAGTACAAGGCGAACTATTGTATAGCGAAACAAAATCAATTAAAATAATAATTAAATATTTTCGAAAAAAATGTTACGTATACGCCACAGTGATTATATATTTTTTTTTCTTTTTTTAAATTACATTTTTTGCTAATGACATTGAGGGCCGTTTGTTGATACGACTCATAAAGATAACATAATTATGTTATGAGTTATTAGTCGTATCAGCTAACGGCCCTATCTTATTTAAGTCTTAACATTAATGTTCTCTGCATTTTTAAAGCGAGGCAGTTGCCACATAATAATTTATTTTAGTCTTTGTTCGTCTATTTAATTGGGAAAATTATATGCATATTTATGAGTGTTCTGAATAAAATGTCCCATTAGCTCTTTTTGGCGAGCGTTGTTGTAGATCCATCAAAGTAACATTTTGTGAATTACTCAAAGTAGTAGATCACTGATATTATTCGGATTCATGTGCACTTCGTATTGACAAAAATTCCACGAACTGACGACTATCTCATGTCACGAATTCGCAATATATTTTTGCATATATAGTTGTTAAACTCCTGACTTTGTCCAAAGGTTTGGTTCATTATAAATTGTTCAAATTGTACATCCAGGTTTACAAGTACACGGTTGTATTTCTTTGACATAATGCTTTTGTATGATAATTAAAATTAAGACATGTGCAATGTTTAAATTTAGCCTGCGCATGTGAAGAAGAACCTATCAAGGTTTTCCTTTTAAGTTAAACTTTGATATGTGCAAAAATGTTCCAAATCGTCCCAAGGTGTTTACACGCCTGTTGTGGCAACTATTTTTGGGCTTTAAAATGGCCTAAAAAACATAAATATAATATTTTTTTCTTGAGGAAATGAAAAAAGAAAATGCAAAAAAAAAATTGTATATTTGTGACTTATCTGGGAAGCTTCGCACGCTAACAGGTTTTTAACCCTTTTTTCCGCAGGGTTTAGCCGCTCCGCTAAGGGTATGTCAACAACTGTCAAGCAGGCGGCCGGAGCTAAAGTTTAATTATATTTACTCTGGGGTATTTAGCAGTATACAATTTTCAGTCACTAAAAATACATGAACTTTTCTGTGAAAATTGAAATCTTTAAAAGTAAAAAAAAAAAAAACAAAAAGAAAGAAAAACATCTTAGAAGTCAATTAAAAAAAAAATAAATTTGCTTAGTGTAATGGAAACGTGAGTCCAAAAGCCTGGCCTCTTTTCATAGGAAGAAAAAGCCAGAATTTTCTGGCTATTTTTCCGAAATTTCAGGTCATTTTTCCAAAAAGTTTTCTGGCGTTTTTTCCATTTCTGCAACCCCCCTCCTTATCACTGTAGGATTTAGAGTGAATGTTAGGTTTTTGTAGGCTCCCTGAAATTACGCCAAAAAATTGAAGTGGAAAAAGAACCAAAAAACCTCCATACAAATTTGTGGCATTTTTTCCTAGGAACAATCGCCCAAATATTTTGACACAAATGCCGCTAATTTTGCCATTTTCTCCAAAACTCTTTCGGACATTTTTTCCATTTAAGGAAATTGAGAAAACGCCCAAAAAAGTGTTTTGGAAAAAAGACCAAAAAATGTGAAATAAGACCTCAAACGTAAGACGAAACCGTATGGGGGGCATGCTGCCCCCCCTGTAACCCCCCTGCTTGGGTTTACTGTCAGATTTCGGGCCTTATTTAATTTTTTTTTTTTTGGCGTAATTTTCATTTAACTTTTGGACTTTTTTTCCAAAAATATGGCGTAATTTCCTGGCATTCTGGTGAATTTTCTTTTTTATTTTTTGGCGTTTTTGCCAAAAATTTACGCCGCAATTATTTTGGTAATTTTTCCAAAACACTTTTTGGCGTAATTTCAGAGAGCCTTTTTGTATGCGAAGTTAGAAAAATTTTTAAATAAATAACATTTTCTGACCTGTTTTCTAAAATTAGTTGCCTATGTTTTTTGTCTAGCTTAATTTCCATTTTACTTTCTGGTGCTTTTTCCACAACTGTCTGGCATAAATCCCTAATTTCTGGCATATTTTCCAAACAAAATTCTGATATTTTTTCCAAATTCGAAAGCAAAAACATTTTCGTAATTTTATTCAGGTGTAATTTCCGGGGGCCGAGAAAAAATTTAGGACAATGAAAGAACAAACTATAATTCATAGACTGAATTTCGACAAAATTTCCCAACAGAAATTGTCAGGATCAATCCCAACTAGTGAGAATCGTTGTTACTCTTCGCTTCCCCACTCAGTAATCCAATTCAATCGCTAGAAACTATTCCATTTTGACTGTTAAGTTCATCAACAAGTCTTCTACAAATATGTATGTCCTTCGACATCTACCAAGAAATTGAAAAAGATTCCTGGACACACTCATACCCTAACTAACTAACATTTTTCTTTCGTCACTAACTTCAATGCGAACAATCTTCAAACTGACAAGAGACACTTAGTTTGCACTTGATATTGTGTCAAGCGACGATCTGTTATTCTGTATCAATCACGGTGTTGCTACCTCATTCATATTTAGAGGATTAGAAAGGATTCCTTTTCCATTCGTATCGAATCAACCAGTTAAAACTTTCCATTTTCATCCCAATTCAGTAGCATCGAGCATCGAATTCATGAATACGAAATTTCCTATCAGTTCCACGGAGGGACATCCACATCCTCATCCACTCTATATATCATAGACGAGGCAATAAATCACACAAATACAAATACCGACAGTCATTTATAATTCCAAAACCCATTTTACTTATTAAACTTGTAAAAGGCAACATCAACAACAGTTGGGTAGTGGTCCTTGAGTCATGTATCCATGAGAGAGAGTGAGCAACATCATCAAAGCAACATGACACGTTTAAGCCTCGAAAGTCATTATCTTCGCATAAAAATCGAGTTGTGTGTGCGTGCTTGTTCCTCTGGAGTTTGTTCATGTCGATGTCGTCCTTCTCCCGTGTCTGTGGCATAAATAAGCAAATAAGTGGGCCTCCGCATCGCCCTTGTTAACTCATTCATTATGGAGCTTATGTAGCCAATAATTATAAAAGCGACACATAAAACGACATCCACTCTCCTAGCTATATGAAGTAGCTACGAGTATCTACTATGTACTTGCGGGTATGGGGATGTGAAGAAGAAGCCCGAGTTCCCTTTCATAAAATTAACTTTTATCATTCTAGCGTAAAAGATTTCAGGCCGTGAATTTGCATATGTTCCAGTGAGTGCTTTTAGAAAACGTGACACATACCCTGCAAACCGTTCCAAAAGCAGATATAAGGACAGGGATAGGGATGTAGCAGTGCGCCCTAAATTGTTGCTGGCAATTTTTTGTTGTCGTTCCTGCTCATAGTGTTGAATTTTTTAAAACTGTCCAATTGGATGAAACTTTAATGAATTCGTAAGCAAAGCATTAACATGTCAGAGATAGCCCAGTAGCCAGTAGCCGCATTCATATACAGTCTGACCTGAATGCGAAATTCAATGTAGATGTATCCAGGAGGAGCATTGATTTATGCGCTGACAAGTATTTGCTGGAATTTTTGATGGGATAACCGCTGCATCTTTGATAAGTTTGACACGTTTGTCAATTGATGGGCATAATCAAGTTATCATTAATGGAGTGTGGCAGTGTGCACGTATATTCAGCCTTAAGCTATCCTTGACATTACTCCATCTGCACTTGAAAGGAAACTTTGAGGACACACTCGACTCACACTCAAGTTACACTTGTGTCGTGTGTGCGCAGCGACAAAACTAGAAGACAAACTGAACTGAGTGCGGAACCCCACCTGAATGCACATGCCAACACTATGACACAAAAACACATACATACAGATTCGCATAGTGAAAAGGAACTGCAATCATATGCAAACGGTTGAAAGAACGATGTCATTAAAAATGCCCAAACACGTTTTGCCTCAATGCCTGCAAAGAAGAGCAGAGCAGAGTAGCAGAGGCCTTGCTTCGGCTATTGCCATTGCCGTTCATTCGTTCGTATGTTCGTCCTCGGGTTTCAATGAGGTGAGCACTCGGATGGGGGCAAGGTAATAGTGCGGTTCCTGTACACTTGTACACATGTACCTATTATCCCTGACCGAGAGCCTCGTCTGGCCGTCAAAATGTGCTCCCTCTTTGGGTAATTAAAGTGAGTAGGAAAAAAAAAATGGAAGCACTCCATAGCCTAGGTGCGTGATTGGACACAACAAAAGCTAAAGTGTACATTGCTCTTTGAGTTGTAATATGCGGCGGGCTAATTAAGCTGAAGGATTTATAGCCTGGGACGGTATTAAATGAATTTGATTGCATTAACGAGGCCATTCAGTCAGGTCGCACTTGGTAGTGGGTGTTTTTGTGTTTTTTTAGCAAGTGGCCCTTAAAGTAGGCTCTAATTTTATGATTATGTGCCAAGGGGGTAACTCGGGGGGTGTTAAATTGAGCATAAAATTGGTGTAATTCTGATTTGATATGAAGAGTGCTTGTGGGCATTGAAAAGTTCCGAATCCAAGAAATGTTAGACACGTAGTTTCAAACTCCTTGGAGCTCACTTCAGTTTCAAAGATTAACTTTTCAATCAAAGTTTCATGGCTGTCAGAGATTTCTTTACCTTGTTTGGCTTTTTTTTCAGTCAAGAGGTCGGTCGAATATCCCTGTCACGGTCGACAGATTATGTGAAGGGGATTTCGCAGAATCAAATTAAGCTTAGTTCTACCTTTCGTAACGGCAAGAGTTTTATAAATGATTCCAAAGTCAATCTGTTGGGATGTTGGCTCATTTCAATTCGGTGGTTTTTCTTATTAGAAATGCAAACAATTATTTTTCGTAGTCCGAAACGAGGGAAACACTGTTGGACTGTTCTGACTTCCTTGTGAGGAGTTTGGCACACAAAATGTTAATGTACACAAAACTATAAGGAAAAGCCATTGAGTACCTACATTTGGAAACCATCTTGGTAATAAAAAAAAAAATAAATTTTTTTGCACTGGGGCGGGGACTGAAGTACAAAATTGACATCGAACCACCTTCTTAGATTTGAAATTTCGCAGAATGACAATCTTATGAAATTGCCAATTATATTAGAACAGTTTGCATTGTTGTGTGCGCTACCTTGGGAGATGTCTTTCTCTGCAGCGTTGTCCTTCGGGGTCAGAGATTCTCCACTGATGAACATTCGCTCTATGTGTCCTCTCGATCGATGTCGCTGTACACTTATAGAATTGCTGTTGACGCAGAAAGGAGATGAAAATGGAAGAATTTTGCTTGCCGTAAAATGTACCTTGAATTTTCAGATTACAACCTATTTTTGGATATCAAAGGCATTGGTAAAGTGGACACCGACGTTAATGGACCAGCGAGATTTTTCCATCTTCATCCTTCATAGGCACCCAGCGACTTTTGCAGGGATGCCAAACTCTAAAAACGCTATTATAGACGGCAATGCACTTTGTGGCATGTGACAGCGACTTGCTAGTAGCAGAATTTGTCCACATCCAATTTGGGCAATAGAAAGTTAGTTATCATGATGCTTAACCTTTCACCATTCACAGTAATAGCATTACAGGCACTGTAAGTCCTATGACGCCTGCTCTCTGCTGTGTCTGCTGATCAAGTCCCAATTTACTTTCTATTTTATTATTTATTTGACTTTGACGTTTGACACTATACTGTTGACAGGATAATAAAGGCAGCATTTGATTTAAGAAACACTTTTCAATAATTTCTCCAGCCCAAAACCCATCCAAAACAGTGACTCGGTTTCTCGACATAGGTCCAAATTTTTTTTGCTTGTTCACCTACCCCCTGAGGTGAAAATCAAAAAGATTATTTTCATTGTCAAAGTCATTTATTTACTCGCGCACATTGAGATGTGGACGTGGAGTGTATTGTCACACTGTCAGATATCTACATAAAATTGACAGTTTATTTAAAAATGGTCGAAAAGTCAAAGCAGTGGTTAGTGTGCTGCACTACTCTGCGCGGGGATTCACGTTCGACCCTTGGAAAATCTTAAGGTTTGTATTTCCACTCGGGAACGTCTGACAAACATCTGACATTAAAATGCATTCTTGAAAAGTTTCAAAATGAAGCCGTTCGAACTTGGTATCAAATTGTTGGTCATTGCATTCGTACCAAAAAATAAAAAAAGGCTCGAGACAACATCGCCGTAGAGCTCCGCTTGCTCCGATAGAAAGTCCGTCCGATATAAAATACCTGCACGGACTTTTCTATTATTTAAGCTTCTAGATCCTTTGAGAAATTAACTTAATATTCGTCCATTTATGTAGGTGTAAAGTCTGCAATGTATGGTTAGCATCATTTTTAACTGGTAGCATAAAAAAATCTACATGAGTGGACTGGGACACCCTTCGATGTGTAAACTTCAAATTTAGCATTAAAAAATACAGTCCAGCCTTATCCGCAATCGGTAGATCTATACTTAGAATCTTTAAATTATTAATGGTGTTTCGCTGAACACTCATGAAGCTCACTAAGAAGGGATTTAAAAAAAAATTTCCTTTGAAAGGCAAGAAAACTGCCTCAAATCTCCTCGACCAAGATTTTTTTTCCATAGGATCAGCTTAGCAGCAAATGCAGACAGAACACTTTGTTGTTATCAAATTCAGATCATCTCATTGGAGTTTCGAATGACACAATAAACAGCAAGTATACCATTTTTTTTTCTTTTAATATGAGCAATGAGACCTTTGTGTTTGTATTGACCAACCATGGTTGGGGCTCCAAAGGTAGCTATAGCCAAAATGTTGAACCATGATATTTCTTTTTGTCTAAGAAAGTCTTCCAACTTTCATAAAACATTTTTAAAGGCGCGCTAACTTGATCTCGGTGTGTGCACCTTTTTACTTTGTGCGGTGTGATTTTTTTTTCTTTCTTGGAAATGATTTTATGGTTCGTTTTTATTTTTTTTTAGGAATTACACCTAATTCCTAAAAATATCCTTTTTAGGTGACCCAAAATACATTGACATGTTCATGCGCCCACATAGTTCATTCAATCGCCCATCAAAATTGAACACTACTCAGAAGGCTTACCGAACGCCAACTAGTGGGTGCTATCGTCCAGTTTGAGAATGGCTGCTCTAAGGGTTAAAAACATGATGCAGCTTTTTCGTCTTTAATTCACTTTAATCGCAAGGTGACTGATTAACATTCTTAAATCTAAATCAACCCAAAAACGCTTGAAATTGGTTTTAGCCAATACTTCACCAAGTATTTTGAGCTATCATTTATCTTTCTGCTCCATCCAGAGACTGAGCTACATTAAATTCAAATTAGTTCCTATTTAATAAAATGTGAACCTGGGATCCCTCCCACAGTAGTCCAGCACACTAACTACTGCGCTACTGCGCCCACAACTGTTCGTAACTGTTTAGCTGGAAACCGAGCACATGCACAGAGTATTATTCTGGATTTAAGCATTACCTGCCAGTTACATTTTTATCATAATCGAAAAATGGCGTTTTTGAGATATGAACAGTTTTTTTTTTAAAGTAAGTACTGTTATTAGCGATTTGGGTGGATATCAAAGGACGCAGTCATTTTAGAGAAAAACTGATGATAGTACCTTAAAAATAAGTTTTTGTTAAAATCGTTTTTACCGTTTTCGAGAAAAAGCCAATTTTCAAAAGTATCGTTGTTGAACTTTTTAGCGAAAAACTGGGTATGCATGGCTAAATTCACTCAACTATCAATTTTGGTTCAAACCTTTAGAGCCGTTTTCGAAAAAATCTGAAATGTTTAAATTTTTGGAAAATTTTTATGGGGTTTGAAACAGACGTACGGACGTACAGAATTGCGAGACCCACTTTTTTTGTGTTCCCCTATCATCTTAATATCAGAATTGATTAAAATCTCGAGTTCGAAATTTTGTACAATATCTTTCTCTTACTACGTATACTACAAGAAAGTTAAAAATATGACTGAAAATCAGCCTGCAAGTATGCAATCATTTCTGACAAACTGCTAAAAGCTTGGGCCCTACTCTGTATTTCGTTCCGAAAGTGAAATTTTCCGAAACCGAATTTTTGGTACTTTCTATTTCTAAAGCAAAATAAAATCTCCAAAAATGTCAAATGTCAAATTCGGAAAATCGAAAGTGTTATTGAGTGCGAATTCAAAAGCGGAACGGAAGGCAATTTCGAATAGGATTGACTTTCGCAACGAAATAGAGAGTAGGGCCTCTGGATGGATATTTTGGGTGTATGTCTTCACTTTTGGTACAAATTTAGCATCCTGCTAGTAACTGCTTGCTGAAAGTGAATGGAGTTAAAAGCAATTCTATTAAACAGGTGTCATCGTGAACTAAACATTTTATAGAAAAATGGTTAAAAAAAATTGTATTCTTACAAACCCCGCACGAGTGCATAATTTAATTTAAAAACAGAAAATATACCTTGTGAGTAAAAATGCCTCATTCTTCGAATTACCTTTCTAACCAAATTTAATCTGATTCTGACTACAAGCATAATCTGCAATGTAAACAAGAATTTAATTTCAAACAAATTATTATTATTTACCCCGTGTGTCGGAATATTTCTGACAATCACATTCACGGCCGTGACAAAGGGCAAAATAAATCCATCTGTCATTAGGTAGAGTAAGAGTATCAATGACTGTGAAATTTTCTTTTCACTTTGACTTAACGAGTTGTATATGTATAGGTATATAATGTGTACCTGGGAAATGAATCGGTCGTTGAAACTTTGCCTGACATTGCCACACTTAATGACGCGATATTGCTTACATTAACCAAACCACCAACACCCCATTAACAACTTGCAGATTTCAGAATGTTTTTCCCTTTCGAGCAACGCCTCTTTTGCAATCAATAACTTGAGCATAACAGTGATTAACGGCAAAGGACTTGATCAAACTTATCCCAACCATTCAGGCAGAAATGTACCACTCATGACAAAATGTGCACACAAATGAAATGGCAATAATAAAGAACGCTGAGTGAGAGTCATTTTTCATTCGAAGGACACATTCTAAGCCGTTTCGTTCACTGTCGTATTAATCAACGACAGCCAAGCAAACACACCCCCCAGCACACCATACGAGGCAACACATTCTCAGCTTGTTCCTTGCGAGACGGATATAATTATTATAAATCTTTTACGATTCTGTGTATGAATGTAATTTTCCCATCTGGCAATTCGCGAATTGAAATAAAATTCAAAAAGTGCTGACTGCCTCAACGATACGCGAATCCTTTTCACCGACGACGACGAGGACGACGCGGCATCAACCGCAACCTGAATGCAATTAGGGAAAATCTAATCTGAATAATTGTAACATTTAGCCCTTAATAGGCTGACTCATTTTCGCATGTTTCGCCAAGTCTTTTAATAAATCTCAACTCTTCCTTTGTGCACACTGACACAGACACTCACACACACACACACAGTCCCATTCCGCCCCACTTTAACTAACTTCATTAAATATTACCGAACGTGTGCTGGCAAATTTATTCCAAACGCATACCCAGAATACTTTCGTTAAATATCGCTCGGCATTCTATTGAGGCACACATCCGAATACATTTTTCGCCTCCTCCTCCTGCTCCACAAAACACACACATCACATCCGTGAGAGAAAGAGCTAGGGAGGAGGGGAAAAATAAAATAAACCCCCAACCACTAGGTGGCGAATAAAGTTATTACACCCCCAGGCTGCAGCAATAGCAAATACAACTTAACATTCCCGATGAACCCGTCTCGCATTATGCACGTTTGTACTAGATTGGATAGATTTTTATGTATATCTGAAATTGTATCTATATCCTGACGACACAAGTCATCCTTTTGTTCGTGCATCAGCATCAGCACCTTCACCACCATCTGTGGTGTGCCATGGTATAACGCCTGTGGTGACAATCTGTTGGCAGCTAAAGTGCTTGCACGCTTTCAAGTTTAATTTCTTGTGACATCTTTTGTGGCAACTTCCGCAATTATTTCCGATTATGTTTCTTCTCCACTTTTGATATTTCATCCCCCGCCCGCCGGCCGCCCAGTCCAAGCCCAGTCGAAGGAGCAGCGCCATCAACAGCCGAGATATTATTTTATATATTGTTTGTGGCACAAGAATGTGTTATATCATGTGATAGCGACTCCTCCGTCCAACAGTCGGTGTCTGAGGGTAGATATATGTGGCCGAATAAAAACGGTTCTGCTTCAGACATGTGGCCTACATTTATTCTTGAATAATAAAGAGCCACTAAACATTCTAATGGATGGGGGCATTTAGAGCGCTTTTTTTTTTTTTGGGTGAAGCTTGAGAGTTGAGTGCTCAAGACGTGCGGTGCTGTGCACAAAACAAAAAAAAAACCTGCCATTCTTCTGTGTCAGGCAGAGAACAGCCAGATAACAAGTGTGCATTCTTAATAGTGTTTAGTGGGTACTTGAATTACATGCGGTGGGTGGCTGTTGTTTTGCCACGAAATTGGTCCTTTTGTGGTAGTTTTGTCAGCGGAGAAAATTTGAATTGGAAATTGCCATCACAAGTAGTTGTGAAGATGGTGTTTCAGAATATTATCCCAAAGCGTCCTGCACACGATGCGATTTATTGGATTGGGCTAGGCGTGCATATGCGTTTTTCAGAAGAACATCTAAAAATCACAACTCAACATTTTGTATATTACTTGTTGAAATTGAAAAGGTGGTTGTGAGCCCAGTCTTAGTCATACCAAACACATACGATTTTTATATGATTTTTGAAGTTCTATAGGTCTTTAGCACTTTAATGGAACGACAAAGCGACAGGTGGATGGGCAGTGATTCCGAACTCCAATGAAACGAAAAAATGCCAGGTTGAAGTAAAACTTTGTTGGGCATTAATTCCGAGCATCGACGTAACGAAAAAGCGACAGGAAACGAAAGCGGTTAAGGTGCGTTATTAGACCTCTCGGGCCGAATGAGACATATGAAAGAAACCAAAAGGCGACAGAAAGTAGTTAGTAGAAAGAAAAGTGTGTTGCACTATCTGGAATGCAATAGCCCGACTCACCATTGAGCTTCATGATTTTGTTTAGCTTTATAGGCTGTAAATTTTTCTTTAGAGCTTTGTTTTTCGAATTGGCAACACTTTTTAAAGCTGACATCTGATTTGTGCTTCTTTTGGTTTGCCATTCCATCATAAGTATACACTTACAATACACAGTCCCAGCCGCTCGAAAAACTAACTTCTAGCCAAGCTTCTCACAACCATTCGTCAGTTGTATTTTTGGCACGATTGGAAAGGACCTACAATTTTATGCCGAGTCCGAACTGCTGAATTGAGAAGCTTTTTCAGGACAGTTATACTCTCGGATGTTTGTCAGACCTTCGCGAGAGCTGGCGCAGTGGAAAAAACCTTAAGATGTAATTTGTGTTTTTCCGAGGATCGAACCTGTGATCCCTCGCACAGTAGTTCATCACACTAACCGCTGAGCCACTGCCCCCACTAATTTGTATTATAGTTCTTATTTTATTTTAAAGTAGTGTGCCTCTAAAAAAACACAATATACATTTGAGCAGTAGATACTTCAATCGAGCGCCATGACAGATGACACAAATACATGACATCTGACGAAATTAGGTATGGAATCGTCGAATCCATAAAAGAGATGCACCTCCACCTAACTGAACTGACATTATGAAACAACATTTTGTCCCCTATTGCTCGATTATGGATGAGACGATTTGTTTCTTTAAATCTCCTTAATCTAAGGTAATCCAGCTTGTAAAATTTTGTTTACATCTTTGGAATAGTATGTAAGTTAAAACCTCCGAGTCCAACGAAGTCACCACGAACTTTCTTGCGTGTCCTAAAGCGACCCATACGCAATACAATCGGTTGATAGTAAGCTTCAAACTAAACCAAATACAAGCAATATTGGTTGACCAAGTCACGCAACTTTTCACCCTCAAAAACGCTAAAGCTGACATTTTTAGAACAACAATATTATTGATGCAAGGCTTTTAGAATATTTTTTTTTATGTTGGTCGCTCAAGTTTAAAAAACGATATCGCATAGGCACAATTTTATAAATAAGTACAACTCATCGTAATGCATATATCATGTTCGAAGGCTCTAAAAACGAGTACTAAAACTAATACATATCCGTTAAAAGTTTTTAGCACGTATTGTAATATAATTTTTGCTAATAGTGTCCATCATCTTTAAGCATTGTGTTTACAGCTGCATAATTCAAAGTTACAACTGTCATTTTTGCTAATGTCATAACATGAACTAATCTTGAATAAAAAAGCTCTCTTCTTTCAACCATCAAACCCGCGCAAGACGTGTACAGTTGGTGATATATATGTAATCCGCTAACACCTTTAACTAAACTAAGTGTGCTGGGTCTTGCTGACAGTAACTGCCAGCTACTTAACCTAAGATCCCATTAACACTTTGAATCTGTTTAGTGTTCACCTGAGTGGATTACCTCGGGTGTTGTCCTTTTTTTTTTTAATGTTCGTCATCACTTGTGATACGAAGTTCGTTGATCCCAATTATGGGTCGAAAATAGCGTTTAAAGAAGTGCTAAGCACTCAATAGAGACTACACGAACATGAGTAGATTTTACCACAGTTTTGTAGCCACTTTAAGTAGATAGAGTTAATCTGTTTTTCGTCTTTTATTGGCCTGGGGCCTTGGTGTGTTGACTGTTTTTTTTTTTTTTATTCGAACCTTTGTAATCCCACGAGTTCTCCCATGGGATGGGCCAGGCCCAGGTCAATCCGGTTTTCTTCTTCCCTTTTGCTTCGCACTTTTCTGGAAAAGTTTCATTAACTCCTTTGTAGCTTTTGACCAAAATAAATATCAAATACAGTCTGAAGGCGAAATTCACTCACGCACATAATGCGCTTCTGGAAATCTTCTAAGATTATCTCGAAAACACTTTGTGCTCACCTTGAACCCCCCCAAAAGCGTGACATACAACGCAATGCTGCATAGGCAAATATTACAGCGCTTATTTAGATTTGAATTTCTATTAGCTTAGTGCAATTACTTGCCTGTTTGCATATGATTAAAAAACGTTCTTCTACCCCGAGGGAGCTACTAAGTGGTTGGCAAACACATCCGTTTTGGGAAATTGCTACTGTCTCTCTCTCTCTCTTGCTCATACTTAGCAGCTCAATTTCATATATAAAAGTGTGTGTTTGTGTGTATCTTCTATACATTATACGAATAGCATGCAATTTCTCACCCATGTCCCAGAAGGACATGCCTCCACAACTGGGACTCCATCTTCTGTTTGCTTTGGCGAATTTCAGTGGAAATTAAACAACGCTTTTGCGAATGAGCGATGACTCCAAAACTTGGAAGAGGACACATTTTTTTTTCTTTGGTGGTGGATGAAAAAAAAAACTAGTTCCTCGAATGGAATATAATTTTCGGTTGAAGAACAACGACTGCTGATGATGATGATTGGCCTACGAGCTCAAGAGGGAAAGTAAATATTGTTTTTTTTATTTTTTTTGCAAAATCTAGGTCAGCGTAAGTATTACGCCATAAATCATAACCTAGAGGCTCTTAAGTGCCAACGAGTAGTGCAAAATTGTCTGTAATTAGTGTGTATACGCTTTGTGTTTACTGTTCAGTGAGAATGACATTAAACAATATTAAAAATGAAAGATGCTTTAGTGTTTGTTTCGAGAAATAACGAAGGCTAATGGTGTGTCCTCTTGCAAGGAGTGCTATATATATGATTCACTTTACCTTGAAAAGTGCTTAAGAAAGTATTCCGTTTCGTAGGCAATTATTTTGTCTAGACGGTGATTAAATATATATAATGGAAAATAATAATAAGCATCCACACACTAACCACTGAGCCTTCACAAATCTTTATTGCACTTGATTTCATTGCACTCCATGGAATTCCACAACAGGAATCCCTTTGATTCTCTTTTGAAATAGATTTTATTGTTGTCTCTCTGTCGGCCCACTGAATGCACAAACTTCTTTTTAAAATGAATCGACATTGGAAGGAGGACATGCTTGTCGCTTGTACATTTTTCTTTTATCTGCTACATTTCCAGTAGAGCTGTGCTCAAAAATTTATCAATTCATCAATCCATTTAAAAAAAATTTGCCTAATTGCGAAACGTAGATGAAAAGCCAAGTGTCGCAATTTTCAATAGTTGAATACGCCACTGACTGTCATGACGTTTGCTTGTTCAGATAGTGGTGACGTTCAAGCTGAGGTGACGCACTAATGACTAAAATGTATTCTTTATTATTTCACTTGATAGGGGTTCACTGGAATTTTTTTCTAGATGGCGGGTATAGTTTTCCCAACAATCCTCATAATCCTTGAAAAACTTTGTTGCTAACCCTTTCGTATCTATGGAAAGTGTTAAATGTTATTAACTACATTCCTACTCTCTTTTCTGTCGCTCTGTGGACCGTAACATTTTTTGTGGTAACAAATGGTTTATTTAATAGGCAAAAGTCTCTTTGTTGACTACTTTTAGGAACTTTTTAATTGAACTGGGAGCAAAGTTAAGCACTGAACCATCTCCGTTGTTGATGCTTGTAGTTTTACAAATTGTTACGATTTGTTGTTGCCTCTGACAATGTCATCCTCTAATGGCGAGTCCCTAGGGAGATATACCAAGGAAATTACATTTTTTTTTTCTTTCTTTCGGGGTGTCGCCTTTCCTTTCACTATCTCTGAACAAATTAAATGTGTAAACGTGCCACTTTGAATACAAATATACAATTTCTTATAAAATTGTTTTTTTCTTTTCAGAGAGCTGCCAAGGCCCACACGAAAAACGCTTACTAAATCACCTCCTATCTAACTATAATACCTTAGAGCGACCCGTAGCTAATGAATCAGAACCACTTGAGGTAAAATTTGGTTTAACCCTGCAGCAAATTATTGACGTGGTAAGTTTTATTTCCAATTAAATCAAATACATGCAATATTTTTATAATTTTAACAATAACTAACAAAAAAAAAAAATGAAATCGCTGGATAGCAAACCAAACTGAATTGAGAAAATAATATTTATAATCATTTATATAAAATTAAAAAATTATATTATATATTTATTAGGAGATAATAACAAAAACAAAAATAATAACCTAAGCAATCATAACTATAGATCATCACAAAACAAAATCTTTGTCAAAGAACAACCTTTCAACTGAATTGAACATCTCTCGTTAATATTGTGTATTTTTTTAGGACGAAAAGAATCAGATTCTTACCACGAACGCGTGGTTAAATTTGGTAAGTGACATGTACCCGAACCCGAAGAGCGACCCTTTTTTGTGTCATAAAGCTACTTACCTACTATACACATTACATATACTTGTATTCGTATTTTGTCGAACATTTTGTCGCTTATATATATTTTCAACTAAATATATATACATTGTGTGTGTTTTTAAAGAAATGAAACTAAAAGCATACAACTAACTAAATAGACAAACAGATTCATACGTTGTATAGTGTTTTATTTTTTATTTATTTTTTGTTAATTTTGGTTTTAATTATGATTTTAGTTTTAATTTAATATTTTAATAGGTGAAATTGCTGGGTGTACGTACACAATTCATGTGCGATTCAATATTTCACTTAATATTACTTTTAGTTTTTAAAAAAATTAGTTGTTTTTTATTATTTTTCTTAAATGTGGAAAGGACCTACAAATTTGAGCTAGCAAAGGCTATTGATTTGCCAATGCACTGCTCCAATGGATAAACCCATAATTATGACCAAAGCGTACTTGCTGAATAAAGGCAAACTCTTTTTGCAATTTAAAAACATGGGAATGTGTTCTTTTTAAATATTTTAAACACCCCTTAACAAAATGTGCGACTTTTTAATTCCCAAAAACCAGCAACAATGTTTTGTGGCATTTTCTGTTGCTCGCAGTTTTTTTTTTTTTTTGCAAAAGTACTTCTTCGTATGTACCATACTTCGCATACTTTTTAGCCCAAGTGTCGCATTTTTCAATAGGAAATTACACCACTTCCATGTTTGTTTGTTTGGAGTGCGGGAACATTTATACCGAAGGGTTTGCATTGTGTCGATGTAAAAAAAAACTCGTCTATTACTCAGAGCTATTTCTTTAAATTGTATCATTCGATTTTAGGGGACCCATGTACAAATATCTTTGTACAATTTTATGTTGCCTACATTTAGGGACATTTTTGACCTTTCAATTCCTTGACGAAAAGTCCAAGTGTCGCAATTTTAAGTGAAAAATACGCCACTCCCAGTTTTTTTCTTGCTACGATTCTTGATTTCAATTTTAGTGGAACCCATGTACGCATGTCATGTAGCATTTTTATTGGTCGCACTTAGGCTCATTTTTATCAGCACTTATATCTGAATTTCGACTAAAAAAACTGGTCTAATTGCGAAAGGTAGATTTACATTAAGTTCAAGTGTAGAATTTTTTCAATAGTCAAAGACTCCATAGCCATCATGTTTGGTTGCTGTGTAAACTTTTAAGCTGAGGTGTTGCAATAATGACTCAAATTAATTTGTTCTTCATTATTTTACACTGCATTTTTTCAAATGTCACTTACGATTTTCACAGCTGCAACAAACAAGACCCTCCGACATTACTCTAGGATTTCTAAAAATATGGTTTAGCAACGCTGTTTGATTGGCCCCAGGTTCGATACCCGGAAAAACACTAATTACATTTTAAGGTTTTTTCCACTGCCATTGTTCGGACTCGGCATAAAAATGGTATGTCCCTGTCATTCGTCCCAAAAGTAAAAACTCACACAAATGAACCTGTTGCGCGTGTATCGTGGTTCCTTTCAGTTTTTGTTTTCTTGCAGAAATCTAATAGGTAACCACTTAATAATTTAGCCACCATTCATTGTTGTAGTAAGTAGTAGGGGCTATAATTTTATCCAATGCCTGACCTTCTAAAATCGACGACTTATATTGTACTAAAACCAAACGACTACTATGCAAACTGCTCAACACATCCCCATCTGAACGTTTTTATTCAAGCACGTCCAACGAATTTCCAAAAAGGATACTACCTTTTTTCTTTCCATAGCATAGTCCTAACGATAGTATCTTTTAATCCCATTAAGTTCATTCTGAATTGCCACCTTACGAGTTATCATGAATGACACTATTTCCTTGATGGCCTTTGATGTCTCTTAAGGCATATCCATTTATACCAATAATATCCGCAATTTGTTGGGTGACAACGGGTCCACCTGTCTAATCATTAAAGCTAATGTGATGAAAGCCCGCTGTATAAATTGGTTTATGTATAGTTATCCCTTAGGCGTTTGCTAAAGAGCGACATCGCGAAGTCAATGGTTATGGCAACAATAGACGTTTATATATGAATATTTGAATAGAGGGACAACTACTCGAAAGTGTTTTGGTTCGAAGGAGGATTTTTTTTTTGTATGTATATTCTTTGACAGAAAGTACAGTATAATCTCTCGATCTATGAATTCGTATGGTTGTCATTAATATGCGCTGAAAATGAAGTGATATAGTATATTGTTAAATGAAATTAATTAAGAAATTTCGAAGTCGCCATAAGAATTGGTGACTGTCACTTACACTCACCCTTTTATACACAGTTCAAGACTGACTTTCGTCTATCACCGTCCTGATATAAATGCTCGACGATCATGTTTAATAGCGAGTCCAGTTTTCATCAAATATTCCTAAAAATGTCTGTTTCGAAAACTGCTGCGATGTCGATAAGTGAAAGCTGTTTCGAAACTGAAGCTATGGCCAAGTCAACGTCAGTTCATCAAATCATTTTTATTTTAAATAAACTCGAGAATAATTATTTACTTCTATTCAAACTACTTCAGTAATACGAAAATATAAAGCATTGCCTCATCAGAAATTTGTTTCCTTTTCATATTTATTTCGATAGCAATGATAAGCGTTTTCGAACATAGCGAACTTCTACAAGGTGGACGGGCTCATCAGTGAGCCCCACAGCTGATATAGAGGTACTCTGCAAACATTATTCATTGGTCAGTTGGACATGATTTGAAATACACTTGCCCTTTTTTTAATATGCAGTGTTTTTTTCGACTTCGATGGTGAGTGCTTTCGAACATTGTGAATGAGGTGCTAAAATCGACTTTCCTAATAGACAGTCACTTCTTCCAGCTTCTACCCTAATTTCTGAACTGAGTTTTCTGTTAAAAATAAACACCAATCAATGTCATTCAATATTGATAGAGATTAAAGAATTTCGAATTTTCGAAGTCACCAATTTATTACAATTGCGTGAGTTCTGAACAATTTGTGATTTTTTATTCACACATAAAATAAAATCAGAAAACATTTCTCTCACGTTTCGATGGAGAAAATTGGAGCAAAATGACTCAAGGGGCAACCACAATGGGATTATGTGAACTTAAACTTGTGACGAAATTCCATTTAATTTCGTTTAAACGTTTGAAATGAGCCACTAATCCTACGAGTGTTATAGTTACGACATGCAATTTCAATGGCTTAAACTGGATTACTCGTATTACCGCATATGTTTTTGTTTTCCTGTCAAAATAGCAATTAGTGTCAGTTCCAACAGGAGGTGTTCTTTCTTTCACCATTCAAGTAGTCTCACCTTTTGTTTTTTCTCAGAGTCCAATTAACTTCTCCACTTGGGTAACTTGTGGTTGCACTCCACAATTGTATAATATAATTTTTTTTTGTATTTCCCTTTTGTTATTTAAAAATCAACGTACTAAATAAGAACTCCAACTAAATTTAATTAAATGATGGCTAAGCTTGCAAAAAAAAAAAAAGCAATTTTACTTGTCCGTGTTTTTTTTTTTACATAATATACTATATATTTTAATGATACAAAATACACGTTGTTATCGTATGAACAAACAAAAATCTATTCGTTTGTGTAAACATGACTGTTTTTCTGTGATCCCACTGTCAAAAAAAAGTACATTATAATATAAATAAAAAAAAAAAATTGCCTGCACCATTGATTCATATTAAATAATTATATATAAATTTGTGTGTGTCGCCAATATTGCTGGGTACATGTCATACGGGATATTTGCATGCACAGAGTTTTCTTTTTCTTAGTTAAACATTTTTTTTATTTTACTTTCTTAAATATTTATTTTGTGTTTAATTGTTATAATTTTGTGTCTTAACAAATAAATGAAAGAAAATATGTAATTAAACACAAAAATTAGAAAATAGAAAAATTAAATATAACAATAAAACAAAACAGATGGCGCTGAATGGGTACAAATGATAAAAAAAAAATTAACGAAAAAAAAAAAAAAAAAAAAATCTGTACATATAGAGAGAAATGATCAATTTCTTTGAGGCAGTATTGTTTCATCAAAAGAAAACGAAAATGGATTTCAGATTTGTTGTAATTCTATTAGAACTTGTTGGCAATTCAATTACAAACGAAGGACTATAGTTAGGCAGTGTATCTATTGAATCTGTGTAGCTACTGCTGTTAGCTTAACTATGTAATCCCAAATAACCCTATTGTCGGAGAATCTGCGAGAACAAAGGGCTCTGCCTCTCTATTGTTGCGGTGTATGAGTTTATCTGGGAGTATATTGCTTGTGGTTTGTACAAAAGTGGCAATTTAATTGCGGTTGTGTGTGGGTGGCTTCAACCGATACTGTGAATAGGCTTTTGTAAAGAAGATAAACTGAAAATTCTTTTTAGACGGATTAGGTTTTTGAAATGATTATTATTATACAAACAAAACCTGGTGGTAATTTTTTTATTTTAAATATGCATACAAAAAGTTGATAAAGTGCCGAAAATCCCAAGAGAAACTAGTTAAATTAATTATGCCAATGTGGGTTCTTAGGTTTTATTACCATTTTACCAGATAGGCACGTGAATTTAGTTTCAGGGGGCCACGTGTAATTGGTGAACTAGAGGAAATGTGTAATTAAATCGCGAACCTATAGGCTATCATACAATACTAAAGCACAATGATGCGATAGTGAACATGAGCATAAGTAATGTGAAGATATGTAGGAACGGAAAAAATTATAACGAAGTTTAGCAAAAGGTCAAAATGAATACCAGGACATCTGAAAAATGTGTCATATGGTCATTTTGGACATTATCTTGCTTTGGTAATTTTGATTGGGGTATGCGACCAAGTAGTCATTGAGAGAAAGTTTTGTGTAAAATTATTCAAAAGAAGACGTCTTGAAAGGCTTTTCAATAAATCAAGGTGAGCTATCCAACTTCTGCAGTTGATTAGAATCATTATTCCTGCTCTAATTGCATCAAAAGATTAAACATTTGGAAACCCCGATTTGAATCCATTTGATTATTCTTTGTGGTCAATTTTGGAAAGTGTGACATTTTGAGAGCCGGCGGCTGTAGATTTGATGTTAGTGTAAAATCTCCGTCTCGTCTATATATGCTGTCAAAAACTCCAAGTTTCTTCATTTATATAAAGTTTCCTAACTCGAAATTTGGCGTTTTCGGGAATCAACTCTTTCTAGTGGCATTCACAGAATGCCTTGTATAGTTCACAATATTGCAAGACCAGAGTTAATCAATATCTGTGGCATTATGTTCCCCTTTTCTATTGTATTGTATTTTTTTTTTTAAATAAATGTCGCGTCGTTGTAGCACTTGTCTTAGTTCACATGAATAATTAAAAAAAAAAATCCACAACTGTTACCATGCTACCTAAGCAATTCTGGCCATGTCATCGCAATTCAAATTTGTTCACTATGGACACATACCAAATTTCAAAGTACAAAAGTACCATACCATGATATCATTTTCTTTGTGAAGAAAAAAATTAGGACTACCTACATCCTCTATGACAGTGACCTCAATTAAAATATTGTCAACTCCAGGAAAGACCACAGATTGTGGCATTGTGCAGTATGTACCTACGCTTGTTTGTCGGGCAATATTCTTTTACGTGGTTAATCGAAAAAAAAAAAACGAAATAAAAGAATAGGTACTACGGAACGAGTAAACCAAATTAAAAAAAAACTTCACTTTTGTCATTTCCTCCTTTTTGTGTGTGAAATAGATTTTTCAGGATAATGTGAAATATTTTTCAATATTTGCAGAGTAATTTTTGTCACTCAAACTCTTGTAGACGTTCTAAGCCAAGGGCATGGTTGTCTTGGAACTGTGTTTATAGGTGTTGTTCGTTTTATTTTTGGTATTAATGCAAGGGACCTAACATTTTATGCCGCATCTTAGCAGCTGACTTGAGAAGCTGTCTAAAGGCAGGGGTTTCTGTCTTTTGCCACAGATATCATAGAGACAGGTTTAATGAACACGAAAGCGGGTTTCGTTTGGTATTTTACATAATCTCACCCCAGTTATACTTACGAATGGATAAAAAAAACTTTTAATTTATATAAAACGGGGGTTGAACCGAGATGCCGTAGCTTACATCACTTTTGTTGTTCTCGGATAGGTTACACAAAATCTTTGCCTTTGAAGCACAATCGCTACTCTTTTAGAATTTGTCAGAAGTTCGCGAGAGGTGGGACAGTAGAAAACAACTTAAGGTGCAATTTATATATTTTTCCGGTGGTTGAACCGTGGTCCCCTTACTGACGGGGCTACTCTGCATTTGGATAGTCACTTCCGAACCCTTATATTTAAGTCTTAATTACTACAATTATGTACTACTCTTACGTAGTTTTTCAAAGGAACATGAGAGATGCATTTTTATTCTCTTAGGGGCTCAACCGGAAAGTTTAAATAAAACTCAAGCCCATTTGTGGTTAAATTTCGGTGTTTTAATGTTTTTAACACACGAATCAGGGATAGTTATCTATAGGTCGTGAGAGGTGCATTTATATTCTCTTAGGGGCTCAACCGGAAAGTTTAAATAAAACTCAAGCCCATTTGTGGTTAAATTTCAGTGTTTTAATGTTTTTAACACACGAACCAGGGATAGTTATCTATAGGTCGTGAGAGGTGCATTTATATTCTCTTAGGGGCTCAACCGGAAACCCCTTGCTCACGACGCCACTGTGCTTTCAAATAATTTGAACCAGTACTGATACTCTTCTGGAGTTATTTTGGAAACCAAGTAATACCTCGATTCATTAGTTCATGGCCTTAATATTAACTTGCTTTTAATTGACTCGATTTAAATTTTCTACGTAGATCCTCAAAGTTTAAATAAAACTCAAACCCATTTCTGTTTTAATTTAAATGTTTTAATGTTTTTAACACACGAACCAGGTATAGAACCTGATCTCTTCTAGAGAGTACACATTTTTAAAAACTCCACAGAGAAGGTTTATGACACTCTTTGGTCAGGAACAGTAAAGAAAATGTTCGTAATTTTTCTTGTAGTGGGTCAGTACCCTACCCATCCCCAAAATTCTTCATAAAATACGTAACTTTTACAGCTGGTGACATGCGATTCAATAAACGAAAATATAGATCTTCAGCTGTCTATACGAATTCTTGGGGTAAGAAATCAGGCCTCACGCGGGCTTTGAACTCATTCAATATACCTATACGAGTTTTATATGTTGTTATAACAGTATCAACCACCAGACAAAAATAATTTAATGAAAAGCATTCCAACTTGTCAAACTATCCTCATATACTGTCAAGCATTGTAACTTTGTTCGTCCGATTTGTAGCCCCCCCCCCCCCCATTGATTCGGGTAGATCGCAAACATCTTGAACTCCCCAAGCAATAAACTAATTTCGTTCCAGCGTATATATAAAAAAGAACATCGTTAACTTCTATATAATCTCGTTAGCCTCCATAACCAACAAAACCATTAGAGTGCAAAAAGTTTCTCAATAATCTTCCGCCATCACGCCAACTGACATGACGCCGCGTCGTCGTCGGTCGCCTTCACTCTCAATTCGTATATAAGTTAAAGATTAGGTATGGTTCCATCAACAAATTCGCCGTCGTCGTTGTCGCCCCCCAAAAACAAAAAATCTGAAGAAAAACTCCTTGGAAAAGTTAGATCTCTTTTTAATTGCATTTTAATTATTTTTTATGATGCGATACCCCAAACGAGTCAAGTTTTGCCGCTACGTTTTCGCGGCGAAGCATAAAATCGGAGCAAATTTTGTGTTCCAAAGGAAATCCTTGAACTCCATCGCTTGGTATTTATTACAGAAAAAAAAAGGAGAAGAAGAAAAAAAAAAAGCACTGTCGATGATGATGATGAGGTGGAGTGCGCACACAAGCACACAGCAAAACAATTGCTCAAGGGACATGAACATGTGGCGGAGGGTACACTTGAACCAACCTTCACTGCCGTCGTGGTGGCTGTCACCGCGCCCCTGCTATCGGGAACATTTACGAGCTTGTTTCCGAATTATAAGGTGAAAACACATTTTCTTTGGCACATAAAAGTATCTAAATGCATTTTTAATCGTGAATTTATGGTTATGACATGTCCTTGTGTGCATGTGTTACGCGTGTGCTGCTTCTCTGTGTAGCATTATCCTTGACAAGACTTTCGCCATCAACTTTTCCACTTATCGAAGATTTGTCGATGTCGTTTGGTGTCGGCGTTGTCGCCATCGTCGATGTCATTTAAGGAGTGCCTGCATTAGAAACAGGATTATGAACGATCGAAGATTACTGCTACTGCTGCTGCAAATGAGCTTTTGATGGGAAAGTTTAAACTTATTAATGCGTGTTAATCAATCTGTTCGGTTGGAATCATATTTCCTTCACAGATTGTGTAATCAGTTTGTGCTACGTGTGAGTCATTTGTATTGCTATGCCAAGTGCCAAGATGCCCCTTAACGATGAATGGCCATCATAAAAGCAGCGAATGTTGCCAGGGCAACAAAAAAAAAAGAATCAATTTACAGCATGGAGTAATAAATCGAAGAAGTTCTCGTTTAATGCGATTAGCCGTCGTCCTTCGCGTGCATTACTTTGTAAGAGAACGTTTATGGTCAATATGTTATAGCCTTCAACAAAATACTCACAACGATCCCAAAGGATGGATATTTTTGCACGTGAAATGATAGAAAATCCCTAATAAAAAAAAATGCAGTTAAGCTATATTTGCTACTAAGGAGCAATTTTAGTAGGATAATCGAATATTAGCAGGCCAAGCGAATTAATCATGGGAATCCATTAGCAGCAATGAGTCTTGGTTTCAATAAGTTACATACTCTATTTCATTCCAGTGTGTATAGATGTTTTCTACCCACATGCGGAGTAATTTACATGTATACAAACAAATATTTGCGAAGAGTCTCGTGTTTCTGTGGTCTATTTGTAATGGTCGGGTGAGCTCTCAGCCATTAAGGAATTTATTGAGGGCACACGCTGAGCCAGACGTGTGTGGTGTGAGAGAGAAAGATGTGTGATGAATATAGGGTTGAAAATCGTTAAGAACACTTTGGTATCAGGTCGAAATTAAGTAAGTTTTTTTATGAGTTAAGCATGTGAATTCATAGGCATCCAACATCTGTGGTAAAGGCAAATCATTTGAGTCCTTGACAGTTTAATGGGGGGCTAGTCTGATTTTTTGCCGCTTCAGTTTTACATAGTGGGGACACATATTTTGGAGTTTTCAGAATGCTCCTGGTTCGTGTATTTATTTTCTAATACATATATAAGATGTCTGTACTGGAAAGCAGACGATACTGAATTTTTGTGTAAAATAAATCAATTATTAGAAGTTTAACTCCAGTCAGAAAAAGTTGTTTTTTCTTCATTTTTATAAACCTCGAGTTAATTTTAATGCGTACTTCTTTATCATAACCAACGAACCATGACATTTATTGCTTTCATAGTAGAAAAAGACTGAGACTAGAAGATTACAAATTGTGGCTCACAGAGTTTCAAATTAAATATTAACCCACAGTTGCGCCGTAAGCTAGTGGTTCCCGGTTCAAACCCCTGAAAATTAAAAACCCCCAAATTAAAAACCTAAAGTTTATTTTTAACTGTTCCAACTTTCGTAAATTTCCAATAGATTTAGCCAGTTGATAATAAGGCCTACCTAACAGTAGCGAACAAAAGTGCTCCTCTCTTGATGAAATTCAGATGGAGTTTCTTTCATTGTCTTAACATTTGTTGCTTGTTTATGTGTTGTGTATGTATGGCTATATCTCTTTTTTAAATACGAATAGAATATTAACAAATTTAAAGAGAAAACCAATTGCTGCGCAAATACAAGGTTTTGAAAGTGTATACAACCGAAAGCACAGTGGCGTCGCGAGCAAGGGGTTCTCGGTTCAACCCCCAAGTTTTAGGAAATTAAAAAAAAAAACTGAGAATGCTTCTGAATTCATCCTGCATGTTGATGCAAATCAGTGTCAGTAAATGAATTGTTTCTCTGGCTGTATGACATGTGGCACCGTCTTGTTGAAACCACATGTTGATCACATCCATATCTTGTAATTTAGGCACTAAAAACTGGGTTATCATGTCACGATAACGAACACCATTAATGGTTACTGCCTGACCAGCCGAATTTTCGTAGAAGACTGGTCCGATAATGCCTCCAGCCCAAAATCCGCACCAAACAGTCACGCGTTGTGGATGCATTTTTTTTCTTAACAATTACTCGTGGGTTTTCTGAACCCCAAATGCGACAATTTTGACGATTAACGAAGCCATTAAGATGAAAATGAGCATCATCACTGATGATGATTTTGTTCGAAAAATCAGCATCCACTTGTTGTTGTTCCAAAATCCATTCAACGAACTCTCTTCGCGCTGCATGGTCATCAGTAGTCTTCCTCTTCAGTTCTAGAGTAGAAAGCTTCTCGAAATGCCCAATTCTTGACTACGGTGCCGAATTGATGTTCCTGGACTGTCAGCAATACTCTCGCGAACTGCTTCTATGTTTTCTGTTAAACGACTTGTGACAAGACACCAAGAGTGTTTAAGATCACTAATTGATCCAATCTCCCTGGATTTTTTAATTATTCTCTTGGTGGTTTTAAATCACTATGACGGCCATATTTTGTTCGTAGCTGACAAAAACCTTTATTATTTTTGAAATATGTTGTTGCGTTGTTCTTTCATATAGCGCTTCATTTTTACTAACGCCGAACTGTCAGCTGTCACATTGTTATCTTTTTTTCCGTTGGCATCACTGTACTATTAAATGGCGCTAAATTCTAATTTTGCGTGAATTATGGGAAACCCTTTACCTATCAGTAAAATGCATCTGTAAAAAAATGTTTTACTTTTTTGGAACACTTAAATTTTATCGTTGAAGTCAATTTTGGTATTAAAATGTTGCTAAAGTTAGTTCATAAAAAAAAAATATTAAGTAGTTATCTAAATTTTCTAGAAAACGAAATCCTTAATTTTTCGTTCGTAAGACTTTTTCTGTTCAACTTCTCAGTAAATTCCATATGAGGTTCCACAGAATTTCTATGAAATGCTGGGTTGTGTGTTTTTACGGATGGACTTTTCTGATGACTATTACCGACACCTTAGGAAACCAATTGAAACTAAAAATCAATAAAAAGAACCGAAAGACTTTTCTTCGAAAAGCAGTAATTTTAAGTAGCCCAATGAAGTTCATGTAGCTTATTTCGCCCAAATGATTAAATAAGTATTCTGAAAAATTTACTCTGGATCTTCAACAAATCCTGTTTTCCTTTCGCATGTAAATTCGACTTGAATATGTTCGCCACTGAAATTGATCATTTCCCATAAAATCCTATAAAAAACCAAAAAGAAAAACTAAATTCTACTTAATAACCAACCATATGTTCTAATTGCTTTGAAACAAACAAAAATCTAAGTAATTTTATTAGTATAAAAGAAAAAATGCAAAAAAAAACTATATTAAATAAAATATAAAAAAAAAATATAAATAATTAAATTAAACAATAATGTTGTTTCTCGTTGTTGATATTTGTTATTGGTCTGTTTTTCTTTTTTTTATTTATTTGTCATGATTATGTTGTAGGACGAGAAGAATCAACTTCTTATAACCAATCTTTGGCTTTCTTTGGTAAGTTTTAAATAAAAACGATGCAAAATTAAAACCCATATAAACAATAAACCGAAAGAAATGTTCGTTTTTTTTTCATTTCAATAAACATAAATCACATTTACACACACGGCATTCATAAAAAAAATAAAAATACTACAACTACTACTAGACCATTCTTGTCAAATTATAGTATCTTACAATTTCATTTGAATCTTTCTTTGTGCATTTGTTACATATAAATATCTTTATCTCTCTCTCTATATATATTGTATCCATTATAATTAATCCGTGAAAAAAAAATTAACTATTAACCCTATTCTCGTTGTCTTTCATCATACATACGACTATTATTTTGTTTTCTATCATTTTTAACTTTAAACTCAAATATTTAATAAGTCACTAAACTAAAAAATGTTTATTAGTATTTAATAAATTTATTTTCGATTTAAATGAAATATTAATCGGGCACGACAAACGACAACGGGAATAGGGGTAACTATATTACAAAAATCTATCCGTATGTAAATTATTTTCCTTTTCACAAAATCTCATCACATTCAATTATACATAAATAATATATTTTTAATCGATACCAACTTGAGACGTAATTTTGAAAAATACTTATGTCCAGCGTATAATATTATCGTATCCATAGAGTAGTTAACGTAAAGAGATACTCTTATTATTTGCTATACTGTTTTGTAGAAATCAGTTCTACTTTGATTTCCGAATTGAGTTTGAGAGTAAAATTGTAGTCGAAAAGAATGTTTCAATAAGAAATTTACAAAAAAATTAAAAGTCTATCTATCCGTATCTAATGCACGATATAGGTTCTGCAACTATATAAATATATCTACTTCAATCTATCTTTGTCGGGCTTTGTAATTCAAATTGTTACTTCGTATCTGCGGACATTTATTTATAGGAAAAAACTCTATCAAAATAACACACTTTACACTTTTATTTGGCCGTGTGTGCTAAATTATTTCTTTTAACATAAAATACAAAATTTAACTAAACAAGATAAATGAGAGTTAAATGCTTAAACATGAAGAATACGATTAACAAAAAATGTAATAAACGCTTTTACTAAGTTATACAAAACAAAACACAGAATAAAAACTATATCATGCCACCTAAATAGACGGAAAGGATAGCACTGCTCTGGCCAACTTGGATGATTCCTTTTTTTTAGTCTCTGTTGGAATTAACTGCAGAAAAGCCATTGGGCAGTCACATGCAGGATGTAGCAATGATTTATGGGTCCTTGGAGAGAGGTACATGCGTAAACATTTGCCTAAGTGACATTTGAATAAATATTAAAACATGAATTTGGGTCTGGGATATGCAAATGCAATTGTAAATGGGCAGAGCCGATGCGATCCCTTGTTAATGTGTTTCGCTGAGGTACACTATGATTTATTCAATGATGTGTTTGACAGGATTTTGTGTGTGTTTTTACGAAAAATGGATTTTATTATTGTTATAATTAATTATACACTCGAGATGGTTTACATTAAATTGAATGTCATTCCAAGGTGTGAAGTGATGGGTACCATACATTTGAAATTCTGTTGTGAAAATGAATTAGTTGTGTTTGCAATTGGGCGGAACAGCGGCCGAGAAAGTTGTTGTTATCTTGTTCTCCATTGTTCGTCTTACTTTTACATTAGATATGGAGCTTACAGTCCGCGGTGGACCACGGCCTCAACCAACAAGCCCCTCAAGCCAGCTCGGTCTTTTGATAGTTGCCTCCATTTGCGCGCACAACGTTGGTTGAGGTCGCTCTCCAATTGTGCGCTCCACCTGAGGTGGGGTTTTCCTCTGCTTCGTTGTCAAAGATTCGTCGGGCTGGTGCGTTGTTGTCCATACGCTCCACGTGACCCAGCCTTTTCGATGCCTAATCAAAAAGCTCAAAAACGTCGCTATATAGCCCGTAAAGTTTGTCGTCGAATCTCCTCCTCCACACTCCGTCGATTCAAAATGGACCGAAGATAACTCGAAGAATCTTTCCCTCAAAGCGTGCCAAGAGGTTTTCATCAGCTTTCCATAAGGTGCATGGATACAACAGGACTGGGATGATTAAGGACTTGTACAATATGCGAGAGAGGGCTTTACATCTTAAATGCTTTCTTAGCCCGAAGAAACCGCGATTGCCAAGAGTGATTCCGAGGTAAATGTAGAGTCTAGGTAGACAAAGTCTTTAACTACTTCGAAGTTAAATCTGTGACGTTTTGTCCGAGTCGCCGATGTTGAGAGTCCTTTCTCGATGACAGCATATACTTCGTTTTGTCCTAATTAACAGCCATACCCATCTTCGCCGCCTCCATTTCATAGCTTGCAAACCGCTGTTGACAGGTCACTGAGTTCTCCCAATAATGTCAATATTATCTGCATTCTGCAAGTAGTTGAACGGACTTATCGCAACAATCAAGAGGCTTATTCCTCTGTATTTGATGCAGTTCAGAGTGTCTACCTTCTTGTCGATGGGGCTCACTATGCTGAAGTTCCATTCATCGGGAATAATTTCTTCCGACCAAATTTTGCAGATAACTTGGTCCATACTCCTTACAAAGTCATCTCCTGCCGCTTTAAATAGCTCGGCCGTTAGGCCATCTGCTCCAGCAGCCTTATTGGACTTAAGTTTGGATATATGCTACCTCATTTTGGTCGGGTGGACTGAAATTTTGGCTATCATCGTCCGGAATGAAACGATCATTTTGCCTGACAGTGGAATTTTGGTAGTCTTCGCCGTTTAACAGTCATCCTTGGGCAGATCTTTTTACACACTAGTAGAACATCGGAACAACATAGAGCTCGCGGGAAACTCTCGAAGCAGCTCTGGTTTTGGTTTGCACCATCGACTGATAGGCTGCGGTTTTGGCTGCATGTGTCATTCGGCATTCCTCATTAAGCCAGGAGTTTCGTTGTGGTCGCTTAATGAAACCAAGCACTTCGGTGGCGCCAAATCTGATGGTGCGTTGACAGTGTCGCCACTGGTCCTCTGCACTTAATTCTGTCCACTTGTGCAAAGCACTATCGCATTTTAGAAAAGGAAAGAAACCATGCGAAAGCATGAAACGAGTTATCGTCTCACTTTATGGCCAGTGGCCAGTGGAGATCGCTGTTTTGTTTTTTACTTTTTGTAGTTTGCCTATATCCTTCTAGAAATGGCTTAATTCGTCACCCTTTTCCATCTGCGTTTGGCCTTCTCTAGAAATTCTGAGGAGATGTTTGCCTTTCAAGCCTGAAAAAAAAAGTCTGTGACGTATTTGGGAAGAGTAAGAGAAAATGTGTCGGAATCATTAATAGACAGCAACGCCAGTTGCTCTCTCTCTCTTTTGGCTATCCTAATGAGTACCGTCTGTATTATATGCGATTTGTCTTTTTTTTGAAGATCGGGCTGTTAAAATTAAATCCACCCAACACCGACCGTGGCAGCATATTGGATAGTTCACGCAAGTAAACCAATGTATTTAATTTTGACAGCACAACTCTAACCCCATTTTAGTTTGGATTTTTTCCCCTTTGGTCTTGTGTATTTCCCAGAGGAAACTCGGTGTGAAGTTGTTGATTTACATTGAAAAATGAATATTTGCCTGTCATCGGTCTATCACCCTAAAATACCCTATTCAAATGCGACAGCTACGAGCAGTAAAATGGGATTACAATATGTATCCTATATCAGCGATGTTGTCATGCATATTGTATTGACATACGGAACATCTATGATGATGACTGGTCAAAAAATTACAAATTATATTCAAAATGGAGTGCGCACCGCTTCGTTACACCTTCGACACAATATTAGAAATACAATTTGTCATATAGAACCGAGCACAATAAACCACTTATGCTACAAAATGCAATCAATTTGTCAATAGCACTGAAAATCATGAATATTTGGTAAAATTTCCTACACTATCCTCTTTATTGATGACTGACATTCAAACGGCCGTACCTACTCGAAACAAAATTCTAGATGTAGGGATTGTAAGTTGTTGATTGGAATTGCATTCGACCGTAAATGTTACAAAGTGCCAAATGTAATTAGAATCGAAAAGCGTTCACTTTTCAATGGTTTTGACTTTCGAATTGATGAACAGAAGAGCAGGCGTCAAAGAGCACCTGCAATGTGCGGTGTAACGATGGCATGTGCACTTGAAATTCATTCAATCACCTCAACCTTTATTAAGTGACTGAGCATATATACAACTATCCAAAATAATATGCTTTCCTTCAAAGTTGCGTCAAGGTTTAATAGCAATTAACCATTCGTTGAAATATTTCCAATGCTATTCTGACATTTACAGTTTCACAAGGTCTACTGCATTTGATGATGGCAATTCAGTTCATCAAACAGAAGTGGTTTTGAAACATTTCTGAAAGGGAAGCGTTCCAATTCGCGGGCGTGACAATTAGTCTGATAGTGTGGAACATCTTTCTAAGTTTTGCTATGTCATGTGTAGTGAGTACGGTGCCCATATTTCTAGAAGTCAAACCCGAGACAAAAAGAAATATGAACATTTTTGCAACAAACAGGAAAAAATAAAAACTATTTTTTTCCATAATTCCATATTCCATAAATTATTATCTACTTATTGAAAAGAAGACATAATCTACAAACTCAATTCCTTCATGTAAAAACAACACAATAGGCACAAAACATGTTGCACACATTTGTCGTAGACATGTCTAAGACAAATACTCCGCACCCGGTGAAACCCAATTTGAAAACTGTCTTTCAGTCACTTCTCGATATTTTAAATGAGACTTGTTCTTTAAAAGTATTTCTCCTATATATACTTATCCGCTGTAGGTACATTTGGGAATAACCCCCAGTACAAGGCCCTAAAAACAATTTTCTTTAAGTCTGGTAGGTACGATATCCGCACTTAAATTAAAAACCCATCCAAATGTACGTTCATTTTCCTTAGCTTAATTTTTACATCTCAAGGGAAAGTATCAGTATTCACGTCGTAGCTTTAAATCAACAACAGGATACAGGAACAGGATTCATAATTACTAATCTTTACTAGATGACCCGATAGTTGCCCTGTCTAATTTCAACAAATTTGTTTATGATCGTCTTGTAAACGTAAATCACCGTACAGTCGCGTGTTTATAAAACAATAAAAAAATGTTCCGCTTTTCTAAAATTTTCGAATTTTCCGGGAAATTTTTCTAATTTTTCTTTTGTAAACACCTTTTTTGGACTATTGCGGCGAACATGTCGTAGACATGCTTCGTACATTTATTGTGTCGTGAGCGAACTGTCATTGAAAATGTGCCATTGTGCATTTCATGTTGAAAAGTGAGCAGGCATTTGTTACATGGAAATGGATGTTTCTTTAATTTATAAAATGTTTGAATAATAATTTAAAATAATAATAAATAAAAATAATTTTAACGTCCCGTATATCTTTAAAAAAAGTCGATTGAAATACGGGACGGATGGTCACCATAGTAAACAGGTGTACTTTAGTAACGTGGGCTAAAAATATGATAAAATCTTTCAATAATCGAAAGGAAATTGTAAAAGATAAATTCAACTTCTTTTAGAAACCAATTTTTGTTTGAAATTGGTTTGTGAATCAAATAAATTTCTTAAAAGTGTATGCATAAAACTTTCGAGTTTTCTACCCGTCTTTATAAATCTGCTGTACCAAATATCACTGTCAGGACTATTATTTCGTACTAATACGTTCCTTATTGTGATGTTCTCCATTTTCAGCCAAAATACAACCTTTCTGTGAACTTTAATTCAGAAATGGTTTGTGTATGAAATAAATTGCTTAGTATCTACGTACGCAAAAAATTTGTTTATTGAAAAGGTGCATATTCCGGTAGGAGCCTATTTAAACTATGTGATTATCTAAAATGTATGTTAAAAAAAAATCTCATAAACATTAAAATCCATTAAGTTCATTGTCTACGGTTCACAGCAACACTTTAGTGACTGATAGATGGCACTATCTTACTCAATTGATACATTTTGAATGTTTCCAGCTAATTTGTTTACTAGTTGCTCATAGTTACATAATAATTTCTACCTAATCTGCATAGCATTTCTTAAACTTACTATCAAGGACATCTTCGTAACAGAAGAACTTTCTTCAGTTCCACTCGACACCTTACTCCCACATCTTACTAAACTATCTGTTGAGTTTCACAAAAGTGTAAATCAATAAAGACGAAATTTTATCCTCTTCATCCACCCATAACAATTAAGTCTACAGATTGACTGTCGTGAAAATAAAAAATAATAATTTAGTGAAATCTCAACTCACAAATTTCAAATTAAATTCGACTAAAAAATGGAATAAGATTAATCCAATTTCCATCAGCAACCAAAACTCATAAAACTGTTAAATCTTTTAAGGTGAAGTTTTAAATGTGTTCTTAAAACTGCATTACCGAACGCCTTTATGGAATGGCGAATGGAGGATAAAGTCTGTAAATAATTCCCATTAAAATTGTCTAAGAAGATGGCACGCATATAAAGTTTTTCAAACTCACAAAATGGGGTGGGAAAATGAATAACCCAACTTTCTGACTTTATGTGTTGTGCAAAAAAATAAAAAATCATATCCATGTAATATAAACTGATCGATTGTGTCAGTTCGAGAGAAGACTATTTATTTATCAATTTATTGCTAGGGATGTGTCGAAATGAAACGACAAGTCACTTTATCGATATATTCGATTATTCGCTATGAAGAATTGACTGTCACAATTAAATTCAATCATTCAATTTGATGATGAATTCATTCACCCATTCGGTTAACATGTCCTATCCATATTAGACGGCAGCTTTACATTTGTCTGACTGATGGAATTTAAAATTATATCTCTGATTTGTATTGAATAATATAAGCTAAAGTTATACATATAACAAATGTTACAAGTAAAATGCAACAAGTTTTATACCTTGGTAACATCAGTTGTTTAATTTTATCAGATTTTTTTTTAATTATATCTTTGGTGTGCTTAGAATAAAGAACATCATGTTTCTTTTGTTATTATATTTTCTTTGGGCGTATTTGCCAGCTAAGATATGTATTTTGTCCCGTAGATATTGGCTCAGTCTGATGTAGTATGACCTGACCTGTGTTGTGATGCCAGCGCTTAACTAACAAATTGATCATACAATTTTTCTGCAATAGGGCGTTAAACATATTTTTCAGAGATACTAACTGCTCCTTAGGTACTTTGAAAGAGGGAACTAACTGACAGTGGAGGAATCTCTGTGTACCAAATCCTGAGGACTTCACGAGCGAAGCCGCGGGCAAAAGCTAGTTTTACATATAATCGCAGCGCCGTTCCATTTTTTTGGGCTACTACAAAATTTGACCTATCTAAACAACGGAAATGTGCCCTTCTTCGTTGTTACATTCATATGTAACACTTGTTACCATTCTAATATATAAACGCAACATTTTTCTATATTTTTTTGTTAGCTTTAAAAAGATTTCACTCCTTAAATTATGAAAAATGTTCGTTACATTTATACATAAGTAACACTTGTTGCATCATTGAATAATCAATGTAACGTTTTCTAATTTTTGTAAGCCAAAACAAAGACTCACTCCTCAAATTAACTGAAATCTGTCAGGTAGCACTTGTTACAATTTTGAATATAAATACAACACGTCTTAATTATTTTGTCTACTACAAAGTTTTCCTCATCTAACCAACGGAAGTGTTCTCTTCTTCGTCGTTACATATATATGTAGGTTACACTTGTTACCATGTTACATATAAACGAAACACTTTCTAATTTAAGTGGAATTTTACCTTCTTTTGTGTTACATTTATACGTAATTTTTTTTTACCGACTAGCTTAAGGCGGTGTACGGAGTACGCTGCTCGAGTGAAACTAAATTTTAGCGGCTCTCCTATTTCAAACATTAGCTAAAACCCTAGTTAAATTTTGACATGGAGTGCGTTGTGGATATAAATGCCACAGAAAACAAGTGTTCGTTGAAAATAATGTCCTTCGAAAATTCATCGACACGAAAAATGTTTTATTTTCGTTACGCTTTCTATTTTCCTTATCTGCTAGTCTTTGATCTCAAATGCGTCCCTTCCAAGGTATTCCTCGTCGATGTATTCATTGCAAAAACTCATCCTTTTACTTTTTCGTAACACAAAAAATCAACAGGACAAAAAAGCAACACAATGGTCCCTATTGTAAGTGTCGACAAATTGATCGTTGAGCGACAACTGTCGATCGTCGATTGTACATTTTAGTACTGTGATTGTCGATTGTGATTTATATTTGTCGATTTGACAGTCGCTTGTAGTCCATTCCAAATGTCTGGTCGACAGCTAAAATCAATCAACGCAATCGACACTTGTCGTGACGATCGCTGATCGACAATCACAATAAGGGCCTATCTGTCAAAATTTATCTTGAGAAAATGTTCCGACCCGTTAATGGGTGCGCTAAATTTTGACAGATATATGAAGTACAGTCAGAAATGAAAATTTGATTTTTTTAGCTGAAGCAGCGTTCCGCTCGGCTAAATGGATTCGCTTAAATTTAGCTCAGTTAAATTTTGCTGAGAATTTTGTACGGGAGCTAAAATTTAGCGTACTAAGCTTTACATATAAATTGAGAGCTTAAGTATTTTTTTTAGCTACAAAAAGGTTTCACTTAAATTCAAGGGAATATCCCCTCTTCAGCGGCAATACTTGTTACGGTGTTACAATGTAACAACTGTTGTTTTTGTTTCTACTTTGCCAACAGGGCGTTTATTAATTTCGATATAATATACAAAACGTAACGAATAATTTTGTTACAAGAGTTTGTGAAAACCTAAAAAAAAATATTTTTTTTTTCTCTAACCACACCTTACGATAAGTAAATGTCAGACAACTACTATTGACGTGTAATGCTATAACCCTTCTCTTGAAATATCTCCGTTTTCTAGATGCCAATTCAACTTAATAGGTAATCACCATTTATACCCATCTCCACTGATATATGCAAATTTAATTTTGCTCTTCGTGCTCCGTCTATATTACCTTCTGAATTAATAAAAGGATTGGGATTCGAATTGGGATGGCACGGCAGTTAATTCCAACAGTATAGGTACCCTACATCCACTAGCAGGCATACACACGCATACACCGAAATATCCATTCCACTTACAAAACACGAATTTAAATGAAAAACAATTAAAGTCTCAGAAGCAAACTAAATGTTTTTTGCCCTTAAAGGTTAAATAAAAAAAAAATGCAATTACTGAACAAGCCAAACTTCATCCAATCCACAATCCTGGGAACTCCTTCAAAATCCAATAAATACCTCTTCCTCCCTCCCCGCCAGACTGATTGTAATTTTGCTGATGTGCTGCTGTCCTTCCTGCTTCCTATATGTTTTTAGTTTTTTTTTAATTTTTTTTTTGTTTTTCAGTTTTTATGTCTCGAATTAATCGATTGTATGAATGTAATTATGCTCTCGCTAGTTGAAGTGTACTTTTATGTACATGGTGAACTTACATCTCGCTTTGTGTGGTGTCCTTTGAAATGCAATTATACACAGCATCCGTGCACTCGATGTTGTGTGCTTAGGTCCTGTTTTGATTTTGAAGATTATTCAATTCGATCGATGTGTTTAGTTTGTTGGGTGGGGCATCTGTTGCACTGCCATCCTCATATGTGTGTGTTTTTTTTTGTTGCATGCCATTTCCTATAATGAATACGTTTTCCTGTTCACTTTTAATTAACAACCTTATTGCATGTAATGTGCGCTTGTTTCACACACTTTTCGGGATATAACAACATTTTCACAAAACCAATTCGCTCTGTTTTGTAGTTTTTTGTTTCCTTTTTTAACTAATTTGAACATTTTTTTCTATTCATTTTTTTGCGGTTTGGTGCTCTAGGAGTGGAACGACTATAACTTGCGGTGGAATGATTCGGAATTCGGCGGAGTCAAGGATCTTCGAATAACACCGAACAAACTGTGGAAACCGGATGTCCTTATGTACAATAGGTAAGTGATTTCGATCCAGTTTTGTGTCTCTGTCTCTAACTGTGTGTGTGTTATATGTGTGTGTGACCAAGCCACACACATCAACAATAAGCCAATGAAGAGAGAAATTACATTATTTTTTTTCTAAATGAAAATTAAGCTACAGATTTAGAGATAACCAAAAACTAACATTAACAATATTTTTAATCAAAATTAGTTAGATAAGATTTTTCTACTGCGGAAATGAAATAAATGCTTTAAAGGTAAGGTAGCTTAAAGCAAACAGAGGGTGGTTACAAATCGTGGGTTATGGAATTAAAAAAAAAACAAAAAGCTGAATTTAATGAATTGTGATTCGTCATATCAGATGTGTTTATTGCTTTCAGAAAACCGATGACAAACATGCACTGGTTGTCATAATTGAGTTCGATTTTAATTGACAGTTGCAGTCAAAGGGATCCCTAGTCGCATCTAAGCCATTCCGCGCACCCATGAACATGGATCATCAAACAAATTGACTCAATTTTGTTGCCAATAATTCTTCGTTTTTTTATGAAACGTGCTATGATGTAGCTACGTTTCATTTTCCCATCCAGCTGTGTGTAATATTGATTTTGAACTTAATTAATGGCGAACAGCTTTGAACGTTGGTCCCTTTCAAAACCAGAATATTGTCCAAAATACACAGTAGATGAATTCATATTGATTTTTGATTTAGAACTTGTGTTGTGACATCAATGCAATTGAGAAGCAAAATTAGGGCTACCTACGAAATCATTTTTGGAGAATATTTCCCGGCTTGTTATGTTGGTGGCATCCAGTGTCGCTTTTAAGTGTCCCGTCTATCCACATCCACAATTTGCATTGCAGAAATGTGATGTAGAGAGGACTTTGGCGACCTGAGATATTACACATTTTCTTCCGCCATTCAAAAAAGTGTACTTCCTGCAACATGTGTTAGTATCTCCATCTATCTTAGTGTCGTCGTGGAAAATGACTTCTTAGGGGCCCAATCCCCCCACCCTTAAACGAGCAATAGCTAGTTAATAAATTAGGAAAACTCTGTGACATAGGTATAGCTCATACATTCCTCGGCTTACAGTATAACCATGTAGAAGTGACAGCGCAATTCATTAAATTTAAATTCACAAATAAGAAATAGACAAAAAAAATGTGACATAATTTGACTATTCTAACTAACAATCAAGAATCCGACCGATTTGTGACCACAGACACGTTTGTTATTATATTTTCTTGCATTTTACATGAAATTTTCAAACGTATGATATATTTACCATAGTTGAAAAGTTTTTGCATTTTCCACTCGCTATTGTATAAAAAAAACACTATTTTTTATTTCAATCCTGTTTTTATTTATTAACAATTGTTTTCTGCTATTTATAGAATATTTCCCTAAAAAAAACAACCTTTCATCACGAATTTATAATTTGTTTTAGTTCATTGCTTAAATTGTACATGTTGATATACTTTTCATTTAAATTATATTTTTCTTTAAATAAAAAAAAAAAAAAAAACAAATATATATTCAATTTATATATGTTTATTTACAAATAAGAGTAGTTTACACGCCTGTCGTCTAGTCAGTGGGAAAGTACATTGTCAGCTTGCCGTTGATGTGGGCCTTACAAAATATCTAAAATAAAGAAAATAAATGCCTTAATCACAAAAAAAAAAACAAATAAACAAAAAAAATATATCAACTAAACTTTAAAATTAATTTCAAAAAAGTATTAAATATAAACAAAAGCAAAACTAAAATAAAAATTAATTTAAAGTTTAACCTATAAATTTGTTTAACCAGATATTATACGAGATTTGTTTTCACAATTCAATATGTGAACTAATCATTCACATTTTAAATGAAAACTTAATCAAAAGTTACACAAACCAACAAAACGAAGGAAGAATACGAGAAATTCTTAAAAAAAAAAACAAATACAAGACTTAAGGAAGCAAAACAATATGCTGGTGTAATATCTCGTTAAACAGTCGGTACGATAATTTATTTGCGAAAATAAATTATTGTATTGCACGTAAATCAAATCCCTCAATAAATAAATTTTTTATTTAAATAAATTCAAATCTAAACAAATGTTTAAACATTATAAGCATTAAAGTTATCAAACTCGTGCAAAATAGAGAAAAGAAAAATATAAATCAATCGAAATTTGCCAATTAAACGCTTTAAATAGTTATTTGAATATAAAATGAGAAAATTCGTTAGACTTAAAGTTAGGGAATATTTAAAACAAAGCCGCTAATCAAATATAAATTTTCAATTAAAGTAAATTAAAAAAAAATCACACATACTAAATTAATGCCAATTATTGTTGCAATTGCTGGAAATAGTTTTTTAAATGGGTTATTATTTTTTTCATTTATTTTGGTTACGATTGCGATATATTTTATATATCAGCTTTTTGTGTTTTCTTGTACAATTGTGTTTTTGATATATGTATGGTTACATATTAATATATTGTTCAATTAATCACCGTAATCATTTTATTGTTACACTATTTTGGGCAAATTAGTCGACGATCGTTGTTAGTTTAGTTTTTCTGACTAAAATCAGAGTAAAGAAAAATTAATAATGGTAAGGTTTTTCTTAATGAATTAATATTATATTTTTTTATTGTGTTGTAAGAGTTATTTATACAATTTTAGGGGTATTGATTTATTATTGAAGCAAATTTGCAAATTTTGGTTTGTTCTACTTGCTTATACCTACTTTAGGATTGAATTCAATGTCTTTATATTCCCTCATATCCGTCGTTGACTACTTTCGCAACTTTATTTATAACTTTGTATGTCCAGCAGTAACACCTATCTGCAAGCATCTCGAGGCTCTGTTTAACCGTTACATATTCCCCTTAACCCAAGAGAGGTATTTATTAGAAAGCGCCATCTTTCGTGAGAAAATACTGTCCTAACATATAATGTTTTCATCTGATAATCAATTTCTTGAATTTCGTGCCGCATTTTGAAAGTTTTTAAGAACAAATTTGCGTATTTAGTTTCCTGATTTATGGTTTGCGTCTGAGGAAAAATCTTTATGATCGTTTACAGCAAATATCTTTTTTTATTTTGGGTCATACGTGTCGTTGCCTCTGTCATGAAGTAAGTTTCTTAACGCAGACATCAGCGCCACCTTGTGTGAGATTTGTTTTTTTTTTTAGAAAAATGCAGTATTTTCACTACATAGCCATGTTCCTGAATCCAAAGTCGAGTAAGAAACTACACTACGACATTTTTAAGATTACATTTAGCTGGGGTTTTATTTTTTAGTTTAACAAAAACCTGTTTTTTTTTTTTTGTTTTTGGTTTCTGCCTTAGCTAACAGCTTTTCGATGACACTTCATCCGATTATAAATAAACACCTTTATTCTCGCTTTTATGCATCTTAGCCCCATCCGTCAATTAGACAACTCAAGCTGTTTATGTTTTTTCTCACGATGTATGAACTTAGTAGCATCGACATCTACCTACATGCTACACCTTTTGTGAGAAAAGGCTCTTCTAAAAAGCACAGTTTTCGACTTAACAGCTCTTTGGATCATAATCAAAGTAACAAAAGCGAGTTAACTACGCTTTGTGGACATTTTCGAAGACTAATTTTGTTTTTTTTTTTATTTTTTGTCTAAGGAAAGCCCTTTTTGTCGACCACCACCTTGTCAACTTTTTATAAAACAATAGAGACCACAATTCTTAGAAGTTTTTTTCATAAAATTCTAATTTAATGCCAATGGTGCCCATCAAAAAAGCTCAGAAAAGGCAAGTTGACGTTTTTAAGATTAACTACGATCTTTTGAAAAAATTTGAATACAATTCTTGTTGACAAATAAAGGTTTTGTGTCCATTTTAAGGTTTTCTTTTCGAATTCGAATTATTAAGTCACCAAAAAAAGGTTGACTACGATCTAAAAAAAAAATGTCAATACAATTCTTCAAGTTGACAAATAAGGGTTTTGTGTCCAGTTTAAGGTTTTCTTTTTGAATCCATTGTTGCTCACAACAGTCACTTAAACTTGACACACAGGTTGAGTCTTAAGAAATACATCTTCTTAAAAACGACTAATTTCGAAGTTTTTAAATTTATTTCAAACTTTACTGTATTTAACTTCTGTGTCGAAACTCTGCTATGCATTAAAACAAATATTTGCAACAGTTTTTGAAGAGAAACTTTTTATTTCGACCTAGAGTGAGTGTGAAAATAAGAGCGTAACGAAAAGTGAAACACTGTTGTACTTAGACAATTTAGTTTTTGATCAGGGTTATTAAGCTCATTTCGAAATGTGTCAATGACTCTGTTTACAAAACAGATACGTCATCTGCTCTGTGCCAATTAAAAATTCTAGGATAAGTTTGGAAATGACAGCGTAGCGAAAAGTGAAACGCGGTTGTACGTAGAAAATGTCGTTTTTTTTTGTCAGGGTTATTAAGCTCTTTTCTACATGAGTGTCAATGGCTCTGTTTAAACAGCAGATACATACATCTGTTCTGTAATACTAGAAAAACAACTAGGATAACTTTCGAAATGGCAGCGTAACGAAAAGTGAAACGCTGTTGTACTTAGAAAATGTAGTTTTTGATCAGGGTTATGAGGCTCATTTCGAAATTTGTCAATGGCTCTGTTTTGTAAAACGTCCAAACTAGAAAAACTAAGATTTACTGAATAACTTCTTCACATTTTATTTAAATTTTAGGACGTCATTGTAACGCGAAGGTTAGGATGAAATTTGTATGATCAAACCTGGTTGGTGCCTTTTTTTAAATTTGTAGCTTTAAAGCCACTCTTATGGCAAATATTTCATTTGATACAAAATCAGCAGTTGTTATGAGTTACCGAACCAAGTTTTCTCAAGAAAAACGACCCAGACTTAGGGTGTCTATCTTGATTTTAAAAATCGCTTCGTAAGTCAAAATTGTCTGATTGTCTATTTTTACGGCCTACCAGATGCATTTACTATCATAACTCGAAGCATGTCATGGTAACCTTCCTACGTGCTTTCGGCTTCATAAGCCAAATAGACTACTTAAGCGTCGTAATTCGAGGTATACCTACCATGACAACGCCCCATCCAATGTAATTTCATAATTAATACCGAGAAGTTAGTATACGATTCTGAGAAGCTGGTTTAATTTGTGACTTATTAAAAAACAAAGTTGTAAACTACCAAACACATGTGCATCTATTCAAATATACGTACCAACGAGCATCTGGGCGAATCAGTAACTTTCACAATATAATACCTGCTGCTTGACAAAACACGCTCGTTTTCTAGTTACTTGTTTTTTTTTTTTTTTGTTTAATCATAGAGAAGGAAACCATTCCATTTCAAATTAAAGTTTGCACATTTTTTGTTCGCACACAAGCTCAACCACAACAGAGACAGAACAGACCATAACTCTACCGCTACTTATGTTATGTGGTCCATGGCAAAGAATACATAAAATATGAAATCCCGAATTAAGGGAAAAACATATTCTACTCTTCTAAAGTTTCCAAACATCTCTGTGTTCTTTTGTAGTTTTTCTACACGCCCCCACAGGATGGATAATCCACCATTCCTCTGAGAAAACACAGCTAAGGGATGCGCAACAACGAAACCTTTGAATAGTGTGTTCTTTTAGTACTAAATTTGTAACAGTAATCTGTGTAAGCAGTAAAATCGTTTCCAACAAACCACACCTGAGCGATGATAATTTTCAGCTCTAAAGGATGCAACCGAATGGTATAGTGTCCTACGTAATTGCTGAGATTTGCCACCTGATGGGTCTGATAAAGTGAACGAGTGTTCGGTAGTGCTCGAGAGGATGCTAGGAAACTTTAGTAAACTATTTAAGTTTGATCTCCCCCTCGCATCATCTAAATCCTGCTAGAGAGAAAAAAAGGAGGATTTCATTACGTATATCCATTTGATGCCTTAATTTATCAGCAGTACCGTCGAGAAAAAATAAATCGAAACGAAACGAGGTAGATGCAAATGATATTATTCAGCTCTATCTCCTCCAAATGCATGTGTATGGAAAAAGAATCTAAAAAGGATCTGGGCAAAATGGAAAAGAACGGATAATTGAATTAGCCGCAGTTTGTGAGAGACTACACCATCTTCAACTAGCATCATCCATTCCAAAACATAGATTCGAATCTAGTTCCGAATCGATATATGGAGATTGAGACGTGTCCTTTTTTTCCACTCGATCTCAGTCTCAGTCTCTTTATTTAAGGGGAAGAAACGTGCCAAACATGTTAACACATTGAAATGTAATAAAAATCCAATTTTCAATTTCTCAATTGGAAAACGTATATCTACGTGTTGGTAAACACACAACCTTTGCGCCTGTGGGATCCATTTGGAACAAGTTTCAAGGATATTTAGCAGAACTATGTGTAGCTATTTGTGCCGACTTGAATTCTCAAAGAATAGAATAGAGACACCGCAGCGAGGGCAAGCCACAAATACACCTGCCACCGCCTTGTAGTGGTCCTGACCCAACTAATTCGGCCTCGAAATCTCTTTTCCGAAGGAGACTTGTTTTTTTTTTTTTTAATAGGTACGCGCGTAGGTCTACAATACAAATAAAGTTATTCCTTTGAGAAATTCCCAGTGTATCACCTTCGTTCTGTTGGGGTGGAAATTTAAAAAAAAAAACACCGCCTAAGAGGTAGGTAGTGGTTGTTTCAAGAACAACGAATGAATGAACTGAAAGCGTTGTGGTAGGTTCCTGTGGTTCTTCTTAGGGATAAAAGTTATTTTTGTTGAAGTATTCTGCTGTTTGTGTGTGTGTTGTTGTTTTTTTTTTTTTTTGTTTTTTTATAAAATTAAAAGGCTTTTAGATTAATTGGACGGGACGGGAAGACAGTCGGATTTGTTTTACATATTCCTGTTGGAGGTGAAAACTGTTGGGGGTTGTTTTCCTTTTATTTTGTTTTGACTCCTGTAACGATAAGGATACACATATACATTTGGGTTATGTGAACTGTGTGTGCAGTTTGAACACGCGGTTGCATATTAAATGGAAACATGATGACTTTGTGAAGTTTTTCATGTTCTAAAAGTCATATCGTAAATTAGTTGTTTTGTGTTTTTTGTTTGTTTTTTTGTTTGTTTTTTGAGTGGAGCCTTTATCCCTCTACAAAATGCGTTGACCTCATGAGGGCTTTAGTAGGCGTTTTGAAGCATTAGTAATTTGGAAATGCCGAGATGCTCTGAAATTGGTTTGAAATAAGTAGTCGATCTTTGGGGAATATTCCTTAGTGAGGTCATGATCTAATGTGAGTCAAGGTGAATAAAGTCCTAAAGGGTGGAGAACATTTTCTTTTTATGTCCTTTGGGTAGGCAATTTTACAATTTTACTATGTACGCATGGAAGAGTCAATTGTCAATTTGTGACATAAGCTGAAAAGGAAAATGGAACAGAGTCGCCGTTCTAAAAGGATACATAATGATGGTCTAAAGCTCCTTCGAAGACGGTTTCGGTTTGGCGCAACTGATGTAATTTGAGGTGATTTCAAATTCACAAAATAAAGCTTTCCACGATTTTATTTTAATTCGACCTAATTAAGGAATCTTTCTTATTTCGACAACTCCTTGCATTTCTTCTCAATAAAATTCTGCTTTGGGCGATTGAATTTTCGGACAAAATTTTCTCTTTTGAAATCAACTACAATAATTGCATGGTTTCGGCACTTCGCCAGGTTTGACCAATTTTGACCAATTTTGTCCAATTTTGTTGGCACTCTTATCGCACTTTTAAAACGATAGCCACTGCCAACACAATTGAACCTGGAAATTCTTACGATGCACTTTTCCGACAAAATTTAGTTCGTGAAATCGACTATAACGAATTGTTTTCCACTTCGCCAGGTTCGACCAATTTTTTGGCACTCTTGAAAGATGTTCACTGGCGATACCCATCAGATATCGAAAGCTTAACCTGGACTCGATTTTCCTTGAACCCACAGAGAAGTTCGTACCCAAAACTGACTTATGCATAACAAATTTGACAGTTTAGTGTCTTATTATGAAGGTTGTCATTCAGCAATGTTAAGTTTAAAAGGTACTTACTCGTACATGCTTTTGTGCTGTCTCTCCTTTTTGGTCCTTGATGTACTTGCCCTGGTTGTGAGACACGTTTTTTTCTTTTTTTGCTTGTTACACATAAAATTCCACAGGATGTAGCATAGGACTGATCGTATTCCTTAGTTCCCCCGTCAGAATCATTGACGAGGACTCTATTCGGAAAATAACTCGTTATAATTTCAAAAACATGGTCTGGTATCTCAATTCGACAGACACAACACGTAATACTTGACAAGCACATGTGAATTTCTACAATATTGTTGCACGAACTTTACTTCGATGTGTGGGAGTGGCATGAAGTATCCAGAATCGTAGCGAAATGTTCGACATTGCTACTTCCTGCTTTTTCCGAATTATGGTTCAACATTTTTCATTAGTCCCGCTCCAGTGTTTTGTGTTTCTATATGCGTCGTCGAACTTCGAAAGTTCGTATTTGACTTATCAAAATTGGTACTATTAAAAAATCTGTTGAATACATAAAAACCACAAAGTTTCGCATCCCTTCGGAAAATATTCAAATTTTGTATTCATCTCAAAGGGAATACTTTTTGTTTGGGCATTTCCCAAAGAACTGTTCTACTGTAACTGCTATTTTCTGAATTCCAAGACTCCTCTAACTGTTATTGTTTTGATTTTAAAATTTTGCAAATTTGTTTCACTAATTTATTAATATTACTAGCATTTAATGGATCAATATTCTTCATCCAAACGTTAATAACATAATAATTTTAGAGTTTGAAAAAGAACAGGATAGTAGAAAAATGAAAATTGGCTTATTCGCGATATTGAACTAGGGAACTATTTATTATTATCTATTGTATCTGTATTATGTATCGTATCGTAATATTTATTAGTGCGGATGAGGGATTCGATGGCACGTATCACACCAACATTGTGGTCAAACATAACGGCAGTTGTCTGTACGTGCCCCCTGGTATCTTCAAGAGCACATGCAAGATAGACATCACGTGGTTCCCATTTGATGACCAACACTGCGAAATGAAATTCGGTAGTTGGACTTACGATGGAAATCAGGTATGAAAAATAAACAACAAAAAAAAATTACAAGACAAACACAAAAACAAAAAACAAACAATAATAAGAACATTAAAAACATTTCAAAAATTTCTAAGACAAACAAAAAATTTGAACAAACGTTTATGTGCATACCAATACGTATATGAACAATGAGAGCGAAACGATGTTCCATTTGACAAGAAATTGTGCTAAATGAACATGTAGGTATTTTTTTTTTTTAATATTGTTTTTATTTTTATTATAATTTTTATTTTGGTTTAAGTTTTTTTTTTTGTTTTAGTATCACTGAATTTATTTGCTTAGTTCAGTTTTTTTTCCGGTAACAATTAACATAGGTATGTGATATGGATGCAAGGCAATTGCAGCAACTTGGTTCATTTTAGAAGTTATTTGCCATATCTGTGCCCAACTTGAATACTTTCAAATGACATTTGAATCCACCCACAGATTTTGGAAAAAAAAATACGACTTTTAAGTCCAGATATACAATTTGGAACCGTTCTATTTATTGTGATTGTAATTAAACACAACAAGCTTGAAGGCAGAATGCAATAAAGAAAACTGTTTGCAACCATCGACTGTGCTCGTTGAGCACACCCATCATAAAAAGTGATACATTGAATCTCAGATAAAATTTTGTGGACTTAAGAACGTACAATACAACATTTAAATTATTTGCTCTTCTGACGCTTCTTAGTATCTATGGCTCTATGCTCGTCGAGCATTCTCATGAACGGACTTGATGGCACTGTGGACTCTGGGAGCGTGGAACTGTGCGAATTTTCAGTGAATATGTTCATTATTTTAGCGCGCCGTTTTCCCAAAATGTCAAAGCCACATGAAGCGCCTTAATTTATTGTAGATTACCACTGCTTCCCAAAATGCCAAAACTACATGAAACATGTTGAAATGTTGTAGTTGCTGATTATGTGAGTCCTTCGGAAGATGATGGACGATGACCACTGGTTCTTAAGCTTTTAAAACTACATAAAGCCTGTAGATGTATTCTATGTAGATATCAGTGATAATAAGTGGTTCTCAAACTGACGAAACTAAATGATTTTTTTTTTTTAATATTTCAAGTATTCATCAAGCCTTCAGCGGACATTTTTTTAAAAAGTTCGTTAAATTTATTCTTATCTCTCTCTAAACAAATGACAAACTTCATTCACAAGTTGACTGCATATTTAATTGCTATCCATACATATATCTATTTTGCACAATATCACCCAAACCTACATCATAATTAAAAGCGAAATATTTTGTTTATTCAATTCATTTATTCAGCATTTGACTTAATCATTCCCCCTAGTGTAACTAACTATAATATCTCACTTATCTCTCCTGCAAACTTAACAAAAAAAAATATCAATACAGAGAACGAAATTTCACTCATCAAAGTGTTTATTGCAAAATATTTCATTTATTTTATAAGCTTTAAAAAAAAAAAAAATTTACAACAACAACAAATAATATCAAAAACACCTCACTGCGTTTTTGAGAATTGCAAAACCAGATTATTTATTTATATAAATAAGCTCCACAATCAATAAACCACAATCAAAATGTTCATTTAATCTCTACAATTACGATCATCTATTTAAGAGATATGTAATAGACAATCGACAAAAGATGAACATTTTGTTGTGTGGTATTAAGGGTGCGAATTTTAATTTCTTTTTCTGTTATTTTTATTTATATGAGTATTTTTTTTATATAGCATACAATTTTTTGTATAGTGTGAAGGGTGTTTGAAATAAAATTAGCTATTGTGATACTGGTTCTTTTTATAAGCTGTAAAACGGACAAAATTTCACTATTCAATTGTGAATGGTGCTTGTAGTCCCATAAAAACACATCCTAAGAGAACACAAAATTGTTCTTTTATGCGGGTCTAAACGAACAATTGTTGTCGCACTTCATATACAAAAAATGTAAAATCCATCTATCGGATTATTTTGGTAGCTAAAAAGGGTTTTCTTTGCTAAAAGTTCTGCTTTAAAGGTAGGGGAATTCCTAAGAAAGGCGGTTAAATTTAATCTATTTGAAAATCCATCTACAGCATGCTTTTTATAACTAAAATGTATGCCATCTACTGAAATTTGAAGTCAACCATTTGGATCGTAAATAGTATAGCTAAAACACAAACCTGGGGCCAGATCACTTAAAATAAAATCGATCGAACGACATCGTCTTCACTAAAGCTGTCTTTATCATATCTGTGACAATAGACGGAGACTGCTGACTGCTAGTATCGAAACGAATTCGTTCGATCGTTTTCATTTTACGTGATCTTGGCCCTGACTAAGTGATTGATTGAATAGAGAGCTCAGGAGTATATCAGTCTTTGTTTTTGCTTCATTTAATTAGAAAATCTTGTATTTTATACACGAACTATACAAAAAAGTATCCATGCATTGCGTTTGGCATCGTCGATTAACCACATTTTTTGATACAAAGTCTCCGCAGCCTCTACATATAGGTATCGATGAAAATAAGATAGATCAGAGAATCACCCTTATCGTGGAATCTTTATTTTATTCATTTCCCTCCGACGAATGCAGCTACACAAAAATTTTGATTGACAAATAAAAGACATCCGTTTTATAGTGAAACTACCTTTTCCAAAAACATGTCGATAAGGAGACAGAAAATTGTCCATTGATCGGACAAGTTGAGGGTTAAAATTTAACCGAAAAATTATTATTGGCAAGGCCCCTAACCATACCATCTAAAACGAACCCTAGCTTGTAATCCAACGTGTTGAAAAACTACCTCTGTTGAATCTGTTGAATCAAGCAACATTCTTATGGTGAAGAAATGGGTTTGAAATAGGTGCCCGGCAGGAAACAGATGAGTGATTAGCACCACATCCAAAAATCGAGAAAAGTAGAATCTGCGGAGCAATTGATTTTACAGAGAAATAACAGACGTCCCTTGTTTGATTTATTTGCCCTTCCTCTGAAAGTGTAGGCAGCCACTGGGCCAGAAACGAAATAGAAATATTACCGGTATTTCACCTGCCACACTATTTTTTCTCACCTAGTCAAATTAGGTAAAAATATTCGATAGAACCCATTCAACAAGACCCACACTAATAGCTCTTGCCTTTCAAACACCTTTCACCAGGTTAAAATTTCAAAAGAATTTTTTTAAACTGAACCATCCCTAATTGGAATCATGTGAGAAAATGTGGTTTGAAACAGTTTCAGACTATTTTGCATGGTTTAGCCAAAAAAAAATAACACAAGCTGCCGTCAGTAAAGACTCTTATTAAATTAAATGAATACATTTGTGTTTTTTTCTCATTTTTCTTTCGTTTTAATTATTAATTATTATATACACACTTTCTCTCTCTCTTTTTTAAGTTTCGTATAAAACGTGCATTTCCATAGTTTATGTTTGATTTTCTATTTTTTTTTTCTTAAACTTTTCCTATTTTTCTACTCTCTCTATGTCCTTAAGTTTTAGAAACAGATTTAATCTCTGTGCATTGTTAAAAACAACTCTTTGTAGAAAAAAAAACATACATATATATTATTTTTACAAAAGAAAAAAAAAAACTCTTTGAAAAAACAAAACTTTTTGGCTAATGCACCGCAAAAAAAAAACTTAATCATATTATTACAAACAGTTGGATTTGGTTTTGAATTCCGAAGATGGAGGGGATCTTTCCGATTTCATAACAAATGGCGAGTGGTATTTGCTTGGTTAGTAAGAAATTTCTCTAAAACCTCTATCTATGTATATAATTGTTTCGATTTTAATTTAATTTATACATTTTTATTTTATTTTCTATTTTTTTTTTTATTTTGAATGCCGTAAACCAAAATAGTTGAGCGAATGCTGATTTTTGTTTTTCAATTAGAAAACGTTTTATTGTGTAGATAAAAAAAAATAATTCAAATCTTGATATATAATAAAAATCAATATATATTTATTTTAAAATCTTACTAATAAAATATTTATATTACAAAATGATTTAAAAAAAAAAAACAAATCTAGCTATGCCAGGGAAAAAGAACACAATCACCTATGCATGCTGCCCAGAACCTTATGTTGATGTTACGTTTACAATACAAATTCGACGACGAACGCTTTATTACTTTTTCAATTTAATCGTACCGTGCGTATTAATCTCATCGATGGCTTTATTAGGATTCACTCTTCCACCCGATTCCGGAGAGAAACTAACATTAGGTATGTACATTCGAACAAAATGCTTCTTCTAAAAAATTTTACATTCACAAAAATATATATAAATTTATTTAGATTAGATTTTCAGAGTTGAAAAAAAAAAATTGTGTATAAATCAACAAACGGATGAATGGAAATATGGTAAATGTTTTTAATTAAACAGTCGATGCATAAAAACAAAAACACAAACTGAGTGAAATCTGGTATTACAAGGATATATAAATATTTTTTGTTTCCGTTGGTCGTTTTACAGACAAGGGCATTTCAATTTGGGGCGAAATGCAAAGCTTTTTTAACAGATAGATGTGTACAACTAACGTGTGTAGATACTTCCCTTCGACCCGACCCCCTCCATGGATAAACATCATTGGCTGGTTGTTTTTAACTTTTGTGTGGATTCGATTGCGAGTTCTTTGTAAAGATCGTGAATTTATACGCTACTCTGTCAATGACATATTATACTGGGTTTTGGTTTACCCGCATCGTTGTTCTATAATTTTTTGAAATTATTCTTGTGGAATGTGTTGCTATTTGCATTTCGATTTACATCAGTGGGTTTAATAATTTTTTTTTCTTTCTAAATGAATGTGTTTTTGACTTATAGCGAGTCGTATGAGTTTGGATAAATTTTCTTTCTCTGCATTGTTTTTGTTGTCTTTTTGTATAGTGAATTTTGTGAATAATTTAATTAGGAAAGGCAAATATAAAATGCTTTAATAGCACTCTGCGATTTTAGTCTACAACGAGACTGTTCCTTGGAGGTAGTTAGCAACAAGGTAACCTAATATATATATATTTTGTCCATGTATTATGGCTTTATTAGTAAGAGCAAACATTCCCATTAATTATGGACCACAACGTCGTTCAAGTGGCTGCCTTGGCTGTCTTCGCAGTAGCGAATTCTGTCACTCCAATTTTCCAAGACCTTGTTGATGGTTTTGAGCTGTAGCTCACGGATTGCTTGGATAAGTTTTCAATATTTCCCAACGTTGTTCAAACGTAAAGCGACTCATTTCGTTTCGGGGAAGTATGGTACTGACTGGTACTGTCAAGATTTCGAGCGCGAAACAGCTGTTAGTGTCAAAATAACCTATGATTTAAAAAGAAACCACTAGATGGCGCACCCGTATGGGCACGATTTTGTTGGTTGCCTTGGCTAGTAAGTTCAGATAGCCATGCCGAAAATTAAATAATTTTATTGATAAGATTCCGAAAACCACTTTGGACGTCAATGCTGCGGTAGTATATTCTAGAAATATTTTGGATTTTATGGTAGCTTTTTTATTTTATCCTGTCGAAATGAAATACGTTTTGTTATTGCTATTTCGTGAAACTTTTTACAGATTGCTAGTTTTTAAACTTTTTTGAACTTTTTCAAGACCCTAAAGAAAATTTAAAAGAGAATTGGTGTTTAACTACGTTTGACGCTCACTGTATAATCTATCTGCTTACCCAACGAGCTCGTGAACTTGAATGAATCTCAGACTGCAGCCTTTCACCCCCTGGGGATCTGTGGCACGTTGCTTTCAGTTGTGTTGGTTGGTTGAAACTTGAAAGTGATTGCCAGCTGCGAAACGCCAACACACTTAGGTCCAATACACACGGAGTAACTGAAAAAAAAAAAAACTAAACCGGTTGGCAACTCTGGTTGGAGACCAGTTACGGACTCAGCGGTGACTTGACTCCACACACGAGGAAACTCATCAAGTCATCACCAATCAAAATCTCTAGTTCGTTCAGTGTCGTCCCCCATTAGCAACAGGTTGGACTGTTGTTCGCTCATCTTCGACAAATTACAAACTGAAATCAATAGGCAACCCGACATGCAAATCAATCAAGGTTGTGAATCAAAGCAAACTAGTTGCCAACTCGCGTCGCTGATCAGTTTTTTTCCAGTTGCTCCGTGTGTATTGGGCCTTAGATCAGCGAAGGTCCATTGTTAAACACAATAAATGAATCATTGGAGAAAAATTGTCTCCACCTGTTGGTTGAACCATTTTGAGCTTTTTATAAAGCGTAGGAGGCTTTTGATGTCTATGTTTGTCAGATGACTTTAGTCGTTGTAATGGAAGGCTCCTAAGGGAAGTTTCCTTCTACGGTGGACAGGAACAAAGAAAGGGACGAATAGTTTCCTCCTTCATCCATACAGCTTCTGCAAAAGTCGTTTGCGAAAAGGCCTAGCCTTACAACGTGGCAAATAAGCCCAAACCCTTTGCCCTAGATAGCTGACATATTTTACAGGGGTTCCCCTTAAAACGTATACAAGCAATAAGGAAGGATATTTTGAAATTTAACCCTTAAAGGGGTAAATTGGGGGGTCAAAGTTTGTATTGGAAAATTTTCATTCGATTGACTTCAAACTCGGTTTGTGTACCTACTCTATAAGAAATTAAGAAAATCAATTCCTCCGATTTTGGAAATTTTGCTTTGGGTCCGAGTTTTCGAATCTTATGTCGTTTTCGATTGGTAATCCAGAAGCGTCTGGAAGAACTCTCCGCGATTCTGATGTCAAATCCAGAAGCAAATTTCTCTTCTTTTCAGTAGAAGAACTGACAGTTGAGTGCCAATCGAACGCTTTCAGAAGCGTTCGGATTGCTTCCCGACGGTTCTGGATTACCAATCGAAAACGACATTATTCTTAAGCATCATGGTTGTAGATAGTTTGCTGATGTAAATTTTTTCCTTCAAGTACCTCCATAGGAAGAAATGGAAACTTGTCAAATCAGAGGATGGTTTTTGTAACTTTCTCACATTATACGGCCGCAAAGTTTGTATCGACCGTCTTGTTCTGACACGAGAAAGTTTTCCAAAATATCCCGATACATATTATTAGTAACTTTTACAGCGTCTTCGAAGAAAATGGCCCAATGATGGTAAATGGTGCACCATGCAACTACTCTACGAGGATGTAGTGTTCTTTGTTTCATCAATTGAAGATTTTCGGTGGCGATTTTGAAGATTTTGTTGTCAAAAATAAGAAATTATTTAAATAAAATGTTTTAATAATACAGGGTGCTCAGTTAATTTTTGTTTCTCCAAAAAGATGCAATTGCAAGTGTGAATGAATTTTTTTTTATCTCCATCGAAGGTTAAATTTGTATGCGAATTTTATAGCCAAAAATTATCACAACCAGCCAATGATGTCTTCCATCCTTATTTTTATGATTTTCTTAACATTGTTCGCTCTCTGGTTTCCTGTAGTTAGGGTCGATTTTATTCTATTAAAATTATGGCGGTAAACAAACAATTTCGGACAGAATAATTAAAAAAAATTATGATCTCTTATTATTATTTAAAGAACAAATAATAATATTTTCTATATAATTTAATTCCTAATTTTTTTGTTGTTTTTATTTTTCAATAATTTCTTAATACTTTTATTCAGAAGAACGACATATATATTTTTAAATTTGTGTTTTTTTTCTATTTTTTCGAATTTTTTTTTCCAGGCGTTACAATACTTCTATCATTAACAGTTTTCCTTAATCTCGTTGCCGAATCAATGCCGACAACGTCGGATGCTGTTCCTCTTATAGGTACAAGATCAAAAAAAGGATTTTTTTCCTTTACAAAAAAAAAAAAAAACAAAACATACAATTAGCTAACGAAAATGAAAAAAAAAGAAAAAAAAACAAAACACATTCAATGTATCTGCATATATATATACTTTTTTGTTGTAAGAAACATAAAACTATTTCGCCTCCTATTTCATAAGAAAAAAAGAGAATTAACGGTCAAATTTGCATTAAAATTTCCACTCTAATTTCACTAGACGAGAAAAACGAATAATTTTTCATATAAGTCCGTTGCGGTTTTGTGTGTCCTGTAGTTTCAATTCAACGTTGAGTTATATGAAAAATTTCCCAAACAACAAAAAATATACTTAATTAGTTTTATTTTTATTTTTTTTTATTATTATCCGCGATGATTTTTAATTTTTTGAATTGGTACCATGTAAAGTGTAATGTTATTGAAAAAAAATAAAAATAATTATTTTAATTCTGTTTCGGATTGCCAAAAGTGTATGCCAACGAACGAATCGTCTTAGAGAAATTTTTACATGTTATGTTTTTTAGTTTGTCAAAGAAAAATTTGATTTTTTATTTATTTTTTGTTCATGAAGCAGTGTATGATTTGTTTTTGTTTATAATTTGTTGTGCTAATTCCATATGTCTACCTATATATATATGAATTTATTTTTAATTGGGTGCTTATTGCAAGTATCTTTCCAAAAAAAACAAGTCAACCAAACTATATATATATAACGAAGGATATGTGTGTTTTAATAGTGAACAATTTTTGTTTCATGTTTCGTTCGTTCTTTCTTTTTTTTTTTTTTTTTTTTTTTTCATTTCAAAAATCAGCATAACAATCGCAATCGACGCAACATTTTTCAAGTGTAAATATACTCATATATATATATATAAAGCTCTCTATATATACAAAAGAAAAAAAAATTCCGCATTCGAATGTCCGAAATTCGTTTACCAACCATTAAAACTCATCAGTGGCCACAGATACATCTCTATATGTACGTGTTTTTGATGTTTAACAATTCATTTTGATATTTTTTTTATATTTATACAAATGTGTTTTTACGATGGTTTTTTTTTTATAGAAAAAAAAAACGAAGAAAGCAAATTACTTTCAGGACTAATGTCATTTGATACTTGGTATACTTGAGGAAACCTACCTATACTACAGTGAGACAGAACGAAAAAAAAAAATAACAATAAAAATATTTAACACATTAACTTCGATATATAAGGGAATTATTATACAACATTCTTACTTATTTTTTTTTTTCTCTCGATATTTACAATCTCGAATTGGAATTGTGTTGTAAGCTGTTTTATCAGAAATAAGGAAATTTTTGTATATAAAATCATTTGTTTACGGCAAACAGATGTAACAAGAATTGCATGATATTTTTTTTTTATTTTCTCTTAGTTTGCATTGATAGATTTAAAAAAAAATATTTAACCATGATCATAATTATGCTATCGACATCGAATCTTTCTAAGTAGATATTTAGGAGAACGAAATGAAAATTTGAAGTGCACAGTTTAACTCATCAGTCTTAATTTTTATTTATTATTTTTGTTTAAAGAAACAGTTCACAGAAATTTCATAAGGTTATGTAGCATTTGATTCATTCGTAATATTTGGGGTTTTTTGGATTTTTTTTTCTAGCTAATCACAGGTTTTATTGGTTCGAATTTAACGAAGGGGATTTCTTACTTCCTTTTGTTAAACAAAGTCTGAAAAATTCGCTTAGATTCCTGTCTGAAAAAAGTTACGTTGGTTTTTAATAAGAACTTAATTGTATCCACGGTGCTTGCAGATTTTTGCATTTCTTGTTATTATTTTCAGTATTGTTGCTTACTTACTTCGATGGCGCTACAGTCCGTGTGGACATGGGTCTCAACCAACATGCCTCTCCAGTTAACCCGATCTTTGGCTTAACCGCCTCCAGTTGCGTACCCCAAGTTGGTTGAGGTCCCCTTCCACTTGTGCGAGCCACCTAAGGCGAGGTCTTCTTCTACTTCCAACCTCCGGGGGTTGGAATCGAAGACTCTTCGGGCCGGAGTGCTGGTGTCCATTCGCTCTACATGTCCTAGCCATCTTAGTCGCGTGATACCTACTTTTCTGTCCAATTCGAAGAATTTTGCGTTCGAAGCGACCAAGAAGATCTTTATTCGTCTTTGTTAACGTCCATGTTTCTGCGCCATACAGAAGAAAAGCTGCCAGAGCAAACTCGCCAGAGTAAACTTCTTTCTAACTTCCCTACTACGTTATGTCGAGCTGTTTCTACCGATTTTCCCTTCGATTCGCTTTAGAATCCATTTTTGCATTTGATCCTGATATGAGCTTCTAATAACCGCTCTAGGGTTTTTAGCATAAAAGATGACAGACTGATTGGTCTGAAATCCTTGGCTGTTGTATGCCCCTGCTTGCCAGCTTTGGGAATGAAAGCCACCTTCACTTCCCTCCATGCTGCTGGTATGTACCATAGTTTCAGACTCTGTCTTAGAATCTCCATAATTTTCCGTATTGCCCTCTCAGGTGCTTTTTGCAGCATGATCGGTAAAATTCCATCTGGGCCCGAGGATTTATACGGTTTAAAGGACTGTATAGCCCACCGCATTTTTTTCCAATTTATGTGGTCTTCCAAGGCGGCAATAGTTGCTGGATTATCCGTATAGACGAGAGACTTAACATATCCCCACAAAAAATAGTCCAGCGGCGTCAAATCGCACGATCTAGGCGGCCAATTCACAGGTCTAAAACTTGAGATGAATTGCTCACCAAATTCGTCTCGCAATATGTCCATGGATTCGCGTGCTGTGCGGCATGTCGGGCCGTCCGAGCAATTTTAATTTTGATACGTGTCACGAATCACGCGTGAACTGTCAAAAAAAATCATTCGCCTTTGAAAAACCAAACAGCAAAGAAATAGCCCTTTGGTTCAAGTTGAGAAGTTCATGTCTTAGTCCACGAGAAGAAAATAAGGACACAAATAAAAATATATGTATTAACTGCATTCGAGATTAATGCAGCTTCAAACAGATGTCGATGATGCTAAGACTAAGGCCTACTGTCCACGTAGCTGCGCTTCATACGCACGCTTTCGTCATTTGCAGCTTGTTGTACGCTTGTTTGCATCTTGCCATATAAACAAACAAAGCTCTGTCCACGGAGCAGCAGAATTAGTGATGAATCCTAGTAGATCCTTGAGTGAGCTAGCGTTGAGTCTGCTTGCATCTATGGTTTGGTCATCATTGATACTTGGGTTTCTAGTGAACACGAGTGTCAGTAGGTGTAGACAGACCAAACGACTGCATCCGGACATCTGCAAAAGGTCCGTGTCTTTTCTTCTACCTCTCAGGAGAATCGACTTGCAGACTGCTTGTTGGCGTCCTTTCGGGCCACCAAGCTTTTGCCAAACACTTAAATGCATTTTTTTTTTTAATATTGGTTTGTTTTCTTTCCGCTGGCTCTACGCTGGCTCTATATTTGTTTACCACTTTGATGAATGGCTTTACTTTCACATATTTTGTGAAATGTATTGGGCTTGAGCGACACCACCATCTGTCCTGCTTGTGGAGAGGACGACGATACATCTAAGCTCTTCATCACTGAAGCTCCTTCTCATCTTTCTTCGAAAGACGGGAAAACTAAGTACAATAAAGTAAGGTGTCTATTTGGCAGTACAATTGACCAGTAGTTGTGTCTGAGTGCTCCATCGGATAGTAGCAACCTCCTACAAAGAAATAAAAGAAGAAAAGAGTTAGCTTGAATTTACCTAATTTACCTAAAACACGCCATCTGATTAAACAATTAAAGTGGCACAAAACGTGTTCGTGCTGATTCTTTGTTTTCGTTGCACAATTTACAAGTGTTATCTTGGGCTATTCACATATCCGAGAGTAAGTACGACGAATAAAAAGATATTAAAAAAAATAAATAAATAAATAGGTGGCGCAACAGGCGGTAGACCCTAGGCCTAGCTTCTCGCAACCATTCGTTTGTGTGAGTTTCTATTTTTGGGACGAATGGATGGAATGGAAAAAGATATTAAACGAGTCCCAATACTCATGTCACCATATTCTATATGAAATGCCAGCACTTTCTATTTTTCTTACAGTGCACAAAAAAAAATATTTACATAATTTTTTTTAATTCTTGAAACAATTTAATAGTAAAAAAAAAAAAAAAATAAATAAAGACACATAACCTTGCATTAAACACCGTCCCCATTCAGATTCAATTAGCAATAAACTTCATCTCTTCGAAAGCACAATATAATTAAATTGTTTGCACCCAAGCACCACTAGCCTAACTTCACTCAAGTTCACCAAAATAAAATAAATATTACTTACAAAAAAAAAAAAAAACTCTAATTATGGAAATCGAATTTTACTGTAAACAACAAGATAGATGAGTTGCAACTCCATTTTCATAGAAAATATTTTAATCGATGATGATGATGATGATTATCACTAATGATAGAAGAAGCGAAACATTTTGCAAAAATTGAATTGTAATTTTATATATCATATAGTTAATAGAGAAATGGCCGCCATCATTTTAAATGTAAGCTCTATGTGTCTTTATTAAATTATTTTAATTTTCTTAATGTATCTTTATTGTCGTTTCTTAAAGCCACGTGATTGGCACAAAAGGCATTTGCAAATTCGTGAGATTTCTTTACAAATTTGAATGTCTATGCCTTTGTGAAATTGTGTGCTTGTAATGAAAATTATATCCTCGAGAGGCATTTTTTCTTACTTTTTTTTTAACTGATGTGTTGCAATTTATTTTGGTTTGTAAGAGAAATATCTAGGATTAGGACGTTTCCTTCGAGGGAAGTCGATTCATCCTCACATGATGTATGAGTATTTTCATAGATTATGTTTCTTCACTTTGTGTGGTGTTATCATGTTCGCCCTTGCCCCTTATGCTGTCAAATTGTATGTGTCAATCGTTTCGATTGTAAATTCAGGACATCTTGTCGTCAGTCAGTGCGTGCTTCTTGTAAATAGTTCGGACTGTGAAGGGTGGCTCAAATATAAGTTTCTTTTTAAAAATGCAATAAAATGAACAAATTTAAATTTTTTCCATCTATTATGGCTTTATTAGGACGATCAAACTTTCCCATTAATTATGGAACATAACGTGTCGTTCAAGTGGCTGCCTCGACTGGCTTCGCAGTAGCGCATTCTGTCACTCAAATTTTCCAAGACCTTTGTTGATGGTTTCGGTTCGGGCTGTAGCTCACGGATTGCTTGGATGATATTTGTCCAAGTCCAAAGGGTTCAAATCGCAGCCAATCGGCTGCATGCTGAAAGCACGATTTGGGAATTTGGTGCGCAAAAGATCGATTGTGGCATGGGCCATCCTGCATGAACCATAGGTCGTCCAAATCCATGTCTTCAATTTCAGTAAAAAAAAAGTCCGTTAACATGGCCCTGTAACGCCAACCGTTGACCGAAACGTTGTTCCCAGCCTCATTTTCGAAGAAAAATTGTCCAATGATGCCACCACTCCACAATCCGCACCAAACTGTCACTCTCTAGATGCATTGGCACCGTACGACGACGGGGACCATGAACTGTTGTCCACTAGCATACCAGTCACACAAACTTTTTGCACAAACTTGCGTACAGCAGGCGCTATGGGTGCTTCATTTCGCCAAAACTTCTTTTGAAAAAAACGCACTGTTCGGGCTATACAGCACTCACTTTGGAAATAAGTTTTCAATATTTCCCAACGTTATTCAAACGTAAAGCGACTCATTTCGTTCCGCGGAGGAAAGAGCGGGAAACAGCTGTCAGTGTCAAACTAACCTATGATTTAAAAAGAAACCACTAAATAGCCCACGCTGTATATGTTATCGCCCTACAACAAATTCGAAGTATATAGTTTAAAGAATCATTGGGGTCGATTCGTTTTCTTCATATACGAGTGACTTAATACCTATTCTTTCAGAAAAAGTATGCTAGTTGCAAGTCAACTGCGTCCCAAAGACATCTTTTTCTCTCTCTTTCTTTGTGACATGTATGTCTATGTTACAACTTGCAGTCAGATGTGGAACTGATCAAATGTATTTCCTGTCGATTACAGCATCCATGCTTTACGGCCTCAATTGTATCCCACGTTTTACTACCTTATTGCATTTTCAAATCAATGAAAATCTAATGTATGCCAGAGTTATATGCCTCATCCTATTTAGCAACATTTTATAGCACTTTGCCAGTGTTGGTTTTACTGTAGTGCAAGCCCGTAAGAAATAATAGTCTTCTACTAAACTCAAACTGATTTAACGCCAGCTGTTGAGAGAGTTAGAGTTCTACATCTTCTAATTAACTGGTAAACAAATTTGAGATGCTCCACACCTATCTATCTGGCACCACTGACGCCACATACTATTTTCTTACTTTTACTTCACTTAGTGTGATTTTTCACCATGATTTGTTTCTTCTATTTAAACAAGTTTGTTCAGTCAACTTAGAGTCGTTTTACACTTATTTGGCAGCACACGGCGGCATATATTATTTTGCGACTTCTACTCCACTCATTCTGATTCTGGTAGGTTCTGTAAATGAGCTACAATTCAAGGTCTTCAATTTTAATGCTATCAACTTGAAGTTTTTTCAGCAACATTTGAAAGGAGAAGCGAGGTGTAACAAAGATTCTCGCTAGTTGGGATTTGAAATATTTTTCGTCTTAGAAGTTGACAGCACTGACAGTTTACAATATTTTGTGACTTCTACTCTGGTCAGTCGTCAGTCTAATTTTACAGCTGCTGTTGTCATCTGCATGATAGGGTTTGTGAAAGAGATACCATTCAACTTAAGTAAATCGTAGAAAAATGTATTAAGATGTTTTACACATATTTAATTGGCAGCACTGGTAGCTTAAAATACTCCATGATTTCTCTGGAAGTTGAAAATTATTTAAGTATGTTTTTTTTTTCTATAAATTATAATAGTATTAATAAATATTATTTTTGTTAACACCTGTGCCTTCTGTGAATTTAGTTAGCATTTAAAATAAAACGTTTCGAACAAACGTTTGAAACAAAACGTAGTAGAATTTAATTACAAATAAAATAAATAACTACAAACGGAAAGGGAGTATTTCAAAAATATTTTCTTCAATTTTAACATTTCACTATTATAGTTATCTACACAAATTATTTTCTTTATCCAAAAACAGAGTATTATATTAATTAAATGAAACAACAAAAAAAAAATCTATTACTTCTTCTAAAAGAAAAAAAAAACATCAACTGCTATTTGTGACATTATTCTTGGTATTTTATTTTTGTTTCAGGAGTTACAATTCTTCTATCGCTCACAGTGTTTCTCAACCTTGTAGCTGAGACATTGCCCCAAGTATCTGATGCAATCCCTTTGTTAGGTAGTGATTGCATTCAACTGCAATTTTTCAAAACAAAACAAAAAAAAAAACTTTTATTTAACAAAAAACAAACACAAACTAATACGTGATTTGAATAATATTTTTGTTTTTTTATGTTAACAATTATTATATGACTATATCTTAAATATAAATAATATATATGTGTATGTCAAGGATGTTTTTTAATTTTGATCCATTTTTGTTTGTCCGTTGTTTTCGGTTTCCTTATGGGTTGGTTCTCTCTTCCTTTTATTATCTGTTTCTGTTTCTAATTGTTTCGTCTGTCTTCTTTTTTTTTCGCTCAAAAGTTGCAGTGTTGATATATAACAATATTTATATAACAATTAAATTAATAATGCTGTCCTGATTTTGTTTTATTCTTATGCGATATTCTCTAAGTTTGTTGAACTTCAGTTGCGGATATTTCTTTCAATAAATAAAAAAAAAAGTACATAACATAAAATCTTCTTCTTAATGGTGACTTCTCTGCAAGTTTTTTTTAAATGTTGTTTTTTTTTTCCTGAGAAACGAACTTCGAATAAAGTAAATAAATATTTAAACTGAAAAAATAAATTAAATTCGAATGCCCTGAAAATCGCTTCTTCATTTATTATATTGTATAATCACAATGTTTTTCTTTATTTGATAAATTATCTAATTCACTCTAATCTTCACCTTAACTACATATAATATCGCTATATACATTTTTTCTTCTAATTTTTTTTTTTTAATTTTAAATTGGTTTTTGGGTTTATTTTGTTCAAAATTTTTTGTTGGTATTTTGTTTTTTGTTTTCTTACACTATCCTATGTACTTTGACCCATTTTGGAATGATATTTTTTGATCAGAACCTCAACAACTAATTATGTAATCGTACGATGACTTGAAAAAATGATAAACAAAAATATCGAATGGAATATTGTCTTCTCTCATTGCTAAACTTTCATCCCAGTAAAATATCATTTCATTTTGAATGGGTCTTAGGAGCATCCATTATTACTACTACTAGATGTTCGTTAAAAATGTTCTACACAAGTTTTAAATACATCATAAATGTTTTTTTTGTTATTGTTTTTTATATTCATAAAACAAAGTAAAACTTTCCAAGTATTTTTGTGTAAATTAGTTAATTGACAGTACCTCACCAATTTGTGGAAACAATAAATTATATATATAAATATCTTGTTTTGATTTTAAATGTTTGCACTAACGTTTTGTTTGATTTTGATTTTTTATTTTATTTTTTACTTTTGTTTGCAGTTTTTTGTGTTTGAAAAATAGTAGGATCTTCTGTTTTGAGACGTATATTCAGTGATTTTCGTATTTGATGCTTTCTTCTGTTTTGGGAGTATATAACGTCGGCAATAAGTTTATTTAGTTATAGAAAAAATAAGAATAAAAATCGTGCGATTACTTCTAATTCTAGGAAGGTTCTATGTAAAAATATATATAAATCAAAAAATATTATAACCCAAAATGAGGAAAGGTCCTTAACTTCCTATTTATATATTCGTTTCGTTTTTACTTTTCATTTTGATGTACTATTTTGTTTTGGATAAGATGTCTAGTCAGGGGGTTGGTTGTGTCCTTCTCGTCGCATCGTCTCAACTGCCATCGAGGATACTATATGTTTCTTCTTAACCACTGTACTCATGTCGACTTGTTAACATTCTAATTCACAGGTGTTACAATACTTCTGTCGCAAACAGTTTTCTCACTATTGGTTGGTAATGTTATCACCAAGACGAGTGAAGCCGTACCATTGTTAGGTATTATCGAAAACAAAACAAAAATCTAATTAAAAACAAACACTCCCTACACACAATAAACATCTTAAAGTCAAACCTAAACCTACCAAAAAAAAAAACTCTTTCTCTTTTAGATCGCTCTCTATTTTCAATAGAAAAGATTAATTGCAAATTAACTCGATGAGAAGACTAACTAAAATATAAAAAAAACCCTTGCATTGTGCTAAAAAAAAAGAAAAACAAAACAAAAATATTTAAATAAAAGTTTTATGGTTAAATAAATTTTTTTTTTAACAAGACCGTGTGAAAATCTTCTATTACTACTTGTAACATATGAACAAGAAAGCAAGCCAAACAAAATAAAAATCTTTAGATAATAATTTGCAGTTTTCCAATTTGTAGGTCTTGCGCATGATGACAAATCGAAAAAAAAATCAAAAAAGCCATTTCAAGAAAATCTTTTAATTTTTATTTAGTCCTTCATTTTAATTTTCTTTCTCCTTGAAATTCTCTTCGTAAATATGAACTTTTGCCTATGTTAACATAACATGTTGAGTGACCCATTACGAATGTATGAATTAGAAGTAATCGAACGATATAACATGTTTTCTGACAATGGGAAAGTTCAATTGGAAAAAAAATTAAAAAAAAAATGTATATCTTTATAAATAAAATTATAATTTTTGTTTATAGTTAAAAACCTATTGAATGCAATACGCATAGTCTTATCGCATTGTAAATAACATGTCATTAGGCAGTTTGCTGTAGATTCTGTAAAAATTTAAGTATCCGTGTGTTTTATGTTTTCTCTTTAGTGTTATTGCTTTTAGTTAGGAAAAGATATTTGGAACTCTAATAGCACATTTTTTAATTAGAATTCGACCATTTAAAAATTCATATTTAATTATTTCCGAACCAGAAATAAAGAATTTGCGGTAAAATTGTGCCTTAAAACTTGCTGAGTGTAAGACGGACACTAGTTTTGAAGCTTCTGAATTTCATAGTCAGTTCCTCAAACAATGCAAAAATGGGCACACTTGATGCAGTTTAATATAAACACCAGTCTCGACGCTTCGGAATTTCAAGAGTATATAGTTGACAAATAAATACATACATACGTTATCAAAATTTACAGAAAAACATTTTTTTTTCTAAAGCTAGCTGGGCTCAGTGTTTAGTGTGCTGGATTACTGTGCGAGGGGTTCCAGGTACGATCCTCACAAATTACATCTTAATAGTTTTTTTCCACTGCGCCACATCTCGCGAACGTATGACAAACTTCCGAGAGTATAACTGTCCTGAAAAAGCTTCTCAATTCAGCCGTTGGGACTTGGCATAAAATATATCCCTTCCATTCGTCCCAAAAAACTCACACAAATGAGTGGTAGTAAGAAGCTAGGCATAGGGTGTCTACACGCCTGTTGCGCCAATTATTTCTTTATTTACTTTTTTAGCTGATTTGGAGTTAAGCAGAAGGCAGTCACGCATGATTAAATGAAAGCCCTGGTTATAAGGATCTACATAGTTAAGTTTAGAGTGCTCAGTAAGAGCCAATAAGAATAAGATAAATGTTACGTTTAAATTAGATTTAATCGATTTTGTTCAGTTTGTAAGTTAATGAAAGATTTAAATAAAAATGAAGTCAAAAAAGAAAGCTGAATGATGTCGTCTTTGCAATTTACAAGTCTAGCCCTCAAAATTATGACAATAATTTAAAGAATGGCCTGTATTGACACCCATGGAGCAATGTGAACCAACCCTAAAGCGAGGTTAGAGGGTATACTCAATTTTAAACCTTAGACCTTTTCGTGAAAATTCCCTGCACCTATCCAATTTGAAGTAAAATCTTCTCTCGCATATTCTTTGCTTCACAGTTCACACTCAAGAAGAGGAGGTATTTACTAAAAATTCATTCCGACAACATTTCCGAAATAACCTTCTTCCGGGTTTTTTTTCACAACGAGCATTAACTGCACCGTGTCTGGTTGCATTTTGCTACCTATCCATCACAATTCCTCTTCCCTTGAAGAAATCACATTTTTAAATTATTTGTCCGATTTTTTTGGAACACCCAGTGACAATTTTATTAATTTCCAAAATGAACAACACCCTCTGGCTCTGACAATCATTTTGCAATTTATTTCACGTCGATATCTTATCTAGAACCAGAGATATTCGCTGCGAAAAATTCACTTGCTAGGTTTGTTTTTTTTTTTTCGTAAATTTCAAACGAAAAATTCTCGCAAAACACCAGGCGCCCATAAATGCTCAGAAAGTAGCAGGTACAATTTTCTGGTGGTGACATTAGCAAATGCACTTTGCGTGATCTATTAGTATTTGCTTAGCAAGTGTTCTACGATTGATTATCGAGGTCGCCTGCAGATATGCAACCATTATGTTGTGATCGGTTGATGTACTTGCTTTTGGACTAGATTTTTGGTGTGAAAGGGATTTTATGCCAGTCTCTACTTGACAAGTGTTCTACGATCGATTATCGAAGTCGCCTTCAGATATGCAACCATTGTCTTGTGATCGGTTGTTGTACTTGGTTTTGGACTAGATTTTCCAGCATTTTTGGTGTGAAAGGGATTTTATACCACTTAGCAAGTGTTCTACGATCGATTATCGAGGTATCCAACCATTTATTGCGATATCGGTTGATGCACTTAGTTTTTGGACTAGATTTTTAGCATTTTTAGTGTCAAAGGGATTTTTTAAGACAAACATCAGTCTACACTTAAGGCACCAAGTGACAGAGAACAAAAACAGAATCCCATATACAGTCAAACTCGGTTTCGTTTCCAGTTTCCGTTTTCTGTCACTTGGCGCCTTTAGCAAGTGTTCTATGATCCATTATTATTACCGAGAAAAGGTTAAAGAGAAAGTGATTTAAACAATGTCCAGCTTTTGGAAGAATGTCAAACTTAGTCAGGTGCACAATAGAATAAAGATATTAAAAGAGTAAACATAATAATACATAGAATGTTCTCCATTTAATATAAATTTGAAACATTCAATCCAGTTAAAAATATTATGTTAGCTGGAAGGGGCGAAATAAAATATATAACCTCGATGTCTTTATGTGTACCTACTTGTGAGTTCATTTTCAGCTTTTTGAAAAGTCTTTCGCCTTATTCATTGCCTTTGGGAGATGTCAAGTGCTTTGCTTACAAAGTTACAGGAATGGAAATTCTGAAATTTTAAATAATTTATTGAATATTATTGTATAGGCGGGACATTGAGAAGTACAAGTACTTACTTACTTACTTAGATGGCGCTACAGTCCGGGGTGGACCTGGGCCTCAACCAACATGCCTCTCCAGTTAGCCCGATCTTTGGCTAACCGCCTCCAGTTGCGCACTCCAAGTTGGTTGAGGTCCCCTTCCACTTGTGCGCGCCACCTAAGGCGAGGTCTTCCTCTACTGCGTTGTCCCTCCGGGTTGGAATCGAAGACTCTTCGGGCCGGAGCGTTGGTGTCCATTCGCTCTACATGTCCTAGCCATCTTAGTCGACTGATACGCACTTTTCTGACCAGGTCTATGTCGCTGTACAGCTCGTAGAGTTCGCTGTTAAATGTACAAGTACTTAGGTACTTGGAAATACAGAAAGTTTGGTAGTGTCTTACTTAGTAACTCACTTACTTAGGTGGCGCTATAGTCCGGGGTGGACCTGGGCCTCAACCAGTACGCTTCTCCAGTTAGCGCGATCTTTGGCTAACTGCTACCAGTTGCGCACTCCAAGTTGATTGAGGTCCCCTTAAACTCCCCTTAACGAAAAATAAGAGTAAAAAAACTAAAAACGTATTTTATAAGCTTTTATTTATAAAAAAAAATTAAGAATGTGCTATTAGGGTTCACCAGCGTAACAACCGTAAATACTCTCTATAATTTAACCCATCGGAATTCTTCTGAATAACAAAAGGCAAGATATTTAGGACACTGTCTCAATATTTTAGGTTCGTCAAAACGTTGATTAAACAAATATTATATAACTTCTCTCAAGTAATTTAAACAAAATCTACGAAACCTTTTTTTTAAAAGCTTTGCACATATATTCTTATTCCTATCTTTGAATTTATTTTAAGAAAACCTATTGTATATATGACTCAAATATAGGTGGGTAAAAATAAAGACGGCAAAGTATGGTTTAGTTCTTTATTTTAATTTTATTTTTGTAAAATTTCTCTCTAAGTTTGTCTGAACTTTTTTGAATTATATTTCATAGCCATATATATAGAATCGCTTTGATGTAGAATCTAGATACAATTCACTTGAACAAAGTTAACTTCTTGTTAACACATAGATTTAGTCATTTGCACTCCTTAAAATAAAATCATCATTCTAAATCAACGAAGCAGCTTTGCAACACGACGTTTCTAACCAAAAATAATCAAAACATTTTATATTTGTTCACCCCCAATGAATAGAATATAAATTAAACTAAAGCTTTGAAGAAAACTTTGTAACCCCCCACCTATGTAAAAGCTTTTTAAAATTACTTTTTCAATTGCTAATATATAATTCCCATACACCATCACAACAAGTGTATTTTGTTGCAGCTTTGTTGGCCTTTTTTCCACAAGTACTAATATTCTTTGCGAAAGTATATCTACCATAAAATGTTTTTCTTTATTTAGTTTTCCAAACTCCAGTCAGACATGAGGTTAAGTTCTTTCCTAAAACTAACCAAAGCTATAATTTTAAACTGCGTTCTGTTTGCTTTTATATATTGTTATAAAATAAAAAAATATATATAAATACCAACAAATTCCTCTTCTTTCCAAGTATCAAAAGCGACTAATAAATAAATATTTAAAAAACAAAACAAAAATTTAATTTCTCAATAAATAGAAACAAATGTTTAAAGTTTAAATCATAAATATAAAAAAAAAGAAACTAAAACTTTTTCAGACAAAAAGAAAACAATTCAAAAAAAAATACTTTAAATAAAATGAATCAATCATTATTGAGTGTTAATTTTATTAGACAAAAAAAAAAAACAAAAGTTAATTCAAATACATTTTGTATGTATATACAATCAGTTAAACAAAAAATATTCCCACTAACCTACTCATTAAAAGTTCACCCTTAAAATTTGTTTTAGTTTTATTCTTTTTAATTTTTTTTATTCTAATGGCACATATTTCGTTAGAACCAGTCATGTACACATAATGAAACGGAAATCGTTTTTTAGAGTAAATATTTCACCGAATTTTTCTTTCCACAAGAAATTGTTTTTTCTTTACTATAATATTTTGCAAATTGTAAAGATAATTCATTCATTCTAACGAAATTGCCAAAGAAATTGAAAATAATGCTGGAGAAGTGCCTGCTACTTTAAAGCCTACTTCGCACTATGATTTGTTGAATTTAACGAAAGGTATTTTATTTATTTGATTAGTTAAACTGCAAAGAGGAAGGTGCTTTTTTCCATCTCTGCTAGTTAACACCCGAGCTGGTTTTCGTGGCCTTGACGATTGGTATGTCTTAGTAAGCGCATGACATCCAGTCACATAAAGCAATGACTGTGATTGGGTTTGATTCTGTCCTATTCCCATAAAATTACACGAAATAGGGAATGAGAAATGAGGTGGCACAACGCACTGTCTGTGACACCATACATACATTAATCCCCTTCACAGAAAGGTATATATTCACTTTGTCATTACATTTGTAACGCCAAGAAGGAGTCAACGAGGGAGACTCCATAAAGTACACAGTTCTGAATCAGGATCAAATTCTGAATCGATTTAGCCATGTCCGTCTGTATATCTGTCAGTTGAAAACACGATAGTGTCCAAACGAATCGACACTTCGAATGCAATTTTATGACAGGACTTATTTTTACCGTCGTCAGGTTGGTATTGAAAATGAGCTATATCGGTCCACATGTTTGCTGAATCTTAGGTCTACTGTCCACGACCTATACCTACCAGCAATACGACAGTCGTATTTTGTATCTAAGCACTGTCCACGAAACGTCATACAAGCTTCATGCAAGCTACAAATATAGAACATTTCGTTCTGCCGAAGCCCCGATTTATGAAAAAAATAACATTCATGGGTCTTGCAAATCATTTGGAGCAACACTTTAGTCCATGTGTGTTGTGGCTACAGTGTTCAATGTGAAGGTGAAGTTTATCACAGAACTTTGGCAGAAAATCTTGCCTAATACACGAAACTTGCCCAGATTTGCAGGCAAATCAACCAATCTGAGGCTTTTGACTAGCTAGGAAATTTCCGTGTACACAATTTACACCTTCAGGTTTTTTTTTCATTGCGCCATCTCGTGGGAATGTCTGACAAGAATTAAAAATCTAAATATCCGAAGAAAGCTTCTGAATATAGCCGTTTGGAAGCGGCACGAAATTGTTTTGTCTGTTACATTTATATGAAAAATTGTGAGATGCCAAGCCTTAGCCTTCTATAAAAGCTTAATTGAATTTAATTTAAATTAAAAAAAATTTGTCTATACCCAAAGAAATGTTAAGATTTTTTTTCTGGGCTCTGAATGACTTCTCCAGCATTAAAAATCATAATCTCTTTAATTTGATTCAACTTAATTTAATTCTTTTCATTAAACAAAAAAAATATATATATAAACTTTTAGTTTTTGTAAATTCTATTTTTAAATTGCGTGTGTATTTGTGTAGAGTATGCCATGTATGTTATATGTTTAATTCCATTTGTTAAAGAACACATGTTCCCCAAAAAAACAGTAATAAAAATAAAAACAGAACAAACAACAAAAAATAAATAATTATCCAACCATAAACAATTAGATTAAATAAAACTTAGTTTAAAAACTTTTTTTCTTATTAAATAATGAAGAGCTTAAATAAATAAATAAATATAAACTAAAACTAAACCTTTAAATTATAATGTATCTATATTTAATTTAAAATATTAACTAATACTTATTTTAATACAATAAATAAACAACATGAATGTAAACAAAACTAATACTAAAATACCTAACATAAAAATTTAAACAGAAAATACGTCTTTCTTAATATTGGAATGTGTTATGTTGAATGCCTTCCCAGTTTTGGATATATGGATGTGCCTCTTCTCAATGTATTGGTAAATGTGAATTATTTTTGGTTTCATTTTCTCTTTCGTTTTTATTTTTTTTCCTCCATTTTCTTTTGACTATTTTTCTTATTTTTTTTTTTAATTAATAAATATAACTTTCAACTTCACCTTGAGTTGTGTTCATTATTTTCTACTTTAATATCTACAATTGTTTTGATCTCTTTTATAATATATTTTGCCAGTTAAGAATTTTGTTCACATATAATCATTATTTATGTTCCATCAGATCTATAATAATCTAATGATTGAATGAAAGTAGAAAACGAATTTGAATCAAGAATAAAGGATACATAGACACATTATAGGAATTCGAATGAATTTTTATTTTTTGTAGTTAAATAATCAACTTTGATATTAGAAAAGATAAATGAATGACTGACAACAACTCAAATCGGCTAAACGAACCACATATTCCCATTAAAGGTGTCGGGTGAGACAGGCCGATTTTAAGTGAGTAGAAAAGAGAAGGGATTTTCTGTGTAATTTATCCTGCATTTCTCAACTAACCTAAAACTCTACCTGTCTCGCCCAACACGACTTTTATGGGAAGGCAGGTGTGGACCTGGCCTAAGAGAATATTTTTTAATTTGCGTGTCTTTTTGACATTGATAGATTTTCTTCAATAAGTGAAATGTTAAAGTCAAATAATGTGTGGCAATAGCAAATACGTCTTAAGCTACGAATATATTAGATCCACACCGTTTGATTACCACTGCTCTTACTTAAGGTACAATCTAGTATGGTACCTCTTGTCAGTTGTTTTCAACTGGAGCACTGAGACCACAAACCAGAGAGAATAGACCACCAGCTCCGCCCAAAAATGAGAGATCCATAGAGCCAGTTTCAAAAAGTTATTAGGTGGTTAAGTATGTGTGCCATGCTAAAGTAAATGGAGGGCGAATTGGTCACGCATGCACTGGCACCTAATAACATTTACAGTTATTTCTGTGGTACAACACGTATTCACAGATACAAAAAGAGGCGTCGCTACTCAATTCAAAACTGGCTCTATGGAATTCTCTTTTTTGCCCGAAGCTGGTGGTCTATTCTCTCTGGTTTGTGGTCTCAGTGCTCCAGTTGAAAACAGGACCTGTCTGCTGTTTAAGCGCTCTAAAGTTCTATTGAGACTGAGTACTTCGCCGTAAATAGTTTGACATTAATTGTACTGCAATTTTTTTTAAAGTTAAAATATAAATAATGTTATAAAGATTATATTGTTTTTCGTCACAAATTTAACGCTTTTCTTCGTATTTAGTCTATTTCACAGCTTCTAACAGCAAACAGAATTTGACGTTTTGTCAGACAATGCCCGCGTTCTATTAACCCGCTAGATGACTAGCGGCATGCCAAACTCCATACAAAAAAACTGACTTTTCACAACATGTGCTAGAGTTCTAGCGCAAATGCTGAAATGTCGGTTTTTTATATAATGGAGTTTGGCATGCCGCTAGTCATCTAGCGGTCAATGGAACGCGGGCACGCGGGTGCTGTATTCACGAATCACAACTATTGTAAAATAAATGTACATTTTTTAACTAAATAGCAACACTCGTCACTGACAGTGACGGCGACCGACCGCATCGTTTTATGAATCGGACATTTTTCAATGCCTATTTTACTCAAGAGAGTGTAAGGACTCAAATTGACTGTCATTTTAATTTCTGGATTGCAATTTGCAACTATCGAATGTGAAATGAAAACAAATAAGAATCGTACGGTTTTTTAATTAGTGTCTCTGGCGGGTTAGCTGATAGTTTATCATCAAATCAATAAATGCTGTTGGTCAAAAGTAGTGACTCATTCAATAACAGAAAAGCATTTTTTTTTTAACTTTTTGACGTATCGTTTAAAATAAAACTGTGTTCGACAGCTAATTCGACAAATTGCATAAAACATGGAAAGTGGTTACACTGAACTGAACTCAGTGGGTTGCCCCGCGACGAAAATATGTCAGAGACCATCGGCGAGAAATTGACTTGTAGCTGTCAAAAACAAATGCAAAAACCCAACCTATCGTAATGAAACGTACACTGCCGGTGTGCGTTACGTTTTGTCGGAGAAATGTTCCAAACAGCTGATCGGAACGATTACCATGAAGCAAAATTCTCCTATTTGTACAAAATCGAAGAATTTTCCTCTCCGAAAGGATACCATGTTAGGCTTGACCATGATGGAATAAGTATAAGGTGGTCTCGTCGGCAAAAAGTAGTCCGTTCACTATACGTTTTTCTCTTTGAAAGAGAGATTCAGCGTAGTAAGTGTACGTTAACGGACCAAAAAACGAACGAGTCGGCAGCCGACGAGACCACCTTATACTCATTCCATCATGGGCTTGACTATCTCCGATCACAGTAAACATTTTTAAAAGCTTTATTATTACATATTTTTAATCTGAACAAACATTCGACAACTCGTTTCATTTGATTAAAAAATCAAACAAAATCTTACTGGTTGTCGTTGTGAACGCTGTAAAGAGTTTTTTAAAACAGTTTTCGAAAACTCAGTCTTAGGTGGGTTTCGAAAATGCTGTCACCTGTAACCTCTATTTTCGAATAAAATGTTGTCCTATAAATAGATCAAATTAGTTGAAGCGTCTTAACCCGTCATTAGTTCAAATAACATTATAACAATTACTCTTATGATTCTTGATGGTCACTACATACAAATGTTTTAAAATACTTAAGCTTTTATCACTAATATCAAACATTGTGTCAATATTACGTCAGATTTTGTCCTAAAGTTGTGTCTCTGTGTAGACACATTATATTTGAACATTTAAATGCCTTTTTAGACCACAAAATAGTTGAAATGTATTTTCTTAAGAATTTTAAGTTCAGTCCCAGAAAATAATGTATCACAAATTGTTTTTTTTTTGTTTTTTTTTTTACAAAATAAGTTTTTAAAAGCTTATACAAAACAAAATATATCAAAATGCCAAAATGAGGCACCGAACTTTGTCCAAAGTAAAGTAGGTCATGTACAAAATACATAATGAGGTTAAATAAAATAAAGGTTCTAACTTAAACGTAAAAAAATTTAACGTAAAAAAATTTAACGAAACAAATTAACAAAATTTATTGTTGCTCCCTCTCCAATTTCTAATTGGTTTTAATTTCCGTAACATGATTTCAAAATAAATGTTGTATTTCTTTAAATGTACCTACCTACTTATTAATTTGTTGGCAAGCTATTCTTTATAAGTGTCAACAAGACGTCTATCGAAAAATGTTTGTTAATGTTGAATGGCACCATTAAATGGCGGTCGCCATTTTATATATTTAAACTGACAGCGCTGTAATGCAATGTCATTGCACACATTAATACATACATTCCCGCTCTTATAATCAACAATCAAGCCGTTGTCAATTGGCAACAAATATAATTCGCAAATGCATCGAATTGTTGGGTCTGTCTGGTTTATCTGACAGCTATCATCATTATGCCAAAATGATAAAAGTAGAAACGCATTCATTTTATTGACAAGCAGTGATGATTTTAGAAATGTTTTGGTAGGGTACGTTTATTTATTTATCGCGCTGTGCAAAAAAATCGACCAAAGAAAAGATACAGGATAAGAAAGTGTCTACGAAAGTTGCCTACTGAACAATTTTGAGTAATTTTTTTTTTATATTGCGAGTAAGAAAAAAAAAATCTTTCCATTTGGACGGTTATTCCAATCAAAATGTTGTACAACTGAAAAATGGTTTAAACAAAAAAAAATTCCCAACTCTAACGACATAAGTCAGACTGTACCCAAATATCATTATGATCAGTTACCTACTATCAAGTTGATTATTTAACAAATACATATATAATTTAACTAAAGCAAATTTATTTCTCACTGCAATTACCATAGATTAGTCGAGTTAACAATTCAATAAAATAATCACATAACATTAAAAAGCATAAAAAAATAAAATAATCCTCTCAGTAAGCAAACAAATTAAACATATCAACAAATTCGGCGACCATAAAATAAAAATACTATCGCTTATTATATTATTATTATAAGAAAAATAAAACTTACTTTTATCACCTTTATCTCCTTTTTTTATCATTCTTTCTATATCTCTACTTCATTAGAAACAAATGCGAAAATCACTCAAAAAATCTATAAAGAAAAATTAAGCTAATATAATAAAAACACAACTTCAAGTAATTAACATTTATGCCAGTGCTGGTAGCGTTCATCATTTTAGTATCGCATGTCATTTAGCGTGTTTAAAATATTCTGTAGTAGCCGGTATTGGTGACAGCCTGTCATTAGCCTAACAAAGCATTTGCATGTCCTTCATATTTCATTTTATTTTTATTTACAATTTTTATTTATTTCTTTAATTGTTTTTTTATTTATTTATTTATTTTTTTTTAATGAACGCATGCATGTAATAGGATATTAGCCTATCGTCTATCTTTATCAACTGCTTTTAAAAAAAAATCCAATTGGCTTAATTAAATGTAATTAACAAAACACAAAAAAAAATTAAAAACAAATATTATTATTATATTTTGTAAAATTCAGTAAAAAATAAAAAAGAAATAAAATTCAAAATACATTTGATAAACATAATCTTTTTGTTGTTAAGCCTCCCGAATTTTTACTAATGTATTCTTTTGTCTACAAACAAATCAACTAACAGGCACATACTTCAATTGTATCATGTTCATGGTGGCGTCATCTGTTGTGCTGACTGTTGTGGTACTTAATTATCATCATCGCACTGCGGATATTCACGAAATGCCACCGTGGGTAAGTTTGTTCTTATGTAGTAGGTATTTTTTGTTTGCTCTTTGTAATAAGATGTCCCTGGCGAGTTGAACTGGTAACTCTATTACAGCGTTTTTGGAAGTGGGAATCCAGTAGAAATAGTCGAAGAACTATCAGCTCTTTTAAAATAACTTAGTACATAGTATATGGACTGCTAGTGAAATGTCAGTTCATACGATCTCTGCCCAGAAAATGACGCCAACATAAACTAGCGCTCTTGTTTCGCAGCGAAAAATAAGTGAAACAAAATGTCAACATTTCTCCATAGAATGCTAGAGACACCTATTGGGCGTGAGTGAATTTACCAAGTATAACGGTTGAAATTCAAATTGTTTACAATTGCGTCACTGTTTACAATAGATGTCACTTCAAAAAAGGGAAAGTTCCCAATTCATTTCGCTCCGAACCAAGAGGACTAGTGGTTATGTTGGAACCAACGAGAAGTTTTCGACTATAAATATGTCAATGGCTGGGAGGATCTACCTAAAGGTGCTAGTACACAGCATGTAGCAAGCCACATACGTATGTAGCTCTGACGTCAACAGGGAGTGCACAAAGAGAGCTTGTACACGGCATGCCATTCGTGAATAGCTAGTCTCCAGAATTTCTATTGCGCTTCCGAATATATTAGTTTTGTTAGGCTTGAGGGCATATTTGTAGTAGATCCAGTCGGTATCCCGCGAGATCGCTTGGCCTGATTGAAGAGCTGCCTGAACGTTTTATATATGACTCTTGTTTCAATTTGACTTAATTCCATCTACTAGCTTCATTCGTAGTTATGTTTGGAGCTCTAACAATATCAATGACAGGTTAGGGAATAATAAGAGACTTTTATCAAGGCGTTTTGACACTGGATTCTGCCTTGGCTAACCGCGCAGACATTTTTTTCCTAAACTTTTACATTGGTAGTAAAGATTTTATAAAAACATTTATTTTCAGATAAAATCTGTTTTCCTGCAATGGCTGCCATGGATTCTACGAATGGGTCGTCCCGGCAGGAAAATAACTAGAAAAACAATATTGCTAAGCAATAGAATGAAAGAGCTAGAATTGAAAGAACGTTCTTCAAAATCCCTGCTAGCCAATGTACTAGATATCGATGACGATTTTCGACATACAATATCTGGCTCGCAAACAGCAATAGGATCATCGGCGTAAGTTCTATTTTCTCCCGCATATTAAGTACACAGTTAAATGCTCATATATTTTGAAAATTGCAGAAGCTTTGGCCGGCCGACGACGGTGGAAGAACACCATAATTCTATAGGATGCAATCACAAGGATTTGCATTTAATTCTTAAAGAATTGCAATTTATTACGGCGCGAATGAGGAAAGCAGACGATGAAGCGGAACTAATAAGCGATTGGAAATTCGCTGCAATGGTTGTGGATAGGTAAGTACCTACATTACTTTTAATTTCGTTTTCTATCTCGTAATGTTAGACAGATACATAGACAGATTCAGGTGGCCCATGAGACAGACAGGTTCAGTGTGCTCATTTATTGTCAGCACACACGGATCCTGTATGTGCACCTTGACAATTGTTTACATTACGATAGCATGTCATGGAACTGGAGATTTATTTATGAAGATTACTTAATCTCAGATCCTCATTGGAGATATAGTATCACTTAATAATGCACAGGCGACACAATGGATGAGGGTGTGGATGTGGTGCCAGTGTCACTTTTCCATCCAGTGTGTATATCTAATGAAGTTCTGGGAAATGAACCACCTTTTTGGGCCTCGTTTGATGTTTGATAATATTTTAATTAAGAAACTACGTTACAGTGCGGGGAGGGTGAGGACTGAGCCATTTAATTTGGCTGCTTTCATTATGGCCTTTAGGGTAAATTGCAAATTACTTAGGGAGATAAATCGATATAGGTACAACAGAGATGGGATTATAGAGATTTGATGATGTCTATCATCAAATGCATATTATAACTACAAGGCATTCACTTGTGGGTCATGTGATTTATTATGTAAGTTGAGTCATGTTTTCAGTTTTCCCCGGGCGGGTATCCTCCGTGTATGACTTAAGTGATTGGTGGAATGGACATTTGCATTTGCACGGCTTTAAATGTGCACTTTTAATCTTTACATACGCTGATGTTGTAGTCTTTGTGGAGCCTCTGCCTTATAGTACGTTTACACCGCACCTAAATTCATCATTTCGATTAAATGCAGCATTTCAGGCCAAATGTTCAGCATTTCGAAATGTTGAATTTCAGCGAAATGTTGAATTTCATCGCTGCATCTGCAATTCTGGTACTAGCTGTCATTTGAAATGTTGAAGTTTCAATGGGAACGCAAAATTGGATTTCGAAATGTTGTTGCTGAAATGTTGAATTTAGGTGCGGTGTAAATGTACTATTAACAAGAAAATGTTTTCTTTTGCTGTCCCGTGAGCTAACACACTCACCCTTATTGTCGTCCTCGACGACTCTACAAAAAAAAAGGACGAGATTGTTTAGTCTTGGAGACGAAAAATAAACGAATTCTGTGTCCTGTCGCGGAGTCGATCGACAAATAAAGGACCGAATATTCACGCGAAAGAACGAATTGATGGAATGCGAACAAACCACTTTTTAAACATTTATAAACAGAAAATGACACATTTTACTACCATCAAAATGTAAGAAAACAAGTTTATACACAGTTTAAATAAACAACGAAATTTCGAATTTCAAACTTTTTACCGCGAACGAAAACACCCTTCCCTTGGTGCAAATTGTCAAAGTTTATTCGCAATCCACAACATTAAACCGCGTTCCACAAATTAGCGAATAAAAAATTCGTTCGAACTTAACCTCAAATGAAAAGCAACAACTGCGGCCGATCAAGAAAAGTGTTCATGTGAACGCACAATCAAAACTTGTGAATATTCGTTCTCATGTGAATAGTACTTAAAATATACACCCCTATCGTGGAATCCGCCGGGGGGAACTATTCACGGAAAAGAATATTTTGGTATCGTCAAAATCGCAAAATCAATAGGTTCCCGTTCGGGAAAAATTCAATTTGAACGTTTTTAACGATACAGTGAAACTCCTACACATTACCCACACGGGGAACTGTTCACTTTGCGATTTTGACGATACCAAAATATTCTTTTCCGTGAATAATTCCCCCCGACGACGGTTTCCACGATAGGGGTGATAGTTTGTAAATTTAAATTATTTCTACAACTCACTTGGTGCAACGTGGGGCAATTCATTGGATTGAATTTTGTTTAAATATCGTTAATTTTTTTCTGTACAAGCTCGTTTTTCTTGTTTACTTCTTTGTCACTGCTTTCAAAAAACATCTCAACTCTATTCATTCTTGTTTTATTAATTAATTCACCAAGTCACTAAAGTTAGAGACAAAATATAAATTTGTCGACTGAAATTCTAGACCAGAGACCACATGTGTCATAGTTCGTGGAATGTATGTGGAACGTAATTGTTCAGAAAGTCGTGTCGTTTCAGTAGCGGCCCATAGACACCACCAGCGTTGCCAACCACTTTTGACGAAAAAATTCCTAACTTGAAAGAAAAAGATGCCTTTTTCAATAAAATAATGCCTTAAACAATTTTTAAGGTAAAGTGGAATAATAAATTAAAAATTAAACACAAATATAAAAAAATAAACAAAAAAAAATTTTAAATTAAAAAATCACAGAAAAAATTTTTAATAGGAACAAAATTCACGACATTTTGGTTTCATAACTAGGTACAAAGTATTGAATACAAAACAAACATAGTTTCAGTCCTCAGATCGCCTTGGTCCTTGAAATCATACATTGATTTTTGAAACAAGGATATGTCTGTTTGTTTGAATTGCAGATCATAGCAGTTTTTATTTTTAAAAAGCGACTTTGTGTGCAGAATTCCACTTAAAGTACTTTTATACCCAGTTTTACACTGGGAGTCCGGTTTCACAATTTGATCTGAACTTCAGTTCAATTGAACTCAATTTAACTAAATTTAATGAATAGAATTTGGCAGTATTGTATAGTATTTTGCTTTTATACGACTTTTCTAAAATCGTTCCTTGTCTTTCCTTTCAAAGAACACGCAAAACAACGTCAAATATTTGTGTTTTTGACAATCGGCTGATCTGAGGTTTAAACGGCAGAATACTGTAGTTTAAATTAAACTACAGAATGAACTCTGTTCAAGGTTTAAACGAAACTGAGAAACCGAATTATTTGTTGAACTAAAATTTAAACCAAAAGTGTAGTTTAAACTCCCACTGTGAAACTGGGGCTAAGAATGTTTAAAAAAATAAAAAGTCAGTAGGTATGTTGAATCATAAAAAATAAAAAAAATATGTGAAATGAAAAAAAGATGCCTTTTTGACAAAAAACAAGCCTTAAAGCCTTAGCTAATGAAATAATGCCTAAAAGGCATGAAAAAGCCTTAGTTGGCATCGCTGGACACCACACCTGTGTATGCACCGCTGTACTGAAACCGGTGTGGCATTCCGCCATACACATCACACCGATCGAGACACCGACAACAAAAATTAAAAACTTTTGATTTTACTCGCACCGTGTCTGACACTGAAATCGGTGTGCGCAGTGCGCACCAACCCACACACAGCACACATTTTCGTACACCGACACCGGTGCCGACACAAGTGTAGTATCTATGGGCCGCTTAACGCAATACGAAATTGCAAACGAAAATTCAACAAACGAAAATGTCGCCTCGCCAGTCGCCAGTCGTTTTCTTGTTTTCGACGGACGGCAAAGACAGAGAGATAAGGGTGACTATCCGTTACGACATGGCAAAGCAAAGCTGGACAAAGTTTAGAACTACAACGGTTGACTTTTCAATAGTCGCCATGACATAACCGAAGTCCGAAGAGAATACATGGAGTATTGTTGCAGTTCTCGCGTGCTCACTTTGTCTAGACCTCTATGATAAAAATCAGTTCGCGTGTCCACACAGAAGTGATTTTTTTTACTTCGGACGCTTCTTTTTCCCAATGGAAATCGGAACACGTTGACATGCTGATACGGTTCTACTTTTGAATGTAAAAAATGTCATGTCTCAGGAAAGATCACTTCTTCAAGGTACCTCTACATAGTTGCCACAAAAAGTCCAGTCTCGTTTGAATGTAAATCACTGTTTTCAATTTTCAGTGCCCTTCAAACCTTTTCAAACCGCACAAGGAAACGGCTTCTACACAGTTTTGTCAGTCATTTAATCACTATCGTAATACAATATCAAAACCCAACAATTCGTTGAAATTTCCTTGAAATTTAACCTTTATTCTCTATTAAAATTAAAATAGTTTCTTAATTCTAAATGAACAACTTGGGTAACCTAACACTTTCTTGTCGATCGTACCACGGCGAGGCTGTTCTTCAAGATTGAACAAAGTTGCTGTGGTTTCTCACTCAATGCACACGATTCATCTTTTGTGCAGAGCTTTTGCAGCAGTTTCCATAACGGGCCCGCTCATTACATCAAGCCATTAAATGTATCAGTCTCATAATTAAGATTTCAAATTCTATTAATTATCATCTTCCTTGTCTTCACCGATGTCCACCCAATAGGTCGCCTGTCCATCCTTGTCCATCTCGGTGAACTGCAGGTATTTCACTTCTCCATCCTCGTCCTTGATGTACTGCCCGTCGCCATCTTCAACTAGTATCGTGTCGGAGGTACCCACCTCATCGAACGACGATCTGCCTACAATGGCTATACTTCGACTATTTAATTCCATCTCCTCGTCTGTCAGCTCATTTTCTGCTTCTTCGACGCCTTTGTGACTGATTTGCGGTTGATTCACAATAATGGTGTCGTTGACGTGCTTCGTGTGCTTCATGTGCGCCAAAAGCAGCGGCTTTCGCATAAAGCCCATTCCGCATTGCAGACACTCGTAGGGCTTCTTCTCGCTGTGAATGAATCTGTGTGCGTTCCGGTTGTCCCTGCTGTTGAACAGCTTGCCGCAGACCTCACACGCGTACGGCTTCACTCCGCTATGGATGCGCATATGCTTCTTGAAGTGCTCCGGATAGACAAACGTGGCGCTGCACACCTCGCACTTATGTGGTCGTTCGCCGGTATGCGCCGACTGGGTATGATATTCCAGCAGCCTCCGTCGCTTAAACGACCTCTCGCACAGCGTGCACTTGTGTTTCTTGTCATTCAGATGAGTAGCTTTCTTGTGCGTCATGAGATTCGATCTCTGGGCGAACGCCATTGGGCACATGTCACACATGAACGGCCTCTCGCCAGTGTGCGTACGCTCGTGATCTCGAATTTCAGCCCGACGGGCAAAGCCTTTACCACACGTTCGGCAGATGAATGGCTTGTTGCCCGAATGAACTATTTTATGCACGTCCAGATTGTGCTGCGTACCGAACGCCTTCTGACAAATCTCACAGACATACGACTTCAGTCCCGAGTGCAACTTTTTGTGCTGCACTAGGTTCTGTTGATTTAGAAACAATTTGCCGCACTCGTCGCAACTATATGGCCTTGGTCGTTTCGTATGAATCTTCAAGTGCGCCTGCAGTGTATATTTCGAGGCAAAGTCCTTGCCACACGACGCACACTTGTAGGGACGCTTGCCGGTGTGCATATTCATGTGCTCATCGAGCAGATTTTTCGAACTGTACTTCTTGTGACACTCGGAGCATTCATGTTGCTTGGTCGAAATATAATGCAGTCGTTTGTGGTTACGAAAGAGGCGATGATTCAAAAACACCCGAAGACACGTTTCACACTGGAACTCCCCTTCTTCTGCTCCGCCACCGTGCGCTTCATCCATGTGTTCGTTGATTTCGTTTCGTTTGTTAAACCCCTTGTTACACATGTCGCACACGTAGAACTTGTAATTGTGAACGTTTTTCAAGTGATTCGGGAACACAATTGGTTCGTGTTCACTTTTATCTGGGCACAGTGCACAGATGTACATGTTGTCGACCAATTCAAAGTCAATAGGCTCTGTTTCGGGTTGCTCTCGTTTGATGGTACGTGATGTGCGTTTTTGCTTTTGCGGCTTCGGAATGTCGTCGGGCAGTATTGGACTTTCTTCTGAAACGGTAAGTGCAGTTGAGAGTTTGAATAGGGGAAAATCAATGTAGCTTACCACCATTGCTGCTGTTGTAACCTATTACGGATTCGGCGGCATCCACGCTGTTATCATAGCTGATGACAGAGTTCTGTTCGATTATCTGCTCGTATGTTATTTCTGAAATGGAAGAAAAGGAATTTTTTGATGCAATTTACTTGGAATTTGAAATACAAAATCAGTGCAAAGTTGGGGACACAAAATGTAAATGTATGGTCGACAGAAATATACATATATATACTAATTTGGGTGATTGACCTACGACTCATTATGTCTGATGTTGCTTAGCTCTTTCCGAAACTCTGCCAACAGGCGTAGATAGTGCCAGATGAGCGGCAGCAAAATGGACCAACATTGCGGCATCCACCATCTCCACAACTTCTACACAATTACCTATACATATTTATGCTGCATAAATAAAACAACATCCTACTCACCTTCGTCCATCAGTTGGATATTTCGTTCAGCGTATGTGCTGTTGTTGGCATCATCCATTTCCTCCCCATTCTGCTGCTGCTCCTGTACATTATTAATCACAGTTACTGCTTCTGTGACAAACCCTGGCACAATACTCTCCTGGAACTGACCCTGAACATCCTCCACCACAAAACTGGCGATTTCTTGATGATCAAGTATAGGAATAGCAACAGTCTCTTCCACATCGCGTTCAGTTTTCACTTCTTCCACATTCAACGTGCTCTCACTTTCGACTAGTTGCGAATCAATTTGGGTGCTCTCCTCCACATCGCCTATTTCGAACCAAACCGGATCGAGTCCATTCTCTTTGGCCGTATTATTATAGTCGGATAGAATTTTCAAGCGAAATTGATAGAATCTTTTCTCTATACTCTCATACTCTACAAGTATTAAATTGCACTCATCGCAAAGCAACTAAATTAGGCAAAGAAAATTAACAAATTCTCGTGCAATCTGTGTATTGATAATTCTACCTTAGAGTGGACAGTTTCCTGTTCGAGTTCCTTTCCCAGTGCAGATGATAAAATTGCAGCCAGCGGGCAATCTTGCTGACCATTTTCAAGAAGCTGAAACAAGTAAAAAACAAATATGTATCTTACGAAGTGGTTGGCCACACAATAGATTACCCTTTTCTCGAACAAATGCCATGGTTCGTCGCCATCTGCGAATATTCGATCGCAGAGAAAGCACTTAAAAAGTTCTGTCGTGTAATTTGCTATTTGGCTAATGATTTCCGTCATCTTTGCAGTGGTAACATAAAATTCACAATACACTTCACAATAGGGCGTTGGTCTAATACTTGTTCGTATTTTATTCAATTTGAATATATTTCCAATAGGATATCTAAATGCTTTGCAATTAGTTTTTAATAAATTTCACTCAATCCTAAAGTTGCAAGCACTTTTCTTGTTTAATAACGATGAAAATTTATGTACATTCCATGAAGAGCAGAGGCGAATGTCAGAAAATGTCGATATCTAGCACACGCAAAGCGCGCAGGACAGAAAAACGAAAGAGAAATGTGAAAAAAACCACACAAGAATTTTCAGATGTCTTTCAGCCATTTTGCAATGGTCGTATTCAGGCGTGGCACATTGAATTGTACTAGATTGTAGGGTAAATCGATTTTTCGAATAATGTAGGTAATGTATTTTTAGGACAAATTGGCATTTTGAACCAAATTTAGTAGATTTTCTTTAAGTATTTTTAAAAATACATTAAAGAAATTGCGTCATCATTCTGATATATATATTAATAAAGGTGGTAGAGATGTGAGTACATATCTTGTTTTTAAAGAAAATCTTGAAGGGATGTACCTAGTGTAAACTTATTTTTAATATGGTTCTTTTAAAATAGTTTTTTTTTTAATAATTTATTTTGCCAATTCATCTTCATGACATGTAGAAACTCAGCTTAACATGACATCGCATTTTATCTATCTAAAAAAATATACTAATAAAAATCTTCTATTTTCAGATTTTGTTTAATTGTTTTTACACTTTTTACAATTATTGCGACGGTGACCGTACTGCTATCAGCTCCTCACATCATAGTGCAATAAAATAAGTATAACATTTATTTAGTAATAATAGTTTCAAATATAAAACCAAATAAAAAAAATGATATTATTTATAGCGTTGTTAAATAATATTATAAGCCCAAAACAAAAGCCATCAATACACACACTCATCTAAAAAAAAATCAACAACTACAATAACAGTAATAAAAGAGAAAATTAAGAACAGTGTAGGTCAAAAACTAAATTAAAAAATAAATAAAACTGCCGTAGTTTATATATGAACACGAAATGAATAATAATAATTAAAAACAAAAACAAAACCAGAGCAAACAAAAAGTTAAAGCAAATGCATTGGACCTTCATCCATGAATTTAAATTTAAGTATAAAATATAAAGAAAAATATATATATTATTTATTTTTTTATTTAGGACAGATTTTATAAAGACAGAGATTGTTCCTATGAAACACACAAAACAAATAAAAATATAAAACAAAAAAAAAGCTAAGTATATGTATTTATTGTATATTGAAATGTTGCTATAGACAGAACCGTATGCCGAAAGGACGCAGGACCTAAAGAGATAATGACAAAATATTTTTGTTACATATTATTATACGTTTTCTATTGATTTTAGTCTTTCTTCATTCCTGATCAAATGATTTATTTCAAATGGTAAACTTTATACATATATATATATTATACATTATAGAAAACTAGGAACACAATAAGAAAATATTTATAACAAATAATAGAAAATGGAAAAAAAAAACAACCGACAAGCAAAACAAAAATAATAAGTATATCAAAATTAAAGCAAAACCAAAAGTAAATTAATTAAATTAATTGAGAAACAAAGAAACCAACAACTAAGTCTTAAAAAATATATATATATTATACATACACATAGGTAACAAGACCATTATACTTTATAGATAAATACGTTTATTTGTTTTTCAGTTAACCTTTCGATTTATTTCTAAACCAAGGAATGTGACATTAGATTTAACTAAATCTATATACTAAAGACAAAATAAAAAATGAACAAAATTTTTTAAGTTAAAATTTAAACAATAAAACTTAAATAAGATATTAAACAAATAAAAAACTTAAATCATCTATATGTAGATGGATATGATAAATATTTTGTTTTTCAAAATTAATCGTATATGTTTAAAATATACGCCCAAATAAAATGATTTCATTTCTTAACGAAAAGACGATAAATTTATTATTTAAAACAAACATGGTAAACAAAAATTCGATAAAACTGACAAACAAAAAACTAAACGCACAGTTTTAAAACAACTTACGAAAACTGCTTAAATGACTATCTGATTTATAATTTTCTATACTTCTCACTCACTATTTAAATTTGATGGTTTTTTTTCTCGGTTTTCTTAATTTTTTTGTGTGTAAAAAAAATAAATAAAACAACTAAAGACATTCTTTGGCTATATCGCTACTCTTACTGAAAATGTTATCATCTAAGTCTTATTTGTAATTTAGAAATAAGTTTAGGAAAATCATTTTTTATAAGAACTTTTTCTCATCTATAAGACTTTTTCGACTTTCTAGACATTTAAACATTTAGCTCTAAACAAACAAACAAAATTCTTACTCTTAAGTGGCAAATCATCCATTATTTGGCAGCGATTATTTCAGTTGACTTTGCGGTTTTTTTTTCGAAGCATTAGTTCTCATTATGTCATATCAGCTTATTCTATTTTCTTCAATAGATCTAAAATAGAAACTCAGGTTTGCTCTTCATCCTTCATTGTTATCCCTAAGGCATATGGCCTAGCCCCTAACAAATCAACTTTAAATGTTTCTTTACTAAATACGCAGACTTTATTTATTTTTAAAACTTATCTCTGTGACTGTGGGCGCAGTAGCGCAGGTCTACTGTGCGATGGATCCCAGGTTCGATCCCCGGAAAAACACAAATTACATCTTAAGGTTTTTTCTACTGCGCCACCTCTAGCGAACGTCTGACAAACATACGAGAGTTTGACTGTCCTGAAAAGGCTTTTCAATTCAGCCGTTCGGACTCGACATAAAATTATAGGTCCCTTCCATTCGTCCCAAAAAATAGAAACGAATGGTTGCGAGAAGCTAGGCCTAGGGTGTCTACCTGCCTGTTGCGCCACCTATTTACTTTTTTTTTGTATCTCTGTGACTATTGATTCAGAAGATTGCATACCCGGTGCGGAGGATCAAGTCCTACTTAGAAAAGAAAACAGTAGTGATGTCTGTAACTCACTTAAATTTGTCTAACTATTGCAAAATTATCTCGGAAAAAAGTATATCATTCACATATCAGTTTGTTGCATACAAATTTCGTATACTTAAAATGGCGACACAGTGCTCTCCCTGTCAGACTACCCCTGCCATATCTCAATAAGGCTAGACGAAGTTGATGTTCCCAAAGCAAACGTGCAATTGATTGTGCAATAAGTTTGTGGACATGCATAACCAAGTTAGCATTATCCATGTCTAGAGATCGTTCAATGACAGTGTAGCTTCTAGTGCTACTGTTCGTGTTTTCACTAATGTGTCATATCTCGTTCTACATGCGTTCTACTACCTTAGACGAAGACGACTGATTCGCACTTCTCTGACTAGGTTATTCTCGATGTATATCTTGTACAGTTCGCTATTAAATCTCTTCCACCAGAGCCCAATAAAATAAACTGGACCATAATTATGTGCTTAGCTTGTACTAATAATAATCTCCAGACTCGGTCGGAATTACTACCGACGTTTAATATAAATTGACGTAAACGTAACTTTAATAGGAGCTCCCGTTTTAACTGAAAGTGTGTAGAAGTCTAAAAAGGTGAATTTCGGATTCTCGATATCACATTTTTACGTGTAAAATGGTCAATTGGTGACTGTTACTATTACTACCCTTCCGCTTGGCCAATAATACTCGCCGAATTATTTTTAACCGATTTCAAATTCACGTTCAAAATTCAAATAACAAAAAATTCCGTCCCAAAACTTATATCAGAAAATCAAGCACAGCTACATTTAAAGTTTGAACTATTGTAACAAAATGAACTACAACTTTGACAATTATTGTCACAATTCAAACACCGGAAATTTAGCTGAAAAGAAAAACTGTGAAAGCGCGGTTAGTTTTACTGTCAAGAACAACTGCCATCGAACATAATCTGGGTGACATTTCTCCTCTCTCCAAATTGTTGCTGCAAAACCCATTATGCAATGAATTTTAACTCTGACATAAGTAGGTAACAAAAGCTGCCCTAGATTCCGAAAAGCAACTAAGAAGAAGAAATCCTTGCTTCTTTAGTGCCCAGTTACAGTTATCGTCGAATGCAGCCAATAGTTAGCCAACGTCATTCGAAAATGATTTTGTCCTGCTTGGCAAGCTCGATTTGGTAATAATGACATTTTTTACTTATTATTCCGATTCCAATAGATCTTCAATTTTGTTCATTTCTTTTCTTATTAAAATTTCATTCGAACAAAAATTCGAAAAATTGATTTCGAAAACGAAATGCGCCTCGAAACTGAGAAGATAAGTTCATAGTTCGATCGAATCTCAGCATTAGCGTGAATATTGATAAATTTCTTTCTTGGATAATTTCTTCTGTCACAATTTGTATTCGAAAAGATGTCAGACAGACATGTCTCGCTGACAGCCGTCGCTTTTATTCAACCATTGTTTATAGCATTGGGTGATATTAATTATGCACTTCATGCAATCTTGTCTTCCAATAATATTTATTTATACGCAAGTTAACAGAAATAATCGCTTAATAGTTCTTAATAAAAAATAACTTTTCAAATTCTATCTAAGCACTTTATTTGTCGGTATATACGTAATTATTTGTACTTTTATAAAAAAAAAGAAACAAAAATTCCAATTCAAATTGTTCTAAATATAATTTTAAAAGCAAAACGAAATGCATATTGCATTTCATTATCGAGAATCACACGTTTTTACTTTGTTTCAACTTAATTTTGTATATTGTTTTATTTTTTTTTCTTATAAAAGAGAAAACTATTAAAAAAATGACTAAAAAAACATCTCTAAATGTTTCCTAAATCCGAAATGCCATCCGGAGGCAGACTAATACGAATTTAAATTAAATTTAAAGTAAACAAAAAATAAAAATGAATAAAATAATATTAAACTCAAGCAACATCGAGAAATTCGTTTGATGTTGAATTTTAGTTATCATTCAAGAATGCGATCTTTTAAAGATACAAAAACGCCTAAGTTCTTCAAAATTTAAATAAAACCAAAAAAAAAAACAAACTTTAATAGGAAATTTAAAAAAATTTAACAATTATTTTCGAAAAAGAAAATGCAAGAGAGGAGTAAGATTAATATAAAGTTTTAAGATAGGATTTACATTAAATATTAACGATAAGGCAAATCAATTACCTATTAAATAATGAAATTGCAGAAAAAAAAAAAATGAAAATAAGACAACAAAAAAAGAAACACTATATAAGTTCGTTATAATAATATTATGGATGATGAAGGAAATGATATATTTAAAAGTTAAATATGGAAAAAATGTGCAAAGAAAAATTATTTAATAGTGAAAGGAATATTAAATATAAAAACAAAAACTATAAAAGTCTGTTGTCGATATACGTTATTGACAGACAAAATTTCGTCACATTGACGAATAAAAAATAAATGATATTAAATTATGTTAATAAAGTTTAATTATGAAAAAAAATCTTTTGAATTTCGTGTTTTTTTTATGCAATCTCGTTCTTCCTCGTCGCCTATAGTTTCTTGTTCTTCTTTTATCATCAGCTACATGGAGTTTTCATTGTACATATTAGGGGTATTCACGATTCTGTGTATCAGGTCTAGTATCATAGTGAAAGTGTAAAAGTGTGAAGTTTTCTTACACTATAACCACAAAATATACTTGCTACACTTTTACACTTTTACTATACCCCAAACCTATAGTATCAAAAAAATACAACAGTGTAAAAAGTATTAGTTCGCAAATGTCAGTTCGATTTCAAATGTTTTTTTGTTATTTTCTAGTGTTGCTATAGAGATTAGAAAAAGTGTGCTCACGATGTGATAAAAAAAAATACAATTTCACAATTTTACTAGACCTAGATACACCGAATCGTGAATACCCCTATTATTTATTTTTTTATTATTTTGTCTACTAGGCTTGGAATTTCTTATGTTTTTTTACACGAAGCTGATCTTTGTTGATGAGACTGGTAAGTATCTCCAATAATTCTAATTTTCACTCCTATTAGGTGTGTTTTTTTTAAACCTCGCCAGCCAGCCCCTCATTTGGACAATTGCCGGCAAGATGAAGCCAGCCGAACTTTTATATCGCCGAGTTGGTACACATGATTTCCTTTGTGCATGGACACACGATCATGGGCTTGACTTTCAATCCCATATTATGTGTTTGCAAAATAAAAAAGCTAAATTTGAAGAGATTGTAAAAAGAAATCCAAAATAAACTCCTATTATCGCACGCGTTGTGGCGGAAAATTTTACTATTTAAATAAAATAATAGAAAATGCTGACAAATTGCTACATTAAGAACTTTCATTTATTTTCAAATATCAAGAGGAACTTTGTTTACGAAAAGAGAGAAAGCAGTTAATAGTTATCAATCGATCACACAGCAGTTATACGATGTAGCACGAAACAGCATCATATCAATGCGTCGCTTCGTCGCATTTGAATTCTTCTTTCCGAAGACGCATACCTCGAATGTAATTTGAGCCTCCGACGGATATCTCTCTAGGGCCGAATAATTGACGTTTTTTTAACTAGCTAACTTATTTCGTGATCAAACTCACCCCTGTAAACTACCCATTAAGTCATTCCGAGTCTAGTATGTTATGAGAAGGCATATTGCTAACCTTTCGGAAACAATGTCATTCAGGCGTCGTAACCCAAGATGTAGCATCAAATAAGAGAAAGAGTAAAATTAACTCTTATGTTATAAGCTTTGAAATACACAAAACAATCCACCCATAAAATGTTAAGTTCGCATAATCTTCCCCTATGAATTCGTATACTAACACTAGATTGTCGCATTTTCTTCTTAATCGCCGTCGTTTTTAAATCGATACTCGCCATTCAAAAATCATTGGACATGTGAAACATGCATGTTCTTGGACTCTCAGGTGAACCAGCCAACAAAATCTTTTTTCCGGGGAACTCGAAGCGAACGAAATGCGAATCAACTGGTTTGCTGTGACCATTTTCATGGATATTTCAGGTTGCTATAAATAACGAGAAGCTTGCTTAAGACATAATTCCAATAAAAATATAAACAAAAATTTAATGAATCATTTAATTTTCGTATTTTCTTCATTTTCGACAAATTAGTTGGCGATTTTTTAGTACCCATGTAAATAGGCGACGCGACGTCAGCAACGCTATACTTCCGTATAAAGAAACCTTTCATTTTGATTGATGCATACTGCCCATTAGAAAATAAATGAATGCTAATCCATATCCGATATTCACATCCAGATGTCACCCTAATCACTAGTAAGAAAACATATTCAGTGTAGTGTCAGCCACCACTGACATTTCGCGACTCAGCGCCTGAACTCCTCGCACTTGACTTGTCATCAAAAAATTGTGTCAAAAATAATTCTGCAAAGTTGCTGCTCTTCTAGGAGAAGTTGACGCGAAAATTGATCGAAAAATACATTTGCTGGCTTATTTTTGATTTCACTTTAATAATTTTCCAAATTACAAATGTCCAATCCAACGACGAAAGCATTAATAAACTGATAAAATTATGAAATTGGACACGAACAGCCCGCATATCCATAGTTTTAGTAGTCGGATTTAAGTAGGATTCTCGTTCTCCCTCGATCGAGTGTTGTGTTTGTGTTTCATTTTTCAGTTGCCTTTCGCGGAGTTTTTTTTTTTTACTTTTCGTTTATAATTTGAGCTTTTGTTCGGTTTTTTGTTTGCATCACGATTCACGAGTCGTGTGGTTGATTTTCGTGAACAGCGACAAAGGCACCGCGAAAAATGGGTCAAACAACAGAACCGCTCTTGGGAGCAATCTTGGTGTTCATCATTTGCGTTACGATGGTCCTGTCCGACTCGATACCAACACAGAATATGTCGAAGAAGGAGCGCGAGGAACTCAAGTATGGAATTAGCATCTGAATTCAATTTGTTTACTATTTACGATCGTTTTTTGTTTTATTTTTCTTTTTGTTTTTTTTTTGTATTTTTATAGGGAGGAAGCACGAGAAATGTTTTATCATGCGTACTACGCGTACATGGAGAACGCCTATCCGGCTGACGAACTGATGCCGTTGTCGTGTAAAGGTCGCTATCGTGGAGTGACACCATCCCGCGGGGATATGGATGACATTTTGGGCAAGTAAGTAACGTTATAGAGTATAAATTAGCACCGACCTTGACCCTGGCATAGAAATGCGAGTAAGCGTTTGTGAAGGCAATACCTCGCTCAAAGTTGAATTTTGCTGGTAGTAACAAGCGGATAATTCACGAGGTCAACCGCTTGCGGGAATATCAATTGAGCTCTTATGGTGCCATTGAACTGTGTGTGCGAGGTAAGATTGGAATTTGAATTTGCAATCGCGCTGATCGAGTTGTGCAAGAGGCAATTGAAGAATTGAAGAGTTTCCTGTTGCGTTTCAATCAGTAGCCCGATTTGATTGAATCGTTTGTTCGTTTGCTTGAGCAATAACAACTTTCTTATCTAAGTCAACATGGTTCTGTTATCAGTTATGGGCAAAGAGTAATTCTGAAAATAGATGCAGGTTGGTCGCTTTCGTTCGAGGGTTGGTTTGATTGAAATTTGCTGAGAGTTACTAAAGCTTTGATGAGTGTTTTTGTTGTCAGTTATGGCGTCATTCTCAGAGATGCTTACTAAGTGCGCATTTGTGACCCTTTATAAACCCTTTCGTTCTTAACATGGTGCGGCAATAATTGGCTCTTCTGCGAGACTCAGACTTTCGATATATTTTCAGGATTATGCCCGCTATTTTGTTGAAAACTGGTATTTTGCTTAGCGTTGGCTTAACTGAATTTCTCTTAGGCTAACCAAATAACTTCCTTCAATTGTAAGAAGGCAACCAGACCACGCATCTGTCTGTATTTACAGAAAGCATGCTCTTAGCTCTTAGTTTCCCCAGCAAAGAAATTTGCGTCGATTCCAGAATCCGACTTTCATCCACATTCCCCATACGCCTGATTTTTGTTTTGCCCAAGGACTTCTTCTAAAGCCAATTCTTTGTCTACTTTCAGCTTCTCAATGACCTTGGTGGATTCACTGGACACGCTTGTAATTCTCGGTGATTTTGCCGAGTTCGAAAGCGCCGTCAAATTGGTAATCAAAGACGTTCAATTCGATAGCGACATCATTGTGTCCGTATTCGAGACGAACATACGAATGGTGGGTGGCTTGCTATCGGCGCACATTCTCACCGAGTACATACAGAAAAATTTGAAAATAATGCCCTGGTACAAGGGTGAACTACTAGAGATGGCTCGAGATCTGGGCTATCGACTGTTGCCAGCATTCAACACATCAACAGGCATTCCACATGCGAGAGTAAACCTGCGAACGGGTATGAAAGACGAACAGCTGAAGAAATCGCGTGAAACATGCACCGCATGTGCGGGGACAATCCTTCTTGAGTTCGCTGCCCTGTCCCGTCTGACCGGAGAGCCCGTCTTCGAGGCAAGAGCACACGCCGCAATGGACGCACTCTGGAAACTTAGACACAGAGGGTCGGACCTAATGGGCACCGTGCTGAATGTGCACTCGGGCGATTGGGTGCGACGAGATTCTGGCGTGGGAGCTGGAATCGATTCCTACTATGAGTACCTATTCAAGTCGTATGTACTTCTTGGTGATGATAAATATTTGGCGCGATTCAACCGGCACTACAATGCGGTTATGAAGTACGTGAGCGAGGGTCCGATGTTGCTCGATGTGCTGATGCACCGACCGCATGCAAAGTCGCGAAATTTCATGGACTCATTGTTGGCGTTTTGGCCCGGCCTGCAAGTGCTGTCCGGTGATTTAAAGCCTGCCGTACAGACACATGAAATGCTGTACCAAGTTATGCAGATGCATACTTTCATTCCGGAGGCGTTCACTGTTGATTTCCAGATTCACTGGGGACAACACCATCTGCGACCAGAGTTCATCGAATCGACATACTTCTTGTACAAAGCCACGAATGACCATCACTACCTGCAGGTGGGGAAGAAAGCGCTAAAAACACTTCAAAAACACGCCAAAGTCAGCTGTGGCTATGCTGCGGTGAACGATGTGCGCACCGGAAAACACGAAGATCGCATGGACTCGTACGTATTGTCGGAGACCTTCAAATATCTGTATCTGTTGTTCTCCGATCCATCGGACATCATTATCAATCTGGATGAGTTTGTTTTCACAACTGAGGCGCACTTGCTGCCGCTATCGATTGCACAGCTGGGCAACACCACATTCAGTAAGTATCCATTGTTGTGTAAGAATAAGTGTGGTCTGCATTAGGATGACTCGTTTGACCAGTTGCGATGCCCTACTTAGTTCTGTTTTAAGAATAATTTGCATGCGACAACTACATCAAATTCTCATTGCCCTTGTGTGTGTGTGTTTATTTTTTTTTTTAATAAAATCTATTCGAATTTTTTGTATGGCCTCGTGATTTTTGTTTTGAGTTTCGTCGGGGTGTAGTCGATTGACAAAAGGCCAATCCGGTTAATGATGTGTTTCTGGAATGGGACTGCGTCATGTCATATTTTTCAGAGTACCAACGAACCGTTTTGATTCATAACGAAACACCGGTTAATGGGGTCAGTAAAATGGAGTTGGACTAGTAAATGTGTTCCAAATGCCGCTCCTTAATGCCTATGCGCACATTGCAGGTGGCGAGCATAGTGTCGTCACGTGTGTTCTTGTTTGAGTCTGATTGTTGACAGGATTCCAGGGTCTTTCACTTTTAGCCAATCAGAGTAGGTACTAACTAAACTTGATTCCTGTAAGCGTTCGACACTGTCTAAGGAATTGTTTCACATTTTCCAAGAACTTTCATGTTGGACTGACAGTGACAATCATCTGGTAGACATAAGGGCCCTACACACGATCAATGTTACTTGACAAGTATCATTGACGATTTTTTTCATCAAGTAACATTGATGATAAATCGCCTACACACGTATCAATGAATATTGACATGTTTTTGCCTCAATTATGTTCAGTCGTTTCAAATGTATGAATGAGGATGGCTTATATGTACTATTATACATAATTTTTATCTGCTTGAACTGCTTGCAGCCAACGTATGTATTAATATTAAATGAAAATAAATCGAAAAGGTATAAATAAAGGGGTTATCTACTGAAACGACAGTTTTATGGAGATTGTTAATTTTGAAGGTCTGGAAGTGTATTAAGTCAAATGAGAGCCTGATTAACACACGTTTTGTAGCTAGGTACTGGCAGAAGCTTAGATAACTTAACACTTCTCTCCACTTCTATCATTTCAGAGACCTGACGTGCAATTGTCGACCATTTTCGTAAATTAGACATATTTTCCCCAAGATTACCATTTAAAAAATTACAACATTGACAAGTAACATTGATGCACCCTACGCACGATCAATTAAAATTGACAATTAAAATTGACGAAAACCAAAACAATTTTGGTTTTCATCAATGTATCAATGTTACTTGACGAGAACATTGAAGAGCATACAAACGATCAATGTTACTTGAATGATGAGTCATTCAAGTAACATTGACAAGTAACATTGATCGTGTGTATGGCCCTATAAACTGAGGTTGTTGATGGTTGTATTTGGCTTACTTAACAGTCACAGTCACTTTCTGGTTTTGTAAGGTTCTCCCCTTTATCCAGATTATTTAGGTGCAGGACTAATTGCTAAGCGATTTTTTTTTTTTTTGATATGCCAAACACCTATCTTCCACATTCTCTTTAATCACTCTCATCGCGTAATCGCTGCTTGGCTTACTGGGTAGATATGACGCTCAACTCGTCTACTCCAATTTTTTACGACCGCCGGCTGCTAGATATTCTCGCGAAGTATTTGGACGTCTTGTTTGTAAGTTCCTCCATTGCATTCTCTATGGTTGCCACAATATTGCTGGATGAGTCTCAACCATCTTCAGTGCTCATCATATATTGCATTTTCTGGTTTAAATTGTTCCCCAGTGTGTGTCGTCCTTCTTTTTACAGAAGGAAATGTTTCCGTTTCTCCAATTGTTCTTGCAGAGGATGAACAATGGGGTTGTTCGGGGTGGAACTGTGCCTCAACCAACACGCCTCCAGTTGCGCACTCCAAGTTGGTTGAGGTCCCCTTCCACTTGTGCGCGCCACCTAAGGCATGGTCTTCCTCTATTGCGTTGTTCCTCCGGGTTGGAACCGAAGACTCTTCGGGCCAGAGAGTTGGTGTCCATTCGCGCTACATGTCCTATCCATCTTAGTCGAGTGAATAGTACTTTTCAGACCAAGTCGATGTCGCTGTACAGTTCGTAGAGTTCGCTGTTAAATCTCCCCTCCAACCGTCAACGCAAACGGGACCGAAAATGCGTCGGATATTGTTCGATGAATATAAATGTGTCAGAGGAAACTCATCTCTGTTGACATTCTCGTATTTTTCTCTGATATTAACTGCATTTTTGTCAGAAACTTTGAAAAGCCCGCCACGATTTTAGAGTAAGGCCTACACTGCTGCAAGCAAGCGTACAACAACCTGCAAAAGCGTGCGTATGAAGCGCAGCTACGTGGACAGTAGGCCTAACTTGTTTGTTCCAAGTAAATTGTTATAAACAGCCCCAATCCTGCCAAATCGAGTACACCTTTCACCCTCTCCTCCTACAGCGCACTTTTCGATTTCTAAATTAAAATTCCCATAGCTCCACAACTAACACATGTCTTGCCTCTTCAAAACTATCATATAAAATGTCCATTACATTCCTTTCAGGCTTCCGTCAAACAGATGAGCACAACGTCTTGGACTTTATGCGCACCTGCCCCAGCTCGACAAAGCTATTCCCCGAGAAAGTGCGAAAGCCGCTGCGAAATTTCATAACCGGTTCCTGTCCACGCACACCATCCAACAGGCGATTGCGAGCGCTCGATTTTCAAGCGAGCAATGCTGATCATCTGCGAGCTGTTTACGACATGGGTATCACAATGGTATCATTAGGCGATGGAAAGGTTCGGCTGTTTCACAGTTTCTACAACGTAATCCCATTGCACTGCCGATCTCTCAAATTGTATTTTCTAATATTTTTACCTGCTTCTGTAGGCTAAGAGTCCCGAGGACGGTGAAATGGGTCTGCTCTTTATGCAGGAAATGATGGAACTAACGAAAATGCAAACCCTCAACCAACTGGCGCAATTGCAGGTAAGCCTCGTCCTACCTATCAAAATATGTCCCTCTTAACCGTTTGTATATCCCCACCACAAGGCGGTTGCATTCAAAGACGACGACAACTCTGAATGGACAGTTCTCATGGCTGGACCCAGCCACTTCTCGCCCGAACTAGTTGCCGAAGAATTCGTCGAAGCAGAAGTCATCGCAGCCAGTCCAATTCGAGGATGTTCCGATCTAAACGACACCGACGATATACAAGGTAAAATCTTAATTGTCGAACGTGGTGACTGCACGTTCGTTGACAAAGCACGCCGAGCGGAGAAAGCTGGCGCCAAAGCGGTCATAGTCTGTGATAATGTTCCTGGATCTTCCGGTGAAACACAACCAATGTTTGCAATGTCTGGCGATGGCAATAACGACGTCACCATTCCAGTGGTATTCATGTTCTCGGTGGAACACAAAACCCTAGGCAGCGCTATCGCCAACAATCCCCGACTCAAGGTCCGTATAATGCAGATGCTTGAGTTCAAGCGACAACTGCAAAAGCAAAACTCTAAAACAAAAGACCTGTAGCCGTAGTTGAATTAGAAAGGGAGAGCGCGACAGATGCGTCCGCATATAAGAAAAGACACCGAATTGAGATCACGATCGGTTTGGAGTAAAGTAACACTATTAGTCTACGCATAAGAAAAAAAAATCGATGTTATATTTTCTTAATTGTCGTGCATTTTGATTTATTTTTGTTCGCCTTTGAGTTGTTTTCACTTACTATAGTTAGTTCGTTTCTTTCCTTATAATTTCGTTTAACAAAAACTCTGTAAAAAAGGATAATACATAACACAATTGTAGTTGATAATGCGAGAATGAATAGAAAGAGAATCAAGTTTTTTGTAAATATTTCAAGAAGACAAGTGTTTTATTTTGAAGTCATCGAAAGAGTAGTAGTAGTAGTAGTAGGCTGCGAGGCTGGTTAAGAATATAGCTGAATGGATGGGAAGGAAATATGTATGGGCAAGCAAACTACTACGACACTGGATACTGGTATTTTAACACCTATTCCCACAAGATGAGCAAATCTAGGATTAGACAACGCAAACCACACTTCCTTTGCCAGCAGCAGACTCAATTGCGAAAGAGGGTGGCTGGAATCAGTGACTTATGCTATAACACCAGACAGCATTGTTACAAAAATGTATAACAGAATTATGCTCCTTTATAGAAAAATCAGGGTCGACAAATTTTACCCAGATTCGGTTGAATGTGGTCAGGAAGTAATAGAACAAGGTATTCGTGAGGCAAATGTTATAGCTCCGTAAGCACGAGCAGTCGCCACTCCTCTATTCTAAAACGAAACAAGAAATTTATAATTCAATGTAATAGAAACGAGAAAAGACTTACCTAATAAATAATTTCAACTTCAACAAGAGATTCGTGTGGTTAGTTTGCCACTAAAATTGTCATAAAACATTCTATGAAGGACCAATGTTGGCTTGGGATTAAAGTTCTTAGACAGTGTATCAGGATTTTTCAATTTCAAATCATATTTTAACATATCCCTTTTATCAATTCCGTTATTAATGAAAATATTTGAAAAAGGAACTGCATTATCAAAATTAACACAAATATTTTCGTCTGAATGCACCCATTTTGCTTCGACTCTCGAATACAAAGGTTTTTTTTTCATGAACGGGACAGCTGATAGCTGACAAATGAAAGCAAATGCCACCAAAACAAATGTGTATTTTTAACTCCGTCGGTCCTCGTGTCTTTCAATCATAAACTTCCCCCATCAAAATTCAAAAACAACTCCTCCACCATGCTAGCACCCATTAAGCATTTACTGGCAACCAAGCGAGTAATATTAGCCAGTGGTTCGCCAAGGCGGCAAGAACTTGTCCAGAAAATCGTAAGAACACTTTTACATCGATTACCTACATACAAATAATTCGCCGTTATTTGAATTTCGACAGGGTCTCAATGCCGAACTTTGTCCATCCAACTTTGAGGAAAATCTCAACCCAGCGGATTACAAAAACTTTTCGGATTTTGTAGAACTCACCGCGCATGGAAAAGCCGAAGAGGTGTACGACCGGTTAAAAGCTGAATCTCCCGACGCTGATTTGTTGGTTATCGCTGCCGACACCATGGTTACAATGGGGGAGGAGATTTATGGAAAGCCCAAGGATGCCGAAGATGCTGTTCAAATTTTAACAAAGTATGTATGATTCGGACTGTATTTATAATTGACTGACTATTTTGAACTATTTCTCATAGGCTCGCCGGCAATTGCAATGTGTCGCACACTGGTGTGGTATTAAAACACTCCAAAGGAGTTGTACGATTTACAGAGGCTGCCAAAGTCTACTTTGGCCAAATGACACGCGAACAGATTCAGGGATATGTGGATAGTGGAGAGCCTTTGTAAGTTATTTGGATTTTTCACAAACAAATTCGATATTAATTTTATTCTCTCTAGAGACAAAGCTGGAGCGTATGGCATCAGTGGGCTTGGTGGAGCTATGATTGAGAAAATTGATGGTGATTACTACACCGTAATGGGGCTGCCATTGTATCGGTTGTCGGTTGAATTGTGCAAATTGTTTGATTACAAAATAGAATAGGACAAAGATTGCTTGTGTGATGCTAGGGCTGAGGCCCGGTTCTACAATTAAATGTAATTTCACTGAATAAAGTCGGTTTGGCTAGTGATTCAATGAAATTTTCCATTTCAGAATGACAGCTGAGCTTCAAGAATTATCAAGAATTATTTTAAATTTATTACAAGAAAGAAGCAGGTCCAAGAATCAAGGGTAAGTTGTGTTCAGATGGTCCCATGACTTAATTTGGAACCTTTGATTTATTATATCTTGGCACTCTTGTTATTAAAAATACTTTTTTGAAGTTCGTTCATCCCTATCGTGGAATCGGCTGGGGGAATAATTCACGGAAAAAAATCCGGTATTGTCAAATCCGCAAATTAACAATTCTCCGTTTGGGTAATGTGAATGAGTTTCACTCTATCGTTATATTAGGCAGGTGTCTTCTAGGTAGTTTTAGAATGGTCAAGTCTGAAAAGCTTCCTCTCAGTTGACCAGTATGCTATCTCTATCTCAAATTATCAAAAGAAAAGCGTTTCCCTCTAATCTCTTTCTGTAAACGAATTTATTCCATTTTTTTAATCTGCTCCACAAATTCCCTCAGCACTTTCATTTGCTTGTCGATAGACTTGGAACTAGTTCCTCCAATGGCATTGTATGTCTCAGCAATCCGATGACAATCGGCCACCTCAACGATATCCACATCGAACTGCGGGCAGATATTTTGCAAGTCTCCAAGAGGAATTTCGGTGAGCTCCACACCACGTTCCTCTGCCAGTGAAACCACTCTCCCAATCAAATGGTGCGCCTTACGAAATGGAATTCCCTTCCGCACTAAGTAATACGACTACAACGACAGAGAACATTAGTTACTTATCTGAAAGTTTGACCCCTCATACTAACCCAATCTGTAGCAAGCATGTCGGGGCTTAGACATGACTCCATACGATCGATGTTCACCCCTAGAGTTAGCAGCACCCCTTCACAGACTTTCAACGCCTTGTCCAATTGATCGAACGCTGTGAAGCAGTACTTCTTATCAAATTGTAGATCCTTGTTGTAAGTAGAGGGGGTTCCCTTGATGGTCATCATAATTCCCGTTAAGCAACTGAAAATTTCACCCGAAATGCCACGAACTAACTCCAAACTGTCGGGGTTACGTTTTTGTGGCATTAAACTACTGCCGGTGCAGAAGCCGTCCGAAATGCGAACAAAATTGAATTCTCTGCTGGCATAGATGATGAGGTCCTCTGCTAAACGGGACAAATGCAGACTTGTCAGCGACGCAGTGTAGATAAAGTCAACTGTAATACGGGCAGTGGTTAGAAGGGGGAATTGCACTCATTATGCATACTCACCAATGAAATCACGGTCGCCAACGGCATGCATGCTGTTCTGAGTGCTACCATTGAAATCCATGCTTTTCTGCAGGAATACCCGATCAATATTCAAAGGAGTTCCCGCCACTGCTCCACTGCCCAGTGGCAGTACATTATTGCGCTGCTTCAACTCCACCAACCGCAGGCAATCCTCCCTGGCAGCAAATGCGTGGCTTAGGACCCAGTGACCAAAGTGAACAGGTTGCGCCCTCTGCATATGCGTATACCCTGGCATCATAACTCCTGGATACCTTTCCACCAACACCATGCCTGCCTCGATCAGCTTTCGCAAACCGCCCAATGTCTCGCGTATACCCTTCCTCATCCATAGTTTCATGTCAGTCACCACCTGATCATTTCTACTCCGTCCTGTGTGCAACTTCAGGGCTGTGTCACCAATCAACTCGGTCAGTCGTCGTTCATTCACCGTATGGACATCTTCATCGGTATCTTGAAATTTAATTAAACCCTCCACCCAGTCGTAGCGCACTAGTTCTAGTCCTTTTTGAATTGTATCACACTCCGCCTTCGTAAGAACACCGGCCTTAAGGAGACCTTCTGCATAGGCTTTACTGCCATCGATATCATCAGCATATAGACGTGCATCCACCGTCAAACTACAGTTCAGTTCAGTAAGAACCTGACTTGTCTCGCAACTAAAACGGCCGCCCCACAATTTGGACATGATCAAACGACTTGGACCGAAGAACTAAATAAAATTTCAAATTCAGTTTGTTCACTGAATGTTAGCTAATACCTCTCAAGGTTATCAGCGTCGCAGCTAATCGCTGTTATTCGTCTCAGAAAGCAAAGCTAACATCACATCATGAGAGATAAAGTTGGATTTGTTTTCAAAATCGAATCTTATCTCGGTTGATGCTGCACTAAATGAAGTGTGGTTCAACTTGGATGAGATTTTGTAGGTATACACAAATATTCAGCTTCCTTATGTGAAAAAACTCCGCAATCGAAAGTGTGACGTTGCAATTAGCATCTTATGGTATATGGAGCAGATAAGTCTAGTAAGCTCGCATAATCATCTGACTCATTCGGTTTTTTATGCATACCTACCCATTTGTGTTATGGAAGTGTATTGTAGCTATTTGATTGTTCAAATTGGACAGGTGAATATAGTTGCTTGGACACTCTATGTGCTGGCTCTCTTCATACATTGGAAACACCAGTAAGATCGTAATCATGAATCATCTTTCGCACATTTAGAAGTTTAGAAGATCGTTCTTCAACCGCAGTCTCCAGGAATTATGAAAAGCGCTTCCTTTAGCATTTTAAAAAACGAATAGCATCTGCAAAATTTCAAAAAAATATTACAGTACATGTCCTCTGATTCTGAGTTGCACAGAAAAATGGAGATTTTAGCGTTCCATGGGAAAATATTGTAATAATTTGTTTAGTACACAATTTTCTGCACCTACTTCTTAGGATAGAGTAGATTCGTCAAAAGTGTCAAATTGCAAACGTCAGCTGCTAGGTGTTTTGATTCGATCACAGATCTCGTTATATCGGAGTTCGGAATTTCTGCTTAACTAGCCATAAGAAGTTTCACTTCAGCCTGTCGCATTTTCGTTTCATCTCAGATTTCGTTCCTGCCCAACGAGTAATACAAATTTTTACTTCAATCTGTCGTTTTATCGGATTTACTTTCATTGTAGTTCGAAATTACTGTCGCTATTTCGTTCCATCTCGAATATCGTTTCCTCATAGTTCTGCAAATTACTGCCAAACGAGACGTAAGAAGTTTCACTTCAAAAGAAACCCAATTCCCAACCTTATTACCCACACTTAAATATAATTGGATCTTAGCCTAGTTTAGGAATGCTTTCTTTCCATATTTCCTTCTTTTTTATTTTTCAAAGAAGTAGTTTGTGCCGTTAAAAAAAAAACCTCCTTCTCACTCATCTCGTGACGCCAAACGTGATGTTGACGCATTTCACGTGAACACTTACTTTAGAAACTTAAGTTAAATTTCGTAGTAGTACTTTCAGTAGTCAAAAGTTAGCTTCAACTTGCATATTTTATTGGCTCTTATGGGTATTCTAGAAAAAAAAAACGTTCTTTCATCAACAAGGATAAGGTGCAACTTTTCCATCAATGTGATGTAGCCTATAGTCTACAATCTTCATCTACACTATCTGCATAAGAGTCCCTGCACAATTTACACTCTTGCCTCCTGTCTTTCCTGCAATTAATAAAGTTTTCGCCAATTTCCATCAACGTGTCAAATTACGAAATGCATGCATTACATGATGGTGTTGCAATACACCTGAATAAATGCGACCTATATTATATATGTATGGATGTATGTGTGTTTACGCATTCCTCAATAATGTAGGTCAACATCATACCCAAACAAGGATGTGTTCCAAAAGAAAACTTTTACTCTTAGACAATGGTAACATTCGTTTTAAATATTTTTGCCTGTGTGTGTGTGTTGACTTGACACTGACAGTTTACTATATGTATATGGTATACCATGCGTATGAGGATGTTACACACCATGTAACAAGTAAGACGACAATTAACTTGCAAAGGAGACGTGTATTATGCCTGAGGTGATGTTATGACATTTTTATGAGGAAAAGTTTCAAGTCGAAAAGGATTTCCGAGAAAGGCGCATAATACAAAGTGAGTGTGAGGGAGGAAAACTTTCGTTGTTTCTGTAGGTTCCTACTTTATGCGTTCTTTCCATGTTTATTTTCACGAGCAAAAGTCATATACCAATTAAAAGTGACGCTTAAGTCTGCACAATGCGTGGACTTAAAACGAGTTTACATTTTTTTTTTACTATTTAAGCTTGCCAAAGAGAATTATTGTTCTTATGTGTCCTTTATTATATCTACGAGTGCAAAGTAATGAAAAACGAGTCAAAGGACACTTGAGAGATGTTCCATAATTATATGTGTAGCATAATATGTATAGACGTCAAGTGTTTCTAAATAATTAAAAAAAAGTACTGTATCAGGTTTTTTTTTTAGACTGCAAGTTATCCCTACCAGGGACCTTCCTCTCTATTTCCTTCCGAAAGTTAATCCTATTCGAAATAGCTTTTCGTTCCGCTTTTGAATTCGTACTTTGTAAAACTTTCGATTTTCCGTATATCATTTAGAGATTTCATTCCGCTTTCGTGATCCAACTTTATTTAGATGAGATTTTTTATTTTAATTTTCATTAAGTGCCTATAGGTCTGTTCCCGTACTTTTCTAACTAAAATTGAGTACCATTAGCTTAGCTGCTGCTGCGACGACCTACTGCTACTTCTATTTATCTATTGGTCAGGCAAGGTTTTAGTTTTAGCACGTCATTGCTAATCCTCAGTAACGATTTATAATGACAATAGTCAATTACTTTTACAAACCAAAAACCCCACGACATGCCTACAACAAAGTACACCTACAAATTGCCGATCCTAATTATCACATTTCACTAAGAGATACAAAAAAAAAAATGTCCATAATCGTCGCTCAGAACAAGAATAAGAGTAATTAAAAATTCCTTTCTCATAGGGACACCCCATGTCCATCTATCTGCATCACCTCTATACTTGCCAATCACTCTTGCTGGAGAATCCATCCAGGACAGCAGAGGATATATCGAAGCTCATCAATACCTGAAAGATAAATCTCTACACTATATCGTAATTAATCTAATTGATCCATAGGCTAATCCATTCAACGGCAAATAGGGAAACAACAACTCCAGGGCACACCCCAGGAGTTGGCAAGTTCAAGTATTAATTAATCAGTTGCGTGTGAGACAAGCTCTGTTAGCATATCTGCAGGAGGAAAGTCAAGAAATGCACCTCTCCAGAGGATTTATTGCAAATATTTCCTGTGAATTCGGAAGGCTTCCCACAGAGGAGAGACGAACTGAACTATACTCGTACATCCTGAGAATGTTTTACTATATCTACTGCATCATGGTCATCGTCATAGTACAACTACTACTCATCGTTTGGGTAATTCATCATTTTGCTAAGCCCTTGGGTTTGATGGTGTATACACTACAGTACACCTTGTTCTGAGTTATAGGTAAGAGACTATACGTGAATAGTATTATGAGAGTATATAGAATAATCATAGTTAACGATTGTGAAGTTTCTTTTCCCAACATTTTGTTAATAGAGTATTTTTTTTGATTGGAATTCAATGTGAGCTCTTGAGGCGTTCTGATCTCATCTGGCACGGAAATAAAGGAAAGCTTATAGAAACACAGTTTCTACTCAAGTAGAGTGACGGGTGCTTGCATTAAACTCACAAAATGCCTACCAAAATGGCAACTAGGCTTACTAGCTTAGAAGAGGACGTATATTCTCAAAGACGGTCTGCAATTCAGTCTGCCCCTTTAAATCCATTTTTAACATCAAAAGTTTCTGTCAGGTTATTACTTACTGACCTTAATGCAGCAGCAACCTTTTCCATCGTCAATTCTTCATCGTACACAGGCAGAATGAGGTTTGCAGAGATGAAAGAAATAGACATGGCTCTGTATATAGCTTGTCTTTATAGTGGCTGATAAAGGCCGCTTTGAAATCGATGAAAAGATAATGAGCATCGATTTGGGCTTCTTCACATTTAATCGACGGCTTTCCTGGCATAAAACCACACTAATAGGGGCCAATCAGGTTATTTACGAAGTTTTTTTAGACGTTCACACAAAATGGCAGATAGGATCTACAAGGTTGATCTTAAAAAGACTGATATCTTTCTAATTGGCGCAGCTGAGGAGGTCTTCTTTCTTCTGAGCGGGTCCATTCATTAGACATGCATTCATCTGACCAAATCTTTCAAATGAGTTGGTTCATTCTTTCTACCAAGACCATTTTCAGCGGCTCTAAAATGCTCGGCGGTTAAACACTCAGGCCCAGCAGGTGTAGTATTTAGCTTGAAGATTGCTATCCTTATTTTGACTAGCAAATGATAGTTTGTGTAAAAAGTGCGTGAGACTGGTATGCTAGTGGATAACACTCATGGTCTGGGGCTTGTCGAGAAGACAATGCATCTACAGAGAGTGACAGTTTGGTGCGGATTGTGGCATCGTTGGACCATTTGTTTTCGAAAATGAGGCTGGGAACAACTTTTCGTTTTCAGTGTTAACCGACTTTTTTTTTTACTTAAATTGAAGGCATGGATTTGGAAGACCTCTGGTTCATGTAGGATGGCGCGCCATGTCACACAGGCTATGCCACAATCGATCTTTTGGGCACCAAATTCCCAAATCGTGTTATCAGCCGTCTTGGCGATGTCAATTGGCCGCCTGGTAGCTGCGATTTGACCCATTTGGACTTTTTTTTGTGGGGAACCGTGAAGGACCGATGTTATGCCAACAATCCGGAAACGTTTCAAGCACTTAGGGCAAATATCATCCAAGCAATCCGTGAGCTACAGCCCGAAACCATCAACAAGGTCTTGGAAACTTGGAGTGACAGAATGCTCTACTGCGAAGCCAGCCGAGACAGCCGAGAACGACGTTGTGTTCCATAATTAATGGGAATGTTTGCTTTTACTAATAAAGCCGTAATACATTGAAAAACTTTAATTTTGTTTATTTTATTGCATTTTTAAAAAGAAACTTGTATTTGGCTCACCCTGTAAATGCAACAAAAGTTGTGAAATGGTATGACGTGGTTTGTTGGCTATTTCGTTGAACGTTGGTTCCAGAGTACCTGCATAGAGCTATTCACCTACATTAAGCCTTTTGTCAAGAAAAATGAGTTCCAAGACCCACCAAGTAACAAAACACATAACCCTACATTCTGGGGGCATTATGCCCCCACCAAAATTAACTATGGTGGGCGCAGTAGTATGTTTTCCACAGCGCCACCTCTCGCGAACGTCTGACAAACATCCGAGAGTATTTACATCCTGAAAAAGCTTTTCAATTCAGCCGTTCGGACTCGGCATAAAATTGTAGGTCCCTTCCATTCGTCGCAAGAATACAAAAAAAAACTCAAACAAACGAATAGTTGTGAGTAGCTAGGCCTAGGGTGCCTAAGCCTATACGGACCTGTTGCGCCAACTACATATTTATTTGATAAAATCGCCTCGTCCCTGTTTCTGGCACCCACATTATTTCAATAAAATTTCAATCCACTCATCTCCAGGATACCCCAAATCACCCGCTACAACCGCACAAAACTAAAAGTCAGACCAAAGGCAACAGTTCGATTCTATCACTCAGTTGTACATTCGAAAAACCAATACGAGTCTACCACTACCACTAGCATAGAATCTTGAAAGAAGATTCGATTTATTAATCCATAGACATAAGGATATGTGGTTTTGGCGAAACATCGAATTTTGCTCCATATATCGTATCACACACCTTCTCTCTTGTCTGCTGTGTATAATTTAAATTAACCACAGAGCGGACCTAGAACTAGAACACGGAACACCGAGAATTGTTGCTTGAGTTGTTGAGTTAAGGAGAGGAGATAACCTCTTCAGGAGCGGAAGCTAACTGAGGATGAGGAGAGCAGCAATATTTTCCAAGTACCATCTGACATAACAACTGCCAAGGTTTAGTTGGAATATATTAGACCAGCACGTGTGTGTGTGTGTGTGTGATGAGTATGCAATATTGTATATCCTTTGCATGCATTAAAGATTGTTTGCGGTTATGATGAAACGAACAGAACCGAGAGAGGATTCACTCCACTGTGAATAACTTTTCGGACGAAGTATGTACTCCATTTACTCTGTTAACAGTTGATCAACTGTGGTTCGACTGTTGTTCGATACTTAATAGTTGTTTGATGAGATGCACTTTCGAAGAACATCCAAGTGGGGGCAGCTATATTAAACTTGAAGCTACAATTGTATATATATGTATAAGATATGCAGGTACAACTAACAAGTACCCCCACTTTACTTGTATTCGAATGTTAGGTGCTGTAGGATATACAGGAAAAGTAAGCACACCACAACTACCTATAATAATTATTACAATATATTTGGAACGACTTGAAGTTGTTTCCACTTGAGGAAGCATGTTCTCGCAATAATTATTCAATATTTGGTTTTCCACTTTATTGAGGCTGATGTGGTCTACAGAGTTTGAGATTTTCATCACAGAATATATAACTGCAGGCTTATAGGTGATACTAATGATTACAAGTACAAAAACAAGGACTATTAAGGGAGAGCTATAGATAAATGTAAATTGTTCATTAAGAGGCGTAAAATCTTTGCAGGGTTGTTGTTAACTTGCTATAGTCGAAAAGTGTTGAATGTGGATTCACATTGAGAGGTCCATGTTTTTACTATTAATTGTTTTGGTATATATTTTCCATAATAGTTTTGCTAACGGTAGAGGGAAGTGTCAAGTTTTTCGCTGAAGGTACATAATAGGCTTTGGCCAGAAGATAGAATCTTTTCGATTCCTATACCACAAATGACAAAGTAAATAGATAAACGGTTCAAGTTTGTCAGTCTTTGAGATATCCATCACCGGGCATGTATGTATAGGATCTCAATTAAATTTTTCAACTCCAACTTGAAGGTTCCTCTTAAAAACAATTATTTTTCTACCAATTCTGTCTGCATTTGTCATTCGTACCGAATTGTGTTTTTTTTTTTGTAATTCACAATCCTATAAGATCCCTTCAAGTACATTTCACTGTCATTGACAACAAAGTATATAGAGGCCGAGAGTTTCTGACAAATGTTTCTTAATTTCTCACACCACTCGCATCAGCAAAATCTATTATTTGTGTCATAAGAGGATTTTGGTCTTCTACCAGGTCCATCTGTGTTCCTCTATAAAGCCGCTCACATAATATTCAGGCAAATCTTTCTCACTCATAGACTAAGTATACAAATCGATTGCTGGCAGCTGTCAGAGTCCCACTTTTGCTAAAAAAAAAAGAAAAACCTCCCATCATCCACCTCCTCCAGAAATGCCCTATCTGTGCGATACGAAATCATCATCAAATAGATATGTAGGAAAGCGAAAAAAAAAAAAAAAAAAAACAAATATTACAATAACAAGGACGAATATTGTCGTCTGTCAGAATCATAAATCAATTTGTTTGTTGATTCCGATCCTCGAGGGCTTTCATTGCATATGTGCCACTGTCGGTCGTCATCGGCTCTGTGGATGTCCTTCATTTGATGTTGAAGGCAAACACATGGAATATCGCAAGGGCATTCGATTGGATTGTTGATACGGGTTGATGGTGTTCCATTTGTGGGTGCGTTAAAGGTTTTGTAATGTAAAAATCGCTTTAAAAGATGGATTCATCAAATCGATAGCTGTATGTGATTCGCTTCAGCTGGGAGGGCATATATAGGCAAATTGGGAAAGGAGGAATAACCAAAAATATCTCGTCTAGAATTTGTCAAATGAATTACAATATCTATTTACTGCCTAACTGTATTTAACACTGCTAATAAAGTCGTATCATTCGCATACGTGGCTATATAATTGCGCCTTGCTCTTGTGGAGTATGTCGAGTACAAATTATAAACAAAATCGGACAAAGAACGCTCCCTTGTGGAACTCCTGTTGCGATTTCCTTGAATTGAGATTATGTATTTGTTTACGTACGTTTGCCACGATCCTGCCCTCTTAATAAGAGCTTGCTTCGATATCTCATTGGAAACTGCTTTTAGCTTCTATAATATAATTTTGCGTATCATATTTTGTCGGAGGCTTGCGGGACCCGTCAAAGAAAGTTCTACGAGCATAGACGCTAGAGCACATACAGCCATCAGTACCTACTAGTTTAGCCGCCTCCGTTTCAAAACTACCTGATACCGAATTTTTGGCTGTTTTACCGCTTAACAGTCTGCAGAAGTGTACTTTCAAAATCCTCAGCACATTCGTCTACACAGTTACAGTTACAGGCACAGCACAGTAGCTTGAATTTTGCTGAACTACTGAGCAAGAGGTCTCACGCGTTAAACCCCCGGAGTAACACAAGCCTTTAAGTTTTTTCAACTTACAAATGCCTGACAAACACCTGGGAGTATAATTGTCCTAAGAAATTATTCTCAGCTGAGATGTTTCCGAAACTTATAAAAATTTCCAATATTTCGTGGAATAGCCTTCATTTTTTTACAACGGCAGTCAATCTTTTCTGAAGACTTTCCACTAAAATCCGGCATTTCCGCAAAGGCAAGACTGTGTAGCTTCTCACAACCATTCGTTTTGTGAGTTTTTATTTTTGGGAATGGAAGGATTGCCGAGTCCGAATGGCTGACTTGAGAAGCTTTTTCAGGACAGTTAGAGTTTGTTTGTCAGACGTTCGCGAGAGATGGCGCAGTGGAAAAAAGCTTAAGATGTCATTTGTGTTTTCCGGTGATCGAACCAGGGACACCCTAACACATTTGGCTTTTAATGCTCTTTCGATCTGGGCCCACAAGTTTTCAATTGAGTTCAGGACGGGACTTTACACGGGTCAATCCAAAACATTAATTTTGTTATCTGTAAGCTATTGCTTTACTCTCCGCGGAGTATGCTAAGGATCGTTGCAGTGTTAAGGTGCTAGTACACGGCATGTAGCAAGCCCCATACGTATGTAGCACTGACATCATTTTTACGTCAGCGAATGGTCCCAAAGTGAAGTCTTTCGAAATTCCGGCTCTTCCTTCGGTTTTTGTTGACATATAAATGTGTTTGTGGAATATGCATCCACACGAGGATTTTGTTCTACGACACAGCGCCTGGCCTTGAGTTCTTGATGGAGTTTAGGTTTAGGCGCAACAATCTCCTTAATTTTTGTGGACATCAAAAATGGATTGGCTCTACTTGTCCGGAAAATCTTTCTTTGGAGCAGTTTTGCGTCCAATCTACTTTCTTTTGCTGTTCTCCAAACTTCCGGTCTTAGAAACTTGTATTTCCCCGAAAACAAGCTTCGTAGAACAACCAAACCTTTTCACTATCAACGCAACTGTTTCGTTTCCATTTTGATAGCTCTGAAGTTCTGGAGTACACGATTTATTTTTACCTTTTTTTTCCTGTGCGTGTGTAATCAATACCAAAATTCCATTGCTGCGAACAAAGTTTCAGAACCACAAAATTAGCTACCTACTCTGATGGAATTTTCACATTTTTTCTCATCTTTCCGAGGAGCACTTGGATTTTCATGGCGAAGCACCAAGTGCTCCGCGGAGCACACTTTGGAAAACTCGGGTCTGGATTATACACTTTGACGAGATTATAGGCATATTTTTCGCCAAATGCTTTGATTTCCTTTTTTTTAATGAATTTTGTGATGTCAAATATCTTATGACAGAATCAATAGCAATTTTCGTTGACATTTAAAGCAATGATATTTTGGTTGCGCAGTTTTTATCGGGACTAAGGAATTAGCGTGGTTAGTTATCCGGTTTAACGAAAATACAATTTTAAGCTAAAAAACTTGACTTTTGATTTTGTCTACACACACCGTAAGAACAAAATCTGACGTCAACGTGTCAAAAAAATGGCACGGTTTTTGACGTGTGTGTAATATGTAGTAGCTTTCTACATACTTAAAGAAAAAGCAAACAAACAACTGTCATATCGTTTGACATTTATAAGTACAGTCTATATATCTACTCTTCATATATATTTTTTTGTGAAAATAAAAAGGAAAGAAAAATACCTCCAATCCACTACTCACAGTTCTCAAGGAGAAGCTCCTTCCGAAGGACAGCTGAAACGTCGACAACAAACATGCACTTAAAAGAGCATTACATTCCTTCTGACTGTTGAATATAACTCTAAGGAAAATCACAGCGTCTAGCGTCATGAATAATTTATTATATGTAAAAGATTCATAGGTAAATTTGTAATAGATATCCGAAAGTATAGTTCACACGGACATACGAGTACAATTTCCATAGATAAATTGGCTTAAATGACAGATATTTTGCATAATTTCACAGAGTATTTCGAAAGAATGGGAAATAATGATTTTAAATAATTACTGGCTGGGAGGGGACAGATGGGAAGGTTTTTCGCTGTATGCGGATGGGAACGTCACTTCCTTGCAATGGACAACAATATATTGCGACCTTTTAACAGAAAAAAAATGGAAGAATGGCCAACCTGTTCGGCTTTGACAAATGTTTTTATGTTGGTAATTCTCGCTGCCTCGGTAACCTCTCTTAATTGGTGTATTTCCTCTTGTTTTTTCAGTAATTAAAGGGATTGTTTAAAAAAAAAAAAAGTCGAACAAAAATTGAGTAAAAAAAATCCTTTTTAACAATTTAACCTTATAAAAGAAAATGCAAAAGACTTGTTTCGTCATACACATAAGCATAATTGGGATTTGCGGAGGATTACCCCGAAGTCTTTTCGGATTTCCCCAGTGTACATTTACTCGTTCTTGACACGATAATGTTTTATGTAAGCCCGCACAAAATAATATGGAAATGTGGGTCTTTTGTGCGCACAACATAATGTACATATGATACCAGGACTGGCAGTACATTTGCATTTACGAACCTAAAGTGCGTTAAGTTTATGGCGAAGAATATTATGGAATTTTTTATTTCGTAAAGGCCTCTTTTTTTTTTAATTAAAGATTCAAAAGGTTCTACTTGCATGAAAATACAAAAGTTCAAGGCAAAATTGGGGTGAAGTGAGTATGTTTTCTTTTCACATTTGATTACTTTTTTTTTGGTCTTATGTCTGTAGTAGATGTAGCTTACTACAAAATACAAAACACGTTTTGGAGGTTTGGTGTTTTATCAGAATTAGTTTTTCAATGCGACCTTTAACCGCTTTATCGGGGGGTTAGCATCTGAACAGTTCTATCATTATTGGTCACTAGACGATAGCTTAATTTATATAGAGGTATTTTGATGTGACTATTGTACCTGTTTCTGTGATTGTAAAAGGAAAACAAGACTAGGATTATGGAAAACCCTAACTAAAGCCTCATAGATTACCTCTACAATAATATGTCAACTGTTGGATAGAAGGTTGCCTTAAATTTGAAGTACCTAAAATTGCTCCATCAACTTTTTAAAGCCTAAACTGTTCCTTAAAATGACGAAAGTTAAATTTCCTAAATTATAATAAATCAAACAGAGTAACGAAAGGTACGAGTATCCTTTTGACTGAGAAAATAATTTCTGCATAATTTGCACAAACAAAGTTTCCATTTTCACCCGATTACACCGTTGGCAAATATTGCTCTTATACTTCATCGCTCCGGTGTGCATATGTATACTGTTTGTGCGACAGAGTCTGTTTTTTCTACTCTTGTCCTTTGGGTAAAATACCATAGTCATGGGACTAGGGTTAGAAAGCAAAGTAAACAAAACGTCTAATGTTGTATGCATAAATTTTAAAACACTTAAAATACTGTAGATGCACTCATAGATGTAGAGGCACTACACTGCCATCAGCTATGCAAAACTAAATATGTGGTAGGGTATACCGAGTGCATATTTCTAATGAGAGTTTATTACGAGAACTTTTGAAAAAAAAAAAGAATTTAAAGTTTTCCACTTATGCGATGCCTATGTAAAGCTTGAACTTATTAAGGGAATATCAAAGAAGACTACCCTCGTTAGTGCTCATGGTATTGGAGGAGAATTTTCAAATAGAATATTGATTTAACTTTAATTTACAAGGCCTTTATTCAACCTAAGCTTGCAACGTTCATAAATGATCTGGTGCGCCAAAAACTTTATTAAAACTACTGGTTAAAGTGCAATATATATCGGAGTCAATTAACCCACTTGACCCACTCCCACCCACTCCTATTTTTTGTGTATAGGAGGTATAAGATATAGAATGCTTTTTTTTGTATGGGAGGTGCCATGCCCCTTTGTCCAATTTTTACCAATCTTCACAGGAGCGCTCCAGGGCCAATACCTAAGGTCATCTGTAAGTTTGAGCTCAATCGATTTGGTGGTTTTCGAGATATACGATTTTGAATGTTTTTTTTGTATGGGCGGAGCCACGCCCCTTTGTCCGATTTTAACCAAACTTAATAAAATAGCTTTTGTGCCAAAAATAAAGATTTTCTTAAAATTTGAGTTTAATCGGTTTTGTGGTTTTTAAGATATACCATGGTTTTTGTATGGGAGATGCCACGCCCCTTTGTCCAATTTTTTTTTACATACAAACCTGCTACAAAAGAATACCTTTCCAGCAAAAAAAGAATCATACAATTTGGTGTTGCCAAACTCGAGATATAAACGTTCAAACATACATGATGATTTCTTGCCGCTCAGCACTACACTAAAATAATAGAACAAAATTGAAAGCTGAGCGACCCCGTTCTGCCGCTCAGAAACGTCGCTTGCCTCTCATTGACCGCGTGGCCACAACCATACAATTTCAAATGTTTGAAATATTTTTTGCCGCTTGCCGCTCAGTGCGTGACGTTGCCGCCTTGGCCTAACTCTTCCCTACCCTTCCTATAACCCTTCTACTAGTGCTGTACATTAACACTGTACAAACAAACGCCTTCATAATCTATTACATTTCTAAATTTTCAGTTGATCGCACTCCAATAATATCGAAATTGAATTAAACTGAATTGGCTTTTGTTTGTATAATTTCAAATTCAAATTCATTTTGAAACCGACATACACATCATTTGACTTGGCAGCACTATTTCCCCATTACATTTTTTTTCACATTCACCTCGATCACACATTCCACATTTCTCAAACACGATCTACTACACCTACACCTACACAGTAAATAGTCCACGACTCCCACAATCCACGACAAGATTATTCTCGTTCTCGCAGACAGAATTTTCTTTATTGTCAAGTCAGCATCGGAATTGTTCAGTTCGTCCGCGTTTAAATTCGTAATGCCAATCCCAAACCGATACCAAGTTCGTGTGTGTGAATGTGAACGTTTTCCTATTGCCAGTTAGGGCACAGTAGTGTTTTAGTGAAAATTTAAGTTTTTTCCAGCTACAAGTCGTTTTGTTTCTAATGCGAATAATTTAAAATAAATAATTTAATTTATCGGGTTCAGCGAAATATACAGATATTGGTTTGGGACTCGCGTTCGTGTGAATGTGTGTCACTTTGTTTGGCAAAATGAAACATAAGCAACGATAAATTGTTCAGGCAAGTGGATTTTATTAATTTAATTCATTTATTCTATCCACCATTTTGTATATTTTGTGGGTGGGCCATACCCATAGATTTTGCAAATGGTTTCGATATGTCAATTCAGTTTTGGCATTTTGTATAGCAGACGGAATGAGCAATGGAACTTTAACTTTTGAAGACGGAGTCACACATTATGGCCATGTATTTTTATTTTCTTGTACTACTACTTTTTTGACAGGAGATTCCCCTATCTAGTTTATAGTTTTTTTTGTCTCTAAAGCAAGTCACGTTTACAATAATTTGTAAAGAGAATGAGGACTAAAAATTTAAGTTGTTGCTATTCGGACGTTGTTCGGACGTAACGAAATGTCAAAGATTATATTGCGTCAATTTGTGGTATGTGGTTCGGTACGCTCGCGGCAGAGACTCTAAACTCCAGTATAATCATTTTCGGACATTATGCCGTACGTTTAGGATCCAACTTTTATCTTTATAAAGAGTTTTTAATGAAAATAGGATTACATTACGTTGATTACGTAGTCGTGTCCCGAACATCGCTAAACGTCAGTTCAGTACAAAATCTGACAAAATGAACGTCCGAATAGACACTCCGAAAAATTAAATCGTGGATTAATTTATTCAAAGGAGTAATGTGCTGATTTAAAAAGAAATCTACACTGAAGTGGAAATTAGACTGCTGATCGCGTGGTCTGAACCTACTTTCGGATTGATTCTTTGAAGTTTGTTGTGAATACTAAAATACATTCAATCCAAACTGTTCCTCCACAAATTGCAATTTTATGCAAACGGAAAATTTCGTCGCTAAAAATTTGGCGATTTGGCGTTTAAATCGTCCAAAAATTTACTCGGGCGTATGTGGAATATTTTGGTAGTTATACAGAATTCTGTTATATTTTTTTCACTCACTGTAGAAGTATAAATACCCTTAATTCAATAGTGGCAAAGTTGAGAGCTCTATTTACTTACGTACTACTGCGGCTCTACAGTTCGGGGTGAACCGACGAGGCCTCAAATAAGAACCCTCTCCAGTTAGCCTACTGTTGCGCACTCCTCGTCAGTTTAGGTCGCCTTCTACTTGCGCGGCCACTTAAGGGCAGGTCTTCTACGGGCTGGAACATTTGTTCCTAGCCATCTTAAACGACTGACTCGCATTTTTTTTTTGACCAGGTCGATGTCGCTGTACATCTGTACACCTTGTATAGTTCTGCTCCAAAGCCCGTTAACGCAAACAGGACCGCACATTTTACCAAGAATTTTTCTCACGAAGCGACCGTGGACATCTTCATCGGCTTTAGATAGAGTCCAAGCTTCGGCGCCATAAAGCAGGACTGGAATGATCAAGGTCTTATCCAGAATCTCCTTAGTTGTTCGGGATAGGGTTCTATTACTCAATTGCCTTCTTAGCCCAAAGAAACAGCGGTTTGCAAGAGTTAATCTTCGTTTAATTTCTTCTCAGATGTTGTTGTCACTTACTCTACTCTCTACTTAACTTCACATAAAGTCAATTTCACTGGCGAAAGAAAATGAGGTTAGAAGTGCAGTGGAAAAAACGAAAAAGTTATTGCTCTTTTGTTATTGCTATTAGAAGTTACCTACAAGTGTTTGCATTACAGCCCGAAGAGGGTCACAACTCAAGCCCAATATTTATGTTCTTCTTCTACTTCTATACCTCTTAGATCTAGTCAAATGTGATATTCCTTTTAACTGGTCAGTATGTCAATACTAACATCAATAAATAAACACCCTCTTCTCATTCGTCCTTTTATGGCTTTTACTACCTTTTGATAACAATTTTTAAATATGCACACCATGCAAACGTAACCTCCATTTTTCCCATAAGCCCACTCACTTAATTTATATAATATGACTTAAAACTACTATAATAATACACACATGTGCAAAATTAATAACAGAATCACTTAATGCAATGGTCCTGCCGCGCTTCGAATGGCTTGCACTTAATGCAAGAGTTGCAAAACGCATTTCCAAAAATGAATAATTTATATCCTTTACATCGTGAAGGATTATCCAACATTGAGTATCTCTCATGTCTCACTTAAGCTTAAAAGGCTACACACGCGAGTATGAGTATATACACAAGTAAGTGTCTCTTTTTCTCAACCATCCATCCAATGTAACAATGAGTAATTATAGACATTCATTCGAAATCGCGACGCGTCAATTATTGTGCTTTTACTCATTACACACAAAAATGGTACACAAAAACCATAAGCACATGTACAAGTTGAGAAGGATATAAGGATGAAAAAAAAATAATTCGAAATTAAAATCTTTCCTTTTAATGGATTTTTTATTTTAATTCGAAATATGTATCTTTATGACTTTTTGAATGCATTGACTTTTTTGACGTGTAGACAATGTGGATAAGCTTAAGCCGAAAAGTGCCAGCGAATCGATAAGGGTGTTTGATTTTTTGTCTGTTCTCCCAAAAGTACTCTTTAATTTTTTTTAAATTTATGACAAAATTATTCAAAATTATTGAAACCAACCAAAAATACTTATACAGTCTGACAAATTACATTTAAATTGTACTCAAAGGACGATTTCGCAATTAACCCCCTCCGGCAACTCATACCAAACAGAAAGAATCGCCTCATCATTCATTTCCAACAACTTGTATTTTGTGTTGTATCTTTTATATGAATATGCTTAGAGATTGTTTTTTGCCTTTGTGTTTAGTCGTGTCGCATTCGCAACGATAAATAAAATTTATTTTGTCGCCAGCACTTTAGATTTCGGTGTTTTTACGACGCAGCTCATTTATTTTATTTCTGGTAATGGGAACATTTTTTTCTGATGGCGCGAGCGCAAAAAGTAGAACCCAAAACAAAATCAAACTCATATCCTTGAGAAGATTTATGCTCATTAAAATAAATTGTGTTTGTATGTCTGGCTATGGTATTCGTGGAGGACATTTTTTTTACAATGGCGGGGTTTGGCGTTGATTATTATTATTTATTATTATAGAAATGGTAGTCTGTGATGGACGCATCCATAGATTTTTCTTTCAAAGAGAAACAGTCTGTTATTGGCGGTTAGACTGCGACATCTGTGGAATATTAGCAAACTTTATGAAAAAAGAATCACCAAGCTGACACTAAAGCTGATGGGGTATTCCATGACAAAGTGAACATTGGTATCCAATTATGAAGATAATTATTTATTATTAACTATAAGATAAAACAAAAGCCAAAACACAGAATCAACATAATCCACAAAAATAAGATTGTTTTTTTATTTTTTTTAATGGTTATCAAAGGCTTACGATCAAATGTTGTTTCGAACGCAACTTTTTTTTTTCCAATGTTGGAAATACTTAACCGTCTTTTGTGTGCTCTGTGCGAAATAAAAACGCATCTGAAGTGTTATTTAAATTTCGCGATCTTTCTGCTTCAAATACGAGAAATTGTATTTTGATTTGTGTAAGTGCATCAATAATATTTAAATAATAACAAAACATCATTTTGCTTGTCCCACCCGTGACAAATATACAGAAAAAGTTATTTTTATTAGTTACTGACATAGAGGTTATGTCTAAAATTTGATAAATAATATTATTATTTTACAATGAAAACCTATGTGACTTTTTTTTCTATTGTGAACGTTATTCTGAGAGTTTTCTAGAAGAATAATAGTGTCCCACCCGTGACAGTCACGGGTGTCACGGGTGGGACACTTGTCCCGGAGGGCTATTAGGCTTTCAAGTCTGGTAGAGTTATACGTTATTAGCCCGTATTTTGCGTGACCAACAAACCAGAGAGAATAGACCACCAGGTTAGGGCAAAAATGAGAGATCCATAGAGCCATTTTCAAAAAGTTATTAGGTGGTTAAGTACGTGTGCCATGTTAAAGTAAATGGAGGCGAATTTGGTCACGCATACACTGGCACTTAATAACATTTACAGTTATTTCTGTGGTACAACACGTATTCACAGATAGAAAAAGAGGCGGAGCTACTTATTTCAAAACTGGCTCTATGGATCTCCCATTTTTGCCTGAAGCTGGTGGTCTATTCTCTCTGGTTTGTGGATTTGGCACTTGCTACCCCAAAAGTACAATCATATCACTATTTCAAGAAATTTAACAATATCCCTTACGTTTAAATCTCAACCAATCACGTGTAGGGCCCTTAAATTAAGTGTAGCTCAGATATACTCGGACCTAGACAAAAGTGATTGGAATGACTCAGACTGCGAGCCCTTGGCCTCGTTAATTCATAGTAAATAACATTTAAATTAATGACATTATAACTTTCTTGTTTTCTTTTAAATTGACCTAAAAAAATATCGTTTCTTGCAAAGAAATTCGTACGTGTCCCACCCGTGACAAACGTTGTCCCACCCGTGACACTTACATTTTTATTTCTTTTTGTCTTAAGACAATAATTTTTATTTTTATTCGCTTTTTGTTATAGTACCTAAGAACGTTTTATGTAAGAAACAAAAGGTTTTAAATAAATATGTGAAATAAATTCGCAGAATTTCTGTAAAAACATTCACTGCTCGAAGATCAAATCTTTTATTTGTCCCACCCGTGACAGAGAAAAAGATCTTGTCTATTTTCAAAATAAATTAAGGTGGCGTATTTTTCTTTACGTTAAAAATGAACTAACAAATAGAACTATTGGTTTAATGAAAGTCTAGTTAGATTTGATACAGCAATGTATAAAATTGAAGAGGAAACAACAAATTTATAATACAATTGTCCAACCCGTGACGATGGAATACCCCTGATACATTATTTGACAATAGTCTAACAGAAGAAATCGATTTGATATAGCCTTGTGAGATGACATCCTTGAAGCCGTTCTAAATGAATTCTTCTATACACAGGGATAGGAACTTGATAAAGCTTTGAGATAGATGCTTTCGACGCATTTCTTTTTAAACCTAGTTTTTGATAGCTTGTGACAAATATCCATTGAATTGGGTAGAGATTGTCTAATTATTCTGAAGGTCAATGCAGTAAGGAAAAAATATTTCGGGCATTGAAAGGTAAAATAGACAGCCAAACAAGAGGTAAAACCAAATTTTGGATCAAACGTAATCGTTAAAAAGCCTAACTTGTGTCGAAAGAATCCTTTTCGCGTTACCGTTTGCTAAATAAAATGCGGTGCGAGTCTATTTGTGTTTTCCGCATGTTATCTCTTTCGCAGAGACTTTTGAAGCCTAAGATGATGTCGATTTCTCGATCTTGCCTGCCTTATAAGCACCTCTAGGTCATTTTGACAGTGACAATGCTTTCGAGTTTACGCAAAAGAAAATTTTCTTTGCCGGCGCAGCGTCCGAAAATACTGGTTCAACACTTTTTTTTCGAGGCAGGTGGAAATCTTTTAAAAGACACTATGACAGGACAGTCATCGCGTGCTCATAGTAGTGTGAGATTTTTATTCACTAAAACCACTTCCCACAAATTTGCAACTAAGTTATGATTTATGAAGCAAGTTATACACGTTTGGCAGGCAACATTCCGGCGATAGTTCCTGCTCGTTACGCAATTTGAACGCGGTTGATAATTATCGGGCTATGTCGGAAGGTTTAGCTCGTTGTAGACGCCGTAATAAATTTGTTTCATCAATAATTTCCAGGACCGAGTTATTACCGTGTCCAAAAAGTCGATTTCTATGCTTTCGAGCGCAATTTCTCGTTTCATCTTTCCGAGGATTTTCATTTCTAATATACCACGGTGCACTGACGAATGTTATTAACTTTATTTTGAAAAGTTTGTAAAATACACCATACGTCCATACAGGCTTAAACACTTGCTTATACAAATAAAACCTTGTTTTCGAGGTTAAGCTTGGAATATTTTCCGAGTATCCAATAAAGTTCTCTATACATATTTGTTTTTAAGTTCTTCGCATTTCTTTTTTTTTACATGCGGTTTCCATTTTAACTTTGTGTCGAGAGTCATACCAAGAATAATTGGCCTCATTTGCAAACCGAACTTGGACCGTATTTTTATAAAAACAGCCAAATAATTTGTTTGCTTATATGTAAAATCTACGTCCACGATTTTGTCCATTCTTTGACCCGGTTAAGCGTGCCTTGTAATATTTTCTTAGTTTCTTTGGTAGCTGTCGGCAAAAGTGGCTACGGTAGTACCTTCTATTTGCGGTATATCACGCGTAAATAATAGGTACAGGAACAGGAGTGGCCAAGAGAAGTTTCCTTGCCTTATTTTTTTTAATTCCGAATATTCCCTTTTGTAAAAAGCTTGCAACATTTTGTCAACAAGGTCAACATATTGCGGGGATTTATGATTCCTGAAAAAGTTTTCAGTGACTGCAACAAACGATGTCCATGGTTCCTTTTCTACATCATTTAAGTATTAAGTGAATTCGGGATCTTTTATTAAAAGGAAACGGATTTTCTTGACGTTTAAAAAATGCAAAACTAAGCCTTTTTTAAGCCTTATAATAACACCGTACAACCAGAAACATTTGTTGGCAATGAACACCTGCGATTGTCCCTCAAGAAAGCTTTGAAAGAGCTGAAGAGAGGACATGGGCAGAGACAAGTGGAGTCAATTAAAAATACATCTTGCCATCGACTGCAATATTTGAAGGCAATTTGAAGTTTTCAGCGCCATTTACATTATTTATTTATTTGATGGTCTTTAGTCCTTCATTTGCAGAAAAGACGGCATGCGCTTTCACCGCAACTTCAGTAGCTGATCCTTTTGCTTTTTGCAAATTCTCATCGATCCCACTCAAAATATTTAAAATATGTATCTCCAATCAATTGCACAGAATATAAGCCTAAAATGTGCATCTACCCTTAAATAAGTTTAAAAATATGCTTCGATCTTCCGCCTTTTAGTGACTTTAATTTTATCCTTAGGGATTTTCTTTTAGGGTCTTTTGGAGTGAGGGATTTCAGCACAGGCGATTTTGGAATATGGATTTTGGAAAAGGAGATTTCATTTCCAAACCCGTCTTGACCATATCCATTATTTCTTGGGGGTGTTTCACGCAGTTATAGTCCGGTGTTCTCTTCAGAAGAAGTGACTCTTTATAGTTTTATTGAGCGTTTCTCTTCTTTACTTTGCTGATAGAGGTTCAAAATAAGGCGGCTCTCAGATTGAGGCAACAAGCAATAAGCAAATATAGTTGCTATAGCAACTGCCAATAAGCAATCAGCAACATTTTTCGTTCGAACGATATTTAGTAGCTTTGATGTGAGACCTCTAATTTAATTCAATGTAAAATAATTGTGAGCGATCATTTTGCGTGTTTCCTATTGCCAGTTGCTTATTGATTGTTGCCTCAATGTGAGAGCCAACTTACAAACCTATTTATTACCTACTGTCCAAAAATTTCATTACTTCAAATGAGGCTGAAACATTTAAAAAAAAATGTCCTCGGACAAGTAAACTAAATGAACTACTTTAAACATACACATGCACAAGCTTTTATATCCATGGCTGTGTTGCTATAGTTGGAGGCGGGTTTAATTCGTGATATACCATCCAACAAATTTTGTAGTTCAAAAAATCAAAAACCCACAATAATTAATCACCAACATTTTTTTTTCACCGACACTCAGCTGCTATATCCTGCAACTATAAACATACACATCCTATTTGACTAAAGTTTAACTTTATTTTCTTAAATATCAACAACAGAACAAAAATTCATTTTCCATTTACAAATTACACACCCATACGACCCCACACACCTATACGACCTACACGAACCCTTTACAACTTTCCTTTAACGAATTGCGATTCCAAGCCAGATATAGCACATCTCAGACACTTTTCTATGAAACTTCATTCTTTATGCAATCTACACGAATTAATGGGAAACATTGCTGTAAAGTTTTCTGAGAAATTACATAAAACTGCCGACACAGGAGGGATGCAAACTCTCCTACCAAGCGTCAGCGTTTTAATATTTCATTTCGAAGGACTACTGTGTGTTTCATTCGCGCATAAAAAAAAAATTAAATAATAAAAGAGAAGTAAAAACTCGAATGAAGGATGAAGAAAGTCTCTAAAATTTGTTTGGGATTTATACTCATTAGCAGTGCCTGAGTGTTGGGTTTCATAGTTTCCACTTTCAATTATAAATTTTCTCTCAGGGAAGAACCCAGCTTGAGTTCCTGTCCAAGATGCGGTACGAAAATATATATCCTGCTGCTGATTTCCAGGGTTTCTTGAATAGTGAATGAAAACAGCGTCAAGAAAATGTGTTTATGATGCACTGTAGGATGTTTAATTTTCAGTTTCCCTCTGCATTTGATTGAAGATGAAGAAATATTCGTTATTTTTTCGTTGTTTTGTGTCACGTCAGCGCCTTCAAAACATGCAAAGTACATAAGCAAATTCTACCTCTAGGTGAGAACCCCATGATATCATCAACCTACATCCTAGTGCGGTACCAATATTGTGCTCACCATCAGCAATTCCAATTTATCCACCAATTGGTTAGCGTTGCCTGTCCAGCTGTTGCGGATGGATCTATGCAATTGGTGCACTTTGTCTATTGCGGATATAAATTTGTTTCTTTCGGTTTCGCCGTCAAGCAGCGATATTTTCAATTCAATGTCCTTGTTTCTTTTTTTGAAAAATGGTCCAAGGGTGGTGAACCGATAGTGCAGCCAAGCAGCCAAACACAAAGGGATGCAGCACACCAACTGCAGAAAGACCATGTTGCTAAAGGGATTGTTCTGATTGAATGCACGGTGTATTTTGCCAGCAGCGGAAGGAGATACTATACGTGCGCCGCGCCGGCCGGATCCATGACATGACTAATTGATGTGATCATTGCGAATTTGCTGCCAGGAAAGTTAGACACGAGCGTAGAAAATAAAATTCAATGCAGCTGTGAGTTAAGGACATGTGCGGTGATGGTGTAGAGTGTAGACTGTAGAGTAACCATGCGGTCTATTGATAGAGAACTGAAAGCGATGAATCAATAGATTGGAGTTATCTAAGAAGAGATGGGTCTGAAGTATGGAAGTTGTAATTGTATTAATTACTTGTTTGGTGTAGTTTCAACTGCGTGTTTCAGTCGATTCTGTTTGTTGCATTTACATGGGAAAGGTTTATTTTCAATACCCGCCATTCAATTACTTACATCAATGGCATATATACATACATACGGAGGAAAATAAAAGATCACAACGCATTTAGACCTGAAGAGAAAAATTCAGACGGCAAGTAGTGAACAGGAGAGAAGCGAATAGCAAGGATCAAATTTTAAAAGAAATCTCGATTAAATTCATCCATTCATCGATTGTGCAGTGGGGTAGCTACTCCCAACATGAACGCGTAATTCACCACTGGAATAGTGTTGCCATTAATGATGGTTAGTAAGTAAGGTACCTAGTCCCAAAGAATTTCAAATTTCACAACAAACAGTTACAAAAGTAAAAATGTAATACCAAACTGCATCTAAACTCCTAAAGGAGGATAGGCCTTCTGGCGAGCCCCCTGGGACACTTCGTTGTGCAAAATAGAAAAATAAAAAAATCAATTTCAAATTCATTTAAATCATTTATAAACACAATTTTATTGTAATGCTCTGTGGTACACAACATTCCCAATCGACTTTGCAATGGAATAAAACAAGCTGTGTGCGTGGTATTAACAAAATCCTTTTTTTTATCTGAAAGGTCCATGTATGCCATTATTGTATGGAATGTAACATTATGTCCGTCGCAGCTTCTCACGGTGACCACGAATCCGAGTGGTCCAATTTGCCGCATAAATCCCGTTGAATTTGAACGATGGCATTGGCTATGTTGGGGATAATGCCATCGGTCGATTGCGGATTATACGCATTGAGCTGCGATTTGAGGCAACCTCACAAGAAATGGTCTAGCGGCGTCAAATATCAAGATCTTGGAGATAACCATATACCCTCAAATCGTTCATGCAGAATGTCCATCGTGGCGTCTGCTGTATGACAGGTTGCGACGTTTTGCTAGAACCTCCATATCGTTCAATTTGGGCAAAAAAAAAAATCGGTTAGCATCGTTCTTTAGCGCTCGCTGTTGATGGTAATCACCTCACCGACGTCATTTTCAAGAAAAAGTACCGAACAATGACGCCGCGCGTCGGTCTAAAATCCGCACCAAAAAGCTTTTTATGGAACAATGTCCACCTCGTGTGGGTTAGCGTCGTCCCATATACGGCAATTTGGCTTGTTAACATAGCCATTCATCCAAAAATACACCTTGTCCTTAAAGATGATTTTCGGCCAAATTTGGGAGTATTTTTCCAAACGGTTCGAAACCCAGTCAGCCACATCAACCCGACATTTTTCTCAAATCGATCTCAAAGCTGATGGAACGTCGTGTGCGTACTTCTCCGCTCCCCTAGGAATCCTTGGCCTAGATAATATTCTTCTCTCAGGAGAAACAAATTGACCAAACTTTGACTCCCACGACTGTCTAAGAATAGGGTTTGCAATGTCCACGCCCCTTGTCCTATTTTTCCGAATTTCACAGAAACACTCCTGAGCCAATACCTAGGATTATCTGTAAATTTAAGCTCAATCGATTCGGTGGTTTTCGAGGTTTCTGTATGTTTTTTGTGGGAGGCGCCACGCCCCTTTGTTAAATTTTGATCATTATTCACAGGAACACTCCTGGGCCAGCACCCACTTCAAAGAGTGTTGGGCTACCGGCTGTACACTGGTTCTGTCCGCCGTATTTCCAGTCTATTCGAATTAATCTATACGACCGACCGACGCGACGGTGGACTGTGACTCAATATAACTTGTAAATGGTGAGAAATTTAAAAATCCTCCAAAAATGATACAAAATCAAAACTACTTTCGTACTACAATCGACAACACCGCTGATAAGTTATATCCCCAACAGAGATACCATAGGAACCTCCTTTATTCATTACTTAGGTTTGCGCACAATTCCTTATAAAACGAATTGAGAAGATGATTTATTTCCACTACTGATTGGGGTTAATACCGTAACACGGAATAGATGACTGACAGACGTGAAAGGGAATTCAATTTCATTTGCAAGTAATCTCGTCGGCGAATCCATTTGCCCATCATTCCATTTTAATGATATTTAGGGCTTTTGTAATCAATCCCCATCTGTATATATCTTAAACGAAAACAAGCTCGTATAACATTTTTATTGGTATATTACGACTAGTTTAGTTATGAGTGTAATTCTCATACACACGACACACCACCCTATCAGTGCTTGTTTCTGAGTTTGTCCTATCTTGTGTAACAATCAGGAAAGTGTAAGATTGTCGTTAAACTGAGAAGTGGTAGTTTGAAAAGCTTAATTAGAAGTCGGCAAGAGTCGACCAAATTTGATTGAGGTCTTTCCATTCTTTTACGAAGTATGGCTACATTTTATGTTAGGATGAGCTTGAGCACATAACGCATCGGCCATTAAAAAGCCTTCACCATCAAGTGAGAGGTGTCAGTTTTGGCAATATTCTGAGGTACAGTCACCCAGTCGACACGATTTTAATCATAGCATCTTCATAGCTCCAGAGGACACTGTCAATTGGCAAACACAGTAAGCGCTATGTATCCTTTAAAAGACAACGTCATAAAGTAACTTTAACACTCTAGTCTCCTGTTCAAAGAAATTGCTGACGAAAAACTTATATGCTACAACCGATGTACCTACACGATATCACGACGTTAAACTTAACATCCTTGTTGGTACACGTGTAAAATGTTCCTCGGAGAAATGTTGTGTCAGTGTTAAGACCGCGAAACTTTCCCTTTGATGGTGGGTGTTGTTCACACATTGTTGTATAGGTACTTGTAATAGCAAAGCGTATATGGTGTCCTTGTGCTATGAAAAGTGCGTTATATTTATACACCGCTTATCGGGGGCTTATATACAAAAATGAAAACACTAGTCCTCTGCAATAATTTTCGAAGTAACATAGTACCAAAGACCGACGACGACGTTGACAATATTGATGGAAATTGTTGCGAAACTTTGTTAATTGGCAAAGGAAGTGAACTTTGTAGCTAGAGAACTTTTCGTGTTACTGCAACTATTGGAAAAGTTCCCCTTCATTTCCATAAACCTCCGAGCTCCGAGGAATTTTCGCAAAGAACAATATTTCACAGCATAGGATTTGTGAATTTTAAGCAAATTTTATAGATTTGTATAAGTGCTTAAGGCAACCGCCTAAATGTGTAGGTAATTAAAATTCGCTAAACTAGAGAATTACACAAGTTGGCCATTAAAATACACCCGTTGGCCATGTTTCGTGTCGTTCTAAAACGATGTTCAGATTTATTTTTTTACTTTTGTTAACAACTTTATATCCTTTTCTATGTGTTCACCAGCATTTCAAATATAGTTTGTCTTAAAAAAAGTTACAAACATCGACTAAAAAAGTAGTGAAATACGAATTGTTTACGATAAACGCCAAGCGGGAAGAAGGGTGAATGTGTTCAACGAGTTGAAGCTGTGAAAACGGAATAGAATAAGAAAGACGACGAAAGCCTACAGAGAACGCCTTGATCCCTTTTCTCGACATTATCAAAAAGGATGTCGAATCTACCCTAGGGTGGCAACCACTCTAGAAAGAAAAGTAGGAATGGTTGTCTATGGTCGCTTGACTCTCGCTTGAGACCAATGCACCAACCCCTGTCCTAAAAATAATTTCCTACCTTTGTAAAAAAAGTTAGTTTCAATGTGTGTATTCTGTTTCTACTACTTTAAACCCATTCCACCCTTACAATTGCCATTCAATTCCGGCGCCGGCGCCGGTCAAAGCCCATGCAAGTTCAAGGCCTCCCCGACGTGACTACGTATTACAGCTCAATCCCTCCCGCCATGTACTGTGGAAAATATTCATAGGCACGCAAGACTTCCACGAATCGAAATACATTGGGGATGAGTTCAAATGCACAAACTGCCTCACAAAATTCTAATGAAGCGTAGTTCATATTATCGATTAGCCGCTAAACTTCATCCAGCGTAGGTACAGGAAACAAAATTATCAACCTGTCATGTGCATGTCATTTTAGTAAAATGTTTCATTTGGCGAATTTTAAATGCCCGTCCAAAGAGTCATGGCCATCACATCATACCATGGTCATCCCCTTCTTCGGCTCACTGCGTTTGGTCAGAAATTATTTCTGAATATCATTTTGGTAAATTGCAATTTCACGTAGACAGGCAGGTTACCTTGTATAGAGTCCATTTACGAGAACGATGAAATTGCATACTGAACACAAAGAGAAAGGTAATTTTTATTGCACAAGCAACCAGTTGGAAATGTTTGTAACTGCGTGTTCTGGAAAATAATTGGGAAAGTCACATCCGAAATCGGAGAAGAACCATCAACACCTGCAGCAACCAATAAGTTGTTCCCTGGCAAACTGGAATGCTTTAAAGTTTCATCCATTAATCTTGTACCCAGCTCAATTCATTCATTCCTTCGTTCTAATCCCTTATCCCCAATACTACCTATACAGATACATTCTTCACTTCAAGGACATTAATTTTGTCAACCGACTTTGCGGAAGCAAATCTTTGCGAAAAGTTTCTTGTTTCTTGTTTCTTGTTCCCTCAATACAGCGTAATAGTGTCCTAATGCTTTTGTCTATGCCAAAGCAGCATCCTTTGGAGGAAATCAAAACCCAAAGATGCAACTTAAAACTTTTGTGTATACGTATACAGAGTGTTTGTTGTTTGAGTGAATCCCTTGGCGGAGCGATGCAAACTTTTGACCGTAATTCCAGGGTTTGCTGATGGTGTCTTATCATTTGATGTGGCATGAGCGCGGAAAATAGCTATCACATTTGTTTTGGCTGTTTTCATTTTTTTTTCTGTAAACTTTTAACAAGTTTCCTTGGCCAAAAACCAAAAATTACTTGGTCAAGAACTTTTGCAAGATTTGGTAGAGAAGTGTATTTGTAGACGGATTGGATTTTTTTGGGGAAAAAAATGTCAATACCTTTGCATCTGTACTCAAACTTTCAAAATCGAAATGTCACTATCACTGGCACGAACATTTTTTGTTTCCAAAATGCGTGCATGTGGTCTATAGACCTTTTGGTTTCAAATTGAATATAGGAAGTGCTATAGTAAAAAAGTCCACTGAAACGGTTCCAACCGTAGCTGGTTGTAAAGGGTAATTTTTAAACCAAAAAATTCCAAAATTGAGTGAAATTTTTCTTCCTTACTTACTTATTGGGTTCCCGACCCGTGAAGAGTCTTTGCCTGAGACACTAGAGCCTTCCATCCTCTACGATCCCGAACACGCTGCTTCCATTTGTCGAGACCAAGCGCTCTGGCATCCGCGATGGCTTGGTCTTTGAAACGGATGTTCGGTCTTCCTTGTCTTCTCGAACCTGGGAGCTGGGATTCGAATAATGGTCCTCTTAGCTGGACCATTATTGTCCATTCGCTCGATGTGGCCGAGCCAATGTAGTCGACGTGTTTTGGCTTTTTGGACTTCATCCCTATCTTGGTACAGCTCAAAGAGTTCGTGGTTGTATCTTCTTCTCCATTTGCCCTCCTCGAACACAGGACTAAAAATCCGCAGAAGTATTTTTCTTTCGAAGGAGCCAAGTATCAGCTCTCCCTTCTTGCTTTCCGTCCAGCAGTCGGCGGCGCCATAAAGCAGTACTGGCAGGATAAGGGTTTTGTAGGGCACACATTTCGTCCTTCGAGGCCAACGGATTTCGCCTGTTCTTCAATCGTCCTGAACGCTTCTATCACGGCACGCTGGGAGCGACCGATGATGTCAATATCGTCTGCATAGAAAAGCAGCTGGACGGACTTGTTGAAGGTAGTAATTTCCATGTTGACCCCTTCCCTGCGCACTATCTGCTCCAGTACGATATTGAAGAAGTCGCATAATAGCGCGTCTCCTTGCCGAAATCCGGTGCATGTTTGAAATAGTTCGGAGGAGCTACTTCCAAACTGCACGCTGCAGCGCATGTTTTCCAGCGTCACGCGCCACAGCTGAATCAGTTTTGCCGGGACTCCGAATTCGGCTATCGCCATATAGAGCTCCTGACGATGTACCTATGCTATAATATGCGACTTTGAAGTCGATGAATAGGTGCGGTGCGTTTCGACTTTAAATTCGTTGGTCTTCTCCAGGATTTGCCTCAGTCTGGCCGGGGTGGAAGCCACATTGGTATACGTGCCGATTAGTGTGTTGCAGAATGGTTTAAGATGTTGACACAGTACGTTGGATTATATGCGACACTAAGCAGGCATATGCCTCGATAGTAAATTTTAATTAGTGTCGATAAATCACGTCTTACCATTTACTTTTGGAATATTATTTCGTGTTAATATTGCTCGCGACTACGCTTCAAGCGGTCCATCCGGAATGTTCAATGTTGGCATACTTTTTCCAACATATCGACCAATAACACGAGTTATGTTGTCTTTCAAGTTGGTGGCTTATCCGTATAGATGAGAGACTTCACATATCCCAAAAAAAAATAGTCCAGCGGCATCAAATCGCACGATCTAGGTGGCCAATTCGGAGGTCCAAAACGTCAGATGAATTTTTCAACAAATTCTCCTCGCAATATGTCCATGGATTCGCGTGCTGTGTGGCATGTCGCGCCGCGCGCCGTCCTGTTGAAACCACATGTCGACCAAACTTAGCTCTTCCATTTTGGGAAAAAAAAAAGACCGAAATCATCGAACGATAACGAGCACCATTGACCGTAACTTTGCTTTGTTCCCATCATCATATTTGAACTTTGAAGAAATATGATGCAGCCGGCCCATAAACCACACCAAAATGGTAGATTTTGTGGATGCATTGGCAGTTCTTGCAATGCTTCTGGTTGCTCAGCAGACCGTATACGGCAATTTTGATTATCAACGTGGCCTGCAGCCTGTTCAGTAGGACGACCATTAAATGGACGAAGTGCTCTAAATACTTTCTTTTTTACTGAGCACGATTTTTGGTAATAAAATTCATTAATTTGCAGACGTTGTTCGAGCGTAAGTCTATCCATGGTGAAATGGCAATGCTAATTGTGCATTTTGTACTTTGACACGTGGCACGAATCACGCGTGAACTGTCAAAAAATTAGGCTGAACACCTAAAAGCAAAAAAATCACCCTTTATTTAAAAAAAAATTCGTACTCGTAGCACCAGAAATTTAATAACAAATATTAAAGTATTAGTGTTTATAACCTCTAGTTTTGTGCTGAAAAATTGTACGCTAAAACTTACAAAAACTCATTTAATGTGACTTGTAACCTTAGAAAGGATCATCGGTATACACACTCTAAATTTTTCGAACATTTTTATAGTGGTTAGCACAAATCGATGGGTCGAAACGCCACATACTCAAAGCGCCAATACGTTCACTGACTTACTTACATACAAAATAGAATCAGAATCACTGTTCATTTACGGATAAAGACGATTCGTCTCGATGTCCGAAAGTATGTATAACTAAGACCATCTTTGTCGGCCGTTTTTTGAAACACATGGACAGCAACATGCCATTCAGTTCAGAATCCTTCCAAACCATACAATTTGTGGATACCACATATATACAAAAGCAAATACAAACACATGCCAACAGTTGAAACAATCCCAGCAATTATAGCAATTAATTGGGACAAGGATACAAAGTCTCTCTCCTTGATTCTTACATGAATCAAGGCTACCATACATGTGTAAGCTATGCAAACCTATAATGCTCCTGTAGAAAGGAGAAAACGCAAAATATTGGTAAATATTCTCTGCTAAGTATAAAAGCTAACAAGGAAAGTCTAGCTGCTGCATCACTTGTTCAAATAAAATTGCTGTGTGTAAACTGTAAACATACTGCATATATATACGGGACCGCACAGACCAAGGAGATGCTCGAGTTCCCATTGAGGAAATTAAATGTGTAACCCAATCGGACAAAACCTACATCGTTTGAAATTTATTTTCAATTTGCCAGCTACGTATATTGTTTGGACAAATTTACCGATGTCCGTTGGTAAGCCAGAGAATTGACCAAACTTATATATATACCCAATAAGTCCGAGAAAGAGGATTCAGATCCGGATACAACGATAAGATGTCATTCACAAGCTCATCTGACTGACCAATTAATTTACGTAACACCCAACCAATGAGATACGGGAGACAAGGAAGACAACAAAAAAAAAATACGTACGTACATAATTCCACATAAGGACATGGTCGTTTTCCGTTTCGGTACACAATAAAGTCGCATTTCGGCCGAGTGAGCCCCACGCCTCCGCGCCGCCCCAAAATTAATGAAAACAATGGGGTCACCCTATACATAAACAAAGCGACAGCTACGGGCATAATTCCCGCAAGTAACTGCAATTCGTGCAGAAACATTAATTGAAATTTCCTGTTGCGACAATTTAAGCGTTACTGCCACCGCGGCCGCCGAGCCATATGAAAAATAAAATAATGGGGATGCATGTGTGTTAAGAAGAAGCCCTTTTATAGGTTATAGTCCTGTAGCCATGCCACCGTATAGTTTCGCACATGAAATCCACTTAGCCACAGTAGGATACTTCAGTGTTACAAGGCGCGCGCACGGATGGAGTGGCATATAGTCGAGTGGAGTGGAGTGGAGCCTTATTTTGCCTCAAATACGTTGTAAACGTGGAATAAGGACGCATGTAAAGTTGGCTGGCAGCTTGGCAGGTTATTGCGGTCGATGGAATTAACATGCATTTATATGTCTACGGTTTAACTTGGATCGACGACGCAACACTGCTGAGGAGGAGATAGCGGGGACAACAACTCTCAAGCTGTCGTTAACACTAGAGAATGCTCTTGAAAAGCGCTGAAAAGCGGTTAGCGACAACGGGTTCATTGTGGTGTGGTTATGAACATTTTAGTGCACAACCAAGGTATATGGCAGAAGTTATGCGCTTGAGTGGGCAATAAGGATCATTATATCGCGGCGAAACCGACAAGTATCTGTGCATGACGCTGCGAAACATGTCGTCGTTTGTATACCGTGTATACACGCTGAATGGCAGTGCGGAGACGTTTTACTGTTGTAAGGAACAGCTATGCTGTTGTCAGTCGATGCTTGTTTGGATAAGACCGCATTTTTCCGGTCGTACTTTCTAACCAAATCATGGCATCGGAGATGTGTCACATAAATGGGAATCTTCAAGACTAACTTTAAATTGAAATTTAGCCGTTTGGAAGATTTTTGGAAAAGCTGTCGCAGCTTACAAATGTGCAGCAGTATAGATGTCTTTAAGTGGGAGACTTCAACGGCTGTGGAACTACAGGCGAACGACCCTTTAAAAAAATACAGTATGAAAAGTGTTGTGGAACAAAAGGCAACAAGACCCGATCGCGGATCATCCAAAACGGACCAGTTCAGTATAATACTCGTAGGGCGAAAATATTGACGGACGACATAGCAATGAATTCTGTGTCTTCTCTACAGTCCGAAGGAACCATTAAGGTGTCATTAAAACGAGTTAAAATAGAAGATTCATCGAACTGTGCAACGTATCAGACCAGAACCGCTGGAGCAAAGCCTGATATGCATAAAAAGACAATGATGGGTTTGAGTTAAAAAGGGCGATATAGGATGAGGACGTTCGGATAGGGAAGAATGGTGCGGAGTAGGAGGTGAATGGTGGCGGCAAAAGGGGCTACTTAGGCGAGAGTGGTAGCCCAAGGTAGGGAGGGTATATAACAATTTTCTGGCAGTGTCCAGAAACACCTCGATGCAAGACTGGTATGACATTTTTTTGTTGCTTGGCAAAAAAGGTCAAGTCCCACGCCCACCGACCAGCTAAGGAGCGAACAAGCACATACCCGAAGGCAACCAAAGTTTAGCAACAAAATGGCTTTCGTTATACAAAAGCTGAAAGGTATGCTCAAAAGCCTACACCCAAATCGCAATTTATTTTGAAGTAAGAGCTAAGAACTAGGACTTGAAGAAATCGATAGAGACATTTCAAGGACAAAAACAATTCCCCCCGTCATCTTTTAGAGCTTGCGAAAAAAATGTAGATCAAAAAGCGCTTCGTGTCGATTGTAATCATAACACAATCCGACATCGTCCTAGTAACAGGTAGGTACAGGAGTTTTTTTTTAACAACAGTGAAAAAAAGAAAGACTGGTGGTTCTAACAAAGGGAAACAAGAACCCCTATGTGTGCTGAAGACAGTATTGGAACCGATTGTAAGCGACTTATCGGAGGCTGCGATAAGCCGATAAATGAGGCAGAACTCACATCGTTAATATGGATTCTGAATAAGGTGCTTCACCGTTGATGCCGTCAACGAAGTGGTCGCAAGGAAAGTCAGCGGATTTTTTTTTTGAGTGTCATTTTTTAATTGATTTTCGGTCCCGTTTGGGATGACAAGCTTTGGAGGTGCAGATTCAAAATTAACCTCTTTACAGGCTGTACAGCGACATGGTCAGAAAAGTGCGAACTAGTCGTCTAAGATGGCTAGGGCATGTAGACGGAATAGACGCCCGAACCCACAGAAATGTCCTTGAATCGAACTCAGAAGCAAGACCTCGCAGGCAATAAGCCAAAGACCGCGCTAATTGAAGAAGCATACAAGTTGAAAATATGCCATGCAATGCTGATGCAGGTTTCTGGAACCCACGCCTCACTACCTTAACTTTTTTTGTCACAATGAAACAAATGTTGCAAAATAAGACTAAACTGGGTCAATTGCACCCTCATGTCAGTTTCAATGTTATCTTCTTCTAGACATTCTTTCCACAACACTAACACTGAAACTATATACACACAAGTGTTATAAACATATTCTTCAAAAGTGATACATCAAGATGACAACCTCAGTTTTAATTATCCGACACGTCTTCGACTTGCTTTGCAAATCACCCCTCTCTACCAGTAAACACATTCTATAAATTCCACGCCACAGTCTATACCTTTAAAAGAACGTGCCACAAACAGGATTTATTCGCATGATCCTTATCGGTGTTACGCATTTCCTTGGATATGCGCAAAGAAAAAAAAAAAAATAAAACCCATACAACACGATTGCATAAGCCGATAGCAAAGTCCAGAATATATTAGAGAGGAACGCACTTCAACGCCTTAGCAAACAAAAACCATGTTAACTCATTCAATTGCTCCAGTTGGCCTGCGGCGGCATCCAACTTTTACTCTGCGCTGCTGTTAGAAACGCTAAAGGTACGTGTACGAGTATCCTTTTCCTTTGCCTACACAGTACATACCGTTGTCTGCGGATGAGTCTATAAACAAACATCGTGTACTTCGGTCGGATATACCTACAGAATAGCAAGTTAACCAAATGGAAAATAACTTATGCATGCAGTTCTGATTGGAAAACAATAAGCAGTGATAAGGATTGAAATTGCTTTTTGCAACGCTTCGCATCGACCAACCGGGACCCCTGCGCCCACCTGCCTGGAGAGTATGGATTTTGCAAACATTGTGGCATCCGGGAGTACCTCGTATATATACAGACGACTTACTTACACACACCTGAGTTCGGTTAACAGAGGATGTTGTATAGTTCGTATTCAAAATCGTCTATCCGCACTCTTGGATAGCGAAGAGGACGAACTATACCACTTCTCTGTGCATTGTCTTCTTCGTTTGTATGCGGAGCGTTTACATCCCTTAGGAGGTGAAAATATTACACAAAAGGAAGCAACCGGATGCGTCTACAAAATAAAAACGAACGAACGAAAAAAATCGAAGGACAGAGTATGTGGGTAGTTCTAGAAGTTCTAGAAGTTTTCGACTCACTGCCGAGGAACTATATATGAATCTCTCCAGGGCATTAACATGGAAGGCAATGATTTCCTATTCTAATAGAGCTTATGTAGTGCAGTAAGAACGAACAGGGCTTGACGAGTTACATGCTAGCGGCGTGCCTATAACATTCACTTTGTGTTGCATAGCGAATTATGTAGAAGTTGACGCGAGTCTTTTTGAAATTGGAAAATTAAGCTAGAGGTTGTTTATTCTACAGAAGCTCCATTAAACAGCCAACTTCAGGTTCTGAAGTTGTTTTGTGGCCTTTTAAAGCAAGAAAGTCATATTTAACTTGATGTGCAAGCTACTAGGGCCATCTGTTGGTTTCTTTTTTAAATTTAATATGTTCGCACTGTTTCGGCCACAATTTGAAAATTCGTTTTGAATACTTTCAGCCTATATTGAATACATTGAAATTATGATTTTGTCAATTTTTTGAGCTGTCATTGTCCAAGTTGCATGTAATTCAAAAAGAAACCAGTAGATGGCGCACTTTTAGTGCAAGAGACGTCCACCAAACGAAGTTCCACCAGAAGGGTGCGCATTAGCCGCACACACACTTCCTGAAATAGGTGCCGTACACAGGGTCCGCCTCTTCAGTTTTGCCCTCTTCGAGTCAAAAGAACAGGTTTCCGGTTGGAGTACCTTTTGCCGGCCTTAACCTTTTCCCCTTCGCCACCGGAAGCGAACAAAGGTCGGCGCTTGCGCCTTCAGCTGAGCATCTATGCGCCGCGCGAGCGAAGCCTTCTTCCTTCTCCTCTTCTTTCGGCTCTTAGTCGAAAGCCCATCGGAGTGAGTAGCTTTCGCTACTCGTTCAGCAGAGGCTTCCCAAATCAAACCATCTTCCTTCGGCCCTTAGTCGAAAGCCCATCGGTGCTCGTTCAGCAGAGCCTTCCCGAATCAAACCATCAGCGACATCAGTACGACCAACTGCCCGACTATGTTGAGAGAGTTTAAGGGTACCGGCTAAAACCTTTCCGCCACTTTCTCCCTCCTTCCAGTCCATACTTCCGATCGAGTCGGATAGTGAACCGCAGGAATCTTCAGAAGCGAGCACTGGGCCCGGACCTGTATCATCGCCTAAAGAGAAGAAGCTCGTTTTTTGGGGCCCTCCAGAATCCTTGCCCCGACCGCTGTTGAAAAGACCACGGGTGGATTTTCACTTTCGCGAGTACCACCTGGATCAATCAATTGGTTTATACGACAAACTTTTTGCCAGGTTTTACGTCGTAGTCAAGAGGTGGATTTTAGTCGCGTCTTACGACAGGCATGCCTACCTCGGGTATATTCGAACTCCTAAAGATTCCAAGTGCGGACTGCGGCGCAATACGTCAATATTGACAGAGCAACGTATTCTATAGACTGGGTCCTTTAAGTTCGTAATTCCGTTGAGCGATTTTATCAGTTTCATATAGTGGGCAATGATGTGAAACGTTCACAACTGGGCCTTAAGTTTTGTGAATGAGTCAACTTGCAACTACATTTTTCACTTTTTCAAACAATTACTACGTACCCAGCAGCTACCCAGATAAAGACCAAAACGTACTGTTTCTAATTGTTAATCATATAATCGCAATGTGTCTCAACACATGCATTTCATCTCTTCCCAATCATGACTCGTTATTGATATAGCCTAAGGATATCAAATCACTCTAATTGTCTTCATTATCTCATCCATCCAATTAAATTCCCAACATCCAGCAATAAAATACCTTCCACATGCTGTGTAGTATGGCGTATCCTGTATTATGTAATTTAATCTAAATTTTAAATCAAACAGAAAATCAATAACACCAGGCACCGCTTATATACCAGAGGGCGACATCACCCACCTCAAAAGACTGAAAATTCACAACAAATTCGCTTATGAATATTACAAGCCGAAAAAGATTAGACAAATACCACCACAGACACCTATCCATCAATAATAATAATGTATCTAGGACAAAAGACAAATAGAAGGCTATGGTATTGGTATCATAACAAAAACAAAAAGGGAAACATGATATCCATCAAGCGCCTACGGATAAATTTGCAAAAACAAAAAAAAAGGAGAATAGAACACGAGACAGATTGATTTCATGCCGCATTATCCTTGACATGAGCTTTCTCTTTTTTTGTCTCATCGTGTTGTCGCTAAACTTTCAAGGATTTTTTTTTAACCATCAAATATGCAATCAATAATGGAAAAATTGGGATCATGTTTTGTTTTCTGGGAGAGGAATACAACTTGGAACACCTTTAAAAAGTTTACGAGTAGTAGTAGTAGCCGGGAATATCTATAGAGTCCAGTGTTCATTTTGAGTCCATCATAATCGACAAATTTATAGCAGCAACAATTGTTTGATCAATGTTATCGCACGAGCCCGATCGTCAACAACCGAACGGAAATTGAAAGCCATCAGGATGTGCTTTTTGTATATTCATCTGACACCTACACATTGTACATTTGCCAAACAAAGAAGTGTTTATGTTCTGGTGGGATGTCTGACAAATAAAATCTAACGCGTGCTCCGGGGAAGATTATCAAGGTCAATAATTGATAATGGACACCAACCGGAAGAAGGACCATCACATGGACTGGACATCCTGCAGCCAGCAGCAGTAAACCCAAGTTTCATGGGTAATAAAAAGAAGAAATCATTGCTGTTATCTGGCAAACAAAATAAAGCCAATGCAAAGGTAATGTGACGAATGGGCGTCATTTTTCTTCCGACAACAAACAAGGACGACAGATACCAGTATATGGAGCATAAAACTTTACGTGCGCAAATTAAAATACGCAACATGTTGACTTTCTTGATTTTATAAATGAATCGAGCGAGTAGCTGTTGCTTGTTTTTTGATTTAAGGATAGATTTGAAGGTGTCTACGAAATGGTCTTGAGAGGTCAACAAAGAAGGAAGGACGTAAGAAATCAATAAATTGTAATTAAGAACGAGCGCGTGGTTAATCAGATGGGAGGTTTCAAAAAAATGTAATAGGCAACGGCCAACGCCTAAAAAAGGAATGTCCCAAATGGTTTTAAAGCCCCTTGAAAAACTCCGGAAATACAAATCCCATTTTTTTGCTTGTGTTTGCGAATATCGAGAAAGTTTCGTGTGACACAGTCGTGTACTTTATTTCTTCAATGCCACCAGGTGTAGTTGACATATTTCAGCTTTATTCTTTGTCGGAAGTAGCTACTATTCGATGGAGCACTCAGACACAACTACAGGTCCATTGTACTGCCAAACAGAGACCTTACTTACTGTATTTAGTTTTCCCATCTTTCGAAGAAATATGAGAAGGAGCTTCAGTGATGAAAAGCTTAGATGTTCGGCACCATGTCAGCCCCAAGGATCCGCCATCTGATGCAACAGATGTTTGCTTGTCCACAAACAGGACAGATGGTGGTGTCGCTCAAGCCGAATACATTTAAGTGTTTGGCAAAAGCTTGGTGGCCCGAAAGGACGTCCACATGTAGTCTGCAGTCGATTCTCCTGAAAGACAGAAGGAAGACGCGGACCTTTTGCAGATGTCCGGACGCAGTCGTTTGGTCTGTCTACACCCAGCACAGTCAAGCCACCGACACTCGTGTTCACGAGAAACCCAAGTATTAATGGATGACCTAACCAGCGATGCAGGCATACGCAACGCAGGTTCAGGTCCTGAGAGACCTTCTTCTGAACCTAGCCTGGCAAGCTCATCAGCGTTCATCATTCTCTTGGATACCAGTGTGACCTTGGAGACCCAAACAAGTTTCACTGTGTTTAGCCTTCCGACCAAGTACAGAGAAAGCTTGTACGAGTACGAGCACTAACTTGGACGAGGTAAGAGGTTTGTCACAATAAAGCGCATATAGCCATAAGGATAGCGAAAATCTCCGCTTGGAAGACAGACGCATGGTTACCTAAGGAGCAGTGTAGTCTAATGTTCTCGCTTTCCACGAAGACTCCAGAACCAGACCCATGTCCGGTTTTAGAGCTATCCGTGAATACACGATGGCATTCTTTCCCTGGCTCAGAGTCTGACCGAAGCCATTCCGTTGCCTGAGGAAAGTTGACGTGGTAGTTTTGTCGGAGAAGGATTTCTGGTGTCATTGCGTCAGACGGCATATCCATAAGACAGGGGTCAAAGGATAATTCTCGCACAAGTTCTTCGAAATTCCAATGCGCGTGGTACCACCTCCCTTTAACCGAGAGATGGCTTTCAGCGTAACCATAAAAATATCGAGGGGGGTATAGAGTCTAGCCCGGAGTGATAGGAAAAGTCCGTGTGCAGCCAAGACAAACCGTTCTTTGAAGTTTGGCAAAAGAGGCAGTAACACGTTTCCGCGAAAGGCTGTTCCACTATACAACCGACGCATATGAGAGAAGTGGTCTTACCATTGCCGTATAGATCAAAAGGACCCTTTTAGGAGATAAGCTCCATATCTTGCCAAAAGCGCCTTTGCACTGTCAGAAAATTTACAGCGCTTTATCGGTTTTCGATTCAACATGCTTGGACCAAAGAAGTTTTCTATCGAGGATTAATCCCAGATGTTTGACTTAATCAGAGATCGGGTAGTGACACCTTTTAGCACAAGTTAAGTCAGACCAGTGACCTCCCTCCTTCTCGTGAAGAGAATAACCTTAGTTTTAAGAGGATTCACTGAAAGCATTTCATTTCAGCTTAAACGTACGGCATTCTTAAAAGCAATCCAAGTGTCTAAAAACGTTCCTAAATTCTACGTTGTCAACATATAAAATTTCAACAACAACTATTCTTAACAATTCAGCAATCGGATTAATTGTGATACCAATACCAACTACGGTTTTAAAAATTCCTTTACGACTATAGGTACACCTCTTCACCATTGTTGGGGATATAAATTCAGTAAAGCCATTCAAAGCTGCGGGTATTATTTCTCAAATAATTGAAAAGGACATTCGTTTCTTGTCAAAACACAAAAAAAATTCCATAGTTTGCCAACAAAAAGGTACCTAGTTGAAACCATACCCAGGTAACATGGCGCCCCTATAATAATTTCTTGATTTTTCTCTTTTCCTCCTTTTTCATTTCCCTCATTTTAATGTTTATTGGGGATAACTTAAACAGGTCATGGGATAAAACAAATAAACTTCAGACTTTTATTTTCACTCCTTTGTCTACCTACTGCCCCATTTATTTATAGGTCGGCTTGTTTTTTTTTTTTTTTCTTGTATTAAGTTATTTAGGGATGATGATTTCAAAAAAAAGGAAACTTAAAAATATAAGAAGGTATCCCGTCCGACTAAGGTGCAGGATGGTGATTAGTACCATTGACATGGTTATATAAATATACCTTTTGATGTTTATCGGAGGTACAACCATTGGTACAGGGTGTGTTGGTAATTGAATTTTATTTTTTTACTTTATATAAAGGGATTTTCGAGGGTGCTCTCAAGATTTATCGTTTTCATGTGTCTACCCTTTGGTTTTTCTCTGTGGTTTGTATTTACTAGATACTTTTGGGTTTCTCTAAGTTTCCTAAGAGATCTTATGATATATAGTGTCTCTTTAAGTTCAGCTGGAACCCCTCTTCACATCCGGTTTAAAAGATTTTTTCTAGTCAAATCTTCTGTTCCGCTACATAAGCCTGTCCAAGCAGTCCAATCTCCGGAGCTGGTAGATGATCTACAATCTTTGTATAATTTTTTTGGTGGGTGATCATTTTCTAAATAGTGTTAAGATAACAATCATAGTAAGCTTATGCGGGTTTAAGCTACTGTCAAAGTGTCAAATATGAAAAATAAATTACTGTTCAGTTCTGTTTAACGCTTGAAATGAGCCACTAATTTTATTGTGGTTAGAATATATATGTACAGAACCAATGCAATTGCAAGCTGGCTTAAGCTGGATTACTGAGGTATTTTTACATTATGTTTCTTGATTAAGGCATTACTTTTTTGGTAGTCTTAACTTTTTTGGAATGCCAATAGAACGACTCAATATGTACTCACATGTTGCAAGGGACCCACAAAATTTGCAAACCTGTAGATTTTAGAGCAGCCTTACAGTACCTATAGAATTGTTTCTTGTACCCTGTGAGATGGGTGAATCTTGCAGACTATAGAGATCTAGTTTCTTAGATATGATGAATCGAAAACCTTTTATGTACTTATACCAACAATTTTGATCTTAATACACATCCTTATCATCACCCTGTATAGGTAGGTATACCCAAAAAGTTGTCCCTATCTGTATTACTTCAATGGCCCTTGGGACTCGACTTGCCTCCAGGCACGTACTTTATTTTCTTTCTTTACTTTCCTGCCTTTCTCACCTGTCGTTCGTAATACTATTACCATCCTACAAAGTCGGTTCGCCCGAACTCTTCCTTGAATCATTTGGATATGGTTTTAGGGTTTATCTCTCATTTTTTTTTATTTTATCTATCTTGCAGAGGGTCGATGCGGGTGTGGGTTAAAAATCTCCGTTTTTTTCGCTCCAATGGAAGTGTGTCGAAATTATATTGTATAAACAAACACTATTTACCGATTACAAGGTAAACAGCAGCCTTAAGGATTTTCTCTAGATTTTAGTAATTTACCTTTTTTTCGTAGATATCAAATTTAAGGACGACAGGATTGATACCTATCCCTGATCGGTATAGAAAAAATATGAGTGGATGAAGTCATTTGTTTTTATTTGAGAATTGTTAACCTCTGATTTGGGATAACTATGTTAGTGAATGTGCAAACAATGTCTAGACATCTGATCCCTAAATTCAACTGTGAAAGGTCCTTGAATTTATAAGAATCACCTGTGTAATTCATTGTATAGATATCAATATCGAAATTAATTGACGTGTAGCCACCGGTAATAGAATTAATACATTTGTACATTTTATCACATCCCCTGGGATACACATAAACTGCTACCTATATATTCCCTATTGAGCAATTAAGGAGTCTTTTTTTTTCACCGTTCACCAACCCGACACGCATCGAACTGTATAAATATTGCCCTGTACTAAAAAAAAACTTTCCACAAACGTGAGTGTTTACTTTAATTAACTACAAAAATTCCAAGCACACACTCTGGCATGCTGAAGGATGCTCTGTCTGTATATGCCAGAAGCCACATGATACTAAAGAATTTTGTTTGGCCCCTTTGAAGGTGTTTATGTTCCTTAAATGAGGTAAAAGGCGAAGGATTAATCAAAGGATTCATGTCGTTATTTAAAAGAATATCGTTCAGTGAACCAAAAAAAAAAAGCATGTTTTCTCAAAGCATGCACTTTGTAGGATGAGTGGATGCATTTTGCAAAAGCTCACAAGTACTTCAAAGGATATTCACAGAGAGTTGAAATTTAATTGAAAGCCAAATAAGTGCAATGTACTCCAAAGTGTCCCAGGTATACCTAGATGGTAAATTAAAATGTTTTTTGGGCATATTTTGAGCTCGTTGTCTTTGACAAATTGTCTGAATCCCAAGCCACTTGTTAACCATAAAACTAATTAAAACTTAGGAGAGCGTTTAATTAGTAAGTTATATTAGTTTAGTTTATTTCCTTTCCTGGTTTCACCTTCATTGAGGGACAAGTCTCTCTTTAAATATTTTCTCTTTCGAAATGATGATGGTGGTGGGTATAGGACTTATGTAATTGCGCGTAGAAGTGTTTCAACTTTCAAGTCCTATTAAAATGTTCTCCAATTGCATTGACTCTGAACTGGCCAGCTAGCTGCATAAATCCGACAACTTATTAGTCTTAATTCGCCAGAGTGTAGACTAATCTCGTCTCTAAATGAATGCGTAAACGAGTATACCTGTGGTAAGGAGAAGGACACGAATCTTATTGGCATGATGGGTTCTAAAATGTTTCAGATGTCATTGGCAAAAAGCCTGTCGGATAAATCGAACGGCATGGTAATAGGCTAGGCTTTGGTCAGTAAGGTGGCTGTCACTTAGAAAATGGACCGATACTTCCCTTGACTTTTGAATAATGCGTTATTGAGAGGCCGGAAGGGGGTTTACTTGCTTCAAGTATCAACAATACAGTAAAAGCTTACAAAAAACCTTTAAGAGGTTTGAAACTCTGATAAAATTGATATTGTATCTCACTAGCAGATGGCGTTTTTCACAAGACCAATATAGGGAAAACAATGGCTCAGTAGAAACAATACGAATTACATCTCGTAATGGCGGCGCGAAGTTTTGTAAATATTGGTCCTTATTAATCCAAGGACACTACTGCACATCTTGCATCCACGATAGCGTATTCTTTTAAAACAAATATTGCTATAGCTTGACTAATTTAGTATCTACCTACCAAGCCATAGGACTTATCGTACTTCTATTTCAAAGGTGAAAAATTCGCTCTATTGCAGCGCTGCCTTCGTATTTTCCTCGAGTTGTTGTTCTAATTAATCCAAGATTCTAGGAAAAATCGTTCCTTTCCTTTACTTCTGCTGTTGCTTGTTGTTGTTGTTGTTTCAAATGCCACAACATCATGTTTGCCTACTTTCTATACACGTGCAACTTTCTCCACAGCACCATGTCCTCCAGCTAACGATGTGAACTTCTCTTTGTAAATATTTTGCAAAAAAAAAACCGAGCTCCTCTGTGATGGGCGTTGGTAAGTCAGAATAATAAAATAAACAGTTCCTTGGTGGTCGACCATAGACCATGTCTAGCGGAAGTCAACTGATAAACAACAAAATTTTAAGGATGCCAACAGGGTCTCTTTGTGAATAGCAAAGACAGCAAAGAAGCTTTTCGTAAAATTGAGTTTCTTTGTATTATAGTCGTGGGTATATTCTATTTGCTTTGAATTTAAACTATTTAATTGAATTGACCTGATGCCAAAATTGTTAAAACATTTCATTTGCTTCGTTACAAAATGCGGTTCGACATGTGGATTACTGCCAAGATTGACGATAATTAAAATAGAAATTGTTTGCAATCGTCTTTGCCGACAGAATTTTATTTTCCACTGTAACCGAGCTGAATTCATTTATCCTCACGTATAGAAAGGATTGCAAACTATTTTCTAATAACTCCCAATAGGATATCGCACACACTTTTCCTCTCTCCTTTTCAATTTGCAATGCTCGCAGACAGCTCGTATTCAAAGGAAACTATATAATTCGCTAGTTGAATACTACCTCCCAACATACTGAAAGGCGAAATAACGGAAGGAATCAATAAACTATTCCACCCATTGATTGTTCGTATCTCCGCAAGGATTATATTTGTGTGGCATGAGTACGACTACGAGTGTTGTATGCTTGTCTCTTCCTTAAAATGATTCCACATCATATTTTCCAAAATACATACAACACGCGCTGAGTCGGCAGGATATCTTTTCGCCCATCAATAGCACAATACAAAAGCCTTTCATTTGCATCTTCCTAAGGCATCTGGTTTTATTTTACTATAAAGACGGTGGGTTTATATTTGTATTGGTGTTTTGGTTATTTACTTTTGAAGGGTTTTTTTTTGTTTGCACAAAGATATGTTTCCTAATTTATTAGAGTAATTGTGATACTTGTATTGCTGTGAAGAAAGGCGACTTTTTTCGACATTCTTCTTCCTTTAGTCTACACGAAATGCACGCCTTAATCGTTGCTCTTGAACTAGTTCTAGTAAGCATAGAGAGGTAAAGGATCCACCCAAAAAGTCGTTGATTTTTATAGTGGTGCGAATAAGATGGGGCTATTGGAAAAGGGTTTTTGAAAATTCTGTACTTTTGTCAAACTTTTCAATACTTTATTTTGTCAGACCCTATTTACATGGTATCCAGGCAGACTCGATCCAAATTAGCTTTAATTGAGATAAGTTAAAAAGAGCAACCTACGAACACGATCCACTCTCGGGCCGTTGGGGTTGAGAAGATATTTGCATTATTTACAATGCCTCTATTCAGAATATGTCATTGTTCTAAAAGTGTCTATTGTAGGTTTTGACAGCCCAACAACCTTTGGATCTGCTAATACGATTGTTTAAGTTGGCCGCCTTATGTGCCAAAGAGTAACATAATGTTGTCTCTCTATAAAAGATCCGAATTTAGTCCGGCACTCGATTCTGAGATGTGGAGCTGATCACATCTATTTCCTGTCGATCACGGGGCATTTTTTGGACCGATTTTTGGGAAGTAATTTGGCACGTTTTTGAGACTTTTTTTGTCACGTTTTAGGGGTGCTTTTTGGCAGGTTTTTTTTCCAAGTTTTTGGTATGTTTTTCGGAAAGATTTTCAACAATTTTTTTGGTGAGTTTTTTTCACGATCTTTTCGGCACGTTTATGGGCACGTTTTTCTATGGGGAATTTTTTTATTTCGGGTAGGCGGGTTTTTTTGAAGCGCTTTTTGGTGGGTTTTTTGTTGATTTGTATGACTTATTTTGGCGCTATACTGCATTTGTATAGCGTTTTTTGTTGCCTTTTTGGATTGTTTTGCATGGTGTTTTTTGGCGGTTTTTTTGTCGTTTTTTTAGCGGGTTTTAGGATTGCTTTGTCGCAATTTTTGCAGTGATTTTGTGAATTTTTTGTGGCGTTTTTGGAACGCTTTTTGGGAATCTTTTTGCAGGTATTTTTGCCGCGTTTTTGGTATGTTTTTCAGGCGGATTTTCGGCACCTTTTTGGATAGTCTTTATTTGGCCGTTTTTTTGTGGGCTTTCGAGGATTTTTTTGGCGGGTTTCGGGTCGTTTTTGAGGACCGTTTTTTTTTGAAGAGCTTTTTGACAGATTTTGTTTGTCGTTTTTTTTTTTATAGTGATTTTTAAGACGATTTTTGTTCGTCTTTCGGGCGTTTATTTTTGTGGGCTTTCGAGGATTTTTTTGGCGGTTTTCGGCTCGTTTCTGAGGGTCGTTTTTTTTTAATCGCTTTTTGGCAGATTTTTTTGTCTTTTTTTTATAGTGATTTTTAAGACGATTTTTGCTCGTCTTTTGTTCGTTTTTTTTTGTGGGCTTTCGAGGATTTTTTTTGCGAGTCTCGGCACTATTTTGAGGACAGTTTTTTTTAAACACTTTTTAGGTTTTTTTTTTGCTCGTCTTTTGGCGGGTTTTAACATAATTTTAACGAATTTTTGGGGCGTTTTTCGGTGTTTACGTCGTTTTTCTATTGACGTTTAAGTAAGCTGCCGAAGTGTGGGGACTATAAGAGGTCGCCATGTTCCCAACTCGGATACCAATACTCGGCCATTGGGGAGGTGTCTCTTAAGTCGGCCATGGATGAGATGGTTTGATCAAGTTCTCCTCTATGCATATGGGGATTGCATTTGTTGATTTCCAGTTTATGACAAAAGATCAATAGTTATTGATATTGATCGTTATACACTAGACCCTTCTAATGCGGATAGGCAGAAGTTTAAGAATGAATGAATTTTTGCTGAAGTTCGTATTAATTTTTACCGTACTTCGTTATCTAGCTATGCCATTGTAGAAAAGGATTTTTTCCTGTCGGCTTTTCGAGTTGGTAAAACTTTTGTCATCGAATATATATTTCACAGATGAGAGTATATCCAAGCTTTTTGTGGGGCCTATTACATCATTGAAATTATCTGTCATTATTTCATTAAGAAATAACCCTTTTGTAAATTTTTGTTTCGTTCTGCGCATCTGTTAAAAAGGTATACATTCGCAATAAAGTTACGAGTAGTTACAATTACAATTGTCAACCATGTTACTGTCACATAATAGGCTGCCATTACAGATGTACAATACATTACCTTTAATATGTGTACGGCGGTTTATAACTTCTTCCTCTATTTGCTTTCATTCCCACCTAAAATCAATTTTCGCCATCGGGTAACTTTTTCAAAAACACCCTCAAGCAATCCACTCTGAGGTCATCTAGCAATTAAAAACTTTTGAATATTATGTCCTAAACCGACCTGAGTCGAACAAATACCACTGCCACTGCCATCGATGTTAAGTCTTTGTCAACTGAGGAGGTACCTAACCTACCCGAAAAAAAAAAACAGTCATGCCCTTTATTATGCAATTAACCCTAAGAAAAAAAAATATAACAAGTTTGCAGCGAAAATTTGTTCCAACACAAAATACAAACAAAAGTGTAAGCTTTGTTGCAAATTTTCCCTACCGGAGGTAACAATTTTCTTTTTTTTATTTTTATTATCCAAAGGGAAAGTTTTCAAACATTATTTTTTTTTTTGAAGCTCAAATTTGCTTCTAACACAGAAACCGAATAAAAACTTTGTCGTGCTGGATTTTTTTTTTGTGTAGATTTTGCCCAATACACTTTCGATATGGGGGAAGAAAATAACCGATAGTATATAGCTCCAGACGTACCTGTTGCCATGACCATGGTATGAAATTATTGTTTCATCGATTTTGGTTTCAGGTTTGATTGAGAACTTTATTTAGGCGAAAATTGGATGTCAGAAAGTAAACGTGTTTCCTTATTTTTCATTCTTGACATGGTTGTTAAGTGGGAACACTTTGTCAGAGGTTATGGCTTGTTTTGGAATTGTTTGCTAATCCGTAGTCGGTTGATTGTTTGTCTTATGTACTCATGTATGCATGATCTTGGAGGTTATACATGTTGACAGGTTAAGCTTCCTGTCGGGTCATAGGGATGACTTATTGCTGATGTGATTCGAAATTGCTTTTCGTTGTGTTTTATTTTTTAAATGTGACTTGAGCTGCCCTATTTTGCAAAGTCAATCATTTTTCTTACGCCTAATGAAGGGGTTTAAGTAAATGTATTATTAAAAAAAGATTATGAAGTTCTCCCAACACCGTTTGCATGCGACTACATTGCCCTAAGCTCTTAAAAGCCTTCAATAGAAACCGTAACAGATTAGTTCGACCCATTATTTAATATATGTGATATTTCGCGGAATTGAACAAATGAACATTGAACACTATAGATAATTAATTTATTATTTATCAAGTTTGTCTTTTAAGTTCAATCGATTTCCATTATCCTTAATTTCGTTCATTGCTTTTATAATTTTAATGATAATACCCATACAAAAGCACCACCAAACATCACTGACACAATGAACATCCGGATATGTAGGTGTTACTCAACGGATTTAATCGAGAGTGATTTATTCCCCCCCCCCCCCCCACCTTAAATGCGTATATAGGCGCACTAATTAGGCCAAACAATGAATTATATAATAGAAATCCTAATTTGAATACAAATCCAATTTCGCTAAAAATGAGTTTCGAAGTTCGCAAATTAAATGTAAATCTATTAGTTTTAGTATTATTTTTATAAGGAATTTTTTAAAAAAATAAAAATTTACATAAACAAAGGTTTTTATCTATCTAACCAAATTATTCATTTAATTCTCTCCAAAGTGCAGGCATAATTCATTATATGTAACTGACCACAAAGTAAAACAACAAAAAAAAAAAAAAAAAAAAAAAACTATTTCGCTCCATCGAGGGTGCTTGATAATATAAATTAATTTCGGCGAAGCGTTACTTTTACATACATACTTCACCGTTCACACATTAATATCACTTATTTGTATAACTGTCATGTTTAACCAGGCTGTAAGAGTTCTATCTACATCACTTTTTACTGTGGCAAACATTATTGAATATATTTAATAAATACTTTTTTTCTTTTTGTTTTTAATTATAAAAACAATAATTGAAAAACCACATCAAGTTGTTTTTATATTCATTTTAATTTGTTTTATTGACTAATTGGCTTTTGTTTTAGTTCCATTGTTATGTGGGATTTCCTAAAATTTGGAATGCCATTGATAGGTGGTAGATATGGAACAATGGGCACAGTGGGTCAATGGTTAGTGTGCTGCACTATTGTGCGAGGGGTCCCAGGAAAAACACAAATTTCTTCTTAAAAAAACTTCGATTCTGTTTTTTGATTATGTTTATTTGAACCTTTAGAATTTTATTGGTCAAGTCGAGAAGATGATATCGGCCAAACGGGCGCCGTCACAATTGATTGCCATACGAGCTCGTTTTATGACATTTTTTATCACTTCGGCGAGAACTTCGGGCGACAGATTCTCGCACTCGTATCGAATGTTGTTCTTGAGGGCTTCTAGGGTCTCGGGCTTGTTCACGTAAACACGGGACTTCAAAAAAACCCCACAAAAAAAAAAGTATGGAACAATTAAATCGGGCGATCTTGCGGGCCAGTGCAAATCGCCAAAACGAAAGATGAGGCGACCCGGGAACGCGCCGCCTTCAGAATATCGGTTGTGGCTCGCGCAGTGTGTGCCGTTGCTCCGTCCTGTTGGAAACACACGTCCTCCAGTCCTAATTCGTTCAATTGCGGCAGAAAAAACTCGGTTAACATGTCCCTATAGCGCGCACCGTCCACTGTTGTCGTTTGACCAGCGGCGCGCGTTCTCGAAAAAAAAAAAAAATGGCCCGATGACTCCTCCAGCGTGAACAGCGCACCATGCAGTAACTTTTAGCGGGTGTAATGGCTCCTCGTGCATTACTCGTGGATTTTCGGTGCCCTAGAAGCGATAGTTTTGCTTGTTCACGTACCCGCTGAGGTGGAAATGAGCCTCATCGCTCATTATGATTTTGGTCGAAAAATCGTCCACTTCGTCCTCGAGATTGAGGATGGCTTGAGCTAGGTTACACGAGTTTGGCGGTCGACAGGCAGTAGCTGATGCACGGACTGGACTTTGTACGGGAACATGCGCAAGTCTTTGTCCAAAATTCGCATTAGGGACGACCGGCTGATGGCTAATTGCGAGGCACGGCGGCGTCTGGTCGATGTTTACGGCGACAGCTCGACATCCTCGGCAACACCGGCGATATTCTCGGCACAAAGGGCGCTCCGGGGCCGGCCACTCTTGGCAACGTCACGTGTGGTTCCATACTCTTCAAGGTTGGTGGCCAAACGGCGGCGCAGCGTTTGCGCAGTCGGTGTCGGGCGGCCGGGGAATCGGCGACGGAATTTGCGCTGCGCCAACACTACAGACGAATTGTTACGCAAAAAATAGACACGATTATTCCGCGTTCTTGGGTAGTGTATCGCTCCATGGGTTGTTCACTTGTATTCTCTGTCTAGTCCACAAATGTCAAAACAGATTTGATATTGGCGGCCATTTGCAAAAATAAGAGCATCTTCCAATAGGGTGATCTCTTTTGGCCCACCTTGTACAGATTGTGGTTATGTATGGAATAGCATCGGATAAATGGCCGCCACGGCTCTGCTGTCAAGTACGTACTCTTTTATAGACATTTTCTATGACCGTTTCGCATAAATGTGGCTGAATTTCATCAATACACCTCCCAATTTCCTCTTTCAAGGCGTTGGTGGGCTTGATTGCATAGACCTTTGACTTCAAGAATCTCAAAAGAAAAAAGTCCAATGGCGTTAAATCGCAAGATCTGGATTGTCAATTCTGATGCCAAAACGGCCGATTACACGATTTGGAAATGACTCATGCAGTAATTGAATTGTTTCTCTGGCTGTATGGCATGTGGTACCGGCTTGTTGAAACCACATGTTGGTCACATCCATATCTTGTAATTTAGGCACTAAAAACTGGGTTATCAAGCCACGATAACGAACACCATTAATTGTTACTATCTGACCAGCCGCATTTACGAAGAAGAATTGTCTCCAGCCCACCAAAATCCGCAACAAACAGTCACGCGTTGTGGATGCATTTTTTTTTTCTTAACAATTACTCGTGGGTTTTCTGAACCCCAAAAGCGACAATTTTGACGATTAACGAAGCCATCAAGATGAAAATGAGCATCATCACTGAAGATGATTTTTTTCGGAAAATCAGCGTCCACTTGTTGTTTCAAAATCCATTCAACGAACTCTCTTTGCGCTGCATGGTCAGGTCAGTAGACTTCAGTTCTTGAGTCAATTGAACTTTGTAAGCATAAAGTTTCAAGTCTTTCGTGAGAATCCGCTGTAGAGAGCTTTTGGAATGCCCAATTCTTGACTACGGTGCCGAATTGATGTTCCTAGACTGTCTTCCGAACTACTTCGATGTTTTCTGTTGAACGACTTGTAACAGGACACCCAAAGTATTTAAGATCACTAATTGATCCAGTCTCCCTGAATTTTTCAATTATTCTCTTCACAGCTGATGGTTTTAAATCATTATGACGGCCATATTTTGTTCGAAATTTGCGGACTGTAGCGCACAAACCTTCATTATTTTTAAAAATATTGCTCAACAATGAAAATGCGTTGCTATTTCATATAGCGCTACATTTTTACTAAACCTGAACTGTCAGCTGTCACATTGTTATATTTTTTTTCCGTTGGCATCACTGTACTATTAAATGGCGCAAAATTCAAATTTTGCATGAATTGTGGGAGACACTTTATATATTTATGCTATAGTGTCAGTGAAGTAATCCTCTTGACTTCGTTTCGGAGTATAGGCAGCAAAGTCATGATGCCAAATCCAGAGATAAAGAATTCCGGAGGTATACCAGTCGCCTATCAAAGGTCTTAAAGATTTTTGATCAAATTTGGCGTCTAACTAAGAAAATTAGCCTCCTTATGGATTACCACAACAACTCTGCGAATGGATCCAAACTTACATGTGGACAGATCAATGCAAGTTATAGTAAATCCCAGGAGTGCCCCAAGGGGCTATACTTTCCCCAAATCTATTTCTTCTCCATATCATAGACATGCTTGGATCGACGATGTTCAGATGAACTTAATAAAATCATTTTTTGACTTATGAGTGCCCTACAAGATAGACAACCTATGCACATTACTTTTCAGTACACTTAACAACCTCTATTAAAAATCCTTTGTATAGAGAACTTTAGAACTCGCTTCCTAGGGATATTTTCCCACGAGGACTGCCTACAACTTACAACAAGAAGGTTCTTTTCTGCCTCTCTTTAGCTACGTTCACTTCTGTCTCGAACTGATTAGTGACACTATCAATCTTGACATTGATGAGACTATCGTCAATGCCAAACCACAGGTCCCAGAATAGAGTCCAGCGGAACGCCAGCAGTTTTACTATACTCTTTGGATCCTTTTTCAGTTTTCCTTTACATGACTGCTGTTGCGCCATCACTGGATGATTTAAAATCTATAAAAATTCTTTCCAAAAATTGGTTGCCAACCTAAACATTTTCGACACAAAACCAAACTTCAATCTTATAAAAACGACTACCAACTGCCAACTGCTATATGAATTCTTTTCAATTACCTACAAGCCGCTTCCAAGGACCCCTTTTCTAAACCATCGACCTCTTCTCTGGCACGCTTTTCGACCCCCCCCCCCCCCCATTTTATTTAAAAACTCATAAATTCATATCTCTCGCCATTTTCAATTAAAAAAAAAGTGTTCAAGGACTTTCTGTGTGAACATTTTTTCCACTCCACAATGCACTCAATCAAATTGTGAATTTCTGTTTTCATTATAAAAATTCATTTTCGCACATGATTCCTCTTTTTTTTCCGAGGACGAAAAACCGAAACAAAAAAAAAAGTGCAAAATCATTCAAATCCTGCAAAGAAGCAAATTCATATTCCAGATGCGTTGCTTATTGCAGTGGCATGTGTTAAAAGGGTACATACCCCTTTACTATATCCTTAGGAAACCCTCCAGTGAAGCAACGTTAAAAGGATATAAAAAAGACGACTACTGCAACTGCACACAGAACACAATTCATTGCTGTGTGCATGCATCCAGATACATGTTAGTCCATATATCATCTGTTGGCCCCCCCAAGTTAAAGTTCATCTCCGGGGCCAGGGCTGGAACTGTAATAGAAAAACGTGCTGAAATCAATCTTTTTGGTGGGACTTGGACTTGGTTCGGTTTCTTTTTTGCCTTGTTTCAGTTCCTTGTTCTCTCGGATGCTACTCTATACCCTGACATGGCATTCGTATTAGATTATTTGCTGGCGTTTCTCACTGCTGCACACATTCGTGTTATCTCGTTTTTAATTTAATCCTTGTTTCCCATGTGAGTACTTGTAGAGGAATTTAATTTAGATTTGATGCTTGAGAAATTGATTAGACAAATGATGGTATGTAGTAGATACGCGCGGGGCAATGATTGATATTTTTATTGCTTGGTCGGATTGATGGACTAGAAATGGACTCTCTAAACCTAATAATTCTATACTAATACAACCTTACGTAATCTAAGGCCCTTAGTATATATTTAAGTAGGGTTGCCCATCATTGCATGTTTCCATTTCCGTGTCATTAGTTTTTGTTTTGGAAAAGTTTGCTTTGCTGTCATAAGTCGCTTTAATAGGCACAAGTCACGAATGTCTATTAGGCCCAACAAATATCACCGCCGTAGATATGAATATTTTAATTTTAGAAACAAATGGATATAGGAAAACAGTTATTTGCCAATATTTGGCATACCTTCCAAGTCAATAATATGTCTTTCACAATAGATTGAAAACTTCACTCCACATTCGCAGCCTGACATGATACACCATATTTGCTTGAATTAACCACGGTGTCGTGATTTATATGAGCAGGTGAGGTATAAACATTTGGCAATCGACCTCGACGGTATTTATGAAGGATGTATACAGAACTTCCCCTCTTGAAAAGGCAAATAAACGAGTAATTTAGTAGTGGAAGTGAGCTTCTTAGAAACGTCGGATATGACAGCTGGCATATGTTACTCTCGGGTGTTTGTCAGATGTTGGCAAGAGGTGGCGCAGTGGAAAAAACCTTAAGATGTAATTTGTGTTTTTCCTGGGACTCCTCGCACAGTAGTCCAAGACACGACCCACTGAGCCACTGCGCCCACAAAAGAACAACCCTTAAGAATTTTTTTTTTGTACTGAATAAGTATACATATTTGAGAATAAAAAAAAAATAAATAAATAGGTGGCGCAACAGGCGGCAGACACCCAAGGCCTAGCTTCTCGCAACCATTCGTTTGTGTGAGTTTTTTTTATTTCTTGGGACGAATGGAAGGATATTACAATTTTTCCGAATCTGAACGGCTGAATCGAGAAACTTTTTCAGGACAGTCATACTCTCGGATGTTTGTCAGACGTTCGCGAGAGTTGGCGCAATAAAAAAAAAACTTAAGATGTAATTTGTGTTTTTCCGGGAATCGAACATGGGATCCCTCGCACAGTAGTTCAGCACACTAGCCACTGCGCTACTGCATCCACACATATTTCAGAATAGGCACGAAAAAAGTACATTTTGGTTAAAAACTGTTCCAGAGGATGTAGCTATGAACGACATAGCTAAAACCATCTCACAGTCTTAAGAAACACTTAAAAATCATTTTATTGAAATCTGTCGAGTAGTTTTCGATGTTTGAGGTAACAGAGAAAATTCCTATAGTCTATCTATAAAAAATTGTTGCAAGTGTGTTGTGATTTTATAACTCACGAACGGTCAAACCGAATTCGATTAAATTTTTAGGGTTTGTTCGTATGGTCGTGTAGATGGTTTATCTAAAGTTTTGGTCAAAATTGGACAAAGGGGCGTGGCACCGCCCATACAAAAAAAAAAAAACATTCAAAATCGTATATCTAGAAAACCACCAAATCGAATGAGATCAAACTTACAACAACAAACTTACAGATAAAAACGTTGGTGCGTATGTAAGTCCGATAATGGCCACTGAACCACTGAAGATATCCGCCTTCATTCCTATTAAAAATAAAATAAGTGAACAAAAATATCAAAATAAATCTTTAAATATTTAAAATAACTATTTTAGGCAGAACAACGTTAACCGGGTTAGCTAGTTTTATATATAACTAGCACAGCTTCGTAGTGCAAAAAAGAAAAATAAAAAAATCTATTTCAAATTCATTTAAATCAGTGATAAACAGTTTTTATTGCAATGATCTGTGGTATACGAAATTTTTGGTTTTTCCAGCAATCGTATTGCCTAGATAATATTCTTGTCTATCAGGACAATGCGTATCATTGTTACAAATTTTACCAACTTTGGCTTCCATGACTGTCGAAGAATAGCATTTGCAATGCCCCTTTGTACAGTTTTGACCCGTCTTTCACAGTCACACTCCCGGGCCAAGATTGTCTGTAAATTTGAACACATTCGATTAGGTGGTTTTCGAGATATAAGATTTTGAATGTTTTGGATAGGGGGTGCCACGCCCCTTTGGGCAATTTTGACTAAACTTCACAATAACCATCTCGGGCCAAAATCAAAGATTGTCTGTAAATTTGTGCTTAATCGGTCCAAAACCTTCCGAGTCTTTGAAGCATCCACAAACCAACTTAACATTTTTATATACAGTCAAACTTCCATAACTCGAACTTCTTTAAGTCGAATTTCTCTATTACTCGAAGTTTTATAGAGAACTCTGCGTTTTTAACTTTCAACTTTTGGCCTCCGTAAGTCGAAATTTCTATAACTCGAATTTATTTTCTTTAATTTTGAGAGTTCGACTTATGAAAGTTCCACTGATACAGTGAGCGTCAAAAGTGAGTTAACATCAATACAGTTTTCATACGTCTTTGGAGTTTGGATACACTTTTTTTTTTAAATATTTATGAAGTATTTTTTGCTGTCGACATGAAATATTTTAATTTATTGTTATTTCGTAATCAAACTTTTAACAGATAGTTGGTTTTTAGACCTGTTTCTAGAAACTAAATAACTCAAAGAAGCGTCGGTGTTTACTCATTTTTGACACTTACTGTAAGATAAAGAAGATAAAGGTAACCTTAAATTGATTTGGGTTCCAGGGGAACAAATTCGCCAATAAATTAGGAAGACAATGTTCAGGGAATGTTTTCAGAAACCCGAATAGATTTCGCCAACATTTGCTGTTAGAATAGCCGCATTGATGAATCGGTTTCACACAACTCTGAGTTACGCGCCGATGTCGGCAATCAACTTTCAACATATCTTCTTCATGGGCTACTCAACACCTAAACTTGCAGGGCTCCTTCTGACTTTACATGTGGCCGTTTTTTTTTTTTTGAGTGCATTCCAAGTTTTTTTTTCCATAAAACCTGCCAAAATTCTTCTAAAACCACATAATCTTTAAAATACTAGCCAATATAAGAAACCCAATCAAATATGCTGTAGGTACTTTGAGATTTCTCTTTTAACCCCCACAACCCTTAAAGGTCATCGATTAAGTTACAACACCCGACAGTAACATTAAACTCCTGCCAAGTGGCTTCATTTTTATTATCTCATCGGAAGTAACAGCAAATTTTCCAACAGCATCCTATCATTACAGTTTTTTTTCTCCTTTTTTTATGTTATCCATTTTCAGATATACCACTCTATATTCAATATCAATTGGCATTCCTTTTAATATCCACCTACAGGTACAATAAGGATATAGATACATGAGTACATGTGTACAACTGACATAAGATTTTATTAAGTTGTTACAGTTCTGACAGTTCTCTGGCCATATAGTTGTTGGCCGTATTGTCACTCTATTGGGAAATGTGTATATGTCCTTTAATAACCGAATATTAGAGTAATATCCAGAAATTTTTCCTTTTACGCGTGTACTTTGGGGGGTTAAATAAAAACCGAATCGCACTGCCAAAGGAATGAAATAGTATCCCAATTAGAAAACGAAACGAATGGAATCCTGTCATTGGGACAACTCTCTTGTTCTCGCTGGAATTTTGCCTCATTCAATGTAATATCCATGCCGAGGTATCTAATTTCCTGATGTACTGCGGTTTTATTGACAAGCAAGGACTATCAAATTTTACGATCGCTCAGATAATAACATGGGATTATTATATGTACTCCATTTGCATAGGGATAATACATATTCATATCGGATGTACATATATAGTCGGGAAAGGAGCGAAAGTCACGCGTGGCAGGCGTATCTAATAATTATCGGAATTAAACTTCAGTCGGCATATTGGCAAAATTTTCCACCGAATCGGACGGTATTAATTTGATCCTTTACAATGTGTCAGTTTTCAAAAAAAAATACTGCCCGTTCGATTTCCTAGAAGTAGATGACATGTGACTTTTTTGCAACGCGATGCCTGGGAAAGAAAAAAACAGAAACGACACAGATTCCTGGAACGACACAGATTTGCAAAAGCCCAAAAATTGAACAACCACCAGATATGTGCTGTTCGTCGAAAGAACAAGCCAGAAACATCACCGCAATTTCATGGTAAAACACTACACCTTGTTAACTGGTTGTCTGGATACTCTATCCATTCATGAAGATACCTACCTACATAGATTCTATCGGGTCCAAATATGTGGCGGAATCACGAAGTGAATTTCCAACATTTTCCTCGAATTTACTCGACTCCTTGGCACCACACACAGATGCTCGTACGTGTGTGTGTGAGTATAACAGTCATCCCCAATCCCCACAGCCGAGATAATATCGTGGGGAGTATATTAATCAGAAAACTGGTAGCAGCAGCATCATGACCAACGAATGGTTAAATAATGACTAAGGAAGGCATAATTTATCATAAAGAATAAGAACGACAAGGATGTAGGAAGGATGCAGCATGGAATCTCGACGTTAGGAAAGAAGAACAGTGGTAACAGCTCTTACTTCCGATAGAGAGATTTATGGCTTAGCCCACTTTATCCAGGACCATATAATTAGCTCATGGGATACTCGTATCTTCATCACTTACAAATTCCTTAATGAAGGCGAGGTATGCTTAATAGTTAAGGCTAAAAGAATCGGTTGGTTATTATGACGATTTGGAATTTATGGAATGTGGCCTCGGTGGTTCGCATTATGGTACCTACTACCTATGAGGTAGATAGAGAAATCATCGAAATCATCAAGGCCTTGTATGGACTTTGAAAAAGCTCAAAAGAGAGAGAGGTTTATACGAAGGTTGAATGTCCCGCAGATCGGAAGCCAATGGCGAAACCTCAATCTGAAAACGCAGTCAGAAAGTGACTTCAGGCACTGTGGATCAACAGAATGACGGCAAAATCGAAAAAGGCCTGCAATAAGCAGCAAAAAACCCACAAACGACGACAAAAATGTCAGAAAAAGCAGAAGCTCAAGGGCCCACAGCTTATTAGGGTGAATACTGAATACCCGACCTTTTACCCTATCTTCCTTTATGTGAAAATTACCCAGCAGAGTTAAAGCCTTTCACAAGAACTCGGCAACCAGAAGATCGTGCTATGTTTATAAAAAAACACCTAAACCAACATTTTAAAGCCAATCGAAGGTTGCAACCAACTTAGTCTAAAATCCGTTTTACTACGAACTGTAGTTTCAACCTTTAAACGGACGGACAAAAACGCGTTGGGCTCACAGCGACTTTTAAAAGCGCTGCAATGAAACGTAATGTTGTGTCAAATCGAGGCTAAGAAAAGAAAAGACGACGACTTTCCGGTTGTCAGCCTCTCTGTTGTATTCAAAAATTGGTGGTCTACTGCTAATCGAACCTTGGGAAGGAGAAGACGACTTGAGATAATGCCTTCCGGTTGTCAGCCTCTCTGTTGTATTCAATAATTTGTGGTCCACTCTAATCGAGCCTTTTGGGAAGGAGGAGACGACTTGAGACAATACTTTCCGGTTGTCGGTCTCTCTGTTGTATTCACTAAAACACTGGACCATATTAATTGTTAAGTTGGGCGAATCGAGGTGTAGGTTGACTTTCTGACAGGGAAAAAGGTCAATATCTTCTCAAGGGGAATATAAATTTTCAATTGAAAACTGAACAAAATTTCTCAGCAGAAATTGTTTCGCTTTGCCAATTTATTAAGAGCCTGTCTTTAATTTACACACGATATTTAAGCGTTTCACAAAAATTTGCCATAATGACCATCTGAATGGTATCCAACTTCATGGCCCATTTTTGACATTTCGACGGAACGGTTGCTCTGGGTCGACTTGCAAAAATTATAGTATTTTCTTATTCCAAGAAGCTTGAAACCGAATAAAGAAAATTTTGAATTTTTATTCATAGAAAAAGCAGCAACAGAAAAAAAACCCTCTCGTCAGGTAACCTCAGTTTTACTCCGAATTTACGACACTTTTCTTTTACGACGAAGATGTCCTTCCAACTCAATATCTACGTTTATTTTTTTGTTTGTGTTTCAACTTAAGCTGATGAAAGACAATTCAGTTTAGCAAAGTTGGGTAAAAGTTTCATCTTCAAAAATAACCCACGTTTCACATAAACTGCATCCGAGGGAGTGTAAAAAGATTTTATAATCATAAGACGGCTCAACATATTCCCCGACACAAATATGTGAGTCAGAAACGATAAAATTGCCATAAAGAACAGTCAAACAGTTTTAAGGATAAAAGTGATACAAGGTTTCTTTGTCATTGCGAGTCATATTTGGTGTCATAGTTTTAGTATTTTTTCTTTGTTTACTTGAAGACCGAGGTTTTATATATTCTCTTGCTATATTCCCCTTCAAATAAGCTTTCATTCGAATGTTGTGTGTGCAGCTTATTGAAATACCTTTTTATTTGTTAAAATATGTCAACATTTTCTAAACGCGTCCGTCTTAACAGCACCAAAACATGTGTATAAAGACTTCGCTATATGCCAGAGAAGATACCAACAAATTTTATTTTCTCATTAAAACAGTATCAAAATGAAAATCCCCGATTAAGAGCTTAAAAAATTCTCATTCAAGGAGACACCATTTTCAGAACGACAGATATGTTTATTGAATATTTTGTATAAACGCAGTTACGGGAAGCTGTTTGTTTTGTCCCATACACAATGAGACGAAATTTCAAAAGGCTGTCTCTCAAAATCAAATCAAAGTGCTGGAAGTTTATACAAATGAATACAAAAGCAGGTGTATGTCTTGGGATCGATAAATTTTAAGGAGGTATCTATAAGAGGCTTTGCCTGTAAGTTGATTGAGGCCAAAGTAACAAATCAAAGTAAATTTAATTGAAAAGCCTATAGACAGGGCTAAGTCGACTGTTGTCAATTTTAAGTAATAAGTAATCAGTGTGAGGTGTCGTCTCATCTCATCATTTGGAAATATCATCAGATTAAATTTTATTAAAAAAAAAAAAAATTCGTGTGCTTTTGGATTGGTTGAAGAACTTGTGAAATTTTCAGAAAAAAGGAAGTATACAGTGGCCGGCATAAGTATTTTGACAAAACTAAAGTTAATTCTGCTCATAATTTGAACTTACTTCATGTAAATTTTGGCATCAATGGAAAGGTCATTAACAGCTAGGTTCCAGAAATCGAGTGAAATCGAAATTGCAAATCGAGTGAATTCATTTTCAGTGTTCTGCATTTCGAGCTATTCGGAAACTGCGAAATTTTTTTCGAAATCACAATTTCACTTTGTCTCAATTCCGAAAATTTTGAAATCGAAATCGAATACAGTGAAATGAACAACACAAAAATTAATTTCCGATTTCATTTCGAGTGAAAGTGAAATGTGGAACCTAGCAGTAAAATTCCGTTGGAATGATACACAACTTTCCTTAACCCATTAAGTACCCATTGAAAATTTAGAACTTTTGTTCTACTTTTTTGACTTTTATCCTCGGTCAAAAAAAAAAAAAAAAAAATGTTTTGAAGCAAAAAGTTTCTTCAAACAATTCTAATTGTGACTGCAAAAAAAAAATTTCAAAAATCTCTTCGCTAATATTTTTTATGATTTTTTGAATGGGATGATCTCAGAAAAATTTTGTTTGAAAAGGAGGAAAAAGTGGCTAAAATAGTCACTTTTAGCAATTTTCAAAAAATCATAAAAAATATTAGCGAAGAGATTTTTGAAAAATTTTTTTTGCAGTCACTATTAGAATTGTTTGGAGAAACTTTTTGAATCAAAACATTTTTTTTTGATACCGAGGAAAAAAGTAAAAAAAGTAGAAAAGTTGAAAATGACAGCACATCAGAAATCAAGCTTGCATTATTGTCAATCGGCCTTTGTTTTACTTATTAAGGTACTTTAGTAGTGACACCGTTGAAAGAAATACTCACTTAGGTGGCGCTACAGTCGGGGGTGAACCTGAGACTCAACCAACCCGCCTCTGCAGTTAGCCCGATCTTTAGTTAACCATTTGCAGTTGCGCACCCCAATTTGGTTGAGGTTCCCTTCCACTTGAGCACTCCCCCTTAGCCGAGGGGTTCCTCTGCTGCGTTGTCCCTCCGGGTTGGAATCGAAGACTCTTCGGGTCGGAGCATTGTTGTCCATTCGCTGTACATGTCCAAGTCGACTGATACGTACTTTTCTGCCCAGGTTGATGTTGCTGTATAGCTCGTAGAGTTCGCTGTTAAATCTTTTCCTCTAAAGCCCGTCAACGCAAACTGAACCGAAAATCATTCGAAGAATTTTGCGTTCGAAACGACCATCTGCCTTTGAGCAGGACTGGGATGTTGATTGTCTTTTATAGAGTCTCCTTAGTATTTATTGACAAGGCCTTACTAGTCACTTATCTTCTTAGACCAAAGAAACAGCGGTTGACAAGATTAACTCTTCGTTCGAAAGAAACACTTAAAAGACTCTTAATCATACCAATCCTGAGGGGTCGTGACCGTTTCGACGCAAAATATTTTAAATAATTTTCGCTCCCCTTTATGGACGGGCTTTTTAGAAGAAGATTTAACAGCGAACTCTTGGAGGTATAAGGAATCGGAATCTCCAATTTCGAACGGAGTAGAGGAATATCTGGCCTTCGGTGGCCCTATTGTGCCACCTAAGTAATTAAACAAGTAAGCTCCCAGAAACATCAACAAGCAATTACCTATTGAAACAAAATACCAATCCGTCTTTCCCGAAGACAAATTGTCAACCCCTTTCGACCTCAAGTTGTACAGCAGATATGTACCAGCCACACTCCCTACAAGCGGACTGTCAGAAGTTACAAGCGGGGGTTAGACTCTTTCGGTCACCCTTCCTTTTGCCTGAAGACATAACGCCACCGGGAGGAGCTGAGTACATTGGTCAACCTCACCATGGCACGTCAATCTGTAACAGCCACCCTCGTTATAAACGGACTGTCAGTGTCAGAGGCTACCACCGGGGAGTTAGACTGATTCACTCTTTCGCCGTCGCCAAAGACTAACCGACACCTTGAGAAGCTGACTACATCAGTCATCTTCATTTCGACACTCTTAACATCTCATCAGATGCTATAGACGGGGGTTAGGCTGTTTCGGTCACCCTTCGTCTTTGTTCTCCCTGAAGGACAAACTCTAACCCTTTTTTCGGTACCAAGCAATATGATGGTTTGCTTCAATCAAGCTCTACTGGTCAGCACAAGGCTTTGTCTCGTGAAATGGTTGAAATAAACGGTGGGTAGACTGCTACGGTTACTCTCCATCCTTTTTCCAGTAGACAATCCCTCGATTGACTTTTTGGTCAAGCAGAAGAACGGATTGATTCAAACACCCATTTCTGCCATGCACCAGTCTCTCTCCTCAGTGATGGACTGTCAGAGGCAATAGACAGGGAGTAAACTGCTACGGTTACCCTCCGGCCCTACCTGAAGACAACCACCAGGAGATGCTAAAATTCAAACAAACTGAATTGACTGTTTCAGCCATCATTATATGACCTCGTAGTAAAGTAAGCTGCACTACCTCTCTTTAAAATAAATTCATAGGTAGCAATAAAATTCCCACCTATAATGTCCGCGTCCGGCCCATAATTTCTCTTTCCTCCCTACAAATTTGGTCTAAGTGTGCCCTGTTTTAAGCATAGGCACCTTACCTAATCTAACCTAAGCCCCCATATATTTAAACCTAAGCAAATTCCACATAACCTCGGCCTTGGACCCCTTATCACATGAGCGTTTGGGACCGCATATTTTGAGCATCAATGTGCCAAATAAATAATGGCTGTCACAATATTTAGGTTCTTCCTAAATATTTATTAACTCTTTATAAATTCTTAAGAAAACAATTTGTATAGCATTTTTAAAATTACCCAAAAGTGTCATCAGTTCATTTCTCTTATTTGACATTCAGAACTTTTTCCATTGCGTCAATATGTCTGGAAAGTTGAAGCTTAAAAAGTCGCACGAAAATTGTATCCATAACTTTTTTTTTGTCATAACATTATGAAGTAGGTACTTGACATCAACAAATGGAGAGGAAGTTTCTCGATTCCAAGAGAGTAACTTGATTAAATCTATATTCGATTTATATGGTTAAATCCATCTCCCTAAAAGATGGCTTCCTTTCAATATTTAGTTACATTTGAAAATCAACAGAAAACGCAAAGTTTTGTGGCTTCGATGACAATTCCCCAATGATTACCCACAAATCTAATTTGTATCCTTTGTCATCAGTCATCACATAACCGCAGCATCATTACTCATCGGCTATTCAACACATTCCGACGAACTATACTCAACTCATATGCTCAAAATGAAATTATTTACTGCTATTGCAGGATTGACCTAACCTAACCATATAAACCAAACACAAGTCAGGTGATGGCAACAATCCATTTTCAGTGGCCGAGTGTGTCACAATCACCTGAAGTGTAATAACTCATCCATAACATTCGCACATCTAGGTTGGGTGACACGTACCGTATGGAATTGACTTCTTCAATCCAAAAGTGTTACTACTACATATACTCCTCTGCATCTGTAAGTATGGCAAAGTATACGTGGAGGACCGAGCACCAGGGAACTTTATAAAATATATATAGCTGTGCGGAGGAAATTTGGGTCAAGGATCAAATTAATGCGAATTAGGCCGTAGAAAGACACATGAGTATACGTATGGTTTATTTGGAAAGAAGGTGTGACCATGTGTAATTAATGTCAACGGGATTGCCATGCGGATGGGAGAAGTGTTTCTATTCTCTGATTCAGGCGAGTAGTTTGACATCTGTCGAAGTCTTTGAACACAGCAGCTCCGAAAGTAGCAGAAATTCAACGATCAATGTCCTCAAAGCCAACAAAGTAGCTGGAACTAATGGCCTTCCAGCTGCTATGCTTCGCCAAGCCTTACGATCGAAGAATTCAAGGAACTCTTAGACAGCCTATTAAACGATGCAATTGAAAAAAATCCTGCTATCTTTACTGGCGTTGAATGCGGTAGAGAAGCTGCAACCTACTGAAGGCTTTTGAAGCGAATTTCCTCTACTTTCTGCAGAGGAAACATAGGTTCGACCATTCATATGTAGGTATGTCAAAAGGGACAAGTCAGGGGAATGCTAGACACTGAAGAAAATATTCAGGAGCGATTTATCTGCAACAGATTTGAAGCAGCCAGCGATAGGAACGGCAGGCGGGCTCCAGTTGTCTGTTGTCTGGACAACACTAGAAGCAATCAGCTTAGTAAAATAAATAAGTACAGGAGAACCCGAGGCAGTCAATTCCTCCACTCCACGTGCATAAGAAATCAGCCTTTCGCAGATTCCAACTTGGCGAATTTTGCATCAGGACTTGGGCTTACGCCCGTACAAGATCCAACTAATCCAGGAGCTCAAAGTTAATGAACATAGACAAAGCCTTTCGTTCGCTAACTTGGCTTCGGAGCGTTTTGACGAGGACCTCCATTTGGGCCGAAAAATCATCTTTAGCGACGAGGCGCATTTTTAGATGAATGCGGATATGTGGACAAGCAAAATTGCCAAAAATATGTGACGATGATACTTCAACGTCGAACCGTCCTTATTGAAAAACCCTTTAGTGAATCCTCAGTAAGATCAGCTTCACATATCTGTGCTTTTAGAAGGGCAAAAATATTTCAACCTCTCTAGGGAGTCGCAGTAAGAAAAAGATTGGGAACGCCTGACCTACACCCTAGCCTACAACAAGCTTGTAACACTAAAAATATCCAATATAAGCACACTAGTAGTCATCACGGGACACTGCACTATTGGCAGACATGCTCTCAGGCTTGGCCGTCCTTCCAACGATTTCTGTAGAAGCTGCATGACGAGGAGGAGGTAGAGACAATTCTTCACCTCCTATGCACGTGCCCAGTCCTCTCAGCCGGTAGAAAACTACATCTCGGAGAATACTTCTTCGACAATCTTGTGATATCACAATGGGCCTCCTCAGACCTAAGTGAGACTGCACTTGTTGCGCCCTGCCACCCTAACCTAACCTAGGAAAATGACTAAATCCTTGTTGCCAAAACCATTCATCCTGTTCAAATTATGAATAAGCCCTAAAATATGCAATGATTTTCACAAATCTCCCTTTTAATAGTCAACTAATGATGACATTTCTGCAAAATTTTGAATATTTTACCAACTTATCCAATATCCCATTCAGAAGTCATTTCACACAAATTAACACGCGCATTCATTACTATCCGTCAGATAGTCACATAATGTAACAGTACTAATAATAATTGATGTGACACGATTTCTGTCTTCATGGATATGACAGACGACAGACCTTCCAAGCACTTATCATCATCATTTGCCGAAGGATATATATCTACCAACGCGAATCCACGTTTTATTAGTAAAATTCAAATTCAACAGCTAGCTGCAGCACCATCACTAAGAGTTAATTTGAGTCCTGTCTACACTTTCTGTCCGCACCGGTGTATGTCGGTGGTGACTTATTGGGTGGGTGCCATCCATTTGCAATGACGCTTAATCAACTGCCAGCCAGTGGAAAATGCAAAATTAATTTTTCAGCCAACTATACACGAGAAGCGCTTATGCGACTAATTGACTGGCATAGCTATAAAATTAGTAAAATGTTACCAAAAACACACAGATAGACTGTGTCAGCAGCAAGGATATTCGTAAGGGGTAATTATGGTAATTCTGTGTGGTGGTTAGTCGGGCTTATTAAGATTATGTAATTATCTACATATTGAAAGGTGAATTATTCGGGCATTAGATGTACTCGTAGTTGCAAGCTTACATAGATTCATCAAGAGTCGATGTAATGAAATTATTGGATTTTCGGGAAGTGCGCCATAAAAAAAAATAAAAAACTATTAAGCGAGAATCGTTGTTACTCCTCGCTTCCCCACTCAGTTAACAAAAAACCATGGCCTGGGTATTAGCCAACGAATTCTTCCCAATAATACCTCTCTACTCGTATGAATCTGTTGAAAATCTCACAGCTTGCGGGAAAAAAAGAGAGGAAGAGGTGAAGAAAACCGAGAGAACGACAATAAACAAAAACACCTCGTAGCAACAACAACGCACAGAGGTTGGTCTTCTCCTCCGTTCTAATCACCAGTTGGCGGGCTTGTATTCGTCGCTCAATTAGCGCAAGTGGTAGTCACTTGGTCAATTGAGAAAATCGAGGTGCAAGTTCACTTCCTGACAGGGGAAAACAGAAATGTCTTCCCAAGTGGATATATACGGAGAATTGACTGTCAGAATTCAAAACTATTCAAACAATCACTTAAAAGGAGTCTGATGATGAATTAGTGGTGTAGTTCGAAATAGCTATCATTCCTACCAAAGTGACTGTGTCTACGAGTTGTTGTTAATGTAATTCTCTCAAACAATAATTCGGAAAAAACTATTCCAATTTGAAGGTGTGTGGATGGTGAGGGTGACATTTACTTATATTGTTCTCATACCTATATAAAAATGGAAATTGCGATTTATTCCCTCACTGACTCATCGATGTCGTAGCCGAATAAATGGACGGACTTTTGAAAGATCGTGCCTCTGGTGCTGGGGTTTGAGTTTTGCATTATTCTTTCAAGAATGATGTTGTTGAGGAAGTCACATGACAGCAAAGGTCTCTGTGTGAGTTCTTTACCGACCTTGATGAAGCAGCGGACATTCTCCATCGTCATCCTGCACAAATGGACGAGTTTGGTAGGGATGTCAATACTAGGCTCTATATAGCTCGTCCATATAAATGCTGTTAAAGGAGGCCTTAAAATTGATGAAAACGTGGTGGGTATCGATTTGAAGTTCCTGCGTTTTCTTCAAAATCTGTCGCAGATATTTAGCCGATGGTGAACTTTCCTGGCCTGAAGCCATAGTGATATGTTGTTGACGAAAGGTTTCGGGCGTTCACACATAAGAACTTTGAGGCGATTTTTCCTACCTCTGTAGTTGGCGCAGTTCAGAGGGTCTCCTTCCTTGAGAATCGGGCAAACAATTGATTCATCCCAGTTCCCTGGAAAAGATGCGAAGGTACATCGTAAAGTGGTACCAACTAGCGACAAATAGCCTCACCCATCCTTACTGTCAATATTAGGAGCAAGTCCTATTATGTTATTAGATGGTTGGTTCTGTCTGACAGTGGAATTTCGGTCGTCTTTAACAGCCCGTAGAAGTGGTTCTCAACATGCCTATGATCTAGTCCTGTTATCTTGACGCGGTCTTTTTATTGGTAATACTGCCGAACATTGCTTCTGCAGTAGCATATCTCTATTTCTTTCATCGCGCACTTCTCGTGGTTTTTCTTTTTTCTACTCAGAACCAGAATCCGGCGACCCAAGTTCTTCGTAAAGCTCACGAGATACACTCGTCCTTTTCAGCAGCACCGCTTGGAAGGCGAGTTTTTGCTGTGCGTTGGTTGTCGATGTCGATGGCTTTAATGGCGGCTTGGCTATCTATAAGGATAGCAATGTTTTGTTTAAGCGTTGCTGCCTTTGTTGCGTGCAAGCTTCCCGGTTGGCCAGTAATTCCGCCTGGAAAACGCTGGCAAAATCCGGTAAGCGTACTGAAATTGATATTTGAAGTGATTCCGAGTAGACACCGGCCCCTACACCACAGCTCATCTTAGATCCGTCGGTGTATATGACCGTGTCGAAGCCCTTCACTACTTCGTCCCTCTTCCGCTGATTTCTTGATGGGAAACCAACGTGGAAGCCTTTCGTGAAGTTTAATTTGGGTGTTATGTAGTCGGTTGGAGACGTGACCATGCCGTTTGGTAGCGAATCCAGGATGTTGCTATGGCCATACGGCCTTGCAGTCCAGCATCCCGACTCCTTGAGTCTTATAGCACTGCATAATGCGGTATATTTTGTGTGTAGGTCAAGAGGTAGAAGATGCAAGAGCACAGTAAGGGCATCTGTTGGGGCCGACCTCATTGCCCCCGTGGTACCTATACTTGCTGTTCTTTGCAGTCTTTTCAATTTTGTGAGGTTGTAGACTTTGCTCAACGCAGGCCACCATACTAGTGATCCATACGTGAGAATTGGACGTATCCGTAGTAACGTATCTGGTGGCTTCTTATTGGCAACGATACCACTGGTCTTTGGCACTTTACTGCATGGGCCTTTTCGGTTCTTTCTTTTTTTTCGATTACAGCTGTTCATTGTTAAATCTCTTTCTTTCTCCATTTGTAATGTGGCATCTGAGATATCTGCATTGGTGCCTTGGCTACAACAAAATAACGGGTCTATAAATTGGCAGCTCAGAATTTTCAATCTGTCGTAAAAGTACCTTACATTGATCGCAATGTGGTTCATTTAGGTTGCCAGTGTGATGATCTGGTGACAGACATTTGCCACTTTATAAACTTTGCTGTGACATATGGACACATTTTAAAATTAGTGAAAGTGATATAAGGCTTCAGTCGAAAGTAAAGTAAAGCCAATTTGACCAAATATAGCTTTGTCAAAGTATCATATAATGTCAAATGATATAATTTGGTCTTATGTCGCTTGGCCTTATGTCACGGCAACCACTTCAACATCTATTCGTAACGCGTATATACTGTAAGCCGCCGAATCAGGTCAGTGGAAGGTTGCTATTTAAAAAAAAAACATTCCTTCCAACCCTCATATTAGGAAGCATGGCCTCCCTCCATCTCCATCTGTACTGAAAACTAAAAGTAAACGCTAAACATATGGGTTAGAGACGTTGTTATAGGATGCAACCACCCGCAGGGTAGATATAATCATAACCTTTACCTGTTTTTATTTTTTTTTATTTTTTTCCTGCTCGGCCTTTTTACGTGGTCCACCAAAGAGAATATCGTCGCTTCGTTTTCATATTTGATATTCAGCATAGTAAATAAATTGTCTGTCCTTTTGCAGGAAATGCGCACCGCTGGTGGTATCTTTGTTGGATGTGCAAAGAGAGGAGACCGAAAAAAAAATAAAGGATTTAACAAATTTCCTGAAATACCCTTTAAAGACATGTGTTGAGATGTTTTTGGTAAGTTTTTTTCAAACTATACATTCAATAAAAAGTAAAACTTTCAAATAATACCTACGACTATTCAAAATGAAATTATCATAAAACTGACTTCCTGCAGTAAATGTACAGTCGAAATTTTGGTCATTTTACCAATGCATTAGAAAATCCCTTAATTACATTTGAGAATAACTTTTAAACAGAACTTTGGTAATAATTCAAATAGCAAACGCATGCGAGAGATAGAATCGAATAAATAGCTTCAGGATAGACCGCACCTATAGCTACCGGTTGAGAACAAAAGTCGAATTATTCCAGTAAGCTGTATTTACTTAAGCCTGCAGTAAAGTACGGCTATAAGGATAATGTTCCGCCCACTCGTTTTGATAATGCCGAAAGGCAATTTAACCACCACACCATCTGGGCGGTTTGATTGCGTCGGCACTCATTTAAAATAGGTACCTCTTTAAGCGTGCGAACTTATTCACACATGAATGTGGCTATTGTAATCAATGTTAAGCAGCACTTTTGTCTGTGTGTGTGTGTGTGTGTGTGTGTGTGTGTGTGTGTGTGTGTGTGTGTGTGTGTGTGTGTGTGTGTGAAGTGAATAGTGTTTGCAATGAGTTTCTGTCATATGGGATTACTCGAATGAATGTGTCAGCTGCAATGAAGGGTGTGCTTTCGTTTTATTCAAGAGACGAACTCTATGAGTCTGAATTTACCTTGTACGCAGGATTTGAAAATGTTGCCATTAGCCATAGAAGGATTTTGAGATGTTTTAGAATTTTTGATTTTATGGCAAAGCCGTAATATTTTTCGAATTCTTCTTAGACGATATTTTAGTTCATCCCAAGTAAAGCCCGACGGGTGGTTGCCTACTGCCGATGTTCAAAGCCCGCCAAGTGTGGTAAACCTATAGGCAATCCATACAAAAATATAGAGAGTTCACCGAAACTGAAGACAGTTCAGTCAATAAAGGGTTTTCCACTAGAGACGGGTCTATGTTAAAATTGAATAAAACAAGTTTTGTGTGAGGCTTCTATTGAAATTGTTTTGGTTTATCGGAAAGTCCTTTCAATGACATAATGTGTAGAATATGACTTCATTCAAATGACCGCCACGCCTTTTGCGGTGCGCCGTACAATTTCCAATTACTCTGGCGTATAGGTCAGGCTGAATTTTGAGGGATGACACGGGTTATGTTGACTTTGAGGGGACCGGTCTTATTGGCATATATCTGCGAATTGAGGAAAAATTCAAACGAGCCAAATGCACGATCTTTGTGGCCGCTTTACGTCGAGTCTGCGTTAGATAACCATGCCCTCTAAAATCGTGCAGAATGACCATTGTGACTTTAGCTGTGTGACAGCTGTCACATATTCACATTTGGGCAAAAATATATTGGGGATCGGTCTGTGTTTGAGTGAACAATCAATAATTCTTAGACTGAGATTCGACCAAATTGTCAGGTCAGACATTTTCATGGTCAAACCCAAATAGCGAGAATCGTTGTTACTCCTCGCTTCCCCACTCAATGATATTGGATATCATCGATATCGTCGACCGATAGTGCTTTCTGTTGATGGTTGATGGCAATGGAATCGGTATTGGCTGATGATTCAGTAATCAAATTTATCCACCAAGCGTTGACTGGAAAGGACGACTATGTAAACCTAAAACCCTTTATATCCGCCGCGTTATGTACAGTGCTAATGGGTCTTTCGCAACCTTTGTTAACTCACGTTTTGCTTAATCGCTCTACCTCTACCCGCAACACCCCCGCCTTCCTTTACTGTCCATCCGAAATGAAAGGAAACATTCACTTTAATATATGCGTGAAAATACTTAACTCGATTGCTTCCACTTCCACAAAATTTGCATAGATACGAGTATAACACACAAAAGCACTCTCAAAGATGTTCACATGGCGCTTCGTGTAGACAACTCCGTCTGTGTTTGCTGTCAGTAAACATCTACTCTCATATTCCCAACGATATCCCCATACATATATTATCATAATCAAAAAACACTGTTTACCTATCATAGAAAGCAAGAGAACAATGCGACGAATCGATGTTACGATATAACATTCCACGTTGAGCATCCCTTTTATATGAAAATTCCATCTTGTCAGCAAGATGCTTACTATTTCGGTATTGCCCTTTTGTCCATCGAAACATTCCATTTGCTTTATAGTAGTCGAAGGGACTTGTCTTGTCTTATTGCTTGAGGTATAAGTAATAACGACAAAAAATGAAACGACAACAGTCAGCTTCTATAGTTCCTTAAATCCTGGACAAAGAGTTAGCGAAGGACATTCACAGAAAGTGCGCTGCTTGAACTAGAATCTACATCGCAATGACATGATAGGACATTTATGTTCAATCAATGTACAAAGGAATGCAGGTTACATCCACTTTAAAGTGTGCTTCAGACTTGCACCCCACGCGCAAACATTTAATAAGACTCGACAGCTTCTTACTCACCTTTACTGTCAACAAATTCCAGTCCTTCCTTAAAAAAAAAACCAAAGCACACAGAAGAAAGCGAAAAAACATTATTTCCATCAAAGAAACTGATATTCGCATAACAACAAAAATTAAAAGTTCAGAGATGAGAAGAAACTCGTGTGAATCTTCTTTCCTGTCCCGGATTACATGGACGAGTGCAGTTTAAAATAGAAATCTTTCTGGACATTTGCCAATTTATACACAATTCGTGGGAATTTTTGTCCGTCTCTGTCTTTTGCAGAAGTCCGCCCTAAGGGAGGTTGTTTTTTTTTTACTGTGCATTTGAAAGTCATGCTGAAAGCAGCATTACAACACATTCGGTGAGGCTAAGGATGGTTATATATTTTGGCCTGTAAAACTCTTACATACCATCGAGCTGTAAACTATTGCTTGCATAGTTTGCTGAAAATTTCCAGGTGGAAAATTGTCGTTCTTTGTAGAGTTTTCTATCTCAGGTATATATCTAAGTTGGGGGAGAACGTTTTTGTTTATTAAAAAAAAAACAATTTCCGCAGGTAACCCCAATTCTTGGAAGCTGCAGAGGTATACCAAACTGTCGGTGTTCTCTAAATAATTTGGGATGTCACGTATGGTAAACATTGTACTGAGTGTTGGAAAATTTTGCGGCATTTGTCACGTAAAGTGACTGTTTCTCTGCCAAAGAACAGTAACAGAGGTACACTTCTTGATCATGATCACTTGAACTTGTTGACAATTCTTTGTTACTTGTGATGATGTCGCTAAGATACGTTTCCCAACATTACTTTGACAGCCATCGGTTATGTCGGTGACATTCGCTAACCATCAGCATAAGATCTCTCCCATAACTGGACGTCCGGGTCCGACTATTGAAATGGAATAAATAGGGGAATGAGAGAGTCGAGGAATTACCCAGATGTGGCTTTGTATAAAATATATGAATTGGGAATTATGTTTGCACTTTTCGCACAAATTCCTGCGTCATTTTCATGAAGATTTAGCCAGCTTATAACAGATCAAGAATAAAGAACCTTATTTTTAAAAACATGTTAAAATGTCGCTAAACCGACGGCCATAAGTAGGGGCCACTTGATAATACGCAAACCGTTCTTTGTGGACCTATCACCCTACACGGCCGTGGTTTTATACAATAATGCCCAAATCAATTTCAAAATAGCGCCCAAAGAAAAATATCGTACAATTTGTTTTTCCAAAATTGTTCGGCATTTTTTGTGCTATTTCTCTGGCAGAGTTAATTTTTATGACAAGCAATAACGCCCAAAATGCGCAATAACGCGCAGTGGCTCAGTGGTTAGTGTACTTGACCACTGTGCGAGTGGACCAAGGTTCAATACTCGGAAAGACACAAGAGTACATCTTAAGGTTTTTTTCCACTGCGCCACCTCTCGCGAACGTCTGACAAACACCCGAGAGTATAACTGTCCTGAAAAAGCTTCTCAATTCAGCCATTCGGAGTCGGCATAAAATTGTAGGTCCCATCCATTCGCACAAACGAATAGAAGCTATGCCTAGGGTGTGTACAGTGTACACGCCTGTTTCGCCAACTATTTTTTTTTTTTTAATAACGCCCAAAATAATAAATGAAAATGCATATACAGTGAAATTTGTATGGGGCATGCGGCCCCCCTAAAACCCCTTTGGGGGGTCTCTGTTAGATTTGGAATAGGTGTTTCGCAACTTACCGTATCGAATTCAGCACATATGTTTATTCAATTTCGCACTCCGAATACAACAGTGACCCCCAACCAGGGGGTTGCAGGGGGCAACATGACTCCCCATCAGGGTTGCCAGAAATATTTCTCAACAAATCGGGAGGTTTCCGGAAAAATATCGGGAGATTGAGAATAAATCGGGAGAATGTGAAAACACTTATTACTTCATAGTACAAAACAAAGTTATAGTTTTATTTCATGGTTTTCTTCAAAACAACAATAACAAAACCATGGATTTAACAAAAAGTAAATATATTTGTAATACACTATACAAAAGAACATAAAAACATTAATTCGTATTATTATATTTTTTTTTATAAAGACAGCACTCGTGAAAACGATATCGTTGAATCGTTTTTATTTTACGTGATCTGACCATTGCCTTCTTCGGTTTTAAGAAACTCAACAAATTCATGACGAGAAAAATTAAAGCTCCCTTTTGTACAAAATAATGATGTTTTTATAATATTAATTTTTAACCGATTTCTGTTATTCGACCATAGAGACTCTATCATGGAAAATAGCTAATCGTTCCACAAATGCATTTGACATGGGAAAAAAAAAAATAATTTGAATTATATTTTTAATGATCGGAAGCTTGTTGTTTTGCAAAATTTTTTACCACATCTTTTGTGCTAGTGGTTCATCAAAATTGTTGTTTTCGTCTGAAAGCATATTCTCTACTTCCATTCTACTACTTCTAATTACATATATTTACTTCATCATACATAACAAAGAATCAAGGTCACCAGATATGTGAAGGGGTTCCACAACATTTTTCACACTTTCGAATAAAAAATAATTTTGAATATTCTTAAACTCGAAAATACAGAGATGTTTGAAAACACTTCTTTCAAAATAATATATTTTTTAAGTGTTCTAAATTATGGCAATGGATTTTTTGGTTGACTTGTTTTTCTTAAGCACTTATGAGTTTTTGATCCAAAAAAATTGTACTTTATTCTACTAATTTTATGTCAGTCTTTAATTCTGATACAGCTTTTTTGGTTAAATAACAACCTCCTAAAGTTAAAATCTTTTAAATTTTGTTTAATATATTGATGTTATGACTTAAGAAGTACAAACATTTTTCAGGTTTTGCGTCATTATTCGGTGCATTACTCTCATAAACAAATTGCTAAACAACTGGATGACAATTGTTTCCACTAAGGTCTTGAAAATAAGACCGAACCAGTGGCCCAATAACAATCAGCCTATCAAGAGCAGTACCAAGTGACAGCCAACGTGTTGGATCATGCCGAAGTATTTTCATATACCAAAAATGTTTCAAGTCAAGAATAAATAATTCAAGAAATGAATACGAATGTTTTTATAGTATTTTCATATACTCCATTTCAAACTTCTCGAACTCATTTTTGAGAGCTCGTATTTTAGTGCTGTTGGAAAATTCGGAATAAACTTTTAACACAAGAGTCTCCACATAATAATACAGCCTTTAGTTGCATTTCATGTGACAATTGCTATTTGCTTTGATTAAGTTTGGATTTTCGGCTCTTAGGTGTATGAAAATCGATTTATTGATTTCATGATTAACCGAAAAATTATCCGCTGCGAAAGAAATACAATTATTAGCAATTATACTGAGATAGTTATTTCCTACGATTTTCGATTTGGGAACAGTCAATGTCAGTGTAGCAATTCAAAAACAAAAAGAGTGATCGCAAATCCATTGTATAGTTACATTAGGCGCTGATTATATTGCTTAATAAGAAACCTTTTTTCTTGATTGTTCGTAGTTTGGTTTTTTAAGAAAATTAAAATGAAATATTGGAAATTCGGGAGATTTCATAGAATTTTCGGGAGACCGGGAGATTAGTAAAAAAACCGGGAGACTCCCGGAATATCGGGAGAACTGGCAACCCTACTCCCCATACGTGTTAAACTGCAAATGCTGTTTGTGCTCTTTCCATCTAGTTATTTATTCGATATCGATTTGGGCGCGTTTTCCTTGGGCGTTATTGATGCCTTACGCCCACGACCATCTTAGACACAATGCTACAACTTCTTTCCGTTGACATCTTCTGTAAATTAGTCTGCAACAGTTTTTACACTTGGAGAATCTCAGAAATCACTGAAAACGATGAGGAACCGAACGCCCTATTACAAGCAATAAAATTATTCCTTCTCGAAGAGGCTTTAAACGTCCCTAAAAATAGAGATAAGGTACTGAAGTGTAATACTGCATTGTAGAGCTGAATGTATAGTTTTGACAGTTTGAATAACCTTCAATTACCTTCAAATCTTCGTGTCACTTTCCTTCGAATTCAATGTTCAGTGTCGTTTAATCTATCGAAATAATATTTCTTTACCTACCGACATCCTTGAAATTCGATAAGTTCTTCTATAGATTACTTTTTCTATTCCCCATTAACATCAAGCTATGTCTTCCACCATCTCTAGGGAAATTCTGTTCATCTGTCGAAATACTAATTCCAATCATGCTCTCATCTATGACAAACAATGTGCGAATTGTGAGATATTAAATTGCGAATAACTCAACGCCTCAGAGCAATTTATACCTACAAGACCTCAACCACAATATAGAGAAAACGCAATCCCCTGCTCTGCACAAATCAACCGAAAGGCAATAAATATCGAATGATGATTTCTATTCTCTCACATAAATTCCACGTCAGTATCTTACCCATTCTGACAGCTAAGCTATTTCAATCAGCAACACGGTGGTATCGTGTTCAGACAGCTCCAGCTAATCGATTTCAGAATTTGTTGATGGTTTTTCATATACCATTCCGATATCAATTCGCTCCTATGCATTAGAATATATGATTTATATCGTAGTGAGACAGCAATTGTTATTGTTCGGATACCTTTACTGACAGTGACTCTATCAACTATCAACTATCAACTATCACATTCATCAGCAATCTACCGTCATTAGGTTTGATGGAGTCCATTTCTGGATTGGCATGAATTATTGTAGGTACGCTTCGAGATGTATTTGTATTTGGGATTGCGTTTCCTCGATTTGGTTAGTGGTGAGTACACAAATCAGGAAAAGTCCATCAAGACTATAGTAGCGGTATTCCCTCAGTAATCCAATTATATATTGAAATTTAATTAACTTCCCAAACGCTATACACTCGAGATTGTTGAACGAAGAAGTTTACATGGATTTCCTAGGGATAACACATGCAACATTCCATACAAACACAAAAGCCAAGCATACCGCAGAGTAAACGTATAGCAATTAAGTACATGACATGCGTTCTAATCCATCTATTAGCAATTTCAAACTGCCCGATAAACTTAAGGACAAGCTTAGAGAATTAACCATGTGGTCAACAGGTATTTTCGTGTCCTACCAAAGGATGAGAGACAGATACTTGTTCGGTGCAATTATAGTCAACGTAGATACTCGTGCAGATGACATCATTATCCATAGATGTATGCTTAATAGTGCAGCTAGTGGGAAGTTGCTGCTTGTGTGGCTTATTCAAAGACTCATTATGAACGTAAATGTACTTAAAATAGTATCTGAAAATCCTTGGGCATGAATATTGTCCCTCTATTATATACTATACTTGTGTGGTATTAGTGCCATCTTGGGAGAAAATCTCCTCTTGCTTAATTGCATACGTAACCCTGGGCAAATGTATGCCAATGTATTGTGTTAGATGGGGTCGATGGTTAATTGCTGTTCCTTTTTTTTTTTTTTTTTGTATGACGTGTGACCAGTTTAACATCACATTTATTGTATTCAACATCTATCTCAGCATAGGCAAGCAAGTATAGAGTAGGAAAATCTTCAAAAAACTAAAAAATCTCAATGAATTTTCCCCTGAAGGTATGCAATGATTTTTGATAAAGTGGTATTACTGGTATGTTTTGATATCCGTATAGACCAAAATGCATGTCAAACCTTAGCATGAGTATCTATAATAACTGCTAAGCAAGTCTCAAGAAGCTTGCTAGCTTTTTTTCCATAGTTGAATAACATTTTTGATAGAACCAAAATTGCCTGTCAAACCTTAGCCAAAGTAACTCTTGCAGTGATCGTCGTAGATTTACTCCAGAAGATCAATGGTTCTGCGTCCTCCACACCATAAAGTCGCTTCATTAATTTTCAATTATTCCCTACCTTCCTCTCAACTGTCGACATTATATGAACACAAGTCAGAAAAAAAAGTTGCTCCTCATCGTGCACAATAAATGTTACGTATTCGCCACCGTGGCGCGCAAAACATTTATTTTGTTCCTCGCTCTCTCTTACCATCTCACATAAAAGGTCATTCTTCAACGTCGCCGTTTTAAGTTTGAGTTGCCAACAAAAATCTCTCCCAGCGACCTGAAAGTCTTGAAATATTTCTAAGCGATAAATTTTGAATTTTATGAATGCAGTAGTTGTAGTTGTAGTAGGTATACTGCTGGTGGCATAGTGGCAGCAAAACTCTCCTCTGCAGTATACTGCCCTGTCAGGTGGAACTCTTCGTTTATTTTTTTTAGTAGTAGTTCCTTTTAAAGGAATTCCATTTGAAAATTGCGCGCTGAGAACGAGCAAAAAAAAAAAAAATAATAAATAAATACTTTAGACTTTCAGAGGCTTCGTTTCGTACGTAACCCTCTAAAGAAATCCTTTCCTCCTCTGCGCAAAAACATAAGCAAGGTTTTTTCTTTTTGTATGCTTATTGCAGTAGGTAGTTGTCTTCCAGTTGGGCAATGTTCCATGGACGACTCAGACTCATGGCAATGAATTTTCCCCCAGCAAAAAAACACACATACCAAAAAAACGAAAAAGAAAAACAAATAAACCAACAGCTATCACCACGATGGAGACGAATGTATCTTTTCTTTTTTTTTGTTTCGTTTACGACTGACTACCTTCAAGTAAAACCTACGAGAATCCTGTACCATAAGGGTTCTACCTAAAAACAGTAAAAAGAACAAAGATATCTACTAATGTAAGGAGACGAAGAATACTGCGCCAGATAGACTGTATACTACACAACACCAACTGAAATGTATCTAGAAGTTCTTTTTTTACGACAAATGAAAAATTGTGTGGGTATCGTGTTTTTCTTTTTTCTATTTCAACTGGTTGTTGGTGGCTGTGAGTGTGAGGGAAATTAATGCAACAACAAGAATAGATATAAATTGAAATAATAAAACTAGGGAACCGGATAGCTATCTATACAGAAACACACAAAGGAGAGGAAATAAAAGGATGTCCATAAGTAAGTAACAGAAAAAGAAGAAATATTGGAAAATAAGGAAGAATATTGAATGAGAATTGAGTTATGATTGCCTTGGAGCGCAGTGAACTCTAGGTTGCGAAAAAAAAAAAATTGGAAATACATCTACATTTTCCATGTATCCAAAAGCAAAGGAGGTATATATGATTTCACTTTACGGAGGATAAATTCTTTATGGCAGCGTGAGCGATTTGAAAGGCTGAGTAATTGATATTTTGCGACGTATAAATTTCGCAGGATCTGGTACGATTATCTTTATATCTTCGAATCAAATAAGTGTAGAAGAAGAGTCAAATCAGATCATTCCTGTATACTATACATAGCCCAAAACTAGTTAATAGACTGCCTGACTATGAACTGACTGACTGGAACTACTTCAGACAGAAGTTGGAAGAAAGTATTGAACTATCATCAGTTATTCCAATGACTTCTGTAAAAGCTGCATGGACGAGGAGAAGGAAGAGACAATTCTTCACCTCCTATGCACATGCCCGGCCCTCTCAACTCGTAGAAAGCTATATCTCGGGGAATACTTCTTCGACAATCTCAGCGAACTCGCTAAGGTAAGCATAAGTTGCCTTCAAAGCTTCATTGCCAGCTCCTCTTGGTTCAACGGGTAGTTGTGAGATCATTTGATCCTGTGGTATCACAATGGGCCTCCTCTGGCCTACGTGAGGCTGCACTTATTGCGGCCTGCCACTCTAACCTAACCTAACCAGCAATCAGTTATTCAAACAGAAGATCAACTAGAAAAAGCAGTCCAAATATTCACCCCTATCGTTCAAATTTTGAGATAATAGCATAAGGTCGCAGCTACGCTTAGGACGGCGGACCAAGTCAATTAATAAGGAAATAATAATAAATAAAGATATCTGAGAGTCGCAGCCACGCTTAGACAGCGGGCTCTCTAAACAAATACTCCCTTTCTCTTAATTATTTCACTCTCCGTTCTACACTCTTCCCTCGATTCAAGAGGAAGCACGGTGTAGACTGTAACATTGGTGGAATCCGCCGGGGGGAATTATTCACGGAAAAGAATATTTTGGTATCGTCAAAATCGCAAAGTGAACAGTTCCACGTTCGGGAAAAATTCGCTTTGAACGTTTTTAACGATACAGTGAAACTCATTCACATTACCCACACCTGCAAAAAATTATTGAAGAAAAATCATATTCCCAATACACCAATTTGGATTTAGAAATAAGCACTCTACCATTGATCAGGTGCATAGAATCACAGATCGAAAATCGAAAAAGCATTTGAAGAGAAAAAGTGTGCTCTACAATATTTATCGACAAAGCACAAGCTTTCGATGAATCCCAAAGTCCCAAAGGCCCAAAGTCTGATCCACAAATTACAAAGGCAACTGCCAAAGCAATATTCGACAATTCTGGAGTCATATACTATATCAGATAGATTCTTCAGAATTAAACAAGAGACAGAGTACTCAATATTGAGAAAAATTAAAGCTGGTGTACCACAAGGCAGTGAGCTAGGTCCAGTTTTATACCTTTTATTCAATAGAAAGTGGGGAAACCACTACAGTTAGTTGCAGATGACACATCTGTCCTTGCTGTGGGAATCTTGACATTGAAATGGTTGATGAAGAAGTTAAAAAAGTTGCTCAAAGGAGCAGAAGGAGACTTCTTAACTTTTAAATACTGACAATGTAATCAGGAGATTAAGGTCGGTAAAACCTCTTGATCTATAAGAGTTAGCTAAGACCAAGAAAGCAGATAATATTTTCAATCAAAAAAGTATAGAAATCCGACAAACGGCGGGTTATCCTCTCAATTTTCTAAAATGAATCAAAAATAAATTGCCGATTAATCGAACGACTAGGTGCGTTTGTGTGTTTTTTTTAGATTGGGTTAAAGTCCCTCACTATTGCAGAAGCATCCCTCGCGTAATAGTTCTGCAATGTCTTTCGATGATTTTTCCTTCCAGCGAATTCAAAAAAAAAAAATCCTTTCGTCGCGGTCGGAAGCACTTCAAAGGTTGGCCACATCCCTTAATTGAGGGAATTAGCCCATAGTGGCATGCATTGAAAAGCATTATTGCTTATAAATTTCATCGAGTTTTCAATTCGATAAATTCTGTATGGTCAGAAATACCGACTTGTAGCACGATGACCAAGGTATATCTGAAGCCTCGATCAGGTCGATTTCTTAACTGACCCTTTCCACAATTGATCGTTTACTCAACAAATGCACACAGAATGGACACAAACCCGACCACAGTTGTACTGGGCAGTGGGCACCATCCGTTCGTCGTCAGTAGTAAGGTTGGTAGAATTCACACTCGATTTTTGGGACATATCATATCAATACCAGAAAGTTTATGCTATTCGGGAACAGAGTCAACTTTTTGTTGGTCTACATCCCATTCCATTCATCCTGCAAAGACTCATGGCTTGTAGTAGGCCTGATACCGCTTTACACCCCAGAATCCCTCTGGTCATACTGAGCAATCATGCCACAAGTAGTAGGGCCTCTATCGAAAAACTTAGCATGAGTATCTAATAACTGCTAAGGAAGTCTCAAGGAGCCTGTTAGCTTATATCGATAGTTGGTCCATTAAACCAAAACTAGATTTTCTTTGAAAAACCCTGAAACCCACAAGATCTATGTTCGACGATCACGAGAGGTGCCACTTTGGAAACAACTTTCTTTCCGGGGGTTGAACCTGTTCCCCTTGCTCAGTAGCCCAGCGCACTAATCACTTATCTCACCACTCTACGAATTATAATAGACTCTTGAAAATGGATGCAGAAATTGAAACAATGTTGAATGTCCACTCCTCTCCTTCTCCTGCATCAGTCTATTTTCTTGTTTGGCTGCAATTTTTTTTAAAATCGTTTACATTCACTACGGCCCAGTTGTCGGAAGATGCTCTCTTATTCATCCCATGTTCCAATGTAATATCAGTAGTCATTTCCTTCTGCGCGCCGGATGCAATATCTGCATTGCAATCTGTATAGAAATAGCAAACATACCAGACAAAAATCAATTTTCATATAAAAAAAACTCCCTAAAGGATTTATAAGAGTTTATCCTTTGGAAATCTTCTCTTTAACCTTACGAGACAACAAAATAGAAAAATAGCAAAGGAGACAACAACAAAAAAAAAAAAAAATCAGACTTCAAAAGAGTTCTTTAGCAAAAATTCATTTGACTTTTATTTACTATCCCAGTTTCGTTTGGACGTCTCTGACGGATGTTACAGAATATCCTACTCAACAATGTCGTGTGTATAGAAATTTAATTGAAAATTCATTTAACCGTCAAAAGGAAGCTATTGAAACTCATTCGATGGTATGGCAATGGAATTATTATAAAATCTGAGAAGTATTCAAATATTTTCGAATATGAGAAAAAACTAGCAAAGTATTTCTCAATAGACGTTTGACAAGTACAAGTTGAACAAAGTAAAGAAGTAGTTTCTGTTGTTCCCATTAGCCCAAGTGGCGCAATTCTCTATATGAAAATACGTCATGTTTGTGTCTTGAGTAGTATTTTGTTATTTGATGCATCATCCATTCATGTTTTATAGTTATAGTTATAAAACTTTGATAGACTCTCTGCGATAGGTTTATTAGTCCAACCAACGACGAATTTATGTCGAGCTATTCGTAAAATAGAGTTCCAAACCTTCCAAAATGGACCTTGACATTGCGGTGTTTGCATGTGACGTGACCCGTGTGATGTAGGTTATAGTATATTGGTCTAACGATTAATTTATGTTACCAACAATCGACCTATTCCTGAAATAGAGCGCCAAACCTTCCGAAATGGACCTTGACATTGTGGTGTTTGCGTGTGACGTGACCCGTGTGATGTAGGTTCTAGTATCTTTCCCACTACTACTCCCAAAAGGGGATACCAATGAACTGGTATTAAAATTCAAGTGGTCAGGGTGCGGCATTTGAAATCATTAAAAAAATTATATTTAAAACCCCCCTTATTGGCTTAATCAGACCTCCTGAGAGAATAACTCATTTCTTATTGCGCTTGAATTGTTTCTCGGCTATACATCTGCGCGGTTTTTCTATCCCAACAGACAATTTATTTCTCATCAAAAGCATTCGGTTAATTGCCAACGGAAGGGACCATCACATTTGTTTGTTTATTAATTAACTTCAAAGAAGTCCTTAAAAGCTTTCATTTGAGAAAAGTTACAAACAGACAACGGTATGAATTTCCTTCTTCTATACCGTAACGCCAACGATGACCAGGACCAGAGTGTGTATATTCAGAGACGATTAATAAATAATTAGAATGCCTCAAGAAGGATAACTTAAGTGAAAGCAGCTGTCCGTTTTTGCCGTGAATTAAGGTCACTTTACGATTCTCTGTAATAAAGCTAAGCCAACGGTGGAGAAATCGGAATCACTTCATAAAGGAGCTATATCCGTGGTGATATAAGCACAAAGTGCCTGCATGCACTTTGCTCTTCACTTCGCATCCCATCTGGAAGAAGTAATTAACTCAAATTAGGATAAAGCAATTAGCTATGGTTTAGAGAAAAGCTTAGAATGGATTTATCCATTCGTCTTAATGGTATGCCGTTGCTGGACTCCGAGCACACCAATCTTAATTGATTTCTCGATTGAAGTGCGATATGGAAGGACTATAGACTTTTTGAAATGAAATACTGTCCGGAAAATTGCAAAAAATTGGAGTTAACCAGAAGAGTTGAGTCCTTCAGATTTTATCTCCTTGCAGTCTTCAATTGACAGGTGTTTGGAAATTATTTTTTTAGAGGTCGTTGGTTTGGGTGTAAAGTTGTTCCAGAACTACACAAACTACACCAGCGGAGTTACTAATGGGACGACGTCTTAGGACACTTATGAACCGCTTGCATCCAGGCAATATCGCCGCGGGAAACCCCATAGAAACGGTGACCAAAACAAGGGAATTTTGCGAGGAGACAAGGTATACATCTGTAATTTTGCATCAGGACCTAAATGGATACCAGATAAAGTGATACAAATAAGGTTCTTTTATGTAGCTCTTTATTCTATATATAGCTGTCCACCATCCTAAAGACCCATAGGAGATGATAGGTCTGATAAATGCTTTGTAAATTCAGTGGGTGATTTGCAGAAAAGAAATGAATTATCCCTTCAACATTTCATTTCATTTCTAGCATAACATGGAGTCTAAAATGACGCCGAGATATTTCGCCTCAGATGAGAGATCTATTGTGCTGCCATCTGGCTTTGGTAGCCCATTCGATGGTGATCTTCCCAGTTGGTGCCTTAATTTCATCAGCAACATTCATCATCAGCCTTTGCTCTCCGGAGCTGCAGGATTTTTTGTGAGTTTTGTTTGAGAAGTCGAACTCTTGTGGTCCAGCTGGTTAAGTAAGTCTACTCTGAGGTTATAAGGGCTCACGCAGTCAGGCTAATTTAACGACTCGAGTCGTATCACAACTCTTTTTTATCCGGGCTTATAACCGGCAGATTACTTCCTACGTCAGTATGTACAATTTACAAATAACTAGGGGGAGTTTTTCTAACCCCCTGATCGCGCTCAAAACTGGTCAACCTATTTCCTGTAAGGAATAAACTGTCATAAGCCTTAAAGTGCTAGTACATGGCATGTAGCAAGCCACATAAGTATGTAGCACTGACGTCATTTTTACGTCGGCGTGGGCTCCCGGAAATTACGCCAGAATTGTTTTTTGGAAAAAACGCAAGAAAATTTTTATTTAGTCAAAATTGGAAAAAGCACCAGAACATTATTTGAAAAATACTCCAGAAACGTTGGAAATTAGGCCAGACAGGTATGGAAAAAGAGACAGAAAGTAAAATGGAAATTAAGCCAGATAATTAAAATAGACAACTCGTATTCTGGCCTAATTTCCAAACTAATTTTGGAAAAAAGATCAGAAAATGTTATTTATTTGAAAATTATCGAAGTTCACATACAAAAAACCTCGCACCCAGCCCAAATCCTACAGTGACCCCAAGAAGGGGGGCTGCAGGTGGCAGCAGAAAATTCTGGCTTTTCTTCATAGGAAAAAAGGCCAGACTTTGTATAGAAAATTTTCAGGCATTTTTATCAAAAAAAATCTGGCGTAATTTCCGGGAGCCGTCGGCGTCGGTCTGCGTATGGTCCCAATGGGTACATACCGTGTACAAGCTCTCTTTGTGCGCTCTCTGTTGACGTCAGAGCTTCATACCTATCTGACTTGCTACATGCCGTGTACCAACAACTTTAAAATGATTCCTGTCAATGAATGTGGCCAAAGTAGAGTCATAGATACTAAAGTCACGCCAGTTCAGTTAACCCCCTTTCACAGCATTAAATTTATTATGAATCAGAACTTTCAAAGACCATCCGGCTGACCATTTCTACTCCCACACACACTCATATGTAGTCTTAAATATAAAGATATTGAAGGTATACTAAAAGTCCACTCACTGTCAAAAAAAAAAAAAATATATAACCAAAGTAATCCCGAGAAAGGTAGATAAATAGATTCCCATACAGCCACTTTTACAAAGAAGTGATTATGCAACAAACTTGAGGACCAGATTCCTTAGAAAGGAGTCAAATTATTGAACATACGTAATGGGAAGAAACCATTCCAATTAAATGTACAACCATTTTTCTTTCATTTATTGTCCCTCGTCCTATCTGATGTAACTATATAACTTCTATAGAAAGTCAAAATTTTGTGTGTGTTTTTTTTTTTTGTCTGCCCATATTTTCGTCCTTTGTTGTATAAAAATGCCACGTGACAAAATTGTATGTTTGATATTAGAAAACGTGACATGAATAAATGAATATGTGTAATATTATCATCAGGAAATATAGGCGCTCTCATCAGAAATGGAGATATTAGCTTAAGGATATGACTATGAAGCGTGTCTAATTTTACAAAAAAAAAAAAAAAAAAAGGGTTTGATGTGGGAAGGTACATACAAATAAATGTTTTTAGGAGGGTCAGTAGTTGTCTTTAATGTCGAAGGGGATTTATTAAAACAAATGGTCTTTGAAAACTATCCTAGAATGTGACAAAAACAGATTTTGGGTTATTATTTCGTCTTATATGGCACGGAGATGAGATTTTTGTATAGGTAATCCAAGTGTAAATTTATTTCAAAGCCGAGGTGGATCCAATTTCCATAATAGAATTGTCGAAGATGCTATTTTAAAATTGATGTATGGACAGTTCTTTATTAAATTCCGTTTTGTCCCTATGGGAACGGAACCTTAAAAACTAGCTTTCTTAAAGATTGCGAAATATTTGTAACAGCTCTAGCTCTCGCTCAAAATGCTTCCACAACAGTTCTCAGCAGTAGGCTTATACCTATATTAAGGCTGTTTGCCAGTCATAGTGTACTCGCGTCCCAAATACCTAATTACCTTCCATGTATTAAGAGCTGTGCCATAGCCAGAGCTCTTACTTATTCTTTGATATTCAATAAATTTTCATATTCACGTGGGTTCAGTGGCTCAGTGGTTAGTGTGCTGTACTACACGTTCAAGGGGTCCAACGTTCAATCTCCGGAAAAAGTTCGCAACCCCTTGCGAACGTCTGACAAACATCCGAGAGTATAATTGATCTGGAAAGTTTCTCAATTCTGCCGTCGGACACGGCATAAAATTGTAGGTCCCGGATTTCCATTCGTTCCAAAAATAAAAACTCACACAAACGAATGGTTGTGAGAAGCTAGGTCTAGAGTGGCGCATACGGGCCTGTTGCGCCAAATATTTAATTGTTTATTTAATTTAACGTCGTCATATAGCGTTTTAAATGTTTTTGTCTATATAGGAGGTACCACGCCTACATTTTGTATGATATACGTCCATTTGTCAAATATCAAGACATATAGTGTCTTAAAAAAATTTGTTGTATTGAATGTGCCACACCTTTTCCTTTTCCAATTCTGCCCACATTTCGCAAAGTGCTTTGCTCAGACAATGATGAACGTCAATGTTCCAATTTTCTCCCATGAGTGTCGGGAAAAGGCGTTAGGCAATAACGCCCAAATCAATTTGGAAATAACGCCCAAAAAAAACTAGTACAATTTATTATTGCAAAATTTTTCGTCATTTTGGGTGTTATTTCCTTTCCAGGGTTCGTTTTTTTGACAAGCGGTAAAGCCCAAAATAGTACAGTGGCTGGCACAAGTATTTTGACAAAACAAAAGTTAATTCTGCTCATAATTTGAAACTTACTTCATGTAAATTTTGGCACCAATGGAAAGGTCATTTAAATTCCGTTTGAATGATACAAAACTTTCATTAACCCATTAAGTACCCATTTAAAAATTTTAGAATTTAGAATTTTTGTGAATGCCTACTGTGAATGCCTACTTTTTTACTATTTTCCTCGGTCCCAAAAAAAAAAAATGTTTTTATGCAAAAAGTTTCTTCAAACAATTCTAATAGGGACTACAAAAAAAATTCAAAAATCTTTTCCCAAATATTTTTTATGATTTTTTGAATGGGATGATCTCAGAAAAAAATTGTATGAAAAGGAGGAAAAAGTGGCTAAAATAGTGATTCTTAGCAATTTTCTAAAAATCATAAAAAATATAAGAGATTTTTGAAAAAAAATTGTTTGTACGTATTAAACTGCAAATAACTGCCACGTCTCTTTGTTAAAATTTCGCCCAAATTTTGTTATATGCTTCCAACAAAACACAATAGCATCATTTACCAAATTTTTCAACTATTGTTGCTGCAGGTATATCGTTATACGGAAGAGCTGCCACGCCCCCTATTCCGAAACTAAAATACCTTCCTAATCAAATATCCACTTTGATACTCTGTTATTTACTCCTTCTTCGATGTCCCAGAAGGCACTCAGTTATCCTGATACAGGTTGGTCTCTGTGGATCTGTTCGTCATAAAGTCCAAGGGGAAAAAAAAATTCAAAAGCAGGTGTGATATCCAAAAGATTACTGATGACGACACCAAACTATTCCATCCATCCCATGTAAGGAAAAGAAAAAACCATCACGACTCAGCCATACTCACATAGGACTGCAGTAGTCTATAAATGAGAAAAGGGATAAGAAACAATCTTTTGTACGTTATCCCTGGCAGGATTTTAAGGAAATAGAAAATTCCATTGGCCTTATGCCAATTCATTCGAAATCAGTGAAAAAAACTTTTCTACTCTGTTCCTTTATCCTTTTGGTTATATTTCTTTTTCCTCCTTGCGTTGCAACTTGAAAGTGTCAGGGAATCGTGTTGGTTTGTGGTGCAGGATTTTAACAATCAGTGCAACGAAACTATTTTCACACATCTTCCTTCGGATTGGAATAATGTCAAAAAGTTGTTGGTTATATACGAGTAGGTAAGTACATACTTGGGATTTTGTTGCTTGGTTGAGCAATTAGTTCTTATTGATTTATTTTCACCAATAAAGCAAGTCAATTTAATTATAAAGGAAGCAGCAACGGGATGATGTGATACAGGGATATAGAAAAGATCTTTGTTGAATGATGATTGGCTCAGTTTGGCCACAGTCCAGTTGTATGTACAGAAATATAGTCTTTAAATCCGTAAACTGTTGAGTGCAACAGTTGGAAAGTGTTTTCTTTCATTGTAATTGGTTCCCGAGGGATCGCGGCCTATCCTATAAATTTCTTCGTACATAACATTATATTTCATCACTCAAACCACCACCCTCTCTATGCCATTAGTATAGTCCCAAAAAGTTTTCAAATTTAGTTAAAGAAGTCCACCCAAGTCCAAGAATTGGATTTCTCCCAAAAAAAAAAAAAAAAACTAAAGTGGATTGCTGAACTTTAATCCAAAGTACGGTCATATCCATGCTCCCCTAAAAGGAAACGAAAACATTTGCGGCACTGTGTCAACGTTGGAGATTACCACACATTAAAAATGTAAAACCCAAACTCGTCATGTATATATGTGTGCATGCATGTACTGTACATATACGAGTAGGTATGTGATTATGTTATACGCTATTACACCCTTTTATAGATTGCTTCAAGGGACATGCAATAGCAGAAGATTGTGCTTGTTAGCTTCAACTGAGTTGGTGCTTCCTCCTAGACGAAGGATAATCATTCGTAATATGCCATTGACATGCACACGGAACATGAGCTTAGCTTTTCTACATCCGGGAATTGCTCGTATGTAGCTGTGGGATATCCATACGTATTCACCTTCGCTTTCTGCAGTAAATGTTGGACAGTCTTTCTGTTCTGAGACAAAACGCAAAGCAATGACATGGTATACACATTGGTGCCTATACCGACGACTTATATACTTATAGCCTAATCCTATATGTGGGCGGCTTGTGATTCCAACAAATTTAAGCTATAAATTCATTCATGCCATTTCAAGGAATGCTCCTGAATAATTCAATGCATTTTGGATTTCATTTCGATTGGTTGGGCAGACCTGCTGAACGAACGTATATACGTTATTGCTGACTAAATTGATCGATTACGACAAATTGGACCTACCAGGTACGTACATAGAGGCTTTAGTTTTTGTTCTTGTAATTTATTCAGTAGTGCGTGATTTTCCGATGGAACTGTTTATAACAGGATATAGCTGTTGTTGTGAATATTGATGTCATTAGCGAATTAATAAATAACTAGGAGCATTTGATTTGAATTGAAAATTGATTGGAGAGATTCTTGCAGATAACACAAGTCCTAGTTAGGAGCGTGGTCAGTTTTTCCAGACTAGACCGCATGGAATCCCAAAAGTTGCTAATGAAACTCACCAAGAGGTAACCAATAACCACCTTCAATGTGTGTAGTTGAAGAAAAGTCTCCACTGCGATGGAGATTTGCCCATAAAGGAGTTAATTCCTCCAGCATTCCAACACTGTTCTCAGTGACAAACAAATTGACAGTGACAGATGATCTGTGGTCACTATGTACCGCGCACACTCCGCATCGTTTCTTTCTGCGCATCTGCCAAAAAGGAATTCTTTTGCCATGCCATAAAATTGGTAACCATCATGACACATCTAAAGGGTGTTTTTTTTTAGAGCTATATTTCGGCAGCTTGTATCCGCGATCTTATTCTTTCATTCAAGACGCACCCCTGGCGAAGTCCAACGCCCCGAACACAGCTTTTACAGTTTGTGTAAAAAGATTGAATGGCTGTCAAGAGCGAACGGTCCACTCCATACTCCTGTAATACACTCCAGAGTTTACCTCGAGGGACTCGGTTGTATGCTTTTTCCAAATCTACGAAGCATGCGTAAACAGGTATACTCCCAACTCCCAAGCCTTCTCAAGTACCATTCTGAGGTCGGTTGTGCTTCTGCCGGGACGAACCACACTGCTCATCTGCTAATCGTAACTCGAGCACAGCTCTGCAACGCGTTTCCAGCACCTTGGCAAAGACTTTTCCGGGGAGACTTAAAAGTGATATATATACCCCTGTAATTGGAGCAATCCCTTTTATCTCCTTTCTTGAAAAGGGGCAAAATCACCCCAATCTGACAATCGCTGGGAGTTTCGGCGCATTCCCAGGCCGCTTTAATGACACGAGAGAGCCATTTAACTCCCTCTTCACCTAAGGCCTTGAGCCGGAAGGCCTTGTGGCCGGATTTCACCCAATCCGGCAGATTTGCCAGCTTTTAGCGCTTTGATGGCAGAAGTGGCTTCCTCTACCGTGGCACTATTTTCCGCTCTGCTCAAGGCAATGGATCTGTCATCCTCAAATGCCCTGGAAGAATTCAGAAAAGTGCTTGCTCCAAAATGTCCTCCTTATTAGAAAGAAGTGTACCATCTTTGGATTTGTCTCTTGGCGTATTATCTGCCAGAACAACTTGCTTGCAGATCTGTGATCATGGTCTAATTTCTCGCCGAACTCCTTCCAAGATCGTTCTTTGCAAGTTCTTTGCGCCTCAATGTACCGGTTTCGAGAAGGTCGTTTAACATAACCATTTAACCAAAAATGGGCCTCATCGGAGAACAAAATGAACGATTAGGTCGACCGTAAAATGGACGTAGTTGGGCGAACCGAACCATGGTTTTCAAAATAAGTTTATTCATCGTAAACTGGCAAAATGTACCAACCACAAATCAACTTTCAACTGTCAAATTGACAATCTGTAGAAAAAGTGTTGCCAGTTTAACAATCATACCTCTAAAAAAACACCCTTTACTATTGTCATAGTCACAATGGGCCGGCATGATAGATGCGCTACTTTAAAAAAAAAAATCCTTTCAAAAAATACCCATTAATTCACAATTAAATCGTTCTTTTTTATTGTCATTTGTCTCTCCTAGGCACCACTGTCTCCACCACAAGTTATTTAAGACTATAAGCCCTTATAAATGAAAAAAAAAAAAAAACAAAAATTGTTCCCAATTTATTTTCACATGTTTACTAACCCCGTCTTGCAGAGTCGCAGAGCCCTCGTAGCGATATTCACTTTAATGCATAGTTTCACCACAAGCTCACGAGTATAAGACGATCCACCAAAAGCACTTACAATCCAAGCGTTCCCTAATTTTCATCATGAAAAGAGGTCCTTTAGATATAACTAACATTACACAAGTGCACATTACATTTCGTGCACTCCAAATGCAATTAACTCCCCCGATTTAAAATTTGTTTTTTTTTCCGGGTCAATGTCTTCTCACATGAGTACATACTTGTAGTATACCCAAAAAACGGGTAAGAACCAGTGAATAATTGCAGTAAAAATTCCAACATGCTCATGGTAAGTTTTATTAGACGAAAAACTCCTCGGGAAGTTGTCTGTTGTAAATCTGGCACTTGGATCCTTTTTCCTCTCGAATAAACCGACGCAAACATGATATGTACGTATCTTTTGAAGATAGATTAGGAGTTAATGCTCAAGAAGGATGTCTTTGCTCCTGGCAATGCATCTTGTGGGGATCGTAAATGTTTTTTACATCAAGTAGTGTGTGTATACTTTTTCGAGGATTAATGTTAAAGTTGGTTTTGCTTAAGGGCATACAGAGTTGTTTGTCTTGATGTGTGTTGCTTGATTGTTATTAAAAATTTAGCAGCAACCATTTTGTTGAAGGTAGGTATAGACGAGGTTAGAAGTTCGTGGAAAGGTTTGTCTTTTCTTCACAAATAACCACCACCACTTTTAATCAAAGGACCATTTCAAAATTAATCTAATTGGGCTATGCAAAGCTTTTAATACCTTTTATCCCTTTCCGCGTCTTAATTAACTCTCTGAACCGGTTGTTCATGACCAAATACTCCCAAATATACCCACCACAAACCGTGGTTAAATGGAACATACTCTCGCTTTAGGGCGAACCGAACAAACTAGACCGCATTGTGTTTAGTACATTAACGCAACGTCATCATCATTAGGGGCGAATACAAACTCAACCTCTAGGATTAGGCGTTTGGAGTCAATAGCAATAGCTTCTCAATGTCAATTACCGTATCCCTGTAGGGCACATTATTTAGTAGTTGATATCCTTTGCATTTAATTTGGCCATTCAAAGCTAATGAAAGGACATTCACCCTGACCTCATTTTGGGTACGAACAGAAATCTATTCATGGCTTTAAGACTGATTGTATGACGCTCTTTTCATCAAAATATAGCCCAACAGTTTTAGATTAGACTGGAGTTAATAGAAAGGACTGTTTCTTCTACCATATAGTCATATACTCGTCAACTTCTTTGCACGATAACAGGTTAGACAAAACGACGACTCTGCTAAAAACGGGCATGACACATTTACATCATTCTGCCTCCGCGTAGAAGACCTAGAAGAAGGCTACAAGCGCTCTTTTTATGCAATGCTATCCTGACAAGCTGCCACTTGCTTAGCGACTTTTTTTTATTAAAGGGCTTCCAATCCGAGAAGTTTCTGAGAGATTGCAACCTTCCATCCTATATGTTGGCGCGTTGCTTCCAGTTTCGGTTTTCTTTGTCATCTCCATTCCTTGTGAAAGGACCCAGTTCAGGAATTGACCCCAGGCCACATTTTGTTCCATTTAGAAAGCTTAGAAAGGGCATTGAGGTATTTTCCTGAGATGATTCCTACCTCCACGATCTATGAATTTTGTCCTGTCCTGTCTGGGAAGCACTTCATTCCTTTTCTCTTGACAGTCTTGACGATTTGGCCAATTGCTTTTGTAACTTTTTTAGTAGTACAATCATCAATTAGGCACCAATCTAAAGCCCACATCTTCGCATCACACAAGGCCACCTAGTGCTTCGGTAATGACCAATTTTGGTCGCACTTTCTTATACACACAATACCTAAGACGGTTCACTGAACTGCCCTACAAGGACATTACAAAGATTACATCGTCCTGGTGAAACCAATTACGCCGCCTTTGAAAATCCTTAGATCAAAGCATAAATGCTCCAACATAATCAGGATAGTAGAGTTGTACTGGGAATCATGCGAGCAGTATAGTTGACAAATTTATTTCTCAAGGCCTTAATTAAGTGCCTTTCAATCATTAAAGCCGGCAACGTTATACCCATAAATTTACTTGACAACCCAGAGAAATCGTTCACAGACGACAGCCAGGATACAACTCTATATACTACTTTGTTCCAGTCCAAGTTTTGATGGGCGGTGAGTGATGGTGCTTTTATAGTTTAGAGTTTCAAAACCCCAAAACTTCTCGAAAACTTTATTTCAATTATTCATAAATAATTCATGAGATCATTTTCTATCTCCAGCTCAGGAGTGGTCTCCTTTTCAGTCAAAAAATACAAAAAGAAAAAAATATATATTTGTCTACTTTCGGCATGAAGTGTATACTGCAGGAGGACCATTATTGAAGAAGGACACAAAAGCTGGAGGATTGCATTTTCGGAGAGAGAAAGAGAAAATATCAAGTCAGCAAATAGAGAACCATAATTGGGTTTTTTGGTGTGTGTGTGTGTGTGTGTGATGGTACAAAGAGACAGAGGCGACACCCAAAAGTGGGGGTGGAGGATATATACATAAATCAACTACTCTGGCCCGACCGTAAAGTGGATAAATAAGGTTTTTGGGGCTATATGTGTGGATATCATGCTTCATTGGTGTGTGAACGTTGTATGATGTCAAGGCTAAGAGTTTTTCCAACTTGCTCTGTTGTAATTTGCCTGAGGCGAGACGAGGTAGGATATTTTAACTGCAAGGAACAGAAAGATGGACAGTTTTTTTTTGGATGAGTGTGCTATTTAGTTTCAGTATTAAGGAAGGAGAATTTCTATTCGGGGATAGCTGTAGCATGAAATCTAGGGTAATTTGGTGTTGCAGAGATAGACTACTCGTAGTTCAATGGAGAGGGGGAGTCATTGCGCTTGCTGTAACTTTATAGGTTACTTTATAACTAAGGTAGAAGTGGCATTTTTTATTTCATGAAAATTTTGTGACATTTTATAGTTTATGGCATCCTTATTGAGATCATCAAAGGAAAGTTTGATCTATATACGATATAGGTTCATAATAAACAGATTGATGTTCTTCTTATCATATATGGGGGTGAGGGTCAATATACATGTTCGCCATTCATAGTTTATGAGGGAAAATCGATTTTGTTACCGGGACCGTACTTGACTGGCTGTCCTTAAATTATATAGGTTGTGGTAATATTGTTTAGGCAAAATGATATCAGGCTTTGATGAGTTTTATGTTACCAATGGTTATGGTAGGTATACTCTTAAGGGATGGAATTGTTTGGCGGTTTTTGAGACTACCTCCGGAACGTCTCAAATTTGAAAGGCTTTAGATCATGATGAACTTGTAGGTAGCGCTGACAGATAAATGAGTTTAATTGCATATACGAAGGAGACTGAAAGACACAAGTTTGTTTCTTTAACTTATAAGCGGTATATTTTGATTTTCAAAACTGCATCTTTTCTTATGCTCTCTTGAATTTCTCAAGAACCATTTCAACTCCAACGTCATCCATATTAGCTGTCCTATAGCTAATTTGTCTTTGCATTTATAGCTTCGAGGCTGCGGAAATTATTCACATCCTCCTTCATGGTTATACCTCCAAGTCTCCTCTTTGGCGTATCTCCCACAAGCCTTACAATTCAATTCTCGTCTCCTGAAATTGTGTGCGATTTTATTGCCTCGGCCAACCATTGGATGCTTTAATCATTTTTATTGTCATAGGAGGAGCTCCGCTGAATGTCCCTATTTCACACGCAATTGTGAATTTTTCTTTTTATATCTATTCTCATCCTGTAAATGCCAAGCGAAATATCCTATCTTTTCTATCCGCAATTTTATGACTTTTATTGTGCCATCCTGGCCTAGTTTAACTGAGTGTGGTTCCTTCATTGCTATGGTCAAAAGGATGAGGCAAAAAGTGATGGGTTTCCTTGTTTGTTGCGGTATGCTAATATGCAAAAGGGATTTTGAATTTATCTCAATTGTCGTTCTTTTGTAAAATTGTCTGGCTCAGCATGGACTTTCTTTGTACTCTGGCTGATGGACATGGTGAGAATCCGCCTCGATATTGTTATGAAAAAGGATTTCTTCTTAGATCGAGGATGACTTGGATTGACACCACATTCAATGGACGCATTGTTGAGCTACAAAAGAATTTCTTTTGGGTGGGGATAAATTCTGTAAAGAAAATTTTATTAGCTGACAGGAGTTTTCGTGAATGGGTAAGACTTTGTTTCGTGTAGTCCGATTCTGAATAGATGAATGACGCGGAAGAGGCAAAATCACAGAAAGGACTTTTCCTAACCGAAGCAAATAAGTTGGGATTGTGCCCCTGAATTTGTAATAAAATTTTCCAATCGCTCTAATATAATGATTTCCAACTACTTTTAATTTTTCTGTGGAGTGCCACAAGGTTCCATTTTCTTACCGATACTTTTATCGCTCGCTTGTCTTTCTGTCGGGTGACTTTATACAGAGCCTATTTATGGAGCCATATATTTAAGAGATGGTTGCCATCATCTTTAACAAAGTACCGACTCCAAAGTAAATACAAAACTTCAAACTTTCAATCACACTTTGATTAGGCAGATGTTGCAAATCGGAGATAATTTCCCCCTTGCAACATTGTTTAAATTATTCCCTTTTGAAAATCACAAATACTTACTCAAAGGCATATCTGAAACTATTTTAATTGGAAAATATTTCAATCAGTTGTAGTTGGAGTCGAAGAAAACGAACGACATGGGGGCATCCTAAGGCGACGTGATTTAAATTTTCCTTTTTACCAAGGATAAGACGAAATTTTCAACAACTTATAGCGATCAGCCCACCAGCATAAGAAGCACGTCCCATCAGAGTCTCTCTATACCACTTTCAATAAAAATTTCGTATTTTATTTCACTTTTAATTGAAAGCGTGAAATTACAACGACAGACATCGCTAATGAGTAAATCCTCACAAAATTTGTTAACAAATTTGAACATCGCATCGTCTTCGTCGTCATCGTCATATCCTTTGCAGGAGTGCTGCTTGCAACTTGTGTTTCTGTCTTTCATCGTATTAAGGGAGGGAATAGCGATAAAATATTAAAATGCAAATAGTTGCGAATGGGGAGGTTGCTGCTATGTACATTTACATTGTATATCCTTTAAAATCCTTACGTTGTATCTTACCCTGTTACGATGGAAAAAGTGTACACTTCTCAGCAGTGATGAAGGCATCCTGTTTTGTAGAAATTGCTGAATAATGGTTTCAATTTTGTGTGCATTTTGTTGATGTAATTGGCATTGGATGGGCATTTTCGTACCCGTGCGCTGGTCTTTTGTAGATGGAAGTACCCCTGCAAGACAACGGTCGAGTTGTTTTGCTATTACATTGCATTACCTTGTCTTTATGTCTATTTGAAGCTTAAGGCGAGTTTTGATGGGAAAATGAATATTGTTGTGGGTATTTATAATTTATAAAGGGTGCAGTTGTAACTGCCAACTGGGTGGGGTTTTGACTAGTCTTTAGTCATACTTACGGGTCTCATATATCAGACCGAAATTCCTGATGTTAGTCTTAGACTGACGACAAATTTGTTCTTACTTCCTTAGGTAGCGCTACAGTCCGGGCAGGGCCTGGGTCTCTCTCCAGTTAGCACGATATTTGGCTAACCGCCTCCAGTTAGCCACTTTTGCGCGCCACCTAAGGCGAGGTCTTCCTCTACTGCGTTGTCCCTCCGCATTGAAATCGAAGACTCTTCGGGCCGGAGCGTTAGTGTCCATTGCCCTAACCATCTTAGTCGAGTGACACGTACTTTTCTGACCAGGTCGATGTCGCTGTAGGTACAGCTCGTAGAGTTTCTTGTTAAATCTCTTCTTCTAAAGCCCGTCAATGCGAACGGGACCGAAAATAACTCAAAGAATTTTGCGTTCGAAACAACCAAGAGATCTTCTTTTTTGACATCAATTGTTTCCGACCTTTATGGAGCAGCTGAGTCCTCCATCGTCATTCTGTACAAACTGACAAGTTTGTCAGGGATGTCACAACTTATCATGGCTCTGTATTGCTCGTATGCTGTCATATGCGGCCTTAAAATCGATGAATAGATGCTGACTATCGATTTTGACTTCTTGGGTTTACTCTGTATTGTGAATATTTGGTCGGTTGTGGATTTACCGGGCCTAAAACCGCACTGATAGGGTCCAATCAGTTCGTTGACAAATGGTTTCAGGTGTTCACACATTACGGCAGACAGGACCTTGTAAGCGATGTTAAGGAGACTGATGCCTCTATAGTTGGCGCTGTTTAGAGGGTCTCCTTTCTTAAGGATCAGGCAACCAATGCTGAGGCTCCATTCATCAGGCATACTTTCCTCTGATCAAATCTTGGAGACGAGTTGGTGTATGCTCTCTACCATGGTGTAACATCCTGTCCTCTGCCTTCTGCTTTCTGCTGTCTTTGCCGATCGAGTCACAATTTTTATTTTTATTGTTTATTTGACTGACGTTTTACACTACTAGTTGATAGGATTAGGATACTACACGTGCCATCTCCCGCTCGGCAGTTAAACCGTCCGGTCCAGCAGCCTTGTTGGACTTCTGCTTGGATATTCGTATCTTCATACTTCATTTTGGTGAGGTGGACGGAAGTCTTGGCTTTCATCGTCCAGATTGAATGGTTCATTCTGCCTGACAGCGAAATTTGTGTCGACTTCGCCGTTTAACAGTCTGTGGAAATAATTTATCCATGTCCTCAGCACCGACTGTGACAGATTTCCTTGTTCGTCTCTAAAGGTTCCTGTTCGGGTCTTGTTTTCGTGGCACGTTCTTTTTAACTTTTGATAAAACTTCCGAACATTGTTCCTGGGGTAACACTTCTCCCTATCCTCTATAGCTCGCTTCTCATGCTCTTTCTTTTTCCTCCGGAGAAGCCGGTGTTCTTCCCTCCCCTTTTGCTCGTACAGCTCACGAGCTGATCTCGTCCTTCTCTGCAGCCCCGCTTTGTGGGCGAGTTGCTTTGCTGCGTGTGCTGCAGGCACTCTTCATCAAACCAAGGGTTTCAGTATGATGGTCGGGTGAAACCTAGCACATCAGTTGGGGCGTTTCTGATAGATTCTTGGCATCGATGCCACTGATGGTCTTCAGCACTTAATGCTGTTGGCTGTACAGGACTTGTCGAGAGGTTGAGGGATACGCGATCGGCGAAAGTTGTGCCGATCGCGTTATCACTGTTGTCTCCTTTCAGTATTCCTCGTTGTTGTGGTGTCTGGAATATCTACAAACGTACCTTGAATACAACAAGCTAGTGATCCGAGTCTATGTTGGTCGCTCGGAAACTTCGGACATCTAGAATACTGGAGGAGTGTCTTGCGTCGATTGCAACATTGTCAATTTGATTGACGGTTCCTTTGTGAATATCGAGGTGAGGAAACCCTTTGCTAGCTATAGTAACATTACCTTCCACAGCAAAGTTAATTAGCCTAAGTCCGTTTACAGGCGTAGTTTCATGTGGGCTGTGCTTTCCGATTGTCCTGAGGAGATATTAAATTCAATATTGAAAGGAATTTCTTAGCTGTTTCGAGTTAAACCCGGTCAGCTTGCGAACTGCCACAATGCGCACTAGAGCTTGTCGCAAACTAGTCTTTGCTTCAGTTTTTTCGTATCTAAGCTTTGTACGAACATGAAAATCCAGATCGTTATTTTTTCGGCACATGTACTCATAGCCCCTCCTACTTTAACCACTAAAACTTGAGAGTATATTATTCAAAATTTTTACCACAAAACGCATAGCTAGGTCAGCTGTAGATTCGACCCGATTTTAAATTGACGTGGTACTTGTTTACATCAGAACCCCATACTTATCGAATGAATCGAAAGTGTTATAACATTTTGCACGACATCATTGTACAGCCATTATATTCAGTCATAGAAATATGAAACCTTACAAAAAAAGAGGCATAACTCCATTGACCTCATTCGAAACACCGTCATACTTTCAGGGACTGTACATATACGCTGCCCTGTAACACTGCAAAACAGTAATCACAGTTTTTCAGATAATTTAAGCAATCACCAGGTTGCGACTGAAATCAACCCTTTTTATGACACGCCATGTTCTCTAGACAACTGACTCAACTTGGCATGGCAGTAGGTACTCCGAATACTGTTTCCTCCAGCGACTTTAATACCCTATTCGACTTACTGTGCAAGAAATAATGAAAAACACTTCTTTTTGACTTGCTAACTTCTTCGTTTGCCTAGTGGTATTATTTTCTACGCCATTATTAGATCAAGCGATTGCAAAACCTTTTTTTTTTGTGCGGTTTTAAGTTACTTTTTTTGCACCCCCTCTTTGGGATTACAAGCGTCTGCCGGCATATCGTGTCAGTATACGATGGCGACAGGGTGTCTTTATGTTAAGTACAACTTTGATCTGAAATCAATTTAAATTCGTATCTACATTCACTTTGTGCCATCTTGGATTGATGGAGTCCGCCTGAGGATATTACGAACCATTTGTAGTAGGTACTCAACAAGTTGCAAGTAGTCTGTCACATAATCTAATTAAGTATCGGTCAGGAAATTGCCAGTTAACCTACTGCAATGTCCCAGCTTTTAATGGATTAATAATAGCTATTGGAAACGCCTCCTACTACCTTTAACCATTTACTAAGTTAATATTCTTCGACCCATCCCCCTATAAAATATGTATGCCTTACTCGGACCCATGAGCAACCTATCCTTTTATGTAGAGTGGGGAAGTTATCGTTATTAAAAATAGTCAGCTCTTAGAAAATATAATGAATGGTTATTAAAGCAACAACTCGATTGCCTACATAGTTTCAAGGATAATGTAGACGTATTGATTTTCAACTTTTGAAGAATTTTTATGAAGTAGACAAATGAATTTTTGAAGCAGCAATTAACATATAGACCTCCTTTAAGAGTAATTATTTCGAAAAGGACATGAGATGGGGTTAGGTTATGTCCATAATGTTGGTTTGGTTTTTATGCACATGTTTGCTCTTGTGAAACTCGTCACAAGCTTTCCCTTTTGTTTGTGACTGCTTAAAGTCTTAAAATCGTATTCTATTGAGGCATTTTTGACACCTACCACTTGTTTGGTGGTTTTATACCGACTTTCTTTTAAATGACAAAGAAGTCGAAGAATGGCTACATAAACACGTACATAAACACATTTCGGCACTTTAAAGAGCCATCTATCGTCTATACTAGGACTAGGAGGCTTTCCCTATTGTCCGAGTAACTAACAACAAATTTGCAGAGATTGCTGATGTTTCTGTTATGAGTTTTACTTCACTCGTAAATAATAAGAAAGGTATCTTTCAATATCTCCACCGACCCTTGAAAACAAAAAAAAAAAAAAAAATCATTTACAATAACAACAACAGAAAAAATCGTGTCAATCGCGTCATACATGACACTCTACAAAATTTTTAAGTGTCATGCCCATGCGTGGGACAACAATTTGTGATTGACAAGATCTCCACCGACACTTGAAAACAAAAAAAAAATGCATTCACAATAACAACAAAAGAAAAAATCCTGTCAATCGCGTCATGCATGACACTGTATAAAAGTGTTAAGTATCACACGTGGGACAAAAATTTGTGACAAGATCTCCTCCAACCTTTGAAAACAAAAAAAAAACATTCGCAATAACAACAACAGAAAAAATCGTGTCAATCGCGACATGCATGACACTGTATAAAATTGTTAAGTGTCACGGGTGGGACAACAATTTGTGTCATAATGTCAAATGAAAGTCAGTCATTCAGTGCCACATTCAAATCAGTCATTTTGCCTTTACATTTGAGTCGTGTCAATTGTGTCACGTGCCGTTAGATAATTATTTTACAGTACTTACGACTTTTTAACTGGCAACATCTTCTGTGAACGTCTGATGGTCTGATACATGTCCGACAATAACTTTGTTTTACTGAAGATTTTAAGGTACACGGACAATTTCAGTTGCTTATAAAAACCAAATCGAAAAAGTTGGCCCAAATACTTACTGGTAAACTCTTGCCAACTAAAAGAAGAGAACTACTCAGTGACATTACAATGTTTTCACGCAATCCCTACCAAAATCTATCAGAACGTGTATCTCTATATAGCTTTCTTTAAATATAATCCAATACCCCTAATGAGACTCTCATCAATTGAAAGGCACAGCTGTTTAGATTTTTCAATTCCCCATCTGTCGCTAGTTTCCACAATAGTGCCGCATATTCAAACACCTTTTACATCGCAACAAATAGTTCCATAAAAGAAGCAATGGTATTTGCCAAAACTGAGTCCTTCAACTAGGTATATTTTGGGGGATATTTTGGAAAGTCGATTACTCTTTCTTCGAAGAACAACTCTGTAAGGTTGTTACAAATTTGACATTCCAACTGACAGTTTATCGAACGTCTATGGACCCATATGTTGTCAGATTGCATACTTTCCGAAAACTGAACTGGGGAAAAAGTCAACTTTATTGTCACGTGCCGTGTCATTATTGAATTGTCAGTATTGAATAACCTTTCAATTTGACTTCAAAACGATATGATACCACATTGGTGGCAGCTGGATGTATGTGGAGTGTGTGGGCCGTGAAATCTCTTTTGTGTAACTATGTGCAACCGTTTTGTATCAATTTGATAAGTTCTAAGAAAGGACGAAATAACCCATGAATGTTGAATGAAATATCATGTAATGGCCAAGTGGTGAAATTAATGGGACGAATTTGTTTAGTTTTTTTAGGCGCCCTCCTTCATCGACAGGGACGGGCATTCAAGTTGATCGTAGAGCGTAGACACCCCAAAAAATTACATTGAAGTGTGTGCGAGCCCATTTCAACTCTTGTCATACATTTCCTCTGCCATTTGCTAAACTGTGTACAATTGGAACTCAATAGCCGCCCTTTGCAAATGCACATGTTGTACATATGGCTGATCCGACCCTGTTTGACTGATTTTGACTAATTGGTGATCAACGCTCTGCACAAACGCGGTAAGAGCTAGGAACTAGATACATAGTTTGAATCGAATTTCCTTTTATTGGCAAAGTGAGCACTTAGAAGTGATTTGGGGAAATTCGAACTCCTAAAAGGGGGAAAAGGGGGGTCTTCTTATTTTTCATTCAATCGATTTCAAAAATTAAATCAGTTCTCCTGATTTTGGAAATTTTTCATGGGACCAAGTTATTAGCGACTGGAAAAGGAGACATATTCTGATAAATAAAACAATATGTCCTGATTGATTGGCGATCAACGCCCAGCTCAAACGCAATCAGAGCTAAGAAGTAAATATTTTGATTCAAATTTCCTTTTATGGCCAAAGTGAGCACTTAGAAGCGATTTGAATTTCGAGTTCCAAAAGGGGTAAAAGAGGGGGGCCACATTTTATACAAGAAAATTATTCTTGTGGACCGAGTTATTAACGACTGGAAAAGTATTCAGTATTCAGTAATTAGTCAACTTACCGCCCAGCCGAACATACAAGTCCTAAAGACTGTAACGAAACGTAATTCCGTGGACTTTTAAAGGGACAATGAAAGCCTAAACTAGTAGGAATTATTAAAAAAAAAAAAAAAATATTGTAAGCATAACTAATAAAGACAGTTATGGAAATGGGAATAGGAATTTTCGAGTTGATCAGCTTTTAGGAGAAATTTGATTTGAAAGAGGGTTTCAATAGACGTACCTACCTATATTTTCTTTTATTTGTCAGGACAATACATATTATTCTTTAGGATGTTTGGTAGATATTCGTGTAACCTTTGGTTTCCTGGGGGTTGAACCGGACACCCTTCACTCAGTTATCCATAATTCTTTTTCGTTGTGTTCTGCTTTTCTAGATTAAGTCATTCGAAGATCTTCTCCAAAGTGAGTCCAATATGAGAAAGAGCGGTCACACTAAAGTGAGTGATGTCTCGACTATAACTCAAAAGGTGTGACCGGTGTTCAATTTGCCTGAGAAATATCAGCTTCTGCCTTAGAAGCGAAGTGTTTCAATCAAATTGACTGTAACAGTTTGGATCATCACATAAGTTCTTTGCTAGATGCAATTATCGCAAACTATGACAGACATTCAAGCGAACCAATCACCCCCAAAAGTAACACACACACAACATGTACCTATAATACCAACTTATAGTCAAGTGTTATTCTAGATCAAACTACACTGCTTATAAATAACCTCATAAGCTTGCAGCAGATCATTTGAATTGCAATAAATGGTTATTAAACTCGGTAGCTTCATCCTTCTCGACCGACTCGCTATCTGCCTTTTTCCATAAACAAACTTCCACTTAAGATTCCATGTAAACTACACTACCACAGTTCAGGAAGGAGTACCCAAAAAAGCTTGTCCTGATTGGAAAACAATATGGATTACATTTATTGCAATTCTGCTTGCTTCTGCCGTGCACACACACAGTTGGAAATTCAATTGAGTCTTTCTGTTTGCAAATGCTAGTTTCTATAGCCTTTGGGTGATCAAACGGATATGTATCTGCTGAATTCCCCACTCAATGTAGATACTTGGCAAAGATAAAATTCGACTTCAACGATTAAAGTTATGAACATGAACAGAGCAATATCTTATCGGTAGAGAATTTCAATTGAATAGATGCACAACTATACATGTTTGTCATGAAGTTTTAAACTTTCTGGGGTATTGAGGAAAAAGTATCTACATTCGTACATTTCGTGCAATTCGGACTTGTTTACTGGCTATGGCTATGGGTATATTGTTTTCAAATACCCTCATCATTATGCATCCATTGTGAACTGGAACAATGAGTTGTCAATATGTGCTCGGTATTGTGTGTACAGTACATAGCTGCTTACTTAAAAATGTACCTTAGTCGAGTGTCATTAGCAAGTCCCATTTGAATTAGTAAATGCGACCGCTTCATTAGCCTAAATGGAAGCAATATATGGCGCGTATTGTTTGTAACAATACCCTATTCAGGGACAATACACGTTGATTTCACCCTAATTATGGGATAATACTTTAGAAACAAGCGCTCAATTAGAGATGGACGTGTGTGTGTGTGAGTATGGTATAGATGGTACATGGTACCCCTGGTGTGGTTTTAAAGCTTCTGTCATATTGCTAATTGTTCGTAATTGTTTGAACGAACGAGTCTCCGAAGAGAGGTAATGAATTCTTGAATAAATGGGTTCTTCCCTTTAGCAAGGGGTATATTGTCATATGGTTTTAAATCACTATCATTAGGGGATCATCCTGTAGGCTGGGACAACTATATCTGAAAGGTAAATTGTAAAATTCAAAAAATCCTCGTCGTAGAAAAAGAAGTCGGGATTTTTAGAGAGAATTTGCATTTAACAATTTTCTAGCCTAATGCATTGGGGTCGTTTTGACATTACAAAGGTTTATTTTATAGTCTACTAGCCACGCCCGCGGCTCCGCCCGCCAGCTTTCCTCTTTTCAACCCTTATAAGACGAATTTTGAAAAACGATGAATGAGGCATGTAATAATTTAGACTTTTCTATCAACATACAAACTTTCAAGTTCATACGGGTCACGGTTCGTGAGACCCCTTTACTCCCCGCGACCCCCTTACTCCTTAACAATTCTCACCCACCACCCTACGGCCTAATTTGGCCACACATCAATAAATCAGAAAAATAATCATAAAAATTGGACGAATGGTTCTCGAGCTATGGAAGGACGAACAGACGGACGTTGCATTTTATATAGTAGTATGGATAGCTTATAATTTATTATATAAATCGTATAATAAGTCCTTAGGCTATGCCGTTCATTGACACGCCTACTTTTTGGGGGACGTTTTTTTAACCAAAATGTACTTTTTTCTGACCTCGCTGCCCTTAATTTGTCATTTCTTTCACAGTTCTTAATTAATATAACAAAAAATAAAAAAAAAAAAAAAATTAAAAATAGGGATCCAGATCGTCCTTAAATATTTTGAGCTATCAACCAGCTTATTGCTTCATCCAGAAGCTGAGGAATACAGACCAAAATTCGAACATGATCCAAACAATTTTACTTTATCAAATCGCGAAAAATATCATTAACTGTTGTTATTGATCTGGTTCTGATTTGAGGTGTTGGGTGTACTGTGAGTCGTTTTCTCTGTCGAAACGGAACGAAAAAGAAGTATGCGATACGCGTGTGAATCAACAAAGACAATGGTCTTAATATAGATAAGGAGTAGCTCTATAGTTGGTGTAGTTTAGATGGTCTCTGATGGTATTGAGGTTTTTTTAACCAGGATTAAATTCCTCCGACCAAATATTAGCATAAATCTCTTCGCCACGTACGGTTCCATAGACTTAAATAATTTCGGTGACAGACTTTATTTGATTTATTGAATTTTTTTATTTGTATTTTTTATACGGGAGGTGCCACGCCCCTTTTTTAAATTTTTAATAATTTTCATAGGAACACCCTTAATTTTAAAAAAAATTTAAGGTTTTTTTTATGGGAGGTGTCACGCCTCTTTGTATAATTTTGACCAAACAGAAACACATTTGGGTAAAAAAAAATATTTCCCAAATTTGAGCTCAATCGGTTCAGTGGGGTTTTAGATATAAGATTTTAAGTTTTTTTTGTATGGGAGTTGCCACACCCCCTTTTTAAGTTTTAACCAATTTTCACAGGAACTGCTTTTGGCCAATAAAAAATATTTTCTTAAAATTTGAGTTCAATCAGTTCGGTAGTTTTCTAGATATAATATTTTTTAGGTTTTTTTTTTTGTATGGAAAGTGTCCCGCCCCTTTGTAAAATTTGTACCAAATGTGAATCTAAACCATCCTTGGACTCACTCAAACACACACACAAAATTTCATTAAAATCGGTCCAGCCGTTTGGGAGGAGTTCAATTACAATACACGTACAGATGAATTTTCTTTATATATATAATTCTTCTGTACGTGTTTGTAACCGAACTCCTCCTAAACGGCTGAACCGATTTTAATGAAATCTTGTGTGTGTGTTTGAAAGGGATTAAGGATGGTTTAGATTCACAATTGGACCCAGTAGGTGGCGCTGCGATCCGATTACACAAAATTAAAAATAATAATCACTCAACAATACAAAAAATTTAAAAAGCAAGAATAAGCTCATGAATAAAATTTCAAATAATAAACACTAAAAAAAATTCATAATTCATAAAAATTCATAAACAAAATGAGAATTGACGGACAATGAAAATGTACGAGCAGGCAAAACATCTACATATATATAAAAAATTGTTGCAAGTGTCTTGTGACTTTATAACTCACGAACGGTCAAAAAACACATTCAAAATCTTATATCTCGAAAACCGTCGTACCGACTGAGCTCAAATTTACAGACAATCTTAGGTATTATCCTGGGAGTGTTCCCGTGAAGATTGGTCAATATAGGGCGTGGCAACTCCGGGCGTGTACAGCTATATATTATATAAAAACGTTGGTGCGTATGTAAGTCCGATAATGGCCACTGAACCACTGAAGCTATCCGCCTTCATTCCTATAAAAAAAAAAATTATTGAACAAAAATATCAAAATAAATCTTGAAATATTTAAAATAACTATTTTAGGCAGAACAACGTTTGCCAGGTCAGCTAGTTTATTTATATAAAAATGTAGCGCTTCCGATCCGCTTGTGAAGTTTGTCTGTTTGTATGTGAATTTATTCACGTATCACATTAAAACTACTCCCACAATCCGTATGGATTTCTCAGATACATCATATAGCAACATTTAGTTTTTATTTCATTTTCAAAGAAAAAAAAGTTCTACAGTTAAACCAACTTAGTCCTCTCGTACTAATATAGGATTTCTCCTCATACCATCATAACACCGCACAGCTGGTTAAATCTTCTTCCACCCTAGGCTATTCCACTCAAGATAATTGTAATTAAAATCACTTTTTCCCCGTAGCCCATAATCGGATTCTATCAGCTGGATGTAGATACCACTTGTGTGTGTGTGTGTATTTTTTTTCTCGAAATGATATTTTAATTACTATCTCTCGTTCACTAGTCCTGGCTATAACTGATCCAGCAGAGCTCTATCCACTATATTGTTGATAGTCTCCTCATCAAAGAAGTGGTAATTTATCCTTTGACACAAAGTGACATGGCATAATTATCCTACCAACTTCCGTCTTAAAATGTCAACACGATATGGAGAGAGAGTCTGGCGGAAGAGGTAAAATAAATTTATAAGCACTTTTAACTTTTTTTTTTGTTCCCGTCATCGATAGCCTTTTATAAAAAAAAAAGTTAATATTGCGCTACTTCCGAGTATCGACAAAGATATGCAATAAATCTCATTAAAAAGTTAAAATTGACTTTCAGCACAAAACAGCAACTAGCTAACTTGCAGAAAGACTCTAAAAAAAAAACTAAATAAAAAGAATATTTGTTCTACCGAAGGATTGCGGTCAAGATAAGGGGAGGGTTTCAAATTGAAAATGAAATCTATTGCGAAACTATTAAGATGGATTGCGGTTGTGAGAGGGAATCATTTTCTGCAATCAACATGGCAGAGAGTCCTCTGTAATAAAACTCTTGCCAAACGATCTCATTCTGTCTGGGAGAAAAAAAAATTTGCATCCTCCAGATGAAAGGGCCGGAGTAGGAACACAAAGTGTGAAGGCACAACAATCGTAAAGTTATTCAGGCAGGATATGCCAGAAGGTATTGAAAATGGGAAAACTTTTCCACTATGGATATTTGTCGAGTGTTATATTGTTTTCTTTGTTTTCTTTATTCGCCCAGATCCGTCATTGACAATAATTTGTTTTGCATTCTGTATTAGTTTTTTTTTATCTCTTTTAACAGACGATGCGGTCATTTGTCTGTAAAGGAATAAAGTCTCCTTTGGTGAACTGTTGGGTAGAAATCTGTGAAATATTTAAAGGCTCTTAAGTGCCGGAAGTTGAAAGTTGATCCGGTGATGACATTTTGACTATGAATTGGAAATTGTTGGGATATGGGTTGGATTGTGGTGGTGGGGGGCATGCATGGGGCAATTCGATAGGTTGAGAGATACACGATCGGCAAACGTTTAAAATCAAATCTCCTCACCATTACTTCTTAGCTGTTGAGTTTGAGGTATCCCGTATCCCCATTCGTAATAGTTTGAGTCTATGTTGGCAGAAAATTTGGATATCTGCAATACTGGAGGAGTATGTCTTACATCGATCGCAATATGATTGATTCAGTTGACAATTTTAGGATCTGGGGTGTCCCATAATTCACGCAAAAAGTAATTTTGATAGAAAATACTGATTTTTAATTAGAAAGCTTAAATTTATTGATTCATAGAGTATAAAGATTGGGGTTATGTATGGAATAGCCGCCACGGCGTTGCTTACAAGTAAAGTACGTACTCTTTTATTAAACTTTTCTATGACCGTTTCGCATAAATGTGGTTGAATTTCATTAATACACCTCCCAATGTCCTCTTCCAAGGCGTTGGTGGTCGTGGGCTTTATTGCATAGACCTTTGACTTAAAAAAACCCCAAAGAAAAAAGAACAATGGTTTTAAATCGCAAGATCTGGATGGGCAATTCTGATCGCAAAGACGGCCGATTAAACGATTAGGAAATGACTCAGGCAGTAGTTGAATTTTTTCTCTGTGTGTATGGCATGTGGCGCCGTCTTGTTAAAACTACATGTTAGTCACATCCATATCTTGTAATTTAGGCACAACGACTGGGGGTTATCATGTCAACAAAGCCTACGCGCTGCATGGTCAATAGTCTTCAGTTCTTGAGTCCATTGATCCTTGAAAGAATGAAGTTTCTAGTCTTTCGTGAGAATTCGCAGTAGAGAGATTCACGGAATGCCCAATTCTTGACTACGGTGCCGAATTGATGTTCCTGGACTGTCAGCAATACTCTCGCGAACTGCTTCGATGTTTTCTGTTGAACGACTTGTGACAGGGCACCCAGAGTGTTTAAGATCACTAATTCATCCAGTCTCCCTGAATTTTTCAATTATTCTCTTCACAGCTGATGGTTTTAAATCACTATGACGGCCATATTGCGGACTGTAGCTGACAAACCTTCATTATTTTTAAAATATTGGTGAACAACGAAAATGCGTTGTTCTTTCACATAGCGCTCCAATTTTACTAACCCCGAACTGTCAGCTGTCACATTGTTATGTTTTTTTCCGTTGACATCACTGTAGATACTATTAAATGGCGCAAATTCAAATTTTGCGTGAATTATAGGACACCCTGTACATGTTTCTTAATGTTGAGATGAAGAAACCGCAGCAAATTGATAACCAAAGTAAATTTCCAGTATGTGTCATGTAGGCTACTCTTTTCCACTTTATACTACCAAAGATAACCGAGATCTTTATTGAGGATCTCTGTAGTGACAAATTTTTCCTCATTCAAATCCACTTCGGCAATGTAAGGGCTGCCGTTGGCTCATCAAGGGTTTATCCGTTTTTCATATAATTGTTTCAATACCCTGACTAGTCCTCACCGATCTCAGCTCCAAATTTATCGGAATAGCTCACGTATATCTGTCCTATTGACTGCCGACGACAGCGTTGTTTTAATCTAGCTAATTCTTCTGCCGTACGTCCTTTTTCTGAGGGGCTCATGTTAGACTTCTAAGACACGTTGACTCAGTCATTCGGATAGAGCATTTTGTTGTTTTTTTTTTATGGCAAGACTAAATCCCGTGGCTACCACGGGGAAGGACAATAAACACTAATGAAGTTACTGAAGCTGAAGACCGCCAATTTAATGCCAACCAGAGCAGCGCCTACCCTATTCATACACTCGACTCCCAAGCACCACGATTTATCAGCAAATCTAAAAATACCAAACTTGCTTTACAAAAAAGCCCATAAACAGATCGAAAGATACCGAAAGATGAGCTCACAGGTCTCATACTTTAAGCTCTGATAGTCCCACGCATGAAAAATCTTTACAATTTTTTTGTTGGCATGAAAACTGACGGAATAACATATAAATTTTTTAAAGCGACCTAGAGTAGTGCCAGACAATGAGGAGGCGTACGGGATACAAATCCCAAGTACAATGACAGTCTTAATGGAAATCCCTCTCATTTGCTAGCGCCTACGCAGTTTTTTTCTTCGTCATAATTCGGTCCTTCCAACCTGTCCAGCTCCTCACCTCATATACCAAATCTATGTACATCAACATTCTGGACACCAACACCTCAATGGATAAACGCCACTTTTATAGCATCAATAAATTTCTAGACCCACCTCTCTGCCTTTGTGACCTATTATCACCAATTTATCGCATTTCCAGTCATAATACCGGCATGGTACCACCACCTGTCGAAGGTGAATACAGTGCGCCTAGACTTGGTAAGGATTTTGAATTAGCTTCCAAAATGTAAGCCATTTGGTGGGAGTGGGAGTAGGAGAATGGAAGACATTCACCATTCATTAGGATTCAATGTAAAGTGGAGGTGTTAAGCTCAAAATGATGACTGCATAAAAGTCGAAACAGATGTGTGAATAAGGTCATTGCGTGCTCTAAGACATATGCGGTTAACGAACTCAAAAGTTGTCCTTGTTTATAGACGGCGGATAATTGAATTAAAATTCATTTAATCGTCTCGTCGTCGCTGGATCAATATTTAATGAAATGGATAAGACGAGTTATTGACAAGATTGTGATTGATTGGTTACTGCGTTGAATGCCTAACATTGACAGTTGTAATGGAACTTGAAGGAAATAGAAATCGATTTGTTTAACTATGGACTATGTGGTCTATTCATCTACATCTAGTCTTTGGTAGGGAACAATTATGAACTTTTTGGTATATCCAAATGAAATTTACATTTGGCTAATACGTTACGGAATAACGTGTATTCCTTTAGCAACGTGCTCTTATCAAGTTTAATCTTAGAAGATTAAAAATTAATCCATGTTGGTGAGGCTTTTATTTTTTATTTACGCAAATAAAAGCTTTCTACATTTTGAGAAGGATTTATTCAGTGGAAAATGCAGTGCTAAACGCAGAGTGAATTTTTCAGGATCTACTTGATCCCTCTCGTAAAACAGAAAAAGTGCTAGTTTTATTTTTTCCTTCACTAACATACAGCAGTAGGTATGTATAGATGCAAATGGATTAGAAGTAAATACTTGTGGAGAACTCAGCCACTTAGTACCGTATTTATGTGGAAATTCAGATTATTTTCTTTTTTGCCTGGGGACCGTAAATTTTATACTCGTAGATTTGAGCTCTTCTATTCATTTAGTAAGAGAAGTAAATAATTTTCGCTTTTATTTTCAAGATTATAGAACGAAAAAGGATTTAATTGCGTTGTAAAAATATACTCACATTTTATAGAATTTTTATCACACCAAAAACATAAACGTAAAAAAAGAACCAAGTTCTCTTATATGGAAAAAAGAGTGCACGAAACTTTCTCTTAAATTGCGAATCTTATTTCGAGTAATTTAAAATCATCTTTGGTTGCTATTGGATTTGTATTGCCACTGAAGTTTTGGGCTTTACAAAAATACACAGTTTGTGAATACAGATCGGGATTTGGGTAGACACACTCAGAGAAAAATCTCAAGCTAAAATCTAGTATGATCAAGCTTGATTTTAGATTTTTTTTTAGAATTTTCGAGCATAATTTAAGTTGACAATGTTCCAAAACGTATAACCTTTGTAGTCTTAAAATAAGAACGAACATTCTTAAAATAATCCGGAAACAGGATTGAAGTACAATTTTTAAGCTTACTTAAAATCTAAAAAGAAGATTTTTTGGTCTTGAAAAAACGACCTCAAAATATGATTTTTGGACTTGGAATAAGATTTTCCGAGAATACCATAATTTCGTAAACAAACAGGCTTGAAATGTCAGTGATGGGATCATGACGAAATTTTTGTTTTTGGTAAACCCGTCAGTGATATTCTTGATTTAAGCTCGTTTTTTTTCTGAGTATAGTAATTTTTGAGAAATATTTATTGAACGGCTATATTTCAGTTTTATTTTGAGAAAAACAAAAAATGCACTGTTTTTTTTTTTTTTTTTTTTTTTTCTCCGTCTATGAAGGTTTTTAATAGTAGCTTTTCATTCCCTCTTATTTAAGTTCTGTGATATTTTTGTTATAAAAAAAATATATATATATAGGTAGTTTTACCATATCTCTGTAAATTTTGCAATAGTGCCTATGTGATGAACAATGTATCTTTCTGCTACAATAAAATGTTATGTTATGTTATGTTATGTTATGTTAAGGCTTATGTTGTCTGAAATATTTATAAAATGTGTTCGGATACGTATAACTTGAAAACCACCGGTTATATTGCGCCCATATTTACAGATAATCTTAGGTATTGGCCCAGGAGTGCTCCTCTGAAGATTGGTCAAAATTGGACAAAGGGCGTGGCACCGCCCATACAAAAATAAAAATAAAAAACAAAATCTTATATCTCGAAATCCACCGAATCAATTCAGTTCGAATTTGCAGACAATCAAATGTATTGGCCTAGTAGTGGCCATTGGCCAAAATTGGACAAAGGGGCATGGCACGACCAAATTGGATACTTTCTTCTATGGGTTTGTTCGTAATTGCTACCCCAAGGTTTTGAAAAAAAAAAAAAACGTAAAAGTAATCGATTTGTTTTGTTTCTCAAATTGATTTCCAAATTTCAATTGTATCTTTTTCGTTCGTTAACTCTCTTCACTGGCTATGTCAAAGGTAAATTATTGATAGTGAACAATTTATATGCGATTTATACAAAGTGATGATTATTTACAGTTCGATATTTGTTACGATGCCAAGAAGAGACAATGGTAACAGTAGCCGGCGTTCTCAGAATGGCCGCTGAACCAGTGAAGTTATCCGCCTTCATTTTCTATTAAAAAAAAAATAATTGAACAAAAATATCAAACTAGATCTTGAAATATTTAAAATAACTCTTTTAGGCAGAACAACGTTTGCCGGGTCAGCTAGTAAATACTATAACTTTGGGTTCTTAAACTGTTTACCTGAAAACTGAGTACAAGGCATTGTTCAGGATATTAGCATTATTTAGCAGTTATATTTTCATCGAAATAGAAAATGGTCTTTTCCAGATATGAACAGTTTTTGTAAAGTACTATTATTAGCGATTGGGGTGGATATCGAAGGGCGCAATTATTTTAAAGAAAAACTGAGATTGCTATCTAGTTAAGAATGTCGATAATACCTTAAAAATGAGATTTTGTTAAAATATTGATTCAAATCGTTAGAGCTATTTTCAAAAAAATAAAAATTGTTTAAAATTGTGTATGTGTGTTCGACTTTTCCCGGCATTTTGCCAAATTTCACGATTCTAGGATGGCAGGAAGTACTTAATAATTTTGATGATCATCATCTAAGTGATTGAGTGAGTCAGTTAGTGGGCCATCTAGTGGTTTCTTTTTAAATCATAGTTTTTTTTTGACACTGACAGCTGTTTCACGCTCGAAATCTTGACAGAAAATCAGTATCATACCTCCGCGGAACGAAATGAGTCGCTTTACGCTTGAACAACGTTGGGAAATATTGAAAACTTATTTCCAAAGTGAGTGCTGTGTAGACCAAATAGTGCGTTTTTTGAAAAGAAGTTTCGGACGGAATGAAACACACACCACGCCTGGTGTATGCAAGTTTGTGCAAAAAGTTCGAGAGACTGGTATGCACAATTGTACAACAATTGTGGTCCCCGTAGTCGTACGGTGCGCACAGACGAGAATGTGGCAGTTTGGTGCGGATTGTGGCACCATTGGACCATTTTTCTTCGAAAATGAGGCTGGGAACAACGTTTCGGTCAACGGTGGGGGTGCCAGAGCCATGTTAACGGACTTTTTTTTACTGAAATTGAAGACATGGATTTGGACGACCTCTGGTTCATGCAGGATGGCGCGCCATGCCACACAGCCCATGCCACAATCGGCCTTTTGCGCACCAAATTCTCAAATCGTTTTATCAGCCGTCTTGGCGATGTCAATTGACCGCCTCGGAGTTGCGATTTGACCCCTTTGGATTTTTTTTTATGGGAAACCGTGAAGGACCGATGTTATGCCAACAATCCGCAAACGATTCAAGCACTTAAGGCCAATATCATCCAAGTAATCCGTGAGCTACGGCTCGAAACCATCAACAAGGTCTTGGAAAATTGGAGCGACAGAATGAATGCGCTACTGCGAAGCCAGCCGATGCAACCACTTGAACGACGTTGTATTCCATAATTAATGGGACTGTTTGCAACTTGTATTTGGCCCACCCTGTATATTCCTCTTTCGTTAGCACATAAGCATGGTTTGCTTTTGCTAGTTACGAATAGAGTCGGTAGCTGATTTTAGAATAATTCCTTCCATGGGCCCAGGCCCATAAACTACTGCAGCACAAAGTAAATCTTGAGTCCATCACATACCCTTGCCTTACGGAATTTCGTTCGAAACCTTAATTGGAGTAACATGGCCAAAGCATTCACTTTATGCGTCAGAGTATCTATGACCGAATTTCACCAACTTGCATCATTCCTCTTGTGAAAAATCCTCAAAAACAAATGAATCAAGGATGTTTCCCTTTGGCTTAGATATTCATAACAATTTGTACCCGATACCGACGACGATTTCGCAGAAATGTCTCCCCCTATAGAACACTAGGTACTGTCAACATGTAACCATTGTCGATCCTTATGACAATTATGTTGAAAATCTCTCAACATCTTCGCTTTCGGCTAGGATATAGATATCACAAAGGTTCACGATATGAAAGAGTGAGTGTACCATCATGGCACGCGGAAGGGGCTAAAAGGATTTACTTGTGTTGTCATGTTCATCGCAGATTGTACTGACTGGTGACATGTTTTGTGTGGAGAAATTTTCACTACCGTTCCTATGCAACCCCGTAGCAACTATACTACAGCTATACCAGCACCATCATGGATGGAAATTCAATTTAATTGTACAAACAGATTGTGCTTGATTCTATGCCGAATACATTTTTCCAATGAAGGACATATGCGAGCTTTATTTTGTTTTATTAAAAAGAAAAAAATATGCACTCGAATTTCCATACCTCTCTGATTACATTTGGTCCTTGTTAAAATAAACTACACACGAGAATGGTCTTTTCCAAAGGATTAACTGGACATTCAAAAAGGACTTGACACAAATTCAAATAAAATAGTTTATCCCCCCCCCCGCCCCTAGCCATCTGGTGCGGTCAAGTTAAAGCCGTTCTCTGCTCCGAATGAGCGGTTCTAATGGTCAGCAAGGTCACCTTTTGTAAGCGCGCCTCTCCATAGTCAAATATTTTCGTTCTACACTCGTTGCAACTATAAAATAGTTTCATGATTAGACAGTGTGACAAATGCTGGTGGCTTGGTTTAGTTAATGAAATTTTTCGCCATTGTTTGGTTGGGCAGGTTGTACGCATCCTTGCACGTTAAGTTTTGGTATAAATTAGTTCTCAAAGCGTTAAATCTAAATAGAGTAATGCAGGAACTTCCTGTTGACTGTAATTAAATGCAATTTTACGAAGTCCTTCAGCAGAGGCAGCAGCGGTGTACAAACGGGTAGTTAGATATTTTTTGTTCATAATGGACAAGGAGGTGAAAATTTACTGCATTATTATCATCCTTATGGGGCGGTAGAGTAGGTAGAATCGGTTGGGAGTGTTACTATAAGTGTCAGAAGAGTATACGAAATATTTGGAAATTGTTTCAAAATTGTTTGAAAATTTTTGTTTTTGGATAAAAAGTTTATTAATGTCGAGAGAAAAAGGGGTTGCACAATAAATTGAACAATACGTGTCAAAGTCCTGCATCGTCAGGGTCTTAGGGACTAGCTAATTCTATCGTCATTTACGTCGTTTAAAATCGACGAAGCCTTGGTACTTTAGTTAGAGAACGGGCCAGAATGGGTTAGAAAAAAATGTCGTCATAGAGGATCGTCACATTTATATCCGAATTTAAATGGGTAAAACAACAACAACGCCATCTGTTAGTCAAATACGTAAGCAATCATAGCAGAGCTTCAAACCTCTTTGTCAGAAATTTTATTTTTTTGAAGCTTGATACGTGTTTGATTATAAATCATCTTTTTCCTACCCATGCAACTTAGCAACCGAAAAATGGTTGGGAGTCGGTGGTTCTCGTCGTTAGCGGCCATGTCTTAAAGCTATAATACCATACTTTCTGACATCATCCTATACGACTAAGACACATAATTTACCTAAAAAAAAAAAACAATCCGTAAACTGTAACTAAATTTGTATGAAATGTCCATGGATGAGTTGTCCAAAAGGTCAGTTGTCTCATATATGAGTTGTAGGGGTATTAAATTTCCATGGATGAGTTGTCTATGGATTATAAATCAAAGAGCAATCTGTTTATGGTTTATTGTGATAAAACAGACAAATCGATTTCGTATCTAACGCGTTGGTTGGATAGAGTTGACTGCCTCGTACCTAAAACTTGAATAGTGGGGGCATTGGGATTACTTATAGGTATAAAACTGTGCTTCATACATTCCTGCTTTGATGAATTTTAATCTAATCACGACATTTTATTCCAATTTGCAGCGCCTACTTCTTCATTTCAAGTTGCCGTACTTTGCTCAAGGACATTGTCAACTTTTTTTCTTCTTTCCTTTTTATTCCCTCATTACGCTCGGGGGCTATGCAATCCAGATTAACATCAATCAAGGTGGGATTGTTATAAAATTTAATCCAGGACATTCTCTCTCTCTCTCTGGCATTTTATTTACTTTAGCATTTTTCTCGGAAAAGTTGAAATTATTTAAAATAATACGTTGCCATTGCTGATTTTCATTTGGATGATGTATAATTTCATTCATTTCATTTTGAATGTCCTTGAAACGTATTCACAGAGCATAAAGTAGGTATTATGTTTGTAGTATTATGACATACAAAATAAAATGACATTCACTGGCAGTAGGTACGAATGATTTAAGGGACATGTTTTATTTAATTGGCTATAGCGCACAAAGAAGATATCCAAACAAACCTATTTTTGGCATCCCTCCCAATTAAGAAAGTATCTATTGTTTTCAAATCAATTCTATGCCCAGTATCATTTTTGTCTTCTATACACTGTCACAGTGTAAGTGAAATTTGTAAACATTACCGTTCTATGTTGTGGGTGGTGTTACATAGTGTGTCCCCTTGTTACATCACTCTGTTACATTCATACTGCATGCTACCATATCAAACTTCTATATGAATTTAATTGCGTGTAGGCTATAGCATGTTGAGCGGAGCCGGGTTACAGGCACACCACTCACTCAAAGTGGGTTTAATGGAATTTTCAGTGTAGTTCAAAAGTTGGTGTTTGCCTTGATTGTAGTGGTACAAGTGGTACATGGCGATGACAGTTGAAGTTAAGCTCGCACTCGTAGATGCTTTACTATTTAAGAAGTTGGAGTATAGTTTGTATTTTCAATTAAGCCGTTGCTATATTGTTAGACTGATGTGGGCAGACAGAACACTCTATGCTGGACTAATGCATACCCATTCTTTTACATATTCGCTTCCGTCGCGAATCTAAAATTTTAGATCCCTTCCATTCGTCGTAAATGACAAACCAGGTAGAGACACGAAAATGGACCCAATAAGGTCTAATTCTGCTAGATCTCATTTGACAATTTGACTTTCGGTAGAATTATTTGCTTACAGTGTAAACCATTTACAATGCCAATCGTATTGTACAACTAGCTGACCCGTGCTCGCCTTGCGCCTCTCGCCTTTAGCAAACAAACAAACTTAAATATGGTCCATTTAAGATTACTCTTTGACTGTTTCATTGAAATCTGTTCAGTAGATTTCGCGCTTTTAGGAGACAAAGAAAATTCCTACAGTTTTATTATAACTATAGATATAGATATCGATTTAATGTGCGCCCTCTGCATCGCCCTCCCTCTCCTTGATTTTGCTACTCTTCTTTATAATACTGCATTTCCTTTCCTTTGTTTCCCTCTTACATCGGAATTCAAACAACTACCTACCCCAACCCTACAGTGTTAACATACCCCATATCAGAATGAACGTTCTTCTCTTCTGAAGATTATAATATATCCCTTGTCATAATGTACATACCTACATATACAACTGACCATAGCACCCACTGCGAAAACAAATCAACCATTTTTGAATGCGAGGTATACGTATGCAAGTGTGGTTTTGTTTTTGTTTGCCGTGTCGCACGATCGCAAAAGTATAAACATCCATTTGTAGAAAGGTATATGTGTATGTATAATATATTTTCACTACATTTTGGCTAAATCTGTTCCTAAGGACGTTTTTGTAAACAACATAGCAGTCTCACAGTCTTAAGGAACATTTAAAAAAAAGTTTCATCGAAAACTGTCCAGTAGTTTTCGAGTTTTTAGCTGACAAAGAAAATTCCTACAGTTTTATTAAATGTATAGATGTACACGCGGTAGTGACATAGGTCCCCACATCATGAATTAAAATTAAAATTTATCAAATTCGAAACCAATTCCTGAGAGTGTCGCCGCAATAAGCAATCTGTCTATAATCAAACCTCTAAAGGCCTAATCTAAAGTCACTCATTACACATCTTAAGCACACTCCAAGTATGAAATGGCAAAACCATATCGCGAATCCTATACTCGAAAGTAGTAAAAAAAAAAAAAACAAAAAACAACTCTACAGCCTCCGTTTCCTTATAACTATTTCCAGAGTACATAAAATTCACACACAAAAGACTCACCTCATAACCAACAACACCAACAATATCTGGGTTGAAAATGTAGCTTTTTCTTATAACTTAACGGTTCATTGGCTTCGAGCCACAACCACCCACCCACCGGAAAGTTGAAAAAGTTAACTGAACCGGA